>OX336388.2:1049530340-1052030340 GCA_946902985.2 Meconema thalassinum
ATTTCTCCGATTACGTGATGAATGTAGTAGTGTGTGTAGCTGTGTAAGGGACAGGCGTGGGGAGGTGCCCCAGGAGTTGAAATACCGGAGTTCCATCAGAAAAAAAATCAAATAAAATAATGTTGAAGCCCACAGGAGAGATCTGCAGAATATCTTTGCTGAGTGGACATGGAAAGTTGTAACTGTTCCTGTAGGAATTTCAATTTCTTTTTAGTACATATTATTCTTAAAAATAAATGTCACCAGCCAGGTGGTGTAGTTATTGGTTGTCACTTCTGAGGTCCATGTTTGATTCCTGACTGTCAAGAAATCTGATTCTAGTTTGAGGGTAATAGGGCTAGTGAGGTAAAACGGGAAATGTTGGGTTCGATTCTCCCCTTAGCCACCCAGCAAGTGGTTTACCATGGGTTCCCACACATACTGAAGGTAAATGTCTAGTTAATTCCTATCATAAGGTCACGACTGCCTCCTGTATATCCATAAACAAATAGGCTAGTCCTATTCATTCCTATGGCACTCTGTAAAATACAAAATATAGGCTACCAGTAGACAATGAAGGCCTATTTGATGAACATCTGAGAATGTAAATTAAGACTACATACAAAAATTTTCCTCCATATAAATACTTAAACATGTAAGCTACGGTAGTCATATTCAAATAATTAAATACCGTATCACACTGCCGAATGAATCGATACAAAATATACTGGTACCAGTAGACAAAAAGGCATATTGTATGCACATCTAACACAAAAATAATAATTAAGCCTACTGTACATGATACAAGAAATAACTTCTATGTGAATTCATAAACATGAGTGGACAGGGAAAGTTGTAACTGTTCTTGTAGGAATTTCAATTTCTTTTTAGTACATATTATTCTTAAAAATAAATGTGACCAACCAGGTGGTGTACTGTAGTTCTTGGTTGTCACTGCTGGGGTCCATGTTTGATTCCTGACTGTCAAGAAATCTAATTCTAGTCTGAATACCTAAACATGTAAACTAGTCATATTCATATACTTAAATAGCACTCTGCCGAATGATTCAATACAAAAGAAAAAATCCATAAACATATGGGCTAGTTCCATTGATAAGATTAAATTGCATTGCACCATGAACTCAATACAAAATATATGGGTACATTAGACAAAAAAAAGGCATATGTTATGCACATCTGACTCATGAATGATAAATGCTGTAGTCTACATACAAGAAATAACTTCCATGTAAATCCATAAACATGTATGCTAGTTCTATTCATAAAATTAAATTAAATTAATTCATATACCAGTAGACAACAAAGGCCTATGACGCTCACCTGCGAAAAGGAAATTGTAGTAGCCTACATGCAAGAAATAAGTAATTTCCATGTAAATCCATAAACATGAAGGCTAGTCCTATTTATGAGATCAAATGGCACTGTACCAACTAAAATTTATACAAAATACACTGGATAGTAAGTTAATTGATGCAACTTACATTTGAAGAACAAAAAATTACCATAAACCTACAGTAGAGAAATATATGCACATTAAATAATTCATTAATTTGTTGGTTTTAGACATAAAACCTACTTATTTAATGTGGAAACCTTGCGAATAAACTTTCCCTTCAAATTAAGTCTTTCAGCCTGCACTTAGCAGTAATTGAGAAAAATGTTACTCAACACCTTACTGCATTTAACTGCCAATTTTCTCATAGACATTCCACATTCACAGACAACATCGAAGTCTGTAAAGTACAGTTCAAAGTGAACCACTGCTAACTGCATGACAAGTTCCCTTTGGCGTTAAACCAACAGTAGGAAGTATTTCTCATAAGGTTCACTGACTAAAATACAAAAGATCTTATAGAGAATTGTACACAAAGTCACCACAATGTCTGAGGGACACTTCAGACCACCACGATTGAGAGCATCAAAGTAAGAGAACTTGTCTTGGCATTCTATTAACAAGTTCCTGTCTGTCATGAGCACTGATACACAGGTTTCACACTTTTTTTGTTCATCCACAGCACATTTAGAACACTATGTGCGACATATCCACCGATACAAATCACCACTCTTTCACTGCTTTTATCAACCCTGACTGACTCAATGCATTTGTCCATGCTAATGTCAGGTACAATTTCATCATCAGAAGCACAAGTACTGTAGTCTGAACATGATTCAACAAAAGATGTTATGGAAAATTTGCCAAGAGAGGCTGATTTCGTTTTCAATACACTACATATCTTAAATTTTCTTTCAGATTCTAAGATATGTTCTACTGAGACATTGTAGTTACCACCACTCATCTGGCGGTACTGACCGAATCGACCTTCAAGCTTGTCAGTTTGAAACTTTCCCAATAATATATATTTCCATTTCAGGGTACGGAAAATATATGTACATATTTGTACAATACAATCAATGGTGTGAGTCAAAGCTGTGTGTGTCTCATTTGTCAACTTTCCATTAATTGCTGAAGCATGCCAGACCTTCAAAAAAATTGAAAATTCTTCTAAAAATGTGAACTTCTTATCTTCAGGTCCAGTAACAGGAACACAATCTTCATCCCTGAGATGCTTTCCTTTTAGTGGATTATTTACATTAATGATCTTCCACCATCGAATTATAAGTTTGAGAATCATTATCGTACCTTCTGAGCAACCGCCTCCATTTTCTTTCTTTCTTTCTTTCTTTCTTTCTTTCTTTCTAGCGCTACAACGTTCCTTTCATCGAAAACTTTTAGGGCTAAAGGCACACTCTGCTTTTCAAAGGAAGTGGGGAACAGGGCTTTTCTTGTGATTGCAGGAGCTTCTTTAAGAAGAATTTCTTCTCTGATTCATACAAGTTTATCAGGTCCTGAAATCTTGCTTCTTGGGTGTAATACACACATGTTGCTGAACATTCATCACCTGGTTGACTTTGCAATTGAGCTTGAACTGCTGACAGCTGATCACCAATGTCTGGAATGTTAAGAACCTGGTCTTGGGAATTCAGCCAATTATTGCGAATGCATTTGAGTAGGTGGACAGAGTCAAACAGCAAAAATAAGTCCTGTCATTGTTGGCTGGATTCTTTATACTGGTTTTCAAAGAACCTCCACTTATGTGCTGAAACATGCATTTGTTTACTTTATTATTGTCCGATATAAGACAAAGGGAAACATACCCACTTTTTTCCAATACAGTGAGTACTTCTAAAGTCATTTTATACAGCATGTCACTGTTTAAGTTCTTCACAGGAAATACAGCAACAACATCTGAAAATCTACACAAAGGTGACGTTATCATGAATGCCTGTATTGTAGTCGCACAATGAATTTCGTTTGGTCTCTTCAAAGCAACTACTTCAATTTTTCCACCCTTGTAACTTAGTTTAGGGGCAACATATATCTCATCTAACAAGATACACACAACTTTTTCATGGTCACTCAGAAGCTTGCATTTCTCCCGTAAGTATGATTCCTGTGAAACGCTGATCCCTGCACAGTTTGTTCCCATTTTACACAACAGTCTTCTTAAATAATATGGATGAGGTACTGCTAACACTTGGCTGGAGTGAACAAAATGATAAGCCCCAGGAAAAGAATAAAATAATGTTGAAGCCCACTGGAGAGTATCTGCAGAATATCTTGGCTGAGTGGACAGGAAAAGTTGAAACTGTTCCTGTAGGAATTTCAATTTTTTAGTGGTAATGTCGAAGTTGTCAATATTAACACGTAGGAACCAACCAAGTAAGAGATTAAGTTTATGTTTACAATCTAAATCTTCTAGCTGGAAATCTGCTAGGTGACTCAGTAGACAATCAAACTTGGTCCATTTATCACAAAGCAAGTTATCGCCAAGACACCACTGAAACTGACTGCTGGGGAGATGCAAATTGTTGTGGAAAACTTTCACAGAAAAGGATGGTGAAATTCTGATGGAGGTATTAATTTTAGGTGCTTCATTAGGGCTGTCATCAATTTTACACGGCAAAACATGCCTATCTTTGGCAAATAATGAGAAAGGCCCCACATATCTAGTGCCTACTTCATTTTTAAATTCTTCAAACCCTAATATTGTATCTCTTTCAGTCCACTCACTATACTGTTGCTCATCACGGGCAAGAACTTGCTTCATGCGTTCCTTTGGATCCTTTCCTTTTGGAGGCAACTGTTTTGTTAAATATGATGGCTGGTTTTCAAAGATGGTAGGATATGCACCTTCTTGTAGTTTTGTTCTTTTTCTAGGTACAGTTACAACTGAGCCATCTGCACAAGGGAATTTGTCTTCTGTAATAACTAATTCAGGGACAAAATGTTTGACACAAACAGCTGAGTTAGCTGTCGGAGAAAAAGCATCGCGGTGAATGCTTCTTGTCCATTTATCCCTAAGTTCTTTTTCTTTGGGAAATTGGAAAGTAGGCACTAATGGTTTATCTTTATGATAATTGGATTTGCATCCAGGCACACAAGAGTTCTGAGGCATATCTCCACGGGTAAGCCTACTGATAGTTTATAAAAAACAGAAATCCACACCAAGTACGTGATAAGATCCTTGAGCTAGCAGGCTTAAAGCTGGATTAGTGGACACTGCATCCAATTTAAAAAGCAGGTTATGTTTCTTCGTAATCAATTTTCAGATCTTCTCAGACCTAAAAATGGAATATGTTAATTATTATTATGCTTGCTCATAATGGATTACCATTACTAATAATGTATAAACCCTAAACAGAATAATAAATAGACCAACTTACCCACTAGTAGAATTGACGGAATCAGAAGGCACCGGTATCTCGATTTTATGAAGCATTATGATAATGCAGGCATTTATTTACACTAAAGCAATGACCACTAAGCACAGCAAATCAAGTGAGACGATTGCTAAGCGATATAGGGATTATTCACACCACTAGGATATCACAACACTATCACATCGTAAACAAAACCACACATCATTATAAACAACAACCAACTACGTCAGCCATCTTGGCTCTTACCCGCCGCCAGTGTCAGGTCCGGTAGAATAGAAGGTCCTGCTTTAATTGAAAAGTTTATTTTTATGGCCGCTAGAATGCACTCTCCCTATTAGGATTATCTTATCCGCCAGATGTCATGACTGTTCTACGTGGGACTCCACTGGTTGGCATTCTATACGAATCGAATTTGAAGAATGAAAAGTTGATAATATGATACATTTTTATTTTAAAGCTTTTGTAACAGCCTATTGTGTGTTATTTGAACTAAAGACAAAACGATCTCACATAGTATATGTTGGTGCTAGTTCAGGATATTTATTAATACTTTTATTGCAGCCGAATAGCAATCGAAAATAAAGAATGAACATGTACACTAAAATTGCGCTCTGGGGATTGAATTGCATAGTCTTTGATTGATTGTTTCCTTTACTATGGAGCTCTAAGTGGTAGCGTTCACATGCTTGTCCACATAGTCGGCATACACGCGTCACTGTAGAGGGTCATGGGAAGTATTGTTAATGCAATAAATTAAGGTGGTGAAAAACATGGACAGCCAGACGTGTAAACACATGCCTCAACTCAAAGTTGGATGTTGCCCACGTCCGGTCGATTATGTCTCCAGTTCCATAAAATTCTTGAGATATGTCTTCTCTTTCTTCCTTTCTTTCTTTCTTTCTTTCTTCAATTATGGTAGTAGTTTTTCCGAGGTTCTGGTGTTTGGTAGAGGTAAGTAGTTTCTAACAAGGGAACTGTCCATATGATCATATCGAAACCGACAATGATATTTCGTAAAGATGATGAGGAAACCATAAATTGATGATGTACAAAAAATTAGCTGCCATTCCGAACTGGATGGTATCGAAATCTTGATACAAAATCCGTGTGACAACGCAACTACTGGACAACCCTTGCATCTTGCTGGCTCGTGGGGCGCACAGTGGAGTGGAGTGCAGTTGTGCTGGAGAGAGAGAACGAACTGGCAGGCTACCCCGCACCAAGGACACTTCATTGTTAGGGAACGAATTTGAAACATAAATGAGGTTCATCGCGTGATAAAAACAGAAATATTTTTGGCATCATGCACAACGAATATGCACTTTGAGGCCACATTGTTCTTCACAGTTTTCCTTACTTATTTGAAGGCAATATTTCGCGGGCACTTCGAACTCAGAAGGACTCTCCGTTGTTTAATTGCTTGCGAACCACGAATATTTAACCATATACTTGACCCGTAAGGAAGAAAATTGAAAATGAAAAATGTTTCTCTGATATACATCAAACTGAACGTCTTCACAAACCGACACAATGCGTGTTAAACGGCGTTACAAGGCTTTCCATTGCGGAAGAAAAACTTATCCAAGGGCTGTATTTTCCCTGTAGTGCCGGGAGGAATCTGGAGAATTTCTATACTGTTGCCTGTTGCTGCCTTCAAGACAGCTTTTATCACAATAAGTAGTCCAGGAATCTAACAGTAGTAAACACTTCTCTTCCGCAAATGGGAAAAAGGATTCTTCAAACCAATATTTTAATTCCTTTTTCCCCATTTTTCCTGATTTTGTGGCTGTTACTGGCATGAAACATTTCTTTGGAAACTCTCGGACCGAAAGTTCCAGTTTCCTCCTGTAGTACAATGAATAATTTCTGGAAAAGTGTACCGGCCATACTAATTGTAGGCAAAATTGTGTATGAATGGGCGAGTGCATGAACTGATTGAGCAACTGTTTCTGTATGTTTCTCACCAACGAACGATTGAGTCATTTTCACTTTCATTTCGCGCACGAAACCACTCTGATCTGTATTGTATATTGAAGAAGGGGTGTAGTCTAAAAATCGCTCTGTAGTTGCTTCTACAAATTTCTTTGCGACTTGATCTTTTTCGTCTTCTTCTTGCAGATACGTATGGGATACAAATTTCGTGATTTTTCTACTTCTTATTCTGTACTTTTTCTTAAAACGACTCAACCAAAGCAAAGCGAGCACAGAGCGCTCAAGGTTACGCGCACGCTTCAGCTGGTCACCAGGGCTGTCCACATCCAGCTATATGCTAGCGCGTGCAATCCTATTAGAAATCCCCGTGCCGATTTCAGGACCTTCCAGTTCGAAATGGCAGCTAATTTTGTATACATCGCTAATTTATGCTTTCCTCATCATCTCTACGAAATATCACTGTCGGTTTCGATATGACCGTATGGGCAGTTCCGTTATAAGGTCTTCAACCAAGAAATGATTCTATTATACTCTTTGATAAAGACAAAGAGTTATAACTATACTCATATTTTTAGGAGAAAGTAGGCTATAATGTTCTTTACTGAACATCTTGTTTTAGATTATTATTCCATTGTAATCTTATGCGATAATACAGTATTTCTTTGTAGTGTATTTTGCCTTATTAACACTCAACCCCTTTTAAAACGGAAACCTGGGAAAACGGAAAAATAAATCCGGAACGATTGCATTCCACTTGAGGCACGTTTTACTGTAATTGTGTTGCTGCTCTGCGTAGCCGTGCGCTTTAAATCGCTCATCAAGTCATTAACCCCAGAATGGTAGCGTTCGTCTCCGCGAAGGGGCAGATGACCTCGTAGTTCCTCCCCTTAAAACAACTATAACTATAACGACCCCACGACGAAAACCAGATACACTTCTGCTTGCCCCCACTTCTCCCTTTTGTTCAATCCAGTGTTTGGTAGTCCTAAAATACAAAGCAAATTAGTCAAAATAATATAAAAAATACAAAACAAAAAAGAGTCAAAATCCATAAAACTCCAAAAAACTAGTCAAAATTTATCAAAGCTCGAAAAGTAAAATAAAAAGTAAAACAATAATGGTATTACCGGTATTTAAAATCGAAAAAAAAATATCAGTCGCAATACAACAAAACAATCAAAATTAGTAAAAAATGTCAACAAATACAAATTAAAATTAGTCCAAATCCAAAATAAAAACAATCACAATTAGTCAAAATTAAAAAATTCAAAAAATTCAAGTAAATAAATAAAAATTAGTCAAAATCCAAAAAAAAAAGAAAAAAGTCAAAATCAGAATCCAAATCTGCGAGCCTAGAGAGTAAAATAAAATTTGACGTAAGTGGTATTTATTATCAGTTTCTAGAATAGTACTCGTCGCTGATTCGAAGCGCTACCAATAACAACGTTGCGATCAGCTCTACCGTTCTAGGGTTAATGGAGAGCTGCAGAAAGTCCGGAGATCGGAGGTTCGAATTCTGTGACTATCCTGAGTGACATTTTCCCTCGGAGTTTTCCATATTCCCACCTTGCCCAAATCTTAACCCTAATAAATACAAATAAACGATCACAGAAGCACAGGTTATCAAACAAATACCATTGGCAGACAAATGACTAAAGGACTCAAGCTCATAATTTAAGCAATAACAACATTCGTTTGGTTAGATAATGTGTTTGCTATGGGCTGTGTGCACCTCTCTTCTCTCCCCTTATTTTATCGGATTTTCTTGGAGAAGATAAATGACTTGACTAAGTTACCCCCGGAACACTCACTTTACATGTTAGGCTTGTTAAATCGAATTACCTCGAGTTTGGCCGTGTCCAATGGCACCACCTGCTTTCTCCCGCAGCTCATTCGCTCCGCACTCAGGTGACTCACGAGAGAGGGGTTACTCACGCTGTTATTGCATCGGTGCGCTCTACTTTATATCACTTATACCCGATGCAGAGCTGGACAAACAGCTCTCTAGTTCTGATCGGTCTTGCATACGGAAATTAAGAACGGAAATTTCAATTTAGGTACTGCTATTCCCGGAAACGTTGTATCGAGAACGATTATTATCGACTTGATCATTACTGGCGCGTGTTGATTAAGGATAAAATAGCAGAATTGATTTAATCTGCTCTTGCTGGTCACAAGTAGATGATTTGAAAATCAATTCTAATAATAATAATGTTATTGGTTTTACGTCCCTTTTAACTACCCTGGCTTTTAGAGACGCCGGGGTGCCGGAATTTTGCCCCGAAGGGGATCTTTAACGTGCCAGTAAATGTACTGACACGGTTCCCTCGCATTTGCGCACCCTCAAATGCCAGTTGACTGCGCCAGGTTTCGAACCTGCAACCTTGGGCTCAGCAAGCGAGAACGTTACCCCTGAGCCACGCAGCCAGACGAAAATCAATTCTACAAGCATGCCAGAACACTTTAATATTATTATTATTATCATTATTATTATTATTATTCAGCCATCCTCGAAGTGGTTTTCCGTGGTTTCCCACTTCGTCTTCGGGCAAATGCCGGGAAGGTACCTACCGTTATGCCACGGCCACCTCCTTCCCTCTTCCTTGTCTATCCCTCCCATTCTACCCATCCCGTCCCATCCCTCATGAGGCCCCCTGTTCGCCTTTCAGGTGAGACCACCTGGGCGAGGGGCTAGTCTCGCCTCTCCACTTGTATCCCCCGACCCGATGTCAAGCTCCAGGACACTGCCCGTAGAGGCGGTAAAGGTGGGATCCCTCGCTGAGTCCGTGGGAAAAGCCTACCTGGAAGGTAAACGGACTACGAAAAACGAATTATTATTAATAATATTATTATTATTAATAATATTATTATTATTAATTTAAGCCCACTAAGGAGAGCTTATGACTAGTTCTTCTTCGATGCTCTCTTTCGATCCCGATATCTCTTGAGTCCGGTTGATAATTTATCCTATCTCCTCTGTGAAAGGGGTTTCCGACACAAACTTTGGGAGGTGGGACCAAGATTCAACCATATCAGCAAATTGGGAGTGATGTAGGACAACAAGATCATAAATCCCAGCGGAATCCAAGTCGTATTGGACTTCAGTGAGCCACAGGCATCCAGTCTCATAGCTTTTCACCTAGCAGAAGATCCTCTTGGTAAGTCTGTTGTAGTTGTCCATTCGTAGAAGATGCCCATAGAACTTCAGCCACCTTTGTCGCATGCTGGTATTGGCTGTTTCCAACCATCGATACAGTTCGGAGTTTGGTTTCAGTCGGTAGGTTCCATCTGGGAGCAATCTCGGCCCAAGAAGTTTCCTGAGTATACGTCTTTCGACCATCTCCAGATCATCCATGGTGCCTTTTCTGCTAATCAGAGGGATCTAGGTGGCATACGAAACTATGGCCTGACAACAGTCGTATAACGACAGATCTTGGCATTCTTCGAAATCCACTTTTGTTGTAATGTTTGCGAGGCAGTCGGTAGGCTTCGTTGAGTCCGTTATGTCTTTCTAAGAGTGAGGTGCCGTCTCTACTATTGTGGTGGGCCCATTGACCGAGATAACGGAACCGATCGATTCTCCCAAACAGTACACTTTATTTTATTAGTATAAAAATAATCCTACCTAAAATGTCATCCAACATGCGCTTGTTCTATCGCTAGCCTTTTATTTGTTGCTAATATTGTCATACTTCAATCTGACAGTTTATTTAGTGAGAGAAATCATGCTAGTACGGGCTATACTCGTAGTAATATTTAGATGCGTACGAAAAATATACGACGACATATACAGGGTCTTTCATATAAAATAAGAGCGCCAAGCGGCGGCTTTGTTAACCGTGGCTGCGGTCACCTTGGCCGAGCTTTTGGCGCGCCAAAGCTTTAAGCGTGTGTACAATCCTATATGATGCAGCGGCCTTGCTAGCGTGTGTACAATGCTGAAATCTTACTTTAGTTAGTTAGTTAGTTAGTTATTGTTGACGAAACCGAAACCCCTACTTGTGCTAATTTTGTGAGTGATTTATTCGGAGACCGTTCAAGATTCTCGCCAATGTCATCTAGCTCATCCTCTGTTAAAACTCTTCGTGTGCGGGCATGTTTTTTTTATTAAGCACCGAGCCATTAGTGTCAAACTTATTTTCAATTACGTGAATCTGTGCTACTGAAGGTGGCACTTCATCAGGAAATTGCTGAACAAATGCATCACGTTCCCGCCAAGCCGACTCGTACTTAAAATAAGTTTTACATAAAAAATACGATGTTGCAATGATAACTGTCTCACCATGTTAGCACTTGAGGTTGAGACTGGCGACTGAGTACCTGCACGCTTATTGCAAGGTCAAGTTTGGTAATGTTAATCTGTTATTTTTATACAGACCATCGGAACTTGAAAAAAAAAAACAGCCATTGTATGTACTATGCGCGCGCTTTCAATTCTATAGGGGTTTCAGTTTCATCAACAATAAATAACTAACTAAAGTAAGATTTCAGCATTGTACACACGTTAGCAAGTCCGCTGCATCATATAGGATTGTACACACGCTTAAAGCAGGGGGCCTTGGCGCGCCAAAAGCTCGGCCAAGATGACCGCAGCTAGGGTTAACAAAGCCGCCGCTTGGCGCTCTTATTTTATATGAAAGACCCTGTACTCGCATTTCGTCGGTTCAGAACTATCAGTTTGGTCCCGCGTGCATCCAAGATTCTATTGAATATCATAAAGAAAAGATAGGCAGGAAAAGTTAATGAATACCGTAATGAAATTCAGGTTGGTTTCCGACAGACTGTGGGCACGAGAGATGCTATAAGCTGCTTGAGAACGCGTGATTGACATAAAAAGAACGTTGCACATTTGCTTCATTGAACAAGAGAATGCCTTTGAAAGAGTATCTTAACATAAACAGTTCCCCCTACAACACAAGAGAGGTGTGGAGGATCAACTTATTTTTCTCATTTGGGATTTGTACCATGGTCAGGAAGCTCTGATATCCCTAAAGAATCGCCATTCAAACCCAGTACCCATCAAGAAGGGAGTAAGGCAGGGTTGTCCTCTCTTACCAACACTGTTCAATGCAATTGGAGAACAGATGATGGAAGAATAACTAGAGGGAATAAATATGGGTATACAGTAGGCCTGGGGGCTGCGTGGCGCAGTCGGTAGAGGCGCTGAGCTTCTAACTGAAGGAGAGTGGGTTCGATCCCCACCCAGGTAGTGGATTTTAGAAACAAAACTACCACTTTCGGAAACGCAAATAGCCCTGGGGTTCACTCAGCCTACACCGGAAATGAGTACCAGGGTAAATCCTGGGAGCAAAGGCGGCCGGGCCTGGAGCTGACAACTCCATCCCATCGAGTGCCGAAGTCACAAAAAGTGGAAGCCTCTACCTTCCACTACTCCCAGGCCCTCCATGGCCTGTACGGAGTTGGCTTTGCTTTGCTTTTTATACAGTAGGCCTACATGTAAATGGGTTTATACAAGTCAGCAGATACCGGTATCTAAAACCTCTAGATACCATATTGTTCGTTGATGATTTTGTCCTGGTAGCATCGTCAGAGTGGCCAATTTTTAGCCTACTTTTCACATTTTGCAAAAATGAGGAAAAAGTAGACATTTGAGATCGGGCAAATGTGTGTCTGCCTGTCTGTCTGTCCTTCTGTCTGTCTGTCTGTCTTCTGTCTGTCTGTCTGGCTGGCTGGCTGTGTGTGTGTGTCCCTATCAACTCCTAAACGGCTGCAGCAATCGAAACAAAATTTGGTAGGAGTAAATATCTATACCTGAATATCTTACGGCCATATTTGAAAATCATGTCAGTGCTACCAACTGCTGAAAAATCGCAATTGAAATTAAATTTGCGCTCCATGTTGGATATCTTGGAAGGTATGAATGGGAGCTATTTCATAATTGGCACACGTATAGATAATAATATTGCAGTTTAATTTCCAGGACGGCATACATGGCAGTGTTGCCAAAATGATTATAAGCCTGCTGATAGGTCCAAATTTTTAATGCATATTACTTCTACACTATCAATTGGATTTCAACCAAATTTCGTATGTGCTATGTGTACATAAGCAGATATGACAGCGTATTCTTGAGAGCCACCAGGGCTGCCAACTGTTAATAAATGCTCTCTTTAAAAAAATCCAAATACCCATATATCAGAAAGTATGCAAGCCAATAGCTCTAAACTTTTCACACGTATAGTACCTGGCATTCTAGATTAATTTGGAGTAACTAATATAGGCCTACGCCAGTGCTGCCAACATGATTCTAAGCCTGCTGGTAGGTCCAATTTTAAAATCCATGTAACTTCTATACTAACTAATGGATTTCATTCAAAATTGACACAATAATAGATCAGATTATTTCAGATTATTTCTGACCAATACATGTCTGTCATTGTTGCCAATATGATTTTACGCGCGCTGTTAGATCCAATGTTTAACTGCATGTAACGTCCATGCTATCCATTGGACTTCAACCAAATTTTGTATTCTGTACCTTAAGAGATGGAACTAAGAATATATTCAGTCACCAGGGCTGCCAACTGTAGTTCTCTATTAGGCTACATTATGCCAGGTATACAGTATTTCTTTGGCGGCTTCGGTGGCGTAGTCGGTAGCATGCTGAGCTTCTATGCCCAAGATCGCGGGTTCAAATCCGGCCAAAGTCGTCGGATTTTTTAAGAGCATTAAAAATCCCTCAGTATGCCTTCCTTCGGAGGGGAAGTAAAGCCGGTGGTCCCATGGCATGTTAAAGAACCTTCCACTAATTACACCTGTGTGAAGCTAAATTGTATAGGTTAAGAATGTAAACAACGCTCTTAGGTTCCTACGTTCATTGCCAAGAGCCGATTGCGGTGGCGTCTGGTAGCTAAGTTATGAACTAGTAGTCGTTGACGGTGGTGTTTGGCGGCAAAAGTAGGAACTATTTGAAAAATTCAAAAAGTCTGCAGTCCTTACTTGAATTAAAAAACAGGTAACACACACTAATACAGTCATCACAATTAACACCGGTTATCAGACAGATTCTACACACACCCAAAGTACACGGGGCTACATGACCGCGTTGTCGCAGCCCCTAAACTTAAGAACCAACCAACCATACAGTATTTCGAACTAATTAGAAATGTCGATATTACCAACTTAATTTCGTCATTATTCTAGATAGATCCATATAGATTAATAATTGGCATGAATCTTAAATTTTAAGAAAAGTAGGCTCTTTAGTTCGTCAAGGAACTTCTTGTTAATCTCCAGAAGATCTCATCTAAATTCAACATGGTATTATTTCGCCTGAAAAAAAAAAAGTAATGGCTTATAAAGGGGAGGATCCTATCCCATGGAAATATGTTTAGATAATAACATTTTAGAAAGAGTAAATGGATTCAATTAACAGGGATACAAATTATCCTTCCTAGGGGAAGCGGTTATATCTGCAAAACTATCAAAGTACACTAGAACAATAGGACTTATAAATCACATCATGAAGCCATCCTTTGTACAAAAACACACTCGCTTACGTCTTTATAACACTTTGGCCATTTGCTACGGTGGCGAGGCATGAGCACTAAGATCTTAAGACATCTCTCGAATTACAGCTTGCGAAATGAAATTCATGCGACGAACAGCAGACTATACAAAATGTATCATAAGTGAAATGAAGATGTGCTGAATAAATTAAAGGTGAAACCTGTCATCACTTACATTTATGATTACCAGGAAAATGGAAGTTATCTCCAAATCCGAAAAAGTGCTTCAATGTGTCTTTCTCTCTACTGAAATCTGGAAATCAGGCGGACTATAAAATATGTGGAAATAAATTGGATACGGTTTTTCAGGTAAGAGATTTAGGTATTATTCACGATGGTAAACTGACATTCTCTCCCCACATTGGCCATATCAAATCTCGCGCAATGCGTAGTCTCGGCATTCTATACAGATTCACAGAAATTAAAGACCTCACTGCACTTAAATTATACTTCACCACATATGTTCTCCCTATCCTAGATTTCTCTTCCCCAATTTGGTCTACTTCGGCTATAACCAATATTTCTAAATTGAACAGTGTCTTTAATTTCTTCATATCAATTGTCAAAGCTCGCAATCCTTCACTAAGGCACTTTGCCAAATCCGACATTCTAAATCAGCTCAATTTACTCGACCTGAGAAGCCGTCTACAATTTACTGACCTGTGTTTCCTACATAAAATTATGAATGGTTACACAAAATGTAACATGCTCTTAAGCTACTTCCCACTCCATGTTCCCTCCCGTCCAACACGTCAGAACCATTTACACCACATACATCGCCCACGTCTTGAAGTACAGAAGCGCTCTATTTTCCACCGTCTACCTACCCTTAGCAACTCCCTTCCAAATATTGACATAATCTCTGCCTATCGAACATTCAAACAGAAAATTAAAAGATCCCTTTCACCCTCAATTCCTAACCCCTCACCCTCCTAATCACTCACTACTCCAATCACTCCCTGCGTCCTTCCCGAGATTTATCCCTTGCTGCCATCACTGCCAATTGTTACCTGTTATTGTTGTTGTTGTTGTTTTTGTAAATATTATTTGAAATTGTTAAAATATTAGTGCAAATGACCTTTTCATGGTTGTATCTAATAATTATTAAATAAATAAATACATAAATAAAGAAAACTGGAAACGTCGCGTGCAAAGGATGGATTCTGGAAGACTACTAAAGGAGATGCTACGTTACCAACCCAGAGGAGCAAGATCTGTAGGACGTCCGAGGGAATTCAAGACCGTAACGGGACACTTAGCCCAATACTTGAAGGAAGATGGTGATTTTGATGATGATGTAAATGGAACACGGATCAGGGTAATACAATTTGCAGATGACAAGGCCTTACTAGCAGGTAATGCATCCTCATTACAATCGATGATTTCTAGAATAGCAACCACCAAGGAAAAGTACGCTATGAAGATAAACACCTCGCAGACAAAATGCATGGCCATATCACAATCACCAAAACTCCTTCACTTGAAGATCCATAATGTCAAGATAAAACAAGCCCAAACATTTACCTATCTCGGCCAGAAAATAATTTTATAGAAATAAAATCAATCAACAAAGGAATATAACTCTATATTGCACACATCGATGCTTATTTATGTTTGGCCGATAACCTAGATGTTAGGCCCCTTAAAACAACAATTATATTATTTATGTTTGCCTGCAGTGCTATTTCACCACTCCCAAAAATTCTGCAATTGTATCCCATTCCTGAGTTACCGCTCGAGGCCTTAATCATTCCTTTGTTAATTGACTTTGTTTCTATAAAATCAATTTACCGCAATGACCTATTATAAAAGACCACCTCGTGGTGTAGCGGCCAGTATTCTTGGCTGTTGTCCCGGAGGTCCGGGTTCGATTCGCGACTCTGGCTAGAAATTTTAATTCTGGTGTAGTCCTAAGGGTTGGAACCGGGTACACTCAGCCTCGTGAGGCAAAACTGAGAAGAGGAGGGCTCGTTTGCCACCTCCGCCATCCTGGAAGTGGTTTTCGGTGGTTTACCTACTTCTACTCCATTCAAATGCCGGGATGGTTCCTAACTTAAGGCCACGGCCGCCTCCTTCCCAATATTATCCCCCCCCAATTTACAAATACACCCATTAATACAACCATCACAACAACACAGGTTATCAAACACATTTGAAGCAAAGATATTAACCCTGATGTATAACGTGTTAAATAGACGTAGGCCTAGGCTATTAACTTTTGTTTTAATGGCGTTTACTGAGAGACACCTGTTAATAGTATGTTTATTGTAACATGTTTTCAACCCTACATTGGAGTCTTCATCAGCATGCGCCCATTACTAGAACATACTTTTACACTAATAGTTTTTTTTTCTTTTTCGAAAAACAATATAATAAAGTTAGGTTGGTTCCTTAGTTTAGGGGCTGCGACAACGCGGTCATGTAGCCCCGTGTACTTTGGGTGTGTGTAGAATCTGTCTGATAACCGATGTTAACTGTGATGGCTGTATTAATGTATGTTATCTGTGATTTACACTAAGAAACCATTTTTGAATGTACCCTACAAGTCTAATTGAAATGGACGTCCTTACAAAAGTATTTATGGAATTAGTTAAACATGTATTTTTGCTCGAATAAAGGCAATTAATATGACAATTGTTGTATGTTGTACAATTTAATTATTATATCTTGACATTTTCATGTAGTGACAACTAGTATTTTAGGTCACGAAATAGTCTTGGTTTTATTGTCAATCGAATGATTTATTTTATGAAGGTTATTAATTCAAATTTGAGTTGTTTATTATTATCACGTACTATAACGGCTTCGGTGGCGTAGTTGGTAGCATGCTGAACTGCTGTGCCCAAGATAGCGGGTTCAAACCCGACCGAAGTCGTCGGATTCTTTTAAGAGCGTTAAAAATCCTTCAGTATGCCTCCCTTCGGAGGGGAAGTAAAGCCGGCGGTCCCATGTTATAGATTTATGGCATGAAAAAGATCCTTTCACAGACTAAACTTGTGTAAAGCTAAATTGTTAGGTTAGATTTCGTCGGAACGCTCTATCAAAGTTCCAACGTTCACTACTAGGTATCAATGATATCTGGTAGCGAAAGTTGGAACTACTTGAAATTGAACGGAACTTGTAGCTCACCCTTTAGGGTGTCCGCTGGAAGCAGCTACTGACTCAGGCAAGTCGAACATGTCCTCGGACACTCCCGGCATTAAAAGCCATACGATAAATAAATAAATAAATAAATAAATAAATAAAGTCGCCTCCGTAGCGTAGCGGTCAGCATGGTTAGCTGCCACCCCGGAGGTCTGGGTTCGATTCCCGGCTCTGCCACGAAATTTGAAAAATGGTACGAGGACTGGAACAGGGTCTACTCAGCCCCGGGTGGCCCAAATGAGTAGAGGGGGTTCGATTCCCCCCTCAGCCATCCTCGAAGTGGTTTTCCGTGGTTTCCCACTTCGTCTTCGGGCAAATGCCAGGATGGTACTGTACCCGTAATCCACGTGGTCTTACCTGTTGCAATCCGATGGAAAAGCTGGATCGTAGATTCTAGAAGTTCCCGGCTGAATTGACCTCTGAAAAACCTACCAACTAGGATCAACCAGGGATCAGGATACGTCGATATTAAAGAATGCGGTACGAAGATGCCAGTGGTGTATAAAATTACGATGAAACGAAGCTGAAAAGAACTCGAACAAGAGACTCTAAAATAAAGTAAAAATATCTCGGGCGTTAAGTTTAAGCAAACTCAAGACAAAACTACCCACTGGTCCTCCTAACGCACTCCCCTTTTCTGATATAAAACACCAGTCGTTCTAAGATTCTTTTAAAATTAAATTCAATTTATTGAATGGTTAATGATGAATGTCCGTCAATTAGACACAAAATTAAAGAAAAGCTTCTTTAGATCAAATGATGAAAAATATAGTTTTAAATAAATGCCTACAATAAGGCCCCATCTTACTGCTCATATCATCCGCTGAACAAATAACAAGAAAAATACAATATTACATTATGTACTGATGTTATACCCTTATTAAAGATTTATACATATTTTACATTTTATATACAAGTTATATCCTTAATTAGGATTTTGTTCTAAACGCTGCCTATCTTCATTTAATTTTACAAGTATGTTTCATGGTTATCATTTTCTTAATTCGTTGTATTCAACAATCAATTAAGATAATCGAATAGTGTTACAAGTTGTGAAAATAGTTTATTAACTATTTATATGCTTCAAAGAATGCAGTATATTTTTGCTAACATTACTGAAATATCACATGTATTATGTTGCATGAATTAATTAAAGTTATTCGAGTAGTGGCTGTGTCACTTAAATATGGGTGTCATGATATTAGCAATTTATCTCCGGCAAATCCTACTAGGCAAGAATAACACGTAGGGCAACTTGAATAAAACAAGCATATAAGAAAAACATTCGTGATTCCAATTCACGATAACTACAACATCATATCCAAAAAAGTGATAGCTCAAAAGCTAATTTCACTCTTACTAAAACGCAATGACAACGTTAACGTCTTCTCAAAAGACTACGAGTACAATATACAACATTAATATTGACCATCCAATGATGTCAAATATTCGCTTCACTAACACAATAAATCGTATGCACAGAATTGCAATACCTCAATTCAGCTTTCCAAAGCTGTCAAGAATTAATCCCAAACGTTATTAAACTTAAAACCATTCAAAAATTGCTCTGAAAATATCATGCCCTATCATAGACGAATATAGAAATGCCACAGATTACTTCTTTTCTAACTTCATTAAACAAGAAGCAATAATTTGTTAGATAAATTGTATTATCTATTACCATAAATTATCGTCATTTAAGTCTACGACAAATTTTGTTATACTAGTTTGAACTGTTAAATTTAGTTCACAATTCCAATATATTTATATATATTTATTTCCATAAAGACTTATATATGAGAGAAAAACTTGTAAATAGACACTAGCAAAAATAGTCGTTTCAGTTTCGCCTATCCAAACTCGAAAAATGGCTCAACTACTCAGAAGAAAACACGTGAGACTTACACCATGGAAAGGAGTCTATTATCATATCAATAGATACACGCAAACCATTAAATCAAACGACGATCTATCCAAGAGTCTTCCCAAAAACGAATTGAAATAACACAAGCAAAAACTGAACGAACAAAAATATTTATTTCATTTAAAGAAAAATCTCTAATCAAAAGATATATGAAAGTAGGCTGCAAATGCCTTGGCAATCAATTCACAATTGTTTTCGCCGGACGATTTCCATAAATCCATAACCATGGAAAATAACGATGAAAATGCACTATCATTTCTAAAAGAAAGAATTTCTACTAGAATGTCATAAGTCCAAACGAATAGTATCACTGAAATATTTTTGGAATAGTTCAAGTGCACGAGTGTGTGGCCATCTTCTTCCTAATTGCTATTCTTATACAAAGATATCGTCGTCTTGGTCCTAATTATGCTGCAGATATCTTCTCAACAAAATTGAATGCTTGGTTTTATTTCCAAAATTTTCAAAATAAAAGCAACAAAGTAATGCTCTAAATAGCATCAAGTTTACTGTTAACTACACAATAAATTGCACTCTCCGACAGAAATGATAAAAAAGAACCAGATCTAGTCTTCGAATGAATTTCATACTAATTAATAAAATATTGGCGAAAAGTATCGAACTAAAAGTGACAAGGTCTACTGTCTACAAGAGAAGAAAAGTTTTCCAGCTACCTTGGGCGAAGTTCTGGTTGAGATTGAAGAAAGTATAGGAATATACATTCCTTTCAGGAACTGAACCATCATCCCTGAGTAGTTCATGGCTGGAGCTGCAAGTCGCCGAACCAACTTCCTCCTAACTCGAAAACTACTGGCTACGAAACGGAGTTCCTGCATATCGCTTGTACAAGGCTCCCTCGACGTTATCAGTAAAGTAGTTTCCTTTCTTTGGAGTTGTTTCTTCATTTTTGGCTACTTTAAAACCACTGGATCGGAACTAACGTTCCCCAACGTTTCTTTCTCTTCATTGTAGTGTGAAAAAGAGTGTCACTCTAAATCATCAACCTTGCTTCTGCATTACATTCCTGCACGGTATGTTTAGTCCATCATTGCTACGACAACTAGGTTCACACAATAAAATCCAGTTGTAATGTTCTTGATTATATTCATGCTTTCCTGCATTTCAAATAAATACGTATCAGATTTCCATATCGAAGAGTCTGTATTAACAAGTCTGTGCAATAGCTAAGTTCACTCAGGTATATTTAATCTCTGGGTTATATCTAACACACCAGAAGTACGGACAACCGCATATTGCTGTGGTAGCAATTCACCCGTCCGATCCGCGCCGCGAGTAGAGAACACTCGTAATACCGCGTGATAAACGGAACTTCCTTACTACAGCGATAACATGTGCACTCCATAAGTTACTGAACTCAAGTGTCTGTCGTTTCAAAACTGCTCATCCATGACCCAGCTGGCAGTCTACCCAAGATGCATCACTCCTGTATCGAGGTGGACAATCGAACCCAGTCGATTATCGTGACATATATGTATCAAACAGTTGCAGGACCAAGTCAGTGAGCATGACCTGTGCACGTGATCAAGAGCATGACGGGATTGTCTATCCAACTCCTTAGTGAATCACAAACTTACTGCGTCTCAAACCTGCAGTCACACTAATGCCAAGCAATTATTCAAAATACGTCTCGCGGTCGTATCAGGGTTCAAGTAAATAGCAAAATACTGTCTCATCCTCCTCCCAACCTAGCTAATAAAAGTGTGCAATACTTTTATTACACCATTCTAGGTATTCGTCAATGAACAGCATTTTGCGTTTTATTCCACTTTCTTGAAGTACTTTCTGTAAATCCCTCGACGTAAAGTGCATGATGCTCTCTTTCTTGCTCGGTCTGATTTATTATATTTTCTAAAACTTCTTCTTTGATCAAATTTTCCACATCCTCATTGGAATCAATATTTTCATGTACTATCTTCCTAATAGTTTTCTCTGGGAACCTGATAATTCTCCTGTCCATGTCAATGGTAATTCTGGCACGGGTAATAAAGTCAATCCCTAGGATTATTTCAAAATTGATATTTTTGAGCACCACAAAAATATGTTCAAAACATCTTTCATTTATACTGAACTTCAGCTGGACTTGTAATTTGCATTTCATCGATTTATCTTGAAATAGTCCTCTCACTTTGATCGATGAAGCTGGCAATGTGGTAAATTGTTGTTCCTTTTCTAATTTCAAAAAGCAATCTTCGGACATGATTGAAATGACCGCTCCCGTGTCTATAAGAGACCTGCAATGTTGATTGCCCACAGAGATTTCAATTATAGGCAATTCAGCACGTTTACTCACAATTCCTTCCATTTCTTCGTATAACAAATCTTCGTCCGTGACCTCATAAACATCTTGTATAATTATGTCAAATGGAGACGGCTGGCTGTTTAATCCTTCCGGGATTTCGAAATTGGCGTTTTTTTTTCTGTGAACCCTTTTCATTATCACTAGTGTGATGGCTAGTGTTAGGTTCTGGCTCACTTTCTGTGTCCCTTCGATCCTTCCTTTCTTCACGCCTATCCCTGCCCTTTCTAGACTGTTCTCTATCTTCCTGGTTATGATAGTTTTTGTCTCGATAGTTTTTGTATCTGGCAAACCCTTGTTGACCTCTATTCTGTTGCTGATACTGGCCTTGTCTATCCCTATTATCGTAGTATTGGTTATTGTTCTGATAACCTCGATACCTGTTATTCCTAGGTTGGTATTGTTCTCTTTCCTGATTTCCATTCATATACCTATCATTCCTATTTCTACTTTCGTAAGGTTTATATCTTTCTTGATTACGATCTGTTTGGTTAGGTCTATTCCGGTCTCGATCGTATCTCTGTTGGTAGTTTCCATATGGTCGCTGGTTGTTTCTATCTTCAAATCTTCGACTATACGTTCTACTGTTCCTCATCGGACCTTCCCATCTAGATCCTGTCCTATTTGACCTTTCTGTTTGTTGAGTTTGATCAACGACTACCGCGTTCACGGCCTTAGTTTCCGTCCTTCCGCTTTTGACTATGGTAGGCGACATAGAAGTATGGTCTAGCCTACGCAGCAAGTCGTCCATTGCCGCTAAATCCTCTACGCCTGATGAGATTAAATTCCTTCTAACTTCCACCGGTAACTGGCGTGAAATTGTCTCAAGAATTTCCTCCTGTCTCAATGGGGGTTGAAGATATCTAAGGCGGGCTAACTGAGATGTGAAGAATTCAGAATAACTGGTGGGTCCAGTACTACTATACTTTCTTGAATATACTTCCGCCCTCACTGCGTGTTGTATCTCTATCGACCAGAATCTTTTAATAAATGCTTCCGAAAACTGTTCGAAGTTATCGAAAGTAGATCGGAAAGCTCGGAACCAATTTAACGGTGCATCTGCCAGATGCTTCTCAACAATCCGCAGTTCTCTGTCCCTTGCAACATGATGTTCCGCAAAGTGATCTTGTAGATTTCTAATGAATTCTATAGGAGTCAAACCCTCCATATTTGAAAACTTCTTAATTTTCTCCTCGTAATTCCTCACTATCATGACCTTAGATCTGTCATTAGGCGTTGATATCCTAAAATCTCTGGGATTTATTTCTGACGTAGCCTCATTCGGTATCTCTGATCTAGCATGACTCGGTTCTGTTTCATGTGCCTTATTCAACCTCGCTAAATAGTTTCTAGCTGGCGTCGTGGTATCCATCCTGTCACTTAAATGGTGTACCGTTCCTTCCCCATCAGAATTTATAGGTTTCCCCAAAGTTTCCAATTGTGACTTGATTTCCGCTCTTAATTTATTTATGTCTATGTGATCTATTAACCTGAACGTTTGAAACTCTTGTCTAATCTCGTTTAATTCTGATGTTTTCTTTTCACGCTCTGAGTTTAGATCTATCTTAACTTGGTCTACTTTCAGAATTACGCCTTTAATCTGCGTTTCTAAATCCTCCCTAAGAACAGTAACGCTTTCGACCTGTATAGTCTGAACTGAATCGATTTGTTTATCAGTGTCTATTCTAGCCTGGGAAATATCTTGGTTAAGCCTTAATTCTGTTCTGTTAATCTTTAATTCAAAATCTGACTTAATGCTTTTAATGACATCTTCATTTATTTTTGTGATTTCCCCCCTTAAGATGGTCACTTGATCGTTAACAATAGCCTTGAGATCGATCTCTATATCCTTTCTCAAGACCTTGTTGTGATCTTCAACCTTTTCCTTAAGTTGGGCCATATCACCCTCTAATTTGGTTAGAGTTTCTTGCGTTGCAGTTGCTTCGTTTGAAAACTGCAATTGCAATGCATCTAAGCTATTTTTATTTTCTTTCTGATTACTATCTAGTTCCGATTTAATATTTCTAACATCCTCCTTTATGGTAGAAATACTAGCTCGTATACCAGTTACAATGCCTTCTGTTAGGTTAATTTTAGCCTGAGTGGCATCTATCTTACTTTCTGTTGAATTTATTTTACTCTGCATTGCATCTAATTTGCCTTCAGTTGAATCTATTTTACCTTGCATTGCAGTAATATCAACTTGAGCTGCATCTAATTTGCCTTCAGTGCTTATGGCTTTTACTTCTAATGATGCAACATTAGATCTAACATGGCTGACTTCTACATTAATACTGCTAATGTCAAGTTGAACAAGCTTGCCATCGGCTGTCACACTGTCGATGCCTGTTTCTACATCATTTATCTTTTCTTTTATATCTTTAGCTTTAGCTGCAATCTTACGATTACTATCTTGAAGATATTTGAGGGACAAGTGCATTTGATTAATGTCCCCTACAGATTCCTGAACTAATTCAGTATTCTTATTGACAATGGAGTTGATATTGTCAAAACTAGTTTGGCAATTACCCCTGATCTCAGCTAATTCATTGGCGTGACTGCCCATCTTCTCCCGCATTGCCATCAACATATTGGCAATGTCCTCATTTGACACAGCTGTCATGGTAAATACAATTATAGAAAACACAGGAATGCAATACATAAATAAGCAGAATTGACACATTTAGAATGACCGTTTTCACCAATACAAGCATTGAATTTCGTTTTGCTTCTAAACTTATTATATAAATTAAGTCTATAAGAAAATAGGAGGAATGCAACGACGGTGATTTATATTAGAAACGGTTTAAATTAAAGCTGAAATGATGAATTATTTATTTTATTATTAAAGAAAGTGATTCTATTATTACAGATGATCTACAAATAATCATCGCCGGTAACTAACACGAAATGGCCGACAAGCATGGAGTGAAAAATGGCCCCATGTCATGTCCCATCTGACCACGCTGATCCATAAAAATTTCCTAGAAATCTCTTTTATGGTCATGTCGTAATCAATCAAATTACATTTTACTAGGCACGCACAAAACAAATAAATTTAAGCAATGGCGATAATTCTATCTGTATGCCAGGTAGATTGAGTAAACTCATCTTCACGATTTAAAGAAACGTGAATTCCCAACGAATTCGACGTGTATAATCGTAGCAGTGCCAAAGAAAATTTTGCTAACGACTACATCGTTCGAAAACTGCTAAACTCAATAATATCATAAAAATGGATTCTCACCCATGGGTTTAGCATTGGAGAAATCGAGAATGCCAATTCGATAGCCCCATAGATTGGGTCGCCATATATAGATGTACCCGTAATCCACGTGGTCTTACCTGTTGCAATCCGATGGAAAAGCTGGATCGTAGATTCTAGAAGTTCCCGGCTGAATTGACCTCTGAAAAACCTACCAACTAGGATCAACCAGGGATCAGGATACGTCGATATTAAAGAATGCGGTACGAAGATGCCAGTGGTGTATAAAATTACGATGAAACGAAGCTCAAAAGAACTCGAACAAGAGACTCTAAAATAAAGTAAAAATATCTCGGGCGTTAAGTTTAAGCAAACTCAAGACAAAACTACCCACTGGTCCTCCTAACGCACTCCCCTTTTCTGATATAAAACACCAGTCGTTCTAAGATTCTTTTAAAATTAAATTCAATTTATTGAATGGTTAATGATGAATGTCCGTCAATTAGACACAAAATTAAAGAAAAGCTTCTTTAGATCAAATGATGAAAAATATAGTTTTAAATAAATGCCTACAATAAGGCCCCATCTTACTGCTCATATCATCCGCTGAACAAATAACAAGAAAAATACAATATTACATTATGTACTGATGTTATACCCTTATTAAAGATTTATACATATTTTACATTTTATATACAAGTTATATCCTTAATTAGGATTTTGTTCTAAACGCTGCCTATCTTCATTTAATTTTACAAGTATGTTTCATGGTTATCATTTTCTTAATTCGTTGTATTCAACAATCAATTAAGATAATCGAATAGTGTTACAAGTTGTGAAAATAGTTTATTAACTATTTATATGCTTCAAAGAATGCAGTATATTTTTGCTAACATTACTGAAATATCACATGTATTATGTTGCATGAATTAACTAAAGTTATTCGAGTAGTGGCTGTGTCACTTAAATATGGGTGTCATGATATAAGCAATTTATCTCCGGCAAATCCTACTAGGCAAGAATAACACGTAGGGCAACGTGAATAAAACAAGCATATAAGAAAAACATTCGTGATTCCAATTCACGATAACTACAACATCATATCCAAAAAAGTGATAGCTCAAAAGCTAATTTCACTCTTACTAAAACGCAATGACAAAGTTAACGTCTTCTCAAAAGACTACGAGTACAATATACAACATTAATATTGACCATCCAATGATGTCAAATATTCGCCTCACTAACACAATAAATCGTATGCACAAAATTGCAATACCTCAATTCAGCTTTCCAAAGCTGTCATGAATTAATCCCAAACGTTATTAAACTTAAAATCTTTCAAAAATTGCTCTGTAAATATCAAGCCCTATCATAGACGAATATAAAAATGCCACAGATTACTTCTTTTCTAACTTCATTAAACAAGAAGCAACAATTTGTTAGATAAATTGTATTATCTATTACCATAAATTATCGTCATTTAAGTCTACGACAAATTTTGTTATACTAGTTTGAACTGTTAAATTTAGTTCACAATTCCAATATATTTATATATATTTATTTCCATAAAGACTTATATATGAGAGAAAAACTTGTAAATAGACACTAGCAAAAATAGTCGTTTCAGTTTCGCCTATCCAAACTCGAAAAATGGCTCAACTACTCAGAAGAAAACACGTGAGACTTACACCATGGAAAGGAGTCTATTATCATATCAATAGATACACGCAAACCATTAAATCAAACGATGATCTATCCAAGAGTCTTCCCAAAAACGAATTGAAATAACACAAGCAAAAACTGAACGAACAAAAATATTTATTTCATTTAAAGAAAAATCTCTAATCAAAAGATATATGAAAGTAGGCTGCAAATCCCTTGGCAATCAATTCACAATTGTTTTCGCCGGACGATTTCCATAAATCCATAACCATGGAAAATAACGATGAAAATGCACTATCATTTCTAAAAGAAAGAATTTCTACTAGAATGTCATAAGTCCAAACTAATAGTATCACTGAAATATTTTTGGAATAGTTCAAGTGCACGAGTGTGTGGCCATCTTCTTCCTAATTGCTACTCTTATACAAAGATATCGTCGTGTTGGTCCTAATTATGCTGCAGATATCTTCTCAACAAAATTGAATGCTTGGTTTTATTTCCAAAATTTTCAAAATAAAAGCAACAAAGTAATGCTCTAAATAGCATCAAGTTTACTGTTAACTACACAATAAATTGCACTCTCCGACAGAAATGATAAAAAAGAACCAGATCTAGTCTTCGAATGAATTTCATACTAATTAATAAAATATTGGTGAAAAGTATCGAACTAAAAGTGACAAGGTCTACTGTCTACAAGAGAAGAAAAGTTTTCCAGCTACCTTGGGCGAAGTTCTGGTTGAGATTGAAGAAAGTATAGGAATATACATTCCTTTCAGGAACTGAACCATCATCCCTGAGTAGTTCATGGCTGGAGCTGCAAGTCGCCGAACCAACTTCCTCCTAACTCGAAAACTACTGGCTACGAAACGGAGTTCCTGCATATCGCTTGTACAAGGCTCCCTCGACGTTATCAGTAAAGTAGTTTCCTTTCTTTGGAGTTGTTTCTTCATTTTTGGCTACTTTAAAACCACTGGATCGGAACTAACGTTCCCCAACGTTTCTTTCTCTTCATTGTAGTGTGAAAAAGAGTGTCACTCTAAATGATCAACTCTGCTTCTGCATTACATTCCTGCACGGTATGTTTAGTCCATCATTGCTACGACAACTAGGTTCTCACAATAAAATCCAGTTGTAATGTTCTTGATTATATTCATGCTTTCCTGCATTTCAAATAAATACGTATCAGATTTCCATATCGAAGAGTCTGTATTAACAAGTCTGTGCAATAGCTAAGTTCACTCAGGTATATTTAATCTCTGGGTTATATCTAACACACCAGAAGTACGGACAACCGCATATTGCTGTGGTAGCAATTCACCCGTCCGATCCGCGCCGCGAGTAGAGAACACTCGTAATACCGCGTGATAAACGGAACTTCCTTACTACAGCGATAACATGTGCACTCCATAAGTTACTGAACTCAAGTGTCTGTCGTTTCAAAACTGCTCATCCATGACCCAGCTGGCAGTCTACCCAAGATGCATCACTCCTGTATCGAGGTGGACAATCGAACCCAGTCGATTATCGTGACATATATGTATCAAATAGTTGCAGGACCAAGTCAGTGAGCATGACCTGTGCACGTGATCAAGAGCATGACGGGATTGTCTATCCAACTCCTTAGTGAATCACAAACTTACTGCGTCTCAAACCTGCAGTCACACTAATGCCAAGCAATAATTCAAAATACGTCTCGCGGTCGTATCAGGGTTCAAGTAAGTAGCAACATACTGTCTCAGTACCTTCTTCAAGGCCACGGCCGCCTCCTTCCCTCTTCCTTGCCTATCCATCCTCACCATCCCTTACCTTCCCTCATGAGGCCCCTGTTCGCTTTGCAGGTGAGGCCGCCTGGGCGAGATGCTAATCCCACCTCACCAGTTGTATCCCTTCTGATTCGATGTTCCCAGCTCTATTAAAACAAGAAGTTCCGTGAAGAACTATACCGCCTACTTTTCATGCCTATGATTATTCTACAGTATATGAACCTATCTACAATAATGACGAAATTAAGTTGGTAATATCGAAATATCTAATTAGTTCAAAATATACCTGGTATAATGTAGCCTCATAGAGCACTACAGTTGGCAGCCCTGGTGACTGAATATATTCTTAGTTCCATCTCTTAAGGTACAGAATACAAAATTTGGTTGAAGTCCAATGGGATGCAGTTAGACACTGGATATATCAGCAGGCGTAAAAGCATGTTGTCAACAATACCATACGTGTGCTGGTCAGAAATAATCTGAAATATTATGATATCTTGTTATGCCAATTTTGGATGAAATCCATTTGTTAGTATAGAAGTTACATGTATTTTAAAATTGGACATATCAGCAGGCATAGAATCATGTTGGCAGCACTGCCTTGTATTAATTGCTCCAAATTAATCTAGAATGTCAGGTGCTATACGTGTGCAAAGTATGGGCGTGGTGGCTCAGCGGTCTAGCTGTATGCCCCTCATCAAGGCGGTCCGGTTTCGATTCCCGGTCAAAGCATGTGAGATTTTCGAAGTGAAATGCCATGTCATGTGGTTCGGATTCCACGTAAAAAGGAGGTCTCGTGGCTCATAATCACAAGATTCACGGTCACGTAAAACTACAATCTTCCTTCCTTTTTTTTTGTTGGCTTGCATACTTTCTGATATATTGATATTAGGGTAAAAAATATAGACAGCATTTATTAACAGTTGGCAGCCCTGATTGCTCTTAACAATACTTATAGTCATATCTGTTATGGTACATATAGCACATAAGAAATTTGGTTGAAATCCAACTGATAGTATAGAAGTTAGATGTATTTCAAAATTGGTATTATCAGCAGGCGTATAATCATGTTGGTAGAACTGACGTATATAAGTTACCCTAAATTAATCTAAAATGTCAGAATATACGTGTGCATAGTTTAAAGCTGTTGGCTTGCATACTTTCTGATATATTGGTATTTGGATAAAACAATTATAGAGAGCAATTATTAACAGTTGGCAGCCCTGGTGGCGCTTAAGAATACGCTCAGTCATATCTGTTTATGTACTGATGTTACATACAAAATTTGGTTGAAATCCAATTGTTAGTGTAGAAGTTATATGCATTTAAACATTGGACCTATCAGAAGGCTTATAATTATTTTGGCAACCCTGTCATGGTTGGCCTCCTGGAAATTAAACTGAAATAATATTATCTACATGTGTGCCAATTTTGGAATAGCTCCCATGCATACCTTGCAAGATATCCAACATTGAGCTCAAATTTCTAGTGCGTTTATTCAGCAGTTGGTAGCACTGACATCATTTTCAAATATGGACGTGAGATATTCCGGTGCACATCTTTACTCATACTAAATTTGGTTTTGATTGCTGCAGCCGTTTAGGAGTTGATAGGGGGGCACACACACACAGCCAGACAGACAGACAGACAGAAGGACAGACAGACAGACGGACACACATTTTCCCGGATCGATCTCATAAGTCTACTTTTTCCTTATTTTTGCAAAATGTGAAAAGTAGGCTAATGAAACAAATTCCACACGCACTCCTGTAGGGGCCGCGGTGGCGCAGCGGTCAAGCTGTTGGCCACTCACCAAGGTGGACTGGGTTCGATTCCCGGTCAATGCATGTGCGATTTTCGAAGTGAAATGCCATGTCCAGTGGTTCGGATTCCACGTAAAAAGGATGTATCATGCCTCATAATCACACGATTCACGGTGATGTAAAAGTACAATCTTCCTTCCTTACACACACTTAAGTACACGGGGCTACACGACTACGGTGTCGCAAAGTCCCTAAAATAAGCAGCAGCCGTTAATAAGAGCGCAAAGGTGTAAGTAAAGGTATTAAAGAGATAAAGATAGAACGAAACATAGGTCTATACTATACAGTACAATTGGGGGGAGTTTGAGCTGTTGCCTTCTCAGCCTATGTCCCATTAGAGAGAATATTAACTACTTCCCGTACATTATGCTAGTGTTTACATGGGAAGACCAGGTTTCCAGGACAGCTCATGATAATAGACACTTATAGGGAGGGTTGTAAACTTGACAAGACGCCGACCGCCGGCGGCTATCGCTTGAACTAGGAGGCGTCGTGAAGTGGCAAGAGAAGAAGGGGGGAAAATTAGGCGCCTTTCCCCTTCTCCCCTCGCCTCCAAGCCGGCCATGATAAATGACCCCCTTTTTGTTTGGCCTTCTGTACCAACAGAAGCAGTACGGCCTATTATGGAGTTTGTTTTGAATTACGGGTCCTATACAGAGCGACAAAGGCGTCCTAGCAGCTCCGGCTTTCAAAAGAGCTACAACACACACACACACACACTGGACACATAGAGTTTAAAACACGAATATCTCCGGCCGACTGGGAGATGCGGTATTATTCACCATTATTGCCGATTCAGGAACTATTCACACATCTGCTCTTTGTTCCTTTTGTGAGTGGCAACAATGGACGAAAGAGGTTTTGTAGCAGCGGCCACTCATGAATACTAGAATAGAAGAGGAGAAGAGAAGCGAATTTTGCTGGAGAAGTAGTAGCAGTAACATAATTTGAAGAGGAGCGAAGAGGGGAGGAAAAGGGGTGTATGTGCTAGAAAGAGATAGAGGGCTATAACTGATTGTAAACATAACGTGAACACTGGCAGAGAGATTCCTTCCCTTTTATGACAGTAAGGGTCTACTATTTGGTTAACAAAAAGACCTAAGCCTAGGAATGTTACTTCACCAATCACTGGCGCTAGATTGACGGTGTAATGAAGGGTTTACAGGCGCACATTCCCTTCGCTCTATAGTATTGTGCTTATTACATTCCAGAGATCTCCTCGAAGAATTGTTGTGATTATTATAGCGTAACAATGGCTTATTATGAAACAATGCCAGCAGGCGGAACAAAAGCAACACGCGAACAAAAGACTGGCTGAGTGTCTCTGAAATGGCTATGTCACGGACAGACCACACCAGGAGAGACACAACTGCCCATGCCCCCCCTCAATGGGATGAATATTTCAAGAAAGTACAGAAAAGCCCATGGACAAACAGCTACATTGTTTTTAAAAAATGTTCCTAAACTGTTGCCACTTTCTCTTACAGGCTGGCTGTAATATTTAAAAAACGTCCACAGTTCTAGCACTTCAGGCAAGCAACAACTCAATGTTGAAAACATTCTTGGATCTTTGGATGAGAAAGGAAAGAAAGCCTTCTACGACAGAGTCCCTGTCCCAACAAGAAAATTATATTAAAGAAAGCTTTTCAGTCGGTCAACGCTTGCCACGGTGGGTGAGTGGTTATCGTGTCGGACTGCCAACCCCAAGCTTGCAGGTTCGCTCCTGGCCGTGGTAAGTGTTTTTTTTGAAAGGCGACAAAAATCTCGGCACGCATGTCATACGTTGTTGGCATGTTAAAGAACCCATTTGAATTCAGTAGGTCGTGTTCATAATGACAATATTAATCTCGGGATTTTCTGCCAACACAAAGATCCTCCTTTCTCTACTAGAAAGCGCTATAGTATCAAGGAGCTTAGATATTTAACCTCCTTTACTTTCATAGTACGGTACTCCAAGGAACGACAAAATTCGACATGCAAGCTGCCCTCTGGGCGTCAAAAACAACAATGCTTGCACCTGCCACCCGAGGCCGTACGATATTATTATTATTATTAGTCGGTGAACACATATTGTGCCCAACTTCGTTACGCGGGAAACAAGTATTTACATACCCAGACAGTATAGTAGACTACACTTCTATGGTTGTTGCGATATTATTATTATTATTGGTTTAAGTATGTAGCCTGTGATCTATTGAATTGTTGTTATGAATAATTTCAGTAATGAAATTGTCTGCACTATTTTGTTATTATTGTTCTAAATCAACCGTTCCTATTTCAACTATTAGCCTAGTCTAGTGTATTGTAATATCTCTTGTGGCGAATACACAAATGCACTGACGCAATCGAACTCAAGTTTCCGGGGTGATAGCCGACAACGTTAACCATCGCATCATGAGGCGTGCCATGGTCTACTGATTCCATCGCAGTGCCATGCCTCTAAAAGCATATCTTACTTCATTAAGTAACGTCATTTTATCAGGTTTTAAGAACTGATCCTCGTGGCGTCCGGTCCCGCTGCGTTCCTTCAGCGGACACGTCTGTAAATAAATGACAGGTTACACAAGTTTTTACAATTTATGTGATATGAACACTGTGTGTATATACAGTATATAAATTTGTGTTCAGGCCTAAGTGTAATTCAAAATCATCGTACACCAATTAAGCCTAAGTGAACAGGATCTGAAGATGAACGCGTGACGCTCGAATTATGTCATCCAATTATGTTGGTATTTTTATATAAAAGCGTATTAGTTTGTAGGGTATGTAAATACTTGTTTCCCGCCTAATGTAATTGGGCACAATTTGTGTTGACCGACTGGAAAGCTTTCTTTTAGGCAACACTGAGAAATGGATTCTATCACTACAACAAGAGAATGACGTAAAATCTGATGGATTGAAGTAGCCACTCCCTAACACCTAGTGGCGAATGAGCGCTATATTTCCTGCGATGATATTCTCAGTGTTCCGCAGTTCGAGGTATCACAGTACGAGGAGGGAATTTTAACCAACGTTCATAGGTAATGGGTGGGACATAGTACATCACGTGGTTAACTCCACAGGATTTCACTTAATAGTAGGCTACCTATGGCATCTATTTGTAGACTATCATTCAGATATAGGCTAATAATTTGTATAGGAATTTTTGAAAATAATGTTGCTTTTTGGAGATATAATAGACCTCCTGTACTATATGTCGCACGTGAAAATTGCATGAAAAAATTCTAGGTTACTCCTTAACCCCCTTAATTGCATTGATGAATTATACAGTCTACGTTGGTTTCGTGATAACCTTATAGCCATTTGCAAACTTTCACAGAAATGTAATAAATGGAGTGACAATGCTTCTTACAGAAATAGATGGAAAGTTGGATGCCACCCCTTGAGATAATGTTGTCATGGTTACCGATTTGCATTCCTTCATTAGTTTGTTAAATTAAATTAGTTTTCTGGGAATATTTCAGAAACTGATGGTTTTAGAGCCTTATAATGTAGATTTCGAGGACCCTTTAGGGCCCCCGAGTTTTGTTTCTGGCGCCGAGGGGCTTTGTCTCTTCGTTGTACGCCATACTATAATACTACTACTAATAATATAATATAGGGATAGGAATATAATAGACCTTCCGTACCACACCCGCAGGTGAAAATGGCGTGAAAAAATTCTAGAGTACCCCTTGACCCTCTTAAGCGCATTGTACGTATTGATGAATTTTACAGCTTAATTTGGTTCCGTGATTACCTTCTAGCCGTTTGCAAACTTTCACACTAATGAAATTGCGTCTTGCAGCAATAGATGGACCTCTGATAATATGTTGCTATGGTTACCGACTTGCATTCGTTCATTAGTTTATTAAATGAAATTAGTTTTCTGGGAATATCTCAAAAACGGTTGGTTTTAGGGCCTTAAAATGTGGTTTTCCGAGTTTGGCTCTCACATTGAGGGGCTGAAAATGAGCTTTGTCTCGTCCTCCGACTCCTATTTCAGCATGTATTTTAAGGGGGTAGGCCCCCTTTTATGAGAGGTACGGAGAAGAGTAAAATCAATGATTAGTGGCTTGCCTCTGATGGATATCTGTACCAAAGTTTACGTTGATACACCCAGCCATTTTCGAGTTATAAGGGAACAAAATTGTCCACAGACAAACAAATAAACAGACAGACAGACCAAAAAATTATTTTCGCGCGCATCCATCATAAAACAGTCTGAAACGCGTAAATAACTCAAATTTCCGTAGAAATTCAGAAAAAAAACAGACAAACTTTCATTTTTATATACGTAGAGATATACTGCACCGCTCGGCGTTGACCGTGTTTGCACAAATTTAGGTTTTACTCGCTAACCGTTGGAGATACACGAAAAGTGATGAGGACCTTTTGGATAGAAAATTAAATGTTACAGCTCGTGAATGGCATCAAAAGTTTGCTATTTCTTAGCGTTCTCTTTTTATTTCATATGGTAATATGAAATTTTGAAACCAAAGGGTGTAGTGACGTCACTAAAATGGTCACCATTTTTCAATAGTGCAAAATATCGAAATAAAAAGTATCCTATATGTAAACCTGGTAAATCAGCTACATCCACGCAAAATTTCATTTAAATCGGACCAGTGGTTCTTGCGTTATTGAGTAACACACAGACACAGACAGACAGACAGACAGATCGAAAGACAGACACACACCATCTCATTTTTATATAGTCTATTAGTATGATTATAGTATTAATAATGGATTATAGGCTACTGGCCACCAGTAATATTTAAAGAAGGTGTAATCTCTTTCAGTAAATGTAAACTCATATAGGCCAGCCCTGTTGTGTTGGGGTAACCAACCTGTCTCTCACCCGGTGGCCCCAGGTTAGAACATTCCCAGCTCGGTCAGGGATTTTAGAAACTGACTTGATGGCTGGATCGGGATGCACTCAGCCTCGTGAGGACAATTGAGTAGCTGTATAACAGTGATGTAGCGTTTCGATCACGGAAACCTCCGAGGTGACCTGACGTAGGTTACTGACCAGGCGCTAACCCGCAATCTGTAGGCCAAATGGCTGAGCAGCGATCGCTTGGTAGGCCCGGGCCCTTCTTGGGCTGTGATTCCACAGTGTTTTAAACGAATGTAGCTAACTGGCCGAATGCAAGTTAACGATACCGTTCGAGTAAAAAAATCAGAATTAAATTTCTTGGATGTGTCAGCAATCGAACTCAAGTTTCCGGGGTGATAGCCGACAACGTTAACCACCGCACCATGAGGCGTGCCAGGATCTACTGATTCCATCGCAGTGCCATGCCTCAAAAAAACATATCTTTGCCATGCGACAAAAATTCAGTTGCACTCCAGTCGTGTTCAAATGCATATTACTTCATTCTCTGTGGTTCTGTTCATTGCTAGACAAGTAGAAGGATCGTAAAGAACACCACAGGTAATTACGTTTTTGCCAAGTTTTAAGTCTTTACGGAGGTGTTCAAATCAAGAATTCCCTCCTCCCACACCCTGCTGTAAAATATATTCAACTTAAAAATATCACAAAGAAGTCCGGAGAATGAATGACCTTTAAAGTTCAAATGTCATGAACAGGAAAAGAAAGTTGCCCATCGATGTGATGTGTTGGCGTTGTTATTTGTCTTTAACAAGCTTAAAGATTGTCCTGGTACAAACTTCCAATGCGATTCTAACTTAAAAGATTGGTTGGTTCCTTAGTTTAGGGGCTGCGACACGGCGGTCATGTAGCCCCGTGTACAATTAAGATCTTCACTATTATATTGTAAGATTATTTTAAGATTTTACCATAAGATTAATATTTCTGATGAAAAACTCAATGTAGTTCAAATTATGTGCGCAGACCTTTTTTAAGTTGTGTGTAATTAAACGTATTGGTAGGCGGTCATTGCAATATTTCAAGATTATTTTTATGTCATAATTCATATTTTTGACCTCAAACAGCTATATTTGTATTATTCAAATGTAATTTTTCTGATGTCCTTCATACCAAACAAATTGTTATTCTTGTATATTTGCTTGAATTAACGTGGGCTATATCCACGTGTACTCGTCCACCAAGAATCTTATGATTTAGCTCTCTCCTGTCCGTTAATGACTTTGTAAGCATGGTGACTTAAGAAGGCATGATTGAGAGAGGCTAGAGGAAGTGATACTCTGAGGATAGGATGACGCAGGGAAAGATTAAGAGAACATGTTGTGCGTTTCTTGAACAGAGCCGTCCTCGAACAGCAGGCTTGCTAGAACAACAATTATTGGCTGATAAGTCGCAAGTCATGCTAACACTGGAGGCAGCATCCACATTCACATAACTTTTCAATTCAATTCCAGCACAAAAGACTCCGATAGTCTTTTGTAGTCCAAGAAATGGACTGTCATTGCTTGATGTGTATCCTGATGACCTGAGCTATTGTTTAGCACAATGTGTTCACATTGCTACCGCCAGGTCAAAATCGAGAAAATGCTGCTTCAGCAAAGAATTCCATTTCATTTGTCTCATCCCAATAGATGTTTGGTATTTAATTTCTAAGACGAACAAAAGCGACCTGTTTTGTTGGCATGTTTTCATCTTGAGGTGTGCAACAGTCACCTATTTTACACTTGAACCGTCCCCTTTCAAAACTTAACGATAAGGCCCTTAACAAGTTTTTGTTGCTACAGTTTATGTGTCTGTAATTCACCTGCCGGTTGTTGGAAACAGGGTCTGAACGCTGCATTCTTTTATGAAAAAACGAACCTCTTTTACATACAAGTGACCGAGGTCATCTAATTCCACAAGAAAACAACTACAAACCAAATTATCCAAAGCCACATCCTTAAATTAACTTGCTAAACCAACCAGAGACTTATTCCACCAACCAACCTTGAATTTCTTCAACACCTCACTTGCCGATTTTCATTATCTGAAATGTACAAATAGATTTTGGACTCACTTATTCCAATTCCACTACCATTTATTTTATAACGTACTGACTTTTATTATTTTAAATTTACAAATAACACATTTTTACTACCGGGGCTGAATAACAACACACTATGTGCTAGATTACGATTTGATGTATTCATAGGCCTATACGTTTGAAATGGGATATTTGGGTGGAAATTTCACTCTTTATGTTATTTTCAGATGAAAGCTTGATTCTTTTACTATCATAAAATGTATAGTTTTTACATGTTACATGCATAAATATGCTCAAAAAAAATATTTAAATGGACCAGGGCGCACGTGTCTAATCATAATAATTCGAAGCATTAAACTTAATTTACTCAATAACTACCAATAGTGTTGATTTTTACAGGTTTTAATATCAATAAGTCAAGTTCGAATACACCTATCAAACTCAAATTGGAGATAATGAAATTGAGAATGTCATGTAATGAAACTAAGAAAAATATATCCAATGCAAAAACTGGAGATGAAGAAATGAAAAACATATTTTTGAAAGTTTGCCTTTTTGAAAGAATATTATTAAAGAAAGCTTTCCAGTCGGTCAACAGTAACCTCCCCCCCCCCCCCATTTCTGTGCATAAAAGCGTGTTATTTTGCCAAAAATATCTTATGTAATATTTCTCATATTAGGACATATAAATAGCCAACTTGTTTTCCCACCTAATGTAATCGGGCACAATTTGTGTTGAGCGACTAGAAAGCTTTCTTTAATAGAACTAGGCACACTGAAAACTGGCTTCTATCACTTCAATTATTTAAAGAATATGTTATATTTCTTGGTATAATAGTGATAAATTTAGTAGGAGCATCAAAACACTAATATTAATAGTTATGTGAATGAGAATTTGAAATAAATTCATTGTGATAATTGCTAGGTGATCTCAAGAAATGCCAATATTTTCTTTCTTAAAAATAATTATTTTGGACGCCCCTTAAACTTCAAATTAACCATTTTGACAGAATAACTATACCTTTATTTATATTCGAGTTAACCAATACAAATATCAAAACGTTTCGTATAAAATTATATAAATTTTCTTTAAACCTGTATGAATACCTTAAATTCCGCCCCTTAAAACACTAATAACTAACTACCTTAATTTATTATGATAATTAGTTTTGATCAAATACCTTACACATTTTTGGCATTATTAACCTACTTTCAAACTTCATTAATTTTAAGTTTCTTCTGATGATGGATCCAACGTTGATCCGAAATATGTCCGCTAATCTATATTAGTTAATGTTTCAATACATATTGTGTTGATAGGCACTTATACCACTATGTGATAAATCGTTTCATAAGTCATGGCAACTGTGTTATATCGCCCAATGAAGAGATTTGACAAACATTGTATAAATCGGAAAACTTTCAAATTCGTTTACAGATGGTCATCTTTACACCTAGCCTACAGTACCATAATCAGGAGAATCCTGAAAATTGAGAGCGTATGGTGACTTAAATCGCTTTTTGAAATATGTTTCCCCATACTTGCCATACACCTATGAAAGCAGTCACGAGAAGGAAACAATCAAACAGAATATGTATAACATTGAATTTTCAAAGGAAGTCTTTTCAATATCTTGCAAAATACAGAGATCAAGGACATGAAATGAAAAGTTATCTAACGTTAATAAATTACATAATGCTCAATCGAATTACAAGAATGTCTTGGATCATTCAGGAAACAGTTTGTTTTGCTTTGATCTTGTTTAGGCGTACCAGATCCCCTGACGAGCCCAATGGCACACTGGAGCGAAACTATAGCTTACAACTTGAGATGACTGGATCAGTTTTTCAATTTTCTTCGTATTATGTTACAATGTTAATATAGAAAACAAAGAAAGGTACAAAGTTTATAACATGAAATAGCCTCTGGGGAATTAAATTGTCCTCTTAATACACACTATTTTGTACGTAAAATACAGTAGGCCTACTATTTCAATTCTTTTCTCATATTTTTGTAGACCAGCGCTGTAGTCTATTGGTTACATGGATGGGTAGTCTACCAGAGTTTAGTTTTGTTTCTGCTTTATTTCGAGTAACTCAGACCCTACCATCACGGGAGTGATGGTGGGTCACGCATGTACACACTAACACATACACAAAATACACATTCTCACAAACACGCACACACGCACACATAAATATACATATATACACACACACATACGCAACCACACATGAACATGCACACAAATATACACACGTATATAACCTACTCACCAAAATAAACAAACAAATAAACACTTACCCACACAAACATACACACACATATAAACCCTTACACACACAAATATACACACGCATATACTCACCAAAATACACACACAAATAAACACTTACACACACAAATATACACACGCATATACTCACCAAAATACACACACAAATAAACACTTACACACACAAATATACACGAGCATATACTCACCAAAATACACACACAAATAAACACTTACACACACAAATATACACACACATATACTCACCAAAATACACACACAAATAAACACACGCATATACTCACCAAAATACACACACAAATAAACACTTACACACACAAATATACACACGCATATACTCACCAAAATACACACACAAATAAACACTTACACACACAAATATACACGCGCATATACTCACCAAAATACACACACAAATAAACACTTACACACACAAATATACACACGCATATACTCACCAAAATACACACACAAATAAACACTTACACACACAAATATACACAAACAAACACATATGCACAAACACACAAACGCAAAGCACACACAAATATAAACCCAAACACACACGCAAACACACACACTATCGCATGCACAAATCACACACATACGCACAAACACGCTCGCACACATACACACAAACGCACTCACACGATGCTAAATCACTGAGGACACAATACGTTATCAATTTTCGGAATTCCCCTTAAAATACTGTAGTTATAAGATGGACATCAGTAAACAAATTTGAAAATTTCTTCATTTGATTGTAGTTTGGCGGATCTCTTCATCGGACGATATAACACAGTTGCCATGACTTATAAAACATATCGTCGCTTCGGTTGTAAAATCACTACGTGATTCAGTTGTTCTATACCAGTCATTTCCTTAAGACCAACAACATCCCCAGCCATATGTGAATATATAGGTATAGACCTCATAGCAATTTCGCAAGGTTTATTTTCCTATCTTTGCGAAGAAAGGAAATAACCTTAGGCTACTTAATTGTTGTGATGGACTGTATATCTAAGAAGACAATAAAATGTAAGAAGGAATTTTCTCACCTAGCGGATTTTGCAGGTAATAATAATATTAATATCGTATGGCAGTGGGTGCCGGGTGCAAGCTTTGTTATTTGACGCCCAAAGGGCAGCTTGCATGCCGAATTTTTTATTGTTCCTTGGAGCGCTATGATAGTTAAGGAAGTTAGATAATCTAAGCTCCTTGACACTATAGTGCTTTCTAGTAGAGAATGGAGGAACTTTCTTTGTTCTCGGAAAATCCCGAGATTAATTTTGCCGTTATGAACACGGCCTTCTGAATTCAAATGCGTTATTTACCATGCCAACAACGTATGACATGCGTGTCGTGATTTTTGTCGCCTATCAAAATCACTTACCATGGCCAGGAGCGAACCTGCAAGCTTGGAGTTGGTAGCCCGACACGATAATCACTCACCCACCGTGGCAAGCAGGTGCAGTGATGTTGTGTATTTTTACTGCTATTTATCGAGCTCAATGGTTAGAGGAGTTTGTAAATAGGCTAACAGAATCCTCAATATATCCGTGTGTAAGAATCACGCTTTGAGAGTCACCCCAGCGTTTGTTTTCCAATGTCTGTAATGCCCAGCCTCATCCAGCCCATTTGAAGTCATTGAGAAGGATCAACAATCATATGCTCCCGTATTCGTCACGGTGCGATATGTAGCCTCTAGCGGATGATGATCCATTGGTTCCAGAAAAGCGATGAGGGAGAAACAACAAACTGTTGAGAGTGGGAGATCCCCCTCTTGAGAGATTAATGTCGTGTATCCTGTCGACCGCGGTTCAAATCACCAACAGGGCTAACGAAGCGGAAGACCTTCAAGCGGGGCTAATGATTGTTCCGGCCTGCAGGGGTGTCCAGACAATGGGGTGACATAGTACTCAGCCAATGATTATGACTGTCGGAACAAGTGTGGAAATCTGGCATCTGATTGATCACCAGTTCGACTCTCACGGGCAAAGCTTAGTTGACAGAGCACTTACGCGAGAGTCATTCCACACGAAATAGGCCATCTTACATTATGGCATTTTCTTTCCTTCTTTTACGTGTATCACCGCATTGTGGGTGCACATTTGAGGTGTTATTGATTTTGTAATTGTTCGTTCATTTAGGGTCTTTGCGACATCGATGCCATCATGTAGCTCCGTGTACTAGTGATGATGATGATGATGATAATTGTTGTTTTAAGGGGCCTAACATCTAGGTTATCAGCCCCTAATGGTTTGGGTGATCGTGAAGATGATAATGAAATGTAAACTATAACTAAAACTAACTACTATCTCACATAATAGAAGAAGAAATGGAAAACAAAAGGAGAATAAGGCAAATAAAGGACAGGAGGAAAAGAAATGCCCTCAACCCTCGAAGAATGAGACTGGGGGACTTGGAAGGAAGGAGAGCCATAAAAGGCAGATAGTAAAGTGAAAGAGGAGAGGGTCCGCCCCACAGGTAATGGATAAAAGGGGGAAAACCGGACCCAGCTCAGGAAGCCCTCGGGGTCGCCAACTCCCGAACTCACCAGCCGTGAGCCCCTGAGGGTCTAGCAATATCTAGGGTGCACCAGAAATGGTGGGGCTACATACACTCTGCCTCCTTGAGGGCCTTGAGCAGAAGGCAGGAGATAACAGGAAAAGAAAAAGAAGGCTGACCCCTCGCAGAAGGAGAGTATCAGAAAAGATGAGAGAAGGGCCAATTAAGGCGGGAAAGGAAGATACTCCCTATGCCTCAGATACCCTAATACCGTCGGGGTAGGAAGAGAACAAGAGTTGACCAAGTGAGGTCGACAGGAAAGAATACGGAGAGGAGCCCGGCACAAGTAAGGGGAAGCAATGCCGGACTCAGATGGGGCCCCGTGGTTGCCAACCCATGTTCCACTAGATGTGAACCCCTGGGGGATCCGTGTACTTGCGTACGTGTGTGTGGAGGAGAGGGAAGATATCTGATAACATTTCTTTTGTCTTGCCTGTATTAGCGTGTATATTTATGACCGTGACTAGGATTTGTGTAGGAGGTTGCCGTGGCCTAATTTATTTATTTATTTATCCTATGGCTTTAAGTGCCAGGAGTTTCCGAGGACATGTTCGGCTCGCCAAAGGCTGTAGCTGCTTCAAGCGGACTCCCATAGGATGAGCTACAAGTTCCGTTCGATTTCTAGTAGTTCCAACTTTCGCTACCAGATATCACCGATACCTAGTGGTGAACGTTGGAACTTTGATAGAGTGTTCCAACGAAATCTAACCTAGAAATATAGCTTCACACAAGTTTAGTCTGTGGAAGGATCGTTTACATACCATAAATCTATGACATGGGATCGCCGGCTTTACTCCCCCTCCGAAGGAAGGCATACTGAAGGATTTTAACGCTCTTAAAAAATCCGACGAATTCGGCCGCTATCTTGGGCACAGCAGTTCAACATGCTACCAACTACGCCACCGAAGCCTAAAGTTTGGGTATTACCCCGTTATTTGTCTGGAATAGAATCAAGGAATATCACTTCTAAGATATTTGTGGTGGGAAACGAAACCACCTCTTCTTAGTTCTGCCTCACGAAGCTGAGTGTACCCCGTTCCAACTCTTAGACTATAGCCTAAGGCATCCAACCTTTAGAATGAAGCACTGGTTAGATAGGGATATTCTTCTCTCTTTCTGTTGCACGTGAGACATGTATGACGCTGTCATTCTCTAGCAATCCACTGTTGCCATATCAGTCGAAAATTTTTCTTTGTCGATAAACAGCATATTCGGGCAGAACTATGTTTTGCCGATCTTTATTGACCTATATTAGAACTACGTAAACTTGATAGAAATGCTAGAAAAATTAGATATCCATATTTTTTTTTTTAAAACGATAAACTGTGTCCCCTTTTTAGTAAAATCGATCTTATATCATGTTGCATTGACTTAGTGATGCCTATTTTTCACACACGTGTAGCTAAATGAGCCGTCCTGATGATGGATTATTGAAATAATTTATACTGGCAATATTGCAATTTTCATGTAGGTAAAACTTCTGAATATTCTCTCATAACCGCATAGCAGCATTGAAAAAGTTCGTATGCAGCCAACTTTTATATTTTTAAACATAACCATGTCATGTCAGTTTGAGAGTTGTAGAGGAATGTTGGAAGAAGTTTTCTACCTTCTTACTCAGAGTGTAGGTTTAATTGTTTACATAGGCCGGGCTGTTAATTGACCGTGGATTATAAGAATGAAGTTTCGAAGGACAGCGAGGTGCAGCTTGCTACTCAAAGCTTTATTACTGTGTCCTTCGAGCTTGTATTTCAGTACGGTACTTCAGCTGTCTCTATCTTGAGTGTGTGTGCAGAAGTTCTGTTAGATTTACCGTGTTGCATTTTACGTATTTCACGTACAACAATGGATAATTTTGTGAAAAGAAAGTGTGGTCAAGTGCTCAGAAGAAGGGAAAAACAGGTCGTAATTAATGTGTTCTGTTATTTTAAGAATCTTAAACCTAACGAAAGTATAAATCATGAATGGTAAGCCAATGAGGAGTATTTTCTTTAATAACGTACTTCAACTTTTACTGCAGTCGAAACTTCACACATTTCCTTGTGTTTGTACTTTATTTATTTTATTTCGATTGTTTTCTTTATGTCACATTGAGCATACGTTATAGTTAATTTAATTTAATTTCGTTGTATGTGTTATGTTAACCTACTATGAGTATTATCATACAGTACTTAATTCAAGTCTTCGTCACTGCACTATCACTGAATGTGCGGAAAGTGTACGCGAAGCGCTTTGTACTGCCTCCTCTCATGGAGTGGCAACCCTGTCGTAACAAGCCATAAGACCAATGCTTCATTCTAAACGTTGGATGCCTTGTAGAATTACATTTTTTGGCACAGCAGGGAATCGAACTTGGACCTCCGCGGTGACAGCAACTACGCTACGAACTGTGAATTTAAGAACATTGCGTACATGTAAAAGAATGGAGAAAGTTTGTCGTGTTACGAGTAGGCTATACACAATTTCTTAGCTCTATAACCTACCTGTATGTAAAATAAATAAATAAATATATAAATACATATATAAATAAATAATTAAATAAACAAACAAATAACAAGAAGTTCCGTGAAGAACTAAAGAGCCTACTTTTCTTAAAATTTAAGATTCATGCCTATGATTAATCTATATGGATCTATCTAGAATAATGACGAAATTAGTTGGTAATATCGAAATTCCTAATTAGTTCGAAATACTGTATATCTGGCATAATGTAGCCTAATAGAGCAGTTGGCAGCCCTCGTGACTGAATATATTCTTAGTTCCGTCTCTTAAGGTACAGAATACAAAATTTGGCTGAAGTCCAATGGATAGCATGGACGTTACATGCAGTTATACATTGGTTCTATTAGCGCGCGCAAAATCATGTTGGTAACAATGTCATGCATGTATTGGTCAGAAATAATCTGAAATAATATGATAAATTGTTGTGCCAATTTTGAACGAAATCCATTAGTTAGTATAGAAGTTACATGCATTTTAAAATTGGAGCTATCAGCACGCTTAGAATTATGTTGGCAGCACTGACGTATATTAGTTACTCCAATTTAATCTAGAATGCCAAGTACTATACGTGTGCAAAGTTTAGAGCTATTGGCTTGCATACTTTCTGATATATTGATATTAGGGTAACAATAATAGAGACAGCATTTATTAACAGTTGGCAGCCCTGGATGCTCTAAAGAATACGCATAGTCATATCTGTTATGGCACACATAGCACATACGAAATTTGGTTGAAATCCAAATGATAGTATAGAAGTTACATGTATTTAAATTTGGACCTCTCAGCGGGCTTAGAATCATGTTGGTAGCACTGACGTATATGAGTTACCCCAAATTAATATAGAATGTCAGGTCCTATACGTGTGCATAGTTCAAAGCTGTCTGCTTGCATACTTTCTGATATATTGGTATCTGGATAAAATAAATAGAGAGCATTTATTAACAGTTGGCAGCCCTGGTGGCTCTAAAGAATAAGCTCGTTCATATATGTTTATGTACACATAACACATACGAAATTTGGTTGAATTCCAATTGATAGTGTAGAAGATATATACATTTAAAAATTGGACCCATCAACAGGCTTATAATCATTTTGGCAACACTGCCATATATGGCCTCCTAGAAATTAAACTGAAATAATATCTATACGTGTGCCAATTTTGAAATAGCTCCCATTCATACCTTCCAAGATATCCAACTTGGAGCTCAAATTTCAATTGTGATTTTCCAGCAGTTGGTAGCACTGATATCATTTCCAAATACGGCATTGAGATATTCAGGTATAGATCTTTACTCCTACCAAATTTTGTTTCGATTTCTGCAGCCGTTTAGGAGTTGATAGGGGGAGTACACACACACAGCTAGCCAGACAGACCGAAGGACAGACAGACAGACAGACAGACAGACAGATATTGGCCCGGATCGATCTCATAAGTCTACTTTTTCCTCATTTTTGCAAAATGTGAAAAGTAGGCTAAACATTTTAAATATATGTAACTAAGTGACGAAATAATAATAATAACCCTTGGCACTTCAGCCCATGAAGGGCCTAGGCCTACCAAGCGACCGCTGCCAAACCATTTGACCTGCAGCTATTGGGGTGACGCGTGGTCAGCGTATTGGGTCCCCTCAGCCTTTAATCTTGGTTTTCGCGTTGTCGCAGCTCCTAAACTTAAGAACCAACCAACCAATCTTGGTTTTCGTGATCGGGGCGCTGCCTCACTGTAAGACTGCTACTCAATTGTGCTCACGAGGCTGAGTGCACCCCGTTCCACTCCTCACGTCAGTTTCTAAAATCCCTGACGGAGCCGGGAATCGAACCTAGGGCCTCCGGGTCAGAGGCAGGCGTACTACCCCAACACCACGGGGCCGGCAGACGAAATAATAGAATAAATAAATAAGTATAATCCAACTGAAATCTGGATTGGGAAGTTGAAAGTAAACTACAATGACGGTCGTGTATCTTTGTTGACTGTGATTGTCACCTCCTGTGCCCAAAGTTACCAGATACACTCTTGTGACTAGGTTAACTGATGTACGAGGCACGTCCAGAAAGTAAGTTCCGTTTGGTAATAAAATTGAATTGTGTACAGATACAGAGAAATTATTTATTGCACAACATTCTGCACCTCTTAAACTACTTTTCCACATCACTGCCGAACTTTTGCAGGCATTTGTCATAGCTTGGCACGAGTTTTTGGATACCTTCTTCATAGAAGTTTGCCGCCGACCGTAAACGAGAGTGAAGACTCCCGTGTAAGATATCCTACCGTTTGGCCACTACTGTTAGGCAAATTGCGTGCTTACCAGGAGAACTGCGTATGTTTAGGAGTTCTCCTGACCACATACGCAATTTGCCTAACAGTGGTGGCCAAACGGTAGGATATCTTACAGGGGAGTCTTCACTCCTGTTTACGGTCGGCGGCAAACTTCTATGAAGAACGTATCCAAAAACTTGTGCCAAGCTATGACAAATGCCTGCGAAAGTTCGGCAGTAATGTGGAAAAGTAGTTTAAGAGGTGCAGAATGTTGTGCAATAAATAATTTCTCTGTATCTAGCGGCTTCGGTGGCGTAGTCGGTAGCATGCTGAACTGCTGTTCCCAAGATAGCGGGTTCAAACCCAGCGTTAAAAGAGCGTTAAAAATCCTTCAGTATGCCTTCCTTCGGAGGGGAAGTAAAGCCGGCGGTCCCATGTGATAGATTTATGGCATGTAAAAGATCCTTTCACAGACTAAACTTGTGTAAAGCAAAATTGTTAGGTTAGATTTCGTCAGAACGCTCTATCATAGTTCCAACGTTCACCACTAGGTATCATTGATATCTGGTGGCGAAAGTTGGAACTACTTGAAATTGAACGGAACTTGTAGCTCACCCTTTAGGGTGTCCGCTGGAAGCAGCTACAGACTCAGGCGAGCTGAACATGTCCTCGGACACTCCCGGCACTAAAAGCCATTCGATAAATAAATAAATAAATAAATCTCTGTATCTGTACACATTTCAATTTTATTACCAAACGGAACTTACTTTCTGGACGTGCCTCGTATTAGAAGTCCATTTCTAGAGTACAATCTCGGTATCGCTCGTTTAAGATGGACGCAAACCATATTAACAGTAATACTGTATTAGAAACACTACTCACTTACAGAACTCTTACCACCCAGGTGGCCAACTTGTTATCACCTTTTGTACTGAGAACCTCATCTGTTGCCCATTGACACTCCTTTAAATCAATCTTAAATTTGAGGTACTGTATGGAATGTAAGATATAAAGGCAATTAGGTAACGAGTAATGAAAGTGCAATTGTGTGGAATAATACAAGAACTGCGTCCACACAGTAGATTATTCTTTATTTGTTTTCTTTGCTTTAAACCCTTTCATTACCCCAGCAGTAACCATTGTAAACAAAAGGACCTGGAGGCTAACTTCAAACGTGCCATCTATCGAGTAATACTCTAACAAGAGGGCGAGGGTGGAGGACACACAATGTTGTAAGAATCCTATTCACAAATTGTATCATTGTGAGAAAGATGGCCGTTGTGTTATGTCAGAGATAATAATGATAACTAGCATTAACCGTCGCGGCTTCGCCCGCGAATATTCTAGTTGTAAAGAGTACACTTAGCGAAATCTCAATCATGAATGCTATGACTGATTTATCCTTGGTATGAATAATCAGACTTTATCAATTCAGCTACTGTGCAGTAGTTAGGGGTTTGTTATTCCTACATAGGTATATTAGAGCTAAGTTCCTTTTCTGGGAATATCACAGACACTGTTAATTTAAGGGCCTTTAAATGTGGTTTTCGGAGACCCATTATAGTCGGGTGAAAAATACTTTCGTACCACACTCACACGTAAAAATTGCGTGAAAAATTCTAGAGTGCCCCTTGACCCCCTTAAGCGCATTTTACTCTATGTATTGATGAATTTTACAGCTTAATTTGGTTCAGTGATAACCTTATAACCGTCTGGAAACTTTCACAGCAATGTAGTAATTGGAATTGCATTGCGTCTTACAGAAATAAATGGACCTGTGAGATTCTGTTACCATGGTTACCGTGTTGCATTCTTTCATTATTTCATTGTAAATATACATGTTTTAAGGTACTTATTTAAATGTGAGGCACTTAAAAAGTAAGTGAGTGCGTTTCGCTTACGCATTGGGTTATGCTGAACCTGTAGGTACCCCATATGTATAGGTTGGTGTTAATGGGACCTTATTTTCGGTACAAAACTGGAATGGGACCTTAGCAGAATAATATAGGGAGGGATAATAATAATAATAATAATAATAATAATAATAATAATAATAATAATAATAATAATAATAATAACAATAATTATTATGTAATTATATATATATATATAATTCGCTGGGGCCATCAAGGACCACGTTATCTTGTTGTATTTGACACTGAACTTGGCCTTCTTCACAGCCCAGATTTCCCTCATGCTTTGTGAGTGGGCCTGCTTACGCTCCTCTGTCCATGGTGCACAGTGTCTTCTCTTCGGTTGTTCGTCTCGGCTTTGCCCGTTCGTCAATATTTTCTTGCGGAAGAGATCTCTGCTAAGGGCGTCTTCAGCTGAGATACTGTATGTAGCATTTGCAGGGCTTCTTTGGTATCACTAAAACAGGGAATTGTGGTTTTGGCGTTTGAATCAAAAATATGAAAGATCTTTTTAGAAAACATTCTCCCGTCCATTATTTTCAGGTCTTTTTCGGATTGTGTCGGTAATTTTCTCCATTTTGCTGTAGGCTTCCTCGTTGGATCTCTTTTGATGGATTCCATTTTTAGCCTACATTTTGCAAAAATGAGGAAAAAGTAGACTTATGAGATCGGGCAAATGTGTGTCTGTCTGTCCTTCTGTCTGTCTGTCTGTCTGTCTGTGTGTGTGTCACCCCCTATCAACTCCTAAACGGCTGCAGCAATCGAAACAAAATTTGGTAGCAGAAAAGATCTATACCTGAATATCTCACGGCCATATTTGAAAATGATGTCAGTGCTACCAACTGCTAAAAAATCGCAATTGAAATTTGAGCTCCATGTTGGATATCTTGGAAAGTATGAATGGGAGCTATTTCAAAAGTGGCACACGTACAGATCATAATATTTCAGTTTAATTTCCAGGAGGCTAAACATGGCAGTGTTGCCAAAATGATTATAAGCCTCCTGATAGGTCCAATTTTTAAATGCATATAACTTCTATACTATCAATTGGAATTCAACCAAATTTCGTATGTTGTATGTGTACATAACCAGATATGACTGAGCGTATTCTTCAGACCTACCAGGGCTGCCAACTGTTAATAAATGCTCCTAATTTATTTTATCCAAATACCAATATATCAGAAAGTATGCAAGCCGACAGCTTTAAACTATGCACACGTATAGTCCCTGACATTCTATATTAATTTGGAGTAACTTATATACGTCAGTGCTACCAACATGATTCTAAGCCTGCTGACAGGTCCAACTTTAAATACATGTAACTTCCATACTATCATTTGTTTTTCAACCAAATTTCGTATGTGCTATGTGTACCATAACAGATATGACTATGCGTATTCTAAGGAGCAACCAGTGCTGCCAACTGTTAATATGTGCTGTCCCTATTTTTGTTACCCTAATATCAATATATCAGAAAGTATGCAAGCCAATAGCTCTAAACTTTGCACACGTATAGTACCTGGCATTCTAGACGAATTTGGAGTAATAAATATACGTCAGTGCTGCCAACATGATTCTAAGCCTGCTGATAGGCCCAATTTTAAAATGCATGTAACTTCTATACTAACTAATGGATTTCATTCAAAATTGGCACAACAATAGATCATATCAGATTATTTCTGACCAATACATGCATGACATTGTTGCCAACATGATTTTACGCGCGCTGTTAGATCCAATGTTTAACTGCATGTAACGTCCATGCTATTCATTGGACTTCAACCAAATTTTGTATTTTGTACCTTAAGAGACGGAACTAAGAATATATTCAGTCATCAGGGCTGCCAACTGTAGTGCTCTATTAGGATACATTATGCCAGGTATACAGTATTTCGAACTAATTGGAAATTTCGATATTAGCAACTTAATTTCGTCATTATTCTAGATAGGTTCATATTCTGTAGAATAATCATTGGCATGAAAAGTAGGCTGTATAGTTCTTCACGGAACTTCTTGTTGTACTTTGATCCCAAGATTCCTCTCACAATGTTGCGCTTTTTTCTCCAGTTCGTCAAGGAGTCCTTTGTTGGCATTTAGATATAGGATTTCGGCTGCATATACAGTTACTGGCTTCAGAACTGTTCCATAGTGACGTGTCTTGGTGTTTTAGGAAGTCAGTTTTTGTTGCAGATTGTGCGGGATGTTTGGTAGGCTACTTCCACTTTGCGTACTCGTTCATGAAGTGCTTCTTTGTCAGTCCATTTTTCATGATGATCTCGCCCAGGTATTTGAATTTGTCTACTCGGGTGATGTCCCTGTATTTTGTATGGAGTTTTGGTGGATTCTCTTTGATGTTAGACTTTACTTCTGTTTTCTCATACGATATTTGCAGACCAGTTTGTTCGGCAATTTCCTTTAACATTTCAACTTGAGCTCTATCTACGTCATAATTATTATTATTGTGATTTTTATGATAATTATTTTTACGATGTGCTCGTGAAGGTTTCTCTATTTCATCCTAACAATTAGCTGACTGAATGGATCATGTTAAACATTCCCTTCACTCGCGCAAACATTCTATTCTTTAGTATCAAATTCAGAGAATAATAATAACCCCTGGCACTACAGCCCATGAAGGGCCTAGGTCTATCAAGCGACCGCTGCCCAGCCATTTGGCCTGCAGATATTGAGGTGACGCGTGGTCAGCGCATCGGGTTGCCCCGGCCGCTAATCTTGGTTTTCGTGACCACTGTCAGACAGCTACTGAATTGTCCTCACAAGGCTAAGTGAACCCCGTTCCAGCCCTCACGTCAGTTTCCAAAATCCCTGTCGGAGCCGCGAATCGAACCCAGGGCCTCTGGGTGAGAGGCAGGCGCGCTACCCCAACACCACGGGGCCGGCTAAATTCAGAGAATGGTTGTTCTTTATTGATACATTCATGAAACTTTAGTTTCTTTCTTTATCAATCAATCCATCAATTCATCAAGCAGGCAAAAAATCAATTGTCCACCTCATGGTGTAGTGGCTACCGTGGCGCTGGAGGTTCGGGTTCGATTCCTGGATTTGCCGAGAACTTTTAATTCTGATCTGAGGGCTGGGATGGTGTACACTCAGCCTCGTGAGCCAAAACTGAGCAGAGAATTGTTCGATTCCCACCTCAGCCATCCTGGAAGTGGATTTCCGTGGTTCTGCACTTCTACTCCAGGCAAATGTTGGGATGGTTCCTAACTTAAGGCCACGGCCCCCTCCTTCCCAAGCCCATACCCAATTTACAAATACACACATTAGTACAGATCACGATGTATGCAAGCCAACAGCTCCTAACTTTGCACACGTATAGTACCTGACATTCTAGTTACTATTTTTGGTAAGTAAGGGTAACTGTAACTTATCTTAGTTACTGATAAGTAAGGGTAACTTAACTTAGTTACTATTTTTGGTAAGTAAGGGTAACTTAACTTAGTTACTATTTTGGTAAGTAAGGGTAACTTAACTTAGTTACTATTTTTGGTAAGTAAGGGTAAATTAACTTAGTTACTATTTCTGGTAACTAAGGGTAACTTAACTTAGTTACTATTTTGGTAAGTAAGGGTAACTTAACTTAGTTACTATTTTTGGTAAGTAAGGGTAACTTAACTTAGTTACTATTTTTGGTAAGTAAGGGTAACATAACTTAGTTAGGCTACTATTTTTTGTAAGTAAGGGTAACTTAACTTAGTTACTATTTTTGGTAAGTAAGGGTAACTTAACTTAGTTACTATTTTTGGTAAGTAAGGGTAACTTAACTTAGTTACTATTTCTGGTTTTTTTTTATTTTTTTTATTTTTAGCGTATGGCTTTTAGTGCCGGGAGTGTCCGAGGACATGTTCGGCTCGCCAGTTTTGTAGCTGCTTCGAGACGGACACCCAATGGGTGAGCCACAAGTACCGTTGGGGAGGAAAGTTGGAAGGGAAGGGCGAGGAGTTGGAAGGTAGCGGCTGTGGCCTATAGTGAGGGACCAACCCCGGCATTTGCCTGGAAGGAAGATGGGAAACCACAGAAAACCATCTTCAAGGTTGCCGGCGGCGGGATTCGAACCTCCTCGCCTCCCGGATGTGAGCGACTGCCATTAGTCATGCCGTAACCACCACGGCTAACTCACCCGGTACTATTTCTGGTAATTAAGGGTAACTTAACTTAGTTACTATTTTGGTAAGTACGGGTAACTTAACTTAGTTACTATTTTTGGTAAGTAAGGGTAACTTAACTTAGTTACTATTTTTAGCCTATTTTCAATTTTGAAAAAAAATAGGCTTATGAAATCACCTTTTGTCCGTGTGTGTGTGCGTGTGTGTGTGTGTGTGTGTGTGAGGTGTGTGTGCGTGTCCCCCTAATAAAATCTAAACGGCTGGAGCGATTTCAATGAAACTCTGTAAGTTCATAGCGCTATTTCCGGCGACCTCGACCGTGCCCTTCAAATTTTGTTACGTCTCACCAATCCAACATGGCGGCTGTGCGAAATATTTCACTAGCATTCAATATCTCCGAAACTATTACCGATATCGCCCTGAAATTGTGTACGGTGATAAAGGGCACTACTAGAAGTTCACCTATGAGACTTTCAAAAACCTGGTGGCTACAAAACCAACATGGCGGCCAAGCGAATTTGAGACTTTTAAATAGACTTGTCTCGCGATTTAACTATCCAAACGTAATGAAACTTGGTACAGCAATTGTTTATACACATTGTAATGCACTGGAGTCTAATTTAGTTCAATTGTTTACATAACCTCAAAATACCGACAGTAGTGGCTACGCGCGCTAAAGCGCAGCGTTAGGTCAAGGGGCCAAGCTCTCTGCTGACTCGGTAGACGCGTGGGTTCGAGTGCCACCGTCGGCTGTCCTTAAAATGGTTTTCCGTGGTTTCCCATTTTCAACACCAGGCAAATGCTGGGACAGTACCTTCTGACAGGCCACGGCCGCTTCCTTCCACATCCTTGCCCAGTTTCATTCATCTTCATCCATTCCATCTCTCATCCCGACGCGCAGGTCGCCCACGGGCGTCGACTAGAAAGACCTGCACTCGGCCTCTCAGGAGGCTACACGAAAAAAAAGAAAAAAAACTCAAAATGGCGGCTGTGCGAAATATTTCACTGACATTCTATATCTCCGAAGCTATTACAGATATCACCCTGCAATTTTGTACGGTGATAAAGGGTACTGATACAAGTTTACCTGTGTATATTTCATAAACCTGTCAAGTACAAAACGAACATGGCGACCAAGCGAATTTGAAATAATTTAATAGCCATTTCTCGTGATTTAACTCTCTGAGCGCAGTGAAATGTGGTACAGTAAATGATATTGCAGATTGTAATGCACTGCCATCTAATTTAATTCAATTGTTTACATAACCTCAAGATGGCGGCTGTGCGAAATTTTAAAATTAAGTTTTTATTTCTTGTGTCGTAATCAAGCGATCGAAGTGAAAGTTTGAATAATGAACCTAGGCAATAATTGTCCTTGAATGGTACATAACTCTAAGGCCTATACATATAACAATCCTAAAGGGCGAGCTTCCGAAATATTTAGACGGTTCTCAATATCTATGAATCTTTTACAGCAACCAAACTGAAATTTTTGATGTTCATAGAGACTATGAACATATGTTCACCTATAGGACTTTCAGTAACCTGGTGAGAACAAATCCAACATGGCGGCGATGCGAAGTATAAATATTTAAATGGACGTTTCTCGCGAATTAACTATCCGAGTGCCGTGAAACGTTGCACGTTAAATGCTTATACAAATGTTGATCCACTGGCATCTAATTTATTTCAATTGTTTGCATAATCACAAGATGGCTGCTGTGCGTAATTTTATAATCTCGTTTTTACTTCTAGTGTTCTAATCATGCGATTGAAGTTTGAATACCACACGTACACATTAATCTTAATGTAATAGTACAAAAATAAAAATCCAACCTGGCGACCATCTGAAATATTTAGACGGTTCTCAATATCTACGAATCTGTTACAGCAATTAAACTGAAATTTTGTATGTTGATAGAGGCAATTAACATGAGCAGGATATATGAAAATAGGCTGTATAGTTCTTCACGGAACTACTTGTTGGTAAGTAAGGGTAACTTAATTTAGTTACAATTTTTGGTAAGTAAGGGTAACTTAACTTAGTTACTATTTTTGGTAAGTAAGGGTAACTTAACTTAGTTACTATTTCGGTAAGTAAGGGTAACTTAACTTAGTTACTATTTCTGGTAAGTAAGGGTAACTTAACTTAGTTTCTATTTTTGGTAAGTAAGGGTAACTTAACTTAGTTACTATTTTGGTAAGTTAGGGTAACTTAACTTAGTTACAATTTCTGGTAAGTAAGGGTAACTTAACTTAGTTACTATTTTTGGTAAGTAAGGGTAACTTAACTTAGTTACTATTTTTGGTAAGTAAGGGTAACTTAATTTAGTTACAATTTTTGGTAAGTAAGGGTAACTTAACTTAGTTACTATTTTTGGTAAGTAAGGGTAACTTAACTTAGTTACTATTTTGGTAAGTAAGGGTAACTTAACTTAGTTACTATTTCTGGTAAGTAAGGGTAACTTAACTTAGTTACAATTTTTGGTAAGTAGGGGTAACTTAACTTAGTTACTATTTTTGGTAAGTAAGGGTAACTTAACTTAGTTACAATTTTTGGTAAGTAAGGGTAACTTAGCCGGCCCCGTGGTGTTGGGGTAGCGCGCCTGCCTCTCACCCGGAGGCCCCGGGTTCGATCCCCGGCTCCGTCAGGGATTTTAAAACTGACGTGAGGGTTGGAACGGGGTGCACTCAGCCTCGTGAGGACAATTGAGTAGCTGTCTGACAGTGTGACAGCGCCCCGATCACGAATACCAAGATTAACGGCCGAGGGGACCCGACGCGCTGATCACGCGTCACCCCAATATCTGCAGGCCAAATGGCTGGGCAGCGGTCGCTTGGTCGGCCTTAGCCCGTCATGGGCTGGATAGTGCCAGGGGTTGACTTTTTGAAGGGTAACTTAACTTAGTTACTATTTTTGGTAAGTAAGGGTAACTTAACTTAGTTACTATTTCTGGTAAGTAAGGGTAACTTAACTTAGTTACTATTTTTGGTAAGTAAGGGTAACTTAACTTAGTTACTATTTCTGGTAAGTAAGGGTAACTTAACTTAGTTACTATTTTTGGTAAGTAAGGGTAAGAGAATGTCAAAATCACGAAAGGAAAACCAACCTATAGAACAAGCAGGTTTCAGATCAGGATTCAGCACGGTGGACCACCTCCAAACAGTAAACCAACTCATCGAAAAACTGCAAGAATTCAACCTTAAAGCCTATATTGCATTTATAGACTATAACAAAGCCTTTGACTCCATGGAACACACATATGCTCTAGAGGCCCTAGAGAACCAAAACATACAGAAAAGGAATATCAGACTTCTAGCAAAAATCTACGAGAGTAGCCATGCAAAAATACGGACAGAAATGGAGGGAAAACACTTCGAGCTAGTGAGAGGAGTGAAACAAGGAGACCCCCTCTCACCAAAACTATTCACTTGCCTGCTAGAAAACCAATTCCGGAAAATGAAATGGAAAACAAGACACGGCATCAACATAGATGGACAAAACCTGACACACCTACGGTTTGCAGACGACATCATACTCATGGCAAAATCTGCATCAGACTTAGAACAAATGGTAACAGAATTAAACAAGGTCAGCAAAGAAGCTGGCCTAACCATGAACCCGAGTAAAACGAAACTGATGACAAATGCGACAGAAAACCCAGTAAACATTGACGGTGAAACATTAGAGTATGTCCAGGACTATACATACCTAGGTCAAAATATTTCATTCCATAACAATACGGAGAAAGAAATCAAAAGAAGAATTGGGCAAACATGGAAAAAATTCTGGTCCTTGAAATTTATTTTAGGAGATAAATCTCAGAAACTAAGCCTGAAAAAACAAGTTCTAGAGAAATGTGTAATCCCAGTAATGCTGTATGGATGTCAAACATGGTCACTAACTTCGCAGCAGAGAAAAAAGCTCCAGATAGTCCAACGCAGGATGGAACGAAAAATCCTCAATATCACGCTGAAAGACAGAATACGGAACGAGGAGATACGCAGAAGAACCAGTATTAAAGACGTCATCAACACAGCGGACAGACTAAAATGGAAATGGGGAGGCCACGTAGCGAGGATGGAGCATAGAAGGTAGACGCACAGACAAACGATGTGGGACCCCAGAACCGGCAGGAGAAACGTAGGAAGACAGAGGACACGCTGGGCTGACACATTCAAGAAATTTGCCGGACCACAAAGGACAAGAAGAGCAAGAGACAGACAAGAGTGGAAGACCCTAGAGATGATCCTTTTCAAAACATAGTATATGCGAGGAAAGGAAAGGAGCAACTCAGTGCAACAAAGTGAAACCTTAAATACGATAGCGATAATGTATTGAGGACATTCAAAACTGTACTAAAATAAAGTGAACTATCTAGAAACATTAACAATTTTGCAAATATCTCTTATATAAAAACAAGTGTCCTGACTGACTCATCATCGCCCAGCCAAAACTATTAAAGTTAGAAACATGAAATTTTGGGGATATGTTCGTTGTAAGTCGAAAACGCCCACTAAGGAAGGATTTTTAGTTTTTCAGGTTTTAAAGGGGTGTTAAGGGGGTACACCTGCATTTCATTGAATAACAATATCTCCGGCTTGGTTTCATTGAGGGATGTGATACTCGGCATATAAACTCACCATTAAAAACAAGTAGTTCCGTGAAGAACAAAATAGCCTATTTTCATATGTCCTACTCGTGTTTATTGCCTCTATAAACATACAATATTTCAGTTTGAAGGTTGTGATAGATTCGTAGATATTGAGAACTGTCTAAATATTTCAGATGGTTTGCAGGTTGGATTTTTATTTATGTGCTATTACATGAAGATAATTGTGTACGTGTGGTATTCAAAGTTCAATGGCATGATTGGAACACAAGAAGTAAAAACGAGATTTTAAAAATTCGCACAGCTGCCATCTTGTGGTTATGAAAACAATTGATATAAATTAGATGCCAGTGGATTAATATTTGTATAAGTATTTAACGTGCAATGTTTCACTGCACTCGGAAGGTTAAATCGCGAGAAACGTTCATTTAAATATGTATAGTTCGCGTCGCCGCCATGTTGGATTTGTGCTCACCAGGTTACTGAAAGTCCTATAGGTGAACTTAAGTTCATAGCCTCTATGAACATTAAAACATTCAGTTTGATTGCTGTAAAAGATTCGTAGATATTAAGAACCGTCTAAATATTTCAGATGCACGCAATTTTGGATTGCTATATGTGTAGGCCATAGAGTTATATACCATTAAAGGAAAATTATTGCGTAGGTTCATTATTCAAACTTTCACTTCGATCGCATGATTACGACACAAGAAATAAAAATAAAAAAAATTCGCACAGCCGCCATCTTGAGGTTATGTAAACAATTGAACTGAATTAGATGCCAGTGCATTACAATATGTATAATCATTTACTGTACCACATTTCACTGCGCTCAGAGGGACAAATCACGAGAAAAGTCTATTAAATTATTTCAAATTCGCTTGGCCGCCATGTTCGTTTTGTACATTACAGGTTTATGAACGTTACATAGATAAACTTATATCAGTGCCCTTTATCACTGTACTAAATTTCAGGGTGATATCTGTAACAGTTTAGGAGATATAGAATGCCGGTGAAATATTTCCCACAGCCGCCATTTTGAGGTTATGTAAACAATTGAACTAAATTAGATGTCAATGCATTACAATGTGTATAAACATTTGCTATAACAAGTTTTATTACGTTTGTATGGTTAAATCGCGAGAAAAGTCTATTTAAAAGTGTAAACTTCGCTTGGCAGCCATGTTGGTTTTGTAGTTACCAGGTTTTTGAAAGCCTCGTAGGTGAACTTCTAGTAGTACCCTTTAACACCGTACACAATGTCAGGGTGATATCGGTAATAGTTTCGGAGATACTGAATATTGGTGAAATAATTCGCACAGCCGCCATGTTGGATTGGTGAGACACAATAAAATTTGAAGGGTACGTTCGAGGTCGGCCAGAATAGTGCTATGATCTTACCGAGTTTCATTGAAATCGCTCCAGCCGTTCAAAAGTTATTAGGGGGACACACACACACCTCACACACACACACACACACACACGCACACACACACGGACAAAAGGTGATCTCATAAGCCTATTTTTTTTTCAAAGTTGAAAATAGGCTAATAAGAAGACACGTGTCTGAGGGTTCTTCGATGTGGTGTATATTATGAGGTGAAAGGGGTGAAAAGTGGGGGTTGAAGGATTCCTAACGGAGCGTGTATCTCTTAAACGACATAAGCGAGGAGTTTGAAACTCAGCAGAAAAAAAATCAGCTTAAAAAATAAGTAAATAGGTGTTTGACCGTTTTTTCATAAATCCAATTTAAGGGGCCCATGGAGAGGGGTGAAATTTTTGGGGAAAAGAAACAGGAAGATTGTGTCATAACTGATTGACTGACAGACTCACTCATCAAACTCATGGGGAAAAACTGCTTAAAAATAAGTAAATAGGTGTTCGACAGTTTTTTTTTCAGAAGCCCAATTTAAGGGGTTCATGGGGAGGGGTGAAATTCAGAAACAAGAAAATTGAAAGAAAAAGTCCTGACTCCCTCACCATCGCCCAACCAAAATTATTGAAGTTAGATACATGACATTTTCGGGAAATGATCATTGTATGTCAAAACCGTCCACTAAGGGAGGATTTTCTGATATTCAGGTTCTAAAGGGGATCTTAAGGGGGTTATACCTGCATTTCATTGAATAACAATATCTCCCGATTGGTTTCATTGGGGGATGTGATACTCGGCATATAAACACATCATTAAAAATAAGAAGACATGTGTCTGAGGGTTTTTCGATGTGGGGTATATTATGAGGTGAAAGGGGTGAAAAGTGGGGGTTGAAGGATTCCTAACGGAGCGTGTATCTCTTAAACGACATAGGCGAGGAGTTTAAAACTCAGCGGAAAAAAATCAGCTTAAAGTATAAGTAAATAGGAGTTCGACCGTTCTTTTTTTCATAAATCCAATTTAAGGGGCCCATGGGGAGGGGTGAAAGTCAGCGGGGGGGGGGGGACAGGTTAGAAAGTGTCCTAACTGATTGACTGACACACTCACTACTCAAACTCAGCGACAGAAAACTGCTTAAAAATAAGTAAGTAAGTGTTCGACAGTTTTTTTTTCATAAATCAAATTTAAGGGGTTCTTGGGGAGGGGTGAGATTCTGGAAGAAAAATGAAAGAAGATGTCCTGACTCACTCACTCACTCACTCACTCATCATCGCCCAGCCAAAATTATTGAAGTTAGAAACATGAGATTTTGGGGATATGTTCGTTGTTCGTAGTATGTCAAAACCGCACACTATGAGAGGATTTTCGGATATTCAGGTTCTAAAGGGGTCTTAAGAGGGTTAAACCTGCTTTTTATTGAATAACAATATCTCACGAGTGGTTTCATTTGTGGATGTGACACTCGGCATATGAACTAATCATTAAAAATAAGCAGACATGTGTGTAAGGGTTTTTCGATGTGGTGTATATTATAAGGTGAAAGGGGTGAAAATTGGGGGTTGAAGGATTCCTATCGGAGCGTGTATCTCTTAAACGACATAGGCGAGAAGTTTGAAACTCAGCGGGAAAAAATCAGCTTAAAAATAAGTAAATCGGTGTTCGACCGTTTTTCCATAAATTCTTTTTAAGGGGCCAATGGGGTGGGATGAAATTCGGGGGGAAAAAGGAGAGAAAGTGTCCTAACTACTGACTAACTCACTTACTCATCAAAATCAGGGGAAAAAGACAGCTTAAAAATAAGTTAATAGATGTTCGAGCGTTTCTTCATAAATCCAATTTAAGGGGCCCATGGGGAGGGGTAAATTTCTGGTAAAAATAATTGAAAGAAAATGACCTGACTGACTGACTCACTCATCATCGCCCAGCAAAACCTATTGAAGTTGGAAACATTAAATTATGGGAATATGTTCACTGTATGTCGAAAACGTAAACTAAGGAAGGATTTTTGTTTATTCGGGTTCTGAAGAGGTGTTAAGGGGGTAAACGTGCATTTCATTGAATAACGATATCTCATGAATTGATTCTTTGGGGATGTGATATTCGGCATATAAACTAATCATTAAAAATAAGCAGACATAGGTCTAAGGGTTTATCGATGTGGTGTATATTATGAGGTGAAAGGGGTGAAAATTGGGTGTTGAAGGATTCTTAACGGAGCGTGTATCTCTTAAACGACATAGGCGAGAAGTTCGGAATTCAGCGGCAAAAAAACAGCTTAAAACATAAGTAAATAGGTGTTTGACCGTTATTTCATAAATCCAATTATATGACCCTTGGAGAGGGGTGAAATTCTGGGGGAAAAACAGGAAAGAAAGTGTTCGAACTGATTAACTCACTCACTTATCAAACTCAGGGGGGAAGAACATCTTAAAAATAAGTAAATAGGTGTTCGACCGTTTTTTTTTTCATAAATCCAATTTAAGGGGTTCATGAGAGGGGTGAAATTCTGAAAAATAAATGAAAGAAAATGTCCTGACTTACTCACTCACTCATCATCGCCCAGCCAAAATTATTGAAGTTAGAAACATGAAATTTTGGGGTTATGTTCGTTGTATGTCGAAAACGTTCACCAAGGAGGGATTTTTGGATATTCAGGTTCTAAAGGGGTGTTAGGAGGGTAGACCTGCATTTAATTGAATTTAATAGGTTTCCTTGGGAATACGATACTCGGCAAATAAACTCATCATTAAGAATAAGAAGACACATGTCTGAGGGTTTTCCGATGTAGTGTATATTATGAGGTGTATGTGTGAAAAGTGGGGGTTAAAGGAATCCTATCGGAGCAAGTATCTCTTAAAAGACAGAAACATAAAGTACGAAACTCAGGGGGATAAATCAGCTTGAAAAATAAGTAAATAGGTGATCGACCGTTGTTTCATAAATCCAATTTAAGGGGCCCATGGGGAGAAGTGAAATTCTGGGGAAGGAAGTCCACTAAGGAAGGATTTTTGGATATTCACTCATCATCCTCCAGCCAAACCTATTGCAGTTAGAAACTTGAAAAAATGGGGGAAATGTTCGTTGTATGTCGAAAACTTCCACTAAGGATGGATTTTTGGATATTAAAGTTCTGAAGGGGTGTTAAGGGTGTAAAACTTGCATTTCATTGATTAACATTATCTCCCGAGTTGTTTCATTTGGGGATGTGATATTCGGCATATAAATTAATTAATAAAAATAAGCAAACATATTGAACCCTTCAGAAAGCAGTGTTTATATGTAAGAAATCTTAATCAAGGGGTCGCGCTCAGTTCCTATGTGATGTTTACGTTCGCCAAACAACATGCTCTACTGAGGTAAGGGTCATAGGATTAAAACTATAATTAAGAAAGAAAGGTGACAAGACGTAAGATAATAACATGATTTAATGACTAATAGTGCATAAAAAGAATATAAACAACAATAATTTAAAAAATCAATCCTCCCTGAATTTCCCATGACAGGAATATCTATCAATGCTGAGGAGTCAGACGGATCTCCCTCTTATTAAAATGTGGATCCAGGTTCCACTAACTTGCAATTTGGATTTTATGTACGCGTAATGGCTAACTACGAGGAATGAGTACTTTGGATGACTGTTCGTTTACATCGGGTTCACAGCCACGATGCTCACGAACAATCATCTCATAAATCAACGTTTACGGATATGGAACATGACACTAATAAAAACCCTTAAAAATGTAATGCTGACACACTCACTAAAATCTACTATTTACAGGTATCTCTCTCGAGACCCTCATTTAGCGCGATGACGCACTTGACAATGAGCTGCCAACTCCGGCCAATTGCTCAATACACAAGCAAGGAAATACAGCATAGCACGTGACTTCACGGGTCACTGAATGGAATATAAACATGGACTAAACCAACAACAACAAAAGCCTGACCAGCTGATATTACTTTATATGAACAAAACTGCATGTTAAGCTAACGCTTCGGAGATTATCGTGATTCGTAGGCAACTCCCATTAATTTAAACCATTTTTATCATTGATCAGTTCTTAATTCTGTATTTCAAGGAATTACTGAGCCACACAAGCGCTCTCCACTAATGACCTCGCTAGCAACCTTCAGTCCGTCTTGTGAAACATCTCCCCCTTTCCTCAATACCTGTCATTGTCCCAACTCCAGTGTGTAAAAATAACTGACCAGCTGTGCCGTTATCTCAAAGAATCAACAGCAACAAAATCTCAACCACCTCAACAAATGGTCAGACATTAATCAAAATATCCACAATTGCCCTCGCAAGGTTACAATATGGACCTGGCACCAAGCTGACAGGAATCAGTCTACGCTGAAATTCCCGCTTGTAATGACCACAAATACACACACTCACACTTCTGGGAATGACATCACGTTTTTTCACACAGGTCGGCTGAATGGGTGCTCGCAAACTATTTTTTAAAAAATATTAAAACCTACGATAGAGCTAACTGCTCTTCGTCACAAATCACATTGCTCCAAAGGCAATAATCTCTCTGAATCTGATCAATAATAAACCTTAAAAAAATTAATTACCCTCCAATCTACTGTATAATTATATTACTTCAGTCCCACTTCTGAAACACAACATATCTCCGAGAGACGTTTTTTAACCGCATTGCGTAACATATGCAAACACGGTCGTCCACATAGCTACGTTAGTTAAAACAACAAACAAAACAAGAACCTTCCACTAATAACATATGTGAGCTGCTTCCATGCAAAAGGTGTGTCAGACCAAAACTAAATATACTACGTTAATCACACAAGCAAATTATTTACAAAAATATGTCCCATACACCATAAGTTAATCTATCAGATAATAAGAATATTATTCAGTACTCATCCTCAGCTAGTCACCCGTCAAAGAACATCAGCAGCCATCTCCCAACTGGATGCTTCTTATCTCATTTCAACCATCTTGACGGAGTGTTGATAGTTCCAGGCTCCTTCCATGGTAAGCGATGTCATCTCTCGTGCTGATTCAAAAAGTTAAATTATTATACACTTGATATCTGACTACTAAATTCGCCGTTTCAGGTACTACTTTCCCCGGAACTGTTCGTTGGCGAATTATCGATGATACTGCCCCTACAAAATATAGTACTATGACTATCTAACACTGAATTTAACACACTTATTAATAATTTCTGTGTCCTTCATGACACGCAAAAATATAAAAGCTTCCGTCCTCAGACGAACAAAAGTAATACGCCCTTACGTCCTCAGACGTACAAGAGTAATAGCAATGTCTTGGCTCTTCACGCCACTTATAAATGAACCGGCCCTAGGTCTTGATAGTGGGGGAAATTATACAAAAATTTCTCAAAATAATAGTGGTACAGGAATGAAATAAATATCACTGAACTCGAAAAATAGCGCAGGTCAAGAATATGCCCATTAATCCTAGAATCGATCGTAGAGATGTTGTCTAGGCGATCTCCCGCGTTAATGCTAGTCATCGCGTGCCCAAGCTAGACTTGCCGCGCTGGTAAGCATTCTTCTCTCATTGGTTCCATATTTTCTGTAACTTGGCGGTTTTTATCAGACCTTGGCCTAGTAGGAGTGTCTAGTAATTTCATCAGCCACTCGCGTTACTGCATCATATTCTTTCTAGGCGCGAATATTACAATGAACATACCAGAAGCGTGTCTCACTGCGCGTCGCTTCTATTTTGAGGTGGCCACCACATGTCCTTCTGAATCATTGCTAGGTCTTTCTTTTCACAATCCTAAGTATTTAGCCTTTTGTCAAACTGCTGCAGGTATTTCCTCATTGTCTCCAACCAATGCTTGAAATTTCTTCATCTCCGTCTGGCTATTTTCAAGATGCTTGTAGAAATATTTATTAATTGAAGAAATAAAACATCGAATCATTTATCCATCAGAGGTTAAAGGGTTCACAACTCCTCCACTCACAAAATTTCGAACTTCGGAGAAAGTCGATAATTTTAAAAAGACTCCCGTAGGCCAATTTGTTTTATTTCATAATCACCCCTTTTCTATTACTTGGTCTAGCCGCTCCTGTCTTGAATGGCATTTACTCGTTACATTTCCTGCTTGTAATGACCCTCTCAACTGCTTGCATGACGCGCTGGTGCCTTAGGCAACACTCTGCTCGTCTCGTTAATGTTTGTCAACACCAATTTCACTTCCTTCTTCACGTGCCGTACTCAACTGCTCCCCGTCCACTTGGTTGATATTAGGACGTCCATATATTCAAACTGCATCATTATTTCGGCGCTCTCATGGTTCACTTCTTCGATACTTTTTTAGGTTGGCAGCGTTGTAGACCGACATTGTTCCTGTGCTTAACTCTTTCACTCTGTAAGCATTATTTCCAAGGTTTCTTACGATAGAATAGGGTCCTATGAACTTTTCGCAGAATTTGCTGAAGATCTTCTTCTCTGGATCCGATGTAGCGGGTAGTTTCACCAAAACGAGCTGGTTGATTTCTAGATCACTGTGAAATCTCTTATTTCTTACTCGCCGTAATCTGCGGTCTGCTTGTTTTCTCATGTAGGCTCTCGTTCTCTCAATTCGCAGGTCAGGTGCTATCATGGGATCTTGTGGGCAGTTAATGATGCTTTTCCACGTTCTCACTGGATACTCGTTTTTGTGTAGGACCATAGGGATTTGTCCTATTGACTCGTGCCTGGTAGAATTCATGCATGTCTCTACATCCTTAATTTTATCCACCCATTTGTGATGTTCATTTGGAATGAAGATTCTCAAGTATGATGTTACACATTTTATTGCTCTCTCACTTGGATTAGCTTGGGCATGTCGGATACTGCTTAAAACGTGTTTTATACCCATGTCCTCCATAACTTTCTTGAATTCGGCGCTTGTGAAATAACTGCCATGATCTGACAATATAAATTCTGGTTTTCCAAGGATTGGAATCACTCTATTTCGAATACGACTGAGTACTTGTTTCGATGTAGTTTTCTGAATGGGGCATAATACGACAAACTTAGAAAATACATCAATGCACACTGGCAAGTGCCGGCAACCTCGCCTTCCTTTCGGAATTGGACCAAAACAGTCTAGGGCCAGTAGCTCGCATGGTTTCTGAGGTAGCAATGGTCTAGGATACTGCCTCATTAAATAGTTATTGGGCTTTGTCCTCTGACAAGGATCACAAGTCGTAATGACGTCACATATAGTTGTTCTCATACGTGGCCATGTAAATGTCTCTCCTATTGTCGCTTCGCATTTATCTCCACCGACGTGACCGTAACTTTCGTGAGTATGCCATGTCAGTCCTCGCTGTAATGATGCAAGTACTAATATGCGTAACTTGGTGTGGTCATTATCTATCCATTTGTGCAGCAAATTGTTGACATAAACATATCTTCCTTCTTTGGCTTTCGCTTCTCGAAATGCAGGTGTTCCTGTAGGTAGTTGCTTTCTGAAGTATTTAATTAATAGCATCATCCATGGTTCCGCTTCCTGTTCTCGCTGTATCTCACGTAACTCCTCCAAGAATTCCCGGTCCTTCGGTGTTAACTCCAAGTGTTGTACCATCGCTGTTTCTTCATTATCAGGCTCTGGGTTCCTGCTGAGTGCATCCGGAATCTCGTTCATCTTCCCTGGGCAATGTTCAATCTCAATGCTAAACTGCTGAATATATATAGACCAACGTGTCACACGTTCGCTTGCCATCGACGTCTTAAACAAGAATGTTAATGCCTTGTGATCAGTCCTGACAACAATGGGGTAGCCATAAATTATTCTTTTCCATTGTTGTAGCGCATGAAGAATTGCCAACAGCTCTAGTTCCGTTACAGTATAATTGCGCTCGTGCTTACGCAATTTTCGGCTGACAAATGCCAAATATGTTTTATGTTGCAGGTTAGCTGGATCTTCTTGGTAGAGCATAGCACCTATAACAATTAGTGAAGCGTCCGCTTGGATTATAAATTTGTGCTTGAAATCTGGATATCCTAACTTAATGCAGTTTTCCAATAGCTGTTTTGTTGCTTGGAACGCCTTCTCACACTCCGCATTCCATAACCATTTATTATTCTTCTTTAGCATTTCCAGCATTGGAGCTACAGTCTCCGTGTAACCTGAACAGTTTTCCTTAAAGAATCCCGTTACGCCTAAGAAAGCCCGAATGTGCTTGACTCTCGTTGGTGTAGGGAAATTCTTTATCGCTTCGATCTTAGCTGGATTTGGCTTCACCCCCTCATTGTCAATGATGTTGCCCAAATATAAGATCTCGCTCTTGAAGAAATGCGATTTTTTCAGGTTTACTTTGAAATTTGATGCATTCAGGTTGCCTAATACTTTATCTAAATTTTCCATGTGAGTTTCAATGTTGTCGGATGCCAGCAGAATGTCATAAATGTAGCGTACCGTCATCTCCTTAACTTCCTCAGTTAGATTCCGGTCCAGGGCTCGGATTAAAGCACAGCCCGCTGTTTTTACTCCAAAGGGCATTCGGACGAAGCAAAACGTTTGGTTATCGAATAAGAAGCCAGTTAGAAGCTGTGACTTCTCATCCAATTCAATATGGTGGAACGAGCTCGTCAGGTCAACTGATGAATAAATACTTTTGTTTTTAAAGCCTTTTAGTACGTCTCTGATAATTGGCGCTCTGTCATATTCAGGAAAAATGAGTCTCGTGTTGAGATTTCTGGCATCTAAACAAAGTCAAATAGATCCATTTGGTTTTGTGACTGCCAAAATCGCATTTAGATAAGTTGTAGGTGTCTTCCTTATCACTCCAGCTTGTAACATCTCATCTATAATGACCTTAACTAGACAACGATATTTTTCAGGAATTGGGTACAATCTGCTTTTGAAAGGCGACCAATCCTCGACTTGTATTGCATATTTGAAATTTAATATTTTCCCAGGTACTGTATCAAATACTGTTTTGTGCTTCCTTAAAATCTCTTCCAATTGTTTTCTGTGTTCACCCCCATGTTGAATGTCATTGGGCCGCTCCTGTAGTAACTCTTCAAATTGTGCCTCACTGTCGTCTCCTTCCGTTAATAAAGACCATATCTCCTGGGATTCACTCTCCTCATCTAGTTCCACAACAGCTCCTTCTATGATGTTATCTTCTGCCTTTCTTATCTCCTCTTCCGTCTCTTCCGATATTGCTTCCAATGCCCAAGAATTTACATCTCTTCCGGTGGTGATTTCATCCATATGCAATCCCACGTTCTTCAGCTGATCGTACTCTCTAAAACTGACTGTATTCTTGTGCAAATCTATCACTGCTTGATAGTCACAAATAAAATTTGCACCAAGAATTATATTGAAATTCATCTTTGCCATGATAATGAATGTTTGCCCAAACGTGTGTTCCAATATGTTCAGCTCTAAGTATGCCTGACGTTTACAAGTGACGGTGCGTTCAGGAATAACACCCCTTACTTTGAGCTGTGGTACGGGAATTACAGGAATATTTTGACTCCGTCCCAACTCTCGAACCAAGGCCTCCGATACCAGACTGATCTGCGACCCCGTATCCAATAAACATCTTATATTAATTCCACCAATCCTCGCGTAAATAATGGGTAACTGCCTAATTTCATCGTTCCGTGGTTTCACCGTCTCCTCCAGGCAGTCTTCTGGCAAAGCAATCCATTCTTGTATGTTCGCTACTATCCATCCATCTTCAACTTCCGACTGTTGCGTTTGTAGACTGTCTTCTTTATCCAAATTTAGCATTTTTTTTTTTAGCTCCGGTGCGACTCCCATCATCCATTTGTCGCCCATGCCCTTGATATTCCTCTTGTCTCAGTAGACTTCCAGCTTCCTCAGTATGTGTATCAGGATTCTTCATGTTCCCAATGGCTTTTTCCCATCTTCCTAGCTCTCCACCTTGACTAGCGTGTAATTCCTCTAGGTAATTTTGTGATTGAGCGTGCCTATCATCCCAGTCATTTCGATAATTACGTGCCTCTCCTTGATTTTGATCTCTTCTTCCTTTCCATCTTTGATTAGCATTGTAATTACCGTATCTTCCATAAGGCCTGTCATTTCTTCGATTTTCACGCCATTGCTGATATCCTCTCTGTTGATATCTATTGTTGCCTTGATATGACCTATTATTATAGTTATTCTCGTTACGCTGGTATGGTCTGTTTTCTCCTTCTTCCTGGTTTCGCCTAGGTGTGGACGTGCTTGTATTAGTACCCTGCGTTTTAGTGTTTGCCTGTTTTGGTTTTATGACCTCTGTCGTATTGACTAACTCCAGCTGTCTTCCTCCTCTATAATGATTATGAGATGTAGTCTCATCTATCTGGCGTAATATCTGCTCTGCATGTAAGGCCGTACTAACGTTCGTTGCGACTAGTACTTGTTGAACGTTGACTGGTAATTGCCGCGCTATTGTCATCACCAGATCCGCTTCATTAAAGGGTAATCAAGGTCGCGAAATTTTAGCATTTGCATGTTAAAGAAATCTGAGTATTTCGTTTGCTGGGTAGTTTGGTATTTTCTAGAGTAAAGCTCCATCCTTAGACTCTGTTGTATTGCAGGCGACCAGTATTTGCGCAGAAACGCTAATTTGAAATCTGACATGGTTCCAAATGTATATTTGAAGCTTAAAAACCATGTAAGGACATTTCCTGATAAAAATCTCTCCATCATCCTCAATCTACGTGCTTCAGGTACCCCAGTGTCATTGTAATGATCTTCAATTTCTTTAATAAAAGCTTTAGGTGTCACCCCTGAATTCTCCGTGTATTTCTGCGGTTTATAATCGTTCGAGCGAATTACTTGGATAAGTTGTGTGGGCTGATGACCGTCTTGTGGCGTGGAACTCCTTTCAATATTCTTGCGAAACCCTTCCGTGATTGCTGTTAATGGGCTCTCTGTCTGAGCTTGACTCCCTGCTGTGCTTTCCTCCCCGGGGCTATTTGAGTCTTCCTGCTTGTCTTTCAATGTTCCCGTTTTAAATATCGAGGATTGTTCTAACGACCTCAGTTCGGCTTTAATGATCCTGTCTGTTTGCTCTTTAAGTTTACTCTTAATTTCTTGCTCTAATGCTTGAATACGAGTATGATTTTCGCCTACTGTTTTTAGGATGGTTGATCTTTCCTCTTTAGAATCGTTATTCATTTTTCGCCAATCTTTCCTTATTTGCTCCTTAATCGTGCTTACTTTCTCTTCAATCTGCCTTTTAGTGTCATCCTGATTGCTTTCTATCTGGCTCAGCCTATCTTCCAATCTCGCGCTATTTTCGTCGATGGTACACTTTAATTGATTCTGATCCGCTTCTAGGCTTTTCCATTGCTCCGCTGATTTTATTTCGAGACGATCCATATCTTTAATTATGCCGGATATATTTTCATCTACTGCTGATAATTGTTGTTGAATGACCTTGCCGCTCTTTTCCATTTCCATAAATCGTCCTTCTAACTTATCCTGAGCTATCTTGACCTCGCTTGTATTCATAGTGCACGCTAGTTCAATTTGCTCTAATTTAGCTAACACCGTTTCATCCAGAATGCTAAGTTTTTGATCAAAAATACTTTCCATTTTCTTAATCTGATCTAATTGTTTTTCATTGTTTTTACTAACATCTAGGGCCAGCAATACCATCTGTTGATTAGTGTGATCTTTCATCTCTGCGGTTAATGAAGCTAATTGGTTCGTGTTTTTAACATTCTGCGCCTCTAACTGCGAATTTATAGTGTCATTAATTTCACTTTTTAGTAATCTAGCTTGTTCCGCCTGATATTCATTTTGTTCAATCCTACTGTTATTTAATTGTGTCCGCAATGATTCACTTTGTTCAGATAATTTGTTTATAGACTCACTTTGTTCTAACATAGTATTGTTTATTGCTTCACTTTGTTCGGCTAGTTTAGTTTTTAGCGATTCACTCTGTTCAGACAATTTGTTTATAGACTCACTTTGTTCTAACATAGTGTTGTTTATTTGTTCAGATAACTTCGCGTTTAATGCCTCACTTTGTTCTAACATACTAGTGTTTAATGATTCACTTTAATCTGATAGTTTAGTGTTTATTTGTTCAGATATTTTTGTGTTTAGTGATTCACTTTGTTCTGATAATTTAGCGTTTAATGATTCACTTTGTTTCGCCAATTTAGTGTCCGACAATTCCTGTGTTCTCCTAGCCGCGCTCTCAATGATTTCTTGAATCTGTTCCACCGTTGCCATCTTATACACTTTATATGAGACATTAGGGAAATGGCATAAAGCAATGCCCTTTGACACACACATACAATCCAATGCACATTTAATTTATTTACCCTACTCAGTTCATTTATTTTTACTTTAATCCCACTAGTCGATTGCATCTCTGAGTAGTTCTAATTTTACTCAATTTAATTTAAACCCAAACACATATTCAGTCATTAAATTGTTATCCTGATCTGATATTAACACTGACTAATTAACAAAGTATTCATTGTCATTTAAGGCTACCAGCCTCCTAACATTTTCATGAGTTTGACTTTCTAAACAAATCTAGTTTTAACTTTAATCATTGGGCGCCCGGTATCACGAATATTACCTTTTACTTTAATTCAATAGACAAAAACGTGAACCGTATTTTACATTGCAAACTCCTGATTTTAATTTATATTTCACACATTTGGCGGTATCCACTTCGCCTCAATTACTTTTAATAAAATATCACTTTCCGGTGATTAAAATACTGTCATATCTGCCTGCACTTGCGGCATGTCAGTTTTACTCAAATACGCCAACTAAATGTGTTCCAGCAGCGAACCAGCAACAAAATTACACCTTCATTGTTACGTCAGTTTGAAAACCCAACTACGCTTACATTGACATGTGCAAAATCTCTGTCGTTACACCACAGTGAACCGCCCCACGCTTGGCCGCGCCAGTTTACCTCCTATGAACCCTTCAGAAAGCAGTGTTTATATGTAAGAAATCTTAATCAAGGGGTCGCGCTCAGTTCCTATGTGATGTTTACGTTCGCCAAACAACATGCTCTACTGAGGTAAGGGTCATAGGATTAAAACTATAATTGAGAAAGAAAGGTGACAAGACGTAAGATAATAACATGATTTAATGACTAATAGTGCATAAAAAGAATATAAACAACAATAATTAAAAAAATAAATCCTCCCTGAATTTCCCATGACAGGAATATCTATCAATGCTGAGGAGTCAGACGGATCTCCCTCTTATTAAAATGTGGATCCAGGTTCCACTAACTTGCAATTTGGATTTTATGTACGCGTAATGACTAACTACGAGGAATGAGTACTTTGGATGACTGTTGGTTTACATCGGGTTCACAGCCACGATGCTCACGAACAATCATCTCGTAAATCAACGTTTACGGATATGGAACATGACACTAATAAAAACCCTTAAAAATGTAATGCTGACACACTCACTAAAATCTACTATTTACAGGTATCTCTCTCGAGACCCTCATTTAGCGCGATGACGCACTTGACAATGAGCTGCCAACTCCGGCCAATTGCTCCATACACAAGCAAGGAAATACAGCATAGCACGTGACTTCACGGGTCACTGAATGGAATATAAACATGGACTAAACCAACAACAACAAAAGCCTGACCAGCTGATATTACTTTATATGAACAAAACTGCATGTTAAGCTAACGCTTCGGAGATTATCGTGATTCGTAGGCAACTTCCATTTATTTAAACCATTTTTATCATTGATCAGTTCTTAATTCTGTATTTCTAGGAATTACTGAGCCACACAAGCGCTCTCCACTAATGACCTCGCTAGCAACCTTCAGTCCGTCTTGTGAAACATCTCCCCCTTTCCTCAATACCTGTCATTGTCCCAACTCCAGTGTGTAAAAATAACTGACCAGCTGTGCCGTTATCTCAAAGAATCAACAGCAACAAAATCTCAACCACCTCAACAAATGGTCAGACATTAATCAAAATATCCACAATTGCCCTCGCAAGGTTACAATATGGACCTGGCACCAAGCTGACAGGAATCAGTCTACGCTGAAATTCCCGCTTGAAATGACCACAAATACACACACTCACACTTCTGGGAATGACATCACGTTTTTTCACACAGGTCGGCTGAATGGGTGCTCGCAAACTATTTTAAAAAAATATTAAAACCTACGATAGAGCTGACTGCTCTTCGTCACAAATCACATTGCTCCAAAGGCAATAATCTCTCTGAATCTGATCAATAATAAACCTTAAAAAAATTAATTACCCTCCAATCTACTGTATAATTATATTACTTCAGTCCTACTTCTGAAACACAACATATCTCCGAGAGACGTTTTTTTAACCGCATTGCGTAACATATGCAAACACGGTCGTCCACATAGCTACGTTAGTTAAAACAACAAACAAAAACAAGAACCTTCCACTAATAACATATGCGAGCTGCTTCCATGCAAAAGGTGTGTCAGACCAAAACTAAATATACTACGTTAATCACACAAGCAAATTATTTACAAAAATATGTCCCATACACCATAAGTTAATCTATCAGATAATAAGAATATTATTCAGTACTCATCCTCAGCTAGTCACCCGTCAAAGAACATCAGCAGCCATCTCCCAACTGGATGCTTCTTATCTCATTTCAACCATCTTGACGGAGTGTTGATAGTTCCAGGCTCCTTCCATGGTAAGCGATGTCATCTCTCGTGCTGATTCAAAAAGTTAAATTATTATACACTTGATATCTGACTACTAAATTCGCCGTTTCAGGTACTACTTTCCCCGGAACTGTTCGTTGGCGAATTATCGATGATACTGCCCCTACAAAATATAGTACTATGACTATCTAACACTGAATTTAACACACTTATTAATAATTTCTGTGTCCTTCATGACACGCAAAAATATAAAAGCTTCCGTCCTCAGACGAACAAAGGTAATACGCCCTTACGTCCTCAGACGTACAAGAGTAATAGCAATGTCTTGGCTCTTCACGCCACTTATAAATGAACCGGCCCTAGGTCCTGATAGTGGGGGAAATTATACAAAAATTTCTCAAAATAATAGTGGTACAGGAATGAAATAAATATCACTGAACTCGAAAAATAGCGCAGGTCAAGAATATGCCCATTAATCATAGAATCGATCGTAGAGATGTTGTCTAGGCGATCTCCCGCGTTAATGCTAGTCATCGCGTGCCCAAGCTAGACTTGCCGCGCTGGTAAGCATTCTTCTCTCATTGGTTCCATATTTTCTGTAACTTGGCGGTTTTTATCAGACCTTGGCCTAGTAGGAGTGTCTAGTATTTTCATCAGCCACTCACGTTACTGCATCATATTCTTTCTAGGCGCGAATATTACAATGAACATACCAGAAGCGTGTCTCACTGCGCGTCGCTTCTATTTTGAGGTGGCCACCACCTGTCCTTCTGAATCATTGCTAAGTCTTTCTTTTCACAATCCTAAGTATTTAGCCTTTTGTCAAACTGCTGCAGGTATTTCCTCATTGTCTCCAACCAATGCTTGAAATTTCCTCATCTCCGTCTGGCTGTTTTCAAGATGCTTGTAGAAATATTTATTAATTGAAGAAATTAAACATCGAATCATTTGTCCATCAGAGGTTAAAGGGTTCAATATGTCTAAGGGTTTATCGATATGGTGTATATTATGAGGTGAAAGGGGTGAAAATTGGGGTTGAAGGATTCTTAACGGAGCGTGTATATTTAAACGACATTAGCGAGAAGTTTAAAATTCAGCGGGAAAATATCAGGCTTAATAAATAAGTTAAATAGGTGTTTAACCGTTCTTTTTCATAAATCCCATTTAAGGGGTTCATGGGGAGGGGTGAAATTCTCAAAAATAAATGACAGAAAATGTCCTGGCTGACTCACTCACTCATCATCGCCCAGCCAAAATTATAGAAGTTAGAAACATGAATTTTTTTGGATATGTTCGTTGTGTGTCGAAAACGTCCACTAAGGAAATATATTTGTATATTCAGGTTCTAAAGGGGTGTTAAGGGTGTAAACGTGCATTTTATTGAATAACAATATCTCACGAGTGGTTTCATTTTGGGATGTGATACTTGGCTTATAAACTAATCATTAAAAATAAGCTGACACAAATGTCTAATGGTTTTTCTATGTGGTGTATATTTTGAGTGAAAGGGATGAAAAGTGGGGGTTGAAGGATTCCTAACGGAGCGTGTATCTCTTAATCGACATAGGCGAGGAGTTTGAAACTCAGAGGAAAACAATCAGCTTAATAATAAATAAATAAATAATTAAATAAATAGGTGTTCGACCGTTTTTTCTTAGATCCAATTTAAGGGGCCCATGGAGAGGGGTGAAATTCTGGAAGAAAAACGTCCACTAAGGAAAGATTTTTGGATATTCACTCTCATCGACCAACCAAAACTATTAGAGTTAGAAGAATGATATTTTGGGGATATGTTTGTTGTGTGTCGAAAACGTCTACTAAGGAGTGAATATTGGATATTCAGGTTCTAAAGGGGTGTGAACGGGGTTAAACCTGCATTTCATTGAATAACAATATGATAAAACTATGAAGCGAGCGAAGCCGCGGGTACATACTAGTTAGATATAAGAACAAGAATACAGAACATAGACAATACTGTAACTAGGTTAGGTTAGGAATAGGTATATCAATAGCTATAAGAACATTCAAGAACAGAGATTAACATGCCAGAAAAGTGCACCACTAGGTGCCCCACTACTCTTTAGGACTGCTCACCTAATGAGTGTAATGGAGCAAAATCCCTGCCTAGACAGGAGGCCATTGCCCTTAGGGGATTAAAGGGCTGTATTTATTATTATTATTATAAGGGTAACTTAACTTAGTTACTATTTTTGGTAAGTAAGGGTAACTTAACTTAGTTGCAATTTTTGGTAAGTAAGGGTAATTTATCTTAATTACTATTTTTGGTAAGTAAGGGTAACTTAACTTAGTTACTATTTTTGGTAAGTAGGGTAACTTAACTTAGTTACTATTTTTGGTAGGTAAGGGTAACTTAACTTAGTTACTATTTCTGGTAAGTAAGGGTAACTTAATTTAGTTACTATTTTTGGTAAGTAAGGGTAACTTAACTTAGTTACTATTTTTGGTAAGTAAGGGTAATTTATCTTAGTTACTGTTTTTGATAAGTAAGGGTAACTTAACTTAGTTACTATTTTTGGTAAGTAAGGGTAAATTAACTTAGTTACTATTTTTGGTAAGTAAGGGTAACTTAACTTACTTACTATTTTTGGTAAGTAAGGGTAACTTAACTTAGTTACTATTTTTGGTAAGTAAGGGTAACTTAACTTACTTACTATTTTTGGTAGGTAAGGGTAACTTAACTTAGTTACTATTTCTGGTAAGTAAGGGTGACTTGGCCTAACTGAGTTACTATTTTGGTAAGTATGGGTAACTTAACTTAGTTACTACTTTTGGTAAGTAAGGGTAACTTAACTAAGTTACTATTTCTGGTAAGTAAGGGTAACTTAACTTAGTTACTATTTTTGGTAAGTAAGGGTAACTTAACTTAGTTACTATTTTTGGTAAGTAAGGGTAATTTATCTTAATTACTATTTAGGTAAGTAAGGGTAACTGAAACTTAGTTAACATACGTTCCCGGCAACCAATATTCCCCAACTCACCATGTATGTGGGTGTTTCATGGGAAGAAAACTGACTAAATGGATCAAGTCAATAGCAGCATGTTAAACACTCACACAAAACATGTCAATGCTAGGGTTTGAAAACTAATCATGCAACATTTGTGTCTCCTTAGCTCTATTGTCCCGCCTTGCAGCTAATCCCTACCTCCCACCCCCCAACCCCATTGTGCTGGGCCATACACTATTTATAGCCCGCATTGTGCGAGGTGTCGCATTCAATGGCCTTTCCTTATTTCAGGCTTAAATATTTCATTCAACCCCCACACCGCGCATACTTGCTGTAGGGGTCGCACACAATGTTAAACTTGATATCCAAAAGAAAATCATAGAATAGCGTTTGTGGATTGTGGTAGATAAAATGGATGTTGACAGATTTTTCTCGCTCTTGAGTGCTAGGGGTGGAGTAGATGTTATCGGCTCGTATGGCTAAATGCGAACTTCCGGAAATCGAAGCCTGAGTTCACAATGCACAGTTGCTATTACATTATATGGACAATGAAAATACCTTTTGCTGATTACAAAGAGCAGGCTTCTGATCGTTGTATCATTTTACAACGAAATACACGTAAAAAAGAATTATGCCGAAAATACGAGGGTTTCCTTGAATATAGTGTAGCCTACATGGTGTTGCAATATTTTAGATTATAGAATGATGGTTTTATTACATTAAGGTGACAGTTGATTGACAATAAGCCGATTCGTACCCTAACTTTCTTCAACATAGGGGGTCTACCTCGTGGTATTGCGACTAGCTGCGTGTCTCAGCGTTAACGTTCTTGCCTGCTGTGCCCAGGTTGCAGAATCGAATCCTGGCGCAGTCACTTGGTGTTTGAGGGTGCGCAATATGAGAGAGTCGTTACAGTACATTTACTGGCACGTTAAAGATCCACTTCGGGGTGAAATTCCGGAACAAGGGCGACTCTAAAAGTCCCAATAGGTAAAAGAGACGTAAAACCATTATTATTTATTCAAGCAAAAATTCCCCTATAGCAGAGCGATTAAACTTGATAACATGATGTCATTTGGAGGTGTGTCTCCTCCACTCCTCCCCAAAACTCTTCATTCTTGCGAAATGCTCCCTCTTCCTCTCATCCGTCGACTTTTTCCCAGGTTGTCGTAATGATCTTGGTTCAAACTTAACATTCGTGATTTTTGTCTGGCACTCAGTTCGGTCTTCGAAATGTTCTACGCTGGTTACTTGTAAGTCTCTCTGTACCTCTTTAAGCCATTCTGTGCCGCATTTACTCTGTGTTATGATACCAAGTAGTTTCCTAGGCAATTATTAGACTGTTCTTATTCTTATTCTTATTCTTATTATTATAATTGTGGTATAGTGACTCCGATGCCAATCTCATTAACCTATTAGGTAATCTCTCCTACCCCATTCTCTTCAAATGGCCCTACCTGAGAGTCTACTTAAAATGGTCAACCTGCTCCAATTTAGTTCCTCCTATCTGGCATTCTATTTTCGTGGCTACTTCCCTACCAACTTAACCTTCGTTTTTGAAATGATAATTTTCATTCCATATTCCCTACATTTCTCTTAAAGTTCTAAAATATTCTCGTAACATAACAAACTACGATATTTGTGGAAATCTACATTTAAGGAATAAGGGTCGTTTTCACCAACGTTAAGTACAGAATCTCATCCCTCTACTCAGACGAAACCGAGTCCGTGTATGCGCGAGAGTCGTAAAAGGCATTAAAGTAGCCAAATTAGGAACCCGAATGGCCTCGAGAAATGCATCGACGACAATCACGCATTAACTCTCGTATTTAAGTTAAATAGGAATTAACTAACTAACCATTAGTAAAGAGTTGGTGAAAACGGCCCTTAAAGACAGTCACTTAATAGTGGATTATTTCAATAATGTCAAGGTTTTATCCATAAAGTGAATTGGGGATTGATTACTTTGCTTTATATGAGTGTAACAGTCACTAACGCACGCATCAGTGTTCTAGAAGTAATTGCAATATTTGCAGAAACTGGCACAACGAAATATGTAGTCTAACGTTAAAAAAAAAAAAAAACGTCGAAAATGTTAGGATAAAACTATTTTACGAATAAGATTTAAATGTTTGTTGTTACATTTAGGTTTTATTTTGTTTATGTTATGTGTCTGTTTAGTTTTTAGTTTTTGTTTGAGTTTGAGTTTGAGTTTTAGTTTTAGTTTTAGTTTTTGTGTTTTATGTTTTCGTTTTCGTTTTTGATTGAGTTTGAGTTTTAGTTTTAGTTTTTGTGTTTTATGTTTACGTTTTTGTTAACGTTTATGTTTATGTTTATGTTAGCGTTTATGTTTATGTTTAAGTTTTTGTTAACGTTTATGTTTTGTTTATGTTTACGTTTACGTTTACGTTTATGTTTATGTTTATGTTTATGTTTATGTTTATGTTTATGTTTATGTTTATGTTTATGTTTATGTTTATGTTTATGTTTATGTTTATGTTTACGTTTATGTTTATGTTTATGTTTATGTTTACGTTTATGTTTATGTTTATGTTTATGTTTATGTTTATGTTTATGTTTATGTTTATGTTTATGTTTATGTTTACTTTTATGTTTACGTTTATGTTTATGTCTATGTTTACGGTTTGGTAACACTTATGCTTATGGTATATTGGCTTTCACGGCCAGTGAATTAAAACTCAGCAATTCTTCTAGGTTTGTGCCATGTCTTGTGTGGGGTTTCGCCTAGGACACCAAGCTGGCTAACCAGTGGTCTCTTGGTGTCCCCGCCCGGACTCCCACAGACGTAGCGAACTGCGCGCTACATACCTTTGTATAAAGCGCACCTGCGCCTCTTCACTGCGAGAACTAAAAGCTCAAGCAGCCGTAGCCTCCATATGAAGGCTTCCAAAAAGATGGTATATTGGCTTTCACGGTCAGTGAAACCACACTTAGAAGAATTGCTGAGTTTTAACTTATGTTTATGTATTCGTTTATGTTTATGTTTTTGTTAACGGTTTTCTTTACGTTTATGTTTACGTTTATGTTTATGCAATTGTTTGCATGTGTGTTTATGTTTTTGTTTTTACTTTTTTGTGTTTCTTTTGTTTCGTTTTTTAGTTTTTGTTCTTTTCTTTTTGGTTTGGCGTTTGTTTTTTTGTTTTCTGTTTTCTGATCCTTCGTTTTGATTTTGTTTATGATTTTGATTTAGCGATTTTGCCCAGGAAATATATTTCGTTTTCAGAGACATGAAGAGTTCCATAAGTAAATCCATTAAAATAAGTCTCTAACATACCACCATCAGCATCTTTGATGACAGGCTCGCACATTGTCCTTCTGATAGTTGTTGTTGATTCTTTAGAGGCTTTGCAACATCGTGGTATTGTAGCCCCGTGTACTTCGGTAAGTGTAGAATTTGTCTGATAACCTGTGTCACTGTGATGTCTTTACCAACGTGTGTAAGGTGGGAAGCGGTCGTGGCCTTAAAATACCATCTCGGCATTTGCTTGGAGTAGAAGTGGGAATCCACGGAAAACCACTTTCCGGGCCTCCGCGATGACAGCCAAGAATGCTAGCCACTACGAAACAAGTGGTTGGCAACCTACTATGGACTAAAGATTATCTTCTGAATCCACCACTGTCTGATCCAGCTCTCCATCGTCGATCGGCCTCAACGTTTCTCCTCGGACACGAAGCAGAATAGTTGCTTGAGATGGAGTTTAACATTCCAGTCTACTCGCCAATTGCTCCCAGTCTTGTGAGGCGCTGATAAAAGCCAATTTTCCCTGGGATTAATCAGGCAACAATGTGTGCAACGAATGATTGCAGCATCTTTATGATTATCTCAGATGAAGCTGTCTTCCCTAATATATACCTGTGCGTCTTGTTAACCTGTCAGCTATTGTGTACCAGGTCAGATTGGAAGCCTGAACCCTAGCAATTATGTTAATTGCTGTCAGCACCTCGTTGCTACCGGTGCTGCCACCTCACCACACAGTTTGACAGCTGTAATTGGTGGTTGGTCGTCCCAGATGAGGCAGCCCGCCCCTAACGGCACAGGGCGCTACGGTACACCCTAGGTTTGAAGAATTCCACTAATCTTTCAGAAGTTCATAAGTTATTAATTGTTGTTGTTGGTTCATTTAGGACATTCATGGGCAAACCTTTTAGGGGCAGGGCCAGATGCAATACAAAATATTTTAGACGGGCCGAAAAAAACAACACATGTTTGTAGTTAGATTATAAACGTTTTACTTCTGTATTTTAAATCAAAACTTACAGGCTACAATGGTAGAGAACTTAGGAAAAAGAGAACACACTTCATTATTTGTTAGAAGAGGAAGGATGTGACAAGTGAAACTGTGACTGTCCTTCTAAAAGATTTTCATAATCTGGTGGAAACTGGGATGAGATGATTCTTAGTAGCGCAGCTTCATTGTAGAAAACACCTGTTCACAGATATAGGAAGTTGCGAACATTGCACTTATCTTCTGTGCATGAGATTTCAAGTATGGGTAGGACCTTGTAAAACTCAAGTTTCGAAACGTTGAGGAATAGTTGCTTCAATTCATTGTTACATTGTAACTCAATCAGTTCTAGTTGCAACGCTATTACACAAAACGCATAAACACAATGAGATTGAAACAGCTTTTCACTTCCAGCTACACAGAACAGAAAATATGACCTATGTGTAATTGTAGGTAGTATAATTCGAAACCATGTCGCGGGCCGGATCAGACTAGCTCAAGGGCCGCACTTGCCCGTGGATCGTGCTTTGCCCATTACTGATTTAGGGGCTTTCTCACATCCTGAGCATATAGCACCGCTTACGTGGGTATGTAGAATCTGTCTGATAACCTGAGTCAGGGGCGTATATAAGGGGGGTGCTGAGGGGGCTCCAGCCCCCTCCGAAAAAAGCCAATTAAAATTAAGAAAGTGTTGCTTTGGTAAGAGCATAAAATAATTGTAAATTTGGTTGTACCCTAATCTTAAACTATTGGCTAAGTTATAAACAATATTAAGATTAAAATTATACTAACTCGTGGTGTAGTGGCTAGCTTTCTTGGCTAACGCCCCGGAGGTCCGAATTCGATTCCCGGCTCTACCACGAAAGTTTAATTCTAGTCTGAGGGCTGGAACGGGGTACACTCAGCCTTGTGAGGCAAAACTGTGAATTCTTGAGAAATAAACTATCAACTTGTAAAAAAAAAGTTTTACAAATTGACAAATATTTAGATATTTGCCATTCATACTCCATGGGCCATAATAGAAAATTCATTAAGTATAAAATTGTATTCGTGTGTTGTGTTGTATTTTACAACTTTTTTTGTGTTACCAGTAATCGTAGGCTACATAAACTTTGAATCTTATCTAAAATAATTACACAAAGTTATATGCTCTAAGATATTGATTGATATTTCTGGGTATTTTGCGGTGACAATCCCCTGAGAATTTTCCAGGATAGCCAGCCCCCCCCCCCTCCCGAAAAAATATTATATATACGCCCCTTCCAACATTCGCCAGGAGTAGAAGTGGAGGGAAACCACTTCTAGGATGACTGAGGTAGAAATCGAACCGAACTATTCTAAGTTCTGTCTCACGAGGCTGAGTAAACCCCGTTCGTAAGTTATTGTCGTTAATTTTAAACAATCGTTTTAGGGGCTTTGTACATAGTGTTCATTAGCCCCGTGTACTCGGGTCTGTGTTGAATGTGGTGACTGTAGTAGTGGGTGCAACTGTAATTATTATTAGCGTCAGGAATGGGGTAGTTAGTTTTTGTTGTTTTAATGGGTGGAACAGCAAGGTCATCTGAGGTGCTCCAGGATTTAAAAAAAGATATTATTCCGGTAGTTGCCGGGAGGAAGTGTGGAAAAGCCCGGCGCCGGTATTTGAACCTCCAATCTCCGGAGATGCCTCAACTTCCCACCACCGTCATGGTGAGCGATTTAATGCGCTTAGCTACGCCGTAAGGTCTCAGCCTAGCCGTATAAAAGACTACGTCATAAGACCTCGTCTCTCTATTATTACTTATAATAAAATATTTATTGTGGCCAATGGCCATAGATAAGAACAACATACTATAACAATGTGAAAATGTGAATCAATCATATAACACCAGAGACTTGTGTTCATAGAGTCCGTTCACCCATTCCAGTCTGGGGTAGTAAATACCACACTATTCACTACCCTACATTATTCTACACAACAGTACACTTTGATCATTAGTCATTTTAATCAGTCCTCGTCTATTAGTGATATTAGTCTCCTACTGCACCCCATGGCTTGATATGCATCGCACTGATTGTTGCATAATAGACTTACACACTCCTGGCTGGGCTGATGGAAGGACTTCCTAGTGCAGATGCGATGGTGGAAGCCATGGATCGCAAATCTGGTCACTAGCTGCCTCAGCTCATACTCTGGTCGTGACGAAGAATGTTTCTGAGATGGAGTCTCCCTTCTTCGAAGTTCTCTTAGCAGATCTACGCGTGCCTGTGTGGATGGTAAGTGCATTAGCAGACGAAGGTCTTCTACCAAAATGTTTATCTGGCTAATGCATACACATATCGTGAAAGAGCGAGTTTTGATATCCCCAATACCCTTTTCAAATACCTTCATTTCAAACTTGCAATGTCTTTTAATTGTCTGATTGATAGGTAAGTCCATATGACCTCTAGCCCGAATGTGGGTGATGGGAGTACTTTGACTCTGAAAAGTTCCATGGCTGAATTTACTGACAATCTTTGTAAATGTCTGATGTCACTTATGCTTTTAAGTACGGCTTCAATTCTCTCCTTTATATGAACCATAAAGGAAGTCTCTATGATTTGCATAGTAATTCCAAGGTACAGAAATTGTTGTTTCGGCGTTAGTTTGTGTTCCCCGCAATATTTATACAGTACTTTACGTGTAACACCTCAACCAGCTTCTACTGTAAATACTCTGTATATAATGGTCGACTAATAAATACCAGCATTCACCAAGATTGACTCATCATTGAATTGAATAAGATACCAATCACCTGCGCGGAAGAATCCATAAGGACCTTAGCTTAACACAAAATACAAAGCTAAACTTGCACGTTAAGCTAGAAACTTAGCTACTGCGCTGAGGGAATGCATTTCATAACATCGTCATGCTGGCCCAACTTTCTACTCGTACTTGCACTTAACTATCTAACATAAATGCCATACAATTCCCTCCCAAACTCTGCCACTTAATCGTTGTCTGGAATGGTAATATTTAATTATAATTATACTATGTGCTTATATTTTATAGGACGAGTCTGATGATCACAGTGTGCAACCTCTCATTAAACAAATATAACTGGAGCAAAAATACCTATATTTTCATCTCGGCCTTGGGTCCTTGTCTTTGGTCTTTTGCAAATGTTGAGAAGTTGTTTTATGTGGCAGGTGGTTATACCGCCGAATACTCTTCCTCACCCCAAACTCACCAGGTGAGTTAATTACAGAATACATTAACGAAGATGACAAACTGGGCAAGGATTTGGAATGGGGTATTATTTTATTTATCGTATGGCTTTTAGTGCCGGGAGTGTCCGAGGACATGTTCGGCTCGCCAGAGGCTGTAGCTGCTTCAAGCGGACACCCATAGGGTGAGCTACAAGTTCCGCTCAATTTCAGGTGGTTCCAACTTTCGCTACCAGATGTCACTGACACATAGTTAGTTGTTGTTTTAAGGGGCGGAACTTCACTGACACCTAGTGGTGAACGTTGGAACTTGGATGGAAAATTTTAACGAAAGGTAACCTACAATTTAGCTTCACACAAGTGTAGTTAGTGGGATTCGGTGGCGTAGTCGGTAGCATGCTGAGTTTCAAAGCCCAAGATTGCTGGTTCAAACCCGACCGAAGTCGTCGGATTTTTTAAGAGAGTTAAAATCCTTCGGTAATCCTTCCTTCGGAGGGGACGTAAAGCCGGCGGTCCCATGTCATATTTTTATGGCATGTAAAAGAAACTTCCACTAATTTGACCTGTGTGAAGCTAAATTTGCAGGTTAGATTTCGTTGAAACGCTCTATCAAAGTTCCAATGTTCACCACTAGAGGTCAGTGACATCTGCTAGCGAAAGTTGGAACTACTTGAAATCGAACCGAACTTGTAGCTCACCCCATGGGTGTCTGCATTGAAGCAGCTACAGCCTCTGGTGAGCCGAACATGTTCTCGGACACTCACGGCACTAAACGCCATACGCTAAATAAAATAAATAAATAAATAAATAAATAAATAAATAAATAAATTAGTGGAAGGTTCTTTTATATGCCATAAATCTATTACATGGGACCGCCGGCTTTACTTCCCCTGCGAGGAAAGGCACCCTGAAGGAGTATTAACGTCCTTAAAAATCCAACGATATCGGCTGGGTTTGAACCCACGATCTTGGGCGTTGAAGCTCAGCATGCTACCGACTACGCCACCGAATCAGCGTTTGGAATGAGGTGGCCGTGGCCTACCAAAAGGAACAGTTTCGGCATTTGCATGGAGTTGAAAATGGGAAACAGATACGAGCGAATACAGGAGATCACAAGAATGCGAAAGAACGTATTCCACTCCATAATGAGTAGAAATCCCGTTTGTCTAAACCTCAATCTGTCCAACAGTATTCAGTTTACGAATCCCGTGAGATATCGTCACGTTCCACATATTATGGTGGTGCTAATTGAATTGACAAAACAGTTCAGTTTCTTAATATGCTCTTACCACACAAACTGCTGAATCAATTGTTATGAGAATTTATCAACATTTACCTCCATAATATAAGATAAGGCATTATCATTCACTGATACCAACATTAGAATTAATTAATTATTAGCGGCTTCGGTGGCGTAGTCGGTAGCATGCTGAGCTTCTATGCCCAAGATAGCGGGTTCAAACCCGGCCGAAGCCGTCGGATTTTTTTAAGAGCGTTAAAAATCCCTCAGTATGCCTTCCTTCGGAGGGGAAGTAAAGCCGGCGGTCCCATGTCATAGATTTATGGCATGTTAAAGAACCTTCCACTAATTGCACCTGTGTGAAGCTAAATTGGATAGGTTAATGTAAACAACGCTCTTAGGTTTCTATGTTCGTTGCCAAGAGCCGACTGCGGTGGCGTCTAGTAGCTGAGTTTCGAACTTGGCCTAGTAGTCGTTGACGGTGGCGCTTGGCGGCAAAAGTAGGAACTATTTGAAAAATTCTAAGTTGCAGTACTTAAATTAAAAAAGACAGATAACACACACTATTACAGTCATCACAATTAACACCGGTTATCAGACAGATTCTACACACACCCAAAGTACACGGGGCTACATGACCGCGTTGTCGCAGCCCCTAAACTTAAGAACCAACCAACCAAGAATTATTATGACCTAACTAGAGAAGTTAAAGGGTTTAAACTTAACACAATTGAAGAAGATTTCATGACTTGCAATCCAAATTAGAATCATCATTCTAGTGCTTCAAACGTTTTTATTTGTAAGTTCTTCTTTGATAAGTTTAAAAAGTTTTGAAGCAATGCATTTCGTTTTCAAGTTACATACATACTGCAGCCATTATTCTAGGTGCGGCTTCGGTGGAGTAGTTGGTAGCACGCTGAGCTTCTATACCCAAGATCGTGGGTTCAAACCCGGCCGAAGTCGTCGGATTTTTTAAGAGCGCTAAAAACCCCTCAGTATGCCTTCCTTTGGAGGGGAAGTAAAGCCGGCGGTTCCATGTCTTAGATTTATGGCATGTTCCACTAATTACATTTGTGTGAAGCTAAATTATAGGTTAAATTTGACTAATGCTCTTAGGTTCCAACATTCGTCGCCAGGAGCCGACTGCGGTGGCATCTAGTAACCAAGTTCAGGACTAGCAGTCGTTGACGGTGGGGTTTGGCCCCAAAAGTAGGAACTGCTTGAAAATGCAACGTCTGCAGTCCTTACTTGAATTTTAAAAAAAGACAGATAACACACACTAATACAGCCATCACAATTAACACCGGTTATCACTCAGATTCTACACACACCCAAAGTACACGGGGCTACATGACCGCGTTGTCACAGCCCCTAAACTGAGGAACCAACCAACATTATTCTAGGTCAGATTAAAGGACATATGCACATAAAGATACTGAGAACATTTCAAGCAGATCATTGCAGAAGTTTCTGAGATAATGTACCTTATTTGAATAAAAATAATAGTTGTAAGAAATGGCTGTCAAAGACATATCTGCAGAGGTTGATGAATAACGATTTGGTGGATGTTTGCCAATGTTGACAAACTTCAAAACAGATTAACATTTATAATCCAAACTAACTTATTTAACCCTTTTACTTTGAGGCTCTCGTCTGATGGATGTGTGAAAACTGTCAGCCATATTTACCTAGCTGTGGACACACTTCTTTTTTAAAATGAGATGGAAGAGAGATCAATAAAGATATTAATATAAAATAATATAAATTTGGAGTGTATAAATCACTTGTTATTACTGAAAATAAGTGATCTCTATGAGCTATATGATTTCAATGTTAAAAAAAACAATGGAAAGAAATTACAAATTTCAGATTTGAAATTTTTTGAAGTAAGTTTTGGGAAATGGAAATCACTTGTCAAGTCTACTATTCATGTTAAAAGAAACTCTATGTTTTTTGATAGGGTGTTTTTCTTTTATGATTTTTTTAAATTTTAGCGTATGGCTTTTAGTGCCGGGAGTTTCCGAGGACATGTTTGGCTCGCCAGTGTTTTGTAGCTGCTTCGAGGCGGACACGCAATGGGTGAGCTACAAGTACCGTCACGTGTGGAGTGTTGTCTGGAAAGGAAAGTTTGAATGTAAGGACAGGGAGTTGGAAGGTCGCGGCTGTGGCCTATAGTTAAGGATCAACCCCGGCATTTGCCTGGAAGGAAGATGGGAAACCACAGAAGACCATCTTCAAGGTTTCCGGCAGGGGAATTCGAAACTCCTCGCCTCCTGGATGTGAGCGACTGCCAGCAGTCATGCCGTAACGACCACGGCTAACTCACCCGGTATAGCGTGGTAAGTGTCAAGATTTCAAAATTACCAACGAAAACACGCAAGTTTGCCACCAACCACAACATAAACAAGACACGAAACTCAGTGAGTACATGTTTCGACTCTAAGAATTAATATAAATACAGATTGTCAGAGGTTCTCGCGGAATATAAACGTGTGTTAAAATTGCCTTACTCACATTCCCTGAAAATTGCTTCTATGAAGCATAAAAATGACAAAATAATCAATAATAAAGGCCGGTATCAATGGAGCGTTACCCTGAGAGATTTGGCATGAACAGGGCATAACGACAGATCGTTCCCTTGAAAGTCAAAGGGTTAAGATATCGTATTTCAAAAGGCAGCTTCGGTGGCGTAGTTGATAGTATGCTGAGCTTCTATGCCCAAGATCGTGGGTTCAAACCCGGCCGAAGTCGTCGGATTTTTTAAGAGCGTTAAAAATCCCGCAGTATGCCTTCCTTCGGAGGGGAAGTAAAGCCGGCGGTCCCATGTCATAGATTTATGGCACGTTAAAGAACCTTCCACTAATTACACCTGTGTGAAGCTAAATTATAATATAGGTTAAACATTCGACAAACGCTCTTAGGTTCCGACGTTCATCGCCAGGAGCCGACTGCGGTGGCATCTGGTAATCAAGTTCTGAACTAGTAGTCGTTGGCGGTGGTGTTTGGTGGCAAAAGTAGGAACTACTTGAAAAAATTAAATGTCTGCAGTTCTCACTTGAATTGAAAACAGATAACACACACTAATACAGTCATCACAATTAACACCCGTTATCAGACAGATTCTACACACACCCAACGTACACGGAGCTACATGACCACGTTGTCGCAGCCCCTAAACTAAGGAACCAACCAACCAAAAGAAATGTCTGCAAAGGTAGATGACTAAAGATTTGGTAGATGTTTGCCAATGTTAACAAACTTCAAAAACCCTTATCCTGGAAACAGATTAACATTTTTAATATAAACTAACCTTCTAAAGATATTTCAATATAGTCTACTTAAAACCCAAAACATCAGAAAAGAGAAATCTGCATTTTTCAACCGAAACTTAAGTTAGCGGCACCTTAATACTAGACAAGGCTTATACTGTACCTTGTCGCTGTTGAGAATGGCGAGTTGCATAAGATACGGATTTGTGGAACATAACAGTTTTGTTATGATAGAAGGAATTGTTTGAAAACGAGGCCATCTCTTTCAGAACTCCTTTTGTCTACAGTAAGTGAGTTTCATTTTCTTTGTTTTTTAATCATACCTCCCTGTGTTAACTGTCAGTGACTGTTGTATCTTTGACAAGTTGAATAGAGTGATATAAAAGCCAAGGAAATAAACAAAGCAGGCTTTGACATCAACACTAGTCAACACAATCAACACGAAAAGCTTATTATTTCGAGTTGGTAGAATAACAAAGCAAGTTTCTCATGTAATTATTCCTAGTTCTAATACTGTGTTTAATGACTACAATATTATTACGTCCCTACTACAGGTACAGTGAAAGGGTTAAATGAGGCCCGAAGTCTGTTCTTCTTAGCCTAGCTCCTATTTTCCATTATGGAATCTCCTCATTTACTCAGCCAGGCCGATGAAAAGGAGCTCTTGTTATGCCTTCAGAGGATCAAAATTAAAAATAGCATTGTCGAAGAGAGAAAAGGAGCGGAGAAGAAAGGAAGGGAGAGAAAGAAATGGGAGATGTTTCTCAGAATCCCATTAATTAGGAATCCATTGACATCGGTGGGACAATGGCGGTAGCTGACAGTGCCGAGGGTGACTCCTTGTTCAGAAAAACAAGCTGACCGTTCCACTGAGCCAAAGCGTACTGTCCAAGTAGAGTAGTGACATGATAAAACACACATTACTTCACAAAATCCACACAATGCACACGTCTCCCTGTGTAATTAGATTCAATACACTATAAATCAAAATGATGCAGCCAGTTTGAGTTGTTTCTCACCACTCAGCTGCAATTTGGGGGACAACGAATGAGGACTTTTCAATTTCCAATTAGTATTTGAAAGGCATCCAATAGCCTCCGTGGCTTAGGCGGCAGCACGCCGGCCTCTCACCGCTGGGTCCGTGGTTGAAATCCCGGTCACTCCATGTGAGATCTGTGCTGGACAAAACGGAGGCAGACAGGTGTTCCCTGTCAAAATTTCATTCCAGCAACACTCTCCACTATCATTTCATTTCATCTGTCATTCATTTACTCATTGCCCCAGAGGAGTGCGTCTGGCCTCGGCAGCCGGCACAGTCCATATCCTCGCCGCTAGCTAGGGGCTTCATTCATTCCATTCCTGGCCCGGTCGGAGACTGGAAGCAGGCTGTGGATTTTCATTTGAAAGGCATCCAATAGACTTATTTCTTTGTCAAATTATGAAAATAAAAATCCACAGCTTGCTTCCAGTCGACCGACCGGGTCAGGGAATGGAATGAATGAAGCCCCCATCTAGCGGCGAAGATATGAACTGTGCCGGCTGCCGAAGCCTGTCGCACTCCCCTGGGGCAATGTTTCAATGAATGACAGATGAAATGAAATGATAGTGGAGAGTGTTGCTGGAATGAAATTTTGACAGGGAAAACCGGAGTACCCGCAGAAAAACCTGTCTGCCACCGCTTTGTCCAGCACAAATCTCACATGGAGTGACCGGGATTTGAACCACGGACGCAGCGGTGAGAGGCCGGCGTGCTGCCGCCTTAGGCACGGAGGCTCTGTTTGTCACATTAGATTGCTATATTTCCAATTAGTATTTGAAAGGCATCCAATACACTTATTTGTTTGTCATATAACATTGCTATATTTCCAATTAGTGGGCCTATTTGAAAGGCATCCAATACACTTACCAATTTGTCACATAAGATTGTTAACAATTTTGCTTCATTTGCTGCATAAGTACATCTATATACTAGGCACGCCTAGAAAGTTAAAATTAACAGAGTTTTGTGAAATAAGGCAATCCAACAACAATTGGATCAGCGTTGTACGAATTATCTGTGGTGACTCTAAGTGGGTTTGGGTTCTATTTACGATTGGAAGGACTAATGTCCACGAAAAGAGTACATCATAAAGTTTTGTACCGTAGAGAGAATTTTATTCGTTCAATACTTTTTATCAAAATTGGATTAGCCGTTCAGAAGCTGGTTAGTTAGTTAGTTAATTATTGTTGTTATAAGGGGCGTAACTACGAGGTCATCTGCCCCTGTTCAGAAGCTGATAGAACACACAGTCAAACACAAGGAAGTACGTCCCAGATTGACTTCATAACCACATATTTTTAATTTTAATGAGAACGGACTAAAAAAACATAATTTATTTTTTCCTTTCTTCTCTTTTTGTTGTTGAAAGAGTAGTCGTATGTCAGCAGGAGCTCAGTATATGGACAAGAAGAATGATACAGCATCCCTGATGTACCTGTAACAGGATTCTGTGAAGCCTGCCTTGCAGAGTGCATTGTGACGGAATTAAAGGAGATATTATTTTGTATAGAGTGCGCTATGTGTGCAGTGAGTGGAAGATCGCTGGCGGAAGTGCGGCCCAGCGACACCAGGGGAGCTATTGTCTTCTGAAAGACCTACCTCGCTTTACCTGCCTTCATTTCCCTTCACGATACACCAAATCTGAACAAGCCATTTAGTTGTGTTTTTATTTTCAAAATATATTAAACATTATGATGGTGGGTGTGTTCCAGATGTAAATCAATTACTGAACAAACTTTCGCAGGAGTTGTATAATGATCCAGCACACCAGAACAGTTCTGAATGTAACATCGAACAATTGATGCTGGTGGAATATGGACATTTTAACTGTGTCTTTTGCTAGGGAGAAAATGCTCACTATCCCTTCATACAGTAGATATAGGGAATGTAATACTCTGCCAGTGGAATGAAGTTAAATGCTGCCCAACACAGCTTCTCCACAACAGTCAATTGTATAGTAATGTTAAGTTTTGAAGCCATTGTTTCAGTTTTGCCTATACAAACTGTCAGTTGTAAATCTTCAGTCGGTCAACACGAATTTGCCCAAAGTGTGGGCGTAGTAAAATGTATATAATATATGAATAATAAGTAAATGACACTCTTGGAAAAAAAATACATAGTCTGTATGAATCAGTCATTTAAGAAAGGGCTTATGTCCAGAAATGTAACTTTTCAGGAGGAGCAAAATACTGAATGAAAAGCCAGTCTTGCTATTTAAGGTAAATGTATGTGTTTCGACCTTTAGTGTTGATGGTTGTGGATATGTTACTTGATAAAATATGAAGTAAAGATGAAGGACTTTGTGGGAATTGGCAGATGGAATTAATGGATATGTGCCCTTTCTAAAATGATGGCTGAATGAACATCAGTTTTGGAGCAAAAACACATAGTTTATTCAGATAACTTAGACACACTGTGTCGTTGCTCTACAATAATAATCATTTGAATGATGGCAGTCCATCACAATCATCGTCAGTCCCACAAACAGTTGGCCACGCAAGTATTTCGTCGAAAAAGTTTGTACTCCCTCGGAATGTACACTTCTAGACGGGTTAGATTATTCATCTCGTTCTTCTCTATAGGAATTGGTTCGACGTATGTTAGTTCGGTAGGAAGCTTGACGATGCTGTCTAGATGCAAACAGAAGGTGTGTTCAATAAGACCGTTGATGAAGTGTTTTGTCCGCTCGGTTCCTGGATCCTTGGCAGAGTAAAGGAAGTGCATGAATGATGCTGGCTGGAAACGAATTTTCAAGTTGGTAGGCACTCACCCTTCATCGAGATTCATCTTACAATCTTCTCCTCTTATAAATTGTTGGCCATCATACAGCAAAGTTAAGAATATCAATCGACTCCACCAGAATGATGGTGAACTTGTCATGACGTTTAGGTGCCCGTAAGATGATCTCACAATATTGCTTCACATCATAAATTCGATTATTTATTTTACAAATCTTTTTTAATGATAGCAAAATCTCTATCGCAGGTATTGAATGAGTGCCCTCGTGTAAGGAAGTAATGGTGAATGGATTCGAATAGCTTCATTTCAACAAGTGCTGCACATAATCGGATCACTGTATGATTTTTGTTCTGTCCTACAGGTCCATCCGAAAACAGTCAAAATTCCTTTACACTATTTGTACACATTTTTTTAATATAGTCTCACAAAAAGCTGCACACTTCATTGGCACCTTTACGAGCTTTGCCTTGGTGGTAAACATAAAGCATAGTAACATACAAAGGTACACTCATCTGTTTGACCAAAGAGCATGCAGATGTTCCTTCCTGTAAGCAAAGAAGTCATTCAAGAAAGGGCGAACATCCAGGGACTTGTGCCCTTTCTTAAATGACTTCTAAGCAACACACAAATGAACCTTAAATATCAACATGTTACTCGTTGGATAAGTGCCCTTCCTTTGTTGACAAGATGCACCAGGATGAGAAGCATGTTATTCTGCAAATAGGAAAATAAAGACAATTTGGACATGTGCCCTTTCTTAAATGACTGATTAATATTAGTTATGATCACTATTATGCTTACCACGGTGGGTGAGTGGTTATCGTGTCGGACTGCCAACCCCAAGCTTGCAGGTTCGCTCCTGGCCGTGGTAAGGGATTTTTGAAAGGCGACAACAATCACGGCATGCATGTCAAGCGTTGTTGGCATGTTAAATAACCCATTTGAATTCAGTAGGCCGTGTTCATAATGGCAAAATTAATCTCGGGATTTTCCGCTACCACAAAAGTTCCTCCTTTTTCTACTAGAAAGCGCTATAGTGTCAAGGATCTTAGATATCTAACCTCTGTGACTTTCATAGCGTTCCAAAGAACGACTAAATTCGACATGCAAGCTGCCCTCTGGGCGTCAAATAACAAAATTTGCAACTGGCACCCGAGGCCATACGATATTATTATTATTATTATTACTATTATTAATATTATTATCACTATTATAATGTGGTAATTTTTAGGATTACGCGTTTCGACCTTCAAGCGGTCGTCATCAGATCCTGACCACTGTGTTGAGGTTTAAATTTATATACTATGTTATCTAACTGCACAAACTTTATGGTGCGTTCAATTGGTGTTAATATTGTGGGGAGCAGGCATACGAGAAGGTAACAACTAACAACTGTTACGACCAACTGCTCCGCTGAGAAAGTATTCGTATTACGTAATAGAATTCAAGTGTATGCTATAATTTTAATTATTATATTGTGTTGTTCTAATTTGTATACACCTTCATAATATTCATACGTAATTCACGAACCCGTATAAATAAAACTAACCTGATATAACGAGATTCAAACTGCGAATCAAAATATAAACACCAATTGAACACACTTGCGCACGATCAAATGCCTACTGACAGCGTCAGGATTAGATCCTGAAACATTGGGAACAGCAGGCAAGAACGTTACCACTGCTTTACACAGCCAGTCAAATGCATTTGAGGGAGAAATACCATCACATGTGTGTTTTCCTTGTGTTCTTACCTATGTGTATACAAGGTTTCTACAAGGTCGAGAATTTCCTGATTGGGTTACTACCTTGAAAAACCGAGCTCCTACAGACACTACTGAGCATCTTTACCTTAAAAGAAAGTATGGAATTTCCCTCTCACTCGTACTCGTATGTCCTGCAATTAGCTTTGTTCTCTTCTACCCTTATGTAGTTGCCTATTTGTCAATAATGCAAAGTGAAAAGAACACTGTAATATAATTATTGCGTGGCACATCGAGAATTTTTGACTCTTTCTGAATATATAAAATTAAAAGTCTTGAACAATTAATATACCTAGGTACGACCTAATTTTCACAATTATGTTATTTTGGCGGGAATCTTAATTTTTTGCAGAAATAAAACTTGCCATAGATAAAGTACTATTGATCAAAACATAATTATATTTTAGATTGCCTGGTGTTGGTACAAGAAGTCCTCTTTCTCTGAGCAGTAATTTTCATAATAAGAAAGTTTTTTGTTGTTGAATGATAGTTGAAAATTCTAGGGTGGTAACACAGAAACGTTAGGTAGAGAGAAACGTTTTTGCTATTGACTTAACGTTGGTGACTTAGCTATAAAAATGTCTATAAATGTCTGAAATACTTTTAAAAACAAACTAGAGCTTGGTATCGGATAGCATCCATAAGTTATCGCCCTTTGTGTACTGCTCCTGCCAAGCGCTGCCTGACTCATTTGAAAGTTTGTTTACTCAGGTAACCTTTATCTCTCCGACTGCGTTTGATGGAGGGTGGGAAAAACATTCTGTAAATCCCCAGAGCTCAGTGTTATTAAATTAGTTGTGGGGTGAAGCGCAACTGTGAACTGAAGTGCTTCTTGTGTTCTTTATGAGGTCTGTTAATTTTATTATTATTATTAACAATGGTTACAGAAACTAAAAGCCGGCCCCGTGGTGTTGGGGTAGCGCGCCAGCCTCACACCCGGAGGCCCCGGGTTCGATCCCCGGCTCCGTCAGGGATTTTAAAACTGACGTGAGGGTTGGAACGGGGTGCACTCAGCCTCGTGAGGACAATTGAGTAGCTGTCTGACAGTGAGACAGAGCCTCGATCACGAATACCAAGATTAACGGCTGAGGGGACCCGACGCGCTGATCACGCGTCACCCCAATACCTACAGGCCAAATGGCTGGGCAGCGGTCGCTTGGTCGGCCCTAGCCCGTCATGGGCTGTATAGTGCCAGGGGTTGACTTGACTACAGAAACTAAAAAGCGGGGTATTATTGGCAAAGTGCCCATTAAATAACGTATTCTAGTATTGAATATATTGAATTACAGTCTTTCTTAAAGAAAATGAAAGTTACTGAGGCTGTTGAAGAGACCGCAAAATCTACTGGGTGTTTAATACGTTATATATATAATAAGAAGTAGGGCATGAGATACGATTATGTGCAACATACAAATATATCGGCAATTTCCAGGGTTTACACTAAAAATACGCCTGCGTAAGAGCTATGTTACAACATGCGCAGAACTTGGTATGAGCAGTAGATCAGGCATCAGCGCGCTCCATTTAACGCGCACTGTCTTATAGAGCCGGAATTGTCATTCAGCATAGCATAACTGAAATGAATGATCGCATGCCAACAGCATGCCCGGTGTTCCTACCAAAGGAATATAAACGTAGACTTGACATAGTGTTACAATTACCAAGAGTTACTAAATGTTAACCTATCATCGCATCAACTCGAACCAAATCGACTGTAGTCACTTTGAAAACATATTGAACCTTCCTTCATGTCTCCGTACTTGCAGACTGAAAAGGTTTTCATACAATTGTTTGAATAGACCTTCTGTTTCCATACATAATCACTGACCCCTAAAGAGTTCTCATTGAGGAGCAGTTCCATAAATCACAGATCCAATATCTGCTATTTGTTACGGTTAATGCTTGCGAATTGCTCTCATGAGGAACAGTCTGGCTAATGTGAATGGGCATATGGGTGTGCGTGGATGTGAGGGCACGTGCCCTTTGTTGGCCTGAAGTACACAGTGGCCTGCCATTGAGGGAACTGTGGGACCATCACCCTCACTCACTTAAACCCATCGGTGTCCACAAACTTAATAAGGTCAACATATTTTTTGAAACTGTTCTTGATAGCCCATATCGGCTTCTTTCACACCTGACCCTGCTCTGAGCTATACGGAGATTATCCATCATTTTGAGTCAAAAACCAATCTGGAAAAGTGAAAATTGTATTTACTTTCATTCTTGATGTCAAAGGGGCTGTTATTAATTTATCATAATGTCAGTAATTGAGGTCCGCATTGACTAACTATATATTAGAAAGAAAATAAAGGGATTCTGCCTTTTCAATACTTACATTGAACCTACTCACAGGTACATGTTTCGAAGGTTAACTCCTTCTACCTCAGCCTGTACATAAATATCAAAGATAAATTACCTTTATAAGAACATACGTTACATGAAATAAAGATTTGTGAAATAAATTATGTTCTTATAAAGGTAATTTATCTTTGATATTTATGTACAGGCTGAGGAAGAAGGAGTTAACCTTCGAAACATGTACCTGTGAGTAGGTTCAATATAAGTATTGAAAAGGCAGAATCCCTTTATTTTCTTTCTAATATATTAATTTATCTTCAAAAATTAGAAGTCACAATATTGAAGTACTTGCCACTTACGCTCGTTCTCGGATTGTGACACCAGTGAAGAGATTTGAAAGCCATCCATGGATGAACGTCGAAACATAAGGATGTGAAAAATACAAACTATGACAATCTTTGGAACCAGTAATAAATAAACCATTGACAATAAATAATTTGTAAAAATAAATGCATCACATTAATACCAAATCTATGCACTACCAAATAGGCCTACTGTATGTAGTCATTACTTCAGGGGATTCACTTATTTACAACTCTTCTTCTTTCAACTTTACTGTCTTCGTCTTCTTGTTCTTAATGTTATTCTTATTATTATTCTCTTCTTGTTTTTGTTTTCCTTAAATTCTCGTTTTCTTCCTCTTCATGTTGTTTTCTTCTATTTGATGTAGGCCTACTTGCTTGTTTTCTTCTTATTCTTATTTTTTCTTATATTTCATCTACTTTTCTTACTCTTGATTTTCTTCTTATTTTTTCCTTCTTGTTTTCATCTTCTTGTTGTTTTTTTTCTTTCTTGTTTTTCCTCTTTATCTTCTTCTTCTTCTCATTCTTATTGTTCTCTTCTTCTTGTTTTTCTTCTTTTTTCATGTTTTTCTTCTTGTTTTCATTCTTTAGTCTTCCTCTTCCCTTCTGCCCCAAAACCTTTCCTTCCAACACGATCGTTAGGAAATTGTTATGGCGTAATGTGTGGCCAAGGAATTTTCTTTTCCTCTTTTCTATAGTGTTGATCAACTCCCTTGTTTCATCTACTTCCTTAAGGACCTTTTGGATTGGCTTTTTCTATACCCAGCTTATTTTCAGCATCCTCCTCGATATCCACATTTCCATTGTCTCCAGACGTTTTGTATCTTGTTTTGGTAAGACTCATGTTTCACAGCCATACAACAAAACACTTCACTCAAACATTTTGACAAAATCTTTCCTGATTTTAGTGTTTTGTTTTTGTTTGTCAGAAGATGTTTCTTCTTACTGAAAGTCTGTTTAGCTTGAACAATCCTCCTACTGATTTCTGAGTTGCCCCTATTGTTGTGTGTAAAAATGCTTCACAAGAATTAGAATTGATTGATTTCTTGTCCGGTGTCATTATTTATTTTGATGTATGTTGATATTTCTTCACGTGATTTCCTGACAACTAATAATTTTGTTTTCAATCTGTTCAGTTTCAATTTTGATTCTTGTGGGGTTGATGTCAAAACTCGTAATATTTTACTTAGTTCCTTCTCTGAATCAGCAATTAATGCAATGGCATTAGCAAATGATATACAAAGGATTTCTTGTCCATTAATTTTAATTTCATTGGTCTATTGTTTAAATTTTGATTCGGCCTCTTCAATGATCATGTTGAACAAGGCAAGCAAGCAAGCTTGTAGTTTAACGTGACCGTTAATCACGAGATCATGAGCCACGGGACCTCCCTTTCACGTGGAATCCGAACCACAGGACATGGCATTTCACTTCGAAAATCTCACATGCATTGACCGGGAATCGAATTCGGTCCACCTAGGTGAGAGGCATACAGCTTGACAGCTGCGCCACCACGCCCCCCCCCCCCCACACGTTGAACAAATATGGAGATAATGCACAACTTTGAAATGGATGCTGTCTTTACTCTTCCATTCATTGCTATCTCTGTGCTTGGGTTTCTGTAGAATTATAAAAGAATGGATCAATTATACAGGAAAAGGCATAATCTTGTGCCAATCTTCGACAGTAATACGTAGTAAATGGAATATGCTAAAGTGAAAATATGCTAATGCTTCTTAGTAGGGATTCGATCTGCCTCAGTGTACGTGGAAGACTGCCAACAGGATTCGCACAAACCATGGAGTGTGTAAGGACTTACTCATGCAACAAAATTACCGATCCTGCATGTGTTTGTGGAGCGACACCCCAGACCATACAACACATTGTGCAAGAGTGTAGTATTACGTCATACTCAGTGGATTTAAAGGATGTTCTCGTGTTGACTCCAGATGTTGTTAAGTGGATAGACAATTTAAATTTTACATTATAAGTGCCAATTGTGACTGTAGGTTACACTAACATTCTCTGTTTTGCTTTTATGTAATAATGTCCTAGAATTTTTGCTGGTAACTTATGTATTCTGAATATTGTTGTGTTTTACAATGTGTTGCCATATGCTAAATAAATAAATATAGGTTATATTATGTGTGCCGGCCCCGTGGTGTTGGGGTAGTGCGCCTGCCTCTCACCCGGAGGCCCCGGGTTCGATTCCCGGCTCCGTCAGGGATTTTAAAACTGACGTGAGGGTTGGAACGGGGTGCACTCAGCCTCGTGAAGACAATTGAGTAGCTGTCTCACTGTGTGACAGTGCCCCGGTCACGAAAACCAAGATTAACGGCCGAGGGGACCCAACGCGCTTACCACGCGTCACCCCAATTGGCTGGGCAGCGGTCGCTTGGTAGGCCTAGGCTCTTCAAGGGCTGTAGTGCCACGGGGTTAGTTAGTTATATTATGTGTTGTAACTCGACTAATGATGTAAAGATTGGCGACCATGCTGCCAACTTTCAAAGTTATATTGTGTCTGTTTCAGTGTCCGCGACTGGTGTACAAACATGACAACAGTGAATACAACACTGATTCAACCCAACACCAAGAGCAAGAGGTCCGGGTTCATATCCCGACGACTCAGCCAAGAAATTTAATTCTGGAATGAGAGCTGGAACGGGGTACACAGAACTTTGTGAGCCACAACTGAGAAGAGGAGGGCTTGATTCCCACCTCAGGCATCCTGGAAGTGGTTTTCCATGGTTTCCCCTCTTCTACTCCAAGAAAATGCTGGGATGGTTCCTAACTTAAGGCCACGGCCGTCTCCTTCCCAATCCTCACTTAACTTATAAATACACACACTAATACAGCAATAACAATAAGACAGCTTATCTGACAAATTCCACACACATGGCGCTACATGATAATGATGTCGCAGTCGCACACCCCTAAATAGACCAACAACAACACATGTTAACTGTGTTCTTCAGATATGTCCTTACCAGAGGAGTCACTTGTGTGTCATTTACTGAGCTGAACAATGCGGAGAATTTTACACTTCTTTTTTCGAAGTTTCTAACGAACATCATAAATAATGAGATGGTTGTGTTATAACCTGAGTGTTGCCTGCAGATACTGTACTGTACATCACTTGCGAGACATCGCAACATTTGCCTGGGAGAGCATTGGGAAACCACAAAAAATAACTTGAAGGATGGCTGAGGGGTAAATCGAACCCATGCTCTACTCAGTTATCCTCAGAAGACCGAGTGGACTACGTCCCATCACTCAAGATAGGAATACATTTCTTATCAGAGGCGGGAATCGAATCCTGGACCTCAAGCGTGGAAGCCAACAAAACTAACCAGTACAGTAGTCCACGAGACGGTTGGCAACATATTACACCCTGCAGTGTAGCCATGCGCGTTAAGTCGCTCACAACGACCGTGATGTGGAACTGTAGCAAGTCCTGAGATCGGAGGTTCGAATCTCGGTGCTGACAGCGACTAACATTAGAGTGGTTTTCCCGGGGTAATATGAATAGACATTAACCATTATGAATATGGCATTAAATATCATCCGCGTTGTCTGATGAATGAAAATCCACAGCCTGCTTCCAGTCTCCGACCGGGTCAGGAATGGAATGAATGAAGCCCCCATCTAGCGGCGAGGATATGGACTGTGCCGGCTGCCGAGGCCTGACGCATTCCTCTGGGGAATGAATGGCAGATGAAATGAAATGAAATGATAGTGGAGAGTGTTGCTGGAATGAAATTTGACAGGGAAAACCGGAGTACCCGGAGAAAAACCTGTCTGCCTCCGTTTTGTCCAGCACAGATCTCACATGGAGTGACCGGGATTTGAACCACGGACCCAGCGGTGAGAGGCCGGCGTGCTGCCGCCTAAGCCACGGAGGCTTGCGTTGTCTGATATTAATCTCAAATTATGAGATCCGCCTTGTCAAACACTTAGAACTTTAATGCAAAAATGAAAATCCGCAGCCTGTTTCCAGTCGGCCGACCGGGTCAGGGAATGGAATGAATGAAGCCCCCATCTAGCGGCGAGGATATCAACTGTGCCGGCTGCCGAAGCCTGTCGCACTCCCCTGGGACAATGATTAAATGAATGACAGATGAAATGGAATGAAAGTGGAGAGTGTTGCTGGAATGAAATTTGTGACAGGGAAAACCGGAGTACCCGGGATTTGAACTACGGACCCAGCGGTGAGAGTCTGGCGTGCTGCCGCCTTAGCCACGGAGGCTCTTAGAAGTTTAATAATTAAATTAAAACGTGCATTTTTTGGTATACGATGATAACCTTCGTCAGCGTAGATTAAGTAAAAAGAATCTTAAAAACTATGTTAATAAATACAAAGGGAAAATGGATATCCTTAGAAAAGCATTAGAATCTAAATAAATGAAAGTTCACAAAAAAAAGGAAAATACTTAAAGAAAAAGATTAAAAGTTAATACAAATCTACCCTAATGGACTGTCTATTGTACATCGCTGCTGAGCTCTAAACTTTTGTGAACTTTCATTTATTTATTATCTAATATTTTTGTAAGGATATCCATTTTCTCTTTGCATTTGTTAACATAGTTTTTATGATACTTTTTATTTAATCTAAGCTGACGAAGGTATCATTGTATATCGAAACATGTATGTTTTAATTTAATTATTACATTTCTTAGTGTTTGACAAGGTGAATTTTATAATTGGAGATTTTCCCGGGGTATTTCCGCACTCCTTCCAGGCAAATACCGGGATAATACCTTATATTATGTCCCAGGATATCTACCAATTCCCGACCTTGTCATTACAGCTACACACACCACTACAGTGACCACAGAAACCCAGGCTATCGGACACCAAAATACACGGGACTGATGACCAAATATGCCACAAGCCTCTAATATGAAGTGACAACATTTTGTCTTATAGTAATGGTTCCTGAGTATTGCCTGCGGATACTTGAGAGACAAGTACAGAGCGGCTCACTTGCAGCCTGTCATGTCGCGTGGGTGGAGGACGAGGAGCTATTGATTCCATCCTCCTTACACACGTGTGGCACGTGGGACGAACAGATGTTCGCTACTAATTAATGAAGTGAGACACGGTTATGTTCCTATGCTCTTGCATCTGCGGTCTTTGGGTAAGTTTCGTATTGAGGCTCCGTCCCGAAATTTAATGATGGTCTTAGGCATACAACAGGGTAGGCCTACACTCAGCCTCATGAGGCAAAACTAAGAAAAGGTGGGATCGATTACCGCCTCAGAAGTGGTATTCCATAATTTATAAAACAATAACATTTACCAAGCTAAGCAATCTATACTAATATAATAAAGCTGAAGAGTTTGTTTGTGTGTTTGTGTGTTTAAACGCGCTAATCTCTGGAACTAACAGTCCGATTCGAAAAATTATTTTTTTATATTATAGCCAGATTCAAGAGGAATAGTTTAGGCTATGTAGTATTAGGATACACCTCTCAGGTAACCTTAAAGATTAATTTTGTTCAGTAAGTCGGTAGAACAAGTGCTCCCGAACTGCTCTATCCGCATGCGCTGGCGTTATGGTTAAAGATACGTACACCGTTTCACCGATCTCAACCAAAATTTGTATAATTACCCTTTGGAACCCTGCGAGTAACACTGCCTACGTGAAATTTATGACAGACTAGTCCATTCCCTGCATTTAGGCCATTTGGCACAAATCTACAACTTTTCACTGACCTGAACCAAAATTTGTATACTTACCCTTTGGCACCCTGCGAGTAACATTGTTTACATAAAATTTCCCTGCATTTAGGCCCTTTGGCACAAATCTACACCGTTTCACCTATCTGAAACAAAATTTGTATAGACTACTTACCATTTGGAACCCTGAGAGTAACACTGTCTGCTTGAAATTTCGGACAGACCACTCCATTCCCTGCATTTTGGACCTTTGGCACAGATCTACACCGTTTCACCGATCTGAACCAAAATTTGTATACTTACCCTTTGGAACCCTGCGAGTAACACTGTCTGCATGAAATTTTGGACGGACCACTCCATTCCCTGTATTCAGGCCCTTTGGCACAAATATACACCGTTTCACCGATCTGAACCAAATTTTACATACTTACCCTTTGGAACCCGACGAGTTACACTGATGCTTGAAATTTCCGACTGGCTGCTCAAATCCCTTCATTTAAGTTCTTTGGCACAAATCTACACCATTTCACCCATCTGAACCACATTTTGTATACTTACCCTTTGGAACCCTGCGGGCGACACTGTCCACTTTAAATTTTGGACAGACCACTCCATTCCCTGCATTTAGGCCCTGTATCACAAATCTACACCATTTCTCCTAATTGCACCAAATTTTACATACACTTTAAAACCCTGCTGGTAACACTGTCCACTTCATATTTTGGACAACGCTCTACATTCTCTACATTTAGAATAACAGACAAAGTAAACTTGAAAGCCACGTATTAAGGCCCTAGAACCATTCATGTCCGTAGTAGTGTAACTGTTAGAGTATTTTAATAAGTATATTGTTGACGGGCAGTTCGGGCTGCATCACTTCACCCCTACCAGTGTTCAGGTGCAGAATTGAGAAAATAGTTGCATCTTGCGCTGTTTATAAATTGCAGTCACGGGGAGTAATTAGTTCAAAAGGATCTCTTAGGCCACTTAAAACAGTTATCATCATGAAAATATTATGCCTCTGTATAAGTACAATGGTGTTGGTGCAGTACATTGAGGTCACCAGCTGCAATAAGCGTTGGTGCTTTCAAATTTACCTTCATTTATTCCGAACCTTATCGTTGAGCGCTTTGTGGCGATAAATGCTACCTCAGTAGCTTGGGACAGCCGAAGTTTCCCAAAGTGTTCTGATTATGTTCCTACGGCGCTATGCGACTAATGACGACACTATTGTTCTGTACATTTCTAACAGCCAATGAGATATAGGCCCTAGGCAGTGTCTTTTAATTCACTTACTCCTCTTTCTAATCATTTTTTTAAAAATTGTTTGTAAATTTCATGTGTCAGTGTTGTAGTTACAAAATAGCCGTTTCCCTATTCATTATTGTCATTACGGGAAAATGAACTGAATGTTACGTCCATTATACTGTACTACTTATCACCCCCACAACCACCACCACGACCACCACCACCACCACCACCTCCACCTCCACCTCCACCTCCACCACCACCACAAAAAGTTATTTTTTTTAAATATTTTTTTTCTGTTAGTTTAAGTATCATGTGCCAGTTCTGTAGTAGTATGCATTATCATCCATAAAACGAATAAATCCACCGGGCGAAGCCAGGCACTACTGCTAGTGTATGATATTTACCGAATTGATTTAGAGATAACTGAAACAAAAGTTTTGTGCTTTTCAGTCGGTCAACACGAATGTACCCAAAAGAGTTGGGTTATACCCTAATCCTGAAAAAAATTACATGAGGTTAATAAATACGATTGAAAAGAACCAAACTTTTGTTTACTAAGGCAACACTGAAAAATGAATTCAAACCCCACAATGTTATAGATAACTCTTAAAAATACTACGCCTGTCAATACATCTATTAGCTTGGGTGAGTGGACAACGTGTCGGTCTTTTAACCCAAAGCTTGCAGGTTCACACCTGGCCATGGTAAGAAACTTTCAAAGGCGGCAAAAATTACGACACCATGTCATACGATGTTGGCATGTCAAAGAACCAATTTGAATTCAGTAGGCCGTGTTCATAATGGCAAAATTAATCTCGGAGTTTCCGCCAACACAAAGTTCCTCATTTCTCTACTAGAAAGCGCTATAGTGTTCAAGGAGCTTAGATATCTAACCTCCTTGACCTTCATAGTGCTTCAAGGAACAACGAAATTCGACATGCAAGCTACCCTTTGGGTGTCTAACTACAAAGCTTGCACCCGGCATCCGAGGCCATAGGATATTATTATTATTATTATTATTATTATTATTATTATACATCTATTCAATTGTTGTAGATGTATCGACCCTTCAACGGAGTCTTGTTAATTTATAATCTATTCCAATTAACAAATAAGTGTAAAAATTTCTAAACTGAAAATAACTAACTAATGGAAACCCTATCCTTACACAACAAAATATTAGTCTACATTTGAGATTGAGGAGAAGCAATATAATTTTGAATTGCGTTAAAAATCAAAAGAAAAATTATGAATTTTGTCGAATGGATAATTACTCAAGATATTTCTCATTTTGATGTCGGTTTTCGACAATATTCATCAGTTTCTTGGCTTGTTATACCAATTCAAAATTATATTGGTTCTATACATTTTTAAATTTAATAGTTTTTTTAATACATGGTTTTAGGTAGATTTCATTAGAAAGCTAACTATTGCAATGGATACCACGTTTCGACTTCCGGAAAATTTTGACATATCTTCGCGTTTCACATCCCCTACACCCCAAAACCACCATCAGTTCAAAAGTTTATACATAATTTATGTATATATGTATCTATCTATCTATCTATCTATCTATCTATCTATATATATATATATCACTTTTTGTGGACACGATAACTACCGCAATTTTGTACCAATCACATTGAACTTTTTACAGAATATGTATCCCTATAAAATCTCGGTCGAGTTCGTTAATGGGCAATATCGGTCGACGAGAGTGAAAAAGGGGGGCATTTTTCGAAAAAGTGAAATATCTCTATAACTCTCTTAATATTTGAAATATCGAATCCATTCAAAGTTCATACTATGTGTCGGATAAAGCCCAGAAATTTATGTTTGAAAAGTTTTTTGATAGCCCCAACCATCGACCAAAGGTTTTTTTTTTTTTTCGGGAAACATTACTCATATCTCTCTTAATAGGCACAATATCAAAACCGCACAAAATGGACAATATTACCCTAATAATTACCTACAACCTTTGCCTGAAAGAATTTTTGATATGACCCACCATTACGCCAAGGGATGAGAAAAATGATTTCGGAATTATAAGAAAATGTCAAGAGCCATCAGAGGTTGCCATGACAACACTACTAAATTGATGAGGGATGAGCCATCAGACGTTGCCATGACAACGCACTTGCACGAGATCACATTCAGTTTTCCATCCGACTAAGTGTGAAGCGGCTTTGGTGACGTAACTGGTTGCATGCTGAACTTCTATGCCCAAGGTCGCGGGTTCAAAGCCGGCCAAAGTCGTCGGATTTTCTAAGAGTGCTAAAAATCCCTCAGTATGCTTTCCTTTGGAGGGGAAGTTCCAACGTTCGTTGCGAGTTGCTGGTAGCAGTGGCATCTAATAGCCAAGATAACAGCTAGATGTCTTTGACGGTAGTATGTGGTAGCAACATTAGGAACTACTACCTGAAATTGACCGTCTCCAGTCCTTACCTGAATTACAGACTAATACAGCCATCCCTAAGTACACGGGGTTACATGACCGCGTTGTCGCAGCCCCTAAACTGAGGAACCAAGACCGTTAGATACTCATCCGTGACGAAACCTTGCATAAGGACAGTGTGACCACAAGTATAAAAATGGGCCCCAAATGACAAGAAGGTTACCGTCCCCATAAGACAATAACATGTTTAAAATATGCATAAAACTACAAAAAAAAAGTTAATTAAGCTCGAATTATAAAATACTTTCTCGCAATAAATGAGGTCTGATCCTTCTACGAAAACCTGGATATTCTGCTTATTTTAGCCTATTCCCAAGTTTGCCCGGTGAAATCTACCTCCGCCTTCCGGCGTGCCGAGAGGACTTTTTTATATTTGCTTGGCTAGGACATTCTCGCTCACCGGCTCCGCCAGTGATTGCTCAGTTGCCGGCTGACGCGCGCGCGTATGTTCGGCAGTATACGGTGCTTAAAATCAGTATCATGCATTTTTACTCACATGTTTACAGTAGATGCTGGAAATGTTCCCCATCCGCTGCCAAACATAATCGGCATCATCTTATGACGTTTCTGGTTAATCCAGTTAATTTAGCTTCGGTAAGGAAATAACGACCTTAACGTCTATTTTTAGCCTACTTTCAATTTTTGCAAAAAATGAAAGTAGACTTATGAGTTCAACACAGGGCGAAAAATTGTGTGTCTGTCTGTGTGTCTGTGTGTGTGTGTGTGTGTGAGTGTGTGTACTCTGAATGTCTGTCCCCCTCCCCCCCCCCCCTATCAATTCGAACACGGTGAAACTGAATTGAACCAAATTTGGTACAGAGGTAGCACTAGCAAAGGACACCTCATTGTCATGTTTTATATCGCCGCCATCTTGACGAAAACGCAATGGCGGCCACCCAAATGTTCAAAGCTTAAATCAAATTACGACTAACATAATCATCCGATCTCTACCAATTTTTGCAACATTATACCTTTATGTATGAAAAAAAATGATTCGACCAAACTACAAGGTCATCAGTCCAATAATTTGCGGATGGCGGCCATGTATGTGTGCAAATCGAATCAGCCTATCTATTCAAACACGGTAAAACCGAAATTAACAAAATTTGGTACAGAGGTAGTAGTAGCAAAGGGCACCTCAGTGTCAAGTTTTATATCGCCGCCATCTTGATGAAAACGTAATGGCGGCCACCCAAATGTTAAAAGCTTAATTCAAATTACGACCAACCTTATCATTTGATCTCTACCAAATTTTGCAACTTGATACCTTTAAGTACGAAAAATCTTTTGACCGAACTACAAGGTCATCAGCCCAATAATTTGCGGATGACAGCCAGGTATGTGTGCAAATCGATTCCCCCTATCTATTCAAACACGGTGAAACCGAATTGAACGAAATTTGGTACAGCGGTAGCATTAGCAAAGGGAACCTCAGTATCATGTTTTATATCGCCGCCATCTTGACGGAAACGTAATGGCGGCCACCCAAATGTTAATAGCTTAAATCAAATTACGACCAACCTAATCATCTGATCTCTACTAAATTTTGCAATAATATACCTTTGTGTGGTAAGCATCTTTTGACCAAACTACAAGATCATCAGCCCAATAGTTTGCTGAAAGTGGCCATGTATGTGTGCAAATCGATTCCCGCTATCAATTCAAACACGGTGAAACCGAATTGAATGAAATTTGGTACAGAGGTAGCACATGCAAAAGGCAACCCAGGGTCATGTTTTATATCATCGCCATCTTGACGGAATGTAATGGCGGCCACCCAAATGTTAAAAGCTTAAATCCAATTACGACCAATCTAATCATCTGATCTCTACCAAATTTTGCAACAACATACCTTTTTGTGGGAAGCATCTTTTGACTGAACTACAAGGTCATCGGCCCAATAGTTTGCAGATAGCGGCCATGCATGTGTGCAAATCGATTCACCATATCAATTCAAACACGGTGAAACTTAATTGAATGAAATTTTGTACAGAAGTAGGACTAGCAAAGGGCACCTCATATTCATGTTTAATATCCGTATAACACGTTGTATTTCGACAAGCTACTGCAACCAACATTCAATTTACTCCTTGAAAAGAACAAAGAGTTATAACAATACCCATACATTTAGGAGAAAGTAGGCAATATGTTCTTTACTGAACATCTTGTTATTATTTACTGAACCTGTACGTTTGAACCACAAATTATCCAGTGGTTTATTGTCCGATTTATAGGAATGGGTCTCCCTGGAAATTTCACTCGATTTTTTTTTCTTGTTTTAGTGCACAATTTCCTGCATTTTATGTACGTATTGTGCAGATATAGCCTACACGTTCAAGTAACGAATATTTCGCATAAGGCATTACAGCACTAAACACAATCACACTAAAACAACTGGCTAAGAGATTCAAACGTACAGGTTCAATAAACGATAACAATAGACGTAAAGGTCGTTATTTCCTTAGTGAAGCTAAATTAACCAGAATAACCGGAAACTTCATAAGTAGATGCTCATTATGTTTGGCAGCAGATGGGGAACATTTCCAGCATCTACTGTAAGCATTGTGAGTAAAAATGCATGATACTGATTGTAAGCACCAACTCTGCCGTACATACGCGCACACGGCAGCCGGCAACTGAGGCGTCACTTGCTGAGCGCGTGAGCGAGAATGTCCTAGCCAAGCAAATATAAAGACCCTGTATATTTATGCATTTATTTATTTATTTATTTATTTACTATCAGTAGTGTCCGGCTCCGCCCGGTGGATTTATATGTTTTATGGATGATAATGAATACTATCGGGTACACTACAGAACTGGCACATTACACAAAAACTAACAGAAAAAACAAATGTAAAAATATAACATTTTTGTGGTGGTAGTGGGGGTGATACGTAGTACGGTATAATGGACAAACATTCTCGTCATTTTCCCGTAATGATAATGATAATAACGAATAGGGAAACGGCTAACTTATTTACTAACTACAGTACTGACACAATGTAATTTACAAATGAATGGAAAAATATGATTAGAAAGAGGAGTAAGTGAAATAAAAGACACCTGCTAGGGCTTATATCTCATTGGCTGTTAGAAAAATAGAGGCCAATAGTGTCGTCAGTTGTCGCATAGCGCTGTAGGAAAATAATCAGAGCACTTTAGAAACGTTAGCTGTCCCGAGCTCCTGAGGTAACAACAGTGTCATTTAGCGCCACATAGCGCTGAAGGATAAGGATCGGATTAAATGAAAGTAAATTTGAAAGCACCAACGCTTATTTCAGCTGATCTACAACTCAATGTACTGCACCAACACCATCGCACTTATACAGAGGCATAATATATTCATGATGATAACTTTTTTCAGAGGCCTAAGAAATCTTTTTGTACTAATTACTCCCCGTGACTGCAATTTATAAGCAGCGCAAGATGCAACACTATTTTCGCAATTCTGCACCAGAACACGGGTAGGGGTGGCGTGATGCAGCCCGCTTTGTCAGTCAACAATAGACTTATTGAAATATTCTTACAGTTACACTACTACGCACATGAATTGTTCTAGGGCCTTAAAACGCGTTTCTCAAGTTCCTTTTGTCTGTTATTCTAAATATAGAGAATGGAGAGGGTTGTCCAAAATATCAAATGGACATTGTTACCAGCAGGGTTTCAAACGGTATGTAAAATTCGTTGTAATTAAGTTAGGTGAAACGGTTTAGATTTGTGCCAAAGGGCCTAAATGCAGGAAATGGAGTGGCCTGTCCGAAATTTGAAGTGGACATTGTTACTCGTCGGGTTCCAAAGGGTAAATACATAAAGTATGGTTCAGATTGGTGAAACGGTGTAGATTTGTGCCAAAGGGCCTAAATGCAGGGAATGGAGTGGCCTGTCCGAAATTTCATGTAGACAGTGTTACTCGCAGGGTTCCAAAGGGTAAGTATACACATTTTGGTTCAGATCGGTGGAACGGTGTGGATTTGTGCAAAAGGGCCTAAATGCAGGGAATGGAGGGGTCTGTTCGAAATTTAAAGTAGACAGTGTTTTCGTCGGGTTCCAAAGGGTAAGTATACAAATTTTGGTTCAGATCGGTGAAACGGTGTAGATTTGTATAAATAATAGACAGACAGACAAACCAACATTGAGTTTTATATAATGTTACGAGAGCGGGGTTGCTTCATTCCCTCTCGCGTGACTCACAGTCGCCTGAGGCTACCTCTGGTCTCTGTCGGCCGGCTACTTGCGCAGCGGGAACAAAGGAAGGAAGCTTGTAGTTTAACGTGACCGTTAATCGGTAGATCATGAGCCACGGGACCTCCTTTTTACGTGGAATCCGAACCACAGGACATGGCATTTCACTTCGAAAATCTCACATGCATTGACCGGGAATCGAACCCGGACCGCCTTGGTGAGAGGCATACAGCTAGACCGCTGAGCCACCACGCCCCCACCGGGAACAAAGACATGGCCTGGAATGTTCCCGGCGAACCTGGTGATTGAACTCTCGGGAGGAGCCGTGAAATCTCCTACTCTGGAAACGTCCATTGAGTCACCACCCTCCCTATATAAAACAGCCTCATCAGCGAGGGAGGGACAGTGTTTTTGAGCTAGTTCGTGTTTTTACCTGTGCGACAGTAGTGTGGCGACGTGACGTGCGAAGTTACGAAACCTAAGTGAGGCTGATTCTCCAGACAGCGAGGCAGTGTGAATCATACGGAGGGACTGTGTTTTGAGGAGTGTGTACTTACCTAGTGCGACAGAGATATTGTGGTGAATTGCGAAACGCAGTGGGCTGTTCCCTAGCCAGCGGACAGCGAAGCAGTGTGTAGTGGTGAGTGACTGGCTATCGTAAATAACTGTAGTTTGTGTACAAGGCAGAGTTGCAGGTATTAATAGCGAGGACCGTAGTGTGAATGTAGGCTAAGTGTGGTAGCTATAATGACTAGTAGTGTCTTATGAAGTGAGATTCAGTGCTTATTGTGTGGTGTTTTTTCCTGGCCTGCAATAAAGCTAATATTTCGTTAAAGGATCAATTGTGTTATGCTTTCACCCACCGTAATCCAGTTAACGAACTTGCCACTAGGGGTAACACGTATCAATAATATAGATGTACACATGCTAGTGCAACAATAACAATAACAATAACGCACGTTATCACAAAAATTCTACTCACACACCCATGTATACGGGGCAACATGGCCACGATGTCTAAGCCTCGCAAATGAAATATTAATTGTGGATACGATAGGATAGAGAATGCTACATTCCAATAAATCCTTGAGCAACACTGAAAATTGGCTTCAAGTACCATATCCTATCTCCAATTTACACATGCTAGTACAACAATCACAATAACGCAGGTTATAACAAACATTCTACACACACACCCATTTACACGGGGGAACATGCACACGATGTCTAAGCCCCGCAAATGAAATAACAACTGTCTACACATGAAAACTGCAAAATAGTGATAGGAGAATGTAGGATTGTTTGCCACTAGCCTATGTTTCTCTGACAGGATAACATTACATTTTGCTAATATGCTGATTTACTGTGCATACGATAGCAAGGAGATGTCAATCGGTCAGTTTTCCCATGAGTCCTTTAGCAAATTTTACCGGACTATCATGATACAGAGTAAATCGTTGTTGCCTAGTGACAACCTGTCCATCAATGGTGCGGCGTTGACTATCATGATACAGTGTTAGTCGTTGTCGCCTAGCGACAATATGTCCGTCAAGTTATTAGATCGGTGAAACGGTGTAGATTTGTATAAATAACAGACAAACCAACAGACAAACCAACATTGAGTGTTATATAGGACTATATAGATTTAATTATTTATTTATTTATTTATTGTTACGTGCCACCCCCCTAGTGGCACTTTTGTTAACTGGATTACGGTGGGTAGGAAGCACAACACCAATTACTGCTTAAAGAAGTAATTAACTTTATTTCGGCCAGAAAATTACACTACTCATCAGCAATTACAGACAATAGGAACCTTACTCTAGTTTCCTCAAGTCTCCTGCTTGTGGAGAGCTCTTGCCCCTTTCACTTGTCAACAAACCACAGAAGTTAATCCTGCCGCTAATGAGCCTAGTGGCCTTGACAGAACTACATGCAACTTCTTCCTAATGTGCGCCTACTACAGTACTTACGAGCACTTGCTGCGCGCTGTTCACCAGCTGGGAGAAACAATGTCACTGGATTTCGACACCACAATATCTGACACTCAGTGAAAGCAAACTCACTCAGAACACGGCAGTCCCCTGTATGTTCCTCACTTCGCCGCTACACTAGGGGTTTCGCAAGTCACCACACTTCTGTCGCTCAGAATAAACGCTCACACTAGCTCGTAAAACACAACAACAACCCCTGCTTGTCAGGTCGCACTTATATAGCAGGCCGGTGACTCAATACATGCTTCCAGATCCATCCAGGGTTCACGGCTTCTCGAGGTTTCCATCGCTGGTCCAGTCACGAATATTCTGGACAATCCCTTTGTCTTAGTAGCCCTGTTGCATAAGGCACACGCAATACAGGAGGCAGGCCACAGCCCAGCCCCTGGGGCAGTTGTGACTCAAGCGGCGAGCGATGACACAAACTCACAGCCGTAACACCACCCCCTTCCTAAAAGGCTGATCGTCCCGATCCATCATTGGTCCGTCTGTGTCCCTCCGTAGGCTGCCAGGCGATCTCGATGCACGATCTTCATCTTCGCCCTCGGGCTCCGCTGGATCCTGTAGACGACATCGTTGATCCGTTTCACGACTCGGTACGGGCCCTCTCAGGACTTCTGAAGTTTGGGTGACAGGCCTTTCTTCCGTAATGGGTTGAAGAGCCAGACCAGATCGTCCTCGTGGAATCCGCCGGCATCCGTCTGCTGGTCGTATCGGGTCTTCATTCGGTCGGTCTCGATCCGCAGTTTCCTCCTCGCGAACGCGTGCACGTCCTCCAGTTGGTCGACCAGTTCTTGACAATACTGGTTTACCGGGATCGGATCATTCCCAGGTCGGCCGAAGGCAAGATCGACGGGTGGACGGAGCTCCCTCCCAAACATGACCCGGGCTGGTGTGCACCCGGTGGCTTCATGCACGGCGGCGCGGTAGGCCAGGAGAAATAGTGGAAGATGTTTGTCCCAATCCCTCTGGTGCTCGCTGACGACTATTCGGAGATGGTTCTCGATGGTGCGATTGAATCGCTCTACCATCCCGTCGGACTGAGGGTGTAGAGGCGTCGTCCTTGTCTTCCGGATTCCCAGCAGCTGGCATAGGTTCTGGAACACCTGCGACTCGAAGTTCCTCCCTTGGTCGGAGTGCAGCTCCAGGGGTACTCCGTACCGGCTGACGAATTCCTTCACCAGGGTCTCTGCAATCGTCGCGGCTTCTTGGTTAGGGAGCGCATACCCCTCCGGCCATTTGGTAAAGTAGTCGCTGACGACTAATATGTAGCGGTTCCCTGCCTCGCTTAACGGGAATGGCCCAGCAACATCGATGGCCACTCTCTCCATGGGGCCGCCCACGTTGTAGGTCTTCAGTGGACCCCGTCGTCTTCGTCCTGGGCCCTTGCTGGCTGCGCAATCGTGGCACCTCCCGCAGTGATTCACCACGTCTGTTCGGCATCCGATCCAGTAGAACCGCTCTCTCAGCTTCTCCAGGGTCTTCTTTATCCCTAGGTGTCCACCAGATGATCCTCCATGAACTTCCTTCAGGACTTCCCCCGTCATAGCCTTTGGAACGACGACTTGTTCCCGAGATGTCTTCCCGTCGGTGCTCTCCCAGGTACGGCAGATGAGGCCATCCCTTACAATCAGCGAGTCCCACTGGGCCCAGTAGGACTTAAACTTTGGGCTGCAGTCACTCACAATTTTCCACCCGGGTCTGGGGACACAGGCCCTCTTCCATTCGGCTATCAGTCCCAGGTCATCATCTTCTGCTTGTGCCCGCGTGAACGATTCGCGGCTCCAGCTCCCTTGAAGTTCCACGGTAGTCCTTCGGCACTGTATCCCGGTGTTCTCCTCCCTCCTAGTACAGAAGGTGCAGTCTTCGGGGCACGGTCTTCGTGACAGGGCGTCGGCGTTAGAATGCAGTTGGCTTTTCCTGTGCTGAATCTCAAAGTTGTACTGTTGAAGCCTCTCTAACCACCGCGCGAGTTGACCCTCGGGCTGCTTGAAGTTCAGGAGCCACCGCAGGGATGCATGGTCGGTTCTGATGAGAAATTCTTGCCCGTACAGGTACTTGTGGAAGTGTTCAATGGTCTTCACGATGGCGAGCAGCTCCTTCCTGGTGACGCAGTAGTTCCTTTCTGGCTTTGACAAGGCCTTGCTGAAGTAGGCCACTACTCTTTCCTCGCCGTCCACTACTTGCGACAGGATCCCCCCTATGCCAAAGTCGCTGGCATCGGTATCGACGATGAACCTTGTTCCAGGTCTGGGGTAGGCCAGAATAGGCGCGGTGCACCGAGCCTGCTTGAGTTGTTCGAAGGCACTGTGGCATTCTGCTGTCCACGCGAAGAGTTGGTCCTTCTCAGTCAGTCGATGTAGAGGTTTGGCTATGTCGGCGAATCCTCTCACGAAGCGACGGTAATAAGTGCAGAGTCCCAGGAAGCTTCGTAGTTGGGACTTGTCCTTCGGAACTGGCCACTCCCTCACAGCTGCGGTCTTCTCTGGGTCGGTGCGCACCCCTTCCTCGGAGACGATATGCCCAAGGTACTGGACCCGCTTCTGGAAGAGCTGACACTTCTTGGGGATCAACTTGAGCTGGGCAGCCCGTAGCTTCAACAAGATCTCCTTCAGGTTGCTGTAGTGCTCCTCGAAGCTTCTCCCCAGAACGATGACTTCGTCTAGGTAGACCAGGCAGGTCTTCCAGTGTAGTCCCCTCAGAATGGACTCCATTAGCCTTTCGAAGGTCGCAGGGGCGTTGCACAGACCGAATGGCATGACGGTGAACTGCCAGAGCCCGCTGCCCATGGAGAACGCAGTTTTCTCGCGGTCCTTAGGGTGGACCTCCACCTGCCAGTAGCCACTCTTCAAATCCAAGGTGGAGAACCATCTCGACCCTGATATGGTGTCCAGGGTGTCGTCGATCCGGGGTAGAGGGTAGCTGTCCTTCTTCGTGACGTCATTCACCCGCCTGTAATCCACGCAGAACCTGGTGGAGCCGTCCTTCTTCTTCACTAGCACGACCGGAGAACTCCAAGGACTATGTGATGGCTCGATCACCCCTTGCTCCTTCATCTCTTCTACCATCCTGTCGACTTCGGCTTGCTTGGCGAGCGGGACACGTCCGAATGGGGCCCTAATCGGTGCGCTGTCCACAACGTCGATTCTGTGCTGAACCAAGCTTGTCCTGCCGAAGTCTTTGCTCCCCACGGAGAAGACGTCCTGGAATTCGCGTAGCAGGTCCTGAAGTTGGCGTGATTGTTCCTCGTCTAAATGGTCCTGGGATCCTTGGTACAGCTTCTGTAGTTCTTCTGGCAGTGTGCGTCTTCTTCGGTTGTCCGTCTGCAGGTGTCCGTCCGTCGTGTCGGTGATGCGGGCAATCCAGGTAACGGGCTCGCAGACTCCTAGGTTGGTGTCCCGGTGAACCGTAATGTCGTAGTCGTTCAGGTTGGACAGGCGGACGTACGGCCGAGACGTCGTGTTGATGAGGGTCTTGGCAACTAGCAATCCTTTTGTCTGGATGTCCTCATATTTTGGCTCGATGACAGCCGCCACTCCCTCAGCAGTTCCGTCGACAATTACGGCGGCGCTGACCTCCGTCCTGGCAGGAACGATGACGTCCTCTCTCAGCCTTACTCGTCGTGCGGTGACGGCCTCGTGTGCTGGTTGCAAAGCAAGTTCCTCACCTCCGAAGTGCAGAGTGTTGGTACTCAGGTCCAAGATGATGTTGTTCTGGTCCAGAAAATCCAGTCCGATGATCACTTCGTTTGATACGTCAGCCACAAGCACTGGATGCTTTATCACCCGTCGACCAATGACGAACTCCAGTGATGCTTCGCCATGTACCGGTGCGGTCTCTCCGGTCGCGGTTATTAGCTGGAGGTTCCTTTGTGTGGGTTGCACTCTCCACTTCGGGATCACAGTGGGATTGACGATGGTCCTCGATGCTCCCGTGTCGATGAGCATGGGCCAGCTCACTCCGTTGACGACTCCGTCGACCATCAGGCTGCCATTGTCCCTCCGTAACTTCGTCACACGCACTTGGACTGCTGGGGCTTGACGACTGTCACAAGCCAACCTTTGCCCCCCTAGGCTGGCTGATACTTGCTTTCCTGGGCCGCGCGGTTTCCATACGACTGACTGTCCCGACGGAAACCCTTGGCGGCGGCGATCACCGCAGTCCTTGCTCAGGTGGCCTCTCTTACGGCAGGTCCAGCAGGTCGGTAGTCCTCTTCCGGGCCGCCTCTCCGGATGTCCTTCCGCTACGTTTTTGTTGGTGGTATTGCGATTCTTGAAGAAACGGCTTAGCGCCTCCATCAATTCGTCGGCCAGGGGCTTGGTCTCGTTGGTTTTTACTGGTTCGTCGACGTCCACTTGACGCACCCGCGCGTGCATTCTGGATGCCTGTTTTGCCGTCTCGAACTCAAGTGCGTGGCTCAGCGCATCTGCCAGGGTCTTATTGCGCGCGAGACACAGCGCGTGTTGAGTGTCCGAGTCCCGTAGCCCGTCGGTGAAAGTCTGCGTCGCTATCTGCTCCAGAAAGTCGGCCGGTGCTGTTGGGTAGGCGAGCCTTACGAGGCGTGCGATGTCCATCTCGAACTCCTGCAGGGTTTCCGCGTTCTTCTGTACCCGGGTCCGGAGCTGCATCTGATAGGCCTGCTGAAGATGGCTATCTCCATATCGGGACTCCATATGTGCGATCAGGGAAGCGTAGTCCTGGGATCCAGTCGGGATGGCCTGAAGGACGTTAAGGGCGTCACCTCTCAGCGCTACAATGAGAGCTGTAGCCTTTTCTGTGTTGTTCCAGTTATTTATGGAACAGGCCGCCTCGAACTGACATAAGTAGGTGCTCCACGGGACCTTTCCGTCGAAGGTTGGGGGCGTCACTCTGCTATGTCCCGTTCCTGATATTCCCGGTGTAACGGTGGGCGGGCGTTGGCGCAGCTCGGCAAATTCCTCTCGTAGAGCGTTGAATTTCTCCTCCACCCCCGTCAGTGGGCGTTGGCGCAGTTCGGCAACTTACTTTTGTAAGACGTTGAATTTCTCCTCCACCCCCATCAGCGGGCGTTGGCGCCGCTCGGCAACTTCCACTTGTAAGGCGTCGAACTTCTTTTCCACTGCCGTGACTTCCTCACGCAGACCCAGTTCTAATTTCTTCAGGTCCTGTGTCAACTTATTCTGACCGTCTTCCATCTTCTTCTGGCCGTCCTCTATTCTCTTCAGGTCCTCCGCTAGCTTATTTTGACCATCTTCCATCTTCTTCTGGCCGTCTTCTAGCTTCTTCTGGCCGTCTTCTAATTTGGCTGTTAGCTCCTTGGTTAAATTCTTCTGGCCGTCCTCCATCTTGGTTTCCATGCCATTTAACTTTTCTAGCCATGCTGCCAATTTCTCCTCCATTTTAGTTGTTGGTCTTGTAAAGGGCATGCACTCACAGGAAAATTAGAGAAAATGACCTGCTCGGGTTTTGAAACCAGGACCGTCAGGTGTTGTGCTTGAGTTCGTAATCCCGCTTCTGACACCAGTTGTTACGTGCCACCCCCCTAGTGGCACTTTTGTTAACTGGATCACGGTGGGTAGGAAGCACAACACCAATTACTGCTTAAAGAAGTAATTAACTTTATTGCGGCCAGAAAATTACACTACTCATCAGCAATTACAGACAATAGGAACCTTACTCTAGTTTCCTCAAGTCTCCTGCTTGTGGAGAGCTCTTGCCCCTTTCACTTGTCAACAAACCACAGAAGTTAAACCTGCCGCTAATGAGCCTAGTGGCCTTGACAGAACTACATGCAACTTCTTCCTAATGTGCGCCTACTACAGTACTTACGAGCACTTGCTGCGCGCTGTTCACCAGCTGGGAGAAACAATGTCACTGGATTTCGACACCACAATATCTGACACTCAGTGAAAGCACACTCACTCAGAACACGGCAGTCCCCTGTATGTTCCTCACTTCGCCGCTACACTAGGGGTTTCGCAAGTCACCACACTTCTGTCGCTCAGAATAAACGCTCACACTAGCTCGTAAAACACAACAACAACCCCTGCTTGTCAGGTCGCACTTATATAGCAGGCCGGTGACTCAATACATGCTTCCAGATCCATCCAGGGTTCACGACTTCTCGAGGTTTCCATCGCTGGTCCAGTCACGAATATTCTGGACTATCCCTTTGTCTTAGTAGCCCTGTTGCATAAGGCACACGCAATACAGGAGGCAGGCCACAGCCCAGCCCCTGGGTCAGTTGTGACTCAAGCGGCGAGCGATGACACAAACTCACAGCCGTAACATTATTATTTTTTAAATTAATTTTAATGGTGTTTGAAGCCATTTTCAGCTGTACTTTAGTAATCGAAATGTGATGTATTTCAGTCGGTCAACACGATTGTACCCATTTGTAAATAATAGATAAATAGAAACATAAATAAGTTAAGATCTAAATAGATAAATAGACAAATAAATAAATAGACATAAAATAAATAACTAAATGAAAAATCCACAGCCTGCTTCCAGTCTTCGACCGGGTCAGGAATGGAATGAATGAAGCCCCCAACTAGCGGCGAGGATATGGAATGTGCCGGCTGCCGAGGCCTGACGCACTCCTCTGGGGCAATGATTAAATGAATGACAGGTGAAATGAAATGATAGTGGAGAGTGTTGCTGGAATGAAATTTTGACAGGGAAAACCGGAGTACCCGGAGAAAAACCTGTCTGCCTCCGTTTTGTCCAGCACAGATCTCACATGGAGTGACCGGGATTTGAACCACGGACCCAGCGGTGAGAGGCCGGCGTGCTGCCGCCTAAGCCACGGAGGCTTCAAAATAAATAACTAAATAAATAGATTAATTAATTAATTAATTAACGCTTTTACTCGCTTGTCCTCCGAGCTCTGCTTCTCCCACGGATACTTAGAGGGATCATTCCTCTATCGTCCCAAGGACGGTGACTGAGAGCTGAACACACCTTATCTGCAGATACAACTGGGGATGCTGACAGGCCGATCACCCAGGTTACCGCTAACTTGGGTCTAAAATTAAGGAAGGGTCAGGGAAGGGCGTGTGATGAAAGTCGGCTGTGGACCTGTTGAAAGGAACCGTCCCGGCATTTGCCTGGAGGTGAAAATGGGAAACCACGGAAAGCTATTCTCAGGACGGCTGAGGTGGGATTAGAACCCACGCTCTCTGGATACCAGCGAGGCACGAGATAGCACGTCAGTGTTCTCGGCCACCGCGCCCGGTATTAATTAATTAATGGATTAAAAAAATAGATTAATGAAAAGAAAAATAAATAGATAAAAATAGACAAACTGACTGCTTACACATATTTTCTACCAACATGTTTTTTAAGTCAAAGTGACTGCTTACACAAATGTGTCTACCAACATGTTTGTTAAGTCAAAGGGACTGCTTACACAAATGTGTCATCCAACATGTTTGTTAAGTCAAAAGGACTGCTTACACAAATGTGTCTACCAACATGTTTGTTAAGTCAAAAGGACTGCTTACACAAATGTGTCTACCAACATGCTTGTTAAGTCAAAGGGACTGCTTACACAAATGTGTCTACCAACATGTTTGTTAAGTCAAAAGGACTGCTTACACAAATGTGTCTACCAACATGTTTCTTAAGTCAAAACGACTGCTTACACAAATGTGTCTACCAACATGTTTGTTAAGTCAAAAGGACTGCTTACGCAAATGTGTCTACCAACATGTTTGTTAAGTCAAAAAGAATGTTTGCACAAATGTGTCTACCAACATATTAAGTCAAAAAGACTGCTTACACAAATTTGTCTACCAACATGTTTGTTAAGTCAAAACGACTGCTTACACAAATGTGTCTACCAACATGTTTGTTAAGTCAAAAGGACTGCTTACACAAATGTGTCTACCAACATGTTTGTTAAGTCAAAAGGACTGCTTACACAAATGTGTCTACCAACATGTTTGTTAAGTCAAAACGACTGCTTACACAAATGTGTCTACCAACATGTTTGTTAAGTCAAAACGACTGCTTACACAAATGTGTCTACCAACATGTTTGTTAAGTCAAAAGGACTGCTTACGCAAATGTGTCTACCAACATGTTTGTTAAGTCAAAAAGAATGTTTGCACAAATGTGTCTACCAACATATTAAGTCAAAAAGACTGCTTACACAAATTTGTCTACCAACATGTTTGTTAAGTCAAAACGACTGCTTACACAAATGTGTCTACCAACATGTTTGTTAAGTCAAAACGACTGCTTACACAAATGTGTCTACCAACATGTTTGTTAAGTCAAAAGGACTGCTTACGCAAATGTGTCTACCAACATGTTTGTTAAGTCAAAAAGAATGTTTGCACAAATGTGTCTACCAACATGTTTGTTAAGTCAAAACGACTGCTTACACAAATGTGTCTACCAACATGTTTGTTAAGTCAAAACGACTGCTTACACAAATGTGTCTACCAACATGTTTGTTAAGTCAAAAGGACTGCTTACGCAAATGTGTCTACCAACATGTTTGTTAAGTCAAAAAGAATGTTTGCACAAATGTGTCTACCAACATATTAAGTCAAAAAGACTGCTTACACAAATTTGTCTACGAACATGTTTGTTAAGTCAAAACGACTGCTTACACAAATGTGTCTACCAACATGTTTGTTAAGTCAAAACGACTGCTTACACAAATGTGTCTACCAACATGTTTGTTAAGTCAAAAGGACTGCTTACGCAAATGTGTCTACCAACATGTTTGTTAAGTCAAAAAGAATGTTTGCACAAATGTGTCTACCAACATATTAAGTCAAAAAGACTGCTTACACAAATTTGTCTACGAACATGTTTGTTAAGTCAAAACGACTGCTTACACAAATGTGTCTACCAACATGTTTGTTAAGTCAAAACGACTGCTTACACAAATGTGTCTACCAACATGTTTGTTAAGTCAAAACGACTGCTTACACAAATGTGTCTACCAACATATTAAGTCAAAAAGACTGCTTACACAAATTTGTCTACGAACATGTCTGTTAAAAAGACTTCTTATACTTATTTGTCTACCAGCATGTTTGTTAAGTCAAAAATACGCTTATACAAATTTGTCAACCAACATGTTGGTTTAGTCAGAAAGACTGCTTAAACAATTTTTGTACCAACATGTTTCGTAAGTCAAAAAAAACTGCTTACACAAATTTGTCTACCAACAAGTCTGTTAAGTCAAAAAGACTGCTTACACAATTTTTCTACCAACAGGTTTGTTAAGTCAAAAATACTGCTTACACAAATGTGTCTACCAACATGAGTGTTAAGTCAAAGAGACAGCTAACACAAATTTGTTTATCAACATGTATCTTAAATCAAAAGGACTGCTTACACAAATTTCTCTACCAACATTTTTGTTATGTCAAAAATACTACTTACATAATTTTTCTACCAACATGTTTGTTAAGTCAAAATTAGTGCATACCCAAATAAAAGTAATTAAATTAATGAATAAAAATACCAATAGTGTCTCGTATCCAACTCGTAGTATTAAGCGCTGCTATATTGCAACACCATGTGTACAGCGGAAAGGAAGGCAGCCCAGCAGACACATTTGCATGAGGAAAGCTTTGTGCTGTTGTTGCGAGACGTTTCCGCAGTTCTGCGCTATTGTGCCGCATGCTACGAGTTTTCTATGCAAATACTCGGCTATCGGAAAGGTATTAGCAACTCAGAAAGAGAGAGAGAAGAGGAAAAAATATCTGCTACAGGACAAATAAAAGAACAGGGGCAGTAGTAGAATGAAATAGAAGGAAGGTATTGTGAGCCACAGCGATAAAATATAACACAGCCACAATGCCTCGTTCCTCGTTTTAGAATGTTCCATTTGATGTACACAAAAAAGAGAGATGAAGAGGGGAAGGGGAGGGGAGGGGAGGGGGGAGATTGAAGGAATATCCGCAAAAGATGTTTTTAGTCTTCTATTATGCAACATAATGACCTCTCCCGAAACTGTAAAACCCCTCTAGTGGACCGTGATAAAGACGTGTGATGGATGGTACTGCAGATAGAGCACATGGCCCATGACGCTAAAGGAAGGGGGTAGCCTGTGTTGTGTAGTAATAATATTAGCTTTAAGACTCTTTCATGGGCTCTCCATTTACAAGGAGTGGTCGTGAAATATTATCCTTTCTGGCTCAACACACACGCATAGAGTAAACATAGAGTAGGGCCTATCAGTTCACACAATAATTAATAATAATAATACGGTAATAATAATAATAATAATAATAATAATAATAATAAAAGGATATTTAATCATGCGTACTCATTAAATGTCAAGAATGAGCTTCTATGCCCAAGATCGCGGGTTCAAACCCGGCCGAAGTCGTCGGATTTTTTAGGAGCGCTAAAAATTCCTTAGTATGTCTTCCTTCGGAGGGGAAGTAAAGCCGGCGGGCTCTTGTCATAGATTTATTGCATTAAAAGAACCTTCTACTAACTACAATAATTGTGTGAAGCTAAATTTGTAAGTTAGATTTGATAACGCTCTATTAGTTCCAACGTTCACCGCTAGGTGCTGGTAGCGATGGCATCTAGTAGCCAATTTCGCAGCTAGGTGTCGTGGACGGCAGCATTTGGTAGCAAAAGTAGGAACTACTTGAAAATTAATCTTCTGCAGTCCTTACTTGAATCACAGACACACAACTAATACAGTCATCACAAATAACACCGGTTATGAGACAAATTCTACACACACTCAAAGTATACGGGGCTGCATGACCGCGTTGTTGCAGCCCTAAACTGAGGAACCAACGAACCTAACTGGATAATACAAATTGAAAATGACTATCAAGAAATCAACGAAACAGATTTTATGGGACAGGCCCAGACGAAATTAAATGTTTTTGTAATGGGGTGTTCCCTACGCCTGAAAAGAAAATGAAAAATGAAAATCCACAGCCTGCTTCCAGTCGTCCGACCGGGTCAGGAATGGAATGAATGAAGCCCCCATCTAGCGGCGACGATATGAACTGTGCCGGCTGCCGAAGCCGGTCGCACTCACCTGGGGCAATTATTAAATGAATGACAGATGAAATGAAATTATAGTGGAGAGTGTTGCTGGAATTAAATTGTGACAGGGAAAACCGGAGTACCCGGAGAAAAACCTGTCTGCCTCCGCTTTGTCCAGTACAAATCTCACATGGAGTGACCGGGATTTGAACCACGGACTCCGCGGTGAGAGGCCGGCGTGCTGAAACCTAAGCCACGCAGGCTCTGCCGAAAAGAAAATACATGAGACTAATATAAGGCCTAGCTTCATATCGTTGGTGAACAAACATCATTATGCTGCAAATCCCCGGATGATAGCCACCACTGCATGGACAGTAGGAAGAAAGGAAGAAACATCAAAGTAAGAGAATGAAGAGATTTTGGGAAGAGAAGAAAGCAAATTCAAATTCATGTGTGAAATATGTTCAATCGCGCTCAGGATATTTCTCATCAACAAACCTCTAGCACTGAAAAACCTGTGTCCAAGCCTCTTGATGATGCAATACCTGCAGGACATGAACACTAAAGGAATATGTAACAGAATATTTTGTTCCTGGAACTGATTTATCAACTTAACCAAAGACCGGTTCGATAGATGTTGTTGATTGATTTAGGGGCTTTGCCCAGAGATCTGTTGACTACAAGATGCCCTTTATCCTTTTTGTATAATAAAGCGCTCCAGTTGCTATGGTTACCAGTAAGATTGTTACCGTTGTTATGCCAAATGATCTGTTGACTACAAGATGCCCTTTATTCTACTTGTATAATAGAGTGTTCCAGTTGCTATGGTTACCAGTAAGATTGTTTCCATTGTTATGCCAAAAGATCTGTTGACTACAAGATGCCCTTTATCCTTTTTGTATAATAAAGCGCTCCACTTGCTATGGTTACCAGTAAGATTGTTATCATTGTTATGCCAAAAGATCTGTTGACTACAAGATGCCCTTTATCCTACTTGTATAATAGAGTGCTCCAGTTGCTATGGTTACCAGTAAGATTGTTATCATTGTTATGCCAAAAGATCTGTTGACTACAAGATGCCCTTTATCCTACTTGTATAATAGAGTGCTCCAGTTGCTATGGTTACCAGTAAGATTGTTTCCATTGTTATGCCAAAAGATCTGTTGACTACAAGATGCCCTTTATCCTTTTTGTATAATAAAGCGCTCCACTTGCTATGGTTACCAGTAAGATTGTTATCATTGTTATGCCAAAAGATCTGTTGACTACAAGATGCCCTTTATCCTACTTGTATAATAGAGTGCTCCAGTTGCTATGGTTACCAGTAAGATTGTTATCATTGTTATGCCAAAAGATCTGTTGACTACAAGATGCCCTTTATCCTACTTGTATAATAGAGTGCTCCAGTTGCTATGGTTACCAGTAAGATTGTTTCCATTGTTATGCCAAAAGATCTGTTGACTACAAGATGCCCTTTATCCTACTTGTATAATAGAGTGCTCCAGTTGCTATGGTTACCAGTAAGATTGTTTCCATTGTTATGCCAAAAGATCTGTTGACTACAAGATGTCCTGTTGTCCTACTTGTACAATAGAGTGCTCCAGTTGCTATGGTTACCAGTAAGATTGTTTCCATTGATATCCCAAGAGATCTGTTGACTACAAAATGCCCTTTATCCTACATGTATAATAGAGTGCTCCAGTTGCTATGGTTACCAGTAGGATTGTTTCCACGAAAATTATGCCCAGAGATTCTGTTGACTACAAGATGCCTGTTGTCCTGCTTATATAAGAAGAGTGCTCTATCCTAACTCACTGCATCGCTCATCGGGCGAGTTCTCCTTTAAAGTGTGTGGTATGTAAAGTGTTTAGGGGAGTCCCCTTATATTTTTAAGAGTGGTGTAGCTAAGCGTACAACAGTAATAGCATGAGCCATGCATCACTTGCCAGTTAAATAGAGTTATTAGGGCGGGTCAGTAGAATGACCCAACCTTTGACTCGGCTTGCGATAGCGTGAAGAATGATGACAGGCGAGTGGAGGGATGCGCATGGCGCCGACGCTCAGGGGATGAGGGAAAACACATCTGCTGCCCTCTGCTGCTCTCCTGTTACACAACACCAAAACAATTCGAAACAAAACTAAACAAACAGCAACGACAACAAGAGAGGTGGGGGGGAAAAAGTGTGGTCATCCTATCATATGTTGTGGCTTTTATTTTCCATGTTTGGTGGTGGTGATGGTTTTTTTTCTTTTTTTTAGCAGTGGAATAACGAGTCCATCTGTCCCTCTTTCAAGGTTGTTTCGTACTATTATTATTATTATTAGTCTATTGCGATTATTACCAATATTATTACGGTAATAGTAGTAATATTATTAATTGATTATGGGAATACCTATGGATGACCCATTTCCATTACGACTGAATTTTACATTAATATTGACGGTGTTCCATTTTGCATTCAATTTCGCAAGTCTTGAGTCAAACCGTCCTTTTGATACCTCCCTTCTTGTATAATAATAATAATAATAATAATAATAATAATAATAATTACAATTTATTTATTAAGTAAACCTACTATTGGTATTACATTGTATTATATGTCTCACAAATATGACGCCAAGTTCAGTACAGTTTATCTGTGAGACATATTAATTATTATTTACAACATATAGCCTACTGTAGGCTATGTACCTACATGTTCTACACTTGAAAACAACAAATATCAGCACCACCAACAGGTTCCTTTAATAATACAGGGTCATCGAAAAATAATGCCAACATTTAAAAAAATGATAGCACCAAACTCCTTTATGTTAAAGGTGTAATTCTTTCACTGAACGCCAGCTGGTTAAAGTAAGTTTTGTGTTGGAGGGGACGTGACCTTGCTATGCGCACACTAGATGCGCAGTAGCCAAGGTCGGCCAGGGTCGCGCGCGCGCGCCAATGAAGACCTGACCTCACCCCTTTGGATTTTTTTCTGGGGGTACATTAAAAACATTGTGTATGCAGAAAAAAAATCGGGATTTTGAGCACCTGCGGGAGCGAATTTCTGCCGCAATCTTGACATTTACTCCTGAAATGATTGCACGTACCAATCCAGCCATTGGGAAAGAGTGCGTTCAATACGTCGGCCTGGCCTAGATTTTTCTCTACAGTCCCTGTTTCCTTAAGCTGATTAAACCATCGAATGACAGCTTTGTAATCAGGTGGAATTTGTCGGGCGGTGCAGTCATTGGCGCCAGCGCCCCAGGCCAACCTTGGCTACTGCGCATCTAGTGTGCGCATAGCACGGTCATGTCCCCTCAAAAACAAAACTTGCTTTAACCAGCTGGAGTTCAGTGAGAGAATTACACGTAAACATAAAGGGTTTCGGTGCTATCATTTTTTTAAACGTTGGCATTATTTTTCGATGAGCCTGTACTATTTAGATATACTTTTAATATCACCACAGTAATACACGTGACAAAACTAATTCCCTAGGGCATGATAGCAAAGCGGTCTAGCCACTTGGCTCTCATCCAGGTGGAACAGGTTCCATTCTCAGTTAATGCATGGGAGATATTCGAAGTTAAAAATCACGTACAGAGCCTCGAATTCTATGTAAATAACGTTGTTATCTGTAATTCAGGCAAGGACTGGAGACGATCAATTTCAAGTAGTTCGTACTTTTGCTACCAAATGCTACCATCAACGTTGGGTCACGGAAATCTTGCAATTTTTTTAGGAGCTTGGGACACCTTGATCATCAGCTCCATGTAGTTGGATGTGTGTTGAACTTGTCTGACCTGCATTAATGTGATGATTGTAGTAGTGTGTGTATTAGGGACAGGCATGAGGTAGGTGCCCTGAGACTTAAAATGAGGTACTATCCCGGCATTTGCCTAGGGGTAGTGTGGAATAACCTGAGAAAAGAACACACTCAGGATAGCCACTGTCAGTGCCAGGATTTGAACCTGCGATTTACGGTCTTGCTGAAGTTGCCCACACGGTCGTAATGCACGATTTAACGAGCACGGCTACGCTACGGGACGACACGGAAAACTACAAGCAGGCTTAGCTTACAGATTCCGAACAACCGAAAGCACACGGGGTTGATAGCCAAGATGTCCCTATTAGCCTCAGAAAAGACATCAGGCCTCGGACTTAAATGTCCTGGGATCGAGTCTCACCTCTGCTAAGGAATTTAATTCTGATTTCAGGTTTGAAACGGTGTACACTCGGTCTCATGAGGCAAAGCTGAAAATAAAGTGGGTTCGATTTCCACCTCAACCATCCTAAAAGTGGTTTTACGTAGTTTCCTGCTTTTAATCCAGGCAAATGTCAGAATTGTTCTTATTTTAGAGTCACGGCCATTTCTTTCCCCCTCATAGTTCCGCCCCTTAAAGCAACAATAACTAACTAACTAACTAGCATCGCTTTCCCAATCATAGCCTAAACCTTAAATACACTACAACAGACACCACAATAGCACAGATTGTCAAACAAATCCTACATACACACACAAGTACACGAGACTGATGTCCGACAGCATAGACAAGCGGGCTCGATTACAGGAATGGGGAGGTGTCTCTCATAGAACAGAAGCTTGAACCTCGGGACTAAAATCCGCACCCTGAGTGTATTCTAGATCTCGAATTCTCTCACGATTACTAAATGCCTTATTTCAAATCCCTCGGCACCAACCACAAACCTAGATCATAATAATTACAGTTGCTCTCACCATACATTCCACACGTACCCAAGTACATGGGTATTATGGCATCACTGCATCACTTACATGACAAGTAAGTCAAGATTTCTTCGAATCTTCAGTCCTACTTGAGAAATATCAATTCTAGGAGATGTTGGTTAATATTTCTTCCAATCTTCAGTCTTACTTACGAAATATCAATTCTAGGAGAAGTAGGTTAATATTTCTTCCAATCTCCAATCTTACTCACGGAAGATCAATTCTAGGATAAGTAGGTTAATATTTCTTCCAATCTCCGGTCTTACTTACGGAAGATCAATTCTAGGAGATGCTGGTTAATATTTCTTCCAATCTCCAGTCTTACTTACGCAAGATCAATTCCTGGAGATATTGGATAATATTTGTTCAAATCTCTGGTTACTTACACTAGATGAATTCTTGGAGACGTTGGATAATATTTCATCAAATCTCTAGTTACTTACGCAAGATCAATTCCAGGAGATGTTGGATAATATATCTTCCAATCTCCGGTCTAATTTACTCAAGATCAATTCCGGGAAATGTTGGATAATATTTCCTCCAATCTTCGGTCTTACGCAAAATATTAGTTAATATTTCTTCCAATCTCCAGTCTTATTTACGCAAGATCAATTTTAGAAGATTCTTCGAATTTCCGCAAGATATCGGTTAATATTTCTTCCACGCTCCGATCTTACTTACGCTTTACCATCCAACTTTTACTTACGCAGGATCAATTCTTGGAGATACTGACAACTCCGGTAAGAGTAAGCTATTTGCAGAGCACCCTGTGCCAGAATCACACACGCGAGGTGGACCTGTTAGCAGGAGAGAGAGGGGAAGGCCTTGCTAATTGCCACTCCATGCAAATAAAGTCACGGAGGACGAAAGGAAAATTAAAAGCTATAAGCTGAATTGTTCCACGAGAATAAATCTGAAAGACTTTTTTCAAAAGTGAGCTACATAGAACATGTATGGTATACATTCAGAAATGTAGGGCTGTGTTGAATGGCAAAGAGCGCGTTCTAAGGGTTGTGCATTGTCTCAGTTTAGCTATCGGCAGTCAATAATTGGACGAGGATCAAACGTAATACGTCAGAATCTTTTCATCAGCGGGCTGAACCCTTTTCTTCGTTTTTAACAACCTAACAAACAAGTCGAGGCAAAGAGGCAAGCTTTCGTGACTTCGGTTGCATTCGAATGAATCGTTCAAGGATCAGAATGTTTATTGCTGCAATGGCTTAGTAACTACAGCACTTAAAAATGGAGAGAGAAATTAACCATTCAATCATATTAACATCGCTGCAAGGAAATCAAGTACACTCATATTTAACGGTGAGATTTGATATAATTACTGGAAATATTCGGCAAAACAGACAAGAGATGGAATTATTTCTATTATGTGCGAGGTCTATAATTTGAGTATCGGTAGGGCAGTATATTTGAATTGATTCCTGTTCAATAGAATGAATTTTGGCATTTCAAGATTTTATATGATCGTAAAATACAGTTGAACTTCTGTAAGTCGAACTTCTAGATCTCAAATTGTCTCAAATGTTCTATAGCGGCTTCGGTTACGTATTTGGTAGTATGGTGAGCTTCTATGCCCAAGGTCCCAGGTTCAAACCCAGCCAAAGTCGTCGGAATTTTTAAGAGCGTTAAAAATCCCCCAGTATGCCTTCATTCGGAGGGGACGTAAAACTGGTGGTCTCATGTCATAGATTTATGGCATGTAAAAGAACCTTCCACTAATTACACTTGTGTGAAGCTAAATTTTAGGTTAGATTTGACTAACGCTCTTAGGTTCCAACGTTCGTCACCAGGAGCCGACTGCGGAGGCATCTAGTAACCAAGTTCCGAACTAGTTGTCGTTGACGGTGGCGTTTTGTATCAAAATTAGGAACTACTTGAAAATTGAATGTCTGGAGTCCTTACTTGAATTAAAAACAGATAACTCACACTAATACAGCCATTACAATTAACACCGGTTATCAGACAGATTTTACACACACCCAAAGTACACGGGGCTACATGGCCACGTTGTCGCAGCCCCTAAACTGAGGAACTAACCACATTTTCGATATCTCGAAGTAATTTTAATTTCTCGGCGAAGTTCTACACAATTTTTATGTCATATTTTTTCTATAATTCTAAGTTCTATTACTCGATTATTTCAATAACTCGAATGATATTTTGTTCCGTAGACATAAAATGTGTGTCTTAAACTCGAATTTAGGGTGAAACTGGAGTTGAATTACGTTATTTAATTGTGACATGGGAATTACAATATGGATTCCGTTGTGTAGGATACCTGGACTGTGTATTTGTGTCAGTAGCTTATTATGCTCGGAATTACAGCTGTCAACCATTATGGAATAAACACAAGATTTATAGCGCTATGCAAGAGTCACGTTTTTGATAGGAACGGAAAATGCATACAGTAAAATTAATCGAAATGCATCTGCAATATTTGCACAGAAACATTTATCCTTAGTTAGTAGACCTGCAGGAATAGACCTAGGAACAATAACTGCATGACGTAGCAACAATTGACTATTCATGTATTGATGATAATCGAACCCCATTTTTGCATGTAGGCTACCTTGGTATTTATACCAGGTGAGTCAGCCGTCCCTTATTTTTTTAGTTTTCGGCCACACTTCCAACGTCTGATGCCACATGGTCGACAGTTCCCCGTCAATAGCCAAGCCACAATGACCCTAAACGACTTTACAAGATTTATGACGACTTGGAAGCAAGACCTTTACAAAAACATGTGTGGCAAGTGATAATTCAAAGCATCAAACTGTCATACGGGCATGTACCAAGAACATGCCGATTATACGGTTTCAGTTGGATACGAAATTGACGCTATGTACTGTAGCGGAAAGCAGTATCACATCTCATACGCTTTCAGGCAAGCTGTAGGGATAAGTAGCCGTGGAGCAATGGTCTAAGTGCGTAGAAGATAATCGTCCTGTTTATGAGAGGTATATCACCTGGTATATCTCGAATTTTCGAAAACGCAAGGTATTAGGTAGATTTCATTAGAAAGCTAACTATTGCAATGGGTCCCATGTTTCGACTTCCGGAAAATTTCGACATATCTTCGCGTTTCACATCCCCCAGACCCCAAAACCACCGTCAGTTCAAAAGTTTATATATAATTTATGTATATATATATATATATATATATATATATATGTATATCAGTTTCTTGTGGACACGATAACTGCCGTAATTTTGCACCAATTACTTCGAATTTTTTACCGAAGATGTATACCTATAAAATCTCGGTCGAGTTCGTTACTGGGCTAAATCGGTCGAAGGGGGTGAAAATGGGGGGCTTTTTTCGAAAAAGTGAAATTTCGCTATAACTCTCTTAATACGTGCAATATCGAATCCATTCAAAGTTCATAATATTAAACCCTTTGGAAAATAGCATGTAGACAAGATTCAAAATTTCGGGGTCGTAATGGATTCTTGTGAATGTGATTTAGAGGTTTTGCTATCAACATAACTTCCAGGATTCATAAGGTTAACTTATTATTATTATAAAGCCAAGAAAAACAACAACAGGATCTACTAACAAAATGAAATTTATTAACTGAATCAAACATAAAAAGGAAAACTATAACCACCCTTTTATTGTTCACTCGCGTGAACAGATCTAACACTGACCAGCCTGACGTACCGTGACGCCACGGCATGACAGCTGTCAACAAGCATTGTGACTGAAATGTCACTTAAGTCAAAGTAACAAAAGAAAACGGATCACAAGATCCAAATATAACAAACAAATAAAATAGTACAAAAATTCAATATTTATGAGCGACACGGGTTTTAAGACTAGTTCAAGTAATGAGCATTTTGACGGGCGCTCGTTTCCGACCAAAACAGTTGGTTCGGGAACGGACTCCGTACTGCGAAGGACGAATTACGGAAATGTGGGAACAACAATTACATATTTATATACACTACTGACATGCTCTAACCTTAGATTACCACAACCAAATACACGTGTGTATTATTTAAAATAAGGGCTGCGGAATTACCGACTTATACCTTAAACACTAGGATAGCATAACATGACATGAACAAGTTTGGCCGGTTGCCAAACTATATTTATATGAATACAATGGCCTTGAAAAATAAGAGCCAACAACAACAAAATACAACTTTTAATTTTCACGCCGGAAAGTTTGGCGTTTTAAAACAATGAACAAATAAGTCGTAGTAATGATAAAAGAAACTTGGATCGACAACATGGCAACTTCCCAAATTAAACCAAATAAAATAACCTTAACTCATTAGGCTTTAAAGCAAACATAACGTGTCATAACGAGCTGGAGACAACCGGGCCTGTTATCGCATCACCGAGAGAGTGGCTGATTTCTTCCCCCAAGTAGTAATTAGTGCCATGCTAAATATAGATTCTGGCCCATAGCCAGCGTACAGCACCTTTGCTAATCGCCACCTGTTAAACGCGTACAAATAAATAACACATTATCTCAAAACATCCTCTCAGGGATTTTTAAGAATACATTCCCAGGTCAAACTTATCCCCACGGATAACTAGTTTGCCGGAATGATATCGCAGTCATGGACAGGCTTTACCTCTCCTCATCATCATCACTTACACCCAAAAACACGTGGCACATTTCTCGAAGATCTCGTCGTAGCATTAATCAGCACACCCCTCAGATAATGACACACAACATGTCCAAATGACAATAAAGAATAAATAACAGGATCAGTCCTAGCCCGAGTTATCAAAGCAACAAAATGCAAATATTCCCCCCACGTAGTAATTAGTTTAACATATCATTAAATCAGTCCATTTATCATTGTCGTTCCTAGGTTCTCATTCATGGCTACACTTTTTATAGATACGTTAATCGATGCGGCCATTTCGCAATAAGAATTACGTATACATAAGGAAAACATTTAAATTACAAAATTTACTGTACAACATAATTGTCACGCAATGCCAAAATTTACTATACGCATGTCAGTTAAGAAATCAAACCCTGAAATTTAAATTAAACCACACAAATAAAATCTATACAAAGTTCCACACATCTCTCGCGATTCCCCTCGTCCAAAATCAATAAATCAATTTTTTAATACTCATCACTTAAACTGCTTTCCAGAGGCCTCCCGCCTCGTCAATTCCCATCATTAGGCCGTTAGCCCATAACACTGATGGTAATGGAGGATGAAGCTTGCTGTCTTCTCTCCATGGTCGACATTTTGCTGCTGTTAAAACACAATTAAATCAAAGTTTTTAAACTGTTCTATCTGCGTTCTAAGTATTTTATTTCCTCAGATCGTCCTATGCAGAATCGTCGACTTTCCCTATTCTATGGCTAATTGCCATCTCACAATTTATGAAAATTTCCAACTTCGTTGCCGACACACAACTATAATTTTAAAACCATATCGTCTTAAGGACGTCTTAAATGACTGTCGAAGAATAATTAGGAGTGTCCCGATTCATCTCAGACATTTGTATATATACAGAAAGCCTAAAGTTTCAATGGTGGGAGAAAAACAGCTCCTCAATATTTTAAGTAATGGGCCTATAATTATGTGTGACCTCTCAAAATTCTTGTATTTTCTCACAGGTCGCGAATCTGCCGTCGAACAAGCAAACCGATCGCTAGATCTTTTTATATCCGATTGCCGCGCAAAACACACTGACGCTATGTTCTGGCGTCATGTTTTCTTATTGGTCAGATAAGTTGGCTTCGGAGTTCTGACCTTACAAATCCCGCCCTTATATTGACGTCACGACTATTCTCCTCTCTCTCACTCCTTGCCTTGTACGCAGCATTTTGCCCTTTTATGGTCACGTACGCCACAGCGTCATATCTGATTTTCTCAGAAATCCAAGAATAACATTGGTTGTGAAACTATTGGTCATTTCCAGCCAGCACGTAGCATGTCTTACCAAGTCCAGATTTCTTGCTACATCAATATTACTCAAATATCCAGCATATCATGTATTTAGTATTTCCATCGTTTTTATTAATATGAAACATTATTATTGGACACAATGATAAGGGTTCATCCGACCCCTAGTTGATGAAATTCGAACTCAAATGAAGTCGAATTTCACATCCCCTACTTTTCTGGCTCAAATTTGAAGTTGCTGGTCACCCTCAAATATAATGACTGTCCGCCTCTGTCTGTTTCAGTAGCCGTCTCGTCCCAAACTCATTAGGAAATTCCTGTATACTTATGCCCTCCGGCCTCTTTCCTTGCTACTCGTCTCCCCTCTCACTCTTTCAAAACATCAACATATTCATTAACGACTTCCGCCTGAACTTGTAAACACGTCAGAGCTGTCTTTTGAGCGCTTTCACCACTCGAATACCCCCGTATCTTTTGTTGTATGTTATCACGCGAATGTTTAATTTGCTGCAGTAACATTATTTCTCGGTTCGTATGGCTCTCTCTGATGATACAATTTTAAATGTGAAATATTATACACTGCCATGTTTCCTGTGCTCACCTCTCGGACTCTGTAGGCGTTGTTACCTAAGTTCGTAACCCCTAGTTGAACTTCCTTAAGCCGCTCCTGTCTTTTCTCCATTTTACCGTGATGTCATCTCCTTCTTCTTCCCCGCGTTGCCATCTTCTTCCTTCTCCCTTCTTCTTCTCCTATTCCCATACAATAACTTTTTTTTACCATATTTCGAGACCCTTGCCTGACACGGTCTGCGAATCTCTCCTGCTATTCTTCTGTTTCCTATTGTCGGCTGCTCTATTTTCTTCTTCTCCATGCAGCTCCTCCAAATATCTCTGGGTTTCTACATGCATGGCCTCCAACATTTGATGTGTTCCGTTTTCCTCCTCGTGGTTGTCGGGATTCTTCCGCCGATCTATCGCTCTTTCCCATTTATCATTATTTCCTTCCATGTTACGTGGCTCCTCCAGGTACTGTTGTGACTCAGCGTGTCTCTCGTTCCAATTTCTCTGATCATCCCTTGGATCCGATTGCTCGTTAAACCGCTGGTTATTTTGTGCGTTATATTGTTGATTGTAACGCCTATTGTCTCTGGGCCTATATTGTTGATTATAGTGTCCTCCACGCCATCCTCGATTGTAAGGTGCGTTATTATTATTCCTATTGTATGACGTTTGGTATCTCCTATTATCTCGCCACTGCTGATTGTTTGTGTTCCGGTAGCGGTTAGTTTCTTCCTGATTGTTATGGTTTCTGTCCCTATTTTCGTATCTCGGTTGAGATCTCGGCTCATATTCTTCGGTGCTCTGCCGTCTTTGGTTATCCCCAGTGTTTGTAGCTTGCGACCTCGTGTTTTTGTTCGGTGTCTTGACTACTTCGACTGCATTAACTAACTCTATCTGTCTCTTCTCTCTCGGGTTGATGTAATTAGTGGTTTCATCTATCTTCCTTAATACCTCTTCTGCCTGGACCACGGTCGTAATATTTGCCGCCACCAAGAATTGCTGAACGCTAATAGGCATCTGCTTTCCTATAGTAGTTATTAGCTCCATTTCGCTCGGGGGATTATCAAGATCCTGCAATTTGACAAGTTGCATGGCGAAAAAATCTGCATATTTCGTCTGATGCGTGGAATGGTATTTACGCGAGTATAAATCCATTCGCAAGCTTTGTTGATACGACCCACTCCAGTATTTGCTTAGGAAGGCCTTGTGGAAACCTTCCATTGATTTAAATGTGTTCTTAAATCCAAGATACCAGGTAAGTGCTGAGCCCGCCAAAAAATTTTCAACCATTCTTAATTGTCGCGTTGAGCTAACATTTTGGTCCGAAAAATATTCTGTCAGTTCCCTTAAGAAAGCTTTAGGTGTCCCTCCGCTCTCTGGTAAAAACTTATTCGGTTTAAATTCGTTTCCACGGATGACTTGTATAACTTGCGTGGGAAGTTGTGTGTTTTGAGGTGTCGAGCTACGACCCTCATAATTCTGGAATGCTTGCGTGTCTACCGTTCTTGGACTTTGCCCAAGCTCGTGGCTGTCTATTGTGTGCTCTCTTTCCGCATTCTCCCCTTTCCCCTTTTCCATTAGTGTCGCAAACATCGTATTATGTCCAAGTGACTGCAACTCCGATTTTATCATGCGGTCCTCTTGAATTTGAAATCTTAACTTCATATTTTCTTCTAACGCCTGTATTTTCGCGTTATTTCCCCCTAGCTTCTTGCTTACTGCGAGCCGTTCATCTTTTGAATCAGCGCTCATCTTGGTCCAATCTTTCCTAATAGTATCCTTCAATTTAACAAAGCGTTTTTCGACTTCCTGTTGATTAGCCTCCTGATTATCTTCAAGTTTATCTATCCTTTCTCCCAGAGAAATGTTGTTCTGTTCTAATGTTTGTTTAATTTCTTCCTGGTCAATTTCTAACTTTTTCCATTTCTTAATTGATTGTATTTCTAATTTGTTGAGTTCCGTCACTAAGCCCGTGATATTGTTATCTACTGTAATTATCTGATCTTGCATACCCTGTGTCCCTCGTTCGATATTCTCAAACCTTTTTTCTAAGTTTGTGTGTGCTTCTTTGATTTCAGATGAGCTGGTCAAACACGCTTGCTCGATTTGTGCTAGTTTTGCCATAACAGTCTCATCCATTCCTTTTATTTCCTTTTTAAACGAATCTTCGATACCTTTTATTATTCCTAATTGTTTGGTATTGTTAGTGCTAACGTCCTTTGCTAATTGGATTAGCTGTTCTTTTGTGTGCTCTTTGATTTCTACCGTTAGCGCAGCTAGATTTTGAGTGTTCCTTTCGTCTTGTGCGTTTAACATTTCATTGTTTTTCTCAGACTGCCTATGTAATTGTTCACTAACCAGAATGTTTTGTGTAGCGATTTTCTGATTTATATTCTCGTTAACTTCAGATAGTTTTGTGTTTAACTGTGTCTGTATTTCTTCCGATTGTTTATTTATAGCAGCTAACTGTGTCTGCATTTCTTCACTATTCGCCGCTAACTGAGTCTGCATTTCTACCGATTGTTTATTTATAGCCGTTAACTGTGTCTGCGTTTCTACACTATTTGCCGCTAACTGTGTCTGCGTTTCTACACTATTTGCCGCTAATTGTGTCTGCGTTTCTTCACTATTTGCCGCTAACTGTGTCTGTATTTCATTGGTTATGTCCTTTCTCATCTCACTAAGTTGTTCTCGCGTACGAGCGGATGCTAATTCAATCACTTCGCGGATTTCTCCCAGAGTTGCCATCACAACAATAATATATTTGAGACATAGGGAAATGACATAAGGGCGGAGCCCTGGATACGCGCGCTCACATATATTAAATATACACACATTAACCCCTTACATACTCTGTTCATTTACTTTAAATTACTCCCACAAACTATAGCATCACTGAGAATAATTTACTTATTATTCCATTTAATTTTAACCCTTTGATTCAGTTATAATCTTCCTGACTTTACTTTACTTACAAATTTTTACCAATTAATAGAGTATTAATTAGTTTTTAAGGTCTAACCTTCCTGTCAAACAATTCTTTGAGTTTGGCTTTTCTACACAAAGCTAATTTAATTTTATTGGGCGCCTGGAACAGTTTGTTCTAATTTTAATCAAAGTTCAAACACTTAACTTGTTCCACATTTACTTTATTGCAAACTCCATGACTTTATATTTTCAAACATTTGGCGGTATTATCTTCGCCTAACTTACGTTAATAAACTTATCACATGCCGGTGATCTATTTTTTACTCTAAAACACAAATGCCACACGTTCGGAAGCCAAAGTAACTCTTATAAACCCTTTGGAAAATAGCATGTAGACAAGATTCAAAATTTCGGGGTCGTAATGGATTCTTGTGAATGTGATTTAGAGGTTTTGCTATCAACATAACTTCCAGGATTCATAAGGTTAACTTATTATTATTATAAAGCCAAGAAAAACAACAACAGGATCTACTAACAAAATGAAATTTATTAACTGAATCAAACATAAAAAGGAAAACTATAACCACCCTTTTATTGTTCACTCGCGTGAACAGATCTAACACTGACCAGCCTGACGTACCGTGACGCCACGGCATGACAGCTGTCAACAAGCATTGTGACTGAAATGTCACTTAAGTCAAAGTAACAAAAGAAAACGGATCACAAGATCCAAATATAACAAACAAATAAAATAGTACAAAAATTCAATATTTATGAGCGACACGGGTTTTAAGACTAGTTCAAGTAATGAGCATTTTGACGGGCGCTCGTTTCCGACCAAAACAGTTGGTTCGGGAACGGACTCCGTACTGCGAAGGACGAATTACGGAAATGTGGGAACAACAATTACATATTTATATACACTACTGACATGCTCTAACCTTAGATTACCACAACCAAATACACGTGTGTATTATTTAAAATAAGGGCTGCGGAATTACCGACTTATACCTTAAACACTAGGATAGCATAACATGACATGAACAAGTTTGGCCGGTTGCCAAACTATATTTATATGAATACAATGGCCTTGAAAAATAAGAGCCAACAACAACAAAATACAACTTTTAATTTTCACGCCGGAAAGTTTGGCGTTTTAAAACAATGAACAAATAAGTCGTAGTAATGATAAAAGAAACTTGGATCGACAACATGGCAACTTCCCAAATTAAACCAAATAAAATAACCTTAACTCATTAGGCTTTAAAGCAAACATAACGTGTCATAACGAGCTGGAGACAACCGGGCCTGTTATCGCATCACCGAGAGAGTGGCTGATTTCTTCCCCCAAGTAGTAATTAGTGCCATGCTAAATATAGATTCTGGCCCATAGCCAGCGTACAGCACCTTTGCTAATCGCCACCTGTTAAACGCGTACAAATAAATAACACATTATCTCAAAACATCCTCTCAGGGATTTTTAAGAATACATTCCCAGGTCAAACTTATCCCCACGGATAACTAGTTTGCCGGAATGATATCGCAGTCATGGACAGGCTTTACCTCTCCTCATCATCATCACTTACACCCAAAAACACGTGGCACATTTCTCGAAGATCTCGTCGTAGCATTAATCAGCACACCCCTCAGATAATGACACACAACATGTCCAAATGACAATAAAGAATAAATAACAGGATCAGTCCTAGCCCGAGTTATCAAAGCAACAAAATGCAAATATTCCCCCCACGTAGTAATTAGTTTAACATATCATTAAATCAGTCCATTTATCATTGTCGTTCCTAGGTTCTCATTCATGGCTACACTTTTTATAGATACGTTAATCGATGCGGCCATTTCGCAATAAGAATTACGTATACATAAGGAAAACATTTAAATTACAAAATTTACTGTACAACATAATTGTCACGCAATGCCAAAATTTACTATACGCATGTCAGTTAAGAAATCAAACCCTGAAATTTAAATTAAACCACACAAATAAAATCTATACAAAGTTCCACACATCTCTCGCGATTCCCCTCGTCCAAAATCAATAAATCAATTTTTTAATACTCATCACTTAAACTGCTTTCCAGAGGCCTCCCGCCTCGTCAATTCCCATCATTAGGCCGTTAGCCCATAACACTGATGGTAATGGAGGATGAAGCTTGCTGTCTTCTCTCCATGGTCGACATTTTGCTGCTGTTAAAACACAATTAAATCAAAGTTTTTAAACTGTTCTATCTGCGTTCTAAGTATTTTATTTCCTCAGATCGTCCTATGCAGAATCGTCGACTTTCCCTATTCTATGGCTAATTGCCATCTCACAATTTATGAAAATTTCCAACTTCGTTGCCGACACACAACTATAATTTTAAAACCATATCGTCTTAAGGACGTCTTAAATGACTGTCGAAGAATAATTAGGAGTGTCCCGATTCATCTCAGACATTTGTATATATACAGAAAGCCTAAAGTTTCAATGGTGGGAGAAAAACAGCTCCTCAATATTTTAAGTAATGGGCCTATAATTATGTGTGACCTCTCAAAATTCTTGTATTTTCTCACAGGTCGCGAATCTGCCGTCGAACAAGCAAACCGATCGCTAGATCTTTTTATATCCGATTGCCGCGCAAAACACACTGACGCTATGTTCTGGCGTCATGTTTTCTTATTGGTCAGATAAGTTGGCTTCGGAGTTCTGACCTTACAAATCCCGCCCTTATATTGACGTCACGACTATTCTCCTCTCTCTCACTCCTTGCCTTGTACGCAGCATTTTGCCCTTTTATGGTCACGTACGCCACAGCGTCATATCTGATTTTCTCAGAAATCCAAGAATAACATTGGTTGTGAAACTATTGGTCATTTCCAGCCAGCACGTAGCATGTCTTACCAAGTCCAGATTTCTTGCTACATCAATATTACTCAAATATCCAGCATATCATGTATTTAGTATTTCCATCGTTTTTATTAATATGAAACATTATTATTGGACACAATGATAAGGGTTCATCTCTCTTAATACGTGCAATATCGAATCCATTCAAAGTTCATAATATGTGTCGGATAAGTGCCAAAAATTTATGTCAAATAAGATTTTTGATAGCACCAACCATTGACCAAAGGGGTGGAAAAAAGTGGGTTTTTCGGGAAACATTAATCATATCTCTCTTAATAGGCACAATATCAAAACCGTACAAAATGGACAATATTCCCCTAATAATTACCTAAAACGTTTGTCTGAAAGAATTTTTGATATGACCCACCATTACGCCAAGGGACGAGAAAAATGATTTCGGAATTATAAGAAAATGGCAAGAGCTATCAGTGGTTGCCATGGCAACACTACTAAATTGATGAGGCATGGACCATCAGACGTTGCCATGACAACGCACTTGCACGAGATCAGATTCAGTATTTCCATCTGATTAAGTGGTTGGTTGGTTGGTTCTTAAGTTTAGGGGCTGCGACAACGCGGTCATGTAGCCCCGTGTACTTTGGGTGTGTGTAGAATCTGTCTGATAACCGGTGTTAATTGTGATTACTGTATTAGTGTGTGTTATCTGTTTGTTAATTTAAGTACTGCAACTAACAATTTTTCAGATAGTTCCTACTTTTGCCGCCAAGCGCCACTGTCAACGACTACGAGGCCAAGTTCAGAACTGAGCTACTAGACGCCGCCGCAGTCAGCTCTTGGCAACGAACATAGAAACCTAAGAGCGTTGTATACATTCTTAACCTATCCAATTTAGCTTCACACAGGTGCAATTAGTGGAAGGATCTTTAACATGCCATAAATCTATGACATGGGACCGCCGGCTTTACTTCCCCTCCGAAGGAAGGCATACTGAGGGATATTTAACGCTCTTAAAAAATCCGACGGCTTCGGCCGGGTTTGAACCCGGTATCTTGGGCATAGAAGCTCAGCATGTTACCGACTACGCCACCAAAGCCGCCTGATAAAGTGGGAAACGGCTTCGGTGACGTAACTGGTAGCATGCTGAATGTCTATGCCCAATGTCGCGGTTTCAAAGCCGGCCGAAGTCGTCGGATTTTCTAAGAGCACTAGAATCCCTCAGTATGCTTTCCTTTGGAGGGGAAGTTCCAACGTTCGTTGCGAGTTGATGGTTGGGGTGGCATCTAGTAGCCAAGTTCACAGCTAGGTGTCGTTGACGGTTGTACCTGGTAGCAACATTAGGAACTACTGCTTGAAATTGACCGTCTGCAGTACTTACATGAATTAAGACTAATACAGCCATTACAATTCACACCGTGTATCAGACAGATTCTACACTCACCCAAAGTACACGGGGTTAGATGACCGCGTTGTCGCAGCCCCTAAACTGAGGAACCAACCAGAGGTGGATTTCGTTAGAAAGCTAACTATTGCAATGGGTACCATGTTTCGACTTCCGGAAAATTTCGACATAAGTAGTGGAGTGATGCCGATTCTAACGCACTCCAGAACCCTCCTTGCCCCACTACTAAGCCTCAGCCATGTTAAATATCTCTCGAACGCGTGGTCCGATTTTGACAAATGAGGTATCGTTGGACTCGGGCTGACGTCCTCTTTGCTATGGACCACTCGTTATATTTTTCAATTTTTTTTTGAAAATTTTTGTTTTCGAAACTAGGTGATAGTTTGAAAACTAAACATGATAGAACGTTGTGCCATGGCTCAAACGAATGGTCTTTATGCCCTTTATTTTCTATAATGAAACGTTTTTACTTTTTTTTTTTTTTGAAAACACTCGAATTTTGAAAATTCTATATTTTGGAAACTAGGAACTCTACAAAAACGTTTATTTGACATAAATGAAAGGTCCCTATGCCCTCTACCCCCAAAATAAATTTCAAGCCTCTAGGATGAAAACCTGTAGTAGTGGGATGATGAGAGAGCTGGACCACTTCTTATTGAGCCACCCTCGTATTTGCCCCGAACTTGATATCTCGCTAACCAAACATGGGATTAGAACATACAGGGTGTCCTAGCACTCGTAGTGATGTCCCCTACTTTCCTATAGCCTCTTTATTTGATTAAAAGACCAAAACTAAAAGGTCATGTGCTTTTAATATCTCGCGAACCAATCATGCTAGAGGCATGTTCGATAGGTCCAAGGACTCGGGGTGACGTCCTCTCTGCTATGGACCACTCGTTATAATTTTTAATAAAATTGGAAACTCGATTTTGGGGTAAACACGTGTTTTTTGTGATTTCGCCAATATCTCACGAAGCAATAACGCTAGAGGCATGTACGACGGGTCCAAGGATTCGGGCAGACGTTCTCTTTGCTATGGACCACACGTTATATTTTTTAAAAAAATTTGGAAACTCGATTTTGGGGTAAACACGTGTTTTTTGTGATTTTTGCCGATATGTCACGAACCAATAACGCTAAAGACGTGTACGAGGTGTCCTAGGACTCGGGCTAACGCCCCCTTTCAAATGTGGTAGATATTTTTTTTCCAAAAAGATAATTCACAAAGGGCCTAACGCCATACATGTTGAAATAACGTTTTCCTTTTCTTTACCTGTTTATAATGTTCATGAAGCGTGGTGGTTGAGAGAGACAATACGGCTGGGTGTATGTGTTTCAACGAACCTGTCGCTAACCACGGTGGCTGTGTTCAATAGAACAATCGCTATTTCGACGGGTCGGTGTATGACAGAGCGAGCGTGCGTTTTTTCACACCTTTTACCTTTAACGTGTAAACGGTGATGAGAACTTGATTCTATGTTCGTCGAAGCGAGTACAGAAAACAAACTTACAGGAGGTGAATATCAATTGAGCTTATTGGAAGGCATTGATCTGACTTGACAACAAGTGCAATGGAAAATGACCATGACGCTTGAAGGTGAAATAATCTGACCATCGTGGTGGCAGGGAAGAGCGAAATGCATGTGAACACATGTGTGAAACCACATGCACGCTAAACCAGTGACATTCTGTCTCGCTTCGTACGTGACAAAATGCAAGTCCATGTGAAATTTGATCTACCACAGGTGTTCGCCTGGGACGTTAGCTGTCCACATGCATGATAACTCTTAACAAGTCACATCCTGTTTTGCTTCGTACGTGACAAAATGCAAATTCATGTGAAATTTGATTCGCCACATGTGTTCGCCTGGGACGTTAGCTGTCCACGTGACCGATAACAGAATGGTCAAAGCGTGGGAAAAAATGATTATACATGCAACGTAGCATATATAAAGACATGTCGTTATAATTTCAACTCTCACTTGGGTGGACTACCTTTGAACACACTGCGTTGCATGAAACCCCCTGGTCTTGTTTAACAGTTTTGGTGTTGGTGGAAAATACTTAACCTTGTTGTGGGGTAGGTATTTATTTATATATTTATTCATTTATACATTTATTGATTAATATATTTACAAGCAATTATTTATTGATTAGGTAATTAATGATTTTATTTATTTGTTTGCAGATAACCGGCATACCTTACATGTCTGAGGGAGAAGAAACCATTGCACTTTTGAGCCCACTAGAAGGGAAGAGCAATAAGTCACTGCAAGTAAAGGTGAGATGATTTTTTTAAACTAACTTGTTTCATTTTTTTTGTTTTATGTTTTATTTTATGAAATGTATGTATTAACCTGAATTTAGGTATTTATAGCGGTTTATTTTATTTATTTTTAGAAACTTGGAAAGAATAGCCTTACCGCCGTAGCAGTCGCTGAAAAAAACCCGAAACGCACTAAAGCGAAACCACTGCCAAAGAGTGAACTGTTTAAAACTCAGGTAAGTCCAACTTAAAAATGCTATTCCATTTTACCACTACTGAAAACTCGTAGACAAAAAAAAATTCATTACCTGTACATGACTGGGACAATGATTGCTTTCTTGATTAATGGCTATGTTGTTGTTGTTGACTGGGAAAAGTACAAGGCCATGTTGGATTTTCTAAAAATAAAAATAATAAATTTAATTTATGGGTGGTTCCCTATGGACTCAACGAATATCCACAGGTTTGAACATGATAATGTGAACAAAATGACATGACATTCATTTTTGTTTATATATTGGTTAAAGGGAGGGTGGGGGGATGTAAATGACTGTAGCTTTATAAAAAAGAAAATAAGTACATGGGTTACTGTTAGTGCCAACATACAGTTTATTTTTAATGGTGTTTTGATATATTAATGTCAATTAACGTTAACGTTTTATTTACAAGTATTGATTGATTGATTGATTGATTGAGTGATGGGTTATTTTGTTTGCTTTTAGGTGTCGTCATGTGCCATTAACGTAATGAACAGACAGTGAACAAGCATGCATTATGCTTTAAAGTACTCTGTGCTCTTGTGCAATGTTAATAACTTACAATAAGAAAAAGTTTTATTATAACACATGGCGTTAGTACCAAATACAACAAGTGAGCAAGTTGGTTTACCACGTGGATTAAATTTAAAATCAGAACATGATCGATGGTTAACATTTGAATCCTGGCCTGTAGGCTTTTTGTCGACGCATGAACTTGCAAAAGCCGTTTTTTTTTTACTTGAACCGAGAAGATGTGGTGCGCTGTGTGTTTTGTCGTATTGAACTTTCACACTGGGAAGAAGGGGATGATCCCTTTAGAGACCATTTGCGATGGTCTCCTCACTGTCCTTACATGCTTGGAAAGCAAGTGGGTAACCTACCCGTGCATTCATTTTACCGAACCACAAGGCCTTTGGCCGCTACTTACGTTGCTGAATCACAAATAAATAATAATAATGATGTATTACCAGTCAACGGTAGTGTCGATATATGTGGTCCATATGCCATAGACAGTGTTGAATTGGCGTGTGCTTTTGAAAAATTGGGAGTTTGCAAGACTAAAGCACTAGCACACCCAGAGTACAGCTCTGTTGAAAAACGTTTCGAATCTTATAAAAATGTTTGGCCATTAATATTAAAACACCTTACCAAACAGCTAAGTGAAGCTGGATTTTTTTATACTGGTGAAGGGGATAAAACAATATGTTTTTATTGCGGATTTGCTTTAAAGGATTGGCAAATGACTGATGACCCTTTAGTGCAACATGCTCGTTGGTTACCAAACTGTAAATACATGGTGTTGCTTAAAGGTCAGGAATTTGTGAACACTATTCGTAAAGAAAAAGTGATTGCAGCACAAGACATAAAAGTGCCTTTAGAGTTAGAGCACGCGGAGCAAATACACAAGGCTGAAAGAAAAGACTTGTCTCACGAACAGATACAAAAGTGTGACCTACAATTATGTAAAATTTGTTATCAAGATGAACTAGGTGTTGTATTTTTACCCTGTGGACACATGATAGCCTGTGTCAAGTGTGCATTAGAACTTAACACTTGTGCTATATGCAGAAAAGTAGTATCTGCTACAGTTAGGGCATTTCTTGCATAACTAGTATAATTTATTCGCCATGCATAGTGCAAAATCCCTAATTGCACAATATTATTAAAGCTGTTTTAGAGTGTAATAGATATGCTTTTGTTTTGTTCATAGATTACTACAATGAATGTTTTGAATGCTGTGGGACAATCATGTGGCTTAGAGACAAAGAAGCTCAGCGAATTGCCAACGCATATTCCATTCCGCATTATCAAGATTCGGAAATTGAAAACAGCATATGGTGATCGTGTACTTTGTGTATGTGAAAACTTTGAGACATTTCTGCCTATACGGTTTAATGATATGTCAGAAAGTGTTTTTGATGAAGTCAATAATGCTGTGCAACCTGTACACTTAATTTATGAAGGTTTTAAAAACAATAGGTGCATGGTTCGTTTTAATTAAATAAATAAATAATGTGAAATAATAATGGAAAATATAAGTAATGACAATATACTGAAAAAAGAAAGAAAATATGTGCATAGAATAGTAATGTTTTAGTGTTTAGTGTTGTCTTTAAAAATATTATGATGAAACCAAAAAAAATGTATATAAAGTTTGTAAATAAATGCAAAATGATGTTACAATGCTGTTTTATTTTATACAAAGTTAGTATATTTAACATTGCAGAGTATACATGATTATGACAATAAATGCATACTGAATACAAGCCTTTCTCACTTTACAATAGTCTGTTATAGTTTTAAACACAAGGCTTGTTGTAGATCATTTTATAGCAATGTCCCTTCAATGTTGTTTTCGAAAAGTGGGGAAGCCGCAATGGTTGTATTGACATAAAAACCTTATGGTTATTACTATTTAGTCACTTTGATCCCCTTGCATATCAAGAGCAGATGACCTAGTTGTTCCACTCTTTAAAACGACAACAACAACACTACCTCTTGCATAGTTTGTGATGTTGATGGCTCTTGCGACGTGGAAGATGGATTAAAAATAACTTTGAGAACAGGGGTTAAACGTTGATCATTAAACAATGCACTATTTTGAGTAGCAATATAGTTTTCTTGATTTTTTGTCGACGGCAACTGTGTTTCATGCGGTACACTACATTGATGATCACTGACACTTAAAACCTCACTATTTTTACTTTTTAGGTCACCACGACAATGTTTGGAACGTTGCTTTGAACAACGCCAAATAACAGTTCCATTTTTATTGGTTCGTTTCACAATATATGAATATCCTTTATAGTATGCGTAAGGCTTACCATACCTAGTCACTGATACTTCCATATCAACTGTCAAGCATAGACTAAGCTCTAGTAAAGCCAACTTGGTAATAAGAATACTAGTTTAATGTGAGAGCAAATATGGATCCAAAGAGTTCAGGTAAAAGTGAAAGCAAATAAGCAAATATTAGAAACAAGAGTTGGGGTGAAAGTGGTCGCAAAGTGGTAGACCCATTACACAATAATTTCAGCACGACGAAGCTCTTGTTCAATTTCTTTGATTTCCCAATCGTGACCAGTATGGCCAGCTTGACGTGAGGCATGCAACAACTGTAGCCGCTGGACGAGCTTATTGGGATTGTGCCAGTATACAAATTTAACAAATGGATTTTTAGGTGTAAACAAAGCATTACCATTATCATGATCATTATCATTATCATCATCATGATCACCATTATCATCATGACCATTATTACTGTTACTATATAGTCCTTTTTGATCCTCTTGCAATACCACTTTATTTATAGTCTGAGTTGATTTTGATAGTGTTGAAGGTTTCTTGGACGTTGACAACTGTCCTAACATGACGTTTTGAGGACATGATAAGTCCTTTTGAACAAACACTGCACTATCTTTAGCCGCAATATCGTTTTCTTGAACTTGCTTTTTAGCATTTTGATAATTGTTTGTAAACAGTAAGCGTGGTTCGTTTCGAGCACTACATTGATGAACACTAACACTTAAAACCTTTCCATTTTTACTTTTCAGATTGCCTCGGCATTTTGTTGACCTCTCTTTTGAGCATCGCCAGAATATTATTCCATTTACATTCTGGCGATTATAGTTATAGGAGTAGCCTTGATAGAGTGCACGTAGCCTACCTTTGTTGGTTGTAATAAGTTCCATAGTAGTAACTGACCTGTCAGTACGATGTTCACACTACAAAGGTTACAACTGTTTTGCTGATGGAGTGACCTACCATAAGCTTATATATTGGCTTTTCGTGTTGGCTTTAGTGTTGGCTTTTTGTGTTGGCATTTCGTGTTGGCATTTCGTGTTGGCTTATGTGTTGGCTTTTCGTGTTGTCTTTTTATGTTGGCTTTTCGTGTTGGCTTTTGTGTTGGCTTTTTGTGTTGGCTTTTGTGTTGGCTTTTTGTGTTGGCTTTTCGTGTTGGCTTTTTGTGTTGGCTTTTCGTGTTGGCTTTTTGTGTTGGCTTTTCATGTTGGCATTTTGTGTTGGCTTTTCATGTTGGCTTTTCGTGTTGGCTTTTGTGTTGGCTTTTCGTGTTGGCTTTTCGTGTTGGCATTTCGTGTTGGCTTTTCGTGTTGGCTTTTTTTGTATTGGCCTTTCATGTTGACTTTTTGTATTGGCTTTTCGTGTTGGCTTTTTGTGTGGGCTTTTTGTGTTGGCTTTAGTATTGGCTTTTGTATTGGCTTATTTGACAAGTTATTTGTCTCAATGTATTTAGTGGATTTTTTTGTTGGTGTTGGAAAGTAGTTGAATGAGAGGGAATATTTAAAGACTTAACCTCAGCTCACTAACCTAACCTAACCTAACTTTACCTAACCTAACCTAACCTTTCAACTCTCAGATGTTAATTAAATTCTGTGCATAGTCGAGTTGGAACCCAAGACCTCAGGGGTAAAAAAACAGTTATTTTTGACGGCTTATTTTGGTAACTTATTTTAATGGCTAACCTAACTTTACCTAACCTAACCTAACCTCAGCTCACTTTGGATATTATTAGTAAGTGTTCATATCCTCTGCTAGGTAGCATGCTAGTAGTACAGGTAGTGCTCATATTTACCGCTAGGTAGCAGAAACATACTTTGCATGTTGCATGTGACACTTGTGAAGTTTAACCACATGCAAGACGTGCTTGTATAAGTTCTCTATTTAAACTCAATATACAATTAACCACTAAATGTTCAGAACTAACATGTATAGCCATGTTTAGGGTATATAGGAGACCCTTAGCAAGAAAGGCTGTCTAACCCACGAGTGTACAGCCTTGTCATACGCAGTAAGCACCTGTTGGCAGAAGACAACAACAACAACAATTTGAGAAAGCCAACAAAAAACTGTTTCCTTTAAATACCTTAATGGATATGTTGTTGGCTTTCTCAAATTGTTGTTGTTGTTTTCTGCCAACAGGTGCTTACTGCGTATGACAAGGCTGTACACTCGTGGGTTAGACAGCCTTTCTTGCTAAGGGTCTCCTATATACCCTAAACATGGCTATACATGTTAGTTCTGAACATTTAGTGGTTAATTGTATATTGAGTTTAAATAGAGAACTTATACAAGCACGTCTTGCATGTGGTTAAACTTCACAAGTGTCACATGCAACATGCAAAGTATGTTTCTGCTACCTAGCGGTAAATATGAGCACTACCTGTACTACTAGCATGCTACCTAGCAGAGGATATGAACACTTACTAATAATATCCAAAGTGAGCTGAGGTTAGGTTAGGTTAGGTAAAGTTAGGTTAGCCATTAAAATAAGTTACCAAAATAAGCCGTCAAAAATAACTGTTTTTTTACCCCTGAGGTCTTGGGTTCCAACTCGACTATGCACAGAATTTAATTAACATCTGAGAGTTGAAAGGTTAGGTTAGGTTAGGTAAAGTTAGGTTAGGTTAGGTTAGGTTAGGTTAGTGAGCTGAGGTTAAGTCTTTAAATATTCCCTCTCATTCAACTACTTTCCAACACCAACAAAAAAATCCACTAAACACATTGAGACAAATAACTTGTCAAATAAGCCAATACAAAAGCCAATACTAAAGCCAACACAAAAAGCCCACACAAAAAGCCAACACGAAAAGCCAATACAAAAAGTCAACATGAAAGGCCAATACAAAAAAAGCCAACACGAAAAGCCAACACGAAATGCCAACACGAAAAGCCAACACAAAAAGCCAACACGAAAAGCCAACACAAAAGCCAACACGAAAAGTCAACATGAAAAGCCAACACAAAATGCCAACATGAAAAGCCAACACAAAAAGCCAACACGAAAAGCCAACACAAAAAGCCAACACGAAAAGCCAGCACAAAAAGCCAACACAAAAGCCAACACAAAAAGCCAACACAAAAGCCAACACGAAAAGCCAACATAAAAAGCCAACACAAAAAGTCAACACATAAGCCAACACGAAATGCCAACACGAAATGCCAACACGAAATGCCAACACGAAATGCCAACACAAAAAGCCAACACTAAAGCCAACACGAAAAGCCAATATATAAGCTTATGGTAGGTCACTCCATCAGCAAAACAGTTGTAACCTTTGTAGTGTGAACATCGTACTGACAGGTCAGTTACTACTATGGAACTTATTACAACCAACAAAGGTAGGCTACGTGCACTCTATCAAGGCTACTCCTATAACTATAATCGCCAGAATGTAAATGGAATAATATTCTGGCGATGCTCAAAAGAGAGGTCAACAAAATGTCGAGGCAATCTGAAAAGTAAAAATGGAAAGGTTTTAAGTGTTAGTGTTCATCAATGTAGTGCTCGAAACGAACCACGCTTACTGTTTACAAACAATTATCAAAATGCTAAAAAGCAAGTTCAAGAAAACGATATTGCGGCTAAAGATAGTGCAGTGTTTGTTCAAAAGGACTTATCATGTCCTCAAAACGTCATGTTAGGACAGTTGTCAACGTCCAAGAAACCTTCAACACTATCAAAATCAACTCAGACTATAAATAAAGTGGTATTGCAAGAGGATCAAAAAGGACTATATAGTAACAGTAATAATGGTCATGATGATAATGGTGATCATGATGATGATAATGATAATGATCATGATAATGGTAATGCTTTGTTTACACCTAAAAATCCATTTGTTAAATTTGTATACTGGCACAATCCCAATAAGCTCGTCCAGCGGCTACAGTTGTTGCATGCCTCACGTCAAGCTGGCCATACTGGTCACGATTGGGAAATCAAAGAAATTGAACAAGAGCTTCGTCGTGCTGAAATTATTGTGTAATGGGTCTACCACTTTGCGACCACTTTCACCCCAACTCTTGTTTCTAATATTTGCTTATTTGCTTTCACTTTTACCTGAACTCTTTGGATCCATATTTGCTCTCACATTAAACTAGTATTCTTATTACCAAGTTGACTTTACTAGAGCTTAGTCTATGCTTGACAGTTGATATGGAAGTATCAGTGACTAGGTATGGTAAGCCTTACGCATACTATAAAGGATATTCATATATTGTGAAACGAACCAATAAAAATGGAACTGTTATTTGGCGTTGTTCAAAGCAACGTTCCAAACATTGTCGTGGTGACCTAAAAAGTAAAAATAGTGAGGTTTTAAGTGTCAGTGATCATCAATGTAGTGTACCGCATGAAACACAGTTGCCGTCGACAAAAAATCAAGAAAACTATATTGCTACTCAAAATAGTGCATTGTTTAATGATCAACGTTTAACCCCTGTTCTCAAAGTTATTTTTAATCCATCTTCCACGTCGCAAGAGCCATCAACATCACAAACTATGCAAGAGGTAGTGTTGTTGTTGTCGTTTTAAAGAGTGGAACAACTAGGTCATCTGCTCTTGATATGCAAGGGGATCAAAGTGACTAAATAGTAATAACCATAAGGTTTTTATGTCAATACAACCATTGCGGCTTCCCCACTTTTCGAAAACAACATTGAAGGGACATTGCTATAAAATGATCTACAACAAGCCTTGTGTTTAAAACTATAACAGACTATTGTAAAGTGAGAAAGGCTTGTATTCAGTATGCATTTATTGTCATAATCATGTATACTCTGCAATGTTAAATATACTAACTTTGTATAAAATAAAACAGCATTGTAACATCATTTTGCATTTATTTACAAACTTTATATACATTTTTTTTGGTTTCATCATAATATTTTTAAAGACAACACTAAACACTAAAACATTACTATTCTATGCACATATTTTCTTTCTTTTTTCAGTATATTGTCATTACTTATATTTTCCATTATTATTTCACATTATTTATTTATTTAATTAAAACGAACCATGCACCTATTGTTTTTAAAACCTTCATAAATTAAGTGTACAGGTTGCACAGCATTATTGACTTCATCAAAAACACTTTCCGACATATCATTAAACCGTATAGGCAGAAATGTCTCAAAGTTTTCACATACACAAAGTACACGATCACCATATGCTGTTTTCAATTTCCGAATCTTGATAATGCGGAATGGAATATGCGTTGGCAATTCGCTGAGCTTCTTTGTCTCTAAGCCACATGATTGTCCCACAGCATTCAAAACATTCATTGTAGTAATCTATGAACAAAACAAAAGCATATCTATTACACTCTAAAACAGCTTTAATAATATTGTGCAATTAGGGATTTTGCACTATGCATGGCGAATAAATTATACTAGTTATGCAAGAAATGCCCTAACTGTAGCAGATACTACTTTTCTGCATATAGCACAAGTGTTAAGTTCTAATGCACACTTGACACAGGCTATCATGTGTCCACAGGGTAAAAATACAACACCTAGTTCATCTTGATAACAAATTTTACATAATTGTAGGTCACACTTTTGTATCTGTTCGTGAGACAAGTCTTTTCTTTCAGCCTTGTGTATTTGCTCCGCGTGCTCTAACTCTAAAGGCACTTTTATGTCTTGTGCTGCAATCACTTTTTCTTTACGAATAGTGTTCACAAATTCCTGACCTTTAAGCAACACCATGTATTTACAGTTTGGTAACCAACGAGCATGTTGCACTAAAGGGTCATCAGTCATTTGCCAATCCTTTAAAGCAAATCCGCAATAAAAACATATTGTTTTATCCCCTTCACCAGTATAAAAAAATCCAGCTTCACTTAGCTGTTTGGTAAGGTGTTTTAATATTAATGGCCAAACATTTTTATAAGATTCGAAACGTTTTTCAACAGAGCTGTACTCTGGGTGTGCTAGTGCTTTAGTCTTGCAAACTCCCAATTTTTCAAAAGCACACGCCAATTCAACACTGTCTATGGCATATGGACCACATATATCGACACTACCGTTGACTGGTAATACATCATTATTATTATTTATTTGTGATTCAGCAACGTAAGTAGCGGCCAAAGGCCTTGTGGTTCGGTAAAATGAATGCACGGGTAGGTTACCCACTTGCTTTCCAAGCATGTAAGGACAGTGAGGAGACCATCGCAAATGGTCTCTAAAGGGATCATCCCCTTCTTCCCAGTGTGAAAGTTCAATACGACAAAACACACAGCGCACCACATCTTCTCGGTTCAAGTAAAAAAAAACGGCTTTTGCAAGTTCATGCGTCGACAAAAAGCCTACAGGCCAGGATTCAAATGTTAACCATCGATCATGTTCTGATTTTAAATTTAATCCACGTGGTAAACCAACTTGCTCACTTGTTGTATTTGGTACTAACGCCATGTGTTATAATAAAACTTTTTCTTATTGTAAGTTATTAACATTGCACAAGAGCACAGAGTACTTTAAAGCATAATGCATGCTTGTTCACTGTCTGTTCATTACGTTAATGGCACATGACGACACCTAAAAGCAAACAAAATAACCCATCACTCAATCAATCAATCAATCAATCAATACTTGTAAATAAAACGTTAACGTTAATTGACATTAATATATCAAAACACCATTAAAAATAAACTGTATGTTGGCACTAACAGTAACCCATGTACTTATTTTCTTTTTTATAAAGCTACAGTCATTTACATCCCCCCACCCTCCCTTTAACCAATATATAAACAAAAATGAATGTCATGTCATTTTGTTCACATTATCATGTTCAAACCTGTGGATATTCGTTGAGTCCATAGGGAACCACCCATAAATTAAATTTATTATTTTTATTTTTAGAAAATCCAACATGGCCTTGTACTTTTCCCAGTCAACAACAACAACATAGCCATTAATCAAGAAAGCAATCATTGTCCCAGTCATGTACAGGTAATGCATTTTTTTTTGTCTACGAGTTTTCAGTAGTGGTAAAATGGAATAGCATTTTTAAGTTGGACTTACCTGAGTTTTAAACAGTTCACTCTTTGGCAGTGGTTTCGCTTTAGTGCGTTTCGGTTTTTTTTCAGCGACTGCTACGGCGGTAAGGCTATTCTTTCCAAGTTTCTAAAAATAAATAAAATAAACCGCTATAAATACCTAAATTCAGGTTAATACATACATTTCATAAAATAAAACATAAAACAAAAAAAATGAAACAAGTTAGTTTAAAAGAATCATCTCACCTTTACTTGCAGTGACTTATTGCTCTTCCCTTCTAGTGGGCTCAAAAGTGCAATGGTTTCTTCTCCCTCAGACATGTAAGGTATGCCGATTATCTGCAAACAAATAAATAAAATCATTAATTACCTAATCAATAAATAATTGCTTGTAAATATATTAATCAATAAATGTATAAATGAATAAATATATAAATAAATACCTACCCCACAACAAGGTTAAGTATTTTCCACCAACACCAAAACTGTTAAACAAGACCAGGGGGTTTCATGCAACGCAGTGTGTTCAAAGGTAGTCCACCCAAGTGAGAGTTGAAATTATAACGACATGTCTTTATATATGCTACGTTGCATGTATAATCATTTTTTCCCACGCTTTGACCATTCTGTTATCGGTCACGTGGACAGCTAACGTCCCAGGCGAACACCTGTGGCGAATCAAATTTCACATGAATTTGCATTTTGTCACGTACGAAGCAAAACAGGATGTGACTTGTTAACAGTTATCATGCATGTGGACAGCTAACGTCCCAGGCGAACACCTGTGGTAGATCAAATTTCACATGGACTTGCATTTTGTCACGTACGAAGCGAGACAGAATGTCACTGGTTTAGCGTGCATGTGGTTTCACACATGTGTTCACATGCATTTCGCTCTTCCCTGCCACCACGATGGTCAGATTATTTCACCTTCAAGCGTCATGGTCATTTTCCATTGCACTTGTTGTCAAGTCAGATCAATGCCTTCCAATAAGCTCAATTGATATTCACCTCCTGTAAGTTTGTTTTCTGTACTCGCTTCGACGAACATAGAATCAAGTTCTCATCACCGTTTACACGTTAAAGGTAAAAGGTGTGAAAAAACGCACGCTCGCTCTGTCATACACCGACCCGTCGAAATAGCGATTGTTCTATTGAACACAGCCACCGTGGTTAGCGACAGGTTCGTTGAAACACATACACCCAGCCGTATTGTCTCTCTCAACCACCACGCTTCATGAACATTATAAACAGGTAAAGAAAAGGAAAACGTTATTTCAACATGTATGGCGTTAGGCCCTTTGTGAATTATCTTTTTGGAAAAAAAATATCTACCACATTTGAAAGGGGGCGTTAGCCCGAGTCCTAGGACACCTCGTACACGTCTTTAGCGTTATTGGTTCGTGACATATCGGCAAAAATCACAAAAAACACGTGTTTACCCCAAAATCGAGTTTCCAATTTTTTTAAAAAAATATAACGTGTGGTCCATAGCAAAGAGAACGTCTGCCCGAATCCTTGGACCCGTCGTACATGCCTCTAGCGTTATTGCTTCGTGAGATATTGGCGAAATCACAAAAAACACGTGTTTACCCCAAAATCGAGTTTCCAATTTTATTAAAAATTATAACGAGTGGTCCATATCAGAGAGGACGTCACCCCGAGTCCTTGGACCTATCGAACATGCCTCTAGCATGATTGGTTCGCGAGATATTAAAAGCACATGACCTTTTAGTTTTGGTATTTTAATCAAATAAAGAGGCTATAGGAAAGTAGGGGACATCACTACGAGTGCTAGGACACCCTGTATGTTCTAATCCCATGTTTGGTTAGCGAGATATCAAGTTCGGGGCAAATACGAGGGTGGCTCAATAAGAAGTGGTCCAGCTCTCTCATCATCCCACTACTACAGGTTTTCATCCTAGAGGCTTGAAATTTATTTTGGGGGTAGAGGGCATAGGGACCTTTCATTTATGTCAAATAAACGTTTTTGTAGAGTTCCTAGTTTCCAAAATATAGAATTTTCAAAATTCGAGTGTTTTCAAAAAAAACATAAAAGTAAAAACGTTTCATTATAGAAAATAAAGGGCATAAAGACCATTCGTTTGAGCCATGGCACAACGTTCTATCATGTTTAGTTTTCAAACTATCACCTAGTTTCGAAAACAAAAATTTTCAAAAAAAAATTGAAAAATATAACGAGTGGTCCATAGCAAAGAGGACGTCAGCCCGAGTCCAACGATACCTCATTTGTCAAAATCGGACCACGCGTTCGAGAGATATTTAACATGGCTGAGGCTTAGTAGTGGGGCAAGGAGGGTTCTGGAGTGCGTTAGAATCGGCATCACTCCACTACTGACATATCTTCGCGTTTCACATCCCCAGGCCCCAAAACCACCGTCAGTTCAAAAGTTATATATAATTTATGTATGTATATGTATATCAGTTTATTGTGGACACGATAACTGCCGTAATTTTGTACCAATCACTTTGAATTTTTTACCGAATACGTATACCTATAAAATCTCGGTCGAGTTCGTTACTGGGCTAAATCGGTCGTTGGGGGGTGAAAATGGGGGGCTTTTTTTTTTCGAAAAAGTGAAATATTGCTATAACTCTCTTAATATGTGAAATATCGAATCCGTTCAACATTCATACTATGTGTCGGATAAAGCCCAAAAATGTATGTTTGAAGAGTTTTTTTTATAGCACCAACCATTGACCAAAGGGGTGGGAAAAAGTGGGTTTTTCGGGAAACATTAATCATATCTCTCTTAATAGGCACAATATCAAAACCGTACAAAATGGACAATATTCCCATAATAATTACCTGAAACTTTTGTCTGAAAGAATTTTTGATATAGCCCACCATTATGCCAAGGGATGAGAAAAATAATTTCGGAATTATAAGAAAATGCCAAGACCTATCAGTGGTTGCCATGGCAACACTACTAAATTGATGAGGGATGAGCCATCAGACGTTGCCAAGATAACGCACTTGCACGAGATCAGATTCAGATTTCCATCTAAGTGTGAAGCGGCTTCTGTGACGTAACTGGTAGCATGCTGAATGTTTATGCCCAAGGTCGCGAGTTCAAAGCCGGCCGAAGTCGTCGGATTTTCTAAGAGCGCCAAAAATCCCTCAGTATGCTTTCCTTTGGAGGGGAAGTTCCAACGTTCGTTGCGAGTTGCTGGTTGCGGTGGCATCTAGTAGCCAAGTTCACAGCTAGGTGTCGTTGACGGTAGTACCTGGTAGCAACATTAGTAACTACTGCTTGAAATTGACCGTCTGCAGTCCTTACCTGAATTACAGACTAATACAGCCATCCCAAAGTACACGGGGTTACATGACCGCGTTGTCGCAGCCCCTAAACTGAGGAACCAACCAAAATCTCTGCAGTAGATATAATTTTGCGTGAAGAAATAACAGACCGTTACATAGTTGCACATCAGTGTCGAAACCTAGCATAAGGACAGTGTGACCACAAGTATAAAAATGGACCCCAAATGTCAAGAAGGTTACCGTTCCCATAAGACAATAAAATGTTTAAAATAAGCATAAAATGACGAAAAACAAAGTTAATTAAGCTCCAATTATAAAATACCTTCTCGCATTAAATGAGGTCTGATCCTTCTACGAAAATCTGCATATTCTGCCTATTTTCGCCTATCCCCAAGTTTGTCCGGTGAAATCTACCTCCGCCTTCCGGCGTGCCGAGAGGACTTTTTTTATATCCGAAAGTACTAATTGCACCTGTGTGAAGCTAAATTGAATAGGTTAAGAATGTAAACAACGCTCTTAGGTTTCTACGTTCGTTGCCAAGAGCCGACTGCGGTGGCGTCTAGTAGCTAAAGTTCTGGACGTGGCCTAGTAGTCGTTGACGGTGGCGCTTGGCGGCAAAAGTAGGAACTATTTGAAAAATTCTAAGTTGCGGTACTTAAATTAAAAAACAGATAACACACACTAATACAGTCATTCACAATTAACACCGGTTATCAGACAGATTCTACACACACCCAAAGTACACGGCGCTACATGACCGCGTTGTCGCAGCCCCTAAACTGAAGAAGTAACCAACCATATCCGAAAGCGCTTCGAGATATCGAGTTTGTTTGTAGCTGTTTTGTCTCTATAAATAGGCTAAATAGTGATATGAACTTAATTATTTTTAAAAAATTCCATATTGACGCTTAAACTAACAGAAATACCAATTAGTATTTAATAATGTAATTAGGCTACTTCTTATGTCAATAAAATTGAATCAATTAATTATACTAGTTATATTGTCTTTTAAAGGAAGCCTCCGTGGCTTAGGCGGCAGTACGCCGGCCTCTCACCGCTGGGTCCGTGGTTCAAATCCCGGTCACTCCATGCGAGATCTGTGCTGGACGAAACGGAGGCAGACAGGTTTTTCTCCGGGTACTCCGGTTTTCCCTGTCAAAATTTCATTCCAGCAACACTCTCCACTATCATTTCATTTCATCTGTCATTCATTTAATCATTGCCCCAGAGGAGTGCGTCAGGCCTCGGCAGCCGGCACAGTCCATATCCTCGCCGCTAGATGGGGGCTTCATTCATTCCATTCCTGACCCGGTCGGAGACTGGAAGCAGGCTGTGGATTTTCATTCATATTGTCTTTTAAAGGAAACCATTATAATAGCGAGAAAAGTTGATTATTATACTTGGATTTTTACCTTTAAAATGTTAATAAGAAATATATCAAATTAGTTAAAAAATCAGATCTGCAACAAATGATGATAAAATAAAATAATTTAGTGAAAATGAAAACAGTGGGACGAAGGATCTTGCCAGATGACAGACGATGGTACAAACCATATTGTGAACTCTACAACACCAGGAAAACCTCACCGATGCCATCAGAAGGAGACTCCTGGCTTTCTACGGCCACCTGTATAGAATGGCTGTCTTATAAGATCTTCAGGGTAGCCAAGAAAGATACAGCCACTGGGTCCTTGTGGATCAAACAAGTTGAGAAGGATCTTGCTGAACTTAATATTCAGCAAGACACAATTAATGACAGGCGTCGCTACCGTCTGACAGTTGAAACCAGGCCTCTCCTCACATCCATTACAGAATTTCACCACAACGCGTCCAGGAAATGGTCAGAGGAACGTAAGAAAATGTTCAGTAAGAAAATGTAGGATTACAGTACTGGTCCAATAGAAAGGCTCAAGATTCCATCAAAAAAATCAGCCGGCAAACAATCCACCAAAAACACCACAAGTGGCAGACAGCAGCTAAATCATGAGCACCGTGGTCCATGCTGGCCCAAACGACCGAATATATAAATAGTTGGTGATTGTATCTTTATATATATAATTCTTCGACACGTGTGTATGTGACTGAACTCCTCCTAAACGACTGAACCGATTTTGATGGAATTTGGTATGTATATTAGGGTGGATGCATGTATGGTTTAGATTCACAATCTGACACGGTAGGAGGAATGAACACAATTTTAGAACCACAATTTACACACAATTTTAGAACTACAATATACAGTCAAAAACAGTCGTCATGGAAACCACTAGCCTTGGCCTTCGTGAAAGCTGATGTCTTTGGACGGTTTGTCTCTGCACGTTAGAGCCACCTGGTCGCAACCTGTGCAACTACCGCCACTACATGCACTCCGCCCGTGGCGGAAAGTTGTGTTTTATACCAAAGGTGGCAGTGATGTCGAATTCTACTGTTTGTCTCTGCACGTTAGAGCGTTTCAAAGTCCCGTATGCGTTCATATAACATTCATCCGATTGCCATGAAACTTGGGTGATATGTTGTGTGAGCTCCAGGGAAGGTGTTAGGCTTAATAAATCCATTTTACAATAGATAGCGCACGAATAGATTCAACAAATGAGCGACGACGTGCGAAGCGTTTCAAATACCATTCGTCCGATAGCGATGAAACTTGGGTGAGATGTTGTGTACACTCCAGGGAAGGCTTCTGGCTTAGTAAATCAATTTCACATTACGTAGCGCACGACTTGATTCAAGAAATGAGTGACGACGCGCGAAGCGTTTCAACAAAATCCCGTATAAGTTTATATTCCATTCATAGATTGAGATGAAACTTTGATTAGTTGTTTTTTACACTTAAGTGAAGGCTTCTAACTTAGTAATCCATTTCACAGGAGGTTGCGCACGAGTAGATTCAACAAATGAGCGGTGACGTGCGAAGCGTTTCAACAAAGTCCCGTATGCGTTCAAATACCATTCGTCCGATAGCGATGAAACTTGGGTGAGACGTTGTGTACACTTACGTGAGGGTTTCTAACTTAGTAAATCCATTTTACAATAGGTAGCTCACGAGTAGATTCAACGAATGAGCAAAGACGCGCGAACTTTTAATCAAAGTCCCGTATGCGTTCATATACCATTCATCCGATTGCAATGAAACTTGCGTAAGATGTTGTGTACACTTACGTGAAGGTTTCTAACTTAGTAAATCCATTTCACAGGAGGTTTCGCACGAGTAGATTCAACAAATGAGCGATGACGCACGAAGCGTTTCAATAAGGTCCCGTATGCGTTCAAATACCATTCGTCCGATTACGAAGAAACTTGGGTTAGATGTTGTGTACACCCTACGGAAGGTTTCTGGCTTAATAAATCCATTTTACAATAGGTAGCGCACGAGTAGATTCAACAAATGTGTGACGGCACGCGAATCATTTCAACCAAGTACCGTATGCGTCCATATACCATTTATCCGATTGCGATGAAACTTTGGTGAATTGTTGTGTACACTCCAGGAAATGTTTCTGTCTTAGTAAATCCAGTTTTTAATAAGTAGCGCACGAGTAGATTCAACAAATGAGCAACGGCGCGCGAATCGTTTCCACAATGTCCCGTATGCGGTCATATATCATTCATCCGATTGCGATCAGACCTTGGTGAATCATTGAGTACACGCCAGAGAAGGTTTCAGGCTTAGTAAATCTATTTTACAATAGATAGCGCATGAGTCGATTCAACAAATGAGTGACGGCACGCGAATCATTTAAAGAAAATCACTTATGCATTCATATGTCATTCATCCGATTCCGATGAAACTTTGATGAGTTGTTGTGTACACGCCAGGGAAGGTGTTCAACTTGGTAAACCCATTTTACAATATTGGTAGCGCACGAGTAGATGTAACAAATGAGTGACGACGCGCGAAGCGTTCCAACAAAATCCTGTATGCGTTCATATACTATTCATCGATTGCGATGAAACTTTGATGAGTTGTTGTGCACACTTACGTGAAGCTTTCTAACTTAGTAAATTCATTTCACAGTTGGTAGAGCACGAGTAGATTCAACAAATAAGTGACAGCGCACGAATCGTTTAAACCAAATCCCGTATGCGTTAAATGCCACTTATCCGTTTGCGATGAAACTTTGGAGAGTTGTTGTGCACGCTCCAACGAATGTTTCTAAATTAGTTAATTCAATTCACGATAGTTTAGAGGCAGTTAACAGAAATTGAAAAAAATATTGTGTGTCCAAAAGCACTTCAAGAAACAAAGTTACAACACTTTCTTTGATTGGCAGGACAACGTCTGCCGGGTCAGCTTGTATTACTATAAAACAGACGTTTTTTTCTTTCTTAAAAATATATCCAGTGATGGTCAACAGGGTGTGACCTCCATAAATCAAGTATAGGCTCTTTGCGGACTGGAACAAAGGTTGGAATTTGTAGGTGTTTAGATAGGGCATTTTCACTAAATTCTTTTATGTTCGACGATGTCGAAAAGTAAATATTATATGTCAGAAAACTGTATCATAATGAGGGTCAATATAACACTACTTTTCGTTATGAAACAGTTTCTCCCACCAATCACAGCTTAAGAAATAGTTGTGTGACCAATTAGGTGAGGATATCATCGCATCTGCGCTAACTTCCACAGCCTTCTATTTTACATTTCACTGCGTGGCTAGTATCATAGTGGGGGTATTTGAGGAGATCATGGTCTAATACAAGGTAGTCTCTGTGTCCCATGCGCTCTGTTCAGTACATATAACTGGCGAAATATCGGCATATATTTATGAATATTTATGTTCGAACATAAAATAATTACAATTATCGTCAAACATAAACAATCGTATGTAACTCGCCTATAATGGTAATTAAGGCACTCGTATGGATATTATAAAACTCGCTTCGCTCGTTTTATAAAAATACTCGTGCCTCAATTATTGCCATTATAGGCCCGTTACATAATGTACTATAACTTATGTTATCATCAATTAAAGGCCTATGATTGTTACAGATCTGATTTTTAGCCTACTTTTCACATTTTGCAAAAAGGAGGAAAAAGTAGACTTATGAGATCGATCCGGGAAAATGTGTGTGTGTCTGTCTGTCTGTCTGTGTGTGTGTGTGTGTGTGTGTGTGTAGCCCCCTATCAACTCCTAAACGGCTGCAGCAATCGAAACCAAATTTAGTATGAGTAAAGATGTATACCGGAATATCTCAAGCCCATATTTGAAAATTATGTCAGTGCTACCAACTGCTGAAAAACGGCACTAGAAATTTCAGCTCCATGTTGGATATCTTGGAAGGTATGCATGGGAGCTATTCAAAAATTGGCCCACATGTAGATAATACTATTTCAGTTTAATTGCCAGTAGACCATACATGACAGTGTTTCCAAGATAATTTTAAGCCATCTTATAGGTCCAAATTTGAAATGCATATAACTTCTACACTATCAATTGGATTTCAACGAAATTTTGTATGTAATATGTGTACATAAACATATATGACTGAGCGTATTCTTAAGAGCCACCAGGGCTGCCAACTGTTAATAATTGCTCTCTCTATTTTTTAAAATCCAATTACCAATATATCAGAAAGTATGCAAGCCGACAGCCTTAAACTATGCACACGTATAGTACCTGACATTTTAGATTAATTTGGAGTAACTTATCTACGTCAGTTCTACCAAAATGATTCTAAGCCTGCTGATAGGACCAATTCTTAAAAACATGTAACTTCTATAATATCAGTTGGATTTCAACCAAATTTCGTAAGTCTTATGTGTACCATAACAGATATGACTATAAGTATTCTTAAGAGCAATCAGGGCTGCCAACTGTTAATAAATGGTGTCTATATTTTTTTACCCTAATATCAATATATCAGTAAGCCTCCGTGCCTTAGGCGGCAGCACGCCGGCCTCTCACCGCTGGGTCCGTGGTTCAAATCCCGGTCACTCCATGTGAGATCTGTGCTGGACAAAACGGAGGCAGACAGGTTTTTCTCCGGGTACTCCGGTTTTCCCTGTCAAAATTCCATTCCAGCAACACTCTCCACTATCATTTCATTTCATCTGTCATTCATTTAATCATTGCCCCAGAGGAGTGCGTCAGGCCTCGGCAGCCGGCACAGTTCATATCCTCGCCGCTAGATGGGGGCTTCATTCATTCCATTCCTGACCCGGTCGGAGACTGGAAGCAGGCTGTGGATTTTCATTCTTTTCATCAATATATCAGAAAGTATGCAAGCCAACAGCTCTAAACTTTGCACAAGTTTAGCACCTGCCATTCTAGATTAATTTGGAGTAATTAATATAAGTCAGTCCTGCCAACATGTGCCTGCTGATAGGTCCATTTTAAAAATACATGTAACTTTTATACTAACAAATGGATTTCATCCAAAATTGGCACAACCAAATATCATAATATTTCAGATTATTTCTGACCAGCACACGCATGACATTGTTGCCAGCATGCATTTACGCGTGCTGATAGATCCAATGTCTAACTGCATATAACGTCCATTGGACTTCAACCACATTTTGTATTCTGTACCTTAAGAGATGGAACTAATAATACTGTATATTCAGTCACCAGAGTTGCAAACTGTAGTGCTGTATTAGGCTACATTATACCAGGTATATTTCGAACTAATTAGACATTTCAATATTACCAACTTAATTTCGTCATTATTCTAGATAAGTTCATACACTGTAGAATAATCATTGGCTTGAATATTAATTTTAAGAAAAGTAGGCTCTTTAGTTTGTCACGGAACTTCTTGTTTGGTTTTTACTAATTTGTTATATTTTAAATTAATTTTTCTAAGGTAAAAATCCAAGTATAAGCATCAACTTTGCTTGCAATTATAATGGTTTCTTTTAAATAACAATTTCTGAGCAGGGTCATAACGTGGCCGAAACTAGTATAATTAATTGAAAATCCACAGCCTGCTTCCAGTCGACCGACCGGGCCAGGGAATGGAATAAATTATGCTCCCATCTAGCTAACGTATCCTGTCGCACTCCCCTGGGGCAATGATTAAATGGATGACAGATGAAATGAAATGATAGTTTAGGATGTTGCTGGAATGAAATTGTGACAGGGAAAACCTGATTACCCGGAGAAAAACCTGTCTGCCTCTGCTTTGTCCAGCAAAATTAATTAATTAATTAATTAATTAATTAATATTATTAATTCAATTGTATGGATATAAGATGTAATTAAGTTATTAAATTATCATTGGTATTTCTGTTAGTCTATAAATAAAGTTAGCATTCTGCTTGAACATTCTCAATTTTTTAGCTTAGTTTCATTTTAAGGGGCGTACGCCTCTGTATATGGTTGTATGTAATTCCTACTTCTTTTAAATCCTTTTCTACCTCTGTGAACCACGCTCCCTTTGTTTTCTTACCCAGAAAGTAGGTAACGATTTTGTTAAATGACCATAGAACACAATCCTCCTCTTTCTCATCAAGTCAGTGATTTTGGTAACATGTGTGTAGAGTTCAAGGTTATGTCTCCGTCAGTAATCACCGTTTTCATTGACTGGGCGCAAGATTTTCCGTAAGGTCTTCCTTTCTTTGGTTTCAAGTTTCTCCATAAGACCTCTTCTGTGCATCGTAAGGCACTCTGCAGCATATTATCATTATTGTTATTATTATTATTATTATTATTATTTGGCTATTCTTCTTCTTCTTGTTATTATTATTATTATATGTGGAAACTGAATTGGGAGAATTGACACCAGATAATATTATTTCTGTGATGTTACGGAACCAGCAATCATGGGATCATGTAGCAGTGTATGTGGAGGATGTCCTTCGCCAGAAAAAGCAGAATCTGGAAGCGTACGAGTGTCCTTAAGAAGAAATGAAGAAAGAAGAAGTCTGAATGGCTAAGTAAGCACGACATCACCCTGAAGTAATGCGAGAGCGGTTCCGGGGTGATGAACGCATCGTGGGAAAAGGGAGGTGGTTTTTAGTGGGTAAGAATCCCACACTACTGTGGAGTGCGGACCCTTCACAAGTGTCGTTTGAAGATTTTCCACAGTCCCTCGTTAAAAAATACCTTGGGCACAGCAGGAAAGCACGTTACCGCTGCACCACGCAGCCAGTCAGAAAAGTTTTTCTTTAAGAATTATTTTTTAATGAATTTTGAAAAAAAAATTGTGTAATTTAGTAGTTGGAAACATTAAGATGCTATTCGACAAATGTGAGCAAGGTATATAAAGAAATGTGAAACTCTCCTGAGTTGTAATGTGACCCTTGTGCAAGAGAATATCCATAAGAAAATTACGCAGGGACGTAGTTTTATGTCTCGTACAGAAATGTAGCACGAATTAAAACAATGTGGTCGCTGTACTACTATCATATGCGATGTTGGGGGAGTGGTTGAGATAATGAGTAGGAAGTACAAGTTGAATAGTTAATATGTCGTGTTGGATATTCCCCAAGCCAAGAAGAGGAGCGCTCTCTGCAACTCGCTTTTCAAAGCTTGTCCCAACAATACACATTCTTCTCGTCCAGGGTTAATCACTCAAATGGCAGAGCGTGTTCTAGAATTCCCTGAGCCTGGCCAGGCCGTTCCTTCCTCTTCCCATTTAACTGTTTTGTTTCCCGAAACTCAACTGAATAGAAACGAATTCCCTTGCCGTTTTTCCCTAGAGCAAGGAGGGATCTGCAGCATGTGAAGCTCTGATTAAAACCCTCTCTCCTTTCGCCCCCAGACGCGTTGTAATAAGACTTGAGGGTCAGGGGGTCGTAAGGTTGCTAGGGGGAGGGGGGCATCCTAATACCTCTGGGGACCCTAACGACTCGTCAACACTGTCTCAGAGGAATATCTACTCATCATAACCTCTTTGTCATATCCTCTTCCTTACGATGATAATAAACAACACGTTCACCAAAATCTAAGAGCAAAACCCGCGCGCGTGCGAACACATTCTTGCAAAATATTATTATGTAAGTTCTTTTCCTCCCATCCCGCCTGAGTTCTGTATATATGAAGTGAAATCCCAACAATGCTCGCTCAGAATATTATTGTGATTCTTGTGCCTGCCTCGAGAAACATAATATTCTATTAAATAATAGAATTCACGTGCCAGAAGGAAATATTTTGAGTTACTGTAAATTCTCATTTGAATACAAGACTGCATGTTTCTGAGGGTTAATAAATTGGATTCAGAGCTACAGTGAGAAATAGACAATGTCCATAGAATATTATGAATCCAAGCAGGCTCCTACAAGGTTTGTACTTCAAAATAATGTACGAGGAGTATTATGGAAGGCTATTCCCTGCTGGGTGTCACCATGAGCCTTAGCAATGCCAGTACTTCTTTTAGCAACACACACAAGCAACTGACGGCAGACGCCTCCTTACCGTTTGCCGTCATGACGTTAAATATAACTTCCTATCTAAGAAAAAAGGGCATACGTAAGATAGTAGCAGAAGATTAGTGAATTCCAATTTTTGTATACTTACTCTTCCCTGAATCCTCCTCCACATACAGTACAAGTAAATGCCTTCTAATGTAGTTTACCAACGGCAGGTACGACATTTTTTTTTTTGCGTAGCTTTTCGAGATAATGTTTTACTATGGAAAACATTGAAAGAATTTACAGTGTTGCCATATTGACAATTAATGTATAATTATTCAGGACGATCAAAACATGTTTATGCTCAACTCTAGGGGATGTCTCATTAGTAATGTCACCGATAGAGGTGGCTACGCTAGCTAAAGCGCAGCGTTAGGTGATGGGACAAGGCTCTCTGGTGAATCCGTAGAATTGCGAGTTCGAGCCTCATCGTCAGCCGTCTTTGAAATGGTTTTCCGTGGTTTCTCATTTTCAACATCAGGCAAATGCTGTGACGGCCGCTTCCATCCCCCATCCTTGCCCAGTGTCATTCATCTTCATCCATTTCATCTCTCATCACGGCACGCAGGTCGCAGACGGGCGTCGACTAGTAAGACTTGCACTCAACCTCTCAGGAGGCCACACGAAGAAAAATAAGTAATGTCGTATTTTAAGGAAAATTTTATTTGGAAAGTTTTCCGAAAAGAAATTAAACTATTCTTCAAAGTAGAGACCATCCGATTCAATGTTCTTAAGCCATCTTTCAGCGACCTCTCTTATCCCGCGACGGTACCAGTCTCTGGGTTTTGATGCGAAAAATTCGGCAAGACTTACTTCCACAGCTTTAATGTTTTAAAAATTTCTTCCATGCAAGAAACGGTCCATGGATCAAAAAAGGTGATAATCTGAAGACACAAGATTAGGGATGTATGCTGGATATGGTAGCAGTTCATTTCCTCCCAATTCCTGAAATTTTTGCCATGGTTGTTCGCGCAGTGTGTTGTCTCGCATTGTCCTGCTGCAAGAACACTCCTTTTCGGTTTACTAATGCAGGATATCTCCGTCTCAATATTTCATGAACTCGTTCCAGTTGTTGAGAATAAAGATCCGCAGTGACTGTACGCCCGTTTGGTACAAACTCCCAGTGAATCACTCCTTCAAAATTCCACCAGACATACAACATCACTTTGGGGCCGAACCGATCCTTTTTAACGATGACTTTGGCAAGTTTACGGGGACTGAGCCACTGTTTCAAGGCGTCAGCGTTGCGGTAATAGATCCATATTTCATCACATGTGACAATTCTCATGATAAATCTATCATCCATGGGGTTACCAATAAGCCGACGACAGATATCCACTCTACTTTGAGCCTGTTCAAGAGGTATAGATCTACAGCTTCTGATTGATTTCCCAAGTTCCTTAATCTGGCGATGTATAGTATCTTTTGATGATACATTCTCGCAATGTACACAATGATAGTCATGGCCTCCTGTAAATAGCTTGGCGAACCAAAGAAAACCAAATCTATCTTATAAAACACCAAACTTGATTTAATTTAATTGATTTAATATGAGGTGCCCTTTGCTAGTGCTACCTCTGTACAAAATTTCATTAAATTAGGTTTCATCGTGTTTGAATTGATATGGGGAATCGATTTGCACACATACATGGCCGCTATCTGCAAATTATTGGGCTGATGACCTTGTAGTTTGGTCAAAAGATATTTTGTTTTCATACATAAAGGTATTATATTGCAAAAATTGGTAGAGATCAGATGATTAGGTTGGTCGTAATTTGATTTAAGCTTTTAACATTTCGGTGGCCACCATTACGTTTCCGCCAAGATGGCGGCGATATAAAACATGACACTGAGGTGTCCTTTGCTTGTGCTACCACTGTACCAAATTTCGTTCAATTCGGTTTCACCGTGTTCGAATAGATAGGGGGGGACTCACACACACACACACACACACACACACACACACACACAGACTCACACACAGACAGACACACAATTTTTCGCCCTGTGTTGATCTCATAAGTCTACTTTCATTTTTTTTGTGCAAAAAATCGAAAGTAGGCTAAAAACGACATTACTTATGAGACATCCTAATATATTAAGCGGGTGACGTTAAAACCGAAGTCCGCTCTTGTACAAAAAAAAAAAAGCTACAACTATGTTCAACCGCCCCGACCATTCTGGGCGAGAGCTTCTATGTCCCTTGTTAGCCTATTTTCAATTTTGAAAAAATAGGCTTATGAGATCACCTTTTGTCCGTGTGTGTGCGTGTGTGTGTGTGAGGTGTGTGTGTGTGTGTCCCTAATAAATTCTAAACGGCTGGAGCGATTTCAATCAAACTCGGTAAGTTATAGCACTGTTCCGGACGACCCCGACCGTGTACTTCAAATTTTGTTACGTCTCATCAATCGAACATGGCGGCTGTGAGAAATATTTCACCAGCCTTCAATATCTCCGAAGCTATTGCCGATATCACCCTGGAATTTTTTTACGGTGATAAAGGGAACTACTAGAAGTCCACCTATGTGACTTTTGAAAAACTGGTAACTACTAAACCAACATGGCGGCCACGCGAATTTGCGACCTTTAAATAGACGTTTCTCGCGATTTAACCAACCAATCGCAATAAAACTTCGTACAGTATATGTTTTAACACATTGTAATGCACCGACATCTAATTTCGTTCAATAGTTTACATAACCACAAGATGGCGGCTGTGCTAAATATTTCACTGGCATTCTATATCTCTGAAACTATTAGCGGTATCACCCTGAAATTTTGTGCGGAGATAAAAGGCACCACTGGAAGTTCATCTATAAGACTTTCAAAAACCGGTTCACTACAAAACGAACATGGCGGCCAAGCGAATTTGAAAATTTTAAATAGACCTTTCTCGCGATTTAATGTTCCAAACGCAATGGAATCTGGTACAGGAAATATTTATACACATTGAAATGCACTGGTATATAATTTAGTTCAATTGTTTACATAACCACAAGATGAAGGCTATGCGAATTTTAAAATTAAGTTTTTATTTCTTGTGTCGTAATCATGCGATTGAAGTGAAAGTTTGAATAATGAACCTACGCAATAATTTTCCTTTAATGGTACATGACTCTATGGTCTATACTTTTAACAATCCAACATGGCGACCATACGAAATATTTAGACGGCTCTGAATATCTACGAATCTATTATTGCAACCAAACTGAATGTTCATGTTCATAGGGGCTATACACTTAAGTTGACCTATAGGACTTTAAATAACCTGGTGATCACAAATCCAACATGGCGGCGACGCGAAATATAAATATTCACATGGACTTTTCTCGCAATTTAACCATCCGAATGCAGTGAAACTTGGTACAGTAAATCCTTATACGAATGTTAATCCACTGGCATGTAATTTATTTCAATTGTTTCCATAACCACAAGATGGCAGCTGTGCGAAATTTTAAAATCTCCTTGTTACTTCTTGTGTCCTAATCATGCGATTGAATTTGGAATGCTACACGTACACAATAATCTTCTTGTAACAGTACATAACTCTAGGACCTACATATATAAAATCCAGCATGGCGACCATCCGAAATATTTAGTCGGTTCTAAATATCTACGAATCTATTACAGCAATCAAACTGAAATTTTTTATTTTGATAGTGGCAGTTAACATAAGTAGGATATGTGAAAATAGGCTGTATCGTTCTTCACGGAACTACTTGTTTTTTGTTTTTTTTGTTTTACTGCATGTTTTTAGGCTATTTTCATTTATGAAATAAGTAGGCTTATATGTGTGAGCATGTGTGTGTCCCTAATAAAATCTAAACGGCTGCAGAGATTTTAATGAAACTCGGTGAGGACATAGTACAATTTTGTCCAACCCCGACCGTGCCCTTGAAATTTTATTATGTCTGAGCAATCCAACATGGCGGCTGTGCAAAATATTTCACCGGCATTCTATAGGCTATCTCCTAAACCTTTACTGATATCACCCTGAAAATTTGTACTGTGATGAAGGGCACTACCAGAAGTTTACCTATGAGACTCTCGAAAACCTATTGACTACAAAATTAACATGGCGGTCAAGCGAAGTTGAATTATTTAAAGAGACTTTTCTCGCGATTTAATCTTCCTATCGCAGTGAAACATGGTACAGCAAATGTTTATACACATTGTAATGCACTGACATCTAAATTAGTTCAATTGTTTGCATAACCTCAATATGGCGGCTGTGGTAAATTTTAAAATTAAGTTATTATTTCTTGTGTCCTAATCATGCCATCAAAGTCAACGTTTGAATAGTGAAATTAAGCAATTATCGTAATCTAATAGTACATAACTCTATGGCCTACGCATATAAAAAAATCAAAATAGCGACCATCCGAAATATTTAGACGGTTCTCAATATCTATTAATCTGTGACAGCAATCAAACTGAAATTGTGTGTATTGATAAAGGCTATGAACATAAGTTCACGACTTTCAATAACCTGGTCAGCACAAATCCAACATGGAGGTGACGCGAAATGTAAATATATAAATGGACGTTTCTCGCAATTTAACCACCCGAGCGTAAACTTGGTATCGTAAATACTTATACAAATTTCAATCCACTGACATCTAATTTATTTCAATTGTTTTCATAACCACAAATGGCGGCTGTGCGAACTGGTGTCCGGACATAACGTACCACGGACAAAACGTACCACTTGATTTTCGAGGACATAACGTACCACCTAGGTCGTTATCTACCTAAGAACGGTTTTCCCGTAATCCCCAAATATTTACGCTAGGACATAACGTACCACTTGATGTCAGACAGGCATTCCAGTTACAGGTTCATTACCACATAAACATGCGTGGCGATCACACTGTGCGGCTTTAAACATTTTGGTATTGTAACATGGAGTTGTGTGCAACGATAAGGGCGGTTTATGTGCGCACTTCGACGGATGAAATACGAATTGTACATTGAAAGTTGAAAGAGAAAGAAGAAATATGTCAAGTATGATGAACGGTTTGACAGAATAATGAAGCGGTATGAAGAGAATGGAAACTTGAAATCTTGCTTGAGAGTTCTCTCATATTCGCAGAACTTGGAATAAAACTTCACATGACGAACTTGCAGTTCACTTAGAATGAAACATCCCATGACGAACTTGCTATTCACGAGGATATAAATCCCACAAAAACATTTTTTAAATAAAAAAAAAGCAATGTAAAGAAAACGAAAAATGACCAGAGCCTAACCACACCTGATTTTAAACATTCCAAAGCCTGGATAAAGTGTGATGAGAATCCAAAAACTTATTTATTACCAGGATTAATTGAGCAATACCGAGCAAGTGGCCGTGCGGTTAGGTTTTAATGCACCCTAAATACTTCCCACTCTTTCAGGTGGTACGTTATGTCCCGTGGTACGTTATGTCCCGTGGTACGTTATGTCCCGTGGTACGTTATGTCCGTGGTACGTTATGTCCGTGGTACGTTATGTCCCGTGGTACGTTATGTCCGTGGTACGTTATGTCCCGTGGTACGTTATGTCCGTGGTACGTTATGTCCCGTGGTACGTTATGTCCGTGGTACGTTATGTCCCGTGGTACGTTATGTCCGTGGTACGTTATGTCCCGTGGTACGTTATGTCCGTGGTACGTTATGTCCCGTGGTACGTTATGTCCCGTGGTACGTTATGTCCGTGGTACGTTATGTCCCGTGGTACGTTATGTCCGTGGTACGTTATGTCCCGTGGTACGTTATGTCCGTGGTACGTTATGTCCCGTGGTACGTTATGTCCCGTGGTACGTTATGTCCCGTGGTACGTTATGTCCGTGGTACGTTATGTCCCGTGGTACGTTATGTCCCGTGGTACGTTATGTCCCGTGGTACGTTATGTCCGTGGTACGTTATGTCCCGTGGTACGTTATGTCCCGTGGTACGTTATGTCCCGTGGTACGTTATGTCCCGTGGTACGTTATGTCCCGTGGTACGTTATGTCCCGTGGTACGTTATGTCCCCGTGGTACGTTATGTCCGTGGTACGTTATGTCCGTGGTACGTTATGTCCCGTGGTACGTTATGTCCGTGGTACGTTATGTCCCGTGGTACGTTATGTCCGTGGTACGTTATGTCCGTGGTACGTTATGTCCGTGGTACGTTATGTCCGTGGTACGTTATGTCCCGTGGTACGTTATGTCCCGTGGTACGTTATGTCCGTGGTACGTTATGTCCTCGGTACGTTATGTCCGTGGTACGTTATGTCCGTGGTACGTTATGTCCGTGGTACGTTATGTCCCGTGGTACGTTATGTCCCGTGGTACGTTATGTCCCGTGGTACGTTATGTCCGTGGTACGTTATGTCCGTGGTACGTTATGTCCGTGGTACGTTATGTCCCGTGGTACGTTATGTCCCGTGGTACGTTATGTCCCGTGGTACGTTATGTCCCGTGGTACGTTATGTCCGTGGTACGTTATGTCCCGTGGTACGTTATGTCCCGTGGTACGTTATGTCCCGTGGTACGTTATGTCCCGTGGTACGTTATGTCCCGTGGTACGTTATGTCCGGTGGTACGTTATGTCCCGTGGTACGTTATGTCCCGTGGTACGTTATGTCCCGTGGTACGTTATGTCCCGTGGTACGTTATGTCCGTGGTACGTTATGTCCCGTGGTACGTTATGTCCGTGGTACGTTATGTCCCGTGGTACGTTATGTCCCGTGGTACGTTATGTCCCGTGGTACGTTATGTCCGGTCGTGGTACGTTATGTCCCGTGGTACGTTATGTCCCGTGGTACGTTATGTCCCGTGGTACGTTATGTCCGTGGTACGTTATGTCCCGTGGTACGTTATGTCCCGTGGTACGTTATGTCCCGTGGTACGTTATGTCCGTGGTACGTTATGTCCGTGGTACGTTATGTCCCGTGGTACGTTATGTCCCGTGGTACGTTATGTCCGTGGTACGTTATGTCCGTGGTACGTTATGTCCCGTGGTACGTTATGTCCGTGGTACGTTATGTCCGTGGTACGTTATGTCCGTGGTACGTTATGTCCGTGGTACGTTATGTCCCGTGGTACGTTATGTCCCGTGGTACGTTATGTCCCGTGGTACGTTATGTCCCGTGGTACGTTATGTCCCGTGGTACGTTATGTCCCGTGGTACGTTATGTCCCGTGGTACGTTATGTCCGTGGTACGTTATGTCCCGTGGTACGTTATGTCCGTGGTACGTTATGTCCGTGGTACGTTATGTCCGTGGTACGTTATGTCCCGTGGTACGTTATGTCCGTGGTACGTTATGTCCCGTGGTACGTTATGTCCCGTGGTACGTTATGTCCGTGGTACGTTATGTCCGTGGTACGTTATGTCCCGTGGTACGTTATGTCCCGTGGTACGTTATGTCCGTGGTACGTTATGTCCGTGGTACGTTATGTCCGTGGTACGTTATGTCCCGTGGTACGTTATGTCCGTGGTACGTTATGTCCCGTGGTACGTTATGTCCGTGGTACGTTATGTCCGTGGTACGTTATGTCCCGTGGTACGTTATGTCCCGTGGTACGTTATGTCCCGTGGTACGTTATGTCCGTGGTACGTTATGTCCGTGGTACGTTATGTCCGTGGTACGTTATGTCCCGTGGTACGTTATGTCCCGTGGTACGTTATGTCCCGTGGTACGTTATGTCCGTGGTACGTTATGTCCCGTGGTACGTTATGTCCCGTGGTACGTTATGTCCCGTGGTACGTTATGTCCCGTGGTACGTTATGTCCCGTGGTACGTTATGTCCCGTGGTACGTTATGTCCCGTGTACGTTATGTCCGTGGTACGTTATGTCCGTGGTACGTTATGTCCCGTGGTACGTTATGTCCGTGGTACGTTATGTCCCGTGGTACGTTATGTCCGTGGTACGTTATGTCCGTGGTACGTTATGTCCCGTGGTACGTTATGTCCCGTGGTACGTTATGTCCGTGGTACGTTATGTCCGTCGGTACGTTATGTCCGTGGTACGTTATGTCCGTGGTACGTTATGTCCCGTGGTACGTTATGTCCCGTGGTACGTTATGTCCCGTGGTACGTTATGTCCCGTGGTACGTTATGTCCGTGGTACGTTATGTCCGTGGTACGTTATGTCCGTGGTACGTTATGTCCCGTGGTACGTTATGTCCCGTGGTACGTTATGTCCGTGGTACGTTATGTCCCGTGGTACGTTATGTCCGTGGTACGTTATGTCCGTGGTACGTTATGTCCGTGGTACGTTATGTCCCGTGGTACGTTATGTCCCGTGGTACGTTATGTTCGTGGTACGTTATGTCCCGTGGTACGTTATGTCCGTGGTACGTTATGTCCCGTGGTACGTTATGTCCGTGGTACGTTATGTCCCGTGGTACGTTATGTCCGTGGTACGTTATGTCCGTGGTACGTTATGTCCGTGGTACGTTATGTCCGTGGTACGTTATGTCCCGTGGTACGTTATGTCCCGTGGTACGTTATGTCCCGTGGTACGTTATGTCCGTGGTACGTTATGTCCGTGGTACGTTATGTCCGTGGTACGTTATGTCCGTGGTACGTTATGTCCGTGGTACGTTATGTCCGTGGTACGTTATGTCCGTGGTACGTTATGTCCGTGGTACGTTATGTCCGTGGTACGTTATGTCCGTGGTACGTTATGTCCGTGGTACGTTATGTCCGTGGTACGTTATGTCCGTGGTACGTTATGTCCGTGGTACGTTATGTCCGTGGTACGTTATGTCCCGTGGTACGTTATGTCCGTGGTACGTTATGTCCGTGGTACGTTATGTCCGTGGTACGTTATGTCCGTGGTACGTTATGTCCGTGGTACGTTATGTCCGTGGTACGTTATGTCCGTGGTACGTTATGTCCGTGGTACGTTATGTCCGTGGTACGTTATGTCCGTGGTACGTTATGTCCGTGGTACGTTATGTCCGTGGTACGTTATGTCCGTGGTACGTTATGTCCGTGGTACGTTATGTCCGTGGTACGTTATGTCCGTGGTACGTTATGTCCGTGGTACGTTATGTCCGTGGTACGTTATGTCCGTGGTACGTTATGTCCGTGGTACGTTATGTCCGTGGTACGTTATGTCCGTGGTACGTTATGTCCGTGGTACGTTATGTCCCGTGGTACGTTATGTCCCGTGGTACGTTATGTTCGTGGTACGTTATGTCCGTGGTACGTTATGTCCGTGGTACGTTATGTCCGTGGTACGTTATGTCCGTGGTACGTTATGTCCGTGGTACGTTATGTCCGTGGTACGTTATGTCCGTGGTACGTTATGTCCGTGGTACGTTATGTCCGTGGTACGTTATGTCCGTGGTACGTTATGTCCCGTGGTACGTTATGTCCGTGGTACGTTATGTCCGTGGTACGTTATGTTCCGTGGTACGTTATGTCCGTGGTACGTTATGTCCGTGGTACGTTATGTCCGTGGTACGTTATGTCCGTGGTACGTTATGTCCGTGGTACGTTATGTCCGTGGTACGTTATGTCCGTGGTACGTTATGTCCGTGGTACGTTATGTCCGTGGTACGTTATGTCCGTGGTACGTTATGTCCGTGGTACGTTATGTCCGTGGTACGTTATGTCCGTGGTACGTTATGTCCCGTGGTACGTTATGTCCGTGGTACGTTATGTCCGTGGTACGTTATGTTCCGTGGTACGTTATGTCCGTGGTACGTTATGTCCGTGGTACGTTATGTCCCGTGGTACGTTATGTCCGTGGTACGTTATGTCCGTGGTACGTTATGTCCGTGGTACGTTATGTCCGTGGTACGTTATGTCCGTGGTACGTTATGTCCGTGGTACGTTATGTCCGTGGTACGTTATGTCCGTGGTACGTTATGTCCGTGGTACGTTATGTCCCGTGGTACGTTATGTCCGTGGTACGTTATGTCCGTGGTACGTTATGTCCGTGGTACGTTATGTCCCGTGGTACGTTATGTCCGTGGTACGTTATGTCCCGTGGTACGTTATGTTCTATAACCGTGCGAACTTGTATCCTAATCATGCGATTGAAGTTTGAATAAAACACCTACGCAATAATCTTCCCCTAACAGTACATAACTCTATGGCCTACATATATAAAAATCCAACATGGAGACTATCTGAAATATTTAGTTGGTTCCCAATATGTAGGAATCTATTACAGCAATCGAACTGAAATTGTGTATGTTGATAGAGGCAATTAACATAAGTATGATATATGAAAATAGACTATTTAGCTCTTGACTTTTTGTAGCCGATTGTGCCCAATGAATGGGCGGGGCACAAGATATACATAAATACATTCCTGAAAAGAATAACATGAATTAGTTAATATTCACAATTAAATATTAATTAATTGAATATTAACGAATACTTGTAACTTTTTCCAGGAATGTATTTATGTATATCTTGTGCCCCGCCCATTCAGAGCCTCCGTGGCTTGGACGGCAGCACGCCGGCCTCTCACCGCTGGGTCCGTGGTTCAAATCCCGGTCACTCCATGTGAGATTTGTGCTGGACAATGCGGAGGCAGACAGGGTTTTCTCCGAGTACTCCGGCTTTCCCTGTCACAATTTCATTCCAGCGATACTCTCCACTACCATTTCATTTCATCTGTCATTCATTTAATCATTGCCCCAGGGAAGTGCAACAGGCTTCGGAAGCTAGATGGGGGCTTTATTCATTCCATTCCCTGATCCGGTCAGTCGACTGGAAGCAGGCTGTGGATTTTCATTTCACCCCGCCCATTCATTGGGTGCAATCGTGTTGACCGACTGAAAAGCTACAACACCGAAACCAGAATGGCTTCAAACCATTAGCTCTTCGCGGAACTACTTGTTTTGTTTCATTTCATCACTGTATTTTTGGTAGGCCTAGTTATTCATTCATTTACTTCATTTGCAAATGAGGGTAATTCCCCGGTAGCAAATTGTACAATTACAGAACATTACCAACAATAATATCAAGGACACGTAATGTACACAAGTCGTGATTTGGGAACTATAGTAATTGCAAAGTTAATTTCCAAAGTGACGTAAATCCATGAAATGAAGAACTTCAAAAATCGCTTTTTAGTTTCTTCGTATAATTAAATTCAGATATGATTATGAATCTATAATGTAATTGCATTCATTACTTTGATGCACATCCTGACACTGTGTTTTAAAAATCTCCTATCAATGGAAATGGTGGTAATCATCTCCTGTAAGTTGGAGTTAGGACGTCTTGGAAATAAATTGACATACGCTTTGAGTGACATTTATGTACATTTAGATGGTTTAAACACAACACACACAAACTGATGCTCTACATATTCTTCAAAGTTAGCCATGGCCTTGATTTATCACGTGATATCACGTGATGTCCAGAGAGCCATCGGATTGGTCAACATGGATATAAGACACATTGGAAATAAATACACGTTGGAGTTACATCACTTTACAAATACTGTAAACTTAGTTTTTAGATCTCTGTTAATATGTGATATACGACGTATTACGACTTACAACCGTTTCTATACGTTGAGAGAACCTATAAACTTCCTTATGAAAGAAATAATTGAAAAACCGTCAATTTTGGATTTACGTGACTTTGGAAATAAGCCCTTCAATTATAGGTACCGTACACCGTAGCATTTACACAAAATTTCAGTCTCCTCTTAAACAGACCAGTAGCCTTTGGTTGGGGAAAGGCTTTAAGACTGTGGCAGGTAATGGTTCCAATTATCAATACCACGGTTAATGAAAGAATATTTCCCATAATTTGTACGCTGTGGTCGGCCCTTGACTTTATGTGGATGATCTGCCCTGCTCAGGTAGGTGAGATTTCCCAGACGTTTACTTAGTTCTCCCCATGCTGGCGATTAGTATAACCATAGCGTATAGTCTGGATTTCGTCCTTTTATCTTCCAGAGATTCCCACCCTAATTTTCCTATCATTCGAGTTACTCTATTTCTAGGATTAAAATCGTGGATCACGGCATAAAGACGTCACCAAAAAACCAGTTCCCGAGCCAGGGAAATTAATTACACGAGATTGAAATCCCTATCGCCCATCCGGGAATCGAACCTGGGTCCCTTCGGGTGAAAGCCTACTTGACACCATGTTACGCCTGTATTCGATCATGATCTTGTATCTACTGCTTTGTATACGAGTGAAACGTGGAAAATGACAGCTAGTATTGTTAGAAAGATAAATCTCCATTACCAGTGATGTACAGTATTCTGAAAATACGATACACCGATGAATAGGCCTAGCATTGAAGAACTGATTCAGTGTTGTGGCCTGCCTACCCTATGCCAACTCCGATAATGATGCTGATAATGATGATGATGATGATGATGATGATAAGAAAAAGGGGTCGGATATTTAGGTTATTGACCCCTAATGGTTTGGGTGATAATGAAACATGATGAATAGAAACCTACAGTTAAAACGAATTACAAACTTAAAACTAACTTACATACTAGAAGGGGTCATCCATGATATACGTTCGCAAAATTGCCATAACAACTAACCACCCTCCCACCATTGCAACACGTTGTAACAATTCTTAATACCCCCCTCCCCCCCCCCCCCCCCCTAAGTGAACGTCCAAAATAAATTAATTCCCCTTTCCCCCCTTCAATGTATTGCGCAACTCAGTGTAAGGGAAAAATAAGTCCACTTTACAGTCCCGTGCTCCATCACTAGAAGCAGGATATGTAAATTGCCAAAAAGAAAGTTAATTTGGATTATGCAAATCGGATAACAACGAGAGTAAAGAAAAAGCTAACGAACAGACACATCACCTTCACCTCCCCCGACCGCTCACCTAAATTATCGTGCACTTTTGTCTCGAAGAATGAAAATAATCTGTCCATGTTCAACGTATGCCCCAACCAACGAGTATTAAGAGCGCCCTGTCAACTTTCCAGCACGCCCCCGTAAAAGCTCTAGCTGCTCGTACTTCTGTCTTCAGTAGCAAATAATACGGTGTGTTTGGGTTATTGTAATGCTTAGTTTACAAATATGGTCATTAAAATTATACATTTCGGAGTGAGTGATCATTTTACACACATGAGGATGAATGTTATCTGTAAATACAAACGGCCAGATGGTTTCGCGAAAAAAACTGTACTTTACCTATATAATAAGAACGAAATTGTTAATTTTTGATCATTTGCAAATTGATAAGTAAAATAGAACGTATCAAATGTTAATGGATCTCTTTATTACTATTATTATTATTATTATTATTATTATTATTATTACTGATGTGTAACATATTTCCGCTCGGTTACTGGATAGTTTTGTGGGAGTGATTTTGAAAATTGGGGACGGAAGTGGATCGGAACGATCAAGCTGGCAGTGGTAGATGAAATGGAAGTATGCACTGCCCGCTCGATCGATCAAACGGAAGTGTACTAGCTGGCAGTGGTGGTGGCAAATGTTTCACCGACTTTCATTTGTCGTTGAGCAGTTTATGAAGCTTCACGTTCAAGGTTGAATATCACATGGGGTAGGAAGTGAAAACTTGAGACTAATGTTGTTGTGTGTATGATAAAATAAAGACGACAAATGACATTTAAGTAAGCGGCATTATTGTCAAGCTGTGGGTGAGTAATCAAATATTAAATACATAATAGAATGTTGTTATATGAGTGGAATAAAAGCTGTATTTTCATCATTTGTGAGACTAGGTCATTTCATGATTGTAGGAAGCCATGTTTTGATGGTTTACGACGAATTGTGTGAGAGCCTTGAGAATAATGAATGTTATAGTTACTGAGGAGTGTGCTCACAGTATTTCAGAGTACTGTCGACGTTGCGTGTCACTTTGTTATTATGAATCATTCATGTAAAAGGAAGGAAGGAAGGAAGCTTGTAGTTTTGTGTGACGGTTAATCTCACGATCATGATCCACGGTACCTCCCTTTTACGTGGAATGCGAACCACAGGACATGGCATTTCAATTCGAAAATCTCACATGTATTGACCGGGAATCGAACGCGGTCTACCTTAGTGAGAGACTAACAGCTTGACCGCTGCGCCACACGTGTGACAGTAGCATATCTCCAATTCAATCTATACATTCATCATAGTACCAGTATGAAACGGAGCGTAAATTAACATCTTAAGAATGTCCAAGCTGTGTAGTATACGAGTAGGATAACATGTCAGATGTTACACATCATATGCGACTAATGTAAGGATCGTATCTTTCTTTATTAATAGGTACTGTTACAGTTAGACAAAACCTGATGGAAACAAGATGTTTACATACTGCATATCTCAATTTCTCTCCACAATGTCTCTGTGTTCCCTGAATGCAACATTTATTTCCTTCATAAAAACTTGTAACTGTTAGGAAAAGGTTCTCAGACTTCTTCAGGTAAGTCATTCCATTTTTGAATACCCCTGTTTATAAAAGAATGAAAATGAACATCCACAGCCTGCTTCCAGTCGACCGACCGGGTTAGGGAATGAAATGAATGAAGCCCCCATCTAGCGGTGAGGATATGATCTGTGTCTACCGCCGAAGCCGGTCGCACTCCCCTGGGGCAATGATTAAATGAATGACAGATGAAATGAAACGACAGTGAAGAGTGTTGCTGGAATGAAATTTGTGACAGGGAAAACCGGAGTAGCCGGAGAAAAACCTGTCTGCCTCCGCTTTGTCCAGCTACATAGCTAAATTTGTTTTTTGAAATTTGGGCCTAATCTAACACGAAATATAAATATAGATAGGAGGTTTTGAAACTTCGTTGATCATGTCTCATTATGCTAAGTACGAAGTCCCATCCCTCAATCCCCAGTTACACCACTGCTTACTTTAGCCTAGTGCATAGATAGTTGCTGTAGTTTTGGTGTATTACGCACAATCAATAGCATATAGGAGTAAATCGAGATGTCGACTCTCACTGCTGGTCTCGTTCTTGAGAAGGCGGACATTCAAATAAAGATGCTATCGCTAGCGGACCCTCGATCACAGTCACAGTTTCAATAGCGCTGTTGTCGCTCCCAAACAGCCAATCTATGCCTGAAATCTGCTTTAAATATTGAATACGTTCTCAGGTAATGCATTGTTGGGAATCACTCAGTTTCTACTTACTATGTTAGCTTAGGATAAACATTTAAAACAAAATACCACGACAACGTATAGAACACTCGTCCGCAATGCCTGGAATATTGTAGCAAGGTGTGGACAGTTGTGTCAATCTCAAAGTAAATGGATACCCACCAATATCCAGCGTCATCTTTCTCCCAAACAACTACGGGTAGGTAGCCTCAAAAATAACAAATGTCCCCCGCCCCATCTCCCAAACAAACAAGTAGTTCTGTGAGGAACTATACTGCTTATTTTCATATCGCTCATTTGTGTCCACCTCGTGGTGTAACGGCTAGCATTCTTGGTTGTCGCTCCAGAGTTTCGGGTTCGATTCCCGGCTCTGAGGGCTGGAACGGGGAACACTCAATCTCATGAGGCAAAACTGAGAAGAGGTCGGATCGATTCCTACCTCAGCCATCTTGGAGGTGGTTTCCGTGGTTGCCCATTTCTACTCCAGGGAAATGCCAGTATGGTTCCTAACTTAAGGCCACGACCGCCTCCTTCCAAATACCCACCTGAATTACAAATACACACACTACTGCTACTACAGACATCACAATAACACAGGTTATCAGACAAATTCTTTATATCTATCTCGAATTGGGATTTATTACTTTGCTTCTGATAAGAGTAGAGTACGGACGATATGTGGTGAGGCTTCGAGGTCGTGGTACAGTATGAGTGGTGGGGAGCCGGAGCGCTGGAGGAGATACCCGTCCCTTAACTGCGCCGAGCTCAAGACGATTGCATGCACAGATTTTAAGTATTAACACGCTATGACGACAGCAAGGCGGGTGACGAGTAACTGCAGTCGCTGTCCCCCACCACTGAAGCGTGGCTGTAAATCTGTCTGCCCAGAGTGGTCAGCTTGACCTTGAGGTCCCACCACATACCGCCCGTACTCTCAGACACCAACTCAATTATGAAGTATCAGTCTTCTTGATGTAGCCGAATTGCAATCTTTTCGAACACTCCCACAACGAATTATGTAGTCTCACGTTGCCAAGAATGACGATAGAGTACAGTAGTGTCGATTTAATCTATCGATAATGAATATTCTTGAGCACTACACCATGGTTATTGTTGTGATGTTTTATTCTTCAGTTTTTTTGACTGGTTTTGATGCAGCGCTCCATGACTTCTTGTCCTGAGCTAATCGTTTCATTCCTACATAGATACTATACCTTACATCCGAGGCAATCTATTTTACATATTCTAACCTTGGTCTACCCCTACAGGTCTTGTCCTCGACCCTTCCATAACTAAGTTTGCTATTCCTGGGTGTCTTAGTAAGTGTCTCTTCCTTAGCAGTCGCCAGAAACATCTCTCCTCGCCCACTCGTATTAACTTTATTAACTTTATTATTTGTTACTCTAGCTACCCATCTGACCTTCATCATTCTCCTCTAACATCACATTTTAAATGCTTCTATTCTCCTGTTTACTGCTGCGTCAACAGTCCGAGTTTCACTTCCATAGAGCGCCACGTTCCAGACAAAGGCTTTCAAAAATGACTTCCTAATACCTAAATCTATATTTAATGTCAACATATTCCTTTTCTGTAGAAATGCTTTACTTGCGGCCAACTTACTTTTTGTATCCCCTTTAATTCTTCCATCGCTGGATTTATTGCTTCATAATTAGTAGAGGTCTCCTACTTCTTGTAGAATATCACCTGCCAAGTTGACGTCGACAGGGCTTTTTGACTTCTTTCGGCAGCATTCTACTGGGGAAAAGCTGAATAAATAGAGATTTATAGTCACGTCGCAGTTGCAGAAAATGAGTGAAGAATTGTGCTGGTCACTTGAATCTCAGTCACGTAAGCACGCGATGGTCTGCCACATTTCAATCCGTTAGCAGCAATAGGACGCTATAGGCATACGTTCATGTATGTTTAGATAATGGAGGTGAACCACTATAGTAGTGTGTGTGACTACCCATAATTCATAGATCAAGTATTCGGGTATATACCCTGGGATGTTAAATTAGATACGATCCTTACATTTCCTGAAAACACCACATTCATGAAGGCTGCTGTCAGGAGTGGGACTCAAACCAATGTTCTTTGGACTTACCGCAGCTCCCTAACATACAGTGAATGTGGTGCGTGTTTTAACGTGCATGGCTACGCTGCTGTGTCTAAGAGTTGTTTTTCATTCTTCTAGGGGCTTAACATCAAGACAGGAACGGCTCCCCACATGTTGTAGGCCTGTATTGGAAAAGGTTATTTTTGTTGATTGATTTACAGGAATTCCTACACCGTGGTCGTGTATCCCTCTGCCCTTGGTTGTGTGAGGCATTTGTCTGTTAACTTGTCATATTGTGATAGCTGCATTAGTGTGCGTATTTGTTATTCAGATGAGGATTAGGAAGGTGACGGCCGTGCTTTGTGTTTCAGCATCCAGTCTAGTCTGCAAGCCTCTGTTTGTAAACCAGTCACCTCCATAATCCCCTTTAACAGTTAGCACTGCGGCCTCCTCTCTATCTACACCACTTACTTGAGGTTCAACACTGACTCTACCCATCTCCTTCTAGGTCTATCTCTGCATTTCTTACCCTCTACAGCCAGGCTCATTAACCTCTTAGGTAAACCCTCCTCTTCACATGACCCCACCATCTGAGTCGGCTCATACGATTAGCTTCATCTAGGCAGGGCCATCCAGACAGCGCTTTCCGAGTGCTAGCGCTCCGGCCGTGCTCTAAGGCAGTGCTCCGAGCGCTTTGTTGGAAGGTAGTTTCAGAAGTGGTGGAATGGAGTTTGGCTGACTGAGCGTGCTGAAGTGTGCAGCCGATCCATCAGTCGCTATTCTAGTCCAATGCGCTTTGTTGACATCGTGTAAGTAAATCAGTTACGCAGTGGTTCTGACTGAACAGCATACAAAAAAGGAGTGGTGAAGCAGCAGTCTCTAAATCAGAATGGGAAATTTCATTTTTCTGTAGCCTACAGCTTATAAAAGGCATGCCAAATGTTTAGTGTGCAACAGAGATGTAATGTGTTAAAAAGAACACCATTTGTTGTTGAATTTCCGTCTATAATATGTTCATATTTCAGTTTGGAATAAATCACAATAGAATTCTTTACTTAACACTTGTGTTCGTTTCCTGCACTTTCCATACATCGGAGTAACATTCGATTTGTATATGCGGTATATTTGTTATGGCAAAACAGCCCTATTAATATGTCAACAATCCCACAAGAGCTGTCGGCCGCACGACTGTACATACGTATCTAGTCAGCGTGGTCTGAACATTGTCCGTCTCTTCGCTTCCACAGTGTAGTGGTGGTAGGGGAAGGAGCGCTAGTCTGACTGCCCAGTGCTCCCCGAGCGAGGCCGCGCTCCCGGAGCGCAATGACTGGATGGCCCTGATCTAGCGTGTTCATCTCTAACTTAACCGTTATCTCTTTATTACGAGTACCCTCCTGCCATTGCTCCCATCTATTTGTTCCAGAAATCATCCCTGCGACCCTCATATCAGTTACCTCTAGCTTATGAATCAGGTGTCCTGAATCTACCCAGCTCTCACTTCCATACAGCAAGGTCAGTGTAAGACAAAATTAATTGAAGGGTTCGTTTCAAGAACAAGACAGATCCAAAAAATAAATGTAATGTTCAGAAACTAAAAACAGAAACAGAATAGCTTCATTTGTGCTGAATGAAATAAAAAAATGCCTTTAGACCTACTATTGTCTCAATAATGCGGCTTCGGTAGCGTAGTTGGTAGCATGCTGAGCTTCTATGCCCGAGATCGCGGGTTCAAACCCGGCCGAAGTCGTTGGACTTTTTAAGAGCGTTAAAAATCAATTGATGCTTTCCTTCGGAGGGGAAGTAAAGCCGGCGGTCCCATGTCATAGATGTATGGCATGTTAGAGAACCTTCCACTAATTACTGTACCCAATCGTCATCATATGGAACATGTGTTCGTATCCCAGCTAACTCACGGTCTTTCGAGGTATGGGGCGTTCCTTCCCACCATACGACCACATGCTCAGGATTTGAGTCTGTCAGGTAACTACTCTACTTGAAAGAAACAACATATTCCTAAGTATGACATTTAATGATAGAAAATCATGGCAATACAACACAAAACACAATAAAAGATACCTTTACATTTACTTCCCACAACGAAAATCAAAGTTATCTGTGAGTCTCTCCTTAAAATTAGTGCTTCACCGCACTCAAGTCTATTCAAAACATCCTATTATTGATACTCTCTGACATTTGCGAGTGTCCATAGTGTTCTTCACGTGGCACAATTTAACACAAACTGGAATATCACAACACAATAAACACAAATTATCTTTAAATGACATTAAATCTGCAATTATTAAACATTTATCCGTTTTACACGGGGCATTTACTTTCAGTAACATTAATTCATTATCTTATGCCTTAATTAAGAAGTGTTGTGTCGTGCGAATCGTATTCTTTTTCCCATCAATTTGAAACGCTGAAGTGGTACGCTTTCCCTTCCAAAATACACATGGATCAAGATGTTTTATAGCTTCACCATACAACGACTTTCTGGGTCTGGTCAAAACATTATCGTTACAAACGTGTCATGTCATTGAAATTACGCTACCCGTATGAATAAATTAGAGTGAACTGGGAAAATATACTTTACAAAGATGCCTATATTTATTTGGTGCAGTATTCCTCCTCAGAGAATAACTGGGCCAAATATTATCCGATCACAACGTTCCAACATGGTATGTGTGTGGAAATAAAGCATTTAATTCAATTCGCATCATCACATCAACCATATCTTAATTACTTTTCGAAATATCGAGATTCTTCAGTGTCCCACTATACTTTTAAAATAAAAGGATCAGGTCAATAGGCTTCCTTTCCAAGCGGACAATAAATTAGTCTCGGCTGGCTCAGAAAGATGGCCGCCGGTCTAGTGGTCTCCCTACCACCCCATCTGGCTTCTCACAAGGTCAAGTTTATTTACTGGTGCAGTTACACTGGAGGTAACCTGAGTGGGTTGTGTCCCTAGTAATTGAGTCAATCTAATTATTTAACACCTACATTTAGAGTATAATGGGCTCATCTCGGCTCCTAATTAATATTCATGGCAGGGGATGGATCACGGTATAGCTATGCCGTTCTGTGGGCGGCATTAGTGGCTCTGGCGCGCATCTCAAGTGAGTATCAAAGTTCTCTCACTGGTGCAGCTGCCTATAACAATAGAAAATCAACGTTTCCTATACGAAGAACCATTAGTCTTACCTCTAAGGACAGATCAATTAATATATGGGCTCACACAAGGTCTCTAATAGTTATCCCTGGTGGCAACAATTCTGCAAACGGTGGATACAGACAGCCTCTGTCCCAACTTCGCTGCGAATAATACAAGTATGCTCCAAGGCGATACTATCTCGTAGATTTCGAAGATTAGCCGATTGGATTCGCCTAACGCGCAAGCTATGTTTGTATGATCCCCGCAACTTATTGACGTAAACCTCTTGATTCTACGTTACATGCTCGCTAAACGCGGCTCAAACAATACTTCTTATAGATGACTCAATTATTAAAGCACTCACGTCCTCTCTACAATTATTCATAAGCCAAAGCTCTACGTAGCTCCCCAAAACAAGTATAAATTTACTGGCTTACATTAACTACCTTAATGGCTCTCAAATACAACCCTGTATAATATACCATAATAAACATTCATTCAACAATTCAATGACACTGAAAAACTCTCATTATCTCGATATTTTACGTTTCTTTCTCACTGTTTACAATAACACAGTATTCTTACGTTAGACATGACACACTTTGCACGTACTATAGGCCTGACATGCCCATTTATTTATTCATTATTGTTACCGACCCCAGATTATTATTATTATTATTATTATTATTATTATTATTCAACGTTACCGATACTTTCATCAATATCTTAGGCCTAAATGGCCGTAAACAAATCACCCTCCAAGCCATATTTTACCAAAATACGAGGGGTGTAATCTCGTACATAAATGACTGTTAATTCTTAGTCTTAGAGTGATGCTTCGTTGTATGGTGAGCTATTTAATCTTATCAACATATTAAATTTGTACTCACTTTCATTTTTGCTGGGTTAGTCCAGCACGCCAGCCACGAGCCTACCATGATGCTTAGCTTAAGCCATCATGATATTTTTCACACGACACATTGTATACACTTTACACATGGTGATTATATTTTTCATCACTGGCTTTCTCACTTTGATACAATACATATTATTTTGCCATATACACATAAACACTTTTAAAATCACTGTAATATAACTTTATACACAATTCTCGCACTATTTCACACGTGGATCCTTAATTGGACTCCAACTATCGCCTGACCTCAGAGATGCGATGCAGCTACCTCCTGACAACCGCTGGTCTCCATGAAAGTCTATCTTGCGTGTGTGTGTTCGACTCCTGTCACCTACAGTTTATATCTCCTCTACTGCAAATCGGTTCAATCCTATGTCACGACTATTTGTGACGCCTTCCAGGCTCCCGTAACTGTAGTGATCCTGACAATAATGTTATCTTAACTATGACAACACCTCCTGGTATGTTCATTGTCTATAAACACCCTAAATTCTCTCTACGCTATACTGAACCTATACTCGCGTATGTTATTGGTTAAACGTCTGCTGCAGACTAAATCTTACACGATGCGTAATTACTGTTGTGAAGCTGCATGATGCGCTTTTCATTGTTCTCCAAATACATTTGAGCGTCGATACTTTATAAATTCACGCACTTTCTTGCGTGATCTGGCAGCGTGTTAGTTCACGTGTTGAGTCAAGACGAACTGAAGACGAACTGACTTCCCTGCGAAGCTTCCCCTATATAAGGCTTTCTTGTGAAACATAGTCCACTGGACGCTCAGGACCGACTCCTTTCTTGAAATAATACATTTCCAGGCAAAGTGAAGTATAATCCTCGTTTGTCTAAGTGTGGAGGTCCCAAAATCACTCGCGTGCATGCGATTATAATTAATTGCCTTCTTCCATGGCGTCATAACGCTATCCTGGTAATTCCCCTCCAGCTCATCTCCAAAACCTTCCTTTGAAGCGGAAGAAGACTGTGCCGAGGTTCGTTTACAGATGCAGGCTTTAATTTAGGCGTGAGAACACTCCTAAATTATCTTTCCTAGAATATATTCATCTGGGTGTAAGTTTCATTTCAATTCATTGCTCCAATTGGCTGTAATCAATTAATTTCTGTGGGCGACTGCCCCCTCTCCACGTCCATACCTTGTGAGACGGTGAATCCCAGAGCCATTAATCTTGAGCTGTTCCTGCGGTCCAGACGAAAATTAGTTCCTTGGCGTCACCGAAAAACGCCCCTTCGCTAACTCCGATTTGTCAACTGTCAAGCTGGTTTGCTTTCATGCATTCAGGCTTCTAAAACGTACATGGGCCTGCACTTTCTTGCAATGATCCACCTTAAAAAGTTATGATATTCCCGTTCTAGCCGTGAAATCCTGTTATTATGATTATATGCAGATATAACTCATTGTTCCTCGGGTTCCCTGTAGCTGTTCCCCCTCAGAGATCAATGGTTCGATTCTGGGCATAATCATGGGCCTGGTCTTCTTTGATAAGACCCGAGTTCGATGCCAGTCTGCCGTGTCTAATTGGGCACATTACATCTGTGTGAAGCTAAATTATATAGGTTTGGAATGTAAACAACGCTCTTAGGTTCGTACATTCATTGCCAAGAGCCGACTTCAGTGGCGTCTAGTTGCTAAGTTCTGAACAAGTAGTCGTTGACGGTGGCGTTAGGCGGCAAAAGTAGGAACTATTTTAAAAATTCAAAGTCTGCATTCCTTACTTGAATTAAAAAACAGATAACACGCACTAATACAGTCATCACAATTAACACCGGTTATCAGCAAGATTCTACACACACCAAAAGTACACGGGGCTACATGACCGCGTTGTCGCAGCCCCTAAACTGAGGAACGAACGAAATATCTCAATAACAGCTTTACATTGCACACAAAGGAAATATATGTTTTATGAGGATAGTTGAGAAAACTTACAAAAAACTTTGGACTTGTCTGGTTTTCGCAGAAATGTTAGTTGAATACAAAAATGAAAAATATTGTAATCCTCAAATACGATTATTTATTATGTAAATCCTAACAAAGTACAAATCATTATTGAATGCCCAACATACCAGGGACAGTAATTAAATATCTTGAACAAACATTGGAAAAGCACTCGTATACAACCTGTGACAATAAAGTTCGGTAAATAGTCCTGTACTATCAACATAGGTGAACAAATAAGTTATACAAATGTCCACTTCACAATACAAAATTACCTTTTTATATATCACTTGATGTCAATATACATTTTGATACATGTTTCGGCCCTGTGAGCCTTCTTCAGTCAAAATCACTAAAAAATTCTCCTAAAACAGTCTAATGTTTGGTCTCTCATAAAAATTTGTAAAACATTTTTACATCGTCAAGATGATTAAAACACATGAATATAAAATGCTTAAAGAATTTAAAAGATTTAAAAATGTACAAAATTTCGAAACGTGGGCTACATGACAGATTTAGACACGATCCTTTTTCAAGATGCTCGTGCACTACAATGGGGTCCCCTGTTTGAAAATGGATCAACAAGAATGTGGCCCACGTTTCGAAATTTTGTACATTTTTAAATCTTTTAAATTCTTTAAGCATTTTATATTCATGTGTTTTAATCATCTTGACGATGTAAAAATGTTTTACACATTTTTATGAGAGACCAAACATTAGACTGTTTTAGGATAATTTTTTAGTGATTTTGACTGAAGAAGGCTCACAGGGCCGATACATGTATCAAAATGTATATTGACATCAAGTGATATATAAAAAGATAATTTTGTATTGTAAAGTGGACATTTGCATAACTTATCAAAATCAATACGGGAAAACTTGGAAAAATGACTAAAGTCATAGATATTCATAGATGAACAATGCACAACAGTGACCCTACTGTCCTTCGAAATAGTCCCCTCCCGTAACTATGCAATGCTGAGATCGGCGATACATGTCCTGGAAACTTAGCAAGAAGGCGTCCTATGGGTACGGTGTTCAAAAGCCTCGTCACGTTGCGTTCTGACCGAAAAGTTCAGTGAATGGGTCTATATTACGAATGGATTGATGGCTTACCGAAACAGCAGTTACTGTCCTTCGAAATAATCCCTGTGGTTGGTTATGCACTTCTGAGAATGTCTGTACAAGTCTTGGAAACTCTTTAGAGATAGTCTTCAGTTGGGTCGTCACATTACGTTGGATGTCCGAAATGGCCGAAAACCTCTGGCCCTTCAGGGATTTTCGGTGACACTGGACCGGGACCCCACCACTCCATACTTTGACGCTTGACTTTGGGGTCGTATCTCAGACACCAGGTCTCGTCGCCCGTGACGATGGCTTTCAGTGCCATTCCATTCCACAGAACATTCACCCTTCTCACTGCCACCCACTAAACAGGTGTCCATGGTAGGTTGCATAAATTCATCCTTCTTACTGCCACCCGCCGAAGAGGTGTGCATGGTAGGTTGCATAAATTAATCCTTCTTAACACGCACTATGTCAAGCAGGTCTTACACGTTGCGTTGTGTGTCGCCAATGTGTGTCGACTGTTCTGACTTTATTCACCGAACGCAACGTGACGAGGCTTTTGAACACTATCCCAAATGATGCCTTCTTGCAAAGTTTCGAGGACATGTATTGCCGATCTCAGCATTGCATAGTTACGGGAGGGGACTATTTCGTGCATTGTTCATCTATGTTGATAGTACAGGACTATTCATCGAACTTCATTGTCACAGTGTGTATAATCCGACCTGTCTGCATTTTTGAGACAGCAATAATATCTATACGTATCTAGAGCTGATCTTGAAGAGGAAGAAGATGTATTTATCACAAAAAGTCGATTTTTGGACTTGTCTGATTTTTTTATGAACCCTTCAATTACATGTCTGCCACAGGTCACACAATTGAGTCTGTATTTCACTGCTAGATCGTAGTACTGAACAGAACGTTGAAATTGGTCAGGAGATCCCCACAATGGCTCTAACTGAAAAGATCAAGGCCATGGTTGCTAAGATCTACCTAAGGCATTATGATTAATGTTATTATTTATTTATTTATTTATTTATTTATTTATTTATCAATATGAAGGAACACAGGCACCAGCCCAAATACATTCCTTCTTGACATTATCTGATTAAATAACAACATGTATCAGTGGAAAATAGAGAAAACAGATTACACAAATTACACAAATGAAGAACAGAACATAAATACTACAAAGGAGATCGTGAGAATATAAACCATAAAATGAAAACAAAACTGTACAAAGTAGAAAAAAAGAATATAAAAAAATAAAGGAGAAAAGAGTACCCAGTATTCAAGGAACAGCTGCTTTTACTTGTTTACTGAATAAGTTAGCGCCAGCGAATAAATCTACTTGAACATCAATTGAATTATAAAATGATAATATTTTAACTAAAGGCGAATTAGAATGGTGAACACTTTTAGATCTTGGGATTTGAAAGAGTGCTTGCTGTTGAGATCTTACTTGTGGTACATGAAAAGTGATGAGTTGAAATAATTCTTGGCAGTCAACTTTTCCAGTTAAAATTTTCCTCAGCAGTTGCAAAGAACTTAACGACCTTCTACTTTTCAAGGACTTGAAATTGAACAAATTTCGTAAAAACTGAGTCGAAGTATCACATGGACAAAATACATTGAACGTCTTATAATACATGTATCTTAGAAATTTATTTTGCACAATCTCAATGTGATGAATTTGATCTTTATAAAAGGGATCCCAGATTACTGCTGAATATTCTAACTTGCTTCGAACTAAACTTTCATACAACTTAACAATTACTCCAGTTTTAGTAAATAATTTGGAGTTTCTAATGACAAAACCAAGCATCTTGTTGGCCGAACTAATTATATTTGCAATATGGTTATTAAAGGTTAATTTGCTGTCATAAATAATTCCTAAATCATTTATCGACGGTACAATTTCGAGTGCTGTTTCTCCAATACAATATTTAGGATTTATGTACTCCTTCTTCCTTGTAAATACCATGACTTTACATTTTTTTACATTAAGGACTAAATTATTACTAACACACCAAGCTACAATATTATTAACATCCCTCTGAAGGTCATTCTCGTCTCTCAAGTTGTATATGGTCTTATATAGCTTTACATCGTCAGCAAACAATAAGCAGTCAGAGTAACATAGAATATTAGGCAAATCATTAACCAAAATTAGAAATAGAAGAGGCCCAAGATTAGATCCTTGTGGGACACCAGAAGAACTAACAATATTACCTGAAATTTCACTTCTGAAACAAACAAATTGCTGTCTAAATTTTAAGTAGGAGCATAACAATTGAAGTAATGGTTTAGCAACTCCAAACTGGTACAGCTTTGTCACCAGAATTTTATGGTCTACTTTGTCGAAGGCCTTTTCTAAATCCATGTATATCACGTCAGTTCTTCTATTGGTATCTAATGCATTGTAAACCTTTTGAGTAAAACCCAGCAAATTTGTAATAACTGATCTGCCGGGCATAAAGCCATGCTGATATTGTGAGAGCTCAACCTTAATATGATTGTAAATCTTAGAATATAAAATGTGCTCATATACTTTTGCTACAGCATTTATCACTGAGACAGGGCGGTAGTTCGATATCATTTCTGAGTTGCCTCCCTTTAGGATTGGAATAATTCTAGACATTTTCCACTTTCCAGGAAAGCTTGACGTCTTTAAAGAAAGATTAAAGATGAAGGCCAACTGAGAAACCAATAAGTCCACACAGCCCTTGATTAATTAAGGTGGTATGTCATCAGGCCCACAGGATTTCTTAGGCTTTAATTTTCTATTTATAGTTGTTCTTACTTCATCCACCGTTATGTGAGTCACGTTCAGCATATCAACCCTGGGCAAAACAGGAAATTCATTCAAAGACAAATGATCCACGTTATAAGTAAAATTCGTTTTGATATATACTGAAGAGAAATACTCAGCAAACCCATCTGCAATACTTCCAGCTGTATAATGATTTCCGTTTAGTATAAATGTGTAGTCGCGTGTACGTGATTCCCGCTTGCTTTTAACATACGTCCAAAACTGATTAATGTTATTCTTAACTCCATTTTCCAGACCATGAATGTAAACAGCATAAGCCATTCGTAATTTTGTTTTTAGTTCCGATCTAAGCTGTCTAAATCTTTCATCATAATATTTCGAAAAACGTCTTTTTGCAGCACACTTTTTCTTAATTTTTATGGTTTGGATAATATCTCGTGAGAACCATACTGGATATTTGGATTTTCGAATGAATTTCTGCTTAGGTACACAATTTTCAAAACATTTGTAGAATGAAGAATAATAGAAATCAACAGCATGATCAACATCCTTAAATGTGTACAGAAAACTCCAGTCTAAATCTCGTATGTTGCAATAGAGTCTCAAAAAATCAGCCTTTTTGAAGTTGTAATATTCACGATTAATTCTAGGAAGCAATGGAACCTTTTTAATGGGTGGTATTGCTAAATAAAGTGCAGGGTGATGTAAGTCTTCAGGTACCAACGGGAATTCTTCGTGCTTTAAATCAATTTGAATATTACCTAAAACCAAATCCAATGTCTTGAAATTAGAATTTTGAATATTGTTGTGCGATGTTAATCCAAGATACGAGATGAACTGGAATAAACGACGACAGACCGTGGACCCTTCATTAAAATTATAACCGGCGTTGCTAATTTCAGGTACGTTGAAATCGCCCACAATCAGGCAGTCAGATGTTATAAGACTATCAACGTTTTCAATGTAATTAAAGTACCCTTCATATACAGAGAGTTTAGAGGAGGGGGTAATGTAAACAACATTTATGAATAATTTACGAGTATGACCCTGAATGTATTATCATCATTATTAGACTTTATTATTATTATTATTATTATTATTATTATTATTATTATCAGAATAGTATTATTATTATTATTATTATTAATACTATTATTATTATTATTATTATTATTATTAGACTATTATTATTACGAGATACACTAATGTGTTTCTAACATATTTAGAAACATACGATCTACAGTATGTTGCTGTTCGTTATCAACAAAAGATATACGAAATGCGGTGCCAACGTAAGCTTTAAAATACTGTGCATAAGACCACTAATTCTATGTTGGTGTTTCTTTGTGAACGACAGTAAAGGAAAAGGAAGGAAGGTATAATATGAGTTCAGCTGTAAAAGGTGTGGCGCTTTGTTATCCAAATAGAGCAGTATATTTGGCTGATTTTCATGAAATTACAACACGTTATTGGTCCTAATTGAAAGAGTGATATATGAGTCGAATATCTCATTGCATTGTCTCGTGTACAATCCACAGATTGGTCATGTGGGCGTTCGACTAATATGATGTGTGTCGCGGGATTGTGTTCAACGCCTACGCCAGGAGCACAACAGTAGCCTATATACAGTGGCGTTGTTCTCATTACACGTGTAAATTGAGGAGGCCCAGTCGCTCCAAATTTGAATTGGCCCACTGTATCAACCCTCTCGAAAAGGTTGTTGTTGTTGTTTCATTTGGGGGCATGGGTATGGTGATCATCAGAACCACGTCTTGATTTATTTAACGCATGACAAGGTCTAATTAAATAAGGATACTTGCAATATTTATACTTGGACTCTCTATATGGGCAATGCAAGAAGGATCCTGCGTCTTAAATATATAGTATTTGTTGTTGCTTTGTTGATTCGTTAGGAACTTTGCGACATCGTGGTCATGTAGCCCCGTGTACTTGGGTGTGTGTGTATACTTTCTATTTATTTTATTTATTCATTTAGTGTATGGCTTTTAGTGCCGGGAGTGTCCGAGGGCATGTTCGCTTCGCTAGAGGCTGTAGCTGCTTCAAGCGGACACCCATGGGGTGAGCTACAAGTTCTGTTCAATTTAAAGTAGTTGCAACTTTCACTACCAGATGTCACTGACACCTAGTGGTGAACTTTGGAACTTTGATAGAGCGTTTCAACGAAATCTAACCTAGAAATTTAGCTTCACGCAAGTTTAGTTAGTGGAAGGATCTTTTATATGCCATAAATCTACGACATGGGATCGCCGGCTTTACTTCCCTCCGAAGGAAGGCATACTGAAGGATGTTAACGCTCTTAAAAAATCCGATGACTTCGGCCGGGTTTAAATCCGCGATCTTGGGAACAGCAGTTCAGCATGCTAACAACTACGCCACCGAAGCCACTTAGACTTTGTATGATAACCTGTGTCACTGTGATGTGAATGAATGAATGATCGTGTGTCCTCCGGAGAGGCCGAGTGCAGGTCCTTCTAGTTGACGCCCGTGGGTGACCTGCGCGTCGTAATGAGGATGAAGTGGTGTTTTTTAACTTATGGCTTTTAGTGCCGGGAGTGTCCGAGGACATGTTCGGCTCACCAGTTTTGTAGCTGCTTCGAGACGGACACCCAATGGGTGAGCTACAGGTACCGTTGGGGAGAGAAGTTGGATTTTAAAGACGAGGAGTTGGAAGGTAGCGGCTGTGGCCTATAGTTAGGGACAAACCCCGGCATTTGCCTGGAAGGAAGATGGGAAACCACAGAAGACCATCTTCAAGGTTGCCGGCGGGGAGATTCGAACCTCCTCACCTCCCGGATGTGAGCGACTGCCAGCAGTCATGCCGTAACAACCACGGCTAACTCACCCGGTGTATAGGTGTTGTAATAAATGGCCATAAGTGCAACTTATTTTTTGATCTGCCCTCGTACTTTTTATGACTTAATACACTAGATATGTTTACAAGCCGCTGCAATTATTTAAAATATGTAACCAACATTCTTAATTATGTTTTGTTTTAAGAAAATCATAGTAAAATGATTTTATAAAATTTCCACTAAAAGATGGGTCTTGTTAATGCAAAACGCCACACGTTTTGTTTTGATTAACTTAAATCTACTTTTCGTTTTAAATGTAGAGCGGAGGAACTCAAAGTATTTTCACTGATCTTCCACTCTTGAACTATTCGTGGACCATAGTTTGAAATCACCTGATTTATAGGGTACATTCCAAAGTCAATGAAAGAAGGGAAAATAACCCAGATCAGGTATCCCTCGGAATACCCAATTCTTAAGTTCTCCAGAAGCAATTCCTAATGGGGAAACACCGATAGTCAGTCTGAAAGACTAGACTTTATATCATTTTAAATGCTACAAATGCTACAAATTCTGCGTGAACTCAAAGTCCGTTACAAATATATATATATATAAAAGCAAGTGAAAACCAAGGTCAAAGGAGGTAGCTGGCTAGATAATGTCACGCTCACCGGAGCGCGCGGGGATAGGAGGAAGCTCAAGCAGTACTATGACGTCACACACCTCAGTGCATTCTCGGTACATTTCGTCCCGTCACCGTAACGTAACGCCAGATTCCAGCGAAGTCGACATAATCACTTAAAATGATAAAAGTTATAAGTTATTTAGTAACGTTGGCTGATAAAAGATGTAAGCAGTTGGGCAATAAAATGATTTAGAAGAAAATATTCTGACTGATTTATTTTTTTATTCTAATAATTTACCCTCCTCTATAACTATTAGGGCTTTTAGAGACGCTAGGGTGCCGGAATTTTGCCCCGAAGGGGATCTTTAACGTGCCAGTAAATGTACTGACACGGCTTCCTCCAATTTGCGCACCCCCAAATGGCAGTTGACTGCGCCAGGGTTCGATCCTGCAACCTTGGGCACAGCAAATATTGCCACTGAGCTACGCAGCCAGTCTCACTGTGATGTTTGTACTAGTGTGTGTATTTGTAATTGAGTTAGGATTCGAGTAGGAAGCGGCCGTGGCCTTCAGTTGGGTACCATCTCGCCATTAATTTGCTCAAAGAAGATGTGGGAAACCACTTTCGGGATGTTTGACGTAGGAATCGAACTCGCCCATTCTCAGTTTTGCCTCACAAAGCTGAGTGTACCTCATACCAGCTCTCAGACCAGAATTGCATTTCTTGGTAGATCCAGTAATTGAGCCCTGGCCTCCGCGGTGACAGCCCATATGGCAACGAGGCGGACACATCTATTTTGTCTGATAACCAGGCTGTGGGGTCTTAGTACGTTACCAGCGCTATCAGATTCGTATCGCACGGAGTTGAGATGACGCACGCCATATGAACTGCCGGGCTGGCAGTCCACAACAGACGACGATCCATGCGATCAGACAATGTATCCGCTGCACGTCACATATGTTCATAGGTACACCCGAAGGACACAGGAGGAGCTTCCACGTGTCCTATAGTACGGTGTGTTCTAACTTCATTGCGCACATAGCCTACTAAGATCCCGCAGCCTGCTGATAACATGTGTTATTGTGTTTTATTTTATTTTCCGCGCCGGTCAAACTACCTAGGTACACATTTCCAAACGTTGGCAGCTGAGATGCCATTGCCTGTTGCGTGAAACATGCCCTCCATTATTCATGGATGTCCTAGTAGGGAGCATATCAGCAGGTGACTTGGATACTTAGCGCCGTACTCGGATAGTTTCTCTTCTACCTCTGCAAATCTCGAGTCTTCGACAGCAACTGCTGTATCGTCGGCGTGCCGTGTAGTTTTTGGCATAGGCTGATTGTTCATGTAGATCAGCGGTTCCCAACCTAGGGTACGCGTACCCCTTGGTGGTGCGCAACGAACCGGTTAGGGGTACGCCATAAATAAACGGTAATGGCGGGCGCCATGTTCCCATCATACGTGTCAATCGTAATGTACCGGCGCACAGTGCCGTCTTATTGAGGCGCGTCAAAGTCAACGCTCCCCCTCGACAACCCATCCTACCCCAACCGCAGTCACTTTCACCACTGCACTGCTATTGTCTTGATTTGTCTATTTTTGCCGAACTAATCACTAGCTCAGCTAAATGTTTATACATCTTCATTTGCACAAGTAAATAAAAATAAAATAGAAAATTATATTTAGCATTTGTTGAATTGAAATGCAAACTAACAGCAAACAAATAATTCATGAAAAGAATATTAGTTGAACTGTATTAAAAAAAAAGTTATAAGTTATTTTTATTAGTAATGTACTTATTGCCCGTAAAAAATTAATCGTTATAAAAGTTTACTTTTTTGGGGGTACTATTTTAGATAAATATGTATAAAGAGGTACGGGAGGAGAAAAAGGTTGGGAACCGCTGATGTAGATGATCTTCAGGGCTGGAGCTAGTGTACGTCCTTGAGGCAGGCCATTGTTCTGGATCCTCCATTTGCTATTCTTCTCCTGAACGAAGACGTACAAACCTCATATTTGCAGGAAGGTAATCCCTTGTCAGATCGTACAGATTTCTCAGCTGCTTTTTGTAGTTCATGAAGTCGTACGCAGCTGTAAGTTCGGTGAAAGCGATTCCTGTAATTTCCCTTTGCTTAAAACCATCCTGGATTTGCTGGGTAACGTTAACAACTTGGCCGAAACACGATTTTCCACGGCGAATCCTGCTTGCTTGTTCTTTGGTTCATAATCAAACGATCGAAGACCTTAAACATGTAACAAAGTAGAGACACTGGTTGAAAGATTTTTGGATCGCTTGGTTCCCTCTCAGAATTGAGCAGTGGAACTATTTGGACCTTTCACCACATCTTCGGGATGTGCATGTTGGTGACGCACGCATGCATCATGCTCATCAGGCACTGGAGTGTATTCTGGCCGAAGTCCTTGATTTGTTACCCAATCAGTTCATCAACTTCAGCGGATCTGTTTAGCTTTCGTTCAAATATGGTCACTTCCAGTTCCTAGAGGAAGTGGTTTTGCCTTCCCGATTGATAACCAGAGATTCACTTGCCTTTCTTTCGTGGGTCTTGCCATTCAACACCAGTTGATTTGCCACCTGATCTTCTGACACTTTGGTAAAGTTCTTCTTTGCTATTGTAGCGTCTCCACTAAGGTTCCTGAGGAGTTTGCAAGTCAACTTACTGTTCATCGTCGTATCCACGCACTCAGCAAGGTATCTCTACTTCGATGTCTTGTTCTCAGCGATGACCAGCATCAAATCTGCTCCAGCTTCGACGGTATCTTTGGCAAAGAGTTCATTTTCAAAGAGTGATTGGTAATGGTACAGCAAAGACTTAACATCGTCAGATGATCCCGCTATGCACTGGTTCCTGCATTCTCGCCAAATATTTCTCCTCGATATGTTCTTGGTGAGCTTGATGAAGTTGTATATTTCAGGTTATGGAGGAAGTTATCAATTTTCGCGTCATAGTGCTCACTAAAACTGTTCCAGTTGACCTTTCCTCTTAAATGGTACTTCCTCTGGCTTCACCACAGTACTGATGATGCACGCGTTAATCCTGTGCTCGATCCGGAGAATCACTTCTCCCACTGTGCACTGGCTTCTAACACTGTGCAGAGATTCTGGAATACACAAAGACCCTTTCAGGATTATATCCTCTCCTCCACTGTTCAAAGATGGCGGAAGCTTTGGGCCGTAGGTCAACTGCAGGTCGTTCGTCTCAACCCATATCTCGAGGACCACTCCACTCTCATCAGCCTCGCTGTAGCTCACACAGTATTCTGGCAATTGAAATCACTCATCAGGAAATGAACGTCCTGGCGACAGAAATTTGCTAGTTCAATAAAATTGATTTCCTCGCCAGGAGGTTTATATTCAGAAATGACTCTGTACTTCGGGGTTTACGCGGTAAGCACTTCAATATTGTTTCTCTCAGTGACTGAGTTAATGTACCCAGTAGATGTCAGTTAGGTCTGATGGAAACAGAACTGTCACACTGGCAAATGGTCTTTCCAGGATTAATTCCACATCTTCCACTCCAGATATAGTTTTAGTATTGCCCCTGTCGATGGTGTCTATCTATTTGTAGTCAATCTAGGATTGGGAAGGAGGCGCCCGTGGTCTTACGTTAGGAACTATTTCGCCATTTGCCTAAACATATATAAAGGGTCTTTATTTTTGCTTGGCAAGAAGATTCCGCTCGACCTCGGTCGCCAGTCCCCGGCCAATAGCCGGCTGTTGCAGGTTGGCGCGAGTGGTCTCCTGTCGTATTCCCACGTTCTTCCTGCGGCAGAGGTGTGAGCTCCGAGATAATTGGGTGTTTTATAAAACTGCTGTGTACTGTATATCGTATTGTATAGTGTTTTATTGTGAATGTGTATAGTGCTGTAATGCCTTATGTGAAATATTCGTTACGTGAACGTGTATATCTGCAAAATACGTACACAAAGTGCAGGAAATCGTGCGCTAGAACAAGACAATAGTTTTGAAAGACATTTCCAGGGAGACCCATCCCTATAAATCGGACAATAACACAACTGGCTAAGAGATACAAACGTACAGGTTCAGTAAACAATAAGAAATAGTTCCGTGAAGAACTATACAGCCTATTTTCAAATATCCTACTTAACTTAACTGCCACTATCAACATATAAAATTTCAGTTTGATTGCTGTAATAGATTCGTAGATATTGAGAACCGACTAAATATTTCGGATGGTCGCCATGTTGGATTTTATATATGTAGGTCCTAGAGTTATGTACTGTTACATGAAGATTATTGTGTAGGCTACGTATAGCATTCAAACTTCAATCGCATGATTAGGACACAAGAAGTAACAAGCAGATTTTAAATATTCGCACAGCTGCCATCTTGTGGTTATGGAAACAATTGAAATAAATTAGTTGCCAGTGGATTAATATTCCTATAAGGATTTACTGTACAAAGTTTCACTGCACTCGGATGGTTAAATTGCGAGAAACGTCCATGTGAATATTTATAATTCACGTCGCTGCCATGTTGGATTTGTGATCACCAGGTTATTTAAAGTCCTATAGGTGAACTTAAGTTCATAGCCCCTATGAACATTAAAAAAAATTCAGTTTGATTGCTATAATAGATTCGTAGATATTCAAAGCCGTCTAAATATTTCGGATGGTCACCATGTTGGATTGTTAAATGTATAGGTCATAGAGTCATGTACCATTAAAGGAAAATTATTGCGTAGGTTCATTATTCAAACTTTCACTTTGATCGCATGATTACGACACAAGAAATAAAAACTTAATTTTAAAATTCGCACTGCCACCATCTTGAGGTTATCTAAACAATTGAACTAAATTAGATACCAATGCATTACAATGTGTATAAACATTTCCTGTACCAGATTTCATTGCGTTTGGAACATTAAATCGCGAGAAAGGTCTATTTAAAATTTTCTAATTCGCTTGGCCGCCATGTTCGTTTTGTAGTTAACCGGTTTTCGATAGTCATATAGATGAACTTCCAGTAGTGCCCTTTATCTTCGTACAAAATTTCCGGGTGATACCGCTAATAGTTTCTGAGATATAGAATGCCGGTGAAATATTTCCCACAGCCGCCATCTTGTGGATATGTAAACAATTGAACGAAGTTAGATGTCGGTGCATTAGAATGTGTATAAACATATACTGTACCAAGTTTTATTGCGTTTGGTTGGTTAAATCGCGAGAAACGTCTATTTAAATGTCGCAAATTCGCGTAGCCGCCATGTTGGTTTTGTAGTTACCAGTTTTTCAAAAGTCACATAGGTGAACTTCTAGTAGTTTCCTTTATCAACGTAATAAATTCCAAGGTGATATCGGGAATAGTTTCGGAGATACTGAATGCTGGTGAAATATTTCGCACAGCCGCCATGTTGGATTGGTGAGATGTAACAAAATTTGAAGGGCACGGTCGGGGTCGTCCGGAATAGTGCTATGAACTTACCGAGTTTCATTGAAATCGCTCCAGCCGTTTAGAAGTTATTAGGGGACACACATACACATATCTCACACACACACACACACACACTCGGACAAAAGGTGATCTCATCAGTCTATTTTTTTTTTTCAAAATTGAAAATAGGCTAAAATAGTCGTAAAGGTCATTATTTTCTTACTGAAGCTAAATTAACTGGAGTAACCGGAAACTTCACAAGGAGATGCCGATTATGTTTGGTAGCGGATGGGGAACATTTTCAGCATCCACTGTAAAAAATGGTGAGTAAAAATGCATTGTACTGATTTTAAGCACCGTATTCTGCCGTACATATGCGCGCGCGGTACTCGTCACTGGCAGAGCGCGTGAGCGAGAATGTTCTTGCCAAGCAAATATAAAGACCCTGTACTTTAGCGATCTATAATTCACCAAGCATTGAATGATTTTAGACAAACATATTCAGTTCATGGCACTGTTTCAATTGATCAACATTTCATGGAATGAGTTCAATGAGTAACATATGCTAATTGTGAAGAAATTAAGACTTACAAAAAAAAAAAAAAAGGGTCAACCCCTGGGCACTATCCAGCCCATGACGGGCTAAGACCGAGCAAGCGACCGCTGCCCAGCCATTTGGCCTGCAGATATTGGGGTGACGCGTGATCAGCGCGTCGGGTCCCCTCGGCCGTTAATCTTGGTATTCGTGATCGGGGCGCTGTCTCACTGACAGACAGCTACTCAATTGTCCTCACGAGGCTGAGTGCACCCCGTTCCAACCCTCATGTCAGTTTTAAAATCCCTGACGGAGCCGGGGATCGAACCCGGGGCCTCCGGGTGAGAGGCAGGCGCGCTACCCCAACACCACGGGGCCGGCAATTAAGACTTTCGCCATCTAAAAATTATGAAAACTACTCTGAGCAATTACGTCACAGAATTTGTAGGTCAACTCACGGTTCAATTTACTACCTTTTATTGTAATTCGTTTAAACACTAATTGTATGGTAGATATTAAATTTAAACACTAATTGTATGGTAGATATTGAACCCTTTACCCTATGGTGGTTAAATGATTCTACTTTTTATTTCTTCAATTAATAAATATTTCAACCAGCATCATGAAAGTAGCCAGACAGTGATGAGGAAATTTCAAGCATTTGTTGGAGACAGTAGGGACATACCTGCATCAGTTTAACAAAAGGCTAAATACTTGAGCTATGAAAAGAAATAGCATAGCGATGTATCATAAGGACAGGTGTGGCTACCTCAATTTTAGAAGCGACGCGCGGTGAGACATGGTTCTGGTATGTTCATTGTGATATTCGCGCCTAGAAGAAATATGATGCAGTAACGTGAATGGCTGATGAAGAAAATAGACACTCCCAAGACGCCAAGATCTACTAGAAACCGCCAAATTACAGAAAATGGAGAACCAATGAGAAGAGAATGCCTACTTGCGCGCCAACTCCAGCTGGGGTACGCGGCGGCTAGCATTCACGCGGGAAATCGCCTAGACAAAATCTCTACGATCGATTCTAGGATTAATGGGCATATTCTTGACCTGTGCAATATTACGAGTTCAGTGATATGTATTTCATTCCTGTATCACAATTATTTCGATATATTTTTACATAAAATCCCCCTCCATCTAGACCCAAGGGCCAGTTCATTTATAAGTGTGTCGAAGAGCCAAGACTTTATAATTATTCTGTGCGTCTACGGACATTACTATTATTCTGTGCGTCTACGGACGTAGATTAATATTATTCTGTTCGTCTGAGGACGTAGACTTTGATTCTGTTCGTCAGAAGAGATAGACTTTTATTGTGTGTCGAGGAACACAAGATATTCATTGTAAAGTGTTAAATTCGGTGTTAGATAGTCATAGTACTATAATTATAGGGACAGTATCGTCGATAATTCGCCAACGAACAGTGACAGGGAATTTAGTACCTGAACAAGCGAATTTACTAGTCAGACATAAAGTGTATAATAACCTAATTTTTGTATCAGCGCAAGGATGACATCGATGAATGCAGAGGAAGTTTGGAATTCTCAACAGTCCGTCCAGATGGCTGCTATGAGATAAAGAACCATCCAGTTGGGGAATGGCGTCTGATGTTCTTTGACGGGTGACTACAACAGAGATGAGTACATAATAATATTTTATTATTTATTAAATTAACTTATGGTTTATGGGACATATTTTTTGTAAATACTTTGCTTGTGTGATTAATGTAGTATATTTAGTTTTGATCTGACACATTTTTGTTTGGAAGCAGCTCGCACAATTGTAGGTGATGGAAGGTTCTTTTCTTTGTGTTGTGTTAACTAACGTATCTATGTGAACGGCCGTGTTCGCCTAGGTTACGAAGTGCGGTTAAAAACGTCTCTCGGAGATATGTCGTGTTTCAGAAGTAGGACTGAATTAATATAATTATATAGTAGATTGGAGGGTAATTAAATTTTGTTGAGATTTATTATTGATCAGATTCAGTGTGATTATTGCCTTTTGGAGCAATGTAATTTGTGACGAAGAGTATTCAGCTCTATCGTAAGTTTTAAATATTGTGTTAAATGTTTGCGAGCTCTAATTCAGCAGACCCGTGTGAAAGGCGGTATGTCAGTCCCAGATGTGTGTAATGTGAGTATATTTTTTTGTGGTATTACAAGCGGGAATTTCAGCAGAGACTGATTTCTGTCAGCTTGGTACCAGATTCATATTGTATCCTTGCGAGGACAATTATGGATATGTGATTATTGTCTGACCATATGTTGAGTTGGAGGTGATGTTAGTTGCTGTTGATTCCTTGAGATAACAGTCCAGCTGGTCGGCTATTAATATACACTGGAAGGGGGACATGACTGGTAATGTGGAATGGGTGAGTTGTTGTCACAAGGGCTGGCTGAGTTTCGCAAGCAAGCTCATTAAAGTGGAGTGCACGTCTGGCTCCCAATTACTTGAAAATAAATATAAATGTGAGAAACTGATCAATGGTAAAATTGTTTAAATAAATGGGAGTTGCCTACGAAACACGATAATCTTCGAAGCGTTTCATTAACATGCAGTTTTGTTAATATCAAGTAATCTTATCCACTCAGGTGGTTTGTTGTTGTTGGTTTATTCTATGTTTATTTTCCATGTCAGTGACCCGTGAGTCACGTGCGGCGCTGTTTTTCCTTGTTGTTGAGTATCTGGCCATTGTGGCAGCTCATTTGGTTAAGTGTGTCACCACACTAATAAGGGTCTCAGAGAGATGCCTGTAAATAGTAAAGTTGTAATATATGTGTCAGAATTAGATTTAAGGATTTTTATTAATGTTATGCCCATATCCATAAAAGTTGATTTACGAGATGATTGTTCGTGAGCACCGTGGCTGTTAACCCGTTGTGAACGAATGATCATCCAAGTACTCATTTCTCGTAAATAGTCACCACGCGAACATAAATTCATATGCAAGATAGTGGAACTTGGATCCACATTTTATTAGAAAAGGGGAGATCCATCTGACTCCTCAAAGTGATAAATATTCCTGTCAGGGGAAAATTCAGGGAGGATTTTGTTTATTATTGTTTGTTTTATTCTTTTATGCACAAATTAGTTATTAAATCTTGTTATTATCTTACGTTTTGTCTCCTTTCTTTCTTATTTATAGTTTTCATCCTATAACCCTTGCCTCAGAAAAGCACGTAGTTTGGCGGACGTAAACACCACACTATGAACTGAACGCGACCCCTTGATCTAAGATTCTTGCATAAAACACTGCTATTCTGAAGGGTTCATAGGTGAAAACTGGCGGCCAACGGTGGGGCTATTCACTGTGGTGTAACGGGGAGATTACACATGTCAATAGTGGCGTATTTGAGTAAAACTGGCATGCCGCAAGTGCAGGCAGATATGACAGTATTTAATCACCGGGAAGTGATATTTTATTAAAAGTAGTTGAGGCGAAGTGGATACCGCCAAATGTGTGAAAGATAAATTAAAATCAGGAGTTTGCAAAGTAAAATACGGTTCACGTTGTTGTCTTTTAAATTAAAGTAAAATTAAGATGTGATACCGGGCGCCCAATGATAAAGTTAAAACTAGATTTGTGTAGAAAGTCAAACTCATGGAAATATTAGGAGGCTGTAGCCTAAAATGACAATTAATACTTTGTTAATTAGTCAGTGTTAATATCAGATCAGGATAACTGTTTAATGACTAAATATGTGCTTGGGGTTAAAATTAAATTGAGTAAAACTAGAACTACTCAGAGATGCAATCAACTAATGGGATTAAAGGTAAAAATAAATGAACTGAGTAGGATAAAGAAATTAAATGTGCATTGGATTTATGTGCGTGTCAAAGGGCATTGGCGTATGCCATTTCCCATATGTCTCATATATATTATAAAACATGGCAACGGTGGCGCAGATCCAGGAGATCATTGAAAGTGCAGCGAGGAGAACTCAGGAATTGTTGGATACTAAACTAGCAGAACAGAGTCAATCTATAAACACTAGTATGTTACAGCAAAGCGAAGCGTTGAATACTAAACTAGCAGAACAGATTCAATCTATAAACACTAGTATGTTAGAGCAAAGTGAAGCGTTGAATACAAAATTATCTGAACAAATAAACACTAGTCTGTCAGAACAAAGTGAATCGCTAAATACTAAACTGTTAGAGCAAAGTGAATCGCTAAATACGAAAATGTCAGAACAAAGTGAATCGCTAAATACTAAACTGTTAGAACAAAGTGAATCATTGCGGACACAGTTAAATAACAGTAGAATTGAGCAAAATGAATATCAGGCGGAACAAGCTAGGTTATTAAAGAGTGAAATTAATGACACTATAAATTCACAGTTAGAGGCGCAAAATAATAAAAACACGAACCAATTAGCTTCGTTAACCGCAGAGATGAAAGAGCACACAAACCAACAGATGATATTACTGGCCCTTGATGTAAGCAAAAATAATGAGAAACAGTTAGAGCAGATTGAAAAAATGGAGAGTATTTTTGATAAAAAACTTAGCATTCTCGATGAAACGGTGTTAGCTAAATTAGAGCAGATTGAAATAGCATGCACAATGAATACAAGCGAGGTCAAAATAGCTCAGGATAAGTTGGAAGGTCGATTTAAGGAGATGGAGAAAAGTGGCAGGGTCATTCAACGACAAATATCAGCAGTCGATGAGAACATATCAGGCATAATTAAAGATATGGACCGTCTAGAGATAAAATCAGCGGAACAGTGGAAAAGCCTAGAAACGGAACAAGAACAATTTAAGAGTACATTAGACGAAAGGCTAAGCCAGATAGAAAATAATCAGGATGAAAATAAGAGCCAGATTGAAGAAAAAATAAGCACGATTAAAGAACAGATCAGGAAAGATTGGAAGAAAATGAATATTGATTCTAGAGAGGAAAGATCCACTATTCTTAAAACAGTAGGCGAAAACCACACGCGTATTCAAGCTTTGGAGCAAGAGGTAAAAAATAGACTTAAAGAGCAGACAGACAGGATCATTAAAGCTGAACTCCGCTCATTAGAACAATCATCTATATTTAGAACGGGAGCATTGAAGGACAAGCCGGATGACTCACATAGTCCCCAACCCAGCATAGCAGGAAGTCAGACTCAAGCAGAGAGCCCATTAACAACAAACACGGAAGGATTTCGCAAGAACGTAGATAGAAGCTCAACACCACAGGACGGTCATCAGCCCACACAACTTATTCAAGTAATTCGCTCAAATGACTACAAACCGCAGAAATACACAGAAAATTCAGGGGTAACGCCTAAGGCCTTTATCAAAGAGATTGAAGACCATTTCAATGACACTGGGGTACCTGAAGCACGTAGATTGAGAATGATGGAGAGATTTTTACCAGGAAATGTTCTCACCTGGTTTTTAAGTTTCAAATATACATTTGGAACCATGTCAGACTTTAATTTAGCGTTTCTGCGCAAATACTGGTCTCCCGCCATACAACAGAGTTTAAGAATGGAGCTTTACTCTAGAAAATACCAAACTACCCAGCAGACGAAATACTCAGATTTCTTTAACATGCAAATGCTAAAATTTCGCGACCTAGATTACCCATTAAACGAAGCAGATTTGGTGATGACAATAGCAAGGCAAATGCCAGTTAATGTACAGCAAGTACTAGTCGCAGCAAACGTTAGTACGTCCCTACATGCAGAGCAGATATTACGGCAAATAGATGAGACCACATCTCATAGTCATTTTAGAGGAGGAAGACAGGTGGAATTAGTCAACACTACAGAGGTCGTAAAAACAAAACAAGGAAATACTAAAACGCAGGGTACTAATACAAGAACCTCCACACCTAGGCGAAACCAGAAGAAGGGGAAAACAGACCATATCAGCGTAACGAAAATCACTACAACAATAGATACCAACAAAGAGGATATCAACAATGGCGTGATAATCGAAGGAATGACAGGCCTTATGGAAGATACGGTGATTACAATGCCAATCAACGATGGAAAGGAAGGAGAGATGAAAATCAAGGAGATCAACGTAACTATCGAGATGACTGGGATGATAGGCACGCTCAATCACAAAATTACTTAGAGGAGTTACACGCTAATCAAGGTGGAGAGCTAGGAAGATGGGAAAAGTCCATTGGGAACAGAAAGAACCCAGATACACATACTGAGGAAGCTGGAAGTCTATTGAGACAAGAGGAATATCAAGGACATGAGCGACAGAAGGATGATGGGAGTCGAAATGGAGCTAAAAAAAATGTTAATTTTGGATCAAGGAGACAGTCTCCAAACACAACAGTCGGAAGTCGAAGATGGATGGATAGTAGCGAACATACAAGAATGGATTGCTTTACCAGAAGACTGCCTGGAGGAGACGGTGAAACCACGGAACGATGAAATTAGGCAATTACCCATTATTTACGCAAGGATTGGTGGAATTAATATAAGATGTTTATTGGATACAGGGTCACAGATCAGTCTAGTATCGGAGGCCTTGGTTCGAGAGTTGGGACGGACTCAGAATATTCCTGTAATTCCGGTACCACAGCTCAAAGTGAGGGGTGTTATTCCTGAACGCACCGTTACTTGTAAACGTCAGGCATATTTAGAGCTGAACATATTGGAACACACTTTTGGGCAAACATTCATTATCATGGCAAAGATGAATTTCAATATAATTCTTGGTGCAAATTTCATTTGTGACTATCAAGCAGTGATAGATTTACACAAGAATACAGTCAGTTTTAGAGAATATGACCAGCTGAAAAACGTGGGATTGCATATGGATGAAATCACTACCGGAAGAGATGTAAATTCTTGGGCATTGGAAGCAATATCAGAAGAGACGGAAGAGGAGGTATGAAAGGCGGAAGATAACATCGTAGAAGGGGCTGTTGTGGAACTAGATGAGGAGATAGAATCCCAGGAGATATGGTCTTTATTAACAGAAGGAGATGACAGTGATGCACAATTTGAAGAGTTACTACAGGAGCGGCTCAATGACATTCAACTTGGGGATGAACACAGAAAACAGTTGGAAGAGATTTTAAGGAAGCACAAAACAGTATTTGATACAGTACCTGGGAAAATTTTAAATTTCAAGTACTCTATGCAAGTCGAGGACTGGTCACCTTTCAAAAGCAGATTGTACCCAATTCCTGAAAAGTATCGTGGTCAAGTTAAAATCATTATAGATGAGATGTTAGAAGCTGGAGTGATAAGGAAGACACCTACACCTTATCTAAAAGCGATTTTGGCAGTCACAAAACCAAATGGATCTATTAAACTTTGTTTAGATGCCAGAAACCTCAACATGAGACTCATTTTTCCTGAGTATGACAGAGCGCCAATTATCAGAGACGTATTAAAAGGCTTTAAGAACAAGAGCATTTATTCATCAGTCGATCTGACGAGCTCGTTCCACCATCTTGAATTGGATGAGAAGTCACAGCTTCTAACTGGCTTCTTATTCGATAACCAGACATATTGTTTCGTCAGAATGCCTTTTGGAGTCAAAACAGCGGGCTGTGCTTTAATCCGAGCACTGGACCGGAACCTAACCGAGGAAGTAAAGGAGATGACGGTGCGATACATTGACGACATTCTGTTGGCATCCGACAACATTGAAACTCACATGGAAAACTTAGATAAAGTATTGGGCAACTTAAATGCATCGAATTTCAAAGTAAACCTGAAGAAATCGCATTTCTTCAAGAGCGAGATCTTATATTTGGGTCACGTCATTGACAAGGAGGGAGTGAAGCCAAACCCAGCTAAGATTGAAGCGATAAAGAATTTCCCTACACCAACGAGAGTCAAGCACATTCGGGCTTTCTTAGGCGTAACGGGATTCTTTAAAGAAAACTGTCCAGGTTATACGGAGACTGTAGCTCCAATGCAAGAAATGTTAAAGAAAAATAACAAATGGTCATGGAACGCGGAATGTGAGAAGGCATTCCAAGCAACAAAACAGCTATTAGAAAACTGCATTAAATTAGGATATCCAGATTTCAAGCTCAAATTTATAATCCAAGCGGATGCTTCACTAATTGGGATAGGTGCTATGCTTTACCAAGAGGATCCAGCTAACCTGCAGCACAAAACTTATTTGGCATTTGTCAGCCGAAAATTGCGTAAGCACGAGCGAAATTATACTGTAACCGAGCTAGAATTGTTGGCCATCCTTCATGCGCTCCAACAATGGAAACGAATAATCTATGGTTACCCGATTGTTGTCAGAACTGACCACAAGGCACTAACATTCTTGTTTAAGACGTCTATGGCAAGCGAACGTGTGACACGTTGGTCTATATACATTCAGCAGTTCAGCATTGAAATTGAACATTGTCCAGGGAAGATGAACGTGATACCGGATGCACTCAGCAGGAACCCAGAGCCTGATAATGAAGAAACAGCGATGGTACAACACTTGGAGTTAACACCGAAGGACCGGGAATTCTTGAAGGAGTTACGTGAGATACAGCGAGAACAGGAAGCGGAACCATGGATGATGCTATTAATTAAATACTTCAGGAAGCAACTACCTACAGGAACACCTGCATTTCGAGAAGCGAAATCCAAAGAAGGAAGATATGTGTATGTCAACAATTTGCTGCACAAATGGGTCGATAAAATTAAGGATGTAGAGACATGCATGAATTCTACCAGGCACGAGTCAACAGGACAAGTCCCTATGGTCCTACACAAGAACGAGTATCCAGTAAGAACGTGGAAAAGCATCATTAACTGTCCACAAGATCCCATGATAGCACCAGACCTGCGGATTGAAAGAACGAGAGCATACATGAGGAGACAAGCAGACCGCAGATTACGGCGAGTAAGAAATAAGAGGTTCCACTGTGATCTTGAAGTCAACCAGCTCGTTTTGGTGAAACGACCTGCTATATCGGACCCAGAAAAGAAAATCTTTGGTAAGTTCTGCGAGAAATTCATAGGACCCTATTCTATCGTAAGAAACCTTGGAAATAATGCTTACAGAGTGAAGGAATTGAGCACAGGAACAATGTCAGTTTACAACGCTGCCAACCTAAAAAAATATCGTCGAAGTGAACCATGGTAGCGCCGAAATAATGACGCTGTTTGAATATACGGACGTCCTACTATCAACAAAGTCAACGGGGAGCAGTTGAGTACGGCACGTGATGAAGGAGGAAGTAGAGCTGTTGTTGACAAACATTAACGAGGCGAGTAAGGTGCTGCCGCAGGCATCCGAGCGTCACGCAAGATTGGAAGGGGGAAGAGACAAGCAGGATATGAAAACGAGTAAATGCCATTGAAGACAGGAGCGCCTAGACCAAGTAAGAAAAAGGGGTGATTCTGGAAATAAAACAAATTGGCCTACGGAAGTATTGTAAAATTGTCGACTTTATTCCTAAGTTCGAAATTTTGTGAGTGGGAGAGTTGTGAACCCTTTACCCTATGGTGGTTAAATGATTCTACTTTTTATTTCTTCAATTAATAAATATTTCAACCAGCATCATGAAAGTAGCCAGACAGTGATGAGGAAATTTCAAGCATTTGTTGGAGACAGTAGGGACATACCTGCATCAGTTTAACAAAAGGCTAAATACTTGAGCTATGAAAAGAAATAGCATAGCGATGTATCATAAGGACAGGTGTGGCTACCTCAATTTTAGAAGCGACGCGCGGTGAGACATGGTTCTGGTATGTTCATTGTGATATTCGCGCCTAGAAGAAATATGATGCAGTAACGTGAATGGCTGATGAAGAAAATAGACACTCCCAAGACGCCAAGATCTACTAGAAACCGCCAAATTACAGAAAATGGAGAACCAATGAGAAGAGAATGCCTACTTGCGCGCCAACTCCAGCTGGGGTACGCGGCGGCTAGCATTCACGCGGGAAATCGCCTAGACAAAATCTCTACGATCGATTCTAGGATTAATGGGCATATTCTTGACCTGTGCAATATTACGAGTTCAGTGATATGTATTTCATTCCTGTATCACAATTATTTCGATATATTTTTACATAAAATCCCCCTCCATCTAGACCCAAGGGCCAGTTCATTTATAAGTGTGTCGAAGAGCCAAGACTTTATTATTATTCTGTGCGTCTGCGGACATTACTATTATTCTGTGCGTCTACGGACGTAGATTAATATTATTCTGTTCGTCTGAGGACGTAGACTTTGATTCTGTTCGTCAGAAGAGATAGACTTTTATTGTGTGTCGAGGAACACAAGATATTCATTGTAAAGTGTTAAATTCAGTGTTAGATAGTCATAGTACTATAATTATAGGGACAGTATCGTCGATAATTCGCCAACGAACAGTGACAGGGAATTTAGTACCTGAACAAGCGAATTTAGTAGTCAGACATAAAGTGTATAATAACCTAATTTTTGCATCAGCGCAAGGATGACATCGATGAATGCAGAGGAAGTTTGGAATTCTCAACAGTCCGTCCAGATGGCTGCTATGAGATAAAGAACCATCCAGTTGGGGAATGGCGTCTGATGTTCTTTGACGGGTGACTACAACAGAGATGAGTACATAATAATATTTTATTATTTATTAAATTAACTTATGGTTTATGGGACATATTTTTTGTAAATACTTTGCTTGTGTGATTAATGTAGTATATTTAGTTTTGATCTGACACATTTTTGTTTGGAAGCAGCTCGCACAATTGTAGGTGATGGAAGGTTCTTTTCTTTGTGTTGTGTTAACTAACGTATCTATGTGAACGGCCGTGTTCGCCTAGGTTACGAAGTGCGGTTAAAAACGTCTCTCGGAGATATGTCGTGTTTCAGAAGTAGGACTGAATTAATATAATTATATAGTAGATTGGAGGGTAATTAAATTTTGTTGAGATTTTTTATTGATCAGATTCAGTGTGATTATTGCCTTTTGGAGCAATGTAATTTGTGACGAAGAGTATTCAGCTCTATCGTAAGTTTTAAATATTGTGTTAAATGTTTGCGAGCTCTAATTCAGCAGACCCGTGTGAAAGGCGGTATGTCAGTCCCAGATGTGTGTAATGTGAGTATATTTTTTTGTGGTATTACAAGCGGGAATTTCAGCAGAGACTGATTTCTGTCAGCTTGGTACCAGATTCATATTGTATCCTTGCGAGGACAATTATGGATATGTGATTATTGTCTGACCATATGTTGAGTTGGAGGTGATGTTAGTTGCTGTTGATTCCTTGAGATAACAGTCCAGCTGGTCGGCTATTAATATACACTGGAAGGGGGACATGACTGGTAATGTGGAATGGGTGAGTTGTTGTCACAAGGGCTGGCTGAGTTTCGCAAGCAAGCTCATTAAAGTGGAGTGCACGTCTGGCTCCCAATTACTTGAAAATAAATATAAATGTGAGAAACTGATCAATGGTAAAATTGTTTAAATAAATGGGAGTTGCCTACGAAACACGATAATCTTCGAAGCGTTTCATTAACATGCAGTTTTGTTAATATCAAGTAATCTTATCCACTCAGGTGGTTTGTTGTTGTTGGTTTATTCTATGTTTATTTTCCATGTCAGTGACCCGTGAGTCACGTGCGGCGCTGTTTTTCCTTGTTGTTGAGTATCTGGCCATTGTGGCAGCTCATTTGGTTAAGTGTGTCACCACACTAATAAGGGTCTCAGAGAGATGCCTGTAAATAGTAAAGTTGTAATATGTGTGTCAGAATTAGATTTAAGGATTTTTATTAATGTTATGCCCATATCCATAAAAGTTGATTTACGAGATGATTGTTCGTGAGCACCGTGGCTGTTAACCCGTTGTGAACGAATGATCATCCAAGTACTCATTTCTCGTAAATAGTCACCACGCGAACATAAATTCATATGCAAGATAGTGGAACTTGGATCCACATTTTATTAGAAAAGGGGAGATCCATCTGACTCCTCAAAGTGATAAATATTCCTGTCAGGGGAAAATTCAGGGAGGATTTTGTTTATTATTGTTTGTTTTATTCTTTTATGCACAAATTAGTTATTAAATCTTGTTATTATCTTACGTTTTGTCTCCTTTCTTTCTTATTTATAGTTTTCATCCTATAACCCTTGCCTCAGAAAAGCACGTAGTTTGGCGGACGTAAACACCACACTATGAACTGAACGCGACCCCTTGATCTAAGATTCTTGCATAAAACACTGCTATTCTGAAGGGTTCAGTATTAAATTTAAAAATTAAAACATATGAAATCCATAATTTACGGGAAATATACCCACAGTTCGAGGTAACGTTCGCAAAAAATACTTGGTGTTAAATTAATCCTTCTATGATGAAGAACACGCATGTGGACTATTAGCTTATAATGACCACAACATGCAGAATGGGAAGCCAGTAACTCATGGCACTACCAGTGAAATGAAAGAAGGTCATGTGAGACAGCTTAGCAGTGGCAGTCCACGTGGATTAACCTGATACGATTGAGGGAATGTGAACAAAACATATTAAGCCAAGTGCACATTGCAGCTAATTAGGCCTACTCTCTGTTCAATAAGGCAACGAGAGTGTACGTGACTGGTAAAGTTATTCTACATGTTTGTTGCATAGAGAAAGAGGATGCCATTAATGGAGTAAATATTACGAAGTACGAAGGTGGATCAAAAAGTTAGTTGCACTAACGCGCTGCAGCAGCACGCTGTGTGTCGCAAACGTGGGCACAGCGGAGAAAGGGACAGGCACTGCCCTTACATCTGTTAAGCAGGTCGCTGTGGTGTCTCGTCTTGTATGGTGTGAATAGCGGCCAAATTTAATGGCGCGTCGACTGGACGTTCACTCCAAATATGAGGTGCGTGCGACAATCCGATTCCTATGTGCAAAAAGGAAGAATTGCACGGGCATTCGTCGTGAAATTAGTGCTGTGTATGGAGAGCGGGCCATTTCCCGGCAAGGGATCGTAAAGTGGTGTCAGCAATTCGAAGCCGGACGCACTGATATCACGGACGAATATCGCGAGGGCAGGCACCGGTTGCGTAAAGTGATTAAAGAGAAGCGCCGGGGGGAAGTCGAGCGCCGGTGTGATTTTGTTGCCCGATAATGCAACACCTCACAAGGCCCGCCAAACGAGCGAACTGCTGCAACGTTTCAAGTGGGAGGTCTGGCAACATCCACCCTACAGTCCCGACCTAGCGCCATGTGACTTTCATCTGTTCGGTAAGCTCAAAACGGGGCTCGGTGGTCGACGTTTCCAGACCGATGAGGAGGTGAAGGCCGCTGACTTTGTGTGGTTGCAGAACGCTGGATGAACTTCCTATGCATCTGGCATCGACAAGTTGGTTGTACGTTCGCAGAAATGTTTGGTGTCTCCTGGAAACTATGTGGAAAAGTGACGTTACATTGTATGTCGTTATAGGCGTGTTGCTGTTGTATAGGTGGTGTAATAAATGGCCATAACTGTGAAGTGCAACTTATTTTTTGATCTGCCCTTGTATCAGCTTCTGCAGCTGTCTAATTTGAAATGTGCAAATAATGTCTTTTGTAGCTTTTCAGTCGGTCAACACGATTGTGTTCAATGAATGGGCGGGGTACAAGATATAATATGTAAATACACTGCCCCATTCAATTGTGATAATTAACTAATACATGCAATTTCTTCCAGGAGCGTATGTACTTATTTACTGTATATATTGTACCCCGCCCATTCATTGGGCACAATCGTGTTGACCGACTGAAAAGCTACAAAATGGCTTCAAATCTCTACATGTGCACAGAAGCCAACAGCAAGTAGGCTATTTCCCAACAAAACAAGTAGTTCCGCGAAAAACTATACAGCCTATTTTCATATATCCTACTTATGTAAATTGCCACTATCAACATACAAAATTTCAGTTTGATTGCTGTAATAGATTCGTAGATATTGAGAACCGACTAAATATTTCGGATGGTCGCCATGTTGGATAGAGTTATGTACTGTTACATGAAGATTATTGCGTACGTGTAGCATTCGATCTTCAATCGCATGATTAGGACACAAGAAGTAACAGGAGATTTTAAAATTTCGCACAGCTGCCATCTTGTGGTTATGGAAACAATTGAAATAAATTAGATACCAGTGGATTAACATTCGTATAAGGATTTACTGTACCAAGTTTCACGGCATCGGATGGTTAAATTGCGAGAAACCTCCATGTGAATATTTATATTTCGCGTCGCCACCATGTTGGATTTGTGATCACCAGGTTATTTGAAGTCCTATAGGTGAACTTGAGTTCATAGCCCCTATGAACATAAAACAATTCAGTTTGATTGCTATAATAGATTCGTAGATATTCAAAGCCGTCTAAATATTTCGGATGGTCGCCATGTTGGATTGTTAAATGTATAGGCCATAGAGTCATGTACCATTAAAGGAAAATTAATGCGTAGGTTCATTATTCAAACTTTCACTTCGATCGCATCATTACGGCACAAGAAATAAAAACTTAATTTTAAAATTCGCATAGCCGCCATCTTGAAGTTATGTAAACAATTGAACTAAATTAGATACCAGTGCATTACAATGTGTATAAACATTTCCTGTACCAGATTTCATTGCGTTTGGAACATTAAATCGCGAGAAAGGTCTATTTAAAATTTTACAAATTCGCATGGCCGCTATGTTCGTTTTGTAGTTAACCAGTTTTTGAAAGTCTTATAGATGAACTTCCAGAAGTGCCCTTTATATCCCTACAAAATTTCCGGGTGATACCGCTAATAGTTTCAGAGATAGAGAATGCTGGTGAAATATTTCGCACAACCGCCATCTTTAGGTTATGTAAACAATTGAACGAAGTTAGATGTCGGTGCATTACAATGTGTTTAAACATATACTGTACCACGTTTCATTGCGTTTGGTTGGTTAAATCGCGAGAAACGTCTATTTAAAAGTCGCAATTTCGCTTGGCCGCCATGTTGGATTTGTAGTTACCAGGTTTTCAAAAGTCACATAGGTGAACTTCTAGTAGTTTCCTTTATCTCCGTACAAAATTCCAGGGTGATATCGGTAATAGTTTCGGATATATTGAATGCTGGTGAAATATTTCGCACAGCCGCCATGTTGGATTGGTGAGACGTAATAAAATTTGAAGGGCACGGTCGGGGTCGTCCGGAATAGTGCTATGAATTTTCCGAGTTTCATTGAAATCGCTCCAGCCGTTTAGAAGTTATTAGGGGGACACACACACATATATATCTCTCTCACACACACACACGGACAAAAGGTGATCTCATAAGCCTATTTTTTTTTAAATTGAAAATAGGCTAAAAATAAGAAAAGGCATAGGCATATATGTACTGTCACCAAAGGAGAAAATAAGCGTCCCATGGAACTAGTTATAACAACAAATTGTATATCCGCCTTAGTCAATACATAAACGAAAATAAATTATAATTACACTTGCTCCTGGTACATGTTTCAGGGATTAATGGCTTTTATCCCCTTCATCAGCCAAGACAAATATCCGAAGAAAGATATAAAATAGCGTAGCACTAAAAAAAATGGCTATTTAACTTAATATGGTGCACCATATAAGTAGGTCACAGAAAAATGTTGAGCAAATCTAAAAATTATATGTAACATCGATGATATTAAGCCATCAAAACACAGAGAATCAGTGGACAGTTCATTCGTGAATCCGCTCCAAAACACTGGTCGAAGCTTGAATTGGCAAAAATCACACTACTTCACCATATGAACACAACCAATGAAGAAGCCTTATGCTTAACAGGTCCAAAATCAAATCAAATGCCTGCATACGAACTAGACGAGCGTGGAAGGAACAACTTCATATAGCAATGAGGTTAGCCCAATGCATAACTTCAGGTTAAATCAAGGTATCAATTATGAAAAGATTGTCTTATGTTTGAAAATTATTGTAAATGGCTATTCTTTATTTTCAAACGATACCTTGATTTAACCTGAAGTTATGCATTGGGCTAACCTCATTGCTATATGAAGTTGTTCCTTCCACGCTCGTCTAGTTTGTATGCAGGCATTTGATTTGATTTTGGACCTGTTAAGCATAAGGCTTCTTCATTGGTTGTGTTCATATGGTGAAGTAGTGTGATTTTTGCCAATTCAAGCTTCGACCAGTGTTTTGGAGCGGATTCACGAATGAACTGTCCACTGATTCTCTGTGTTTTGATGGCTGAATATCATCGATGTTACATATAATTTTTAGTTTTGCTCAACATTTTTCTGTGACCTACTTATATGGTGCACCATATTAAGTTAAATAGCCATTTATTTTTTTGAGTGCTACGCTATTTTATATCTTTCTTCGGATATTTGTCTTGGCTGATGAAGGGGATAAAAGCAATTAATCCCCGAAACATGTACCAGGAGCAAGTGTAATTATAATTTATTTTCGTTTATGTATTGACTAAGGCGGATATACAATTTGTTGTTAAAACTATTTAGTACGTCAATACGGAACCATCATGGAAACTAGTTTAAATAATAGAACCATGGAACTATAGTTGCCCGCAATACGTGCAAGTGGGAGGGAAGGATAATGCGCGTGGCGATCTTGTGTTACGTTCTATTTTATCTGTCCTCATACGGCCACGCTTCGTCATGAGGGAAGAATTCATGATGAAAATCAATAAATGTGAAAGAAAAATAATGGCGCAGCCGAAAGAAATCACAACCCTTAATTGACGTCAAATTTGCAGATGAGAAGCTAAAGGAAGTAGAAGACTTCTGCTACTTAGGAAGGAAAGTAACCAGTGATGGACAAGAACTGTAGGTTAGAACATGTTAAACAGATTGCCTCGGATGTAAGATGGGGTAGCTACAGTAAGTAGAGATGAAACGGTTAGCTCAGCACAGGAGAAATATGAAAGAAATTGAAGAAAATTTCAAAGTATGAGTAAAGATTGAAGGAGAAATAATTTCAACTCTAAGATTTGCTGATGATATTGTTATCTTAGCCGACACACCAGAGGATTTGAATGAGTTTTTAAATGCTATGGACTCTGTATTGAAGAAGGAATAACTTGATGAAAATTAATAAATGTAAAACAAAAATATTGGAATGTATCCGAAAGAAATCAGAAACCTCTAAGTACGTCAAATTGGCAGATGAAAGGCTAGAGGAAGTACGACACTTCTGTTACTTAGGAAGCAAAGAGGATATAAAAAGTTGGTTAGCTCAGGCAAGGAAAGCATGTCTACAGAAAAGGAATCTGTTCACATCGAATATAGATTTAGGTATTAGCAAGTCATTTTTGAAATCCTTGGTATGGAGCGTACCACTCAATGAAAGTGAAACTTGGACTGTTGGTGCAGCAGAAAAGAGTAGAAGCGTTTGAAATGTGGTGTTACAGGAGAATGATGAAGATCAGATGGGTAGATAAGGTTACAAATGAAGAGGTATTAAGACGAGTGGTAGAGGAGGGATGTTTCTGGCGACTGCTAATGAAGAGAAGAGATAGGTTGGCAGGACACGTAATAACAAGGGAAGTATCAGGTGAGACAGTTCGAAACCTATCTTCAAACTTTGTGGACGCAATCGTTGTACTATAAGAGGACAACGTGCGGAAAATTCTCCGCCAGATTAAACTGCAAGGCTCCGAAATCGTACCTGAGATCCTGGTACGCAGGCATGAGAGCTGGCGGCACTGGACATCCCTGTGGCACTCGGAGTAGTAGCGAGGCGGGGCGTATATGCTGACTGGAGCATGCGGCTTCTTCCCACTGGCCTTGAGTGTTTGGCCGGTCAGGGCTGTCCATTCCAGCATGTACGGTACTCGCTACTTCCCATTGATTTATATGAGAAATTCACCACATAATTTCGGAGCCTTGCTGTTCAATCTGGCGACTGATTTTCCGCACATTGTCCTCTTGGAGTACAACGATTGAGTCCACAGAGTTTCAAGATAAGTTTCGACAGGTCTTACCTGATACTTCCCTTGTAAGACACCCAGGAATAGCAAAGTTAGTTATCGAAGGAAGGGTCGAGGACAAGAACTGTAGGGGTTGACCAAGGTTAGAATATGTTGAATAGATTGCCTTGGATGTTGGGTGTGGTAGCTATGTAGCGATTAACTCACGACAGGGAGACATGGAGATCTGCATCAAACACAAAACACACACACATCCCTTATCATTGCCTCGAAAAGCTGCCAGCATACTGTACAGTACGTTTATGTTCAACTGAGTCACAGAATAGAAGGCAGGCGAGGCGGTTCATGAGCTGTGGTTCTCCGAACCAATGGAAACACACTCTTTATGATAATATATCACGAGTGAATCAATACACAGCATTGAATGGAGGGAAATAAATAAACTCCCCACCCACCCACTCACACCTTTGTTATCAATATTAATTTAAACGGACTGCCTTCTCCCTTGTATAGAGCCTTTGAAGTGTTTTCACAAGAGAAACGTTTTGAATATAATCCCATTCTAATCGCTTTCTCACTAAAACCAATACCCCATCCCTTCCCCGGGAATTATAAACCAATCACATATATTGAGTAAATGTGCTGTGCCAGGGAAGAGTATTTAGAGAAAAAGCTCTTCTGCATTGACGGTCTTATTACGCTAATGTGTTGAGTGAACGAGTGAGGAGAAGTTTGTGACAAAGAAAAGGGAAAAAAAAACATTACGTTTTATTACAAAATGGAGTGGAATGGCAACAAATGATTTTTTTGTTTGTTTGGTTGGTTTTTCTTTTCTTTCTCTTCTGTCATCCTCTCTTTCTCGGTGTGTCGTATATTGTTAGATACAGATAGAGGGCCCACCATTCAGCCCTTTCTTCACCAGTATTATGTTCGGATTTCAAATCCAGTGCACGACTTTGACAAATCAAAAGCACTTTTCTCTCGTCTGTGTGTCTGTCTATCTGTGTGTACTTCTGTCCGTCCGTCTGTCTGTATGTCTCTCTTCTTGTTTTTTATTTTCTCTCCCTCCATTTCATTGAAATAAAAAACTTGCTGTGTTGTGTATATAAAGGCTAGGAGAGTAGGGAGACAATGGGAGTGTTATTCTAGTCGACAATACCTTTTATCGAGCCCCTTCCCCCCCCCCCCCCCCCCCCCCTCTCCGGTACTGTAGTGAGATACGTGATTCACACGGGACAATACAGTTCCGAAACTCCGTCAGTAACTTGGGCTTGGGCTAACAAAGCTGCATATGGAGTGAGCAGGATAGGATGTTTCTTGTGCCTGCCACCAGAGTAATGGAATGGTAGGGGCGGGTAAGGGAGGGGTTGGCTTGGGAATACTGCCGGTTACAGAATTACCCAGTTCACAGAATAGAGACACAGACCTTCTATGGATAATTGCTACCACCAGAGCTTCTGTCTGTCTGTCTCTTAGGTCAAACAGAGCTACTGTATGTAGAAATGATTTCTCTTCAGTCACATATTCAGTGACATAAAGGTCTTTGGGCGTAGTATATTCAGGAAATGCTTCAGATCGCTGATTCCCAACTTTATTTATACTTGAGTACCACACGAGAATTTTGTAGGGTCGTTGCGTGTCACTTGTTAAGTTATACTTTTAATTATGGTGTTTGAAGGTATTTTCAGTGTTGCCTTAGCAAACGAAAGTTAAATGCTTTTCAGTCAGTCAACACGATTGTACCCAAATAAGATGGGTTATTCCCTAATCCTGAAAATAATTTACATGAGATTAATAAATACACTTGGATAACCAGCATTTGTAGATATTGAAAAGGCCTTTGATAATGTAAGTTGGGACCATCTCTTCAAAATTATTAAATCTTCAGGATTAGATTGGAAGGATAGGAAGCTGATAATAAGACTTTATGAAAATCATACCACAATAGTAGACATCAAAGGAAGCAGTCAGGAAATAAAAATCAGGAAGGGAGTAATACAGGGTTGCCCCCTTTCACCGTACCTCTTCAATGTATTCATCGAAAAAGCTATAAATAAATTCAAAACGAACACAAAAGGAATTAGAATAAATGGACAACAAATCCATTGTATTCGCTTTGCTGATGATATAGCAGTGGTTGCAGACTCAGAAAAGGAATTATCCAAGATGCTGAATATACTGTCATCATATTTAGTAGATTTATACCTAAACATTAACGTGAAGAAGACAAAAATATTAGTTGTAAGTAAACATCCTGAGCGAAATCACACCACCATCAGGCTTGCTAACACAGTAGTGGAACAAGTCACCAGTTTCCCATACCTCGGAAGTTTAATCACAAATGATAACCGCTGCAGCAAAGAGATAAGAAGAAGAATAGCGCTTGCCAAACAAGCATTCAGCAACAAAAGAACTCTTCTGACCAATATACATCTAGATATTGAGATTAGGAAAAATTTTGTGATGTCATTTGTGTGGAGCGTACTCTTATATGGATGTGAATCTTGGACAATTCGAGAACAGGATAGGAAACGGCTTGAAGCGTTTGAGACGTGTGTCTGGAGGCGAATGCTAAAGGTCAGTTGGACTGAAAAAAGAACAAACGAAAGTATACTGCGAGAAATCCAGGGAAAAACAGCTGATGGTAACAATACATAGAAGAACAGCTAAATTCATTGGACACATCGTGCGTCATAATACCTTTCTAACCAATCTACTAGAAGGAAAGGTCTTAGGAAAGAAGGGACGAGGTCGACCTAGGAAGCAATTCCTTCAAGCATTGATACAAAACGTAAGATGTGGTTCCTATTGTGAGATGAAAAGACAAGCTGAAGACAGAAGACAATGGTTGAATCGACAAGGCATTGCCTTTAGACATTGATTGATTGATTGGATAACCAGTTTCGCCTAAGTGTAATGGATCTGATGATGGTCGCTTGACGATCGAAACTGGTCATCCAAGTGTATTTATTAATCTCATGTTTTTTTTTTTTCAGGATATATAGACTATATATTTCGTTTGACATACAGAGGATACAGTAATACTATATACAATATATACAAGTAATAAATATCCAGTAACATCCACTATTCATGATCACAAAAAGTCACAGCTGAATGTCCAGAGAAGTAATCCATTCTATTGCATCATCACTTACATTCTGTAGGTCGTCATATCCTCCCTTGAAGGGCCGTGAAGGGCATTCTGACACAATATGATTGATTGTCTGCACTGCATCGCCACAATCACACTGAGGACTAGACATTTTCCCCTATTTGTGGAACCAAAAGATACATCTTCGGTGACCGGTCCGCACTCAGTTCAGTGACATCCATATCCTTCTTGGAAGATTGAAACCAGGTGGTTTCCTGCAGGGATCTAATGATCAATCCTAGCTCAGGGTTTGATGTAGACCAGGGCCATCCAGTCATTGCGCTCGGGGAGCACTGGGCAGTCAGACTAGCGCTCCTTCCCCTACACTGTGGCAGCGAGTAGACCTGAGACAGACGGACGATGTTCGGACCACGCTGACTAGATGCGTACGTACAGTCGTGTGGCCGACGGCTTTTGTGGAATTGTTGACATCATATTGATAGAGCTGTTTTGCCATAGCAAAAATATACCGCATATACACATCGAATGGTACTCCAATGTATGGGATGTGCAGAAAATGAACGCAAGTGTTAAATAAAGAATATTGTTATTTATTCAAAACTGAAATGTTAATATATTAGAGAGGAAAATTCAACATCATTTTACCAATATGAACAGATAGTACAGTCCTTGAGTGACTTTTGCTCCTTTATAAACAGTGCAAAAAAAATGAAATTTCCCACTCTGCTTTAAAGGCTGCTGCTCACCACTCCATTTTTTTGTATGATGTTCAGTCATGACCAATGCGAAACTGATTTACTTACACGCTCTCAACAAAGCGCATTAGACTAGACTAGTGACTGATGGATCGACTGCTCACTTCGGCGTGGCAGGGAGATCGTGCGCTCACGACTATCGAAACTACCTTCCACCAAAGCGCTCGGAGCACTGGAATAGAGCGCGGCCGCAGCACAGTATGGGTGGTTCTGATGTAGACCATTCTTCTCGCCAAGTTTCGTCCATATTGAACTTTGATTCAACAAGTATCTCGCCTAGTTGCCATGACGGATGTCATTAGGATTAGCGAATAACCCATCTCATTTGGATGCAATCGTGTTGACCGACTGAAAAGCATCGAACTTTCGTATACTTTTAATGATGGAAACATTTCTTAGCAAAAACGTAAAATTAAGCAATTCTCTCAATTGTGCCAAAGGGCCCGGAAAGATTTCAAATTGTGAGTCGTGGAGAACTCTACCAAAGTAAAAAAACAAATTTCAAAAGTCACTTGTGGCCTAAATGCAGTTCCTGAAAAACAGCCTAAAATCGCTTGTTTCTTTACTCGGTTTCTTTGTGATTCAAATCGTAGCCAAATTAACTTATTTACATCATTCTTACTTTAATGTGTTCCTTGGTTCAATAGCCTCAGGAGTTTTTTTGAGTTTTAGAAACATATTCACACCGGAAGTAGTTATAATATACGGGTTTAAGTTAAACTCTACATTGACACACACTAGCGATTCTAGTGGTAGAAAAGGCAAACTGCTAATCTAATCGACCGGATATGGTTGATTTTCATTGACTCACACTAGCACCCGTAGTGGTAGAAAATGCAAACTGGTGATCTAATCGACCAGATATGGTTGAGTTTCCGGTGAAAAATCATCAGCCCACGCGTGTCCTCATGCCGGCACCTCGTAAGACACGTTTAGTGTGTCCTTGAGATTTGTTGAAAACAACAGAAATTAATTACAAATGCACCAACAAGAAGATTCAGTGATTAGCCAGGTTCTAGTCTACGGCATTAAAGGTTGTATTCAACATTGAGTTGCTCGCCTGGAGGGTTGGAACGGTGGAATTTTTGATGGGTGGTCAAAGAAACATAGCCTATGTGAATAATTTTACTATTTGTACTGTAAAATATTCAGTAAATTGAAACCTTAAGTCAATAACAAGTTGCAATTTAATCACAGTACCGATATCGGCCACAATGTGATCTTCTTCATCGTTATATTATAAAATACGTAAAGAAGCAAGACTTACATACAAAGATGCCTTAATCAAAAGTTGTTATCAAAATAATTACTGAAAATACTAACAGTCTAAATATGCAACTGGTTACTGACTTAAGGTTTCAATTTACTGAATATTTTTAACTTCGCCAATAAGGACAAGGGCTGCCATGGTCATATTCTTGGCTTTTCATAAATGTTCTGTATTTAAGTGGGCTATAAAATATAAAGCAAAATACACGGGAGAATTCATAAAACTAGAGAAAGCCGTTCACGTGTTTTGTATGTAATCTGCAATTAACAAATGGCAAACACAAGTTTGGAGCACTAAAATGTCTTTATCAGAAGGCTTAAGGAGACACGGCGGGGTCAGACTTGCCAAAAATGTGATTTTCAGATTTTCATTACATAGAAGTCTACAGATCTCTTTTTTTTAACTTAAGCTATTATTCATGGTCATATCTTATATTACAAATGCTTAAAATTACGTCCCAAGACAACACATTGAATGAATGCATTCGCCTGCCGGAGGACATCGTTGTTGACAACGACAAAACACGTTTTCATGGCCCCCTCTTCATACTCCCGTCCAAAGATGATACATTTTTGTAGATAGGGAAGACTAAGGTAAATACACAACATTAAGGGGTTGATGTTAAACATGATAAATTAAGGGAAAGAGTTTCCGAAATATCAACATAGATATTAAACAACTACATAATTATTGTATTTGACCATTGGTTGCAATAAATATCATTATAATTGTGCCATAAATTCAGTTCTTAAAATTTCATCTGGCATGGGTTGTCTAAATCAATTAATAACACTTTCGACGAAATTTGAATTTAGTAACTTTTTAGGTTTTTGTTTGTTGATACCCGCATATTAGGGCTAAATCCGCAGTACCTTGTCTAAATCCACAATGTGATAAGTCTAATAATATGCTTCATTGCTGCCACACTCGCATAAATACTTCACTGAAATACATGAGATTTTATGAATACTTCACCAACAAAATACAACACAGGTTTTCACGATTTTACCACCAGGTGGTAGATAGCATTTGTCGTTTCGAAATTCATAGCCACGGGAAATTAAATATTTGTCTCAACACAACCCTCCTCTTGCGCTGGGTTATCTCGGCAGAAATAGTATGATTATTTTTAGTACTACAGAAATGCCGCACTGCGGAGTTATCAAAGTCTCCCCTATCAAATACTGTAATGGGTATTATTAGCCTATTTTCATTTTATGAAAAAAAAAAAAAGGCTTTTGTCCGTGTGTCTGTGTGTGCGTGTGTGAGTGTGCGTTGGTGTGTGTGTGTGTGTGTCCCCTCCTAATAACTTCTAAACGGCTGGAGCGATTTCAATGAAACTCGGTAAGATCATAGCACCATTCTGGCCGACCCCAACCGTGCCTCTCAACTTTTATTGTGTCTCACCAATCCAACATGGCGACTGTGCGAAATATTTCACCAGCATCAGTATCTCCGAAACTATTACCGATATCACCCTGAAATTGTGTACGATGATGCAGAGTACAACTAGAAGTTCACCTATGAGACTTTCAAAAACCTAGTAACTACAAAACCAACATGGCGGCCAAGCAAAGTTGAGATTTTTAAATAGACTTGTCTCGCGATTTAACCATCCAAACGTAATGAATCTTGCTACAGCAAATGTTTATAGACATTGTAATGCTCTTGCGTCTAATTTAGTTCAATTGTTTACATAACCTCAAAATGGCGGCTGTGCGAATTATTTCACTGGCATTCTATATCGGCGAAACTATTACAGATATCACACTGAAATTTCACACGGTGATAAAGGGCACTGGTACAAATTTATCTATGTAAATTTCATAAACCTCTCAAGTACAAAACGAACATGGCGGCCAAGCGAAGTTGAAACCTTTTAATAGACTTTTCTCGTGATTTAACTCTCTGAGCGCAGGGAAATGTGGTACAGTAAATGATTATATATATTGTAATGCACTGTCATCTAATTTAGTTCAATTGTTTGCATAACCTCAAGATGGCGGCTATGCAAAATTTTAAAACAAAGTTTTTATTTCTTGTGTCGTAATCAAGCGATCGAAGTGAAAGTTTGAATAATGAACCTACGCAATAATTTTCCTTTAATAGTACATAACTCTATGGCCTATACATATGACAATCCGAAATGGCGAGCATCCGAAATATTTTGACGGTTCTCAATATCTACGAATCTTTTACAGCAACCAAACTGAAATTTTTAATGTTCATAGAGGCTATGAACATAAGTTCACCTATAGGAGTTTCAATAACCTGTTTAACACAAATCCAACATGAAGGTGACGCGGAGTATAAATATTAAAATGGACGTTTCTCGCGAATTAACCATCCGAGTGCAGTGAAACTTTGTACAGTAAATCCTTATACAAATATTAATCCACTGGCATCTAATTTATTCCAATTGTTTTCATAACCACAAGATGGCAGCTGTGCGAAATTTTAAAATCTCGTTTTTACTTCTTGTGTTCTAATCATGCGATTGAAGTTTGAATACCACACGTACACAATAATCTTCATGTAATAGTACATAAATAAATATCCAACCTGGTAACAATCTGAAATATTTAGACGGTTCTCAATATTTAAGTATCTATCACAACCTTCAAACTAAAATTTTCTTGATAGAGGCAATTTACATGAGTAGGACGCATGAAAATAGGCTGTATAGTTCTTCACAGAACTACTTGTTGGCATTGTCTACACTGTTCAGAGGTGACAAATGACGAACAGAAAATAAATATTCCTCCTGAGTAGTGCGTTTGTGGGGGATTCGTTTAAATAACAATACTCGTCGTACTAACTCCATCTTCCGTATTTTGCCAAAGAACTACGACTACCTAGATATGTCAAACACATTATGAAATTTATACAAATGGATCAAGTTAATCAATGTCCTGACCTAGAAGAAAGCTTAGTTCCCGACATCCTTCATTGACGAAACCAGAACCCCAATTAGTCTGTTATTAAATTTATTTGGATTCGAATTTCCAAGAGAGTTGTTGCATTTTGGAGTTTATGATGTTCTGACCCCATATAGGCATAACTTCTTCTTCTTCTTCGTATCCCTTGTGCCTTCAAGCGTCGGGGTAGCCTCGTTCTGTCCATCTCTGCCACTCCGATCTATTTTCACACAATCTCTTCATTTCCAGCATTGTTTTCCCTCGCTTCTGTCCGATTTTCTCAATTCTGTCATCCCAAGTGGTACGGGGTCTTCCTCTTCCTACTCTCCCTTCCACTCGCATTTCAAAAACCTACTTCGCTTTTCTCTCTTGTTCCATCCTCCTGACATGTCCATTCCACTTCAAATGACGTTCCTCAATCACCATACTTATCGCCTTCTTTTGTCCTGCTTCTTCTCTGATTCTCTCATTCCGGATCCTATCCCTTCTAGTCCTCCCCACTGCTCGCCTTGTATACTTCATTTCAGTGGCAGTGATCTTACTGAGATGCTTGTCTTGCAGTGCTAAACTCTCTGTGCCATATAGGGTGATCGGGGCCATAACCGTGTTGTAAATCTGCATTTTGGTCTTGAAGCTTATCTCATTCTTCCCTACTATTGTATTATTCATCTGATAGTAGGCTGAGATGGCTTTTTAGTTCTATTGAGTACCTCTTGCTCTATTTTCCCATCACTACTTAATATGGTGCCAAGATATTCAAATGTTTCTACTTTTTCGAGAGGTCTTCCTCCACAAATTATGTCAAGTTGTTGTTCCTGTCTGTCCAGTTTGAGACCCACATTACTTTGCTTTTATCTGTATTCACTACCATTCCTTTCCTTTCCAATTCTTCATACCATTCCACCACGGCCTGCTGAAGTCTTTCTGGTGTATCAGCAATCACTATTATATCATCTGCATAGAGGAGTGCTTGCAAGTATACAGGTCTTAGTCTCCACATACCATGCTTGGTCCTATGGGTTCGCCGCTTACATATTTTTGATATTTCATCCAGGACGATATTAAGCAGTAGAGGGCTGAGGCTATCACCTTGTTTTACTCCCCTCTCCATTTGTAATTCTCCAGACATTTCACCATCTATACGAACTATTCCCACAGGTTGCTGGTATACACTCTTCACAGCATTTAACAGTCTCATTGGTACCTTCTTCGCTGCCAGTGCCTCCCATATGCTCTGCCTCGGTACAGAGTCAAAAGCTGCCTTCAGGTCTAGAAACGCAAGGTACAGGTCACGGTTTTTTGGCAATGCTCTTCTCTATTACTGTTCTAATTGTGTAGATGTGATCTTGTGTCTGACGTCCTGGCCTAAAAGCTGCCTGCTACTCTTCAATGTAATTTTCCACCACCTTCCTAAGTCTCCTTTCCAGCACCCGAGTGTAGATCTTGTACGCTACAGATGATAGACAGATAGCCCTGTAATTATTACAGTCGTAGCTGTTCCCTTTCTTGTGCAACGGGATAATTAGATTTTTCTTCCATTCCTCTGGTATTCTGTTCTCTTCCCACATTCTCCTAAACAGCTTAGTAAGTTGCATCACTATCTCAACACCTCCATATTTGATTAACTCTGGAGAAATTCCATCAGGACCTGCTGCTTTCCCAGTCTTAATTTGTTTAATTGCCATTATGACCTCAATTTCTTCTATTTTCCCTTCTATTTCTGGATTTTGCACATCTTCATGTGGTCCATAAACGATCCCATCCACTTGCTCTGCCGCAGTTCTCTGGAACTTCTCCTCATAGTGTCTTCTCCACACTTGAAGCACTTCTGCCTTCTCTGATACTAGGTTATTCCCATTCTTGATTGTCCTAGTCTGCTTTCCATACTTCCCTCTTATAGACTTTATGGTTTTCCAAAAGATTCTTGTATTATTCTCTCTAGTTTTGCTTTCAACCATATTCCCAAACTCTTCCCAAGATTTTCTCTTAGCTTCCTTCACTACTCTTTTCGTTTCATCCCTTCTTTTGATGTATTCTTGCCTGTTTTCTTCCGTAGGACATCCTATGTATCTTTTCCATGCTTCTTTCTTGCTCTTTACCTTCTCCTTCACTTCTTCATTCCACCAACTAGTTCTTTTCTTTCTGGTATCTACCACTGCCTTTCCACACACTTCTTCTGCTGACTTTAGCAACACTGATTTTATGTCATTCCACATGTCATTGATTTCTTCACTTCCATTAGTTCTTATTTGCATCTTCTCTTTCACTAATTCTGCATACTGGGACCTTTTCTCTTCTTTTTTGAAGTTCCTTCAATCGTATCACCTCAAACCTTTTGGTTCTTGGTTGGATTGGCCTCTTGAATCTGGTGTCCATTACCAGTAATCTGTGATCAGTAGCTAGTTCTGCTCCTCGTATGACCTTCACATCCATGATGTTATTCCGTATGCCATGAGGGTACATAAAGTAGTCTATAACACGCCTAGCATTTCTACCTTCAGCCTCAAAAGTTATCTTATGTACTTCTTTTGGGGGGAAAATGAGTTCCCCAATAACAATTGATTTTCAATGCAGAATTCTATAAGTCGCCTGCCATTTTCATTCAGAGTCCTCTCTCCACCATGATTGGCCATGCTTCCATGTGCTATTCTTTTGTCCTGGCCTGTTCTTGCATTTAGGTCCCCTCCTATCAATACATGGCATCCATTCGCAACCTCTTTGTCCACGGTCCTTTGGAGTTGAACATAAAACTCCTCTTTATCGAGTAGGTTGGTGTCTTCTGTTGGGGCGTATACTTGTATGAAGGACACTTTCATCTCTATGTCAAGGTTAATAACCATTATTCTCGAGTTTATTGGTTGCCATCCACTCACTTTGGTTTCAGTCTGCTCGCTGGAGACTATGCCCACACCTTCCTGTGCCCTACTGTCCATCCCAACCCCAGAATATCTCAAAACATACCCTTCTTGTAATCTCTTCATTCCACTTCCTTTCTTCTTCACCTCACTAAGTCCCAATACTTCCAGTTTATGACCCTTCATTTCCTGTATTACCTCTACATCTTTTCCAGCGATTGTCTTGATATTCCATGTACCAAATCTCATATTCCTTTTCCATTGCGGTCATTGTCGTCGTGTAGATCCGTCCAATCCGAGGCTACTGTTGTTGCTTTGAATCATTTCTACCCCCACATGGGTGATTAGCCCAATGTGAAGTGGTGTGTTGGGTTGTCTTCCCAGCCTCCTTATTTATGTCCCCAGGAGACAGGGTGGCCCAGTTATACCCCCCAGGCACCGGGTACCCATTTTCGTCGCCTCTTACGACACGCATGGGCTACGGTGGGACAATTCTAAACCCCGGTCACCACACGGGGGATAGGCATAACCAAGGTAGTATAATAAAGTTTAAAGTGTTTGAAGAATTGGGAATCCCGCCTGGGTATCACGTGATAAGAAGTACTGTTGTTTCAGTCTTCAGTCTTTTGACTGGTTTGATGCAGCCCTTCATGCTTCCGTGTCCTGAGCAAATCATTTTATTTCTACATAAGTACCACACCCTACATCCGAGGCAATCTGTTAAATATATTCTAACCTTGGTTTACCCCAACAGTTCTTGTCCTCGACCCTTCCTTCCATAACAAAGTTTGCTATTCCTGGGTGTCTTAGTAAGTGTCCTACCAACCTATCTCTTCTCTTCATTAGCAGTTGCCACAATTATCTCTCCTCTCCCAATCGTCTTAATACCTCTTCGTTTGTAACCCTATCTACTCACCTAATCTTCATCATTCTCCTGTAACACCACATTTCAAATGCTTTAATTCTCCTCTCTTCTGCTGCTCCAACAGTCCAAGTTTCACTTCCATAGAGCGCCACGCTCCAGACAAAAGCCTTCGAAAATGACTTCCTAATACCTAGATCTTTATTCGATGTCATCAGATAAAGAAATATAAATAAAATATATTCTGAATGAAAAAGAAAGCCTCCGTGGCTTAGGCGGCAGCACGCCGGCCTCTCACCGCTGGGCCCGTGGTTCAAATCCCGGTCACTCCATGTGAGATCTGTGCTGGACAAACCGGAGGCAGACAGGTTTTTCTCCGGGTACTCCGGTTTTCCCTGTCAAAATTTCATTCCAGCAACACTCTCCACTATAATTTCATTTCATCTGTCATTCATTTAATCATTGCCCCAGAGGAGTGCGTCAGGCCTCGGCAGCCGGCACAGTTCATATCCTCGCCGCTAGATGGGGGCTTCATTCATTCCATTCCTGACCCGGTCGGAGACTGGAAGCAGGCTGTGGATTTTCATTTATGAATGAAAAAGAAAAGCTCAAATACAGAAAAGGACAGTAAAAAGTGTCAAGGGGAGCTGTAAGAAGAAGATTAGAGAGAGGATTAGATACCAGACAACCTGAATGACAGGCATACAAGTTAATGTTATTTGTTTTACGTCCCCCTTAAGAACTGTGGCTTTTAGAGACGCCACGCCAGGGTGCCGGACTTTTGCCACGAAGGGGATCTTTAGCGTGCCAGTAAATGACTCCCTCGCATTTGCGCACCCTCAAATGCCAGCTGACTGCACCTGGATTGGATCCTGCAACCTTGGGCACAGCAAGCGGGAACGTTACCGCCGAGCCAAGCAGCCAGCCGCATACAAGTTATCTTGAAGGTCAATGGCCACTAAAAAATCACAACAAAAATTCATATACTAACGAACCTGACAAGCTACACTTAACCCACATACAGTATTTGTAGACGAATCAAAACTGGCCATCCAAGTGTAATACTAATAATCTCATGTAATTTCTTTTAGGATTAGGGAACAACGCCCTTTACAATTTGTATACAATAGTGTTGACCGACTGAAAATTTCATTTACTTAGGCAACACTGAGATACAGTCCCTAACAAAAGTTTTAGACCATTAGCTTATTTAACATTAAAAATTCCTGGTCATACACTTTTGTCATAAATCTCCCCGTGATTGTTTGAAAAATAACTTAGCCTCATATGCATCTCTTTATGTAGAAACCATTGTTCTCAATCATTTATCTTTTGAATTACGATAAGTTTATTGAGAATTTAATATACAGAAAATAAAAGCTGTTCTTCCGACGGATTAATTTGCAGACACTAAACCAACATGTGTATCATAGTGTTAACATACTTTGCACAAATACATGATGTCAATGAACATTTTGGCATATGAAATAGCAGTCCCGAAAATGTCCTTATCATTTTAAAATGTATTCCGTACATTGAGAAAAGTAAGAAAAAAATAAGTAGTTTTTTTTTTCAATAACAAGTTCGTAATTCAAAAATTAAACGTCTGGGAACACTCGTTTCTACTTAAACAGATGCATAAGAGGTCAAGTTATTTTTAAAATAATCTCGGAAACGTTTGTGGCAAAAGTGTTGGTTGGTTGGTTCTTAAGTTTAGGGGCTGCGACAACGCGGTCATGTAGCCCCGTGTACTTTGGGTGTGTGTAGAATCTGTCTGATAACCGGTGTTAATTGTGATGACTGTATTAGTGTGTGTTATCTGTTTTTTAATTTAAGTACTGCAACTTAGAATTTTTCGAATAGTTTCTACTTTTGCCACCAAGCGTCACCGTCAACGACTACTAGGCCAAGTTCAGACCTTAGCAACTAGACGCCACCGCAGTCGGATCTTGGCAACGAACGAAGAAACATAATAGCGTTGTTTATATTCTTAACCTATCCAATTTAGCTTCACACAGGTGCAATTAGTGGAAGGTTCTTTAACATGTCACAAATCTATGACATGGGACCGCCGGCTTTACTTCCCCTCCGAAGGAAGGCATAGGCCTACTGAGGGATTTTTAACGCTCTTAAAAAATCCGACGGCTTCGGCCGGGTTTGGCAAAAGTGTATGACCAGGAATCTTTAATGTGAAATAAGCTAATGGTCTTAAACTTTTGTTATGAACTGTATGGCTTCCAACACGATAATTAGAGACCACTGAAATTCGCATTAATTTCGAAAAAGATCACGATATGAGTTTTGAATTTCGCATTTTATCGCGTAATACTGTAGTTGTAAGGTTATCGCGATAATTTCGGGTTAATTTGAAAAGGATTTTAGGTAAATAGCAAAACGCTATGTATCGAATGGACGGTGTTAGGCGATCTGAATTTGAAATCCGCCTTGTCAAACACTATAGGATGTAGTTTAATAATTGAATTACACGTACATGTTTCGGTATACAATGATACCCTCGTCAGCGTAAAAGAATCGTAAAACTATGTTGAAAAATACCAAAGAGAACTTGGATATCCCTACAATAAACCATTAGAATTTAAATAATATGAAAGTTCACCAATATAATTAGAAAATACATAATATTGTAAAACCAACTAGCCTAGAATAAACCACAGGATTCCTACTTATTGATCGCTGCATCAATGTCCAAGTATTTCATACAACCTATAAATATATATTCTGCAGTACCATTAGCAGAGGTACCCGCTCTTCGAACGGTCTTCGGTATTAATAACCAGATGTTATCAATTGAGCTACTGTTGCAATGGTTAGGGGCTTGTTATTCCTTCATATGTTTATCAGAACGAACCCTATACGCACCCTTCTATGAGAAGTACGGTGAAGAGTTTTATAATTGATTGGTGAATTGACTCATGGTTACAATACCTAATTTTACGATGCTCCAAGCACCCGAACACGAGTTATAGGAGTACATAAACATAAAGCTATATCATCCACACAGTGTCAAACAAAATCATCTTTACGATGAACCCGTTTGTCGACAAAAATATGATTAGTTAAAATGTGCTCTCAAACTAAATTCGCCTAACGTGTACTTCCTGACATGAAAACATTATTGAAAACCTTATTGACGAAACGCAATATATATATCAAATAAAAACGGACCCTCACCATTGTGGCAAGTCCCCATCCCCAGGAAGACCCCTTTAATAAATTATAAAGGTTTGTGGTGTATGAAAATTCATGATTTGTAGCCTCCAATGGCCAAAATTCCCAAAAGCTGCAAAAAACACTATTCAACTCAGGAATTTTTGATAATAATGTTGCTGTTTGGATATATAATAGACCTTCTGTACAACATATCGCACGTGTACGTCGCGTTTAAACATTATAGGGTACCTCTTGACCCCTTAAGCGCATTGATGAATTGTACAGTCTACGTTTGTTTCCATGATAACCTTATAGCCATTTCTAAACTTTCGCAGAAATTTAATAAATTGAGTGGCATTACTTCTTACAGAAATAGATGGAAAGTTGGATGTCACCTTTTGCGATAATGTTGTCATGGTTACCGGCTTGCATTACATCATTAGTTTCTTCTTGTTCTTCTCCTTTCAGATGGTCCAGCTAAGGACCACGACGTTGAACTTTTCAACTTGGCGAGGGACTTGATGTTTGCCCAATATTCACTGGCTATGTTTCTCCTTTCTCTCTTATGTCCAGATGATGCCGGTTTTCTTAAAGTGTGGTCTGTCCTAATAACTCTTCTGTTCAAGTATCTTTCTGAGATGTGATCGGCTTCTAATATCACTTTCCATTATCTTCAGTACTTGGATGTCCCTTGTTAACTTCTGTTAGCCATGGTGTCACGTTCTTTCTATCCTCTCAGTAGTTGAGAAGCCGGTTGGTTAGTCTCGTTGGGTTCATCCTTGAGACATGCCCGTAGAAAGCCAGACGTCTCATCCTGGCCACATCTGTGATTTTCTCAGTATATCTATATAGCTCCTGATTTGGTCTCCTTCAGTACTCGTCATCTATTTATTAGTTTATTAAATGAAATTAGTTTTCTGGGAATATCTCAGAAACATGGTTTAGAGCCTTAAAACGTAGTAGCCTCCGATCCACCGAGGGACTGAAAATGAATTTTGTCTCGTCCTTGTACGCCATAATATAATAATAATCTTAATAATAATAATTTAATAATATAGGGATAGCGATATACAGTAATAGATATTCAGTACCACACCTGTACGTGTAAATCACGTGAAAACATTCAAGAGTATCCCTTGACCCCCTTAAGCGCACTATATACGTATTGATGAATTTTACAGCTTAAGTTAGTTCCGTGATAACCTTATAGCCGTTTGCGAACGTTCACAGTAATTTAATAAATGGAATGGTGGGTAGATTATTGGCTGAGGAATAACCTAACCACCAAGGGAAGATGATAAAGAGGACCAAAGAAAAAAGGGTGAAGAAATAGGAGGAGCGTTTGACATCAGTTATGCCCAAGAGTTATTGTTCAAATGCGGCAAGTAGTGAAAACCCTATTAAGAGATTTATTTGCATTAAGTAGGGCATGAAACTGGGAAGAGTTCGGAAAGCCAGGATCTTGCCTAACTGTTATACTAAAAAAATGAAAAAGCGAAAAGGAACTCTTAATTTATTTAACAATTCAAAACAATTTGATGAATTTAACAAATATGTAGTAGTTTTTGACAAATATATAATTCCAATTTGGTTAACAAATGGGGTCACAGACCTCCGAAAAAACATCTAAAGTTTGCGCCAGGCAATTAACAATTCTATTGGTTTCAAACCTTTATATGTTTTAAAATCCTCGCAAGAGTTCAAAATAGAGAGAATAAAGTACAAAAGTCAAGAACAATTTAAGTGACCAAAGCTAGACAGTAAATAGAGTACAAGGTGTGTACTTCCAGAAATCTCTGAGAAAATATTCTAGAAAGAGCAACAACTTCGAAAATAACAATAAAGAAAGCAGGTAGAATGAAAGAGAAGTTCCTATAACTTCTTATATTTACGCTGAATTACTTTTATAATAGATATACAAGATAGGACAGGTCACTTACTGTGAAACCTGAAGAGAAAGTCAAAAGGAAGGTTCTAGACTTCCTATGTCACGAGACAAATGGGGCAAGTTTCCCTTTCGTGAGACCAAGAAATAACTCACTCATGAGTTGAAAGAATTGTATTCCCTAATTAGAAGGGAGAAACAATGTAAGTTTGAAACGTGTACTCGACACGTATTTGTGCAGAAGTTAATTAATGTTATTTAAGAAAAAGGGGAGGGCACTTCTATAGAGTGACACCTCATTGAGAAAGACCTAAAGTAACAAATTTTATTATGGTTTGTTAGTAAGGGGTTTAGGAAAGATCAACTGGGATGGAAGGTAAATGTTCATGGTCGTATTTATAATAATCGGACGAGCGCGACGCGGAAGAAATACTGAAAAAACACTGTTTCTCACTATAGTCTGTTTAAATGGATGATGAGTTCACTGTAGCAGCACGAAAGTTTATGGCAAAGAAAGTTCTTGCAACGATGGAAAATAACTAGTTGCACTAGGTAGGCGAAAGTCTATTGCTTGAGAAGGTTATAAGATTATCATTAAATACGCCAGAGAAAATTCCAACGGAGGAAGGAAAGTTAGCTATTGAGCATTAAATAATAAGGAAGATCCTTTAGTTTGAGAAAGTATTCACACATGTGAGTGGAAAATACATGACGGCGTGACTGGTAGATTCTGGAAGGTTCCAGAGCAATTTTGACTGAAGAATAGGGCCAAAGTTATTCCAGCGGTGGAACGAGCAAAATATTTTTATAGACAGTGGGTATTCATTGGTATCCCACGTTGTGAGAAGATTTCTCATTTAATTAGCTTAAGAAATGCTACTTTCTAAAAAGGTTGGCTTAGACAGACAAAAGCCCAACATGGTAAATCCCGCGAAGGATGATTATTGCCCTAAAATATAGCAATCTCACACTGCCTATAAAATTATCCTTAAAAGCATGTAGACATTAAAACGATGAGAATGAGGTTAAAACCTGAAGTCTGTACTTATCTTTGTTGCATAGCGATGGTGAAGTTCCCTTTGAAGGTTTACATTAGAGTTCCAACATGGCGTGGAATGAAGAAAATGCCTCTTGAGTTCAGGAGGCTGGCTCTAGTTGAGCCTTGACTGAGTCGACGGTCGACGTACAAGTGAGACCCACTCAGCGAAGCGCAGAGGGACCAAGGAAGGGAAAAGAGTGGGGGTAGGAGACAAAAGGAAGACATATAAGCATAACCAACATAAGAAAGTTAAATTCTCTTGAGGAAATTGTCTTCAAAGAGTTGATAGTAGGCGACGATATCGCAGCCTGGTGGGTGAAAAAGTAGACGAAGTTCTCTTGATCACGGAGATGATAGCTGGCGATGGCGACGAGATCTGGTGGCCAGATTGAAAAGGAAGTCCTCTTGCACCGGGAAGAATTGAGGAACTTCAGAGATTCGCTGCAAGATGACGCTAGGTGGGTCATGGAAGATATATATCTAGAATAGACTCACAAATGGCATAAGAGACATGACCACCAAAGAGAAACTAGAAGATCACTATTGGTGTTTGAGAAAAAAGAAGGAATGAACAAGCAAAGAGTATTAAAAAATATACTCTATCATACCGTGTATTCCAAGAATACACCAAATGGCATTGCGTCTTACAGAAATAGATGGACTCGTGAGAATGTGTTGCCATGGTTACCGGCTTGCAATTTTTCATTAGTGTTTATTAAATTAAATTAGTTTTCTGGGAATATCTCAAAAACTATTGGCTATTGGACCTTAAAATGTGGTTTTCAGGGCCCATAGGGCTCCCGAGTTTTGTTTCTCACATTGAGATGCTGAAAATGAGCTTTTTCTCGTCTTTCTACGCCCATTTCAGCATGCATTTTAAGGGGGTAGGCCCTCTTTTATGAGAGGTATGGAGAAGAGTTACATCAATGATTAGTGTCGTGCCTCTGAAGGATATCTGTACCAAATTTTACGTTGATCCACCCAGCCGTTCTCGAGTTATAAGGTAACAACTTTGTCCACAGACAGACAAACAGACAGACAGACAAAAAAAATATTTTCGCGCGCATCCGTCATAAAACAGTCTGAAACGCGTAAATAACGCAAATTTTCGTAGAAATTCAGAAAAAAACAGACAAACTTTAATTTGATAAGTAGCCTACTTTGTTACTTTGTGAGTGTAGAGGTTACTTTGTGACACAGTGATAATTTTTAACCACTTTTCACATTTTGCAAAAATGAGGAAAAACTAGACTTATGAGATCGATCCAGGCAAATGTGAGTCTGTCTGTCTGTCTGTCTCCACCCTATCAACTCCTAAACGGCTACAGCAATCAAAACCAAATTTGGTGTGAGTAAAGATCTATATCTGAATATATCAAAGCCATATTTGGAAATGATATCAGTGCTATCAACTGCTGAAAAATCGCAATTTAAATTTGAGCTCCATTTTAGATATCCTGGAAGGTATGCATGGGAGCTTTTTCAAAATTGGTACACATATAGATAATAATATTTCAGATTAATTTACAAGAGGCCATACATGGCAGTGTTGCCAATATGATTCTAAGCCAGCTGATAAGTCCAATTTTTAAATGTATATAACTTCTACAGTATGAATTGTATTTCAACCAAATTTCGTATGTAATGTCTGTACATAAACAGATATGACAGAGCGTATTCTTAAGAGCCACCAGGCCTGCCAACTGTTAATAAATGCTCTCTCTATTGTTTTCATCCAAATACCAATATATCAGAAAGTATGCAAGCCGACAGCTTTAAACTATGCACACGTATAGTACCTGACATTCTAGATTAATTTGAAGTAACTAATATACGTCAGTGCTAAACACATAATTCTAAGCCTGCTGATAGGACCAATTTTCAAATACATGTAACTTCTATACTATTAATTAGATTTCAACTAAATTTCGTATGTGCTATGTGTACCATATCAGATATGACTATGTGCATTCTGAAGAGCAACCAGGGCTGCCAACTGTTGATAAATGTTGTCTCTATTTTTTATCCTAGTATCAATATATCAGAAAGTATGCAAGCCAACGGCTCTAAACTTTTCACACGAATAGTAATCCCAACCTGACACTCTAGATTAATTTGGAGTAACTAATATACGTCAGTGCTGCCAACATGATCCTAAGCCTGCTGATAGGTCCAATTTTAAAATACATGTAACTACCACACTAACTAATGGATTTCATCCAAAATTGGCACAATAATAGATCATAAAATTTCACATTATTTCTGACCAACACATGCATGACATTGTTGCCAACTTGGTTTTACGCGTGCTGATAGATCCAATCTCTAACTGCATGTAACGTCCATGCTATCCATTGGACTTCAACCAAATGTAGTATTCTGTACCTTAAGAGATGGAACTAAGAATATATTCAGTCACCAGGGCTGACAACTGTAGTGCTCTATTAGGCTACATTATGCCAGGTATATTTCGAACAAATATTAAAAATTTCGATATTACCAATTTAATTTCGTCATTATTCTAGATAGATCCATGTAGATTACTCATTGGCATGAATCTTGCATTTTTAGAAAAGTAGACTCTTTAGTTTGTCACGGAATTTCTTGTTTGTAACTTTAATCTCGCGCTTCAACCTAGAGGCCAAGGAAGCTAACATTCAGACAAAATGCTGGCGCAAATTTTAGCTTCCCTGGCTTTAAGGTCGAAACGCGAGATTCAAAAGACAAAAAATTATCACTGTGTCACAAAGTAACCTCTACGGTATACTTGGCTATTTGTGTTATGATATGAAATACATTACTAATTTGGACAGCTAGTTTCTACAAATCTAACCAACAAGTAGGAATTCTCTGGTTTATTCGAGGCGTATTCAAGGTTAGTTGGTTTAACCATTTATGAATTTTCTAATTCCTTTTTGTGACCTTTAATTTTATTTAAATTGTAATGTGTTTTTCGTAGGGATATCCATTTTTTCTTTGGTATTTGTTAACATAGTTTTACGATTCTTTTACTCTGACGAGGGTATCATTGTATACCGAAACATGTACGTGTAATTCAATTATTAAACTACATCCTATAGTGTTTGACAAGGCGGATTTCAAATTCAGATCGCCTAACACCGTCCATTCGATACATAGCGTTTTGCTATTTACCTAAAATCCTTTTCAAATTAACCCGAAATTATCGCGATAACCTTACAACTACAGTATTACGCGATAAAATGCGAAATTCAAAACTCATATCGTGATCTTTTTCGAAATTAAGTAATTCAGTTATTAAACTACATTCTATAGGCTAGTGTTTGACAAGGCAGATTTTAATTTCAGATTACTATCAGTCAAAACGGATAATCATTATTACCTTCTTCATAATGGTATTAGGCGTGAAAATTATGACAAATCTATACTAATATAATAAGGCTGAAGAGTTTGTGTGTTTGTGTGTTTAAACGCGCTAAACTCTGGAACTACCAGTTGGATTCGATTTTTTTTTGTATATGATAGCCTGATTCAAGATTAATAGTTTAGGCTATGTTAAATTTCGGACAGACCACTCCATTCCCCGCATTTAGGCCCTTTTGCACAAGTCTACACCGTTTCACCGATCTAATAAATTGACGGACATATTGTCGCTAGGCGACAACGATTAACACTGTATCTATGCCCAAGATAATGGGTTCAAATCCGGCCGAAGCCGTCGGATTTTTTAAGAGCGTTAAAAATCCCTCAGTATGCCTTCCTTCGGAGGGAAAATAAAGCCGTCGGTCCCATGTCACAGATTTATGGCATGTTAAAGAACCTTCCACTAATTGCACCTGTGTGAAGCTAAATTGGATAGCTTAAGAATGTAAACAACGCTCTTAGGTTTCTACGTTCGTTGCCAAGAGCCGACTGCGGTGGCGTCTAGTAGCTAAGTTCTGAACTTGGCCTAGTAGTCGTTGACGGTGGCGCTTGGTGGCAAAAGTAGGAACTATTTGATAAATTCTAAGTTCCAGTAGGCTACTTAAATTAAAAAAAACAGATAACACACACTAATATAGTCATCACAATTAACACCGGTTATCAGACAGATTCTACACACACCCAAAGTACACGGGGCTACATGACCGCGTTGTCGAAGCCCCTAAACTTAAGAACCAATAAACCAACCATGATAGTCAACGCCGCACCATTGATGGACAGGTTGTCACTAGGCAACAACGATTTACTCTGTATCATGATAGTCCGGTAAAATTTGCTAAAGGACACACGGGAAAGCTGACCGATTGGCAATCAAGGATTTTATTGGACTGTAGTATTCTCTATGCTATCGTACGCACCACAGTTAATATTTCATTTGCGGGGCTAAACATCGTGGTCATGTTGCCCCGTGTACATGGGTGTGTGTGTAGAATTTATGTGATAACCTGCGTTGTTGTGATTGTTGCACTAGCATGTGTAATACGGTATAAAGCTCAATGTTGGTTTGTCTGTCTGTTATTTATACAAATCTACACCGTTTCACCGATCTGAACCAACTTTGTATACTTACCCTTTGGAACCCTGCGAGTAACACTGTTTACGTGAAATTTCGGATACACCACTCCATTCCCTGTATTTAGGCCCTTTGGCTCAAATCTACACCGTTTCACCGATCTGAACCAACTTTGTATACTTACCCTTTGGAACCCTGCGAGTAACACTGTTTACATGAAATTTCGGATACACCACTCCATTCCCTGTATTTAGGCCCTTTGGCTCAAATCCACACCGTTTCACCGATCTGAACCAAATTTTACATACTTACCCTTTGGAACCCGACGAGTAACACTGTCTACCTGAAATTTCAGACAGATCACTCCATTCCCCGCATTTAGGCCCTTCTGGCACAAGTCTACATCGTTTCGCCGATCTTAACCAAACTTAATGTACTTACCCTTCGAAACCCTGCGGGTAACACTGTCCACTTGATATTTTGAACAACTCTCTCCATTCCCTACATTTAGAGCAACAGACAAAATGAACTTGAAAACTACGTTTTAAGGTCCTAGAACCATTCATGTCTGTATAGTGTAAATGTAAGAATATTGTAATAAGTCAATTGTTGGCTGGCGATGCGAGCTGCATCACGTCACCCCTACCAGAATTGCGAAAATAGTTACAACTTGCGCTGCTTTTAAATTGGAGTCACGGGAGTGATAATTGCAAGAAGATTTCTTAGGCCCCTTAAAACATCATGAAAATATTATGCCTCTGTATAAGTGCGATGATGTTGTTGGAATACTTAGAGGTAATCAGCTGCAATAAGCGTTGGTGCTTTCAAATTTACTTTCATTTATTCAGATCCTTATCCTTGAGTGGTATGTTGCGATAAATGACACAATTGCTACTTCAGGGGCTCGGGACAGCCGAAGTTTTCCAAAGTGCTCTGATGATTTTCCTATGGCACTATGTGACAAAAGACGACACTATTGATCTACTTTTCTAACAGCCAATGAGATATAGGCCCTAGGCAGTGTCTTTTATGTCACATAGCCTACTCCTCTTTCTAATTATATTTTTCAATTCGTTTGTAAATTACATGTGTCAGTACTGTAGTTAGCAAATAGCCGTTTCCCTATTCATTATTGTCATTCTCATTACGGGAAAATGACCAGAATGTTACGTCGATTGTACTGTACTACTTATCACAAAAAGTTATATTTTTAAAATATTTTTTTCTGTTAATTTACGTATTATGTACCAGTTCTGTAGTATTATTCATTATCATTCATAAAACAAACAAATCCACCGGGCGAAGCCGGGCACTATTGCTAGTATATTTATATTCAGTTTATTCTAAATATTAAAATTATACACAGTTTTACAATACTGAGAGAAAATGATGAGTAGAAAATTATTTAACTCTGGAATGAACAGTCACTGTTGACGTTTGACCCATCTCCAAGTCTCAACTACGACTGAATATTGGAAAAGTTCCTAAAATAGCGACTTGCCGGCATACTTGGTGGCCTTGGAGTTAATACTAGAACTCTTCCAGGAGATGGACAACATACCCAATCGTGTTTTACCCTCCGCCAAGTGTCAGTGACCGCCAGATGTCCATCTCAGTCACCTTTGGAATGTGTGCTTTTCCCATTTCAGTATTGACTTGTACAAAGCGTGACTGTCATGTTGACAAAATGTTATATCACAAATATGGATTGTTCAATCCGTTGAATCACCGACCTTTGTAATGCTGGGCATGGGATGAAGGTGGGATCGAATCCATAGCTTCCTAATTTACCTCTAGGTGTGTACTGTAGTGGAAATGGTTCCTTTCACTAATGTCTACAAACACACCAGTGCAGACAGAACAACAATACTGATTATATCACATAATTCTCATTCTTTATCATCCCTAGATGGAGTCGCGTCATGTATCGGTGATGATAAACTAGACACCGGCCGCGAAAGCCTACGATCTAAATTCTCATTCTTATTAAGTAGACAGTGCTGATAACCTCTAACAACAAAGTTAAAACAAAGCATTATTTCCTATCCAGTTGGGGGAGGAGGTGATAGATAGGAGGGGGAAGTGTGTACCTTCCCTACCTCGTGTATCTTCCTTCATGGTCCTTCTCTATAGACTGGGGAGATAACCCTTCCTGGTTTTTTGTGTTCGTAAATGATGCATGTGTTCAATAGAAGTGTTTGTAAGAGAAGATAATAATACAAAGGATCTTATTTTAAAGGGACAGGTCCTTAAACAAGGGCTGAGCATAAACACGTTTCACATTCAGTCGACTCGCTGAAGAAACCCTCCTGCTATAGACTGGAGGGAACCGGTCAGTCTTCTCAGGACAAGACCTGGAGGTCAGTAACATTCAACGACAGGAAGTTTTGATACTGGAGTCTAATGGTCATATTCGGTATACTATGACCCTTGCACTTTTCCTGGTTCTCAGGATGAAGTACACGTTGCCACCCCTATAAAAGCTGTTACCTCGCTAGCTTCAAGTAGGCCTACTGAATCGGTTAATGTCAGTTCAGCTTAATCTGAGAACATTATCGTTAGATGCCACAGATTTTCGCAGTAGCGATAAAAGCGATAGCCTACGTAGTTTATTGAAAATAAAATGCAATTTCTTTGCGAAAAGGGTGGCAACCGTATCTAAAATTACAATATTTTATCGCCAATTTTCGCGATAAATATCTTAAGTAGCGAAATAAACTATTTCTGTGAAATACAAGCGAAATTTTTTGCCATTTTAAATTCATTATTTTTTTAAATAGTAAACAGAACAGTGTGTGTAAAGTAACAATGTCTTCATCAGTCGATAAAACATGGGTCAATCCTCTTGAAGTTCCTGTGAGTGTCTAGTGCTAAGTCGAAACTATTACGAAGTCGTAGACCGTTCTCTGGAGTGTGTTTTGGCTTGCACAGACCCATGCTGATACCAGTTATTTGTGAGATGGATATCGTCTTTTGTCTTAGGATTATGTAGCTTTATGCAGATAAGAGTTATTTTGGAGTATGATAACCTATGTTCAACACCATTTCATAGACAGAGGAGCACCTGAATAACGGATCTGATGATGAACTTCCTGTACCACCCAATCATTTATTGATTTTCCTTCACTTACTTTCCTTGTCACCCTAGTATAGGCCATTGTGTTGTCTATTTCCACAAGCTTTCATGACATACTGTCATATTGTCCCTGCATTATGATCAACATTGTCCCGAATATAGAGTTGACAATTTATTATAAAAGCCAAGAAAAGGCTATTCAGTTAGCTTGACATCTTAACTATTGTGCTACCGTTTCTCCTTGGTACATAATAATGCATTTTGTTTCTTCAAGTAAACACTGACAGCATTTGTTCGTGTCTTGTTGAGAGGCTTACGCCCACCTCCACACAACATTCTAACTTGTTCAAAATTTAATTTAAATCTCCTGCGCGTATCGTATTTATCATCTTGAAAGGAAGCCCAAGTGAGGGACTATGCATTCCTCTTTAGATAGATGTCTTTTTGCTGTTTTTCTCCTTCCCCCTGGCTCCTTCTTCCTTTTCATAATTTATATGCGATGTGGCTGGCCCACTTGCTCTCCTCAGACAACTCATAAAAGCTTGCCGGGGGAGGGGGAGGGGCTTCTTTTATAACTTTTTCGATATTTCATTGTGGCGCCAGGGGCCGGGCACATTAATCTTGACGTGCTCTTCGCTTGTTCCTTGCGACCTCACTGACTTATTTTTAAAAACATCTTCCCCCCCTCTACATGAAATTTAATATGCACTATTATTGTAGTTACCTACTCTGGCTGTTTTGACATGCCGCCGTATTATCTCCCAGCGTCAACATGTTCACTGACCTTCAGTGCCATTATTAGAGGCTACTTTACACTTAGTAGTATCAGCTGAACATTTTAATTTGTAGTTAGGAAATGGGAAAACAACTCGTTAAATATTTCGAAACATCATTCTTTAGTTTTCTTACACATCAATTTAACTGATTAACCTTTTGATATGTAATCAGTTTATGGTAGTCTGTAGCTTAGTTAGGTTCATAAATTTACTTACGGTAATCCTTCTTTTGTAGTGTAGTTTATTTCAATGTTATTCAGCTTAACCTTCTGTAGTTTGGAGGATAACCTCGGATCGGGATTTCGGAAAGTTTCATAATTAACGCACTTCAACTTCTGTTTACTTCATTTTAGTTAAGTTCCGTGACGGAACTCCCTCTGTCCTTACAGTTATGTTCGCTGCCTGCTGGAATGGAAATATTATGATGTAGCCTATAGCGTGTTTCACTTGAATACACAACAGGCATGTGTGTTGCCTACCACCTGCAATAGAGCCGCGAGAAGTTCTTGCCGCTATTTCGTCTATCTCTGGTCCATGTGCCTTGGTGTTTTTCTCTCTTCGAATATAGTTGCCATCTGCCTCCATCTCCCTCTGCCATTTCTTGTCATACTAAATTCGGTAAATAACGGCCACCCACGTGGGAACAGGATACTGAGGAAGCTGAGCATGCGTCCGATAGCAAACATCTTAGGAAACTACCCCCATCTCCTCGACCCCTACCATCCCAAAGGTGGCCCGAACTGACACCCGAACCTAGTCTTCGGGTCAACAGATGAGGGGAGTGAAGGGAGGAAGGCACTGTTCTTCCATTTACTGTTTTGAGCTTATCAATATCTTTAAAAACAATGGTGCCACAGTCAAGATTCTAATCCCGGACCATAGGCTCCATAGTCTCTCGCGCTAGCGTCTGAGCCACTGTGGCAGTCTTTGAAACGAAAGGACAGAAAATACCAAGGCACAGGGACCAGAGATGGACGAATTAGTGAGCAAGAACTACTCGTGGCTCTATTGCAGGGGGTAGGCAACCCACATGCCTGTTGTGTATTCAAGTGAAACACGCTGTATGCTCGATCAGCGCCGCTTGGGCTAATTTGAAGAGATTTCCCTCTGTACTCCCGGTCGTGTACGGAAAAATATTGCGATGTTACGCGATCGGTGCCATTTTCGGTCCGTTTGACAAGTTTCCGCTGTTCTAGCGGAATAGTGGTCACAAGTTTGCGGTCAGTTACGGAGAAAAGACGCGAGTTGGTTTCACGCTCAACGCTGCACCCGGTACAATGATCAGGATTCCCCTCTTAATTTATGTTGCGGCGACGAATCGTAAAGACCCTTACGACGGGTAGACGTTAGAAGAAGTCCATTGGTACTCTTACTATAGGGGGAGAAATGAATGAATATTATCACGAAAAGGCACATTTCTGCTAGACTATACAGATTCTAGAAATGACTACAGTATGTTATTTTATTTGCAATACATATCCGATGGGACCAATGTTTGAACATAAGTTCGAAATATCGTGATTTTTTTTCATCAGAATTTACCATGGTAAGGCTACTTCTCGCACAGCATTATCACCACGTTTAGTATGAATCCCGATTAATTATATTTCACTTAGATCATAATTCAAGTTGATGTTTACCACCGTGCCTGTATTCTGCGATTTTTTCATAATCGACTAAAATAGCCATTTTGAAATTTTTACAACTATCAAATAGTTTAAAACTATATTTTATGAGTTTGATAGAAAACAGTTTTAAAACAACAAATAAACATCAGCCTTAGTCAATACATAAACGAAAGGAAATATAATTAAATATGCTTCTGGTACATGTTACAGGGATTAATAGCTTTTATCCCCTTCATCAGCCAATATATTTTAAAGCATAAATAAAAAATAGCGTAGCACTCAAAAAGCAAATGGCTATTAGACTTAACTTGGTGCACCATGTAAGTAGGTAAAAAAAAAATGAGACGGAATGAATTCAGCCATTAAACACAAGCGAAGATATACGAAGAGAACCAGTGGACAGTTCATTCACAAATTGGCTCCAAAACACAAGTCAAAGCTTGAATTGACAAAAATGGGACCACAATACTTCACCATATATACACAACCAATGAAGAAGCCTTATGCTTAACAGGTCCATAAGCCAAATCAAATGTCTGCATTCCAACGAAACGATCGTGGAAGGAAAAACTTCATATAGCAATGAGGTTAGCTCAATGCATAACATCAGGTTAAATCAAGGTATCAATTATGAAAAAAAAAAATCTTGGTTGTCAGAGCAGGTGGCAAACGTTTATGCAGAGGGATTTCAGAACTTAGTTTTAAGGTATGACACGTGCCTAAATAAACAAGGCAACTATGTAGAAAAATAGAGGAAGGTATGTAAAACCAAAAAATAAATGTGGTTTCAAAATAAAATGTTCGGATAATTCAAAAAAATGGCCCTTAATTAAAAAACAGTCCTCGTACATACCGCATTCAAAATACATCAAGTCAGTCAATGTCAGCTTCACTCTTTCACGAGTTCATTTTATTTTCTGTAGTTGTACTCTGTACTCTGTAGATGTAAAAAGTGAAAAGTGGCCATCAATGACAGAAAACATACTTAAAGCTGGATGAACAACAAACATAATGCAGGAGGTAGCTAAAACTGACTCTCGATGTATTTAGCTCAGGAATAGACAGTTAATTAATTAAAATGCTCCGCCAATCTATAAAAATTCTATTCAAATCAGGCCGGACGTTTGTTTTAGATGATTGCCCTTGACCTTGAAGCTTGCGGGTGAGCCTGTACACAGTCACTCTATCGCTCTCTCACTTCACATCTGTCACCACCGGTCTGATGTAACAGAATTCCTGACTTGAGGACGTGACGACACGACCGTGCAGACAGTACAGTCTACGTCGAAATATTGTGTGACGCCGAAGTACACGTTACATAGTTACGAACAGAACGCCATTATATTTGCCAATGACTGTACTTCAGCAGTAGTGTGAGATAGCATTGTCCATCATCGGGCCGCATGGGGCAGGTGACAACAACACAGGTTCTGTAGTAACTCGCCTCCAGGCTTCTATTAGGATTTTTCACTCGTCTAAAATAAACGTCCGGCCTCGTTCATGTATGTATAGTGTGTGTCGCCGAAGGCCCTGTTTCAGCTACCATCATCAGGTGAGACTCAGCAAGTGTTCAGATATCCTTCACTTTGTAAACACCCATCCACAATCTTGTACACTTAACTTGTATCATTACTTACATTCCCCTAAAAGGGACTTACAATTTCACACTCACTGACCAATAAACACATGGTCAGTAAACTACACTTGTCTTGATAATTACACGCCTCTTTACATCCTCATACCCGTCCTGACTCTCGTCACGATTGACCGTGACCATAGTAGCCAGTAATCGCTTGCTCAGGTTTCATTGTGCTTCCCGCACGCGACTGCATAGCAGCGAGCCGCTGACATAAGCACGTCTGTTATATCACTCACTCCGTCCAGCTGGCAGGCCGGCATATTAGCCTGCACTCAGAGGTTCATCCCCTAGTAGACTCTTGCATATTTGCAGGAGCACCCCCTAGCATTTGAACACCAAACAACACGCTACACTGGTAAGCTCTCCCAGCTACGGGAAGCTTCCATCTTTTAGAAACAACCTACCAAGTTAGCACAGTGACACTAATGTTTTATCCCTAAACGACCCCCCCCCCCCAACTAAGGGATCTAAAACAGTATCTACGTCACGAGCAATGCCAAAGCACTACGGAAGTATAGACTCCCTTCCAAAGCAAATACAAACCTTAACTTGGCAATCGATATGTCGAATGAATGTTCTCGAATCAGAAACATGCTGTTATGGTCCGTTGAATAATTCTCAGCTCAACGGACCATAACAATGTGTTTCTCATTCGAGAACATTCATTCGCAATATTGATTAAAGGAATCCAAGCAGTAACGATTTTAGTGAAAAAGTCGAAATAAACGTGGCACCCGTGCGCTTTTTAAGCTTAAGCTTCACTGGGCAAACCGTTGAAAATATCAATATACTATGAGTAAGAAATATTCAGCATCAAGCTGGATCTCCAACATCAAGTCCAGGAATGGAGTGATCGGTTAAGTCAATGTGGCCTGCGGCTTAACAAAGCCAAAACGGAATATATGACATCTTATGCAGGAGAAATCGGAACAATCCAAGTCGACGGCGATGACCTGCCTCGAACAACAACATTTAAGTACCTTGGCTCTACGATAACTGCTGAAGGTCGTCTCGCCGAGGAGGTCAACGTAAGAATTATTGCTGCGTGGATGAAGTGATGAACAACGACATGTGTCATGTGCGACTTCCAGATGAAAGACCACCTAAAATCGAAGATTTACCGCACTGTCATTCGTCCTGTGGCGCTTTATTGTTCTGAATGTTGGCCGATCACCAAGGAAGCAGAACGTAGGCTAAGTGTCATGGAGACCAAGATGCTTAGATGGACAGCTGGCATTACTAGGTTGGATCACATCCCCAATGAAAGAATAAGGGAACGATTTGGTGTCGCGGCAATTAACAACAAAATGCGTGAGGGTCGTCTGCGATGGTTTGGGCATGTGCTACGGTCAGGAGCGGACACCATTGCAAAACAGGGCTACACACTGGAGGTCGCCGGGAAAAGACCAAAGGGGCGACAGAGACAACGTGGGGCCGATTCACTGCACAGGGATCTGAAAAGCATCAACCTACATCCGGACATGGCCCATGACCGAGTAAAGTGAAGACGGCGGATTCACATAGCGGACCCCGCCACAAGGTGGGACAAACGCTAAAGCAAAAGAAGAAGTAGAAGTAAGAATTGTTCAGCATGAAAAGTTCTACAAAAATGTCCGCGAGAGCATATCTCTATTTTCAATACATCGCCCACTATAAGTGATTTTACGTTTTCATTTTTTCCAACAATGTCCATTCAATTACTGAGGTGACAGTTTACGAGCTAGCACGTAATGAATTCTTAACTGTTCCCGGGCTAAGGCGGGCGAGTTGCTAGTTTAAATATAATTTTCAAAAACACTCTGTAGATGCTGTTTCCGTTGAGCAGTTTGGAAGCAACATCTCCAGACTGTTTTTGAAAATTATATTTAAAACCTTTATTTATTCAAATTATTTTTAAGGATATTTATTTCATATTATTTTATTTTACTGGTAGACTATATCGAAACATGTACTATAATTTGAATAGAATTTGTATTGCTTGGCAATATACTTACATTTTCCTGTAATGGTAAATGGTTCTGGTTTTTAAGAATAGACAGACCGCGCATGCGCACAGCCAAAACCCCACTCCCCGCCGCAGCCTGTCGAAGAGACTTCTCCTGGCGCGCAGATAAAAGGCCTAAGTTACATGAAAGCACATTTCAGCAGCAATGTACTGTAGAGTCTCGAAATCGATATTTTTTTAGAGTGCCATATCCCCTCCATGGACGTAGGCGAGCTGAACAGGCATCCCAATCCGGAGTTTGCGTGAGGTAGGGTGGCGAGTTCCTTTCCACTCCTCCTCCTGCCATAGCATCCGGCAGGTTCCCTTTTTGCATCACGAGGCTGGGAGGTCCCGTACCAAACCATACCAAGACTTTTAAATTCTTGGCAGAGCCGAGGATCGAACTCGGTACCTCGGGGTAACAGCCAACAATGCTAGACACTGCGCTACGTGGTGGTCCGAACTCACTAGGATGATCTTAAATATTACTGAAAATTATCACTAAAATATCCTTAAAATCGTGAAAAAAATACCGTTGTCTACAGTTACCGTTATTTACGAGAAGAATAAGGTTGGTGGTCTGAATGTGTTAGCTAAATTAGTGTGTTCATCCTTGTGCAACACTCAAAAGAATCGCTATAGAAGACTAATGTTATACGTATGGACAAGTGGTGGCATGCATATTTTAGACTCGCACATATTGAGAATAGGTCTCAACCTTCTTTATATTTACCCTGACACAAAGTTATTTATCGTCACCAACTTCAGTCCAGTCATTCATTACTAATAATCCCAAACTGCTGTCGTGCATGAAAAAAGTTTTAACTAATGTCCTATTACTGTGGGGATCCCCTATTTATAGCCTGACACATATATCAAAGCCGACAAACGATTCTCTATTCCTCTCGTTATTGCTTGCTGCACGGCATTTAGGCCTATAGTATGTAAACTGTGTGGAAAGAGCTACATTGACTATTATGATAAAGTAGGGGCATTTATTCAATAATCCCAGAAACAACAAAGTTAATGTGGAATGCACTCTTCTTGTTAAAACCGTTTTGGTATAGGCCTACTTGTTGTTGACTAACTGCGTGGATCAGCGGTTGCAGGATCGAATCCTGCAGGAGTCAGTTGACATATGAGGGTGCGCTAATGCGAGGAAGTCGTGTCAGTGGATTTACTGACACATTAAAGATCCCCATCAGGGTGAAATTCCAGCACTCCGCGTCTCTAAAAGCCGCAGTAGTTAACAGGAAAGTAAAACCAATGTCATTATCATTATCTCATGCAGGTGCCAGGGAGTGTTCTCCGCAGCCCCTACGTGCTGCTGCCAGGGGTAGCATCAGCAGTTTAGTTGGCAGTACGGTGTCCTTGACAGGACAGCGGTACAGTGAAGACCACACGTGTGGGTTGTGGGGTGTCGAAATCGGCATTGTGTATTGCGGTAAGCGAGCGTTCAGATAGAATATTGGAAGAGAGCATCAGTGTACAGGCGGTAATGTTTACTACTGAAGAGAGAGCTTTTCTTTTTCGTGGAATACGTTTTTCGCAAAGGCGATCAGTTTACAGAAAATGTAAAACTAAAATTTCAGATGCGGTTTCCTAATTCAAAGTGTCCAAACCTGGATACCGTTCAGGACTTTATAAGTAAATTTCATGTGACCGGCTCAGTTCAAGATGTACCGGGAACACGCCAGCCTACGCTTTTAACAGACGAAAAACCTTGATGAAATCTCCGATATAATGCTGCGTAGTCTAAGAAAATCAACACGCAAATTAGCTCAAGAAAGTCGCGACAATATGTGTAGACGTGTTGAAGTCTGTCTTCGAACACTTCCAGCATCTGTTACGAATGGCTGTGGTGAGTATAACGTTTACTCTTTGTTTGTTTTGATACAAGCGGCGGCCGTGCTGCCAACTTAACTACTGATGCTAGCTGTCGCAGCAGCAAGTAAGCACTGTGGAGAACATTCCCTGGCACACTGTATAATGCCAGCGTTATATGGAGTTTTAACTAATGGCAGTTCTCATAAACCACTGCTGCCTTAATATCCTCTTGTCTCAAGCTACACTGTAGCCAATGTGAATGATGATAATAATAACATTAATAATAGTTATAATAATAATAATAATAATAATAATAATAGGTTTATGCCCCTTTTAACCACTGTGGATTTTAGTATCGCCGTGGGTTCCGAAATTTTGTCCCAAAGGGGTTCTTTAATGTGCCAGTAGATCTACTGACACGTCTCCGTCGCATTTGTGCACCCTCAAATGCCTAGACTACTGACTGAGCCAGGATTCGATCCTGCAAACTTGGGTAATGCAGGCGAGAATGTTACCGCTGAGCCACTCAGCCAGTCTGCTGTAAATGAAACTAACGACTTGATCTATTTCATTGAACTAAATACCGGGTGAGTTAGCCGTGGTCGTAAGGCGTGGCTGCAGGCAGTCGCTCACATCCAGGAGGCGAGGAGGTACGAATCCCCCCGCCAGCAACTTTGAAGATGGTTTTCTGTGGTTTCCCATCTTCCTTCCACGTAAATGCCGGGGTTGGTCCCTAACTATAAGCCACAGCCGCTGCCTTCCAACTCCTCGTCCTTACATTCAAACTTTCCTCCCCAGACAACACTCCACATGCGACGGTACTTGTAGCTCACCCCATGGGTGTCCGCCTAGAAGCAGCTACAAACTGGCGAGCCGAACATTTCCTCAGACACTCCCGGCACTAAAAGCCATACGCTAAAAAAATGAACTAAATATTGTTGGTTGGTTGGTTCCTAAGTTTAGGGCCTGGGACAACGCGATCATGTAGCCCCGTGTACTTTGGGTGTGTGTAGAATCTGTCTGATAACCGGTGTTAGATGCGATGACTGTATTAGTGGGTGTTATCTGTTTTTTAATTCAAGTAAGGACTGCACACTTTTTGAATTTTTCAAGTAGTTCCTACTTTTGCCGCCAAACGCCACCGTCAACGACTACTGGTTTAGAACTTAGCTACCAGACGCCACCGCAGTCGACTCTTGGCAAAGAACGTAGGAACATAAGAGAGTTAATTGAAGGATTTTAACGCTTTTCAAAAATCCGATGACTTCGGACGGGTTTGAACCCACGATCTTCGGCACAGCAGTACAGCAGTCATGTCCATTGCCCAGTAAACCCCTTACTAGCCATGACCAAGAAGCATCCCTTACTAATTTTTCGGGGCCGATAGCCTAGATGTTAGGCCCCTTAAAACAACAATTATCATCATCATCATTACTAATTTTGGGTTTTAAATGATAATAATTATTATTACTGTCCATGAGAGACAGAGTATATTTTCTTCAGGAAGTCAGAATGTTACAACAGCTCACTCCAAGCCCACAGGCAAAGCAAGTATAAACTAAAAGCTTGGTATTTCAGACAGAAGCACTTTAAGTGAACATATTCCTATTAGATATTTCTTAGAAGGCCAAAGCTGGGAGTTGGTCACAGCTAACATTCTTAACTTTCCAGACTGTCTCCACGATTTCTCAAGGAACACATGTTTCTGTTCCTTCCTCATAATAATTCTTAGTATTGAGGTTTCCACAACAAACTTTAAGGTCAGTCCAACCTAACCCCAACGCTTATGGTCTGATTGGCTACAACCCCCTCTTACCACTAGAGATACACGCCATTGGTAAATCTCTACATGTGACAGCTTTTCCCTCTCCAGAGAAAGTTATAGTTTATATGCTGATGCAGAGCTCAATATCGCTCTCTTCACAATCATACAGCAGACCATGTGGTCACTCTTCATTACCAGACTAAGTAGTCTCTGCTAGAGAGCTGTCTGTGTATAAGGCAGACTCTTCATAAGTCAGGCTTCATGTAAAAGTATTGTAATTACTTAAGTGTTGGTAACCAATAAATTAACATCTTCTCAACGTCTTCTATTCTTTTGTAAGTATAACAATATACAGCGCGGTAGAACTTGAGCGGACCTAAATAGTAGATCCTCAAGCAATATTCAAATTAAGTGAGTGTCGATAAGTTCACTCTTCTCCAACTAGACAACTGGCCGGAGATCTACGAAAAATTTTTCTGGGGCCCCTTGCCGGAATTGATACATGATCTATCAGATCTATATGCAGATTGAATCAAGCATTCAGATACCGTTCAAAGAAACGCCTTTCATTGCTTGACCAAGAAACTGTATCACACCGCAAACACTCTGTAGTAATATACTCAAAAGAATCAGCGAGCTGGGGTAGCCAGTAGTTAGCCGATACCGCTCAGAGAAGCGCCTTTCGCTAACCAACCGACTACGCACGCTGAAGGAGGGAAGTAGCCGACAACGCTGAAAAACGCATTATTCGACACCAACCGCCATCGCCGTTCGAGAGAGCCAACCACTCCAAAGAATGGACTTTTTGACTTCTCGACGACGAACCGAAGACTTGAAGGAAGGAGGTAAGCTGATAGCTCTGAAAAGGGGCCTTTTCAAACTACCAACTTCTACATTGATGTAAGTGCGAGCTGATACCGTTCCAAGAGACTAGCATCCCAAGTAAACGCCTTTCACCACACGACATCAGGGAACCAACAACCGACTACAACCATTGCTGTACGTGCGTGCTGATAACGTCAGAAGAAACCAACGTTCTAAGTGACGCCCTTCACCACACGACACCAGAGGAGGAGCACAGTACGAGGAAGATGAGGTCCGAACTGCCAATTGTCCTTAGCCTGTGAGTACAAAATAATACATTATTTGTGATGCCTGAATATTGCAGTGAAAGCATGGTCTTTAAGTTGTGTTGAGCAAAAATTTAATAATAAATTCATTCTGCCCTTCAAATAAAGTGTGATTTAACTAAATCGAAAGATCTGTCGTTTTTCTCATTTTATTTGAACTAATAATAATAAAAATAAATACATAATAATAAGCTTCGTTTTCAGAAAGAATAATCAAAGTGCGCGCTGACTAGCAGACCCTACACTTCTTTATCCACTTTCTAAATTAAAACAGAATAATAAACTTTTTTTAACAAAAATCTTCATCACATTAAATCATCAAATTTATTTCAGAAGGAAATACCATTCTCATTTTATAAATATTATTGTCATTAGAACCTTGTGGAGAATCTAAACGGGATATCCACATATCATTAATCATTTATAATAATAACTAGCATTCCCATTTTATAAATACCATTGTCATTAGAACCTTGTAGAGAATCTAAACGAGATATCTACATATAATTAATCTTAAGAATTGTTAATAATAATAAGTTAATTTCTTTACCATGAAAACTTAAACGGAGCTCTTTCACGAACATTCAAATAATAATAATAATAATAATAATAATAAGTTATTTTAATAAAATTGTAATTATTTCTTAAGAACAATTTTTCATTCAAATTAATTTTCAATTAGTTCACATTGTGCAAAACCTAATCGGGGCTCTTTCACACACACACACACATATATATATTTTTTTTATTAATATTTACATTCATAAATAAGTAACTAACCTTTTTAAAGTAATCCATTTAAATTTATTAAAATTTTAATTATTTTAATAATCTATATTAGCTGAGACAAACTCATCATTAGGATTAGAGTTAAAACCTAAAAACATTCTTATTTGAAATAAGAGGTATCCAGGAACCTTACTATTCTTATTTGAAATAGGTTTCCAAACAGCTTGTCCACTTAGCTACTCAGCATACAATCTATTTTACTAACAGTTTGAAGCCACATTAAAAATACATTGCCTAGCAGTATCCGATATTATTAATATTAAAATAATAATAATAATAATAATAATAATAAGTAACATAGAAATAAATTTTTAATTATCTTAAAACATTTTTCATTTAAACTAACTTCCAATTATAGTAATTTAAAATGGCTGAAGCAAATTTATTATCAAAATTCGAGTACGCTCAAATTCAATTATTACCTGAATTTAATGGTAGTCCATTCTGCAGTCTGGACTATTTTATTGCAAGATGCGACAGTTTTCTAAACACCCATAGAAGAGCAGCCTCTACCGCTTACTCAAATGTAATTAATGAATTTTTATTCAATGTCATAAAATCTAAATTGAAAGGTGAAGCCAGTAGTATACTCGACCTGGATGCGAACAGTAACTATGATAAATTTAAAGAAAAACTAATTAGAAGGTTTGGAGATTTGAAAGATGAGAGACTGTTAGTACAAGAAATTTATAACTGTTTCCAAAAACGAAATGAGAGCTATACTGGTTATCACGAAAGACTAGATGCCCTCGTTCTGCAATGTAAAAGCCTATGCAAACTCAACTACCGTGATCAGATCCTGGAGTTAAAACTCAGGGAATTGGACGAGCTTTGCTTAAACACCTTTATGACAGTTATTCTAGAACCGTACGGTGCATATTTGCGCTACGCACAAATTGCAGACTTAAGTAGTGCGCTGCGACATTGTAGGATTTACGACAATGACCGCACCCATGAAAGTTATATGGATCAGTTGAGAGGAACATCAAAATATCCTCCCAACCACACTTCCAGTCAGAAAATGTATCCACCTAAGAATAGCCAAACGAACCAACCACTAAACCAGGTTTCTCATAATCTATTTACATATCCAAGACCACACAATAATTATTTCCCACAGATGCGACAGTTTGTAAACCCACCAAACCCACAATTCAGATATCCGAGTCCACATCCGAACTTTAGACCTGTCCAGAGTTCAAACCCCACCAGTGCCAGACCGCAAAACCAACCTTTCAAACCCACAAATCGACCCTATCCTACACCAAATAATATTGGAAGGAGATTTACTCCCAATAACCAGAGTTATCCAAAACATATGTCAGGAATATCAACCACTCGAGCAAACGTAAATGCACATGAAGAAGACATAGATAGAACAGATAGTTATCCCCCTGAGCAACAATTAGAATATCCTCAGCAGACACAAGGATTCGAACCCGTATTCGAACAAGAATACAACACCGATTATTTAACTTTTGAAACCCCTGTCGAGCACTATGCGCGATATAACCAAGAATCACTTGAAGCTCCTTTTGAACATAATTATGCACAAGAACAAGATTATTCGTTTTACCCAACTATCTCAGTTGAAAACCTGAGAAATATTGGAAACGCTCCAAGGTTACCATTCATTACTCTATTTGGATTAAAAATTCTAATAGATAGTGGAGCTTGTGATTCCATAATGAATCCAAATGTAGCGTATGAACACTTTCCAGAATACATATTCAAAGAACGATTTTGTATTCAGTCTGTTCACTCAGAAACACTAGGTGAGGACAACATAAAGTTCCCCATATTTTATGAATATGAAATAGACGAAAAAATAGATTTCCGTGTCATGAAATGGCATGAATATTTCGATGCACTAATCGGTTCAGCTGATTTTGAAAAACTAGGTGCAAAGATAGATTACAAATCTAACCTAGTTACCCTAAATAACAAAGAGATACCATTTTACTTTCATACCAGTTTCAAACAAATACGTTTCAAACCCTCATCATATATGCACAAAATTGCCATCCCTGTCAATATCAAACAAGGAGACGTGTTTGTCCCTAAGTTTGAACATGAAGGAAAATGCTATACAGATGCAATTTTGCATGCGGAAAACTACCAGGTGATGTATCCTGTAGGATAGACACTAACACAGGAATTCAGTAAACCAGTGTTGGTGGAACCGTTATACTCCCTTTAGAAATAAACTCAATTTCAGAAGGCGATATTCGAGAATATCTCCGTACCCAACACATGGATGACTTAGAGAGTAAAGTCATATCGTAATTATGTTCCGAATTTTCAGATGTGTTCTATTATCCGGGGTGCGATTTAACATTCACTAATGTAGTAAAACATGTTATTAACACCACCAACGAAGAACCGGTTTATCAAAGAAAGAACCGATGTCCTCCCGCATTAAATGCAGTACTGAGCGAAGAAGTAGAAAAACTTCTTAACCTTCAATTAGTCGCGCCACGGGATTTTCTCCCGGGTCCTATTTGTTTTGCGTTGACTGTACCTGTTTGAGGTGGTGACGGGTTGGCTGACCCAACAGCTCTCCCCCCTTCCCTTCCGCACATTTCACTTATATTGTTGTCAGTGTTCGGCACGAGGCGTGCTTGTCAACAACGATTTGCTAAATAACCTGGTCTGATCTTCCGTGCGTGACTATTTGTGCTGCCAAAGTGAACGGTAGAAAGTCCCGTGTGCGACTAAGGGCGTGTGTACTTTTTTAGATAATATCGTTTAGTTATATGTAATTTTGGGTGTGTTTTACTTCATAACGGATCCTAGAGAAGAAAGGAGAATTAATGCTCTGTTATTGGAGCCAATGTCAGACGAAGATGACATCTTTTCTGACGGTAGTGAGGTTGAAGACAATTTAGAAGTTCCTGACCACAATACGCACACGGAACAATCTGAAGATGAAGAACAGCCAGATCCAGGGCCAGATGTACATCCTGTTCAACAGCCAATCCCTATTTTTGATGTGAATAGAAACACAAACTTAGAAAAACTGTTGTGACATGCTCAAGATACATTTGTAAGCGGCATACAACTTCCCTCTGTACCAACTGTGCAGAAAATGGCAACCAAGGCAGCAGTGATGAGGAAGTGTAGAGACTGATTTCAGGTGTTTTGTTCTGTTCTTTTTACTTCATGGTTTATTTTTTGTAAATATTAGTACCAGTACCTGTAGGTTTATAATTAATTGTAGAATTACACTGTGTTTTTCATGTTTAAAGTTTTGTAGTTAAAAACTTTTTATAGTTTGTTTTTGACTTAGTTACTAAAACAATTACTTAACCAAAACAAAATAAAACATTTTTTACTTCCAAATAATAATTATAGAATTTTAACATGTTTAAAATAGTCAGTTGTACAAATAAACATTGTTTTCTCAAACCTGGGAGTTTCTTCCGTGCGCGACTAATTACGTAATATTTTTCACGCGACTAATTGAAGGTTAAGCAAGGAATGGTCACTCCAAATGAATCTCCTTACTGTCACCCTGTCTGGGTAGTGCCAAAAAAGCCGGACGCCTCAGGACAGAAGAAATGGAGATTGGTCGTTGATTTTAGACAGCTAAATAACAAGACCATTGAAGACCCATATCCACTTCCTAGAATAGAAGAGATTCTAGACAGTCTAGGACGTAGCCAGTATTATTCAACTTTTAACATCGCCCAAGGATTCCATCAGATTGAAATAGATCCCAGATCTGTAGAAAAGACAGCCTTTACTATAGATAACCGGCATCTCCAATATGCTAAGATGCCGTCTGGCCTTAAAAATGCACCCGCCACTTTTCAACGCGTAATGGAAAATGACCTACGCCCTTTCCTTTATAAGTTCTGTTTTGTGTACATAGATGCCACTATTGTGTACAGTAAATCTCTAGATGAACACATACAACATTTAACCCTTGTAATGAAAAAATTACGGGAGGTTAACCTGAAGATTCAGCTTGACAAGACTGAATTTCTTCACAAAGAAGTAGCTTTCTTAGGACATGTTGTCACACAGAACGGCGTAAAACTGAATCCCGAGAAAATCAAAGTAGTAAAGAACTACCCTATTCCCAAGACACCAAAAGAAATTAGACAATTTCTAAATCTAGCTGGTTTTTATAGAAAACAAGCTGTACCCGGCATGCGTTGCAATGCCAATCAAAGAAATTGATGGCGTTGAAATTCTGTTTCTTGAAGTGCTTTTGGATACACAACATGTTAACTGCCTCTAAGCTATCGTAAAATGGATTTTCTAATTTAGAACCATTCGTGGGAGCGTGCACAACAACTTTCAAAAGTTTCATCGCTGTCACTCATTTGTTGAATCTACTCGTACGCTACCTATTGTGAAATGGATTTACTAAGTCGAAACCCTTCCCTGGCGTGTACACAATAATTCATCAATGATTCATCGCAATCGGATGAATGGTATATGCACGTATACGGGGTTTTGTTTAAACGATTCGAGCGCTGTCACTCATTTGTTGAATCTACTCGTGCGCTACCTATTGAGAAATGTATTACTAAGTCGAAGCCCTTCCCTGGCGTGTATACAATAACTCATCAAGGTTTCATCGCAATCGAAGAATGTTATATGAACGCAATAGGGGATTTTGTTGAAACGCCTCGCGCGTCATCACCCATTTCTTGCATCTACTCTTGCGCTACTTATTGTGAAATGGATTTACTAAGTCCCCTTCCCTGGCGGGTACACAATAGCTGATCAATGTTTCATCGCAATCGGATGAATAGTATATGAACGCATACCTGATTTTGTTTAAACGATTCGCGCTCCGTCACTCATTTGTTGAATCTACTCGTGCGCTGTGTGTGTGTTTGAGTCTTCAGTTTTTTGACTGGTTTGATGTAGTGCGCTACCCACTGTTAAATGTATTTACTAAGTTAGAAACCGTCACGTGAGTGTCCACAACATCTCAACCAAGTTTCATCGCTATCGGACTAATGGGATATGAAGACATAGGGGACTGTATTGAAACGCTCCGCGTGTCGTCCTTCATTTGTCGAATCTACTCGTGTGCTACCTACTGTGAAATGTATTTACTAAGCCAGAAACCTTCCTTGGAGTGTCCACCATATTTCACCCAAGTTTCACCGCTAACGGCAGAATGGTATATGACCTTATACGGGACTTTGTTGAAACGCTTCGCGCGTCGTCCCTCATTTGTTGAATCAACTTGTGCGCTGCATATTGTATAGTGGATTTACTAAGCCAGAAATTTTCCATGACGTGTACACAACATCTCACCCAAGTTTCATAGCTACGGACGAATGGTACATGAATGCATACGGGACTTGGTTGAAACGCTTCGCGTTTCGTCGCTCATTTGTTGATTCTACTCTTGCGCTACATATTGTAATATGGATGTACTCAGCCAAAAACCTTCCCTGGAGTGTACACAACATCTCACCCAAGTTTCATCGCAATCGGATGAATGGTATATGAACGTAAACGGGACTTTGTCGAAACGCATCGCGCGTAGTCACTCATTTGTTGAATATAAACGTGCGCTTCGTATTGTAAAATGGATTTACTTAGCCAGAAACCTTTCCAGGAGTGTACACAACAATTCACCAAACATTTATCACTATCAGACGAATGGTATATGACTTTATACGGGACGCATAATATTTTTTTCAGCCCGAGCCTAGCCACAATATGTAATTCTGAGCCTCTTATTGGCTGTTATGTCATGCCATTCTCCTGGTTCCGAATAGTGACGGTAGGTAGTAGCAGGTGTCACATCCGATCAAACGTGGAGGAAGGTTATCGAGTGAGATGTGGATAATATTCGATGTTGAATTGCATTATTAGCGTAAAACAGGCATGAAACGTGCTTTAGATCAAGTTTAAAATAACCCACGCAGCAAATGAATGCGTTCCAATCAACATTTAAGGTCCAAGTGAAATCATTCGACATTTAACCACATGTATTAAGACCTATGATAATATACGTCCTTTACGAGCGGAAATGTGCACGAGTGGTAACGTGCGAGCTTGGTAACTTTGTGTCTCGGGTTCAAGACTGCTCGAGGGCAGAAAGAAATAAAAATATTTCTTTCGAATTATCTTATTATATCCTCCCTCCTTTTTACTGCAAGTTTTATGTCTTGCTTTATTGAAATTATCTGTATGGGTGATTGAAATAATAAACATTGTTAGACGGAAGGGTCGAGAACTGTACGGGTAGACCAAGGTTTGAATATGTCAAACAGATTGCCTCGGATGTAGGGTGTGGTAGCTATGTAGAGATGAAAAGATTAACTCAGGACAGGGAGACATGGACAGCAGCATCAAACCTGTCAAAAGACTGAAGACTCAAACACACAATCTCGCGATCATTAGACACGGAACCTCTAATTTAGTTAGAAACCAAAACTCAGAACGTGATTATTCCCTTCGTAAATCTCACGTGAATTGACCGGGAATCGAACCCCGTCCACCTTGGGGAGAGACAAGCAGAAGTTGACGCTGATGTTGCTCTTGTTAATTTGATCAAATTGGACATGGTGGTCAATGAGCCCTCCTACTCGTAAATAAATAAATAAATAAATAAATAAATAAATAAATAAATAAATAAATAAATAAATACATTTCTCTGATAACCTGTGTTATTGTGGTGTATGTAGTATGGTGAGTATTTGATACTCAGGTGAGGATTTGCAAGGAGGCGGTCGTGGCATTGTTATGAACAATATCGGCCTTTGTCTGGAGTAGAAGTGGAAATCTATGGAAAATCACTTCCAAGATCGCTGGGGTGGGAATCGAACCAACCCCTACTCAGTTTTGGCTCACGAGGCTGAATGTACCTCGTTGAAGTCCTCACAACAGATTTGAAATTTATCGGCAGAGCTGGGAATCGAACCCGGTCCACCTTGGTTAGGCAAGCAGCTTGACCACTGTAGAAGTCGACGCTGATGTTGCTCTTGTTCATTTGAGCAAATTGGACATGGTGGTCATTGAGCCCAACAACTTGTAAATAAATAAATTAAAAAAACATCGGCGGAGCTGGGATCGAACCCGGACCTCTGGGGAGACAGCCAAGAACGCTAGCCGCGTTGAACAGTAAGCAGAGGATTATAAATTGAAGTGAGAACATAGAAGAATTCCGCCTAACAATGTTTATTATTTCAATCACCCATACAGATAATTCCAATAAAGCAAGGCATAAAACATGCTGTAAAAAGGAGGGAGGATATAATAAAATAATTCAAAAGTAGAAGAAATTTCTGCTCTCGGGCAGTCTTGAACACGGGACACAAAGTTACCAAGCTCGCACGTTACCAATCGTGCACATTTCCGCTCGTAAAGGAAGTATACTATCATAGGTCTTAATGCATGTGGATAAATGTCGAATGATTTCACTTGGACCTTAAATGTTGATTGGAACGCATTCATTTGATGCGTGGGTTGTTTTAAACTTGATCTAAAGCACGTTTCATGCCTGTTTCACGCTAATAATGCAATTCAACATCGAATATTATCCACATCTCACTCGATAACTTTCCTCCATGTTTGATCGGATGTGATCCCTGCTACTACCTACCGTCTCTATCCGGAACCAGGAGAATGGCATGACATAACAGCCAATAAGAGGCTCAGAATTACATACTGTGGTTAGGCTCGGGCTGAAAAAAAAATTATGCATAAGGGACTTTGTTGAAACGCTTCGCGTGTCATCGCTCATTTGTTGAATCTACTGGTGCGCTACCTATTGTAAAATGTATGTACTAAGCCAGAAACCTTCAGTGGAGTGTACACAACATCTCACCCAAGTTTCATCGCAATCGGATGAATGGTATGTGAACGTATACGGGACGTTGTCGAAACGCTTCGTGCGTAGTCACTCATTTGTTGAATATAAACGTGCGCTTCGTATTGTAAAATGGATTTACTTAGCCAGAAACCTTTCCTGGAGTGTACACAACAATTCACCAAACATTTATCACTATCAGACGAATGGTATATGACTTTATACGGGACGCATAATTTTTTTTTTCAGCCCGAGCCTAGCCACAGTATGTAATTCTGAGCCTCTTATTGGCTGTTATGTCATGCCATTCTCCTGGTTCCGAATAGTGACGGTAGGTAGTAGCAGGTGTCACATCCGATCAAACGTGGAGGAAGGTTATCGAGTGAGATGTGGATAATATTCGATGTTGAATTGCATTATTAGCGTGAAACAGGCATGAAACGTGCTTTAGATCAAGTTTAAAATAACCCACGCAGCAAATGAATGCGTTCCAATCAACATTTAAGGTCCACGTGAAATCATTCGACATTTAACCACATGTATTAAGACCTATGATAATATACGTCCTTTACGAGCGGAAATGTGCACGAGTGGTAACGTGCGAGCTTGGTAACTTTGTGTCTCGGGTTCAAGACTGCTCGAGGGCAGAAAGAAATAAAAATATTTCTTTCGAATTATCTTATTATATCCTCCCTCCTTTTTACTGCAAGTTTTATGTCTTGCTTTATTGAAATTATCTGTATGGGTGATTGAAATAATAAACATTGTTAGACGGAAGGGTCGAGAACTGTACGGGTAGACCAAGGTTTGAATATGTCAAACAGATTGCCTCGGATGTAGGGTGTGGTAGCTATGTAGAGATGAAAAGATTAACTCAGGACAGGGAGACATGGACAGCAGCATCAAACCTGTCAAAAGACTGAAGACTCAAACACACAATCTCGCGATCATTAGACACGGAACCTCTAATTTAGTTAGAAACCAAAACTCAGAACGTGATTATTCCCTTCGTAAATCTCACGTGAATTGACCGGGAATCGAACCCCGTCCACCTTGGGGAGAGGCAAGCAGAAGTTGACGCTGATGTTGCTCTTGTTAATTTGATCAAATTGGACATGGTGGTCAATGAGCCCTCCTACTCGTAAATAAATAAATAAATAAATAAATACATTTCTCTGATAACCTGTGTTATTGTGGTGTATGTAGTATGGTGAGTATTTGATACTCAGGTGAGGATTTGCAAGGAGGCGGTCGTGGCATTGTTATGAACAATATCGGCCTTTGTCTGGAGTAGAAGTGGAAATCTATGGAAAATCACTTCCAAGATCGCTGGGGTGGGAATCGAACCAACCTCTACTCAGTTTTGGCTCACGAGGCTGAATGTACCTCGTTGAAGTCCTCACACCAGATTTGAAATTTATCAGAGCTGGAAATCGAACCGGTCCACCTTGGTTAGGCAAGCAGCTTGACCACTGTAGAAGTCGACGCTGATGTTGCTCTTGTTCATTTGAGCAAATTGGACATGGTGGTCATTGAGCCCAACAACTTAAAATAAATAAATTTAAAAAAAATCGGCAGAGCTGGGAATCGAACCCGGACCTCTGGGGAGACAGCCAAGAACGCTAGCCGCGTTGAACAGTAAGCAGAGGATTATAAATTGAAGTGAGAACATAGAAGAATTCCGCCTAACAATGTTTATTATTTCAATCACCCATACAGATAATTCCAATAAAGCAAGGCATAAAACATGCTGTAAAAAGGAGGGAGGATATAATAAAATAATTCAAAAGTAGAAGAAATTTCTGCTCTCGGGCAGTCTTGAACACGGGACACAAAGTTACCAAGCTCGCACGTTACCAATCGTGCACATTTCCGCTCGTAAAGGAAGTATATTATCATAGGTCTTAATACATGTGGATAAATGTCGAATGATTTCACTTGGACCTTAAATGTTGATTGGAACGTATTCATTTGATGCGTGGATTGTTTTAAACTTGATCTAAAGCACGTTTCATGCCTGTTTCACGCTAATAATGCAATTCAACATCGAATATTATCCACATCTCACTCGATAACTTTCCTCCATGTTTGATCGGATGTGATCCCTGCTACTACCTACCGTCTCTATTCGGAACCAGGAGAATGGCATGACATAACAGCCAATAAGAGGTTCAGAATTACATACTGTGGTTAGGCTCGGGCTGAAAAACAAATTATGAATAGGGGACTTTGTTGAAACGCTTCGCGTGTCATCGCTCATTTGTTGAATCTACTGGTGCGCTACCTATTGTGAAATGTATGTATTAAGCCAGAAACCTTCAGTGGAGTGTACACAACATCTCACCCAAGTTTCATCGCAATCGGATGAATGGTATGTGAACGTATACGGGACGTTGTCGAAACGCTTCGTGCGTAGTCACTCATTTGTTGAATATAAACGTGCGCTTCGTATTGTAAAATGGATTTACTTAGCCAGAAACCTTTTCTGGAGTGTACACAACAATTCACCAAACATTTATCACTATCAGACGAATGGTATATGACTTTATACGGGACTTTGTTGAAACGCATCGCGTGTCATCGCTCATTTGTTGAATCTACTGGTGCGCTACCTATTGTAAAATGTATGTACTAAGCCAGAAACCTTCCCTGGAGTGTACTCAACATTTTACGAAAGTTTCATAGCTATCGGACGAATGGTATATGAATGCATACGGGACTTTTTTGAAACGCTTTGCGTGTCGTCGCTCATTTGTTGAATCTACTTGTCCGCTATCTACTGTGAAATGTATTCACTAATTTTGAAACCTTCACGTAAGTGTACACAACATCTCACCCAAGTTTCATCGCTATCGGACGAATGGTATATGAACACATACGGGACTTTGTTGAAATGCTTCGCGCATCGTCGCTCATTTGTTGAATCTACGCGTGCGCTACCTATTGTTAAATGGATTTACTAAGTCAGAAACCTTCCTTGGAGTGTACTCAACATCTCACCCAAGGTTCATCGCAATCGGACGAATGGTATTTGAACGCATAGGAGACTTACCCACAGACAGACAGACAAACAAACTATCAAGTAATATTGATTTTTATACACACATCAAAAAAAGTTTTGCATCACCTCGGTTCCAAGAGTTCCGGAACCTTTAAATACAAAGGGAATAGAGATCAACACAAACAACATTTCAGCTCGTTTTATTGCTCATGAGACCCACACATTGCATGTTGTACCATCATACAGCTAGACTTTCAGCATTTGTGGTCCAGATTGCAGTACACACCACTACCTCTAATACCCAGTAGCACGTCCTCTTGCATTGATGCATGCCTGTATTCGTCGTGGCATACTATCCACAAGTTCATCAAGACACTGTTGGTCCAAATTGTCCCACTCCTCAACGACAATTCGGCGTAAATCTCTCAGAGTGGTTGGTGGGTCAAGACGTCCATAAACAGCCCTTTTCAACATATCCCAGGCATGTTCGATAGGGTTCATGTCTGGCGAACATGCTGGCCACTGTAGTCGAGCGATGTCGTTATCTTGAAGGAACGCATTCACAAGATGTGCACGATGAGGTCGAGAATTGTCGTCCATGAAGACAAATGCCTCTCCAATATTCTGCCGATATGGTTGCACTATGGGTCGGAGGATGTCATTCAGGTATCGTAAAGCCGTTTCGGAGCCTTCCATGACCACCAGTGGCGTACGTCGGCCCCACATAATGCCACCCCAAAACATCAGGGAACCACCACCTTGCTGCACTCGCTGGACAGTGTGTCTAAGACGTTCAGCCTGACCAGGGTGCCTCCAAACACGTCTCCGACGATTGTCTGGTTGAAGGCATATGCGACACTCATCGGTGAAGAGAACGTGATGCCAATTCTGTGGGGTCCATTCAGCATGTTGTTGGGCCCATCTGTACCGCGCTGCATGGTGTCGGGGTTGCAAAGCTGGACCTCGCCATGGACGTCGGGAGTGAAGTTGCGCATCATGCAGCCTATTGCGCACAGTTTGAGTTGAAACACGACGTCCTGTGGCTGAACGAAACGCATTATTCAACATGGTGGCATTGCTGTCAGGGTTCCTCCGAGCGGCAATCCGTAAGTAGCGGTCATCCACTACAGTAGTAGCCCTTGGGCGGCCTGAGCGAGGCCTGTCATCGACAGTTCCTGTATCTCTGTACCTCCTCCATGTCCGAACAACATCGCTTTGGTTCACTCTGAGACGCCTGGAAACTTCCCTTGTTGAGAGCCCTTCTTGACACAAAGTAACAATGCGGACGCGATAGAACTGCGGTATTGACCTTCTAGGCATGGTAGAACTACAGACAACATGAGCAGCGTACCTTCGTCCTGGTGGAATGACTGGAACTGATCGGCTGTCGTACCCCCTTCGTCTAATACGCCCTGCTCATGCATGGTTGTTTACATCTTTGAGCAGTTTTAGTGACATCTATGAACAGTCAAAGGGACTGTATCTTTGATACAATATACACAGTCAACGTCTATATGCCGGAGATCTGGGAACCGAGGTGATGCAAAACTTTTTTTGATGTGTGTATATATACAAGCTGTACCCGGCATGCGTTGCAATGCCAATCAAAGAAAGTGTTGGCGTTGAAATTCTGTTTCTTGAAGTGCTTTTGGATACACATGTTAACTAACTCTAAGCTATCGTAAAATGGATTTTCAAATTTAGAACCATTCGTGGGAGCGTGCACAACAACTTTCAAAAGTTTCATCGCTGTCACTCATTTGTTGGATCTACTCGTACGCTACCTATTGTGAAATGGATTTACTAAGTCGAAACCCTTCCCTGGCGTGTACACAATAACTCATCAATGATTCATCGCAATCGGATGAATAGTATATGCACGTATAGGGGTTTTTGTTTAAACGATTGGTGCGCTGTCACTCATTTGTTGATTCTACTCGTGCGCTATCTATTGAGAAATGTATTACTAAGTCGAAGCCCTTCCCTGGCGTGTACACAATAACTCATCAAGGCTTCATCGCAATCGAAGAATGTTATATGAACGCAATAGGGGATTTTGTAGGAACGCTTCGCGCGTCGTCACCCATTTGTTGCATCTACCCTTGCGCTACTTATTGTGAAATGGATTTACTAAGTCCCCCTCCCTGGCGGGTACACATTAACTGATCAATGTTTCATCGCAATCGGATGAATAGTATATGAACGCATACCTGATTTTGTTTAAACGATTCGCGCTCCGTCACTCATTTGTTGAATCTACTCGTGCGCTACCTACTGTAAAATGTATTCACTAAGTTAGAAACCGTCACGTAAGTGTCCACAACGTCTCACCCAAGTTTCATCGCTATCGGACTAATGGGATATGAAGACATAGGGGACTGTATTGAAACGCTCCGCGTGTCGTCGTTCATTTGTCGAATCTACTCGTGTGCTACCTACTGTGAAATGTATTTACTAAGCCAGAAACCTTCCTTGGAGTGTCCACCATATTTCACCCAAGTTTCACCGCTAACGGCAGAATGGTATATGACCTTATACGGGACTTTGATGAAACGCTTCGCGCGTCGTCCCTCATTTGTTGAATCAACTTGTGCGCTGCATATTGTATAGGGGATTTACTAAGCCAGAAATTTCCCATGACGTGTACACAACATCTCACCCAAGTTTCATAGCTACGGATGAATGGTACATTATGCATACGGGACTTGGTTGAATCGCATCGCGTGTCGTCGCTCATTTGTTGATTCTACTCTTGCGCTACATATTGTAATATGGATGTACTCAGCCAGAAACCTTCCCTGGAGTGTACACAACATCTCACCCAAGTTTCATCGCTATCGGACGAATGGTATATGAACACATACGGGACTCTGTTGAAGTGCTTCGCGCATCGTAGCTCATTTGTCGAATCTATGCGTGCGCTACCTATTGTAAAATGGATTTACTAAGTAAGAAACCTTCCTTGGAGTGTACTCAACATCTCACTCAAGTTTCATCGCAATCGGACGAATGGTATATGAACGCATAGGAGACATACCCACAGACAGACAGACAAACTATCACGTAACATTGATTTATATATATATACGGGGTACCCGGCATGCGTTGCAATGCCAATCAAAGAAAGTGTTGGCGTTGAAATTCTGTTTCTTGAAGTACTTTTGGATACACAACATGTTAACTGCCTCTAAGCTATCGTAAAATGGATTTTCTAATTTAGAACCATTCGTGGGAGCGTGCACAACAACTTTCAAAAGTTTCATCACTGTCACTCATTTGTTGAATCTACTCGTACGCTACCTATTGTGAAATGGATTTACTAAGTCGAAACCCTTCCCTGGCGTGTACACAATAACTCATCAAGGTTTCATCGCAATCGAAGAATGTTATAAGAACGCAATAGGGGATTTCGTTGAAACGCTTCGCGCGTCGTCACCCATTTGTTGCATCTACTCTTGCGCTACTTATTGTGAAATGGATTTACTAAGTCCTCTTCCCTGGCGGGTACACAATAACTGATCAATGTTTCATCGCAATCGGATGAATAGTATATGAACGCATACCTGATTTTGTTTAAACGATTCGCGCTCCGTCACTCATTTGTTGAATCTACTCGTGCTCTACCTACTGTAAAATGTATTTACTAAGTTAGAAACCGTCGCGTAAGTATCCACAACGTCTCACCCAAGTTTCATCGCTATCGGACTAATGGGATATGAAGACATAGGGGACTGTATTGAAACGCTCCGCGTGTCGTCGTTCATTTGTCGAATCTACTCTTGTGCTACCTACTGTGAAATGTATTTACTAAGCCAGAAACCTTCCTTGGAGTGTCCACCATATTTCACCCAAGTTTCACCGCTAACGGCAGAATGGTATATGACCTTATACGGGACTTTGTTGAAACGCTTCGCACGTCGTCCCTCATTTGTTGAATCAACTTGTGCGCTGCATATTGTATAGGGGATTTACTAAGCCAGAAATTTCCCATGACGTGTACACAACATCTCACCCAAGTTTCATAGCTACGGATGAATGGTACATGTATGCATACGGGACTTGGTTGAAACGCTTCGCGTGTCGTCGCTCATTTGTTGATTCTACTCTTGCGCTACATATTGTAATATGGATGTACTCAGCCAGAAACCTTCCCTGGAGTGTACACAATATCTCACCCAAGTTTCATCGCAATCGGATGAATGGTATGTGAACGTATACGGGACGTTGTCGAAACGCTTCGCGCGTAGTCACTCATTTGTTGAACATAAACGTGCGCTTTGTATTGTAAAATGGATTTACTTAGCCAGAAACCTTTCCTGGAGTGTACACAACAATTCACCAAACATTTATCACTATCAGACGAATGGTATATGACTTTATACGGGACTTTGTTGAAACGCTTCGCGTGTCATCGCTCATTTGTTGAATCTACTGGTGCGCTACCTATTGTAAAATGTATGTACTAAGCCAGAAACCTTCCCTGGAGTGTACACAACATCTCACCCAAGTTTCATCGCTATCGGATGAATGGTATATGAAAATATATCGGACTTTGTTGAAACGCTTCGCGCGTCGTCGCCCATTTGTTGATTCTACTCGTGCTCTACCTATTTTTAAAGAGATTTACTAAGCTAGAAACCTTCCCTGGGGTGCACACAAAATCTCAGCCTAGTTTCATCGCTATCGGACGAATGGTATATGAACGCAAACGTGACTTTGTTGAAATGCTTCGCGCGTCGTAGCCCATTTGTTGAATCTACTCGTGCGCTGCCTATTGTAAAGCGGATGTACTAAGCCAGGAAATTTCCCTGCAGTGTACTCAACATTTTACGAAAGTTTCATAGCTATCGGACGAATTGTATAAGAATGCATACGGGACTTTTTGAAACGCCTTGCGTGTCGTCGCTCATTTGTTGAATCTACTCGTGCGCTATCTACTGTGAAATGTATTCACTAATTTTGAAACCTTCACGTAAGTGTACACAACATCTCACCCAAGTTTCATCGCTATCGGACGAATGGTATATGAACACATACGGGACTTTGTTGAAATGCTTCGCGCATCGTCGCTCATTTGTTGAATCTACGCGTGCGCTACCTATTGTAAAATGGATTTACTAAGTCAAGAACCTTCCTTGGAATGTACTCAACATCTCACCCAAGTTTCATCGCAATCGGACGAATGGTATATGAACGCATAGGAGACATACCCACAGACAGACAGACAGACAGACAAACTATCACGTAACATTGATTTATATATATATACAAGCTGTACCCGGCATGCGTTGCAATGCCAATCAAAGAAAGTGTTGGCGTTGAAATTCTGTTTCTTGAAGTGCTTTTGGATACACAACATGTTAACTGCCTCTAAGCTATCGTAAAATGGACTTTCTAATTTAGAACCATTCGTGGGAGCGTGCACAACAATTTTCAAAAGTTTCATCGCTGTCACCCATTTGTTGAATCTACTCGTACGCTACCTATTGTGAAATGGATTTACTAAGTCGAAACCCTTCCCTGGCGTGTACGCAATAACTCATCAATGATTCATCGCAATCGGATGAATGGTATATGCACGTATAGGGGTTTTTGTTTAAACGATTCGTGCGCTGTCAATCATTTGTTGAACTACTCGTGCGCTACCTATTGAGAAATGTATTACTAAGTCGAAGCCCTTCCCTGGCGTGTACACAATAACTCATCAAGGTTTCATCGCAATCGAAGAATTTTATATGAACGCAATAGGGGATTTTGTTGAAACGCTTCGCGCGTCGTCACCCATTTGTTGCATCTACTCTTGCGCTACTTATTGTGAAATGGATTTACTAAGTCCTCTTCCCTGGCGGGTACACAATAACTGATCAATGTTTCATCGCAATCGGATGAATAGTATATGAACGCATACCTGATTTTGTCTAAACGATTCGCGCTCCGTCACACATTTGTTGAATCTACTCGTGCGCTACCTACTGTAAAATGTATTTACTAAGTTAGAAACCGTCACGTTAGTGTCCACAACGTCTCACCCAAGTTTCATCGCTATCGGACTAATGGGATATGAAGACATAGGGGACTGTATTGAAACGCCCCACGTGTCGTCGTTCATTTGTCGAATCTACTCGTGTGCTACCTACTGTGAAATGTATTTACTAAGCCAGAAACCTTCCTTGGAGTGTCCACCATATTTCACCCAAGTTTCACCGCTAACGGCAGAATGGTATATGACCTTATACGGGACTTTGTTGAAACCCTTCGCGCGTCGTCCCTCATTTGTTGAATCAACTTGTGCGCTGCATATTGTATAGGGGATTTACTAAGCCAGAAATTTCCCATGACGTGTACACAACATCTCACCCAAGTTTCATAGCTACGGATGAAAGGTACATGTATGCATACGGGACTTGGTTGAAACGCTTTGCGTGTCGTCGCTCATTTGTTGATTCTACTCTTGCGCTACATATTGTAATATGGATGTACTCAGCCAGAAACCTTCTCTGAAGTGTACACAACATCTCACCCAAGTTTCATCGCAATCGGATGAATGGTATGTGAACGTATACCGGACGTTGTCGAAACGCTTCGCGCGTAGTCACTCATTTGTTGAACATAAACGTGCGCTTCGTATTGTAAAATGGATTTACTTAGCCAGAAACCTTTCCTGGAGTGTACACAACAATTCACCAAACATTTATCACTATCAGACGAATGGTATATGACTTTATACTGGACTTTGTTGAAACGCTTCGCGTGTCATCGCTCATTTGTTGAATCTACTGGTGCACTACCTATTGTAAAATGTATGTACTAAGCTAGAAACCTTCCCTGGACTGTACACAACATCTCACCCAAGTTTTATCGCTATCGGATGAATGGTATATGAAATTATATCACACTTTGTTGAAACGCTTCGCGCGTCGTCCCTCATTTGTTGATTCTACTCGTGCTCTACATATTTTTAAAGGGATTTACTAAGCTAGAAACCTTCCCTGGAGTGCACACAAAATCTCAGCCTAGTTTCATCGCTATCGGACGAATGGTATATGAACGCAAACGTGACTTTGTTGAAATGTTTCGCGCGTCGTAGCTCATGTGTTGAATCTACTCGTGCGCTGCCTATTGTAAAGTGGATGTACTAAGCCAGAAAATTTCCCTGCAGTGTACTCAACATTTTACGAAAGTTTCATAGCTATCGGACGAATGGTATATGAATGCATACGGGACTTTTTTGAAACGCCTTGCGTGTCGTCGCTCATTTGTTGAATCTACTGGTGCACTACCTATTGTAAAATGTATGTACTAAGCTAGAAACCTTCCCTGGACTGTACACAACATCTCACCCATGTTTCATCGCTATCGGATGAATGGTATATGAAATTATATCAGACTTTGTTGAAACGCTTCGCGCGTCGTCCCTCATTTGTTGATTCTACTCGTGCTCTACCTATTTTTAAAGGGATTTACTAAGCTAGAAACCTTCCCTGGAGTGCACACAAAATCTCAGCCTAGTTTCATCGCTATCGGACGAATGGCATATGAACGCAAACGTGACTTTGTTGAAATGTTTCGCGCGTCGTAGCTCATGTGTTGAATCTACTCGTGCGCTGCCTATTGTAAAGTGGATGTACTAAGCCAGAAAATTTCCCTGCAGTGTACTCAACATTTTACGAAAGTTTCATAGCTATCGGACGAATGGTATATGAATGCATACGGGACTTTTTTGAAACGCCTTGCGTGTCGTCGCTCATTTGTTGAATCTACTCGTGCGCTATCTACTGTGAAATGAATTCACTAATTTTGAAATCTTCACGTAAGTGTACACAACATCTCACCCAAGTTTCATCGCTATTGGACGAATGGTATATGAACACATACGGGACTTTGTTGAAATGCTTCGCGCATCGTCGCTCATTTGTTGAATCTACGCGTGCGCTACCTATTGTAAAATGGATTTACTAAGTCAGAAACCTGCCTTGGAGTGTACTCAACATCTCACCCAAGTTTCATCGCAATCGGACGAATGGTATATGAACGCATAGGAGACATACCCACAGACAGACAAACTATCACGTAACATTGATTTTTATATATATACTAGCTGACCCGGCAGACGTTGTCATGCCAATCAAAGAAAGTGTTGTAACTTGGTTTCTTGAAGTTCTTTTGGATACACAATATTTTTTTCAATTTCTGTTAACTGCCTCTAAACTATCGTGAAATGAATTAACTAATCTAGAAACATTCGTGAGAGCGTGCACAACAACTCACCAAAGTTCATTCGCAATTGGATAAATGGCATATAACGCATACGGGATTTTGTTTAAATGATTCGTGCACAGTCACTCATTTGTTTAATCTACTCGTGATCTACCAACTGTGAAATGGATTTACTACGTTAGAAAGCTTCACGTAAGTGTACAAAACTCATCAAAGTTTCATCGCAATCGATGAATAGTATATGAACGCATAAAGGATTTTGTTGGAACGCTTCGCGCGTCGTCACTCATTTGTTACATCTACTCGTGCGCTACCAATATTGTAAAATGGATTTACCAAGTTGAACACCTTCCCTGGCGTGTACACAACAACTCATCAAAGTTTCATCGGAATCGGATGAATGACATATGAACGCATAAACGATTTTCTTTAAACGATTCGCGTGCCGTCACTCATTTGTTGAATCTACTCATGCGCTACCTATTGTAAAATAGATTTACTAAACCTGAAACCTTCTCTGGCGTGTACTCAATGATTCACCAAGGTTTGATCGCAATCGGATGAATGATATATGACCGCATACGGGACATTGTGGAAACGATTCGCGCGCCGTCGCTCATTTGTTGAAACTACTCGTGCGCTACTTATTAAAAACTGGATTTACTAAGACAGAAACATTTCCTCGAGTGTACACAACAATTCACCAATGTTTCATCGCAATCGGATAAATGGTATATGGACGCATACGGTACTTTGTTGAAATGATTCGCGTGCCGTCACACATTTGTTGAATCTACTCGTGCGCTACCTATTGTAAAATGGATTTAATAGCCAGGAACCTTCCGTAGGGTGTACACAACATTTCACCCAAGTTTCATCGTAATCGGACAAATGGTATTTGAACGCATACGGGGCCTTATTGAAACGCTTCGTGCGTCGTCGCTCATTTGTTGAATCTACTCGTGCGAAACCTCCTGTGGAATGGATTTACTAAGTTTGAAACCCTCACGTAAGTGGACACAACTTCTCACCCAATTTTCATTGCAATCGGATGAATGGTATATGAACGCATACGGGGCTTTGATTAAAAGTTCGCGCGTCGTTGCTCATTTGTTGAATCTACTCGTGAGCTACCTATTGTAAAATTGACTTACTAAGTTAGAAACCCTCACGTAAGTGTACACAACATCTCACCCAAGTTTCATCGCTATCGGACGAATGGTATTTGAACGCATACGGGACTTTCTTGAAACGCTTCGCACGTCACCGCTCATTTATTGAATCTACTCGTGCGCAACCTCCTGTGAAATGGATTACTAAGTTAGAAGCCTTCACCTAAGTGTACACAACAACTCATCAAAGTTTCATCTCAATCTATGAATGGAATATAAACTTATACGGGATTTTGTTGAAACGCTTCGCGCGTCGTCACTCATTTGTTGAATCTAGTCGTGCGCTACCTAATGTGAAATTGATTTACTAAGCCAGAAGTCTTCCCTGGAGTGTACACAACATCTCACCCAAGTTTCATCGCTATCGGACGAATGGTATTTGAACGCACACGGGACCTTTTTGAAACGCTTCGCGCGTCGTCGCTCATTTGTTGAATCTATTCGTGCGCTATCTATTGTAAAATGGATATACTAAGCCAAACACCTTCCCTGGAGCTCACTCAACATATCACCCAAGTTTCATGGCAATCGGATGAATGGTATATGAAATTATATCGGACTTTGTTGAAACGCTTCGCGCGTCATCGCTCATTTGTTGATTATACTCGTGCTCTACCTATTTTTAAAGGGATTTACTAAGCTAGAAACCTTCCCTGGAGTGCACACAAAATCTCAGCCTAGTTTCATCGCTATCGGACGAATGGTATATGAACGCAAACGTGACTTTGTTGAAATGCTTCGCGCGTCGTAGCTCATTTGTTGAATCTACTCGTGCGCTTCCTATTGTAAAGTGGATGTACTAAGCCAGAAAATTTCCCTGCAGTGTACACAACATTTCACGCAAGTTTCATAGCTATCGGACGAATGGTATATAGATGCATACGGGACTTTGTTGAAACGCATTGCGTGTCGTCGCTCATTTGTTGAATCTACTTGAGCGCTACCTATTGTAAAATGGATTTACTAAGTCAGAAACCTTCCTTGGAGTGTACTTAACATCTCACCCAAGTTTCATCGCTATCGGACGAATGGTATATGAACACATACGGGACTTTGTTGAAATGCTTCGCGCATCGTCGCCCATTTGTTGAATCTACGCGTGCGCTACCTATTGTAAAATGGATGTATTAAGTCAGAAACCTTCCTTGGAGTGTACTCAACATCTCACCCAAGTTTCATCGCAATCGGACGAATGGTATATGAACGCATAGGAGACATACCCACAGACAGACAGACAGACAAACTATCACGTAACATTGATTTTTATATATATACAAGCTGTACCCGGCATGCGTTGCAATGCCAATCAAAGAAAGTGTTGGCGTTGAAATTCTGTTTCTTGAAGTGCTTTTGGATACACAACATGTTAACTGCCTCTAAGCTATCGTAAAATGGATTTTCTAATTTAGAACCATTCGTGGGAGCGTGCACAACAACTTTCAATAGTTTCATCGCTGTCACTCATTTGTTGAATATACTCGTACGCTACCTATTGTGAAATGGATTTACTAAGTCGAAACCCTTCCCTGGCGTGTACACAATAACTCATCAATGATTCATCGCAATCGGATGAATAGTATATGCACGTATAGGGGTTTTTGTTTAAAACGATTCGTGCGCTGTCACTCATTTGTTGAAACTACTCGTGCGCTACCTATTGTGAAATGTATTACTAAGTCGAAGCCCTTCCCTGGCGTGTACACAATAACTCATCAAGGTTTCATCGCAATCGAAGAATATTATATGAACGCAATAGGGGATTTTGTTGAACGCTTCGCGCGTCGTCACCCATTTGTTGCATCTACTCTTGCGCTACTTATTGTGAAATGGATTTACTAAGTCCCCTTCCCTGGCGGGTACACAATAACTGATCAATGTTTCATCGCAATCGGATGAATAGTATATGAACGCATACCTGATTTTGTTTAAACGATTCGCGCTTCGTCACTCATTTGTTGAATCTACTCGTGCGCTACCTACTGTAAAATGTATTTACCAAGTTAGAAACCGTCACGTAAGTGTCCACAACATCTCACCCTAGTTTCATCGCTATCGGACTAATGGGATATGAAGACATAGGGGACTGTATTGAAACGCTCCGCGTGTCGTCGTTCATTTGTCGGATCTACTCGTGTGCTACCTACTGTGAAATGTATTTACTAAGCCAGAAACCTTCCTTGGAGTGTCCACCATATTTCACCCAAGTTTCACCGCTAACGGCAGAATGGTATATGACCTTATACAGGAATTTGTTGAAACGCTTCGCGCGTCGTCCCTCATTTGTTGAATCAACTTGTGCTCTGCATATTGCATAGGGGATTTACTAAGCCAGAAATTTCCCATGACGTGTACACAACATCTCACCCAAGTTTCATAGCTACGGATGAATGGTACATGTATGCATACGGGACTTGGTTGAAACGCTTCGCGTGTCGTCGCTCATTTGTTGATTCTACTCTTGCGCTACATATTGTAATATGGATGTACTCAGCCAGAAACCTTCCCTGGAGTGTACACAATATCTCACCCAAGTTTCATCGCAATCGGATGAATGGTATGTGAACGTATACGGGACGTTGTCGAAACGCTTCGCGCGTAGTCACTCATTTGTTGAACATAAACGTGCGCTTCGTATTGTAAAATGGATTTACTTAGCCAGAAACCTATCCTGGAGTGTACACAACAATTCACCAAACATTTATCACTATCAGACGAATGGTATATGACTTTATACGGGACTTTGTTGAAACGCTTCGCGTGTCATCGCTCATTTGTTGAATCTACTGGTGCGCTACCTATTGTAAAACGTACGTACTAAGCCAGAAACCTTCCCTGGAGTGTACACAACATCTCACCCAAGTTTCATCGCGATCGGATGAACGGTATATGAAATTATATCGGACTTTGTTGAAACGTTTCGCGCGTCATCGCACATTTGTTGATTCTACTCGTGCTCTACCTATTTTTAAAGGGATTTACTAAGCTAGAAACCTTCCCTGGAGTGCACACAAAATCTCAGCCTAGTTTCATCGCTATCGGACGAATGGTATATGAACGCAAACGTGACTTTGTTGAAATGCTTCGCGCGTCGTAGCTCATTTGTTGAATCTACTCGTGCGCTGCCTATTGTAAAGTGGATGTACTAAGCCAGAATTTTCCCTGCAGTGTACTCAACATTTTATGAAAGTTTCATAGCTATCGGACGAATGGTATAAGAATGCATACGGGACTTTTTTGAAACGCCTTGCGTGTCGTCGCTCATTTGTTGAATCTACTCGTGCGCTATCTACTGTGAAATGTATTCACTAATTTTGAAACCTTCACGTAAGTGTACACAACATCTCACCCAAGTTTCATCGCTATCGGACGAATGGTATATGAACACATACGGGACTTTGTTGAAATGCTTCGCGCATCGTCGCTCATTTGTTGAATCTACGCGTGCGCTACCTATTGTAAAATGGATTTACTAAGTCAGAATCCTTCCTTGGAGTGTACTCAACATCTCACCCAAGTTTCATCGCAATCGGACGAATGGTATATGAACGCATAGGAGACATACCCACAGACAGACAGACAAACTATCACGTAACATTGATTTATATATATACTAGCAGAAGTCCCCGTTCTTCGAACGGTGTTCGGTGTTAACACCAGACATTATAATAATAACAATGTTATTGGTGATACATCCCTTTTAAGTACTGTTGCTTTTAGAGACGCACCAGACATTATCAATTGAGCTACTGTTGCAATGGTTAGCAGCTTGTAATTCCTTCATAAGTTTATCAGAACGAAGTTAATTTTCTGGGAATATCACACACACTGTTAATTTAAGGGCCTTATAATGTGGTTTTCGGAGATTCTTTATAGACTCGCGAATTTTTTGTCTCACATTGAGAAGTGCAACATATGCTTTGGTCGTCCTTCTAGGATAATTTTTATATATCGCCTATTTTAGCATGTATTTTGAGAAGTTTTTCCCTATATCCACCCTTCTACTTTATGAAAATTACGGTGAAGAGTTTTATAAATGATTGGTGTATTGACTCATGTTTACCATACCTAATTTTACGATGCACCAAGCATCCGAACATGAGTTATAGGCGTACATAAGGATACACAGGAAGACAGACAGACAATTCTATTGTCTACAACATATCACCCAGAAATCCAAATATGGGTATATCTACCACACATTATCAAAGAGAATCATCCTTACGATGAACCCGTATGTCGACAAAAAAAAAGAAAAGAAAAAAGATTAGTTGAAATGTGCTCTCAAACTAAATTCACCTAACGTGTACTTCCTGACATGAAATAGAATTGAAAGTCTTGTAGATGAAACGCAATACACGTCACATAAAAACTGACCCTCTACGTTGTGTTGGGTCCCCATACTCAGGAAGACCTCTATCATAAATTATAAAAGCTTGTGGTGCATGAAAATTCAGGTTCTTTAGTCTCAAATGGCCCAAATTCCTAAAAGCCGCAAAAAATGCTGATTCAATTCAGGAATTTTTGAAAATAATGTTGTTGTTAGGAGATATAATAGACCTTCTGTACTATATGTCGCACGTGAAAATTGCATGAAAAAATCTTAGATTACCCCTTGACCCCCTAAATTGCATTGGTGAATTATACAGTCTACGTTGGTTCCGTGATAACCTGATATTTGCAAACTTTCACAGAAATGTAATAAATGTAATAAATTGCTTCTTACTGGAATAGATGGAAAGTTGGATGCCCCTTGAGATAATGATGTCATGGTTACGGATTTGCATTCCTTCATTAGTTTGTTAAATTAAATTAAATTAGTTTTCTGGGAATGTTTCAGAAACTGTTGGTTTTGAGCCTTATAATGTAATTTTCGAGGACCCTAGAGTTTTATTTCTGGCACCGAGGGGCTTTATCTCGTCGTTGTACGCCATAATATAATACTACTACTAATAATATAATATAGGGATAGGAATATAATAGACCTGCCATACCACACCCGCAGGTGTAAATCGCTTGAAAAAATTCTAGACTACCCCTTGACCCCCTTAAGCGCATTTTACATATTGATGAAATTTACAGCTTAATTTGGTTCCATAATAACCATCTAGCCGTTTGCAAACTTTCACACTAATGTAATTAATGGAATTGCATTGCGTCTTACAGCAATAGATGGACCTCTGAGAATCTGTCGCCATGGTTATCGGCTTGCATTCGTTCAGTAGTTTATTAAATCAAATTAGTTTTCTGGGAATATCTCAAAAATGGTTGGACGTAAGACCTTAAAATGTGTTTTTAGGGCCCCCGAATGTTATCTCTCACATTGAGGGGCTGAAAATGGGCTTTGTCTTGTCCTTCTACTCCTATTTCAGCATGTATTTTAAGGGGGTATGCCCCCTTTTATGATAGGTACAGAGAAGAGATACATCAATGATTAGTGTCATGCCTCTGATGGATATCTGTACCAAATTTTGCGTTGATACACCCAGCCGTTCTCGATTTATAAGGGAACAAAGTTGTCCACAATCAAACAAACAGACAGACAGACCAAAACATTATTTTCGCGCGCATCTATCATAAAACAGTCTTAAACGTGTAAATAACTCAAATTTCCGTAGAAATTCAGAAAAAACAGACAAATTTTCTATATATATATGTAGAGATATACGCATGGCTCGGTGTTTACCGTGTTTTATTGCACAAATTTAGGATTTACTCGCTAACCGTTGGAGATACACGAAAAGTGTTAAGGACCTTTTGGATAGAAAATTGAATGTTAAAGCTCATGTATGCCATCAAAAGGTTGCTATTTCTTAGCGTTCTCTTTTTATTTGAAATGGAAATATCAAATTTTGAAACCAAAGGGTGTAGTGACGTCATAAATGTGGGTTTTACTCGCTAACCGTTGGAGATAAACGAAAAGTGAAGGTCGTATGTACCGTCAAAAGTTTGCTTTTTCTTAGCGTTCTCTTTTTATTTGATAAGGAAATATGAAGTTTTGATTAAAGTGTGTAGTGACGTCACTAAAACGGTCGCCATTTTTAATAGTGCAAATTATCGAAATAAAATGTATCCTATATGTAAACCTGGTAAATCAGCTACATCCATGCAAAATTTCATTTAAATCGGACCAGTGGTTCTTGCGTTATTGAGTAGCACACAGACAGACAGAAAGACAGACACACACCATCTCATTTTTATATATTAGTATAGCAGAAGTACCCGTCCTTCGAACGGTGTTATATATTAACACCAGACATTATCAATTGAGCTACTGTTGCAATGGTTAGCGGTTTTTCATTCCTTCATAAGTTTATCAGAACGAAGTTAGTTTTCAGGGAATACCACACACACTGTTAATTTAAGGGCCTTAAAATGTGGTTTTCGGAGACCCCTTATAGACTCGCGAATTTTGTGTCTCACATTGAGAAGCGCAACATATGCTTTGATCGTCCTTCTAGGATAATTTTTTATATTTCGCCTATTTTAGCATGTATTTTGAGAAGTTTTTCCCTATATCCACCCTTCTACTGTTTGAAAAGTACGGTGAGTAGTTTTATAAATGATTGTGTATTGACTCATGTTTACCATACCTAATTTTACGATGCACCACGCCTACGAACACGATTTATAGGCGTACATAAAGATACACAGAAAGACAGACAGACAATTCTATTGTCTACAACATATCACCCAGATATCCAAATATGGGTATATCTGCCATACAGTATCAAACAAAATCATCCTTACGATGAACCCGTATGTCGACAAAAGAAAGATTAGTTAAAATTTGCTCTCAAACTAAATTCACCTAACTTGTACTTCTTGACGTGAAATAGAATTGAAAGACCTGTAGACGAAACGCAATACACCTCACATAAAAAATGACCCTCTACGTTGTGTTAGGTCCACATACACAGGAAGACCTCTTTCATAAATTATAAAGGCTTGTGGTGCATGAAAATTCAGGTTCTTTAGTCTCAAATGGCCCAAATTCCTAAAAGCCGCAAAAATTGCTGATTCAATTCAGGAATTTTTGAAAATGATGTTGCTGTTTGGAGATATAAAGGATGATTGTAGTTTTACGTGACCATTAATCGCGAGATCATAAGCCACGGGACCTCCATTTTACGTGGAATCTGAACCACAGGGCATGGCATTTCACCTTGCAAATGTTTGGAGATATAATAGTCCTTCTGTACTATATGTCGCACGTGAAAATTGCATGAAAAAAATCTAGGTTACCCCTTGACCCCCTTAATTGCATTGATGAATTATACAGTCTACGTTGGTTCCGTGATAACCGTATAGCCATTTGCAAACTTTCACAGAAATGTAATAAATAGAGTGACATTACTTCTTACAGAAATAGATGGAAAGTTGGATGCCACCCTTTGAGATAATGTTGTCATGGTTAGCGATTTCCATTCCTTCATTAGTTTGTTAAATTAAATTAGTTTTCTGGGAATATTTCAGATACTTTTGGTTTTAGGGCCTTATAATGTAGTTTTCGAGGACCCTTTAGGGCCCCCAAGTTTTGTTTCTGGCACCGAGGGGGCTTTGTCTCCTCGTTGTACGCCATAATATAATACTAATAATAATAATATAATATAGGGATAGTAATATAATAGACCTGCCGTACCACACCCGCAGGTGTAAATAGCGTGAAAAAAATTCTAGTGTACCCCTTGACCCCCTTAAGCGCATTATACGTATTGATGAATTCTACAGCTTAATTTGGTTCCGTGATAACCTTCTAGCCGTTTGCAAACTTTCACACCAATGTAATTAATGGAATTGCATTGCGTCTTACAGCAATAGATGGACCTCTGAGAATCTGTTGCCATGGTTACCGGCTTGTATTCGTTCATTAGTTTATTAAATGAAATTAGTTTTCTGGGAATATCTCAAAAACGGTTGGTTTTAGGGCCTTAAAATGTGGATTTCGGGGACCCTTCAGGGCCCCCGAGTTTTGTTTCTCACATCGAGGGGCTGAAATGATTTTTGTCTCGTCCTTCTACTCCTATTTCAGCATGCATTTTAAGGGGGTAGGCCCCCTTTTATGAGAGGTACGGAGAAGGGTTACATCAATGATTAGTGTCGTGCCTCTGATGGATATCTGTACCAAATTTTACGTTGATTAACCCAGCCGTTCTCGAGTTATAAGGGAACAAATTTGTCCACAGACAATCAAACAAACAGACAGACCAAAACATTATTTTCGCGCGCATCTATCATAAAACAGTCTGAAACGTGTCAATAACTCAAATTTCCGTAGAAATTCAGAAAAAAAAACAGACAATTTTTTCTATTTATATATATGGAGATATACTGCACCGCTCGGTGTTGACCGTGTTTTATTGCACAAATTTAGGTTATACTCACTAACCGTCGGAGATACACGAAAAGTGATAAGAACCTTTTGGATAGAAAATTAAATGCTAAAGCTCGTGTATACCATCAAACGTTTGCTATTTCCTACCGTTCTCTTTTTATTTGATATGGAAATATGAAATTTTGAAACCAAAGGGTGTTGTGACGTCACTAAAATGGTCGCCATTTCTTAATAGTGCAAAATATCGAAACTAAAAGTATCCTATATGTAAACCTGGTATTTCAGCTACATCCATGCAAAATTTCATTTAAATCGGACCAGTGGTTCTTGCGTTATTAGGTAACAGACAGACAGACAGACAGACAGAAAGACAGACACACACCATCTCATTTTTATATATTAGTATGATAGCAGAAGTACCCGTTCTTCGAACGGTGTTCGTTGTTAACACCAGACATTATCAATTGAGCTACTGCTGCAATGGTTAGCAGTTTGTCATTCCTTCAACTTTATCAGAACGAAGTTAGTTTACTTTTAAGGCCCTTAAAATGTTTTCGGAGACCCTTTATAGATTCCCGAATTTTGGGTCTCACATTGAGAAGCGCAACATATGCTTTGGTCGTCCTTCTAGGATAATTTTTAGCCTATATTCAATTTTGAAAAAATAGGCTTATGAGATCACCTTTTGTCCGTGTGTGTGTGTGTGCGTGTGTGTGTGTGTGTGAGGTGTGTGTGTGTCCCCCCTAATAAAATCTAAACGGCTGGAGCGATTTCAATGAAACTCGTTAAGTTCATAGCACTATTTCCGGCGACCTCGACCGTGCCCTTCAAATTTTGTTACTTCTCACCAATCCAACATGGCGGCTGTGCGAAATATTTAACTAGCATTCAATATCTCCGAAACTATTACCGATATCGCCCTGAAATTGTGTACGGTGATAAAGGGCACTACTAGAAGTTCACCTATGAGACTTTCAAAAACCTGGTGACTATAAAACCAACATGGCGGTCAAGCGAATTTGAGACTTTTAAATAGACGTTTCTCGCGATTTAACTATCCAAACGTAATGAAACTTGGTACAGAAAATGTTTATACACATTGTAATGCACTGGAGTCTACTTTAGTTCAATTGTTTACATAACCTCAAAATGGCGGCTGTGCGAAATATTTCACTGACATTCTATATCTCCGAAACTATTACAGATATCACTCTGCAATTTTGTACGGTGATAAAGGGTACTGATAAAAGTTTACCTATGTATATTTAATAAACCTGTAAAGTAAAAGACGAACATGGCGACCAAGCGAATTTGAAATATTTTAATATACTTTTCTCGTGATTTAACTCTCTGAGCGCAGTGAAATGTGGTACAGTAAATGATTTTACAGATAGTAATGCACTGCTATCTAATTTAATTCAATTGTTTACATAACCTCAAGATGGCGGCTGGGCGAAATTTTAAAATTAAGTTTTTATTTCTTGTGTCGTAATCATGCAATCGAAGTGAAAGTTTGAATAATGAACCTAGGCAATAATTGTCCTTGAATGGTACATAACTCTATGGCCTATACATATAATAATCCTAAATGGCGAGCTTCCGAAATATTTAGACGGTTCTCAATATCTATGAATCTTTTACAGCAACCAAACTGAAATTTTAATGTTCATAGAGACTATGAACATATGTTCACCAATAGGACTTTCAGTAACCTGGTGAGCACTAATCCAACATGGCGGCGACGCGAAGTATAAATATTTAAATGGACGTTTCTCGCGAATTAACTATCCGAGTGCCGTGAAACGTTGCACATTTAATGCTTGTGCAAATGTTGATCCACTGGCATCTAATTTATTTCAATTGTTTGCATAATCACAAGATGGCTGCTGTGCGTAATTTTAAAATCTCGTTTTTACTTCTCGTGTTCTAATCATGCGATTGAAGTTTGAATACCACCCGTACAAAATAATCTTAATGTAATAGTACAAAAATAAAAATCCAACCTGGCGACCTTCTGAAATATTTAGACGGTTCTCAATATCTACGAATCTGTTACAGCAATTAAACTGAAATTTTGTATGTTGATAGAGGCAATTAACATGAGCAGGATATATGAAAATAGGCTGTATAGTTCTTCACGGAACTACTTGTTATATTTCGCCTATTTTAGCGTATATTGAGAAGTTTTTCTCTATATCCACCCTTCTAATGTATGAAAAGTACGGTGAAGAGTTTTATAAATGATTGGTGTATTGACTCTGATTCCTAATTTTACGATGCACCAAGCATCCGAACACGAGGTATAGGCGTACATAAAGATACACAGAAAGACACACAGGCAGACAGACAGACAATTCTATTGTCTACAACATATTACCCAGATATCCAAATATGGGTATATCTACCACACAGTATCAAATAAAACCATCCTTACGATGAACGCGTATGTCGACAAAAAAAAAGTTAAAATGTGCTCTCAGACTAAATTCACCTAACGTGTACTTCCTGACGTGAAATAGAATTGAAAGCCTTGTAGACGAAACGCAATACACGTCACATAAAAACTGACCCTCTACGTTGTGCTAGGTGCCCATACACAGGGAGACCCCTTTCATAAATTATAAAGGCTTGTGGTGCATGAAAATTCAGGTTCTCTAGCCTCAAATTGCCCAAATTTCTAAAAGCCGCAAAAAATGCTGGTTCAATTCAGGAATTTTTGAAAATAATGTTGCTGTTTGGAGATATAATAGACCTTCTGTACTATATGTCGAACGTGAAAATTGCATGAAAAAATTCTAGGTTATCCCTTCACCCCCTTAATTGCATTGATGAATTATACGGTCTACGTTAGTTCCGTGATAACCTTATAGCCATTTGCAAACTTTCACAGAAATGTAATAAATGGAGTGACATTGCTTCTTACAGAAATAGAAGGAAAGTTGTATGCCACCCCTTGAGATAATGTTCTCATGGTTACCGATTTGCATTCCTTCATTAGTTTGTTAAATTAAATTAAATTAGTTTTCTGGGAATATTTCAGAAACTGTTGGATTTAGAGCCTTATAATGTAGTTTTCGAGGACCCTTTAGGGCCCCCGAGTTTTGTTGCTGGCACCGAGGGGAATTATCTCGTCGTTGTACGCCATAATATAATACTAATTATAATATAATATAGGGAGAAATTATAACACCTATTTTTAGCCTACTTTTCACATTTTGCAAAAATGAGGAAAAAGTAGTCTTATGAGATCGGGCAAATGTGTGTCTGTCTGTCTGTCTGTCTGTCTGTCTGTCTGTCTGTCTGTCCGTCTGTCTGTCTGTCTGTCTGTCCTGTCTGTCTGTCTGTCTGGCTGTGTGTGTGTCCCCCCCTATCAACTCCTAAACGGCTGCAGCAATCAAAACCAAATTTAGTATGAGTAAAGATGTGCACCGGAATAGCTCACGTCCATATTTGAAAATGATGTCAGTGCTACCAACTGCTGAAAAAACGCACTAGAAATTTGAGCTCCATGTTGGATATCTTGCAAGGTATGCATGGGAGCTATTCCAAAATTGGCACACATGTAGATAATACTATTTCAGTCTAATTTCCAGGAGCCCAACCATGACGGTGTTGCCAAAATAATGTTAAGCCTTCTGATAGGTCCAATGTTTAAATGCATATAACTTCTACACTATCAACTGGATTTCAACCAAATTTTGTATGTATTATCTGTACATAAACAGATATGACTGAGCATATTCTTAAGAGCCACCAGGGCTGCCAACTGTTAATAATTGCTCTCTCTATTTTTTTTTATCCAAATACCAATATATCAGAATGTGTGCAAGCCGACAGATTTAAACTATGCACACGTATAGTACCTGACATGTTTGATTAATTTTGGAGTAACTTATATACTTCAGTTCTACCAACATGATTCTAAGCCTGCTGATAGGGCCAATTTTTAAATACATGTAACTTCTATACTATCAGTAGGATATCATCCAAATTTCACATGTGCTATGTGCAACATATCAGATATGACTATAAGTATTCTTCAGTGCAATCAGGGCTGCCAACTGTTAATAAATGCTGTCTATATTTTTTAACCTAATATCAGTATATCAGAAAGTATGCAAGCCAACAGCTCAATACTTTGCACACGTATAGCATCTGACATTCTAGATTAATTTGGAGTAATTAATACAAGGCATTGCTGCCAACATGATTCTATGCCTGCTGATATGTCCAATTTTAAAATACATGTAACTTCTATACTAAAAAATGGATTTCATCCAAAATTGGCACAACAAGATATCATAATATTTCAGATTATTTCTGACCAGCACACGCATGGTATTGTTGGCAACATGCTTTTACGCGTGCTGATAGATCCAGTGTCAAACTGCATGTAACGTCCATTGGACTTCAACCAAATTTTGTATTCTGTACCTAAAGAGATGGAACTAAGAATATATTCAGTCACCAGGGCTGCCAACTGTAGTAATCTATTAGGCTACATTATACCAGGTATATTTTGAACTAATTAGATATTTCGATATTACCAACTTAATTTCGTCATTATTCTATATAGGTTCATATTCTGTAGAATAATCATTGGCATGAAAAGTAGGCTGTATAGTTCTTAACGGAACTTCTTGTTTTATATTTCTAATTCAGCCAATGGCCATGTACTTTTCTTTTCAGGACGGGTCAGGGAAGGGATATTATCAGAGAAAGAATCATTCACATCACGCATGAGCAAAATCGAAATGGTCTACCATTTAACTAAGGACATCTATAAGAAAAGGTCAATATCCTTCAACGCAAAACTAAAACATTACTGCAGTGTTATCCGACCGGAGGTCTTGCATGCTTCTGAATGCCTCACGATGAACAAAAAAGGCTTGGTCGAGAAACTGGAGGCCAAAGAAAGGAACATTTTGAGAAAGATATTTGGTTCCATCAAAGACAATGGGGAATACAGAAGACGGCATAACCATGACCTATATACTCATGTGGAGAAGATAAGCAACGTCATCCGGAAGAGAAGGTTACCATTTTTTTGGGCATGTGAAACGAATGAGCCCAGCGAGACTGACCAACTGCAACATAACTTACTTTCAGGAGAGGAAAACAAAATGAGCCTGGTTCATTGAACTGGATAAAGATCTGAAAGAAGTGGGGATTACACCAACAGACATTCAGGAGCGCGCCCCACTCAATAGGAAACTTCAAGCTTGTAAAGGTTTACATGAAAAACCGAAGCTGAAAACGGGAAAGATTTGGACCCAGGAACGGAAGGAAATCCACCGAGAACGAATGCGGGCGTACAGGGCAAACATCAAAGCCAGTAGGAGACGGTTGGAATGACGCGGTCCATAGATGGCCTATACGAAATGAATGAATGAATGAATGAATAATATGGGGATAGGAATATAATAGACCTGCCGTACCACACTCGCAGGTGTAAATCGCGTGAAAAAATTCTAGAGTACCCCTTGATCCCCTTAAGCGCATTATACGTATTGATGAATTTTACGGCTTAATTTGGTTCCGTAATAACCTTCTAGCCGTTTGCAAACTTTCACACTAATGTAATTAATGGAATTGCATTGCGTCTTACAGCAATGAGAATCCGTTGGCATGGTTATTGGCTTGCATTCGTTCATTAGTTTATTAAATTAAATTAGTTTTCTGGGAATATCTCAAAAACGGTTGGTCTTCGGTCCTTAAAATGTGGTTTTCGGGGACCCGAGTTTTGTCTCTCACATTGAGGGGTTGAAAATGAGTTTTGTCTCGTCCTTCTACGCCTATTTCAGCATGTATTTTAAGGGGGTAGGCCCCCTTTTATGAGAGGTACGGAGAAGAGTTACATCAATGATTAGTGTCGTGCCTCTGATGGATATCTGTACCAAATTTTACGTTGATACACCCAGCCGTTCTCGAGTTATAAGGGAACAAATTTGTCCACAGACAAACAAACAGAGACAAAAAAAAATATTTTCGTGCTCATTTATCATAAAACAGTCTGAAACGCGTAAACAACTCAAATTTCCGTAGAAATTCAGAGAAAAACACACACATTTTCATTTTTCTATGTAGAGAGATCTACTGCACCGCTGTGTGTACCGTGTTTTATTGCACAGATTTTGGTTTTACTCGCTAACCGTTGGAGATATACGAAAAGTGATAAGGACCTTTCGGATAGAAAATTAAATGTTAAAGCTCATGTATACCATCAAAAGTTTGCTATTTCTCTTTTTATTTGAAAAGAAAATATGAAATTTGGAACCAAAGGGTGTAGTGACGTCACAAAGGTCGGTTTTACTCGCTAACTGTTGGAGATACACGAAAAGTGGTAAGGACCTTTCAGATGGGAAATTAAATTTCTAAGCTCGTATGTGCCATCAAAAGTTTGCTATTTCCTACCGTTCTCTTTTTATTTGATATGGAAATATGAAATTTTGAAACCGAAGGGTCTAGTGACGTCACTAAAATGGTCGCCATTTTTTAATAGTGCAAAATTTCGAAATCAAAAGTATCCTATATGTAAACCTGGTATATCAGCTACATCCATGAAAAATTTCATTTAAATCGGACCAGTGGTTCTTGCGTTATTGAGTAACAGACAGACAGACAGACAGACACACACCATCTCATTTTTATATATTAGTATGATACAAGCTATACCCGGCATGCGTTGCAATTCCAATCAAAGAAAGTGTTGGCGTTGAAATTCTGTTTCTTGAAGTGCTTTTGGATACACAACATGTTAACTGCCTCCAATCTATTGTAAAATGGATTTTTTAATTTAGAACCATTCGTGGGAGCGTGCACAACAACTTTCAAAAGTTTCATCGCTGTCACTCATTTGTTGCATCTACTCGTACGCTACCTATTGTGAAATGGATTTACTAAGTCGAAACCCTTCCCTGGCGTGTACACAATAACTCATCAATGATTCATCGCAATCGGATGAATGGTATATGCACGTATAGGGGTTTTTTGTTTAAACGATTCGTACGCTGTCACTCATTTGTTGAATCTACTCGTGCGCTACCTATTGAGAAATGTATTACTAAGTCGAAGCCCTTCCCTGGCGTGTACACAATAACTCATCAATGATTCATCGCAATCGGATGAATGGTATATGCACGTATAGGGGTTTTTGTTTAAACGATTCGTGCGCTGTCACTCATTTGTTGAATCTACTCGTGCGCTACTTATTGTGAAATGGATTTACTAAGTCCCCTTCCCTGGCGGGTACACAATAACTGATCAATGTTTCATCGCAATCGGATGAATAGTATATGAACGCATACCTGATTTTGTTTAAACGATTCGCGCTCCGTCACTCATTTGTTGAATCTACTCGTGCGCTACCTACTGTAAAATGTATTTACTAAGTTAGAAACCGTAACGTAAGTGTCCACAACATCACACCAAAGTTTCATCGCTATCGGACTAATGGGATATGAAGACATAGGGGACTGTATTGAAACGCTCCGCGTGTCGTCGTTCATTTGTCGAATCTACTCGTGTGCTACCTACTGTGAAATGTATTTACTAAGCCAGAAACCTTCCTTGGAGTGTCCACCATATTTCACCCAAGTTTCACCGCTAACGGCAGAATGGTATATGACCTTATACGGGACTTTGTTGAAACGCTTCGCGCGTCGTCCCTCATTTGTTGAATCAACTTGTGCGCTGCATATTGTATAGGGGATTTACTAAGCCAGAAATTTCCCATGACGTGTAAACAACATCTCACCCAAGTTTCATAGCTACGGATGAATGGTACATGTATGCATACGGGACTTGGTTGAAATGCTTCGCGTGTCGTCGCTCATTTGTTGATTCTACTCTTGCGCTACATATTGTAATATGGATGTACTCAGCCAGAAACCTTCCCTGGAGTGTACACAACATCTCACCCAAGTTTCATCGCAATCGGATGAATGGTATGTGAACGTATACGGGACGTTGTCGAAATGCTTCGCGCGTAGTCACTCATTTGTTGAACATAAACGTGCGCTTCGTATTGTAAAATGGATTTCCTTAGCCAGAAACCTTTCCTGGAGTGTACACAACAATTCACCAAACATTTATCACTATCAGACGAATGGTATATGACTTTATACGGGACTTTGTTGAAACGCTTCGCGTATCATCGCTCATTTGTTGAATCTACTGGTGCGCTACCTATTGTAAAATGTATGTACTAAGCCAGAAACCTTCCCTGGAGTGTACACAACATCTCACCCAAGTTTCATCGCAATCGGATGAATTGGATATGAAATTATATCGGACTTTGTTGAAACGCTTTGCGCGTCGTCGCTCATTTGTTGATTCTACTCGTGCTCTACCTATTTTTAAAGGGATTTACTAACCTAGAAACCTTCCATGGAGTGCACACAAAATCTCAGCCTAGTTTCATCTCTATCGGACGAATGGTATATGAACGTAAACGTGACTTTGTTGAAATGCTTCGCGCGTCGTAGCTCATTTGTTGAATCTACTCGTGCGCTGCCTATTGTAAAGTGGATGTACTAAGCCAGAAAATTTCCCTGCAGTGTACTCAACATTTTACGCAAGTTTCATAGCTATCGGACGAATGGTATATGAATGCATACGGGACTTTGTTGAAACGCTTTGCGTGTCGTCGCTCATTTGTTGAATTTACTCGAGCGCTATCTACTGTGAAATGTATTCACTAATTTTGAAACCTTCACGTTGTACCCGTTCGTCCTGGGGATGCGATGACCCATGTGCTATTACATCGCATTCCTGGATTTCCAGGACAGATCGGAGTTAAATGAACATGAAGTCAAATAAGGAATGTGTCGGAAATCCAGTTGAAATATCACAAAAGCAGAGGGTAACACGAGATAAAGTATCTCCAGGGTCGTTACGGGTTTAAATTTAATTTAAAAAAATGCAAATATAAATGGGCGCCATCAACTGAATCCCTAGCAAACCACATCCTTCCTGGTTAAGCCTTAATTAAGACAAGGAAAGAAATAGGAAAATCACATCATCATCAGATCACAACTAAGATAAAAACAAATTTATTCAACTTTGATAGTCAGACAGACATATTAAACACTCATCCTACCTAAGAGCATGGTCGAATACCAACGTTAAATTGTCATTGTCCAGAAAATCGAACCATCTCTATTCTACTCAAAGTGTATTTAATCCACATAAAATAGGAAAAATTTCTAAAGTTCTCTTGGGTTCTCAGGATCACCGTAGCACTATGTCTTTGCGTCACTGACATTCGTGATACCTGAGACCTAACTTCTCTTTAAATTAACATCATGAATGTGGATGTAAAAATATTAATTAATCTGTCTAAACACATATATTTTAATCACATATTTAAATATCACATAATTTATGGCTTGCATGGCATTATTCAAATGCTGAATATACGAGTATTAGTAAAATGCTCCTAAACATCGAATAATTAATTTACACTATTTACACTGTCATTAATAATTGCTGGTTTGTGAATCACAGAAAATCCATTACTCATTGGTTATAATCATCATCATCATCAAAATTAAATATTTCTCACTTTAGTTCTCATCTCAAAATTCAATATATTCAAGTCAGAATAATTAATTCATTATCATCAAATCATTTAAATGAATATTATAATCATCAATTCTTTATGCTCTCTAATTATTCACACACTCTCCTTTCATCATCTCCTTCAGATTAAATCATCTTAAATCATCAATATAAATGGTTTAATTCATCAACTCAAGTTGCAATTCTTCAAATCATATCTCAATTAAATTTATTTAAATCCATTTAAATTTACTAATCATCAGTTTCTTTAATTAATTATCACCTTCTAATTCAGTTATTCATCACCTATTTAATCATCTATCAATTTATTTAAATCAGCTTATTTATTCAATCTTTAATTCATCCATTTATTTAATTCATTGATTTATTCCAAAATTTAATTTATCAACTTATTTAAATTTTATTCATCTGGTTATTTAGATTTTTATTATTTCATCTAGTCATTCTGATTTTTATTTCATTAGGTCAGATCATTAATATGCTTAAACTTCAGATTATTATTTCATTAATTATTATTATCAGAAAATCTTGTATTATCAACTTTATTTATTTGTTTAATTTCCTAACAAATTGCTTCATATGGGTTATAGAACGTTGTCTTACAGTTTTATCACTTCCAAGTTATATCTCGTATTCAATTATCATGCCAAAAAATATTATTGCCTTCACAAATTCACGTTGGATCTCACTATCCACAACTTCATTATATATTCTCACTTTATCAAATATCACATTTGAATACCACAATTATTCCACAAAACTCCATAAATATTCAGCGCACAGCACGAATCTCAAAATTATGCTAGACTGGGTTCGACAACCTCATGTCTGCTTCAAAATACATTAGCAATATTGCAACTTCCACTTGGCAACTTCCACAAAATGCCTATCACAAACTTCACTTAATCACGTTGCATGATCTACAAATTATATAACTGGCTTCAAATTATCAACGCACACAATCTCCAATAACTGTAATTAATCTGATCACATCTAGACAACTTCTCAAACAATTAGGAAAAATATTATATTAGTAATCGTAATCAAATTCAAAATCTGCTTTTAAATAGCATAAATTCTCTTACAATTCTCATAATTCACTTCACAGAAAAACACCAATGTGCTATAATCTCTCACATCGAAATATGCAATACTGATCTGCCTTAAAATAAATCTGACCATTAATGATTCATCTTACAAGATTCAATTACTTTAAATCCTTCTCAAAGGTATCAAACTCAATCATAAAAATTATCAAAAGCGTCAGCTGTATCAGATGGTAACTGAAAGTACTCTCAAATGAGTATAGCAACACAATATTGGATTGGCAAACAAGAATTACAAAGGTAACTCTGCTGACATTTATTTCTAATTTATTTAACAAAATTCGACTGATATGTGACTAGTAGTTTCTTGTTTGATCCTCTTACAATCTCAAGTACACTCGGATGATAAAAATGAGTTCCTCAATGGCGAGTAAGATGAGTATCCACCACACGATCGTATAAATACGAAAGGCCTCGCCCCGTTGTCTAACATGATAATGCCCTGAACGATGGGTAAAGATGTGTACCACCACGCAATCGTATAAATACGAAAGGCCCCATCTCGTTGTCTAATGAGTGAATGTACCAGATTGGAATCAACAAGTCTCTAGTTGTCACATAAAAGCGATATTCATTCACTTGAGTGAATAACAACTTAATATCTCCAAACAATCCAATGGAAAAAAATCCCTACTGAGGAATAATACACACTCGCTAGTATGCAATGAACTGACGAAGTAATTTAAATAATCCAATTGCAGATCACGAGATCGAAATACTCGCCACAAAAAAAACTGTTCAAGAAAAACTATCCTTACTGGAAAATGTCTAAAAACCAAACATCTGCTTAAAGCCAACCAATGGTGAGAATTTCGTATAATGGTGCCTGCCATATCATGTGGTAACGCCATATTCTAGCAAAAATTGGAGCAAAATAATGTCTAAGCCATGTCTAAATAATCGTAGAACTCCTACTAGAAATATATACAAGTATGCCCAGTGTTCATGGAAAAATCATATCAGAAAGTCATAACTCTTACAGTACCTTCTCATATCAGCTGTTAATATATTTCAAAGATCGTCGATTATCCTCGTGTGTAATAAATTTCTCGAAAGATCGACGTGAATACCGTTTCACCCACGCAAAAACGATCGCCTTCATATCCCAAGTGAATCAGCTGTTAGACCTCTTCTTCTTCAGGAATCGAATCCATCGCTCCGTGGTGCCATCGCGTCTCTGTCTTAGTTTACTCCGACATGATGAACTGCATGTTATCCATAGCGGATACTGTCCAAATTCTTACGTAAATGTTCATAAAAGCAGCGTACCCCATATTCTTCTTCTACGTTACGCCACTGTCCCATACAATGTTCGGTTTGCTTGTTAAAAGTTCAATCTCCACAGCGGTTAAGTCTCACTTGCAGAAAATAAATTTTATTTATGAGAGTGTATAAGTTTTTGAAACACCCTGTAGCTGTGTTCGTACTCGATATTCTATAATAATTCATAAAAAGGAATTCTATTAATGCACGTGCCAATGTTCATAAGTGCATATAACTGTAACATTTCGTTTGCTTAAAAGCGTTAATGTTAGCTTGACCCCATGGTCGCTCTACATGTTCCGTTATGAAATGCATAAGTCGTAATGTCGTTTGAATATCTAAGTTCATAATTCCAGTATATTATAACTATCCGCCTGCACAATTCTATTACTGAATACAAGTCCCAACTCAATGTTGTAACTGAATGTTGAAATGAAGTTCAGCTTCTTTAATATTGCCTGCGTATAAAAGTTGGAACTAGCACGCTCTGATCTACTGCACTGTTCCAGAATGATCTACGCTTAAAGCCGGCCTCGCCATGCCGCTTCGCTGTGCTGTTCTGCGTTACAAAATGCAGCTCAAAATAAACTTCTCAATCTCGTATTACAATGCTGTTCTAACCCCGCCTTCTCCTGCTTACACGGCCCGTACAACCTGCCTCGTAACCGTTGCTCGCCTTGGCTCACTGACCTACTTTCGCTCTCTGCTTGGTTAAGTAATACTGTTCGTTTTCACGCCACGCAACAAGTGCTGTGCACCGCTCAACTTTGCCGTACGCTCTGCGCATGTGTACTATTCAGCCCTGCTGACTGAACTCGACTGATGTCTCTAGACTGCGTTAAGGTGCTCGTACCTGGCGCTATCACGTGATGCTCCCCCACCTTCCGTGGTCATGCGTCACAAATATAATCTCGACCACCATCATCTCGGCTATTAAGTTATACAATAACTTAAGGGAATATCTGTCTTTCTTCAAGTTATTATCATATATTATGCTTGACATTTCCTCTCTTTTGAGATGATTAAATATACTGTTCAATTTAGATCTTAATAAAACTTTAATATTCTTCCCATAATTCCATCTGCTTGACTGGCAGTGCCTTCTTGATCCTTGGCCTTCTACGTCATTTCCTAACATTCTTCTCGACTCGATGTGAGCGCTATCTTTACACCTTTTTCCCATAAATCTCAACTACGGCTTAATGTCAGCTGGCGTAGCCGATAGCCTCAACTAGGTATCGGGTACAACGTTAGTGTACACAACATCTCACCCAAGTTTCATCGCTATCGGACGAATGGTATATGAACACATTCGGGACTTTGTTGAAATGCTTTGCGCATCGTCGCTCATTTGTTGAATCTACGCGTGCGCTACCTATTGTAAAATGGATTTACTAAGTCAGAAACCTTCCTTGGAGTGTACTCAACATGAGAAATGAGGAACTTTGTGTTGGCGGAAACTGCTGAGATTAATTTTGCCATTATGAACACGGCCTACTGAATTCAAATGGGTTCTTTGACAGGCCAACATCGTATGACATGCGAGTCGTATTTTTGCCGCCTTTCAAAAATCACTTACCACGGCCAGGAGTGAACCTGCAATCTTGGGGTTAGTAGACCAACACGCTATCCACTCACCCACCGTGACAAGGTATAAATGGAGTGACATTGCTTCTTACAGAAATAGATGGAAAGTTGGATGCCACCCCTTGAGATAATGTTTATATCATGGTTACCGATTTCCATTCCTTCATTAGTTTGTTAAATTAAATTAAATTAGTTTTCTGGGAATATTTCAGATACTGTTGGTTTTAGAGCCTTATAATGTAGTTTTCGAGGCCCCCAAGTTTTGTTTCTGGCACCGAGGGACTTTGTCTCCTCGTTGTACGCCGTAATATAATACTAATAATAATAATATAATATAGGGATAGGAATATAATAGACCTGCCGTACCACACCCGCAGGTGTAAATCGCGTGAAAAAATTCCAGTGTGCCCTTTGACCCCCTTAAGCGCATTATATGTATTGATGAATTTTACAGCTTAATTTCTTTCCGTGATAACCTTCTAGCCGATTGCAAACTTTCACACCAATGTAATTAATCTAATTGCATTGCGTCTTGCAGCAATAGATGGACCTCTGAGAATCTGTTGCCATGGTTACCGGCTTGAATTTGTACATTAGTTTATTAAATGAAATTAGTTTTCCGGGAATATCTCAAAAACGGTTGGTTTTAGGGCCTTAAAATGTGGATTTCGGGCCCCCGAGTTTTGTCTCTCACATTGAGGGGCTGAAAATTATCTTTGTCTCGTCCTTCTACTCCTATTTCAGCATGTATTTTAAGGGGTAGGCCCTCTTTTATGAGAGGTACGGAGAAGGGTTACATCAATGTTGAGTGTCGTGCCTCTGATGGATATCTGTACCAAATTTTACGTTGATACACCCAGCCGTTCTCGAGTTATAAGGGAACAAAATTGTCCACAGACAAACAGACAGACAGACCGACCAAAAAATTATTTTCGCGCGCATCCATAATAAAACAGTCTGAAACGCGTAAATAACTCAAATTTCCGTAGAAATTGCGAAAAAAAACATACAAACTTAAATTTCAATGTATGTAGAGATATACTGCACCGCTCGGTGTTGACCGTGTTTTATTGCACAAATTTAGGTTTTACTCGCTAACCCTTGGAGATACACGAAAAGTGATAAGGACCTTTTGGATAGAGCATTAAATGCTAATCTTGTGTATGCATCAAACGTTTGATATTTCTTAGCGTTCTCTTTTTATTTGAAATGGAAATATGAAATTTTGCAACCAAAGGGTGTAGTGACGTCACACATGTGGGTTTTACTCGCTAACCGTTGGAGATACACGAAAAGTGATAAGGACCTTTCGGATAGGAAATTAAATTTTAAAGCTCGACTGTGCCATTAAAAGTTTGCTATTTCTTAGCGTTCTCTTTTTATTTGATATGGAAATAAAAAAAAATGAAACCAAAGGGTGTAGTGACGTCACTAAAATGGTCGCCATTTTTTAATACGGCAAAATATCGAAATTAAAAGTATCCTATATGTAACCATGGAAAATCAGCTACATCCATGCAAAATTTCATTTTAATCGGACCAGTGGTTCTTGCGTTATTGAGTAACACACAGACAGACAGACAGACAGACAGATAGAAAGACAGACACACACCATCTCATTTTTATATATTAGTACTAGCAGAAGTACCCGTTCTTCGAACGGTGTTCGGTGTTAACACCAGACATTATAATAATAATAATACTAATAATACTCGTAATAATGTCATTGGTGTTACGTCCCTTTTAAGTACTGTTGCTTTTAGAGACGCACCAGACATTATCAATTGAGCTACTGTTGCAATGGTTAGCGGCTTGTCATTCCTTCATAAGTTTATCAAAACGAAGTTAGTTTTCTGGGAATATCACACACACTGTTAATTTAAGGGCCTTATAATGTGGTTTTCGGAGACCCTTTATAGACTCGCGAATTTTGTGTCTCACATTGAGAAGTGCAACATATGCTTTGGTCGTCCTTCTAGGATAATTTTTATATTTCGCCTATTTTAGCATGTATTTTGAGAAGTTTTTCCCTATATCCACCCTTCTACTGTATGAATTGAACGGTGAAGAGTTTTATAAATGATTGGTGTATTGACTCATGTTTACCATACCTAATTTTACGATGCACCAAGCATCCGAACATGAGTTATAGGCGTGCATAAGGATACACAGAAAGACAGACAGACAATAATATTGTCTACAACATATCACCCAGAAATCCAAATATGGGTATATCTACCTCACAGTATCAAAGAAAATCATCCTTACGATGAACCCGTATGTCGACAAAAAAAAAAGATTAATTGAAATGTGCTCTAAAACTAAATTCACCTGACGTGTACTTCCTGATATGAAATAGAATAGAAAGCCTTGTAGATGAAACGCAATACACGTCACATAAAAACTGACCCTCTACGCTGTGTTGGGTCCCCATACACAGGAAGACCTCTTTCATAAATTATAAAAGCTTGTGGTTCATGAAAATTCAGGTTCTTTAGTCTCAAATGGCCCAAATTCCTAAAAGCCGCAAAAATGCTGATTCAATTCAGGAATTTTTGAAAATAATTTTGTTGTTTGGAGATATAATAGACCTTCTGCACTATATGTCGCACGTGAAAATTGCATGAAAAAATCCTATGTTACCCCTTGACCCCCTTAATTGCATTGATGAATTATACTGTCTACGTTGGTTCCGTGATAACCTTATATTTGCAAACTTTCACAGAAATGTAATAAATGTAATAAATTGCTTCTTACTGAAATAGATGGAAAGTTGGATGCCACCCCTTGAGATAATGTTGTCATGGTTACCGATTTGCATTCCTTCATTAGTTTGTTAAATTAAATTTAATTAGTTTTCTGGGAATGTTTCAGAAACTGTTGGTTTTAGAGCCTTATAATGTAGTTTTCGAGGAACCTCGAGTTTTATTTCTGGCACCGAGGGGCTTTGTCTCGTCGTTGTACGCCATAATATAATACTAATAATAATAATATAACATAGGGATAGGAATATATTAGACCTGTCATACCACACCCGCAGATGTAAATCGCGTGAAAAAAATCTAGACTACCCCTTGACCCCCTTAAGCGCATTTTACTTATTGATGAAATTTACAGCTTAATTTGATTCCATAATAACCATCTAACCGTTTGCAAACTTTCACACTAATGTAATTAATGGAATTGTATTGCGTCTTACAGCAATAGATGGATCTCTGAGAATCTGTTGCCATGGTTATCGGCTTGCATTCGTTCATAGTTTATTAAATTAAATTAGTTTTCTGGGAATATGTCAAAAACGGTTGGACGTAGGACCTTAAAATGTGCTTTTAGGGCCCCCGAGTTTTGTCTCTCATATTGAGGGGCTGAAAATGAGCTTTGTCTCGTCCTTCTACTCCTATTTCAGCATGTATTTTAAGGGGGTATGCCCCCTTTTATGAGAGGTATAGAGAAGAGTTACATCAATGATTAGTGTCGTGCCTCTGATGGATAGCTGTACCAAATTTTACGTCGATACACCCAGCCGTTCTCGAGTTATAAGGGAACAAAGTTGTCCACAGACAATCAAGCAAACAGACAGACAGACCGACCAAAACATTATTTTCGCGCGCATCTATCATAAAACAGTCTGAAACGTGTAAATAACTCAAATTTCCGTAGAAATTCAGAAAAAAAAGACATTTTCTTTTTTATATATGTAGAGATATACTGCACCGCTCGATGTGACCGTGTTTTATTGCACAAATTTAGGTTTTACTCGCTAACCGTCGGAGATACACGAAAAGTGATAAGAACCTTTTGGATATAAAATTAAATGCTAAAGCTCGTGTATACCATCAAAAGTTTGCTATTTCTTAGCGTTCTCTTTTTATTTGAAATGGAAATATGAAATTTTGAAACCAAAGGGTGTAGTGACGTCACAAAAGTAGGTTTTACTCGCTAACCGTTGGAGATACACGAAAAGTGATAAGGACCTTTCGGATAGAAAATTAAATTTTGAAGCTCGTATGTGCCATCAAACGTTTGCTATTTCCTACCGTTCTCTTTTTATTTGATATGAAAATATGAAATTTTGAAACCAAAGGGTGTAGTGACGTCACTAAAATGGTCGCCATTTCTTAATAGTGCAAAATATAGAAATTAAAGGTATCCTATATGTAAACCTGGTATTTCAGCTACATCCATGCAAAATTTCATTTAAATCGGACCAGTGGTTCTTGCGTTATTAGGTAACAGACAGACAGACAGACAGAAAGACAGACACACACCATCTCATTTTTAGCCTACTTTCGATTTTTGCAAAAAATGAAAGTAGACTTATGAGATCAACACAGGGCGAAAAAAGTGTGTCTGTCTCTGTGTGTGTATGTGTGTGTGTGAGTCTGTGTGTGTGTGTGTGTGTATGTGTGTGTGTGAGTCTGTGTGTGTGTGTGTGGGTGTGTCTGTGTGTGTGTGAGTGTGTGTACTCTGAATGTCTGTCCCCCCCTATCAATTCGAACACGGTGAATGCGAATTGAACGAAATTTGGTACAAAGGTAGCACTAGCAAAGGACACCTCAGTGTCATGTTTTATATCGCCGCCATCTTGACGGAAACGTAATGGCGGCCACACAAATGTTCAAAGCTTAAATCAAATTACGACTAACCTAATCATCCGATCTCTACCAAATTTTGCAACATCATACCTTTATGGGGGGAGCATCCTTTGACCAAACCAATAGGTCATCAGCGTAATAGTTTGCGGATGGCGGCCATCTTTGTGTGAAAATGGATTCCCCCTATTAATTCGAACACGGTGCAACCGAATGGACCGAAATTTGGTACAGAGGTAGTACTAACAAAAGGCACCTCAGTGTCATGTTTTATATCGCCGCCATCTTGACGGAAACGTAATGGCGGCCACACAAATGTTCAAAGCTTAAATCAAATTACGACTAACCTAATCATCCGATCTCTACCAAATTTTGCAACAACATACCTTTATGGGGGGAGCATCCTTTGACCAAACTAATAGGTCATCAGCGTAATAGTTTGCGGATGGCGGCCATCTTTGTGTGAAAACCGATTCCCCCTATTAATTCGAACACGGTGCAACCGAATGGAACGAAATTTGGTACAGAGGTAGTACTAACAAAAGGCACCTCAGTGTCATGTTTTATATCGCCGCCATCTTGACGGAAACGTAATGGCGGCCACACAAATGTTCAAAGCTTAAATCAAATTACGATTAACCTAATCATCCGATCTCTACCAAATTTTGCAACAACATACCCTTATGGAGGAAGCATCCTTTGACCAAATGAATAGGTCATTAGCCTAATAGTTTGCGGATGGCGGCCATCTTTGTGTGAAAATCAATTCCCCCTATTAATTCAAACACGGTGAAAACGAATGGAACGGAATTTGGTACAGAGGTAGCACTAGCAGGGGGCATCTGTGTCATGTTTTATATCGCCGCCATTTTGACAGAAACGTAATGGCGGCCACACAAATGTTCAAAGCTTAAGTTAAATTACGACTTACATAACCATCCGATCTCTACCAATCTTTGCAACAATATACCTTTATGGAGGGAGCATCCTTTGACCAATCTAATAGGTTATTAGCCTAATAGTTTGCGGATGGCAGCCATCTTTATGTCAAAATTGATTCCCCTATTAATTCGAACACGGTGGAACCGAATGAACGAAATTTGGTACAGAGGTAGCACTAGCAAAGGGCACCTCAGTGTCATGTTTTATATCACCGCTATCCTGACGGAAACGTAATCGCGGCCACCCAAATGTTAAAAGCTAAAATGTAATTACGACCAACCTAATAATCTAGTCTCTACCAAATTTTGCAACACCATATCTTTATGTGGGAAACATATTCTGACCAAACTGCAAGAACATCAGCCCTATAGTTTGCAGATGGTGGCCAAGTATGTGTGCAAATCGATTCCCCCTATCAATTCAAACACGGTGGAACCGAATTGAACGAAATTTGGTACAGAGGTAGCACTAGCAAAGGGCACCTCATATTCATGTTTAATATCCCTATAGCACGTTGTATTTCAACAAGCTACTACAACCAACATTCAATCATACTCCTTGAAAAGGACAAAGAGTTATAACAATACCCATGCATTTAGGAGAAAGTAGGCTATATGTTCATTACTGAACATCTTGTTATATATTAGTATGATGATAGATTCATAAAGGACTTTGCTAAGATAGCACATCCTATGACCCGATGCTTGAAAAAAGGATCGAAAATAAATGCAGAAAACCCTGAGTATAAATCTGCATTTGAAACTCTAAAAACTGTGCTAATAAATTCTCCAGTCTTAGCTTATCCAGACTTTGAGCAACAGTTTGTGTTAACCACAGACAGCTCGGACTTTGCAATAGGCAGTGTCCTCACTCAGAAGGGACATCCAATAGCTTATTATTCTAAAAGCTTAAACCCCGCTGAAAAACACTATTCTACGATAGAGAGAGAGTTGTTAGCAATAGTAGAAAGCTGTAAGCATTTCAAGCCTTACCTATGGGGACGACACTTCCTAGTGGAAAGTGATCACCGTCCATTGCAATGGCTTTTTACCTTGAAGGATCCCAGTTCAAGACTCTATCGCTGGAAAATAAAGCTAGGAAAGTTTGACTTCGACATTAAATATGTCAAAGGAAAGACCAATTATGTAGCAGATGCACTTTCCAGGATTCAAGTTAATACCCACTTAAATTGCAATCCTTCAATTCACTCTGTAATCAAACAGTCGCCGTTCCATGCCCGACCGAAAAGTAATGAGTATGTGAAGAAACACCCTGACGTAGTATTGAACCGAGGTCCCATTACAGACGATCATCCTTTAGCCCAATTTCATATAGACACCTTTCATGTTGAACAAATTAAGATCTTGAACAAAAAGCAATCCGATCCAAGGGATTCCACATTTACACACCCCTATAAAATAGGAGAAACAGTATATGTTTTAGATCCCCTGACCAGGAATAAGAAATCTAAGAATTTGTACAACGAAGGTACAAAATTCAAAATTGAGGCCAACCAAGTTCATTGTAAAATGAAAAACGGAAAAATTCATGTCCGGAACTTGAGAGATATCAAACCTAAGAGGAGAGTTCTTCCTATTCCAGAATAATTAGTAGTTACTGTTAATCCATGTTTCATTTTTAACTACTCTGAAGGAGGCATACAAAAATATTGATGATAATGTCTCCAGTCTAGTAAAAAAAAGTAATTATACCTTCCCATATTTAATAAATTAATTAATACCAATTAATTCTAATAAAAATAAATAAATTAAAAATAAATAAAAATTTAAATAAATTAATACCAACTAATTCTAATAAAATTGATTAATAAATTAATATCTTTTCAACATTCAATTGCTCAAAAATGAACCATGTTAGTAATACAATATGAAGGTAATTCAAGGTATTCTACAGGCAGAAGACTTCAAGATCAACCTGCTGGAAGAATCTCAATACCTGTTAATGTGTGTTAATAAATTTAACCAAATATTGCGTCTGCTTCATTCTCTTTCATTTAATGAAATGACTAACGTCAGAATATTTTCAAGCAGAGACTTAACTAATTTAGTAAAACACTTATTGTCAATATATCCTGTTAAAAGCATGATCCATGCAGATCAATATCAACAATTTGAAAACCTTAAATTATCAAAAACTCAAGTGATAATATTAGACGAAGAAATGATTGTAATCCTTTCTATGCCAATCACAGATGGCAGTCAATACCAACTGTATGAGATTACCCCTGTACCTACTATTAAGGACATTATACTTGTCCCAACTGAAAGATATTATTTGCAAGGACCCACTTCTAAATGGTCCAGTATACTCTGTATCAAAACAATGTATTATTATATTAGGATAAAAAGTTGCAACCTAACAGATACCAGTGGATGTGAATATGTTTCAATAAGCAATGAGATAAAAATATTTCAACCTATAAATAAAGAACATATTCTGTTCTTTAGCAAAACAACTGAGATAATTATGCAAACATGTATAGTAGCTCAAAGTTATCTACAAATCTCAGGTCCACAAGTAATATATTCAAATGAATATTGTCCTATCACTAGCCTAGGAATAATGTTGCTCCAAAAACCTACCAACTACGTCCATAGTTTCCCAATCCTAATTATTCACGTTGAACCTTTAATAAATAAAGAAATAAACCTTCTCCATTCCCACCTTGATGTAACAAAGCTCAAACTAGATTTGAAGCCAATACCAACGAACCTTATTACAAAGAAACAGTTTGTATCTATTAATGTAACATTTGTCTTACTCATAACTTTTGTGATCTTGTTTGTATTTAGACAGAAATTAAGTAACTTGTATTATTTTCTAAAACTTAATTGTAAGAAGAAGGTAACTATCGCTGAGGTCAGCGATTCGAATCTTAGGGGGGAAGAGTCATGTCCATTGCCCAGTAAACCCCTTACTAGCCATGACCAAGAAGCACCCCTAACTAATTTTGGGTTTTGAACATATTCCTATTAGATATTTCTTAGAAGGCCAAAGCTGGGAGTTGGTCACAGCTAACATTCTTAACTTTCCAGACTGTCTCCACGATTTCTCAAGGAACACATATTTCTGTTCCTTCCTCATAATAATTCTTAGTATTGAGGTTTCCACAACAAACTTTAAGGTCAGTCCAACCAAACCCCAACGCTTATGGTCTGATTGGCTACAACCCCCTCTTACCACTAGAGATACACGCCATTGGTGAATCTCTACATGTGACAGCTTTTCCATCTCCAGAGAAAGTTATAGTTTATATACTGATGCAGAGCTCAATATCGCTCTCTTCACAACCATACTGCAGACCATGTGGTCACTCTTCATTACCAGACTAAGTAGTCTCTGCTAGAGAGCTGTCTCTGTATAAGGCAGACTCTTCATAAGTCAGGCTTCATGTAAAAGTATTGTAATTACTTAGGTGTTGGTAACCAATAAATGAACATCTTCTCAACGTCTTCTATTCTTCTGTAAGTATAACAATATACAGCGCGGTAGAACTTGAGCGGACCTAAATAGTAGATCCTCAAGCAATATTCAAATTAAGTGAGTGTCGATAAGTTCACTCTTCTCCAACTAGACAACTGGCCGGAGATCTATGAAAAACTTATCTCAGCAAGCTACCTACTACGCCACCGAAAGTTTATGGGATAGGCCTAGCTGACTACTTGATCTATTTCACTGAACTTAATATTATTGTGAGCATGAGTTATTATTATTAATATTATTATTATTTTCTGTTCAACGTTATGCCCAACCAATTGCGGGAGCCGTGTCAGTAGATACACGTTAAAGAACTACTTTGGGACAAAATTAAGGCACCCTGGCGTCTCTACAAACTACAATAGTAAAAAGGGGCGTAAAAGCAATACGGTTTTATTATTCTCTATTATTGTAATTATCATCATTTACAGTTGGTGAACAAACAATTAATATCTCAACTATGGGACCAGGGTTTCGACTATTACAATTGGTCGCCCAACTGAGGTGAAGATCCAACGGTCTATAACAACAGACAATTTAAAAAATGTCAAATACAATTTCAAACCGCGTCAAAAACTCAAAAGTTCGAGGGGAATTCCTAAAAAAAAACAAAAAAACCCCACTTAAATACTTTGAATTACATACCTATGAAAATGCTGAACGTTTTGTATAATACAGGGCGCCAGGAAATGTTCTCCGCAGCGGCTACGCGCTGCTGCGAGAGGTGGCGTCATCAGTTTAGTTGGCAGCACAGTGTCCTTGATAGGGTGAAGGCCACATGTGTGGGCTGTGGGATGTTGAAATCGTCAGTGTGTATAGTCAGATTATTGGAAGAGTGGTTGGTTCTTAAGTTTAGGGGCTGCGACAACGCTGTCATGTAGCCCCGTGTACTTTGGGTGTGTGTAGAATGTGTCTGATAACCGGTGTTAATTGTGATGACTGTATTAGTGTGTGTTATCTGTTGTTTTTTTAAATTTAAGTACAGACTGCAACTTGGAATTTTTCAAATAGTTCCTACTTTTGCCGCCAAGCGCCACCGTCAACGACTATTAGGCCAAGTTCAGAACTTAGCTACTAGACGCCACCGCAGTCGGCTGTTGGCAACGAACGTAGAAACCTAAGAGCGTTGTTTACATTCTTAACCTATCCAATTTAGCTTCACACAGGTGCAATTAGTGGAAGGTTCTTTAACATGGGACCGCCGGCTTTACTTCCCCTCCGAAGGAAGGCATATTGAGGAATTTTTAACGCTCTTAAAAAGTCCAACGACTTCGTCCGGGTTTGAACCCGCTATCTTGGGCATAGAAGCTCAGCATGCTACCAACTACGCCACCGAAGCCGCTCTATTGGAAGAGTGCAACAGTATGTTATGACTGGCTGTGGGGAGTACAATGTTTAGCTTCCTGTTTGTTTGTTTCGATACAAGCGACAGCCGCGCTGCCAACGTAACTGGTGACGCTATATCTCGCAGTGGCAGAACATTTTCTGGCGCCCTGTTATATGCGGTAATTTGCATTTTGATTTTGGCCATCCCTGTTAAGAATAGGTTGTGTGCACGTCTGCGTCTAACCGCCGGTTATTTTGTTCCTTACAAATTTATTTATGAGTTATAACAAACCTTGACCCTGAACGATCCCTTAACCTACTAGCATAATTAAAAACGAAGTCATTCGTTATAAAGTACTACACGTGCACTCAAATAAAGACTGGGACATATGAGGCACATTATGACAGTGAACACTTACTGCCCAGTAAAATTAGTGAATTGTTACACAGAAGGTCTTATTTATAGGGATTAAGTGTCATATTTACAAAGCCCCACTTCTTTACGTCCCACATGAGCAGAGCCAGCCAGAAGCCATTGCTAGTCTTTTGGGAGGAGTTAGGTGCACAGAATACAGCGTGCAGCAGCTGGCTATGTCGGAATGCATCCGGGTCACCATGCGTAACCGATCCTTTTCTTATAAGAATACCACACACATTAAGACGAACAGGAGTCCCTAACGCCCGACAAAAGAAGAACGAAACACGTTTCTTAAACTTCACGTCTCTTCACAGCAACAACAACAACACAAGTATTATTATTTCTTATTTTAAGATTAAAAAACCTAGAAAAAGGGTTATATTCTTTATTTTTATTTATTCTCCTCTCCTGCTTCTTATGTCAGTGTAGGCAGGCCAATGAGAGATCGCGCCGTACCTGTGGAAGGGGGGGAGGGGAGGGGGTGGTGGCCACGGTTGGTTGACTTGAGAGATAACAATTGATGCTGCAGAGAAAAGAACGGACGCAAGGATGTATTGTGCCCAAGAAGACCCGCTAACAGTGCGCCTCTCTTATTGTTGTTATTATTCCACAGAGAAAATGAAGCTGAACCATTGTCAGGACAGAAGCCCCCGTCTTGGAATGACTGGAGACTCCTAATGAAGCATTGAGAACTCGTTCAAAAGAATAGAAAGAGAAAAGAAAGAATGATAATAATAATAATAATAAAAAAGAAGAAAAGAAGCCGGGAGAGGAGAGGGAGGGAGAAACAAAAGCCAAAGCCACCTGAATCAACAACAGTTTCCATTCTCTGGGGATACTGCATGCACCACACCAATCACCAGCCATGATTCATCAACTACCAATATCTCAGCTGAATAACAAATGCAACTCAATTTAAAGCTTCTACATTGTACTTTGATGGTAATAATATGACGAACTATTGTACGCGAGCTAAATATATTTCCGTCTGTCGGGAGGATCTTCTTCTCGGTATAATGATAATGATAACTTTCTGCTTCTATTCCAAATAATAATAATAATAATAATAATAATAATAATGAAATGAAAATCCACAGCCTGTTTCCAGTCTCCGACCGGGTCAGGAATGGAATGAATGAAGCCCCCATCTAGCGGCGAGGATATGAACTGTGCCGGCTGCCGAGGCCTGACGCACTCCCCGGGGCAATGATTAAATGAATGACAGATGAAATGAAATGATAGTGGAGAGTGTTGCTGGAATGAAATTTTTGACAGGGAAAACCGGAGTACCCGGAGAAAAACCTGTCTGCCTCCGTTTTGTCCAGCACAGATCTCACATGGAGTGACCGGGGTTTGAACCACGGACCCAGCGGTGAGAGGCAGGCGTGCTGCCGCCTAAGCCACGGAGGCACTAAGAATAATAATGAAAATGAAGATCCACAGCCTGCTTCCAGTCTCCGACCGGGTCAGGAATGGAATGAATGAAGCCCCAATCTAGCGGCGAGGATATGAATTGTGCCGGCTGCCGAGGCCTGACGCACTCCTCTGGGGCAATGATTAAATGAATGACAGATGAAATGAAATGATAGTGGAGAGTGTTGCTGGAATGAAATTTTGACAGGGAAAACCGGAGTACCCGGAGAAAAACCTGTCTGCCTCCGTTTTGTCCAGCACAGATCTCACATGGAGTGACCGGGATTTGAACCACGGACCCAGCGGTGAGAGGCCGACGTGCTGCCGCCTAAGCCACGGAGGCTTCAAGAAGAATAATAATAATAATAAATCAATTTATTTATATAGCGTATGGCTTTTAGAGCCGGGAGTGTTCGAGGACATGTTTGGCTCTCAGAGGCTGTAGCGGCTTCAATCGGACACCCATGGGGTGAGCTACAAGTTCCGTTCAATTTCAAGCAGTTCCAACGTTCGCTACCAGATTTCACTGACACCTAGTGGTGAACGTTGGAACTGTATGCCTTCCTTCGGTGGGGAAGTAAAGCCAGCGGTCCTATGTCTTAGATTTATGGCATGTAAAAGATCCTTCCACTAACTAAACTTTGTGAAGCTAAATTTCTAGGTTAGATTTCGTTGAAACGCTCTATCAAAGTTCCAACGTTCACCACTAGGTGTCAGTGAAATCTGGTAGGGAACGTTGATTAAGGTGTTAACGGTCGCATTGGCCGAGAGCGCTGACGTGCTACCTTGTGCCTCGCTGACATCGGGTGATCGTGGGTTCGAATCCCACCTCGGCCGCGGTTTTCGTAGTTTTGCATTTTCTCCACCAGACAAAAGTCGGGACGTTTCCTCTCAATAGGTCCACGGATGATTTCTTTTCAAAATCCCTTCCCTGACTTATCCTGAAAAGAAAATACATGGCCATTGGCTGCATTAATACAATAATTATTAAAATGCTTAAGTGATCTGAGTGCAGAAGCATGCTAAAATCCATACAATTTCATATCTAACTCAAATTTGTCCACTGGTGGACATCATGCGTTTTGATTAGTTACTCCTCATAATAATCTTGATCTAGGTTTTGATGAAGATGGTCTCACCGTTCCCGAAAACGTGTACAATGTGTTATAATCGAATAGATAATATTTCGTTTTTACTTGATCGGCGTATTTGAACGATTTTTTGAGAATTGTAATTATCAATATGGATATTACGAATGCTTTGCCAATATGGTAGCCTACATGTCATTGCATTTTCGGAAACCACTAAAGATAGCAATTGTTAACACCGGGACTCGAAGCACCGATCTACGGACTTGCTGCAGCTGCTCGTCACGGTTGTGGTGAGAAATTTAACGCGCACGGCTACGTAGCCTGTTGATGTGAAATTTGATACTTGTATCGTATAGAAGTTTGATGAACACAATGGAATTGCAATTCCAAAATCATGTGTTAAGAATTACAAAAAACAAAAAAAAAACAGATATTAACATATAATGTAGGCCTATTTGTTCTTATGAATTTTAGGACATCTCATCTCATGGACTATTTTAATGTTTAATTGTATTAGTATGACTTGTACTATTTTTTTAATTTTTTTTTATTCGATTTACCCTCTAGGTTGGTGGCTCCCACGGACTCAGCGAGGGAGCTCACCACTACCGCCGCTACGGGCAGTGTCCTAGAGCTTGTAACATTTGATGTAGATACAACTGGGGAGATGTGATCAGCACTTCGCCCAGGCGGCCTCACCTGCTAAGCGAACAGGGGCCCCATGAGGGATGGGAAGGGAAGAGAAGATCAGGATGGATATGCAAGGAAGAGGGAAGGAGGCGGCCGTGGCCTTACAGGAGGTATTGCCCCCGAAAATTGAATTATTTTGGGACAAAATGAGAGTATTTTCCGTCCCCATGATACAATTTAACCAGCAAATATAAATTCTGGAAGTGTGACACAGGAGGGTAGTGTTACAAGCTCGAGGCCGTGGGAGAGCCCGATCACGTGATATATTGCACGATAGACGCGTCTAGAAGGCTGAAATTGGCATAGTAACAGTGAGTTGGGAAATTAATATTATAAATATTGTTATAAATTATGCTATTGGATCCCAGTCCAGAGCCAATGTGAAGAGGTCTTATTGAAGACAGGATCAACTTCAACAATATAATTTGGTGAAATTATGCATTTAGGCTCTTAGAAGAAGATTTTCTTATTTGGTAATGAAGAGAATATTAAAAGAAATTATGTCTGATACTTTAAAAACCGCAGATCGGTTAATCTACGCAGTAATAAGCATTAGTAATCTACGCGCTAAAATCATGGTGGGAGATTGATATAGCCGCCAAAATTTCGACTTGGAGGGGGAGATCCAAGGATCGAGGTTCTTATTCCAGCAGTCTTTGAAGAGTGAGGAAGTGTTTTTATTGGGTTAACGGAGATCCCAAAGCTTTGTCCGAGTGCGACGACTGTCGACTCGTGGAGACGCTAGGTTAGCAGTGTAGAACGTTGGAGATTACCGCACTTCCATTTTAAGTGAAGTTGTGAGGAACATTGAAAATAGAATATCTCTTATATAATTGAGATTAGAGTACAACTAAGTGAATATAGAGAAAGAACAGGTCGAATACTACATTCTGTTGAATGTCGAGCGTTCTAAGATTTACCATTTCGACAATATAAGCCTGTTAAGACTGTTTTTCAAAAGTGTTGGAAATAAAGCTGAATATCATTTTAGTTGCAACGTGAAGTTGGCGAACGCAGTTCAAGTGAACAGTGGCGAAGAACTTTTAACATTGGCGCAGCAAATAAACATTATCATAATGACTATCATTATTCTTCAAGTGGTTTCATTCAACATAGTTAACATTGTTGATATGATGAACTAAATAGTTATGCGCCAGAGACATATTCGATAACAGAAGTTAAGATACAACGATGGAATTTCGTTAGACGACGTATTCTTGAATACAGACGTAGTGTACGGTCCATCTTGTACATTTTCGTCAGTCTACGACCACTAATGTAACATCAATTAGCAATAGAAATATTTCATTCACCATTTATATGAATATTTCTATAAATTATTTTCCAATGATGATGCTGATATATATTTGCGACGGAGAATGAAGATTCTACAGAAGAGATTTGTCAAGATGCTAGGGTAGCCTAGCAACAACAGAAGAATTTGCCAGAAGGATATCATTCGAGCCCAGGCTAATGTTGGTGAATTCCCGAGAGGGAACGTTTTCCTCTATCTGAGGTCGCAGATCCGTGGTTCGAATGCAGATCCATCTCAGTATCTTGAACTGAGGAAACATCTAAAGTATTGTGTGAATACTTATATAGATCTTCAAGTTTTCGTCCAAATAAGGTAGCAGTGTCTCTTATTTTTAGTATAGAGCTTGATTAGTGACATCCTGAGCCAACGATCTTACTCCATATTTTTCACATTTCATGTATTTTCGTGTTTTCTTGTATTTTACACTTCAGATGTGTGCTAAGATTTTTATGTTTCAAGATTATTTAGGAGATGATTGTCTTTCATCTATTTTTCAATTTTATTCTACGGATCAGTTGTTGAACTGACAATAAAAAGTTTGTTTGAGGAATCAGATTTCCTTATAGAAGACTAGTCGTTTCGACTATCGAATTTAATTTTATTATTTAAACCAAGTATTCAGACATCGTGTCATAGCTTCAAATTAAATTCTTTTTAAATTTAATTTGAGCACTTTCATGTAACAACATCAAATTTCAAGAGCAGAAGAAACATCGAATGTTATTGTCATATCATTATTGTACATACACTTTCGACGATCTAGAAAATACTAGTCGTTTGATAAGACCGAAGTCTTAATCCCTATAGACATTCTTTGTGTAGAGTGGAAAAACATTACGACGTTGATAAACCTTTTTATTATTTGTAAAGCTGAGAGCTTTGTTCATTTAATATGTTAGAGGAAATATATTTTGATAGAAGATTATTCAAATCTTTGACTAGGAATTCAAAGCTAGTTTATCCCGGTCAAGATTGAATTCTATTTGACACTATAAATAACATGTGTGTTATTTACACTATTTGTGTAACATCACGTCATTATGTAGACCTGATATTACAACGATATACAATTTAAGGCTTGATAAGTGAGGTGAGACAGGAGTATTATTTTTATTACATGTATTTGCGACAGACGAGTTAACAGTTAATTATCTTTTTGTGTAGTAAACTTTAGGAGGTCAATCACGACAGTCTAATATCGTTCATTACGATTGGAGGTTTCGTTTGAAGAACTTAAGGATGTATAATTGTAGATCAGTAGTCATGTGAAACGATACTGAGGGTCATGCCGTTATTTGAGAAACGTTCCTACAGAAGAAATGTTAATAACAATTAATCCGTTTTTGGTTATTGTTTAACATAGTGGATGATAGTTGTTTATGCCATATATACGGTTATATGACGATTTGTAGAGCTATAGAGCGCTCGTGCGAAGGAAGTTCCGCATTTTAAGGGAAGTCAATGAAATTATTGTTCTTTGATAAGAAAGGCATGGATCATGATAAGAGTCGTTGTATATAAGTAGTCCAGTTCATATGAAGTAACGTTTTAGCTGTGTTGACAGAAGGGTTTTAGCGGAATGCAATTAGAGAACGATTGTCTACTCATGTCAATGATACCATTAAATTTTATTAAACCCGAAGTTATGTAATTACGTACAGTTAACCTTTGTCAGTCGACTGTATTAGAACGACATTGTAATGAAACCTATATAAGACGATGTGTGAGCAGTATATGAAAACTACAGAGTGTTAGAAAATGTTTATGTGGAAAAACAATGTAAATAATTAATTGAGAGTTGTATAGTAACCGAGAATCTAGAATCTCGAAAGTAACGTGTTAGCAACGTTAAATATTGTCTATTATTATGAACAATTTACATGTAAATATTTTTGGGAAATGTTTTAATTATTTAAATAATTTTTAACAGGATTTATTAATCGAATGTTTTGGATTAGCGTGTGTTTTTGTATGGATGAATGCCCACTGTTAAAGAGCGAATGTTGAACCGAATTGGTCTAGATTGTATGAAGATTTCAGAATGATTGTTAAAGGAATGTAGAAGTTATGAGCATTTTTGTAAGATCTGAATGTTAATTTTATACGTGTATTTTAAACGCACACAAGGCAGTCTCAATGCAAGCCAGACAGAATGATTCACCGTTAGGAGTGGAGAGCTTGGTGTGACATAATGTTAACAAGTGGCGACTCACAGCCTTGTATAAAATGTAAATAGTTCTGAGCGCAACGCTATGCTAGCGTTCATTGATGAAGCAAACCAATGCACGTGCGTTTCCTGGACGCGTGCCAATGAAGGTAACCTGTTGTCAGGAATGCCATGAATGTAAGAGCCTCTGTTAAACGTTTTTCTTTACGTAGTGGAGGCCTATATATGCCAAGGCTTTTATGCTTATATTTTTGCACAGCAATGTAATAAGATGTGTTGTAGAAGAGAAGTGTGTATGATTGTTTGGTTTTATTTTTGTTGTTGTTAGATTAGTTTATTGTTATTTTGTTTATATTAGATTAGTTTACTCTTGTTAATAAATTTATTCAGTTCGCTATCTGTCGCCGTTGACGTTTGATTCATTTTAAATATAAGGATTGGAATATTGAGGATTTATTGTAGGCGAAGCTGAGTTCCCAGTCCCCGAGACACGTAAGTAAAGGTAAGTGTGCCCCGTGTAGTTTGTTGTTTATCCACAATATTCTTGTAACTGCTGTATGTAAAGACCATGTTGGAGCGATTTCTAATGTAGTAGTTTGCCGGTGCTGTTAGAAATAGGCGATCCATCTGGAGCAATGGATATTCCAACAGGCTACTTTCCGGATTTACGGGTACTGTACCATCCCGGCATTTGTCGGAAGACGAAGTGGGAAACCACGTAAAACCACTTCGAGGATGGCTGAGGTGAGAATCGAACCCCCTCTACTCATTTGGACCACCCGAGGCTGAGTAGACCCCGTTCCAGTCCTCATACCACTTTTCAAAGTTCGTGGCAGAGCCGGGAATCGAACCCAGGACCTCCGAGGCGGCATCTAACTATGCTGACTTGTACTATTCAGTGTATAATTGAAATTGCTATGGCTGAAGAAGGCTGATGATAAACCGCCGAATAAGAACATAAGTTTTTTTATTTTTTTATGTATCACGTTTTATGGTTGTATCACGAACACAACATCAAGAGAGCTTGATAATCAATGGGGAGACAGTACAGCAAGTGACAAAGTACAAGTATTTAGGAACAAATAAATGTGAACTGCTACATTGGCTGTACTGAGGAGATAAAGTCCAGAATCGGTCAAGCCAGAAATTCATTCAATAAAATGAGGAGATTGTTCTGTAGCAAAGACCTTAATTTATATCCAAAAATTACACTTCTGAGATGTTATGTCTTCTCCATCTTGTTCTATGGAGTTGAGATCTGGACCATAAAGAAAAGAGAAATGGACAGATTGCAGGCATTTCAGCTATGGACGTACAGGAGACTGAGGCTGAGTTGGAAAGATAAGGTCACCAACGATGAGGCGATGAGGCTGATGGGAAAGAGAAAGGAGATACTAAATACTGTCAAAATTAGAAAACTGCAGTATCTGGGTCATGTGATGAGAGGAGAGAAATATAATCTGCTGCAACTTGTCATTCAAGGGAAGTTACAAGGCAAAAGAAGACTAGGAAGAAGGCGCATTTCTTTGATCTATAATCTGAAAACTTAGTTCAATTGTTCTACTATTGAGCTGTTTCATGCTGCATCATCTAAAGCAAGAGTCTCTATGATGGTTGCCAACCTCCTGAGAGGGGATGGCACATAAAGAAGAAGAAGAATGTATTGGAAAGTGGATAAATTTGTAACTATTGTTAATAATTCAATACGGAAAAATAAACAAGTAGTTCCGTGAAGAAGTATACAGCTCATTTTCATATATCCCATTCATGTTAATTGCCTCTATCAACATACAAAATTTCAGTTTGATTCTTGTGATAGAATCGTAGATATTGAGAACCGTCGAAATATTTCAGATGGTCGCCAGGTTGGATTTTTAATTATGTACTAAATGAAGATTATTGTGTACGTGTGGTATTCAGACTTCAATCGCATGACTAGGACACAAGAAGTAAAAACGAGATTTTAAAATTTCGCACAGCTGCCATCTTGTGGTTATGAAAACAATTGAAATAAATTAGATGCCAGTGGATTAACGTTTGTATAAGCATTTAACGTACAAAGTTTCACTGCACTCGGATTGTTAAATTGCGAGAAACGTCCATTTAAATATTTTGCCTCGCGTCGCCACCATGTTGGATTTGTACTCACCAGATTACTGAAAGTCAGATAGGTGAACGTATGTTCATAGCCTCTATGAACACCAAAAAAAAAAAAAAACAGTTTGATTGCTGTAAAAGATTCGTAGATATTGAGAGCCGTCGAAATATTATATATATATATAGGCCACAGAGTTATGTACCATTAAAGGAAAATTATTGCGTAGCTTCATTATTCAAACTTTCACTTCGATCGCATGATTACGACACAAGCAATAAAAACTTAAATTTTTAAATTTCGCACAGCCACAATCTTGAGGTTATATAAACAATTGAACTAAATAAGACGCCAGTGCATTACAATGTGTATAAATATTTGCTGTACCATGTTTCATTACGTTTGGATGTTTAAATCACTAGAAAAGTCATTTAAAAGTCTCAATTCGCTTGGCCGCCATGTTGGTTTTGTAGTTACCAGGTTTTTGAAAGTCTCTGGGACCTAGTTCCCTTTATCACCTTACAAAATTTCAGGGTGATATCGGTAATAATTTCGGAGATACTGAATCCTGGTGAAATATTTCGCACAGCCGCCATGTTGGATTGGTGAGAGACAATAAAATTTGAAGTGCACGATCGGGGTCGGCCAGAATGTTGCTATGATCTTACCGAGTTTCATTGAAATCGCTCCAGCCGTTTAGAAGTTATCAGGGCAGACACACACACACACACACACAGACACACGGACAAAAGGTTATCTCATAAGCCTAATTTTTTTTCATAAAATGAAAATAGGCTAAAAATGACAGTAGTCAAAGATATACATAAGAGTTCGGCTGTAGAAGGTAAGAGAAGCAGGGGTAAGAGACCTAAGAGGCGATGACTAGATTCAGTATGGAATGATTTCAAAGTGAGAGGTGTAGAAACAGAGCAGGCTGCAGTGCTAACTGCTTATAATGGATTATGGAGGCGATTTGTTCGCCGACAGAGGCTTGTAGACTACAGGGGTGTGCAAATTAATAGAATCAAATAAAGAATTTTAATCAGTCACAATTTTTTATTCAAAAAATTTGATTGACAAATTGCTGGCATCTTTTGTAATCCTACGAGGGAAGTACCCCAGCTCGAACGGCCAAAACCGACTGGCAGTGCGCTTAACATACGAAGATATGTCTGTTCTACTACCCATCAAGGGCATTTATCTGTAAACCCCCGCATTAGTGTACAATCAATGTTTGGAAGTTACGGCGTCAAAAGGTTGCAGAAACACAATTCTCAGCAGAAACTACCGTGCAACAGGCAATTCAGACCATTATATTAGGGGAAATCCATTCCTAGCAATTAGCATATGTGGTAACATTACAAAAAGATTGCAGGAACACAATTCGCAGCAGAAACTACCGTGCAACAGGCAATTCGGACCATTATATTAACAAGAAACAGATGTGGTGCAGTATCAAAACGCAAAAGGTTGAACACTTTCTTGCAACAAGAAATCTTAATACATGCAGTACCGTGTTGACATGGTCATCTTTCCCACAATAGAAGATACTGTGTTGTCCTTCATTCGACGTCGAAGTGTAAATGTGGAGTTGCAATGAAGTGATTAAAATTAAGCGGAATGGAACAGTACGCACCCTTAACAAGGGCAAAATGTAGACATACTCCATTATTTACAATGTTCCCGCATTGCAATAGTCCAAACTCAAATGCCACGGTGATCACACGTAACTTACTTTTACAGATGAATGGCATTGATAGCTACTGACATAGGTACAACTGTATACTTTAAAACCACTTTCAGTTGGTTTTCGTCGTTCAAACTGGAATACTTCCCTCGTTAGTAATGTTTTCTCCCCCGTAGACTTAAACATTTTCCCATAAGGAATTGCGTCTGGAAACTTTGAGAATTGGGATTCTGAGGGATACCTGTGCTGAGTCCGTTTTCTAATTTTTCATTGACTTTGGAATGAATCCTCTAAGGCTGGTGATTTCAATCCATAGTTCATGAATCTTTGAAAAGTTCAATAGCGGATCATCAGTAAAAAGACTTCAAATCCCTCTACTCTAAATCCACACGAAAAGTGGAGTGGAGTAATCAACACAAATCGTGCTGCATGATGCATTAGCAAGGCTCCTTTGGTAGTGGGAATTATTTTTAGCCTACTTTTCACATTTTGCAAAAATGAGGAAAAAGTAAACTTATGAGATCGATCCGGGAAAATGTGTGTCTGTCTGTCTGGCTGGCTGGCTGTGTGTGTGTCCCCCCTATCAACTCCTAAACGGCTGAAGCAATCAAAAACAAATTTAGTATGAGTAAAGATGTGCACCGGAATACCTCACGTCCATATTTGAAAATGATGTCAGTGCTACCAACTGCTGAAAAAACGCACTAGAAATTTGAGCTCCATGTTGGATATCTCGCAAGGTATGCATGGGAGCTATTCCAAAATTGGTACACATGCTGATAATACTATTTCAGTTTAATTTCCAGGAGGCCAACAATGACAGTGTTGCCAAAATAATGTTAAGCCTTCTGATAGGTCCAATGTTTAAATGCATATAACATCTACACTATCAACTGGATTTCAACCAAATTTTTTATGTAATATCTGTACATAAACAGATATGATTGAGCGTATTCTTAAGAGCCACCAGGGCTGGCAACTGTTCATAATTGCTCTCTCTATTTTTTTAATCCAAATACCAATATATCAGAAAGTATGCAAGCCAACGGCTTTAAACTATGCACACGTATATTCTGACATTTTAGATTAATTTGGAGTAACTTATATACGTCAGTTCTACCAACATGATTATAAGCCTGCTGATAGTACCATGTTTTAAATACATGTAGGGGAGACTCGGCAAATTTGGCAGTAATTTTAACAATTGGACTGGTTTTAAACAGACAAAACATATTTTCAAAATTTGGTACATAAAATACTCATATTCAGACATTTCCTCATGAGAATCTATATTTTAAAACAAAAGCTAAATGCAAGAAATGCCTCATAGTTTGATTACAATGAAGGAAAACACACTCGTCTAAATTGGCAAGTCTCTAGGGTAATTTGACAATAGTACTCGTTCGATTTGGCAATAGTGTTATTTTTTTTAAATTAACAGCGTTTAACTTAACGATCTTCAGATATTATCTAATACTTATGTTAATTCATTTTTAACTGCACTCGTTATATTTAAAGTTCAGTCGGTATCGCTTCAGGCCTTGGCAATTCTCATGATAACAATCCAGATACCCTGTATATTGAATCCAGGATTCACCATCACGATCCTCATCGAATGAACCATCACATGTTTTGCAGACATCTCTACTCGGCGACGTGCTTGCATATGTGTGTATGTTGCGTCTGTGAGTCTCACTGGTCTCCGTATGAATATTCGTCATTTCATCATCATCATCATCATCATCATCATCATTATTAAAGCCAGCACTGGCAGACGTTGATGGAAAACTCTCGAACACACGAGCTCTTGGCGCTGCGTTACGTCTTTGACGCTCGCTTGGAAACCGCTGGCCGTTCCACTTCGACCATGCCATGCTATGTTCCAGGATGATACACATCCTCAGAAAGGGCATTCCTGTTCAAAGGATAAATCCCGGCTGGTTCGGAAACCAATCCCTGCTAAACCTTCTTCAGCGTTGAATGGATTTTTACGCCCAATCTTGGCGACGAGGTCCATAGGCTTGTTTGCGGACATTCGTAGTGGTCAATCCAAAGCCAATATCCTGCATTTCAATGATATAAGAGAGTGCCAGTTAGAACCAGAGGTCTGCCCTTCTTTACTTCTGGAACATAGTGTGGTCCGGAAGAAACTGTCAGATATCTCTTTAAAGTATTAAATGGGATATTAAACTCATTGGACGATCGGTACACTGACCAGCTATCAATTAACACCTTTCCTACAGCAGACTTTATATCGGCCTGATAACATCTAAAGCCGTACTTCCCGCGTTCCCCTGGAATCCCTGCAACACACCTTACACCACAAAAGTGATAAAATATGATGCGGTCACAACAGCCAACATAAGAATTCGTTATAATACACATTGCGGCCCATAGGTGGCAGGAAATATCAGAATTCGTAAACGTGGCCTTGGAACACACCGCAGCAACTGTGTCATGCCATTAAGAAAAGTCACATTTATGTTAAGCTCTTATTCCTCCTAAAATGAATATATATAGAAAATGTTGATCATACCTCGTATGCAGATGTTTAATCTTCAAACTTATGTATAATTAACTTAAATCTTGTTGCTAGTAACGCTACAATCTTGAAAACAATACCAGTATCACACTCACCACTCGCTGTTACTCAACTTCTAACAACAACCAGTGTTTGTTTTCCCGTACAGACACCGGTAGCACTCGAAACACTCAGCAAAAATTCCACAAGGTTTGAAACATGCTGCACTCTGTTGGTGCAAGCTTGAATCTTACAAAAACGACTCGGATAAGTTAGAAATAATTATAACATAAAATACTGCCAAATTAAACGTACTGCCAAATTAGCCGAGTTTGCCCTAACTTCTATACTATCAGTTCGATTTCAACCAAATTTCGTATGTGCTATGTGTACCATAACAGATATGACTGTAAGTATTGTTATGAGCAATCAGGGCTGCCAACGGTTAAGAAATGCTGTCTTTTTCCCCCTAATATCAATATATCAGAAAGTATGCAAGCCAACAACTCTATACTTTGCAGACGTATAGCACCTGCCATTCTATATTAATTTGGAGTAATTAATACAAGGCAGTGCTGCCAACATGATTCTATGCCTGCTGATATGTCCAATTTTAAAATACATGTAACTTCTATACTAACAAATGGATTTCATCCAAAATTGGCACAACAAGATATCATAATATTTCAGATTATTTTTTACCAGCACACGCATGGTATTGTTGGCAACATGCTTTTACGCGTGCTGATAGATCCAGTGTCTAACTGCATGTAACGTCCATTGGACTTCAACCTAATTTTGTATTCTGTAACTTAAGAGATGGAACTAAGAATATATTCAGTCACCAGGGCTGCCAACTGTAGTGCTCTATTAGGCTACATTATACCAAGTATATTTTGAACTAATTTGATATTTCGATATTACCAACTTAAATTTGTCATTATTCTAGATAGGTTCATATATTGTAGAATAATCATTGGCATGACAAGTAGGCTGTATATTTCTTCACGGAACTTCTTGTTATTTTTAATTTTTATTTAGTCAATTTTACCCTCCAGGTTGGTGGCTCCCACGGACTCAGCGAGGGAACTCACCTGTACTGCCTTTCCAGGCAGTGTCCTAGAGCTGGGAACATCTGGTCGGAGGGGATACAACTGGTGAGGTGTGATCCGCACCTCGCCCAGGCGGCCTCACCTGCAAAGCGAACAGGGGTCTCATGAGGGAAGGGTGGAGGGGGAGATTAGGATGGATAGGCCGGAAGGGAGAAGGAGGCGGCCAAGGCCCTACAGTAGGAACCATCCTGGCATTTGCCCAAAGACGAAGTGGGAAACCACGAAAAACCACTTCGAGGATGGCTGAGGTGGGGATCGAACCCCCTCTACTCATTTTGGGCCGCCCGAGGCTGAGTAGACCCCGTTCCAGTCCTCATACCACTTTTCAAATTTCGTGGCAGAGCCGGAAATCGAACCCAGGACCTCCGGGGCGGCAGCTAACCATGCTGAAGTGGAAATTCTAAAAAATAGTTTTTCTTTGAGTTTCTTAAAGAAAATATAACTTAGACTCTTGGTTAAACATTTGAGTTAATTTCAGCGCCTTGCAAAAGTATTTAGTGCATTAAGCCGAGGAAAACTGGCGTCGTTTCTAATAATATGCACACCCCTGTATACAAAACAGTCTCAAATACAAATAAAGACAAGCAAACAAACAATATGTTGTCGCAGTAACTATTCTTCGTTTGCTGACACCCGAAGTTTAGCTTACATATTCTGGCTGCTTTGCAACATTAGCAGGGTAAAACAATAGACACTAGATTACCGAGAGTGTGCTCCTACCTGAACGCACAGCTTTCAAACAAGCCGTTATTCAACGTAATATAGGGGACTATGTAGATAGAAAGTTCCTATTATTATTAAAATGCAAGTAAGGTAGGTCTGTCTGTAAGCAAGGAATACGCTGCAATTGAGTGTCAATTGTTTGTAGTGTATTGAAAGAGTCCAGCATTAGCACTCGCTATTGATGGGCACCGTCCAGACAATAGTACAAACGAACCCGGGCAGGAGATGTGTCGAATCGGAGCTGCATTGTGATCCACTGGTTGATGGATTGATTCTTGGGTTTATCTGATGGAGAGAGCTCGGCATTCCAGCTCTCTCTACTTTCCGAAGGACTACTCCGGTATGAACAAATTACAGTACACTGTCACAGCTACCAATCATATGTTCATATTCGATCTTTCTGATGTCACATACCGTATATCAGAATGTGTGAAATCTCTGTTAATAGAGTACGGTAGCCTAAGCTTCCTGAATTTTCAGCTCAAACATCGAACTATACGAGTAGGTACTGTATTGCATGAGGTGTATAATAAACAATATACCCTAATTTGTGACTGTTTCATATTGAACATGATGGGACACCAACTCGCACCAGCGTTTAAATACACTTCTATTCAAATCCATTATATAAGGCGTGATCAAAAAGTTTCCGTCCGAGGATTTGCTTCCGGAGAAGGATGAGCGGAGTCAAATCTGAACTAAAGCTCTGAAAAGCGCTTTACTAGGTCTATTCACTTGCCTCATAAATCCTTTTTTTTTAGGACGGAACTATTTTTTCTCATGTTTTATTTTGTTATGTTTTTTTTCTCCTTAGTTTTAAATTTGGGTTTTGTTATGTTTTTATTTCGTTGCTTTTTATGTTTTCGGTTTGAATTTTGTTTTGGAATGTTGTGTTTGATTTTCCTTTCGTTTTTGCTGTGTCTGTTTTTGCTTCGTGCGGGACTTGAGCAAAATGAGACATAATCAATAAATGCAGAACTACACGTTTTCGTGTTTGATCTCGATAACATTTCATACGTTTATTTGCATCTACCAAAGTGAAAAAACTCGAAAACGAACAGTTTTGCTTAAGCAAGTTTAGGTAGCACTCAACGTTTTACACGAGGAAAGAGTTCTCGAATTAGTAAGCATAAACCTACATAATCCGGTCATTTGTCAACAATCCGAACATTTGTTTCAATCAAAATATCAATTTTAGCGAATTGCGTTTCCTGATTTGGCTCTCGGGGGATTGGTCCCCTAATCATCCTCTGTAGTTACGCCACTGGTCTGAGGGCAAAAGCTAGTACCACCACTGGGAACCTAAAGCGTCCACGATGCAGTGGTGTCATCCATCATCCTCTCGTCTTAAGAAGTTCAAGAGGCAACCATCCGCTGGAAAGGTGATGCTCACCCTGTTTCTTGATCACCAGGGCTTATTGTATTCAAGGAACCTGGTCTCTCCATCACTAGGGAACGGTACTGCGCAACAATGGAGAAATTACGGCTTGCGATTAAGGTGAAACGTCCGGGAAACCTGCGACAAGGGGTACCGCTGGTTCATGATAACGCACGTTCCCATACCGCAAAGGTTGTAGCGCAGAAGGTACGCCAACTCAAGTGGGAGGCACTCAAGCAGCCACCCTATAGTCCTGATCTCTCCCCATGCGATTATCACGACTTCGGTCCCATAAGAAAGGCCTTGAAGGGTCGATGATTCCTGTCGAACGAGGATGTACAGCACTTCATCACGCAGCAGGACACGGTGGTTTACCCCACGGGGATCTTCAACCTGGTGCGTCGGTGGGATGAGTGCTTCAATCCTCACGGTGATTTTGCCTGATTGGCATTGGCTACCGATTCTGGACTCTACTGCCGTCTAATGGATACTTTTAGATCACACCTTTTATTTTCGAAATACTTAGCACAGATTATTCAACATTACAAAATTCCCTGCCTGTCGTGAAAGGCGACTAAAAGGGGACTGAGTAGCCGCCGGTATAATTGGCTCCCCTCTTTCGCAAATTGCAGATAAGGTTAGAGCACTCTTTTGTCCTTGGAGTGAGAAATCGCTCCTAAAGGTGGATGAACCAGCAGGATTTGGTCAACAGCATTAGAATGAAGGGAAACTACACCATTAAAGACCTTTATGTGTATCCCAAGAAAACCTATGATGAGTCAAGGACAGCACAAGACCGAACAAGGTGGAAAAGACTCATTGTAGGGGCAGACCAGTCGCTTGACTGAAAAACATGATGACAGAACCTTAACTTATAGATCTTCAATCTAATTACAGGTTCTTATTTGCAACTGTGTTTCTTAGAATAGACTTTCTTTTTTTTGTCGTGTGGCCTCCTGAGAGGCGAGTGCACTTCTTTCTAGTCGACGCCCGTAGACGACCTGCGCGTCGGAATGAGAGATGAGATGAATGGATGAAAGTGGGCAAGGATGTGGAAGGGAGCGGCCATGGCCAGTCAGTAGGTACCGTCCCAGCATTTTCCTGGAGTTGAAAATTGGAAACCACTGAAAACCATTTCAAGGACGGCTGACGGTGGGGCTCGAACTCACGTCGACTGAATCAGCAGAGAGCTTGGCCACATAGCCTAACGCTGAGCTTTAGCGAGCGTAGCCACCATTGTTTGTATAGAATAGACTGTAGTAGGCTATGTTGTGTTAGTTGTATATAAGAACCTGTTATTGTGGCTACAGATCCTGGTATCACACGTTAGTTGGGCTGCATAAAACAGTATTATTTGGGGCAGCTGATTCGCCCGGTATATTTTTGTTTTGGACTACAGAAGAGGGATAAAACTAGAGGATGTCTTGCTTCGCTCGTCAAGCGAGCATCATCAGATTCAAATCTATAACTCTACAAAATACTGCCAAACCTTCAATGGCACCCACTAGCAGTTACAGTCAGGTCATTTCTGCATTCGTTTACAATAATTCTACAGTAGTTTAGGGCATATTGCTCAAGTATCACAACAATAGTAGCTACACCTTCATAGATTACTTGGTGGAAGGAGACTGTTTTTAATAAGTAATTTATCAGTTTTGTAACATAGTATATAAGTAGTTTTTTAACGGATGCAATAGTATTTTACCAGTGATAGTTGCCACAATGTCTAAGGTTTTGACGGTTCTTTTGTCTCTGGAGGACAGTAACTGTTATTGGGTGTCGTAGTAGATTTGGAAGTGTTTTGCAGAGCTATTTTGTCTTGTATGGATTTGGATCTGATGATGCTCGCTTGACGAGCGAAACATGTAATCCCTTAGTTTTCTCCCTCATATTTATTTCAAAACAAATATATATTTTAATCACAAGTAATTTTTTCTGGTTATTTTTCGCTTGTCCCAGTAATTGGGATTACATTGTGAAGCGGTACAATAGGCTATCAATTATATTAGATTCGTTTGGAAATTTAGCTGGTCACTTAGAGCTTTCAACTGAATTCACATCACAAAGGATTTAAGTGCTGCCATCTGGCGAGGAGCTCAACAACATTCTGCAGTGCTACCGAGCAGGTTTTTAGGTCCAACAAATAGCATTCCTGTAACAAAATATTATTTTAAAACTAAAAGATAGTGTGTAGTATGCAATAACGTTACTAAGACAAAATAAGACTAAAAAAAGGTGTGTGATACAAGTAATCGGGTATCATATTTGGTATCAGGACATGCATATTACTTCAAAATGGCTCAAAAATTCAAAACAGCAAAATCACTGTAGACCTGTGTTATCAATATGACAACACTGAAATCTTGCGTCAAAGCTTTCTATATTAAAACATTGTTTTATTGCCATATGGAGAATAAGATGTTTAATATTGCATACAAATATATTTATTTCTAAATTATGTACATAGCATTTTATCACAAGTTTCATAAATAATACACAACATTATTAGTACCAACACTAACAGTAAAATAAAAATAATAATTCTATATGCTACCATGAACTACTGACAATCTTTCATAAGGAAAACATTACTATTGGCACAGCCCACAACAAGTGTACTGCTCAAATCACGCCTTGCTTGATGCAAACCCTGAAGCCACGTATGACCTGAAATTCTTAATAAGGTTCCATAGGTCAGCCTTTGCTTTGCAAGAAAAATCCATGATCCTCACATCTCCTACACAAATACTGAGGAGAATGATGTTCAGGTACGACCATCATAAGTATCAGCGATCTGCCTTTGTGCTGGAACAGAACAATCTCTTATTAGAGTAGAGGTCGATGTCTCATTTAACCCTGTCTGAACGGTGTTGCCTCGAGCCCGCTTAACAGTAAAGCCGGGCGGGTGGTATATACACATGGGCGCTCACCAGTAACCGATTGTAACAAATGAGCATTGCATAGAAAGGGAATTACCGGCAGCAGTGACGAATTGCACTCTGATATAAATATCGACAATTTCTTTCAACAAGTGCGTTAAATAAATTTATTTATTTATTTATCGTATGGCTTTTAGTGCCGAGGACATGTTCGGCTCGCTAGAGGCTGTAGCTGCTTCAAGGGGACACCACTAGAGTGAGCTACAAGTTCCGTTCAATTTCAAGTAGTTCCAACTTTCGCCACCAGATATCAATGATGCCTTGTGGTGAACGTTGGAATTTTGATAGAGCGTTACAACGAAATCTAACCTAGAAATTTAGCTCCACACAAGTTTAGTCTGTGGAAGGATCTTTTACATGCCATAAATCTATGACATGGGACCGCCGGCTTTACTTCCCCTCCGAAGGAAGGCATACTGAAGGATTTTAACGCTCTTAAAATACAAATAATAAGACTGGCGGACCCGTGCGAGAAATCTCGCATCTTTATAAACCACACTTTCCTCGGTGTGTGTTCTGTTAGGTAGTCAGCCCGAAGGCTGGTTGGATCCTCAAAAAGTACCGCCGCCCCAATAGGTTTATAATGAGAGACTTAAGGCTGTGCTACTGATTCTGCTGTCAATTGCTGGACAAGAGATAGCAGCACTGCTGCCTCTCGCCTGCTACAGCCAGTGCACTACATTTCCCCTACTCCCCACCACTACGCCTCATTCGCGCACTTTGCACAACCACCCTCCCCTCCTGCGTTGTATACCTCGGTTCCAAGTCACACAGATCTGCTTTCCGAGTCGTACGCTTATTTTCAGCCCTGTGCCTTTCCATCGTCCAGCCGAATAAAAGAGGCCGGCGTGTTACTGTATGATTATAAGAATTACAACTCAAAATAAGTGTTTCTATGGATCATAAGCAATTTTATTGTAAAACATAAAACCAAACAAAAACAACAACAACAACAATAATGTACCGACTCAACAGAAGGTGATTTATATAAACAAAATGGCTGTTCATTCAGTAATGAAATTCAAAGTTTACGTATGCAAAATTTTATAATTATAATGAATGTTTAACATTCTGTAAACCAAAATAGTACATTATGCAACGAGCCTATAATGGCTATAATTAAGACACGAGTATGTTTATAAAACGAGCTTTAGCGAGTTTTATAATTTCCATACGAGTGTCTTAATTACCATTATAGGCGAGTTGCATACGACTGTTTATGTTCGACGATAATTATAACTTTATTATATGTTTTAACATAAATATTTATAAATATCTGTTGACAGTCAGCCACTTGAATTTTGTGATCGGAGAGCGAGCGCTGGGTGTGCTATCTCTGTCTTTCAAGATCTCTGATCGACCGACGCATGCGCTCTGTGTGCTTGCAATGCCATATTATGCAGGCCATATGTTTACATCTGCCGTCCCTCAGTAATATTGTCACCGGAGTCGTTTGGAGACAAATGCGCTGTGTAGAAATTAGCGTTGGTGATATTAAGGTACAGTGCTATTTCTTGTTTCATATTCGCCAGTGTATTTACGCGAACATATGGACAGTGCGTATTCCATGTCGGTAATTTATTATAGTTCGATGTTATGTTTATATCCTACATGTTGGATTTTGAGCGCATGCGCGAAGGTATCGTTACCTAACTGGTCAATGAACGCGCTCTGATTGGCTGGAGAAACTGTATCGTAATGAAAAACAGTGTTATAATGACCATCATTATGATACAGTTTTCTGACATATAATAGTGAGGGTCGAACATAAACACACTTATAGTATTATGAGCAAAAATACAATTTATTGCTATAAATGTAAACTTCTTGTTCTGTGTGATGGTGTCCGATTGCTTCCTCTTCTTTCGTTTGGTGGTATCTGTGGCCTTATTTAGAGCTTGGATTTTTATGCCTCGTGCCTCGAACAACTCAACTGACTAAAAGTTTTGACAAAATGCATTCCTCATAAAATCGTACCAGTTTTCGAAGCATTTTTGTTTGCCATAACACTCATCCTTTTCTATCCTTTCTACGAAGATTTCTCCATTCTTAGTATATACTACAAAATTGCACCTTTTTCTCCTGTTGATATTCAATCGACTTTGAATCTGGAGGAAGTAGTTGTGGCTTCGCTTCAATTGCAATTTTACTCCTGACATAGTTTTTAGTCACCTCTTCTCTGAAATATGATTCAGTGACGGAGGCAAGGTATTTGATTTCTACAACGCCATCGCAAGCAACCAAACCATCACGACTGGCTCATAAGAACGAATGTTCTTGATCCAAGAAGAATCCACTGTTGGTGACAATATTGCCAGTACTGTGTTCATACATTTCCACGACAGCGTCCTTATTTCTCTTCCAAATGTGACGGCAACTGAGGTGAAATTTTTATCCTACATTTCACATTTTGCAAAAATGAGGAAAAAGTAGACTTATGAGATCGATCCGGGCAAATGTGTGTCTGTCTGTCTGTATGTCTGTGTGCCTCTCCCCTATCAACTCCTAATCGGCCGCAGCAATCGAAACCAAATTAGGTATGAGTAAAGACATATAACAGAATATCTCAAGCCCATATTTGAAAATTATGTCAGTGCTACCAATTGCTGAAAAACCGCAATTGAAATTTGAGCTCCATGTTGGATATCATGGAAAGTATGCATGGGAGCTATTTCATAATTGGCACACATATAGATAATAATAATTCAGTTCAATTTCCAAGAGGCCATGTATGGCAGTGTTGCCAAAATGATTCTAAGCCTGCTGATAGGCCCAATTTTTAATGCATATAACTTCTACACTATCAATTGGATTTCAACAAAATTTCGTATGTACTATGTGTAGGTAAACGGATATAACTGAGCGTATTCTTAAGAGCTACCAGGGATGCCAACTGTTAATAAATTCTCTCTCTATTTATGTTATCCAAATACCAATATATCAGAAAGTATGCAAGCCGACAGCCTTAAACTATGCACACGTATAGTATCTGGCATTCTAGAATAATTTAGAGTAACTAATATACGTCAGTTCTACCAACATGATTCTAAGCCTGCTGATAGGACCAATGTTTAATTACATGTAACTTCTATACTATCAATTGGATTTCAACCAAATTTCATATGTTCTATATGTACTATATGACAGATATGACAATGCGTATACTCAAGAGCAACCAGGGCTGCCAACTGTTAATAAATGCTGTCTCAATTTTTTACCCTAATATCAATGTATCAGAAAGTATGCAAGCCAACAGCTCTAAACTCTGCACACGTATAGTACCTGACATTCTAGATTAATTTGGAGTAACTAATATACGTCAGTACTGCCAACATGATTATAAGTCAGCTGATAGGTCCAATCTTAAAATACATGTAACTTCTATACTAACAAATGGATTTCATCCAAAATTGGCACAACTAGTGATCATAATATTTCAGATTATATCTGACCAACACATGCTTGACATTGTCGCCAATATGAATTTAACGCGCTGATAGATCCAATGTCCAACTGCATGTAATGCCCTTGCTACCCATTGGACATCAACCTGGCATTTGAGGGTGCGCAAATGCGAGGGAGCCGTGTCAATAGATTTACTGGCACGTTAAAAATCCCCTTCGGGGCAAAATTCCGGCACCCCGGCGTCTCTAAAAACCAGAGTAGTTAAAAGGGACGTAAAACCAATAACATTATTATTATCAACCAAATTGTGTATTCTGTACCTTAAGTGATGGAACTAAGAATATATTCAGTCACCAGGGCTGTCAACTGTAGTGCTCTTATTAGGCTACACTATACCAGGTATATTTCGAACAATTTAGAAATTTCGATATTACCAACATAATTTCGTCATTGTTCTAGATAGGTTCATATAGATTAATCATTGGCATGAATCTTAAATTTTAAGAAAAGTAGGCTCTTTAGTTCGTCTCGGAACTTCTTGTTAGGAATGCGAAATTGGTTTGACAAGATTTTGGCAAGGAGTATGAGGTAAACGTTCAACGACTGGACCAAACCTGGAAGCTGTCAAGTGATTCACTATATTGTTCCTCAATTTCAATGATTCTTTCTAACACTCCATAAAGGCTTTACTGCCACTTGACCTAACTATTCTAATTTATCTCCAAATTCCTACCGTGAAATTTGTTACTCTATTATTTCTTTGGTCCTGTTCGTTTCGACTACATAAGTAGTTCTCTGTCTCCAGGATTACTTGCTAGGAGCCATTTTTGTAAGCCTTCTTTTAATTTCACAAGAAGACTTCACTATGTCATTCCATCAGTATTTTCGCTTGCTCATGTCTTTACACACTCTTGTCTCAGCACATAGGACTATATTTGCTACTTATAGTACTGCATCCCTGTATCCTGACCAGTCTGTCTAATGTCCTGCAATTCTTTACCATCTACTCTTTGAAATTAATCCATATATTTCTGCCTAAGTTCCTTATCCTGGAAATTTTAAACCCTAATCCGTCTGCAAACAGCCCTCACTTTCTGCACTTTAGGTCTAACTATTCTCAGTTCACAGTAGAACAGTTTGTGGTCTGTTTCATTGAAGAAAGAAAAAAAACGGAATACTCTTTAATTACTTATCAATTTACCAAATTCAAAGTCAGTAATGATATAGTCTATTACTGACCTGGTTCCTCTACCCTCCCTTGTGTATCTGTGAATCTCCTTATGCTTCGAGAATGAGTTCGCGACAGACAACCTCATGCTAGCACAGAAGTCCAATAAACATTTTCCATTGGTGTTTGCTTCCCTATCCTCACTCCACTTACCTATAACCTTCTCAAACTCCTCAATTCATTTTCCTACGCTAGCATTGAAATCCCCCATCAGTACTACACTATCCTTACTGTTAACTCTCACTACTACATCACTCAGTGCCTCATAAAGTCTATTTCATCCTGATCCACCCCTTCACATGCAGTGTACACTGAAACAATCCTGACCGATTTCGTGACATTTCCAAATCTATCCACATTAATCGTTCATTTACGTACGGCACCGGTACCTTACATAAATTATGCGAAGCTCCAAGGTTTTCTGGACATACAGCCTTACTCCCCACTTTGTCCTGCAACGTTTTACACCTGACAGGTACACTTTGGATCTCCTCTGTATCTCCCTTTATCTGAACTTCACTAATCCCTAGAATATTCAATCCCATCCTACTTGCTGACTCTGATAGCTCTGCTTTCCTTCTTCCATAACCACCCTCAATATTAACAGCACCCAATAGAATACCAGTTCGATTGCTTGTTCGTTTCCAAGGAGTCCCTAATCTGCATATTAAGGCTTTCACGGCCCGGATTATTATATAAATGATTCATGCATTTGGGCTAATGCCGTGTGTATTTTGATTTGAACCAAACGTTTCAGAGAAACCTTGCCTCCTTTTTCAATGGAAATAAACAATGTGGCCAAAGAAAGTATATCAATGAGATTACAAAAAATATAGATAAATTCCTCTGTTCGTCACCAGAGAGCAGCTGCCCCTTTACCTTCTCGTTACTTACTAGTCTGTCCGCCGTTCCACCTTGGTCCATACAGTAATTTCTGGCAGCTGCTCTCTGGTGACGAACAGAGGAATTTATCTATATTTTTTGTAATCTCATTGATATACTTTCTTTGGCCACATTGTTTATTTTAATTGAAAAAGGAGGCAAGGTTTCTCCGAAACGTTTGGTTCAAATCAAAATACACACGGCATTAGCCCAAAAGCATGAATTATTTATATAATAGTCCCTAATCTATCAGATGAGAGTGGGACTCCATCTCTCCCATAGGTTCGAGGCTTAATCAAGACCTTTTTGGCACGTTTAGAGATTACAATTGAAGCGAGTTGCTAGCCTTACTTTCGCAGGGCCCCTGAGTTTCACCCCAGGAAACAAACAAACAAGTAAGATGTTGATCACAAGGAGGGCCACGGCTCAAAATATGCCCAAGATACCCAGTCCTTTTCTATAGTAACTGGTATCCTGGCTGTCGGAACCACTTACCAGACCACTCAGCCATTGCCCATGGTTCACGAACTAGGACGTGACTACACCATAAACCATATAAAAGAACAACAAAATATGTAACATTTTATGTCCAATCCATTGAAGCCCTATTTAGTAAAATCGAACCATACATTATAAGTTTGTGAGTATTTATCTAAATTTAACGGGGGAAAAACAAGTACTATGTAACAGTTATTTTACTCAGATTTTATTCAGAATAACTAAACATATAGACAGCGAATAAAGTGCTTAAGACCCATCTTTATGGGAACTTATTTCTTTATTTTGACAGAGACCGTTTTGAAGCACCCTATATACAGTATGTTAATTTACTATAAATTTAGAAGGCTGATGTTTTCGTGGCATTGTTGAATAATGTGTGAATATTAAAAAATGATACAGGGTATCTTTTGTCGGAATAAACTGCTGCTCTCTCAATCACAAAACACAAACACAGAATTAGGAAACGGGCAAGGGGGCGAGATATCTTCTTCTTGTACTTTCTCAAGACTAGTCTACTGCAGTCTGACTGGAGGAGTCATCGATTCGGCGCGCATGAGAGATTTTCCTTTACGCTGCACGGTAAGTAGAATGGAATGCTGCGTAAGGGAAGGAGAACTCGGAATGGGAGGTGCGATGTATTAGGGAGGGGGAATGAGGCTCGGTGCTTGTGCGTGCAACTGTTAGTGCGGGTAGCCTATCGTGTAGCCTGCGTAGCTACCGTTTTGTCGATTTGAAAAGTACATACGTCACGGGTATATCAAGAAACCGTTTCTTTCATCAAACATTCGAACTGCTCAGAATTAGAGCCTCTACAAATTGAATAAGTTTGAAGTTAATATAGAATTTAAAAAAAAAAAAATAAGGCTATTGAAAAATGATCCTTTTATAAAAAATGTTGAATTTCGAAATACAAATAGTTTACAATGAAGCTACTATTACAAGGGTTATTGCACAGAAATTTCGAAATTCACCGGTTATTAGATTTGTCGTGACGTATGTACCTTTAACCCTCAAAGTATACACTTTGAAGCCATGCCCTGAACAAACGAACAGTCCATATTTTACAAAAGTGGCATATAATAAGCCCCAAAGACCTATATAACAGATTAAGAAGAAAAAATAAAATTAAATCAATATTCTATTTTTCGGTAGCACAGCCTTAAGGAGAAAGGTTGTTATGTTTTTATTTGAACCAAATGATAGAACACTATTTACATTTCAGTTAGAATTCCAAGTTCTACGTTCCCTAACTTAAGAAGGCAATCGCTGAAAATTGGATCATCATAGCACTCACCGGTTATTCGATATTTATGAAATTATACGATTTGAGTACTCATTCCTTTGATTTACTGTTTCTGAAATCCATGCAAAATGATAAAAGAAAGACCTCAGAATGTTAAAATGACATGAAACAGGCGTCATAGTGGCCAAAATGTAAAGTGGACAGCAATTATGGAGCGTATTTTCCTACAGCAACCGTATCTGCAAATCGCACACTTCGTACTTGTTTTTAAATGTCACTATTTAAAAGAATTATAGATATTTATGAAATTAGAGTGCAATTCGGCACTGCTAATGTCTATTCTCTATCATTTGAATGCTCATTTGTCACAATCGGTCGTTTGTGAGCGCCGCAGGAGGGATCTATACTACTGAAATAATATAGCCTATATGATGATAGCCCCTGCCAGAACTGTGTCGCGTCCAGCCCGCGTAACAGTACAGCCCGCTGGGTGGTTTACATATGCAAGATTTCTCTCACAGGTACTCTAGTTTATAATAATGCAGTAACTTTTTGGGTCCTACTTGAAGTGAAAGAGAAGAGAAAAGTGCGCTCTCGAGACAAGGATAGGGATTAACTACAGCAAAATCTTCTGCCTGTGTGTGGGTTTCACCCAGACGTAGTTCTCTCACTTTCGTCATTAACTACCGGCTCGCTGGGTGGCTATGCTTACATTCCATGTCATCGGGAAGCTAAGGCTTTCCCAGCTCGAGGAACAGTGTTTTCAACTTGTCAACTCCCCCAGCAGCCACTGATAGCACTGTGCAACATTGGAGACCTGACAAGCGAGCCGACAGCCAGGACCGGACTCTGGACTGGTAGAGCAAACATGCTATTGGTCAAGACCCTCAGCTATTGGTCAGCAATTCATAGAGATTTGAGTGTGGATAAAGGAATCATCACTTAAAGGAGCGATAGCCTACGACTATCTTTTTTCGGGTAGAATCCCATATTTGGGCATAAATTCGTCACTGTTTTATTTCTAACTTTTTCAATTGTTGACGAAAACTCAATTCCAGTGCCCCTTAAAGTGCGTTGTTGTTGTTGTTGTTGTTGTTTCATTTGAGGGGCTTGGACATCGTGGCCATTATTAGCCTCGTATACTTGGGTATTCTTCTTTCCCTTCGGCTTTTCCCAATTAATTGGGGTCGCCGGAGCCAACCAGGCTCATTTTGGTTTTGGCCGGGGATTTAAGGCCGGATGCCCTTCCTGACACCACGTGATTTTCCAGGTGAAAATTCCACCCCGCTGTCACCGGGATTCGAACCCCGGCCGTCCGGGTGAAAGGCGAGAAGCTAAGCCACTGCGCCATCACGCTCCCCTAGCCTCGTATACTTGGGTATGTGTGTATATATTCATTGTCAACCTGTATAATTATGATGTCTGTGTTAGTATGTGTATTTTTAATTGAGTTGAGGATTGGGAAGGAAGCGGTCATGGCCTTAAGTTAGGAACGATCCCGGCATTCACCTGGAGTAGAAATAGGAAACCACGGAAAAGCTCTTCCAAGATAGTTGAGGTGGGAATTGCAACGGTTTCTTCTCAGTTTTGACTCACGAGGCTGAATGTACCCCGTTCCAGCCCTCAGACCAGAATTAAATGTCATGGCAGAGCCGGCAATCAAACGCGAACCCCCGGGACGACAGCCAAGAATGCTAGCCACTACACCACGAAGTGGTCTTTCTTAAATACGGATTTGTAAATGTCAGTATTCTATCACTTACCAATTCGCCGATTGTAGTTGATCTGGACAAAGAGATTCCGCAGCACTCGTTCCTTCTGGGGCCACGAGAGTTCGTCCCAGTCGACCCTGGAGTCAGAACCACCCTTGATCATCCTCTTCATCAGATCCTCACCTTCATGGCACTCGTCAGCTATGACAGCTATATTCACTCTTCTTCGATGTTGCTTGGAACCCTTGCTGCGTGACAAAAATTATACCACCACTGAATATCATCTCGGTCTAGTCAGTTTACGTTTCTGTGTTGTTGATTCATTTGAGACATTGTGGCATCGTGATCATGTAGTCCCGTATACTTGAGTGTGTTGATGGAATTTTACTAATAACTTGTGTGTGTATTTGTTATTGAGGCTAGGCTTCAAGTAGGTGGCGGCTGTGGCCATCCTGAAAATGGCTTTCGTGGTTTCCCATTTTTACCACCAGGCAAATGTCAGGACGGTTCCTTCCAAAATCCCTTCCCTGACCCTAACTCATATAGACTTAAGTTAGTGGTCGACTGGGCGATCGACCCGTCACCGTCACTACATAATGTACCCATATTGAATGGAAATGCTTAATCACGTGCTGGCTAGCTGCTGCGGTTCGGGGCATGTTACGTCCAACCCACAACGTGATCTCACATTTGATATGATAGCACCATTTAGGATCTACAAGACTAAATTGAAAACAAACATGTTACAAAAGACACGAGTTTATTTATGAAAACTCCCAGGAATAATACAAAACAATTTTCCAAACATTCATATTTTGGAAAAATCCAAATCTAAAAATTATCAAAAAAATACATAATCTTTCTCATAAATTCATATAATCTTACACTATCGCGTTATCTTGCTTAGGTATCATTTCTAATTGAGTATTCATCTACATTTTCTTTTCGCAACATATTATTTATTTAGACATAGAGCATGCCTATCATTTCATACCATCTTACTTTAAGGCTTTACGGACATTTAATTGCATTATCAACATCCCTTCTGGGCTTTATTGATTCTTAGTTTACTTTAAATCTCTTTTTATTATCATTCATTTAAATTCTGTTGCCTCTACCGGCAAGCCTTAATTTTCACAACAAATCAACCCTTTAAAACAAATACATGCCACATCCTCGAATTCACGTCCCCTCACAATTCATTTCCATGCAGTAGGGTGGTTTATATGTGACGTACCATATGTTATCATTGTGTAATTATTCAGTTACTTTCAAACTCAAATATGAGTTAACCCATTTATATTTCATATATTTCTTTGAGGCAGGTATCGAAAATTTAGTGATCAACTTATTCTTTGACTACTACGGTCAAATATTATCAGATTTTTACAAATTTTAATGTGCGGATGATTTTCAAAAACCCACCAATTCAATTATTTATTTCACAATATCATAGCACCTTTTACTTAAGAATTTGCATGTTCCGCAAAAATGCTTTAATATCCATTCAGCAACCATAACCTTTGTATACAAAGCTTCATTGTATTCTCCCCTCGTGTTTAGAGACGGTCGGCCGGGCGCTCAGACCTCCCTCGCCCCCTCGCTTACTGTGGTTTATGACCTTGTCCTCACTCCATTCATTTCTTTAAAACTTTCAAATGTTTCATTTCTTGCAAGACAAAAGCGCATGAGGATCCAAGTTACCATATTATTTCGTTTACTTTATCCCTCATTAATTCATTATTCATTCCACTTCCCTTGTAACCCGTGCCATAATTGGAGATCACACCGCTATATATATTTTCATGGGGTAAAGACAAGAGATCCTCATCATCCTTGCTTCGACTCCCGCATCATTCATTTCACACACATTATTTGGTCGGATATAACATAACTATGCTGACAAAGTACGGGCTATATGATTCTGGGCTCAGAGACACATTTGCCTCTCCAGTCGAAATCATATCTCGTAGAAGCACTAATACTTTCCAGACTTACATATTCACTTTAGCATTTCCCGGCGGGACTTAGATTGCAACACAATGCCCCTGACTCGAATCCCCGTTCGATCAGGCGGGTCGAACCCTCGCGCAAACAACATTACCGACGACTTTCCGACAATTATACTATATTTTTATCTCTCACCTTATGCACGTTACGGAATATATTTATTTCATTGCTAGCATCACTTTATTTTATTCCTTCTTTTACAGGTCTATTTCGGCAATATAACTTTATACAACTTGGATCATCATCGCATTTCCAACAACTTTGCTCGCGTTAGCATTTACTTTACCATTGCTTAATAGCTTATAACTTCCTACTTCATTTTCATGGTGTACGATTTCCACCTTTTATCTTTAACATATTACTTTTATCATTTGCTGAATAGCGTTATACTATCATTATTTTAAGGTATCCCCAACGATCCTTTAATTATTTTAATTATTCCACGTACTTCACTTATTTCAATTATTTAATCATTTCAACCCGAGTTTATTATTCATTATTTTGATTAATATTCATTACTTTATTATTAACTTGCGGAATGCAATTGTTTACTCAACATTATTCTTTCGGAGTGTAAAACTCAACATTTATTACTTCGGAGTCTAAAAATCAATATTTATTATTATTATTACTCTAACGGTGCTTATTTCATTTACGTTACTTTCATTTATCTGGCATATATTTTACTTGTCATTTACGTTATTATATTCGATTCCTCCTTTCAGATCTTATTTCATCATTATTTAACCATTGCTACGGGCTTTCATTATTATTATTATTATTATTATTATTATTATTATTATTTCTTTTGCACTTTATAATTAATTTTAACATTTTTGCAAACCGTCTTGGCGGTTGCCCTCTGACATCTTAATATCATTTGATTATTCATTGTGCATACATTTCATACATAAAATCACTGAATAGCATATGATACATTCACTTTTATATTATAAACATTTTTTGACTCACCCTCGTTTTCTCTTGCTCATGACGTGATTTCTGGATGGGTTCACCCAACATAATTTCTTCAACACCTCATCTTCATATTACAATAGACCCTTTTTAACATTTGGCCTTCATATCGACACACGACAATATATTCATACATTTTCTTAATTCACTTGTTAACACTTATTAAACACAAATAACATTCACTTATCCACTATATACAATCGCACACGGACCAATTCTCAGCGTACAAATGGTGGAAAACATCCTAGATGGTCTATCCCTGTACAGCTTTGAACGTGTGATTCTCCTATCTTCCTCTCCTTCGGTAAGTCTTTCTTCCTATTCCTCCCGAGATCGTAACTGTTTCTCGAATCTCCTTCTAGATAGCCTTTCTCTGCTTATTAGTGTTCTGCTATCGCGCTGTGCTTTTGTTTTACCATTGCGCCTATCGCAATCTATAGCTCCTTTCCTACCGTAATCTTCCCTGAAAATTGTTTAACTTCTACTTTTAAGATTTGTATCCTCTCAAAAAATTTTCTGATTATCGAACCTGCGTCCTCCGACGTTTCACTTAGATAAATGTTCTGAGGTTTCCCTCCAATTTAACTGTCTCTTTCTGCGCGATATAGTTTCTATCTCTATATTCTACGTTCGGAGTTTCTAACTCCTACAATGTCCTTATATTTCCGCACTTTGTTCTTAAATGTTCTTAGGGTGCTTTCGCATCCTCTGCTTTTACTATGCTTGAACGCGGCTTGGTTTCGAACCAGTACTACTTTGCTGACTTCGTTCGATTTAGTTACTGTCTATCGCACTATATATTTATTTTGTCTCTTGTGAGACTCGAACTATAATGTCTTTGAGTGTAGTTCTTCCGATTTTCTCGCTGACTTTCGTACTTTGTTCCCGTGGCTAGATCTAACTTGATCGTACTTATCAATTTTTATGTAACATGCCTATACAAAGGCTGTTAACAAACTGGCTAACTTGCGTAGCGCACTCGAACTGTGGTCTCTGAAGACTCTCGTATAACCTGCCTCTAGCATGGTCTCTCTCGACTGACGGACTTGGTAAGACTTCCTACTTCTCCTCTGGCTTCAAGCCTATTTATTCACTTCTGGCAATATATTGGTTCCTTTCAAATTTGGGAGCTGAATTTCTGAATCCATGGCCTAATTTTCTCCATAATTTAATTTAAAGTGTATTTTGTAATTATATTTCGATTGCCTGCTGGCGGAATGGAAATATTCGCTAGTTTATTTTTAATGAATTTAATTAGTTAATATCCCCTCTGCGGGGCCAACCTAATTCCTTGTATACTCCGCAGATATTATTCCGCTCGCATACCGATGACGTTTTCCTGACTTAGCATTATTTGAAGTGTCTAATTTCAGGTCTGCCAACTCTTCGAATTTTGTAGTTCCTAGGTCTCCCCTAGCTTCAGATTTAATAATTCTGGGGTTTTATTTCGTTAGGTTTAATGAATGTAAGTCCCCCTTCTTTATGCTTAAGAAAACTGCTGATTTTACAAATTCCTGGGCTAAGCTTCAAGTGCCTCTCAAGAAATAGTTCCAGCCATTACTGTCCTCTTGAAAAGAAATAATTTTTGTGAAGTTCTTATACATCGGAATGCCGAGTAGTATTTATGGCCTCTTGACTCTGACTTCCCCTAGTTCGTTAATAGTCCTTTTAATGGCATTTTCCTTTTAACTTGTCAAACTAACAGGAGTTTATGTGTTTGAACTGACCACCTGCACCCTCTTGCAATGACTTTGTGGTCGCTCTCCAGTGAGCTCAATTCCGTATTGCTTGTCGTCTTTATAAAATTTTAGAATATCTTTCTATAAATGGTCAGGAGTTCAATCTTGTGCCAGTCCCACATGGGCACAATAAGGCAGTCTTTACCTGCATCAAGTTCAACTATCCCCCCAGAAATTATTTGGAGATGCGCCCCTGAAGAAAGCTTATTTGAGTACATGTATGTAAAATGTAACCCAATGTAGTATGTAATACTGTATATGGATCCAATATGACAAGGGAGAATATGTTAAATTTATTTAGGGCCTTGATGTAAAAAGACACTAAGGTGGGTGAAAATAACTCAGCACAGGGGAAATTCATAGCAGTTAAAAAGGTTAAATGGCGTCTATAAAAGCCAAAGTTGTTAAAATGGACGTAAAATCAATAATGTTATTATAAAAGCTTAAAAGTCAACATGCCCAGAAATATTTTAATATTGTTCATTTCATGTATGCTAGTTAATTTATTCACACATGCACACACCTTGAAACAGCTACAGTACATAAATACTGAAGTGGAATTAAGATTAGTAGGCCTATAAACGTTTGGTTTATTTTTTACTGGATTGATATTATCCTCAGATTTTTTAAAGTTGTGACATACTCCTCTCACTGACAAAGAGAGAATACATTCCGAACGGTGGTACAACCATTTCTTGCCAAGCTTATATGGTTTGTTATTGCACTTGTAGGTTAACACAATGCTCATTTACGGGTGTTATTATTGTTTACTTGAGTGTAACATCTGACCAGGCCACGCCAACTCAGGTGCTTCGCAAGCACCGGCCGGCACCGGCAAAAGCACGGGTGCTCTGCTGTAGCGGCAGAAACAGCACTGTTGTGGCAGAAGAATGAGAGGAACGTGTAGTGGCAGCGCCAAGCGAGGCGAGAGTCGTGTTGTTGTTTGGCGAATGGAACTGGGCAAATCAGCACGCGTCAGTTGGCGTACCGGTATTAAACAAATAATAATAATAATAATAATAATAATAATAGTCTAATAATAATGTGAATTTTGTGTACAGACGGAAATAATACTTTTATTGCGCTCCTGATTTCGCACTAATTTGAACATTCTTTGTTTATCATTGGCATCGCTTTGAAGCCACTAATTTTCTGATACTTGGAACAATCGGTTTGGCAGTTGCAATCCGAAGTAGGCTATAGCTTCCAAGCAAGCATCAGACAAACTTGACCTTGTTTTTGTTTTGTTAATATTCATAATTGAAATTCACAAACGAAGGTTGTTCCAAACGTAGCAAAAAAAGTCAGGGCAAGGGCATGAATCCTCGGGAATTCTTGTACTCAACACGTTTATAAAATGAAATCAAATCACCATTGTAATGTTAATAGCGGTCTGTCAAAATTGAATCGCACTGTAGTTTTAACAGCTCAACTTAGAGATTTGATGGGGCATCCTCTACCGCCACTACATGGGTAGGAAAGAGGTGAGGGAAGTGAAAAGCACCGGTGCCGCTCGGTGCGGCACCAGAACGTGCAAGCTCTAAGTGCTCGCGATGGCGTGGCCTGATCTAGACCATCTTGCCCCTGATCACTCGCAATTTTTTGAAGAATGAAGAGAAAGAGCTCCAACCCCTCAGACAATGACGATTTCAGGGGGAAGGAAAGAGAATCGCCGTGAAAGGTGGCAAAATGAAAGACGCCTTAGGCCTCCATACGTAATACAATAGGATTATATGAAGAACAAGTTCTGGAGAGATAGACAAGGAAGAGGAACAGCCCAAATCAGCTGGTCGACAACACGTGAACTCATGGGGGTAGGAGAGATGAAAAGGAGGATAGTGAATCATAAAGTGGAATCAATGGGCTAATATCACGGCCGACAACAAACGTTCCACAAGTTATAAGAACCTGAATGGTGGTGGTGGTGTTGGTGGCAGTGAATTTTGTTTTAAGGGGTGGAAGAATCAACAGTAATAGCAATAAACATTATGATAATAGTTGAATACTCACGCCAGCTCATCCTGCACTTGGTGTAGCGCTGATCCTAGAAAGCGCTCCACGTCCCCCGACTGTGCCATTACGATCCGCATCCGTTGCCTGGCGATCTCGAGCTGTCGCTCACTGGACTTCAAGAGCCCACTCAGTCTCCTGATCTCAGCCTGGTCCTCACTGTTCCTCTGCTCCCAATCCTTCTCTATCTGGTTGTAGTGCTTGGCTTGACACTCAGCCTCTTGTGCAAACCTCTCTTCCATTGCGACGCTTTCCTCTCCAACTGCAAGAAGCACACAGTAATTGGATAAGCTGGTACTGGATTACTTAGCGTATGACCTTTAGTGCCGTGAGTGTCCGAGGACATCTTCGGCTCTCCAAAGGCTGCAATTGCTTCAACCGGACACCCATAGGGTGAGCTACAAGTTCCGGTCAATATCAAGTAGTTCCAACTTTCGCTACCAGATGTCACTGACACCTAGTGGTGAACGTTGGAACTTTAATAGAGCGTTCCAACGAAATCTAATCTAGAAATTTAGCTTCACACAAGTTTAGTTAGCGGAAGGATCTTTTACATATCATAAATCTCTTCTACTTTATAGAATCTACTTGATATGGATGGTCTATTTTAAATGTAGTGTCCATTTCACCAAGGCCCGGGTACACCAATGCTGCGTTAACAGGCCGTTTGTTAATGCCTCGTTGATCTTAACATCGGAATTAAACTCTCGGCATTTTCTAGCACATTCGCTGATTAGCATTAACTCAGGAACCATTATTGTTGAGGGATGTACAAATGTATTGAAAGACAATGAATGTGGCGGTATTTGTATATTCTTTGGTATAATCAAGCAGGCCGTGAACTGCAAAAAGCTTATAAGTTATACAATTCTTGGTTAAAAACAAAAATGGCTAACGAAAAAGAGAGGAAGAAGAGCCGGGACCAAATATTTCTTGGGATGAAAGTACTTAAGTATCGTGCCCATCTACCCTATGGGATCGGAAGTAAATGTTCCCATGGATAGTAATAATAATAATTAATGTCAGAAATTTATATATAGAAGGGACAATGACAGGAACGAACCCTGGTCACATTAGGATACATGACATAAATTCAGAGCTCTTTTTGCATACCAGATGAATAAATGTGAATAATTTCAAGACAATATTGATCATCTGAACAAGCAGCTAGAATACGGATATCGTTGAATTTGAAATTTAGAGACCGGGAGAGAACAATAGCTGAAGAAAGGAGGCAATCACATGAGACGTGACTTTAAACATATGCGGGTGATTTCCAGCAAGGAGTGGCCGACCGTTTGCTAACGACTTGGTGCAAGTGAGAAATAGATACTGCATCGCACTATCTGGAGCAAACAAAAAAGCTAAGCTACCCTCAATGATGTAAAAGGGAGGGAAAATGACTTGTTCACTCGGGCATGGGTGAGCATGTTCACAGCTACTAGTGAATTGCCTGGAGCGGAGATATTAATTAAAGGCCAGGAGAGGAATGTATCTGTTTGCGGTTTGAAGTGAGTGGCTGATTTCAAACGAGCCTGGGTTGGAGAGTTCGGGGAAGTACGGACTAAGTTAGTGGCGTGGCCTAAGCCAGGTAAATATCTCGCGAACCCGCGATCAGATCTTCATGGGAGCAAAACTAGGATTATCTCCTGATTTTATGCTTTACTCTGCAACCTGAGGAGTAAATTTTAATTAATAAGTGAATTAACTCAAGTCGGAACTATATAGACCTAAACGCCATGCTCAAGGGATAAGCAGTCAGTTTGAGAAATCTATTGAGGCAACCTCCATGCTAGTCAGGTAGCCGAAATCCTCACAAAAAATCCGTGACAGTGAAACCGTCCCATCCCTGATGAACCCCCTGTTCGCTTTGCAGGTGAGGCTGACTGGGCGAGGCGCTAGACCCGCCTCCCCAGTTGTATCCTCATACCCCATGTCAAGCTTCAGGACACTGCCCGTAGAGGTGGTAAAGGTGGGATCCCTCGCTGAGTCCATGGGAAAAGCCTACCTGGAGGGTAAACTGACTACGAAAATGAAATAACACACACTAATACAGTCATCAATTAACACCGGTTATCAGACAGATTCTACACATATCCAAAGTACACGGGGCTACATGACCGCGTTGTCGCAGCCCCTAAACTGAGGAACCAACCAACCATCAGCCCAGTTATAAGTGTCATCTTGATGAAGCATTGCAGACGCTCCCAAGTAGTCTTGCGCATAATAGTTCGCGGCTGGGAACGATCAGTTTAGTTCGCAGCTCCTTAGTGAACTATTCGCTCTTTTAGTTCGTTAGCTCCCATCTCGAATTCCCTGTAAGACAGATCGTTCGCTCACCTTGCTGCTGCCACTGCACGCGCTCTTTCTTTGTTATAGCAGTCTGTCACCAGTGATTGCTCATTCACATTGCTCTCGTTTCAAGCAATACTGTAGGCTACTGTAATAACAGTTACTATGCTCGCTTCACGTGCAGTTCGTGTATTAGATATTGACATGTTGCGTAGGTAGTAATGTGTTTTACATTTTGATATTCGAAGATAAAAAATACAAAAATATGAGTATTGAGACATTAGTGAAATTCCTTATTCCTTCCTTATTTCCTTTTATTCCTTGTAGGAACATAGGGTAGCTACAAACTTCTTCCATCTCATTCTATTGTTGGCCATCCTTTTAATTAGGGTTCATGTCTTTCCTTCTGAGAAAATTTCTCTTTCTATTGTTTCTAAAGCCAAAAGTCGTCATTTGTTTATCATTAGTGAAATACCGGTACCGTACCTAAAAGAAAAACAGTATGGACGATGTGTTCGTAGAAGCATACACTTATTATTCTCTTTATGTTTTTCTCGTGTGGGGCCGATAACCTAGATATTAGGCCATTAAAACAACAATTATTATCAACATTTTTCGCGTATATCGGCGCGTCACCATCCGATTCCATTTTCCACTTGTCACTAGGTGATGATAAGACGTACCCTCCCCCCCCCCCCCCCCCCCAGCAATTGTTGTTTCATTTCTTACTGGGTTCGTGATATTCATTATTTGGCTGCTCTGAAACCGTTGGGTACATTATCTTTATGGGATGAATGGGAGGAATAGTTTTTTTTAGTTCAGAGTTTTAGTCCATAGAAGTTCGCTTTTCTTTGTGAATCATCATCATAATGTTCATTTCTTAAAAACAGGTAAAAATTAGTTGTATCACAATGTATTGACAAATATAAATATCTACCAGTTCATTAAAATGGTAATGTTAATCCAGTTCGCCGATTTTCTAAATAATTGGACATATTTTCAAATAATCCAAAATGATTAAGTCAAATAAATCTGTGGAATTATCCCCACATCTAAATCAGTTAACTATCAGTAACTTCAATTTATGAACCGCCACTGTATTACATTACAAATCTAGTAGTGTGTTATACTGTTATTATTATAAACCAACACTGAACATTCGCCGCGCCAAAACTTGACAATCTTGCCACTATCAATAGATACACTCAATCAACTGAAATGACTGAACGAAACCAAGCGCGTGTGATTGTGCAATGAGTGGTGACGTGACGAGCTGACGAGCTACGGTGGACCCGCGCTCTCGCTCTGTTACAAGTCGGTCAGCGGAAAGAGATCGAACGAACTAACAAGCGAGGGATCTGGGAACTAGTTCGGTAGTTTGTCTGTGGGACCCGCTCTTCCGAACTAGTTCGTTCGCGAACTACACAAGACTACTCCCAAGTCGTCTCTAGCATTGACGTCTATCAGGACCAGGCTATGTTGTAAGTGTCGATGATACTAGGCCTATTTGTAACTCTCACCCACCTGGTGTATAATCTTGTTGAAGTTTTGTTGGCGCTTTATAATGGCCCGTGGCACCAACTCGTAAGCATTCTTCATCAGCCTCTGCTTCACCACTTGCTGTTGCAAGGATAAGCCCCTTCTTTGATCTTGGCATGGTCATTGATTGATGAGCGAACTGAAGACATCAGTTCCACGTTCTCATGGATCACTAGCACCGTCTTCCGGGACAGATTGCTGGAAACAGGAGTAATATATTGCATTACATTGCCTTCCGGTGTTCTGAACAACCAACTTCTTAATAGGTGGGCCACAACCAATTTGCAATTCAATAGTATTTTTGATAGTCTATTATACTGAAGGCCACACAGTAAAACTAAAGTACACCTCCTGGCATTCTTGGCTGTCGTCCCGGAGGTCCGTGTTCGATTCCCGACTCTGCCAAGAAATTTAGTTCTGGTCTGAGGCCTGGTACGGGCTACACTCATTCTCATGAGGCAAACTGAGATTAGTTGGGTGGTAACCAGTGTTATTGTGATAGCTGTACAAGCGTGTGTATTCGTAAATTGGGGATAGGATTGGGAAGGAGGCAGCCGTGGCCTTAAATTGGGAGTAGAAGCGGGAAAACCACTTCCAAGATTGCTGAGGTGGGAAACGAACCCAACTCTTCTCAGATTTGCCTGTTTCTCCCGTTCCAGCCATCCTGGAGGTTGTTTTACGTTGTTTCCCCACTCCTACTTCAGGCAAATGCCTGGATGGTTCCTCACTTAAGGCCACGACCGCCTCCTTCCCAATCCTCACCTGAATTGCAAATACATACACGACTACTAATTCTACTACTACTAATAGTAGTGGCTTTTGGACAGTTCAAGGCCCACCACCACCGCTCCACCGCCAAGATGGCGACGGCGTGATATCTCTCGAACGCATGGTCGTATTTTGACGAATGAGGTGTCATTGAACTCGGGCTGATACTCCCTTTCCAATGGACAACATATTTCCACCCCAAATTAAAACCTACCCCTACTAGGGGGTGAAATTGTAATTTTTTAGAAAATCTTGCCTACCAAGTGCGACATGTGCGAGTTTGAATGCAAATATGAAATTAAACGTTGTACCACACAAGAGACATGTGTACGGTGGAAAGCCACTATGATTTAACATGCTTGTTTTTTTATTATTTTACACATGCCCACTCATGGCTTTTGTAAGAGGGTGGGTTTTTAAAGATTGTGGCTGTAGTGTAGCCTAACCTAACCCATTCCACGAGGGGTGATCATAAAGTATCCCAAGTGGCGCTTGTCAATAGGCAAACCACTAATGAAAGAGGGGCATGTCAGGCTTTGAGGCGAGAGCCCCTGTCATTGTTGACGAGTCCCTGTGGACGGGTCCTTGTTGGCGGGTCCCTGTTGACAGGTCATTTTTGACAGGTCATTGTCGACGGGTCCTTGTTGACGGGTCCTTGTTGACAAGTCCCTGTTGATGGGTCCCTGTTGACAGGTCATTGTTGACGAGTCATTGTTGACGGGTCCTTGTTGACGAGTCCTTGTTGACGAGCCCCTGTTGACGGGTCATTGTTGACGAGTCCTTGTGGACGAGTCCCTTTTGACTAATCCATTTGGACCGGTTCATTTGGTCTGGTCCCTATGGACTAGCCCATGAATTTATCCAAATTATGTCAAAGGGCCAAACTACATTTGTGTGTAAAGCAATGTGTTGAACTGACGTGTTTCGCCAGTCCTTACCACTACAATTTGATAACGATATGAAAAGGAGAATGGATGTGTCATTTGTAGTTTAAAGACAATAATGCACGTTCTTAAGATGTTAAAAATGAGGAGATTGTACGTGCAGTAAGTCGACTTGTTATTTCCTGTGTCATATTGCTGACATGGCATAGAGCGCACAGTTCTGTTGCTATGACTAACGCTGCAGTAATTTGAAACCGCAGGTGTTCATCAAGACAATGGGTGATGATCATGCAAAGTTAGCAGTCATTGGATATTACACAGGTGTTCCTTCCGGTGTCATGTTGCTGACATGGCAGAGAGTGCACAGTTCTGTTGCTATGACTAACGCTGCAGTAATTTAAAACCGCAGCTGTTCATCAAGACAATGGGTGATGATCATGCAAAGTCAGCAGTAATCTGATACCGCACAGGTGTTCCTAGTGTACTTTGGACTGACAGGTGTACAGGAAAGGAATTGCAATGATCTGCAAAACTGCTGACACACAAGAAATCTCAGCCTATATAAGGGAGGTGTCATATAATTCCCTACTGTCTGTCTTTATTACTCGCTACGAGTGAACAGCTATTGCTCAACAGTTTCAAAAAGACTTTTTGATGGAAAATCATTAATTATTTTGTAAGGTAAGTACTTATTATTAATGGATTGTAGTATTTTTTTACTAATTGATGTTGAAGTTATTGATTGGAATGTATTTATTGATTGATTGATTTATTTGTTTATAGATAATTGGCGTACCTGTGGGTTAGCAGATTCTAGTACCAAGTTCAGTCAGTGGCAGCAGTTGATAAATTATAAGAGGTAAGTACCCCCCTCTAATAACTTTTAAATAGCTAGAGCGATATTTTCAAATGTTCACCACTAGATGTCAAAGACAATGGTGTATTTGATAGTCAAAGTTGGAACTACTTGACTATAATGTGTGAAGCTAAATTTGTAGGTTAGATTGATTTAACACTCTATTAAGTTCCAACGTTCGTTGCTAGGTGTCAGTGACAATAATGTTTGTTAACCAATGTTGGAACTACTCGAAAATTATGTGAAGCTGAATCTGTAGGTTAGATTTGATTAACGCTTTATCAAGTTCCAACGTGCACTACTAGGTGTCAGTGACAATGGTACCTAGTAACTAAATTTGGAATTACTTGACCATAGTGAGTGAAGCAAAATTTGTAGGTTAGATTTGATTAACACTTTATCAAGTTCCAATGTTCACTACTAGACGTCAGTAACAATGGTACCTGGTAACTAAAGTTGGAACTACTCAACAATGGTGTGAAGCTAAATTTGTAGGTTAGATTTGATTAATGCTCTATTAAGTCCAAACGTTCGCTGCTAGGTGTTAGTGACAATGGTATCTGATAACTAAAGTTGGAACAACTTGACCATGGTGTGTAAAGCTAATTTTGTAGGTTACATTTGATTACCGCTCTATTAAGTCCAAACGTTTGTTGTTAGGTGTCAGAGGGAATATTTAAAGACTTAACCTCAGCTCACCTAACATAACCTAACTTTACCTAACTTAACCTTGTCACGTGTCATGTTCTACAAGTTTAGACTTGCTTTAAGACTGGCTGTGACGTCACACTTAGCCTACTTAACTGGCGGCTGCTGGTTTCTCTCACGTGGCATGTTCTACAAGTTTAGTCTTGCATTAAGACTGGCTATGACGTCACACTTAGATCACTTAACTGACGGCCACTGGTTTCTATTATTTAAAAACAAGAGATCAAGAAAAATGTGGGTTTAACGCTCTATTAAGTCCTAATGTTTACTGCTAGATGTCGGTGACAATGGTATTTGGTAGCCAAAGTTGGAACTACTTGACCATGGTGTGAAACTAAATTCGTAGGTTAGATTTGATTATTGCTTAATTAAGTTTCATTGTTCACTGCTAGGTGTCAGTGACAGTGATATATTTTAGTAGTCAAAAAGTTGGATCAACTTGAAATTAGACTTGGTATGAGTTCACAAACGATTAAATTAAATACCCTGCTACAACCATTGACTATATAATTAAACTATTTATATTTTACTTTGTTTTATCTTTTATTAATATTGATGATTTCTTTCTTTTATAGGTAACTTGGAAAGTAATCATCATGTTCAAGTGTGGTGACTGTAAGGAACAGTTCTCAAGACCTGACAGCCTTCAACGTCATGCAAGTACTAAACATAATCACAAAATGTTTGTATGCAGTCATTGTGCTACATCATTTAACAGACAGGATAGTCTTACACGACATGTAAATTTAAAGCATGTCAGTACAGCACCTTTCTCATGTTTAGTTTGAGAACTTGTTTCTTTTTGTTGCTGTAAAGCGATATCAATCCCACATGGTTGAAGCGCATGGTGAACAACAGGAATTAATAACTGTAAAACCATCAACTAGCACAGAACCTTTAAACAAATGTGACGCTCAAAAGCACAAACGTTGTGAAAATAGTTGTGCAACAAAAAGGAAGATAAATGGTGAACCTCCAATAACACATTGTAATGTATGCAATATTGATATACCTTCTTCATTGATTCAGGGACATTTGCGCAGTATTCATCATAAAAATAACGCTTGCCATGAAAGAAATTCTGCTAATATTCAACAAATTGGTAGTGCGTTTGAAAGTCGAATTGCTAGTTACAGACTTCATTAAATTAATTAATCGGTATTCTGCCCGAAGGCAGGTCCGAGCCTCCGAAGAGTCTACCCCCAGCCGGAGTTTACGTGCGGTAGGGTGGCCAGGGCCTTTCCGCTCCTCCTTATGTTGTCCAACAGCGCGCAGTGCCTGGAACCGGCACACCATCCAAGTTCCGACTACGCCCAATGTTGCTTAACTGCGGAGTTCTCATGGGATCCGGTGTTTCAACACGGCTAGGCCGTTGGCCCACAGACTTCATAGTGAAGAAAAAAACTCAAAGTATTAAATCATTTAAAAAAATGTACAACCTACTGTGTTTGGCTTGGTAGAAAATGTTTTAGCAGAGCATAAAACAATTAAAATAAATTTTGTACTCGTTGGACTCTATGTAAAAACTGGGAGTGAAGGTGAAATTACTGATATCAAATCTTTTAATACAAAAAATGTAATTGTTAGTGAATCAACTAATATCAGTGATATGTACCAAGATATTTCAAGTGCTATCATTGTGAAGAGTGAAGAGTTCCAGGAAAGGGAGTCAGGCTGGGCGTTGGTTGAAGTAATTTATTTAGAAACTAACATGAATAAATATAACCCCCTTCGAGCATCATCATATATTGATTTGCCAGGATGGATCAAACATAAGAAAGCTTGTGTAAACGTTATGAATAGTGATCAAGCATGTTTTGCGTGGGCTGTAACCTCAGCTCTCTATCCAGCAGTGGAGCATCTGTATAGAACATCATCTTATCCTCACTATTCTTCAGTGTTAGATTTAGAAACAATGGAATTTCCTTTTGAGATAAAAGACAATAAACGTTTTGAAGAGCTGAACAATGTAGGTATTAATGTGTATGGAATTGAAAACAAGAGCATAGTTGGTCCTCCATATTATACTAAAGAAGAAAAGAATGTTCATGTAAATTTACTATACATAACCGAAGGTGGAAATGCCCACTATTGTTGGATAAAACATTTAAGTAGACTTGTTGGCAGTCAGATAACAAAACGTGATGATAAAAGGGGTTGTGTGATGGCTGTTTGTTATATTTTAGAAAAGAGGATCAACTAACTCAACATCAAAAATGGGGATGTAATCATGTTCGTACGGTATTACCGACTCCTAAAAATAACATTTTAAAATTTAAGGACTTTGAGAAGCAGCTTCGAGTACCATTTGTTATGTATGCTGACTTTGAGGCTTTGCCAAAACCGTTTAATACATGTTCATCGAATCCAACCAAAACTTTTACCAACACTACTCACATTCATGATCCTTTTAGCTTTACATATTATATTAAATGTAGTTATGATGACTCGTTAAATAATTTTGAGCTCTATAGAGAACCTGATGCACCTAAAGTTTTTATGGAAAGACTTGAGAAAGATGCAATCCGTATATCCTCTATTTTAAATAATATCATTCCAATGGAGCCACTAACTTCATCAGAGCAAATGAGTTTTGAAACTGAAACTAATTGTTTTATATGTGGTGAATGTTTAGATACAGATAGGGTTCGCGATCATGACCATTTAACAGGAAAATATCGAGGTGCTGCTCACCGAGAATGTAATTTAAAGTATAGAGTAACAAAATTCATTCCAATCATTCTATATAATGGTAGCAAATACGATAACCACATTATCGTTAAAGAATTTGGAGCTTCAGATGTGAAAATTGATGTGATTGCAAATAATAAGGAACAATACATATCGTATACAAAATACATCAAAACTGTCAATAAAAAACGATAAAACTACGATTTTTAGATTCATTCCGCTTTATGTCAAGTAGTCTTGATAAGCTTGCCAGTAATTTAAAATCAGATCAGTTTCATGAAATTCAACGTGTCTTTCCTAAAGAAGATGATTTTAATTTGATTCGTCAAAAGGGTATATTCCCTTATGAATATATCAACTGTGTGGAACGTCTTGAGGAGTGTTCTTTACCTCTAAAAGATGCATTTTACAGTTCCTTAAACACAAGTCATATCAGTGATCAGGAATATTTACATGCACTACGTGTATGGACACAGTTTGACATTCAAACTTAAGGTGAATTTTCAGACATATACTTGAAGACAGATGTGTTGTTATTAGCAGACGTGTTTGAAAATTTCCGCAATGTTTGTAGGAAAACTTACGACCTTGATCCTAGTCAGTATTTTATTGCTCCTGGGTTAAGTTTCAGTTCAATGTTGAAAAAAAACGAAAGTTAAATTTAGAATTGATGACTGATATAGACATGATTAATTTTATAAAATCATCAATTCGGGGTGGATTAAGTCAATGTAGTGGACGGTATTCAAAAGCAAATAATAAATACATGCCTAGCTACAGCCCTTGTAAAGAGTCAAAGTATATTGTCTACCTTGATGCAAATAATCAATACGGTTGGGCTATGAGTCAATATCTACCACTGAAAGATTTTCGCTGGCTGACACAACCTGAAATTGATGTCTTACATGTTGACACTCTTAATGATACCGATGATAAAGGATATATTTTAGAGGTAAATCTTGAGTATCCTAAAGAGTTACATGATGATCATAATGATTTACCATTTTGTCCTGAGAATATGAAATCTCCATACATCACATCACGAACAAAAATGTTAATTGCTAATGTAAATGATAAATGTAAATATATAATACATTATCAAAACTTGAAACAGTGTCTACAGCATGGATTGAAATTAACTAAAATTCATCGCGTATTGCAATTTCATCAGTCAGCATGGCTCAAACCGTATATTGATCTAAACAATAATTTAAGAACACAGTCAACAAACGCGTTTGAAAAAGATTTTTATAAACTCACGAATAATAGTGTTTTTGGAAAGACTATGGAGAATGTTGATAAGCGAGTTGATGTAAAGCTGAGAACAAAGTGGGAGAATGATGGTAAAAGGTATTGTGCCCTACACCAAGAGACCATGTTAGGTTGACGCGTGTATGGATATGGCAACATTTTATGCAACCGACCTGCGGTTACGTCATGCAAGCGATGTGTGTGTCCACGTTGCCGGTTCATTGACCAGCGGTCACATCACGCAACAGGTGACTGATTAACGCCAGAGCGCGTGCGCGGAATAACCACGTGACTGCCTCAGTGCAGCGGTGAGTTCTCGAGACTCAAATGTGGACAGAAAGATTTTTGTGTTCTAAGGAAAAGTATCGCAGCCATGCGTGAGGTGGATTTATCCATCGTGTGCGGGGCGCATCGCAAGTTAACGAAGAGCATGGTACGGCTTTGTGGACAACGGGAGCGCTAGAATACGAATCTTGAAACCTGTGAATATAAAATGCACTGGCATTCTTATTTTTAGCCTACTTTCGATTTTTGCAAAAAATGAAAGTAGACTTATGAGATCACTACAGGGCGAAAAAAAGTGAGTCTGTGTGTGTGTATGTGTGTGTGTGAGTCTGTGTGTGTGTGTGAGTGTGTGTACTCTGAATGTCTGTCCCCCCCCCTATCAATTCGAACACGATGAGCGCAAATTGAACGAAATTTGGTACAAAGGTAGCACTAGCAAAGGACACCTCAGTGTCATGTTTTATATCGCCGCCATCTTGACGGAAACGTAATGGCGCCACACAAATGTTCAAAGCTTAAATCAAATTACGACTAACCTAATGATCCGATCTCTACCAAATTTTGCAACAACATACCTTTATGGGGGCAGCATCCTTTGACCAAACTAATAGGTCATCAGCCTAATAGTTTGCGGATGGCGGCCATCTTTGTGTCAAAATCGATTACCCCTATTAATTCGAACACAGTGAAACCGAATGGAATGAAATTTGATACAGAGGTAGCACTAGCAAAGGGCACCTCAGTGTCATGTTTTATATCGCCGCCATCTTTACGGAAACGTAATGGCGGCCACACAAATATGCAAATCTTAAATCAAATTACGATTAACCTAATCATCCGATCTCTACCAAATTTTGCATCAACATACCATTATGGAGGGAGCATCCTTTGACCAAACTAATAGGTCATTAGCCTAATATTTTGCGGATGGCGGCCATCTTTGTGTGAAAGTCGATTCCCCCTATTAATTCGAACACGGTGAAACCGAATGGAACGAAATTTGGTACAGAGGTAGCACTAGAAAAGGCCACCTCAGTGTCATGTTTTATATCACCGCCATCTTGACGGAAACGTAATCGCGGCCACCCAAATGTTAAAGGCTAAAATGTAATTACGACCAACCTAATAATCTAGTCTCTACCAAATTTTGCAACAACAAATCTTTATGTGGGAAACATATTCTGACCAAACTGCTAGATCATCAGCCCAATAGTTTGCAGATGGTGGCCAAGTATGTGTGCAAATCGATTCCCCCTATCAATTCAAACACGGTGAAACCGAATTGAACGATATATGGTACAGAGGTAGCACTAGCAAAAGGCACCTCAGTGTCATGTTTTAAATCGCCGCCATCTTGACGGAAACGGAATGACGGCCACCCAAATGTTAAAAGCTTAAATAAAATTTCGACCATCCTAATAATTTGATCTCTACCGGATTTTGCAACAACATGCCTTTTTGTGGAAAGCATCTTATGACTGACTACAAGGTCATCAGCCCAATAGTTTGCAAATAGCGGCCATGTATGTGTGCAAATCCATTCCCCAGATCAATTCAAACACGGTGAAACCGAATTGAATGATTTTTTACAGAGGTAGCACTAGCAAAGGGCACCTCATATTCATGTTTAATATCCCTATAGCACGTTGTATTTCAACAAGCTACTACAACCAACTTTCAATTATACTCCTTGAAAAAGACAAAGAGTTATAACAATACCCATGCATTTAGGAGAAAGTAGGCTATATGTTCTTTACTGAACATCTTGTTATATTTTGGAGTTATGCAAAAGGGCCCTATGGCCATGTATGACTGGCTATATTAGTTCGTGCTTTTCTACCTGGCAGAATGGGAATTTACTGCTCAAGTCGCTCGGCAGAGGCTTGTTATGAACTTGTGTATTCGAAGGTCGAGGCAAGCTTTTAAGATCACAGCGTTTCGGCACTTACAATCTGTGCTAAGTTGGTCGTAATTGTACTAATCCTTGAGGAGTACAGAACATTATCGTCGCGGTGGACTGGCCTTACACGGGGTGGAGTATCACCATTTCTATTGAAATAGGAGCCGTGTACCACATAAGGACTTGTGAAATCCGTCATGGAGCCAGAACCTTTCCTAACATGCGCAAATTTGTTGCCGTATTATTTCAATCCGAACTTTTTCTCATTTAACATGGGTAACTAGACCGCCACGAGGAGGCTCGAGAGGATGATTTAACCACCAATGGGAGATGCAGATTTTGTGGGAAGCCGCATTCGGACTGGCATGGAACGGTACGGGGAGTTCCAAGCCCGAATTCGGGGGGGAAGAAAATCATCAAAATCAGCTTGAAAGGTTGTTATGTTTTTATTTGAACCAAATGATAGAACACTATTTACATTTCAGTTAGAATTCCAAGTTCTACGTTCCCTAACTTAAGAAGGCAATCGCTGAAAATTGGATCATCATAGCACTCACCGGTTATTCGATATTTATGAAATTATACGATTTGAGTACTCATTCCTTTGATTTACTGTTTCTGAAATCCATGCAAAATGATAAAAGAAAGACCTCAGAATGTTAAAATGACATGAAACAGGCGTCATAGTGGCCAAAATGTAAAGTGGACAGCAATTATGGAGCGTATTTTCCTACAGCAACCGTATCTGCAAATCGCACACTTCGTACTTGTTTTTAAATGTCACTATTTAAAAGAATTATAGATATTTATGAAATTAGAGTGCAATTCGGCACTGCTAATGTCTATTCTCTATCATTTGAATGCTCATTTGTCACAATCGGTCGTTTGTGAGCGCCGCAGGAGGGATCTATACTACTGAAATAATATAGCCTATATGATGATAGCCCCTGCCAGAACTGTGTCGCGTCCAGCCCGCGTAACAGTACAGCCCGCTGGGTGGTTTACATATGCAAGATTTCTCTCACAGGTACTCTAGTTTATAATAATGCAGTAACTTTTTGGGTCCTACTTGAAGTGAAAGAGAAGAGAAAAGTGCGCTCTCGAGACAAGGATAGGGATTAACTACAGCAAAATCTTCTGCCTGTGTGTGGGTTTCACCCAGACGTAGTTCTCTCACTTTCGTCATTAACTACCGGCTCGCTGGGTGGCTATGCTTACATTCCATGTCATCGGGAAGCTAAGGCTTTCCCAGCTCGAGGAACAGTGTTTTCAACTTGTCAACTCCCCCAGCAGCCACTGATAGCACTGTGCAACATTGGAGACCTGACAAGCGAGCCGACAGCCAGGACCGGACTCTGGACTGGTAGAGCAAACATGCTATTGGTCAAGACCCTCAGCTATTGGTCAGCAATTCATAGAGATTTGAGTGTGGATAAAGGAATCATCACTTAAAGGAGCGATAGCCTACGACTATCTTTTTTCGGGTAGAATCCCATATTTGGGCATAAATTCGTCACTGTTTTATTTCTAACTTTTTCAATTGTTGACGAAAACTCAATTCCAGTGCCCCTTAAAGTGCGTTGTTGTTGTTGTTGTTGTTGTTTCATTTGAGGGGCTTGGACATCGTGGCCATTATTAGCCTCGTATACTTGGGTATTCTTCTTTCCCTTCGGCTTTTCCCAATTAATTGGGGTCGCCGGAGCCAACCAGGCTCATTTTGGTTTTGGCCGGGGATTTAAGGCCGGATGCCCTTCCTGACACCACGTGATTTTCCAGGTGAAAATTCCACCCCGCTGTCACCGGGATTCGAACCCCGGCCGTCCGGGTGAAAGGCGAGAAGCTAAGCCACTGCGCCATCACGCTCCCCTAGCCTCGTATACTTGGGTATGTGTGTATATATTCATTGTCAACCTGTATAATTATGATGTCTGTGTTAGTATGTGTATTTTTAATTGAGTTGAGGATTGGGAAGGAAGCGGTCATGGCCTTAAGTTAGGAACGATCCCGGCATTCACCTGGAGTAGAAATAGGAAACCACGGAAAAGCTCTTCCAAGATAGTTGAGGTGGGAATTGCAACGGTTTCTTCTCAGTTTTGACTCACGAGGCTGAATGTACCCCGTTCCAGCCCTCAGACCAGAATTAAATGTCATGGCAGAGCCGGCAATCAAACGCGAACCCCCGGGACGACAGCCAAGAATGCTAGCCACTACACCACGAAGTGGTCTTTCTTAAATACGGATTTGTAAATGTCAGTATTCTATCACTTACCAATTCGCCGATTGTAGTTGATCTGGACAAAGAGATTCCGCAGCACTCGTTCCTTCTGGGGCCACGAGAGTTCGTCCCAGTCGACCCTGGAGTCAGAACCACCCTTGATCATCCTCTTCATCAGATCCTCACCTTCATGGCACTCGTCAGCTATGACAGCTATATTCACTCTTCTTCGATGTTGCTTGGAACCCTTGCTGCGTGACAAAAATTATACCACCACTGAATATCATCTCGGTCTAGTCAGTTTACGTTTCTGTGTTGTTGATTCATTTGAGACATTGTGGCATCGTGATCATGTAGTCCCGTATACTTGAGTGTGTTGATGGAATTTTACTAATAACTTGTGTGTGTATTTGTTATTGAGGCTAGGCTTCAAGTAGGTGGCGGCTGTGGCCATCCTGAAAATGGCTTTCGTGGTTTCCCATTTTTACCACCAGGCAAATGTCAGGACGGTTCCTTCCAAAATCCCTTCCCTGACCCTAACTCATATAGACTTAAGTTAGTGGTCGACTGGGCGATCGACCCGTCACCGTCACTACATAATGTACCCATATTGAATGGAAATGCTTAATCACGTGCTGGCTAGCTGCTGCGGTTCGGGGCATGTTACGTCCAACCCACAACGTGATCTCACATTTGATATGATAGCACTATTTAGGATCTACAAGACTAAATTGAAAACAAACATGTTACAAAAGACACGAGTTTATTTATGAAAACTCCCAGGAATAATACAAAACAATTTTCCAAACATTCATATTTTGGAAAAATCCAAATCTAAAAATTATCAAAAAAATACATAATCTTTCTCATAAATTCATATAATCTTACACTATCGCGTTATCTTGCTTAGGTATCATTTCTAATTGAGTATTCATCTACATTTTCTTTTCGCAACATATTATTTATTTAGACATAGAGCATGCCTATCATTTCATACCATCTTACTTTAAGGCTTTACGGACATTTAATTGCATTATCAACATCCCTTCTGGGCTTTATTGATTCTTAGTTTACTTTAAATCTCTTTTTATTATCATTCATTTAAATTCTGTTGCCTCTACCGGCAAGCCTTAATTTTCACAACAAATCAACCCTTTAAAACAAATACATGCCACATCCTCGAATTCACGTCCCCTCACAATTCATTTCCATGCAGTAGGGTGGTTTATATGTGACGTACCATATGTTATCATTGTGTAATTATTCAGTTACTTTCAAACTCAAATATGAGTTAACCCATTTATATTTCATATATTTCTTTGAGGCAGGTATCGAAAATTTAGTGATCAACTTATTCTTTGACTACTACGGTCAAATATTATCAGATTTTTACAAATTTTAATGTGCGGATGATTTTCAAAAACCCACCAATTCAATTATTTATTTCACAATATCATAGCACCTTTTACTTAAGAATTTGCATGTTCCGCAAAAATGCTTTAATATCCATTCAGCAACCATAACCTTTGTATACAAAGCTTCATTGTATTCTCCCCTCGTGTTTAGAGACGGTCGGCCGGGCGCTCAGACCTCCCTCGCCCCCTCGCTTACTGTGGTTTATGACCTTGTCCTCACTCCATTCATTTCTTTAAAACTTTCAAATGTTTCATTTCTTGTAAGACAAAAGCGCATGAGGATCCAAGTTACCATATTATTTCGTTTACTTTATCCCTCATTAATTCATTATTCATTCCACTTCCCTTGTAACCCGTGCCATAATTGGAGATCACACCGCTATATATATTTTCATGGGGTAAAGACAAGAGATCCTCATCATCCTTGCTTCGACTCCCGCATCATTCATTTCACACACATTATTTGGTCGGATATAACATAACTATGCTGACAAAGTACGGGCTATATGATTCTGGGCTCAGAGACACATTTGCCTCTCCAGTCGAAATCATATCTCGTAGAAGCACTAATACTTTCCAGACTTACATATTCACTTTAGCATTTCCCGGCGGGACTTAGATTGCAACACAATGCCCCTGACTCGAATCCCCGTTCGATCAGGCGGGTCGAACCCTCGCGCAAACAACATTACCGACGACTTTCCGACAATTATACTATATTTTTATCTCTCACCTTATGCACGTTACGGAATATATTTATTTCATTGCTAGCATCACTTTATTTTATTCCTTCTTTTACAGGTCTATTTCGGCAATATAACTTTATACAACTTGGATCATCATCGCATTTCCAACAACTTTGCTCGCGTTAGCATTTACTTTACCATTGCTTAATAGCTTATAACTTCCTACTTCATTTTCATGGTGTACGATTTCCACCTTTTATCTTTAACATATTACTTTTATCATTTGCTGAATAGCGTTATACTATCATTATTTTAAGGTATCCCCAACGATCCTTTAATTATTTTAATTATTCCACGTACTTCACTTATTTCAATTATTTAATCATTTCAACCCGAGTTTATTATTCATTATTTTGATTAATATTCATTACTTTATTATTAACTTGCGGAATGCAATTGTTTACTCAACATTATTCTTTCGGAGTGTAAAACTCAACATTTATTACTTCGGAGTCTAAAAATCAATATTTATTATTATTATTACTCTAACGGTGCTTATTTCATTTACGTTACTTTCATTTATCTGGCATATATTTTACTTGTCATTTACGTTATTATATTCGATTCCTCCTTTCAGATCTTATTTCATCATTATTTAACCATTGCTACGGGCTTTCATTATTATTATTATTATTATTATTATTATTATTATTTCTTTTGCACTTTATAATTAATTTTAACATTTTTGCAAACCGTCTTGGCGGTTGCCCTCTGACATCTTAATATCATTTGATTATTCATTGTGCATACATTTCATACATAAAATCACTGAATAGCATATGATACATTCACTTTTATATTATAAACATTTTTTGACTCACCCTCGTTTTCTCTTGCTCATGACGTGATTTCTGGATGGGTTCACCCAACATAATTTCTTCAACACCTCATCTTCATATTACAATAGACCCTTTTTAACATTTGGCCTTCATATCGACACACGACAATATATTCATACATTTTCTTAATTCACTTGTTAACACTTATTAAACACAAATAACATTCACTTATCCACTATATACAATCGCACACGGACCAATTCTCAGCGTACAAATGGTGGAAAACATCCTAGATGGTCTATCCCTGTACAGCTTTGAACGTGTGATTCTCCTATCTTCCTCTCCTTCGGTAAGTCTTTCTTCCTATTCCTCCCGAGATCGTAACTGTTTCTCGAATCTCCTTCTAGATAGCCTTTCTCTGCTTATTAGTGTTCTGCTATCGCGCTGTGCTTTTGTTTTACCATTGCGCCTATCGCAATCTATAGCTCCTTTCCTACCGTAATCTTCCCTGAAAATTGTTTAACTTCTACTTTTAAGATTTGTATCCTCTCAAAAAAATTTCTGATTATCGAACCTGCGTCCTCCGACGTTTCACTTAGATAAATGTTCTGAGGTTTCCCTCCAATTTAACTGTCTCTTTCTGCGCGATATAGTTTCTATCTCTATATTCTACGTTCGGAGTTTCTAACTCCTACAATGTCCTTATATTTCCGCACTTTGTTCTTAAATGTTCTTAGGGTGCTTTCGCATCCTCTGCTTTTACTATGCTTGAACGCGGCTTGGTTTCGAACCAGTACTACTTTGCTGACTTCGTTCGATTTAGTTACTGTCTATCGCACTATATATTTATTTTGTCTCTTGTGAGACTCGAACTATAATGTCTTTGAGTGTAGTTCTTCCGATTTTCTCGCTGACTTTCGTACTTTGTTCCCGTGGCTAGATCTAACTTGATCGTACTTATCAATTTTTATGTAACATGCCTATACAAAGGCTGTTAACAAACTGGCTAACTTGCGTAGCGCACTCGAACTGTGGTCTCTGAAGACTCTCGTATAACCTGCCTCTAGCATGGTCTCTCTCGACTGACGGACTTGGTAAGACTTCCTACTTCTCCTCTGGCGTCAAGCCTATTTATTCACTTCTGGCAATATATTGGTTCCTTTCAAATTTGGGAGCTGAATTTCTGAATCCATGGCCTAATTTTCTCCATAATTTAATTTAAAGTGTATTTTGTAATTATATTTCGATTGCCTGCTGGCGGAATGGAAATATTTCGCTAGTTTATTTTTAATGAATTTAATTAGTTAATATCCCCTCTGCGGGGCCAACCTAATTCCTTGTATACTCCGCAGATATTATTCCGCTCGCATACCGATGACGTTTTCCTGACTTAGCATTATTTGAAGTGTCTAATTTCAGGTCTGCCAACTCTTCGAATTTTGTAGTTCCTAGATCTCCCCTAGCTTCAGATTTAATAATTCTGGGGTTTTATTTCGTTAGGTTTAATGAATGTAAGTCCCCCTTCTTTATGCTTAAGAAAACTGCTGATTTTACAAATTCCTGGGCTAAGCTTCAAGTGCCTCTCAAGAAATAGTTCCAGCCATTACTGTCCTCTTGAAAAGAAATAATTTTTGTGAAGTTCTTATACATCGGAATGCCGAGTAGTATTTATGGCCTCTTGACTCTGACTTCCCCTAGTTCGTTAATAGTCCTTTTAATGGCATTTTCCTTTTAACTTGTCAAACTAACAGGAGTTTATGTGTTTGAACTGACCACCTGCACCCTCTTGCAATGACTTTGTGGTCGCTCTCCAGTGAGCTCAATTCCGTATTGCTTGTCGTCTTTATAAAATTTTAGAATATCTTTCTATAAATGGTCAGGAGTTCAATCTTGTGCCAGTCCCACATGGGCACAATAAGGCAGTCTTTACCTGCATCAAGTTCAACTATCCCCCCAGAAATTATTTGGAGATGCGCCCCTGAAGAAAGCTTATTTGAGTACATGTATGTAAAATGTAACCCAATGTAGTATGTAATACTGTATATGGATCCAATATGACAAGGGAGAATATGTTAAATTTATTTAGGGCCTTGATGTAAAAAGACACTAAGGTGGGTGAAAATAACTCAGCACAGGGGAAATTCATAGCAGTTAAAAAGGTTAAATGGCGTCTATAAAAGCCAAAGTTGTTAAAATGGACGTAAAATCAATAATGTTATTATAAAAGCTTAAAAGTCAACATGCCCAGAAATATTTTAATATTGTTCATTTCATGTATGCTAGTTAATTTATTCACACATGCACACACCTTGAAACAGCTACAGTACATAAATACTGAAGTGGAATTAAGATTAGTAGGCCTATAAACGTTTGGTTTATTTTTTACTGGATTGATATTATCCTCAGATTTTTTAAAGTTGTGACATACTCCTCTCACTGACAAAGAGAGAATACATTCCGAACGGTGGTACAACCATTTCTTGCCAAGCTTATATGGTTTGTTATTGCACTTGTAGGTTAACACAATGCTCATTTACGGGTGTTATTATTGTTTACTTGAGTGTAACATCTGACCAGGCCACGCCAACTCAGGTGCTTCGCAAGCACCGGCCGGCACCGGCAAAAGCACGGGTGCTCTGCTGTAGCGGCAGAAACAGCACTGTTGTGGCAGAAGAATGAGAGGAACGTGTAGTGGCAGCGCCAAGCGAGGCGAGAGTCGTGTTGTTGTTTGGCGAATGGAACTGGGCAAATCAGCACGCGTCAGTTGGCGTACCGGTATTAAACAAATAATAATAATAATAATAATAATAATAATAGTCTAATAATAATGTGAATTTTGTGTACAGACGGAAATAATACTTTTATTGCGCTCCTGATTTCGCACTAATTTGAACATTCTTTGTTTATCATTGGCATCGCTTTGAAGCCACTAATTTTCTGATACTTGGAACAATCGGTTTGGCAGTTGCAATCCGAAGTAGGCTATAGCTTCCAAGCAAGCATCAGACAAACTTGACCTTGTTTTTGTTTTGTTAATATTCATAATTGAAATTCACAAACGAAGGTTGTTCCAAACGTAGCAAAAAAAGTCAGGGCAAGGGCATGAATCCTCGGGAATTCTTGTACTCAACACGTTTATAAAATGAAATCAAATCACCATTGTAATGTTAATAGCGGTCTGTCAAAATTGAATCGCACTGTAGTTTTAACAGCTCAACTTAGAGATTTGATGGGGCATCCTCTACCGCCACTACATGGGTAGGAAAGAGGTGAGGGAAGTGAAAAGCACCGGTGCCGCTCGGTGCGGCACCAGAACGTGCAAGCTCTAAGTGCTCGCGATGGCGTGGCCTGATCTAGACCATCTTGCCCCTGATCACTCGCAATTTTTTGAAGAATGAAGAGAAAGAGCTCCAACCCCTCAGACAATGACGATTTCAGGGGGAAGGAAAGAGAATCGCCGTGAAAGGTGGCAAAATGAAAGACGCCTTAGGCCTCCATACGTAATACAATAGGATTATATGAAGAACAAGTTCTGGAGAGATAGACAAGGAAGAGGAACAGCCCAAATCAGCTGGTCGACAACACGTGAACTCATGGGGGTAGGAGAGATGAAAAGGAGGATAGTGAATCATAAAGTGGAATCAATGGGCTAATATCACGGCCGACAACAAACGTTCCACAAGTTATAAGAACCTGAATGGTGGTGGTGGTGTTGGTGGCAGTGAATTTTGTTTTAAGGGGTGGAAGAATCAACAGTAATAGCAATAAACATTATGATAATAGTTGAATACTCACGCCAGCTCATCCTGCACTTGGTGTAGCGCTGATCCTAGAAAGCGCTCCACGTCCCCCGACTGTGCCATTACGATCCGCATCCGTTGCCTGGCGATCTCGAGCTGTCGCTCACTGGACTTCAAGAGCCCACTCAGTCTCCTGATCTCAGCCTGGTCCTCACTGTTCCTCTGCTCCCAATCCTTCTCTATCTGGTTGTAGTGCTTGGCTTGACACTCAGCCTCTTGTGCAAACCTCTCTTCCATTGCGACGCTTTCCTCTCCAACTGCAAGAAGCACACAGTAATTGGATAAGCTGGTACTGGATTACTTAGCGTATGACCTTTAGTGCCGTGAGTGTCCGAGGACATCTTCGGCTCTCCAAAGGCTGCAATTGCTTCAACCGGACACCCATAGGGTGAGCTACAAGTTCCGGTCAATATCAAGTAGTTCCAACTTTCGCTACCAGATGTCACTGACACCTAGTGGTGAACGTTGGAACTTTAATAGAGCGTTCCAACGAAATCTAATCTAGAAATTTAGCTTCACACAAGTTTAGTTAGCGGAAGGATCTTTTACATATCATAAATCTCTTCTACTTTATAGAATCTACTTGATATGGATGGTCTATTTTAAATGTAGTGTCCATTTCACCAAGGCCCGGGTACACCAATGCTGCGTTAACAGGCCGTTTGTTAATGCCTCGTTGATCTTAACATCGGAATTAAACTCTCGGCATTTTCTAGCACATTCGCTGATTAGCATTAACTCAGGAACCATTATTGTTGAGGGATGTACAAATGTATTGAAAGACAATGAATGTGGCGGTATTTGTATATTCTTTGGTATAATCAAGCAGGCCGTGAACTGCAAAAAGCTTATAAGTTATACAATTCTTGGTTAAAAACAAAAATGGCTAACGAAAAAGAGAGGAAGAAGAGCCGGGACCAAATATTTCTTGGGATGAAAGTACTTAAGTATCGTGCCCATCTACCCTATGGGATCGGAAGTAAATGTTCCCATGGATAGTAATAATAATAATTAATGTCAGAAATTTATATATAGAAGGGACAATGACAGGAACGAACCCTGGTCACATTAGGATACATGACATAAATTCAGAGCTCTTTTTGCATACCAGATGAATAAATGTGAATAATTTCAAGACAATATTGATCATCTGAACAAGCAGCTAGAATACGGATATCGTTGAATTTGAAATTTAGAGACCGGGAGAGAACAATAGCTGAAGAAAGGAGGCAATCACATGAGACGTGACTTTAAACATATGCGGGTGATTTCCAGCAAGGAGTGGCCGACCGTTTGCTAACGACTTGGTGCAAGTGAGAAATAGATACTGCATCGCACTATCTGGAGCAAACAAAAAAGCTAAGCTACCCTCAATGATGTAAAAGGGAGGGAAAATGACTTGTTCACTCGGGCATGGGTGAGCATGTTCACAGCTACTAGTGAATTGCCTGGAGCGGAGATATTAATTAAAGGCCAGGAGAGGAATGTATCTGTTTGCGGTTTGAAGTGAGTGGCTGATTTCAAACGAGCCTGGGTTGGAGAGTTCGGGGAAGTACGGACTAAGTTAGTGGCGTGGCCTAAGCCAGATAAATATCTCGCGAACCCGCGATCAGATCTTCATGGGAGCAAAACTAGGATTATCTCCTGATTTTATGCTTTACTCTGCAACCTGAGGAGTAAATTTTAATTAATAAGTGAATTAACTCAAGTCGGAACTATATAGACCTAAACGCCATGCTCAAGGGATAAGCAGTCAGTTTGAGAAATCTATTGAGGCAACCTCCATGCTAGTCAGGTAGCCGAAATCCTCACAAAAAATCCGTGACAGTGAAACCGTCCCATCCCTGATGAACCCCCTGTTCGCTTTGCAGGTGAGGCTGACTGGGCGAGGCGCTAGACCCGCCTCCCCAGTTGTATCCTCATACCCCATGTCAAGCTTCAGGACACTGCCCGTAGAGGTGGTAAAGGTGGGATCCCTCGCTGAGTCCATGGGAAAAGCCTACCTGGAGGGTAAACTGACTACGAAAATGAAATAACACACACTAATACAGTCATCAATTAACACCGGTTATCAGACAGATTCTACACATATCCAAAGTACACGGGGCTACATGACCGCGTTGTCGCAGCCCCTAAACTGAGGAACCAACCAACCATCAGCCCAGTTATAAGTGTCATCTTGATGAAGCATTGCAGACGCTCCCAAGTAGTCTTGCGCATAATAGTTCGCGGCTGGGAACGATCAGTTTAGTTCGCAGCTCCTTAGTGAACTATTCGCTCTTTTAGTTCGTTAGCTCCCATCTCGAATTCCCTGTAAGACAGATCGTTCGCTCACCTTGCTGCTGCCACTGCACGCGCTCTTTCTTTGTTATAGCAGTCTGTCACCAGTGATTGCTCATTCACATTGCTCTCGTTTCAAGCAATACTGTAGGCTACTGTAATAACAGTTACTATGCTCGCTTCACGTGCAGTTCGTGTATTAGATATTGACATGTTGCGTAGGTAGTAATGTGTTTTACATTTTGATATTCGAAGATAAAAAATACAAAAATATGAGTATTGAGACATTAGTGAAATTCCTTATTCCTTCCTTATTTCCTTTTATTCCTTGTAGGAACATAGGGTAGCTACAAACTTCTTCCATCTCATTCTATTGTTGGCCATCCTTTTAATTAGGGTTCATGTCTTTCCTTCTGAGAAAATTTCTCTTTCTATTGTTTCTAAAGCCAAAAGTCGTCATTTGTTTATCATTAGTGAAATACCGGTACCGTACCTAAAAGAAAAACAGTATGGACGATGTGTTGGTAGAAGCATACACTTATTATTCTCTTTATGTTTTTCTCGTGTGGGGCCGATAACCTAGATATTAGGCCCTTAAAACAACAATTATTATCAACATTTTTCGCGTATATCGGCGCGTCACCATCCGATTCCATTTTCCACTTGTCACTAGGTGATGATAAGACGTACTCTCCCCCCCCCCCCCCCCCCCCCCCCCAGCAATTGTTGTTTCATTTCTTACTGGGTTCGTGATATTCATTATTTGGCTGCTCTGAAACCGTTGGGTACATTATCTTTATGGGATGAATGGGAGGAATAGTTTTTTTTAGTTCAGAGTTTTAGTCCATAGAAGTTCGCTTTTCTTTGTGAATCATCATCATAATGTTCATTTCTTAAAAACAGGTAAAAATTAGTTGTATCACAATGTATTGACAAATATAAATATCTACCAGTTCATTAAAATGGTAATGTTAATCCAGTTCGCCGATTTTCTAAATAATTGGACATATTTTCAAATAATCCAAAATGATTAAGTCAAATAAATCTGTGGAATTATCCCCACATCTAAATCAGTTAACTATCAGTAACTTCAATTTATGAACCGCCACTGTATTACATTACAAATCTAGTAGTGTGTTATACTGTTATTATTATAAACCAACACTGAACATTCGCCGCGCCAAAACTTGACAATCTTGCCACTATCAATAGATACACTCAATCAACTGAAATGACTGAACGAAACCAAGCGCGTGTGATTGTGCAATGAGTGGTGACGTGACGAGCTGACGAGCTACGGTGGACCCGCGCTCTCGCTCTGTTACAAGTCGGTCAGCGGAAAGAGATCGAACGAACTAACAAGCGAGGGATCTGGGAACTAGTTCGGTAGTTTGTCTGTGGGACCCGCTCTTCCGAACTAGTTCGTTCGCGAACTACACAAGACTACTCCCAAGTCGTCTCTAGCATTGACGTCTATCAGGACCAGGCTATGTTGTAAGTGTCGATGATACTAGGCCTATTTGTAACTCTCACCCACCTGGTGTATAATCTTGTTGAAGTTTTGTTGGCGCTTTATAATGGCCCGTGGCACCAACTCGTAAGCATTCTTCATCAGCCTCTGCTTCACCACTTGCTGTTGCAAGGATAAGCCCCTTCTTTGATCTTGGCATGGTCATTGATTGATGAGCGAACTGAAAACATCAGTTCCACGTTCTCATGGATCACTAGCACCGTCTTCCGGGACAGATTGCTGGAAACAGGAGTAATATATTGCATTACATTGCCTTCCGGTGTTCTGAACAACCAACTTCTTAATAGGTGGGCCACAACCAATTTGCAATTCAATAGTATTTTTGATAGTCTATTATACTGAAGGCCACACAGTAAAACTAAAGTACACCTCCTGGCATTCTTGGCTGTCGTCCCGGAGGTCCGTGTTCGATTCCCGACTCTGCCAAGAAATTTAGTTCTGGTCTGAGGCCTGGTACGGGCTACACTCATTCTCATGAGGCAAACTGAGATTAGTTGGGTGGTAACCAGTGTTATTGTGATAGCTGTACAAGCGTGTGTATTCGTAAATTGGGGATAGGATTGGGAAGGAGGCAGCCGTGGCCTTAAATTGGGAGTAGAAGCGGGAAAACCACTTCCAAGATTGCTGAGGTGGGAAACGAACCCAACTCTTCTCAGATTTGCCTGTTTCTCCCGTTCCAGCCATCCTGGAGGTTGTTTTACGTTGTTTCCCCACTCCTACTTCAGGCAAATGCCTGGATGGTTCCTCACTTAAGGCCACGACCGCCTCCTTCCCAATCCTCACCTGAATTGCAAATACATACACGACTACTAATTCTACTACTACTAATAGTAGTGGTTTTTGGACAGTTCAAGGCCCACCACCACCGCTCCACCGCCAAGATGGCGACGGCGTGATATCTCTCGAACGCATGGTCGTATTTTGACGAATGAGGTGTCATTGAACTCGGGCTGATACTCCCTTTCCAATGGACAACATATTTCCACCCCAAATTAAAACCTACCCCTACTAGGGGGTGAAATTGTAATTTTTTAGAAAATCTTCCCTACCAAGTGCGACATGTGCGAGTTTGAATGCAAATATGAAATTAAACGTTGTACCACACAAGAGACATGTGTACGGTGGAAAGCCACTATGATTTAACATGCTTGTTTTTTTTTTATTTTACACATGCCCACTCATGGCTTTTGTAAGAGGGTGGGTTTTTAAAGATTGTGGCTGTAGTGTAGCCTAACCTAACCCATTCCACGAGGGGTGATCATAAAGTATCCCAAGTGGCGCTTGTCAATAGGCAAACCAATAATGAAAGAGGGGCATGTCAGGCTTTGAGGCGAGAGCCCCTGTCATTGTTGACGAGTCCCTGTGGACGGGTCCTTGTTGGCGGGTCCCTGTTGACAGGTCATTTTTGACAGGTCATTTTTGACAGGTCATTGTCGACGGGTCCTTGTTGACGGGTCCTTGTTGACAAGTCCCTGTTGATGGGTCCCTGTTGACAGGTCATTGTTGACGAGTCATGGTTGACGGGTCCTTGTTGACGAGTCCTTGTTGACGGGCCCCTGTTGACGGGTCATTGTTGACGAGTCCTTGTGGACGAGTCCCTTTTGACTAATCCATTTGGACCGGTTCATTTGGTCTGGTCCCTATGGACTAGCCCATGAATTTATCCAAATTATGTCAAAGGGCCAAACTACATTTGTGTGTAAAGCAATGTGTTGAACTGACGTGTTTCGCCAGTCCTTACCACTACAATTTGATAACGATATGAAAAGGAGAATGGATGTGTCATTTGTAGTTTAAAGACAATAATGCACGTTCTTAAGATGTTAAAAATGAGGAGATTGTACGTGCAGTAAGTCGACTTGTTATTTCCTGTGTCATATTGCTGACATGGCATAGAGCGCACAGTTCTGTTGCTATGACTAACGCTGCAGTAATTTGAAACCGCAGGTGTTCATCAAGACAATGGGTGATGATCATGCAAAGTTAGCAGTCATTGGATATTACACAGGTGTTCCTTCCGGTGTCATGTTGCTGACATGGCAGAGAGTGCACAGTTCTGTTGCTATGACTAACGCTGCAGTAATTTAAAACCGCAGCTGTTCATCAAGACAATGGGTGATGATCATGCAAAGTCAGCAGTAATCTGATACCGCACAGGTGTTCCTAGTGTACTTTGGACTGACAGGTGTACAGGAAAGGAATTGCAATGATCTGCAAAACTGCTGACACACAAGAAATCTCAGCCTATATAAGGGAGGTGTCATATAATTCCCTACTGTCTGTCTTTATTACTCGCTACGAGTGAACAGCTATTGCTCAACAGTTTCAAAAATACTTTTTGATGGAAAATCATTAATTATTTTGTAAGGTAAGTACTTATTATTAATGGATTGTAGTATTTTTTTACTAATTGATGTTGAAGTTATTGATTGGAATGTATTTATTGATTGATTGATTTATTTGTTTATAGATAATTGGCGTACCTGTGGGTTAGCAGATTCTAGTACCAAGTTCAGTCAGTGGCAGCAGTTGATAAATTATAAGAGGTAAGTACCCCCCCTCTAATAACTTTTAAATAGCTAGAGCGATATTTTCAAATGTTCACCACTAGATGTCAAAGACAATGGTGTATTTGATAGTCAAAGTTGGAACTACTTGACTATAATGTGTGAAGCTAAATTTGTAGGTTAGATTGATTTAACACTCTATTAAGTTCCAACGTTCGTTGCTAGGTGTCAGTGACAATAATGTTTGTTAACCAATGTTGGAACTACTCGAAAATTATGTGAAGCTGAATCTGTAGGTTAGATTTGATTAACGCTTTATCAAGTTCCAACGTGCACTACTAGGTGTCAGTGACAATGGTACCTAGTAACTAAATTTGGAATTACTTGACCATAGTGAGTGAAGCAAAATTTGTAGGTTAGATTTGATTAACACTTTATCAAGTTCCAATGTTCACTACTAGACGTCAGTAACAATGGTACCTGGTAACTAAAGTTGGAACTACTCAACAATGGTGTGAAGCTAAATTTGTAGGTTAGATTTGATTAATGCTCTATTAAGTTCAAACGTTCGCTGCTAGGTGTTAGTGACAATGGTATCTGATAACTAAAGTTGGAACAACTTGACCATGGTGTGTAAAGCTAATTTTGTAGGTTACATTTGATTACCGCTCTATTAAGTCCAAACGTTTGTTGTTAGGTGTCAGAGGGAATATTTAAAGACTTAACCTCAGCTCACCTAACATAACCTAACTTTACCTAACTTAACCTTGTCACGTGTCATGTTCTACAAGTTTAGACTTGCTTTAAGACTGGCTGTGACGTCACACTTAGCCTACTTAACTGGCGGCTGCTGGTTTCTCTCACGTGGCATGTTCTACAAGTTTAGTCTTGCATTAAGACTGGCTATGACGTCACACTTAGATCACTTAACTGACGGCCACTGGTTTCTATTATTTAAAAACAAGAGATCAAGAAAAATGTGGGTTTAACGCTCTATTAAGTCCTAATGTTTACTGCTAGATGTCGGTGACAATGGTATTTGGTAGCCAAAGTTGGAACTACTTGACCATGGTGTGAAACTAAATTCGTAGGTTAGATTTGATTATTGCTTAATTAAGTTTCATTGTTCACTGCTAGGTGTCAGTGACAGTGATATATTTTAGTAGTCAAAAAGTTGGATCAACTTGAAATTAGACTTGGTATGAGTTCACAAACGATTAAATTAAATACCCTGCTACAACCATTGACTATATAATTAAACTATTTATATTTTACTTTGTTTTATCTTTTATTAATATTGATGATTTCTTTCTTTTATAGGTAACTTGGAAAGTAATCATCATGTTCAAGTGTGGTGACTGTAAGGAACAGTTCTCAAGACCTGACAGCCTTCAACGTCATGCAAGTACTAAACATAATCACAAAATGTTTGTATGCAGTCATTGTGCTACATCATTTAACAGACAGGATAGTCTTACACGACATGTAAATTTAAAGCATGTCAGTACAGCACCTTTCTCATGTTTAGTTTGAGAACTTGTTTCTTTTTGTTGCTGTAAAGCGATATCAATCCCACATGGTTGAAGCGCATGGTGAACAACAGGAATTAATAACTGTAAAACCATCAACTAGCACAGAACCTTTAAACAAATGTGACGCTCAAAAGCACAAACGTTGTGAAAATAGTTGTGCAACAAAAAGGAAGATAAATGGTGAACCTCCAATAACACATTGTAATGTATGCAATATTGATATACCTTCTTCATTGATTCAGGGACATTTGCGCAGTATTCATCATAAAAATAACGCTTGCCATGAAAGAAATTCTGCTAATATTCAACAAATTGGTAGTGCGTTTGAAAGTCGAATTGCTAGTTACAGACTTCATTAAATTAATTAATCGGTATTCTGCCCGAAGGCAGGTCCGAGCCTCCGAAGAGTCTACCCCCAGCCGGAGTTTACGTGCGGTAGGGTGGCCAGGGCCTTTCCGCTCCTCCTTATGTTGTCCAACAGCGCGCAGTGCCTGGAACCGGCACACCATCCAAGTTCCGACTACGCCCAATGTTGCTTAACTGCGGAGTTCTCATGGGATCCGGTGTTTCAACACGGCTAGGCCGTTGGCCCACAGACTTCATAGTGAAGAAAAAAACTCAAAGTATTAAATCATTTAAAAAAATGTACAACCTACTGTGTTTGGCTTGGTAGAAAATGTTTTAGCAGAGCATAAAACAATTAAAATAAATTTTGTACTCGTTGGACTCTATGTAAAAACTGGGAGTGAAGGTGAAATTACTGATATCAAATCTTTTAATACAAAAAATGTAATTGTTAGTGAATCAACTAATATCAGTGATATGTACCAAGATATTTCAAGTGCTATCATTGTGAAGAGTGAAGAGTTCCAGGAAAGGGAGTCAGGCTGGGCGTTGGTTGAAGTAATTTATTTAGAAACTAACATGAATAAATATAACCCCCTTCGAGCATCATCATATATTGATTTGCCAGGATGGATCAAACATAAGAAAGCTTGTGTAAACGTTATGAATAGTGATCAAGCATGTTTTTCGTGGGCTGTAACCTCAGCTCTCTATCCAGCAGTGGAGCATCTGTATAGAACATCATCTTATCCTCACTATTCTTCAGTGTTAGATTTAGAAACAATGGAATTTCCTTTTGAGATAAAAGACAATAAACGTTTTGAAGAGCTGAACAATGTAGGTATTAATGTGTATGGAATTGAAAACAAGAGCATAGTTGGTCCTCCATATTATACTAAAGAAGAAAAGAATGTTCATGTAAATTTACTATACATAACCGAAGGTGGAAATGCCCACTATTGTTGGATAAAACATTTAAGTAGACTTGTTGGCAGTCAGATAACAAAACGTGATGATAAAAGGGGTTGTGTGATGGCTGTTTGTTATATTTTAGAAAAGAGGATCAACTAACTCAACATCAAAAATGGGGATGTAATCATGTTCGTACGGTATTACCGACTCCTAAAAATAACATTTTAAAATTTAAGGACTTTGAGAAGCAGCTTCGAGTACCATTTGTTATGTATGCTGACTTTGAGGCTTTGCCAAAACCGTTTAATACATGTTCATCGAATCCAACCAAAACTTTTACCAACACTACTCACATTCATGATCCTTTTAGCTTTACATATTATATTAAATGTAGTTATGATGACTCGTTAAATAATTTTGAGCTCTATAGAGAACCTGATGCACCTAAAGTTTTTATGGAAAGACTTGAGAAAGATGCAATCCGTATATCCTCTATTTTAAATAATATCATTCCAATGGAGCCACTAACTTCATCAGAGCAAATGAGTTTTGAAACTGAAACTAATTGTTTTATATGTGGTGAATGTTTAGATACAGATAGGGTTCGCGATCATGACCATTTAACAGGAAAATATCGAGGTGCTGCTCACCGAGAATGTAATTTAAAGTATAGAGTAACAAAATTCATTCCAATCATTCTATATAATGGTAGCAAATACGATAACCACATTATCGTTAAAGAATTTGGAGCTTCAGATGTGAAAATTGATGTGATTGCAAATAATAAGGAACAATACATATCGTATACAAAATACATCAAAACTGTCAATAAAAAACGATAAAACTACGATTTTTAGATTCATTCCGCTTTATGTCAAGTAGTCTTGATAAGCTTGCCAGTAATTTAAAATCAGATCAGTTTCATGAAATTCAACGTGTCTTTCCTAAAGAAGATGATTTTAATTTGATTCGTCAAAAGGGTATATTCCCTTATGAATATATCAACTGTGTGGAACGTCTTGAGGAGTGTTCTTTACCTCTAAAAGATGCATTTTACAGTTCCTTAAACACAAGTCATATCAGTGATCAGGAATATTTACATGCACTACGTGTATGGACACAGTTTGACATTCAAACTTAAGGTGAATTTTCAGACATATACTTGAAGACAGATATGTTGTTATTAGCAGACGTGTTTGAAAATTTCCGCAATGTTTGTAGGAAAACTTACGACCTTGATCCTAGTCAGTATTTTATTGCTCCTGGGTTAAGTTTCAGTTCAATGTTGAAAAAAACGAAAGTTAAATTTAGAATTGATGACTGATATAGACATGATTAATTTTATAAAATCATCAATTCGGGGTGGATTAAGTCAATGTAGTGGACGGTATTCAAAAGCAAATAATAAATACATGCCTAGCTACAGCCCTTGTAAAGAGTCAAAGTATATTGTCTACCTTGATGCAAATAATCAATACGGTTGGGCTATGAGTCAATATCTACCACTGAAAGATTTTCGCTGGCTGACACAACCTGAAATTGATGTCTTACATGTTGACACTCTTAATGATACCGATGATAAAGGATATATTTTAGAGGTAAATCTTGAGTATCCTAAAGAGTTACATGATGATCATAATGATTTACCATTTTGTCCTGAGAATATGAAATCTCCATACATCACATCACGAACAAAAATGTTAATTGCTAATGTAAATGATAAATGTAAATATGTAATACATTATCAAAACTTGAAACAGTGTCTACAGCATGGATTGAAATTAACTAAAATTCATCGCGTATTGCAATTTCATCAGTCAGCATGGCTCAAACCGTATATTGATCTAAACAATAATTTAAGAACACAGTCAACAAACGCGTTTGAAAAAGATTTTTATAAACTCACGAATAATAGTGTTTTTGGAAAGACTATGGAGAATGTTGATAAGCGAGTTGATGTAAAGCTGAGAACAAAGTGGGAGAATGATGGTAAAAGGTATTGTGCCCTACACCAAGAGACCATGTTAGGTTGACGCGTGTATGGATATGGCAACATTTTATGCAACCGACCTGCGGTTACGTCATGCAAGCGATGTGTGTGTCCACGTTGCCGGTTCATTGACCAGCGGTCACATCACGCAACAGGTGACTGATTAACGCCAGAGCGCGTGCGCGGAATAACCACGTGACTGCCTCAGTGCAGCGGTGAGTTCTCGAGACTCAAATGTGGACAGAAAGATTTTTGTGTTCTAAGGAAAAGTATCGCAGCCATGCGTGAGGTGGATTTATCCATCGTGTGCGGGGCGCATCGCAAGTTAACGAAGAGCATGGTACGGCTTTGTGGACAACGGGAGCGCTAGAATACGAATCTTGAAACCTGTGAATATAAAATGCACTGGCATTCTTATTTTTAGCCTACTTTCGATTTTTGCAAAAAATGAAAGTAGACTTATGAGATCACTACAGGGCGAAAAAAAGTGAGTCTGTGTGTGTGTATGTGTGTGTGTGAGTCTGTGTGTGTGTGTGAGTGTGTGTACTCTGAATGTCTGTCCCCCCCCCTATCAATTCGAACACGATGAGCGCAAATTGAACGAAATTTGGTACAAAGGTAGCACTAGCAAAGGACACCTCAGTGTCATGTTTTATATCGCCGCCATCTTGACGGAAACGTAATGGCGCCACACAAATGTTCAAAGCTTAAATCAAATTACGACTAACCTAATGATCCGATCTCTACCAAATTTTGCAACAACATACCTTTATGGGGGCAGCATCCTTTGACCAAACTAATAGGTCATCAGCCTAATAGTTTGCGGATGGCGGCCATCTTTGTGTCAAAATCGATTACCCCTATTAATTCGAACACAGTGAAACCGAATGGAATGAAATTTGATACAGAGGTAGCACTAGCAAAGGGCACCTCAGTGTCATGTTTTATATCGCCGCCATCTTTACGGAAACGTAATGGCGGCCACACAAATATGCAAATCTTAAATCAAATTACGATTAACCTAATCATCCGATCTCTACCAAATTTTGCATCAACATACCATTATGGAGGGAGCATCCTTTGACCAAACTAATAGGTCATTAGCCTAATATTTTGCGGATGGCGGCCATCTTTGTGTGAAAGTCGATTCCCCCTATTAATTCGAACACGGTGAAACCGAATGGAACGAAATTTGGTACAGAGGTAGCACTAGAAAAGGCCACCTCAGTGTCATGTTTTATATCACCGCCATCTTGACGGAAACGTAATCGCGGCCACCCAAATGTTAAAGGCTAAAATGTAATTACGACCAACCTAATAATCTAGTCTCTACCAAATTTTGCAACAACAAATCTTTATGTGGGAAACATATTCTGACCAAACTGCTAGATCATCAGCCCAATAGTTTGCAGATGGTGGCCAAGTATGTGTGCAAATCGATTCCCCCTATCAATTCAAACACGGTGAAACCGAATTGAACGATATATGGTACAGAGGTAGCACTAGCAAAAGGCACCTCAGTGTCATGTTTTAAATCGCCGCCATCTTGACGGAAACGGAATGACGGCCACCCAAATGTTAAAAGCTTAAATAAAATTTCGACCATCCTAATAATTTGATCTCTACCGGATTTTGCAACAACATGCCTTTTTGTGGAAAGCATCTTATGACTGACTACAAGGTCATCAGCCCAATAGTTTGCAAATAGCGGCCATGTATGTGTGCAAATCCATTCCCCAGATCAATTCAAACACGGTGAAACCGAATTGAATGATTTTTTACAGAGGTAGCACTAGCAAAGGGCACCTCATATTCATGTTTAATATCCCTATAGCACGTTGTATTTCAACAAGCTACTACAACCAACTTTCAATTATACTCCTTGAAAAAGACAAAGAGTTATAACAATACCCATGCATTTAGGAGAAAGTAGGCTATATGTTCTTTACTGAACATCTTGTTATATTTTGGAGTTATGCAAAAGGGCCCTATGGCCATGTATGACTGGCTATATTAGTTCGTGCTTTTCTACCTGGCAGAATGGGAATTTACTGCTCAAGTCGCTCGGCAGAGGCTTGTTATGAACTTGTGTATTCGAAGGTCGAGGCAAGCTTTTAAGATCACAGCGTTTCGGCACTTACAATCTGTGCTAAGTTGGTCGTAATTGTACTAATCCTTGAGGAGTACAGAACATTATCGTCGCGGTGGACTGGCCTTACACGGGGTGGAGTATCACCATTTCTATTGAAATAGGAGCCGTGTACCACATAAGGACTTGTGAAATCCGTCATGGAGCCAGAACCTTTCCTAACATGCGCAAATTTGTTGCCGTATTATTTCAATCCGAACTTTTTCTCATTTAACATGGGTAACTAGACCGCCACGAGGAGGCTCGAGAGGATGATTTAACCACCAATGGGAGATGCAGATTTTGTGGGAAGCCGCATTCGGACTGGCATGGAACGGTACGGGGAGTTCCAAGCCCGAATTCGGGGGGGAAGAAAATCATCTTACTGGAAAATGGAAAGAGGAGAAAGAAGATGGGGAGGACGGTGGAAAACGTGGTACCCTGCTTCAAGATCCAGATTTGTGCCAGGCTTGTTCCACAATTATCTAACCATATTTTCGACCAGTCGGTGAGCCACACTTCTCCTTATTTAAGTAGAATGGGTAGACTATCTACTCATTTAAGTTAGCCGTTATACCAGTCATGTGATTAATTAGTTAATTATCTAATTAAGTAGGCAATGAATAAGTCAACATTTTGAGATTAGAAAGCATGCTTTTTGGTACCAGAATTTATAATCTGATTATCATTATCAGATGCTCACAGCACTTAAGTGAATTTTAAGGGTGGAATTAGTTGTCATGATACTAGTATGGGACTTCATCGTATTTCAGTTCAAATCCAAATACAATATTTTTATTTCTTTTGCTTCACAAGTTTTAAGTGGACGATCATTATCGTTTGATGATTATGTTGATGATTACTTTTGCTTCACATCGTAATGACCTTCAATATTCTCAAATATTTAGGAAAATTTCTTCTAATATTTCTGCTTGCTGACAGATGCATAATCAGTTCGAATTTGAGATCTCATTGATTATGGTAGGCCAGAATGGTTTTCGAGTAATGATATTCATCCATGGTATAGATTTGAGCCATGCTACCCTATTTTCGATTTTGGATCACACGTTTCTAATTATAGGAGGTAACGACTCCAATTTCAGAGATCGTTCTTTATTTTCAGTTTGAGTTTGAATTCGAATTTGTCTTTGAATTATTTTTTGACACGCTCTGTCCATTTGAATTTGTTGTTCAAATACAAAAGAAAATTATTGGTGTGCTTTCTTATGTGCACAGGTGATCTAAGTTAATACAGTCAGATATATCAGTAGTGGTCGATACTATAAAGAGATGAATCATAAGAATTATATTCACATATTCTGTGAATAATTACTAAGTGCTAGCTTGTAAAATAAAAATAAAATAATGATAATAATAATGTAATATTGCAATATAAACAAAAAATGGATTTATAAGATAAACTGACTACAGGCATTAATAGTTGAAACGTGGACCTACTATTTGATTTTTTTGTGAGAACTGGTCAGTTTACAGAGTCGTGCAGTTGAATAAATTTCACTATGCATTGATCGTGATGGCAGAATTGACTTATTACTAGAAGAATTTTCGTTATCAAACGAGACCACGTAATTTCTTAAATGGATAGCAGACCTGATACGCATTGTTGGGAGTATTTTTTATTGAATTTATACATAAGTTTGCCAACGTCGTAATAATTATAGAAAGGTCTGATGGATATTGAAATGGTTGAATTGATGAATTTATGAATCAATTAAATGGTAAATAATTAAATGGATAAAGAAAGGATTTGTAAAATGGAAAGGAAAGAGTTTGTAAGTAAGTAAATCATTAATTGTTGGAACACATGCGAATTAAGCATAAATGATTGATCATTCCACAAATTGTAGAAGATCATTGGTGTTTGCAATTAGCTCACTAATTAGAAATATTATGCACTGATGAACTGAATTGACCATAAATAAGATTAAATGAAAATGTAAATATTAGGAAAATATAGTTGTAAAATAGATAATTTAATTAAATGTAAATTTGTTAATATTATGAAGTTTATTGAAGGTCTGATGGAGACTTTAATTATTTAGTTATTTAATTATTTACGATTGCGGTTGGCACTTAGGTTTATGCAATTTGAGGTATTTTTTTAGCTAGAATGGAGATCCACATGACTTATTTCCAGGCGAGTTCATTTTTCCTAAATTAATTTGTCTATCCCAAATATGTAGTAATCTGGTCACGTAATTTCACATTTAATTAATTGAGGCACCATATGATGAACATTCTGGGTGTACGACAGTTCCTCATAGTCAAATTGAACACTATTTAAATTTGTATTCTCAGTCAGAAGTCACTTTATAAAATCTTCTAATTTCATTATATCCAAGGTTAGGACCGAGGAGATTCATTGACCCTATTCAACTAAATTTTTCTTTTTCTCTCGATATGAGTTTTAAATATTTTTTGCAGTCCACAGCAAGTAATGAGTTAGATTGAATCCCTGAGGTAGGATAGGACTGGATATTTTATTTTGGTTGTCACTTGTTAGTTTGTGGCCTGAAAATAAATTAAACCTTTTTGATTTTATGAACGTTTTTGCACTTCTGATTTTTCCTAATCTGTATTTTCTTTTCAGTGTTAGGATTGATTTGGATCTAGGGGGAAATTGATTTTCCCAGGTACGCCTCTCCTTTTAACCACACCGAGATCTCTCGAGGTCTCATTCCTCCGGCATTTTTGTTTGTGTGATCAAATTGCACCTAGATCCCAATCAGATTTTTTATGTATGCTTTGACCTCGGTTTTTTCGGCGTGAATCGCGATGTCTTTTGCCGGGCCATCCGATCCACTGTCGATGGACGGGGACAGTATGGTGCGAGCAACTTAATAAGCAAGCCTAACTTCCATAGCTGTTCAATTATTCATGAGGATTTAGTTGTAATACAAATGAATCGCCTTAAAGTAACTTACAACAAACCCATATATGTGGGTTATGCCATTCTGGAATTGTCAAAAACACTTATGTATGAATTTCACTATGATTATGTAAAGAAAAAATATCATGATCATGCTAAATTACTCTATACAGACACAGATTCTTTTATTTATGAGTATAAAACTGACGATTTTTATGAGGATATCAAAATTGAGCTAAATAGGTTTGATAGAAGTGACTATCCCAAGGATAATATTTACCATTTACCTCTTGCAAACAAAAAGGTTCTTGGTAAATTTAAGGACGAATGTGCTGGTGTTGTTATAGACACATTTGTAGACACAAAATCTAAATCATATAGCTATATGACAATTGATGATGTAGTAATAAAAAATAAAAGGAGTAAAGAAGAATGTTGTAAGTAAAGAGTTAGATATAAGTGATTATAAGAACTGTATAGTCAGTAACCCACCTATATTATATAAGAACATGTGTGTATTTAGAAGTAAAAATCATCAGCTGTATACTAATTTGTTGAACAAAGTTGCTTTAAGTAATGAAGACAACAAACGATTCATTATACCCAACACATTTGATACTCATGCTTGGGGAAACAGTCGCATTGACGACTATTACTTTACTTAAGTCTAATTATCACTATATTGTAATATTTGTAGTGTGTTTTATATTGTAATATTTTTGTAAAAACTGTAAGTAGAATGTATAATGTTAGGCTACTGTAGTTTAATAAAAATAAGATAAGTTATACATTTTAGTGTAAAATGTTTCCTTTTTTATATTACGAAAAAGATTTTAAAAAATGTACAGAATGTGAAATCTAAACAAGGGGAATGTAAAAAATGTAAAGTAGAAATTGTAAATATCCATGTGTGAAAAGTGAAATGGCTATCACCATTTTAAAATTAAAAGACATTGTGATCTGGTAAACCTTGTTTTTATTTCACAACAACAACAAAAATGTACAGAATGTGTAAACTAAACAAAGGGACTGTAAAAAAAGAAAAGTGGAAATTGTGAAAAAAAATGAAATGGCTATCACCATTTTTTAAATTAAAAGATATAGTGATCTGGTAAACATTATTTTTATTTTACAACAAAAAAAATACAGAATGTGTGAACTAAACAAGGGGAATGTAAAAATATGTAAAGTGGAAATTGTAAATATCCATGTGTGAAAAAATGAAAATAACGAAAATGGCTATCACCATTTTTTTAAATTAAAAGACATTGTGCTGTGGTAAACCTTGTCTTTATTTCACAACAAATAGGGCTTTACAAAATAGAATACAAAGAAATACCAATTCCTCAATCCTTACAATGTTCATGTCCACTCATCATTAACTTTCCTTTAATAGCACTAATCACAATGAGGGCTGCCAACCTTTCTCCCCCTAAGGCATCACAGGATGTCAAACGTTGTTGAGCTTTTTTTCAATAATACTTTATCCGCCACACATCTTAATGCAGGATGTCTATGGCGATAAGAAAGGTCATGTTCTTTGCACGCTTGATCCAAAGGATTAATAGGTACATCACCACGTTCAGCTTTGTTCCAGGACCACAAAAACGATAACCAGGAAGATGGATTTCAAAAGGTAAGTATTGAATGACTTTGTCAATGACGCCATGACCAGTACAAGTTTGACATATCCTTTTCCATATGTGGAGAAAAGGTTTGATTTTCCTCTTCATCTGTAGACGATGCTGATGTTGTTGCTTTTTTCTCGCCATCACACCCGTGGAATTTGGAAACAAAGTCTTTACACTGACTTTTATGGCCGTGATAGAGTTTGACCAGCTGGCAAGTAGCACACTGTCGCATAGAGGGCATTTTTGCCATGGCCATTTGCTTATGGTGATCATAATCTGTACATGGTTGCAATTCACTTAACACAGGGCCTTGAGTCCATGATTTTGGTATATATTGCCAGATTTATTTCACTGCATTTGCTGCCACATAATAAATGAACGATTTTGGAAGAGCCAATAATTCTTCTTTGGTAAATCTGTCTAGTTTCTTTTTACACACAAAGAACTTTCCAATTGCTTTATCGGTAGCATCCCCATTCTCCATGGTATAATGTAGATGTTTACACGTCGCTTGTAGAAATCTCACTGGTGTCATTCACAGGTAAACCTAGAGTTTTAATTTTATTTAACAACTCACAGCAGGCATTGGTGGTTAGCCAATGAAACAATTGCCACACCTGTGCTAAGGCTTTATGGGTAATGTTGTCACAGGGGCAGCGGTCCATGAGTGTTTGCAGCGAGGGACAGCCCAAGTCCATTAAATCGATACATTGACAGTAAGACGCCAAGAATGGTTGTAGCCATTGACGTTTTCCACTACCTTTCACAAATACCACATGGGCAGAAGACAAGTGGGCTTTCATGACCATGTCCAGGTGCTTATATGAAATGGTTCCTTGCTTCCAGTCTAGTTGCATATGAGTTTCAATCCACTGGGTTTGTTTACGGTCTTTATCACACAATAAATCAAACGCATAGGGCGGTTTAAACACCAAAAGGGTAGCTTGCGATATCCAAAAAGTGGAACAATCGATGTTGGCCACTTCTTTAAATATAAATTTGTTATCTCCAATTTTAAACCCTTGACAGTCAACAATTAGTGTACGCAACATGTTCACTCTTGTCTGGATCAAGTCCAACTGACCACAGACTGACTTCATCCAGTAAGGTGTACCCATGACATTTACTTACATTCCATTCTAGTAAAAAATTAAAAAATCACTGACTAGTCACTATTGAAGTTACGGTATGACAGGGGGCATAAGAAATAATAATATAACAGCAACAACCAATTTTTATTACATTATTTTATTAGCATAACAAGTTTTACTTTCTTTTGTCATTCTTGGATAGGGGCGGTACCAACTCATGCAACAAAAAAGTATTTTATGTTTATAGCGACCATAACACCGATGATATCCCAATGTCTCTAAACTGGGTGTTTTTGACTGTGAGCTGCTCACTGAAGCACCGTTGACACCATAGAGTCCACATGTATCATAACTTTTTTCATCACTCAGAGGCGCGAGTGAGGGGTAACTTGAATGACAGGGTATATTACCCACCATTTTGCACAGGTAGGGGCAGGCGGGTGACCAGCGCTGATGTTCTTTCATGGGTTCATCACTTTCTTCCCACTGATCTATGATGATGGGACAAAAGGCACATTTCACTTCATCTCTTGTTTTAAAATAATAGAATCCAGCGGCCGCCAAGGCTTGAGGGTTTATGAAAGGCACTAGCCACGTCACAAAGGTCTTGAGACGTTGTTCCTCAGATTTTAAGTTAGTTAGTTATTGTTGTTTTAAGGGGCGGAACTACGAGGTCATCTGCCCCTCTTAACACAGATTAAAGAATACAAATTTTGAATTGAATTTAAAATTTTGAGGTGGACATCTAAATTTAAAAAGACCAAAATTTAATCAAACAAAAACAAACAATTAAATAAAAAATAAAAATTATAAAAATAAACAAAAATTACGGAAAAACAAAATATTATCATTCAAAAACGAACAAGTCGTTGAGTCAATGTTCACTGGAAATTTAGATTGCTGGCCCTAACCCACTCTCACTTATAAAGCGGATAACGCGATCAGCAGCCACCGCGTCATCGGCTAATATAAGTTTGAGTGTCGTCTGCAAACCAAGGTTTCTTCGTAAGTCAGCAAGATCCACACACTCAGTGAAAATGTGGGCCACGGTGAATACGGCTCCACAGGTACAAAGTGGGGGGTCTTCCCTTCTCATTAGGTACGAGTGGGTGGATTTTGTATGACCTATCCTTAGCCTACACAAAGTGACGGACTCTCTCCGGGCCCGGAAGGAGCTCCGCCAAACGCGAGTAGTTCCCTTGATCGCTCTCAGTTTACTGGGCAGTGGGTCAGCTAGCCACTGACTCTCCCAAAAAGCCAGAACTTGTAGGCGTAACTGAGAGCGAATAACTCTAGCGGGTACCTCCATTGGTCGAGGTGGTAGTGATACCGCCTCTTTTGCAGCTTGATCTGCTAACTCATTTCCCGCAATTCCCATGTGGCTTGGAAGCCACAGAAAGGTGATTCGAGTGTCAGCGTGGCACAGCCCGGCTAGTAGTTCGTGGATTCGCTGCACTAGGGGGTGTTGCGGGAAACATGTAGCAATTGACTGCAACGAACTCAAAGAGTCGGTACACACGAGAAAGTGGATTCGTGCATCCTGTAGTGCAAACTGCAGAGCTTCATAGATGGCAATGAGCTCCGCAGTAAACACACTACAGGCCTCAGGCAAAGAGATCTTGGTATTTGCACCATCAATAACGTAAGCACAACCCACTTTCTCGTCCACCTTCGAACCATCCGTGTATAGAATGCCAGCGTCCGGAAATTGGTGAACTATGCTGTGGAACTGCCTCCGGTAAACGGACGCATCCGTGTTCACCTTAGGACCTTGGTGAAGATCTAACCAAATTTCCGGACGCGGGACTTGCCACGGAGGCACCTCGCTAGATGTCCAGATCATACAGGGACCTACAGCCACTCCTATTTCAGTACACGAGCTATCAAGTCTAATACCAACCGGCCGAGTGGCACGAGGCCGGTTGGCGTACCCCTGGTGGTTTTGGGTACCGAAGAGAGCTTGATAGGTCGGGTGTTGCGGCATTTGACGCACATTGGCAGCATATGCTAAAAGCATATGTTGGCGTCTATAATTTAAAGGTGGAACACCCGATTCGGCGAGTAGGCTGGGTATCGGGCTGGTCCGGAAGGCACCGGTAGCCAGCCTAACGCCACTATGGTGGATACTGTCCAGCATTTTCAAGGTTACCGGCCTTGCTGAACCGTATGCCGCAGAACCATAGTCTAGCCGGGACAGGACGAGGGCTTGGTAGAACCGTGGCAGCACCGCACGGTCAGCCCCCCACGTAGTGCCGCTAAGAAACCTGAGCATGTTCAGTTTCCTGAGACATGTCATTTTCAATTGCCGTATATGGTGCTGCCACGTTAACTTGCTGTCAAAATGGAGCCCCAGGAAGCGATAAGTGTCAACCAACGGCAACGCAGCATCCCTGAGATGTAGTTCAGAGTGTAAATGTAGCCTCCGTAGCCGACAAAAATGGACGACGGAGGTTTTCGCTGCTGAAAAACGAAAACCCCGGTCGTGAGCCCACCTGTCGACCCGGTTGATAGCTAGCTGCAATTGCCGTTCCACGACTGCCATACTTCCAGAGCTGTAATGCAGAGTTAAATCGTCTACATACAACGATGGAACTACCGCGGACCCGGCGGCGGCAACAATGCCATTAATGGCAATCGCGAACAAGGTGACACTCAGCACTGAACCCTGAGGAACTCCATATTCTTGGGTATAGTATTGCGATAATGTCCTACCGACCCTTACACGGAAGAGTCGGACGGACATGAAATTCGCAATGAAAGTCGGTAAGTTACCACGGAGTCCCCACTTGTGAAGGGTGGAAAGGATCCCGTAGCGCCATGTGGTGTCGTAGGCTTTGTCGAGGTCAAATAAAACCGTGACTAGGTGCTGCTTTCGGAAAAAAGCCTCCTGTATGGCGCTCTCAAGTCGCACCAGATGGTCAGTGGTGGACCTATGAGAGAGAAATCCACATTGGTACTCAGACAGGAGACCTTTATCCTCCAAGAACCACACCAGTCGACGGTTCACCATCTTTTCGAGCAGCTTACATAGGCCATTTGTCAAACAAATGGGCCTATAGCTGCTTACAAACTTGGGATCCTTTCCAGCCTTAGGAATCGGTATCACGATCCCCTCTCGCCATTGAGATGGAAACTCCCCTTCAATCCATATACGATTGAAGATGATCATCAGTTTTTTTAATACTGGATTCGCACAGATGTTTTAACATTTGATTATGTGTGTTATCCGGTCCAGGAGACGTATCCCTGCACAGTGCAAGCGCACTGCGCAGTTCCCATTCAGAGAATGGTACATTATAGGACTCCGAAGCAGCAGTGGCAAAGGACAAGGGGTGAGTCTCTGCCTCCCGCTTCAGAGTCAGAAATGTAGGATCGTAACTCCCGGAGCAGGATACATCGGAGAAGTGCGAGCCAATGTTGTTGGAAATGGCGAGATGGTCCGTGAATATGTCTCCATTGATGGACACTCCGGGTATTGACAGTGATGTCGGGAGTCCGGAGATCCGACGAAGCTTAGTCCACACTTGAGATGAAGGAGTATGCGCCGTCATGGACGACACATAATTTTCCCACGTCGTTTTCTTACTCTCCCGAATCAGATATCGGGCTCTAGCACGCATCCTTCTGAAGGTGATAAGGTTGGCCATAGTGTTTTGCCTCCGATAGCATTTGAAAGCACGTCGACGATCTTTAATGGCCGCTGCAATCTCGGCTGTCCACCAAGGGACAAGCTTCCGGCGTGAGTTGCCGGATGAGGAAGATATTGTTTCCTCAGCAGCAGCCAAAATACCGTTCGTTATGTGAATGGTATGACCGTCGACACTCTCAAAGGTATCGTCGGCAAACACCGAACGTGCCGTGAAAGTTGGCCAATCAGCCCGACGGAGAAACCATCGACTAGGTAACTCGATGGCTCTCTGGTTCGGAAGAGTAACGAAAATTGGAAAATGGTCACTATTACAAAGGTCATCGTGTACACCCCACTGTAGCAGGGGAACCAACGCACGACTGCACAGGGTAATATCGATACTTGAATAAGTACCGTGTGCAATAGAGAAGTGCGTAGGCTCCCCTGTGTTCAACAGACACAGGTCCAGTCGCCTGATCAGCCTCTCAAAATCTCTCCCTTTACCGCTAGTTGTAGCGGAGCCCCAGATGGTGTTGTGGGCATTAACATCTCCCAGAAGGAGAAAAGGACGGGGGAGCTGAGAGACTAGATCCACCAGCTGGTCGTAATCCAGCTGAGAATCAGGCGGGATGTACACGTTACATACTGTTGGCATTACTGGCAACGAAGTACGAACTGCAACTGCCTCTAGCTGAGTACGCAACGGCACCTCTTCACTAAAGAGGCTAGAGTGGACGAGAGTGCAGACGCCACCAGCGGCCACAGCTCCGTCCACCCGGTCTTTAGAGAAGAGTTTGAAGTGACGCATTGTTGTCTCATGTCCAGGACGAAACCTGGATTCCTGAAGACAGACAATGGTTGCCGAAAACGAAGATACTAATTGTCGTAACTCAGCGAGATGAACAGAATAGCTATTACAGTTCCATTGTAATAGTGCCATGGTGTGGACTTAAGTAGAAGTGGGTCTTCTACTTATGCTTGACCGTTTGCCACCCTTCCCCATCTCTAGTTGGAGATGATGGGGCAGGAGAGCACACCTCAATCTCCACATCTCCTTCCGAAGACGAAGAAAATGGAGCGGGCGCTCTCTTGGGTTGCGCGCGGTCGTCGTCGGACCTCACGGGTCTCGCTCTTGGGGAAGAGTGAGAACGGTGTCGAGGGACTTTCTCCCGGTCCGAAGACTGGGTGTCTGTCCCTGACACGTCCCGAAGAGATTTCTTCTTGGATCGGCGCCGACGTGTGTTTGGGGAAGTAGATGGTCCCTTCCCCACAGACACCGGATCCTTAAAAAACAAGGTCGCTCCTACTGGCACCGCTCCACTGGTAGTGGTGAGAGCGGGATGGCCAGCAGATACGTGAGCAGCCCTGCCTTTAGGAGAGGAAGAGAAACGGCGCTAAACCGTTCCCCTCTCCTCCGCCGATCTATTTTCTTTTCTATAGGGGAGTTCCTCCATACGGACGGGCTTGGCTTCAGCAGGCTTCGCTCCCTTGGTGGTCGTGGGAGCGGAAAGGCCAGCAGAGACAGTAGCCACCCCGTCAGCAGGAGGGCGAGAGAGACGGCGACGAACCGTCTCCCTCTTCTCCCCTATATTTTTCGTATTAGGTGGGCTGGAAGAAGGACCAGCCTTGGTCGGCAAAGTCTTCTTTCCCCCTTTAGCTGGGGAAGACTTGTTCGCCGACCGTTTCGGAGAAGAAGTCCTCTTCTTCTCCGAATTCGCCGGTTTAGGTGTTAAAACCGGCGCCTTCTTAACCGTGGCCGAAGAAGGTTTTGGGACCTCCTTTGGGCTGACAGTGCTCGCTGGTACAGCGAGGGGACATTTCAAACTCGTACTAAAAGAGGACATCGAGGGTACTGCACTGGAAACTTTAACGGCAGGGGTGATTGAGGGCGTCGCTGCAGCTGCAAACGATATCCGAAATTCGGGGGCATTCATATCACGGTACCTCTTGCGAGCGTCGTGATATGAAAGCCTGTCAAGAGTCCTGATTTCCTGGATCTTGGCTTCCATAATGAATTCAGGGTACTGTTTTGAACGTGGAGAGTGACTTCCTTGGCAGTTGGGACATATCGGGGGAGGCGTACACCTCTCGTCACCCTCATGTGTCCTCTTGCCACACTCTCTACATACGGCCTTCGCTGTACACCTGGCGGAAACATGCCCGAATCTCAAGGCACTGGTAGCAGCGCATAGGTGGAGGGATGTACGGTCGCACATCGCAGTGGTACGATGTGACCTTCACCTGCTTAGGTACAACATCACCCTCAAAATGGAGAATAAAAGCGCCGGTATCGACGCTCCTTTCCCCAATCTTTCGGGTGATGCGCCTAATCTTTGTGACGCCTCTCTTTCCCAGATCCCGCAACAGTTCAGCATCGCTATTCAAAATGAGGTCACGATGGAAAATAACTCCACGGACCTCATTCAGCGTTTCGGGCTTTGTGATCTTCACGGGGATTTCGCCGAATTGCGTGCATTACAACAACGCTTCGGTTTGCTGCCGGCTAACGGTATGCAGCAAGAGCTGCCCGTTCCGGAGCTTGGAAATCCCGTTAAGATCACCAAATTTCCCCTCGATTTCCTCAGCGAAGATGATCGATTTTACGAGCTTGAAATCATCCCCGTCTGTCCTGGTAGCTACCAGGTAGCGAGGTGATGTATCTGTCGCAAATCGTCTGTTAAAGGCTTCGTCCCAAGGCGAATACGCCTTGGGATTAGCTCGACACTCCAGAGACGGCTTTTTAAGGGTGCCACCCTGTACAGGTGTCCGTGATCGCTTTGATGGCATCCCGGACGAAATCCTCCCCGAATACTGCCCACTCCGAACGGGGGCTATCACTGTGGGCGCCACCCAGCCAAGGCAATACCTACCTGGCATAGCAGATATTGCCCGAGGTCCCAGTGCCTCGAACAGGCACTTCCCCCTCGGCATGCACAGGATTTATTCAGCTCCAGTATTCGGCCATGCAGGGACCTTCGTTGTAAGGCGGATACTACTGTAGGGTACATGGCGCACCCACCTGACGGGATGGGGCATACCGTCTAGGCTTTCTGGCCAGATGGCCAAGCTGGTGGCCCTTCCCCTAACAGCATGCATGCTTGTTTCTATTGGTCAAACCAGAGCTGGGACCAGAAAACCAAAATCGACCTTTATAAGGCCCGTTCTAAGTCGCCTTTTACGACAGGCAGGGGATATCGTGGATGAATTCTGCCCTCCCCATCCACAGGGGGTCTGAACAAATCAAAACTGGCAAGTTATTCGGCCATGTCGGCCCTATTAGTCGCCTCCTACGACAAGCAGGGCATACCGTGGGTGTATTCTAACCCGCACCCACACGAGGAGATTTTAAATTCACGGGTGTGTCGTCTCTTGATGCTTTAAAGCAAGACATGACTGAGCGGCTTGACGTAGGTTGACCTGTTATTTATACACTTGTCACTTGGTTGGACAGTGGATAATAGTTGACTTGTTTGTGATAAATGATCAAACAGTAGGCCGTCGTATTGGCTGGAACATTATCATGCGTTTCAAAATCTAGTCGACTGTCAATATTGGATGGCTTGACAGACTCTTCCAAGTAGGAACAGTCAAAGACAATCAGCGGCGCCCTTGTCTTAAAATCATGTGGTGACAACATGGGGCAATTCTCTTTTTGATAATACGACCATCGAAATTTAGAAAACAAGTCGTACAGGGGGACAAATTTATTTTTTGAAAAATCTAAATCCAGTCCTTCATTGGGAAACACAGCACCGTTGAGGAAAAGACGTGCATTTCTTAATTGCAGGTGATCAAATTGTGTGGCATCTTTGGTTTGTTGATACTTGCGATTTGTTTGAAAACCCACGATCATGTAGAGAGGTCTCTCTGTATAGCGGGCTGTTTTTACAGACCAACTGTGTGTGTTGGTGGTGGGCAATAGCGGGTACTCATGGAGTGCCACGCTTCTAAATTCCATGGGTAGAGGCACATCTCTCTTTACCATTTTGAGTATGTCCAGTTTTTTGCTACCATTAAGGGTCACATGAGGCACTTTCCATAGCAAGCGTTGTAGTTGAATTTTTGAATCTATGGGGGCATTGTCGTCTCCCTTGAGTGCATTATTATCACTCCTGTCTCTTCACCAAATAAAGCACTTGCCTTGCATTCACCACAATTCGTTGGTGATCTTCGGCAAAGCCTAAAATTAGTTTAAGAGGTAAAAATCCAGTAAAGGTGCCATCCGTGTGTACCATCCTGTCATTGGTCGAGTCAGGGCACCAACCCGCCATGCAAAGTGTTTTACCTTCTTCCTCACTATAAGAGGGATATAGTTTCATGACACTGGAAATACCCACATTTCAAGTGCTATCCACTACGATATCGTTAATGACATACCGCACCTCAGAAAACAGAAAGGCAAATCATGGTTGGCTAACTTGGATGTGGTAGGTGTAGAGCCATCGGCTTTGGTGAGCCGACCTTCGATATGAATGACACTTTCATGCGGTAGGGTGTAAATATCTTGGTTGTTGATAACAAATTGAATTTCATCATTGTTATTGAGTCCAGGTGTTTGAGCTTGATAGGAATGGAGATGAATTCTTACCATTCCTGGTTGCTCCTCGATGTGGTTCGCTACCTCCAGGATAGAATTCATCATGGGGGTTGACGTGGTAACCCAAATGCTGTAAAATCTGCTTGTCCTTAGATGTTACCGTGTATTCACGTGGCAAACAACTAACACCATTCCTAGACGGTGTTGTTGCCTTATACACAAACTTCATAGTGGCTTTAGCACCAACTTGTAAGTCACTGGTGTGGTAGAATCTAGATCAATGAGTTGTTGCTCTCTATTGATCAGTCTTAATGTTATATTACTAATACCACCGACAGCCACAGAATGAAAAAGCACCACTGGAGGGTTTTCACGAATAATATAGCCATTGGGCGATGTTACAATAAAGTCATAAAGAGAATGTGTTGGTTCTTGATAGGTGTACACTTGGCTAATAATATTACACGTCACCGACCCGTGATGGTCCTCAATGAATTTCACCTCATGGTCTGATTCATGTTTTTGTTGGGCTCTAACACGCGTGGTTTAAATCCTAGTAATGGACCAATGGAATCGGGGTGTGTTTTAAAGTCAATTTTGAATGTGGAAAAAATACTGCAGCGATGAGTGTTGGTATTTCCTACAAGTTCAAACTTGTGCGTTCCATCGAGAAATGACTTTAAACCAGTGGCGCCAACTGTATGGTTGATGTCTAGCGGCCGCTAGACCTCAAAGTGGGTGGGTGGGTGTGTTTGGGTGGGTGGGGGAAAGAAAGAAAGAAAGAAAGAAAGAAAGAAAGAAAGAAAGAAAGAGAGATTGATAGATGGAGAATAGAACTAAATGACTAAATAGTTCGTAAGGTCCTGGCACGAACGGTCAGTACCAGACACAAAATAGTGTTACTGAGTTATTGTATTGTTTGTTCGTTTAAACATAAAATAAAAGTTTCATCAATATTCAGCGTCATCCGAATGTTCGCAATGGTTAATTGGGATTTACATACAAACAAATAATCGAGACATCAAATCCTCTAACCTAACGTATGAGTCGAATATCTCTACCACTGCCATCGTAATGTACAGGCCGTAAGGCTCCTACTGTGACATCACGCCTAGGGTCGTTATAGTCGCAGCAGCAAGTCTCACGCAGTGTCTTCAAACCTAATATAAATTCGCTCCCGCTTCAAGACGTAGAAAAATAGCAATGCTATTTAGGGCTGATTGTCACTTCCATCCGTTACCACTACATACGCCTAATTATCGCTCCGCTTGTTCGAATCCGTCCGATGTAGCTGGTATTTTGAGAGTGAACAAAATGGTACATTGCCGGTACATTTACTAGGACGTTGAAACACACAAACAGGGCTAAATTGCAGTATTTTGACATCGAGAATAAGATCTATTCTTGGCCATTTTCTCGTTATTCACCGCTTTGAAAAGGTTTATGGTAGATGCCTGAGAAAACCCCATATCACTCTTGGCTATTCAACAGATCACTACTTAAACTGCTCGTGGATGACAAAGCACAATGTAACCTATCTCTAACTGTAATCAATGCACAGGTCACCCTCAAGGTGACTTAAACAGGGCCTTCCTAACAGCACATTTTCTATGACTCAATCTAACTTGTTTCTTGCATCAGGAATTTTCAATGGGTTGTAATTTTGAAATCAGGTATCAATAACCTACAGTACATACACCAGGTGCTAACGATCCCATTAATGTAAATACAGTAGCCTACAAAAATGCTGCCACGAAAACATTACCATAATTATTCACTTGAGCTTGATCGAGAGACCATTCTCACAAATAATGTAACTTGGACTGACTTCAGTAGATACTGAATACTGGATATCGCTTCTCTGATTTACATACGGTAAGTAACTTAACCTCAGCATTATCATATTAGAAATGTTTCCAGTCCTAGTATAGGCTGAAGTTTGGGAACTTCTTAAAATAATTGAAACCATATTAACTAACAACCTACCATCAGGGCGATTAGCTCTTCTCTCCCGAAGAATGGTATCTTACTTTCAGGGAAATGTTAACACACACTCTTGTATTCCCCGTAATGTACAAATAATTTCTAGGAATGTTGTGTATGCATTACTTTCTTAAATTGTCGCGGTGGGGAAGGAGAAGCAAGCCACATTGTCATTTCTTTCATAATACCGGTGGTTGCTATAAACAAACTTTTGACATACCTGCGACCTGGGAGGGAGGTTTCCTGAACTAACAACATTTTATTACCATCCAAAAAACCTTCTATGAGTCGAAATAATAAGTGATATAGAGGTCCTAACTAAAACATAACCTTCTGTGTGATGACAAACATGCAACGCAACATTTGCGTAGATACAATAACCTACCTACAAAATGAACATTTGTTTCAGAAAATAAATAATCCTCATTCTAGCGTTCTCAAGTATCACTTTTCACGCGGATACTCATTCATAAAAGATATAAACAACACAGCACAAAGCAAAATGGTCGCCATCTCTACCCCCTACCGATCAGCTGATCAATCGTTAAGAGTCGCTGCATGATGGCCTGTACATTATGATGGCAGTGTCTCTACCCAACCTCACACTTCACAGGAACGGAACATTAATGCCGTTGCCGAGTCTTCCCAAGCAAGCTCGTCCAAAGTATCGTTTATCGTTTTGTGAATGTGTAAAAGCTCCGGACTTCTCTGTTTGAAATGCGCGCCGCGGTTTTGGAAGTGGCGCGAGAAACGCCCGAGCCAGCCCGAGCCTGCAAAAGCCCGTCTTAATAGCCTATCAGCGAAGGGGGAAGCGGGGGCTGAGCGGTGAAGAGGAGGGGGTTGTGTTTGTGTTGATGTCGCTGTGTCGTGCGTCGTGTGCTGTTGTTTGTCGTTTGTTACGTGAGTGTGTTGTTGTGTGGCAAACTTGTTATTCGTTTGCCGTCTAGTCTGCCATGTGGCCGAGTTCTAAAGTGTGCCTGTGCGGCAAAAGTGACTCCCAAAAAGGGATGAACTCTAAAAATTGGAAAAGGCACTGTGACTCATGCCAAGTACGTGCCTCCTCCCCCGGCACTATCACCTACGTTTTCTCAAAATGGAATCCTTGTAATCCTACACCGTCTGTTGTGGAGAGCGGCAATAATGGTATGTCAACAGTAGAAACCACGGTAGAAACCGAGCGTGTGCGTTACGTGTGAAGAGATCAAGACCATTGTCGTAGTTGCAATTACGAAAATGAGGGGCTTTGCCAAGGGCTTCTATGTTTTTGGGGCCTCTAAAACCTCTCGCGGAAAAACTCGCCAAAATCATCACCCCCAGTGTCATGAGTTGGTTCAGTACATAGAAATGTGGATGTGTTATTGTTTGCTTACTTGCGTAGACGTACCTTTGGCTCTTACCTATCTCTCCACAAACTGAAAATTTATATGTACCTTGCCGTGCATCCTATCTCTGAACGAAGATTAGTTTTTGAAAAAAAAAAAAAAAAATGCAGAACTGGTGGTGATCTCAAGTCGTGCAAGGCCCAATACATACGGAGGTTAGACGCAAGCGCCTATTGTTGTCTTTGACTCCCGACTTGAATACAATTCGTGAAATCTGAAGCTATGCTGCAAGCTGGGACTAGGTTAAATTGTCTATTAACAACCATAGTACTTAAGGGGTCACCTGCTGAATTGAAATAATATAGAGAAAAATAAGCAGGGAATGGGAAAGCGTTTTAACCCTGGAGGGGGCGCGTCACGGTCTTTTCGACCGGGTGCAGAGATAAATGTTTATAGTTCTTAACGTAGTGGGCCGTTAGTTTCCATCCCCTCAGTACCTTACATTGGACTCGTCCACTGTCAATGTGCGTAAACAGTTCACCCCTCCCGCTCCTCAGTTTCAGCCAGAGTGCATTGTTTAACGGACCCGGTCTAAACCTTCTGGCGCGCCCCATGACGTATGCGTGTTTAAGACACAAGTTTTACTTTTATTTTTCAGTTAATATTTTATTGTTTAAGTGACTATGAGCATTATTTATAAGTTGGTTCATTATTATTTACTTGTTTCGTAACAATAAAAATAGTTTTTGCGTCATTTGTGTTATTTTTTCGCGACCCGGTCGAAAACACCGTGCGCGCCTCCTCACGTGATGATTCTTTCGCGCCCTCTCCAGGGTTAAGTCAAGTTGATGAGAGATTCATGTAGCGGCTTTCTTCTGTATTTCTACGTCAAGCAAAATAGTAGGCTAATTTACGGTACAGTTATTTTTACATGGCATTTGTGAATAAACTATGTAGAATTTACGATGTAGGTACGCACGCTATTACGATGGGCTATGTGGAGTAGTTTCCGTGTAAGTTAGTCATCTGTGTTATGATTTCAACTCAATCAGAATTACAGTAGTTTGTCGATGGCTTGCTTGTTAAAGTTCTCATGAAATGCATAAACACAACATTAGGGTCACTCCGACATGCGAACTCCGGAGTCTATTAAAATAATGATGCCTTATTATTTGGAATATAGTAGACCCCGCCCCACACACACACCGTCTCGGCGCTGCGCGGAGGCAGTGTTGCGCAGCGGGGTGATTACTGTGGGCTTCGCACGGACCACACAGCCGAGCTAAGTTCCAACAATATGGAAATAGCCCCAAACTTGAACTGCAACTTCTCATTTGTTTGAATTTCTATGATGCATTTCATGCTCGCGATAATGTTCGAATTGCGATCGTGAGTTTGATGAGAGAGAGGGCTAGATGGAGGGGGTCACCTGCGAACCACGAGCAACGCGGCGCAGAGTATTGCGACTGCAGCGTAGCGTGGCGCGGCGACCAGCTGATTGTGAGACAGAGACCTGTAAACCACCCCACCCCTACCCCCTCCTCTTCCCGCTGAAGCCCATCGGTCGCTTGCACGCTGTTCTTTTATTTCGACGTTCTATCCATGACAATTCTTTACACTACATAGTGCATATCGGACTCGAATTTACTGTTTCTAGACGGAATATGGTGCTTTGGTTTGAATTGCCGGTACCGGTAACTATTGAGCGATTAGTTGGTTTGTAAACTGTTTGGTTCAGAGAAGAAAATTAGAAGTGGGGGTCAAAACCTTGAATTTTGGTTTCTGCTCAGGTCTAGGTGGTGTGTGTGTGTGTGTGGTTTTTTGTGTTTTTCATTTACTTTGTTTTTGCGTTCTCGTTCTATCAATTCGTGTACATTGCCGATTCGTGCAGACAGTGCCATCGTTTTCCCTCGCGTTCAAGTTTCCTAATGAGATTCGTGCTAATGTATGGTCAGGTTAATAGTCCCTCCCTCCCTCTCCATTTTTCGTTAAACAATCTTTATACGTACTATAACGGAATACACATGTTGACCCCGAGATAGTAAACTGACTTAAGAAAACAGGGCCTAAATTTTGGCCATGTTCCAGGTGTTTTAAGTCTACCGTATAAATACGTGCTTGTCAACGGGCGGATTTGGAGGGACAATAACCGCGCTCTCTTTTTACATTTGTAGTTGGTTTGGTAATACCACTTTTCGGCTTTTCAGATGAACTTGTCAGGTTTGTTTCCTTCATAAAAAGCACTGTAGTTACCATTACCAATCTTTAAAAAATATCAAAATTTTAGTTCCGGTTCCTAAACTTAGTAACACAATTTATATCCGCGACACAACGTGTATTTTATTTTTCATGGCATCTTGCGTTCTATTTCTCCATTCCTTTTAGTAGTGTTTTCCTGAAATTGCCTTTTCTAAGCCATGGTTTATCTTTCTAATTAAAGGACCCAATGCTCCTAATCCAGATCTTGGTATTGACGGTTTTCGTGTTCCTGATGATGGTGGTACCAAAATCCTTGAACCGGTGGTAACGATCCATGAAGAGAACCAAATCTTCGTCCCTAAGATCCCAGGCCCTTTCAGTGTTGAACCTCCAGGATTACTCTGTGAACGTGCAGTATCTCCTGCGTCCGTGGCTAATGAGACGAATGGTGGTGGTACCTCCCCCTCTGACATGGGCCCTAAGGGAGTTGACGCACAAGTAGAGGACCAAGAGAAACATTCCGGTGGTGATAGTCTACCTCCTCCCGGGGATTCCGTTAACATTGCTTCAAGTTGCGGTGGTAGTGGTACCTGCACCCCCGGCTCTTCCAGCTCTCACTTGACTGATAACCAGGACTCGCTTCCCGCTTATCCCTCCAATCATCCCCCTTTAGGTCCTGGTGCGAATGGAACTGGCATCCGAGTAGCGACAAGGTGCGACGATTTGGGGATAACTTCCGATCCGGCAACGTTTTGTAATCTGGAACATTTGACTCCGACAATGGTTAAGTACATTCGAGCAATAGGTCCTTCCCAACCAAACCGAGAGCTGGTAGGGGGCTTCCCCAAGGACAAAGAGGGAAGATCATGCCATGCAGCCTGGTACCGCAAAATGCTTCCGGATGGTGGTGCGGTCCAGCGCGAGTGGTTGTCGTACTCTGTATCCAAAGATAGGCTTTTTTGGTCTTCATTGTATGTTCTTCGGTAATCAGTCGAAGGTAAAGAAAGAGTGGACACGCCACGGATTCCGTACTTGGTCAACTGGTACAAGCTCTATTCTCCTAAACGAGACCAGTGAACAACGTGTTAACTGAAAGTTATCTAGAAGATTTATCCGTGCCGTTACTCCCTTCTTTCGAAGAAGGAAGAAAATTAAAAATAGCCGAAACCAGGGAAATTGTCAAAGAATTAACTGACGTGATTCTTTATTGAAGTAGGCGGAATCTAGCTCTGCGCGGACACCGAGAAAAAATGACTGAAGAACTAGAAGGGTACTTTAAAGACTTAGTTGTGCTGTTGGCAAAGTACTCCCCACCAATGGCTGCGTATTTAGCTTCTTTGGAAGCTAACCCTAAGCCCAAGAAACAAAACTTTCTTACCTGAAATAGACAGAATCAAATGATTCATGCCATCTCTCGAGTTATTAAAAACGAGATTCAAAAGCAACTGTTTGAAGGGAGGTTCTTTAGCTTGTCAATGGATACTACTTTTGATTTATCGAGAAAAGAACAACTGTCTTTCGTTATCCGGTACGTCGATGAAGTGACAGGGAAAGTGCATGAGTGGCTTGTTGCGTTAAAGGAATGTGCGACGATGAAGAGCAGGAACCTATTCTAGACGCTCGAGGACATATGCAAAGAATTTAATCTAGACTGGAAAAACTTGCTTGTCGGACAATCCAATGACGGTGCAGCGAACATGTCAGGCGATTTTAATGGTCTCATGGCTCAAGTTCAAAACTAAAACCCTGCGGCTGTTTAGGTTTGGTGTTTTGAGCACAGAATGAATTCGGTAGTGGTTGATACGGTAATGGCATGTTTAAACGCAAAAGATCTGTTTTCGATTTTAGAAAAACCTTTGTATTCATTTGTTCGTCAAAAGGCCGAGTCAAACTTTTTTGAAAATTACCAAACAAAACGGTATCCGAAAGAGCGAGTTTGTCGACTAAAACAAGTCAGCACGACACGTTGGATGTCTCACGCTTCTTCACTCACTGTCGCTCTGTCAAGATTTGCTGCTCTAATCGGCACACTGCTTCGGGTAATTTAGACACCACTGCGAACCCTTGACCATGAAGATCCAACCGACAAAGTTACACCAGCCGAAAAATCAGCCGCCAGAGAAGCGCAAGGCCTCTTAAGATTCTTGCTATCCGAACGCTTTGTTCTCTCTTTTCGAAAGTCTTCGGAAAGATGGGACCTGTGAGCAAAGTTTTGCAAGGTGTTGATATCAATTTATTGGCAGCTGTAAGTGCAATCCAGCATACGCTCAGAGAATTGGAGCACCTTCGAAACGAGAGAGCATATGAATGTATTCTTGAAGAAAAAGAAGATTTTCTCAGAGGATTTGCTGACTGAATTCCAAAAACTGCCCGATCCCTTGAAGCGGCGCAAGAAGATGATGGTTTGCGAGGAAGCTGCAGATGAGCCAATTGATGAGTCCATCAAGAAATTTCGAGTAGAGATCTACAACGTTTGCCTGGACGCAATAATTTCTCACCTTGAAGATAGATTCGGCAACACAACTGTTGGGTTATACCGCGATTTGGCACTCTTCTCGCAACGTTGTCTACTTGGGGTGAACGGTCGTAGAAACGTTCTTCCTGATGATGCATTCGATCACTTCTGTCAACTGTATGGAAAATTCGCGTACAAAATTCAACTCTTAGAAGAGTATACTGATTTTTCGAAAGTCTACGCCCAATTCAAGAAGGCAGCTTCATTGCCTGAGAAACTGCACAAACAAGATATTTTTGCCGATGTAGATTCTGCTGACGACGATTTCGCGAAGACCGACAAAGGAGAGGGGAATCAAAAACTGAAGAAGGAAGCTCTCTAGAAGAGATTGAAGACAGAGATGTTAACCCAGATCAAGCGGACCCCGGTAATACTAGAAGCTTAATGGCTGTATTTCAAACTATGCACTCAGAAGGCTTGAAAAATGTGTTCCCCACTTTATTCGCCGCACTGCAGATTGCAGTGACAATCCCGGTTGCAAGTGCCACACCCGAGAGAACTTTTTCGATGTTACGCATAATCAAAAACACGCTACGTACGACTATGGGTGATGAGCGATTGGAAGACCACAGGATAATTTCTTGTGAAAACAACGTAAATATTGAATACGATAATGTCATATTAGAGTTCACATCATATAGTAGCATTCCTTCGAAACAGTAACTGTACTAAGAAATAAGGTGATGTAATGAAACTTTTTGATATAGTTTTTTGTTCGGCCGAAGATATTCTTAAGGTGCTTGGAGCGTGACAGTCATGTCCAAAAGTATCGATTTTTCAAAGTACTCAAAAGGGCCAAAAAGAGTTTAGGAGTGTTGTGGAAGGTCAATAGTATAATGCCAATACAAAATCCTTTAGAAAACTACTACCTGAAAGGAGTTATAGGGCTTTGAAAATGACAAAAAGTAGGTTTTAGTGTTTTTTGGCGGAAAAACTGCCATTTTTACCTTAGTTTCCTCTGTTAGATGTCCGGTGACCCCGGTATTTCTTAATGTATTCTTTTTTACCATTTTAAAATCTGTATTTTTGAAGTTTTTGGCCGAAATCTATTCACTAGAACACACTTAAAAACAAACAAAATCATTAAAATTAGCTTAAAATGGCCATTTTAGGGCAAATTTTAATTATTTTTTTTTTAAGTGTGTTCTAGTGAATAGATTTCGGCCAAATCTCCAAAAATAACGAATTTCAACACGATAAAAAAGAAAACGTTAAGAAATAACGGGGTCAATGGACATCTAACAGAGAAAACGAAGGTCAAAAGGCCGTTTATCCGCCAAAAAACACTAAAGCCTATATTTCTGCCATTTTCAAAGCCATAAAGCTGCTTTAGTTAGCAGTTTTCCAAAGGATTTTGTATTGGCATTATACTTTGGACCTTCCACAACACTTCTTTACTCTTTTTGGCCCCATTTGAGTACTTTGAAAAAAAAACGATACTTTTGGACATGACAGTCACGCTCCAACTACCTTAAGCCCAAAGCATTGCGCTTGAAGACAACGCATTAAGCGAAATGAAAACTGGCTGCCGACGAGTAATGTTAGTTTTGAGGCTTCTCTTATTTATCTTTTATCTAAAACTAAGTGAGCAGTATATTGATGTTGGGCACTTTTCACCATTAAATTTTGAGAATATCATAATTCTGTAAAAATACTGTTTTTCCTCCTAATTGAATTAAACGTTTACCGGTACTTTCTGAAAGTGTAGCTTTTTTTAATTCTTTTTTTTTCAGTTCGACTTATCGCTAAAAGTTTCTAAGAATCTTGAAAAGTCTGGTTTGTTTTTGGAAATGGGATTGTTCTCAGCTTTATTCGACTCCATAATGGCATCCATTAGGTCCGTATTGCCAAGAAATGCTATGCCACAAATTTGAGGAAAAACTCCGTCAATCAATACCTTTTATTTTCAAAACAGTTAGATAGGGGACATGTTTCGAGCTATTTTCTTAGCCCTTCTTCAGCCCTGAATGATTGATTGTCTAATTACTACTTAAGTCAGGGCTGAAGACGGACTAAGAAAATAGCTCGAAACATGTCCCCTATCTAACTGTTTTGAAAATAAAAGGTATTGATTGACGGAGTTCTTCCTCAAATTCGTGGCATAACGGGATTGTTGTCGGCACTGGTAAACAATATGTGTGCACAACTCATATGAGGGGGGTTGGAAGGGGTGGGTGGGTGTCTAAACTGTTTCGCTAGACCTCAGAGAAATGCTATTGGCGCCACTGCTTTAAACCATATTCATTGATCAACACCACATAAATGTGTTCATAAATGTCATCTATCGTGTATCCACCAGAGTTCAGGGTGAGCAAACAATCATCATAGTAAAACTTGTTGTTCACATTTTCACGTATGTTGTATATTCGATTGTACGTTTCAAGTGAAACAAGTCCTAAACCATAAGGTCTTTCATTCAATTCAATAGGCGGGTAAAAGTCTAGCCTGACTTCAGGTCCGCGTCCATGCAGTGTAAACGTCTTACTTTCCGCTGACATACTGTTGAAGTTTTTGCTTATGCTGCGTCTTATATAAAAAAAATTAAACACAAACGTCCACACTGTTGGCTGTTAAATGTTTGCTCACGTTTCACATTATAATATATCTTGATCCTGTTTCCAAAATAGATCACTAATTCCATGGGCGGGGGCAAGTTCCCAAAACTGTCAAAGTACCATACGTTGGATCCCTCTTTGACATAAGATACATAATGTGTTCCTGGTCCTCGGTGATCATCCAAATCGACAACAGCACATTCCTGTTTCCAGGGTCATGGGGGTAATTGGTTTCGCATAAACACACCTCGAAAATGAAAACGCTTTAGTTGTTTAGCATAGCTTTCCACTTGCTGATGCGTCAGGGCATGTCTTGCTATGACTGAGGTTAAAGATGTTTTATTTTATTTCGAAATGGTGAAATTCCAAATCCTTGTTGATAAGAGGCTGGCTTCAAATTAGCATTTCTAGCCCCCAGAGCAATGGCTTCCATCGTTTCATTGTGTCGCTGACTTTCTTTTAGTTGTTGCTTGCCCTGCTGTGCGGCTTTAATAGTTTTTGCCACTGCACTGGCACCGCCCAAAAGTGAACCCAGAGCAGCCAGACCAGCGAATAATGCAGGTAAAAATCCAGCTCGTTTGGGGACGGGAATCACTCGCCCTTGTTTTGAACCATGTCGCTAACATTTTGGAATAACATGTCTCTGTGCCGCTCGAGGAGCTTTCCTTATGGTCAAAACATTATTTTTTATTTCGCGAGGGCTTGTCCACGAATGCCTTAAGCCCATGCTTTGCCAATGAGAGGGTCTTATTTTTAGTATTTTTATTCTTTCTTACCACATATCTTTGTTTCACCATGATGATGACCAACAACCTTTCACAAGAAAGTTTAAGTCATAACTATCGTCAGCTTGTTATTTCATGGCTGTATATTCTAATTCCACATAAAGGGGGAAATCGTTTATGGTTTTTCCAGCTTGCTTTTCATCCCATGTCAACATGAGGTGAAAGGATAATTCGTCACCTGCATTGACCATTTCATGGTTATGGACCAACATCCTATGACCGTTTATCTCTACATGTAAATGGTTTTCATCAGGCATCGCGTATTTCATGTGAATGGTTCCCTCATAGTGTAATCGATAGTGGTTTAAACCCAAAGCAAGCACATAGGTCAGGTGCTGGTCATGGAATGGCGGTAAATGGTTCCTATCATTCACAGTTTTTTCATTTGTCAGGTACACTAAAAATATAGATGGAATAAATTTATAAAGGCTTTTCATTTGGTAGGTGAGGTAGCGTTTGGTGCAGACATCATCATATTCTTGTGGGTCTTCCACGTGAATAATGCGGTGATGATTAGCTGTATAGCCATCCACAGTAAGCTGAGGCACTTTGTTATATAATTCATGCACCTTGTTATCCACATACTTTTTTGTAGTAACGTCTGTAGACACTTGAGGATATTTCACATGGGTTAACCGCTTTCCCTTAAAGTCATAATCTCCCTGTTTTGTGCGTGGCACTACAGACCTATCCACATAGTGTTTATTAGCAGGATCTGTGTCTTGTTTAGGATCATGTATGGGAACAGACCTAGCTTTGGCCATCAATGCACGTCCAAAGACATCCATCGTCAACCTGTAGTACGAGTCTACTCTTTCTATGACAAGGTTCGGTTCCATGTATATAGACAGCCTGCTAGCCTCTCTAAGCCTTAGTTGAAATGAAGATTATTAAGCAGCAAGAGTCATTCCCCGTGGGGGACATGGTTTCCCATCTCTGTCCCACATCACGTGAACAACGCCATGGTTCACTGTTTCCATCTTCCATTCGCTGCATCGTTGTGAGGCCTTCGGGATGTGGAAAGACCAATCTTTTGCTGACGCTTATTACAGCGCCCAATGGTCTGCGTTTTCAAAATATTTATATTTTTGCAAAATCTCTCTACCAACCCCTCTACGTGTTTCTGGATCAAGTCATGTCTGGATTACAAAATGAAAATATGGGTTATTTCACATTTTCCATGCAAGAAAATGTTATTTCACCGGGTGAGGTAAAGCCTGATTCACTCATGATTTTCGATGATGTATCCACTGAACGACAAGGCATCATTCAAAGCTATTTCAGCATGGGTCGACACAAACATATCGATTGCTTCTATCTTGGACAAACGTATTCTAAAATGCCCAAACAGTTGATTCGTGACAATGCCAATGTCATTGTTTTATTTCGTCAGGACGAGAGGAACAGTCGTCACATTTATAATGAACATGTGAATCCGGATATGACCTTTCAAATGTTTACAGAATTGTGTGCTAAGTGCTGGAACACTCAACGTCATGCCTGTTTAGTGATTGACAAACAAAGTGAACACAACCAAGGGCGGTATCGCTTAGGGTTTGATCATTTTATTGCTATTTAAGGCACTGTGTCATTCCCTCTCAAGTCATTTGTCAAGACACCATGCGTTAGCAGAGAGTCAATTGAAAAAGCATATTATTAGAGCAAAAAATACTATTCGCCAAAAGTTCCGTCAATTGAAACGATCACGTGCTGATCACGCTTTGTTTATTCAACAACATTTAGCACCTCCGCTAAAAGCCATGTTGAAACCCTCTTTCAAGCCATCTGAAACGCTACCTACCGTTTCACAAGCCACTCAGACGCACCACGAGGACCCTGAGGAAGAGGAAGAGGAACAGGAAGATTTAACTAGTGTTAGCGAGGTTGAGGATGACGAGGAACAAGTGTTTACACCTCAAAAAAAAGACCTCACCCCTTGCAGAGTTTTTACGATAAAAGAAATGCTTGGCCATGGTCGAAACGCCTTGCCCTTCCAGATCGTCGCCGTTTTCACAACTCTTGGCCACCCCTAAACATAAAGCTCAACTGAAAAATATTTAATAAAATATTATGGATCATCACTGGAACCCAATTTCACCGATTTATTTATTGGAAATACAGATACCACATATGGTGTTCGCTATGAGGATGATAGTTTTAAAATTGGGGATTCATCGATTAAATTTGCTCGTACTAAAGCTGTCATTAAAAAGATCAATTATAAATTAACACCAGGACTGTTAAAGCTGCTATTCTCTCGGACCCCCTCTTCCCATGATTATACGCCAGAGGACCTTGCCAAATATAAAGCCATTTTATTGAACACCCATGCCCACAAAAGACAGTATAATCCCACTCAACAAGTGAATGCCAATATATCTCAAAAATATAAAACCATCATTGCAAAAATGTTCCCCACCAGTCAAAGTGGTCGTCGTAAAGTGTCCGCTTCGGGAGTGATATTTAAACCATTAAAACCCCTTGTGGATGTTACCTACTGGCACAATCCCAATAAGCTCGTCCATCGACTACAGCTGTTGCATGCTTCACGTCAATCCGGTATACCTGTCACGATTGGGAAATTCAAGAAATTGAAGAAAAACTTCGAAATGCCAAAATTATTGTTTAAGCCTTCACCCATTAAAGTGGGTATTGCTCATAAGTTGCATCGTCCAGCTAGACGTCACTATCCACGACTTAAGGTGATTTCACATGGTGTGGATGGACTTTGGCAAGCCGATTTAGTGGAAATGATTCCCTATGCTAGTGTTAACGATGGTGTACGCTATATGTTGACGGTGTATGTGTATTCCAAAATGGCATTTGTTCAACCCGTGAGTCGCAAGTCTGGTCCGCAAGTCACCAAGGCCTTTAAACATATTATTCAACAATCCAAACGTCAACCTCAGTTACTACAAACCGATCAGGGAAAGGAATTTTTCAACAAGGATTTCTCCAGTTTTCTCAAATCTAAGGATATTCACGAATACACCACATACAGCAATCTCAAAGCCAGTGAGGTCGAGTGGTTTAACCAAACATTGAAAACCCATATGTGGAAAGCCTTTACCGCTCAAGGCTCATATCGCTGGCTGGACTTATTACCTGAGTTAGTATCACGTTACAATGACACCAAACACAGAACCATTGGGACTAAGCCACGACTTGTAATCAAAAATATTCCGCGATTGGATAAATTGTTTAACCCCATAAAAACAGCAGACCCTAAACGTCATCGCCTTAACATCGGAGACCATGTGTGTGTGAGCAAATTTAAGTCTGTCTTCGACAAAGGTTACACACCAAATTGGGGGACTGAACTATTTCGAATTCGTCAAGTCAACCTGAACAGTCCAGTCACCTATTTACTCGAGGACCTCAACCATCAACCCATAAAAGGCAGGTTTTATCCCCAAGAACTCCTAAAGACAGCGTTTCCTAAACATTACCTTGTGGAAAATGTTTTGAAACAACAAGGAAATAAACTATATGTAAAATGGTTGGGATTTAGCTCAGCCTTTAATTCATGGATTAATAAATTACATGTTGTATGAAACTGTGCACTTTTATTTATTTATTCACTCATGTTGTACTTAACCTATAGTCCTATGTGTGTACAGTCCTCAGCTCCACATGTATTATGAGCAATACATATTTCTTTCTCTCTTTACCTGTGTTCTCTCTTACACCGACTCTCCACCTCTCCTCCCCTTCACCTCCCACCACACTCAAAACAGAATGTGACTTGTTAGCTCTTATCGTGCACGTGCACAGCTAACGTTCAAGGTGAACACTTGTGGTAGGTCATATTACAAATGAACTTGCATTTTCTCACGTACGAACCAAAACAGGATGTGACTTGTTAGCTTACTAGTGGTTTTCACAAGGGGGTTGGCAATAATGTAATCTCGCACGTGTTCACATGTATTTCGTCACTCTCCTTTCATATCGTTATCAAATTGTTGTGGTAAGGACTGGCGAACAACGTCAGTTCAACACATTGCTTTACACATAAATGTAGTTAGGCCCTTTGACATAATTTGGATAAATTCATGGGCTAGTCCATAGGGACCAGGCCAAAGGGACCGCTCCAAAGGGATTAGTCAAAAGGGACTCGTCCACAAGGACTCGTCCACAAGGACCTGCCAAGAAGGACTCGTCAACAATGACCCGTCAACAGGGGCCCGTCAACAAGGACTCGTCCACAGGGACTCGTCAACAAGGACCGGTCAACGATGACTCGTCAACAATGACCTGTCAACAGGGACCGATCAACAGGGACTTGTCAACAAGGACCCGTCAAAAATGACCCATCAACAATGACCTGTCCAAAATGACCTGTTAACAGGGACCCGCCAACAAGGACCCGTCCACAGGGACTCGTCAACAATGACAGGGGCTCTCGCCTCAAAGCCTCTTTAATTATAGGTTTGCCTATCGACAAGCGCCACTTGGGATAATTTTTGATCACCCCTCGTGGATTGGGTTAGGTTAGGTTACACTACAGCCACCATCTTTAAAAAGCCCACCCTCTTACAAAATCCATGAGTGGGCATGTGTAAAAACAAAAAACAAGCATGTTAAATCATAGTGGCTTTCCACCGTACACATGTCTCTTGTGTGGCACAACATTTAATTTCATATTTGCATTCAAACTCGCACATGTCGCACTTGGTAGGCGAGATTTTCTAAAAAATTACAATTTCACCCCCTAGTAGGGGTAGGTTTTATTTTGGGGTGGAAATATGTTGTCCATTGGAAAGGGGGTATCAGCCCGAGTTCAATGACATCTCATTCGTCAAAATCCGACCATGCGTTCGAGAGATATCGCGCCGCCGCCATCTTGGCGGTGGAGCGGTGGCGGTGGGCCTTGAACTGTCCAAAAACCACTACTACTAATACTACTACTACTACTACTACTAAAACACAGGTATTCAGACGAAATTCTATCTATACTGTATATATATGCACACAGGTACTCGTGGATAAATTACCACGATGTTTAAGCCTCTCAAATGAAACAACAAAATTGATCATTAAGATGAGTTAATAGAAAATTAAACAAGTAGTTCCGTGAAGAACTATACAGCCTATTTTCATATATCCTACTCATGTTAATTGCCACTATCAACATACAAAATATCAGTTTGATTGCTGTAATAGATTCGTAGGTATTGAGAACCGACAAAATATTTCGGATGGTCGCCATGTTGGATTGTTAAATGTATAGGCCATAGAGGCATGTACCATTAAAGGAAAATTATTGCGTAGGTTCATTATTCAAACTTCCACTTCGATCGCATAATTACGACACAAGAAATAAAAATTTAATTTTAAAATTCGCACAGCCGCCATCTTGAGGTTATGTAAACAATTGAAATAAATTAGATACAATGTGTATAAACATTTCCTGTACCAAGCGTTCAATGCATTCGGAACATTGAATCGCGAGAAAGGTTTATTTAAATTTTCTAATTCGCTTGGCCGCCATGTTCGTTTTGTAGTTAACCGGTTTTTGAAAATCCTATGGGTGAACTTCCGGCAGTGCCCTTTATCTCCGTACAAAATTTCAGGGTGATACCGCTAATAGTATCAGAGATATTGAATTCCGGTGAAATATTTCTCACAGCCGCCATCTTGTGGTTATGTAAACAATTAAAGTTCGATGTCGGTGCATTACAAAGTGTATATACATATACTGCACCAAATTTAATTGTGTTTGGTTTGTTAAATCGCAAGAAACGTCTATTTAAAAGTCGCAACTTCTCTGCCGCCATGTTGGTTTTGTAGTTACCAGTTTTTCAAGAGTCACATAGGTGAACTTCTAGTAGTTCCCTTTATCACCGTAAAAGATACCAGGGTGATATCGGTAATAGTTTCGGAGATATTGAATGCTGGTGAAATAATTCGCACAGCCGCCATGTTGGATTGGTGAGACGTAACAAAATTTGAAGGGCACGGTCGGGGTCGCCCGGAATAGTGCTATAAACTTACCGCGTTTCATTGAAATCGCTCCAGACGTTTAGAATTTATTAGGGGACACACACACACACACACACACACGCACGCACACACACACGGACAAAAGGTGATCTCATAAGCCTATTTTTTCAAAATTGAAAATAGGCTAAAAATCTGGTCGGGGATTATATAGGATATACTGTAGGGAAGTTATCACACAAGTGTTGCTGTTGCATAGTTTAGGGACTGTGCCATCGCGGTCATGTACCCCAAGTATTTTGGGTGGGTGTATTATTTGTGTGGTAACCAGTGTTATTGTAATGGCTGTACTAGCGTGTGTATTTGTAAATTGGGGATAGGATTGGGAAGGAGGCGGCCGTGGCCTTAAATTGGGCGTAGAAGCGGGGAAACCACTTCCAAGATGGCTGAGGTAGGAATCGAACCCAACTCTTCCCCGGTTTGCCTGTTCCTCCCGTTCCAGCCCTCACACAAGAATTAAATTTCTTGGCAGAGCCGAGAATCGAACCCGGAAATGCGGGGCCACAGCCAAGAACGCTAGCCATTATACCACGAGGTGGTCTTCAGGCACGTGTTTTTCGCAACCTTTCCTAAAATACACCTACCACTAAAACAGGGGCGTATCCAGAGTGAGGGCTGATGGGGCTACAGCCCACTTCGGAATGTTCTTAAAATTCGTAGAAAATTGAGACTTGAAAAGCAGAGCAGAGCAGTCGCCTTTTTTTTTTTAGCTTTATGGACATTTGAGTCACCTTAACCTTAGAATTCTTAGCTGATTTGTTACCCTGGAGGGCGTCAGGAAGGATATCCGGCCTTAAAACAAACCAGCCAATACCAGCCAAATTTGTCGTACCCTAAACTGTAAGCTACTAATTTTATTAATATATGAATTTATTCTATAATTTTAAAGGATGGGATTTTTAATTTTACGTGACCGTTAATCTCGTGATCATGAGCCACAGGACCTTCATTTTTACGAGGAATCCAAACCACAGGACGGGACATTTAACTCCGAAAATCTCACATGCCTTAAACCTTCGAATACCAAACTATTTATTTCATTGCTACCTACACGATTTGGAATATGTGTGATGCTTAATAACACAAGTAGTCTATTTCTTAAAACATAATTATCAGAAGTTATGTATATTAATGACTATTTTAATTTCTTTATTTTTATTTTTCGCATTGAAATATTAATAACTAATGAAATTGTTTCACTCTTCAATATACATTTTCCTAAGAACTTATGTCTTTATCTAATGGTACATACTTTTCAAACCTTCTTCAGTCTATGCAAACTCAAAATATCATACATACTGTACCCTTGGAAAAGAAGCACTACACGAGACAGACATTCGGGGGTGATCGGTCTATAAAAAGTAATATGAGGAGAACGTGCTTCTTATAAATTTCCAGGATTCATAAGGGAACTTAAAGATATAAATGAAATATATGACAGGTTAAAACAAAAACAATTTAATACGGACTAAATAAAACATAACAATAACAATAATCCACCCTTGTGTGATGCCAAGAGTCAATGGTCCGTCACAAGTGACGTGCGAGTGACCCAATAACCCACACTCGACCCCTGGACAGCGAACGCAAAGTCAACAAGCCAGCTGGGAACTTGGAAAGTCCCGCCTGAGTCTTGCTCACCACGTATCCCCAGCCCATGATAGCCGTGAAAAAATAAAAGAACTGGATCAAGCACCAGCCCATGAAAAAGCTACCTCAGAAATCAACTTAGACAGTCGTAAAATAAGGCGTACTAAAATGTCACCTCAAAGAATGTTACAATTTAACAAAAATATCAAAATAAAAGAATTAGAAAAGAAACATGTTTATTGTGTTTGTGCGCGCGTTTGGACAAAGAAAGATTTGAGTACTTGACGGGAATTCACTTCCGATCGAACATACGATTAAGTCGTGAATCCCGTACTGCGAGTTGGAAATCATGATAATTATAGGAATACACTCTAAATGGCTAATATAAATATAAATGCACTGACATAGTCTACCCTTACATAAAAAAAGTCCTCTCGGCACGCCGGAAGGCGGAGGTAGATTTCACCGGACAAAGTTGGGGATAGGCGAAAATAGGCAGAATATGCAGGTTTTCGTAGAAGGATCAGACCACATTTATTGCGTGAAAGTATTTTATGATTGGAGATTAATTTACTTTGTTTTTCGTCATTTTATGCATATTTTAAACATTCTATTGTCTTATGATGACGGTAACCTTCTTGTCATTTGGAGTCCATTTTTAGCCTACTTTCGATTTTTGCAAAAAATGAAAGTAGACTTATGAGATCAACACAGGGCGAAAAAAGTGTGTCTGTCTGTGTGTGTATGTGTGTGTGTGAGTCTGTGTGTGTGTGTGTCTGTGTGTCTGTGTGTGTGTGAGTGTGTGTACTCTGAATGTCTGTCCCCCCCTATCAATTCGAACACGGTGAATGCGAATTGAACGAAATTTGGTACAACTAGCAAAGGACACCTCAGTGTCATGTTTTATATCGCCGCCATCTTGACGGAAACGTAATGGCGGCCACACAAATGTTCAAAGCTTAAATCAAATTACGACTAACCTAATCATCCGATCTCTACCAAATTTTGCAACAACATACCTTTATGGGGGGAGCATCCTTTGACCAAACTAATAAGTCATCAGCGTAATAGTTTGCGGATGGCGGCCATCTTTGTGTGAAAATCGATTCCCCCTATTAATTCGAACACGGTGCAACCGAATGGAACGAAATTTGGTACAGAGGTAGTACTAACAAAAGGCACCTCAGTGTCATGTTTTATATCGCCGCCATCTTGACGGAAACGTGATGGCGGCCACACAAATGTTCAAAGCTTAAATCAAATTACGATTAACCTAATCATCCGATCTCTACCAAATTTTGCAACAACATACCTTTATAGAGGAAGCATCCTTTGACCAAATAACTAGGTCATTAGCCTAATAGTTTGCCGATGGCGGCCATCTTTGTGTGAAAATCAATTCCCCCTATTAATTCAAACACGGTGAAACCAAATGGAACGAAATTTGGTACAGAGGTAGCACTAGCAAAGGGCACCTCAGTGTCATGTTTTATATCGCCGCCATCTTAACAGAAACGTAATGGCGGCCACACGAATGTTCAAAGTTTAAATCAAATTACGATTAACCTAATCATCCGTTCTCTACCAAATTTTGCAACTACATACCTTTATGGAGGGAGCATCCTTTGACCAATCTAATAGGTTATTAGCCTAATAGTTTGCGGGTGGCGGCCATCTTTATGTCAAAATTGATTCCCCCTATTAATTCGAACACGGTGAAACCGAATGGAACGAAATTTGGTACAGAGGTAGCACTAGCAAAGGGCACCTCAGTGTCATGTTTTATATCGCCACCATCTTGACTGAAACGTAATGGCGGCCACACGAATGTTCAATGCTTAAATCAAATTACGATTAACCTAATCATCCGATCTCTACCAAATTTTGCAACTACATACCTTTATGGAGGGAGCATCCTTTGACCAATCTAATAGGTTATTAGCCTAATAGTTTGCGGGTGCCGGCCATCTTTGTGTCAAAATCGATTCTCCCTATTAATTCAAACACGGTGAAACCGAATGGAACGAAATTTGGTACAGAGATAGCACTAGCAAAGGGCATCTCAGTGTCATGATTTATATCGCCGCCATATTGACAGAAACGTAATGGCGGACACACAAATGTTCAAAGCTTAAATCAAATTACGATTAGCCTAATCATCCGATCTCTAGCAAATTTAGCAACAACATACCTTTATGGAGGGAGCATCCTTTGACAAAACTAATAGGTCATCAGCCTAATATTTTGCGGATGGCGGCCATCTTTGTGTGAAAATCGATTCCCCTTATCAATTCGAACACGGTGAAACCGAATGGAACGAAATTTGGTACAGAGGTAGCACTAGCAAAGGGCACCTCAGTGTCATGTTTTATATCACCGCTATCTTGACGGAAACGTAATCGCGGCCACCCAAATATTAAAAGCTAAAATGTAATTACGACCAACCTAATAATATAGTCTCTACCAAATTTTGCAACACCATATCTTTATGTGGGAAACATATTCAGACCAAACTGCAAGAACATCAGCCCAATAGTTTGCAGATGGTGGCCAAGTATGTGTGCAAATCGATTCCCCCTATCAATTCAAACACGGTTAAACCAAATTGAACGAAATTTGGTACAGAGGTAGCACTAGCAAAGGGCACCTCATATTCATGTTTAATATCCCTATAGCACGTTGTATTTCAACAAGCTACTACAACCAACATTCAATCATACTCCTTGAAAAGGACAAAGAGTTATAACAATACCCATGCATTTAGGAGAAAGTAGGCTATATGTTCTTTACTGAACATCTTGTTATACTTGTGGTCACACTGTCCTTATGCATGGTGTCGACACTGATGTGTAACTATGTAACGGTCTGTTACTTCTTCACGCAAAATTATATCTCCCGCAGAGATGTTGGTTGGTTCCTCAGTTTATGGGCTGCGACAACGTGGTCATGTAACCCCGTGTACTTTGGGTGAGTGTAGAATCTGTCTGATAAACGGTGTGAATTGTGATGGCTGTATTCGTCTGTAATTCAGGTAAGGAATGCAGACGCTCAATTTCAAGCAGTAGTTCCTAATGTTGCTACCAGATACTACCGTCAACGACGCCTAGCTGTGAACTTGGCTACTAGATGCCACCGCAATCAGCAACTCACAACGAACGTTGGAACTTCCCCTCCAAAGGAAAGCATACTGAGGGATTTTTAGCACTCTTAGAAAATCTGACGACTTTGGCCGGCTTTGAACCCGCGACATGGGCATAGCAGTTCAGCATGCTACCAGTTACGTCACCGAAGCCGCTTCACACTTAGTCAGATGGAAATCTGAATCTGATCTCGCGCAAGTGCGTTGTCATGGCAACGTCTGATGGCTCATCCCTCATCAATTTAGTAGTGTTGCCATGGCAACCACTGATAGCTCTTGGCATTTTCTTATAATTCCGAAATCATTTTTCTCATCCCTTGGCGTAATGGTGGCTCATATCAAAAATTCTTTCAGACAAAATTTTAGGCAATTATTAGGGGAATATTGTCCATTTTGTACGGTTTTGATATTGTGCCTATTGACAGAGATATGATTAATGTTTCCCGAAAAACCCACTTTTTCCCACCCCTTTGGTCAATGGTTGGTGCTATCAAAAAACGTTTCAAACAAATTTTTGAGCTTTATCCGACACATAGTATGAACTTTGAACGGATTCGATATTTCCTATATTAAGAGAGTTATAGCAATATTTCATTTTTTCGAATAAAGTCCCCCATTTTCATCCCTTTCGACCGATTTAGCCCAGTAACGAACTCGACCGAGATTTTATGGGTATACATATTCGGTAAAAAATTCAAAGTGATTGGTGCAAAATTACGGCAGTTATCGTGTCCATAAGAAACTGATAATAGTTATAGCGATATTTCACTTTTTCGAAAAAAGCCTCCCATTTTCACCCCCTTTGACTGATTTTGCCCATTAACGAACTCGACCGAGATTTTGAACTAACGGTGGTTTTGGGGTCTGGGGGATGTGAAACGCGAAGATATGTCGAAATTTTCCGGAAATCGAAACATGGTACCCATTGCAATAGTTAGCTTTCTAATGAAATCTACCTAAAATACTACCATCAACGACACCTAGCTGTGAACTTGGCTACTAGATGCCACCGGAACCATCAACTCGCAACGAACGTTGGAACTTCCCCTCCAAAGGAAAGCAAACTCAGGGTTTTTTAGCACTCTTAGTAAATCCGAAGACTTTAGCCGGGTTTGAACCCGCGACCTTGGGCATAGAAGTTCAGCATGCTACCAGTTACGATACCGAAGTCGCTTCCCACAGACAGATGGAAATCTGAATGTTATCTCGTGCAGTGGCGTTGTCATAGCAACTGCTGATGGCTCATCCCTTATCAATTAAAAGTAAAGTTGTCATGGCAACCTCTCTTGGCACTTGGCATTTTCTTATAATTTAAATCATTTTGCTCACCCCGTGGCGTAATGGTGGGTCATATCAAAAATTCTTTCAGACAAAAGTTTTAGTTAATTATTGGAGAAATATTGTCCATTTTGTACGGTTTTGATATTGTGCCTATTAACAGAGATATGATTAATGTTTCCCGAAAAACCCACTTTTTTCCACCCCTTTGGTCAATGGTTGGGGCAATAAAAAAACTTTTCAAACATAAATTTTAGGGTCTTGTCCGACACATAGTATGAACTTTGAATGGATTCAATATTTCAGATATTAAGAGAGTTATAGCGATATTTCACTTTTTCGAAAAAAGCCTCCCATTTTCACCCCCTTTGACCGATTTTGCCCATTAACGAACTCGACCGAGATTTTATAGGTATACATATTCGGTAAAAAAATTAAAAGTGATTGGTGCAAAATTACGGCAGTTATCGTGTCCACAAGAAACTGATATATATATATATATATATACATATATATATGTACATACATAAATTATATATAAACTTTTGAACTGACGGTCGTTTTGGGGTCTGGGGGATGTGAAACGCGAAGATATGTCGAAATTTTCCGGAAGTCGAAACATGGGACCCATTGCAATAGTTAGCTTTGTAATGAAATCTACCTAAAAGTCAATTATACACGAATTGTATATTTACACTATTTGACTGCCGATCAGTCGGTCTTAAGTCATACAAAACAAAAACAGAGCACCCACGTGACAACAAGGATATCGGTACGCCGTCTGCGACCTTTAAACTGACACATAACAATGCTTGGCAGAAATCCAAGCAACAACAACAACAAAATTTACATGCCCCAGCGTGCTGAATACAAAAAATTACAAGTAACACTTCGATTAATACGGACTGAAATATTTAAATACGGGCATGGGCAACTTCCCAATAACATCAAAAATCAAGCTATAATTTTGCCAGGCAAGCAATCTACTAAATAGTGAAAGGAATTGCATAGCGCGCACGCTGCACCTTTATCAATATTCAAAGATAGGTCTGTCAAACTCCAACGTGCCATATTGTGTGTCACCAGAATCTCCAAGCCTCGGCCTGAATCGCGTAAAATACATCATAAAAACATCATATTTTCTTGACCAACCACCCTGGGCGTCAAGATTCACATATCAGCAATACGTCCCTCAGGTACGTATACTGAAGTATAAGGAGCAACGGAAACTGGATCAACATGTCCAAATCCTGCTACCTCTTCGAAGAATATCACATATAGCACACACACATCTCAATGCCTGACCCATCGACCTCCAATTGTACTCCAGATCCAGAATATAAATTAAACAACAAAATCTAAGATATGACTACAGAAAGGCGGACGGCCTTCTGTGACAACCAAGTGTTGCACAAAGCAAAACAATATAAGCATTTGCCTCGGCAACACACAACCAAAAGACGGGGATTTCCCCCCATTGTCTAATATAAAATTTAAATTCAGTCCCATTTATCACCCTTATCTAAGGTTTCAGCCGTAAATAATCTCGCTAGTGCCTCGCATTCATGTGCGCTGCAACATGAAGGCAAGCACTCTACAAACAAGGCAACGGGTTAAAACCCAAGAAAAACACACAATAAAAAATATCTAATATTTACACAAAGTCACGTGATGCTATTTAAATCATTATGTCAGTGAAACGAATTTACATGTAATCACAGCAAAATTATTTACAAAAAACACAATTTCCCAATTAATCATTCATGATCCCTCCCCGTCAAAATTAAATAAATTTAATTTGTACTCATCACTTTCCGGACTGCCCGGTGCTGAGATAGCACCCGCTATCTTCCTCGTGCATAACCTAGCCCATGATGCTAGACATTATATCTTGGGACACGACACTGTCCATTTCTGTAGCCATGGCGACGATCATTTTTCTGTAGGAATAAAGTTATTGTTATTATTTTCAGGCTCCTAATTAGACTGCATAATTGAGCTACTCGATTCACCCATAAGTTAATTGCAGTGCCGTAGACTTTCCCTACAATATATGGACATTTTCCACCTAATACACAAACATTTAAATTCTATGTTGCCCGACACGCAACACAATAAAAAATTTCAGTCTTTCGTGCCGCCTAAGCACCCGAAAAAGTTAGTCATTCAAAGTGCCTCGTCCACAGGCTGAGTGACACCCTACTCGCTCAAAGATATCTAAAATTGTGACAGCATTTATTCACAGACCGCTATATTTATATGTTTCAATCAAATTTCACGTGGAAGGGGTAATCCGCTCCACAAAAAATAGTAATAATGCTCGCACACACTTCGGACACATCTCATTCGATTTGTAAAAATCAGCACAAACAAATGACACTAGCGTGCAGAAAATTGCATCGTGGGAACACCTATTTATCAGAATTCGAGCGCAAACAATCTGCGCGGTCAAAGTTGGCGTCTTGCTCTCATTGGCTATATTTCAAATAATACGGTGACACTAGGGTGATGACCTTTCTCCCACTCTCATGTCTGGTCACAAACTCCTTCTTCAGTAGGCCTATGATCTTCCATCACTCGTGTTTAATACCAGGAAAAATTTTATACTTCTCGTTTGTCCATGTCAACGGATACTTCGCTTGCACCTGCCTTTCTCTTATTCTTGGAATTGGCTATATTTAACCTGGCGTTGCTTCATTGGCGACATCGACAGCTTTGCTTTGTTCACCCAGACAGACTGATATTTCAAACATGTCCAAACTTTTCCTCAACTGAGCTGTATTGTAGCTGAAGAAATAAAAATTATTTGAGGACTTGAATATAGGCATACATTCAAGGGCTCAATACATGTAGGCTACATGACACACAAATCATGACTTTAAACATCATATGAAACACATAATTTCTCAAATTATCAATACACATAATTGACCCTTATTTTGTTAAAATCTAAAATGTTCAAATCTTATTTTTTTAATTTTAAATTTGGAAGTCATATTTCCATTGTCTTTTTAAAATGATGTCTTCATGTCAACTCTTGCCAAGCGTTTTTCCACACCAAATCAATTTCAAATTATTATTCTTCTAAGCGATTATGAATTTCATTTGACCTGTTTTTTCATTATCGGGTTCTGGCATATTTACATCATACATTTACAGTATGTATGAAATTTTTAGACTGCATAGGCTGAAGAAGGTTTGAAATAATAATAATAATAATAACGTTATCGGTTTTACTTCCATTTTATCTACTGCGGGTTTTAGAGACGTCGGGGTGCCGGAATTTCGCCCCAAAGGAGGTCCTTATCGTGCCAGTAAATCTACTGACACGTCTCACTCGCATTTGCCCACCCTCAAATATCAGTTGACTGCGCCAGGATTTAATCCTGCAACCTTGGGCGCAGCAAGCGAAAGCGTTACTGCTGAGCCATGCAGCCAGCCAAGAAGGTTTGAAAAACCGAAACATGTACCATTAGATAAGAACATAAGTTCTTAAGGGCAGATGGTTCTGGGTGCACCATGAAGTAATGCTAAAACTTCTTTATCACATTTCTCGCTGTGTCTATATAGAAATACAAAACGTTTACCTAATTGAGTTCAAACCCTGCTAATTCCGATGAATTGCAATTTATTGAAAATAGGCTTGTCGTTTTCTCCAAGCACGCTGTTGAAAATTGTGTAATGTTTCAAGGTCCAATTGAAACATGTCATTATGTTGGTACACCTTCTTGCTGAAGTAGTCATACCACTGCATTCATATTTATTCCACAGATTGAACACATGCATAGCTATATGAAAGTCTAAATTTCAATGTAGCTTTCAAATTGCGATATTTATAAAAAACATTAGTATGTTTGTTGGTTCCTCATTTTAGGGGCTGCGACAACCCGGTCATGTAGCCCCGTGTACTTTGGGTGTGTGTGTAGAATCTGTCTAATAACCGGTGTTAATTGTGATGAATGTATTAGTGTGTTATCTGTTTTTTAATTCAAGTAAGGACTGCAGACTTTGAATTTTTAAAATAGTTCCTACTTTTGCCGCCAAATGCCACCGTCAACGACTACTAGTTGAGAACTCAGCCACTAGATGCCACCGAAGTCGGGTCTTGGCAACGAACGTACAAACCTAAGACCGTTGTTTACATTCGTAACCTATATAATTTAGCTTCACACAGGTGTAATTAGCGGAAGGTTCTTTAACATGCCATACATCTATGACATGGGACCGCTGGCTTTACTTCCCCCCCCCCGAAGGAAGGCATACTGAGGGATTTTAATGCTCTTAAAAAATCCGACGGCTTTGGCCGGGTTTGAACCCGCGATCTTGGGTATAGAAGCTCAGCATGCTACCGACTACGCCACCAAAGCTGCATTTGTATGTTTCTAAAATTATATAATTTGTGATCAGAATTTCAATTCGTCAATTAATTATTATGTATATATTACAAGTAAAATATTCTAGCGTTTCATATAGCTATTACAGTAGTGTATTTAATTGTGGAAAAAAATTTGGATATACATAGTAATATGAATATTTTAGCAAGAAGGGGTTCCAACATAATGACATATTTTAATAAGCCCTTGAAAAATCACACGATTTTTAGAAAGTGATTAGAGAAAACGAGGAGCCTAATTCCAATAAGTTTCAGGTATTGTAATTATCAGGGCTTGGACTATACTTGGTAAACGGTTTGTATATCTACCTGTAGGTTAATATTATTGCAGACACAGCGAGAAATGTGGTACCGTAAGGCAGTTTTAGCATTATGTAATGCTTCGCTCAGAACCATCTGTCCTTAAAGAAATTTCTATTGAAAAGCGGAACAATTATACTAGTTATCAATTGAACAAATATTTCAACAATGAAAGCATTATAATTAAAATTCTTTAAGTAGTCAAATGATGAAGAATCGTTTAATGTGAAGTTAACAATTTTGATGATGATAATTGCTGTTTTAAGGTACCTAATATCTAGGTTATCAGCCCCTAGTGTTACATACGTTACCAAAGGGCGGTACAGTACTTTATGCCCACCCATGCTTTATTATTATCTCAGTCAGTTTCAAAGGACAGAGTGAAGATAACAACTGCATAATTCTATGCGGTTGTTGCTTCGTAACAATAAAATTACAGTACATTATATCAATAATAAAATTATTAAAAGGAATACATATCAAAAAAACAAGTGTTTGGTACAAAATACTAAAATTTTCGTGGAAATTCAGAAAAAAAAAACAGAAAAACTATCATTTTTATATAGAGAGAGATGAAATAATGAAAGAATGCAACACGGTAACCATGGTAACAGAATCTTACAAGTCCATCTATTTCTGTAAGACGCAATGCAATTCCAATTATTACATTACTGTGAAAGTTTCCAGACGGTAATACGGTTATCACTGAACCAAATTAAGCTGTAAATTTCATCAATACATACAGTATAATGCGCTTAAGGGGGTCAAGGGGCACTGTAGAAATTTTTACGCAATTTTCACATGTGTGTGTGGTACGAAAGGACTATAAAGGGTCTCCGAAAACTACATTTAAAGGCCCTTAAATTAACAGTGTCTGTGATATTCCCAGAAAACTAACTTCGCTCTGATATACCTATGAAGGAATATCACTAGTAGTACTGCACCAGTAGCTGAATTGATAAAGTCTGATTATTCATACTGTCCCCGTTTACCTGGATAGTAGGCTGTCAGATATCCGCCCCCTCAATCGGATTGCCAATTATCAATCGCACCGGCACAGTTACATCAATGAAAATGGCACTGACAGATACTATCGAGATAAGAGCACAGAAGTTCACAGGAAATCATTGTGGAACACACCAAAATAGACGGGGGTTCATACTTACCGTTACTTACCTCTTAATTATCTCGGGGTTTGAGTTGACAACAGGATCACTAAAAGTCTGTTCACACAATAACCTCCACCATGACATTTAAAAATGAACCAGAACGAAGACGAGAACTTTGAACTGTACAAAAGCTTTATTTCTAATAAAGGGTATGATTTTACTAACACAACAAAATCAACGTGGCTATCAGTAGCCCAAGTCAATCTGACTACGTCCTCCAGTAGGACTTGCAAAAATAATTATCATACAACATGATATAAAACATTTTAGCTCCCAAGAGCTCCAAATAACGTAATATTCATAACACTATTGGATTGGAAAAGGACGTCAGGGTGTGACATATATAGAGCATTTGGTTTCCTTTTAATAAACAAGAGAATGGTATTTATAGTCGCAAGGCCAGAGTGTGTACGACCTCACTCCCTGAGAACCATATGTTGGCACAGCTGCGGGCTACCCTCAGCCTGTTGCATACTGGTCAAATGCACTCCCTTCTCACACGCTATGTTACGTAAGAATACAGCCTGCACTCTCAAGCTTTTAAATGTCTTACAAGACAACTCACATTATATTTACGCAAATCTTTCAAGTACTTTGCTCACATCCTATTGGATCATTCTGTTAATTCCTTTAAACTTGTTAACTTCAATCCAAATGTTTAATTAGCTCTTAAATGTTTATAACAAAATCACATAAATTATTTATAACAATTAGAAATTGTTTATAATATTTGTCAAAGACAATAAAAATATTATAAGCACGCCTTTAACATCACTCTCGTTCCATATTATTTTCAAAAATATTTACAACAATTATTTACAATATTAACATTTAAATTGTTTAAATTATTAATTTAATAAATACATTAGCCACATGTTCATTCGGTTGATAATTTTATAATCCTGTTTAATATAATCGACCAATGAAGGTTAGTTATACATGTTAATGTCACAATCTGATTTAATAAAGTTTTTAATAATGATTTGTGACGGCAACCTTCATTCAAAATCTTATCTCAAATTCTTTCAAAACTCGTGTTAATTATAACAGTAAATCACTTGATTAATTTTCAACGAACTATGACAATCTTACTCCAGCGGAAAATCCTTCGCTAACAAGTTAATGCACAATCTGCATTAAAAATATGCCCAAAATCATCATATATTAATCTATATGGCATTTAAAACTTCTACATAACTTACAAAACTTCCACAAATAATTCTTTAACATTTATTCCTGTGGGAACTTCCTTCATATTCAAGGGCATTATACCTCAGCGACTTTCAACACGCGCTGCACTAGCGATTATACATTCATAGTTCCACTTAAAATTTTTTATAATCATTAATTGTTTCAAAACTGTTTTTCTATTTAACCTTCGTAGATTTCATTCATGAACCGAAATGAAGTCAAAACTTGCCAATCACAAACAAATTTAATAGTGAATACGCTTATATACGCCTGTCTGGTCTATCAAAATTTAAGATTAACATCTTAAAAAAAATTGTAGTATGAAAATACTATCTTCAAATAAAGTGCGACTAAAATGCAAAGTAGTCGAATAGAATCCAATTAGACTGGGGAATGCAAACATCGTTATATAATTCTCTAATTGAGAAAAACTCCTAACAAAAGTACTTGACTTTAATGCAATCAATAATTCATTATTAACATTACTCTTTCACAAAAGTGTCTATGATGCAATGTTCATTCATAAGTGACGATAAATGTCTTTGTTGCAATCAATACAAATAACGACTAGTATTTCCAAGATCGTCGACAACGTAAGAGATTTTAACGCTCTAAAATCATTTAAATGTTCTTCCTTCTTGATGATGACAGAAAATTTTTCAAAGTAATTAAACTGGGGTTGAATTACTTTAATAAAGTGACACGCTGTCTGAATTTAAATCTGCCATTAAAAATCATTAACTTACAGTCAAATCGTGACTACAAAAAATATTAATTACTGAAAATTCTAAATATCAGTCTCAACTGATTCAAAATCATTTACTATGCCCATGACATAACAATGTCTTATTAAATCGTCGAAAAATGCAAAACTCATCAAGGTGTACTGAGAATAAGAATCTCAACAAGAAAATAGGGCAAAATACATGAGGATAAAAATATGGGAAAAATGGTTGCTCAAACATTATTAGTAAACTCAAATACAATAAACGTTCACGACTACCTTATCTGCCGATTGACGTTCCAGAGGAAAATTCCCCAAAGAAGACTGCTGATGGATCCATTTCACCACGTTAAAGTTGAGCTCCATCCTCGAAATAGGAAATAGCACCCTCGGAGAATCGAACTGCTTCCTTCTCCGTGAATCGCTCTGCTCCTCGAAGACGAATAGACATCCTTCCGGCAATAATCTTCATTGTGAGTCGGGATATCCCTGACCTCTCTTGAAAAATTCCCTGAAGTTCCAGTAGACAATCATCATGAAGTTTTGTAGAAATTTCCGAAGAAATTATTCATATTCATAGTATGAAATTGTTTCTATGGCTGTTCGATGGTATTCAGCCTTTAATTACGAAACATGGGTGTAGATGGTATTCACCGCATGTTCGCTTGTGTGGAATAGCAATTAGCGAAGTTCCATGTCGCTATCTTACTCCATTGAAGTATGTCCCAATTGCAATAAGCCCTCTTAGCCTTCCATCTGCTCTTCGATTGTAGTGTCAGAAGAACAAACTGCCGTATTCAATTGCTCCATTATACTGGTATCGTTCTGTAACCAAGCAATCTGAAGTCTTTCTACTCCACTCGCAGCGTTAGCCGTTGCGTTGATTCTGGCTAAACAAAAGTGCTTCTCTTGTGGCGAGATAATCACTTTTGTCATTCGTATAAAACTGCTGATATCTTTTAAACTAATCGGTCGAAATTGTTCAGATTTTCTCTATAACTGCATGTAGCACAGCACAATACAATTATCTTATCGGTGACCGCTAACTGTTCGAAGCTAAACTTGTAGAAGCTTTCTAAGGTCCGTTTCAACTTCACCTAGTTTGACCTGGATCTCCTTAATATAGTGGCCTCGCCACGCGTTATAAAGACGATTCTTTTCACTGCTGTTCACTTCGACGTCTCACTATAATGAATGTATAAGAAAAGAACTTTCACAAATATACTTCGATGATCTGAGCATGAGATCTCAGAATGATCAGAGAACGAAAGAGGCTCCTCTCTTCTGCGCAAGCCCTTTTATTAACTTCTCGAGGGGCGTTTCCATCCCTTCCAAAGCGTGGTACTGCGTCATCGCTAGAATTTCCAACTTCGTTAATACATGACGGATTTTCAAAATTCAAAAACTGAAAATAAATTTCACCAAAATTCCAAATCAATGCTTTTACTGCAAATGGATTTCCACAATTCTGCATTCCAAAAGTAATAAAAATACCATAGTTTCAGCAATCTCCGTCTTCTTTTAAACTATCGTTCATTGGTTCATGCCTCTCCTCCAATAGCATAGTTTCTTCCTCAGCAGAATTCCTCGTTTCCTGCGACTGCGTCATAAATCTTGGAACATTCTGGACTAAAATCTGACGTCACTGAGAATCTCGGCTCAAGTAGCCTGCTGGCATAACATTTACGTCATCCGTGCTTACGTCATGACTACCCACGTCATAACTATGACAGCCATAACTCTCCTTATAATTTCAAATATAGCCACCGTGGTCTCTACATAATTCAATTACGGGGGCAATACCAAGGATAAATCAGTCACAGCATTCATGATTGAGATTTTGCTAAGTGTACTCTTTACAACTAGAATATTCGCGGGCGAAGCCGCGAGGGGTAATGCTAGTATCATATATTTCGTTTGGTATAAACCTTGTTTGAGTTCTCACCATTAATACAAAGAGCAACTGAATAGCTCAAAGAGAGAAGCGCGGAGAGATATTTTCCTCAGGTCTTGACTTGACGTTTGATATAGTGGTTCTCCAGTAATATAAAGTATTCCAAAAACTGTTAATTTCCTCCTGATTAGGAAATACATAGCAGTTAAAAGGTTTAGGGGCGGAACAGCTAGGTCATCTGCCCGTAGTTTTATTTAGGGGCATGGTCATCATGGTCAACAGTCCCATGTAGGCTACTTCGGTGTGTACTGAAACTCTCTAATAACCTTGGTTACTATGGTGTCTGCTCCAATGTTATTCTTTGTGTTTGAGGCTAGGATTGGGAAGGAGGCACGCGTGGCCTTAAATTGCGCACTATCCTTGAGTTTTCGTGGACTCGAGAGGGTAAATCATAATAAACCACTTTAAGGATGGCAAACCTTTTGTATTATCTGCACGTAGGTTATAGAGTCTACCACAGTTTGACGTGAGGTATCGCCTAATAACAAATCGCATGTGGCTAATAGCATTTTTCGTGTTCTTCATCGCCAACAATGACCCGCGGACAACAAGGGAAACTGCCTACTTTGATGGATGTTAAACTGGTTGTGCCCGAATAAAAAAAGATTCCTCCCCGCATTTTCCTTCTTGTGGGTTTTGAACCCGATGTCACAATTGCCATGTGACCTCTTTGGACCATGTCGAGTTCACCATCCATGGAGGAGGCCGATTGAGCGCTCATTTGACGTATATGAGTTGCCGCACCGAGAGTGTATTATATTTTTTATGTTTTGTAAAACACATGATTTTTAACCGATGTTGTAAATATTTTCAATGCACAGAAGAAGAACATGATTTATTATAAAAAAAGTAGTTCCGTGAAGAACTATACAGCCTATTTTCATATATCCTACTTATGTTAACTGCCACTATCAACATTCAAAATTTCAGTTGGATTGTTCTAATATATTCGGAGATATTGAGAACCGACTAAATATTTCGGATGGTCGCCATGTTGGATTTTATATACGTAGGTCCTAGAGTTATGTACTGTTACATGAAGATTAGTGTGTACGTGTAGCATTCAAATTTCAATCGCATGATTAGGACACAAGAAGTAAAAACGAGATTTTAAAATTTCGCACAGCTGCCATCTTGTGGTTATGGAAACAATTGAAATAAATTAGATGCCAGTGGATTAACATTCGTATAAGGATTTACTGTACCAAGTTTAAATGCACTCGGATGGTTAAATTGCGAGAAACGTCCATGTGAATATTTATAATTCGCGTCGCCACCATGTTGGATTTGTGATCACCAGGTTATTTAAAGTCCTATAGGTGAACTTAAGTTCATAGCCCCTATGAACATAAAAAATTCATTTTGATTGCTATAATAGATTCGTAGATATTCAGAGCCGTCTAAATATTTCGGATGGTCGCCATGTTGGATTGTTAAATGTATAGGCCATAGAGTCATGTACCATTAAAGGAAAATTATTGCGTAGGTTCATTATTCAAACTTTCACTTCGATCGCATGATTACGACACAAGAAATAAAAAACTTAATTTTAAAATTTGCACAGTCGCCATCTTGAGGTTATGTAAACAATTGAACTAAATTAGATGCCAGTTCATTACAATGTGTATAAACATTTCCTGTACCAGATTGCATTGCGTTCGGAACATTAAATCGCGAGAAAGGTCTATTTAAAATTTTAAAATTCGCTTGGCCGCCATGCTCGTTTTGTAGTTAACCAGTATTTGAAAGTCTTATAGATGAACTTCCAGTAGTGCCCTTTAACTCCGTAAAAAATTCAGGGTGATACCGCTAATAGTTTCAGGGATATAGAATGCCGGTGAAATATTTCGCACATCCGCCATCTTGTGGTTATGTAAACAATTTGATCGAAGTTAGATGTCGGTGCATTACAATGTGTATAAACATATACTGTACCAAGTTTTATTGCGTTTGGTTGGTTAAATCGCGAGAAACGTCTATTTAAAAGTCGCAAATTCGCATGTCCGCCATGTTGGTTTTATAGTTACCAGTTTTTCAAAAGTCACATAGGTGAACTTCTAGTAGTTCCGTTTATCGCCGTAAAAAATTCCAGGGTGATATCGGGAATAGTTTCGGAGATATTGAATGCTGGTGAAATATTTCGCCCAGCCGCCATGTTGGATTGGTGAGACGTAACAAAATTTGGAGGGCACAGTCGGAGTCGCTCGGAATAGTGCTATGAACTTACCGAGTTTCATTGAAATCACTCCAGCCTTTTAGATTTTATTAGGGGGGGACACACACACACCTCACACACACACACACACACGCACACACACACGGACAAAAGGTGATCTCATAAGCCTATTTTTTCAAAATTGAAAATAGGCTAATAAGAGACATGATTATGAATGAGCCCTAGTGAATGCCATAGATATCTACATAGTCGCACACTTGAATATTGACTAGAGAGTCCATCCGGCATCTTGATGAAACAGTCGTTCTCCTATCGCAAGCATGATAGCTTGACATGTAACCTTTGACAGGCATGGTCCTGAACAACGTCAAAACGCGCTCGACATAATCGAGGAATAACAGTATCATTTAACTCAATCCGATACACATGGATACGCGTTTGCGTGCAGTATAACTGCTGAGTGCATTTAAAACCATCAGAAATAGTAAATTCTGAATATTTGTGAAATTTCAAGTACTATCTAATACAGGCATTGAGCACGCTGCCAAACCACGTTTTCATAAGTGCAGCGAAATTTATAGAACAGTGCAGAACAGTGACGACAGTTTACGTGTGAATTTAAAGTAAACCAGATTTTAGTGTGTACTGTAGCAAAAGCTACAAAATTTAAATTCTGTGAGCGGAAAACCAATGGCCTTGATAACTTGCTAACCACTACACAAGTGCAAATTCAGTTCAATTGCTATTTGAGGCGTAATAGTAAATTCAGTGCAACCAAATCTCACGGCATCATGGCATTATTAACGCACATTTATTGTACAGAAGAAATGCCAATTATTCATTCAACTATAACTGTGGAGATGGAGTAACAAACCCCATAGGATGCCGGGGTTTAGCGATGGTTGCATCGCATCACCAATGGACTAGCGACGGTTGTATCGCATCACCCATGGATTAGCGATGGCTGGATCGCACTATAAAGCAAGCACGTGGAATACAGGTATTCCATCCACATGCCTAACTTGCTACTTAAACCATGCAAGAAAATATGAAGAGCACACGTGAGTCTGGCGGATTGCCGAACATATTTTTATGTACGATCCTGTTTTTGGGGATTAGATTAGTTAAGACCTTACGACGCACATTCCTAGGTAGGCTTTATTGATAACATGTACTCTTATTGGTGGAGGAACCACAAAATATCGTATCATTTGCACTTGCTGAGGTTAAATGAATTTGCCAACAGTTTTTGTAGATAACGTTTTTATATAACTTCGACAGAGCATCGAACCAACACACTTTAGCGTGTAGGAATTGTGACACAGTCATGTCTCAATAGTTGTACTTTATTTGATGTTGGCCGTGAAAGAAGCCAATGTCACACTTAATTTTGTTTATTAGCCTACTTTTCACATTTTGCAAAAATGAGGAAAAAGTAGTCTTATGTGATCGATCCGGGAAATTGTGTGTCTGTCTGTCTGTCTGTCTGTCTGTCTAGCTGGCTGGCTGTGTGTGTGTCCCCCCTATCAACTCCTAAATGGCTGGAGCAATCGAAATAAAATTTGGTAGGAGTAAAGATCTATACCTGAATATCTCACGGCCATATTTGAAAATGATGTCAGTGCTACCAACTGCTGAAAAATCGCAATTGAAATTTGAGCTCCATGTTGGATATCTTGGAAGGTATCAATGGGAGCTATTTCAAAATCGGCACACATACAGATAATAATATTGCAGTTTAATTTCCAGACGGCCATATATGGCAGTGTTGCCAAAATGATTATAAGCCTACTGATAGGTCCAATATTTAAATGCATATAACTTCTACACTATCAATTGGAATTCAACCAAATTTCGTATGTTGTATGTGTACATAACCAGATATGACTGAACGTATTCTTATGAACCACCAGTGCTGCCAACTGTTATAAAATGCTCTTAATTTCTTTTATCCAAATACCAATATATATGAGAAAGTATGCAAGCCGACAGCTTTAAACTATGCACACGTATAGTACATGACATTCTATATTAATTTGGAGTAACTTATATACGTCAGTGCTACCAACATGATTCTAAGCCTGCTGAGAGGTCCAACTTTAAATACATGTAACTTCCATACTATCATTTGGATTTCAACCAAATTTCGTATGTGCTATGTGTACCATAACAGCTATGACTATGCGTATTCTTAAGAGCAACCAGGGCTGCCAACTTTTAATAAATGCAGTCTCTATTTTTGTTACCCTAATATCAATATATCAGAAAGAATGCAAGCCAATAGCTCTAAACATTGCACACGTATAGTACCTGGCATTCTAGATTACTTTGGAGTAACTAATATACGTCAGTGCTGCCAACATGATTCTAAGCCTGCTGATAGGTCCAATTTTAAAATGCATGTAACTTCTATACTAACTAATGGATTTCATTCAAAATTGGCACAACAATAGATCATATTAGTTCAGATTATTTCTGACCAATACATGCATGACACTGTTGCCAACATGATTTTACGCGCTCTGTTAGATCCAATGTTTAACTGCATGTAACGTCCATGCTATTCATTGGACTCCAACCAAATTTTGTATTCTGTACCTTAAGAGATGGAACTAAGAATATATTCAGTCACCAGGGCTGCCAACTGTAGTGCTCTATTAGGCTACATTCTGCCAGGTATACAGTATTTCGAACTAATTAGAAATTTCGATATTACCAACTTAATTTCGTCATTATTCTAGATAGATCCATATCGATTAATCATTGGCATGAATCTTAAATTTTAAGAAAAGTAGGCTCTTTAGTTCGTCACGGAACTTCTTGTTTTTGACCTTGTAAACGCGACGACAGAGCACTCTTTTCTTTATTAAATTACATAGAAGGCAGTGGGCCCAGTGAATATCGAACATTACTACCTGAAAACTCGTTTATGCAGTGTGGAGAAGTGAAGCAAATAACTGTATTAATTTGACAAGCAGACGACTGCCCTATCTTGGGTTCGAAAGAACGGGTCATTTTATAGGACTGTAATCAAAAGACCCTGGTTTATAATACTAGATTTCCAGACATTAGGCGTCTGATATATAAGTAAATGAAACACCTTTATATACATTCAGAGTATGCAGCTGTTGTGACAGCACTATTAAACCTTATCCTCAAGCTTGGATTGTATAGATTTAAACATAACTATGTTATGTTAAAACGCACTACAGCGGTAGGATATAATTACCCTTAGATGCAAGTACAATTTTTAGTACTTTATGGACTGGTAACGTGTACGACGTTTGTCACGTCATTACAGCGGATGATCAATGGATCAGTGGTATTGTTCAGCACACAGATGTGTTATTTGAGGTTGTGGAATTGATTTTTCTTCCAAATATGTGTTTGTATTGGATGTTTGGTACACCAATTGTTTGCACTACACGAGTTTAACACAGTCATTAAAAAAATACAATGGAACTGATAGGACTCAACTAATCTGATAATTATAAACGTAATACTCAAATGTCTGGATTTTCAACTAAAACTGAGTATAAACCAAAAGCTAGGAACTCTAATAAAATTTAACCACACCTATAAACTTAAATGAACCTTGATGACCACAACTTAGATTTGCTTCTTCGATTCTTTTTAAATACAAATATAGCTTCCCCTATTGAGCGACGACAGTCAGTAGTTACGTGTCTAAACGCGGTAACTAACTGATAATGCGATGTTAGACATGTTTTACTCATGCTATCGCCGACGTATCTTTTCTCTCCCATCACAAACATGACCCAAGTCCACAGACAGTGGATTTGCGAGGTAGGAAGGTAACTGCAGTGGCGCCCATTGCGCACATAATTTAAGAGTGTTTACATGTTATACTGGCCTGTTTGCCATCTCTTGATGAATGCAGTACCTTTACATTTGTCTGTTGGCACAGGCTAGAGTAAAATGTGGCTTTGCACCGAGGTCTCAGTCTCACTCATGGCTGTGTTTTATGGAAGCTACTGAGGTGTGGGTGGTGCATAGTAATAACATTCAGGGCACAGTCAGTGCCTGTGGATGCTGTGAAAGGTTCTACTCATAGGGTTAGTACTGCTGTTCTGACTCAGTGAGGAAAGCAATGGCAACCTACCTCACTCCTCATCTTGCCTAGTACGCCTCAATATAGCGCTGCCTTGGGTTTTTGTGGGTATATACCCACATAACCTAACGGCGGTGCTTTTTGAGGATCCAACCAGCCTTCGGGCTGACTACCTAACAGACATGTTATACATTTGTGTTGTAATTAGGCTAGATTTTTCATACTTTCTGTTAGGATCAGAATGTGCATAGCTTCTCGTTTACATCGTTGCTATTATTATTATCGTACGATAGGCATTAGATTAAATGATTTTAACGTTAACTGTTGGAGATGACACCATCATAGCGTAGCCTTAAACTTATTGTGCTTTAAATGTAACTAATATCTTGCATTGTCAACAAGTAAAAAACTCACCTTGTTGTAGAATCATTATTGTATTGAATCTCCGAAGTAATTGGATAGGGAAAATCTACGCGTCATTCTCTTAGATTGCATTCTTTTTTTTTTTTTTTTTTTTTTCATTTTTGCGTAGGACTTCGAGAGGCTTAATTTGTTAGGATTATCGCACGGAGACGACTTACATTATTATGAACATTGTTAGCACGGACTCGCCGTTTTTACCTCTCGGAAGTAGTTAGGGGTCTGCCACTTTTTTGAATAAACTGAGTGTGATTTAAATGTAAGCCTTGCCTCTTTATTGTATTGGTTGAGTTTGTATTCCTCTGGACTGGTAGTTTTTCCTCTCATTACACCCGACACCCCCCGAGTACAGTTTCTTGAGTACTTTCCCAGTCCAAGTATGCATTCCTTCCCGACCTACATGTCTTCCTGGGAGATGGGGGTTTCGGTAGGGTCCTTTAAGGTCGGAATCCACGTCAATCGGGCACAGTATATCATGACTTTGACGTCACCAGGGCGTCACGATGGCTGTAATCGACTGGGACTACGCCAAAGATAGTGCCTCGTATACGCTTATTGGGAATTTAGAGTAGTTGTTTCCTAAACTATCAAATTTGAAGTGATAGGAGCCATTTTCAGTGTTGCATAGTTTAAACTACCAGTTTAAATAGGAACGGTTATTGAGAACATAAATAACAAAATTGTGTAGACAACATTATTCCTGAAGTTAGTCACGATAATAATTCAATAGATCACACACTAACATTAATAATAACGCAACTACTATAGAAGTGAGCAATAATATCTTTGGTTGGTTGGTTCTTAAGTTTAGGGGCTGCGACAACGTGGTCATGTAGCCCCGTGTACTTTGGGTGTGTGTAGAATCTGTCTGATAACCGGTGTTAATTCCTGTATTAGTGTGTGTTATCTGTTTTTTAATTGAAGTAAGGACTGCAGACTTTTGCATTTTTCAAATAGTTCCTACTTTTGTCGCCAAACGCCAACGTCAACGACTACTAGTTCAGAACTTAGCTACCAGTCGCCACCGCAGTCGGCTCTTGTCAACGAACGTAGGAACCTAAGAGCGTTGTTTACATTCTTAACCTTAGCTTCACACTGGTGTAATTAGTGGAAGGTTCTTTAACATGCCTTAAATCTATGACATGGGACCGCCGGCTTTACTTCCCCTCCGAAGGAAGGCATACTGAGGGATTTTAACACTCTTAAAAAATCCGACGACTTCGACCAGATTTGAACCCGCGATCTTGGGCATAGAAGCTCAGCATGCTACCAACTACGCCACCGAAGCCGCCAAAATATAATATCTTTAAAATATAATTGACAATTTACACAAGTTTTTACAAACCTATGTAATCTTCACATTAGTTAGTTATTATTGTTTTAAGAGGCGGAACAGCAAGGTCATCTGCCCCAATCTAAACATTGTATATGTGTGCGTAAGTGTAATTCAAATACATCGTACATTAACTAAGCCCAAGTGAGGTGGATCTGATGATGATCGCATGACGATCGAAACATGTCCTCCAATTAAGTACCCCCTCCCATGTTTGCACATAAAAGCGTGTTGTTTTGCATTAAATATATCATGTAACATTTATTTCAGGTGTGGGTGTATAAATACTTTTTTCCCGCCTAATGTAATTTGGCACAATTTGTGTGGACCAACTGGAAAGCTTTCTTTAATACTTATGAAATGGCACGTAATGAGTTTATATACAGTACCTTGAATTACTGTATAAAGCGACAAAACCTATTCATGAAAGAAATTACCTTACTTCCTTATTTTTAAATTATTATTATTATTTTTTTAGCTTAAGGCTTTAAGTGCAGGGAGTGTCCGAGGACATGTTCGGCTCGCCAGTGTTTTGTAGCTGCTTCGAGGCGGACACCCAATGGGTCAGCTACACGTACCGTCACGTGTGGAGTGTTGTCTGGAGAGGAAAGTATGAATGTAAGGACAAGGATTTGGAAGGTAGCGGCTGTGGCTTATAGTTAGGGACCAACCCCGGCATTTGCCTGGAAGGAAGATGGAAAACCTCAGAAGACTATCTTCAAGGTAGCCGGCGGGGGGATTCGAACCTCCTCGCCTCCCCGATATGAGCGACTGCCAGCAGTCATGCCGTAACGACCACGGCTAACTCGCCACTTCCTTAATAATCAATAGCGACAATCAAAATGCAAATAGTGTTCGTTGAAATCATCCATACGTTCCAATGTTATTTATCGTATGGCATAGGCCTGCATGAAAATTATTTATAATTTGACATCAAGTTTACAAACGTAATGAAGTGCCTGTGGTGTCCCTAGGAAGAAGTCACTGAATTCACCACTGTGACATGTTTGTGGGCATTCTTGAACTAGGTGCCGAACAGTCTGTCTTTCAGCACCGCACTCGCAACATGATGAAGATTTTTTATAATTTTAAATGATCTTGTCGACTTCGTCGTTACGCTGGGGTCTGGCGTTACGTTACGGTGACAGGACGAAATGTACCGAGAATGCACTGATGTGTGTGACGTCATAGTACTGCTTGATCTTCCTCCATTCCCCGCGCGCTCCGGTGAGCTTGACGTCATTCAGCCAGCTACCTTTTTGACCTTGGTTTGCACTTGCTAACGGACTTTGAGTTCACGCAGCATTTGTAGCATTTAAAATGATATAAAGTCCAGTCTTTCAGACTATCAGTCTTTTCCTCCAGTAGTACAGGAGATCCCCACATACACCGTGACTGGTCCGGATTCTATTTAATTTTGACCAGGTCTTTCTAGGCTGAGTGAGCCCTGGTACCTTCTCAGTTATGCATGGCATAAGTTCCAATATATTGTATATACAATGCTCAAAGAAATAATAGTTGTTTGTATAATACAGGATGTCGAAGTATGAATTTGCATGTGCACCTATGCAATTTGCTTACAATAACCCAGTCTATCAGACAAGATTCACACAGTGTTAGTACACAGGGCTAAAGATTACGGTACCTATAAACTCTTAGCAAGGCAAAGACAATGTAAAACCCTTTCTCTATCCCACCTGTTCCATCTTTCACTTTTATAAGAATGTTTGCGTCCGACAAAATCAAACTTGGTCTTCTCTTCGAGTATCAGTTTTCTGATAGCCCGCCTTCCAAAAGCTATTTAGACTACTGACATTTAAAATCAATGATTTTCGTAACCCTCGCCCAACAAAAATTCGAGATTCTTCACCATTGTTGTCAAGTTCTTTGTCCTGCGGATATCGATAGGTAGAACGTTATTTTTGAATGGAAACAGTAAAAATAATGATAGAAGGACAATAAAGTGCTAAATGAAAAACTGGGTTTCATTTTTTTTCTTTCTTTTTTTAGGAGAGGGGAGACGAAAAAGCTCAAAATGTAGAAGCAATGTTTTCAACAACTAGGCGGTGCTTCAGAAGTGTAACATGTTTGTGGGTGTGTGTTGGTGCTGAAAAAAAAAACTCGATCACTTTTTTCGATGATTCAATTCGGTCAGCTTTTTCCTTCGTATTCTAAGCGCTTTTGTTTCCATTGGAGAACCACTTACAACGCTGTTAACAGATTGTAGTAGCGCCGGACGCACCTCTTTTGTCTACGAATGACGCAACATCACGCTGTCACGTTGTGTTCTTGTTTTTATTTTGTTTTTTCCCGCGCGCCCCGTGTGGCCGCCATACAGGCTGGACGAAGCAGGAGCCTTCACTATTCAGTGTGGCCAGTCATTGGAGTCTTTGTTCGTGGGAAAACAAAAGCTAGCATTGTTTGTGACGGCCCGAGGAAAGAGTGCGCTGACTACGCAGCAAGCGGGCGGGAATTTATTTAAACTGGAATTACATCTTTCAGTTGCATGTATTGATCATTCCAACACAGAATCGATAGGAGTAAGAGAACAAGGGACGAGGACTTGTGGTTAATGGAATAATGGAGGAGGAGCGAGCTCATTGTGCTGGTCTGAGGCAACTTCACCTAAAGAGAATTTGTATTGAAATTCATGTTTTTGCTGCTATTCTTTATTTGTAATCTCTGTCTGGTCAGGAAAATCCTTTTGTAGAAAATATATATCAACACAGTGCTTCATGGACGACACAGTCTTTCACTGGTAATATGTGAGCTACGGTATATTTTGCATTCTACTATATAAAAATCACGTCAAAATATAATCGTTTTATATAACTATGGTACTCGGCTTAAAATCTAGAAAATCTTATAGGTTTAGGCATATCTGTTGTGGGGTTTTCGGGGTGGAATTTTCACCTGAAAAATCACGTGGTGTCAGGAAGGGCATCCGGCCTTAAATCCCTGGCCAAAACCAAAAGACCCCAATTAATTGAGAAAAGCCGAAGAAAGTTTTATATCTGTTGTGGGGTTTTGCATTGAGATCATCCGCCGAGTACGTTCCCACAAATGTCACCAAGAAATTTCATTCTAGTCTGAGGGCTGGAAATGGGTACACTAAGCCTCGTGTGGCAAAACCAAGAGGCGTGTTCGATTCCTACCTCAGCCATCCTGGTAGAACCTACAAAAGAAGTTTTTTTTAAATTTTCAGACAAATTCTACACGCACCCAAGTACGCCTACACGGAGCTACATGACTCCGATGTCAGAAATACTCTTGTTCAAAGAATAAACATATCATAAACAGGTTAAAATACATTTTTATTGAAAAATAACGTAGGATTTTCGTCAATTGTTTGTAGATTGCATGTGCTTTCTTGCCCCCAAACCACCTCAGGAAACTGCAGCGTTAGCCTATATTAGCCTACTTTCGATTTTTGCAAAAAATGAATTAGCCTACTTTCGATTTTTGCAAAAAATGAAAGTAGACTTATGAGATCAACACAGGGCGAAAAAAGTGTGTCTGTCTGTGTGTGTGTATGTGTGTGTGTGAGTCTGTGTGTGTATGTGTGTGTGTGAGTCTGTGTATGTGTGTGTGTGTCTGTGTGTGTGTGAGTGTGTGTACTCAGAATGTCTGTCCCCCCCTATCAATTCGAACACGGTGAAACCGAATTGAACGAAATTTGGTACAGAGGTAGCACTAGTAAAGGACACCTCAGTGTCATACTTTATATCGCCGCCATCTTTACCAAAACAGAATGGCGGCCACTCAAATGTTCAAAACGTAAAATCAAATTACGGCTAAACTAATCATCCGATCTCCCCCAAATTTGGTGACAACATACCTTTATATAGGACGCGTCTTTCACCCAACATTCAAGGTCATCGGCCATGCCATTTCAGGATGGCGGCCGTGTGAATTATGCAACCATTTTAATAAATAGCTTAAGACCCACCAATTCCGATTATCGAGCCTAGGGGGGTTTAAGCTATCCTGAAGGTCGTGATCCGTTATTTATTATAATTTAATATTATAATATTATACAGTATGAGTGGCTTAAAAGAGCTAAGCCGTTTGTGTCACACGACAAGATGGCAGCTGTCCTCATGTGCCTGTCTTATATTTCAGTAGTTTTAGTATGTTGTATGTGATATACCGTACTGATACAATAATATAAACTTTGTATGAAATGATCTTTAATGAAGATGTACTGCAGTGAAGAAATCGTTTATTTAAAGTCATTATTTGCCAACAGTTTGTATCTAATATGTCAGTTAAGAACACCTGACGTCATGGATACGGTTAGCTCTGGGCTAGCATGTTAGTCTGACACGCAGTTGACTGGGGATCGAGTACTGCTACAGTTAGTTTTTTTTTTTTTCTTGAATTCTTTTACAAATGATGTGCACGAGCTTTTTCCACAGATACTGAATAAAATGTCATTTAGCTCAAAGGAGAGGATAAAGTATACACTCGTATATTAATAAAATCACAGTCCCAGCATCGCACATAAACAGAAGACATTAGAAAAAGGAGAATAGAAGAACTAGATACACGTTGTCATTAACCACAGCCTTCTTAATGCCTCTGTACGGTGCTGTCCTCTTGTGGGTTATGTGGGTAATATTGTTCCAAACATAACGCTGTGTAAATGCCTGAGCTGGCCTCCTGAAGTATGGCAATTTTGTAATACTGGTAGTTCAACTATTAGCCACGATCGCGCTCCGAATACCTTTAAACACTGCCAGCTGGATCGCCTCCCTCTTGGCTACTTTAAACTGCCTACTCATTCAACACCCATAGAACACTGCCATCGTAGTACATTACGATGGCAGTGCATAGGCGTACAAGATAAAGATTAATTCACTGATAGGTCGCAGCACCACCTACTGTGATTGGGGCGGAAGATTCTTAATTTTGCAGGCTGGCTTAATATAGAGATTAACGGACGTGAATGCATTACAATAAGTTAGTAGTTTTGTTATTCAATCATCATAAAGTATATAATATTGATCTTGACACTTACTGGCTTATTATCAATATAAAAGAAAACAAACAATACATTGTGGTTGGGGTGATTGTTTTAGGGATGAGGACAAAGAGTCATAAAGATACCCATACATTTAGGAGAAAGTAGGCTATATGTTCTTTGCTGAACATCTTGTTTTTAAATTGAAACCTAATTTTCGTCCAGACAGTCGTCTAACCAAGAAGTGTCTAATGGTATTGTAGAGTAGAAGAGTAGGCCTACAGTGCAACTTTTCAATTAAATTGAACAACTAAAAGTAATTTAACTTACTCGTAGAAACATTTGTAACTCAGTGCAAAAACTCGCACATGTAGACATGTGACTACATTGGCATGTTTGAAGCCTCATACAGTTGAACAATATGGCGGCAATTCAAGCCGAAACTTCACACAAACGAACAGCAACGACCGTGACGTCTTCGACTACACTAAAACCTTAAATACAACGGTCTAAGACTAAAACATTCCCCTAGACACGTACGTATCGTGGTACGGTATATACTTGGTGCCTAATTTTAAAAGAAAGGAAGGAAGATTGTAGTTTTACGTGACCGTGAATCTTGTGATTATGAGCCACGGGACCTCATTTTTACGTGGAATCCGAACCACAGGGCATGGCATTTCACTTCGAAAATCTCACATGCATTGACCGGGAATCGAACCCGGACCGCCTTGGTGAGAGGCATACAGCTAGACCGCTGAGCCACCACGCCCCCCAATTTTAAAAGACGTGGAGCATACACCAAGTATTGAGACCGGACAGTTACAAAAGAAAAAATGTGTGAAACACTATTAATACAACAATGTAATAATGTAATATTTCATTAAAATAATAAGAAAATATGAAATACTAGGGCATTCCATAAGTAATGGCAACACTGTTGTCAATCAGCGATCCTAGTGGTGACCGTTGGAATCGTGTGGTATATTGTTGAGCAGTTTTTTGTTGTATAAATCTGTAATAATGAGAGTCTCAAAATAGCTGATAATTGTGAATACACTAACTGTTTCACTTTCAGTAAGTAATACCATCCTAAAAAGATGTTCAGCAGATATAAAATCCAAGTTGCAAGAGGAAACAAGATGTTCAGCAAAGAACTTATAGCCTACTTTCTCCTAAATATGGGTATACTTATAACTCTTTGTCCTCATCCCTAAAACAATCACCTCTAACACCATGCCATTGCATTGCTTGTTTTCTTTTATATTGATAATTAGCCAGTAAGTGTCAAAATCAGTATTATATACTTTGTGATGATTGAATAACAAAACTAATAACTTATTGTAATGCATTCACGTCCGTTAATCTCTATATTAAGCCTCCAAACTTAAGAATCCTTCGTTTTGGGTATCTTCCTCTTTAAAAATCCGCGGCGATCACAGTAGTTTGGAGCTGCAACCTAGCAGTGAATTAATTTATATCTTGCTCGCCTCTGAGTGTTGAATGAGCAGGCAGTTTAAAGCAGCCACGAGTGAGGCGATCCAGCTGGCAGTGCTTAAAGGTAATCGGAGCGCGGTCATGGCTACAAGTTGAAAAAATACAAAATTGCAATACTTCAGGAGGCCAAGGATTCACAAAGCAGATTGTTTGGAACAATTATCTACGTAATCCGCAAGAGGACAGCACCGTACAGAGGCATTGATAAGGCTGTGGTTGATGACTTGTATCTAAATCTTCTATTCTCCTTTTTCTAATGTCTTCTGTTTATGTGCGATGCTGGGGCTGTGATTATTAATAAACGAATGTATATACTCTGTGAGCTGCCAGAATAGGATTGACAGTTCTCGTCTCGCCATGTGGTCTGAGAACGAGGTTGCCAAACTGTACGAGCCAGAGATACAGATGACCAGGCACTGAGGCACGTAGGCTGTAATATTGCAACGCAGAGTGTTATGACATCAACTATGCGAACATGGATTGGTCAAGAGGCAGAGGGGTGATGACTGACGTGGAATTTCCGCTGAAATGTCAATCCTATTCAGGCAGCTCACAGAGTATATATTAGCCTCTCCTTTGAGCTAAATGGTATTTTATTTAGTGTCTGTGTAAAGAACTCGTTCACTTCATTTGTGAAAGAATTCAAGTTTAAAAAACGTTAACTCTAGTAGTATTCAATCCCCAGTCAACCGCATGAGAGACTAAAGGTCTAGCACCTGTGTGTTATTAAGTAATTTAGATACAACGTGTTAGCAAATAATGTCTTGAAATAAACGATTTCTCCACTGCAGTACATCTTCATTATAAATCATTTCATACAAAGATTATATTATTTCTATCAGTAGGCAATATCGCATACAACATATTAAAACTACTGAAATATAGAACAGGCACAAGAGGTCAGCTGCCATCTTGTCATGTGACAGAGACGGCTCAGCTCTTTTAAGCCACTCATACAGTATGATATTAACTTATAATAAATCACGGATCACGTCCTTTAGGATAGCTTAAACTCCCCTTGGCTCGATAATCGGATTTGGTGGATCTTATGCTATTGATCATAATGGTTGCATAATCACATGGCCACCATCCTGAAATGGCACTGCTGATGACCTTGTAGTTTGAGCGAAAGATGTGTCTTATATAGGTATGTTGTTACCAAATTTGGTAGAGATCGGATGATTAGTTTAATCGTAATTTGATTTTACGTTTTGAACGTTTGAGTGGCCGCCATTCAGTTTTGGTATAGATGGCGGCAATATAAATCATGTCTTTGAGGTGCCCTTTGCAAGGTTACCTGTGCACCAAATATCGTTCAATTCGGTTTCACCGTGTTTGAATCGATAGGGGGGGGGGGGGGGGGGGGGGGGTACAGAGTACACACACAGAGACACACAATTTTTGGCCCTGTGTAGATCTCATAAGTCTACTTTTTTTTTTTTTTTTTGCAAAAATAGAAAGTAGGCTAAAAAATGCAACTCAATGCTTTAGATCAGAACATTGCAAGAAGCTTGCGGCAGAGAAGTCCTACCTTATCGAACTATTGCAAGATAACACAGATCACTTGCTGGTAGATCCGTTGCTGCAACTGACGATCTCCATGTTCAGGCTGTACGGGCATTATTGAAAAAGACAGGAACTTGGTATTGCATCATCTGTCCATCACACTTTAAGAAGAAAAAAACGAAGATGCGAAACGTTTGTGCCCGCTGGGTTCCGCACACTCTAATCGAAATTGGAAAGTGGCAGCGAATGGAGACAGCAATAATGCATTTGGCCTTTCTTCGTTGCGTTACTATCACACTGGATGAGACATGGGTACGTTCGTATACTCCTGAGCTGAAACGTCAATCAAGCGAATGGCGACATACAGAATCACCACGCCCAAAAGGATGTCGAGCATCGCAGGATCCATTGAGACTGATGATTTTTGTGTATTATGATTATGAAGGTATAATCTTGGTATAAAAGTAAATGCAGACTACTACTTGTGTTACTTGGAACATCATTTGCGCGCAGCATTGCGTCGTAAACGATCTCAGGCCATTGGGAGTCCTATTGTGTTACGTGACCATGCTCGTTGCCGCAACAGTGAGGAATTTGTTTACAAGGAGGAAGTGAGAAGTACTCGAACAACCACCAAATTCACATGACACGAGCCCTTGTGATTACGACTTATTCTCAAAGATCAAAGAACCTCTACTAGGCGTTCGATTTCAATCAAGAGCTGACATCCAGAGAGCTCTAGATCGATCAGTGAGAGAGATGTGCAGAAATGGTCCTGCAGACGGAGTGCGTCTTCTACCAAGGATTTGTCAACGTATTGTTGACATGGCAGGAGACTAATGAAGTTCGCAATGTCAAAATTATTTTATTTATTATTTACTCAATTTTACCCCCCAGGTTGGTGACTCCGACGGACTCAGCGAGGGAACTCACCTCTGCCGCCATTCCAGGCAGTGTCCTAAAGCTGGGAACATCTGTTCGGAGTGGATACAACTGGTGAGGTGTGATCAGCACCTCGTCCAGGCGGCCTCACCTGCAAAGCGAACAGTGGCCTCATGAGGGAAGGGAGGAGGGGGAAGATTAGGATGGATAGGCAAGGAAGAGGGAAGGAGGCGGCCGTGGCCTTACAGTAGGTGCCATCCCGGCATTTGCCCGAAGAATAAGTGGGAAACCACGGAAAACCACTTCGAGGATGGCTGAGGTGGGAATCGAACCCCCTATACTCATTTGGACCACCTGAGGCTGAGAAGATCCCGTTCCAGTCCTCTTACCACTTTTCAAATTTCTTGGCAGAGCCGGGAATCGAACCCAGGACCACTGGGGCGGCAGCTAACCATGCTGACCACTACGCTACAGAGGCGGCAATGTCAAAATTAACTAAATAATATTATTTTTATGCTATAGCAGTGTTGTCATAACTTATCGAATGCCCAATTGTAAGTTAGTAACTTATTGAGGTTTTAAGGGGCGGAACTACGGGGTCATCTGCTCCTAAATTATAAGTTATATAATATGCCAATATTCATTTAAAAGATGCGAAAATGTACGATTAACGTTGGTATGTTTACATTGACGAACCCGCCTGGACGTTCCAAATAATATAATAATGTTATTGGTTTTACGTCGCTTTCATCACCAAAGAGAATCTTTAACGTGCCAGTAAATATACTGACACGACTCCCTCGCATTTGCGCACCCTCAAATGCCAACTGACTGCGCCGGGATTTGATCCCGCTATCTTGCGCTATCAGCAGGCGAGTACGTTACTACTGAGCCACGCAGTCAGTCATGATGTTCCAACTAACAGTACGTTGGAGAGTTACATCCCTTATCAGAGACGTTTGACATGTAAGTTTACTAGCATCTACTGGCTGGAAGTATTAAATTCGTTGATATTAATGTTTCATGTAATTTCTTGAGCAGTTCATCAAAATTAATATTAGTTGGTATGTATTTAAAGTTAACTCTGTGATCAATCGTTTACTCATCCTTACCTGCAGCTCAAAGACTCAAATCAGGCCACTGAAAGTTTGACAGTCTCTCCTTCAGTATTTAGATTGCTCTCTTGGCGCTCCAGATCTAACGACTGTCTGCAGGATGGACGCTACCATCTGAAAACCTGCCTGCTGGACACGAAGAAACCTTGTCAACGTGGAAGACCCTCAACAGGCTGCGCACAGGAGTGGGGAGGTCGAAGACAAATTTGAAAAGTGGGGATTTGCCTGTGACTCGACTTTGGGCGAGTGTGGTGAGGAGCAGGCTATGAGTCACCTCCTCGTTTGCGGGTTGTGTCCCATCACATGTTCTCCACGGAATCTGATGGACGGAACTCCTGAAGCTTGCGAGTTGGCAACATTCTGGTCTCAGTATTTGATTTGAATATGAGTGCGTGTATAATATAATCAATTATGCAATGTATACAGGGATTTCATGGTTTTCTTATAGCACCAAATGTAATTAGCCTATTGTTTTATGATGTATGTTCTTTGACACGATTAATTAATTAACCGAGACATTCCACGTCACACTAACGATTTCTAAAATTTGAATGTTATAGCCTACCTTACGAACGGCACTTTTACACAGTATATAATAATAATAATAATAATAATAATAATAAATCAAGCAACAAGGCATATGTCTTGATAAATGCCCATGCTCCCACTAACATAGACAATAAGAGAAATCCACAGAATGTAGAAGACTTTTGGGAATTACTACAGGAAACTACAAGTAAAATCCCCAAACATCACGTGAAAATCTTATTAGGGGATTTCAATGCACAGGTTGGCAGAGAGAAGATATACAGATCAATAGTAGGACTAATAAGAATGGAGAGCGTCTAATAAACTTTTGTACATTATTCATGCTGAGACTCATGTCCACGCACTTTATGAGACCATTACACAAAAAGAAAACCTGGAGATCACCTAACCCGTTATTAGGGGAATTTCAGATAGATCATGTGGCTATTTCCGCAAAGAATATGCTGGAGATTCAGAATGTTAAGGTACGAAAGGGAGTGGTAGATTCGGATCACTACCTCACGCAAATCAAGGTTCGGTTTCAACCAAACAGATCCAAACCTAAAGGCAACCGGTTTCCAAGAGTTGATCCGGACTGCTTGAGGAAGAACGCCGAGGTTTTCGTACGAGATTTACAGGAAGAAAATCCTAGGGAGTGGCCAGACCTTCGCAAAACATTACAGTCATCAGCCATGAAATTAGGACAACCACCTAGGAAAAGAAAGCACAGATGGTGGAACACAGCCTGCGATGAAGCCGTCAATGACCGAGTCAAAGCATGGCATCAGTGGAATGGACATCGGACAGTGGAAAGATGGGAGAACTTCCTAAAAACTCAAAAACTGACCTCTAAAACAATCCGGCGCGAAAAACGTGCCTACAACAAAATCAGACTCGAAGGGTTAGAACAGGATTTCCAGAAAAACAACACTCGAAATTTTCACAAGACATTCCGTGAGGACTTGTCAGGGTACAAACCACCAACTCTAAGTTTCCGTCGACGTAATGGACGACTAGAAACAAATAGTAAGGAGAACTGCAAGATACTGGCTGATTATTTCCAAACTCTTCTGAACTGTGATCCTCCAGTGGAAAGACTTCAGTTTGAAAAACTTGTACCAAACCCAGACTCACTTCCCCCAACAACTCAAGAAATAAAAGAGATAATCCAATCGCTCAAAAATAACAAAGCCCCTGGGAACGATGGAATAACTGCTGAAATGTTGAAAATAGTAGGAGATGGCCTCATAAGGAGAATTCATACACTCCTAACAGAAATATGGGAGAGCGAAATAATTCCGAAGGACTGGAAGAATGCCATTATCCATCCGTTGCATAAAAAGGGCGACCGAGCGGACCCCAACAACTAGAGAGGTATATCACTTTTACCAATTATATACAAGGTATTATCTAAAGCACTCTTAAACAGAGTAGAACAACAAACTGATCATTTGATTGGTGAATACCAGGCAGGCTTTAGGAAAGGTAGATCGTGTTCGGAGCAGATTTGGAGCCTAAAGACGATATTAAGGATACGCCGCAGTACCAACACATTTGTCACCTTCGTGGATTTTAAGAAGGCGTATGATTCTATTGACAGACAAACTGTTCTGAACACCCTAGAAGAGCTCAGAGTTGACAGGAAAACCAGGGACTTAATCCGCCAGACTCTCACTGACACAACATCTCAAGTGAAGTTCCTAGGTGAACTATCAGAACCTTTCGAAGTACATACCGGATTTCGACAAGTTGACGGCCTCTCCCCACTGCTTTTTAACTTAGTGTTAGACAAAGTCATCAGGGAGTGGGAAAACAACATCAAAGGCATAAGCATTGGTACTCTGGAACAGAAAGTAAAAGTAAAATGCCTAGCTTTTGCTGATGATCTAGCTATCTTTACCAAGACTAGTGAAGAAACCAAGTATGCCATAGAGAAGTTACATGAGTTAGCATCAAAGACAGGACTCCAAATATCGTATGAGAAGACGCATTGCATAGTAAATGGAGACCAGAATATCCCGAGATCTCCACTACAGACCAACTATGGAATAATTAGACACGTACCTTCCTTCAAATATTTAGGAGAAATTATTGTACCGTCTGGATTGGACAGGAATGCTAATTTAGAAAGAGCTACCAAACTTCAGAAAGCATACCGAATAACATGGAATCACTATAATAAAAGAGCGATGTCACGAAATGCAAAACTACGGCACTACCAGACAGTTGTTCTTCCGGAAGCATTGTACGCCTCCGAAACTATATCTCTAGGAGGCCACTCTCAAATTGGTGAAATCGAAATCCAGGAACGTAAAATTCTCAGGAAAATATATGGCCCCGTTTATGTTAATGGTATATGGATTAAAAGGAAAACCACAGACTTGTACACAGTAATCAATAAGTTCACTGATACCGTGCGTAAGAGACGATTGAAATTTTATGGTCACATCTGCCGAATGGACAACACCAGATATGCAAAAAAAACTGCTTGATATAATTAATTCAAAGAAGGTCAAAATCAGTTGGTTAGAAGAAATCAAACAGGACTTAAAGGAAATAAACATTACAGAAGATAGCATCATGAATCGCAAGACTTTTGGAACCCGAGTTCAAATCACTCTTTCGCCGAAAAAGCTAAAAAGACCACTGGAAAAAAATGGACGGAGGAACGTAAGAAGGGGCATAGCGAGTTCATGAGGAGATTTTGGGAGGAGAAGAAGAGGAAAGCTCCATCAACCCGAGTCAACAAGTTCAAGCGCGCTCCCTAAGTGGGCAAAACGAAGAAAGAATAATAATAATAATAATAATAATAATTATTATAATAATAATAATAATCCCAGGAGCTGTGTCAGGATTCGTAGAAAATCTCAGACTCATTTAGGAAAAGACGTTTGCAATTTTATGGGTATATTCTCAGTAGGAGTGATCACAGGCCGACTAAAAAATCTAAATCTTGCTCTCTCAATGAAAGTTAAGAGCTGGCGGCTTGAAGTTGAAAAATACCTTCAGGAAATAGGCATGTCAAGTGATATGGTACTCGATAGGACTGAACTCAAGGAACTAGTTGTTGATAATTTTGAGATCACCCAAAGTTTACATTCAACCTGGACGGAGGAGCGCAGAAAGAGCCAATGCGAGATTTTGGGAGGACAAGAAAGGAAGATCGGCTGCTTAGACGCTCATAACGATGTAATTAATAATAATAACCCGGGCTAGACTTGTGACGGTACGCACCGGTACGCCGTACCTAAACCTCTGATCGGGGGAAAAGTCGAATTTACGAGTATAACATAATTTTTAGAACTGTGGAACGTTAGTTGTAAGTCAAGGTCAACTTGGTCCTTGACCCGACTGCACTTCAAAGTACGTGGAATCTTGGCTGTTTCGGGGATGGCACTCCGCTCTGGATACTAACAGCAAGGTGAGAGAGAGAGAGGAGTCACATGCAACGAAATCTTTTCTAAACTTTGGACAATTTTATAAACTGTGAGGTAAAACATGTTTAAGTACAGTACCTTTTATAATAAATAATTATTTCAGAAAACTAAAGACAAAATTATAAAACAAGAATATAAGATTGTTGGTGAACATGAGTGTATTACCAAACCGAATGTATTTAATTTTTTAAATTAGGTAAAGGAATTGAAATAATGTAAATTGTTTGAATGATAGCCTAGTTGGCCTACATTAAAATCTAATATAAGACAACGGCTGTGGTAAGAAAAATGTTGCTACAGCAGTCACAATTTAATATAAAATTGCAATCAAAATTAGAATCTTATTTTGTCCACTGAATAATTTTTAAAGTGCTCAGAAAAGCGAAACAAGTAGTTCCGTGAAGAACTATACAGCCTATTTTCATATATCCTACTTATGGTAATTGCCTCTATCTACATACAAAATTTCAGTTTGATTGCTGTAATAGATTCGTAGATATTGAGAACCGACTAAATATTTCGGATGGTCGCCTTGTTGGATTTTATATATGTAGGTCCTAGAGTTATGTACTGTTACATGAAGATTATTGTATACGTGTAGCATTCAAACTTCAATCGCATGATTAGGACACAAGAAGTAACAAGGAGATTTTAAAATTTCGCACAGCTGCCATCTTATGGTTATGGAAACAATTGAAATAAATTAGATGCCAGTGGATTAACATTCGTATAAGGATTTACTGTACCAAGTTTCACTGCACTCGGATGCTTAAATTGCGAGAAACGTCCATGTGAATATTTATATTTCGCCTGGCCGCCATGTTGGATTTGTGATCACCAGGTTATTTAAAGTCCGATAGGTGAACTTAAGTTCATAGCCCCTATGAACGTAAAAAAAATCAGTTTGATTGCTATAATAGATTCGTAGATATTCAGAGCCGTCTAAATATTTCGGATGGTCGCCATGTTGGATTGTTAAATGTATGGGCCATAGAGTCATGTACCATTAAAGGAAAATTATTGCGTAGGTTCATTATTTAAACATTCACATCGTTCGCATGATTACGACACAAGAAATAAAAACTTAATTTTAAAATTAGCAAAGCGCCATCTTGAGGTTATGTTAACAACTGAACTAAATTAGATACCGGTGTATTACAATGTGTATAAACATTTCCTGTACCAGATTTCATTGCGGTTGGAACATTAAGTCGCGAGGAAGGTCTATTTAAATTTTCAAATTCGCTTGGCCGCCATGTTCGTTTGGTAGTTAACCGGTATTTGAAAGTCTCATAGACGAACTGCCAGTAGTGCCCTTTATCTCCGTACAAAATTTCAGGGTGATACCGCTAATAGTTTCAGAGATATAGAATGCCGGTGAAATATTTCGCACATCCGCCATCTTGTGGTGTGTAAGCAATTGAACGAATTTAGATATTGGTGCATTGCAATGTGTATAAACATATACTGTACCAAATTGTATTGCGTTTGGTTGGTTAAATCGCGAGAAACGTCTATTTAAATGTCGCAAATTCGTGTGGCCGCCATGTTGGTTTTGTAGTTACCAGTTTTTCAAAAGTCACATAGGTGAACTTCTAGTAGTTCCCTTTATCACCGTAAAAAATTCCAGGGTGATATCGGGAATAGTTTCGGAGATATTGAAAGCTGGTGAAATATTTCGCACAGCCGCCATGTTGGATTGGTGAGACGTAACAAATTTCGAAGGGCACGGTCGGGTTCGCCCGGAATAGTGCTATGATTTTACCGAGTTTCATTGAAATCGCTCCAGCCGTTTAGAAATTATTAGGACACACACACACACACACACACACACACACACACGTACAAAAGGTGATCTCATAAGCCTATTTTTTTCAAAATTGAAAATAGGCTAAAAATATCGTTTTTAGAACTCTATATTTCAATATTCCATGAAGCCCCCTCCCCCCTCGCCCCACCCCACTCCCTTCACCACCCGGTAGCCCACAGTACCGGAACCTTTTTCTTACAAATCAAACACTGATAATAACTATAATAATAATATTATTATTAATAATAATAATAATAATAATAATAATAATCTGCGTTTATAACATAGCTTCGGTTTAGTCTTCGTTTACAGTCTACTGGGTGACTTCCATGTCCAAGCGGTATGTAACCGGGACCTGCATTTGAGGAGCTTGGTCATCGTGATCATTTAGTCCCCAGTGCTTGGGAGTGTGTAGAATTTGTCTGGTGGCCTGTGTTATTGTGGTGCATGTAGTTGTGTGTGTAGTGTGTATTTCTAATTCAAGTGGGGATTGGGAAGGAGGCGGCCGTGGCCTTAAGTTAAGAAACATCTCGGCATTTGCCTGAATTAGAAGTGGGAAACCCCGGGAAACCACTCCCAGATTGACTCAGGTGGGAATCAAACCCACATCTTCTCAGTCTTCGTCACGAGGCTGAGTAAACTTATACCTCGTTCCATACTTCAGAGGAGAATTAGAACACGAACCAACACTGTATTAATAATACTAATCCATGTAATTTTATCAGGAATAGCGTGCTAGTGTGTTTTACATAAGCCTATACCGGCAGCGGTAGCTACGCTTACAAACGCACGGTGCTAGGCCATGGGGACTCGGTAGATGTGGGTTCAAGCCCCACCGTCGGCCGTCCATGAAATGTTTTCCGTGATTTCCCATTTTCAACTTCAGGCAAATGCTGGGATGGTACCTTCTAACAGGCCAAGGCCACTTCCTTCCAATTCATTCCACAGTTTCATTCATTTCACCTCTCATTAACTTCTCTCATAAGGTTAGCGTCAGAATGGGCATCCGGTCATAAAATCCACCCGCCACGTACCGGTATAGACTTTCATCGCATCTCACCCCTGACTCCGTTGAAATCGGGAATAATAAGGGGTAGGAAGACACACTGTGTGCTATACATACAGTAGCCTAGTTATCCCTCCTAATCAAATTTGGTAAAAGAAATCGTGTTGACCGACTGAAAAGTATAAATGGACAGTTTGTACAGGCAACACTGAAAAATGGCTTCAAAATTTCACATAGAGTGCACACCACCAGCTGAATGAATACACACCCAAAAGTACACGGGGTTAAATGACCACGAGTAACCTACATTAAACATTTTCGGTCTATGCTCCTCCCTCTCCCAACCCCCACCCATCCCCATTTGTTGTTCTTTATTGCTCAATTCAAGCAACTTATGATTTCATAGAACTATTGGACATTGTGGCCGCTTATTATTCACAATATCAGAAACAGATACAATATTTGAACTAGGCTATATAATATGTCACCTCTAACACCATGACATTGTATTGCTTGTTTCTTTTATATGTATAATTAGCCAGTAAGTGTCAAAATCAATATTATATACTTTGTGATGATTGAATAACAAAACTACTAACTTATTGTAAAGCATTCACGTCCGTTAATCTCGATAATAAGCCTCCAAACTTAAGAATCCTTCATTTTGGGTATCTTCCCATTTTAAAATCCGCGGCGATCACAGTATATGTCACAACCAAGTCGTATTATAATAGTGCATTATGCAACGAGCCTATAATGGCAATAATTAAGACATGAGTATGTTTATAAAACGAGCGTGTGCGAGTTTTATAATTTCCATAAGAGTGTCTTAATTAACATTATAGGCAAGTTGCATACTACTGTTTATGTTCGACGATAATTTTTATAACTATTTTATGTTCGAACATAAATATTCATAAATATCTGTCAAGATTTCACCAGTTTTATGTACTGAACAGAGCGCATGAGACGCAGAGAATGCCTTGTATTTGACCATGGCCTCCTCGATTATCCTGCTATGACACTAGGCCAGGCAGTGAAATTTAAATTAGAAGGCCGCGGAACTCAGCGCATCTAATTATCTAATTGGCCAAAGAACTGTTTCTTGAGCTCTGATTGGTGGGAGAAACTGTTTCATAATGAAAAATAGTGTTATAATGAGCCTCATTATAGTACAGTTTTCTGACATATAATAGTCAGGGTCGAACATAAATTGGATTATAGGCTACAACTAGAGTTCTGCGCGGATAAGCAAAACGTTATCCGCACATGCCCCGCATCCACACGACTGTTAACCGCATCCGCATGACTGTTATCCGCATCCGCCCCGCATCCGCCCGACTGTTATCCGAATATACTGGCATTTCAATAATACACACATCAAAAAAAGTTTTGCATCACCTCGGTTCCAAGAGTTCCGGAACCTTTAAATACAAAGGGAATAGAGATCAACACAAACAACATTTCAGCTCGTTTTATTGCTCATGAGACCCACACATTGCATGTTGTACCATCATACAGCTAGACTTTCAGCATTTGTGGTCCAGATTGCAGTACACACCACTACCTCTAATACCCAGTAGCACGTCCTCTTGCATTGATGCATGCCTGTATTCGTCGTGGCATACTATCCACAAGTTCATCAAGACACTGTTGGTCCAAATTGTCCCACTCCTCAACGACAATTCGGCGTAAATCTCTCAGAGTGGTTGGTGGGTCAAGACGTCCATAAACAGCCCTTTTCAACATATCCCTGGCATGTTCGATAGGGTTCATGTCTGGCGAACATGCTGGCCACTGTAGTCGAGCGATGTCGTTATCTTGAAGGAACGCATTCACAAGATGTGCACGATGAGGTCGAGAATTGTCGTCCATGAAGACAAATGCCTCTCCAATATTCTGCCGATATGGTTGCACTATGGGTCGGAGGATGTCATTCAGGTATCGTAAAGCCGTTTCGGAGCCTTCCATGACCACCAGTGGCGTACGTCGGCCCCACATAATGCCACCCCAAAACATCAGGGAACCACCACCTTGCTGCACTCGCTGGACAGTGTGTCTAAGACGTTCAGCCTGACCAGGTTGCCTCCAAACACGTCTCCGACGATTGTCTGGTTGAAGGCATATGCGACACTCATCGGTGAAGAGAACGTGATGCCAATTCTGTGGGGTCCATTCAGCATGTTGTTGGGCCCATCTGTACCGCGCTGCATGGTGTCGGGGTTGCAAAGCTGGACCTCGGCATGGACGTCGGGAGTGAAGTTGCGCATCATGCAGCCTATTGCGCACAGTTTGAGTTGAAACACGACGTCCTGTGGCTGAACGAAACGCATTATTCAACATGGTGGCATTGCTGTCAGGGTTCCTCCGAGCGGCAATCCGTAAGTAGCGGTCATCCACTACAGTAGTAGCCCTTGGGCGGCCTGAGCGAGGCCTGTCATCGACAGTTCCTGTATCTCTGTACCTCCTCCATGTCCGAACAACATCGCTTTGGTTCACTCTGAGACGCCTGGAAACTTCCCTTGTTGAGAGCCCTTCTTGACACAAAGTAACAATGCGGACGCGATCGAACTGCGGTATTGACCTTCTAGGCATGGTAGAACTACAGACAACATGAGCAGCGTACCTTCGTCCTGGTGGAATGACTGGAACTGATCGGCTGTCGTACCCCCTTCGTCTAATACGCCCTGCTCATGCATGGTTGTTTACATCTTTGAGCAGTTTTAGTGACATCTATGAACAGTCAAAGGGACTGTATCTTTGATACAATAGACTATACACAGACAACGTCTATATGCCGGAGATCTGGGAACCGAGGTGATGCAAAACTTTTTTTGATGTGTGTATTTTTTAGATAAAGCATAAAGTATTAAAGCAAGAGCCTCCGGCCTCTCACCACTGGGTTCGTGGTTCAAATTCCGGTTACTCCAAGTGAGATTTGTGCTGGACAAAAGTGGAGGCAGACAGGTTTTTCTCCGGGTACTCCGGTATTTCTTGCCACAATTTCATTCCAGCAACACTCTCCACTATCATTTCATTTCATCTGTAATTTATTAAATCATTGCTCCAGGGGAATGCGACAGGGCTTCGGCAGCCGGCACAGTTCAAATCCTCACCGCTAGATGGGGGCTTCATTCATTCCATTCCCTGACCCGGTCGGTCGACTGGAAGCAGGCTGTGGATTCTCTTCTCTTCTCATAAAGTAACACATTTAGACTTTTGAGGAGAAAATCACTCCCTTAGGCTACCGTATGTAGGCCTATGTGCATGTGCTATGATTAAAATGAGTGCTCTACAGCCAGAATTGCAACCCTTTACAGTTCGGAGTGTTAATTATGTTTATTGACATAATTTGAATGAGATTAGCTTAAATCATCATCTTGCATTTGTCATGAAAAAATATAACTTAATGCTAAAATATGACAGGCTATGTCATAAACATCCAGGTCCTAGTATCGATATTCTACAAGTCGGATTGGATTCTAAAAACTATCCCCAAATTTACTCCAAACATTATCCGCAGCTTATCGGCTATCCGCACAGCCATGTAAACTATACCCGCATCCGCGCAGAGCTTTACTATAACCTACACGAGGTACAAGTCATGAAGAGTAAACCAGAAAATTAAAATGACCGGAAGTTTTATGTTGCAGGATTTTATTCGGCCCTAACCTAATTCATTTTCGACGAGGGCTCCAGATAGGTCCTTCTTAGAGGGTGTGGTGGCGGAGCGGTCAAGCTGTTTGCCTCTCACCAAGGCAAGCTTCGATTCCCGGTCATGCAAGGGAGATTTTCGAAGTAAAATGCCATGTCCTGTGGTTCGGATTCCACGTAATATGAAGGTCACGCGATTAACGGTTACATAAAAACTACAATCTTCTTCAGGCCCTTCTTTCACTAAGCAGTATAATAATACACCACGGAAACCGAAATATTATTCGGCTTATTGCATATTGTAACTCGTAGCAGTTTCAAGTAGTCACGCGAGATAGCAGCACAAATGTAGTTCTCTTCCCCAGCTCGCTTGCAAGAGCGCCACAAGTGTGAAAGAGAAGAACCTCCTAGCAAGGTACATTCCACACTCACAAGATGGCATCTGTGGACAAAATACTAAGGGAGTCCGTATCGATACCACCTTTCATCAGCTAGTCGAAATGCTATAATCGACATGAGTTCGTTTGATATCGATTTTGAAGTAATTGAAAGTTAATTAGCGGTGTGACGTTACTCACAGTTAATTAGTGCTTTAAATCTACTACGATCAGTGGCATCATGGAAAGGATTTGACTAGAGCAATTATTGCGCCAGTGGGTAAAATGAGTGGGTGGAGAGATACTTGAGGTTAGGAGAGGAGATGATGAATAGACCTCGAACTTTTAAGACGCAAAAAATGCTTATTACTTATTAGGTTCCTGAAATAGACTCTTTTAGTACTTCATAGTAAACACAATATAAAATAAACACACTATTCCTTAACGACAGGTCATATCAATAGAATGGACAGCGACAGACTAACCAAAAGATTGGGTGGTTGGTTGGTTGGTTGGTTCCTTAGTTTAGGTGCTGCGACAATGCGGTCATGTAGCCCCGTGTACTTTGGGTGTGTGGAGAATTTGTCTGATAGGCTAACCGGTGTTAATTGTGATGGCTGTATTAATGTGTGTTATCTGTAATTTAGGTAGAAGGACTGCAGACGATTAATTTTTTCAAGTAGTTCCTACGCTTGCTACCAAATGCTACCGTCCACGAAACCTAGCTGAGGACGTGGCTACTACTAAATGCCATCGCAGTCAGCACCGGGCGGTGAACGTTGGAGCTAATTATCAAACTAACCTACAAATTTTAACTTCCACTAGTGTAGTTAGTGGAAGGTTCTTTTACATGCCATAAATCTATGACATAGGACCGCCGGCTTTACTTCCTCTCCGAAGGTAGGCATACTGAAGGATTTATTTACAGTAATCAACACAAAGAAGGTAAAAATAAATTGGCTAGAAGGAACTAAGGCGGTCCTCCATAAAATAAATATCACAAACGATATCATAAAAATCATGGAGCCTTCATGGAGAAATCAAAAACTGGTAGGAAATGGTCCACAGAACGCAAGATGCAAGAAGAAGAGGAAGAAGAAGAAACACACAATGTTGAAATATGTACACATTATAATTCATTAGGCGAATTCATTAAAAACAAATAAAATGCACGGTTGCACAACATAGCAAACATGTGTTCTTTAAGACTACTGCGCAGTTCATGGCCATATTTCTGCGAATATCTTGCCTTGTGGAAACATGTAGCTTAAGTTGCCTTATTGGGGGCTTCTAATAACTACAGAGTTTTCTTATATTGTACGGAAAATCTTTACAAATATCACCTTCAGGTTTCCTCACAGTCGATTCTTGAAGTTTTTATTTTTATTTTGTCGTGTAGCCTCCTGAGAGGTCGAGTGCAGATCTTTCTAGTCGACGCCAGTGGGCGACCTGCGCGTCGGGATGAGAGATGGAATGGATGAAGATGAATGAAACTGGGCAAGGATGTGGCCTGTCAGAAAGTACTGTCCCAACATTTGCCTGGTGTTGAAAATGGGAAACCACGGAAAACCGTTTCAAGGACAGCCGACGGTGGGGCTCGAACCCACGCGTCTACCGAGTCAGCAGAGAGCTTGGCCCCATGACCTAACGCAGTACTTTAGCCAGCGTAGCCACTACTGTCGATGATTCTTGAAGTAATTCATAATCAGCGTATATCACAGAGTCAATTTTTAAATAAAAGTTTGAATGTTTGTTATAGCCTATTAAACAAAATAAGTACATTTTTGGATTTTAAGATTAGGCAAACATGGATGCTTACGTTTGTTTCAGGTGCTATAAAATTAACAGTTTCTATAAAGGCATCCAACGTTTAGAATGAAGCATTGGTCTTATGGCGCGTTACGACAGGGTTGCCACTCCATGAGAGGAGGCAGTACGAAGCGCTTCGCGTACACTTTCCGCACGTTCAGCTATTGTGCAGTGACGAAGACTTGAATTAAGTACTGTATAATAATACTAATAGTAGGCTAACATAACACATACAACGAAATTAAATTAAATTAACTATAACGTATGCTGAATGCGACATAAAGAAAACAATCAAAATAAAATAAATAAAGTACAAGTCCAAGGAAATGTGTCAAGTTTCGACTGCAATTAAAGTTGAAGTACGTTATTAAAGAAAATACTCCTCTTTGACTTACCTTTCATGATTTATACTTTCGTTGGGTTTAACGTTCTAAAATAACTGAACACATTAATTACGACCTACTTTTCCCTCCTTCTGAGCACTTGACCACGCTTTCCTTTCACAAAACTATCCATTGTTGTACGTGAAATACGTAAAATACAACACGTTAAATCTAACAGAACTGCTGCACACACACACTCAAGATAGATAGCCGAACTACTGAAATACAAGCTCGAATGGCACAGTAATAAAGCTGTGAGTAGCAAGCTGCACCCCGCTGTCCTTCGAAACTTCATTTTTATAATCCGCGGTCAATGAACAGCCCGGCCTGTGTAAACAATTAAACCTACACTCTGGGTAGGCAGGTAGAAAACTTCTTCCAACATTCCTCTACAGCTCTCAAACTGGCATGACATGGTTATCTTTAAAAATAGAAAAGTTGGCAGCATACGAACTTTTTCAATGCTGCTATGCGGTTATGAGAGAATATTCAGAAGTTTTACCTACATGAAAATTGTAATATTGCCAGTATAAAATATTTCAATAATCCATCATCAAGACGGCACATTTAGCTACACGGGTGTGAAAAATAGGCATCGCAAAGTCAATGCAACATGATATAAGATCGATTTTACTAAAAAGGGGACTCAGTTTATAGTTTTTTTAAATATGGATATCTAATATTTCTATCATTTCTATCAAATTTACGTAGTCATAATATGGGACAAAAAAGATCGGCAAAACATAGTTCTACCCGAATATGCTGTTTTTTCAACAGTGAAAAGTTTTCGACTGATATGGCAACAGTGGACTGCTAGAAAATGACAGCGTCATACATGTCTCGCGTGCAACAGAAAGAGAGAAGAATATCCCTACCTAACCAGTGCTTCATTCTAAACGTTGGATGCCCTATAGTTTAATTAGTCATTAAACGAATAAGTACAATTTTAAATGCAACTAGGAACACAGGAAAAGAAGTCGACCTCGTTACGTAATGCCAACTAGTTTGGCAACTTGCATTCTTGTCTGTCACCTCGGAGGCCCAGGCTCGGTTCCCGTCCCTGTCAAAAAAAATGTTCTGAGGGCTTGAACTGGGTACACTTAGCTACTTGAAGGCAAAAAAGTAAGAAGAAGTGGGTTCGATTCCTACCTCAACCATCCTGGAAGAGGTTTTCCGTGGTTTCCACACTTCTACTCTAGTCAAATGTCGGGATGGTACCTAACGTAAGACCATGGCAGCTTCCTACCCAAATCCTATCTCAATTACAAATACACACACTAGTATAGACATCGGCCGTAGCGCGGAGTAGCGTGCCTGCCTCTCACTCGGATGCCCCGAGTTCGATTCCTGACTCCGTCAGGGATTCTAGAAACTTACGTGAGGGTTGGAACGAGATGCACTCAGCCTCGTGAGGACAATTGAGTAGCTGTCTGACAGTGAGGCAGCACCCAGGTCACGAAAACTAAGATTAGTGGCTGACCACGCATTACCTCAATATCTGCAAGCTAAATGGCTGCGCAGCGGTCGATTGGTAGGCCTAGACCCTTCATGGGCTGTAGTGCCACGGGGCTTGGGTTAGTACAGACATCACAGTGACACAGGCTATCAGACAAGTTCTACACACACACCCAAGCACACTTGCTACCAAATTTCATTAACATTGGTCCAGTCGATCAACAGTTATTTGTGGACATGCACACGTATACAAAAGTAGATACACACGAACAAAAGCCGGTCTCATAAACCTGTATTAGCCTCCATATGACGAAAATAGGCCATGTATACATGTGCAGTATCTGGTTGTTCTTGTTCATAAGATCTGTCAAAAATCCACTTGTATAGCTCATGGTCTGCCAAGGGTAAGGCCCTAATACTTACAGTATTATCTCAATTATTAATGAAAGCTTTTCAGTCGGTCAACACAAATCGTGCCCAATTACATTAGGCGGGAAAACAAATATTTATATGCCCTAACATGAAAGAAATGAGTTAGTAGGCCTACTGGCGGACCCGTGCGAGAAATCTCGCAAGTTCATAAACCACACTTTCCCCAATAGGTTTATAATGAAAGACTTAAGGAGAAAGGTTGTTATGTTTTTATTTCAACCAAATGATTATAGAACACTATTTACATTTCAATATAGCCTCCGTGGCATAGGCGGCAGCACGCCGGCCTCTCACTGGTGGGTCCGTGGTTCAAATCGCGGTCACTCCATGTGAGATCTGTGCTGGACAAAACGGAGGCAGACAGGTTTTTCTCCGGGTACTCCGGTTTTCCCTGTCAAAATTTCATTCCAGCAACACTCTCCACTGTCATTTCATTTCATCTGTCATTCATTTAATCATTGCCCCAGAGGAGTGCGTCAGGCCTCGGCAGTCGGCACAGTTCATATCCTCGCCGCTAGATGGGGGCTTCATTCATTCCATTCCTGACCCGGTCGGAGACTGGAGGCAGGCTGTGGATTTTCATTTTTCATTTACATTTCAGTTAGAATTCCAAGTTCTACGTTCCCTACCTTAAGAAGGCAATCACTGAAAATTGGATCATCACAACACTCATTTATGTATGATATTTATGAATTTATGAAATTATAGCCTACGATTTGAGTAGCCTACTTATTCCTTTGATTTATTGTTTCTCAAATCCATGCAAAATGAAAAAGAAAAGACCTCAGAATGTTAAAATGACATGAAACAGGCCTCACAGCGGCCAAAATGTGAAGTGGACAGCGTATTTTCTACAGCAAACGTATCTGCAAAAACGCACACTTCGTACACTTTTTTAAAAGTCATTTTTTAAAGAATTTATATATATTTATGAAATTAGAGCGCCATTCGTCACTGCTAATGTCTATTCTATTTCATTTGAATGCTCATTTGTCACAATCGGTCGCTTGTGAGCGCCATAGGGGGGATTTATAGGCTACTACTGCAATAATATATATGATTACATAATAACACGCTTCTATGTACACAAATGGGGGTACTTATCTCACGAAGGTTTTGCACAATAAATACACCGCAATATGGGTCTCACACGTCCACCGTATAGATCAAAGAGCAACAATAGACTATGTAAATTGATGTTTTCGTTCTTGGCAAATAATAATTTAGTTGCAGTAGGCTACATTTCATGCACTTGGACATTTCGGTTAAGTATTTGATTTATTAATTGATTGATTGTATGATGATTTTGTAAATGATAGCCTATCTAGAACTGGATAATTTAGTAGGCTATTTAACTTACGATAACCGCGAGTGTTAAAGTGAGTTTTTTAATGTCCTATTAAGGCATGGTCAAACACTGTCTTCCCATAATTTAAAATGCTACAAACTGCAAATTTCAACTGAAAATGCGCAATTAGCAAATACTTGCGATTTTGTAGCTAATTCACTATAGCCTAAACGCGTTATTTTATTACCGACAAATAATCGTCCAAGACTCGATTCTGTCTATTAGTATTAACTGAATCTAGATTTATTCAGATTATATAACTATTTAGACAGATTTTTACCAAGATTCAATATCTACAAGATGTGAGACGTGTGTTTTTCTCTTCTTCTTTATTTCTGGTTTCACGCGACTTTTCTAACCATTATCTTATATATAAAAGTGAAAGTCTGTATGTATGTGGGTTGGTGGGTGGGTGGGTGGGTTGGTTCCGTATACAAATCTACACCGTTTCACCAATCTCAACCAAATTTTGCATACACAAAGTTTAGGACCCAGAAGGAACCGCTGGCTACATGAATTTTCGATAGTCTTTCTCATTCTTCTGATTTAGGCCCTTTAGCACCCAAGCACAGGCTAATCAAATCATAAAATATACTCATGAAGGAATGGCAAGGCAGATAGTTTCCATGGCAACATAGATCAAGTCGAGACACGGCCGACTGGATTCGAGTTGCGCTCTGCACTACCGGTATAGAAAATGAGGATCATTACTTGAAATCCCGTTAGTTACTCAACTGCTCACACAGCACTGTTAACCGAGTATAGCATAACAAAGACTTGACACTATCTACAAGATATTTGTCAAATACCACTCACTCACTCACTCACACATTCATCACGAAATCTCAGAACCCACCCAACGGATTGGAATGAAATTTGGTACGCAGTTTACTCAAGGGCCGCAAACGCCCACTAAGAAAGGATTTTTGGATATTCAGGTTCTAAAGGGGTGTTAAGGGGGTAGACCTGCATTTCATTGAATAGCAATATCTCCCGATTGGTTTCATTGGGGGATGTGATACTCGGCATGTAAACTCATAATTAAAATAAGAAGACACGTGTCTGAGGGTTATTCGATGTGGTGTATATTATGAGGTGAAAGGGGTGAAAAGTGGGGGTTGAAAGATTCCTAACGGAGCGTGTATCTCTTAAACGATATAGGCGAGGAGTTTGAAACTCAGCGGGGAAAAATCAGCATAAAAATAAGTAAATAGGTGTTTGACCGTTTTTTTCATAAATCCAATTTAAGGGGCCTATGGGTAGGGGTGAAATTCTGGGTAAAAAACAGGAAAGAAAGTGTCCTAACCGATTGACTCACTCGCTCTTCAAACTCAGGGGGAAAAACTACTTAAAAATAAGTATAACTTATATGTGTTCGACAGTTTTTTTGATAAACCAAATTTAAGGGGTTCATCGGGAGGGGTGAAATTCTGAAGAAAACAAGATGTTCAGTAAAGAACATATAGCCTACTTTCTCCTAAATGCATGGGTATTGTTATAACTCTTTGTCCTTTTCAAGGAGTATGATTGAATGTTGGTTGTAGTAGCTTGTTGAAATACAACGTGCTATAGGGATATTAAACATGAATATGAGGTGCCCTTTGCTAGTGCTACCTCTGTACCAAATTTCGTTCAATTCGGTTTCGCCGTGTTTGAATTGATAGGGGGAATCGATTTGCACACATACTTGGCCACCATCTGCAAACTATTGGGCTGATGTTCTTGCAGTTTGGTCAGAATATGTTTCCCACATAAAGATATCGTGTTGCAAAATTTGGTAGAGACTAGATTATTAGGTTGGTCGTAATTACATTTTAGCTTTTAACATTTGGGTGGCCGCGATTACGTTTCCGTCAAGATAGCGGTGATATAAAACATGACACTGAGGGGCCTCTTGCTAGTGCTACCTCTGTACCAAATTTCGTTCATTCGGTTCCACCGTGTTCGAATTAATAGGGGGAATCAATTTTGACATAAAGATGGCCGCCATCCGCAAACTATTAGGCTAATGACCTATTAGATTGGTCAAAGGATGCTCCCTCCATAAAGGTATGTTGTTGCAAAGTTTGGTAGAGATCGAATGGTTATGTTAGTCGTAATTTGATTTAAGCTTTACACATTTGTGTGGCCGCTATTACGTTTCTGTCAATATGGCGGCGATAGTAATCATGACACTGAGATGCCCTTTGCTAGTGCTATCTCTGTACCAAATTTCGTTCCATTCTGTTTCACCGTGTTTGAATTAATAGGGGGAATCGATTCTGACACAAAGATGGCCGCCATCCGCAAACTATTAGGCGAATGACCTATTAGATTGGTCAAAGGATGCTCCCTCCATAAGGGTATGTAGTTGCAAAATTTGGCTGAGATCGGATGATTAGGTTAATCGTAATTTGATTTAAGCTTTGAACATTCGTGTGGCCGCCATTACGTTTCAGTCAAGACGGCGGCGATATAAAACATGACACTGAGGTGCCCTTTGCTAGTGCTACCTCTGTACCAAATTTCGTTCCATTAGGTTCCTCCGTGTTCGAATTAATAGGGGGAATCAATTTTGACATATAGATGGCCGCCATCCGCAAACTATTAGGCTAATAACCTATTAGATTGGTCAAAGGATGCTCCCTCCATAAAGGTATGTTGTTGCAAAGTTTGGTAGAGATCGGATGGTTATGTTAGTCATAATTTAACTTAAGCTTTGAACATTTGTGTGGCCGCCATTACGTTTCTGTCAATATGGCGGCGATATAAAACATGACACTGAGATGCCCTTTGCTAGTGCTATCTCAGTACCAAATTTCGTTCCATTCGGTTTCACCGTGTTTGAATTAATAGGGGGAATTGATTTTCACACAAAGATGGCCGCCATTCGCAAACTATTAGGCTAATGACCTATTCATTTGGTCAAAGGATGCTTCCTCTATAAGGGTATGTTGTTGCAAAATTTGGTAGAGATCGGATGATTAGCTTAATCGTAATTTGATTTAAGCTTTGAACATTTGTGTGGCCGCCATTACGTTTCCGTCAAGATGGCGGCGATATAAAACATGACACTGAGGTGCCTTTTGTTAGTACTACCTCTGTACCAAATTTCGTTCCATTCGGATGCACCGTGTTCGAATTAATAGGGGGAATCGATTTTCACACAAAGATGGCCGCCATCCGCAAACTATTACCCTGATGACCTATTAGTTTGGTCAAAGGATGCTCCCCCCATAAAGGTATGTTGTTGCAAAATTTGGTAGAGATCGGATGATTAGGTTAGTCGTAATTTGATTTAAGCTTTGAACATTTATGTGGCCGCCATTACGTTTCCGTCAAGATGGCGGCGATATAAAACATGACACTGAGGGGCCTTTCGTTAGTACTACTTCCGTACCAAATTTCGTTCCATTCGGTTGCACCGTGTTCGAATTAATAGGGGGAATCGATTTTCACTCAAAGATGGCCGCCATCCGTAAACTATTACGCTGATGACCTATTGGTTTGGTCAAAGGATGCTCCCCCCATAAAGGTATGTTGTTGCAAAATTTGGTAGAGATCGGATGATTAGGTTAGTCGTAATTTGATTTAAGCTTTGAACATTTGTGAGGCCGCCATTACGTTTCCGTCAAGATGGCGGCGATATAAAACATGACACTGAGGTGTCCTTTGCTAGTGCTACCTTTGTACCAAATTTCGTTCAATTCGCATTCACCGTGTTCGAATTGATAGGGGGGGGGGGACAGACATTCAGAGTACACACACACAGACACACACACACACAGACACACACACAGACTCACACACACACATACACACACACAGACAGACACACTTTTTTCGCCCTGTGTTGATCTCATAAGTCTACTTTCATTTTTTGCAAAAATCGAAAGTAGGCTAAAAATGGAAAGAAAATGTCCTGACTCACTCACCCACTCATCATCGCCCAGCCAAAAATATTGAAATTGGAAACATGTCATTTTCGGGATATGTTCGTTGTATGTCAAAACCATACACTAAGGGACGATTTTTGAATATTCAGGTTCTAAAGGGGTCTTAAGGGGGTTAAACTTGCATTTTATTGAATAACAATATCTCACGAGTGGTTTCATTTGTGGATGTGATACTCGGCATATAAACTAGTCATTAAAAATAAGCAGACATGTGTCTAAGGGTTTTTCGATGTGGTGTATTATTATGAGGTGAAAGGGGTGAAAATTGGGGGTTGAAGGATTCTTAACGGAGCGTGTACTGTATCTCTTATTCAACATAGGCGATAAGTTTGAAATTCAGCGGAAAAAGCAGCTTAAAAATAAGTAAATCGGTGTTCCACCGTTTTTTTTTCATAAATTAATTTAAGGAGCCAATGGGGTGGGGCGAAATTCTGGGGGGGGGGGAGGAGAGAAAGTGTCCTAACTGACTGACTAACTCATTCACTCATCTAACTCAGGGGAAAAAGACAGCTTAAAAAATAAGTTAATAGGTGTTCAAGCGTTTTTTCATCAATCCAATTTAAGGGGCCCGTGGGGAGGGGTGAGATTCTGGTAAAAATAATTGAAAGAAAATGTCCTGTCTGACTCACTCACTCATCACGCCCAGCGAAAACTATTAAAGTTAGAAACATGAAATTTTGGGAATATGTTCGCTGTATATCGAAAACGCCAACTAATGAATGATTTTTGTTATTCGGGTTTTAAAGAGGTGTTAAGGGGGTAAACGTGCATTTCATTGAATAACGATATCTCATGAGTTGTTTCTTTGGGGATGTGATATTCGGTATATAAGCTAATCATTAAGAGAATCAGACATATGTCTAAGGGTTTATCGATGTGGTGTATATTACGAGGTGAAAGGGGTGAAAATTGGGGGTTGAGGGATTCTTAACGGAGCGTGTATCTCTTAAACGACATAGGCGAGAAGTTTGAAATTCGGCGGAAAAAACAGCTTAGAATATAAGTAAATAGGTGTTCGACCGTTTTTTCATAAATCCAATTTAAGGGGCCCTTGGAGAGGGGTGAAATTCTGGGGGGAAAAACAGGAAAGACAGTGTCCTAACTCACTCACTCATCAAACTCAGGGGGGAAGAACAGCTCAAAAATAAGTATATAGGTGTTCGACCGTTTTTTTTTCATAAATCCAATTTAAGGGGTTCATGAGAGGGGTGAAATTCTGAAAAATAATTGAAAGAAAATGTCCTGACTTACTCACACACTCATTATCCCCCAGCCAAAATTATTGAAGTTAGAAACATGACATTAAGGGGCTATGTTCGTTGTATGTCGAAAACGTCCACTAAGGAAGGAATTTTGGATATTCAGGTTCTAAAGGGGTGTTAAGGGGGTAGACTTGCATTTAATTGAATAACAATATCTCCCGATTGGTTTCCTTTGGGATGGGATACTAGGCATATAAACTCATTAAGAATAAGAAGACACATGTCTGAGGGTTTTTCGATGTGGTGTATATTATGAGGTGTATGTGTGAAAAGTGAGTGTTGAAGGATTCTTAACGGAGCAAGTATCTCTTAAAAGACAGAGGCAAAAAGTAAGAATCTCAGGGAGAAAAATCAGATTGAAAAAGTAGTAAATAGGTGTTCGATCGTTTTTTCATAATCCAATTTAAGGGGCTCATGGGGAGGGATGAAATTCTGGGGAAAGAAGTCCACTAAGGAAGGATTTTTGGATATTCTCTCATCATCCCCCAGCAAACCTATTGCAGTCAGAAACTTGAAATTTTGGGGATATGTTCGTTGTATGTCGAAAAAGTCCACTAAGGATGGATTTTTGGATATTCATGTTCTGAAGGGGTGTTAAGGGGGTTAAACTTGCATTTCATTTAATAACAAAATCACACGAGTTGTTCCATTTGGGGATGTGATATTCGGCATACAAACTAAGCATTCAAAATAAGCAGACATATGTCTAAGGGTTTATCGATATGGTGTATACTATGAGGTGAAAGGGAAGAAAATTGGGGGTTGAAGGATTCTTAACGGAGCGTGTACTGTATCTCTTATTCAACATAGGCGATAAGTTTGAAATTCAGCGGAAAAAGCAGCTTAAAAATAAGTAAATAGGTGTTCGACCATTTCTTCATAAATCCAATTTAAGGGGACCATGGGGAGGAGTGAAATTCGGGGGGGGGGGGGGGAAACAGGAAAAAAAGTGTCCTAACTGATTGACTTACTCACTCATCAAACTCAGGGGGAAAACAGCTTTAAATAAGTAAATAGGTGTTCGACCGTTTTTTTCGTAAATCCAATTTAAGGGGTTCTTGGGGAGGGGTGAAATTCTCAAAAATTAAAGAAAGAAAATGTCCTGACTGACTGACTCACTCACTCATCATCGCCCAGCCAAAATTATTGAAGTTAGAAACATGAAATTTTGGGGATAAGTTCGTTGTATGTCGAAAACGTCCACTAAGGAAATAGTTTTGGATATTCAGGTTCTAATGAGGTGTTAAAGGGGTAAACGTGCATTTCATTGAATAACAATATCTCATGAGTGGTTTCATTTGGGGATGTGATACTTGGCATATATACTAATCATTTAAAATAAGCTGACACATGTCTAATGGTTTTTCGATGTGGTGTATATTATGAGGTGAAAGGGATGAAAAGTGGGGGTTGAAAAATTCCTAACGGAGCGTGTATCTCTTAATCGACATAGACGAAGAGTTTGATTTTCTCCGAGTTCCAATCAGCTTAAAAATAAATAAATAAATAAATAAATGAATAAATAATTAAAATAAGTGGGTGATCGACCGTTTTTTTTTCATAAATCCAATTTAATGGGCAGATGGGGAGGGGTGAAATTCTGGAAGAAAAACGTCCACTAAGGAAGGATTTTTGGATGTTCACTCTCATCGACCAATCAAAACTATTGAAGTTAGAAGAAGGGGATATGTTTGTTGTGTGTCGAAAAAGTCTACTAAGGAGGGATTTTTGGATATTCAGGTTCTAAAGGGGTGTTAACGGGGTTAAACATGCATGTCATTGAATAACAATAAGACACGACTATGACGCGAGCGAAGCGAGGCTAAAAATGAGATGGTGTGTGTCTGTGTATTACTCAATCACGCAAGAACCACTCATCCGGCTTACATGAATTTTACATGGAAGTAGCTGATTTACCTGGTTAACATATAGGCTACTTATGATTTCAATACTTTGCACTATGGCGACCATTTTAGTGACGTCACTACACCCTTTGGTTTTAAACTTTCATATTTCCATTTCAAATAAAAAGTGAACGCTAAGAAATAGCAAACTTTTGATGGCATGTACGAGGTTTAAAATTACATTTTCTATCCGAAAGGTATCTCCAACGGTTAGCGAGTAAAACCTAAATTTGTGCTATAAAACACGGTCAACGCCGAACGGTGTAGTTGGACAAAATGTTCCATCCTTAATCCCCCTCTGCGCAGCACCTCGCCTATCCCCTGTTTTAACTGTCACTTTCACATTTTAATTTATTTATGACGCGTAGCGAAGCACGGGTACTTCAGCTAGTTACTGATAAACGATATCGGCTCTCACAAGACGCGAGATTTGTGTTTCCATTTCCTCATTCCTGTTCGAACTTCGTTCTGCGCAAGGTGAAGAGAATAAATCTGCAATAATCGTCGTGGTTACTGGGCGCACGGCTATAGATGCCAGTGAGAGGGATTTGCAATATTCAAATCAAGGATTGCATGTCACAGATCTATTGACAATATCTTGAAAATTTTGTAATTGTAGAGTTGCGTGGGAAAATGAGAAAATTGTAAAATATGTTAAGAGTTATAAACACGGGACAAAACTAGGCGAAAATTATATCGCTGACGCTGGTCTATTTCAATCTCAAACAAAGCAGGCATCTATTATGGAGTAACTGGAGAGCTGCAAATGCCCTAAAACACCCAAAGATCACTTCTCAATAAGAACAGTTGAAGTGTTTACACAAGCAAACATCCCAATGACACAGCTTGCAAATGAAGTTACGATTATGGATTAACGGATTTTTTTATAAAGAGCAGCCATGTTTGAAACTCTATGTGAGAGTTATTTGCCAGATAAGAACAATTTGCCTATTTGAACCAATTATTCTAGATTCCTTTGTTGTAATTATAGGTCTATGTACTTCTAAAAAAAAACACATCTTTCTAGAGGTCGCCTCTGATCACCCTAGACTGACAACAGAAGCTGTACCTGGGTGAAAATAGACCTTGTGTGACGAAACAATAGCCGAATAAGATGTATTTTTGCAGTTCCAGCCGAATCCAAAAGAATGCTGTTTATTACTTGCTTGAATTATCTCGAAGCAGGAAATGCTACAAACTGCACCCATATGGTCCTGAAATCACCAAGAACCTAACATATGATGCCATGAAAGTATTTGTCAGTGACAGTGTTCCATGTATGACCCTCTCTTATGAAATCATTACCAGTTCTTGTAGGGATCATTATATGCATGTGCACATAGGCTCATACGCTTAGCTTAGTTGGTAATTGTTGCGACACAGTGGTGTCGGATTTTAATCATGAGATAACAATGGTGAAATCTGCATTTTTAGGCTATTTTCATTTTATGAAAAAAAAAGAGGCTTATGAGATCAACTTTTGTCCGTGTGTGTGTGTATGCGTATGTGGGTGTGTTTGTGTAAGTGTCCCCCTCTAATAACTTCTAAACGGCTGGAGCGATTTCATTGAAACTCGGTAACGTCATATTACTATTACGTCCGACCTCGACCGTGCCCTTCAAATTTTATTACGTCTCACTAATCCAACATGGCGGCTGTGCGAAATATCTCACCATCATTCAATATCTCCGAAACTATTAGCGATATCACCCTGAAATTTTGTACGGCGATAAAAGGCACTACTTGAAGTTCACCTATGAGACTTCCAAACACCTGGTAACTACAAAACTAGCGAAGTTGAAACTTTAAAAAATCTGTTCTTGCGATTTAACCATCCAAACGCAATGAAACTTGATACAGCAAATGTTTATACACATTATACTGCACTGGCATCTAATTTAGTTCAATTGTTTATTTAACCTCAAGATGGTGGCTGTGCGAAATATTTCACCGACATTCTATATCTCCAAAACTATTAGTCTACTGATATCACCCTAAAATTTTGTACGGTGATAAAGGTCACTACCACACGTTTAACTAAGTAACTTTCAAAAACATGTAAAATACAAAACGAACATAACTGCCACGCGAAGTTGAAACGTTTTAATAGACCTTTCTCGCGATTTAACCATCTGAGTGTAGTGAAATATGGTACAAAAAATAAAGTCAACCCCTGGCACTATCCAGCCCATGACGGGCTAAGGCCGACCAAGCGACCGCTGCCCAGCCATTTGGCCTGCAGATATTGGGGGGACGCGTGATCAGCGCGTCGGGTCCCCTCGGACGTTAATCTTGGTATTCGTGATCGGGGCGCTGTCTCACTGTCAGACAGCTACTCAATTGTCCTCACGAGGCTGAGTGCACCCCGTTCCAACCCTCACGTCAGTTGTAAAATCCCTGACGGAGCCGGGGATCGAACCCGGGGACTCCGGGTGAGAGGCAGGCGCGCTACCCCAACACCACGGGGCCGGCGAAATATGGTACAGTAAATGTTTATACATATTGTAAAGCACTGGCATCTAATTTATTTCAATTGTTTGCATGACCTCAAGATGGTAGCTGTGCGAAATTTTAAAAATTAAGTTTTCATTTCTTGTGTATTAATCATGCGATTGAAGTGAAAGTTTGAATAATGAACCTACGCAATAATTTTCCTTTAATGGTACACAACTCTAAGACATATACATACAACAATCCAACATGGCGACCATCCGAAATATTTAGACGGTTCTCAATATCTACGAATATTTTACAGCAATCAAACCGAAATGTTTTATGTTGTAGTATAATAACAAAATTATTATTATTACATTATTATTATTATTATTATTATTATTATTAATATTATTGTCATACTATTCTCAGTCCTTTTCCTCTCTCTCTCCCTCAGACGTTCTGGAATAGCTAGGGATTCAAAACTCACCAGGTATGCTGTAACGGCTTGCATGATTCATGCAAATAAGATACATTTACGTGTGGACAGTCGAGTCGAATCAGCATCTTGCGTGCTACTCATACAACAGGGATAATCAATTATTTTTATTGTGGATAAAAAATACTATTTTACAAAATGATAAAATTTCTGACTGTTAAAACTTGTAATGAAAACACTATTATTGCGGTTCGTGCGACAACATTTGAATTGAAGAATGAATCTCGGGAGAGCTTGTGTTCGCCAGCATTTTTTGGCTCGTATGACGAGAGCACTAATTTCAATTTAAGAGCACCGTGGTGCGCTCGTGAGCACAAGTTTGAGGAAGTCTGGCTGCGTAGCGCAGCGGTAAGTTCTCGCCTGCTATACCCGAGGTTGCAGGTTCGAATCCTGACGCAGTCAGAGGGAGCGCAAGCTTGAGGGAGCAGTGTCAGTAGATTTACTGACGTATTGCGAGGCGCTGGCACTGTCAAGTACTCGTAGAATATAACAAAGCACCACTGAAGTTTTCTATTTGGATACATGTCATATCACCGGGTGAGTTGGCCGTGGTCGTTGCGGCATGACAGCTGGGAGTCGCTCACATCCGGGAGGCGAGGAGGTTCGAATCCCCCGCCGGCAACCTTGAAGATGTTCTTCCTTCCAGGCAAATGCCGGGGTTTCCCTAACTAGAGGCCACAGCTGCTACCTTCCAACTCCTCGTTCTTACATTCAAACTTTCCTCCCCAGACAACACTCCACATGCGACGGTACTTGTAGCTCACCCATTGGGTGTCCGCCTTGAAGCAGATACAAAACTGGCGAGCCGAACATGTCCTCGGACACTCCCGGCACTAAAACCATACGCTTAAAAAAAAACTCGATATCGTGCTCATTTAGTCACATATACTTGGGTGTGTGTAAAGTATTTGTCTGATGACTTGTGTTAATATGTGTATTTATAACTGAGGCGGCCATGGCCTTAAGTAAAGAACCATCCCACTGACATTTGCATAGAGTAGAAGTGGGAAACCACGGAAGATCGCTTACAGGATGGCTCTTCTCTGCTCTGCCTCCCGATGCTGAGTGGACCTCACTCCATCCCTCAGACAAGAATGAAATTTCTTGACAGAGACAGGAATTGAACCCGGAATTCGGGGGTGACGGCCAAGTTCCAGCCCTCACAACAGTTTTTAAAATCCTTGACGGAGCCGGGAATCAAACCCCGTACCTCCGGATGTGAGGCAGGCACTCTACCCCAACACCATGTGGGGTGGCTCGAACTCAAGATACTGTAGTCAAAGGTCGATGGAGGGGTCTCATTTGAAATATCCAGCTCTCATGGTGGATCAGTAGTGGAGTGTCCACCTTCTGATCTCTGGATAGCGGGTTCGATTACAACCCGAAGAAGTTAACGGGCGGAAATAATCCACGGCATTCTGAGTCGTAGGCTGTTGACACATAGAATTCACATTCTGTGTTTACAAGACGAAATTAAATAATACTCAGCCATAGGTCATTCAATAGAGGTTTGGTTTAGTCGATAGGTGGCAGTGCTAGTGGAACATAGTCAATGGAGAATGGATCGCAAAATGACTCCAACTGAATAATCTATGCTAGGTCGCTGAGATCATCATATATGTTATATAAAACGATAGAGCGTGTTTCACAAATCTCAACCTCTTAAACCAGAAGGAGTAAGAAGACCATGCGGTCTGTACCAATACCTACCAATCGTCTCAATGGCACAGGATAAATTTTCCATGTCTTGAAACAACAACTGAAATATATTTAATTGCTTAAATAAACAAGATAAAGAAGACGATATCCCCTACCAGAACTGTATCGCGTCGAGCCCACATAACAGATATGCCGGGCAGGTGGTATATAAGTTACACATGAGACGGGTAACCGATCTTAACAAATTAGCATTCAAAAGAAAGTGAATTACACGCAGATGTGACGAATTGCACTCTGTTTTCATTAATATCGATTTTTTAAGTGCGTTTGCCAGAACTGTGACGCGTCGAGCCCGCTTATCAATAAATCCGAGCGGATGGTTTATACACGTGTGAAAGGTCTCGCATGGGTACTGTTATTATTGTTATTATTATTATTATTTAATTTATTACTTTTTTAAATACTTGGGAGAAATAATAACACCCAATGTATCAGAAAAAGAAGCCTCCGCATCGCACATGAGCAAAATGGATATGGCTTACCATCTAAGGGAGTCTATAACAAATGGTCAATATTCTTCAACGCAAAGCTGAATAATTATTACTGCATTGTCATCCGTCCAGAGGTCCTGTACACTTCCGTATGCCCCACGATGAACAACAACATAAAAGGGGGTGTGGGTTGGTCGATAAACAGGTGGCCAAAGAAAAGAACATTTCGAGAAAGATCTTAGGTCCCGCCAAAGACAATGGGGAATAGAGAATATGGCATAACCAAGAACTATATACCGTGGGGAAGATAACCGACACCATCCGGAAAAGAGGGATTAACGCTTATGGATATGTGAAGGGTATGAACCTAGCAAGACAGATCAACCGCATCGTTACTTTACTTTCAGAAGAGAAGAACTAAATGGACCTGGTTCATTGAACTGGATGGAGATATGGATTACTTCAAATGACATTCAGAAGCGCATTCCGCTCATGAGAAAATCACAGGCATGCCAATGTTTCCAAGAATAACCGAAGCTGGAAACGGGAAAGATTTGGACCAAGGAAAGGGAGGAAACCCACCGAGAACGAATGTGGGCATGCTGAACAAACATCAAAGCCCGAAGAAAGAGACAGTTGGAATGACGCGGTCCATTGATGGCCGATACGAAACACATGAATTTATTATTATTATCATTATTATTATTATTATTATTATTATTAAACTTCACCGTGAATTATTTGCTAACGAAGTGTGAGCATCCTGTATAGCCCGTCTCCCCCAGCATTTGGAGCTACGTGTCACAGATAAGGTCCTTCCCTCCTCAACTATTTGTATTCCAGCCGACACGTTCTCCGCTTTGCAACTTTGTTTTCTTCCTTTGTGCCAGTTCTTCCTCTGACCTGTATCCTTCTTTATCTGCGCTCGCATTGTTCATTTCCGTTTCTGACGGCCGTGCCCTTCTTTATTAATCATCGAGCGATACCGATCTCTTTAGCGAGCATTGTGTGACTATACACCTTAATTAAACAAAGACATTCCTTTACTTGGACCAGGCGTAATTTATCATACACATTTATTCTTGTGAACAACATCTTATGAAGAAGAAAATGATCTAGATAAAACAGTAATCATAATAATAATACTAATGTCTCCGTATAGAGGCGTAACAGACTGTCCTCTTACCTGGGTTCAATTCCCGGCTCCACGAGGAATTTAGGATCTGACGTGAGGTCTGGAATGGAGTACATTCAGCCTCGTGAGGACAAGTAGATATGAGAGATATTACGCCACATAGCCTGAAACCAAGGTAACGAGGCTGAGGATGTAAACGCGCTGGCTACGCATATCCCACAATTTTCAGGCTATGAGTTGGGTGACAGTCGCCCCTGGGTATGAGCTGGAAGATGGACAGCATATTAAGGCAATGTTGGCAGAAGATACCTACAATTACATAGGAGTAAACAAAGCTAGGCATATTGAGCATGTGTCAATAAAGAAAGGTCTGTCCTGTGAATTTGTCAAAAGAATAAAACAAATAATAAAAACGCACTTGAATAGCAAAAACCTAGTGAAAGCTGTTAACACGTATGCTGTGCCTGTGCTGAGCTACTCCATTAGCATAATCAAATGGTGTAAAACGGACATGGAAGGTCTTGAGCGAAAAATAAGAACGATGCTAATAAAAGAAAGGAAACCCCACCCACGATCTTCAATAGAACGAATGACTCTACCCAGAAGCCTAGGTGGACATGGGTTCGTTGCCATTGATAACCAGATGAAACGACAGATAGACAGTTATAGGGTGTACTTCTACGAAGAACCGAGGTCATCTGTACTTCACAGAGCCATCAGTGAGGCGGACAGATCATCGCCACTGGTCTTGTGTCAACAAGAGATTCAACACCGCCTACATACTGACCTTCAGAAGATGGAAGCATAGAAAGCAAAACCTTTGCACGAAAGACATCCAAATGAGGTGAGTCAAGCAAATGTTGATATAACTGCGTCAAACTACTGACTCACGTCAGGACAGATCTTTCCAGGAACTGAAGGTTTTATGCCTGCAATTCAAGACCAAGTCATTCCTACAAAGGACTACCTCAAGTTCATTGAAAAAGATACCGCTGTACCAGATGAAAAGTGCCACTACGGCTGTCAACAGTCAGAAACAATATTGCATATTACATCTGCTTGTAGATATTTCCTGGCGATGGAGCACAAACAAAGGTATGATGCAGTTGCTATAATCTTGCACCAGGAGTTGGCTGATAAGTTTCAGCTTCTAAAAGGAAAGAAAGTTCCATACCACCAATATCAGCCAGAGTGTGTTCTTGAAAACAAGGATTGTACTTAACTTACATCCAAGCGCTGAACAAAATAAATAATTTCATTTGTATCATCTTCCGTTTAATTTATTGTCACAAATATCGTTTTGGGGTTAACGTAGTTTAGAGAGTTCACTGTATTGAAGCATAACGTTTGTATGGTGATACATGGAGCTTGTCCTTCACCTCTTACGACGCTAGATGGAAAGCTGAATGGGACCTCTTGTCATGGTTACAGTTACGGTTGGCCGTTCCCTGACCAGTTTCCAAGACCGGAGAGCAATTTGGAAATATCGCGGGAACGGTTGTTTCTAGGGCCTCAAAATGTGGGTTTAGGGGTATTGTTTCTCGAGTATTGTTTCTCACAGTGAGGGGTGGAAAATGAGCTGTGTCGGGTTCTTCTGCGACTACTTTGATATTTTGCATATTTCAGGCATGCCCGAATGTCAAAGGGCCTAAATCAGAAAACAATATATTATATTTCGGTACGGCAGTAATATTATTCTCATGCATAAAGACAGCTATTTTCATGAAAACGTTCCCACGTGATTCCACACAATGTGATGAAGGGAGCGAAGCTACAATCTCTTTACTTGTAACTTTGTATCGTCAACTTTCGCGGTTGGAGCTCAGGTAGTAGTATCTCGGGATATTTTGCCGCCTCCGGAGTGGCTTTGTTGATGACGTTTTGTCATCGTTACAATAGGCGTAGGCCTAGTCATGACAGAATGGTTTGGTCCGTCTTCCTGATGTAGACCAGGCCACAGTCACTTGGTATTTAGTGTACCCCTTTGTAGAGCTGTAGAACTGAGGAAATTCCGTCGTAATGTGTCAAAAACAAGTAGTTCCTGGAAGAACTAAATAACCCATTTTCATATATCCCACTGTTCGTTTCCATTAAGACTCTCCTGCCTATTGAAACGATTTTCCATGTGATAGGTCTGGTGTATTCCTTGGAATACACGGTTAGTTAGAGTTAGCTCTTGCTGCTCTTTGCTTTTTCTCTTTCATTAGTTTCTTTTATTTTTCCCTTCGCAGACACCAACAGGGAACCCCTTCTTTGTATTCCCTTTTTCTTTGAATATGCACTAAAATGTACTTAAGTTTGTTTGAGTTATGTATCCCTTGCAAAGTAACGGTGCACCATGCGGCAACCTGCCGAAGTTTTTGAATTCATCAAGTTCAAGAGGACTTACAAACCATTCCAGCAGACGTCCTCTTGGTCGTCAGCTATCATCTCCTTGAAGACCCTACTCCATGAAGAAAATTATATTTTGTAAAAGGGTTTATATTGCTCAGATGTTACCTACCCTGTTTGATGTTCCTTCGCCACTCCCCACCTCCCCTTCGTCTTCTCGCTCGCCGTGTGTTCAAATTCTCCTTTCACTTCTTGTTTAGTCAGCTTGGGGAACAGTTCAGACCTCTCTCAGAGGTTCTCCTCCTCTTCAAATGAGGTGATTCAAATGGACGCCATGTCTGAATTTTGAGTGTAACGGTCGCAGGAGGCTTCAAACTTCAATCATCATGCAACTTAAGTAACTACCTACATTGATTTTAAACCATTTTAGAAGGTTTTAAACAACATTTTGAATGCTTTTAATGAAAGTTATAGACAGTGTTGGGATTTCCGCAAAATTGAGTAATAACTGCCCCACGTAGGAACCGTCATTCTTCGCCAAAGTTATGAAATTCAGCATTTCTTGACCTAACTAAGGGAATATTTTTCCTGCAACGAGGACTTTCTGTTAAATTCATAGCTGTCTAAAACTTAACTTACCTACCTCCGTGGGATGTCTACTTGCTCCTTTAAACTGTCACTACAGTTCTGGAACTTTCCGTTCAAAATAAACTCTAAACAGTGAAGAACTATACTTACTACCATCAAAATTACTGCAACCTTTAAGTTAAAGTGTATTCATAAACTGCAATATCAAGACTACATACCGCTAAAACCTGTCAAAGTGCAACTTAATGAACCTATACATACTGTAATAGTGAAATCTTACAATCAACAAACTCTAGTGCTGCCTACATTGTCCGTTCAACAATCTACACGTTGCGATTCGTTCGTATTAATAAAATCCAATAATTCCTACACTCCCAATCCCTTTTACTAACAATTCAATGTAGGCCTATATTTAAACTAGTTACTTTTCTACGAGGCCTCCCCAAAACATAGGCGCCCTCCCAAATTTTGCTCCATTTACCATTTATTCACTCTGCTTCAATAACCGTGGTTATAATGCACGTTTTAATAAGTATTTTTCCTGTTTCCACCAGGAAGTTCTAATTTTCCAATAGTTAAGCGTTTATCTAATTTGTGTAATCCAGGTTTCGTTAATACAGCCTGCCCCATTTGAATTTAGAATTTCTTAAACTCTGCGTAAATAAAAGGGGTTATAGAAACCTCTTATTAATCTATTTTTCTTCTCCTGCTTCGCCCAGAAATTCATAGCCTTTTCGCTTATAAAGTATTTGGCATTCGTATTAACCAATACAACGAAATTTTAAACCAAATTGTAATTTCTTTACTTTATTGTTATGAGCATTACCCCTTTTAATTGTAAGAAAAATTTGAAAACTCTTGTAAAGTTTCTTAATTGTTACTATAGGTCTGAGACCTCAAAAGTTTACTAAACATACAAATTTGTTCTTAGCTCAAAATAGATTTGAAATCTCGTTGTTAGACTACTATTCTTAAACTTCCTCAATTTGTTAAATACATTCTGTATTATTTGTTTTCTATCTCTCTTGCTAGAAAAACGGTTAGGCAGAACCTTCTCTTCCTTATTTTTTCTCCTGAATTATTCTATATTCAAATAAAAAGGCAAATCACTGAATGATAAGCTTGAAAAACCCATCACTTGTTGCGTTTAAAACAAAACTTCTATTAAAAACATTTACTAAGTTTCTCTTATCTATCACAGCTAATCCTAGTAAATTATTAAGGCAAGTATAGTTCGCTCCGCCAGCTTCCTACTTGTAGAGATTTTCTCTCTGGCTTGTAATTTACTGTCTAAGATTATGGTTTTGTTCAAGTTAGGTTTGAGGTTTTCATTCTTTCTAAACTGTTAGTCGGCACCTTGCTGGGTAAAAGTTTAGCCTGCTTTAAATGCAACAATTGGTATTTTCTGAAGATTTCTAATAATAATAATAACAAGAAGTTCCGTGACGAACTAAAGAGCCTACTTTTCATAGCAATGATTATTCTACAGTATATGAACCTATCTAGAATAATGACGAAATTAAGTTGGTAATATCGAAATGTCCAATTAGTTCGAAATATTCCTGGTATAATGTAGCCTAATAGAGCACTACAGTTGGCAGCCCTGGTGACTGAATATATTCTTAGTTCCATCTCTTAAGGTACAGACTACAAAATTTGGTTGAAGTACAATTGAGGTTACATGCAGTTAGACATTGGATTTATCAGCACGCGTAAAAGCATGTTGGCAACAATGTCATCCGTGTGCTGGTTAGAAATAATGGGAAATATTATATCTTGTTGTGCCAATTTTGGATGAAATCCATTTGTTAGTATAGAAGTTACATGTATTTTTAAATTGGGCTTATCAGCAAGCATAGAATCATGTTGGCAGCACTGACTTATATTAATTACTCCAAATTAATCTAGAGTGTCAGGTGCTATACGTGTGCAAAGTATAGAGCTGTTGGCTTGCATACTTTCTGATATATTGATATAAGGGTAAAAAAATATAGACAGCATTTATTAACAGTTGGCAGCCCTGATTGCTCTTAAGAATACGTATAGTCATGTCTGTTATGTTACACATAGCACATACGAAATTTGGTTGAAATCCAAATGAGAGTATAGGTTTTACATGTATTTAAAAATTGGTCCTATCAGCAGGCTTAGAACCATGTTGGTAGAACCGAAGTATATAAGTTACTCCAAATTATTCTAAAATGTCAGGTACTATACGTGTGCATAGTTTAAAGCTGTCGGCTTGCATACTTTCAGATATATTGGTATTTGGATGAAGAAAATAGAGAGAGCAATTATTAACCGTTGGCAGCCCTGGTGGCTCTTAAGAATTCACTCAATCATATATGTTTATGTACACATATTACATACAACATTTGGTTGAAATCCAATTAATAGTGTAGAAGTTATTTGCATTTAAAAATCGGACCTATCAGAAGGCTTAAAATTACTTTGGCAACACTGTCATATATGGCCTCCTGGAAATTAAACTGAAATAGTATTATCTACATGTGTGCCAATTTTGGAATAGCTCCCATGCATACCTTCCATGATATCCAACATGGAGCTCAAATTTCTATTGCGGTTTTTCAGCAGTTGGTAGCACTGACATCATTTTCAAATACGGGCTTGAGATATTCCTGTATACCTCTTTACTCATACTAAATTTGGTTTCGATTGCTGCAGCCGTTTAGGAGTTGACAGGGGGGAAACACACACACAGCCAGCCAGCCAGACAGACAGACAGACAGACACACATTTTCCCGGATCGATCTCATAAGTCTACTTTTTCCTCATTTTTGCAAAATGTGAAAAGTAGGCTAAAAATATTGCAAGTCCACCCAGATTCCTCTTCACCCACGAAAGAGGAAGTCAAACAGATTATCCGATCTAATGAACCATAAAGCTCCAGGTGAAGACTCGATAATCGCTGAACTGTGGAAGTTTGCTAGTGACAATGCAGTGGATAAATTAACGGACATCATACATGAAATTTGGAATACCGAAAGACTTCCAAGTGACTGGACTTCTGCTTTAATCCACCCCCTTCATAAGAAAGGCGATAAAGCAGATGTTAACAACTATCGAGGCATCTCCCTCCTACTGATAACTTACAAAATCCTCTCAAAAGCTCTTCAACTAGGGCTGAAGAACAGCTAGATACAGAATTGGGACATTGTCGAGGAGGTTTTAAGAAGGGACGGTCATGTGTGGAGCAAATCATGAATCTCAAATCTATCCTTTCATATCTGAAACTAAGGAGCAAGAAATTTGTAGTAACCTTCATTGATTATAAGAAAGCTTATGACTCCATTGATCGGACTACCCTACTTAAGATTCTAAAGGAGTTCGGCCTACACAACAAAACCAGAGCGATCATCCAACAGACTCTCACCAACACCACTTCAAAAGTTAAGTTTAGAGGCGAGATTTCCGATGCCTTCGAGATAAGGACAGGAGTTCGACAGAGAAATGGTCTCTCGTCTCTACTATTCAACTGCGTTCTTGAGAAAGTTATCCGTGAGTGTCGCAAAACAATGAGTGATGAAGGAGTCCAAAATGGAATCAGACTTGGGCCTTCACAGATGAGATACGGCCAGGAAACAGATCAACCAGCTTCAAACACAAGCGGCAAAGGTCCTGATCTCTTTCGAGAAAACAGAATTTATTACTAACATCAAAACGGCTCCAAAACATATTGAAATGAATCATGGGAAAATCAAGCGGGTTGTGTAATTTAAGTATCTTGGCGAATGGATTGACCCTACAATGTCCGAAAACGACGCTTTTGCGTCACGCTTGAATAAAACTGAAATGGCTTACCATCTAACTATGAATGTGTACAACAAAAGATCTATATCCCTGAATGCAAAATTGAAACACTACTGTACGGTCATCCGACCAGAAGCTTTGTATGCAGCGGAATGTATCTCCATGAATAGAAAAGGCATAATGGAAAAACTCGAGACCAAGGAAAGGAAGATATTGAGGAAAATCCTGGGTCCAGTCAAAGAACACGGCGAGTTCCGACGACGCCACAACCAAGAGTTGTACACACACGTAGAGAAAATAACTAACGTGATGAGGAAAAGGAAGATTTATTTTTATGGACATATAACCGAATGAAATCAACACGGCTATCCAACCGAATTTTTGCTTTTCTCCATGAGAAAAACACAAACGGGGCCTGGTTCAGTGAAGTAGAGAAAGATCTGTTGGAGACTGGGATAACATGTGAAGATATCCAGGAGCGTGGCCCACTTAGGGAAAAACTTCAAAAACATCGGAGTTTTCAACTTGAGCCGAAACTAAAAACCGGGAAGACGTGGACAACAGAGAGAAAGGTGCAACATGGATTGCGAATGAAGGAGTACTGGGTCAACATTAAAATGCAGAAGAAACAGTTGACATGACGTGGTCCTTAGTTGGCCGTAACGAAGGAAGAAGAAGAAGAAAAATATTGCTAAAAGCACTAGAGTTGCTTTATCTCTGCCCACTCTGGCGGCACTCGGTCTTTCTGTCGTGGATTCGACAGTGTCGGAAAATAAAATTACTCCGGCTAATTTAAGTATTTCTAGCATTTTAGAATGCTTCAGAAAATCTCGCCCTTTTGAAGGGAAATACATAAATACTTCTCATTTGGCATACATTGCCTTGCTAGAGAATCACCCTTCCCCATAGTACCCAAATACCTGCTCGGAAGGGAAAGAGCACATAGCGATAGCCTTCAGATAACCGTAGCTCACGCCGCTCTCTACATTAACTGTCTCAGGCTCCCGCTTCTTTTAGTTACTTCACGGGCTTCGCGCAGTGTAGTTATTCTTTATATCACTATTTCTTTTTAATTTGACTTGGATTCTCTTCCTCTTTGCCTACGATCGTTTCCACTCCTAAATCTTTCTCCTTTTCTTTCAATCATCTTCCCTCAGGTAGTGTTTAGCTCCGGATTAACCTACCAAGGCCCTTAAGTTACTCAATATCGTTTGTTTCCCAACCTGTCTTGACCAACACCATTACAATAAGAAGTTATGTGCTAGATTAAGTTATATAATACATTTCAATATCGATGATTAAGAGTCCACCCGCGAGGTGGCATCTTTCTGTGACGAACCAATGGTATTATTTTTTAGAAAAAACAAATGCATGGCTTCTAAGTAACGAAAAGTAAGCTACAGATTTTGGTGCCCATATATAATGATAATTATCATAGCTCATCATATGAATCACACCGGGTGAGTTAGCAGGGGTCGTTACGGCGTGGCTGCAGGCAGTCGCTCACATCCGGGAGCCGAGGAGGATCGAATCACCCCGCCGGCAACCTTGAAGATGGTCTCCTGTGGTTATCCATCTTCCTTCCATGTAAATACCGGGGTTGGTGCCTAACTATAGGCCACAGCAGCTACCTTCCATTTCCTCGTTCTTACATTCACACTTTCCTCCCCAAACATCACTCCACACGCGATGGTAGTCTACTTGCAGCTTACCCCAGGGGTGTCCACATAGAAGCAGCTACAAACCCTGGTGAGCCGAACATGTCCTCGGACACTCCCGGCACTAATGGCATACGCAAAAAAACGAATCTTTTCAATCGCCTGATTACGATACGAGAAATTAAAAAAAGAGGTTTTAAAATTTCGAACAGACGCCATCTTGAAATGTTGTAAACAATTGAACTTATAAAGATGTCTTTACACTAAGCTCGAAATAAAGTTACGCTGTGCTAAATTTCATTGCACGCGGGTGGTTAGATCACTTGAAATGTAATTTTGAATATTTGAAAATCATTTAGCCGCCATGATATTCATATGTTTCTCAGGATTTGGAGAGTCACATATGTGTCCTTACTTAATAATCCTCTAACATCATACAAAATGTCAGTTTGATTACTTACATAGTTTCGGAGATATTGAGAACCGGTGAAATGTAAGCGATTCCACGAACCAACTGAAGAATGTCTGTGTGATCTATGCAGCGAATGTTGTTCTCGATACCATACACAAAATTGCCGACAAAGACATATTTCATTAACCCAATTGGGATTGGAATAATGTACAGTACGTTACTCACTTTTGTATTTTGCACATTGTGCGTTGTTTCAATAATAATAATTATGCCGTGGTGTGGCAATAAAAGGTCCCTGGGAAATAAATGACGAAACTTATTCGAAACTTCTCTCGCATATCTGGGGCTCCTAACATTAAGGATAGGCTACTAGTCAATTTCCAAACCCACAATTATAATTGGTAATACTATGAAGAAAATTATCACTAAGGTGATTATCATCAATTAAATAACCTGGTTGATCTAGTTCGGCACGAATTAATATGCTGAGACTAGTGAAGTTCCTACTATTCCTGCTCATGCTCCGAAAATGAAGTAGGCCTATTAAGTTCCAATAGCCTTAAGATTAGTCGAAAGAAGTCATTGTTGCGGTAAAATGCCTGAGTTATAGACGCATGAGGTCTCGTACTTTCAGATTGGAGCTGAAGATAACCAGACAGCGTCAGGCAGAACAGCTGGTCTTGTATTATTATTAGTGCACATACATTGACGAGATTAGTAATGGTATTTGGCATTTTACAAAATACTCTTGGTAGAGTGAGAGCCTTCCCTATAGAACGGGGCCTCGCAGTCGCCGCGTGACGGCCAGGGCACTGTGAGTAGCCGCCTGTCGAGCAAGGCGCTAGCAGCACCGTAGAGCCCAACTACCTTAACACAAATTCACTCTTTAACATATTTAATAATCACCATTCCTGATATGAATTTCAGAGTAGTTGTTGGAAATGCTGTCCTTCATTTTCTAAACACACATTGCACCAACGTAAGAAGTTTTCGTAGGCTACTCTCACTGTAATTTATCCTCACTGATATTTCGTATCGGTGCAGCTATTTCGTTTGAGGTTCCCCCACAAGTAAATATCGCAAGGCGCTGAAACTTACGAACACATTTACTGCAAGATTTCTTCTTGAGAAGACATGCTTTCACTAGGAAAATTCGATGTTTTGTTCAGTGCCTAAACCTGCTCACGGGATACCATACAGGCTACAGTACTTCACCACAAGTCTTAACTCTTTGAACTTGCCAGCTCGGAATGTAATCAATGCTATGACCACATGCAGTGATTCCAACGCGCTGTTGTGTATCGGTAGATGCTAGTCAACTGGCGGTGACTAATCACTCTCCGCCCGCCAAACGGCCTGGCAAAGCTCCGTTCTATAGGAAAAGCTTTCACTGTAGATCGTTGAAGCCCTGGAAAGTGAAACTTTAAGGATCCGTTGTTAATTTATATGCTGTACACTACTGTCGTATGTTCATAAGCAGAATTCATTTCAATCTTTTTAAAGAATGATTTTATCGTGTGCTCAGTCGATACTGCCCGCCCTTGTCTGGAAGAAGAGCAATAGGAAGAGTCAAGGGTGGAAGGGGGGGGGGGGGACACTATTTTATTTGTGACCCATATCGGCAAGGCGCCAGCTCTATTCAGACCCTCCATTGTTTGGCCACAAAACAAATGAAAGGCGAGAAGCCCGCCTTAGGCAACGTCGATTGCCCGGTTTGGACGGTCCGTGTTTGTTGCTATTATATTGGCTCCACTGTTATCCGCAGGGCGCATGCGTGCCATCCAGTGGCCAATAACGGAAAGACAAATATTAGATCAGTGACAGACTGCTTGTCCTGAGGCTTTTCTCTTTGTCATCACTGGCGTCGCGATGCCTGATTCGCATCCCGGACAAGTTGAAGACTTTTGTCTGGGAACATAATTCCCCACGTCATCTTCTGTCATGCTCCCCTGCGGAAACAAAACCCAAGAGCGTAGCCGAGAGAACTAAGGCGCGTTCCACAGCTGGAGTGTGTAGCTGAAAGTTCGGGGATTCACGGTTCAAATCCCGACACAGGCAGCAGCCACCCTGAATGTGATATTTCCCCCCAGGATTTTGCACTATCACTCTAGACAAATCCAGAGATGGTACCTTCTTTCAAGTTTCAAAGTCAAGTCCTAGAAGAAAATAATAATAATAATAATAATAATAATAATAATAATAATAATATACAGAATGGTTATAAATACAGTAGTCTTAAAAGAAGCCTTATGGGCTTCAGAAACGACAGCAATCATCGGAAGAACAAAAATCAAGGCACTAGAAAAAAAGAGAGGAAAATACTGAGAAATATCAATGGGCCAGGGAATAATGGATAAAGAGACTGACAATATAGGTATTCAAACAGACAGAGACGATTACAAACATCATCACGAAAAGAAGGGAAACATTTTATGGACACATACTCGTACCTAGGATGAACGAAGACAGACTGACCAAGAAGATTTTTAGGTAGATTTCATTAGAAAGCTAACTATTGCAATGGGTAGGCCTACCATGTTTCGACTTTCGGAAAATTTCGACATATCTTCGGGTTTTACATCCCCTAGACCCCAAAACCACCGTCAGTTCAAAAGTTTATATAATTTATGTATATATACAGTATATATATATATATCACTTTCTCGTGGACACGATAACTACCGCAATTTCGTACCAATCACTTGGATTTTTTACATAATATGTATTCCTATAAAATCTCGGTCGAGTTCGTTACTGGGCACAATCGGTTGAAGGGAGTGAAAATGTTTTTTTTTTTTAACGTGAAAGAAATATCGCTATAACTCTCTTAATATGTGAAATATCGAATCCATTCAAAATTCAGACTATGTGTCAGATAAGGCCAAAAGATTTGTTTGAACAAATTTTGATAGAACCCCCCATTGACCAAAGGGGTGGGAAAAAGTGTTTTTTTTTTTTTGGAAACATTCGTCATATCTCTCTTAATAGGCACAATATCAAAACCGTACACAATGGACAATATTCCCCTAATAATTACCTAAAACGTTCGTCTGAAAGAATTTTTGATATGATCCACCATTACGCCAGGGATGAGCAAAATGATTTCGGAATTAGAAGAAAATGCCAAGAGCCATCAGAGGTTACCATGACAATACTACTAAATTGATGAGGGATGAGCCATCAGACGTTGCCATGACAACGCCATTGCACGAGATCACATTAAGTTTTCCATATGACTCTGTGGGAAGCGGCATCGGTGACGTAACTGGTATCATGCTGAACTCTATGCCCAAGGTCGCGGATTCAAAGCCGGCCGAAGTCGTCGAATTTTCCGAGAGCGTTAAAAAACCTCAGTAGGCTTTCCTTCGGAGGGGAAGTTCCAACGTTCGTTGCGAGTAGCTAGTTGCGGTTGCATCGAGTAGCCAAGTTCATAGCTAGATGTCGTTGACGGTAGTATTTGGTAGCAAAATTAGGAACTACTACTTGAGTTTGACCGCCTGCAGTCCTTAACTGAATTACAGACTAATACTGCCATCACAATTAACACTGTTTATCAGACAGATTCTACACACACCCAAAGTACACGGGGCTACATGACCGCGTTGTTGCAGCCCCTAAACTGAGGAACCAACTACCATCTCAGCGGGAGATACAATTTTGCGTGAAGAAGTAACAGACTGTTAGATAGTTATACATCTGTGTCGAAACCTTGCATAAGGACAGTGTGACCACAAGTATAACAAGTAGTTCCGTGAAGAACTATACAGCCTATTTTCATATATTCTACTTATTTTAATTGCCTCTATCAACATACAAAATTTCAGTTTGATTGTTGTGATAGATTCGTAGATATTGAGAACCGTCTAAATATTTCAGATGGTCGCCAGGTTGGATTTTTATTTATGTACTATTACATGAAGATTATTGTGTACGTATGGTATTTAGACATCAATCGCATGATTAGGACACAAGAAGTAAAAACGGGATTTTAAAATTTCGCACAGCTGCCACCTTGTGGTTATGAAAACAATTGAACTAAATTAGATGCCAGTGTATTACAATATGTATAATCATTTACTGTACCACATTTGACTGCGCTCAGACTGTTAAATCACGAGAAAAGTCCATTAAAATATTTTACTTCACTTGGTCGCCATGTTCGTTTTGTAGGCCTATTCTACAGGTTTTTGAAAGTTTCATAAATAAACTTGTAGCACTACCATTTATCGCCGTACGAAATTGCAGGGTGATATAATAAATAGTGTCGGAGATATAGAATGCCAGTGAAATATTTCGCACAACCGCCAATTTAAGGTTATGTAAACAATTGAACTAAATTAGACGCCAGTGCATTACAATGTTTATAAACATTTTCTGTACCAAGTTTCATTACGTTTGAATGGTTAAATCGCGAGGAAAGTCTATTTAAAAGTCTCAAATTCGCTTGGCCGCCAAGTTGGTTTTGTAGTCACCAGGTTTTCGAAAGTCTCATGGTGAACTTCTAGTAGTTTCCTCTATCACCGTACAATATTTCAGGGTGATATCGGTAATAGTTTCTGAGATACTGAATGCTGCTGAAATATTTCGCACATATGCCATGTTGGATTGGTGAGACACCATAAAATTTGAAGGGCACGGTCGGGGTCGGCCAGAATGGTGCTATGATCTTACCGAGTTTCATTGAAATCGCTCCAGCCGTTTAGAATGTATTGGGGGGGGGGGGGACACACCATCACACACACACACACACACGCACACACAGATACACGGACAAAGAGTGATCTCATAAGCCTATTTTTTCATGAAATGAAAATAGGCTAAGAATGGACCCCAAATTACGAGAAGGTTACCGTCCCCATAAGACAATAAAATGTTTAAAATATGCATAAAAAGACGAAAAACAAAGTTAATTAAGCTCCAATTATAAAATACTTTATGGCAATAAATGAGGTCTGACCCTTTATACTAAAACCTGCATAGTCTGCCTATTTTCGCCTATCCCCAAGTTTTCCCGGTGAAATCTACCTCCGCCTTCCGGCGTGCCGAGAGGAATTTTAATATAGGCTTAGGCCTAGTTATGAATAGTACACTGAAAACCGATGGGGTAAAGGAAACCATGGAATACCTCAAGAAACTAAACATCTCTACAGAAGACATGGCAGGCAGGAAAATATACAGAGAAAACAATCAGAAAACAGAAATTTGGGCAAACACCCAAAGAGAAAAAAACAAAACAGGAAAGAAGTGTACAGAAGAGAAAAGGAGGAAGCATAGTGAATATATGAAAGGATTTGGAAAGAAAAAAGAAAGGGACAGAAAAATACATGAAAATTGATTGTGTTTTAACTCTCCCCTTAGGGGGGAATTAACGCTAATAACATAAGTAGACTGCCGAATATCCGACTAACCAAAATAATAAGAGATTACAGATCATTACTCGAAAGTACAACTCCATGGATGAAAGAAGTACAAAAAGACATGCGGACTGCTAACATAACCGACACATCAGACAAGGAAGGAAGCTTTTCGTTTTACGTGACCGTTAATCAGGCGATCATGAGCCAATTTTCCTTTTTACGAGGAATCCAAACCACAGGACATGGCATTTCACTTCGAAAATCACATGCATTGACCGGGAATCGAACCCAGTTCACCTTGGAGGGCCAACAGCTTGCCCGCTGCGCCCCCTCCCCCCTCCACTCCCCAACACATCACACAGAGACTCCTTCCGTAAAAGTGAACAACTGGGAAGTCCAACCAGAGCAAGCAAAACCTACACCTTACAGACCTCAATGGTCTGACGAAAGAAAATTGGCATTCTCCGACAGTATGAAACAATACTGGCAAAATAAGAAGAACGTCAAGAATTGAGTCAAAGTGCTTAACGCTTTCCTATATTGGGAAAATAGGCTGTAAATAAATAAATAAATAAATAAATAAATAATAATAATGTACAGAATGGATGATAATAGGCTAACAAAGAACATTTTAAACCTAGCACTATCTCTGGAAAATCACAACAATTGGCTGGTAGAAATAACACAAGAGCTACAGGGCGCCCGAGAATGTTCTCCACATTGGGTACGTGCAGCTGTGACTGGTTGAGTCATGAGTTTAGTTGGCTGCACTGCACTGTGTCCTTCAAAGCGGGACTCTCCCATGTGGGCTGTCAGTGTGAATTGCGATAAGCCAGCGAGCCTGCATGTCTTCAGTGTGTATTACAGTAAGCGAGCGTTCAGATAGATTATTGGAAGAGTAAACAGTATACAGGCGGTAATGTTTACTACTGAAGAGTGAGTTCTTTTGGTGGAATACGTTTTTCGCGAATGCGATCGGTTTACAGAAAATGTAAAATGAAGATTTCAGGCGCGGATTCCTAATTCAAAGTGTCCGAACCGTGATACCGTTTGAGATTTGGTAAGTAAATTTCGTGTGACTGGCTCAGTTCACGATGTACCGGGAACAGGCAGGCCTGCGCTTTCAACAGACGAGAAACTTGATGAAATCTCCGATATAATGCTGCGTAGTCCAAGTAAATCAACACGAAAATTAGCTCAACAAACAGGAATCTCGAAGTCGACAGCACATAAAGCTGTAAATCTGAGACAAGCTTCAGTTGTTCTCTTATAAAGTTACCGTGGTTCATGAATTAAAACAAACTAATTACGTAAAAAGAGTGATGTACTGTGAATGGTTCCAGCATCTGTTATGAATGGCTGTGGTGAGTACAAAGTTTACTGTTTATTTGTTATGATGCAAGTGGCAGCCGTGCTACCAATGTAACTGCTGTAGGCGCTGCGGAGAACATTCCCGGACTCAAGAAATTGGTATTTATAAAGAAATCATCACAATGGGACATGATTTAGAACACTAATAAACCTACACAAATTCGCCGAGAAACCTATACGGAAGAATATAGGATGAACAGTAGAACGCAAAAGAGAGCACAGTGAATGGATAAAGAGATATTGGGAAGTAAAGAGGAAACGATGTGTTAAATAAGGTCTACCGCGGCCCTGTGCAGGCTAGAATAAAATGTGACTTTCCGATGTCCGGCTTCGGTAGTGTAGTTGGTAGCATGCTGAGCTTCTATGCCCAAGGTTGCGGGTTCAAACCCGGCGGAAGTTGTTGGATTTTTAAGAGCGTTAAAATCCCTCAGTATGCCTTCCTTCGGAGGGGAAGTAAAGCCGGCGGGCCCATGTCATAGATTTATGGTTTACAAAAGAACCCTCCACTAATTGCACTTGTGTGAAGCTAAATTATAGGTTAGATTTGAAGAACGCTCTTAAGTTCTAACGTTCGTCGCCAGGAGCTGACTGTGGTGGCATCTAGTAACCAAGTTCATAACTCGTTATCGTCGACGGTAGCATTTGGTAGCAAACGTAGGAACTACTTGAAAATTGAATGTCTGCAGTCCTCACCTGAATTACAGATAACACACGCTAATACAGCCATCACAATTGACACCGGTTATCAGACAGATTCTACACACACCCAAAGTACACGTGGCTACATGCTGCGTTGTCGCAGCCCCTAAACTGAGTAACCAACCATCAGTCTCAATCATGGCTGCGATTACACTGTTCAACAATGAAATTTTTACATAAAATAAATACCCAATCTTTATAGATTTTGGTACGTTGAATTCGAAAATGACAATAATTTTCGTAGTTCCCGTTTGTTACGTACTTATTTCTGTTTTAGCTCTCATTTTTTCTTATTTCAGGAATGCCAATGAATGCTGTGTTTTGTTTCTAGCTTACACTGTCTTAAGGCTCGGCCACACAGAAAGCGGCGGGAAGCGATCCAGCGGTCGCCGTGGCGGTCTGCGATATGGGGACGTCACATAGGACGCGATACGTTTGGGTGAGCGGTCCAGTCTGGTCGCTTCCTTCTAGAGAATATGTAGTGTGTTTCCATATTAAGTATTGTTTGATATTATTATTGAGTATGAGCTCGGACGAAGAACAACTCCTTCTGCTATTAGCTTTGCAAAACACAAAGAAGAAAAGGCAATGTTGAGTGCATGACATCAATAGGAAGAGAGAGCAATTAGGAGAATACCACCGCTTATGTAACGAACTGGAGTCACATGAAGTTAGGTTTATAAAGTATTTTCGTATGTCGCGAGAATGTTTCGAGGAATTGCGCGATTCCATGCTTCAGCCTTCTTTAAAACATTTTTATAATGTTCGTGTGAACTGTCGAACAAATATGTGTTTTTATGCACAGTTTCAATAGGCTAAATACTTCAGTTTGGTCACTCTTCACTAGGGCTCGGATTTTTAGGTAAATAAATATGTTTTATGTAAATACATATTTTAAGCATTTTTTCTATAAATACATAAATTCCTGCTTTTAATTTATTATCACATAAAAGGACATAATATTTACATTTTTTTAAATGAGTATGTTAGATCTTTCAGTTTATTGCATTTTTGTTCTGTGTTATTTCAACGGGGAAGAACCTGTGAGCTATCTAATCTTCATGCAGAGCGAATGTCAGCTTGCAGCTGTGTTATTCTTAACTTGTTGCCCCGTGCCACTCACTGTGAAAGCGAACGAGTTCCTTGTCCATAGCCATATTGCACCACGTGCTAGACCTCCCCCTCCCCCAGCTACCTGGAACCAGTGTCACTCACATGCAGTTCATCTCTGGCACTGTGAGGTGTAAGGCAGTTCTATTATGCCTAAAGTAAAAGCAACTACAAGTTATCTTCTGCAGCAGTATGTTGCAGAATTTAAAGATAATTTTACTTCTGATGGGAGCGTTCTGTTCTGCCAACCATGTGGGAAAGCAATCAAGGCTGAACAGCGATCACAAGTTACACATTACCTCAAGGGCAAGAAACATATTGCCGCCGTTTCGCTCCCTTCAGAATAAGTGTTTCGCGATAATGGTCGGTCATTTGTGATGGACCTGAAGATGTATCTTCATGTGTATTGTAATGCTTCAGCAGTCAGTGAGACATAGAATCAATTGCATTCGTGAGTACTGCATATTGTTTATATTCACGTTAATAAACAAAATTATAATTAAATATTTTTACTTTTTGTCACATATTTCAGGTATTTTTTAAAAATCGATTTTACCCTCCAGGGTGGTGGCTCCCACGGGCTCAGCGAGGGAACTCACCCCTACCGCCTTTGTCAGGCAGTGTCCTAGAGCTGGGAGCATCTGGTCGGAGTGGATACAACTGGTGAGGTGAGATCAGCACCTCGCCCAGGCGGCCTCACCTGCAATGCGAACAGGGGCCTCACGAGGGAAGGGATTTGAAGGTTAGGATGGATAGGGAAGAAAGAGGGAAGGAGGCGGCCGTGGCCTTACAGGAGAAGATGTACCCGTATCCACATGGTCTTACCTGTTGATATCCGATGGAAAAACTGGATCGCAAAATCTGGAAGTACCCGGCTGAAATAACCCCCAAAATTCTACCAACTGGGATCAACATGGGATAAGGATACCTCAATATAAAAGAATGCGATAAGAAGATGCCAGTGTCAAACTAACAAAAATGAAAAACAGCTCAAAATGAGCTCGAAAACTCTTAAAATAAATCTCGGGTGTTAGGCTAAGCATTCACAAAAACTGCCCACTGGTCCTCCTAGCACATTCTGTTTTTAATATAAATCACCAAATCATGTGTAAAATTTAAAATTGAATGACCAGTTTATTAACTGAAAAATATGTAGCAGTGTGGATCTCTATCCACCGAACAAAAATTAGATCATTATCCATCGTAGCAAACGATAGATAAATATTCAAGTTGCCTCAAAAATGGCAAATATGTACTGTATGAAGTTGCAGCAATAAATCAAGTTCAGATGTGAACGTTCTTATACATCATTAAACATGTTACAAGTTATTATATAGAAATACGCTAGCAATATTATCATATTAACATATTTACAGAAATTTACAGTTAAATTCGTGTATCGAATTACGCCATTACTATCTATTATTCCACTGACATTGTGGTTCAAATCTGTTCATAGACATAATCAGTCATATTCGACAATCAGTTAAGTTAATCGATTGCATCGTTATTTCACTTTAATATTTCAATCAACATTTGTGTTCTCTCAAATTCATACTTCCATTACTTTCAATTAATATTTCACATATTACTTCAACGTTACAAAAATTATTTCATGATTTTCAGAATATATTTTTCCACTAAAAATATGTGTCACTATTAACAATTGATTTTAGATAATTTGTTTTAAACGGATATGATATTTTTGAATGGTGGTTTTATCCAATTACTAGCCTTCTAGTAACAATATTCGTGATTGTAATTCACGTCTAACTATACCTCAATATCAAAATCAGCAATAGCTCAATAGCTTGTATAACACTGAAAATTCGTAACAAATACGACAATCATTCTCCAAGTGAGAATCCTAAATTCTTTTTAATTCAATCCTGATCATCCACCGATGTCATAAATAGCTTCAAAAACTCATTAACACAATCGTTAAATAATCCAATACAAAGAATAGCTATCTAAAGCTGTCAATAATATTCCACACATTCGCAAAAATTCATAGACGTTTATACAAATATCGTCAAATACTATGCTTCATAATGGACACAATGTCGAAGTGTTATAGTCTACTTCATAAAACTGTAGTAATCTTGTAATTATATGCTCGAATCATTGCATCCATAAGCTCTCAAAATGTTATTCTGGTTATGACGAAAAATATTTTATTACATATGTGAGCTTCGTATCACACTAATACTTCATTTCCTTATAATTTCGTTGTACACAAATATATCTCACAAGATATAATAAATTAGATTATAACTGTAAAAGAATTAATTCAGTTCCGCATCAACAAATCCAAAATTGGGTTCTCCTATTAAGATAATCGCATGAAACTACACCATGGAAAGGAGCCTAGTATAAGTACAGTACAAATAATCCATTAGAATCATACGTGATCTAAACAGGAGTATTCCAAAAAGAATTATGAAAAACGAAAACTGAATGGAAAATATCTCAATTGAAATGTATACTCTCAAAAAGCAATGCAAAAGCCTAATCCAAAATCGCAACTGTCGACATCAAAATGTTACTATACTTCCATGTCTATGATAAATTCGTCGAAAAATAGACAGTCGTTTCAAAATGAAATTGTCGAATGGACTGTCAAAAATATTCTGTTTCGTTGCTCAGTCTATAACAGAATTTGTGTAGAAAATGTTCATGAATTCGTGATAAGGCATCTTCTTCCTAACGAATATACTTATACAATGATACCGTAGTCTTGGTCCTAACTCTTCTTGTAATAACTCCTTCTCAACTAATTATAATGCTCAGTTTTATTGCCAAAAATAAGAAAAGTAATTTTCTAAAAATAAACATCACATTAAAATTTAACTATAGAAATTACTATGTAGGTGCATCTTGAATAAGATCAAAATAAATTCTCGGACAGAAATGACAAAACTATCAGATCTAATCCTTGAATCCATTTTCTAACTACTGAATAAAAATTAGTAAAAGAAGTACATTCTAAAGATATGACATGATTCATACTGTCTACAGAAATATAAAAGGTTTCCAGCTACCTTATTTATAGTCGTCTTGATGAACGAATGATGAATTTTGGAACAAACATCTCTGGTCGGAATCGAACCCCCATCCATTGCGCTGAGTAGTTAAAGTACTTGCCAAGATTGCACGAAGTCGAACCCCACTCTTCTCGACTCGAAAACAGCTGTCCGCCCTGCAATGTCCATCATATCGAATCTGACTAGGCTTGTTTGATAGCGAAGAGAAATTGATGCCACCTTCCTTTCTCCTTGGGAATCCATATTTGTAGAAGTAATTATCTCAGTGTCAATAAGTAAAGATTGCCTTCAATCTTCTCTTGAATAGCCTTCTGCTATAGAAATCCATTATTCAGTTTAGATCTGCTCTAAATGTTCAATTCTGCTAGTGTGTCGCATTCCTACTCTGTATTTAGCACTTCATTGCCATTCGTGTCGTAATCTGGTACATTATTCCTTCCTCTATAGTATTCATACACTTATTGTAGTGTCGATTGACCACTGGATATTTTATATGTGTTTCCGTGATGGCAGTAGTATTACAGAAACATCCACGCGAAAAGCAAAGTTCACTGTCCTCACTTTGATGTATCACCATGTCCACACGATGGGTTAAGGGATCACCCCATGTGCATAGCACCCGTGTCTTGCTGGAATAAGCCAAGACGAATTGTACCGTACCGGACTTCACACATCACACTAAGTACAAAATGACACTTAGAATGCTAGCTTTTGGTCAAGCCAACAAGCTAGTACCACCGCGGGTAATCAACAAGACGAAGTGTCTCTCACCGGACCGAGTTACAAGCAGCTGGACAAAAAAAAAATCTACCCAGAATACCTCTGTCACTAATCGATGTGATAATCGAAGTCGTCGCAGCATAATTACGATGTACTTCTTATATCAAAATATGTGTATTTATAATTCCATAAATGTCTTATAATCGTTTCTGCTGGTGTTACAATGTTATTCCCAGTTGTCTATCCCCTCGGTAATCTCAGTAGCGTTTCATAACAGTGCATATCATTGCCATGCTTCCACGGCAGCCATCTTGTCGTATAACTGTACATCTCCCAGTCACATGTTTTTAAGATGCGTTGCGGGTTGCTGAATCAATCTCCTAAGCTCGCGTCAACGAGACATCGCTCTGTACAGCAAGTTGAAATGTTGCCATAGAAATGTCAAAAATGTGTCTCAGTCATGTAAGGGCTCCAATACAATGCAAACTACTGGCACAGTACTGAGACCGTATTTTGTATTGAGTTGGATCTATGTTGGACAGGTGTGTACTTAGGTGCATTCCTGAGGCGCTTCTTACACGGCTCACAGCGCAGGGATACTCCGTGGCGAGGTTAGGAGCAGATAGGCAGCACGCCATACAGCCTGGAGCACGTGCTTTATTTTAGTACAAGGTAGCTCTACAAAATGGAGACAGCAGTAACGTCAATCTGATGCAACATGATATACTTTGATATAGTAGCCATGAAACAGAATAGTGATTGACAAATGCATTATGTTTAAAGAAGAGGAAACTTGAGTGTATTTCACACATATATAAATGCAGATAACAAAATATCAGAATATTATCGAACATGATCCAGTGTCGATATCGATAGTCAATATCGTTCCTGAACGAACAGCACTATGGGTTTCGCAGAGCAGTAAGCAAAGATCTGTCCAGGCAGAGACACGAGTTTGCAATATACTTCGCTGGAAGTACGACACTCATATCGTGCGCGAGCAACGCGGACGTGTATTTTCATAGTTAGACAGTTCGTACCGCAGATTTGTATGTCTTAGCTTATTATAGCTGAATACTGTGTTAAACTTCATCACCAGGAACAGTGAACTTTGTATTCACCAGGACTTGTGTGATATTTTATATGCCAGTACAAGACTTTATTCTACAACAGTACAGTTTACAGTAAACAAGCATATTATCATTATGACTTCAGAACAGAAGTTGATTGAACGGAGACTTCACCAAGACATGGCTATGTTGCGTATGGGCTAAAATGGAAAGCAGGAATGCGATGCAATAGTGGAATTGACTACTTAGGATGATCACCAAAACCAGACATGGATTATTATAACAGCAGAAAACTCTTTAAGAAGAGGTGGAAGACGTCTTGGAGATGTTTATTATACATTTATACTCTAACTGCATGAAATACAATGGCATACTACGAATAAGCTCCAGCTATATCTTGGGAACGTGTGAGAGCGATGGACTTGTTTCGCGAACAGCTGTTTTTACTTTTCAAACGTTCGGTCTCAAGTTCGGTTCTTTACAAGATCCAGTCGTATCGAGGACTACGCGACCTGATGGACGAGGGTTCAGTTCCAGAACGAGGACAGTGTGTTTCTCGCATACTCATATTTCAACCAGATGTCAACGTACAAGGTAGCTGACCTCCCATTTTCATAGTAGACAGTATGAATTAGACATACTCTAGAGTGTTCCTTTTCACCAATTTTTCTTAGTAGTTAGAAAATGCACTCCAAGGTTAGACCCGATTCTCTATCGCTTCTGTTTTGTAGTGTATTTTATTCTTGTAGTTAACATTAATATTTTAATGCTATTTTTATGCATTAATTCACTTCTTTTCATTCTATATCTGAGCATTTAATGGAATTATATAACTTGTTGAGAAGATTAATATGAAGAGTAGAGAGAAGACTACGATAACTTTATATAAGAATAGTAGTTAGCAAGCAGATGACCAATACGCTACGTATACTTGAAGATTATTTGAATAGACATTTCTACGAATTTCGTTGGGAAATAGCATGTAGACAAGATTCAAAATTTCGGGGTCGTAATGGATTCTTGTGAATGTGATTTAGAGGTTTTGCTATCAACATAACTTCCAGGGTTTATAAGGTTAACTTATTATTATTACAAAGCCAAGAAAAACAACAGGATCTACTAACAAATGAAATTTATTAACTGAATCAAACATAAAAAAAAACTATAACCACCCTTTTATTGTTCACTCGCGTGAACAGATCTGACACTGACCAGCCTGACGTACCATGACGACACGGTATGACAGCTGTCAACAAGCATTGTGACTGCAATGTCACTTAAATCAAAGTAACAAAGAAAACGGATCACAAGATCCAAAAATAACAAACAAATAAAATAGTACAAGAATTTAATATTTATGAGCGACACGGGTTTTAAGACTAGTTCAAGTAATGAGCATTTTGACGGGCGCTCGTTTCCGACCAAAACAGTTGGTTCGGGAACGGACTCCGTACTGCGAAGGACGAATTACGGAAATGTGGGAACAACAATTACATATTTATATACACTACTGACATGCTCTAACCTTAGATTACCACAACCAAATACACGTGTGTATTATTTAAAATAAGGGCTGCGGAATTACCGACTTATACCTTAAACACTAGGAAAGCATAACATGACATGAACAAGTTTGGCCGGTTGCCAAATTATATTTATAATGAATACAATGGCCTTGAAAATAAGAGCCAACAACAACAAAATACAAATTTTAATTTTCACGCCAGAAAATTTGGCGTTTTAAAAAAATGAACAAATAAGTCGTAGTAATGATAAAAGAAACTTGGATCGACAACATGGCAACTCCCCAAATTAAACCAAATAAAATAACCTTAACTCATTAGGCTTTAAAGCAAACATAACGTGTCATAACGGAGCTGGAGACAGCCGGGCCTGTTATGACATCTCCGAGTGAGTGGCTGATTTCTTTCCCCCACGTAGTAATTAGTGCCACACTAAATATAGATTCTGGCCCATAGCCAGCGTACAGCACCTTTGCTAATCGCCACCTGTTAAACGCGTACAAATAAAATATCACATTATCTCAAAACATCCTCTCAGGGATTTTTAAGAATACATCTCCAGGTCAAACTTATCCCCACGGATAACTAGTTTGCCGGAATGATGTCGCAGTCATGGACAGGCTTTACCTCTCCTCATCATCATCACTTACACCCAAAAACACGTGGCACTTTCTCGAAGATCTCGTCGTAGCATGAATCAGCACACCCCTCAGATAAATGACACACAACATGTCCAAATGACACTAAAGAATAATAACTGGAATCAGACTTATCCCAAGTTATCAAAGCAACAAAACACTAATTTTCCCCCCACGTAGTAATTAGTTTAACATATCATTAATTCAGTCCATTTATCATTGTCGTTCCTAGGTTCTCATTCATGGCTACACTTTTTATTGATACGTTAATCGATGCGGCCGTTTCGCTATAAGAATTACGTATACATACGGACAACATTTAAGTCACAAAATTTACTGTACAACAATTGTCACGCAATGCCAAAAATTACTACACGCATGTCAGTTAAGAAATCAAACCCTAAAATTTAAATTAAACCACACAAATAAAATCTATACAAAGTTCCACACATCTCTCGCGATTCCCCTCGTCCAAAATCAATAAATCAATTTTTTAATACTCATCACTTAAACTGCTTTCCAGAGGCCTCCCGCCTCGTCATCTACCATCATTAGGCCTTTAGCCCATAACACTGATGGTAATGGAGGATGAAGCTTGCTGTCTTCTCTCCATGGTCGACATCTTGCTGCTGTTAAAACACAATTAAATCAAAGTTTTTAAACTGTTCTATCTGCGTTCTAAGTATTTTATTTCCTCAGATCGTCCTATGCAGAATCGTCGACTTTCCCTATTCTATGGCTAATTGCCATCTCACAATTTTATGAAAATTTCTAACTTCGTTGTCGACACACAACTATAATTTTAAAACCATATCGTCTTAAGGACGTCTTAAATGACTGTCGAAGAATAATTAGGAGTGCCCCGGTTCATCTCAGACATTTGTATATATACAGAAAGCCTAAAGTTTCAATGGTGGGAGAAAATAGCTCCTCAATATTTTAAGTAATGGGCCTATAATTATGTGTGACCTCTCAAAAATCTTGTATTTTCTCATAGGTCGCGAATCTGCCGTCGAACACGCAAACCGATCGCTAGATCTTTTTATAACCGATTGCCGCGCAAAACACACTGACGCTATGTTCTGGCGTCATGTTTTCTTATTGGTCAGATAAGTTGGCGTTGGAGTTCTGACCTTACAAATCCCGCCCTTATTTTCACGTCACGACACTTGTCCTCTCTCTCACTCCTTGCCTTGTACGCAGCATTTTGGCCTGTCGATGGTCACGTACGCCACAGCGTCATATCTGATTTTCTCAGAAATATAAGAATAGCATTGGTTGTGAAACTGTTGGTCATTTCCAGCCAGCACGTAGCATGTCTTACCAAGTCCAGATTTCTTGCTACATCAATTTTACTCAAACGTCCAGCATATCATGTATTTAGTATTTCCATCGTTTTTTATTAATATGAAACATTATTATTGGACACAATGATAAGGGTTCATCTGACCCTTAGTTGATGAAATTCGAACTCAAATGAAGTCGAATTTCACATCCCCTACTTTTCTGGCTCAAATTTGAAGTTGCTGGTCACCCTCAAAATATAATGACTGTCCGCCTCTGTCTGTTTCAGTAGCCGTCTCGCACCAAACTCATTAGGAAATTCCTGTACGCTTATGCCCTCCGGCCTCTTTCCTCGCTACTCGTCTCCCCTCTCACTCTTTCAAAACATCAACATTTTCATTAACGACTTCCGCCTGAACTTGTAAACACGTCAGAGCCGTCTTTTGAGCGCATTCACCACTAGAATACCCCCGTATCTTTTGTTGTATGTTATCACGCGAATGTTTAATTTGCTGCAGTAACATTATTTCTCGGTTCGTATGGCTCTCTCTGATGATACAATTTTAAATTTGAGATATTATACACTGCCATGTTTCCTGTGCTCACCTCTCGGACTCTGTAGGCGTTGCTACCTAAGTTCGTAACCCCTAGTTGAACTTCCTTAAGCCGCTCCTGTCTCTTCTCCATTTTACCGTGATGTCATCTCCTTCTTCTTCCCCGCGTTGCCATCGTCTTCCTTCTCCCTTCTTCTTCTCCTATTCCCGTACAATAACTTTTTTTTACCATATTTCGAGACCCTTGCCTGACACGGCCTGCGAATCTCTCCTGCTATTCTTCTGTTTCCTATTGTCGGCTGCTCTATTTTCTTCTTCTCCATGCAGCTCCTCCAAATATCTCTGGGTTTCTACATGCATGGCCTCCAACATTTGATGTGTTCCGTTTTCCTCCTCGTGGTTGTCGGGATTCTTCCGCCGATCTATCGCTCTTTCCCATTTATCCTTATTATTTCCTTCCATGTTACGTGGCTCCTCCAGGTACTGTTGCGGGTCAGAGTGTCTCTCGTTCCAATTTCTCTGATCATCCCTTGGATCCGATTGCTCGTTAAACCGCTGGTTATCTTGTGCGTTATGTTGTTGGTTGTAACGCCTATTGTCCCTGGGCCTATATTGTTGATTATAGTGTCCTCCACGCCATCCCCGATTATAAGGTGCGTTATTATTATTATTCCTATTGTATGACGTTTGGTATCTCCTATTATCTCGCCACTGCTGATTGTTTGTGTTCCGGTAGCGGTTAGTTTCTTCCTGATTGTTATGGTTTCTGTCCCTATTTTCGTATCTCGGTTGAGATCTCGGCTCATATTCTTCGGTGCTCTGCCGTCTTTGGTTATCCCCAGTGTTTGTAGCTTGCGACCTCGTGTTTTTGTTCGGTGTCTTGACTACTTCGACTGCATTAACTAACTCTATCTGTCTCTTCTCTCTCGGGTTGATATAATTAGTGGTTTCATCTATCTTCCTTAATACCTCTTCTGCCTGGACCACGGTCGTAATATTTGCCGCCACCAAGAATTGCTGAACGCTAATAGGCATCTGCTTTCCTATAGTAGTTATTAGCTCCATTTCGCTTGGGGGATTATCAAGATCTTGCAATTTGACAAGTTGCATGGCGAAAAAATCTGCATATTTCGTCTGATGCGTGGAATGGTATTTGCGCGAGTATAAGTCCATTCGCAAGCTTTGTTGATACGACCCACTCCAGTATTTGCTTAGGAAGGCCTTGTGGAAACCTTCCATCGATTTAAATGTGTTCTTAAATCCAAGATACCAGGTAAGTGCTGAGCCCGCCAAAAATTTTTCAACCATTCTTAATTGTCGTGTTGAGCTAACATTTTGGTCCGAAAAATATTCTGTCAGTTCCCTTAAGAAAGCTTTAGGTGTCCCTCCGCTCTCTGGTAAAAACTTATTCGGTTTAAATTCGTTTCCACGGATGACTTGTATAACTTGCGTGGGAAGTTGTGTGTTTTGAGGTGTCGAGCTACGACCCTCATAATTCCGGAATGCTTGCGTGTCTACCGTTCTTGGACTTTGCCCAAGCTCGTGGCTGTCTATTGTGTGCTCTCTTTCCGCATTCTCCCCTTTCCCCTTTTCCATTAGTGTCGCAAACATCGTATTATGTCCAAGTGACTGCAACTCCGATTTTATCATGCGGTCCTCTTGAATTTGAAATCTTAACTTCATATTTTCTTCTAACGCCTGTATTTTCGCGTTATTTTCCCCTAGCTTCTTGCTTACTGCGAGCCGTTCATCTTTCGAATCAGCGCTCATCTTGGTCCAATCTTTCCTAATAGTATCCTTCAATTTAACAAAGCGTTTTTCGACTTCCTGTTGATTAGCCTCCTGATTATCTTCAAGTTTATCTATCCTTTCTTCCAGAGAAATGTTGTTCTGTTCTAATGTTTGTTTAATTTCTTCCTGGTCAATTTCTAACTTTTTCCATTTCTTAATTGATTGTATTTCTAATTTGTTGAGTTCCGTCACTAAGCCCGTGATATTGTTATCTACTGTAATTATCTGATCTTGCATACCCTGTGTCCCTCGTTCGATATTCTCAAACCTTTTTTCTAAGTTTGTGTGTGCTTCTTTAATCTCAGATGAGTTGGTCAAACACGCTTGCTCGATTTGTGCTAGTTTTGCCATAACAGTCTCATCCATTCCTTTTATTTCCTTTTTAAATGAATCTTCGATACCTTTTATTATTCCTAATTGTTTGGTATTGTTAGTGCTAACGTCCTTTGCTAATTGGATTAGCTGTTCTTTTGTGTGCTCTTTGATTTCTACCGTTAGCGCCGCTAGATTTTGAGTGTTCCTTTCGTCTTGTGCGTTTAACATTTCATTGTTTTTCTCAGACTGCCTATGTAATTGCTCACTAACCAGAACGTTTTGTGTAGCGATTTTCTGATTTATATTCTCGTTAACTTCGGATAGTTTTGTGTTTAACTGTGTCTGCATTTCTACACTATTTGCCGCTAACTGTGTCTGTATTTCATTGGTTATGTCCTTTCTCATCTCACTAAGTTGTTCTCGCGTACGAGCGGATGCTAATTCAATCACTTCGCGGATTTCTCCCAGAGTGGCCATCACAACAATAATATATTTGAGACATAGGGAAATGACATAAGGGCGGAGCCCTGGATACGCGCGCTCACATATATTAAATATACACACATTAACCCTTTACATACTCAGTTCATTTACTTTAAATTACTCCCATAAATTATAGCATCACTGAGTATAATTTACTTATTATTCCATTTAATTTTTAACCCTTTGATTCAGTTATAATCTTCCTGACCTTACTTTACTTACAAATTTTAACCAATTAATAGAGTATTAATTAGTTTTTAAGGTCTAACCTTCCTGTCAAATAATTCTTTGAGTTTGGCTTTTCTACACAAAGCTAATTTAATTTTATTGGGCGCCTGGAACAGTTTGTTCTAATTTTAATCAAAGTTCAAACACTTAACTTGTTCCACATTTACTTTATTGCAAACTCCATGACTTTATATTTTCAAACATTTGGCGGTACTATCTTCGCCTAACTTACGTTAATAAACTTATCACATGCCGGTGATCTATTTTTTTTACTCTAAAACACAAATGCCACACGTTCGGAAGCCAAAGTAACTCTTATATACCCTTGGGAAATAGCATGTAGACAAGATTCAAAATTTCGGGGTCGTAATGGATTCTTGTGAATGTGATTTAGAGGTTTTGCTATCAACATAACTTCCAGGGTTTATAAGGTTAACTTATTATTATTACAAAGCCAAGAAAAACAACAGGATCTACTAACAAATGAAATTTATTAACTGAATCAAACATTAAAAAAAACTATAACCACCCTTTTATTGTTCACTCGCGTGAACAGATCTGACACTGACCAGCCTGACGTACCATGACGACACGGTATGACAGCTGTCAACAAGCATTGTGACTGCAATGTCACTTAAATCAAAGTAACAAAGAAAACGGATCACAAGATCCAAAAATAACAAACAAATAAAATAGTACAAGAATTTAATATTTATGAGCGACACGGGTTTTAAGACTAGTTCAAGTAATGAGCATTTTGACGGGCGCTCGTTTCCGACCAAAACAGTTGGTTCGGGAACGGACTCCGTACTGCGAAGGACGAATTACGGAAATGTGGGAACAACAATTACATATTTATATACACTACTGACATGCTCTAACCTTAGATTACCACAACCAAATACACGTGTGTATTATTTAAAATAAGGGCTGCGGAATTACCGACTTATACCTTAAACACTAGGAAAGCATAACATGACATGAACAAGTTTGGCCGGTTGCCAAATTATATTTATAATGAATACAATGGCCTTGAAAATAAGAGCCAACAACAACAAAATACAAATTTTAATTTTCACGCCAGAAAATTTGGCGTTTTAAAAAAATGAACAAATAAGTCGTAGTAATGATAAAAGAAACTTGGATCGACAACATGGCAACTCCCCAAATTAAACCAAATAAAATAACCTTAACTCATTAGGCTTTAAAGCAAACATAACGTGTCATAACGGAGCTGGAGACAGCCGGGCCTGTTATGACATCTCCGAGTGAGTGGCTGATTTCTTTCCCCCACGTAGTAATTAGTGCCACACTAAATATAGATTCTGGCCCATAGCCAGCGTACAGCACCTTTGCTAATCGCCACCTGTTAAACGCGTACAAATAAAATATCACATTATCTCAAAACATCCTCTCAGGGATTTTTAAGAATACATCTCCAGGTCAAACTTATCCCCACGGATAACTAGTTTGCCGGAATGATGTCGCAGTCATGGACAGGCTTTACCTCTCCTCATCATCATCACTTACACCCAAAAACACGTGGCACTTTCTCGAAGATCTCGTCGTAGCATGAATCAGCACACCCCTCAGATAAATGACACACAACATGTCCAAATGACACTAAAGAATAATAACTGGAATCAGACTTATCCCAAGTTATCAAAGCAACAAAACACTAATTTTCCCCCCACGTAGTAATTAGTTTAACATATCATTAATTCAGTCCATTTATCATTGTCGTTCCTAGGTTCTCATTCATGGCTACACTTTTTATTGATACGTTAATCGATGCGGCCGTTTCGCTATAAGAATTACGTATACATACGGACAACATTTAAGTCACAAAATTTACTGTACAACAATTGTCACGCAATGCCAAAAATTACTACACGCATGTCAGTTAAGAAATCAAACCCTAAAATTTAAATTAAACCACACAAATAAAATCTATACAAAGTTCCACACATCTCTCGCGATTCCCCTCGTCCAAAATCAATAAATCAATTTTTTAATACTCATCACTTAAACTGCTTTCCAGAGGCCTCCCGCCTCGTCATCTACCATCATTAGGCCTTTAGCCCATAACACTGATGGTAATGGAGGATGAAGCTTGCTGTCTTCTCTCCATGGTCGACATCTTGCTGCTGTTAAAACACAATTAAATCAAAGTTTTTAAACTGTTCTATCTGCGTTCTAAGTATTTTATTTCCTCAGATCGTCCTATGCAGAATCGTCGACTTTCCCTATTCTATGGCTAATTGCCATCTCACAATTTTATGAAAATTTCTAACTTCGTTGTCGACACACAACTATAATTTTAAAACCATATCGTCTTAAGGACGTCTTAAATGACTGTCGAAGAATAATTAGGAGTGCCCCGGTTCATCTCAGACATTTGTATATATACAGAAAGCCTAAAGTTTCAATGGTGGGAGAAAATAGCTCCTCAATATTTTAAGTAATGGGCCTATAATTATGTGTGACCTCTCAAAAATCTTGTATTTTCTCATAGGTCGCGAATCTGCCGTCGAACACGCAAACCGATCGCTAGATCTTTTTATAACCGATTGCCGCGCAAAACACACTGACGCTATGTTCTGGCGTCATGTTTTCTTATTGGTCAGATAAGTTGGCGTTGGAGTTCTGACCTTACAAATCCCGCCCTTATTTTCACGTCACGACACTTGTCCTCTCTCTCACTCCTTGCCTTGTACGCAGCATTTTGGCCTGTCGATGGTCACGTACGCCACAGCGTCATATCTGATTTTCTCAGAAATATAAGAATAGCATTGGTTGTGAAACTGTTGGTCATTTCCAGCCAGCACGTAGCATGTCTTACCAAGTCCAGATTTCTTGCTGCATCAATTTTACTCAAACGTCCAGCATATCATGTATTTAGTATTTCCATCGTTTTTTATTAATATGAAACATTATTATTGGACACAATGATAAGGGTTCAGTATACTTGAAGATTATTTGAATAGACATTTCTACGAATTTCGAACACTTATGCATTTCATGCGAGTTTCTCTAATAGACGTGCGGGTCTATTTTTCATCAAGTGCAGTATAAATATGGAAACATAATGATTTATAGAGCAGATATTTGCGATTTTTGGATTGATTTTGGTAATCTACAGCTCTTGAGATTTTTCTTTTTGGAGTGGTCTTAGACACTAATAGATCGTTCAGTTTCTTTTTGTTCATGATTCGTTTGTTGAACTCCATCCTGGTTAAGCGTTGGATTCTAATAGTTTTCGTGTACCTTCTGAAGCCAGGCTTATTTCTATGGTGTAGAATCTTTCGTGTTTCTTTGGATGAGGATCTCCAGTCGAGTTTTTGTCTAGTGGAGCTGAATCGTTCTTTTTACAGTGATCTATCCACAATTTATTGAAAGATATAGTTATGAACATGAGATTATAATGAGAAATAAATTACTAATGTAAAATGATTGTATAAAATATTTTCATTACAAAGCGAAATGATAATGTAAAAAATTCTCAAGCACTGTTATTTAAACAGCTGATTATATTATATTTGCCTTAGTTCTGATAAAACTTGTCCATGATACTTTAACTTATGTTAATTTGATGCACGATATTTCATGACTTTTATGTTAAAGCTTAATTGAACTTAATTATATTTGGAAAAATGTTTACAAGCTATGGAGAGCTTATCTATGAATGAAGCAACGTGTGTTTGCGAATTTGATTGTTATAATGAGATATTAGACATCAATGGATGATCTATGTCATTTTTCTGTCCAGTATGAATTAGCTATTGAGCTATGTCTGAATACAATTATGTGTATATTTTGAACGTGCAGTATAGTCACGAATATTAATACTAGAAGGCTAGTATGAGGTTAATACATCCAACATTTAAGTGAAAAAGCATTATGATAATTGTTCTAGAATGGATTGTTCAAATTAATAACATTTGTTTTTGGAGAAAGGTTAATTGGAAAGACGAGTAATAATATTGATATAATCCTGTAATAATAACCACTAAAAGCTTTTGAAATAATAATAATACCATGAATAACTATGTAATTTAAATTGTTGTTAACATTTTTATGCTATGATAATGCATTCGATAAACTTAACCATTCGTCGAACATGCCCTACTTTGACTTTAACTAATACTATAGAATGCTAATTGATGGAATCAAATTTATTACTGATGAAGAATTTGAACGTATACAATAATGTGTAAATGTAAATAATATCATAAACTTTGAGGATCATTTAAATATGTAACGAGTGTTTATAATAATGTTTAAATATTTTTGAAACTGTTTTTTTTACATGCGATTAGGATGCTGTATTTTGAAAGCATTTTTGAATATATTGCGATGCTAATGTTATTATGAGAATTATACGTTTCAGTAGAGGCGAATTATTTTGTTTAGTGGAGAGATAGTCCACCGTGTAACAGTCTTTCGATTAATAAACTGTTGGTCAATTTTAAATACTTCGGATGTCTTGGTCATTTATACTAGAAATAGGATGCGCTACGAGGACCAGTGGGTCAGTTTTTAGAATGCCTAGCGCCACGCTCGAGATTAATTTAGTCATTTTTAGAGTCTCGTTAGCTCACTATGAGTTATTTTTCGTTTTCATTTTATCGACCACTGGCATCTTCCTATCGCATTCTTTATAAGAGAGGTATCCTTATCCCTGGTTGATCCTAGTTGGTAGAATTGTAGGGGCATTTCAGCCGGGCGCTTCCAGATTCTACGATCCATCAGTTCCATTGGATTTCAACAGGTAAGACCACGTGGATACGGGTGCAGTACCATCCCGGCATTTGCCCGAAGACAAAGTGGGAAACCACGGAAAACCACTTTGAGGATGGCTGTGGTGGGAATCGAACCCCATCTACTCATTTGGACCACCCGAGGCTGAGTAGACCCAGTTCCAATCCTCATATCACTTTTCAAATTTCGTGGCAGAGCCGGGAATCGAACCCAAGACCTCCGGGGCGGCAGCTAACCATGCTGATCACTTACGCTACGGAGGCGACTCAGGTATTTTTAACACATAAAATGTATATTTCCCCGTTTTAGCACCTAAATATCCGAGTCCTAATCATCATTAATAGACCCCTTAAATTAGATATGTTTCAAAATGTATTGATTGACGTATTCTTTAACATCTTATAATAACAAGTTAAACGTTCTTCTTTCTGAGCTATGCTGAAACGAACATTTCAACAGATCTCTATGTAGTCTCTAGTAGCACCGATCTACTGGGATGGATTGATTAATTTGTAAAATGAATCAAAGTGGAGTCCTTTAATACTGTATAACCTTTTTCAGATATATCTTAATCCAGAGGGGAGAAACGAAAGTGATTTCAAGCACCTCCCTCCTCGCTCTCACGAAGAATGAGGAAAAGGAGAGTTTTTCAATCGGCTGCAAAAGAAGCAGATTACTGAACCAAACTTCATCCCTTGTAGAGAGGGAGCCACCCCTTCAAGGTCAGTGAGATGGGGTGGGGATGAGGGATGAAGTCCGGAAGTCCGCTGGCGCGCTCAATTTCCCTCCCGTCAGGAAGCCGTCTCGCAGCTCGTCAATCGCCTTCTACACCTGCTCGTTCCCGTGCTTCAGTGTGGCTTGTTGTTGTTGTTGTTTCATTTGAGGGGCATGGATATCGTTCGTGGTTGTTTAGCCCCGTATAGTTGGGTGTCTGAGGGCTTATCTTATGAGAGATAATGAAAATATACCTTAGCATCAATATCTTTTATTTTTTATTTTTACATGAAGCCTCCGTGGCTTAGGCGGCAGGACGCCGGCCTCTCACCGCTGGGTCTGTGGTTCAAATCCCGGTCACTCCATGTGAGATTTGTGTGGATAAAGAGGATGCAGACAGGATTTTCTCTGGGTACTCTGGTTTTCCCTCTCACAAATTTCATTCCAGCAACACTCTCCACTATCATTTCATTTCATCTGTAATTCATTTAATCATTGCCCCAGGGGAGTGCAACAGGCTTCGGCAGCCGGCACAGATCAAATCCTAGCCGCTATATGGGGGCTTCAGTCATTCCATTCCCTGGCCCGGTCGGTCGACTGGAAGCAGGCTGTGGATTTTCATATTCTTGCATCTTTATGCCCTACTCAGGAGCACAGTTGAAGATGCTTAGCTGATGTGATGGCGTTCCTTTCCTCCCAAAATCTCTTCATCCTCTCGCTGAGCTTCTTCCTTCGTTCTTCTGTCCAAGTTATAGTGGCTCTGGTGTTGGGGTTGTCTCCAAACTGGTGATTGTCGATTTTGATTCTGAATTTACATCTGTCCCGTACAATGTCTTCTGAGATGTTGATTTCCCGGAGATCTGTTTCAATTTCACGAAGCCAGTCCTTGGCTTTTAATTGAAGAGCCAGGTTGAGAATTCTTTTAGTTATTCTTTTAGTCTGTTATTGTTCATTCTGAAATGTGTCTATAAAATTTCAATCGTCTTTTCCGAAAAGTGTAAGTTTTTTTTTCAGAATGATGTTCATTTTAGCCTATTTTCATTTATGAAAAAAAAAGGCTTATGAGATCACCTTTGTCCGAGTGTCTGTCTGTGTGTGCGTGTGTGATGGTGTGTGTGTGTGATGGTGTGTCCCCCCTAATAACTTCTAAAAGGCTGGAGAGATTTCAATAAAAATCGGTAAGTTTATAGCACTATTCCGGGCGACCCCGACCGTGCCCTTCAAATTTTGTTACTTCTCACCAATACAACATGGCAACTGTGCGAAATATTTCACCAGCATTCAATATCTCCGAAACTATTACTGATATCACCCTGGAATATTTTACGGTGATAGAGGGAACTATTAGAAGTTCACCTATATGACTTTTTTGAAAACCTGGTAACTACAAAAACAACATGGCGGCCAAGCGAATTTGCGACTTTTAAATAGACGTTTCACGCGATTTAACCAAGCAAACGCAATAAAACTTGGTACAGTAGGCTTATATGTTTATAGACATTGCAATGCACCGACATCTAACTTCGTTCAAATGTTTACATAACCTCAAGATGGCGCCTGTGCAAATATTTCACCGGCATTCTATATCTCTGAAACTATTAGCGGTATCACCCTGAAATTTTGTACGGAGATAAAGGGCACTACTGCAAGTTCATCTATAAGACTTTCAAAAACCGATCAACTACAAAACGAATATGGCGGCCAAGCGAAGTTGAAAATTTTAAATAGACATTTCTCGCGATTTAATGATCCAAACGCAATGAAGCTTTGTACAGCAAATGTTTATACACATTGTAATGCACTGGTATATAATTTAGTTCAATTGTTTACATAACCTCAGGATGGCGGCTGAGCGAATTTTAAAATTAAGTTTTTATTTCTTGTGTCGTAAACTTGCGATCGAAGTGAAAGTTTGAATAATGAACCAACGCAATAATTTTCCTTTAATGGTACATGACTCTATGTTCTATACATATAACAATCCAACATGGTGACTGTACGGTGCTGCTCCCTATATTAACGGTAGTTCACCCAGTGCCCACGCATGGCAGCGCCCGCAGCACGGTCGGGTAACTTGCGCATTCCGTGTAATGCCATATCTTTGACTTCATGAGCTCCTTGTCTTATATTATTGTATATTGTCCTCTTATGTTCCAGTTAGTTTTAAGATAACAAACGTCGTAATTAAGTAAATGTGGAATTCCCTTATGAGGTACCAGAGAGAATGTTTGCACACAACATTTTTTGGTCCTTCCAATTGCCGGATTTAGGTGAACTACGTAACCATTTATGAAAATAGCTAATTTGGTTGAGTTAGAGAGCACAGAACTACATCAGTAAGTACATTCTGGTTCAACATTTCCTTTGTCCTTTTCTTACCGGGTCATCATGGATACCAATCAAAAACGTGTTTTGACAAAGAAAAGAGCAGTCATCAAATCTCGCGTGACTCGCTTGAGTACATTCGTGAATAAATTTGCAGGTGGTAATCTTAACGATATAAAGGTTAGGAAGCAATCATTGGCGAGTTTAATGTATGAGTATGATGACATTCAGATACAATTGGAAATCGATGATGCTGAAAACGAATCACATGATCTAGATAGAGCAGCCTTTGATGATTTATGCTTGGACATTAAGTCAAAAATGGAAACGCTATTGTGCCCCGAACATACACACCCACCTCCGCCTGTAAATAGTGATAACATGAGCAATAGTTGTGCACTAAAACTTCCAACTATTTCACTACCCAAGTTCAATGGCGCTCTACAAGATTGCATGCATTTCTATGACACCTTTGTAGCGCTGATCATCAATAATGAAACAATCACAGATATTCAAAGATACTATTATCTTCTATCATCCTTGCCTGGGGAACCTCACCACCTCATTGAAAATTTACCAATTTCAGATGATAACTTCAAGGTCGCCTGGGAATTGATTCGTAGTCGGTATCACAATCCCAGACTTATATCAGATCTCCACAGCAAGGAATTGTTGTCACTCCCTAACGCAAAGCACGATTCTTCTAAGGAGCTGCGTTTGCTAATAAATCAACTTAGCAGCAACTTAAATGTCATAGAAGCTTTAAAAATCGAAACGCCTTTACATGACCTCATGCTGTCGCACTTAGTTTTGGAGAGAATCAGTCTCAATCTCAGGAAGCAATGGGAGAACGGTCCGTCAAATGAAACGCACGCCAACTTGAAGGACTTAATTCAATTCTTGGAAAACAATTGCCAAACTTTAGAAATAGTCACGTCCAACAAGTCAGCTGCTGTAACCCAAGATGAGGTCAAGCATGGTACAAGTTCAAGGGGACCACACCGAACTTTCGTAACCACGTCACCTTATTGTGTGCTATGTAAGACATCTCACAGTCTGCATAAATGCCCCAAATTTAGGTACATGGATGTAAATAGCCGGGTAGGTGTTGTGAGGGAACATAATCTTTGTTTCAATTGCTTGAGAAGTGACCATGTAGCCAATAATTGCAACGCAGGCAACTGAAGAACATGTAATAAACGTCACCACACATTGTTACATATACACCAGAATATGAAAAGTACTGCAACCCCGGTACTAAATGCATCCCAGCAGCAAGCATATTTTTCTGTCAGAAGCGCATGTCCAGACAATGAAGTATTGTTATCAACTGCCAATGTTAACATTAGGGATAGCAAAGGTCAAATGCATCAATGTCGAGCACTATTAGACAGTGCATCACAGATGAACTTCGTGTCTCGAGACTTAGTAGACCGTTTGGGTATCAAACTGAATCGTCATTCGGTACCTATAAATGGTATCAGCAACACGCAAGCGACTCAATCCTCTTACTTCTGTCAACTTCAGATAGAGTCGAGAGTTAATACTTATAGTCGGCATATAGTATGTTCTGTCCTGCGTCACATTGCTGGTCCACTGCCTTCATCTAGAATAGATTACGAGGACTGGCAACTGCCCGTCAACATTCCAATTTCTACCAGCCCAAAGAGATAGATCTACTGTTAGGTGCTACTATATTCTTTGAACTCTTAAGACCTGAACAACAATCTAGGGATGGTTAACCTACTCTTTAAAATGCACAACTTGGTTGGGTGCTATCTGGATATATCCCCTCTCACTCAGTTCAACAACGTGAGAATGGAACAACATCATTGTTGTCCACGGCTGAAACCTTGCACACACAGGTGGAATGCTTTTGGGAACAGGAAGAGCTTGCGACTCGTAGCCATTCCAAGGAAGAAAGTCAATGCGAGGAACATTTTCAGAAATCCTTCACGCGCGATGAGTCGGGCAGGTTCATAGTGAGACTACCACTTCGGTAAGGAGTAGGAGAATTTGGTGACTCCTTTGAGAATGCCAGGAGGAGCTTTGGCTTTAGAGAGAGGAAATTGGATCGACAACCTGACCTGAAGAACGAGTATATCAAATTCATGAACGATTATTTACAACTAGGACACATGGAACTTGTCGACCCTAGTGACCAGCAGAAACCTGCTTATTACATGCCTCATCACGCGGTAATCAAGGCTACGAGCAGCACTACCAAGGTCAGAGATGTCTACAATGCGTCGGCTAAAACTACTTCGTCGATCTCCCTGAATGACGTGATGTTGGTTGGGCCAACTGTTCAGCAGGATCTGTTCTCGATCGTTCTTCGCTTCCGTACACACAAGTATGCGCTAACAGCAGATATCGAGAAGATGTACCGACAGATCCAGATTCATGAAGCAGATCGAGACTTCCAGAGAATCTTACGGCGCAGTTCTCAGAATCAACAACTGGATATGTACCGATTGACTACAGTAACCTATGGTACTTCAGCGGCTCCTTATCTAGCTACCCGTTGTTTACTGCAGGTGGCACTCGATGGTCAAGACATATACCCTACAGCAGCCAAAGTGACCAAAAGAGACTTCTACGTTGATGATCTTTTGACAGGGTCAGATACCATTGAAGAAGCCATCCAATTATACAAAGACCTCACATCGCTCCTGAAAACCGGAGGATTTCCCATCCGTAAATGGCGATCCAACAATCCTGATATTTTGGAAGCCATCCCATCAACATTCGCGAGCGCCAGGTGTCATACAGTCTTCCCTTTGAAGATGGTGAAGAAACAACTCTTGGTTTGTTATGGCATTCGAGTCGTGACTCATCTCAATTCTCAGTGGGGGCCCTCAACTGCAATAATGTGACTTGGACAAAGAGATCAGTGTTGGCCAATGTAGCGTCCATTTATGATCCATTGGGACTCATAGGGCCTGTAATTGTTCAATGCAAGTTGTTTATACAAGTTATTTGGCAACAACACCTGGATTGGGATGGCAAATTGCCCTCAGAACTTGAGACACAATGGAAACAGATACATCAGCAGCTCTCTAAACTAAATGAAATCCATGTACCACGGAGGGTAACAGCAGACGGCATGAATGCCAATGTTGAACTTCACGGGTTTGCTGATGCGTCAGAAAGAGCCTACGGTGCATGCGTTTATCTACGTTGCATCAACTCCAATGGAACAATCTCCGTTCATTTACTTTGTTCAAAATCTGGAGTAGCCCCTTTGAAGAATGTGTCGCTTCCAAGACTGGAGTTGAATGGCGCACTACTTCTGAGCAGACTAAAGGAAAGGGTGATTGAGGCCCTTAAGTTACATTCATGTCGACGATATTATTTGACAGACTCCACTGTTGTTCTAGCCTGGATTGCAGGCAATTCTTCAGCTTGGAAAACATATGTGGCCAACAGGGTGTCGGAAATTCACAATCTGACGTCTCAGCAAGATTGGAACCATGTCTCATCACAGGACAATCCAGCAGATATTATCTCCAGGGGAACTGAGCCACATCGACTTCGAAGCAATCGAGCATGGTGGGCGGGGCCCGTTTGGCTGATTACGGATCCTTCAACCTGGCCTGAACTTACCACTGTTCGACCAACCGAAATTCTTGAACAACGAGAAGTAAGAATGTGTTTCGGGGCGAGTAATCACAATGCAGATAACATTTTAATCCGTTTTTCCAGCTGGACTAAACTACATAGAGTAGTTGCTTACATTCCCAGGTTTTTTTTTTCACAATCTAAAGCAGGATGCAGCAGCAAGACGGCATGGACCTTTGACTACTGCCGAACTTTGCGATAGTCTGACCGCAATCATTCGCATCGTTCAGCATTGTTCGTACAGTCAGGAGATTCATAATGTACATAAAAAGAACGCAGTGTCACTTCAGAGCAAACTTCTCACGCTGCACCCTTTCCTAGATAATGACAATCTATTGAGGGTGGGTGGCAGGCTAGAGAATGCTGAAGCATTATTTGAACAAAAACATCCTTTGATACTGCCACCTAAGCATCATGTCACGAAATTGCTTCTTTGGAATGAACACTACGACTTCTACACCCAGGAAGCCAACTTATCTTAGCTTCGTTGCGGCAACGGTGGTGGATAACCAATGGCCGATCTACTATCAGGCAGGTGATCCGCAGTTGTGTAACATGCTTCCAAGCGAAGACCAATGACACCAGTCAACTCATGGGACAATTGCCTAAGCCTAGAGTGACCCCTAGCAAGCCATTCTCTCACTGTGGTGTGGACTATGGAGGTCCGCTGCATGTGAAATATGGAAATCCACGAATTAAAACTCAGAAGAAATGCTACATAACATTGTTTGTGTGCATGGCGACCAAGGCAGTACACATTGAGGCCGTCAGTGATCTATCCACGGAGGCGTTTATTGCCGCCTTAAGAAGATTCATTTCAAGACGCGGCCGTTGCAGTCACATGTACAGTGACAATGGCACGTGCTTTACCGGAGCAAGAAGGAAATTAGATGAATTGTCACGTTTCATCCGGACATAAGATCATCAAACGAACGTATTGAACTTCACAGCTGAAGAAGGAATTCGTTGGAATCACATACCTCCTCACTCCCCTCACTTTGGCTGATTACTTGGGCCAGCTCCAGCAGCGTTCCAAGTGGCTTCAGAATCAACCAAACCTCAAAGCAGGAAGGCTGGTACTTCTGAAAGAAGACAATACTCCCCCCCCCCCCCCCCCCTCACATGGCCAACCGGAATAATTGAAGAGCTTCATCCTGGAATTGATGGTTTGGTGCGTGTAGTAACTGTGCGGACAAGCAAAGGGTCATATAAAAGGCCAGTGACAAGGATCAGTCTTTTCCCTGACGAGCTCATTTAAAGGACTACCTCTGTACTGTGTTCCTTTTTGTTTGTTATTTTGTATGTGTACAGTTTCTGTTGTTAGTTGCTAGAGACTTGCGTTGGAGAAGTGTGTCTATGAATTGCTACCAATTTTGTAATTTGTTTGACAAATTAGGTGGGCGGCATGTACGGTGCTGCTCCCTATATTAACGGTAGTTCACCCTGTGCCCACGCACGGCAGCGCCCGCAGCACGGTCGGGTATCTTGCGCATTCCGTGTAATGCCATATCTTTGACTTCATGAGCTCCTTGTCTTATATTATTGTATATTGTCCTCGTATGTTCCAGTTAGTTTTAAGATAATAAACGTCGTAATTAAGTAAATGTGGAATTCCCTTATGAGCTACCAGAGAGAATGTTTGCACACAACAGCGACCATCCGAAATATTTAAATGGATCTCAATATATACGAATCTATTACAGCAATCAAACTGCATTTTTAAATGTTCATAGGGGATATGAACATAAGTTCACCTATAGGACATTCAATAAACTGGTGATAACAAATTCAACATGGCGGCGACGCGAATTATAAATATGTACATGGTCGTTTCTCGAAATTTAACCATCCGAGTGCAGTGACACTTGGTACAGTAAATTCTTATACAAATGTTAATCCACTGGCATCTAATTTTTTCAATTGTTTCCATAACCCCAAGATGGCAGCTGTGCATAATTTTAAAATCTCGTTTTTACTTCTTGTGTCCTAATCATGCGATTGAAATTGAATACTACACGTAGGCTACACAATAATCTTCATGTAACAGTACTGTACATAACTCTAAGACCTTCATAAAATCCAACATGGCGACCATCCGAAATATTTAGTCGGTTCTCAATATCTACGAATCTATTACAGCAATCTAACTGAAATTTTGTATGTTGATAGAGGCAATTAACATAAGTAGGATATATGAAAATAGGCTGTATAGTTCTTCACGGAACTGAAAATGAAAATCCACAGCCTGCTTCCATTCTCCGACCGGGTCAGGAATGGAATGAATGAAGCCCCGATCTAGCGGCGAGGATATGGACTGTGCCGGCTGCCGAGGCCTGACGCACTCCTCTGGGGCAATGATTAAATGAATGACAGATGAAATGAAATGATAGTGGAGAGTGTTGCTGGAATGAAATTTTTGACAGGGAAAACCGGAGTACCCGGAGAAAAACCTGTCTGCCTCCGCTTTGTCCAGCACAGATCTCACATGGAGTGACCGGGATTTGAACCACGGACCCAGCGGTGAGAGGCCGGCGTGCTGCCGCCTAAGCCACGGAGGCTTCTTCACGGAACTACTAGTTGATAGAATTTCAAATGACTTTTCCGAAAATTGTAAGAGATTTTTTCAGAATGATGTTCCTTCTGATAATGTGTCTATAAAATTTCAATCGTCTTTTCCGAAAAGTGTAAGATATTTTTTCAGAATGACAATATATTTCCTGGGATGATTTTTTCCTCCATATTCCCTCTATAGAAACTGGGCCAAAAATTATTATATAATTATTATTATTGTTCTAAAGAACAACAGCTCTTAGAAATCATCTTTTAATCCCTATCACGTAATTTCATTGACTTGCAACTTCATACGTGAATCCTTTTCCATATTAGGCCTACTCATTATACATTGCTGATGAAGGTCATAGTAGGACCGAAACCGGTTCTTTAGAACAATAATAACCTAATAATAATAATAGTAATAATAATAATAATAATAATGATGAAATTACACTAGGATTTTGCATTTTATCTTGGTAGCCCTGAGTATTGCTCCTTTAGATGTTGTTGATAGTTATTGTTGTTTTAAGGGGCGGAACTACTAGGTCATCTGCCCCGAGTTGTTGTTGATGATGATTCATATAGAGACTTTGCGACATCGTGGTAATGTAGCCCCGTCTACATGTGTGTAGAATTTGTCTGATAACCTGTGTTATTGTGAAGGCTGTATTAGGTTGTTGAAACTGAGCCTAGGAGTGGGGAAGCAAGCGGCCGTGGCCTTAATTTAGGTAGCATCTTGGCATTTGCCTGGAGTAGGTCTAGAAGTGGGGAATCCGAGTAAATCCACATCTAGGATGGCTGAGGTGAAATTCAAACCCACCTCATCTCAGTTTTCCATCATGAGTCTGAGTGTATCCCGTTCCCGTTCTCAGACCAGAATTACATTTCTTGTCAGAGCCATCGAACCCGTACCTCAAGGGTGACAGCCAAGAATGTAGTCACTGCTCCTTTAGTGTTGACATGTTTTGTGACAAACTGAGGGACTTAAGACGATGTGGGAACATCTTAGAGCATTGTTAGGCAATTTGGTCATTTTCTTACTTGTGAAGTAAGATTTTTGATATTTAATTGTTTAATTTACTAATTCCTGTATTTAATCCACCGGCCAAACCTTCCATTGTCCACTGTCCTTCTCTATTGTTGATTATTATTATTATTATTATTATTATTATTGTTATTATTATTACTACTAACATCGTATTATAACAGATGTTCCTCATGGTGAATTAACTATCCCCATTAGGGGGTGTATTTCCCAGAAAATTCTGCAATCAAGATGTCTAATTAGAAGTATTCGTTTTGGCCATAGGACAACATAGCTCTGGGTATTAGGCTATTTTAGTTCACAAATGCATGAATTTTCGAAATTTCTCTAAACCGCTAATAGTGGAGTACATTACACTAAAACTATGTTCTATGAAGAGTTAAGTAGTTGATAATATTGGACTCTCTAGCAAGATAATCGTCATTGTTATCACATCCTTTGTCGAGAAAAAATGAACCCCAGTGGATGTGTGAAGTAGCTGCGAAGAGATTCTTTGTGTGTAGAATTTTTATGATAACCTATGTTATTGTGATGGCTGTACTAGTGTGTGTATTTGTAAGTTGGGGATAGGATTGGGACGGAGGCGGTCTTGGCTCTTAAGTTAGGAATCATCCCAGCTTTTGCCTGGAGTAGAACTGGGGGTGGACCAAGGAGAATCACTTCCAGAATGGGAATCGAACCGTCCTCTTCTCAGATTTGACGTACGAGGCTGAGTGTACGCCGTTTTCAGCCCTCAGTCTAGAGTGAAGAGAATCTATTATCCTTATTTCTGGTCGTGTACTACTTAACTAGCGCGCATATGGATTCACTCTACCAAGGTAAATACTGTAGAATGATTATTACCCTACAGTCCTTGCGAACTGAATGATAGATAATACCTTGCAACTTCTTATATAATTCATAATTATTGAGACACACGCATGTGAGCATAATTTGCTTCTCGCCTTATTTATTTATTTATTTATTTATTTATTTATTTATTTATTTGAAGGGGCGTGGTGGCGCAGCGGTCAAGCTGTATGCCTCTCACCAAGGCGGACCAGGTTCGATTCCCGGTCAATGCATGTGAGATTTTCGATGTGAAATGCCATGTCCTGTGGTTCGGATTCCACGTAAAACGGAGGTCCCGTGGCTTATGATCGCGAGATTAACGGTCACGTTAAACTACAAGCTTTTTTTTATTTATTTATTTATTGATGGTACACAACAGGACTCAGTCTGCGCCCCAATAACAGTGCACCTACACAGTAAAATACATTTCCAGGTATTTTTAGCCTACTTTTCACATTTTGCAAAAATGAGGAAAAAGTAGACTTATGAGATCGGGCAAATGTGTGTCTGTCTGTCAGTCTGTCTGTCTGTCTGTCTGTCTGTCTGTCTGTGCGTGTGTGTCCCCCTATCAACTCCTAAACGGCTGCAGCAATCGAAACAAAATTTGGTAGGAGTAAAGATCTATACCTGAATATCTCACGCAGATATTTGAAAATGATGTCAGTGCTACCAACTGCTGAAAAATCGCAATTGAAATTTGAGCTCCATGTTGGATATCCTGGAATGTATGAATAGGAGCTATTTCAAAATTGGCACACGTATAGATAATAATATTGCAGTTTAATTTCCAGGAGGCCATACATCGCAGTGTTGCCAAAATGAATATACGCCTGCTGATAGGTCCAAATTTTAAATGCATATAACTTCTACACTATCAATTGGATTTCAACCAAATTTCGTATGTGCTATGTGTACATAAACAGACATAACTGAACGTATTCTTAAGATCCACCAGGGCTGCCAACTGTTAATAAATGCTCTCAATTTATTTTATCCAAATACCAATATATCAGAAAGTATGCAAGCCAATAGCTCTAAACTTTGTACACGTATAGTACCTGGCATTCTAGATTAATTTGGAGTAACTAATATACGTCAGTGCTGCCAACATGATTCTAAGCCTGCTGATAGATCCAATTTTAAAATGTATGTAACTTCTATACTAACTAATGGACTTCATTCAAAATTGACACAACAATAGATCATATTATTTCAGATTATTTCTGACCAATACATGTATGTCATTGTTGCCAACATGATTTTACGCGCGCTCTTAGATCCAATGTTTTACTGCATGTAACGTCCATGCTATCCATTGGACTTCAACCAAATTTTGTATTCTGTACCTTAAGAGATGGAACTAAGAATATATTCAGTCACCAGGGCTGCCAACTGTAGTTCTCTATTAGGCTACATTATGCCAGGTATACAGTATTTCGAACTAATTTGAAATTTCGATATTACCAACTTAATTTTGGCATTATTCTAGATAGATCGATATAGATTAATCATTAGCATAGATCTTAAATTTTAAGGAAAGTAGGCTCCTTAGTTCGTCACGGAACTTCTTGTTACATTATGAAGTAGTCTATTAATATCTAGAGTAAATACAATTCTCAAAACTAGGAAGTTCACACAGATGGAAATGCATAGTAGTAAAAAGCTTAATCTAAATATAATATACAAACTAAATCTAAATTTGATATAATCACGGAATCAATAAGTGATTTGAAGCTGTATCGGGTGCATTCCGCGAAATCATGACTCAGCCTACAGCTGCATGTACACAGGTGGATATGAATTGCTCAATATCCTACCTACTGGAAAAATTTGAGGCTTCCCTTTAACCGCCTCTCCTCTTTCCATCACAAAAATAATTTGTATGCTTGTTTTGTTTTACTTACGAATTTGCATGCAATCGCTCCAGTAGTTTTGACGTCAACCTAAAACAAGCAGACAAAAACAAACTGAGAGTATAGTTACCGGCAGTTAGATCTGCACTTCCCCATCCCACTCTCCCAGTATACTACTGTAGCATGAAACATTTGCCACGCTGAGCGTGTCTATGTCTGATTGTGAGAACCTACTGTCACGCGGTCAATGTTCTCAGATAGGGAAGTATGCGGCCAACTCCCCGCACCGTTCCATGCCCCTCTCCTTCCGCTGAACTCTCAAGGTCAAATGCTCTGCTAAGCGCTGGTATGTGATATTCTGTCATTATAGGCTATATCTCATCCGAGATAAAACCAAAATTGATAAAGCAAAATGTTCAGATGGAAAACTTTCTTTCTGTGTGGAGATGTGCAGTCTAACGCACTGCCTATATAATTATCCTAGGATTAATATCGCAGAATGCTAATTTGAAATTGAATTTGAAACCGTTCTATCGACTGGACATATAAAATTAAAATTTTAAGAGAACCTAGTAGTGTAGAAAAGTGAACAATGCAACTGCTTAATAAAAGTTTCATTCTTAGGGAACTATGACACTCTAATACTTCAAATTTTCACAGATTACTAAAATAATATGAACATTTATAATATATCTCAATAATTATGGTCATTTGAAGAAACTAGAAATATATATATTTTTTAAATATTTCCTAGTTAGGCACCTTTTCCCTTGAGGTTATTGTAGATAATTGAATGAAAGATACAGTATATTGTTAATCTAACAACAAAGGTTAAGCTTGTTAAGTTTTTTTTAATATGTATTTGGTTAAGATCTTACAATATTTGAATTCGCTAATATTTATAGGCTAACATTATTATTTGAGATACTCTGATATTTTTAATTATTTAAGTTTTACTTAGATAACTTTCATTTTACTTCACAGCTCTTAACTTATAAGTGCCTATAAGTATGCAAAATATCAACTTGATCGGGTTCATAGTTCCTGATAAAAAAAGGTACAGTACATAATATAGGAAATGCCAATTGTTGATAAATCTTTTTTCAAAAGTACATAATAATTGAAATATGTCATAGATTTCCTTAATACTTGTGCAACTTGGAACTATGGATGTTATTGATAAACTGTGAAAGTTTCAAGTTTCTAGGTGTCTGAGTTGAATAAGAATGAAGCTTTTATAAAACAATTGCAGTGTTTGCTAACCTATACTATGAGGTTCTCTTAAAGTGTTTTCAATGAGCAACACGAAGACGCTTTACATTTGAAAATAGACGTCGAAAGGCATTGCTGGTCTCTGTTTCTTCGTTCCCTCGTTCTCTCGAAGGAGCAGTCTTCTCCATAATTCTCACTGTTGTACCTGCGGGAGGGATGTCCTAGACATGATAAAGAAAGAGGCTCTTCGATCGTGGCACGAGTCTCGTACTGTGAGGGTCATCTAGTCAGGCTCCTGCAAGAGTTTTCTTTCATTCTCCCTTGAAGACAGTGGTACTGAGAACGATAATCTATTTGATAAAGACACAGAGTGAAGCTACTGTTGTTTAACTGTAGCAACAAACAAAATTGAGGAAAATGTTTTGAAGTAAATTTCTCGTAGTCACATAAAACGACAAATTCTAAAACTATTACTCTAAACGTTAATTTGTAACATAGTTGTAGAGTAAATTAAAGGTACGACATATTATGAAACTAGTAATCAAAGTTAGGCTATAATTTAAAACATGATTTAACCTATTATTGTCTAAAAAACAAACTATATGTAGAAGTGTAGGCTCTTCAGTGTCCTTGGAACTCGAAGCTCGCACCCTCTGTAGGCCATCAGCAGAACTGATAAGGCTGTACAGGTTCCCTAATTCGGAAGGGAAAGGTGATGAAATCTCGATCTTGCTTATGCCTATGATGACCCAGTTATTACCCTTTCAAGATACGAGTGGGGCAGATGACCTCGCTGTTCCGCCCATTAAAGCAACAATAACTAACTAACTAACTAACAAGATATGAGTGCCGCTGAACTTGACTGCGCCAGCGTTTGCTGATAATAGCAGCTGGAGTCTTGCGGGACGAGAAGGGGGACACAGCGGTGATGGAGTACTGCTGTGAACCTCAGAGGAATGTGGATCGCGGACGATGAGGAGAGATGTGGGGGCTTCCCGATCCGTGCGTAGTAACAGAAACAAATACAATGGTCTGTCACTCAGTTGCAACACCACACTGGTATAGGCAACGACCCTATGTTAGCAGTATTGGAATAGACAGGAATTCCAGATAACACGGCGGACTGTTGGCAGGCCTTTCTCTTCCTGCATCCCACGTCACCTCACCCCACAAGTTCATCGAGGTTGGACCCAAGCAGTACAGTCTGCATATAAGTCAAGCATCATTGCGCGCGCTACTTGTGTTAGAAGTTTTATTGTGAAATGTAAAACTACTAATAATGGGCGAATTAAGAATCGTGTGTTTCTAATTGTTTCGCAACACCACAACTAAGCTTTTTTTTTATAACAGGAGCTCTTGTCATCAAGGAGAGGAGAAGGATGGCTACTGGAGCTGAGTCATATCCAACCGTGCGACTCTACCTGTCAACTAAGCAGGATGACATACAGTACTGTAGTGACACAAGTAAACAAAGAGTAGTTCCCACCTAGAGCTCCGGCTTGATGATGGCCGATATGCAGTCTTTATTATTTGAAATGACTCAAGCTACACATTAAAAAGTAATAGAATTAGGCTGTGTCGGGAGCTTGGCCGCGTATGTTTTGATGCATAGGCTACGTACCACGTCGTATCTAATGCTGAAATTAAGTGCCTAGCCAGTAAGCCGATGATGTTTAAAATTATATTTTTGTAATTTAATTTATTCTAAACAAATGTACAAGTTTTAACATTAAAGCCGATGCACAGTGGGTGGACTCATTTTGTCCGGGACCTGCTTCACATCCATCTCAAGTCACAGTCGTCCACAAAATGTCTCAAGGATATCCACTTTTTGTACAATTAAAATTTTACCGGTAATCATCCATCGCCAAATTGTACTGCTCTTCATCATCAGTAGACTATCCTCATCCATGAGATTTAGGTATTAGGAATTCATCTTTGAAAGCCTTTGTCTGAAGCGTATTACTCTATGGAAGTGTAACTTCTGACTGTTGGTGCAGCAGAAAAGAGAAGAATTAAAGCTTTTTTAAAATGTGGTGTTACAGAATGATGAAGATCAGATGGATAGATAGGGTTACAAATAAAGAGGCATTGTGACGAGTGGGAGAGGAGAGATGTTACTGACGACTGCTAATGAAGAGAATGGATAGGTTGGTAGGACACATACCAAGACACCCATGAATAGCAATGTTAGCTATGGAAGAAGAGTCGAGGACAAGAACTGTAGGGTTAGACCAAGGTTAGAATATGTTAGACAGATTACCTTGAATGTAGGACGCGGTAGCTATGTAGAGATGAAACTATTAGTTCAGGACTGGGAGGAATGGACAGCTGAATCAAACCAGTCAAAAGACTGAAGACTCAAACAACAACAACAACCCATGCATTTAGGAGAATCTTTACTGAACATCTTGTTTGACCATGTTTCAAGACTATGCTCATGTGAGAGACAGTGAAACTGACAGTGTAGGTATTCTGCAAAGGAAGTCAAGAGTGTTTGTTGGACATCGCGACGTTGTTCGTAAGCAGGGGTGACGTGGTCATAATAGACTTACCATAGGTTTCATATGTAGTGCACACATGCATTTCTGCTTGTTGCAGTTTGTTATTAAGAAAGTTACCATCTCGCAATAATTTGGGCAGATAGGCCATTTTAAGTACTTGGGCTGAGGGTTCTCTCAGGTTGGTAGTATGAGGAAGGAAATAGAGTCGAGGTGCAGAAAAGCCAATGCAGTGAATTCTCAGTTACGATCTACACTCTACAGTATTCTGCCAGAAGGAAGTTAGTGTGGTGACGAAACTCTCTCTACATCGCTCAGTATTTAGACCGAGCTTGCTGTATGGAAGTGAGAGCTGGGTAGATTCAGGATATCTGATACATAAGCTAGAGCTAACTGATATGAGGGTAGCATGAATGATTGCTGGGACAAATAGATGGGAGCAATGGCAGGAGGGTACTCGTAATGAAGAGAGAAAGGTAAAGTTAGAAAGGAACACGCTAGATGAAGCTGTTCGTATGAGCCGACTTAGATGGTGGGGTCATGTGAAGAGAATGGGGAGGAGAGAGTACCTAAGAGGTTAATGAGTTCGGCTGTAGAGGGTAAGAGAAGTAGAGGTAGACCTAGGAGGCGATGGTTAGATTCAGTGTTGAATGATTTCAAAGTGAGAGGAGTATAAGCAGAGTAGGCTCCAGTGCTAACTGCTAATAGGGCATCATGGAGGCGACTTGTTCGCAAACGAGGCTTGCAGACTAGACTGGATGCTGAAAGGCAAAACAGTCTCATGTGAAAATGTTTGTAGGAAAATGCACACTACCATCACCGTGTTTCCTCTGACCAACATGTATGCACATTTTCAGCAAGTTTGGGAAGTTCTCGTTGACGGTGTTCTTTTGTGAGTGTTGGATAAGTTAATTCAAAGGGAGATAGTATCATCTCCACAAGGTAGACTATTAAAGTAGGTGTATTCCTTCTGTTCATAAATATTTGTCATCGTGTGAAGTTTATATGAATGTAGTACAAGAATTTGCCATCTTCCATAGCGTACATGTGGTTATGGATAAAGCCCTGCGCGGATGCGGATATCCGCGGATAAACCCGCGGATATCCGCAACTTTTTTCACCATGCGGATATAGTTTGCATGGCTTTGCGGAGAGCGGATAAGCTGCGGATAATGTTTGGAGTAAATTTGCGGATATTTTTTAGAATACAATCCGAACTTGTTGATTATCATGGGGAAAGTTGGGTAATTGTGTGCACCTATGTTTTTCGAGTTGGTAGTACAACTAGCAACTCAGTTCCCTGCTACCCTTAAGCTGTCATCGTACCTATCAGATAGGGACAGTCAGCATGATGCCAGTTGCTATGAGTTAGCCGTGAGGCTTGGCTTGGATGAAAAAACTTCACACGTTGCATGTTCTGTAGCCAGCAAATAAGAAGATAAACCTACAGTTGTGATTCAATTATTTAAAATTAAATTTTGTTTTCAATGCCAGTTTTTACAGTGTTTATGCATGTGTTTATTTTTCAATATAATAGATTAGTTTACCGGGACTCATTGAGTTACGTTTTAAAAGCAGAGTGGGGGTAATGGTGCGCAGAACATATATGATACAAGTAAATACAAAGCGAAATTAATGGCAAAATATTTCGTGTTTGTTCTCCAGATGCCAAGAAATTATACGCGGAAAACGGAGAAATACTCCTACCCAGCATAAAATATGCAGAACGCTCTACGTGCAATTGGGCATGATGGGAGGAAAATGAGGGAAGTAGGGAGACGTTTCAACATTTCCGAGTCAACCGTACGAAAGCAGTTGCTGCAAAATAGGCTTGTTCTACCTCGTCTAGGCCGTAAACCTGTTTTTACCAACGAAATGGAGTCACAATTATCCGAATACGTTTTGACAGTGGCAAAATTATTTTACGGCTTAACGCCCACCAAGCTTGTCAGACGGTTTGCGTTCAAGTTTGCAGAGGAGAATAAGATTCCCCATAATTTCAATAAAGTTAAAGATCTGCTGCAAAGATTGGTTGTATGGGTTCTTGAAAAGAAATCCTACATTAATGTTGAGACAACCTGAAAAAACAACCCTAAATTGGATTGCCTCCTTTAATGCTGACAAAACGAAGATATTTTATTCTAATATCCAAAACTGCAGAATTTTAGTATCATTGCATTGTTATGCTAGCATTGGAATATTCTAATGTTATGGACAATGCAAGTTTCAGCCAATTCACATTGTATTATTATGGCTTTCCAACATTCATCCCGTGCGCACAATTCCCCAACCCATGCACATGATTACCCTGCAGGGTGAGTAAGTGAATATTTGCGAGTTTTTGAATTATAGTCCACCAAATGTATTTTTGAATTAAATTTGTTTCTGCACATCGAATATAGAGTTACTAAGGCTCCCTTATTCATAACTGTAGCTGTGTTTTCTATTATGAGACCATCACAAGACCGATTCTTGCTTAAGTGCACACAATCCCCCCCCCCCACTATCCCTTAATAGGGCCCGGATGTTCATGACTTTTTTTTTCGTTATGTTTTCTCTTGACAAATGTAAGATGATGATTTACGCTAATTCCATTCAAATTATGTCATTACGGATAATCAAAACTCCGAACTAAAAAGGGTTGCAATTCTGGCTGTGTAACATTCATTTTAAACATAGCACATGACATACATAGCCTAGGGGAACCACTTTCTGCTCAAATGTCTACAAGATAAAGTATACTGTAAAGGAACACATTGAAAATATTATTGTAATGCCAGTAGATTCGGATAACAAACGTGTGGATAACAGTCGTGCGGATGCGTGGCGGATGCGGATAACAGTCGTGCGGATGCGGGGTGGATGCGGATAACAGCCGTGCGGATGCGGGGCGGATGCGGATAACGTTTTGTTTATCCGCGCAGGGCTCTAGTTATGGATTCGTTCAACATTCCAATGGAATCAGTATAGGATCCCTGCCTAGATGCCCATAAGGGATCAGTAGCTGAGCAGTCTGCTCCTGGCAGACGCAACTCAGCATCACACGCTGTCGACACGTCAGCTTCGTCTCGTATTTCCTGTCGAGCAACTTGAGTGACACGTTTAGCACGATTAGCGTCCTGTAACCCATAGTATAATAATAATAATAATACAGTATACATTTTTTTTCCAGAGTAGATACGAAAACAAGAAATTTAATCATACAGACACTGACTGACCCCACCTCAAAAGTTAAAATCTTAGGAGAAATGTTTGATCCTTTTGCTATAAAAGCAGGTGCCAGACAAGGAGATGGCCTATCTCCAACATAGTTCAATCTTGTGCTAGAGAAAGTAATCTGAACTTGTGAACAACAAATAAAGAGGATTAATATCGGCAAGTTAATTAAACATAAAATTCATCACAAATGTATGGCCTTTGCAGATGATCCGATCGAACAATAAACATGAAAAACTGGACTTCAAATTTCATATGAGAAAACCGGCTACATGAAAGAATCTCCTCCATATTAACATAAAAAATACTCTGATTCTCAGTTTGAAAAAAATCCCCCAGGTAAATAATTTCAAACTAGCGGACCCGTGCGAAAACTCTCGCATATGTATAAACCCGCCTGGCTTTACTGTTATGCGGGCATCTATAAATATGTTTATTTCTTTAAACGCACATTTAAAAACAAGTACTTCCGTGAAGCATTATATAGCCTATTTTCATATAACCTAGGCTACTTATGTTAATTGCAACTATCAACATACAAAATTTCAGTTTGATTGCTGTAATAGATTCGTAGATATTGAGAACCGACTAAATATTTTGGATGGTCACCATGTTGGATTTTTATATATGTAGGTCCTAGAGTTATGTAGGCCTACTGTTACATGAAGATTATTGTGTACGTGTAGCATTCAAACTTCAATCGCATGATTAGGACACAAGAAGTAAAAACGAGATTTTAAAATTTCGCACAGCTGCCATCTTGTGGTTAAGGAAACAATTGAAACAAATTAGATGCCAGTGGATTAAAATGTGTATAAGGATTTACTGTACCAAGTTTCACTGCACTCGGATGGTTAAATTGCGAGAAACGTTCATGTAAATATTTATACTTCGTGGCGTCACCATGATGGATTTCTGATCACCAGATTATTGAATGCCCTATAGGTGAACTAAATCATAGCCCCTATGAACATTGTAAAACTCAGTTTGATTGCTATAATAGATTCGTAGATATTCAGAGCCGTCTAAATATTTTGGATGGTCACCATGTTGGATTGTTATATGTATAGGCCTTGAGTTATGTACCATTAAAGGAAAATTATTGCGTAGTTTCATTATTCAAACTTTCACTTCGATCGCATGATTATGACACATGATATAAAAACTTAATTTTAAAATTCGCACAGCCGCCATCTTGAGGTTATGTAAACAATTGAACTAAATTAGATACCAGTGCATTACAATGTGTATAAACATTTGCTGTACCAAGTATCATTGCGTTTGGATCATTAAATCGCGAGAAAGGTCTATTTAAAATTTTCAACTTCGCTTGGCCACCATGTTCGTTTTGTAGTTAACCGGTTTTTGAAAGGCTTATAGTGAACTTTCAGAAGTGCCCTTTATATCCGTACAAAATTTCCGGGTGATACCGCTAATAGTTTCAGAGATAGAGAATGCTGGTGAAATATTTCGCACAACCGCCATCTTTAGGTTATGTAAACAATTGAACGAAGTTAGATGTCGGTGCATTACAATGTGTTTAAACATATACTGTACCACGCTTCATTGCGTTTGATTGGTTAAATCGCGAGAAACGTCTATTTAAATTCGCAATTTCGCTTGGCCGCCATGTTGGATTTGTAGTTACCAGGTTTTCAAAAGTCACATATGTGAACTTAAGTAGTTCCCTTTATCTCCGTACAAAATTCCAGGGTGATATCGATAATAGTTTCGGAGATATTGAATGGTGGTGAAATATTTCAAACAGCCGCCATGTTGGATTGGTCAGACGTAACAAAATTTGAAGGGCACGGTCGTGGTCGTCCGTAATAGTGCTATGAACTTACCGAGTTTTATTGAAATCGCTCCAGTTGTTTGGAAGTTATTAGGGGCAATCACACACATGAACACACACACACACCATCACACACACACACACACCGTCACACACACACACACACGCACACACAGACACACAGACAAAAGGTGATCTCATAAGCCTATTTTAGCCTACTTTCGATTTTTGCAAAAAATGAAAGTAGACTTATGAGATCAACACAGGGCGAAAAAAAGTGTGTCTGTCTGTGTGTGTGTATGTGTGTGTGTGAGTCTGTGTGTGTGTGTGTGTGTGTGTGTGTGTGTGTGTGTGTGTGTGAGTGTGTGTACTCTGAATGTCTGCCCCCCCCCCCTATCAATTCGAACCCGGTGAACGCGAATTGAACGAAATTTGGTACAAAGGTAGCACTAGCAAAGGACACCTCAGTGTATCGCCGCCATCTTGATGGAAACGTAATGGCGGCCACACAAATGTTCAAAGCTTAAATCAAATTACGACTAACCTAATCATCCGATTTCTACCAAATTTTGCAACAACGTTCCTTTATGGGGGGAGCATCCTTTGACCAATCTAATAGGTCATCAGCCTAATAGTTTGCGGATGGCGGCCATCTTTGTGTGAAAATCGATTCCCCCTATTAATTCGAACACGGTGAACGCGAATTGAACGAAATTTGGTACATAGGTAGCACTAGCAAAGGACACCTCAGTGTCATGTTTTATATTGCCGCCATCTTGACGGAAACGTAATGGCTCCCGCACAAATGTTCAAAGTTTAAATCAAATTACGGCTAACCTAAACATCCGATCTCTACCAAATTTTGCAACAAACTAGTAGGTCATCAGCCTAATAGTTTGCGTATGGCGGCCATATTTGTGTCAAAATCGATTCCCCCTATTAATTAGAACACGGTGAACGCGAATTGAACGAAATTTGGTACAAAGGTAGCACTAGCAAAGGACACCTCAGTGTCGTGTTTTATATTGCCGCCATCTTGACGGAAACGTAATGGCGGCCACACAAATGTTCAAAGCTTAAATCAAATTACGACTAACCTAATCATCCGATCTCTACCAAATTTTGCAACAACATATCTTTTAGGGGGGAGCATCCTTTGACCAAACTAGTAGGTCATCAGCCTAATAGTTTGCGAATGGCGGCCATCTTTGAGTGAAAATCGATTCCCCCTATTAATTAGAACACGGTGAACGCGAATTGAACGAAATTTGGTACAAAGGTAGCTCTAGCAAAGGACACCTCAGTGTCATGTTTAATATCGCCGCTATCTTGACGGAAACGTAATAGCGGCCACACAAATGTTCAAAGTTTAAATCAAATTACGGCTAAACTAATCATCCGATCTCTACCAAATTTTGCAACTACATACCTTTAAGGGGGGAGCATCCTTTGACCAAACTAGTAGGTCATCAGCCTAATAATTTGCGTATGGCAGCCATCTTTGTTTCAAAATCGATTCCCCCTGTTAATTCAAACACAGTGAAACCGTATGGAACGAAATTTGGTACAGAGGTAGCACTAGTAAAGGACACCTCAGTGTCATATTTTATATCGCCGCCATCTTGACAGAAACGTAATGGCGGCCACACTAATGTTCAAAGCTTAAATCAAATTACGACTAACATAATCATCCGATCTCTACCAAAGATTGCAACAAATTACATTTATGGAGGGAGCATTCTTTGACCAATCTAATAGGTCATTGGCCTGATAGTTTGCGGATGGCGGTCATCTTTGTGTCAAAATGGATTCCCCCTATTAATTCGAACACGGTGAAACCGAACGGAACGAAATTTGGTACAGAGATAGCACTAGCAAAGGACACCTCAGTGTCATGTTTTATATCGCCGCCATCTTGACGGAAACGTAATGGCGGCCACACAAATGTTCAAAGCTTAAATCAAATTACGATTAACCTAATCATCCGATCTCTACCAAATTTTGCATCAACATACCTTTATGGAGCGAGCATCTTTTGACCAAACTAATAGTTTGCGGATGGCGGCCATCTTTGTGTGAAAAACGATTCCCCCTATTAATTCGAACACGGTGAAACCGAATGGAACGAAATTTGGTACGGAGGTAGCACTAGCAGAGGGCACCTCAGTGTCAAGTTTTATATCACCACCATCTTGACGGAAACGAAATCGTGGCCACCCAAATGTTAAAAGCTAAAATGTAATTACGACCAACCTAATAATCTAGTCTCTACCAAATTTTGCAACAACGTATTTTTATGTGGGACGCATATTCTGACCAAACTGCAGGATCATCAACCCAATAGTTTGCAGATGGTGGCCAAGTATGTGTGCAAATCGATTCCCCCTATCAATTCAAACACGGTGCAACCGAATTGAACGAAATTGGGTACAGAGGTAGCACTAGCAAAGGGCACCTCAGTGTCATGTTTTATATCGCCGCCATCTTGACGGAAACGGAATGACGGCCACCCAAATGTTAAAAGCTTAAATCAAATGACGACCATCCTAATAATTTGATCTCTACAAGATTTTGCAACAACATGCCTTTCTGTGGAAAGCATCTTATGACTGACTACAAGGTCATCAGGCCAATAGTTTGCAACTAGCGGCCATGTATGTGTCCAAATCCATTCCCCATATCAATGCAAACACGGTGAAACCGAATTTAAAGATTTTTTTTTACAGAGGTAGCACTAGCAAAGGGCACCTCATATTCATGTTTAATATCCCTATAGCAAGTTGTATTTCAACAAGCTACTACAACCAACATTCAATTATACTCCTTGAAAAGGACAAAGAGTTATAACAATACCCATGCATCTAGGAGAAAGTAGGCTATAAGTTCTTTACTGAACATCTTGTTTCATAAATGGAAATAGACTAAAAAGTGGGTTGTATGCGCCCCATGTGTACAGACTACCCACCCGGCTCAAGTTCTATGCGGGCTGGTTGCGACACACTTCAGGCAGGGGCTACCATCTTGTTTATTTGTTTAAATGCACTTTATAAACAAATAAATATATTTCCGTTGACTTTTCAAGAAATGCAAGACTTTTCCTGTACTATTGAGACGATTTGGAAGATTTAGGTACAAACCGCACCATCTAACTCCTTCTGGTTCAGGAGCTTGAGTTTTGTGAAACATAGCCTACACCTCAGCGTATTATACAGTGTGGTCCACCCGCCCCTTATTATTTAGTTTTATGAAACCCAACTAACATCGCATTTCTCCCGATGGTCGATATTGCTCTGCGCTCAGACTGTGTGACAGCAATGTAATTGGGTCATGGGTTTAGCAAAGAAAAACCGACCTTAAACTTTTCCCCGCCAAATACTATGGCCCATTCTACTAACATATGACTTACTGCTCCTTGAAATAACACACATACACGTAATACGATCGAATTAATAGCTTACGCCACGTGATCTGTAATAGTAGAAAATTAAATCAACACCATAAACCGTGATTGAAGACTCTGAGATGGACTTAAACGTTTGAGGTGGGACGGCTACAGCAACTACAGCACGTTTAGCGAGCGGTATCTACTATGTGTTGGTGGCTGAGAGGATTAAAGCCTGACAGTACAAGGTGGGCACGAGCGTGAAGAATCCAGTAGTAGGCATACTTTTCTTGAACGAAAGCCCACATTCCATTTTAGTCGGGATGTAACTGCATTGCCACATTTATTGCCTTACGACGCATTTTTGTGAAGAGTACGTTGAATATTGCTGATTTATTTACGAGGATACGATCGAATTGGTACGTTATGCAGAAAATTAAAACACTGGCATGAATATTAACATAACATATCGAAGTGTCGCTCCGGAGGTCCGGGTTCGATTCCCAGCTCTGCCAAGAAATGTAATACTTGTCTGAGGGCTGAAATTGGGTGCACGTAGCCTCGTGAAGCAAATATGAGAAGAAGTGGGTTCGATTCCCACCTCAGCCACCCTGGAAATGGTTTTCCGTGGTTTCCCACTTCTACTCCGGCCTAATTCCAGGACGGAATCTATCTTAAGGCCATGGCCGCCTCCTTCCCAATCCTTAATTGCAAATACACACTACATTATAACCCCGCAATAACTCAGGTTTTCAGACAAATTCTACACACACACACAAGTAAACGGGGCTAAATGACCGCGATGCTCTAGCCCCAAAAATGAAACAAAACAACAACATATCGAAGGATATTCTGATCGCTAGTGCTTGCATCGAAGTATACGTATTCCTTAGAAATTCCCATGGTATTATTAGCATACTTTCGATTTTTGCATAAAATGAAAGTAGACTTATGAGATCTACACAGGGCCAAAAATTGTGTGTCTGTCTGTGTGTGTGTGAGACTGTGTGAGTGTGTGTACTATGAATGTCTGCCCCCCCCCTATCAATTCGAACACGGTGAAACCGAATTGAACGAAATTTGGTACAGAGATAGAACTAGCAAAGGGCACCTCAGTGTTGAACCCTTTAGTATTGCAGTGTTTATATGTAAGAAATCTTAATCAAGGGGTCGCGCTCAGTTCATGGTGTGATGTTTACGTTCGTCAAACAACATGCTCTACTGGGGTAAGGGTCATAGGATTAAAACTATAATTAAGAAAGAAGTGACAAGACGTAAAATAATAACATAATTTAATGACTATTTGTGCAAAATGAAATGAATATAAACAACAACAATAATATTTTTCCTCCCTGAATCTTCCCATGACAAAATATCTATTAATGTTGGGGAGTCAGACGGATCTCCCCCTTATAAAATGTGGATCCAAGTTCCACTAACTTGCATTGGATTTTATGTATGCGTAATGACTAACTACGAGGAATGAGTACTTTGGATGACTGTTCGTTTACATCGGGTAACAGCCACGATGCTTACGATCAATCATCTCGTAAATCAACGTTTACGGATATGGGACACAACACTAATAAAAACCCTTAAAAATTAATGCTGACACAGAATCTAAAATCTACTATTTACAGGAATCTCCCTCGAGACCCTCCTTCAATGCGGTGACGCATCTGACAAAATGAGCTGCCAACCCGGCCAATTGCTCAATACATAAACAAGGAAAGACAGCATCGCACGTGACTACACGGGTCACAAATATGAAACATAAATATGGAATAAACCAACAACAACAAAAGTCTCAACAGCTGAGATTACCTTATATGAACAAACATGCACGTTAAGCTAACGCTTCGGAGATTATAGTGATTCGTAGGCAACTCCCATTTATTTAAACAATTTTTACCATTGATCAGTTCTTATTCTGTATTTCAAGTAACTTTACGGAGCCAAAGCACTCCCTAATGACCTTGCTGCAATCCTTTCAGCCCGCCTTGTGAAACCAGCTTCCCCCAACCACAACACCTGTCATCGTCCAGCCCAGTGTGTAAAAATAACCTGACCAACTGTCCCGTTATCTCGTAGAATCAACAGCAACAAATCTCAACCACATAAACATATGGTAAGACATTAATCGAAATAGCCACATATGTCCTCGCAAGGTAACCATATGGACCTGGCACCAAGCTGACAGAAATCAGTCTACGCTGAAATTCCCGCTTGTAATGACCAATAATACACACACACACACACACACACACACTGCTGGGACTGACATAACACTTTTCACACAGGTCGGTTGAATAAGATGCCCACAAACTAATTAAGAAAATATTAACACCTACGAGAGAGCTGACTGCTCCTCGCCACAAATCACATTGCTCCAACGGCAATAACTCACTGAATTTGATCAATAATAAACATTACAAAGATTAATTTACCCTCCAATCTACTGCATGATTATACTAATTCAGTCCTACTTCTGAAACACAACATATCTCCGAGAGACGATTCTCAACCGCATTACGTAAACATATGCGAACACGGTCGTCCACATAGTCACGTTAGTTCAAAAAAACAAGAAACTATCACTAAATAAAATTGTGCGAGCTGTTTCCATGCAAAAGGGGTGTCAGACCAAAACTAAATACACTACGTTAATCAACACAAGCAAGATATTTACAAAAACTATTTGTCCCATATACCATAAGTTAATTTATCAGATAATAAGAATATTATTCAGTACTCATCCTCAGCCAATCACCGTCAACGGACATCTGCAGCCATTTCCCAACTTAATGCTGCTTAGCTCGTCTCAAACATTTCGACGGAGTGTTGTCGGTTCCAAACTTCTTCCGTGGTCAGTGATGTCATCTCTCGTGCTGATGTAAAAAAAGTTATAGATTATTATACACTCGATATCTGACTACTAAATTTGCCGTTCTAGGTACTTAGTTCCCCAGAAACAGTCTGTTGGCGAATTGTCGAAGATACTGTCCCTACAAAAATAGTGCAGTGACTATCTAACACACTGATTTTAACACACTTTAGTATTAATAAAAATCTGTGTCCTCATGACACGCAAAGTACAAGTGCCTACGTCCCTGGACGCGCGAAATGTAGTAATAACCTGTGTCTTCCGACACACACAATGTAGAAGTCGAAGTAGAAGTTACCTACTGTACGTCCTTAGACGCACAAAATATAGTCGGTAGTAGTAACCTGTGTCCTCCGACACACACAATATAATCAACCAGGTCTTGGCTCTTCATGCCACTTATAAATGAACTGGCCCTAGGTATCGATAGAGGGGGAAATTATATAAAAAATTCTCAAAATAATAGTGGTACAGGAATGAAACAAATATCACTGAACTCGTAAAATTGCGCAGGTCAAGAATATGCCCATTAATTCAAGAATCGATCGTAGAGATGTTGTCTAGCCGATCTCCCACGTTAATGCTAGATATCGCGTGCCCAAGCTAGACTTGGCGCGCTCGTAAGCATTCATCTCTCATTGGTTCCACATTTTCAGTTAACTTCGCGGTTTTATCAGACCTCAGCCTCGTAGGAGTGTCCAGTGGTACCATCAACCACTCACGTTACTGCATTATATTTTTTTTAGGCGCGAATAGTACAATGCACATGCCATAAGCGTGTCTCACCACGCGTCCCTTCTATATTGAGGTGGCCACCACCTGCCCTTCTGAATCATTGCTATGCTATTTCTTTCCACAATCCTTATGTATTTAGCCTTTTGTCAAACTGCTGCAGGTATGTCCCAACTGTCTCCAACAAATGCTTGAAATTTCCTCATCTTCGTCTGGCTATATTATGACGCTGGTGGAAATGTTAACTTATTGAAGAAATAAAACATCGAATCATTTATCCATCAGAGGATAAAGGGTTCAGTGTCATGTGTTTATATCGTCGCCATCTTGACGGAAACGTAATGGCGGCCACCCAAATGTTCAAAGCTTAAATGAAATTACGAATAACCTAATCATCCGATCTCTTCCAAATTTTGCAACAACATATATTTATATAGCGAGCGCTTTTGACTAAACTACAAGGTAATCAGCCCAATAATTTGCAGATGGCGGCCATGTATGTGTGCAAATCGATTCCCCCTATCAATTCAAACACGGTGAAACCGAATTGAACGATATTTGGTACAGAGGTAGCACTAGCAAAGGACACCTCAATGTCATGTTTTATATCGCCGCCATCTTGACGAAAACGTAATGGCGGCCTCCCAAATGTTAAAAGCATAAATAAATTACTACCAACTGATTAATCTGATCTCTAGCAAATTTTGCAACAACATACCTTTATGTGGGAAGCATATTTTGGCCAAACTGCAAGATCATCAGCCCAACAGTTTGCAAATGGCGGCCATGTATGTGTGCAAATCGATTCCCCATATCAATTCAAACACGGTTAAACCGAATTGAACGAAATTTGGTACAGAGGTAGCACTAGCATAGAACACCTCAGTGTCATGTTTTATATCGCCACCATCTTGATGGAAACGTATTGGTGGCCACCCAAATGTTCAAAGCTTAAATCAAATGACGACTAACCTAATCATCCGATCTCTACCAAATTTTGCAACAACATATATGGCGAGCGTCGTTTGACGGAACTAGAGGGCCATCATCCCATTAGTTTGCAGATGGCGGCATGTATGTGTGCAAATTGATTCCCCCTATCAATTCAAACACGGTGAAACTGAATTGAACGAAATTTGGTACAGAGGTAGCAATAGCAAAGGGCACCTCAGTGTCATGGCTTATACCGCCGCCATCTTGACGAAAACGTAATGACGGCCATCCTAATGTTAAAAGCTTGAATCAAATTACGACCAACCTAACAATCCGATCTCTACCAAATTTTGCAACAACATACCTTTATGTATAGAGAATCCTTTGACCACACTACAAGGTCATCAGGCCAATAATGTGCGGATGGCGGCCATGTATGTGTGCAAATCGATTCCCCCTATCTTTTCAAACACGGTGAAACCGAATGGAACGATGTTTGGTACAGAGGTAGCACCAGCAAAGGCCACCTTATTGTCATGTTTATATCGCCACCATCTTGACGGAAACGGAATGGCGGCCACCCAAATGTTAAAAGCTTAAATCAAATTACGACCAAACTAATCATTTGATCTCTACCAAATTTTTCAACAACATACCTTTTAGTGGGAAGCATCTTTTGGATGAAATACAAGGTCATCAGCCCAATAGTTTGCAGATAGCGGCCATGTATGTTTGCAAATCGATTCGCCATATCAATTCAAACACGGTGAAACCGAATTGAATGAAATTTTGTACAGAGGTAGCACTAGCTACGGGCACTACATATTCATGTATAATATCCGTATAGCACGTTGTATTTCAAGAAGCTACTACAACCAACATTCAATTACACTCCTTGAAAAGGACAAAGAGTTATAACAATACCCATGCATTTAGGAGAAAGTAGGCTATACGTTTTTTACCGAACATCTTGTTTTGTTATTAAATTTTAACAAAAAAGTCTTAGCATATCTTTAGGCCCGTATCACACGACACTCGCTGGCAAGTAAGCTGCTGTGATCGCTGGTACAAAATCCTGTATGATTCTGTACTCTTCGTCAGTACACCTGCTTGTATGACCGAAGTGTATCACACGCTAGCATTTTGTACGCAAAGTTGTATGAAATAAAACCGAAGGGCTGTCGTTTGGGGGCATTATTTGCAGTTCATTCGCCTTATTAACACAAAGCGGTCGCGAAACTTGCTTTAAGTAAATTAGAAAATATGCTAGGTACTGAATGAATGCATTCCAACCAATATTTAAGATCTAACTGTAATAATTGAATATTTTACCACACGCGTTAATAAGAAGCGCAACAAAAACCTCCAGAGTGTGTTGGAAATGTGTGCAAGTGTTATTGCGCCCGCTCGCTCTTTCGAGGATCCCGGGTTCAAGACTATCCAACGGCAGATTTTTAAAATTCTTTTTATGCCCTCCCTACCTCGTACAGCAAGATTTCAACTTGGTTTTGTTCACGTTATCAACGAAGACGATATGGAAAGTTATTTTTTGTCTCATTTAAATGGTTATTTTCCCTAAATACTGTCCAAAACCATCGATGGATAATATTCGTTATAATTATTACTTTTTAGTCGATTTTACCCTCCAGGTTAGGTTTTCCCACGGACTCAGCGAGAGATTCCATCATTACCGCCTCTACGGGCAGTGTCTTGGAGCTTGAAACATCTCGTCTGGGGGATACAACTGGGGAGGTGGGATCAGCACCTCGTCCAGGCGGCCTCACCTGCAAAGCGATCAGGGTCCTCTTGAGGGATGGGAAGGGAGGGGAAGATCGGGAGGGATAGGCAAGGAAGAGGGTAGGAGGCAGCCGTGGCCGTACGGTAGGTAACATCCCAGCATTTGCCCGAAGGCGAAGTGGGAAACCACGGAAAACCACGTTGAGGATGGCTGAGGTGGGAATCGATCCCCCTCGACTCATTTGGACCACCCGAGGCTGAGTAGACCCCGTCCCAGTCCTCATGCCACTTTCCAAATTTCGTGGAAGAGCCGGGAATCGAACCCAGGACGTCCGGGATGGCAGCTAATCACTCTGACCACTACGCAACGGAGGCGACTCTATTCGTGATAATTAGAATTGTAATAGTTCAATATTTATCCCAGAATAATAATATGACACGTTCTGTAATTACTGCCTTGCTGCGAGGCTCAGCGGTAACGTTCTCGCTTGCTGTGCCCAAGGTTGCTGGTTCGTATCCTGGCGCAGTCAGCTGGCATTTGTGGGTGCGCAAATGTGAGGGAACCGTGTCAGTAGATTTACTGGCACGTTGAAGATCCCCTTAGGATCAAAATTCCGTTACCCCGGGGTATCTAAAAGCCAGAGCAGTTAAAAGGGACGTAAAACCAATAATGTAATAATTACCTGCATTTACTGTATATTTGGGGCAGATGACCTCGTAGTTTCACCCCTTAAAACCTCACTAACTAACTATTACTGTACAGTAAGTGTATAGCAAGCGCTTTTCGCACAGACACCGTTGAAAGAAATTATAGTTTCGGTCTGATGTATTTATTCGTGAGCCTACCCACATAACAAATCTAATTGTAATGAGGGTCGTCTGAGTGAGTCGGAGTTTTCCTTTAAACAAAGGTGGTCAAAATTTCGAACACTTGCAACCATGAATATACAGGATACCTTGCTTTCGTTCTACAGATCATTATGTCGTCGTCCAATCTGGCTGCGTACCATCGGATAAGTACGATCATTTTGAGGACCAAATAAAAAATCACTCGCAGATAGATATGCGTCCATAATACATCCACAATAAACGATATTAAGCACAAAAAAATGTACTAGTTAAAGGTTCGAACCTACTACAAAGTGACTTCGTTGACGCTACTGTAGCAATTCTTGATTTAGCCACCATAGCTACCGAGAACCGTGGTGTATTGCTGGCACGTACTGAATCTATTCGTAGACACTTCTTGTCCAAACGTAAGAAGATGTTATTCGGAGCTCTGATCTTTTCAATCATGCATTATATTTTAGGTCATTGAAAGATCACTGCCACTAGTTATTTCTACTATATTCGCGAGGATGTACTCAACGGTAAAGTTGAACAATGGACGTAAAGAGCAGGTACTAATGTTTTTAGGATGACTGTGATATACGCGTTAGTTGGGTTGCCTTCCTCCAAAAAAATAAGGGGCTGGTGGACCACACTGTATAGCCTATATAGATACTTGGGGGAAATCATACAACCATCGGGGTTAAATTGTGAAGGAACCAAAGAGAGAATCTCTAAATTACAAAAAGCCTTTAGAATCACCCGGAAAATATACAACAAAAATCAATAGGCTATTTCGGAAGGGAAAATTTAAACATTATAGCACGGTAATTCAACCTGAAGCACTATGCGCATCATAAACCATGATCACACTAGTCAACAGCATTTTTTACAAAGAAGGTGATTGTTGTTCTTAGATAAGTTGTGGGTGCTGAATTCGAAAATGAAATCCATTTTCGTCTATCGGGCTCAGTTTAAGTAATATGGTTTCCTCTATTTTAAACACCCTGAAACTGCTGCATTTTTGGATACGTTGGTATTGCTCAATTAATTTGCTATCAGCATTTGTGGATGTAATTGTTGAAAAACAATCGAAATATAAATACAAGGACGTCGTAGCCCTAATGAGAAAAAGGAGAATACAGTTTTATGGACACTTGGTGAGGATGAACAGTACCAGAATGACAAAGAGGATTTTAGAATTCTTCAGGAAGAGAAAGACGGAGCCGAAATGGTTTCGGGAAGTGAGATTGGGCTTGGATCGGTTGGGTGGTGAAAGAAGAAGACATAATGGACAGAGAGCGATTTAGATGACTAGTTAAGGAGTTTACAGTCTTCCAGGAGAGAGAGGAGTTGTCAGTGAGGAAAAGAAGATCTTACACGGAGGAACAGAAGAAAGAAGTGGGAGAGAGGATGAAGTGATATTGGTAGAGAGTGAAGACAAATCATAGTGTAAAAACTGTCAAACGTGGTCCATAGTTGGCCGTATCGAATTCATCATACTAATATATAAAAATGAGATGGTGTGTATCTGCCTTTCTGTCCGTCTGTCTGTCTGTCTGTCTGTCTGTGTGTTACTCAATAACGCAAGAACCACAGGTCCGATCTAAATGAAATTTTGCATGGATGTAGCTGATTTACCAGGTTTACATATAGGATACTTTTGATTTCGAAATTTTGCACTATTAAAAATAGCGACCATTTTAGTGACGTCACTACACCCTTTGGTTTCAAAATGTCATATTTCCATATCAAATAAAAAGAGAACGGTAGGAAATAGCAAACTGTTGATGGCACATGCGAGCTTTGACATTTAATTTCCTATCCAGAAGGTTCTTATCACTTTTCGTGTACCTCCAACGGTTAGCGAGTAAAACCGACATTTGTGACGTCACTACACCCTTTGGTTTCAAAATTTCATATTTCCATTTCAAATAAAAAGAGAACGCTAAGAAATAGCAAACTTTTGATGGCATACATGAGCTTTAACATTTAATTTTCTATCCGAAAGGTCCTTATCACTTTTCGTATAACTCCAACGGTTAGCGAGTGAAACCTAAATTTGTGCAATAAAACACGGTCAACACCGAGCGGTGCAGTATATCTCTCTATATATAAAAATGAAATTTTGTCTGTTTTTCTCTGAATTTCTACGGAAATTTGAGTTGTTTACGCGTTTCAGACTGTTTTATGATGGATGCGCGCGAAAATAATTTTTTGTCTGTCTGTTTGTTTGTTTGTTTGTTTGTTTGTTTGTTTGTGTTTGCTCTCAGGGAGAATATAATTGTGTTATTTCCACAGTTGGCAAAGGACATTTATTTATGTTTAGGTTGGCAGCAGTGACCTGGACAGGGAGTGAAGTTGCCATCATGGCTGAATGTGTTTGTGTTTTGGAGCAGGAGCTCCTTCGCAGATCAAGTGTTGTGTCTTTTGTAACATGTACATTTTTGTAAATACAGTCCACTAGAGTTAATTCGACATTTTCATTTATCCCCTGATGTTTCATCTGGGGCACGTATGTCGCATACAGACATATGTTTTTGGTCCAACACGGGCAGGATTTCTGCTTCATCAACTGAAGCCATGTGGTCTCGACAAACGCTAAAACTGCTGTATTTAAGTGAACCAGTGCGAAATACGTATGTAGAGACAATACTAGTACATTATTGTGAACAATGCAGGCGCAATTGCAATGTATTTATCAATGTTTGTCTGTTCGATCTAACTTATTTTAAAATTGAGCACAATGGCTGCCAAATAATGCCAACACCGAACCCATGTGCTATGCCTTCGTGTCGCCTCGGCTAGTGTCGTTTAGCTTCGGTGCATACATGTGCTTGAAAGGCAGCGCTCGCCAGCCTGCTTGATCCATGTTTACAACGCAGCTGTTGAATTACAAATTTACTACGTATTTGAATAAGTTAATACATGCAGCGGGACTTGCAAAATTAATCATGATGAATTGTATATTCGTAAAAGCATATCCAGTATTGTGAACGTTTCGGTGTGCAGTTGAAAGCATCAATGGACGCATGTTTGAGGTCATCCGTGAGTTCTCGCGAGTTCCATTCAGTAGTGCAGCCTTCGATTCCTGACGGACACAATTCCATTCAGCAGTGCAGCCTTCGATTCCTGACGGACACAGTTCCATTCAGTAGTGCAGCCTTCGATTCCTGACGGACACAGTTCCATTCAGTAGTGCAGCCTTCGATTCCTGACGGACACAGTTCCATTTAGCAGTGCAGCCTTCGATTCCTGACGGACGCAGTTCCATTCAGCAGTGCAGCCTTCGATTCCTGACGGATGCAGTTTCATTCAGTAGTGCAGCCTTCGATTATTGACGGACGCAGTTCCATTCAGCGGTGCAGCCTTCGATTCCTGACAGACGCAGTTCCATTCAGACGTCCTGACCTCGATATCCGACCGTTGGGTGACGACGCAGACTGAAAGAACCTCTACACCAGATAAGTTAACAAAGGCATTTCATAGCAATTCCTTCCCATACTCAGCAATCCTTCCTGTGCATGAACCATTTTAAGCATGTCTACTGAACGTGAGATAAAGTCACTGACCAAGCGCAGAGGTGTTCTCCGAGCATCCCTCACGAGACTCCATACCCAAATTAATGAATTTAATAATGAGACTCCTGCTGAAGTATTAAATGTGAAGAATGAACGTTTATTAGCTCTCTTACCAGAATTTAATGAAATTCAAAGCAAATTGGAGGATTTGGATGACAAAAATCCTCATGAGCAGGTCCGGTGTGAATTCGAAGATGATTATGATGAACTTAGGGCTAAGCTACAACAGGTACTAAATACCCATTGCACACATGCCTCATCTGTCTCTAGCAACGGTAGAGAATCTACAAGTAGTAATACAGGTTCGTACAGTTCGCCCAAGATACGGTTACCAGAATTGTCAGGTGATGTTACACAATTCATGCATTTCCATGACCTGTTTGATTCATTAATACTGAAGAATCAGTCTTTGGGTAATGTTGAAAGGTTCCATTACTTAATGTCAGCACTGCGTGGCAATGCTCATCAACTCATTCAAAACATTCCTCTTACTGCAGATAACTTTGAGCTAGCTTGGGAAACGGTCTGCAAGCGATACCGCAATTCAAAGGTAATAGTAAATGCACATATCAAATTACTGTTATCTCCAGATATCGTCCAAAGGGAATCATCTTCTAGTCTACGCACACTTTTGAATCAAGTACAGTCCAATTTAAAGGCTGTTGAGTCTTTGAATTTGAATATTCCCCTACATGAAATCATAATAGGTCAAATCATACGTGACAAGTTACCTGAAGCCACACGTAAGCAATGGGAAATGAGCAACAAATCCAAGGAACTATCTACACTTACGGAGTTGTTAGAATATCTTGAAAGGCGGGCTCAAACCCTTGAATTAATTGATTTTTCACCTACTAAGGGTCACAGTGATAAGATCAGCAGATTGTCTCAAGATAAAAATTCTAAGCATGGTTTCAAGCATGAGAAACAACCATTTACAAGTAGTTCATACATTGCAATTAACAATAATTGTGAAGCCTGTAAGGGGCAACATCCAATCTTCAGATGTGATAAATTTTTAGGTTATGATGTTAATCGTAGATACAACCTAGTTAAGCAGCATAAGCTTTGCTACAACTGTTTGCATGAATCACACGCTATAAGTTCTTGTCCTTCGAAGTCAACATGCAAAACTTGCAACGGTCGTCACAACTCACTGTTGCATTTTGATTCTGGGAATCAGCAATTCAATGTCAACTCGTCTAAACAGTCTCAGCAAGGAGCTATCAGCAGATGCTCAAACCCCGAGTCAAACCAGGCTCACAATGCTCAAGTTCGTGGTAACTCCTCCAGTTATTGCACTATGAAACTCAAACCACAAACTCAAGTTCTACTTTCTACAGCAATAGTAAAGGTAAAGGATAGTGCTGGTAGGCTACACTTAGCTCGTTGCTTATTGGACAGTGGCAGTCAAAGCAATTTTGTAACCGGGAGTTTGGTTCAAAATTTGGGCTTAAGAAAGGCCAAGAATCTCACACCCATCGAAGGTATTTCTCAGTCCATGTCTGAAGCCAAGTATAGTGTGAGCATTGAAGTGCAATCTTCCATAAGCAACACACGTCACAATGTTGAATGTCTGATCCTATCCAAAATTACAAGCGACATGCCTAGTCAGCAGGTACCCTATGAAGAGTGGGAGCTCCCTAATGATATTCAGTTAGCAGATCCGAGGTTTTATGCCCCAGCCAAGATAGACATGCTTCTCGGTGCTGATGTATTCTTTAGAATTCTACAGAGGGGACACAGGACGAGACCAGGGAAGTTTCCAGTCCTACAAAACACAGATTTTGGATGGATTGTGTCAGGTTCATATGAATCCACCTCGAGAAATAGAAACAATGCAGCAGGAACGTTTTTCCTTCGTAATGATGTTCACCTTCATAACCAAGTACAACGATTTTGGGAGATCGAAGAACTTCACGAGCCAGTCAAGTCGCAAGAAGAGATTGAATGTGAACAGCATTTTTCTGATCATGTGACACGAGATGCATCTGGGAAATACATAGTCAGACTACCATTTAAGCAGGATCCAAGTATATTAGGCAATTCTTTACAAACAGCAACTAGCAGATTTCAATACCTTGAGCGTAGGCTTAACAATGATACGCAACTGAAGGTAGATTATGACCAGTTTCTCACTGAATACCAGGAACTAGGTCACATGGATATTGTTTATTCTAGTATGGCAACATCGGTAGCATACTACATGCCGCACCATCCGGTATTCAAGAAATCCAGCACTACTACAAAAACTAGAGTTGTCTTCGACGCTTCTTGTAAATCGAGGTCAGGAAAGTCACTTAATGATATTTTAATGACGGGTCCTACTATTCAACAAGACTTATGTTCGATTGTTGCTAGATTTAGAACTCACGCCATAGGCTTTACAGCTGACATCGAGAAGATGTACAGACAAGTTAAGGTTGATTCCAGAGACAGCAGCCTTCAACGCATCCTTTGGAGAGCTTCTCCTAATGAGCCTATCAAGCAGTACCAACTTCAGACGGTCACATATGGCACATCATCAGCTCCATTTCTAGCAATAAGATGTTTAAGGCAATTGGCATATGATGAGGGACAACAGTATCCGCAGGCAGCATCTGTCCTTCTTCGTGATTTTTATGTAGACGACTGCATTTCAGGAACAAGTAAAGTTGACAATGCATTACTCCTACAACGTGAACTGATCCAATTGTTATCCAAGGGAGGCTTCAAGCTCCGCAAGTGGTGCTCTAACCATCCAGCATTGTTAGAGGCGGTTCCAAAGGACTGCAGAGAGACGCAGCTTCCCCTTCAGATTGATTCTGGAGAAAATATAAAGACTTTAGGTCTACTTTGGCATCCAGCGACAGACAAACTACAGATATCCAGTGGTGTGCAGAAAGAACAAGGAAGTGGATCTCCAGTGACCAAACGCAAGGTGTTATCGATTGTGTCGTCAATTTATGACCCTATTGGGCTAATCAGTCCTATTGTCATCGCATTCAAGATGTTCCTGCAGCAACTATGGCAAGAGAAGATAGGATGGGATGATGAACTTCCAACGGATCTTCTTACAAGATGGCGTACTCTGCATTCTCAAATACCCTTGATTGACAATATATATTAACAGATATGTGCTTCAAGAAAATTGTACTCAGGTGCAGTTGCATGGCTTCGCTGATGCATCCTTGAAGGGCTATGGTGCATGTTTATTCCTACGCTCGTCAACAGATCAAGGTCACGTAATAACACATTTCCTGTGCTCCAAGTCCAGAGTGGCTCCACTGAAACAGATCACGCTACCCAGACTAGAGTTGTGTGCAGCAGTACTATTGTCACAAGTGGTTAAAAAGATGTGTCATGTTCTCAATATTGAATTCCATAGCATTCATCTGTGGACAGACTCAAAGATTGTTCTCGCATGGTTAGCAGGTGAACCGTCAAAATGGAAAACTTTTGTTGCGCACCGTGTGGCTGAAGTGCAAGGCAATACTTCAGTCAAGGATTGGAAGCACGTAGCATCAGCAGACAATCCTGCAGATCTGATTTCTCGAGGAACTGATCCTACAAACCTTTTAAATAATCATCTTTGGTGGCATGGCCCAGTTCAGATTATTGAAATCCATGTATTTCAAGGTATGTTTGCTCTCAGGGAGAATATAATTGTGTTATTTCCACAGTTGGCAAAGGACATTTATTTATGTTTAGGTTGGCAGCAGTGACCTGGACAGGGAGTGAAGTTGCCATCATGGCTGAATGTGTTTGTGTTTCGGAGCAGGAGCTCCTTCGCACTACAAGTGTTGTGTCTTTTGTAACATGTACATTTTTGTAAATACAGTCCACTAGAGTTAATTCGACATTTTCATTTATCCCATGATGTTTCATCTGGGGCACGTATGTCGCATACAGACAGTTTGTTTGTTTGTTTGTTTGTTTGTTTGTTTGTTTGTTTGTCTGTGGACAACTTTGTTCCCATCTAAGTCGAGAACGGCTGGGTGTATCAACGTAAAATTTGGTACAGATATCCATCAGAGGCACGACACTTATCATTGATATAACTCTTCTCCGTACCCCTCATAAAAGGGGGCCTACCCGCTTAAAATACATGCTGAAATAGGCGTAGAAGGACGAGACAATGCTCATTTTCATCCCCTCGATGTGAGGGACAAAACTCGAGTACCCGAAAACCACATTTTAAGGACCTAATACCAACCGTTTTTGAGGTATTCCCAGAAAACTAATTTCATTTAATAAACTAATGAACTAATGCAAGTCAGTAACCATGGCAACAGATTCTCAGAGGTCCATCTATTGCTGTAAGACGCAATGCATTTCCATTAATTACATTAGTGTGAAAGTTTGCAAATGGCTAGAAGGTTATCACGGAACCAAATTAAGCCGTAAAATTCATCAATACGTATAATGCGCTTTGGGGATGAAGGGGTACTCTAGAATTTTTTCACGTGATTTACACCTGCGGGTGTGGTACGGCAGGTCTATTATATTCCTATCCCCATATTATTCATTCATTCATTTCGTATAGGCCATCTATGGACCGCGTCGTTCCAACTGTCTCCTACTGGCTTTGATGTTTGCCCAGTACGCCCGCATTCGTTCTCGGTGGACTTCCTTCCGTTCCTGGGTCCAAATATTTCCCGTTTTCAGCTTCGGTTTTTCTTGGAAACCTTTGCAAGCTTGAAGTTTCCTTTTGAGTGGGGCGCGCTCCTGAATGTCTATTGGTGTAATCCCCACTTCTTTCAGATCTTTATCTAGTTCAATGAACCAGGCCCATTTTGTTTTCCTCTCCTGAAAGTAAGTTATGTTGCGGTTGGTCAGTCTCTCTGGGCTCATTCGATTCACATGCGCAAAAAATGGTATCCTTCTCTTCCGGATGACGTTACTTATCTTCTCCACATGAGTATATAGTTCATGGTTATGCCGTCTTCTGTTTTCCCCATTTTCTTTGATGGAACCCAATATCTTTCTCAAAATTTTCCTTTCTTTGGCCTCCAGTTTCTCGACCAAGCCTTTTTTTGTTCATCGTGAGGCATTCAGAAGCATGCAAGACCTCTGGACGGATGACACTGCAGTAATGTTTTAGTTTTGCGTTGAAGGATATTGACCTTTTCTTATAGATTTCCTTAGTTAAATGGTAGGTCATTTCCATTTTGCTCATGCGTGATTGAATGTTTCTTTCTCTGATAATATCCCTTCCCTGACCCGTCCTGAAAAGGAAAGTACATGGCCATTGGCTGCATTAATAATATAAAAAATAGGTGTTATAATTGCTCCCTATATTATAATATTATTAGTATTATATTATGGCGAACAACGACGAGACAAATCCCCTCGGTGCCAGGGTCCTCGAAAACTACATTATAAGGCTCTAAATCTAAATATTCCCAGAAAACTAATTTAATTTAATTTAACAAACTAATGAAGGAATGCAAATCGGTAACCATGAGAACATTATCTCAAGGGGTGGCTTAGAACTTTCCTTCTATTTCTGTAAGAAGCAATGTCACTCCATTTATTACATTTCTGTGAAAGTTTGCAAATGGCTATAAGGTTATCACGGAACTAACCTAGACTGTACAATTCATCAATGCAATTAAGGGGGTCAAGGGGTAACCTAGAATTTTTTCATGCAATTTTCACGATCGACATATAGTACAGAAGGTCTATTATATCTCCAAACAGCAACATTATTTTCAAAAATTCTTGATTTGAACCAGCATTTTTTTTGCGGCTTTTAGGAATTTGGGCAATTTGAGGCTAAAGAACCTGAATTTTCATGCACCACAAGCCTTTATAATTTATGAAAGGGGTCTTCCTGTGTATGGGCACCTAGCACAACGTAGAGGGTCAGTTTTATGTGACGTGTATTGCGTTTCGTCTACAATGCTTTCAATTCTATTTCACGTCAGGAAGTACACGTTAGGTGAATTTAGTCTGAGAGCACATTTTAACTATTTTTTTTTGTCGACAAATGGGTTCATCGTAAGGATGATTTTGTTTGATACTGTGTGGTAGATATACACATATTTGGATATCTGGGTAATATGTTGTAGGCAATAGAATTGTCTGTCTGTCTTTCTGTGTATCTTTATGTACGCCTATACCTCGTATTCGGATGCTTGGTGCATCGTAAAATTAGGTATGGTAACCATGAGAGTCAATATACCAATCATTTATAAAACTCTTCACCGTACTTTTCATACAGTAGAAGGGTGGATATAGAGAAAAACTTCTCAATACGTGCTAAAATAGGCGAAATATAAAAATTATCCTAGAAGGACTACCAAAGCATATGTTGCGCTTCTCAATGTGAGACACAAAATTCGGGAATCTATAAAGGTCTACGAAAACTACATTTTAAGGGCCTTAAATTAACAGTGTGTGTGATATTCCCAGAAAACTAACTTCGTTCTAATAAACTTGAAGGGATGACAAACCGCTAACCATTGATAATGTCTGGTGTTAACAACGAACACCGTACGAAGAACGGGTACTTCTGCTAGTACTGTATATACAAGGACGTCCATTCATTATCCTCATTTCCGAAATCCACCGCCATGGTGCGAATGAGGGGATGAGTCATGAGGCAAAGTATCGCCGGAAATCAGGAAATAACTATTTTATATTATGCTTATTCACTTTCCTTTACTCTAATGTAGCTCATTTCTTTGATTAATTTGTGTGCTAACACACGGCTTTTTTGATGTGGTTTTGCCAGACACGTGTAATATAAAGACTGACGCAAGCATTTACAAAATTATAACATGGAAACTGAGGGCAATACATAAATTCTGAGATTAGATCTGGATTTAGGGACAACTTATCTTCCAGAAACACCTTGTTTTGTTTTTGAAACTGGAAAAAAGTTCTTATTTCTTTGTATACCAGTGTCATTGGAGCCAGATCACTAATTAAAATTTTAATAAAACAAAAAGTATAATCCTACGAAAATCTTTGGACCAGTGATCACACAAGGAGTGTGGATGTAAAGGACGTCTCTCGAGTTACACCAACATTCCCATAATATATCAGACAGTATTGGAAAAAGATGATTGAAATTTTATGGACATATTCAAAGAATGAACAATGAAAGACTCACTACATGGATATTTAATCATGCCTCCTCGCTAAGAGTCAAGAACAATTAGATAATGGAAATTGAAAATGAACACCAAAAAGTCAACGTAATAGACGAAATGTTATGGCTCAGGCCTAGCTTCAGAACGGTGGTGAACAAAAATCACTTTGCTGCAACCCCCCGGATGAGAGCCACTTCTGCATGGGCAGTAGAAAGTAAGGAGATTGAGGAGAGAAATCATTTGTTCAATCGCGCTCTACAGTTGGGCAAAACATTGTTTAAATAGTAATACGTGCATTCAATTTTGAATTAATTTAGTTAGCTATATTGTTGTGCATTTCCTTAATCTTTGAATACAAATTGTGAATTGAAATCTAAATTACATTTTGTTAATCTAAAATATAAAGCAGAAAGTATTTTTGTCTGTTTGTCTCTCTGTTCTCTTCACAAATCTGGTTGGTTGGTTCCTTAGTTCAGGGGCTGCGACAACACGGTTATGTAGCCCTGCGTACTTTGGGTGTGTGTAGAATTTGTTTGATAACCGGTGTTAATTGTGTTGGCTGTATTAGTGTGTGTTATCTGTGATTCAGGTAGAAGGACTGCAGACAATTAATTTTTTCAAGTAGTTCCTACTTTTGCTACCAAATGCTACCAACCACGACACATATCTGCGGACGTCACTACTAAATGCCATCACAGTCAGCACCTGTCGGCGAACGTTGGAACTATTATAGCGTTATCAAACTAACCTACACATTTTAGCTTCCACAAGTGTAGTTAGTGGAAGGTTCTTTTTCAAGCTATAAATCTATGACATGGGACCGCCGGCTTTACTTCCCCTCCGAAGGAAGGCATACTGAGGGATTTTTAACGCTCTTAAAAATCCGACGACTTCGGCCGGGTTTGAACCCGCGATCTTGGGCATAGAAGCTCAGCATGCTACCAACTACGCTTCACAAATCTATCATCTCTCCCCTGAAGCGTGTCATTTTGAGCTCCTACTATACTTACTTTCATGAAGTAATATGGAATCATATAGCCTACTCGTGTAAGCTATAGAGATGTTGCCACCTGTGTTTCTCCTTGACAAGAAGAGACCCGGTGTTGTGGAACTTCATCAAACGCCAGGATATCGGCGTAAGGTTCATTTCAAAGGCAATAAAATCGTAAATGTTGAACCAGGCCCTCAAAGAACTGTGAATATTTCGCCTTACCATTTATTGCGCCTCATTCTATTTAATTGTATTGTTCAACGCCTCTCGTGCATCTCCGGGCAAAAACTAGCAAGGTGATTGTATTAGTGAAACATGTTCCTGAATAAAAGAAATGTTTCCAAGCAGTTTGGTTAGTCTCTGTAATTTGTTCATCCTTGTTCCGTCGTCAAATTAAAAAATATTAAATAATATGATTTCATATGGCCTTGAATACAATCACAATAATTGCTTGGAAATAGCTGAAAAATATCTTGCCACGGTGGGTGAGTGGTTATCGTGTCAGATTACTGACCCCAAGCTTGCAGGTTCGCTCCTGGCTATAGTAAGTGAGTTTTGAAAGGCGGCAAAAATCACGATGCGCATGTCATACGATGTCGGCATGTTAAAGAAACCATTTGAATTCAGTAGGCCGTGTTCATAATGGCAAAATTAATTTCGGGATTTTCCGCCAACAAAAAGTTCCTGAGTTCTCTATTAGAAAGCGCTATAGTGTCAAGGAGCTTAGATATCTAACCTCCTTGGCATTCACAGTGCTTCAAGGAACAACAAAATTCGACGTGCAAGCTGCCCTCTGGGTGCCAAATAACAAAACTTGCACTCGGCACCCGAGGTCATACGATATTATACTGAAAAATAACGGATATTATAATTCAAAATGTATTTTGCTACACTTCAAATGCGTTCAAGTGACGAAATAAAATTAATTGCTGTGAGTGTATACAATTGAGAATTTTATTGATATTGTAACTTTCAGTCGGTCAACAAAAAATAATTCCAATTACTGGAATATGTGGAAAAAAATGAAAAAACTTACATGTGATTACTTATTTTATCAGGTTACTTATTCGCATATTCAAGTAATTGTAACTATTTTGTATTGACCGACAGAAAGTTATAATATCCGTTGTCAATAAGGCTTTCAATAAGCATTTTTAAGAGCGTTAAAATTCTACAGTATGTCTTCCTTCGGAGTGGAAGTAAAGCCAGCCCATGGCATAGATTTATTGCATGTAAAAGAACCTACCACCACAATTGGTAGTGTGTAGCTTAATTCGTAGGTTATTTGGTAAAAAACGCTCTATCAAGTACCAAAGTTCACCGCTAGGTGTCAGTGACAATGGCATCTCTGGTAGCCAAAGTTGGAAACACTTGAATTTGATATTGATGGGAACATACGCGCGTTCAATTAAAATACCCCGCTATGGCCATTGGCTGCAATTCAAATATTATAAAAGGAATCCGTTGACATCAAATATTAGGAAGTCATTTTTGAAAGCCCTTGTATGGAGCGTGGCGCTCTATGGAAGTGAAACTTGGACTGCAGGAGCAGCAGAAAAGAGGATAATTGAAGAGTTTGAAATGTAGCATTACAGGAGAATGATGAAGATCAGATGGGTAGATATGGTTACAAATGAAGAGGTATTAAGACGATTGGGAGAGGTGAGATCTTTCTGGCGACTTCTAATGAAGAGAAGAGATAGGTTGGCAAGACACATACTAAGACTCCCAGGAATAGTAAACTTAGTTATTGAAAGAAGGGTCGAGGATAAGAATTGTAGGGGTAGACCAAGGTTAGAATATGTTAAACAGATTGCCTCGGATGTAGGGTGTGGTATCTATGAAGAGATGGAACGATTAGCCCAGGACAGGTAAGCATGGAGGGCTGCATCAAACTTGTCAAAAGACTGAAGACTCAAACAACAAGGGGTCTTTCATGCCATTTTTCACAGTGATCGGTTCATTCAATGATGCGCTAAATGAGTTCATATTTTAAGAATATTGATATGTGCATCACGTGTGATTCATGTAATATAAGAGATATATTTCATATGCACAGGATTCGACCATAGCACTGGTCCATTGCACCAAGTTTTGCAAAGGTAGGGTTATTCTGTAACGTAATCTTGATTACGGTACAAATTATTATTATTATTTTTAATATCATTGTGTAATTATTATTATTATTATTATTATTATTATTATTATTATTATTATTGAAATATCAAAGTTATATCGTTTTATTCACCCATTAATATCAAGGGAGGGGCCATACCATATTCACGTCATTACCATAATCATATATAATATTGTCAAGTGCTTAGATTAAGAAACAGGGTTTTTATAAAGTCTAGGGCTGTTTTATTAGTTAAATTGTAAAGACAGGACGGGCATGGTTGGAAGAAGTTATGGACGGTGAAGCAACATATTGCAAGAAAATGTATTTCTGGAACGAAGCCAAGCTGGCAGGAGACAAGGGCTTGGAGAAAGATTCGGGTGGAAAATATACATGCGCAACGAGAGGAATAGCGGGTTCTGAGTGGAATATTTGAAGTACGCGGGCCTGTATTCCCGCTCGGAGAAGTTACAGCGTCGCTTGAAGACTGAGAAATGCTTTGCTATAATTGGTCTGATGGGTCGCGGGCAAATTTATGCCGCGAAACATCGGGACCATTCCGAGTGTATAAAAGCCCAGCGCGACTTCAGCACTGGCTATTCTATAGATTCTATTCTGTCATTCACTTATTCGATCACGCACTCACTCATTGACTTTGTGAGTCGTAGACTCCGTCAGTCGCTCAGTAAGATGGGACTTAGTGAATTCAATTAGCCTGGTTTGTTCAAATTTGCTTACCATGGTGATCAAACTCAGAAACAAGCAGCAACAACAACAACAACAACAAGAAGAAAACATATGTTTTCAAAGGTCAATAAACGTGTGTTGGCGTAAGATCTCAAATTAGACTGCAAGCAGACCAACGAGATGGACTTTGAACCACAAGGCACCAGGTATGTGGACCGAGTTATTATCAACACAGAAGATCAGCGCTAGCGAGAAGACAGTCAATATTGCCCCGCAATTAGGGAATATTAATGCACATATTGTACACAGCTCGAAACCTCAGATCAAATGTTAATAATTTTGTTGTAAATAAACCAGTATTAGTTAAAATGTCTTGTTCATTGGGAGTTGAATATATAGGATAGTTGGAATGCAAAGAGTATCTCATAGAGCAAGTTTATTGCCCTACGCTCCGATGATAGATCTTGGCTCAAGGAAGGGAGCGGCCGTGGCTAAATAAAATTTTAATGTGTTATCTCTACGATAACTGGCGCCCAGTAAATCTAAATTAATAAAGTGTATGTCGTCTGTCTAGACAGGCCAATGCTAAATAAGAACGATGAGGTGGTTTTAAGGAGTCTTGAGTGTAATATCTGTAGAAACGTTATAAATGATCGCCCAACTTGTAGAGCGATATCCAACGACAAAGGTAGCCGTTACAAATGGCACAACCAATGTGGGGCTACGAAATATCGTACTGAAGTGAATGGATATTATGTATAAATCCAGTTTATTTCAAGTATGTTAAAGTTTAAAGTTGTTTTCATGTACGATATAAACGAGTACTCTTTGCATTCATTCCGAGTTTTTCAATAAAGAGGCATATATCAAGTTAGGGAACTACGGTTATAAATTAGGAGTGTTCCTTTGATGAGTTGTTTTTTGGGTAATGAGTAACAGGGATAATTTGGGGAATATACATTTGAGAAACCGTAGTATTATAGGATCAGTTAAAATGTCGAAATTAGATGTGCAGGGTACCAATGATGAGATGTCAAAAGTAAGCGAAAATCAGGAAACTGAGGAAAATAAACAAGACGGGGCTACAAACATCCAGATTAATGAGGGGGAGAATCCTTCCTGGCTTCGAAACCTGACGATGCTGATAACGGAACAAAGTAAGAAATTTGACGTGCGTAGTGATCAATTAGAAAAAGCAATAGATCTTAAGTTCACTGAGCATAGTAAGAAGCTTGATGAACAACGTAAGACGTTTGATGAAGCTACAGAGAATTTCAATAGACAAATTAAAGAAGTAGGCCGAGAATTTCACAATAAGTTAGAAAACAGGATTACTGAGGTGGAGGAATCATGGTCACTTAAGGTTGATGCCAGAATGCAACAAGTGTCGGAGCGAGTTGACAAAATTGACGAGGAAGTGAAAATTAAATGTAGTAAGGTTAGGGTTGACTTAGAAGGAGAAGTCAACAGTATGAAGGTCAAGTGTGATAATAATATTGCTAAAATAGGTAATTTAGAAAATAAACTAGAGAGCGATAATCAAGAAATTAGGGAAGAGGTTAACAGTAAATTTAACAGTATCAGTGAACAAGTAGCGAGTAAAACAGATAAAATGGAGGAGAAATTGCAGAGATGTCAGAAGCAAATAGCAACAAATAGCGGTAATGTACAATTAGGAAATTTAAGTAGATTTCTAACTAAAGAGGCAGATTTGCCAGTATTCACAGGCAAGGCATATAACCGAATGGAATTCTTAAAAACAGTAGAAAAGAAGTTCGCTAAAGATTTAGAAGAGGGGATCGTTCAATGGGAACAAGTACTTGAGATGCTAGATAAATCTTTTGTTAGGGATTCAAGGTCATGGTTCAGTGTGTATAAATACCAGATGACTAGTTTTAGAAAATTTAAAGAGAAGTTCATAGCCAAGTACTGGAATGAAAATGTGCAAGAAAGAGAAAGATGTAACATTATTTTTGGAAAGTACCAAAGGAGAGATGGTGTTTCGTACACAGAGTATTTCTTAGCGCATGTACTTATATGCCAAAATTTAGAAGGTTTAGAGACTGAATCACAGGTAATTAAAACATTATTAAGGCATTTTCCTGATATAATTAAAGAAGCATTCTTCATGCAGAATATTACTACTATTAACGGGTTCGAGAAGCTATTGGAAAACTTTGACTCTCTTGAAAATAGTAGGACCGAACGCAAGCCAATAAGTAGAGGAGATAATTTCGGGCAGGGTGAGAGAGAGAGGGGAAGAGAACAAGGCAGGAATGCGAATTACGAAAGACGACTTGACAATGGGGGACGCACAGCAAATACGAGGAACGAGAATTTGAACAGAGTAGGGGAAGGTACTAGGCCAGACAGACGTACAGGTCAACAACAACAATCTACATCAGGGGCAGGTAGCCCTAATTTAAACGAATAACGGGTTGCAGTGAGGTCAACAGACAGCCCGAAGTGATTGCAGTTCAATGTCCTAGGAATATTGAGTATTTAGGAGATTTTAATATAGATGTTAGAGAAGAACTGCTTTATGACCTAAATGGTGGAAATTTAGATAATGTTGAGAATGAGATTATGTCACCAGTAATTAAACTTAATGTCTGGGGTAAAGAAGTTGATGTTTTATTGGACAGTGGAAGCGAAAACTCTTGTATAAATTTAAGATTTTTGGAAGATGTAATGAGAGAAGGTATTCATGTTGACATAATTCCAGTTAAGTCCACTTTCATTGTCACAGCTGTAGGTAGTAGGTCTCAGAAAATATGTAAGCAAGTCGCAGTTCCAATTAACATTAGTGAGTTAGTTAAATTTCAGCCCTGTTTGGCAGTTCCAAATTTAGTATATCCGGTGATTCTCGGTGCGGAATGGTTATCATTATATCAAGTTAAATTAGATTTTCATTTTGGCAGGATATGTTTATTTTGGCAGGATAAAGAAGTTCAGGTTACGTATAAGGTGTCTAAGACTGACAAACAGATGAAAGTGTGTATGTTTGAGGAAGAAAGCAACGTGGTTGTGAGTGATGAGTTTCCTGAAGTAAATGAGGTAGACCGCGGAGATGCTAGTGAGAGCAAAGTTTTTAAGGTGTGTCAGGTTGCAATGGAGTCTGAACTTGAGAGTAGGATCCATGATGCATTGTCACAGTGTAAGCTGGATGATGAGCAAGGTCATCAGTTACATGAGGTATTAATAAAATATAAGGAAATTTTCAGCTCAAAACCCGGAGCAACACACTTATATGAGCATAGTTTTGTCGTTAAAGACACAAGTAGTTTCGTAGGGCCTAGGTATCCTGTCGCAACTAAATATATGAAAGCCGTCGAAGAACAGATAGAATTAATGTTGGAAAACGACATAATTGAGCCTTCAGCTAGCCATTGTTTAAATCCATTAGTTGTAGTAGCCAAGAAAGACAATTCAGTGAGACTGTGCATAGACGCCAGAATGTTAAATACCAGAATCGAAAGCGACCAGCTGAGAACTGAAGCAGTGGAGGATTTAGTTCAACGTTTTCAGGGGCGGAAGTGGTTCTCAACAGTAGATTTTAGTAGTAGTTGCTCATCGTTAGTTAGGAAATTAGTTAGGACACTAGGTAGTTATTTCAGGTATGTATTGTTGACTCATGTGATGTTATCGAGACTAGTCAGTGATTTGTTGACAGGTAGGAAGTACATGGAAGTTTGTAGCAAGGATTGTTACGTAAGCCGTTGCCATCTTGTGCATTGGAAGGGAAAATGTCAAAGCTGTTTTTATTGTTTACTGGACCTTATGTCGTTTCGAAGAGGATAGGAAAGAATGCCTACTTATTGAAAGATCAGGAAAATTGTGTCATTGGTACATATAACATTTTCAATCTGAGGAAATATCATAGAAAAGAGCAAGTGCTGCAAGAAGGGCAGACTGCCGTGTGTTTATAATTAGAGTCGTGTCGTGGCTCTAAGGAATTGGTGGAAGTGAGATAAATCACTTGTGTTGCGTGAAACAAGAAGCAATATATATTGTGTTCTGTTATTGTAAGGGACTACAAGAACAAATGTAGCATGTAAATCCTGTATGACTGCACAGGACAATCAGAATGTTTATGTAACATTGCAAGAAGAGTGCAGATCAATCAAGGAAAATGAAAAGGGTATAATCATTATGTATGTAATTTGAAGGGTCATATATGTATATTCAGTGTATTTCCTGTTAAGTTTTAAAGGGAAGATTTGTGATTTCATCATTCATTACATTCTTTATGAAACCATGGGGACGTTTTGTAACGTAATCTTGATTACGGTACAAATTATTATTATTATTTTTAATATCATTGTGTAATTATTATTATTATTATTATTATTATTATTATTATTATTATTATTATTGAAATATCAAAGTTATATCGTTTTATTCACCCATTAATATCAAGGGAGGGGCCATACCATATTCACGTCATTACCATAATCATATATAATATTGTCAAGTGCTTAGATTAAGAAACAGGGTTTTTATAGAGGTCTAGGGCTGTTTTATTAGTTAAATTGTAAAGACAGGACGGGCATGGTTGGAAGAAGTTATGGACGGTGAAGCAACATATTGCAAGAAAATGTATTTCTGGAACGAAGCCAAGCTGACAGGAGACAAGGGCTTGGAGAAAGATTTGGGTGGAAAATATACATGCGCAACGAGAGGAATAGCGGGTTCTGAGTGGAATATTTGAAGTACGCGGGCCTGTATTCCCGCTCGGAGAAGTTACAGCGTCGCTTGAAGACTGAGAAATGCTTTGCTATAATTGGTCTGATGGGTCGCGGGCAAATTTATGCCGCGAAACATCGGGACCATTCCGAGTGTATAAAAGCCCAGCGCGACTTCAGCACTGGCTATTCTATAGATTCTATTCTGTCATTCACTTATTCGATCACGCACTCACTCATTGACTTTGTGAGTCGTAGACTCCGTCAGTCACTCAGTAAGATGGGACTTAGTGAATTCAATTAGCCTGGTTTGTTCAAATTTGCTTACCATGGTGATCAAACTCAGAAACAAGCAGCAACAACATAACAACAAGAAGAAGAAAACATATGTTTTCAACGGTCAATAAACGTGTGTTGGCGTAAGATCTCAAATTAGACTGCAAGCAGACCAACGAGATGGACTTTGAACCACAAGGCACCAGGTATGTGGACCGAGTTATTATCAACACAGAAGATCAGCGCTAGCGAGAAGACAGTCAATATTGCCCCGCAATTAGGGAATATTAATGCACATATTGTACACAGCTCGAAACCTCAGATCAAATGTTAATAATTTTGTTGTAAATAAACCAGTATTAGTTAAAATGTCTTGTTCATTGGGAGTTGAATATATAGGATAGTTGGAATGCAAAGAGTATCTCATAGAGCAAGTTTATTGCCCTACGCTCCGATGATAGATCTTGGCTCAAGGAAGGGAGCGGCCGTGGCTAAATAAAATTTTAATGTGTTATCTCTACGATAACTGGCGCCCAGTAAATCTAAATTAATAAAGTGTATGTCGTCTGTCTAGACAGGCCAATGCTAAATAAGAACGATGAGGTGGTTTTAAGGAGTCTTGAGTGTAATATCTGTAGAAACGTTATAAATGATCGCCCAACTTGTAGAGCGATATCCAACGACAAAGGTAGCCGTTACAATTCCGAGACGAATTACAGGAATTCATAAGAGAAAAACACGCCACGTAATGTGGAAATGTTTATTTAGGCTATTTGTAGGTTCAAATTATACAGGAGTGGGATTCCATTATGTCACATTTCAAAGTGATTATTGAATCCTTCGACGATAATTAGGTGAATATAGTTAGTTAGTTATTGTTGTTTTATGGGGCGGAGCAACGAGGTCATCTGCCCCTAGGTGAATATACGTTTTAGGAATTGGTATTCTACAAATTATCAATGTAAGCCAAGGATGTATATATTATATCAGTAGACAGACATTATTATAGTTTCACTTAAATCGCTTCAATAGCAAACAAGAAATAAAAATTGCCTGTGTTTTTTTTTTAACTTTGCGCTGCCACCATCTTGAATTGTATTTAAACGCCAATATATTTAGCACTGAACAAAGATTTCTACTGGCAAGTATCATTCAGTTAGGATAATTTTCTAAAGGACTGTAAGATACTCAAATTAATTTCTATTGGTTCTGTTGAAGTACGTAATAGCCTATCATTGTTTTGTCACATTGCTTCCAATAATACGCTTACTTCAATGTTGATATTAAACTCTTATCACTGTTCGTATTCTGAGCTGAGTATAAGGAATGGTAACGTTTGCCTTCCCACTTCTCATTTCAACAACGGGGAATAATCATAATAACCATGCGTTCCATTTTTTGAAACGGGTGAGCGCAATGCCATCTCTTGGATTTAAGTTTCACTGCCGGTTGGGAAAAGGTCTTAAAGTGGGTTCCTGCTAGGATTAAGGCTATTTCAAGGCGGCCATGCTAGAAATATTCAATGGGATTCCTTCCCTCATGAACCCCGCAGTATAGAGCCTCTCTGCTTTCCTTTTCTCTCTCCCCCCCTCACCCCGCCCGCTTCCACCCAAACTCCATTCGCTCTCTCTCTCTTACACTCTTTATTCCATGAATTCAGAGATCAGAGCAGTGGAGAATAGCGGTATTGATAAAGAAATAGCGGTAATTAGCTTTTGGGTACTGCGATTATTAAGGAAAATAAAAGGAATCAGATAAAACGAGAAAGACAGACAGAGAGTGGGACATATCGCATAATATGAAGATAAAAGTAGAAGTGAGGAAGAGAATAAAGAAAATGGAACGTGCGCAAAAAAATGGAAAGAAAGACGAGAATATTGCAACCGGAGTATAAAAGCGAATAGACTTTGTGATATCGTAAGTTTGAAAAATCTCATTTGAAATGGCGACGTTTATAACGTCAATTCTCTATTTGTGGGATTTTGAGGGAAGGGTGGAGGGAAAAGAGGCGGCTTGGCGCGCGCTTTTGTGTCTTGATACAATCGAGAAGAAAAGACGGAGGAAGGGTGGAAGGTGCCTCTGCCCGCCATTTTAATGAGAATCTTTTCTTGTCACGTCCTATTTGTTTAGCTGGGGACGGGTATTATAAAATTAGCGATAGAGGCGCACAAAGCGAGTATTGTGCAGCTACACGCTCGACTGAGAAAGCATTTGTGTCCACATATACTGTACGTTTCTCTACTTCATTACCGACCAAGCTTGGCTGGTTTAGGTTTCTACACAAACAACTGATTCTGTGTATTTAATGCTTCAGTTGAAATGATCACACACATACATAACACTCACAAACCACTTCACTTACTTCTCAGGCGACTGCTTGGCGCAGCGGTAACGTTCTCGCCTGCTGTTCCCAAGGTTGCAGGATCGAATCCTGGTGCAGTCAGTTGGCATTTGAGGGTGCGCAAATGCGAGGGAGCTGTGCCAGTAGATTTACTGGCTATTAAAGATCCTCATTGGGGCAAAATTCTGGCACCCCGGCGTCTCTAAAAGCTGCAGTAGTTAAAAGGGACGTAAAACGAATAACATTATTATTAGTCAACCCCTGGCACTATCCAGCCCCTGACGGGCTAAGGCCGACCAAGCGACCGCTGCCCAGCCATTTCGCCTGCAGATATTGGGGTGACGCGTGATCAGCGCGTCGGGTTCCCTCGGCCGTTAATCTTGGTTTTCGTGATCGGGGCGCTGTCTCACTGTCAGCCAGCTACTCAATTGTCCTCACGAGGCTGAGTGCACCCCGTTCCAACCCTCAAGTCAGTTTTAAAATCCCTGACGGAGCCGGGGATCAAACCTGGGGCTTCCGGGTGAGAGGCAGGTGCGCTACCCCAACACCACGGGGCCGGCAACATTATTATTATTATTATTATTATTATTATTATTAACAATAATATTATTAATAATAATAATAATAATATTCATTTACTTCTATGCTATTTCACATTCCATGGGAATATTGTGGCATATAATTACGTTACCTAACATACAACGGGGAGAAATATAAACAATAATTATTTGTCTAAATTATTTTTAAGTAAGAAAGTACTGTATTTATTTTTTATTTATCGTATGGCACATATGAAAATTATCTATAATTTGACATCAAGGTAAGAAACACAATGAAGTGCCTGTGGTGTCCCTAGGAAGAAGTCACTGAATTCACCACTGTGACATGTTTGTGGGCATTCTTGAACTAGGTGCCGAACAGTCTGTCTTTCAGCACCGCACTCGCAACATGATGAAGATCTTTTCCTCCACTTGTACAGGGGATCCCCGCATACACCGTGATTGGTCTGGATTCTATTTAATTTTGGCCAGATCTTTCTAGGCTGAGTGAACCCTGGCACCATTTCAGTTATACATGGCATTACATTATTAATAACTAAGGCCCGGATGTTGATGACATGTCATCTTTTTACTGAGCTGTCTAAAACAATGCTGAAGTACATAGAAACTCCGGACGGGACATACCATCTTCAAATATGTCATTTTTATTTTTCAACTTTCTGCATTTTTTTCCTATTTTTCCATTTTAAGAGAATTTTTTTAAGTTTGGTAGATTTCTTGGTCTTATTTTAGAGAAATCGGCCCTTTTGAAGTCATTTTTGCCAATTTAGTCATGCCACAGCTTTATATGAGGGAGTTAAGTGTATCAGAGTTAAGAAGAAGCTAGTAGCTGATACAAGATAATTTAAAATATTGAAATATTGATTCCATTTCCTTAATCAACCGGGTGGAAACTAGTCTTAGCAACAATCGTGGCGAAATTGCTGCAGGTATTGCATCAAAACTGAAAAAAGTGCTGGACTAAAACACGAGGTATAAAACATTCTGCATAATCTGGCATTCTTTCTGGTGAAAACTACTGCATGGATGGGATTGAGGAGGATTTAGCAGCAAACGACCTTCCTCACTTTAAGTACGCTACGATCACATCAGTTGATGTTGAACGTAGCTTTTCGATATATAAAAACTTGCTGGCTGATAACCGCAGATCATATACATTTGACAACATCAGAACGACCTTCGTAGTGAAGTGCAACTCAGACTGAAGTGAACATAAACCTTTTGTTAAGTGCTAGAAATCTATTTTGATTGACTTTTCAGTTTGAGCTTAGGATTTCATTTTTGAAATATTGGCGAGTTTATTAAAGATAATTTTCTCCATTTTATAGTGCAGTTTTCGAATTTTTAGGTCATTTATTACAGTCATTTTTGAAAGTTTTAAGTGCATTTTTTAAACTTTGTTACGGCATCAACATCCGGGCCCTATTAATAACTGTACTGTACTGTAATTGTGAACTTAAGGACGAGGCGTAGCCATGCGCGTGGAATCACGCACCGCGCGATGGAGCGCTGTAGCAAGTACGGAGATCGGTGGTTCGAATCCCGCCACTGATAGCTGCTATCCTGAGTGTGGTTTCTTTTCTGTTTTATCCCTCACATTCTCCAGATAAATGGCAAGATAATACCTTATTTTAAGAGTCGGGGCACCTGCCTCATACCTGACCCTAACACAATTGACCACCTTGTCATGTACAGGTTAGCATTCCTGGCTGGCGTCCCGAAGGTCAGAATTCAATTCCCGGCTCTGCAAAGAAATTTATTTCTTGTTTTAGAGCTGGAGTGGAGTATACTCAGCCTTATGATGCAAAACAGAGAAGAGGTGGATTCGATTCCAACCTCAGCCCTCCTGGAAGTGATTTTCCGTGGTTTTCAACTTCTACTCAAGGTAATACTGGGATATTTCCTAATGTAAGGCCACGGCCGGCTCCTTCCCAATCCTCACATGAATCAGGCTACAAATGCATACACTTCAATAGACACCATAATAACGCAGGTTATCAGACTTTTTGATGTGACAACGTCAAATAAATTGTTGTAATACAGTGACGTTCGTGAAAAAGTGTTACAGTGAAAGGTGATGATAACTTCTGCTGCAACGCTCTCTCTCTCTTCTGTTGCTGCGCTCGAGCGTCGGTACTGTCGTTTTTAGTCGTTACGGGTGAACCTCTGGATGGATTGTGATGCAGTTTTCACCATTCTGTAAAGGATATCTAGAGGACGATTTCTGAAGAAAATAATTTATTAATGATCAATGGAAGCCGTGCAGTAACAATTTCAGTGAAAAAGTCAAAAAAAATTATGGCGTCCGTGTGCTTTTTTAAGCTTACGCTGGGCAAACCGTTAAATATATCTATCTACTATGAGTGTAAGAAATGTTCACCATGAAAAGTTCTACAAAAAGTCCGGGAGAGCATATCTCTATCTTCAATACATCGCCCACTATAAGTGTTTTTACGTTTTTATTTCTTCCAACAATCTCCATTCAAATACTGAGGCGAGGTTTACGAGCTGGCTAGAGGCGAGTCTATCACTCCAGTTACAGCCTAGCTAGCGGGCGAACATATTACCCCAGATAGGCTACAGCCAGCAGCAAACTGTCGAGTCGTGTTGAGTTAAAACTTCAGAGAACAGTGGTTGTGTTTGGAGTTTCCCTGGAAGTTCAACTCAGCTTTTATTAATTTCGCCTGTAAACTTTCCGTACCACAAAATACATAATTAAAATAATATACGATGCTGAAATTTCGCAAGAGCGACAGTTTAAAGAAATCAGTCCGAGAAGACGTTGTCACGCTCAAATATCGTCGCGCATCGTAGTTGCACACCCAATACATTTTTAAATATTATTTGTTTTATGTAGTCTATTACCGTTGATGTCCATGCCTCTCAGAAGAAAATCAAGAACAACAACATAATATAGTGTGACAGAAGCTGGACGAGAAAGAACTCCACATCGCCCAAATAATCAGCTAAGTAGTCTACTTTAAACCCACGCTAAGTCAGAATATCAACCTGACTATTTACAGCCTTTAAGTTTATCACACTAAACAAGTAAACTTGAAGGTCAACAGCCGCTAACATATCACAACAACAAAATTACGAGCCTTACAGTAGTCGCATATGATGTGTAACATGTTATCCTACTATGTGTCTTCCCGGAGCGCAATTCCCTTGTTAACAGTGAACTCTGTTGGTCATTGAAATGACTACTTGAATTACTGCAGTGCTAAATCCTGACCGATGCGCATGATCGAGGTACGTCGTGGTAACAATGTTTTGTTGTAGGAATATCATTAATGGGGCCTCCAAACCTTGAAGTAAACCGTATGCGATATACATTCCGCGGCAAAAGTATGAAGATTTAATAAATCATAATTGTTTTCAGCAAATATGATATACCGTGATTAATATTTTCACACCAAAGAACGACAACTTGAAGATGATTTATTGTAGGAATATCTTTAATGGGGCCTCCAACCCTTGAAGTAAACCGTATGCGATATACATTCCACATAGCCACATGGCCGACAGTACGTCGTGGTACCAATCTCCGCCATCGCGCACGCTCAATGTTTCCTCTTACACCTTTCCGTCCCATTTCCGTCCCTTTTCCAAAATAACTCCCGCAAAAAATATCCAGCAACCGAATGGAAAGATGTTACACATCAAAAATCACATAATAACAAACCTTACAGGCTACGCAAGTTTGCAATAATAATAATAATAATAATAATAATAATAATATCGTGTGGCATCGGGTGCCGGGTGCAAGCTTTGTTATTTGACTCTCAGAGAACAGGTTGTATGTCGAATTTTGTCGTTCTTTGGAGCGCTATGAAATTCAAGGAGGTTAGATATCTAAGCTCCTTGACACTATAGCGCTTTCTGGTAGAGAAATGAGGAACTTTGTGTTGGCGGAAAATTCCGAGATTAATTTTGTCATTATGAACACGGCCTACTGAATTCAAATGTTTGTTTTTACATGCCAACGACGTATGACATGCATGCTGTGATTTTTGTCACCTTTCAAAAATCACTTACCACTGCCAGAAGTGAGCCTGCAAGCTTGGGGTTGGTAGTCCGACACGATAACCACTCACCCACCGTGGCAAGCAATAAACCTCCGTAACTAAAATAGTGTAAATATCTTAACCCACATGTTCGTAGACATAGATTAATATCCTGAGTGTATAAGATCTGACCATGATCGCTTGACGATCAAAACTAGTCATCCAAGTGTAACAATTAATCTCATAAAATTTCTTTCAGGCTTGCTAAACAACACTCATTTCAATTTGGGTACAATCGCATTGATTGACTGAAAAACATTTCAATTTCATTTACTACAGTCATCACATAAAAGCATAGGTTACCAACACACGGCTGAACAGACGAGGCTGATGCCCAAGACGTCCCAAGCTCCTAAACTGAATTAACAACATGCGAACTTTGAGATGGGAGAGAGCTGGCGGTTGTGAGCGGGTCAAAGAAGCACTGCTGGGGTTTCTCTTGTGCCCATTTCAGTTATTGACTTGGTTTATTACAGTTACTATTCCCTGCGTCACGTGACGAAGGGGAGAGGACTAATGTTCTCCTTCGTTTGAAACAAGAGGTTCGCGAGGTGGGGTGGTTTCCTTGCAGCAGTAGCTCTCAGCCTAGTTCAGTTTACAATTCTCAGTGAGAATGTGGAAGTCCTGCTTATCTAGAAGATCTCTCAGAGTTAGGTCCAGAATGATCCTCAACCTTTTAATTTCCATAGAAAATGTTAGGATGGAACGCCATCACAGAGGTTTTCCACGTGACCTGATCAAGACGTAGGTATACAAAGTATGCGCAAGACCGGGATACGTTGACGATGCTCCCTGATAGAGTGGAGAACACATAAGAAGTGATTCACTGCGATGTCACCAGACTGCGTATCTCTGTCATCCAGTGATGGCTTGTCACATGCGGTAGGGCTCTGAGCTCGTGATCCCTGCAAGGAATGTGGCCGCACCACCAGCGTCACGTCAGCGGACAGCCTGACAAGGGCTACTACTACTACTACTAACGGTACAGGAAACATTTACTTACCAGGTAAAGGTGTTCACAGTGGAGTTGATAATTCAGACTCACATCCAGATTGAGCATCACTGTAAACCGTGTTGTCAGAAGAACTAGAAACATCACTATCACTCGAATCAATGCCGGTGTATATTGGTACAATGCCACCTACGCGATTAATGCTTTCATAACAGCATTCGGAAACGTTTCCATGCTCGCACTCAGCAGCGCTGTCCCTCACACACTCACTCCACTCTACTTTCCCTCCCTCAAGCTTCCCCACCCGCCAGGGATCATGAGCTGAGCGCCGTACTGTACTCAGCTGCTCTCTCTGGATATTGGGCAACGCACCACGAACTCCAATCATGTAAGAGTTGTTGATGATTCATTTAGTGGTTTTGCGACATCTTGGCCTTGAGTGCTTGGGTGAGTGAAGAATTGGTCTGATAAACTGTGTCATTGTGATGGCTGTGTTAGTGTGTGTGGTTGTAATGCAGATGAGGATTGGGAAGAAGGTGGCCATGACCTTAATTTAGGAACCATCCGGGCATTCGCTTCGAGTAGAAGTAGGAAACCCCGTAAAACCACCTCCAGGATGGCTGAGGTGGGAATCAACCTCCCCCCCCTCTTCTCAGTTTTTCCATAGGAGGCTGAGTGTATCCCGTTCCAGACCTCAGAACAGAATTACATTTCTTGGCCGAGCTTCGTGAGGCAAAACTGAGAATAGGTGGGTTCGATTCCCACCTCAACTACCCTGGAAGTGGTTTTCCGTGGTTTCGTCCACTTCTACTCCAAGCGAATGCCTGGATGGTTCCTAACTTAACGTCATGATCGCCTCCTTCCCAGTCCTCAGCTAAATTACAAATACACACACTAGTTCAGCCTTCACAATTACACAGGTTATCAGAAGAAATTCCACACTCACCCAAGTACACGAGGCTAAACGATCACGATGTCCAAGCCACTCAAATGAAACAGCAGCAACTCTTCTTGTGTGCTCCTCACTCTCCTTGTACAATGTCACGCGGGCCCTCTACTCTCCAGGCGCCAATGTGAAGCCATACACAGCCAATTATAGGGGCTGCGACTCGGAGCGGTGGTAACTTTACAATGGATTTGAAACCTGCGTTACCGACACAATTGTTTGACTCGGCAAAACTAACTCACAGCATACAGCTAGTCTACAATACAACCGGTCTATAGCAGCAGATCAAAAGGTCGCATATCGGTATTCAGCTGGCCAGCACACCCTCATTGGAATGTAGAGGTACATACAGGGGGAAGCAAGTATTTTAACCATGTTTGTCACATCGTATCAAACTGTACAACTCCTGACAAAGCCGGAAATTATGTGGAGCAGCCTACTCTTCGGAGCTACAGTAAGAGCCTTCCCTCCCTAGATAAAGGTCTGCGAAGATGCAGATATCCACGGGTCAGCTCAAAAATTCAATGTGCAGCTCACAAAATCAATGCACAGCTCAAAAAAATCATCTGTGCAGATCAAGATATCAATGCTCAGCTCAAAAAATAAATCTGCGGAGCTCGAAAATCAATACTCAGCTCAAAAATCTAATCTGTGCAGCTCAAAACGTCATTAAAACATTACACAATGAATTTAAAATTTTAATTGGGCTTACTGGTCATAATGGAAGAAGATTTATATTCATTCCACTATTTTCTTTAATTCTATTAAAAAACTTCTAATAATTTTCTATGGAAAAATCTCAAAAAAAAAGAATAAGATTTCTGATACAATAAATATAATTATTCTGCGGATATCCGCAAAGGTTTTCGCCATGCGGATATAGTTTGCATGGCTGTTCGGATAGCGGATAAGCTGCGGATAGTGTTTGGAGTAAATTTGCAGATAGTTTTTAGAATACAATCCGAACTTGTTGAATATCATTACTAGGACCCGGATGTTAATCATATTTTTCCGTTATGTTTTTCTCATGACAAATGTAAGATTATTTCCGCTAATCTCACTGAAATTATATCATTAAGCACAATTAAAACTAACATTAAATGAAAAGCGTTGCAATTCTAGCTGTATAACATTCATTTCAAACATAGTAGCCTACATGACATAGCCTACATAGCCTAAGGGAACGATTTGCTCCTCAAATGTATAATTTAAAATAGGCCTATTATTGTAATGCCAGTAGATTCGGATAACAAACGTGCGGATGCGGGGCGGATACGGATAACAGCCGCGTGGATACGGGGCGGATGCGAGGCGGATGCGGGACGGATGCGGGGTGGATACGGGGCGGAAGTGGATAACAGCCGTGTGGATGCGGGGCGAACGCGGATAATAGCTACTGCGGAGAACATTTCCTGGCGCCCTGTACTACAGACACCACAATAACACAAATTATCAGACACATTCTATATCTCTATATACACACACACGCATAAGCACGTGGGGCTAAATGACCCTGATGTCCAAGCACCCTCAATTGAAGCAACAACAAACAAGAACATCTCAATACTGCCGTGAGACTTGGAACAGCACAGGTGGTGGTGCACACTGAGTTCTCATATACTCTCCAACCAATCACAATACTGAAACTACTGTACCTCTCCTAGCTTGTACTATAGGACGTCTCATTGTAGACAGCCACCTAGGGAAGTGGTTTAAGTACTCATAGTGCGATTTATTGGAGAGGATATATGAACTCAGAGCGCACATCCACCAGGGCTGTCTCATATCTCATCTCTTGTTGTGCGGTCAAAGTAAAAAAAATATCATTGAACTGAATATTGCTCTAGTCTAATTTTAGGTCACTCTTACCAGGTACGTCCAGTCTTTGCACGCTCGGCGTGCAACCTATGCCACGCCGCACGCCGGCAGGCTGCTCATGCCTCTCTTGGCTGGGTTTCTGCCCTGGCTGAGTCAAGTTGGGATCGCTAGCGCACCGAATGTAATGTAAACAAATTGTTCGTCCATTGCGTTGGATTTCCAACACACCTACATTGGATATTACGTGCTTAGTATTAAAACAGTCTGAAATACTGATAAGGTATCGAGGAACTCGTTGAAGGCATTGCAATTTCGGTCACATTAGGTCTATTGCTTTTATTTTCTTTCCCCCTTTCATTCGTTTTGTTTCCATTTATGTTCGTATTTATAATATGCCGAATACCGATTGACGTTCGACCGATCAACCAGAACACAGCGAAGGCAGTACGGGAGTGAGTGAGATGGACACCTCTGATAAACAGCATTTTATTTACCGTAATAATCAAAGCGACTTTGTTTGGGCTAACTCTTGCTATACAAAAAAAAAAACGTAATTCAAAATATCTTCATAAACATCGAGGAACGGCGCATGACGCCTCTTAAGAGTGGCATTCTGTATTCATATCTGAGAAGGAAGTGCCCAAAGTGAATGAGAAAGTTACCATCCCAGCATTTCTTGGAGATTCAATGTTAATTTACATAGATTTATTTTGATTACGGTAGTCTTTCTTAAAGGTTATTTTATTCTCCCCTCTCATGGGGGAGGGGGTCAGTCTCATACAGGGTCTTTTGCGCTGTTTGTGATAAAGAAATTAACGGTGTGATTTGAACCCACCTATTTCCTCTGCCCATGGAGTGAATCTTTTGAAGAGATGGAGCCGGATGTAGTGTTGTTTGTTCTGACGTGTGAAGTAATTCTAAAGGGAGGTAATGAGGCGACAATACCACTAATTGTGGCTGATCTTATCCACTCCCTCGCTCGTGGGAGGGGGAGAGGGCGGGCAGCACACTGACACTGCCCTGGCTCACGACCACCGACCACCCTGCCAGTTCAGCTTCTCTTCACCGCTTTGACCAGCTCGTCGTGCCAATATTGCATCAAGTTTAGTGAGTAGTGGCTGGAAATCATGAAATCTTGAGCTGAGCATCATGGCGATTTCAATTATTTATTTGTTTATTTATTTATTTATTTATTCATTTATTTTGAAGCCTCGGTGGCTTAGGCGGCAGCACGCTGGCCTCTCACCGCTGGGTCTGTGGTTCAAATCCTGGTCACTTCATGAGAGATTTGTGCTGGAAAAAGCGGAGGCAGACAGATTTTTCTCCGGCTACTCCGGTTTTCCCAGTCACAATTTCATTCCAGTAACACTCTCCACTATCATTTCATTTCATCTGTCATTCATTTAATCATTGCCCCAGGGGAGTGCGACAGGTTTCGGCAGCCGACACAGTTCATATACTCGCCGCTAGATGGGGGCTTCATTCATTCCATTCTATTCCCTGACCCGGTCGGTCGACTGGAAGCAGTCTGTGGATTTTCATTTATTTATTTATCAATTTATTTATTTATTTTAGTATTGGCTACGTTTTATGTGTTGGTACAACGATATTAGTTGTCCCTTGCAACATATAATTACTTTGATGAAGGTAAGATGAAGTATTACGTCTCCTCCAAATATAAGGCTATGAAAGGCGAAGAACGAAATATTCCCTAGATCTCTAGGTCTCCTCACGCAATACCATCAAGTGTCGGAAGGTCTTTGGCTATTCCCCACCCTTAAGTCACCCGCAGTAAACTACTAGTCTATATACAAATTAACTTTACTAACTTGCGTAGTTCATGAAAATGGAGTCACTTTCTAGGTTTTCCAGCTTGAAGCTTAAGTCTTCTTGACTTCTGACCTGCAAAGTCGTTAATGATGTCTTTAAAAACATAGGCTACCGCAGGTAAGGTCAGTCCCGAGGGTAGGGGGCTACAGAATTCAGGGCATTCTCAATATTGAAGATGTTACTGTAGATATTTCTTAGCCCGCATCAGTGTTAAGACACACTTCTGTGTAGCGAAAGAGCGAACACTTCAAGTATTACTAGAGTACAGAACGCTTAAGAAAGCGGGTGAGAGAGGCGTACTGTGCACAGTGAGACCGTCACTCACTGCGATGTTGCCAAACTGCCTCCTTCTTCCCCCCATAAAGCTACTAGGTAATAATATTAAATATAGCAACACTATCAATAATCTCGGAGTGATATTTATTATCAAACTTCTTTTTATATTATTTTTCTCCTATTTTTAGATTATTTTTAGTTTGAATAGTTAATACTTGCATAACTATAATATATTAATTTAATTTAGGGCTTTTATTTTTTATGTTGTACTAGAATAGGGGCTTATACAGTAGGCTAATAATTGCTGGATGATCTTCTAATTGTAATTATCCACTATCGTGGGCAGAGCATACGTCCAAGGTGGTAAAGAAGGTTGTGTCAACTATGAATCTCCTGAAAAGAACCGTTTCTTACACCCCTACTAACATACTGTTACGTGCCACCCCCCCCCCCCCCTACTGGCACTTTTGTTAACTGGATTACGGTGGGTTGAAGTACAACACAGATTGTTTCTTTAAAGAAATAATTAACTTTATTGCTGCCAGAAAGATACACCACTCAACAGCAAATACAAGCAATTAGAACCTTACTCCAGTTTCCTCAAGTCTCTTCCTTATGGAGCGCTCTTGCCCCTTTCACTTAGTCATGCAGTTAATCCTCCACTAATGAGATCCGTGTCCTAGGAATACCTGCACCTCTTCCTTATGTACACCAACTACAGTTACTTACGATAACCTGCTACACGCTGCTTCGCTGTCCACAAGCTGGGAAACAATGTCACTGGATTTCGTAACTCGCACGGCACTTCGCCACAATACCTCTGTCGCTCAGTGAAATCACACTCGCTCAAAACACAGGCAGTCCCCTGTATGCTTCTCACTCCCTCGCTGTCAAGAGAATCAGCATCACTGGGAGTTCGCAAGTCACGTCGCCAACAACTATCGCTCAAGGTAAGCGCTCGCGCTAGCTCGAAAAACACACACACACTGCTTGACAGGTCGCTCTTATATAGCAGGCCGGTGATTCAATAAATGCTTCTAGACCCATCCAGGGTTCACGGCTTCTCGAGGTTTCCATCACTGGCTGGGTCACGAATACTCTGGACCATCCCTTTGTCCTAGTAGTCCTGTTGCGTAAGGCGTACGCAATACACTGAGGCAGAGCACAGCCCAGCCCTGGGGCAGTTGTGACTCATGCGGCGAGCGACGAAACAAACTCAGCCGTAACAATACGTAAACTCTTTGTCCAAACTCTCATATTTCAATAATTGAGGTATGGCTCTGATGTATACAATGATTTACCGTACCAGAAACACAGAATTTTAAGCTACAAAGAGTACATAATGCATGAGTGTTCGGTACATTCTGGATGTAAGACGATATGAGCATATCACACCTCACTACGTGCAGCTGAAATGGTTGAAACTCTACGAGCTCAGTCAGCTATCAGTTGCCATTCTGACACATAGAATATTGCATACCAAGAACCCGTTATGGCAAGCCATGTTTGAAAACCTTTGTCTGGAGCGTGGTGCTCTATGGAAGTGAAACTTGGACTGTTGGCGCAGCAGAAAAGAAGAGAATAGAAGCATTTGAAATGTGGTGTTACAGGAGAATGATCAAGACCAGATGGGTAGATAGAGTAACAAATGAAGAGGTATTAAGACGAGTGGGCGAGGAGAGATGTTTCTGGCGACTGCTAATGAAGAGGGGGTATAGGTTGGTAGGACACATACTAAGACACCCAGGAATAGTAAACTCTGCTATGGAAGGAAGGGTCGAGGACAAGTCTGTAAAGGTAGACCAAGGTTAGAATGTAGGGAGTGTTAGCAATGTAGAGATGAAATGATTAGCTCAGGACAGGGAGGAATGGAGTGCTGCATCAAACCAGCACAAAGGACTGAAGACTCAAACACAAAATAATAATAATAATAATCATAATAATAATTTTGAAATTTGAATGTATTTATTAATTTCTATTGATAATACATTTGTGATAATAATAATATACTTTTTTATCGTATGGATTTTAGTGCCTGGAGTGTCCGGGGACATGTTGGGCTCTCCTGAGTCTGTAGTTCTTCAAGCGGACACTCTTATTAGGGTGAGCTACAAGTTCCGTTCAATTTCAAGTAGTTCCAACTTTCGCCACCAGTTATCAATGATACCTAGTGGTGAACATAGGAACTTTGAGAGAGCGTTCCGACGAAATCTAACCTAACAATTTAGCTTCACACAAGTTTAGTCTGTGGAAGGATCTTTTACATGCCATAAATCTATTACATGGGACCGCCGGCTTTACTTCCCCTCCGAAGGAAGGCATACTGAAGGGTTTTAACGCTGTTAAAAAATCCCACGACTTCGGCCGGGTTTGAACCCGCTATCTTGGGAACAGCAGTTCAGCATGCTACCAACTACGCCACCGAAGCCGCTTAAAAAATAATAGACTAATAATTAATATTAATAATAATAATAATAATAATAATAATACTTAATATGTGTGCCACGCATGAATCTCTGTGTGTGGCCATGTGAATCTTGAACCCCCTGATCCCTCACCCTTATCTCTACCCCACCAGGCTGTAGCGTGTGGCAGATATCCCCCACTTCCCGCCCGCCCCCCTAATTATGCCATTCAGCGTATGAATACCTCACTGATGACTGAAACAATGCCACACACCAGTTTTTGTGTGTCAATTATTGTTTGATTTTGTCCCTAGTCGTGGCCGGACCCTTTAGTCCCTTGCAGCCGGCCGGCCGGCCCTTTGTGTGTGACTCACAGGCTTTAATGAACCCAGCCCCCGACAGAAAGAATTTCAAATTATTCGCTCATTGTGAAGCAGTTCCTAAGTGGACTGCACACTGTCTTGAGTGGGCCACTTGCCCGAGTTAGTGGAGTGGAAGTTTATGTTCTATTACAAGAATTCAGAAAGTAGATTAATATTCGCCGAGATCGAATACAATACGTAGCATCACAACAGTTCAAAATAATAACAGATAACTCAAATGTTCCTTTATAGGAGCAACGCCATATCCAGAGTTACCATAGCCTACTCTTCAGGGGTGGATAAAAATTATTGTATTTATTTATTTATTTATTTATTTATTTATTTATTTATTTTATATAGTCTATTTATTAATTTATTTATCTATTTATTTGTTTGGGGAGCGTGATGACGCAGTGGCTTAGCTGCTCGTCTTTCACCAGGACGGCCGGGATTCAAAACCTAGTGATAGTGGGGGGTAATATTCAACTGAAAAATCACGTGGCGTCAGGAAGGGCACCCGGCCTTAAATCCCTGGCCAAAACCAAAATGAGCCTGCTTGACACCGGCGACCCCAATTAATTGGGAAAAGGCGAAGAAATTTTTATTTATTTATTTGTTTATTTGTTTATTTGTTTGTTCATTTGTTTGTTTGTTTTTTGTTTACTTGCCTATTTATTTGTTCATTTGTATGTTTGTTTATTTGTTTGTTCATTTGTTTGTTTATATGTTTGTTCATTTGATGCTTATTTGTTTGTTTGTTTGTTTGTTTACCTACTTGCTTATTTGTTTATTCATCCGTTTATTTCTTTGTTCAATTGTTTGCTTATTTGTGTGTTTATTTTTTGTTTATTTGTTTGTTTATTTGTATATTTATTTGTTTGTTCATTTGTTTGTTTATTTGTTTGTTTACTTGCCTATTTATTTGTTCAATTGTATGTTTGTTTATTTGCTTGTTTACTTGCCTATTTATTTGGTCATTTGTTTATTTATTTGTTTGTTTATATGTTTGTTCCTTTGATGCTTATTTGTTTGTTTGTTTGTTTGTTTGTTTACCTACTTGTTTATTTGTTTATTCATTTGTTTATTTGTTTGATCTTTTATTTGCTTATTTGTATGTTCATTTGTTTGTGTATTTGTTTATTTGTTGGGTTCTTTGTTTACCTACTTGTTTGTTTGTTAATTTGTTTGCTTGTTTGTTTACCTACTTGTTTGTTCATTTGTTTGCTTATTTGTATGTTAATTTGTTTGTTCATTTGTTTGTTCATTTGTTTGTTTGTTTGTTTACCTACTTGTTTATTTGTTTATTCATTTGTTTTTGTTTTTTCATTTGTTTGCTTATTTGATGTTCATTTGTTCGTTTGTTTATTTGTTTGATCATTTGTTTGTTTGTTTGTTTGTTTGTTTACCTACTTGTTTATTTGTATGTTCATTTGTTTATTTGTTTGTTCATTTGTTTGCTTATTTGTATGTTCATTTGTTTGTTTGTTTGTGTGTTTAAATTTTTATTTATTTATTTGTTTATTTGTTTATGTTCGACCCTCACTATTATGTGTCAGAAAACTGTATCATAATGATGGTCATTATAACTCTGCTTTTCATTATGATACAGTTTCTCCAGCCAATCAGAGCTCGTTCATTGACCAATTAGGTAACGATACTTTCGCGCATGCGCTCAAAATCCAACATGTCGGACATAAACACAACATCGAACTATAATAAATTACCGACATGGAATACGCACCGTCCATATGTTCGCGTAATTAAACTGGTGAATATGAGACAAGAAATAGCACTGTACCTTAATATCACCAACACTAATTTCTACACAGCACATTGTCTTAAAACGACTCCGGTGACAATATTACTGAGGGGCGGCAGATGTAAACATATGGCCTGCATATGGCATTGCAAGTACACAGAGCGCATGCGTCGGTCGTTCAGAGATCTTGAAAGACAGAGATATCATACTTAGCGCTCGCTCTCCAACCACATTATTCAAGTGGCTGACTCTCAACAGATATTTATGAATATTTATGTTATAACATAAAATAAAGCTATAATTATCGTCGAATATAAACAGTCGTATGCAACTCGCCTATAATGGTAATTAAGACACTCGTATGGAAATTATAAAACTCGCATACGCTCGTTTTATAAAAATACTCGTGTTTTAATTATAGCCATTATAGGCTCGTTGCATAATGTACTATTGTTTGATTATATGTTTGTGTATATTTTGATATTTGAAGCCATTTTTCAGCGTTGCCTAAGTAAACAAAGTTTGGTGCTTTTCAGTCGGTCAACACGAATGTACCCAAAAAGAGCTGTGTTGTGTCCTAATCCTGAAATACATACATGAGATTAATAAATACACTTGGATGACCAGTTTCGATCGTCAAGCGATAGTCATCAGATCCATTACACTTAGGCTATAACATCTGTGTTTGAGAATACAGGTGAAAAGTATTTACAATATGTACAATTATTTAGTTGCAGTATTGGTAATGCAACTGTCAGTGTATGCTAAATATAGTATATCTAATGTTAGGTGAAATGCTAGAATGGTGATAAAAATCCGGAGTTTGTCTGTTTGGGGTGATAATATGGTTATACAAAATCAACTATGGTTATACTGTAATAATACATGCTGATACTTATCCGGTTAGTCTTCCTTACTGGAACTTCGAGTCGTTTCGTGTTTCCTGTGGCACCAGTTTTGGTCGGCTAACCCGGGTGTTAACTGGACGAAACTGGTTTTTCCCTTTTCCTCCCCTTTGTTCCTATGAGCTTTTCTGAGGTCAGTGGAATGTTTATTTGTGTGACGTTGCCAAGTCTAGATAAGATTGTATGTTTTTGAATACAGGAAGATCTACAACTACTAAATACCGTGGAACTGTCTTCGCCACGCGTGGACTAAAAAGTCATTCAAACTAAGTGGTACACGATCTTTTGAAGACGTCCCGGCACCTTAAGTATTGCCGCACATACCGGCCTAGGTTTATTGCTGAAAAAAGTACATAGTACACCTGATCCAGATAACATTTACCTATAACCACCGCTATTTCCCCCTCCCCCCTTTTTATCTAGCTTGGTTGTATCACTAAGTTGTGTCTTGTTTCCGACAGGGTGTGTTTTTAGTAGAGCGAAAAGGGGTGAACTCTCCATAAAAGTGTGTTCATTTAGATTGTTGGGATTGTTTCGTTTGGCTAGGTGAATCTCGATTGCTTCCTTTGTGTCGAGAGCTCTGCCTTTCGATTGGTGATGAATTATTTTTAGGTCAGTCTCGATTTTAGTAAAGCTGTGCCACGTGTCACACATATGTTCGCATACGGCTGAATGTATTCCGTATCTTATCGCATTCCTATGTTCATTATAACGTGTGACTACTCGTCTTCCACTCTGTCCAATGTAATTAGCTTGACAACACGTGTCTTGGCATGTAATAGAATATACCCCTGACTTTGAATACGGGTCTTGTTTATTTAGATTACTATTTTTCAGGTGCTTCCCGTTCGTATTGTTCGTTGTAAATGCTATTTTTATGGGCACAACCCAGCTCTTTTTGGGTACATTCGTGTTGACCGACTGAAAAGCACCAAACTTTTGTTTTATGTTTGTGTATTTAATTATTTATTTGTTTATTTTATTTATTTTAATTTATAGATCATAGATTCATACCCGGCGTCGACAGTAGCGTTTATGAGTGGTTTGCCCCCGATTTTTAGCCTACTTTTGATGTTTGATTAAAATTAGATGAATACCTTTCAAGTTGGTATCCGCTGACCGTCGCCACTAAGCTATAATATTTTGGACCTAGGATTAATGTGGGCACCCTGGGACTTAAAATAATGTACTGTCCCGGTATTTGGCTTGAGGATGTGTGGAGAAATCACACTCAGGATAGCAGGGATTCAAACCTTGGACCTCTGAACTTGCTGCACCTCCCCACCGCTAAACCGCAGGGAAGTCATAGTTCTCTCATGAAGTGTGAGTGAAGGTGGGTACGACTAAATCTGCATTCTTCGTTCGTTGCCGTATCGTGTTAACCAGTGGCTGTGTGTGCTCTAAACGGGGGAGGGTGATGTTATTGAATACCTTAAATAAATGAAATTAATCGCCAGCTGTGTGTATTATGAGGCGATAATGCGCGCAACAGGCGGACTATTGAAGCCACTAATTCTCCCCTGAATGGCCAATCACGAGCTCCAACACACCCGCGAATAAAATGCATTCATTACTGTTTACATAGCCAGCAGTTAATTCCATTATAAACCTTTGATCTATCGGTAAACAAACAGACAAACAGAGCAAGTGGGCCGTGCTAATATCACACCCCCGCCCCCGCCCGACCCACTGATACAAGCCGAGTTTGCTCAATACATGCCGCCAATGCTGCGTGCATGCGAATTAGCTTCGAGTGGATCAGAGGAAGATGCCTAACTTTTTCCTTTAAAATATATCTTCATGTTGGAAATTTGGCGTAGGCCTATTTGGAGAAACAGTTTTGTTGAAAGCATGGCTTGTGAATGTACTCGAAACGGCTACATATCACAACGATGTTATCTCTGTTAGCACAATTCAAGTTGGGTACGGAAGCACATTCATTTCTCTCGCAGAGATGTGGCTATGTAAACCAGTAAACATCTCTAACCTCAAACCACGTGTGGAAAATCTTAGAAATGCTGGGGAGAACTGATCTATCGAGCATGTCTCGTAGATTATCTGCTAGATCGTCGATGAGTGAGTAACAAACATCTTTATATTCCAACATTCATTTTGGGTCACATGTTTTCGTCATTGCCGAGGAGAGAAGATAGTAAACCATAGTCTGTTCGACGAGAGTCCCCGCCATATGTTTAAAGTTGATATTAATACACATATTTTGAAGGTTATAATTAGTTTTCTTTATAGGGAATTACACCTAATAGTTGAACGCCCAAATGATACCAGTTAGGTTGACCAAATGTGTGTCCAACACTCCACGACCCTGCCATTTCAATTGTGTGGTATATGATGAAGTACTTCCGATCAAAAATAGGAGGATGATTTTGGGAAGTTTTAAATCAGTCGCCCAAGAAGGGCTGGTAAAAAGTTACAACATAGCACCTCAACGTGGGGCAAGAGTAGGGAAACCTAGCAGGTATCATTAGGGCACATATGCACACAGCCGATAGACACCTTAGGAGTATTAGGGTTCACAGTAATTTGTTTTGTTTTAAGGGGTATGTCCACATCAGACAATTTAGAATTAAGGTCAAGGGTTGTGTGTAAATCAAACAGTAAAATGTCAGGTAATCAGGAAACTGGGGGAAGTGGCAGTGAGGAAGATGTGGAAAAGACAGTGGGAACATATGTTACCATTGTTACTACTGAGTCGCAGCTGATCGCTGAAGGTAGTAACTTAAATGTAAATGGGGGGGTTATGAACGATAGTTTGATCCAAATGCTACTGAGTGAAATAAAAGAGATTAAGAAGCAAGGAGAATCTATGAGTAAGGAAATTAAGGAGCAGGTAGGCTCTGTAAATGAGAAGGTAGAGTCAGTGACCAAACAGATAGTAGAAGTGAAGGAATTTGTAAGTAAGGAAATTCAGGAGAGCAACAGGGCCACGAACACAAGGATAGAGAGTCTCAGCAAAGAAATACGGGACCATAAGTCTGTCCTTAATAGTAGAATGGAGAGTATGAACCTGGAATTAAGTGGGAAAATTAGCAAACAGGGAGAGGAAATCAGGGCAGAAATGCAGGGGAATCAGGCTGGGATCACAAGTAGGCTAGAAGGAATGGAAGGCCATCAGAACCAGCAAGATGTGGAAATAACGAAAATTAAGTCAGAGATAGCTAGTTCAAGGGCAGAAGTACAGAATGTAACGGGAAAGTGTGATGAGATATGCAACACTGTAAGTGGGAATAAGAGGGAATATTTAGATAGAGTAGGTGCCGTTGAAAATAAGTTGGGAGAGATTGAGGGTCTGAGAGGGAAGCAGGTGGCATTGACCGAGAAAAACGAAAAGCTGCAGGAAGAGCTGATAAAGGTCAGGAGAGAGTTGAAAGAGCGACCGATGAGTCAAAGGGTTGTGATGCCATCTAGTTTGCTACTCAGGGACCCTGGTCTGCCACAATTTAACTCAAGGCAGTTCAACCCTATGGAGTTTTTAAAAACCATTGAGAAGAAATTCAGCAAGGATCTAGAAGACGGGGTTGTCGAATGGGAAACAGTGTTGGAGATCTTGTCTAACTCATTTCAAGGGGATGTGAAAGCATGGTTCCAAATATACAGGCCTAACATGAATAGTTTAAGGGAATTCAGGGATAAATTCAAAGCTAAGTTCTGGGGGGAGGGGGTACAGTCCAGGGAAAGGGAAAAATTAACTTTTGGGAAATATAAGGAGAGAGAAGGGGTATCCCTGACAGAATATTTTTTGGCACATGTACTTATTTGGAAGAATTTGGATGGGCTGACCTCTGACAGTGATGTGGTTAGGGTCATGTTGAAGCACTTCCCACCTAGAATTCAGGAGGCAGCTTGTATGCAGAAGGTAAGGACGGTAGAAGAGTTGGAAGAGCTTCTTACGAGCTTTGACGTTTTAGGCAAGCAGCACATGGAGAGGCCAGAGGTCAAACAGGAATTTAGGGGCAATAGGGGGAATAATCAGGAGTTTAATAGGGGTAGATTTAATCAGGAGCAAAGAGATTATCAGCAGAGGCAGGAAAACTATCAGAGAGGTGGGGGGCGTCAGGATAATTCACAGCGACAGGAAGGTAACTATCAGAGAGGTGGGGGGCGTCAGGAAGGTGGTAACGAAAGAGTACAGGTGAACCAGAGGAGACAAGAACAAGGTGGTCAAGGAGCTTTAAACTCCGAACGGGCTGTGCAGGGAGGTCAGTCAGGCAGTCCGTAAGAAATGAAGTCAAGCAGTGTGTTATTGTGGGTGAGGAGGATTTTATGCCTATGAGTCGGGAGGATCTGCTAGCTGACCAGCAGGAGTTCTCATGTATCGGGGAGAAGGAGGCTTTTATGTCAACTGTTGAGTTGAGCATACTAGGTAAGAGAGTGCAGGCATTGGTGGATTCGGGGAGTGAGAGAAGTGTCATCAGTAAGGGATTTTATGATACTTTAATCAAGGACGGTGGTAAGTTGGAAGAAATTCCAGTTAAGTCGACATATGTGGTAACTGCTGTTGGTAATAAATCCCAAAGAGTGGGAAAGCAGGTATTGTTGCCCATGAGGTTTGGTAATGAAGTTGACCACAAGACTTGCTTGGTAATTCCTAACCTAATTTATGAAATGATTTTGGGGATAGACTGGCTTAACGAGCATAGTGCTGTTATTGATTTTGACCGGGGTGTCATCAACTTTGTGAGGGGGAATATAAGCCAGGAGATGGGAATGAAATGCAAGAGTGTAGATAAGACAGTAAAGGCATGTGTTACTGAGGTCACTGTAGGGGATATGGCAGAAGGTAAGGCTGACGATGAGGAGGAAGTTGTGGATTTATGTCACATTGCTGTGGAGGGTGATAAGTGTGATCAACTCCAGCAGGCTGTGGATAAGAGTGGTTTAAGTGTTGAGGAGAGGGATAAGTTGTTAGAGGTTTTAGAGCTAAACCAAGAAGTTTTCAGTGACAAGCCAGGGCTAACACATGTCTATACGCATCAGTTCGAAATTGTAGATCATTCTCCATTTTCAGGACCCAAGTACCCGATACCTCACAAATTTGCTGATGCTGTGGAGAAAGAAATAGGCATTATGCTGAATCAGGGTATTATTGAGCCTTCAACTAGTGCATATCTGAATCCCTTAGTTGTGGTTGGGAAGAGTGATGGCTCGGTCAGGTTGTGTATTGATGCCAGGCAGCTCAATTGTAGGATATCTGGGGACCAACAGAGGCCAGAATGTGTTGAGGAACTGGTTCAGAAATTCAATGGTAAGCAATGGTTTTCCACTATGGATCTGAGTGCATCATTTTGGCAGGTACCGTTGAGAGAACAGGACAGGAAGTTGACTGCGTTTAGCTTTAAGAGTGGTTTGTACCAATTCAGGGTCGTTCCTTTCGGAACAAAGACCAGCAGTTCAGCGTTGATTAGGGCCTTAAATCTAGTGTTAGGGAGGGACACACACGAGTTTGTGACAATGTACATAGATGATTTAATTGTTGCATCTTACACATTAAAGGAACACCTGGATCACTTAGACATTGTTTTGGGGAAATTAAGGGACGGGGGATTTACAATTAAACTTAAGAAGTCTCTGTTTTGCACAACATCAATCACATTTTTAGGGCATACTATCACAACACAAGGGGTGTCTCCCGAACAGTCACGATTAGACAAGATTCACAACACTGCTACACCACGTAACGCCAAACAATTGAGGTCAATATTAAGGGTTTTCAATTATTTTCGTAGATTCGTAGTTAAATATTCCTGTCTTGTAGAACCGTTTAGGGAATTGCTGAAGCAGGGTACTAAGTGGGTATGGACCCAGGTGCACGATGAGGCTTTTAAGGAGTTGAAGAGAGGCTTTGTAGAGACTGTCATGCTTAGGTATCCTCGTCTGGATTGTCCCTACATTTTGATGACTGATGCGAGCATGCAAGGCATCTCAGGCATTTTGTGTCAGGAGGATAGTGAGGGCAATCTAGGGATTGTCTCATTAGCAAGCAGAGGGCTAAGCATGGCGGAGAAGAGATATACAATTACTGAAATAGAGATGTTAGCAATCGTATACTCTCTAGGGAAGTTTAGGAGTTATGTGTTGGGCAGTAAGTTGCAGATACTGACTGACCATCATGCATTACTTTTTATTGGATCCTGCAAGCTCACTTCGAACAGGATGTCAAGGTGGATATTGGCTATAAGTGAATATAACTTTGAGGTAAGGCATATTAAGGGTACTGAGAACATTGTGGCTGACTTCATGAGTAGAAACATTGGGGGTGATGAGGGTCATCAGGTACTGGAGGTACAGGAAGGTGTTGTTATCTGCGTAACCAAGGTAAGCGAGTGTGATTATGAGATACGCTGCTTAAGGAATCTGCTTGTAGAGCAGGAGAAGGATGAGGTCTTAGGTGATATCTTGACTCAGTTGAGAGGTATGGATGTGGATAGTAGAATTAAGGTTGGAAAGTATTGGTACAAGTTGGAGTGTGGTTTCTTGGCTAGGCTGTGCCATGAAGGTGCCTGGAGAGTGTGTGTGCCAAGCTCATTGCAGGTAACGATGATTTGGTATCATCACAAGGCTTTAGGGCATTTTGGATCAAGCAAGGTTCTTTTTGCTGTTCAGCAGCATTTCATTTGGAAGAACATGGGAAGGCAGATTAGGAAAGTTCTGGCAAGTTGTGACTCGTGTCAACGGTGTAAATGCCCAACGAGGTTTCTTGAGGGACCTCGGCAAATGGTGATCACAGAAAAACCAAGGGATTTACTCTGTGTCGATCTGTATGGTCCATTGGTTAAAGCTCAGTTTGGATATCAGTATATCTTCGTGGTTGTTGACGCATTCAGTAAACTCGTCAAACTGTATCCCCTGAGAAAAGCGACCGGGAAGGGTTGTGTCCTACAGATCACTGATAAGTATGTACCTGAGTTTGGGGTGCCTCTCAGGATACTATCAGACCACGGTAGTCAATTCACCTCAAAGATCTGGAAAACCAAGTTGAGTGAATTGGGTATCAAGCACATATTCTCATCTATTCGATATCCTCAAGGGAATTTGTCCGAACGAGTTATGAGAGAATTAGGGAGAGTATTTCGCACCTATGTGAGCAATCGCCACAATGCGTGGTTCTCCAAGTTAGGAGATATTGAACGATGGTTCAATAGTACGTTCCATGAGAGTGTAAAATGCACTCCCTATGAAATTCAGTATGGTAGGAAGCCTACCAATGAGCTTGCTAGAATGCTAGGTTTGGTCACGGGAGAGGAGATTGGGAAGGATGTTTGTATCCAGCTGGCTAGGGACAACTTAATCAAGGCAGGGAATAAGCGTAGGCGCCAGCAGAAGCGGGTAAAGTTTGTTTCTTTTGAAGTAGGCGATCAGGTGCTTCTGAGGGTTCCATATCCGTCTTCAGCTGTAGATAAGGAGATAGGGAAGTTTTTTCATCTATTTCAGGGGCCTTTTAAGGTGGTTAAACGTATTGGTGAGTGTGCCTATAGTTTAACGGACCAGGATGGTAAGTCTGTCAGTACACATAATATTAGGAATCTCCGTAGATATCACTCTGTAAAATAATATGGCATGGACTCTTAGAGAATCAGTCAACATAACGTGATGGCATGACAAAACTCAAGAGATGTGACGAAGAATGCTAACCAGCAAAGTGGCATCGAGTGTTAGATGGATAGATGGTATGATAAGGCCTGTGCAGGCAAATACCATGGCTTGTGAAGCGATAGGGTCTCATGATGAGACGAAGAAAATGAAGTGGTAGACCTAAGACACTTGAGAGAAATCAGTGAGGCTAGGAAATGGACACAATAAGACATTCGAGAGAGTGAGAATGTGTGAAAATTTGACAAGTGTGTATGTATATATGTCTTCCAGGGTTTATTTATGTAATAGTGTAATTCTTTGTGTTTTCAGTGCGTTGCTTGTTTGAGTGTTTGTGATCCACACTTGTTTCACCCGTGTGAATCACATGGGGGCGTATTGTGACTGTTCCGGTCACAATGTTCCCAAACCCTTATTTGGTTGACTGCAAGAGAAGTCAGGTTAGGGTAATTTGTTCATACCATTTCTTTTCTTGTTCATCATCATCATTTAGGTTGTAGAATTTCATTTTATTTAGTGTATATATATCTTGTGTATCTCGGGGACTCAGTCAGGAATATTTCATTTAATTTGTATGGGAGATGTCAGTATACAAGACAGCGGATTGTGTAGGTAAGCTTCAAGATGTTGCAACAGCAGGAAACTCTAGGCCAAATTTAGATTGGGCCGAGAATAACTTCCCTTGTCTTGAAGAAAGCTTTGTGTAAATTGTGTAAGGTTCTGACGTCAGAGAAGAGTTTCGCGCCACGAGTTGTAAGAAATATACATGGGTTCGAGATTATTGGTGTATTTTGTATGGGTTGGAGGGTATCATGACCCTGGCGGAGAAAGACGAAAACATGTGTTTACAAGATGAGAGGTGGGATGTTCGTGTATAGCGGGGCTTCACTTCTATTGTAGCGTCTGATTGGAAAGGTCGCGTTCTCGTAATTTGGCGTAGGCCTATTTGGAGAAACAGTTTTGTTGAAAGCATGGCTTGTGAATGTACTCGAAACGGCTACATATCACAACGATGTTATCTCTGTTAGCACAATTCAAGTTGGGTACGGAAGCACATTCATTTCTCTCGCAGAGATGTGGCTATGTAAACCAGTAAACATCTCTAACCTCAAACCACGTGTGGAAAATCTTAGAAATGCTGGGGAGAACTGATCTATCGAGCATGTCTCGTAGATTATCTGCTAGATCGTCGATGAGTGAGTAACAAACATCTTTATATTCCAACATTCATTTTGGGTCACATGTTTTCGTCATTGCCGAGGAGAGAAGATAGTAAACCATAGTCTGTTCGACGAGAGTCCCCGCCATATGTTTAAAGTTGATATTAATACACATATTTTGAAGGTTATAATTAGTTTTCTTTATAGGGAATTACACCTAATAGTTGAACGCCCAAATGATACCAGTTAGGTTGACCAAATGTGTGTCCAACACTCCACGACCCTGCCATTTCAATTGTGTGGTATATGATGAAGTACTTCCGATCAAAAATAGGAGGATGATTTTGGGAAGTTTTAAATCAGTCGCCCAAGAAGGGCTGGTAAAAAGGCCAGGCAATTGACAATTCTTTTGGTTTTAAACCTTTTATACGTACTAAAATCTTCGTAAGATTTTGAAATAGCTAAGATTAATAAATAGAAACTTTAAAGATAATTGACGTAATTAAGGTTAAACAATAAATCAAGTACAAGATGTGTACTTTAAGGATTTCTAGATAGGTATCTTAGAAATATGAACAAATAACAACTTCGAAAGTAACAACAAGATAAACAGGAAGAAATGAAATAGAAGTTTCTATAACTTCTTGTATTAATACAGAGCTACATTTGGCGATTATACAAATAGGGCAGGTCACTTATTGTGAAACCTGAAGAGAAAAATTGAAAGGAAGTTTCTAGAACTCCTATGTGGGTAGGGATCACGAGAAAAATAGGGCAAATTTCCCTTTCGTGAAACCTAGAGATAACTCACTTTTGAGTAAAAAAGAATAGGATTCCCTCATTAGAAGGGAGAAACAATATAATTTAAGGCGTGTACTAGACACGAAGTTTTACAGACATTAATTCGTTATACGTGGAGCAAGTAAGGGAGGGCACTTATTGAGAGTGACACCTCATTGAAAAAAGACCTCAAGTAACAATTTTATTATTTTGGTTTGTTAGTAAAGGGTTTGGAAAAGATGAAATGGGATTGTGGAAGAGTGTTCATGGCCGTATTTATTGTACTCGGACGAGCGCGACGCGGATGAAAAGTTGAACATGCACTGTTTTCACTATATTCTGTTGATATAGTTGAAAAGTTCACTGTAGTAGCACAAAAAGTTGATGGCAAAGAGAGTTATTGCAATGGTGGAAAATAACTAGTTACACTAGATTTGCGAGAGTCTATTGCTTGAAAAACTTGTAGGTTATAGTTGAATGCACCAGAAAAATCCCAACGGAGGAAGAAAAATTAGACATTGATTAGCAGTTCATAAGGAAGATTCCTTAGTTTGAAAAAGTATTCCCATATGTGAGTGGAAAGTACTAGAAGGTTTAACTCGTAGGTAAATTGTTCGGCATGGAAAATTCCAGAACAATCATGACTGAAGAATAGGGCAAAAGTTAGTCCAGCGATGGAACGAGCTAAGTATTTTATAGACAGAGGGTAATTTAATGGTGTCCCACGTTGTGAGAAAATCTCTCATTTAATAAGCATTAGAAATGCTGCTTCATGTTATGATTGGCTTAAATAGACAAAAGCCCAACATAGAAAATCCCGCGAAGGTTGAATATTGCCCCACATAAGAAATCTCACACTGCCTATAAAATGATTATTAAAAAGCATGTAGCTATTTAAAAACAATTAAAATAAGTTGAAGAACGTTGAAGTAGTACTTAGCTCATTTTTGATGAACGGCGAATCCTTAGGTGACCGTTAGTCAGGAATTCACAACATGGCGAAGATTTGAAAGTTTGTCTCTCGAGGTGAGGAGACGAGCTTTAGTAAAACTCTGACTGACTAGTTTCACTTCAGACGCACAAGTGAGAACAGCTCAACGGAGCGCGGAGAGACCAGGGAAGGGAAAAAGGTGGGGGTAGGAGACAAAAGAAATACATATAAGAAACGCCAACATAACAGAAGTAAATTTTCTTGATGAAATGGTCTTCAAAGAGTTGATAGAAGGCGTCACTAGCGCAGCTTGGTGGGTGAAAAAGTAGACGAAGTTCTCTTGATCACGGAGATGATAGCTGGCGATTGCGACGAGATCTGGTGGCTAGATTGGTAAGGAAGTCCTCTTGTGCAGGGAAAATTGAGGAACTTCAGAGATTCGCTGCTAGATGACGCTAGGTGGGTCATGGAAGATTTATATCTAGAACAGACTTACAGGTAGTGTAAGAAACATATACCAACAAAGAGAAATCAGGAGATCACTGTTGGTGTTTGAGAAAAAAGGAAGTGATGAACTAAAGCAAAGAGACGCAAAAGCATACTCTGTCTTACCGTGTATTCCAAAGAATACACCAGTTACGCCTATGGGTTTTACGTCTCTTTTAACTACTGTGTCTTTTAGAGACGCCGGTGTGCCGGAATTGTGCCCCTAAGGGGATCTGTAACGTGCCAGTAAATCTACTGACACGGCTCCCTCACATTTGCGCACTCTCAAATACCAACTGACTGCAAATTATTTTCAAGTCAGCATTTTAGGCATCTCACCCTGAATGTTTGGGTAAGTTGCCAAAAATATAGGCCTAAGATTCCTGTTCTATCAACTAAAATTATTAATATGCCCAAAATCGTTTTACTATTAACAATATGCTAATTAATGATTTAATTATTAGCAAAATGTATTAAATCCATCAATGGTTAGTCACTATATGCTACACAGTGGCCACAACAATCTTCTTCGTCAGTACATGATTCATTCAGCCATTTGTATTGCTTTCGCGATCACAATCACCCCTGTTAGATGACCTTGCATAGAATTATTTCTCACGAATAATTAATTCAATTGAGAATCGGGCCCAGTGGCATCTTTCCAAGCGTCGGGGTGAGATGCCTACTAGACATTATAGTCTCCATTAGAAGTTTGAACAAATGTGGTGGTCACCGACAACATGCATCTCAAAACATCCTATATACGATACACTAACTGATTATCAGAACTTTTAACTCAAAAAGTTTAATAATGTACATTTTATAAATGATTGACACTATTTACTGGTTCAATTTTGTACATTTACATCAGTTCTTAATTTCCTCAACAAACAATAACATACTCGTACAAGGACGCTAGCCGACTCTACCCGCACAACGCACTGGCGCAAAGAACACCACAGCAATGCGAGTGATGCGATCTCTTGACAGCTTCAGAAACTATAACAAAATAGGCGACTTTCCCCGATTGCCATCTTCCCCATGTCCACTCTATATTTTCATTCCGTGAGGAAGAAATATGGCTTATCGAATCAACATACACTAAGAACAGGAGATTGGTTTGCGTTTTCATACATATAAATACCTTAGGGCTATTCTACGAACATAACAGGTTAAAATCCATTTTATCCTAAGGGGCCTAGTCATAACACTTCAGGAAAGTCTCAAAGAAACGACTTGTTGTTAATTCAATTTAAGGGCTTGGGACATCTTGGTCATCAATCCCGTGTAGTTAGAAGTGCGTGCGTTGCAATTGTCTGATAACCTGCATTAATATGATGACTGTAGTAATGTGTGTAACTGTATTAGGGAGAGGGATGAGATAGATGTCCTGGGACTTGAAATAAGGTAGGCTACTATCCCGGAACTGGCCTGAAAGGAATGCGGGAAAACCCGGTGATAAACCACTATGGATGCCTGCTGTCATGGTCGGGATTTCAACCTCCAATCTCCGAACTAGCTGCAGATGCCCACGCGGTCGTGGTGTACGATTTAACGAGCACGGCTACGGCGCGCGACGAAGAAATGGCTCGAATGCTTTCGGATGTCAAGTCAAGTCAAATAGGCCTATAGGATGCTGCATTTTTATGACTATTATTACTACTTCCAGATTCCCTTAGTTCCCGCTCCACGACTGAGTATAACTTTTACAGTTTTAAAACCATTCAACAATGACCTTCAAATGTAACAGATGATGTAGGTTCGAATAGCTTTGACTGCATTTATTTAATATTCGTTCGTGTTCATTTTTAGCAAAATGAATAATTGGAATAGTAGTAGGCTACTTTTCCTTATTAACTCCTGGTTTGTTCTTGGGAGACGGGCAGGGCACCTAGTAGTAGTAGTTGATGTTGTTTAATTTAAGGGGCTTGGACATCGTGGTCATTTAGCCTCATGTACTTGGGTGTGTGTAGATTTTGGCTGAAAACGTGTGTTAATGTGGTGTGTGCAGTAGTAATAGTAGTAGACTAGTAGAAGTAGTAATGTCTGTGTGTGTATTTGTAATTCAGATGAGGATTGGAAAGGAGCCGACATAAGTCTTAAGTTAGGAACAATCCCGGCATTTGCCTGGAGTGGAAGTGGGAAACCACGGAACACCACTTCCAGGATGGGTGAGGTGCGAATCGAACCCTCCTCTTCTCAGTTTTGCCTCACAAGACTGAGTGTACCCCGTTCCAACCCTCAGACCAGAATTAAATCTAGTAGTGGTTGTCCTGTAAATGTGAACTATAACAGGCACTAGCCTTCATAGTCTATGCCCAAGACGGTTATTTGTAGCTGTGAAGGCCTGTGGAAGATGAACTACAGTGGTACGGGGAAGGTGACGAATGATGAAACTCGACTTCGGTAGTCTAGGGGGCACGATGTTATAGCCTTGTGGACACAATAGAGATCTTCAAAGGCTAAGGGCAGTAAAATCAAACAGCCCGATATTACAGTAGGAAGTCCCTTCACCGGGCTTTCATAAACCACAGTCAATAATCTCTATTAAATAAATATTAACAAGGAGATGCACGGAAGAAAGAGTTGCGGCCACCGTGGCCAGACATTATCGTCGTTTAAAAAGCAATACTGATATTAGTTCATTGCAGTGGCGGCCGGTAATAATTTTGCAGTGTTCACAACGATCAGATTCATTCAAGAAAAACAATTAATACCGTAATAATATTGTTAGTAATAAAAGACACGGATAGTCAGTCTGAAAGACTGGACTTTATATCATTTTAAATGCTAGCAGCCAAGTACCAAGAAGGCAGTGCGAGAACAGAGTTTCAAGATTCTATTTTGTTTCTTCACGGGCTACTTGATTGTTCTCGAATCATGTTCCCTGCCCAGTACAGAACCTAGGACTATGTGTTCCAATGAGTTTGGTTTCTAAATTATACTATTATTATTATCCTCTCATTGGGAACCTAGCCTGTTGAAACCTGTTGACATACCATTTATGAAAGCGCCTCTCCAAGTCATAAAGTTAAAAGCCAAATCTTGTAATCCCTCGTTTCCTTTACAAGCATTAACCATTTAAAAACAAGATATCCCAGTCAGATAATCTAAAACAAGCTGTCTCCATTTAAAGACATGGAAACCTCCAGTAAACAGCTCTCTTTCATAAGAAAACCTTGAGAGTCATTTATGACGGAGTTCTGAAGTTTCTAGAAGGAATTTTAACTAACCTTCAATATTTTACGCATCATTATTTTCTCCCACTCAGAGAGACAACTCCCTCCTAAACGAAGTAAACTTCTGATTGGCTAGTCCTTCAGAGAAACTCTCAACCCCCACTATGGATCATCCAGTATTTAACTTGGTGCACAAGGGCAGCTCTTCCTCTCTTCTTCGCTTGTAACTTTGAGTAATGTAACTCTGTTTAACAAGACTGCCAAGCAGTCAGGCTACATGCCTTGTATATAAATTAATTGTGAATATATTACTTGTCGGTGGACTTATAATAAATAACATTCATTTGGGAATCTTCGTGTTCAGTTGATTCAAGAAATACCAGTCTCGAGGAGAACCTGAGTGGACAATGTTCTAACTGCTGTCCCGCTTGGAAGCTGAGAAAAGGGATCTACATATTTAATTAAAGACCCTTTCGGGACGACAAACTTAATTCTCGCACTGCCTTCTTGGTACTCGGCTGCTACATCGTACTATGACGTCACACACCTCAGTGCATTCTCGGTACATTTCGTCCTGTCACCGTAATGTAACGCCAGACCTCAGCGTAACGACGAAGTCGACAAGATCATTAAAAATGATAAAAGCTGTACGTTTCCTGCTATATGTTTAGGAATTCATAATTTTGTTCTTCAATAATTCAGGAAATCTTATAGTAAGTTACTGTGAGCTGTCTGAGAAAGCGGAGCGCGCTAACTGTTTGGAGCATTCGTCCGTTTAGTCGTTGCCAGGCCCGAGCACCGACCAGATCTCAATAGTGATGGGTATAGCAAAGATGCTAGAACGAGTAAGTCCTATCCCAACAGTTCACTTGGCTGGTCGTTGCCCGCTGATTGCAACAAGGGAGCCATAGCACGGACGGAGACATCCGAAATGCTCCGTCAACTAACGATGTAATTTGCGCGTACTTGTGACATTCGTGGTTCTTTCTCGCCCTCTTATATAACGTAGGCTATGTTGTTTTGTTCTCGTGAAGGTTTTCATGTAGACTAACTTATAATCCATTTAATCCGATGACAATGTGATGTTCTCTGAAATGCGGCATTCATGATGAATGAGGTACGTCCGTTTTACCGCGCAATTGAATACAGTTTTCTCTGATATCAAACAGTCTTTTATGTTCGACCCTGACTATTATATGTCAGAAAACTGTACTATAATGAGGCTCATTATAACACTACTTTTCATTTTGAAACAGTTTCTCCCACCAATCAGAGCTCATGAAACAGTTCTTTGACCAATTAGATAATTTGATGCGCTGAGTTCCACGGCCTTCTAATTTAAATATCACTGCCTGACCTAGTGTCATAGTAGGGTAATTGAGGAGGCCATGGTCAAATACAAGGCATTCTCTGCGTCCCATGCGCTGTGTTCAGTACATAAAACTGGCGAAATCTCGACAGATATTTATGAATATTTATGTTGGAACATAAAATAGTTATAATAGGGCCTAATTATCGTCGAACAAAAACAGTCGTATGCAACTCGCCTATATTGGTAATTAAGACACTCGTATGTAAATTATAAAACTCGCATACGCTCGTTTTATAAACATAATCTTAATTATTGCCATTATAGGCTCGTTGCATAATGTACTATTACCCTACCTTACTGAAAATAGTGCAACACCCTGAACAATAATCCGCCAGCCTCCACTGGTTCATTGCCCAATGTTGATCCCGCTTGTAAAAGTTACGTGCTTCTATTCCGTAAAGAAAGGATCAAGGCTGGGTAACTAACCATTCGTCCCTGCACCTGAAAAATTCGTATTGTGACAATGTTGTTCCCTTGCATACTTTGCCTTGAAACCGGATTTGCCTTCAGTCCTGCAAAACAATCTCGTAAGGTTTATTTTTCTGTGTTCATTCGTGTGTTGTAGAGAAAAGTAATTAAAGTGAACTGCATCCGAGGCCATACGAAATTATTATTATTGATCAAATAACTATGATAAATTAGATTGTCTCCCTCCAATTCTTATCGGAAATGTGTTAACATTTTTGTTCAACATTTCAAATTAGATAATACATTTTCAAGTAAACGGTCTAACTATGGTACTAGTGAATGGACTATGTATGTGGTATTGGTTCATCAACTTACCAAGAGACCAGTTAAATATGTACAATATCAGCAGATATGTACCTTTTCACAAATAATAATAACAATAATAATAATAATAATAATAATAATAATAATAATATCGTATGGCCTCGGGTGCTGGGTGCAAGCTTTGTTAATTGACACCCAGAGGGTAGCTTGCATGTCGAATTTCGTCGTTCCTTTGAACGCTTTGAAAGTCAAGGAGGTTAGGTATCTAAGCTCCTTGACACTACAGCGCTTTCTAGTAGAGAATGGAGGAACTTAGTGTTGGCGGAATATCCCGAGATTAATTTTGCCATGGAACACGGCCTACTGAATTCAAATGTTTTTTTTTTAACATGCCAACAACGTATGACCTCCATGTCGTGAATTTTGTCGCCTTTCAAAAATCACTTACCACGGTCAGGGGCGAACCTGCAATCTTGGGGTTGGTAATCCGACACGGTAACAACTCACCCAGCGTGGCAAGCTTTTCACAAATGAATAAACATAAGTAGAACCCCACTTAACTGAACTTCGCTTAACCGAAATGTTCTGACAAAAATAAAAATAAAATGTGCAAGTCCAGCGACCCTTCTCCATTCATATTGCATCAGTAACTCTTTGTAATTCCTGGAGCAAACTGTATGAAGGTATACTTTCGGAGGATGAGGAAAATTATGACAATCTGCAAGAGGTGGTGAAACAAATTCCAGGATGTGAGTATGTTAACCAGTTTGAGGTGGACGAGTGGTTACAAACTCTTGATCTAACAGACCAAGAAATTGTGGATTCCGTGTTACTGCCAAGGGTTGAAGCTGACTACTCCGACCTTGACAATAGCAGTTCTGAGAACCGAGTTACAGCAGACGATGGATTTGGAGGTAAGATTGATTTTAAAATTCTATTAAAATACCACATGCTTAATTAATAAAATTACTGTATATTCAGTTCAGTAGTAACAAAATAAATTGTTTCATTATTTCAGATTGCTTTGCACTTGTTGAACAAAGCAATGAATGAATTTACACCAGCTGATGTAGGCCTATTGTTGATTAAACGGTGGCGCGACATAGCTGCACGACAGTGCTGCACCATGAAAATTCAGAAGAAAATCACTGATTTTATATAATCAGTGACATTATGTAAGCATGTTAATGTTAATATGCAGTATGCACCTTTGCTTAACAGAGTTTATGCATTTTTGTTTCGACATTTAACTTCCGAAAATATTTACCATGTGTTATCTGAAAAAAAAAAACGCGTCAACCGAAGAGGTTCCGCCCACTTCATTTCGGATAAACGGGGTTCTACTGTACTGTAATATAGGCTCCCAGGTGAATAAGCTGGCCCTTATAATATTATTTTATGCAGCCCAACTAACGCGTGTTGTCAGGAAATTTGATATTTCTCTGCTTGCATTCCGTATGTTACTAATGCACTGCAACCATATCCTACAAACGATACTGATACTGCAAACGATACTGTTTCCCTCGATGTGACTACAGACTAATACGAGGAAAATATAATAGTGTTCAGTATCGTTTGCAGGATATGCTTGTAGTGCATTAGTACCATACGGGATGCAAGCAGAGAAATATCGACTTTCCTGATAATAACGCTAGTTGGGCTGCATAAAACAATATTACTACCGGCAGCTGATTCACCTGGTAAAATTTACGATACCTTCATTAGAAAATAGGAGTAGGCTTACATAATCTCGGTGTTCCACCCCTTAAAACAATCTCCATTACAACTACCAGGATAAAAATGTACGTGATAGAATATACAGAGCGTCCGTAAAGTCTCTCCGCAGCGGCGAGCTACGCGGGTCGCGCCTTGCGGGACGTGTAGTAGGTTAGTAATTGCAACAATTACATTGTACGGACCATGCGGAGAGAATAGCGTATCGTGAATGGTTACAGCGATTTCATCTAGTATTTGACAAGGTGGCTTTTATAATTTGAGATTAATATCAGTCAACACGGATAATAAATACCATCTTCATAATAGTTAATGTCTATGCACTTTCAGCGATTTCTAAATTGACATGGAGTTAATGTTTTAGATTGAACCTTTTCAACTGATGTGATGAGGCTTGGTTTCACCTATCAGGCTTCATTAATGCCAAAAATTCACGATTTTGGTCCTCGGAAAATCCACATGCCTTAACAGAAATGCCATTGAATGCCCAGAAAATCGGAGTGTGGATTGCCATATCACAAGTGCAAATTATAGGACCGATCATTTTCAATACTACCGTCACATCCGACGTCTATTGCTTCCAGATAATTTATCCATTTATTGCTCTGCTGCATGACAAAGAGATCGATCATTCATTTTTCCAACAAGACAACGCAACTGTTCATACGACACACCAGTCCCTACGACTTTCAGTTAGAGGCAGAGTAGGCTAATTACGAAGTGCCATTGGATAATGACTATCATAATAGCACATCTTACGAAGCTTCTCTTCGATCGCTTGAATACGATACAAGAAATAAAAATAAGGTTTTAAACGTTTGAATTGGCACCATCGTGAATTTTTGAAGAAAATATTAACATCTACAAATGCTTAACTTATATACTAAACTCGATATACAGACTCGCTGGGCCACGTTCCACTTCTATGGAGTGATAAGAACGAGAAAATAGTCATTGTAAATATTTGAAGATCACCTTACTTGTACTTACTGAAGTAAGCCACATCTATTTAATTATAATAATTTTTCCACGTCTATAATTTTATAATTATATAATTTCAAGATGGCGGCTGCGCATAATATTTAATCTCACATAGTCATCACGTTCTTAATAATATCATTGTGTTAAATATCAGCCGTTATGCGAAATGCTTCAGGATATGTTTCATTAAAGCCTGCCTTTTAAACTGTAGAGCTCACAAACCTCGCAGCGGCTGTCCAGACCAACCATCTTCCTCGTGAGCTAAGGGTTCATGTACCATGTCCACCCACACAATCCATCCCTCTTGTGAGCTCAGGGTTCATGTACCATGTCCACCCCCCTAGTGAGCTAAGGGCTCGTGGAACATGTCCGCTCCATCCCTATCGTGAGCTGAGGGCTCGCGAACCACATAGTGCCTGTCCACACGATCCATCCCTCTTGTGAGCGCTACACAGACTGGGGAACATAAACTCAACACCCCTCTCTTCCCTTCCCACCGCCCTCAGTGAGGCAGGATGCGCTCACTGGCAGTCGTAAACACCTTATCTTCGCTCGTAATTCCAGTATTTTCACCATTTCCTTTTCATAGGTTGAGTCTCGGTGTGGAGCGAGAGCGGTAGCTTCCTTCACACCCAATCACACTCCATAGAAAAAAATATAAACTGGCCCCCTTTATACCATTCTCCACAAAACAAAACAGCATTCCCTCACTTTATCCGTCAGCCGTTCTAATAAACTGGCGTGTCTATAAAAAGCCCTCTTTTCCTATCGGGAGTGTGTCTTTATGTGAGGCTAAATTCCTAACATCCACATTTATAGGCACTTGAACAAGCCATGTGGCTTGTGTGCGCCCTTTATCTACCCAGGAAATTAACAAAACAGAATGCGCTCTTGCATGTCATATAATCTGCGCGTCAGAGCATTAATTCAGCCGACATCACACTTCACAATGGCTGCCTTTACTCCCGAACATAAATGATGTGGCAGAGGAAACTCTTTAAAAATGTCTTCTCCCATTGTGAAACCCACTAATCTAATTAATGTTTTGGATATGACCCCATACCCCTTTGTGGTTATATGAAAGTTTATATTAAACCTGGAATAAAACTCTTCAATTAATAAAAGAATACATAAGCAGGGATTTCTAAAGGTGAGATAAATTTTAAAATCTCGCTGCGTTGGGAAAATCAGAAAGGATTGCAATTTCCAGATAGTTCTATAGGGGAGACTGCAAACTCCGCGACTCGGCTAATTCCGCAGTACTTGAAATGTAGCCTACCTTTTCTGCAGATCAGAGGCAGTTTTATTTGGGGGGGGGGGGGGGAGGAGGGCTACCCGGGGGTTTGGGGGCATAGAATAGCCTCCAAATGAAAGGGGGTCCGGTGATCCTTCTCGGAAAACTTTTGTATAATTTGTTACAAAATGATGAGTTTTAAGACTATCTGGCATCACTTTATCAACTAATTTTGTTGTCATGTTTCATGTTGGTTAACGTCAAACATGACTAAAACAATTTTATGTTATCTTTTATTAATAAAATCATCATGCTCAATCTATAGTATTTAGACTAGCAGAAGTACCCATTCTTCGAATGGTCTTCGGTATTAATAACCAGACGTAATCAATTGAGCTACTGAAACTAAATTTACCTAACGTGTACTTCCTGACGTGAAAATAAAATTGAAAACCTCGTAGACGAAACGCAATACACGTCACATAAATACTGTCCTTTACTCTTATGTCAAGTCCCCATCCAGAGGAAGACCCCTTTAATAAATTATAAAGGCTTGTGGTGCATGAAAATTCAGGTTTTTTAGACTACAATGGTCCAAATTCCTAAAAGAAAAAAAAAAACTATTTCAATTTAGGAATTTTTAAAAATAATGTTGCTGTCTGGAGATACAATAGACCTCCTGTAAGACATATCGCACGTTTAAGTCGTGTGAAAAAATCTAGGGTGCCCCTTGACCCCCTTAAGCGCATTGATGAATTTTACAGTTTTACTTGTATCCGTGATAACCTTATAGCCATTTGCAAACTTTCACAGAAATTTAATAAATGGAGTGGCATTACCTCTTGCAGAAATAGATGGAAGGTTGGATGTCATCTTTTGAGATACTGTTGTCATGGTTACGGGCTTGCATTCCTTATTTATTAAATGAAATTAGTTTTCTGGGAATATCTCAGAAACTGTTGGTTTTAGAGCCTTAAAATGTAGTTTTCGGGGACCCTTTACGGCTATTAAGGGGCCCCGAGATTTGTTTCTGACATCAAGGGGCTGAAAATAAGCTTTGTCTCGTCGTTGTAGGCCGTAGTATAATAATAATAATAATAATATAACAGTATAGGGATAGGGATATAATAGACCTTCCGTACCACACCCGCACGTGTAAATCGCGTGAAAAAATCTAGAGTAGGCCTACCCCTTGACCCCCTTCAGCGCATTATAGTCTATGTATTGAAAAGTTTTACAGCTTAATTTGGTTCCGATATAATCTTATAGCCGTTAGCAAACTATCTCAGTAATGTAATAAATGGAATTGTATTGCGTCTTACAGCAATAGATGGACCTGTGAGATTCTGTTGTCATGGTTACCGGCTTGCATTATTTCGTTATTGTATTAAATGAAACTAGAAGACCCGTGCTGCTCCGCAGCATTCACTTCAACAATCCTACAGCGCTTCTGTCCATATGACATTTGCATGTGTTCATGCTAGTGACCTGAACAGACATTTACGGTGCCGTCGCTTTTGGGTAAATGATGAAGTAGACTTATGAGATCAAATGTCCTCTGTGTGTGTGTGCCACTATTTACCCAGCGTAAGCTTAAAAGGCGCACGGACGTCAGGTTCCAGACACTATTCTGAAAAGCCGAGGTGAACAGCTAACTCCAAACACATAATCTACACTCTTCTCTGAAGTACGTGAGTTGGCCACCACGGGACCCCAGCTGAGTCCGGCATTGCTTCCACTTACTTGTGCCGGGCTCCTCGCCGTCTTTTTTCCTGTCGACATCCCTTGGTCAACTCTTGTTCTTTTCCGACCCCGACGGTATTAGGGTATCCGAGGCCTAGGGAGCCTTTCACATTCCTGCCTTAATGGGCCCCTGTCTCATCTTTCCTGATCCATCCTTCTTCGAGGGCTTAGACCTCTTGTTTTCTTTTCATTATATTTCCTTTTCTCTTTAAGATCCCGCACTGTTTTTGTTAATTGGCTCCCGTCTATCTAAATTCCATTTAGCGATTTCTTTTGTATCCACACTCCATTTTGTAGATGTTTTCAGTCTACGTTGCATTTTGTAAGTCTTTTCGATCTACAGTAAATTGCATTTTGCTAGTGTTTTCAACCTCGATTGCATTTTGTAAGGATCGACAATCTAAATTGCCTTTTAGTAAGTCATTCAATATAGCCTAGGGGATGGGACTTTTGTGAGTATTTGGAATTTCAATTGCATTTTGTATTTTCAACCTAAACCGCTTTTTGCACGTATTTTGAATCTAAATTGCATTTTGTATGGTGGTCATTTTGCAGGGATTTTGATTCTCAATTGCATTTTGTGGGTATTTTGAATCAAAATTACATTTTGTAAGTATTTTCAATCTAAATTGCATACTGTAAGTATTTGTCCATCCAATTGAGTAGTTTGAATCTACCATGCATTTTGTAAGCATTTTCAATTTCAATTGCGTTTTGTAAGTATTTTGAATTTCAATTGCACTTTGTGATTTTTTGGAATCTGAAATGCGCTTTTTTTCAATCTAAATTGCATTGTGTATTTTCAATTTCAATTGCATTTTGTAAGTATTTTGAACCTCAATTGCATTCTGTACGTATTTTCAATCTCATTTGCATTTTGTAAGTATTTTGAATTTCACTTGCATTTTGTAAGTAAAATATTTCGACTCTACATTGCATTTTGTAGGTATTTTGAACCTAACTTATATTTTGTGCGTCTTTTTCAATATATTCCTTTTGTGAGTGTTTTCGTTCTAAATTCCCTTTTGTAAGTACTACCGCTCTCCATTTTGTGAGTAGTTTCAATCTGAGTTCCTTTTTGTAAGTATTTTCCTTCTCACTTAATTTTCGTTCTGGATTCCACTTCATTGTCATTTTTGCTATCACCCAGACCATTAGGGGCCGATAACCTAAATGTTAGGTCCCATAAATCAACAATTATCATCATCTCTGAAGTATTAACTCGACACGACTCGACAGTTTGATGCTGGCTGAAGGTGGGGTGATAGGTCGCTGGTAAGCTTGTAAACTCACTCTGAAGGTAGTAATTTAAATTTCCACTGAATGGAGATTGCTTGAAGAAATGAAAACGTAAAAACACTTACAGTGGTCAATGTGGGAGCTGTCGCGATATTTCCTGCAGAACTTTTCGTGCTGAACAATTCTCAGAGTATATCGATATTTTTAACGGTTTACCCAGCGTAAGCTTAAAAGACACATAAACGTTAGGTGTTTCTTCAACTGGATTCACTGAAATCGTAAGTGCTCAGCTCCTTTTGGTCATAAATAATTTTTTTCTACCTAATCCTTCATCTTAATCGAGAAATCCTTCACAGAATGGAGAAAGCCGCATCAAAATCCATCAACTTGCTCTCGAGATTACCCATTATATCCAAGAATTGGGAACTTCGTTTTATACTAAGTAGATAGAGATATCCACACAATTTAAGGCTACAGCGGTACAATTTGGTGATCTGTCTACTTATGATACCCATGGTATAAATTTAAAATAAAAGATGGGTCTCTTATATTTGAATTTAGAGATGTACCGTAACTCTTGGGTAACATAATTATAAAGGTGTGCAAATTAATAGAATTAAATAAAATAATATTAATTAGTTATAATTTCTTTTATTCAAAATCATTTTATTGAACAACTTCTTTTGTTATCCTACTTAGTAGTGTTTCCTCTCCCGCAGAATTACACGTTTTCCCATATGGAATTGCGTCTGGAATCTTTCAGAATATTGGATTCCGAGGGATATGTGAGCCGGGTCCGTTTTCAACTTTTCATTGACTTTAGAATTTAAGTCAGATGATTTCAATGAATAGTTCATGAATCTTTGAATAGTTAAATAGCGTTCGTCAGTTAAAAGACCCCAAATCCCTCTGCTCTAAATTCACACGTAAAGTAGAGTGAAGTAATAAAAACGAATCGTGTGGCATTTTGCATTTGCAAGGCTCCTATGTTAGTGGAAATTCTAAAAAATCATTTTAATTTGAGTTTCTTAAATTAAAATATAATTAGGAGTCTTGGTTAAACATTTGAAGTAATTTCATCGCCTTGTAAACATACTTAGTTCATTAAACCGTGAAAAGTAAAAATGCAATTTTGGAAAACTGACATCGAACCTAATAATTTGCACACCTCTGTAAAGACAGCTATCACCTCCACCACTACGGATAGAATAGTAAGTAAAGGCAATTGATGAGAAATGAAAAGATAACTCACACAGAAGGAATTAATATTTATTAAGCTGTAAATTTGATTGAGTATATCTTAGTTATAGAACTGAGGGAATGAAAGAACAGGATGTAGGGATAGTAATCACCGATGTAGGACAATATCACTTTTTTTTACCATTACCACAGGACAGTTATCGTATTAGGGATTCGGACGTCCTTGTATAATTGTTGTTTAATCTGTGCCCCGATTGCTGAGGTCTGTGCTCCTCCGCAACATTCGTTTCAACATTCTAATAGTACTTCCTTCCATACGACATTTTCTGTTCGCTTGCCTTTTGGTTCTATTTGAACTTTGACGACATGAAAGGATTTTGCTCGCGATAGTGCGACATACAGTTGTCCGTGGCTAAACACCGGATGAGGTAAATAAATGCCTACTTGATCTAGTGTTTGACCTTGAGCTTTTTTGATAGTTATACAAAAAGCCAAACGTACTGGAAACTGCCTCCTTTTGAAGGAAAACGGCATAGAAGTATCTGATGGTTCTCGATGATCCTGTGATTAGCTCTAAAACTTTGTCATTGATTTCTTTACAGTGTTCATTTTTAGGTGCAAAAATCGCAATTTTTGAAAAGCGTGAAATATCTTTCAGTGTGGAAACTTCGTTTCCATATATTTCAGTGATGATATCAGTTTTTGCAATGATGGAGGGTGGTAAGTCGACTAATTCTGAATTTTCTCCATCGACGTGAGGATATTCACCGTTACCAATTTATATCAAGAAGTTTGCAAAGTCACGCTGATCTGTATTCGCTCGCATATTTTTGTTGAGTTTAAAAATTTTGAATAGGCTAATGGCCACAAAGGAGATAACCTTACTGACATTTGGACTGAAGCTGCTCTAGATGCGTGAGGTACAACAGGCAATACCTGCCTAAAATCTCCACCTAAGAAGATAATTTTTCCTCCGAAAGGCACGTCGTTATTCATGATGACCTTGAGCAGCCGATTTACACACATCAATGCGTACTTATTAGCCTTAGGGGCTTCATCCCAGATATAATAATAATAATATCGTATGGCCTCGGGTGCCTTGTGCAAGCTTTGATAATTGAGGGTAGCTTGCATGTCGAATTTCGTCGTTCCTTTGAACGCTATGAAAGTCAAGGAGGTTAGATATCTAAACTCCTTGACACTAAAGCGCTTTAAAGTAGAGAATGGAAGTGTTGGCGGAAAATCCCGAGATTAATTTTGCCATTGAACACGGCCTACTGAATTCAAATGGGTTCTTTAACATGCCAACAACGTATGACATGAGTGTCGTGATTTTTGTCGCCTTCAAAAATCACTTACCATGGCCAGGGGCGAACCTGCAATCTTGGGGTTGCTGAACGAATATAAAAAGCTTCCTTGCTGTTAACTTTTATTCCTGATACAGAACTTGCAAGTAAATGTAGAGGTAACTTGAACTGGCTGTGTACAGTGCGCCCCTGAGGTAGTAACATTGCTGCAACAGTCCATGCAACAGAAACTACATTTAACCCCAAATTTGTGCAACTGTGAATCAAGCATTGGTAAAGAAATGTTTTCCCGGTGCCCCCTGGACCGTCAATGAAATATGTATTACCGGTACTCATCCTTTCATTTCCGTTTTGTTCTAACCCCAAAATTTCTGTAATTATTGCCGTTTGGTTTTCATTTGATTGGTTTATCATCCGACTTAAATTGATCCTCATTAAGTTTTGGATAATTCATTGGTAAATTTGTCTGAGGGAAATTATCAATAACCGCTGGCAATTCGAGAGAAGTAATGGGAAGACCATGGAGCTTTAATGTATTAGAAATATTGTTACGGCTGTGAGTTTGTGTCATCGCTCGCCGCATGAGTCACAACTGCCCCAGGGCTGGGCTGTGCCTTGCCTCGTGCATTGCGCGCGCCTTATGCAACAGGACTACTAGGACAAAGGGATGGTCCAGAATGTTCACGACCCCGCCAGCGAAGGAAATGTCGAGAAGCCGTGTGTCCTGGACGATTCTAGAATTCATTGAGTCACCGGACTGCTATATAAGCGGCTTCAACAGTGAGGGAACCGAGTTTTTCTGTGGTTGTTGTGTTTTACGAGCTAGTGCGAGCGATTATCTTGTGCGACAGAAGTGTGGTGACGAAGTGCTGTGTGAGTTACGAAATCCAGTGACATTGTTTCTCCAGCTTGTGGACAGCGAAATAGCCTGCAGCAAGTGATCGTAAGAAATTGTGGTCTGTGAACATAAAGGAGAGGAGCAGGTAGTTTCTGTCAAGGCCACCGTACTCATTAGGACGGATTAACTTCTGTGATCTGTTGACAAGTGGAAGGGCCAAGAGCGCTCAAGGAAGAGACTTGAGGAAACTGGAATAAGGCTCCTAATTGCTTGTATTTGCTGACTAGTGTAATTTTCTGGCCACAATAAAGTTAATTATTTCTTTAAGCAGTAATTGGTGTTGTGCTATGTACCCCCACCGTAATCCAGTTAACAGAAGTGCCACTAGGGGGTGGCACGTAACAATATGTATAAGAGTGAACTGATATGCAATGTTAGGTTCGTGAAACTGCAGATAATCTTCTGATATTGAATTCTTGAAAATGTCCCATAACTATCTTACATTTGAAGGGGTCTGAAAGATACATATGTAAGAAAACAGTTGTCGTAACTGAGAAGGCATCTGAAATTGTGACTCTTCTGCCAAACAACGCTGCCATTCAGAATCGTCAATCAGCAAACCACGCTCCTTAGCTGTTTCTTTAAAAGTAGAATAGATAACGGCTTTGTATGTTCGTAGATCCTGGAAGCTGGTAGCACCTATGACGTGAAGCAATAACAGGCGTAAATAATACCTTTCTGTTTCTGTAGGCGAAACATTGTACATTCTGCCTATAGTTTTTGAAACATTTTTTCTTTCTTGCCACTGGCAGTTGCTCATTCCAGACGTAATGTATTGGTGTTTCAGGATATATGTACGGATTTCTGGCCTGCGAATCTTGATTTAACTTGAACCACGCTTGTAATTCCGTGTTGCGCAACTGCGCTTGAAGTAAAATATCAGGAGCGTTATCATTTTTAAAATAGATATTTTGCAAGTTTGGCAAGAGAACTGGTAATCGCACGATAGAATGTGACTGTTCATGCATGTGAAATGAAAATATCCTGTATGCGGCTTCTGTTGGACCAACATATCTAGCATTTAGGAAAGAAGTAATTTCATCGTAGTTCACCGTTTCGCCTTCAGGGCATATTTTAACAATGCAGCAGTCATGACCTTTATACACATACAGTACTTGTGGATGTATTTCACACTCCGAACACTTGAGCTTATTTCAACATTAATATGAGCTTGAAAATAAAGTAAAAGAAATGGATTGTAGGGAACAATGAATCGACTATAGATTTCAATGTCAATGCCTCGAATTGTTTTTACAATAATCCGTCCATTATTTCTTCTTCTATACGAAGGATAACCATTGGCGCTATCTTTGGTCTCTTCCTGAAACTGTTTAGGGAAATCTTTCTTACATACGCCATCTTTCATAAAGACTGAAGAAGGATTCAAAGATCCGCAAGGACCATGTACCATATGACGCCTTACCAACTCGTATAGCGCTTCATCCTTGAGACCTGGTATTTCGGCTGACACCACACTGTCAATGTCAGAAATTTCTCGAAACTTACAGTCTTCCGTTAATGTTAATTACTAAATGGATGTGCGGGAGACCTCGTTTTTGAAATTCCACTGTATATAGATATGCTTTAACTTTACCGAAAATTTCCTTAATATAAATTTATCGTAGCAATTCCTTTACTTTGCAATGGAAAACTCTCACTACAATATCAGGCCTATTATTAGCCGTTTCCCAAGGATGAATGCTGTTAAGTATTTCTGGCCTTCCCGCTTTACAGGTGAACGAAATGAATAAATCTGGCTTTCCAAACTTCCTCACTATCGCCATCGCATCCTGGTAATTTTGCATCATATTCCTTGGGCTACCTGTAAAAGAAGATGGCAAAACTACAATACGACCGACTCTGAGATTTTCATTTTCGGCTCGTACATGCAAGGCGTGTGCTAAACTGACATATGTATCAACTCGTAACTTCGTTTGTTGATGACGTATATATTTTAACCGGTCACCTTCCATACGACAGTAGTAATCCAGGAATAGCTGTTGAGTCAATTTACCAGCGTTAATAAGGGAATTGAAATCGAACTCAGCTCCTAGACCTCGAATGGCAATTCTGTACAGAATATACTCACGCATTGTTACAGTATGACGTATTTTAGTTTGTCTCACTCCAGCAGTTGGCATTGAAATGTGCCAACCAGACTCTCCGCAAGGCCAAATCAAGGTATAACACATAGGATCATAGTGCATACTATCATAATCAACATTCCTCAAGCCACCTTCTCTCTCATATACTGCAATGTGTCGATGAGATGGTGGAGCTCCATCAATGGTTCCAAATACAGCAGCAATTTATGAACATGTGGGGTCATTATAACGTCTTGGATCTGAGGAAGGTTCGTGATAGAAACGCATTACCAATTCCTTTTGGCGACGATTTTCTTTTAGAGCTGATTTTTAGCCTACTTTCGATTTTTGCAAAAAATGAAAGTAGACTTATGAGATCAACACAGGGCGAAAAATTGTGTGTCTGTCTGTGTGTGTGTATGTGTGTGTGAGAGTCTGTGTGTGTGTGTGTGTGAGTGAGTGTGTGTACTCTGAATGTCTGTCCCCCCCTATCAATTCGAACACGGTGAAACCGAATTGAACGAAATTTGGTACAGAGGTAGTACTAGCAAAGGGCACCTCAGTGTCATACTTTATATCGCCGCCATCTTTACCAAAACTGAATGGCGGCCACTCAAACGTTCAAAATATAAAATCAAATTACGGCTAAACTAATCATCCGATCGCTACCAAATTTGGTGACAACATACCTTTATATAAGACGCGTCTTTCACCCAAACTTCAAGGTCATCGGCCGTGCCATTTCAGGATGGCGGCCGTGTGAATTATGCAACCATTATAATCAATAGCTTAAGAACCACCAATTCCGATTATCGAGCCTAGGGTGGTTTAAGCTATCCTGAAGGTCGTTATCCGTTATTTAATATAATTTAATATTATAATATTATACTGTATGAGTGGCTTAAAAGAGCTGAGCCGTCTCTGCCATACGACAAGATGGCAGCTGTCCTCATGTGCCTGTCTTATATTTCAGTAGTTTTAGTATGTTGTATGTGATATACCCTACTGATACAATAATATAAACTTTGTATGAAATGATCTATAATGAAGATGTACTGCAGTGAAGAAATCGTTTATTTCAAGTCATTATTTGCCAACAGGTTGTATCTAATATGTCAGTTAAGAACACCATGACGATAAGTGTATGGTTAGCTCTGGGATAGCGTGTTAGTCTGTCACGCAGTTTACTGGGGATCGAATATTGTTACAGTTAACTTTTTTTTTCTTGAATTGTTTTACAAATGATCTGCACGAGCTCTTTCCACAGATACTGAATAAAATGTCATTTAGCTCAAAGGAGAGGCTAATGTATACACTCGTTTCTTAATAAATTCACAGCCCCAGCATCGCACTTAAACAGAAGACATTAGGAAAAGGAGAATAGAAGAACTAGATCAGATACTCGTTGTTATCAACCACAGCCTTCTTAATGCCTCTGTACGGTGCTGTCCTCTTGTGGGTTATGTGGGTAATATTGTTCCAAACATACCGCTATGTAAATACCTGGCCTCCTGAAGTATGGCAATTTTGTAATACTGGTAGTTCAACTATTAGCCACGATCGCACTCCGCTTACCTTTAAACACTGCCAGCTGGATCGTCTCCCTCTTGGCTACTTTAAACTGCCTGCTCATTCAACACCCATAGGCGTACAAGATAATTATTAATTCACTGCTAGGTGGCAGCTCCAACCTACTGCGATCGGCGCGGATTTTTGGTTGGTTGGTTGGTTTCACAGATTACCTACTACTAGGTTGGTTGGTTGGTTCTTAAGTTTAGGGGCTGCGACAACGCGGTCATGTAGCCCCGTGTACTTTGGGAGTGTGTAGAATCTGTATGATAACCGGTGTTAATTGGGATGACTGTATTAGTGTGTATTATCTGTTTTTTTTTTTTAATTTAAGTACTGAAACGTAGAATAGTTCCTACTTTTGCCGCCAAGCGCCACCGTCAACGATTACTAGGCCAAGTTCAGAACTTAGCTACTACACACCACCGCAGTCGGCTCATGGCAACGAACATAGAAACCAAAGAGCGTTGTTTACATTCTTAACCTATCCAATTTAGCTTCACACAGGTGCAATTAGTGGAAGGTTCTTTAACGGCGCAGATTTTTAAAGGGGAAGATACCCAAAACGAAAGATTCTTAAGTTTGCAGGCTGGCTTAATATAGAGATTAACGGACGTGAATGCATTTCAATAAGTTAGTAGTTTTGTTATTCAATCATCATAAAGTACATAATATTAGCCCAAAAACATGAATTATTTATATAATCCGGGCCGTGAAAGCCTTAATATACATATATATAATATTGATTTTGACACTTACTGGCTAATTATTAATATAAAAGAAAACAAACAATACATAGTGGTAGAGGTGATTGTTTTAGGGATGAGGACAAAGAGTTATAAATATACCCATACATTTAGGAGAAAGTAGGCTATATGTTCTTTGCTGAACATCTTGTTTCTCTTCACTTACTTTCTGGTGCATAGTTTTATCAGAGCGCACGTAAGGATTGTGCTGATCTAGTAAACGATTTAAAAGACTGAGGGTATCTTCTCTCAGTTCGTGATTAGCATCCTTCAGTAGCCTTAAATCATTTGCCTCTGAAAATTCTAAGATGTATAGGCTAATTAGCCTTATGAACTGTTTTCCTGTTTTCTGGCACATAAAGAGGAAATTCTATGATGAATGACACCTTTGATTTTGAAGCAGTAAGGCCCATGGCTCGGTAGTAGCTCAGCAGTAGCACCAAAGGATGCAAACGACATAGCATTATTATACTGCCGAACATTTTTCCTAAAAAGAAAAGTGACCACTTGTATTTTTCTCTTTTGAAAAGTATACAGCCTAGCAGTAATGACAAATGTTACACAGACTTCCAATTGTGAATGATTCTATGTAGGGAATAGTATCAAAAATAGCACATCGATAAGTGGCTGAGAACGGTTTTGTGACAATCTGTTTCTGATATCGATTTGAGTCGCGTAGTACTCGTTTTTGTTTCTTGGTATTGACGTTTTCGACCATACTTGACTCTGAGTTAGCACTGATATATAGGACGTCATAGTGACCGTTGCGGCCATCTCCAGAATACAGTAAGGAAATTATTCTATTTGGTGGCGTTTTTTCGGCGTTTACAGTATGCGTTTTATTATTAGTAACTATGTTAATATTCATTTTGTAAACTTGAACAGCGGCAACTAACTCAACATGACCTCCATGAATACCATTCAAATACATATGCATTTTGTAATCATCGCTCGTATTGATAGCAGTTTCGTACATATCGCTGTTGCCAACAATAAAGGAAGACTAATTATTCCAATTGTCTGTAACATGTTGAAGAATTCGTTTTCTAATCTTTGTAAATAAACTCTGATTGTTTTACACACAATATGCCAATGCCCTGAACAGACAATTTCCGTCACCTTTATTTCTTATCACATTTTATCTCTGGATAACTGGTTCTGAGGTTCGCTTCCGACACGATCCTGGGGTTTTACTGCACGCAAACCCACTCTTAGTTTGAAACTGTAAATCAGCCACTGAATCGAGTGACTTGGCATCCACGTTCTCAACTGAGTTAGCACTGATACCGGTATTTAAGACGTCATAACGACCGTTCCACCCATCCCCAGAGTATAGCAGAGTTTTATTATTAGTTATTATGTCAATATCCATTTTGTAAACTTGAGCAGCGGCAACTAACTCAACATGACCTCCATGCATACCATTCATAGACATATACATTTTGTAATCATCGCTCGTATTGAGATCAGTTTCGTACATATCGCTGTTGCCAACAATAAAGGAAGAATAATTATTCCAATTGTCTGTAACATGTTTTACAATTCGCTTTCTGACCTGTGTAAATAAACTCTGATTGTTGTACTCATAATATGCCAATGACCTGAACAGACAATTACCGTCACCTTTAATCTTTATAACATTTGTAATTGGGTGTCGCTTCTCATTCAGCATATTATGATTCATTGTTTTGATTAAGCACACAACCTATAAGGACGAATGATGAAACGAAAAGAAGACAGTTTGTAGCTGGTGAGACCAAAGACTATATAATTGAAAGATCGGATACACAATACAAAATGGCGGTTCCAACATTCGACTGTAGCGGCATATTCGTGAAATTAGTTGTCTTTCGTATACAGTATTTGTTGTAATTCAAAGAGATGTTGACATGACAGTGTCATTAACAAAATGGCTGCTGATAGTGCATGAGCATTTCAGTCTCCAAGTAATCCATTCTTTGAGAAGTTTTAACTAAATTATGTGCACAGAATCCTGTTCTGCTTATTAAATGTATACATGCGACATTAGCGCCCGAGTGGAACAGGTAGAAGTTAACGATATCATGTTTGGATACATGCGACATTAGCGCCTGAGTGGAGCAGGTAGAAGTTAGATTCAAACCGCTTAAAGTTCCCAAGGAGATTTGATCTCTGTTAATATTAAGTTAGATTTATTATTGGGGTGGCGTTGAATATCATGATACAGTGTTAGTCATTGTCGCCTAGCGAAAATATGTCCGTCAAGTCATTCGATTCTATTTTCGTGTGACCTTGGAGGAAGTAATATTCGCAATTCTTTTAATACACGGATGATATAATCAACTAAGGTGGGTATCAATCGAGGGTGCGTGACAGGCATTACATTTTAAGACAACTAACGTCGTCGTAGCGCAAATACTTCCTGAGATATTTCAATTTTAGTAAAAGGTGAAATTTTTTGAAAACTATTTTAATATATAAGATTTGTTTTCTGGGAATATCTCAAAAGCTGTTGGTTTTAGAGCATTAAAATGTGGTTTTAGGGCCCCCGAGTTTCGTTTCTCACATTGAGGGGCTGAAAATGAGCTTTGTCTCTCCCTTCTACGCCTATTTCAGAGAGTATTTTAAGGGGCAGGCCCCCTATCATGAGAGGTACAGAGAAGAGTTACATCAATGATTAGTGTCGTGCCTCTGAAAGATATCTGTACCAAATTTTAGGTTGATCCACCAAGCCGTTCTCGAGTTATAAGGGAACAAAATTGTCCACAGACAGACAGACAGACAGACAGACAAACAGACATACAGACAGATAGACAGACAGACAGACAGACAGACAGACAAAAATATTTTCACGCGCATCCGTCATAAAACAGTCTGAAACGCGTAAATAACGCAAATTTCCGTATAAATTCAGAAAAAACAGACAAACTTTAATTTTTAGCTTATTTTCAATTTTGAAAAACTAAGCATATGAGATCATATTTTGTCCGTGTGTGTGTGCGTGTGTGTGTGTGTGTGTGAGGTGTGTGTGTGTGTGTGTGTGTGTGTGTGTGTGTGTGTGTGTGTGTGTGTGTCACCCTAATAACTTCAAAACGGCTGGAGCGATTTCAATGAAACTCGGTAAGTTCATAACACTATTCCGGGCGACCCCAACCGTGCCCTTCAAATTTTGTTACGTCTCACCAATCCAACATGGCGGCTGTGTGAAATATTTCACCAGCATTCAATATCTCTGAAACTATTCCGAATATTACTCTGGAATATATTACGGTGATAAAGGGAACTACTAGAAGTTCACGTATGTGACTTTTGAAAAACTGGTAACTACAAAACCAACATGGCGGCCACGCGAATTCGCGACTTTTAAATATACGTTTCTCGCGACTTAATCAACCAAACGCAATAAAACTTGGTACAGTGTATGTTTATACACATTGTAATGCACCGACATCTAACTTCGTTCAATTGTTTACATAACCACAAGATGGCAGATGTGCGAAATATTTCACCGGCATTCTATATCTCTGAAACTATTAGCGGTTATCACCCTGAAATTTTGTACGGAGATAAAGGGCACTACTGGAAGTTCAACTATAAGACTTTCAAAAACCGGTTAACTACAAAACCAACATGGCGGCCAAGCGAATTTGAAAATTTTAAATAGACCTTTCTCGCGATTTAATGTTCCAAACGCAATGAAATCTGGTACAGGAAATGTTTATACACATTGTAATGCACTGGTATCTAATATAGTTCAATTGTTTACATAACCTCAAGATGGTGGCTGTGCGAATTTTAAAATTAAGTTTTTATTTCTTGTGTCGTAATCATGCGATCGAAGTGAATGTTTGAATAATGAACTTACGCAATAATTTTCCTTAAATGGTACATGACTTTATGACCTGTACATTTAACACTCCAACATGGCGACCATCCGAAATATTTAGACGGCTCTGAATATCTACGAATCTATTATAGCAATCAAACTGATTTTTTTATGTTCATAGGGGCTATGAAATTAAGTTCACCTATAGGACATTAAATAACCTGGTGATCACAAATCCAATATGGCGGCGACACGAAGTATAAATATTCAAATGGATGTTTCTCGCAATTTAACCATCCGAGTGCAGTGAAACTCGGTACAGTAAATCCTTATACGAATGTTAATGCACTGGCATCTAACTTATTTCAATTGTTTCCATAACTACAAGATGGCAGCTGTGCGAAATTTTAAAATCTCCTTGTTACTTCTTGTGTCCTAATCAAGCGATTGAAGTTTGAATGCTACACGTACACAATAATCTTCATGTAACAGTGCATAACTCTAGGACCTATATATATAAAATCCAACATAGTGACCATCCGAAATATTTGGTCGGTTCTCAATATCTACGAATCTATTACAGCAATCAAACTGAAATTTTGTATGTTGATAGTGGCAGTTAACATAAGTAGGATATATGAAAATAGGCTGTATAGTTCTTCACGGAACTACTTGTTATATATACGGTATATATATATATATATATATATAAATATTCAGTATATATATATATATATATAGAGAGAGAGAGAGAGAGAGAGAAAGAACTCCGCCATTGCCGGTCCCAAGCCCTGGGCCTTATCACGCAAATGTTGAGGAAGGAGGAGGGGAAGGAGTAACACCTCGTTAAAAAAAAACTGGGTCCATCAGGCGCCGGATGGTAGCACCCTGTGGGGCCACCTGCCTAGGGTTACCTGGTGAAAATCAAAATCCAGATACGTCTGTGTGGTAACAACTGGTACTCTGGTCGGCGTCTGTTGGCTCTGTGAGCTCGGCTGTGATTCAATCTTCTGGAATTCAAAACTCCAGTCATAATTCGGTGAGATCCCTCAGAGTTTCACCACCACAACTTGAACATAATCAATAACCATGACAGAACGACGTGAGCGAACACACTACCCTGCGCCCCAGTCAATAAAACTGGGCAATGTACCTGATCATCGGATTTCAGGGGATAAGGTATGTCATGAACAGGAGAATCGGAGCTTCTCAAAAACCCTCAAAATTAAGAGAATATTTTACATGGGAACACTCAACGTAAACACACTCCTGAAACTAGGTAAAGTGAAACAACAAACAAACATCATGGACACATTCAATATTGAACCCTTTACCCTATGTTGGTTAAATGATTCTACTTTTTATTTCTTCAATTAATAAATATTTCAACCAGCATCATGAAAGTAGCCAGACAGTGATGAGGAAATTTCAAGCATTTGTTGGAGACAGTAGGGACATACCTGCATCGGTTTAACAAAAGGCTAAATACTTGAGCTATGAAAAGAAATAGCATAGCGATGTATCATAAGGACAGGTGTGGCTACCTCAATTTTAGAAGCGACGCGCGGTGAGACATGGTTCTGGTATGTTCATTGTGTTATTCGCGCCTAGAAGAAATATGATGCAGTAACGTGAATGGCTGATGAAGAAAATAGACACTCCCAAGACGCCATGATCTACTAGAAACCGCCAAATTACAGAAAATGGAGAACCAATGAGAAGAGAATGCCTACTTGCGCGCCAACTCCGGCTGGGGTACGCGGCGGCTAGTATTCACGCGGGAAATCGCCTAGACAAAATCTCTACGATCGATTCTAGGATTAATGGGCATATTCTTGACCTGTGCAATATTACGAGTTCAGTGATATTTATTTCATTCCTGTACCACAATTATTTCGAGAAATTTTTACATAAAATCCCCCTCCATCTAGACCCAAGGGCCAGTTCATTTATAAGTGTGTCGAAGAGCCAAGACATTATTATTATTCTGTTCGTCTGAGGACGTAGACTTTTATTTTGTGTGTCGAGGACACAAGATATTCATTGTAAAGTGTTAAATTCAGTGATAGATAGTCATAGTACTATAGTTATAGGGGCAGTATCGTCGATAATTCGCCAACGAACAGTGACAGGGAATTTAGTACCTGAACAAGCGAATTTAGTAGTCAGACATAAAGTGTATAATAACCTAATTTTTGTATCAGCGCAAGGATGACATCGATGAATGCAGAGGAAGTTTGGAATTCTCAACACTCCATCCAGATGGCTGATATGAGATAAAGAATCATCCAGTTGGGGAATGGCGTCTGATGTTCTTTGACGGGTGACTACAAAAAGAGATGAGTACATAATAATATTTTATTATTTGTTAAATTAACTTATGGTTTATGGGACATATTTTTGTAAATACTTTGCTTGTGTGATTAATGTAGTATATTTAGTTTTGATCTGACACACTTTTGTTTGGAAGCAGCTCGCACAATTGTAGTTGATGGAAGGTTCTTTTCTTTGTGTTGTGTTAACTAACGTAGCTATGTGAACGGCCGTGTTCGCCTATGTTACGAAGTGCGGTTAAAAACGTCTCTCGGAGATATGTCGTGTTTCAGAAGTAGGACTGAATTAATATAATTATATAGTAGATTGGAGGGTAATTAAAATTTTGTTGAGATTTATTATTGATCAGATTCAGTGTGATTATTGCCTTTGGAGCAATGTAATTTGTGACGAAGAGTATTCAGCTCTATCGTAAGTTTTAAATATTGTGTTAAATGTTTGCGAGCTCTAATTCAGCAGACCCGTGTGAAAGGCGTTATGTCAATCCCAGATGTGTGTATTGTGAGTATATTTTTGTGGTATTACAAGCGGGAACTTCAGCAGAGACTGATTTCTGTCAGCTTGGTACCAGATTCATATTGTATCCTTGCGAGGACAATTATGGATATGTGATTATTGTCTGACCATATGTTGAGTTGGAGGAGATGTTAGTTGCTGTTGATTCCTTGAGATAACAGTCCAGCTGGTCGGCTATTTATATACACTGGAAGGGGGACATGACTGGTATTATGGAAAGGGTGAGTTGTTGTCACAAGGGCTGGCTGAGTTTCGCAAGCAAGCTCATCATTAGTGGAGTGCACGTCTGGCTCCCAATTACTTGAAAATAAATATAAATGTGAGAAACTGATCAATGGTAAAATTGTTTAAATAAATGGGAGTTGCCTACGAAACACGATAATCTTCGAAGCGCTTTCTTTAACATGCAATTTTGTTAATATAAAGTAATCTTAACCACTCAGGTTGTTTGTTGTTGTTGGTTTATTCTATGTTTATTTTCCATGTCAGTGACCCGTGAGTCACGTGCGGCGCTGTGTTTCCTTGTTGTTGAGTATCTGGCCATTGTGGCAGCTCATTTGGTTAAGTGTGTCACCACACTAATAAGGGTCTCAGAGAGATGCCTGTAAATAGTAGAGTTGTAATATGTGTGTCAGAGTTAGATTTAAGGATTTTTATTAATGTTATGCCCATATCCATAAACGTTGATTTACGAGATGATTGTTCGTGAGCACCGTGGCTGTTAACCCGTTGTGAACGAACGATCATCCAAGTACTCATTTCTCGTAGATAGTCATCACGCGAACATAAATTCATATGCAAGATAGTGGAACTTGGATCCACATTTTATTAGAAAAGGGGAGATCCATCTGACTCCTCAAAGTGATAAATATTCCTGTCAGGGGAAAATTCAGGGAGGATTTTGTTTATTATTGTTTGTTTTATTCTTTTATGCACAAATTAGTTATTAAATCTTGTTATTATCTTACGTTTTGTCTCCTTTCTTTCTTAATTATAGTTTTTATCCTATAACCCTTGCCTCAGAAAAGCACGTAGTTTGGAGGACGTAAACACCACACTATGAACTGAACGCGACCCCTTGATCTAAGATTCTTGCATAAAACACTGCTATTCTGAAGGGTTCATAGGTGAAAACTGGCGCGGCCAACGGTGGGGCTATTCACTGTGGTGTAACGGGGAGATTACACATGTCAAAAGTGGCGTATTTGAGTAAAACTGGCATGCCGCAAGTGCAGGCAGATATGACAGTATTTAATCACCGGGAAGTGATATTTTATTAAAAGTAGTTGAGGCGAAGTGGATACCGCCAAATGTGTGAAAAATAAATTAAAATCAGGAGTTTGCAAAGTAAAATACGGTTCACGTTGTTGTCTTTTAAATTAAAGTAAAATTAAGATGTGATACCGGGCGCCCAATGATAAAGTTAAAACTAGATTTGTTTAGAAAGTCAAACTCATGGAAATATTAGGAGGCTGTAGCCTAAAATGACAATTAATACTTTGTTAATTAGTCAATGTTAATATCAGATCAGGATAACTGTTTAATGACTAAATATGTGCTTGGGTTTAAAATTAAATTGAGTAAAACTAGAACTACTCAGAGATGCAATCAACTAATGGGGTTAAAGGTAAAAATAAATGAACTGAGTAGGATAAAGAAATTAAATGTGTATTGGATTTATGTGCGTGTCAAAGGGCATTGGCGTATGCCATTTCCCATATGTCTCATATAAATTATAAAACATGGCAACGGTGGCGCAGATCCAGGAGATCATTGAGAGTGCAGCAAGGAGAACTCAGGAATTGTTGGATACTAAACTAGCAGAACAGAGTCAATCTATAAACACTAGTATGTTAGAGCAAAGTGAAGCGTTGAATACTAAACTGTCAGAACAAAGTGAATCGCTAAATACGAAAATGTCAGAGCAAAGTGAATCGCTAAAAATTAAACTGTCAGAAAAAAGTGAATCGCTAAATACTAAACTGTTAGAGCAAAGTGAATCGCTAAATACGAAACTGTCAGAACAAAGTGAATCGCTAAATACTAAACTGTTAGAACAAAGTGAATCATTGCGGACACAGTTAAATAACAGTAGAATTGAGCAAAATGAATATCAGGCGGAACAAGCTAGGTTATTAAAGAGTGAAATTAATGACACTATAAATTCACAGTTAGAGGCGCAAAATAATAAAAACACGAACCAATTAGCTTCGTTAACCGCAGAGATGAAAGAGCACACAAACCAACAGATGGTATTACTGGCCCTTGATGTAAGCAAAAATAATGAGAAACAATTAGAGCAGATTGAAAAAATGGAGAGTATTTTTGATAAAAAAAACTTAGCATTCTCTATGAAACGGTGTTAGCTAAATTAGAGCAGATTGAAATAGCATGCACAATGAATACAAGCGAGGTCAAAATAGCTCAGGATAAGTTGGAAGGACGGTTTAAGGAGATGGAGAAAAGTGGCAGGGTCATTCAACGACAAATATCAGCAGTAGATGAGAACATATCAGGCATAATTAAAGATATGGACCGTCTCGAGATAAAATCAGCGGAACAGTGGAAAAGCCTAGAAACGGAACAAGAACAATTTAAGAGTACATTAGACGAAAGGCTAAGCCAGATAGAAAATAATCAGGATGAAAATAAGAGCCAAATAGAAGAAAAAATAAGCACGATTAAAGAACAGATCAGGAAAGATTGGAAGAAAATGAATATTGATTCTAAAGAGGAAAGATCCACCATTCTTAAAACAGTAGGCGATAACCACACGCGTATTCAAGCTTTGGAGCAAGAAGTAAAAAATAAACTTAAAGAGCAGACAGACAGGATCATTAAAGCCGAACTCCGCTCATTAGAACAATCATCTATATTTAAAACGGGAGCATTGAAAGACAAGCAGGATGACTCACATAGTTCCCAACCCAGTACAGCAGGAAGTCAGACTCAAGCAGAGAGCCCATTAACAACAAACACGGAAGGATTTCGCAAGAACGTAGATAGGAGCTCAACACCACAGGACGGTCATCAGCCCACACAACTTATTCAAGTAATTCGCTCAAATGACTACAAGCCGCAGAAATACACCGAAAATTCAGGGGTAACACCTAAGGCCTTTATCAAAGAGATTGAAGACCACTTCAATGACACTGGGGTACCTGAAGCACGTAGATTGAGAATGATGGAGAGATTTTTATCAGGAAATGTTCTCACCTGGTTTTTAAGTTTCAAATATACATTTGGAACCATGTCAGACTTTAATTTAGCGTTTCTGCGCAAATACTGGTCTCCCGCCATACAACAGAGTTTAAGAATGGAGCTTTACTCTAGAAAATATCAAACTACCCAGCAGACAAAATACTCAGATTTCTTTAACATGCAAATGCTAAAATTTCGCGACCTAGATTACCCATTAAACGAAGCAGATTTGGTGATGACAATAGCAAGGCAAATGCCAGTTAATGTACAGCAAGTACTAGTCGCAGCAAACGTTAGTACGGCCCTACATGCAGAGCAGATATTACGGCAAATAGATGAGACCACATCTCATAGTCATTTTAGAGGAGGAAGACAACTGGAATTAGTCAACACCACAGAGGTCGTAAAAACAAAACAAGGAAATACTAAAACGCAGGGTACTAATACAAGCACCTCCACACCTAGGCGAAACCAGGAAGAAGGGGAAAACAGACCATATCAGCGCAACGAAAATCACTACAACAATAGGTACCAGGGCAACAATAGATACCAACAGAGAGGATATCAACAATGGCGTGATAATCGAAGGAATGACAGGCCTTATGGAAGATACGGTGATTACAATGCCAATCAACGATGGAAAGGAAGGAGAGATCAAAATCAAGGAGATCAACGTAACTATCGAGATGACTGGGATGATAGGCACGCTCAATCACAAGATTACTTAGAGGAGTTACACGCTAATCAAGGTGGAGAGCTAGGAAGATGGGAAAAGGCCATTGGGAACAGAAAGAACCCAGATACACATACTGAGGAAGCTGGAAGTCTACTGAGACAAGAGGAATATCAAGGACATGAGCGACAGAAGGATGATAGGAGTCGAAATGGAGCTTAAAAAAATGTTAATTTTGGATCAAGGAGACAGTCTCCAAACACAACAGTCGGAAGTTGAAGATGGATGGATAGTAGCGAACATACAAGAATGGATTGCTTTACCAGAAGACTGCCTGGAGGAGACGGTGAAACCACGGAACGATGAAATTAGGCAATTACCCATTATTTACGCAAGGATTGGTGGAATTAATATAAGATGTTTATTGGATACGGGGTCACAGATCAGTCTAGTATCGGAGGCCTTGGTACGAGAGTTGGGACGGACTCAGAATATTCCTGTAATTCCGGTACCACAGCTCAAAGTGAGGGGTGTTATTCCTGAACGCACCGTCACTTGTAAACGTCAGGAATACTTAGAGCTGAACATATTGGAACATACTTTTGGGCAAACATTCATTATCATGGCAAAGATGAATTTCAATATAATTCTCGGTGCAAATTTCATTTGTGACTATCAAGCAGTGATAGATTTGCACAAGAATACAGTCAGTTTTAGAGAATATGACAAGCTGAAAAACGTGGGATTGCATATGGATGAAATCACTACCGGAAGAGATGTAAATTCTTGGGCATTGGAAGCAATATCAGAAGAGACGGAAGAGGAGGTACGAAAGGCGGAAGATAACATCGTAGAAGGGGCTGTTGTGGAACTAGATGAGGAGATAGAATCCCAGGAGATATGGTCTTTATTAACAGAAGGAGATAACAGCGATGCACAATTTGAAGAGTTACTACAGGAGCGGCTCAATGACATTCAACTTGGGGGTGAACACAGAAAACAGTTGGAAGAGATTTTAAGGAAGCACAAAACAGTATTTGATACAGTACCTGGGAAAATTTTAAATTTCAAGTACTCTATGCAAGTCGAGGACTGGTCACCTTTCAAAAGCAGATTGTACCCAATTCCTGAAAAATATCGTGGTCAAGTTAAAATCATTATAGATGAGATGTTAGAAGCTGGAGTGATAAGGAAGACACCTACACCTTATCTAAATGCGATTTTGGCAGTCACAAAACCAAATGGATCTATTAGACTTTGTTTAGATGCCAGAAACCTCAACATGAGACTCATTTTTCCTGAGTATGACAGAGCGCCAATTATCAGAGACGTATTAAAAGGCTTTAAAAACAAGAGCATTTATTCATCAGTCGATCTGACGAGCTCGTTCCACCATCTTGAGTTGGATGAGAAGTCACAGCTTCTAACTGGCTTCTTATTCGATAACCAGACATTTTGTTTCGTCAGAATGCCTTTTGGAGTCAAAACAGCGGGCTGTGCTTTAATCCGAGCACTGGACCGGAACCTAACCGAGGAAGTAAAGGAGATGACGGTGCGATACATTGACGACATTCTGTTGGCATCTGACAACATTGAAACTCACATGGAAAATTTAGATAAATTATTGGGCAACTTGAATGCATCGAATTTCAAAGTAAACCTGAAGAAATCACATTTCTTCAAGAGCGAGATCTTATATTTGGGTCACGTCATTGACAAGGAGGGAGTGAAGCCAAACCCAGCTAAGATTGAAGCGATAAAGAATTTCCCTACACCAACGAGAGTCAAGCATATTCGGGCTTTCTTAGGCGTAACGGGATTCTTTAAAGAAAACTGTCCAGGTTATACGGAGACTGTAGCTCCAATGCAAGAAATGTTAAAGAAAAATAACAAATGGTCATGGAACGCGGAATGTGAGAAGGCGTTCCAAGCAACAAAACAGCTATTGGAAAACTGCATTAAATTAGGCTATCCAGATTTCAAGCTCAAATTTATAATCCTAGCGGATGCTTCACTAATTGGGATAGGTGCTATGCTCTACCAAGAGGATCCACCTAACCTGCAGCACAAAACATATTTGGCATTTGTTAGCCGAAAATTGCGTAAGCACGAGCGAAATTATACTGTAACCGAGCTAGAATTGTTGGCCATCCTTCATGCGCTCCAACAATGGAAACGAATAATCTATGGTTACCCGATTGTTGTCAGAACTGACCACAAGGCACTAACATTCTTGTTTAAGACGTCTATGGCAAGCGAACGTGTGACACGTTGGTCTATATACATTCAGCAGTTCAGCATTGAAATTGAACATTGTCCAGGGAAGATGAACTTGATACCGGATGCACTCAGCAGGAACCCAGAGCCTGATAATGAAGAAACAGCGATGGTACAACACTTGGAGTTAACACCGAAGGACCGAGAATTCTTGGAGGAGTTACGTGAGATACAGCGAGAACAGGAAGCGGAACCATGGATGATGCTATTAATTAAATATTTCAAAAAGCAACTACCTACAGGAACACCTGCATTTCGAGAAGCGAAAGCCAAAGAAGGAAGATATGTTTATGTCAACAATTTGCTGCACAAATGGGTAGATAATGACCACACCAAGTTACGCATATTAGTACCTGCATCGTTACAACGAGGATTGACATGGCATACGCACGAAAGTTACGGTCACGTGGGCTTAGACAAGTGCGAAGCGACAATAGGAGAGACATTTACATGGCCACGTATGAGAACAAATATATGTGACGTCATTACAACTTGTGACCCGTGTCAGAGAACAAAGCCAAATAATTATTTACTGAGGCAATATCCTAGACCATTGCTACCTCAGAAACCATGTGAGCTGCTGGCGGTGGACTGTCTTGGTCCAATTCCGAAGGGAAGGAGAGGTTGCCGTCATTTGCTAGTGTGCATTGATGTATTTTCTAAGTTCGTAGTACTATGCCCTATTCAGAAAACCACATCGAAGCAGGTACTCAGTCGCATTCGTAATAGAGTTATTCCAACCCTTGGAAAACCAGAGTTTATATTATCAGATCACGGCAGTTATTTCACAAGCGCCGAATTCAAGAAAGGAATGGAAGACATGGGTATAAAACATGTTTTAAGCAGTATCCGACATGCCCAAGCAAATCCAAGCGAGAGAGTAATTAAATGTGTAACTGCATACTTGAGAATCTTCATTCCGAATGAACACCACAAATGGGTCGATAAAATTAAGGACGTAGAGACATGCATGAATTCTACCAGGCACGAGTCAACAGGACAAATCCCTATGGTCCTACACAAGAACGAGTATCCAGTAAGAACGTGGAAAAGCATCATTAACTGTCCACAAGATCCCATGATAGCACCAGACCTGCGAATTGAAAGAACGAGAGCATACATGAGAAAACAAGCAGACCGCAGATTACGGCGAGTAAGAAATAAGAGGTTCCACGGTGATCTTGAAGTCAACCAGCTCGTTTTGGTGAAACGACCTGCTACATCGGACCCAGAAAAGAAAATCTTTAGTAAATTCTGCGAGAAATTCATAGGACCCTATTCTATCGTAAGAAACCTTGGAAATAATGCTTACAGAGTGAAAGAATTAAGCACAGGAACAATGTCAGTTTACAACGCTGCCAACCTAAAAAAATATCGTCGAAGTGAACCATGGTAGCGCCGAAATAATGACGCTGTTTGAATATACGGACGTCCTACTATCAACAAAGTCAACGGGGAGCAGTTGAGTACGGCACGTGATGAAGGAGGAAGTAGAGTTGTTGTTGACAAACATTAACGTGGCGAGCAAGGTGTTGCCGCAGGCATCAGAGCGTCACGCAAGATTGGAAGGGGGAAAGACAAGCAGGATATGAAAACGAGTAAATGCCATTGAAGACAGGAGCGGCTAGACCAAGTAAGAAAAAGGGGTGATTCTGGAAATAAAACAAATTGGCCTACGGAAGTATTGTAAAATTGTCGACTTTATTCCTAAGTTCGAAATTTTGTGAGTGGGAGAGTTGTGAACCCTTTACCCTATGTTGGTTAAATGATTCTACTTTTTATTTCTTCAATTAATAAATATTTCAACCAGCATCATGAAAGTAGCCAGACAGTGATGAGGAAATTTCAAGCATTTGTTGGAGACAGTAGGGACATACCTGCATCGGTTTAACAAAAGGCTAAATACTTGAGCTATGAAAAGAAATAGCATAGCGATGTATCATAAGGACAGGTGTGGCTACCTCAATTTTAGAAGCGACGCGCGGTGAGACATGGTTCTGGTATGTTCATTGTGTTATTCGCGCCTAGAAGAAATATGATGCAGTAACGTGAATGGCTGATGAAGAAAATAGACACTCCCAAGACGCCAAGATCTACTAGAAACCGCCAAATTACAGAAAATGGAGAACCAATGAGAAGAGAATGCCTACTTGCGCGCCAACTCCGGCTGGGGTACGCGGCGGCTAGTATTCACGCGGGAAATCGCCTAGACAAAATCTCTACGATCGATTCTAGGATTAATGGGCATATTCTTGACCTGTGCAATATTACGAGTTCAGTGATATTTATTTCATTCCTGTACCACAATTATTTCGAGAAATTTTTACATAAAATCCCCCTCCATCTAGACCCAAGGGCCAGTTCATTTATAAGTGTGTCGAAGAGCCAAGACATTATTATTATTCTGTTCGTCTGAGGACGTAGACTTTTATTTTGTGTGTCGAGGACACAAGATATTCATTGTAAAGTGTTAAATTCAGTGATAGATAGTCATAGTACTATAGTTATAGGGGCAGTATCGTCGATAATTCGCCAACGAACAGTGACAGGGAATTTAGTACCTGAACAAGCGAATTTAGTAGTCAGACATAAAGTGTATAATAACCTAATTTTTGTATCAGCGCAAGGATGACATCGATGAATGCAGAGGAAGTTTGGAATTCTCAACACTCCATCCAGATGGCTGATATGAGATAAAGAATCATCCAGTTGGGGAATGGCGTCTGATGTTCTTTGACGGGTGACTACAAAAAGAGATGAGTACATAATAATATTTTATTATTTGTTAAATTAACTTATGGTTTATGGGACATATTTTTGTAAATACTTTGCTTGTGTGATTAATGTAGTATATTTAGTTTTGATCTGACACACTTTTGTTTGGAAGCAGCTCGCACAATTGTAGTTGATGGAAGGTTCTTTTCTTTGTGTTGTGTTAACTAACGTAGCTATGTGAACGGCCGTGTTCGCCTATGTTACGAAGTGCGGTTTAAAACGTCTCTCGGAGATATGTCGTGTTTCAGAAGTAGGACTGAATTAATATAATTATATAGTAGATTGGAGGGTAATTAAAATTTTGTTGAGATTTATTATTGATCAGATTCAGTGTGATTATTGCCTTTGGAGCAATGTAATTTGTGACGAAGAGTATTCAGCTCTATCGTAAGTTTTAAATATTGTGTTAAATGTTTGCGAGCTCTAATTCAGCAGACCCGTGTGAAAGGCGTTATGTCAATCCCAGATGTGTGTATTGTGAGTATATTTTTGTGGTATTACAAGCGGGAACTTCAGCAGAGACTGATTTCTGTCAGCTTGGTACCAGATTCATATTGTATCCTTGCGAGGACAATTATGGATATGTGATTATTGTCTGACCATATGTTGAGTTGGAGGAGATGTTAGTTGCTGTTGATTCCTTGAGATAACAGTCCAGCTGGTCGGCTATTTATATACACTGGAAGGGGGACATGACTGGTATTATGGAAAGGGTGAGTTGTTGTCACAAGGGCTGGCTGAGTTTCGCAAGCAAGCTCATCATTAGTGGAGTGCACGTCTGGCTCCCAATTACTTGAAAATAAATATAAATGTGAGAAACTGATCAATGGTAAAATTGTTTAAATAAATGGGAGTTGCCTACGAAACACGATAATCTTCGAAGCGCTTTCTTTAACATGCAATTTTGTTAATATAAAGTAATCTTAACCACTCAGGTTGTTTGTTGTTGTTGGTTTATTCTATGTTTATTTTCCATGTCAGTGACCCGTGAGTCACGTGCGGCGCTGTGTTTCCTTGTTGTTGAGTATCTGGCCATTGTGGCAGCTCATTTGGTTAAGTGTGTCACCACACTAATAAGGGTCTCAGAGAGATGCCTGTAAATAGTAGAGTTGTAATATGTGTGTCAGAGTTAGATTTAAGGATTTTTATTAATGTTATGCCCATATCCATAAACGTTGATTTACGAGATAATTGTTCGTGAGCACCGTGGCTGTTAACCCGTTGTGAACGAACGATCATCCAAGTACTCATTTCTCGTAGATAGTCATCACGCGAACATAAATTCATATGCAAGATAGTGGAACTTGGATCCACATTTTATTAGAAAAGGGGAGATCCATCTGACTCCTCAAAGTGATAAATATTCCTGTCAGGGGAAAATTCAGGGAGGATTTTGTTTATTATTGTTTGTTTTATTCTTTTATGCACAAATTAGTTATTAAATCTTGTTATTATCTTACGTTTTGTCTCCTTTCTTTCTTAATTATAGTTTTTATCCTATAACCCTTGCCTCAGAAAAGCACGTAGTTTGGCGGACGTAAACACCACACTATGAACTGAACGCGACCCCTTGATCTAAGATTCTTGCATAAAACACTGCTATTCTGAAGGGTTCAATATCAAAATACTGGCTGTACAGGAAACACGATTGTCAGATGAGAATCCCTGAGGTACAGAATATACAAGGGGAAACCAGCCATAACTATTCCAGGAAAAAAATCTCTTCAACTCTTCGGAACAGGTTTCGTAGTACACAACTCAATACTGGACTCTGTAATAGATTTCACCTCAAAATCTGAAAAAATGTCCACACTTACGATACGTTCTGGTAACAAATCTTATACAATAATCAATGCTCATGCCCCCACAAATAACTACAATAAAAAATCCACAGATGATAGAAGAATTCTGGGAGGATTTAGAAGAAATCACCAACAAAATCCCCATGAAGCATGTACAAATATTGCTTGGTGATTTTAATGCACAATTAGGCCGCGAAAGAAAATTCAGACACAACAGGGAAACATACAGCGCGCCAGAGAACAAACTGGAATGGTGAGAATTTGATAAACTTCTGTAGGAATTTTGACCTCAAATTCATGTCAACACAATTCCAGAAACCCCACAAGAAACTATGGACTTGGAAATCACCAAACAGCGCTCTCTGAGAATTTCAGAGAGACCACGGAGCGATATCTAGAAAAAAAAAAACGCCAGAGGAGTCATGAATATACGAACGAGATTTTTTTTTTCGAATCTGATCATCATCTACTACAAATCAAGGCGACGTTTATACCAAACAGACAAATCAAGAGAACAACCAGAATTTTCAGAATAGACCCAGAGTACCTACAATTAAACAAGAAAGAAATAACAGAAGACTTAAGAAAATTGAGAGTAACAATTGGACAGACATGTCCGAAAAAATGAAAGAACTGTTAACAAGATGTTCAGTAAAGTACATATAGCCTACTTTCTCCTAAATGTATGAGTATAGTTATAACTCGTTGTTATTATCAAAGAGTATAATAGAATCATTTCTTGGTTGAAGACCTTAGAAACTATTTACCTCTACCAAACGCCACAACCTAGAAAAAACTACTACCATCATTGAAGAAAGATAGATAAGAAGTATCTCAAGAAAGTTATGGATCTGGGGACATAATCGACCGGACTGGCTGCGTGGTTCAGCGGTAACGTTCTCGCTTGCAGAGCCCTAGGTTGCAGGTTCGTATCCTGGCGCAGTCAGCTGGCATTTGAGGGTGCACAAATGCGAGGGAGCCGTGTCAGTAGATTTACTGGCACGTTAAAGATCGCCTTCGGGCCAAAATTCCGGCACCCCGGCGTATCTAAAAGCAGCAGTAGTTGAAAGGGACGAAAAACAAATAACATTATTATTAGGCCTATTGTTATTATTACATAATCGACCTGCCGTGGGCAACATCCAACTTTGAGTTGAGGCATGTCTTTACACGTCTGGTTGTGCATGGCTTTCACAACCCTAATTGAATTAACAAATCTTTCCATGACCCTACAGAGAAGTGTGTATACAAACTATGTGGATATTTTCGATTGCTATTTGCCTGAAATGAAAATGAAAATCCACAGCCTGCTTCCAGTCTCCGACCGGGTCAGGAATGGAATGAATGAAGCCCCCATCTAGCGGCGAGGATATGGACTGTGCCGGCTGCCGAGGCCTGACGCACTCCTCTGGGGCAATGATTAAATGAATGACAGATGAAATGAAGTGATAGTGGAGAGTGTTGCTGGAATGAAATTGTGACAGGGAAAACCGGAGTACCCGGAGAAAAACCTGTCTGCCTCCGTTTTGTCCAGCACAGATCTCACATGGAGTGACCGGGATTTGAACCACGGACCCAGCGGTGAGAGGCCGGCGTGCTGCCGCCTAAGCCACGGAGGCTTTGCTATTTGCCTGAAATAAAAGTATTAATTAAAAACCTGAACTAGCACCAATGGCTAGAATTCAGTTACTATGTGAAATCGTTTTGTTCTTTACTTCAAATAACATTTTCAAATAACGCACAATAGGCTGTTACCAACCTTTTAAAATAAAAAGTAAAAATTTATCGTAGTATCATCTTGCCATTCTTCAAGTTCGATGCGCATAGAATGCCAATGGTATACGGTGCTAACCAATGGAGTCCCACGTAGACCAGTCGTGAATCTAGTGGAGAAGTATCGAACAATATAACCCTAACAGGGCGAGTGCATTCTAGTGACCATAAGAAGAAACTTTTCAATAAAATCTTGAAGTTAATAAGTAGGCCGGCGTGCAGTTACCTTTTTGGCTGCTAGATGTCTCGAGCAAATCTGCTGGTGAATTATGTTTTAATTAAATATATATTTTCCACCGTAATATGCAAAATATAACGCTTAATTTTAAAACGTCTGAATCATTACAAAACAATAAATATATAAAATTTCAAGCAAAAAAAAAACTCTGATGGGGTTTGAACCATAGGCATATGAGTGATAGGCCAACGCTTTACCACGGAGCCATTTGTACCTACGAACATCGTTCTATATAACATGACTTACATATAACTTGTTAGCAAGTAATGATTTAGACTAAACGATTTCATCAGTGGAGTATATTATTTATTTATAAAGCATTTCATACAAATTTTATTTATTTTGTATCAGTACGCTATATTGCATGCAATACTCAAATTAGTGAAATATAAGTCAGGCACAAGATATCCGCTGCCATCTTGTCTTCTTACCGAGACGGCTCAGCTTTTTAAAATCACTTCTGCACTATAGTATTACAAAATAAACTTTTAATTTCGAACGTGCCTCTTCCTTTAGAACAGTTAAATCGATTCTCGGCTCGATAATCGGAACTGGTGGGTCCCATGATATGGATTATAAAGTTTGCATAATTCGCACGGCCGCCATCCTGAAATGGTACGGCGGATGACCTTTTAGTTTAGTCACAAGCGTCCTATATGAAGGTATGTTATTACCAAATTTGGTAGAGATCGGATAATTTGGTTAGTCGCTATTTTATTTTACGTTTTGAACGTTTGAGTGGCCACCATTCAGTTTCGGTAAAGATGGCGGCGATATAAAACATGACACTGAGGTGCCCTTTGCTTGTCCTACCTCTGTACCAAATTTCGTTCAATTCGGTTTCACCGTGTTCGAATTGATAGGGGGGGACAGACATTCAGAGTACACACACTCACACACACACACACACAGACACACACACACACACACACACATACACACACACAGACAGACACACAATTTTTGGCCCTGTAGTGATCTCATAAGTCTACTTTCATTTTTTGCAAAATTCGAAAGTAGGCTAAAAATGGGGTAACCCCCGAGGAAAAGGAAGCACAGATGGTGGAAGGTGACGTGTGACGGAGCCATAGAGGATAGAATACAAGCCTGGAAAAAATTTAACAGCCATAGAGCATCCGAAAAATGGGAAGAATTCAACAAGATACGAAAAGACTCGTGGAGAATAATCCGCAGAGAAAAAAGCAACTACGATAACAACAGACTGAAGGAGATAGAAGAGGACATTACAAAAAAAAAACACACACGCGAAACTTTTACAGAATATTCAGAGAAAATATGACAGGATATCGACCACCGACCTTATGCTTCAAAAGACATGATGGAACACTGGAGACAAACCCGAAAATGAACTGTGCGATACTGGCACAATATGTTTACTCACCCAACACAGAGATTACAGTTCGAAAAGCCAGAACCTAACATGGATTCCAAACCTCCAACACTTGAAGAAATCGTGGAAATAATAAAATCACTGAAGAACATTAGAGCTCTTGGAGAAGACGGATTGATTTCGGATATCTGGAAATTAGACCACGAAAATTTTACACCCAAAATACACAGAATCATCGAAAACATCTGGGAAACAGGGAAGGTACCAGAAGAATGGAAGTCAGCCCTAATACACCCTCTTCACAAGAAAGGAGACAAAACGACCCCTAATAATTATAGAGGGATTTCACTATTACCCGTCGCGTACACAATTTTCTCCAAGTCCTGTTGAAACGGATAGAGCCTCAGATAGATCCACAGATAGGAGAATACTAAGGAGGGTTCAGGAAGGGAAGATCGTGCAGTGAGCAGATCTGGTGCCTGAGAACAATATTAGCAACGAGAAAGTCCAGGAACACAACAATCACATTCGTCGACTAAAAATAAGCGTACGACTCTAAAGATAGAGAAACGCTTGTTAACACATTAGAAGAAATGAAGGTGGACGGTAAGTCAAGAAACCTAATCCAAGAAACATTAATGAATACAATATCCAAAGTTAAATTCATTGGCGAGATCTCGGAACTCTTCAAAATTAAGACAGGAGTGCGACAAGGTGATGGTTTATCACCCATTCTATTTAACTCAGTTTTGGATAAAATAATCAAGACACGGGAAAAGGGAGTCAAAGGCATAAAAATGGCAAAACACCAGGGAAGAACAGTCAGCATAAAATGTCTGGCCTTTGCCGATGATGTAGCGATTATCTTATATATAAAAGTGAAAGTCTGTATGTATGTATGTATGTGGGTGGGTATGTGGATGTGTTCCGTATACAAATCTCCACCAATCTCAACCAAATTTTGCATACACATAGTTTAGGACCAAGAAAGAACGGCTGGCTACATGAATTTTCGATATTCTTTCTCATTCTTCTTATTTCGGCCTTTTTGCACTCGAGCGAAGAATAATAATGTTAGAAAATCATACTAATATACAGGCCGGACGTTTGTTTTAGACGAGTGAAAAATCTTAATGGAAGCCTGGAGGCGAGTTACTGCAGTACCTGTGATGTTATCAGCTGCCCCAAGCGGTCCGATGATTGACAAAGCTGTCTCACACTTCTCCTGAAGTACAGTCATTGGCAAATATAATGGCGTTCTGTTCGCAACTACGTAACGTGTACTTCCGTGTCACACAATACTTCGACGTGCACTGTGCTGTCAGCGGGGCGGTGTCACCACGTGCTCAAGTCTGAAATTCCATTACATCTGATCGGTGATGACAAGTTTGAAGCGATAGGGTGAGAGAGTGACTGTGTGCAGGCTCACCCGCAGGCTTCAAGGTCAAGGGCAATCGTCTAAAACAAACGTCCGGCCTGTACAAAAAATGAGATGGTGTGTGTCAATCTGTCTGTCTGTCTGTATGTGTGTGTGTTACTCAGTAACGCAAGAACCACTGGTCCGCGTTAAATGAAATTTTGCATGGATGTAGCTAATTTATCAGGTTTACATATAGGATACTTTTGATTTCGATATTTTGCACTATTAAAAATGGCGACCATTTTAGTGACGTCACTAGCCCCTTTGGCTTCAAAATTTCTTATTTCCATATCAAATAGAAAGAGAACGCTAAGAAATAGCAAACTTTTTATGGCACCTATGAGCTTAAAAATTTAATTTCCTATCCCAAAGGTTCTCATCACGTTTCGTGTATCTCCAACGGTTAGCGACTAAAACCCACATTTGTGACGTCACTACACCCTTTGGTTTCAAAATTTCACATTTCCATTTCAAATAAAAAGAGAATGCTAAGAAATAGCAAACTTTTGATGGCATACACGACCTTTAACATTTTATTTTCTATCCGAAAGATCCTTATCACTTTTCGTGTATCTCCAACGGTTAGCGAGTAAAACCTAAATTTGTGTAATAAAACACGGTCAACACCGAGCGGTGCAGTATATCTCTATATACATAAAGATGAAAGTTTGTCTGTTTTTTCTGAATTTATACGGACATTTGAGTTATTTACGCGTTTCAGACTGTTTTATGATGGATGCGCGCGAAAATATTTTTGTCTGTTTGTTTGTTTGTTTGTTTGTTTGTTAGTTTGTTTGTGGACAACTTTGTTCCCATCTAACTCGAGAACGGCTGGGTGTATCAACGTAAAATTTGGTACAGATATCCATCAGAGGCACAACACTAATCATTGATGTAAGTCTTCTCCGTACCTCTCATAAAAGGGGGCCTACCCCCTTAAAATACATGCTGAAATAGGCGTAGAAGGACGAGACAAAGCTCATTTTCAGCCCCTCAATGTGAGAGACAAAACACTTTAAGGCCCTAAAACCAACCGTTTTTGAGATATTCATCAATACGTATAATGCGCTTAAGGGGGTCAAGGGGTAAGCCTACTCCAGAATTTTTTCACGCGATTTACACCTGCGGGTGTGGTACGGCACGGCAGGTCTATTATATTCCTATCCCTATATTATATTATTATTATTATTATTATATTATGGCGTACAACGACGAGACAAAGCCCCTCGGTGCCAGAAACAAAACTCGGGGGTCCTAAAGGGTCCTCGAAAACTACATTATAAGGCTCTAAATCCGACAGTTTCTGAAATATTCCCAGAAAACTAATTTAATTTCATTTAACAAACTAATGAAGGAATGCAAATCGGTAACCATGACAACATTATCTCAATTTTCCATCTATTTCTGTAAGAATCAATGTCACTCCACTTATTACATTTTTTTAAGAAAGTTTGCAAATGGCTATAAGGTTATCACGGAACCAACGTTGACTGTATAAATCATCAATACAATTAAGGGGGTCAAGGGGTAACCTAGAATTCTTTCATGCAATTTTCACGTGTGACGTATAGTACAGAAGGTCTATTATATCTCCAAACAGCAACATTATTTTCAAAAATTCCTGATTTTAATCAGCATTTTTTTGCGGCTTTTAGGAATTTGGGCCATTTGAGGCTAAAGAACCTGAATTTCCATGCACCACAAGCCTTTATTATTTATGAAAGGGGCCTTCCTGTGTATGGGGGACCTAACACAACGTAGAGGGTCAGTTTTATGTGACGTGTATTGCGTTTCGTCTACAAGGCTTTCAATTCTATTTCACGTCAGGAAGTACACGTTAGGTGAATTGAGTTTGAGAGCACATTTTAACTATTTTTTTTTGTCGACACACAGGTTCATCGCAAGGATGATTTTGTTTGATACTGTGTGGTAGATATACCCATATTTGGATATCTGGGTGATATGTTATAGACAAAAGAATTGTCTGTCTTTCTTTCTGTGTATCTGTAGGCCTATGTAGGCTACGCCTATAGACTAACTCGTGTTCGGATGCTTGGTGCATCGTAAAATTAGGTATGGTAACCATGAGAGTCAATACACCAATCATTTATAAAACTCTTCACCGTACTTTTCATAGGGAAACACTTCTCAAAATACATGCTAAAATAGGCGAAATATAAAAATTATCCTAGAGGGACGACCAAAGCATATGTTGTACTTCTCAATGTGATACACAAAAAATTGGGAGTCTATAAAGGGTCTCCGAAAACCACATTTTAAGGCCCTTAAATTAACAATGTGTGTGATATGCCCAGAAACGTAACTTCGTTCTGATAAACTTATGAAGGAATGACAAACCGCTAACCATTGCAACAGTAGCACAATTGATAATGTCTGGTGTTAACACCGAACACCGTTCGAAGAACGGGTACTTCTGCTAGTATACTGATAAAATAATGGCAAGGCCGGCCATCTCCATGGCAACACTAGCTCAAGATGGGGCCACCTAGTTTCTATCTCGGTAAGAGGCCATGCTACTGCCTGTCCATTTAGCACAAGATAGGTTGCAGCACCAACCCACTGTGATCGCCGCGGCATTTTCACTGCCAGCTGGATTGCATCCCTCCTGGCTGCTTTAAACTGCCTGCCCATTCAACACTCAGACGCGTACTGGATATAACTTACTGTATATTAAATAAAATATCCTTAGAACACGGCCTATAAGCCCGCGAAACAGAGATTCCTATTTATACTGTATATTAATTCACCGCTAGGTTGTAGCGCCAACCTTCCGCGGCTTTTTAAGGGGACGATACCTGAAACGATGGGTTTTTAACTTTGGAGGCTTAATATCGAGATTGAAAAAACGCGAAAACATGGCACTAAGTTAGTTCTTTTGTTATTCAATCAGCATAAAGTATATGCTATTAATTCAGACACATACCTTACGAGCAAATTTTCAGTATAAAGGAAAGCGAAAAATACAAAACGCAGGGTTGTTAAGTTTTGAGGCTTAATATCGAGATTGAAAAAACGTGAAAACATGGCACTAAGTTAGTTCCTTTATTATCCAATCAGCATAAAGAATATGATATTTATCATTTAGACTTTCACGGCCAGTGACACTATCCATATTGTAGAATTTTGGGGTTATGCCGTGTTTTATTTAATCAAACTCGACGTGTTTCGAAAGAAACCATGTCTTTCTTCATCAGGAATAAACGGAAATACGACTAAATTGTTGCTAAGAGAAAGCAACAAAGAAACTAAAAAAGGTGCCCTAAGATGGACTCCATTTTAGCCCCATGTAGGGACAACGAAAAGCAGCAGTGTATTACTTTCGGAGGGTTCTGATAATAGGTAGTCAGGACTCACTGAGATTGTAGCCGATGTCGCGGTTGAAATTATCTGGGTGTCTACGTATTTCAACCGCCTCCCTGATGATTCGGGGACGATATTGCTTTATACGGGCAAGAACATCCACTTCTTGGAACATGACATCATGGACAGGTGTTAAAGCATGATCAGCAACAGCTGATTTATCAGGTTGAATGAGCCTGATTCATCTATTATTATTACAACCAGGTATCTACAGAGTTCCCTGAACTGGTGGCAAGGCTTATATCGGACAGACTTCGAGAACGATATGAACTAGCATTAAGGAACATAGCCTAATAGATGTATCATGTGTGTTCTCAATCAATGCATCCTATTTAACATTATACTGGGATTATACGTTGCTGCATTTACTTTAACTAGGTGAGATAGGTTGGATGTTTCCTCTGTTTGTTTAGGGGCTGCGACAACGCGGTTATGCAGCCCCGTGTACTTTGGATGTGTGTAGAATCTGCCTGATAACCGGTGTTAATTGTGATGGCTGTAGTATTGTGTGTTATATGTAATTCAGGTAAGGACTACAGACAGTCAGTTTTAAGTAGTTCCTACTTTTGCTCCCAAATGCTACCGTCAACGACACCTAGCTGCAAACATGGCTAATGCATACCACCGTAACCACAACCTGACGGTGAACGTTGGAACTTAATAGCATTAATCAAATTTAACCTACAAATTTTACCTTCACACGAGTGTAGTTAATGGAAGGTTCTTTTACAGCACATCAATCTACGACATGGGCCCACCAGCTTTACTTCCTCTCCAATGGAAGGCATACTGAAGGATTTGTAACGCTCTTCAAAAATCCGATGACTTCGGCCGGGTTTGAACCCGCGACCTTGGGCATAGAAGCTCAACATTCTACCAAATACGCCACCAAAGCCGCCCAATATGAGATAATAGGCATTGAAATATAGCAATACTATTCCCTTATATGCAGCTATAGTAACCTACACTCTGACTTATGTAGCCTACATGAATAGGCTGAATCATTTCTTATTAATCTCACCATTTGTGCGGGGTTAAAAATCGTAAGTATATTTGACTCCAGAATTATGACTTTATATTCCAAACATTGAATAATTTTAATATTGTTTCCTTTCAAAACCATTTAAAAATTTAAGAGCACTATGTGAACAAAACGTCTAAATTACGCCCATTACAACAAAAATAAATACTATCAGGAAAGTACTGTAATTGTGAGACTAAGTCCTTGATAAATGTGCATATACAGCCCTTTTTTTGTTATTGATGCATTCTCTGCTACGTTATTGTACTCCACAGTACCTTTGGCCTAGATTTACAGTGAGTTAATATTGCACTTGATTAACTTCAGAGCCCAGGAGAACTATGTTTTAAACTCACTTAGGGGCAAAGTGAATATACTTTGCCAAATATATTGGCATGTATCTTTCTATAACAAGAAAATACACCTCCCGGGCAACGCCGGGTAAAATAGCTAGTAACAAATAACAGAAAAGAAGCCCAAGAAGCTCTAGAGACTCTACATGAAATCTCTACCAAAACAGAGTTAGAAATCCCATACGACAATACACAGTTCATGGACACAAAATCTACAGACAGGCACCCACTGGAAACCAAGTTTGGAAAAATAACACAAATGGAAAGTTTCAAATACCTAGGAGAGATTATACAGAAAACAGGACTGAACATCATCCAATGAAGACAGGATCGCTAAATTGCAGAAAGCATACCGACTTAGGCTACATGGAACCACTACAATAAAATAAAAGTATTTCCATCAGTGCCAAATTACGACACTATCGTACAATAGTCTTCTTACCAGAGGCCTTATACGCTTCAGAAACGACAGCAATCAAGGGACGAACAAAAATCAAGGAATTAGAAAAACAAGAGAGAAAATTTCTTAGAAAGATCTACGGGCCAGTTCAGAAAGAGGGAATATGGATAAAGATATGATAATAATGATGATAATTGTTGTTTTAAGGGGCCTAACATCTAGGCTATCGGCCCAATATGGATAAAGAGACCGACAATAGAACTGTACAAACAGACAGAGACGATTACAAACAACATAAGGAAAAGGAGGGCAAAATTTTATGGACACATACATAGGATGACCGAAGACAGACTGACCAAGAAGAATTTTAATATAGTTATGAATAGTACACTAAAAAGCAATGGGCTAAAGGAAACCGTGGAAGACCTCAAGAAACTTAACATCTCTACAGAAGACATGACAGACAGGAGCACAAACAGAGAAAAACTTAGACAACAGAAGTTAGAGCAAACTCACAAAGAGAGACAACCAGGAAAGAAGTGGACGGAGGAGAGAAAGAAGAAGCCTAGTGTGTAGACTATCGCATTTTCACTTTTCTCCAAGAGAAAAAGACAAAGGGAGCCTGGTTCAGTGAGATAAAAAATGATCTGCACGAGATTGGGATCTCATGTGAAGATATCCCGGAGCGTGACCAGCTTAAGAGAAAACTCTTCAAATATCAGAGATTCCATCCTAAGCCGACACTGAAAACTGGAAAGGCGTGGACAAAAGAGAAAAGAATAACACCGTCTACGAATGAAGGAATAGGCCTACTGGACTGAGGCGCCTCTAAGAGCCGGAGTAGTTAAAAGGGACGTAAAACCAATAACATTATTATTATTACTACTGGACTGATTTTAAAGCTAAAAGGAAACAGTTCAAATGACGTGATCCTAGTTGGCCGAAACGAAACAAGAAGAAAATTTTGTTTGGTTTTCTCCAGAATGGCAAGTTTGAGTTGTGCACCCTTGTTCCTTGTAAGCTTTCCCAACACCAGTCTACGGGTAGCGATTGTTGTGGCTCGTTCAATACTAGCCTATGCTGTTCTTTGTCTAATTCTAGTAGGCCGATAGCCTATGGTCTATGGGTGTGGCTGATTTTTTACCCAGTGTAGCCTCGGTCTGATTGTTTCCTGAAGTATTCTTATCCTGTGCCGTTTTAATTACGTGAATAAAATACGTAGACTAACCTATTAGCCTATTAAGAGGGTAAGGAACTGAAAGCCAGTGATTTGCCAGACTTTAAAGTTGACCTTGAAGTGAAAGGTTCTCTCTCAGTTACAGTAATTGTGGATCAGAGGACGATACATTGGTAAAATAATTTACTTTTTGTTATGTAGCCTATAGACCTATAGCCTAGCATATTTGTTAATTTTCCTATAAAAACATGAGGTGCAAGAAAGTGTACGCAAATGAATCATTTAACATTGCTATGAAAACAGAAAGGATAGCCTATTGTATGCCACAAAATAATTTGACACTAACTCTTAACAAGATGTTCAGTAAAGAACATATAGCCTACTTTCTACTAAACGGTTGGGTATTGTTATAACTCTTTGTACTTTTCAAGGAGTATAATTGAATGTTGGTTGTAGTAGCTTGTTGAAATACAACGTGCTATACGGATATTAAACTTGAATATGGGGTGCTCCTTGCTAGTGCTACCTCTGTACAAAATTTCATTCAATTCGGTTTCACCGTGTTTGAATTGATATGGTGAATCGATTTCCAAACATACATGGCCGCTATCAGCAAACTATTGGACTGATGACGTCGTAGTTCAGTCAAAAGATGCGTCCCACAAAATGGTATGTTGTTGCAAAATTTGGTACAGATCAGATGATTAGGTTGGTCGTAATTTGATTTAAGCATTTAACAATTGGGTGGCCGCCATTCTGTTTCCGTCAAGATGGTGGTGATATAAAACATGACACTGAGGTGCCCATTGCTAGGGCTACCTCTGTACCAAATTTTGTTCAATTCGGTTTAACCGTGTTTGAATTGATAGGGGGAATCGATTTGCACACATGCATGGCCGCCATATGCAAACTATTGGACCGATGACCTTGTAGCTTGGCCAAAGAACGCTTCTCTCACAAAGGTATGTTGTTGAAAAATTTAGTAGATATCAGATGATTAGGTTAGTCATAATTTGATTTAGACTTTGAATATTTGGGTGGCCACCTTTATGTTTCCGTCAAGATGGCAGCGATATAAAACATGACACTGAGGTGCCCTTTGCTAGTTTTACCTCTGCACCAAATTTCGTTCAATTCGGTTTCACCGTGTTTGAATTGATAGGTGGAATCAATTTGCACACAAACATGGCCGCCATCTGCAATCTATTGGACTGATGATCTTGTAGTTTGGTCAAAATATGTTTCCCACATAAAGGTATGCTGTTGCAAAAAGAGATCAGATGATTAGGTTGGTCATAATTTGATTTAAGCTTTTAACTTTTGGGTGGCCGCCATTACGTTCCCGTCAAGATGGCGACGATATAAAACATGACACTGAGTTGCTTTTTGCTAGTGCTACCGCTGTACCAACTGACGTTCAATTCGGTTTCACCGTGTTTGAATTGATAGGGGGAATCGATTTGCACACATAGGCTACATGGCCGCTATCTGCAAACTATCGGGCTGATGACCTTGTAGTTCGGTCATAAGATGCTTACTACATAAAGGTATGTTGTTGCAAAATTTAGTAGAGACCAGATGATTAGGTTGGTCGTAATTTGATTTAAGCTTTTAACATTTCGGTGGCCGCCATTACGTTTCCGTCCATTACTCCACTCACCGCCTAACAAACATGTGATTTCAACCGGTATGGAAGTACCGATATATTTCTTTACCGCTCAGTAGATGCACCCACATTTAAGAAACAAAATGGCTATTTCAGTATATTTTACCGAAAAAGTGGAGTTATTCCCTTTTTCCAATCAGTGGTTCAATTGATTGGGGGGAACAGACATTCAGAGTAGCCTACACACACTCACACAGACACACATACACACACACAATTCTTGGCCCTGTGTAGATCTCATAAGTCTACTTGTTGTTGTTGTTTTTTTTTTTGCAAAAATCGAAGGAGGCTAAAAATACTACGCTTAGCCTACCATAACAACATATATTCCGATTTTTTCATACGCCTATAGGTGATTGGATACTCTTTGTTTGGATAATAACTCAAGAATTTTCTCTTTTTGATATCGGTTTGCACGCAATTCTTCGACAATATTCATCAGTTTTTAGATTGTTTTACTCAATTCAAAATTAAAGTTTCTATTCATTTTTAGCCTATTTTCATTTATGAAAAACCTAGCTGTACCCGGCATGCGTTGCAATGCCAATCAAAGAAAGTGTTGGCGATGTTACTTTGTTTGTTGAACTGCTTTTGGATTCCAAATAGTTTTTTTCTTCTTACGTTAACCACCTCTAAACTATTATAAAATTGATTTACTATCTCAGAAACATTCATGGGAGCGTGCTCAACAACTCACCAAAGTTTCATCGCAATGAAATTAATGGTATATGAACGCATACGGGTCTTTGTTGAAACTATTCGAGCGCCGTCACCCATTTGTTGAATATACTCGTACGATACCTATTGAAAAATGGATTTACTAAGTCGAAAACCTTCCCAAGCGTGTACACAACATCTCACCCAAGTTTCATCGCTATAGGACGAATGGTATTTGAACGCATACGGGACTTTGTTGTAACGCTTCGCGCGTCTTTGCCCATTTGCTGAATCTACTCGTGCGCTACCTATTGTAAAATGGATTTACTAAGCCTGAAACCTTCCCTGGAGTGTACACAACAACTCACCCAAGTTTCATCGCTATCGGACGAATGATATATGAATGCATATGGGACTTTGTTGAAACAATTCGTGCGTCGTCGCTCATTTGTTTAATTTATTGTGCGATACCTATTGAAAAGTGGATTTACTACGCCAAAAACCTTACCTGAAGTGTACAAAACATCTCACCCAAGTTTCATCGCAATCGGACGAATAGTCTATATGAATGCATACGGTACTTGGTTGAAACACTTCGTGCGTAGTCGCTCATATGTTGAATCTACTCGTGCGCTACTTATTGTAACATGGGGTTACTAAGTCAGAATCCTTGCCTGGTGTGTACACAACCTCTCACACAAGTTTCATCCCTATTGGACGAATGGTATATGAACGCATACGGGACTTTGTTGAAACGCTTCGCGCGCCATCTGTCATTTGTTGAATCTACTCGTGCGCTACCTATTGTTAAGTGAATTTACTACGCCAAAAACTTTCCCTGAAGTGTAAACAACATCTCACCCAAGTTTCATCGCAATGGGATGAATGGTATATGAACGCATGTGGGTCTTTGTTGAAACGAATCGCACGCCATTTTATTGAAGCTACACGTGCGCTATCTACTGTAAATTGGATTTACTATGTCTATAACTTTTCCGGTAGTGTGCACAACAACCCACCAAAATTTGGTCGCAATCGGATAAATCGCATATGAACGCATCGCCAACACTTATTTGTTTAAACTACTGGCGCGCTATGTCTTGTAAATTGGATTAACTATGACTATAACCATCCCGGAAGTGTGTTAAACAAACCACCAAAATTTGGTCGCCATCGGATGAATTGTAGGCTATATGAACGCATCGCCAACACTCATTTGTTTAAAGTACTCGCGCGCTCTCTATTGTAAATTGGATTAACTATGCCTATAACCATCCCGGAAGTGTTCACAACAACTCACCAAAATTTGATCGCAATCGGATGAATGGTTTATGAACGCATAAAAGATGAACAGACGAACATCATTTTATATCTATACTAATATAATAAAGCTGAAGAGTTTGTGTGTTTGTGTGTTTGTGTGTTTGTGTGTTCGTGTGTTTGTGTGTTTATGTGTTTAAACGCGCTAATCTCTGGAACTGCCAGTCCGATTCGAAAAATTATCTTTTTATATGATAGAATGATTCAATAGGAATAGGTTAGGCTATGTAGCATTAGGCTACACCTCTCAGGTGACCTTCAAGATTGATTTTTGTTCAGTAAGTCGGTAGGACAAGTGCTCCCGAACAGCTCTATCCGCATGCGCTGGCGTTATGGTTAGTAATACGTACACCGTTTCACCTATCTGAACCAAAATTTGTATACTTACCCTTTGGAACCCTGATGGTAACACTGTCTACGTGAAATTTATTCCCTGTATTTAGGCCCTTTGGTTCAAATTTACACCTTTACCCCGATCTGAAACAAAATTTGTATACTTACCCTTAGGAACCCTGTGAGTAACACAGTCTGCATGAAATTTCGGACAGAACACACCATTCCCTGCATTTAGGCCCTTTGACACAAATCTACTCCGTTTCACCGATCAGAACCAAAATTTGTATACTTACCCTTTGGAACCCTGCGAGTAACACAGTCTGCATGAAATTTCGGACAGAACACACCATTCCCTGCATTTAGGCCCTTTAACACAAATCTACACCGTTTCACCGATCTGAACCAAAATTTGTATACTTACCCTTTGGAACCCTGCGAGTAACACTGCCTACATGAAATTTATGACAGACCAGTCCATTCCCTGCATTTATGCCCTTTGGCACAAATCCACACCGTTTCTCTTAATTGCACCAAATTTTACATACACTTTGGAACCCTGCTGGTAACACTGTTCACTTGATATTTTGGACAACGCTCCCCATTTCCTACATTTAGAATAACAGACAAAATGAACTTGAAAACCACGTATTAAGGCCCTAGAACCATTCATGTCCGTAGTAGTGTAACTGTAAGAGTATTTTAATAAGTCTGTTGTTGACGGGCTGTTCGGGCTGCATCACGTCACCCCTACCAGTGTTCTGGTGCAGAATTGCAAAAATAGTTTCATCATGCGCTGTTTTTAAATTGCAGTCACGGGGGGGTAATTAGTGCAAAAAGATTTCTTAGGCCCCTCAAAACAGCTATCATCATGAAAATATTATGCCTCTGTATAAGTGCAATGGTGTTGGTGCAGTACATTGAGGTTATCTGCTGCAATAAGCGTTGGTGCTTTCAAATTTACCTTCATTTATTCTGAAACTTATCGTTAAGCGCTTTGTGGCGATAAATGATAGTCTACTATTGCTACCTCAGTAGCTCGTGACAGCCGAAGTTTGCCAAAGAGTTCTGATTATTTTCCTACGGCGCTATGCGACAAAAGACGACACTATTGGTCTCTACATTTCTAACAGCCAATGAGATATAGGCCCTAGGCAGTGTCTTTTGTTTCACTTGCTGTTCTTTCCATTTTTTTTTTTTTTTTTTGTAAATTAGTAAATAGCTGTTTCCTTATTCATAATTATCATTACGGGAAATTGACCTGAATGTTACGTCCATTACACTGTACTACTTATCACCTCCACTACAACAACCACCACCACCACCACGAAAATATATATTTTTAAAATATTTGTTTCTGTTAGTTAAGTATCATGTGCCAGTTCTGTAGTAGTATTCATTATCATCCATAACACGAATAGCCTAAATCCACCGGGCGAAGCCGGGCACTACTGCTAGTATATCTTTATATAGTCTATATAATTCTTCGACACGTGTGTATGTCACTGAACTCCTCCTAAACGACTGAACCGATTTTGATGAAATTTGGTATGTATATTAGGGTGGGTCCCTGTATGGTTTGGATTCACAATCTGACCCCGTAGGTGGAATGAACACAATTTTAGAACCACAATTTACACACAATTTTAGAACCACAATATACAGTCAAAAACAGTCGTCATGGAAACCACTAGCCTTGGCCTTGGTGAAAGCTGATGTCTTTGGACGGTTTGTCTCTGCACGTTAGAGCCACCTGGTCGCAACCTGAGTCACTACCGCCATAACATACACTCTGCCCGTGGCGGAAAGTTGTGTTTTATACCAAAGGTGGCAGTGATGTCGAATTCTACTGTTTGTTTCTGCACGTTAGAGCGTTTCAAAGTCCGTATGCGTTCATATACCATTCATCCCATTGCGATGAAACTTGGGTGAGATGTTGAGTGTACTCCAGGGAAGGTGTTTGGCTTAGTAAATCCATTTTATTATAGCTTCTTTATATATATAATTCTTCGACACGTGTGTATGTCACTGAACTCCTCCTAAACGACTGAACCGATTTTGATGAAATTTGGTATGTATATTAGGGTGGGTCCCTGTATGGTTTAGATTCACAATCTGACCCCGTAGGTGGAATGAACACAATTTTAGAACCACAATTTACACACAATTTTAGAACCACAATATACAGTCAAAAACAGTCGTCATGGAAACCATTAGCCTTGGCCTTGGTGAAAGCTGATGTCTTTGGACGGTTTGTCTCTGCACGTTAGAGCCACCTGGTCGTAACCTGAGTCACTACCGCCATAACATACACTCTGCCCGTGGCGGAAAGTTGTGTTTTATACCAAAGGTGGCAGTGATGTTGAATTCTTCTGTTTGTCTCTGCACGTTCGAGCGTTTCAAAGTCCCGTATGCGTTCATATACCATTCATCCCTTTGCGATGAAACTTGGGTGAGATGTTGAGTGTACTCCAGGGAAGGTGTTTGGCTTAGTAAATCCATTTTATAATAGCTAGCGCACGACTAGAATACACAAATGAGCGACGACGTGCGAAGCGTTTCAACAAGGTCCCGTATGAGTTCAAATACCATTCGTCCGATCGCGATGAAACTTGGGTGAAATGTTTTGTGCACTCCAGGGGGAGGCTTCTGGATTAGTAAATCCATTTTAAAATAGGTAGCGCACAAGTAGATTCAACAAATGAGTGACGACGCGCGAACGTTTAAACAAAGTCCCGTATGCGTGCATATACCATTCATCCGATTGCAATGAAACTAGGATGAGATATTGTGTACACTTACGTGAGGGTTTCTAACTTAGTAAATCCATTTCACAGGAGGTTGCGCACGAGTACATTCAACAAATGAGCGACGACGCGCGAACGTTTAAACAAAGTCCCGTATGCGTTCATATACCATTCATCCGATTGCAATGAAACTAGGATGAGATATTGTGTACACTTACGTGAGGGTTTCTAACTTAGTAAATCCATTTCACAGGAGATTGCGCACCAGTACATTCAACAAATGAGCGACGACGCGCGAAGCGTTTCAATAAGGTCCCGTATGCGTTCAAATACCATTCATCCGATTACGATGAAACTTGGGTGAGATGTTGTGTACACCCTACGGAAGGTTTCTGGCTGAATAAATCCAATTTACAATAGGTAGCGCACGAGTAGATTCAACAAATGTGCGATGGCGCGAGAATCGTTTCAACAAAGTCCTGTAGGTGTTCATATACCATTTATCCGATTGCGATGAAACTTTGGTGAATTGTTTTGTACACTCCAGGAAAGGTTTCTGGCCTAGTAAATCCAGTTTTTAATAATTAGCGCACGAGTATATTCAACAAATGAGCGACGGCTTGCGAATCGTTTCCACAATGTCCCGTATGCGGTCATATATCATTCATCTGATTGCGATGAAACCTTGGTGAATCATTGAGTACACTCCAGAGAAGGTTTCAGGCTTAGTACATCTATTTTACAATAGGTAGCGCATGAGTAGATTCAACAAATGAGTGACGGCATGCGAATGGTTTAAAGAAAATCCCGTATGCGTTCATATGTCATTCATCCGATTCCGATGAAAGATTGATGAGTTGTTGTGTACACGCCAGGGAAGGTGTTCAACTTGGTAAATCCATTTTACAATATTGGTAGCGCACGAGTAGATGTAACAAATGAGTGACGATGCGCGAAGCGTTCCGACAAAATCCCGTATGCGTTCATATACTATTCATCGATTGCGATGAAACTTTGATGAGTTGTTGTGTACACTAATGTGAAGCTTTCTAACTTAGTAAATCCATTTCACAGTTGGTAGACAACGAGTAGATTCAACAAATGAGTGACAGCGCACGAATCATTTAAACAAAATCCCGTTTGCGTTATATGCCAATTATCCGATTGCGATGAAACTTTGGAGAGTTGTTGTGCACGCTCCCACGAATGTTTCTAGATTAGTTAATTCATTTCACGATAGTTTAGAGGCAGTTAACAGAAATTTAAAAAGTATTGTGTATCCAAAAGCACTTCAAGATACAAAGTTACATCACTTTCTTTGATTGGCAGGACAACGTCTGCCGGGTCAGCTAGTAGGGGAGAGTGGGTCAGAACAGGGTACTTAATAAACAAAGTGGCATATCTTATGAACTTGTTGTACTAATGTGTTAAATTTTTAAGGACTAGTAGTATAGTCTAATATATCTACAGTACTTACAAATGGTAATGAAAATCCACAGCCTGCTTCCAGTCTCCGACCGGGTCAGGAATGGAATGAATGAAGCCCCCATCTAGCGGCGAGGATATGAACTGTGCCGGCTGCCGAGGCCTGACCCACTCCTCTGGGGCAATGATTAAATGAATGACAGATGAAATGAAATGATAGTGGAGAGTGTTGCTGGAATGAAATTTTGACAGGGAAAACCGGAGTACCCGGAGAAAAACCTGTCGGCCTCCGTTTTGTCCAGCACAGATCTCACATGGAGTGACCGGGATTTGAACCACGGACCCAGCGGTGAGAGGCCGGCGTGCTGCCGCCTAAGCCACGAAGGCTTACTACAAATGGTAATGAAGAAAATAATTTAAAGAAAAGCCTAACCGTAAATTGTTTATTTATATAAATGTTTGTCCAGTACCCCGTTTTATCAGACGTGTTGGATAAAACAGGGTACTCGATTATAGTGAACATTACAAACTAGAAATACATTTTACAAACATTGAATTTCACTTTATGTACAAAAATCGCATTTATACGGTTATCATCTTCATCATCAATGCCGGCACATTGTTCATGAGCCCATTCACCATACTTAGGCTATAACACTTGACCCAGCCTTCTTCAGACTTCGAATTAGTGAATAGTTCATTGCAATAAATGCAAGCTGCATTAATATTTTCTCATTCCTCCTCTGACGACGTATTATACTCCTGCACTTTTCTAACTTTCTTCGATTTCTGCTTTACGACATTTGTGACGTCAGAAGGCCTAAATCTGGGACTTTGTGACTCCATTTGAAGTTTCCTTTTGGGAGTGTTCCCCCTTTTCATAGATGAAGTTAATTCTTCCTTGTATGGGGAACTTGTCAGAATAGCTGGTTTTCCTCTTCGTCTATCGGTTATTCCTTCCCTTCTTTCAGCTCTCGGCACTGTCTTTATGTCTTTCGGAGAGACTTGGAAAGCTGAAGTCCAACCAAGTCTTAGGCCTAACTGACTGAGAAGACCCTGATGTGGATGGAACAGGTCTATCTGACTGGTAAGACCGTGATGTGGTTAGAGCAGATAATTTTCCGTTTGATGACTCAGATAGAGATCCCGAAGACAGGATATTACCTATCTCCAATGGTGGGTCTGATAAAACAGGGTACTACCCTGTTCTATCCAACTTAGTGGCACCCTGTTTTATCCAACAACACCATGTTAGGAGCAAGAGAATTGTACAGCACTTAAACCGGTCATTCGTTTTGAAACACCTACAATTATGTACGGTAGTACAAACAATGTTTAATTTATATCATCCTTACCTTACAGTCTTCGTAATAAGGTCTTGGATATATAAGCACACAATTTACAAGCGAATATTATAACATAACACTGTAAAAATAGATTTTACCCCTGTGAGAATGCATGCTTGCACCCTACAGATTGCAACTGCTCTAAGAATGAAGGTCATCAAGTGAGAAAGAGGTCATTATGTTCACTGGAAGATGTCACTACATACCAGACGAGAAAACGATGGTACCCCGTTTCATCAGACTACCCTGTTTTATCAGACTCTCCCCTATCTCTCTCTCTCTCTCTCTCTCTCTCTCTATATATATATATAATACCTGGCGTTGCCCGGGAGGTGTAGTTACATGTTATAGAAAGATACATGCCAATATATTACGCAAGGTATATTCACTTTGCCCCTAGGTGAGTTTAAAACATAGTTCTCCTGGGGTTTGAAGTTAATCAAGTGCAATATTAACTCACTGTAAATCTAGGCGGAAGGTACTGTGAAGTACAATTACGTAGTAGAGAATGCATCAATAACAAAATGGGGCTGTATATGCTCATTTCTCAAGGACCTAGTCTCAGAAATACAGTACTTTCCTGATAGTCTTTATTTTTTGTTGTAATGGGTGTAATTTAGACGTCTTGTTCACATAGTTCTCTTTAATTTTTAAATTGTTGCATCTACCGTTTTGAAAGGAACAATATTTAAATTATTCAATATTTGGAATATAAAGTCATCATTCTGGAGTCAAATATACTTACGATTTTTAACCCCGCTCAAATGGTGTGATTAATGAGAAATGGCTTATTCATGTAGGCTATATAAGGCAGTGTGTAGGCTACTATAGCTGCATATTAGGGAATAGTATTGCTGTATTTACATGCCTATTATCTCTTATTGGGCGGCTTTGGTGGCGAATTTGGTATCATGCTGAGCTTCTATGTTCAAGGTCGAGGGTTCAAACCCGGCCGAAATTATCGGATTTTTGAAGAGCGTTAAAATCTCTCAGTATGCCTTCCTTCGGAGTGGAAGTAAAGCCGGTGGAGCCATGTCATAGGACATGGATTTATGTGATGTAAAAGAACCTTCCACTAACTACACTCGTGTGAAAGTAAAATTTGTAGGTTAAATTTGATTAACGCTATTAAGTTCCAACGGTCACCGTCAGGTTCTGGTTTTAGTGGGTATCTATTAGCCGAGTTTGCAGCTAGGTGTCGTTGGGTAGCATTTGGTAGCAAAAGTACGAACTACTTAAAACTGAATGTCTGTATTCCTTACCTGAATTACATATAACACACAATAATACAGCCATCACAATTAACACAGGTTATCAGGCAGATTCTACACACATCCAAAGTACACGGGGCTGCATGACCGCGTTGTCGCAGCCCCTAAACAGAGGAACCAACCAACCTATCTCACCTAGTTAAAGTAAATGGAGCAACGTATTGCCTAATTCCAGTTGTTGTTTGAGTCTTCAGTCTTTTGACTGGTTTGATGCAGCTGCCCATGCCTCCCTGTCCTGAGCTAACCGTTTCATCTCTATATAGGCCTAGCTACCACACCCTACGTCCGAGGCAATCTGTTTAACATATTCTAACCTTGGTCTACCCCTAAGTTACAGTTCTTGTCCTCGACCCTTCCTTTCATAACTAAGCTTGCTATTCCTGGGTGTCTTAGTATGTGTCCTACCAACCTATTTCTTCTCTTCATTAGCAGTCGCCAGAAACATCCCTACTCTCCCACTAGTCTCAATACCTCTTCGTTTGTAACCCTATCAACCCATCTGATCCTCATCATTCTCCTATAACACCACATTTGAAACGCTTCAATTCTCCTCTTTTCTGCTGCACCAACAGTCCAAGTTTCACTTCCCAGTATAATGTCAAATACGATGCATTGATTGAGAACACATTGGGTTACTTTAGCCCCTAAGGAATTTCGTAAGATAGGTCAAAAGCTTGAAATGGCAGACTTGGAATATGAATACTTCACCAATCCGTGTGTAATTAATGAAGAGCCTGTATGCTAAAATATCCATTGGCCTAAGCCTTTTCTAATCAAAGCGGCTTCAAGTAACACGACATGGTGGAAAGTACAACTCTTGGTAAATAGGTTAGCTCAAAGTATATGGTGTCTAAAAAGAAAGCAATGAAAAAAAAACCAAATATAATTATAAAAGTAACTATGATGAAAAAATATATTAAAATCATTATGCAATTCTAATTTAAATGAAATTGAATGAATATAAATTTAATAAATACGATAACTTACTGAGGTTAAGACAATGTTTCATTTAGAAAATGATTTGTCTATTGTTTAAAATTGTATGGGTGTAACAAAGTTCAAAAACTCAAATAGACGGTAGTAAGAAATGAAATAACGTCAGTGCTAGTTCTGAAAAAATACGTAAATATGAATGGAGCACTACTGTGAAAAGATCCTGTACGCGTCTGTATGTTGAATGGGCAGGCAGTTTAAAGCAGCCAGGAGGGATGCGATCCAGCTGGCAGTGGGTGTAGCATGGCCTCTTACCGAGATAGATGGAGCTAATGTTGCCATGGAGATGCCGATCTTGCCATTACTTTATCAGTTTATTTTCTGACTTAATTAGCCTTTGCTCGAGTGCAAAAAGGCCGAAATCAGAAGAATGAGAAAGACTATCGAAAATTCATGTAGCCATCCGTTCCTTTTGGGTCCTAAAGTACGTGTATGCAAAATTTGGTTGAGATAGGTGGAACGCTGTAGATTTGTATACGGAACAAATATACATAGGCCTACATACATACATACCCACATACAGACTTTCACTTTTATATATATTAGATAAGATAAGCTAGTAAGATCACCTTTTGGTCGTGTGTGTTTGTGCGTGTATGTGTGCGTAGACTATGTGTGTTGGGTTTTTCCTCCTAATAAAATGCAATCGCCTGGAACGATTTCAATGAAACTCAGTAAGGTCATAGAACTATTTGTCGGACCCTGACAGTGCCCTTCAATATTGATTACGTCTCCCCAATCCAACATGGTGGCTGTACGAAACATTTCATCGGCATTCTATATCTCCGAAACTATTACTAATATATTACCCTGACATTTTGAATGATGATAAATGGCACTAGGCCTAGACTACTAGAAGTTCACCTACGTGACATTCAAAACCCTGTTATTACCAATTGAGATTTGATTGCCGCTGAGCATGGCTGCGCCAGGGTTTGTTGTTTATTGTAGTATAAGCCCCGCGGGGAAGAAGCGGAGGACACAGTGATGACAGAGTGCAGTCTGCACATAAGTCAAGCAGCATTGCTCGCGCTACCTGTCTTAGAAGCGCAGATAAGCGTTACAGGAGCTCATGTCCCCACGGACAGTGAGTCTATTGGAGCTCCTACTCGCGGAACTGTACCTGTCAATCAAGCAACGAACATGGCGGTCAAGTGAAGTTGAAGCATTTAAATAGACCTTTCTCGCGATTTAACCATCCAAAAGCAGTGAAACTTGGTACAGAAAATGTTTGTACAAATTGTAATGCGCTGACATCTAATTTAGTTCAATTTTTTACATAACCTCAAAGATTAAAAATAAGTTTTTATTTCTTGTGTACTAGCCTAATCATGCGATCGAAGTCAAAATTTGAACAATGAACCTACGTAGTAATCGTCATCTAATAGGCTAGTACATAACTCTATGGCCTAAATATATAAAAATCCAACATGGTGATCCATCCGAAATATTTCGTCGGTTCCCAATATCTAGACTACTAGTCTAATCTATGATAACAATCAAACTGAAATTTTGTATATTGATAAAGGCTACGAACATAAGTTCACCTATGACACTTTCAATAACCTGGTGAGCGCAAATCTAACATGGCGGCGACACGAAATATAAATATTTAAATGGACGTTTCTCACGATTTAACTATCCGAGTGCAGTGAAGCTTGGTACGGTAAATGCTTATACACATTTTAATCCACTGACATCAAATTTATTTCAATTGTGTTTATAGCCACAAGATGGCGGCTGTGTGAAATTTTAAAATCTCGTTTTAATTTGTTGTGTCCTAATCATGCGATTGGAGTTTGAATGATACACCAACGCAATAATCTTCATGTGGGCTAATAGTAGGCTACATACAGTAACTTTATGGCCTACTGTACATATTAAAATCCAACATGGTGACCATCCGAAATATTTAGACTGTTCTCAATATCTACTAATCTATTACAGCAAACACACTGAAATTTTGTATGTTGATAAATGCAATTAACATAAGTAGGATAGGCTATATGAAAATAAGCTGTTTAGTTCTTCACGGAACTACTTGTTAAATTTATGTTTTTTTTTTGGGTGGGATGCAAGGATATCCATTAAATTTATTTATTTATTTATTTCTTCTTTGGTCAATTTGGGTCACCTATGGACCACGGTGCTTGTGCATTAGCTGTTGTCTGACACTTCTTATTTACTTAGGCTAATTTATTTACGTATTTATTTATTTATTTAATTATTTTATTATTTATTTATTTACAGTTTAGCTATTTTTACTCTAATTTTTTTTAAATTAGAAAATATTATATTATAGTCTATTTGATTTAAGTTGAAGAAGACTCCATTGAAGGGTCGAAACATGTAGGCTACAACAATTGAGTAAATAATGTATAATTTGTATTAGGCTTAGTATTTTTAAGAGGGCGCTGCGTGGCGCTGTCGGTAGAGGCACTGAGCTTCTAACTAAAAGGGAGTGGGTTCGATCCCCACCCAGGTAGTGGATTTTAGAAACGAAAATACCACTTTCGGAAACGCAAATAACCCTGGGGTTCACTCAGCCTACACCAGAAATGAGTACCAGGGTAATTCTTGGGAGCAAAGACGGCCGGGCGTGGAGCTGACAACTCCATCCCATCTAGTGCCGATGTCACAAAAAGTGGAAGCCTCTACCTTCCACTACTCCAGGGCCTCCATGGCCTGTACGGAGTTGGCTTTGCTTTTTTAGTATCTTTAAGAGTTATCTAAAAATCAATACGGTTAATATATTGTTTTTCCTAGCGTGGTATTGCTTTTTAAAAATAATCGTCGGTTGAAAATTTATCCAGAGAAGCGTTGGCGTAACTTTTAATATGTGTAGGCTATCCTTTAAGGATTAAGTACATTAATTTACATTTCACAAAAGTTTGTTGACACAAAATCCCTATGATCGTTGATAACCCATTAAATGTTCTTAACACATGTGCTTGAGGCCTCGAGCCGAGCGTCCATGTGGTCAGTGTTTGTGTATCCGCCAACTCTTCCATAAAGTATATCATCATAACACACAGACATGGCCGGAGCGCGCCCCCTCTGTTGCGTTAAGAGCACCACCTCTTTGCCGACCAAGGACTCTTAGTGAATTGTTTCATTGTTTGTTTCTTGTGGCAAGTGTTGAACCACCTGTTGCCTCAGGCTGGAGGGATCCTCTGCCATGGCGGTGTCGGCCACTAGCCAATGAGAGCGCACGGTGCACATCGATTGGTTGAGGTGGGCGGGGCGTTTGTCGGCGCGCCATTGGCAGGTGTTGGGGCAGTCAGTTGGTGGTAAGACGTGTGGCCATGAAGACATAGCCTGTCACCATGAGCGCCAGCAAGAGTCTCCATCAGGAGCACATCAAGCGGCCCATGAACGCCTTCATGGTGTGGTCACGTGGTCAGCGCCGCAAGATGGCACAAGAAAACCCCAAGATGCACAACTCGGAGATCTCCAAGAGGCTGGGTGCCGAGTGGAAGCTGCTCAGCGAGATGGAGAAGAGACCCTTCATCGACGAGGCCAAACGACTCAGGTGAGAATCTCTATCCTTCTTGTAAATGGACCTTGAACCAACCATCATAGCCTACATCCTCCGGGAATCTCCCGAGTCGCGGGTCTGCAACTCTTATCTCTGGTCTATGTGGACATTCCCGGAGTGTCATTATTACCAACGACAGAAATCTTACTGGCGTGGGGGTATAAATATAAGAGCTATCCCCTCACATATCACCAAGTGCCAAAAGCGCCTATTGTCTCCTGAAAATTTTATTAGTGCCGAAGATACAGAAATAATAATAATAATAATATTCCGAGAAATGATAAAAACTAACTGATCGATGGCCTTAAGAAATACTGTATCGGTAGAAGAATACGATTGTTAACATTCAGTCCATAGAATCTCAATTCAGATGTAAAAATAATAATAATTATAAAAACAAGATGTTCAGTAAAGAACATATAGCCTACTTTCTCCTAAATGCATGGGAATTGTTATAACTCTTTGTCCTTTTCAAGGAGTATAATTGAATGTTGGTTGTAGTAGCTTGTTGAAATACAACGTGCTATAGGGATATTAAACATGAATATGAGGTGCCCTTTGCTAGTGCTACCTCTGTAAAAAAAATCATTCAATTCGGTTTCACCGTGTTTGAATTGATCTGGGGAATGGATTTGCACACATACATGGCCGCTATTTGCAAACTATTGGGCTGATGACCTTGTAGTCAGTCATAAGATGCTTTCCACAAAAAGGCATGTTGTTGCAAAATCCGGTAGAGATCAAATTATTAGGATGGTCGAAATTTGATTTAAGCTTTTAACATTTGGGTGGCCGTCATTCCGTTTCCGTCAAGATGGTGGCGATATAAAACATGACACTGAGGTGCCTTTTGCTAGTGCTACCTCTGTACCAAATTTCGTTCAATTCGGTTTCACCGTGTTTGAATTGATAGGGGGAATCGATTTGCACACATACTTGGCCACCATCTGCAAACTATTGGGCTGATGATCTAGCAGTTTGGTCAGAATATGCTTCCCACATAAAGATTTGTTGTTGCAAAATTTGGTAGAGACTAGATTATTAGGTTGGTCGTAATTACATTTTAGCCTTTAACATTTGGGTGGCCGCGATTACGTTTCCGTCAAGATGGTGGTGATATAAAACATGACACTGAGGTGGCTTTTCTAGTGCTACCTCTGTACCAAATTTCGTTCCATTCGGTTTCACCGTGTTCGAATTAATAGGGGGAATTGATTTTCACACAAAGATGGCCACCATCCGCAAAATATTATGCTAATGACCTATTAGTTTGGTCAAAGGATGCTCCCTCCATAATGGTATGTTGATGCAAAATTTGGTAGAGATCGGATGATTAGGTTAATCGTAATTTGATTTAAGCTTTGAATATTTGTGTGGCCGCCATTACGTTTCCGTCAAGATGGCGGCGATATAAAACATGACGCTGAGGTGCCCTTTGCTAGTGCTACCTCTGTACCAAATTTAATTCCATTCGGTTTCACCGTGTTCGAATTAATAGGGGGAATCGATTTTGACACAAAGATGGCCGCCATCCGCAAACTATTAGGCTAATGACCTATTAGATTTGTCAAAGGATGCTCCCTTCATAAAGGTATGTTGTTGCAAAATTTGGTAGAGATCGGATGATTAGGTTAGTCGTAATTTGATTTAAGCTTTGAACATTTGTGTCGCCGCCATTACGTTTCCGTCAAGATGGCGGCGATATAAAACATGACACTGGGGTGCCCTTTGCTAGTACTACCTCTGTACCAAATTTCGTTCCATTCGGTTTCACCGTGTTCGAATTAATAGGGGCAATCAATTTTCACACAAAGATGGCCGCCATCCGCAAACTATTAGGCTGATGACCTATTAGTTTGGTCAAAGGATGCTGCCCCAATAAAGGTATGTTGTTGAAAAATTTGGTAGAGATCGGATGATTTGGTTAGTCGTAATTTGATTTAAGCTTTGAACATTTGTGTGGCCGCCATTATGTTTCCGTCATGATGGCGGCGATATAAAACATGACACTGAGGTGTCCTTTGCTAGTGCTACCTTTGTACCAAATTTCGTTCAATTTGCGCTCACCGTGTTTGAATTGATAGGGGGGGGGGAGACAGACATTCAGAGTACACACACTCTCACACACACACACAGACTCACACACACACATACACACACACAGACAGACACTCTTTTTTTCGCCCTGTAGTGATCTCATACAGTAAGTCTACTTTCATTTTTTGCAAAAATCGAAAGTAGGCTAATAATAGTCTGGGTTAAGTAGCTATATAAATAGTGTGCCCTACTTAATATGCATGATACCTTTCCCTCCCCTGTTCGCTAGTGGCGAAATGGCTTAGCTACTTGTTTATCAACTTGAGGGCCAAGGTTTGAATCTCGGTTACTGTGAGGTAGACTTTTCACCTCAATAACTACACGAGTTTACTAAACCAAGATAAACCATATTTGCTCCAACGACCCTAAATTACACTGTGAGTTCAACGTCCATTTTAACTGCTGCTCTTTTTAGAAACACCGGATTGCGTAATTTCACCCTGAAGAGGATGTACCGGCAAATCCACTGACAAATGCTGTTGCATTTAAACACCCTTCAATGTCATCGGCCTAATCCGCAATCTTGGGTTTTGAAGGCCATCTTTGAGCTATTTAGACCGACAACCACCACAGAAGATTTTTTCTACCAATCTACCATGTTATGACGAGAAAAATACGCTTAGTCCCCTGCAATAATATCACTAGGTCTATGGTGGGCTACTGTATATTTCATGTGGTTTCAGCGTTCAAGAGATATTGTCCTAAAATATGTAGCCTAGTAATCTAATTAATCCATGTTGCTGATGGAGCCAATGGCTTTGGGTCATCAACCCAATGAGTGTACAACGTATATGAAATCAGTGTTGTTCATGTGGTTAGGTTATATGACTATTGACAGTCTATGTTTCAGTAGTTGTAGAATAGCCTACTATAGTCTAGTAGTCTACTCAAGCAGGCAGGGCAACTGGGAATCTTGTGGCCTATCCAAGAGGTAGGGCCTATCTGCGCGAGACATTCTTATCGGTAATTAATGTTACAGGCCAAGGGTGCAAAACCTTTTTTATAAGTGGAGGCCAAATGTGAGGTCAAGTGCCAGAAATCCGTCTCCTCACCTTAATTCGTCCCCCACTTTAACTTCCGTGGACAGTGCTACTATATTCCAAGAGGAGCAGGCAAATCTACAGAACCATCCAGTTGACTTCTGGCAGTGACACATCTGCTTTGTTATGTTCGTTTACGCTGTATTCTTTCAAATACGTTAATGTTATTGTAAGAGGTTGCAAGAGTGTCAAATCAACTTTAAATTGTTATATTGTTAGACATCATTTAGCGATTGTTAATTATAGGCTACATTACTACTTGAACGTTCTGTAGCCTACTACTTGAAAACAGCCATGTGGTTGTAGTCGTTTGGTCAGCAGCCGTCGTCAAAGGAGACCTAAATTCGCCTCCTTTGCGTTTCTCAAATTTAATTCTATTCTGAGGGAGCACACTCAGCCACGTTAGGCAAAATTGTGGAGTGTTCTATTTCCACCTCAGTCATCCTGGAAGTGGTTTTCCGTGGTTTTTGCATTTATTTTTTTTGTCTGGATGGGTAGGCCTAACTTGTGCGCAAAACGTATGAGCATAATAGCCTACTTAGGCTACATCTCAATAAATTTATTTTGGCCTGAGAGATTTTAAGACTGTTACAATAAATTTTCCATAAAACAAATGATAGGGGGGGGGGGGGCTGGATTTAGGATACATTAAATGGAAAATCAACATTTGTGTTCATTTGATTATTTATTGTTTTGGGTTAGGATCTATTTATTTAGTGGTATAACACCATAATTACTATTAGGTATGGTGTTGAGTTGCTTAAATCAGTTTTTTAAGTATTTTTAACTCAAACAAGATGTTCAGGAAAGAACATATAGCCTACTTTCTCCTAAATGCATGGGTATTGTTATAACTCTTTGTCCTTTTCAAGGAGTATGATTGAATGTTGGTTGTAGTAGCTTGTTGAAATACAACGTGCTATAGGGATATTAAACATGAATATGAGGTGCCCTTTGCTAGTGCTGCCTCTGTACCAAATTTCGTTCAATTCGGTTTCACCGTGTTTGAATTGATAGGGGGAATCGATTTGCACACATACTTGGCCACCATCTGCAAACTATTGGGCTGATGTTCTTGCAGTTTGGTCAGAATATGTTTCCCACATAAAGATATGGTGTTGCAAAATTTGGTAGAGACTAGATTATTAGATTGGTCGTAATTACATTTTAGCTTTTAACATTTGGGTGGCCGCGATTACGTTTCCGTCAAGATAGCGGTGATATAAAACATGACACTGAGGTGCCCTTTGCTAGTGCTACCTCTGTACCAAACTTCGTACCATTCGGTTTCACCGTGTTCGAATTGATAAGGGGAATCGATTTTCACACAAAGATGGCCGCCATCCGCAAAATATTTGGCTAATGACCTATTAGTTTCGTCAAAGGATGCTCCCTCCATAAAGGTATGTTGTTGCTAAATTTGCTAGAGATCGGATGATTAGGCTAATCGTAATTTGATTTAAGCTTTGAACATTTGTGTGTCCGCCATTACGTTTCCGTCAAGATGGCGGCGATATAAAACATGACACTGAGGTGCCCTTTGCTAGTGCTACCTCTGTACCAAATTTCGTTCATTCGGTTCCACCGTGTTCGAATTAATAGGGGGAATCAATTTTGACATAAAGATGGCCGCCATCCGCAAACTATTAGGCTAATAACCTATTAGATTGGTCAAAGGTTGCTCCCTCCATAAAGGTATGTTGTTGCAAAGTTTGGTAGAGATCGGATGGTTATGTTAGTCGTAATTTGATTTAAGCTTTGAACATTTGTGTGTCCGCCATTACGTTTCTGTCAATATGGCGGCGATATAAATCATGACACTGAGATGCCCTTTGCTAGTGCTATCTCTGTTCCAAATTTCGTTCCATTCGGTTTCACCGTGTTTGAATAAATAGGGGGAATCGATTTTGACATAAAGATGGCCGCCATCCGCAAACTATATGGCGAATGACCTATTAGATTGGTCAAAGGATGCTCCCTCCATAAAGGTATGTAGTTGCAAAATTTGGTAGAGATCGGATGATTAGGTTAATCGTAATTTGATTTAAGCTTTGAACATTCGTGTGGCCGCCATTACGTTTCAGTCAAGATGGCGGAGATATAAAACATGACACTGAGGTGCCCTTTGCTAGTGCTACCTCTGTACCAAATTTCGTTCATTCGGTTCCACCGTGTTCGAATTAATAGGGGGAATCAATTTTGACATAAAGATGGCCGCCATCCGCAAACTATTAGGCTAATAACCTACTAGATTGGTCAAAGGATGCTCCCTCCATAAAGGTATGTTGTTGCAAAGTTTGGTAGAGATCGGATGGTTATCTTAGTCGTAATTTAACTTAAGCTTTGAGCATTTGCGTGGCCGCCATCACGTTTCTGTCAAGATGGCGGCGATATAAAACATGACACTGAGGTGCCCTTTGCTAGTGCTACCTCTGTACCAAATTTCATTCTATTCGGTTTCACCGTGTTCGAATTAATAGGGGTAATCGATTTTGACACAAAGATGGCCGCCATCCGCAAGCCATTAGGCTAATGACCTATTAGAATTGTCAACGAATGCTCCCTTCATAAAGGTATGTTGTTGAAAAATTTGGTAGTGATCGGATGATTAGGTTAGTCGTAATTTGATTTAAGCTTTGAACATTTGTGTGGCCGCCATTACGTTTCCGTCAAGATGGCGGCGATATAAAACATGACACTGAGGTGTCCTTTGCTAGTGCTACCTTTGTACCAAATTTCGTTCAATTCGCATTCACCGTGTTCGAATTGATAGGGGGGGGGGGGCAGACATTCAAGAGTACACACACTCACACACACACACACACACACAGACTCACACACACACATACACACAGACAGACACACTTTTTTCGCCCTGTGTTGATCTCATAAGTCTACTTTCATTTTTTGCAAAAATCGAAAGTAGGCTAAAAAATCAGGATTGAAGAATATGCTTAGTCTATGGGGATGGTATTTGAACACTTTACCTTATTTTTCAATTGTTGTTTTCAATTGTTTTCAAGGCACCTCCCCCACCTCAATAGCCATTTCCTGATTAACCTATGCTACTGGAAGATGTAAAATGAGTTACAAAACCATTCATGTCCTTAAAATGTGCCTATGGCTTAAATACATATCTCACACATTTTTTATGCTTTGTGTTAATGGGCCTTTCTAAAATCTAAAAGACTGAACTAAACCTAAGTGACACTGAAGATTAATTAGGCTATTCCCAGTGGCGTACCGACGGGGGGTAAGGGTTTTAACACCCCCACCAGAGACATTTGTTTTCTTGAATCCTTGTAGGCTATTGTCCCATCTTTCACCTGTATCACTCTATTACAGTATGAGCTATTGTCCCACCTTTCATGTGTAACACTCTACCGGTATGAGGCCTGTATAGGCCTATATTTTAAACGCGATCACGTTCTTCACATGATAAATGCCTTACACTCTATTCGCCGCATAACTCCTCCTTCAGCGTTGGAGTTAGCCATGGATCAATTTTGCTGTCAAAGTGTGCGATCGATAACCTTTTCACTTTGTTCGGGCTGCTTAAAACGTGTATATCTGTGTGACTGTGTGTCCGTTTTGTTAAAGATAATTCGGTACCGGTACATGAGGACTTTCTTCAATTTGTTCCTATCAATGATGCAGGTAAAGCCATCAAGACGGGCTGATTTTGAGAGTCAATAGTTGCCTAATGGCAGAAAGAACATGGAGTGCCAAACATTATTTTTCTTACATAATATCAATATTATAAGCGGTTACGTATGGACATGATGATAGACTACCACTGCATCATTTCAGTTTTAATATTTAGTTACTCTTTTAGGTAGATTTCTTTAGAAAGCTAACTATTGCAATGGGTCCCATGTTTCGACTTCCGGAAAATTTCGACATATCTTCGCGTTTCACATCCCCCAGACCCCAAAACCACCGTCAGTTCAAAAGTTTATATATAATTTATGTATATATGTATATATGTATCTATATATATATATATATATATATATATATATATATATATATATATATATATATATATATATCAGTTTCTTGTGGACACGATAACTGCCGTAATTTTGCACCAATCACTTTGAATTTTTTACATAATATGTATCCCTATAAAATCTCGGTCGAGTTCGTTAATGGGCAAAATCGGTCAAAGGGGGTAAAAATGGGGGGCTTTTTTCCAAAAAGTGAAATATCGCTATAACTCTCTTAATACATGAAATATTGAATCCCTTCAAAGTTCATAATATGTGTCGGATAAGTGCCAAAAATTTATGTCAAATAAGTTTTTTGATAGCACCAACCATTGACCAAAGGGGTGGGAAAAAGTGGGTTTTTCGGGAAACATTAATCATATCTCTGTTAATAGGCACAATATCAAAACCGCACAAAATGGACAATATTCCTCCAATAATTACCTAAAACTTTTGTCTGAAAGGATTTTTGATATGACCCACCATTACGCCACGGGGTGAACAAAATGATTTAAATTATAAGAAAATGCCAAGTGCCAAGAGAGGTTGCCATGACAACTTTACTTTTAATTGATAAGGGATGACCATCAGCAGTTGCTATGACAACGCCACTGCACGAGATCACATTCAGTTTTCATATGTCAGTGGGAAGCGACTTCGGTATCGGAACTGGTAGCATGCTGAACTTCTATGCCCAAGGTCGCGGGTTCAAACCCGGCTGAAGTCGTCGGATTTACTAAGAGCGCTAAAAAACCTGAGTTTGCTTTCCTTCGGAGGGGAAGTTCCAACGTTCGTTGCGAGTTGCTGATTGAGGTGGCATCTAGTAGCCAAGTTCACAGCTAGGTGTCGTTGACGGCAGTATTTTAGGTAGATTTCATTAGAAAGCTAACTATTGCAATGGGTACCATGTTTCGATTTCCGGAAAATTTCGACATATCTTCGCGTTTCACATCCCCCAGACCCCAAAACCACCGTCAGTTCAAAAGTTTATATATAATTTATGTAATATATGTATATATATATGTATATCAGTTTCTTGTGGACACGATAACTGCCGTAATTTTGCACCAATCACTTAGAATTTTTTACCGAATATGTATACCCATAAAATCTCGGACGAGTTCGTTACTGGGCTAAATCGGTCGAAGGGGATGAAAATGGGGGACTTTTTTTTTCGAAAAAATGAAATATTGCTATAACTCTCTTAATATGTGAAATATCGAATCCGTTCAAAGTTCATACTATGTGTCGGATAAAGCTCAGAAATTTATGTTTGAAACGTTTTTTTGATAGCACCAACCATTGACCAAAGGGGTGGGAAAAAGTGTTTTTTTTCGGGGAACATTAATCATATATCTGTTAATAGGCACAATATCAAAACCGTACAAAATGGACTATATTCCCCTAATAATTACCTAAAACTTTTGTCTGAAAGAATTTTTGATATGAGCCACCATTACGCCAAGGGATGAGAAAAATGATTTCGGAATTGTAAGAAAATGCCAAGAGCTATCAGTGGTTGACATGGCAACACTACTAAATTGATGAGGGATGAGCCATCAGACGTTGCCATGACAACGCACTTGCGCGAGATCAGATTCAGATTTCCATCTGACTAAGTGTGATGCGGCTTCGGTGACTTAACTGGTAGCATGCTGAACTCCTATGCCCAAGGTCGCGGGTTCAAAGCCGGCCAAAGTCGTCAGATTTTCTAAGAGCGCTAAAAATCCCTCAGTATGCTTTCCTTTGGAGGGGAAGTTCCAACGTTCGTTGCGAGTTGCTGATTGCGGTGGCATCTAGTAGCCAAGTTCACAGCTAGGTGTCGTTGACGGTAGTATCTGGTAGCAACATTAGGAACTACTGCTTGAAATTGAGCGTCTGCATTCCTTACCTGAATTACAGACTAATACAGCTATCACAATTCACACCGTTTATCAGACAGATTCTACACTCACCCAAAGTACACGGGGTTACATGACCACGTTGTCGCAGCCCCTAAACTGAGGAACCAACCAACATCTCTGCGGGAGATATAATTTTGCGTGAAGAAGTAACAGACCGTTACATAGTTACACATCAGTGTCGAAACTTTGCATAAGGACAGTGTGACCACAAGTATAAAAATGGACTCCAAATGACAAGAAGGTTACCGTCATCATAACACAATAGAATGTTTAAAATATGCATAAAATGACGAAAAACAAAGTTAATTAATCTCCAATTATAAAATACTTTCACGCAATAAATGTGGTCTGATCCTTCTACGAAAACCTGCATATTCTGCCTATTTTCGACTATCCCCAAGTTTGTCCGGTGAAATCTACCTCCGCCTTCCGGCGTGCCGAGAGGACTTTTTTTATATTTTAAAATGTGAATTTTTTCAACTCTTTTGATTGAATTTTTTTCAATTATTTTATTGTGCTGGAAAATAGAATTAAAATAGTTTAATGCAATGATAATGTTTATTTAATTATTGCTCTTTATGAATAATAATCAAAATATAATTTCAATAATGTACACAACTACCTTACTGTATGAATGAAACCCCTCCCAGAAAGGAATGCTGCGTACACCACTGCACTGGTTATTCCATCTGGAAATTAGTTGGCATTGTCGCAACGTCAGTAGCGTACGGTAGAGACAATATGTCAATGTCTCAAATTTTCTCATATTTTGAAATCGAACATTGTTACTATTTCCTTAGTTTAGCTTACAATAATGAGACGATACTCGGTATTCACATCAATTGATGACGGGGCCGTGGGCCACATAAACTGTCGTTGAGGGTGACGTTTGAACCCCTGTAATAGGACTATTCAAACTGACATATCTCCTGGAGTTAGCAACGAATCATAGTACAGTAGAGTCCCGCTCAACCGACCTTCGCTTATCTGATATTGTTCCCTTACTGAATTGTATTCCTGGCTGTGAGGATGCTACGACTCAAGATGTGAGTAAGTGGGGTGAACAAGATGGGTTGTTTGAACAGATCCTGATATTATTGATTTCGTGAATGCTAACGAAAATGAGGATGGTGAAGAATAATAATAAGAAGAAGAAGAACTAAGTATTTGAGAACAAAAGGATTAAGCGATGTCTCACTGTGAAGGATTGAGTAGGTCTACATTGGATATGATATTAACTTACGTGGGGCAACAGCCGGAGGCATGTGCAACGGAGGTGTTGATTTTTCGTCGATAGGGCGATCTCGCAGCAAGAAAACGTGAATAAGCAGGCAAACAGACATTGTTGACAAGTTTCTTTTCTTAAGGCATTTGAAACATTTTTGTTCAATAGGCTACTGTATGTACCCCCCTTGCCCCGTAAGCCGCTCGCTGCAGCCATAACGAGGCGAGATGACGTAATACACAACAGCTGCGCTCTCCTTCTAGCGGTAACAATTCCCTTGCAGGGTAGTAACAATCCTACTGTGTCTCTGCGGACACGGCCTAAAATTACGATGATAACGAATATTTTCAGTTAAGTAGCCTACCGTAGGCTAATTATTTTTTTCCAGTCCACCTCCTTGTGCAGTGGCTAGCATTCTTGGCTGTCACCGCGGAGACCTGGATTCAATTCCCGGCTCTGCGAAGAAATTGAAATCTGGTTTGAGGACTCGAATGCGGTGCAGTCAGCCTCGAGAGGCAAATCTGAGGAGAGGTGGGTTCGATTCCCATCTCAGCCATCCTGAAAGTGGTTTTCCACGATTTCTCACCTTAACTCCAGGCACATGCTGGGATGGCACCTAAGTTAAGGCCACGGCCGCTTCCTACCCAAATCCTACCTTAATTACAAATACTGTACACCCACTAGTACAGACATCACAGTGACCCGGGTTATCAGACAAATTCTACACATATCCAAGTACACGGGGCTACATGACCATGATGTCCCAAATCCCCTAAAGAATCAACAACAATAATCTAAGTGAACTCTATTTTCCTCAAGCGCACATGAACATTAGTTCATTGTATTTGCCGTCAACTGAACCTTTACTGCCAAGCAACTTGTCATTAGACGTTTTGAGCCAAGAGTTCAAAGCAGATTTCATATAAATCGTTCTGTTCTTGAGTGCATATTCTGGCTACCATTCTTGGCTCACGCCCCGGGAGGTCTAGGTTCGATTCTCGGCTCCGCCAAGAAATTATAATCTGGTCTGAGGGTTGGAACGGGATACATTCAGCCTTCAGCGGCAAAACTGAGAAAAGTTGCGTTCGATTCCCGCCTCAGTCAACTTGGGAGTGGTTTTCTGTGGTTTCTCACTTCTCCTACAGGTAAAATGCCAGGATGATTCCTAATTAATTGTCACGGCCGCGTAATTTACATAGCCCCCCACCGCAATCTGTAAGAAGTGTTTTGTTAAGTGCAATCTAGTCTTTCATTGATGTAATTTATTTCAGAAGGAGCAGATGACCTCACTTTTCCGCCCCTTAAAACTCCAATAACTAACTAATTTATTTCAGACACCAGGAAATAAATCGTAATTCCCCGCTCAATCCGATTTGGACACACTCGTGTTGACCGATTGAAACACTTCTAATAATATATGTAACTTAATACACTCTAATAGAGCCATCACAATAACACAGATTATCAGATAAAATTCCATACACACTCAAGTACACGGGGCTAAATGGCCACATGCCCAAACCCTCCTCAAATGAAACATTATCATCAACAACAATACTGGGTGAGTTAGCCGTGGTCATTACGGCATGACTGCTGGCAGTCGCTCACATCCGGGAGGCGAGGAGGTTCGAATCCCTCCGCCGGCAACCTTGAAGATGGTCTTCTGTGGTTTCCCATCTTCCTTCCAGGCAAATGCCGGGGTTGGTCCCGAACTATACTGTAGGCCACAACCGCTACCTTCCAACTCCATGTCCTTACATTCAAACTTTCCTCCCCAGACAACACTCCACACGTGACGGTACGTGTAGCTGACCCATTGGGTGACCGCCTCGAAGCAGCTACAAAACCGGCGAGCCGAACATGTCCTCGGACACTCCCTGCACTAAAAGCCATACGCTAAAAAATAAAAATAAAAATAAAAAATCAACAGCAACAACAACTTTGTTATTGAGTAGCCTATCCTAATTTATTTATTTTTAGCCTATTTTCATTTTATAAAAAAAAAAGGCTTATGAGATCACCTTTTGTCTGTGTGTCTGTGTGTGTGTCCCCGCCTAATAACTTTTAAACGGCTGGGGAGATTTCAATGAAACTCGGTAAGGTCATAGCACCATTTTGGCCTACCCCGACTGTAGCCTTCAAATTTTATTACGTCTCACCAATCCAACATGGCGGCTGTGCGAAATATTTCACCAGCATTCAATATCTCCGAAACTATTACAGATATCGCCCTGAAATTTTGAGCGGTGATAAAGGGCGCTACTAGAAGTTCACCTATGAGACTTTCAAAACCCTGTTAACTACAAAACCAACATGGGGGCTAGGAGAATTTGAGAATTTTAAATAGACTTTTCTTGCGGTTTAACCATTCAAACGCAATGAAACTTGGTACAGCAAAAGTTAATACACATTGTAATGCACTGACATCTAATTTAGTTCAATTGTTTACATAACCTCAAGATGGTGGCTGTGCGAAATATTCTACCGGCATTCTATATCTCCGAAACTATTTCTGATATTACCCTGAAATTTTGAACGGTGATACAAGGCACTACTATAAGCTTATATTTGTAAGTTTCAAAAACCTGTAGAGTACAAAACGAACATGACGGCCAAGCGAAGTTGAAACATTTTAATAGATTTTTCTCGCGTTTCAACCATCTGAGCGCAGTGAAATATGGTACAGTATACGATTATACATAGGCTATTGTAATGCACTGGCATCTAATTTAGTTCAATTGTTTACATAACCTCAAGATGGCGGCTGTGCGAAATTAAGTTTTTATTTCTTGAGGCGTAATCATGCGATGGTAGTGAAAGTTTGAATAATGAACCTACGCAATATTTTCCCTTTAATGTTACATAACTCTATGGCCTATACATATAACAATCCAACATGGCGACCATCCGAAACATTTAGACAGTTCTCAATATCTACGAATCTTTTACAGCAATCAAACTGAAATTCTTTATGTTCATAGAGGCTATGAATATAAGTTCACCTATAGGACTTTCAATAACATGGTGAGCACTCATCCAACATGGCGGCGTCGCGAAGTATAAATATTTAAATGGACGTTTCTCGCGATTTAACCATCCGAGAGCAGTGAAATTCGGTACGGTAAATGCTTAGGCTATACAAATGATAATCCACTGGCATATAATTTACTTCCATTGTTTTCATAACCAGAAGATGGCAGCTGTGCAAAATTTTAAAATATCGATTTTACTTCTTGTGTACTAAGCATGCGATTCAAGTTTGAATACTACACCTACACAATAATCTTCATGTAATAGTACATAACTCTAAGACCTACATATAAAAAATCCAACATGGCGACCATCCGAAATATTAGATGGTTCTCAATATCTACGAATCTATTACAATCAAACTGAAATTTTGTATGTTGATAGAGGCAATTAACATAAGCAGGATATATGATCTACTTGTTAATCACTGAGTATGTTAGTCTTTTCTTTTATGAATTTATATTGTGTTCCTGTATTCCTTTTTATCATTTTAAATGATATAGTCGACTTCGTCGTTACGTTACGGTGACAGGACGAAATGTACTGAGAATGCACTGAGGTGTGTGACGTCATAGTACGATGTAGCAGCCGAGTACCAAGAAGGCAGTGCGAGAACACAGTTTCAAGAAGGCAGTGCGACAACAATCAAGTAGGCAGTGAAGAAACAAGATAGAATCTTGAAACTCTGTTCTCGCACTGCCTTCTTGGTACTTGGCTGCTAGCATTTAAAATGATATAAAGTCCAGTCTTTCAGACTGACTGTCTCTTTTACTGTATTTATTTTATTTTTGGGGCAGATGACCTCGTAGTTCCGCCCCTTAAAACAACAATAACTAACTAACTAACTAACTAACTAACTGTATTTATTTATCATTAGTCTATTAAATTAGCAAAATTCCATTTATTTTATTTTCAGGATGGATCAGGGAAGGGATTTTGGAAGGAAAGCTACCGAAAAAAAAACCATTTTAAAATCGGCCGAGGTAGAATTCGAACCCACGCTCTCCCGATGCCAGCTAGACACGAACAATGCGTTAATGTTTTGGTACATCATTGTTAGTCTACTGAATTTTCATTTCATCGAAGGCATAATCGTAATAGGCTACGTGTGATAGGCTATAGCCTAGTCTAGTAGTTAGTAGGCCTAATAGTTACTGCAGGACTGTGTCGTGGATACAAGATGGACAATTAGCATGCTCGGGTAATACTGTGCTTTAATTAGCCTAATTTGATGACGTCAGATTGACAGAAGTAGCACATACAGTTTTACATGATTGAATCATCTGAATACAAGCCACCGCATCGTTGCGTAGTGGCTAGCACTCTTGGCTGTCACCGCGGAAGTTTAATTCTGGTCTGAGAGCTGGAACGGGGTACACTCTGCCTCGTCGGGCAAAACTGAGAAGAGGCGGGTTTGATTCCCACCTCAGCCATCTTGGAAATGGTATTTTGTGGTTTCCCACTTCTACTCCAGGCGGATGCCGGGATGGCTCCTAAATTAAGACCACGGCAACCTCCTTCCGAATCCTCATCTGAATTACAAGTACACACTACACAGCCATCACAATAACACAGGTTATCAGACAAATTCCTCACACACCCTAGTACACGGGGCTACATGACCACGAAGTCCTAAAGCCCCTAATTGAATCAACAACAACAACGAATAGGCCTACAAGCCACAGGACATGGAGTTTCGTCAACTGTAGGCTAAAATTTAGGTTAATGTTGTTGTTGTTTCATTTGAGGAGGTTTGGACAAAGTGGCAATTTAGCCCCGTGTACTTGGGTGTATGTAGAATTTGTCTAATAAACTGTGTTATTGTGGTGACTGTAGTAGTTTGCGTATTTGTAATTGAGGTGACGGCTGGGAAGGAGGCTGAGGACTATTCTCATCTTTATATAGGCCAGGGGTTCTCAACCTGTGGTACGCGTACTCCGTAGGGGTACGTGAAACATTTCAGGTGGTGCGCGGCCGGCCATCCTTCTACTTGATCCACATGCACAGTGAGCTTCGTGCCGTGACTACTGTGTGAGTTATTTACGGCGCGTGTATTTGACTTCCACAAAGAATTACATATTTTCTTTACCGAGTGGGTAGTTTATTGGCTGAGGAATAACCCACCCACCAAGGGAAGATGATTAAGAGAAGGAAGTAGATTTTGGATTGGAGAAAAAGGATAGAAAAATAGGAGGAGAGTCCCACAAAATTATTAAGTTTAACTTTAAACACACTTAAAGGTGGTTGCCACCGCAAATCCGTTCTCGGATACCTAAAGTGGGTACGAGCTTGGTCGAAGCTGACGGGAACCGCAGCTAAGACTTTGGCGGTTTGCCAGAGAAAGGCTTTAGTGTATTTCCTCCCAAGCATGCATAAAAGTACTATGGGGAAGGGTGATAGTCTGGCAAGACAGATAGTAAAAGCTTTATTCTGTATTAAAGATGGCAGGAACTGAAGAAGAGTTAGGAAAGCCAGGATCTTGCCTAACAGTAGTATTAGAAAAATAATGAATCCAAAAACAAATATTTAATTTATTAAACAATGCAAAGAAGTTTGAGGAAATTAACAAGCATGTGATATAATTTTGACAAACATAGTTCATTTAAACTTTTTTAAGAAATGGGGTCGCAGACCCCCTCACATTAAACGATTGCTCCAGGCAATTGACAATTTATGAGGTTTAAAACCTTACATGTTTCTAAAATCTTTATAAGAAAATAAAAAGACATGTGTAGTAATTAAAGTTTAAACATTTAAATTTAGTACAAAGAGTGTACTTTAAGAAATTCTTGAGAGAATGTTCTAGAGAAAGTGACAACTTCGAAACTAACAATAAGAAAAACATGAAGAATAAGATGGAAGTTCCTACAACTTCTTATATTTATACAGAATTAACGTTGGTTATTATGCAAATAAGGGCAGGTCACTTACTGTGAAACCTGAAGAAAGTTAAAAGGAAGGTTCTAGACTTCCCAAGTTTGAGTAGGAATCACTAGCCATATGGGACAGTTTCCATTTCGTGAAACCTAAAAAATAACTCACACAAGAGTTGAAAGAATTGTTTTCCCTGATTTGAAGGGAGAAACAATGTAAGTTTGAAACTTGTATAAAACACGTAATTATACAGCAATTACTTAATGATAAACAAGCAAAATGGAAGGGCACTTCACAGAGTGACACCTTATTGAAACAGACCTGAATTTAAAGTTTATTACAGATTGTTAGTAAGAGGTTTAGGAAAGAGAAATAGGGATGGAGGAAAAAATGTTCATGGCCGTATTTAATGTAAACGGACAATCGCGACGCGGTAGAAACGTGGAACAAGCACTGGTTATCACTGTAGTCTGTAAATATGAATGCAAAGTTCACTATAGAAACACTAAAGTTTATGAGAAAGAAAATTATTGCAATTATGGAAATAACTGATTGCACTATATAGGTGAGAGTCTATTTCTTGAGAAAGTTGTGAGTTACAATTAAATGTGCCATAGAACATTCCAGCGGTGGAAGAAAGTTAGCTATTGAGCTTTTAATTCAGGAATGATATTCTTCAATTTTAAATAACATACTCACAAGTGAGTGAAAATTTCAACGGCAGGACTTGTAGATGAAATACCGAATCTAGAAGGTTCCAGAACGACTTTAGTAGAAAATGGGGTTGAGAAAATCCAACGGAGGAACTAGCTTGGTGAATTATAGACAGCGGGTATTAGGTAATATCCCACGTAGTGAGAGGATTTCTCATTTGAATAGCTTAAGAAAAGCTCTTTTTTAGTAAGGTTGGCTTATATGAACAAAAGCTCAACATGGCAAATCCCACGAAGAATGATTTTTGCCCCAAAATAAATAATTTCACACTGTCTATAAAAGTATCGTTAAAAGCACGTGGAAGTTAAAACCATGAAGATGAGGTTAAAACTTTAAGATGGTACTTATCTTGATTTCATGTTGAAGGCGAAGTTTCCTTTGATGACAACTACCTTGCCAACATGGCGTAGAAGAGTGTGTGCCTCTTGGTTTGAGGAGACTAGCTCGAGAGGAGCTTTAACTGATCGAGTCAACTGCCGACTGAGAAGTGAGACCTGCTCAACGGAGCACGGAGGGTCCAAGGAAGGGGAAAAGAGTGGGGGGTAGGAGACAAAAGGAGAACATATAAACATTGCCAACTGTAAAACAAAAAATTGATCTCTTGCTGAGCCGGTCTTCAAAGAGTTGATAACAGATGATACTAGCACAGCATGGTGAGTAAAAGAGTAGACGTAGTTCTCTTGCTCATGGAGATAATAGCTGGCGATGGCAGTAAAATCTGGTAGCCAGATGGAGAAGGAATTCCTCTTGCGCGAGGAAGAGTTGAAGAGCTTCAGAGATTCGCTGCTATATGACGCTAGGTGGGTCATAGAATATATATCTGGAACAGACTCATAAAAGATATAAGCGACCTGAACCCCTAAGAGAAAACAGAAGATCACTGTTGGTGTTTGACAAAGAGGAAGGAAAGAACATGCAAAAGCATTCAAAATTTTAATCTCTGGTACCGTGTATTCCAAGAATACACCATACTAGGAGGGGCAAACTCCAACAGGGAACAAATAAGCAATTAAACATTTAAGAGTAATAAAGTAATTGAAGAGAAGTGGTCTTATGATCTGACCATTAGTGGTCAAAACTCTGACCACCCTGACTCTCCCATCTCTTCCAGGATAACACTCGGTCACTCTACCCGAGATCCAGACTAAGGGGGGAGAAACTTCCTTAACTAAGACCAAGTCTCCCACTTGAATGTCGGGACTGGAAAGAAACCACTTCTGCCTCCGTTGCAAGGAAGTTAAATATTCCAAGTTCCACCTCTTCCAAAAGGAATTACGGAGGGCTTCAAGTTTACGCCAAGTGATAGGTAGATTGGAATCCCTGTAAGAATTAGGAAGGGGATGATGGGCAGAGAGAGAAGTGCGTGTAAGGAAGCGACCAGGTGTAAGTGGAAGGAGGTCATCAGGGTCATTAGAAAGCGGAGTTAAAAAACGAGAATTAACGACATCTTCAATCACAAAATAACTAGAAGCTGAGGGAAATAAAGCACTAGTAAAGATTACGATACGATGCGAAAGGAGAATTGACAAGTTTAAACAAAGCGTATAGAAACAAGTACATCTATTCAGGATAAGAATATACCAAATAAACAAAGAAACTATGCGAGTAGAAAGCAAGAACGCCATAGGTAACAAACGAGTAGCCATAAACAATGACCTCAAGTTGTAATAAGTATCAAAGGGGTTACTCAGAAAAATACTTAAGTCAGCGAGAAACGTGACATAACAAGTATGAATGCAAAACACATCGAATGTAACGACGAGAAAAAGTAAGTTTGTTCATCAATGAACAATAAGATTTCAAAATATGTAAGCAAATTGCAATACATAAGCGCGTAAAGGATATGCGACGATGTTACGAGACAAGAATCGAAGCAATTGTAGAATACGAGCATGAGTAAGTGAGATACACAGGCAAGCACGGCCTTGACACGCATAGTACAGCGAGATAAGGCATATAAATAGCTGAAAGAGTCCTTAACTGGAACAAGTTTATTTTGGGAAGTAGGTGAACGGCTTCTGTACTTGCAGGAGCGACTCACTAGACAATGCTTGGCAATCAGCCAAAGTTGAGATAAGAGAAACTTGCTTTGAACTTTGTCAAGCGTACAGGAAATAAACAGTGATTTGACCTTACTCGGGCTTGTATACAGACAAGTTTGAAAAACAAGCAGTTCAAAGTACACAAACAACACTAGTTGAATCAGCTGTAACTTAAAGCAGATATTCAGGTTGGACGGCATGCAGTCAATCGTAACTTGGACGTGAACAAACAATTTAAAGCCATATGAAATAAAGTAGGAAATCAATTTCGCATGATTTAGAGGATCACGGAATCCGACAATTTTCGACAGGAAAAAGCTTAATTCTTCCGAACAGAGAAGAAAAGCTGGGACATTGAGAGGAAGGTTATGCATAAGAATAGTTATTCTAGATGTTATAGAATTCAGATTTTCAAGCTGTTTTAAAAGTGGCTTCCAATTGTGAGGAAGGGGGGAGTAGCCGGCCGTGGCCATCCTTCTAAATAACGAAAGAAGTGAAACATGGCTTACAGCAAAGTGATGGTGACTGATAGCCATGGTTTTACACAAGGGGAAGATAGTTTTCGAGAAAGAGTTTAAGCAATTACCTGCTATAAAAAATGACATGAGAAGGTAAACCAAATAACACAAAGCAAGGCGAACTTGAATGGCCATCTTGTGCGGGAAGAAGGAAAACCCATTTAAACAACTTACAGAGGTAGCGCAGTTGTTCATGATAAGACATCGTTTTGGCAAGTGTTTTTCAAAAATATTGAGATCTGAAACATGAGCGTTCTCTTTTTCAGAAATGGGATTTATGTCAGCTGTAACGAAATGACATTGCGCTTTAGTTTGAACGCTGGTATGTTTGATTTCACCAGTAATAACCCAACCAAAATCGGTGTCTCTGGCGACCACGGTTGAAGATAACTTGCGTGTTTGTTTGCGAATGCACTTCCAAAAAACATTGACACTGAAAAGTACATCAATGGGACCTTGAGCATTAAACTGAAGATCAGCTAACCTTAAGTGCGAAGGAATCTTTAATCCGGAGGTATTAATACAGCTGCTAGGAGTGTCCTTGCCAATACTGGTAAGAATGAGACAGTTTAAATTAAGATTGGTGTTTCTTTGACAAACGTCTCTGATTTTCAATTTTGAAGACTGCAAGACTTGAGTTTTCAAATTGTCAATGCCGGTCACATTGATAGAAGTAGGCGATGACGAAAGACCTAGTTTTTAATCAACGATTGCGAAACAAAGTTATGAGTTGAAGCGGAATCAAGAAGACCGCGGGTTCTAAACCAATTTCCAAATTTATCTTGGATTTCGAATTGTACAGTGGTCAAAAGGGTTTGCGCACTGTGAGAAGTTTCGGCGTTAGAAATGCAGGAAGAAGCATTAGTTTGTTCGGAGCTGCTCTGCATGGAGCTTGAAGAGGCAGGTACTGATGACCTCGATTTATCGTGAACGTGCAATAAAGAATGATGCGGTTTTTTGCAATGAAAACAGAGATTGGATGACGTACAGTTTGAAGAAGAATGCTTAGGTGACAAGCAATTGAAACAATGTTTGCTATTGAAGACAAACTTCCTTCGATCTTCGACAGACAATTCTTTAAAAGATTTGCACGAATACAATGTGTGAAGCTTTTTACAGAGCGTGCATTTTAACGATTTGTTGAGCGGCCTGATATGTTCTCTTGAATGATTGAAAGAAGAACGGGTTTGCTTGTTCTCTACAGATGGGGGCTGATGTCCCTTTGAAGAAGCAAGGTTTTTCTCAAAAATTTGACACTGATTATTCGTTTTGACCTTTTCGCACTGAAATGAGAGTGCTGTAAGAACTTGGCATCGGCTGTTAAGAAACGAGATTAAGTGTTCGAAGGAAAATTCTTCCTTGCGAGCGAGTTCAATTTCCCAAGCCTTTAAAGTTGAAAAATCGAATCTTGATGTAGCCAGATGAATGAGTATGGTGTCCCATGTTTGGACAGGCTGCTTAAGTTGGTATAATGCTCTAACATTTAACTGTATAGAGTCTAAGAGGTCTCTTAAAGAGGTGACGTCATTAGGTTTGACGGCTGGTAGGTTGAAGAGACAGCGTATGTGGCGAGCTACACTCAAACGTAAATTGCCATATCTCTCTTTAAGGAGAATAAAGGCGATGTGGTAGTTGTCTGCGCTTAAAGGCAGTGACTCCACTAAGGCTAAGGCCTCACTTTTCAAAGACACACGCAGGAAATAAAATTTATGAATATCGGGGATCTCAGTATTTTCATGAATTAGGGAGCAGTAAAGTTCGTAAAAAGAATATCATTCACCTTCCTGGCCTGAGAAGTGCGGTAGGCTTATCTTAGGAAGTAACGGTTTCGGTTTGTTTTTGTGAACTGAAGCGGGTGCGAACTGGGCCGGATTGATGACCCTAGTGTCCGGTTCTGAGATATTGCGGATCAGTTGGTGGGCCTTTGCAATCCCTTCAAAGTACAAGGGTTCGACCTCGTCCCGATCCGATTGAAGTTCTGGGCAAGCGGATTCAATCTCGGTTTGAATTTGATCATAATAATCATAAGACCGTTCGTACAACTTAAGGCGATGTGTCACGATGTCTAAATCACACTCGGCGGGATTTAATTTGCTGATGAAATTTCTGAATCTAGTGAGTTGCCCTTTATAGGAAGAACGTCTGGCAATGAGAGTTTCATCTTTTTCAGTAGGAGCCATGATAAAGAGAATAAATTGAAATACAACTCACGAAACTGTAGAACCTTGGAGATGCTGTCAAGTTTGCAGCAGCGAATGAGTAGAAAGAACGGGACACACCAAAGGAGACAGGAGCGGCCTCTTTCCCGTTCACAGGCTTTGCATGATGTAGTTATAGCTGAAAAATCCAAAGCAGATATTAATAATTTGCCAAGTATTGTCAATGACACTTTTTTAAAAAGAAAAAATGGAAAATGGACTCTCCCGGGTTTCTGGTACCAAATTTTGGGTAGTTTATTGGCTGAGGAATAACCCACCCACCAAGGGAAGATGATTAAGAGAAGGAAGTAGATTTTGGATTGGAGAAAAAGGATAGAAAAATAGGAGGAGAGTCCCACAAAATTAATAAGTTTAACTTTAAACACACTTAAAGGTGGTTGCCACCGCAAATCCGTTCTCGGATACCTAAAGTGGGTACGAGCTTGGTCGAAGCTGACGGGAACCGCAGCTAAGACTTTGGCGGTTTGCCAGAGAAAGGCTTTAGTGTATTTCCTCCCAAGCATGCATAAAAGTACTATGGGGAAGGGTGATAGTCTGGCAAGACAGATAGTAAAAGCTTTATTCTGTATTAAAGATGGCAGGAACTGAAGAAGAGTTAGGAAAGCCAGGATCTTGCCTAACAGTAGTATTAGAAAAATTATGAATCCAAAAACAAATATTTAATTTATTAAACAATGCAAAAAAGTTTGAGGAAATTAACAAGCATGTGATATAATTTTGACAAACATAGTTCATTTAAACTTTTTTAAGAAATAGAGTCGCAGACCTCCTCACATTAAACGATTGCTCCAGGCAATTGACAATTTATGAGGTTTAAAACCTTACATGTTTCTAAAATCTTTATAAGAAAATAAAAAGACATGTGTAGTAATTAAAGTTTAAACATTTAAATTTAGTACAAAGAGTGTACTTTAAGAAATTCTTGAGAGAATGTTCTAGAGAAAGTGACAACTTCGAAACTAACAATAAGAAAAACATGAAGAATAAGATGGAAGTTCCTACAACTTCTTATATTTATACAGAATTAACGTTGGTTATTATGCAAATAAGGGCAGGTCACTTACTGTGAAACCTGAAGAAAGTTAAAAGGAAGGTTCTAGACTTCCCAAGTTTGAGTAGGAATCACTAGCCATATGGGACAGTTTCCATTTCGTGAAACCTAAAAAATAACTCACACAAGAGTTGAAAGAATTGTTTTCCCTGATTTGAAGGGAGAAACAATGTAAGTTTGAAACTTGTATAAAACACGTAATTATACAGCAATTACTTAATGATAAACAAGCAAAATGGAAGGGCACTTCACAGAGTGACACCTTATTGAAACAGACCTGAATTTAAAGTTTATTACAGATTGTTAGTAAGAGGTTTAGGAAAGAGAAATAGGGATGGAGGAAAAAATGTTCATGGCCGTATTTAATGTAAACGGACGATCGCGACGCGGTAGAAACGTGGAACAAGCACTGGTTATCACTGTAGTCTGTAAATATGAATGCAAAGTTCACTATAGAAACACTAAAGTTTATGAGAAAGAAAATTATTGCAATTATGGAAATAACTGATTGCACTATATAGGTGAGAGTCTATTTCTTGAGAAAGTTGTGAGTTACAATTAAATGTGCCATAGAACATTCCAGCGGTGGAAGAAAGTTAGCTATTGAGCTTTTAATTCAGGAATGATATTCTTCAATTTTAAATAACATACTCACAAGTGAGTGAAAATTTCAACGGCAGGACTTGTAGATGAAATACCGAATCTAGAAGGTTCCAGAACGACTTTAGTAGAAAATGGGGTTGAGAAAATCCAACGGAGGAACTAGCTTGGTGAATTATAGACAGCGGGTATTAGGTAATATCCCACGTAGTGAGAGGATTTCTCATTTGAATAGCTTAAGAAAAGCTCTTTTTTTAGTAAGGTTGGCTTATATGAACAAAAGCTCAACATGGCAAATCCCACGAAGAATGATTTTTGCCCCAAAATAAATAATTTCACACTGTCTATAAAAGTATCGTTAAAAGCACGTGGAAGTTAAAACCATGAAGATGAGGTTAAAACTTTAAGATGGTACTTATCTTGATTTCATGTTGAAGGCGAAGTTTCCTTTGATGACAACTACCTTGCCAACATGGCGTAGAAGAGTGTGTGCCTCTTGGTTTGAGGAGACTAGCTCGAGAGGAGCTTTAACTGATCGAGTCAACTGCCGACTGAGAAGTGAGACCTGCTCAACGGAGCACGGAGGGTCCAAGGAAGGGGAAAAGAGTGGGGGGTAGGAGACAAAAGGAGAACATATAAACATTGCCAACTTTAAAACAAAAAATTGATCTCTTGCTGAGCCGGTCTTCAAAGAGTTGATAACAGATGATACTAGCACAGCATGGTGAGTAAAAGAGTAGACGTAGTTCTCTTGCTCATGGAGATAATAGCTGGCGATGGCAGTAAAATCTGGTAGCCAGATGGAGAAGGAATTCCTCTTGCGCGAGGAAGAGTTGAAGAGCTTCAGAGATTCGCTGCTATATGACGCTAGGTGGGTCATAGAATATATATCTGGAACAGACTCATAAAAGATATAAGCGACCTGAACCCCTAAGAGAAAACAGAAGATCACTGTTGGTGTTTGACAAAGAGGAAGGAAAGAACATGCAAAAGCATTGAAAATTATAATCTCTGGTACCGTGTATTCCAAGAATACACCACCGAGCACAATTCTAATTTATCATCAGTACTCAATGACATTGGTTGGCTTTTAAAATTGGCCTATTTAAGTCATATTTTTGAAAAACTGAACATTTGGAATAAGTGTATGCAAGGTAATGTTTCTGATATGTTCTACGTTGAAATGAAGACTAACGCAATGATTGCAAAAATCACCCTTTGGGAAAAGGAACTGAAAAACAACAACTATATTTTGTTTTATTAAAATATCTTTCCTTATAAAATTACAAAGGTTAAACCATACTAACTAAATACCTTTTACATATTTAATAACCATTATTACTACCTAAGAAAGGTTAGTGGGGTGTACGCAGGTTGTTTAATTTTTTAAAGGGGTACGATGGTTGAAAAAGGTTGAGAATCCCTGATATAGGCTACAGCTCGCCCTGACATCCAAATATGCTAGTCTCTGCACTAGAAGCTGGTTTGTAACATGTATTCCCAAAATCGTATTGGCTTATGCATTAAGCGATATTTGAACAAATTGTAGGATAAGTAGGCTTACTTTAGAGGCTTGGACCTCTCACAAACTACTAAAATACTGTGCAATTCGCTTTTGTGAGCTAGGCTATACAGCAGTCTATGTTACGACAGGCGTTCTCAACCGTTTTGAGACTGTGAGCACCACCGTCATACCAACCAAATACCCGAGCACCATTAAATCAAATATAATAATAATATTAGACGAAATTTGAAAAGTGGTATGAGGACTGGAATGGGGTCTACTCAGCCTCGGGTGGTCCAAATGAATGGAGGGGGTTCGATTCGCACCTCAGCGAAGTGGTTTTCCGTGGATTCCCACTTCGTCTCCGGCCTAATAACAGGATTGTACCTACCGTAAGGACACGACTGCCTCCTTCCCTCTTCCTTGCCTATCCCTCCCAATATTCCCTTCCATTCCCATTCCTCATGAGGCCTCTGTTCGCTTTGCAAGTGAGGCCGCCTGGTGCTAGCTTGTATTCACCAACCCGCAGTTTCAAGCTCCAGGACACTGCCCTGGAGGCGATAAGGGTGGCATCCCTCACTGAGTCCGAGGGAAAATCCAACCCTGGAGGATAAATCGACTAAGAAAAAAATAGACTAATAATGAAAAACCGAGAAATGTTCAGAACCACTGTAAATAATTGGCTACACCTACTGTAGGCTATTTATTTCATATTTATTTATTTATTTATTTATTTATCGTATGGCTTTTATGCCGGGAGTGTCCGAGGGCATGTTCGGCTCGCCAGAGGCTGTAGCTGCTTTAAGCTGACACCCATAGGGTGAGCTACAAGTTCCCTTCAATTTCAAGTAGTTCCAAATTTCGCTACCAGATGTCACTGACACCTAGTGGTGAACGTTGGAACTTTGAAAGAGCGTTTCAACGAAATCTAACCTGCAAGTTTAGCCTCACGCAAGTTTAATCAGTCGAAGGTTCTTTTACATGCAATAAATCTATGACATGGGACCGCTGGCATTAGCCTACTTCCTCTCCGAAGGGAGGCATACTGAAGGATTTTAACGCTCTTAAAAAATCCAACGACTTCGGCCGGGTTGGAACCCGCTATCTTGGGCACAGCAGTTCAGCATGCTATCAACCACGCCACCGAAATCGAGCAGAAGGACAGGTAATTTACAAGAGGGACAGCATAACGCAAGAAGCAATACAGGGAGTCCATGAATAGATATTGGGAGAAGACGAAGAAGAAGGCAAAAGTCATCAAGCCAACAAACAAGTTCCAACGCGCTCTATGAATGGCCATAACGAAGAAAGAAAGCAAGAAAGAAAGAAAGGAAGCAAGAATAATAATTGCAACAAGCATGCGCCTCTCTTTCCTTTTCCTATCTCTATCTCTCTCCCTCAGATATGCTGAAATGGCTAAGGCCGTATCGCTCACCAGGCATGCTGCAACTGCTTGCATGCCTCATGCAGATAGGAAACATTTAGGTCTACGTGTGGACAGTTGAGTCAACTCAGCATCTTTTTTGTTACTCATAATCATGAAACAGGGATGTCCAATTACTTTTAATTTTACAAAATGATAAAATTTCGGACTATCAAAAGTGCAATGTATTAGTACACTATGCAACGAGCATATAATGGCAATAATTAAGACACGAGTATGTTTATAAAACGAGCGTATGCGAGTTTTATAATTTTCATACGAGTGTCTTTTAAATACCATTATAGGCGAGTTGCATACGACTGTTTATGTTCGACGATAATTATTGTAACTATTTTCTGTTCGAACATAAATATTCATAAATATCTGTCGAGATTTTGCCAGTTTTATGTACTAAACAGAGCGCATGGGACGCAGAGAATACCTTGTATTTGACCATGGCCTCCTCGATTACCCCCACTATGACACCAGGCCACGCAGTGAAATTTAAATTAGAAGGCCTTGGAACTCAGCGCAGGTGCGATGCTATCCTTACCTGATTGGTCAACTGTTTCCTGAGCTCTGATTGGTGGGAGAAACCGTCCCATAATGAAAACTTTAGCCTAAATGAGCCTCATTTTAGTACAGTTTTCTGACATATAATATTTACATTTCGACATCGTCGAACATAAACACTATCATTCCGGTTCGTTCCACAACATTTGAATTGAAGAATGTAGCCTATCTAAGGGGAGCTTGTGTTCGCGAGCACTGCTTGACTCGTATGACGAGACCACTAAATTTCGTTTTAAGAGCACCGTGGTGCTCACGAGCAGGTTTTGGCTCGTATGATGTGGGCACCGTGGTGCTTGAGAGCTCCAGGTTCAGAACGCCTGTGCTACGGGATACTTGGGCCTACTTAGTAAATAATGTTTCCCCACGGGAACTACGATCTTTCTGAGCGACATTCCATTCGTCCTCTTGCGGATTACTTATCCTTATACATAACTTAGGTAATTAGCGGTGCTGTAAATGTAGCTAGAGAACGTCCTGATCAATTGCAGCGTGTATGGAATATTTCTAAGGTAGCCTACCATATCCTATTAATTAGCATTGCAATCAATTTTCTTCGATTACAATTATGATAATATTTACATCTTGTTCTTCAGCAGAATTTTGGACTCGTTGTAGTTATAGACCTACACTAATAGTATAATAGGCTAAGCCCATTAATAATGTTATGTAGTGTACCTCTCATTTAAAACTATGGCTTTTAGAGACACAGGGGTGCCAGATTTATATCTCAAAGGGGATCTTTAACGTGCCAGTAAATGTATTTATTTGCATCGCATTTAAGCATCCTCCTATGTCAACTGAATGCGCCACGACTCAACACCTTCTATACTCAGGCGAGAGCGCTCTGACGTCACCGGTCCACGCTAAGAAAAGTGTGGTCCTAGCCAGCGGACATATTTCTGGAGTGATTTGGTTGTGGTGCAGTGCAGTGAAGTTTTAGTGATTAAAAAGTGAAAGATGCCTCATCGCTGCTGTGTAACAAGTTGTCGTGGCAATTATGATAACTTATTGGATCAAATCGTATAATTTCATAAATAACCGGTGAGTGTTAAAGCACACTCAGCACACAATAGTACATTATCCAACGAGCCTATAATGGCTAATTACCATTATAGGCGAGTTGCATACGACTGTTTATGTTCGACGATAATTATAACTTTACTAGATGAAACCCGTCAAAACATGACGGACAATGGAAAACAAAATTACTGAAGAAGCTTCTTATATAAGTTACATTCTTTGTACGATTACTTTTTAGCACTATTGCAACTTTAAGGGCGTCAAAAGATAGCACTCTCAGCATTGCAATATATTGCTGGTCATGACTGAAAACGTGATTAGGTCATCATCATCTTGCACAGTTTCCAGCCACTGGCCGGGTCTGTTTGGAACACAAGTCTCTCCAACGTCTTCTGTCTTCCCACCATCTCTCAGCCTCCACCCTTGTCCAGTCTTCTCCTCTCTTCTTCACGATTTCTTCCTCCCCCTTCAGCCACCTGTCTCTCGGTCTCCCTCTTGGTCTCTTTCCTTCCCACTTCGTCTCGTGTATCCTGCTGGGTATCCTCTTCTCCTCCATTCGTTTTACATGTCCATACCATCTAAGTCTAGATTTCTCTATACCAGTCTGTAATGGTTCATCCTTCATTAATTCTCCGGTCCTCTCATTTCTTATTCTGTCCATCTTTGTAGCTCCAATACTGCTTCTCAAGAACCTCATCTCACTGGCCTGTATTTTGCTCTTCTCCCTTCCTTTCATAACCCAGGTCTCCGAGGCATACGTCAGGATAGGGACATTGTACGTCCGATATATGATCTGTTTGCTGTTCTGAGGGACATTCTTGCTCCATAACATGCTTCTCACACTCCTCCGAAATGCTTCTGCCTGTCTCCCCCGCTCATTTATTTCTCTATCGTTTCTTCCATTCTCTTGTATCAGGCTTCCCAGATACTTGAAACTCTCCAATTCCTTCGGCTGTTCCCCACCAATTGTTATTTCCGTTGTGGTTCTTTCCTTCTTCCTTGTGTGATCACCATCTCACTCTTATTTATGCTAAATTTCATCCCATAACCTTGTATTATTCCTTCCCACACGTCCAACTGTTCCTGTACCTCCTCCTCCTTGTTTCCCCAAATCATCAAATCATCTGCAAGCACCATTGCTTTCATCTTTCCTTCCCCAATTACTTGTGCCACTCGGGTCATTATGTCATCCATCACCACAATGAAAAGTAACGGTGACAGTGCACTTCCTTGTTTCAGGCCGTTTCTCTGTTCCAACCAGTCCGATCTCTCTCCTCCCACTTTCACACAGCTCACGCTTCCCTTGTACATCTCCTTTATCTTCCTTATAGTCCATTTTTATATTCCTCTATCCTCCAGGGACTTCCATACTTTGTTTCTGCATACACTGTCATATGCTTTCTCAATGTCCAGAAAGGTCATCAGTAGATCTGTTCCATACTCATAGTGCTGTTCTTGTAACTGCCTTACAGCAAAAATCAAATCCACTGTGGACCTTCCTGATCTGAAGCCATGTTGTTCTTCCCTCATCCCTCCTTCTATCCTTGTCCTAATTCTCCTTTCCAAAACTTTCTCAAACAACTTTGCACAATGACTCATCAGTGTTATTCCCCGATAGTTTCTGCATTCTGTTCTACTACCTTTCTTGAAGATCGGGACAATTATTCCCTTTTTCCAGTCCTCTGGGGTCTTCCTTTCCTTCCATGCTGTCTTCATCACTCGGTACAACCATTGCATCCCCACCTCTCCTGCTGCTCTCACCATCTCCACACTCAACTCATCCACACCCGGTGCCTTCCCTCTTTTCATCTTCCTCACTGCATCTTCCACTTCTTTCCATGTTAAGTCCTTTTCTATTTGCAGTTCATCTACTGTACCTCTTCCCCGATTTCTTCCTCCTCGCCGTGGTTTCCATTTGGGTTCAGGAGTTCTTCAAAATATTATTTCCACATTTTCTTCAGTTCTTCCCTATTTTCTATCTCTTGTCCCCTTTTGTTCACAATTCTAACATAATCCGTAGGATCCTTCCGCCTCTTATCTTTACCATCCCAAACAGGACCTTTTTTGCACCTTCACTATCCTGCTGGTCATGACTGAAAACGTGATGAGGTAAATAGCCCAATACGTTCAAGAGTTTCTCCTTGAGCTTGATTGATTTTGATCAAGTAGGCCGAGCGAATAGGAAATTGTTGCCTATTAAAAGAAAATGTACTGTAGGCTACCTGTAAGTGTTTTATCGTAAGGTGTTAAATCAAGTCGTAGGATTTGAGCTCTCTGCCTATTATTACTGCACCTATTATATCCGAATCCAAGCGATTTCTTACAATTAATATATTACCATATATGAGTCCATGGGAAACGTTCAGATTTCTAAGAAGCATATCTACGGCTTAAACGTTCGAAGTATGTGGAGGCGAATCTCTTAATTCCAAGGAATTGAAAAATTCAATAATAGGGAAATGAAGTAGCTGGCTTTCATCTTCAGTATCCAATCTGTTCACGCTGATGTATGTGTTTGAACTGCTGGATATAAGTTCAATGACTTTTAAATTAATATCATTACATTGTTGCAGCTTGGCAAATATTTTATATTCCAGTAGATCAATTTTACCCTCACAACAGTAAAGACCAAAGTAACCACGCATAGATTTTACGCAAGAGAAATACAATGTAGAAAAATGTTTACATTTGATCGTCAAGGACCTTACAGTACACTGTATTGCATAATATCTGGAATTGTTTCTGAAATGGCCTATTTATATTGGATTTTAAATGTGGCTTCGTATTATTCGATAACACTATAGTGTCCTGCAATAACGGAGCCGCTAAATATTAAATGGCAAATAATACTTCCATTGCCGAAATCAACTACGTAGTTAGACTCCGTACTCTAAACAAATAATCATTAAACAATTGTCTTATACAATGAAGTTCAACATGACCGTCCAGAGACTTTCTAACTCAAGTTGGTTGGTGAGGAGAATGCGATGAGACTGATCGCTTAAAATAAATTCCTTATAATTGTTCCTGCCAGCGAAATTTTTTGCGATAGCTTGAAAACGCAGCTCAGAATGACGTTCTTCATTTTGTTATAAACAGTACGAAACTGCTCTAAATAAGCAATTTCCATCACCTGTTATAGGTTATGGCAGTATATTTTGCAGGGGAACATAGAATCACTTCACCAACTACTGGAATGACCATAGGCCTATACTCAATACTCACTTCGATAGTCACCCTAATGGAGGCAGTTTTTGAATTCTATGTCCCTGCATGTCAAAAATCGTATTAACACATGGAGGCCCACCTATTCTTGTCTATCGCCCCGGAGACCCGGGTTACATTTCCTGCTCTGCCAAGAAATTTAATTCTGGTCTCAGGGCAAAATCGGGGTACATTCAGTCTCTTGAGGTATAACTAAGAAGAGGAAGGTTTAATTCCCACCTCGACAATCTTGGATGTGGTTTTCCGTGGTTTCCCACTTCCACTTAAGGCAAATACCGGGATGGTTCCTAACTTAAGGCCTTGGCCGTCTCCTTGCCATTTACCACCTTAATTACAAATACACACAGTAATGCAGCCATCACAATAACACAGGTTATCAGAAGAAAGTTTCACACATACACACCCAAGTACACGGGGCTGAGTGACCAAGATGTCGGAGTCCTTCAAACGAATTATATTTGCCAAGTGTCTCTCATGGCGAAAGCAATTGTGGAGACGCGCGTGTGCCTGGAAAACTACTTTTTTCTTTAATATCGACGATGCATAATTATAACTTTTAGTCTAGGACGCTAATAACTTGACCACCGAAGCATTGGGAAGAAATTGCAATATTAAGGTACATAAACAACCTAGCCTACACATTCAACTGTCAGTTAATGTTCCTCAACATTTCCCTTCTTAAATATTCCCCTCCTTTATAATTTTCCATCACGTGAAAACATGCCATGTCTTGTGTTTTAAATATATCGATGCAATGGTGTTGCCATCTGCTGTCAGTTAATGGAACTATATGGGCGAATTACTGCCATCTGTTGTCAGTTATAGGAACTGATTGCAGATATTTAAACGGCGTACTGCGGACAACAGTTTGCTCTTTTGATTACATGCTGCAATGCAATGGTAAAACGAAAATAAAACGTATTTAGAGGGAATGTAGAAATAAGTATCTTTAACAGACATAAAACCTTACTGTTACTCCTTGATTAAACAATATTTCAGTGGTAAAAAAAAAAAAACTGGCGAGGGCTAGGATCGAACCGGCGCTTCATGGAACCACAGTCAGTCGCCTTAACCACATGGCTACTCCGCACTCATGTATAGTTGCAGACGCAGCCATTCATTATATTCAAAAGCCGCTGTTTGAAGGAAATAATCAATTTCATTATCCAAATAAATCAATGTTGCACATTCGTATACGTTCATACTGTTATTATACTTTATTGTCAGAACTTGGTTAATGTATGTTTTCAATTACATGGAAGCTTATTAAATAACTTACATTTTAATGGGATTCTCACCGCCATTTTGTCATGACCTCAGGCGGATTGTGCGCATGCGTGAGGGCCAAGAATTCTGCTATTTTCTATATTAATTCAAAAATATACCGAGAGGGAATGTAGAAATATGTATCTTTAACAGACATAAAACCTTACTAATACTCCTTGATTAAACAATATTTCAGTGGTAAAAAAAAAAAAATATATATCGGCGAGGGCTGGGATCGAACCGGTGAACCTTGGAACCACAGTCTGTCGCCTTAACCACATAGCTACACGCGCACTCATGGTCACCTGCAGACGCAGCCGTTCTTTATCATTAAAAGCCGCTGTCTGAAGAAAATAATCCATTTCATTATCCAAATAAATCAATGTTGCACATTCGTATACGTTCATACTGTTATTATATTTTACTGTCAGAACTTGGTTAATGTATGTTTTCAATTACATGCAAGCTTATTAAATAACTTACATTTTAATGGACTTCTCACCGCCATTTTGTCATGACCCCCAGGCGGATTGTGCGCATGCGTGAGGGCCTAGAATTCTGCTATTTTCTATATTAATTTAAAAATATACCGTAATATATTTGTTTATTTTAGAGACACTCTGCAAATCTGCATGCCAAGAGCTTTCGTTAGAATGTCTTACGAAGCCAATCGGTTAAGTCGTTTTCACAATCTCGTGTGTACAAAAAACAGCTTAGTGTTTTAAATATATAGATTTTAAATATATAGATTATATGTTTTAACATAAATATTCATAAATATCTGTTCAGTCACTAGAATTTTGTGATCGGGTGCTGCGCTGGATAGGATATCTCTGTTTTCCAAGCTCTCTGGCCAACCGACGCATGCGCTCTGTGTGCTTCAATGCCATATGTACAGATTGTGCACCAGTATTCAGTAAAACTGTCACCGAAGTCGTTTGAAAACAACGCGCTGTGTAGAAATTGGGTTTGGGGATATTAAGGTACAGTGCTATTTCTTGTCTCATATTCACCAGTTTATTTACGCGAACATATGGACGGTGCACTTTCGGTAATTTATATAGACATGTTGGATTTTAAGTGCATGTGCGAAGGTATCCTTATCTAATTGGTCAAACAACTGTTTCTTGAGCTGTGATTGGTGGGAGAAACTGTTTCATAATGAAAAATAGTGTTATAATGACCATCATTATGATACTGCTTTCAGACATATAATAGTCAGGGTCGAACATAAATGACATTATCAGTGACAAATTGCATTCTAATTTCTTAAATATCAATGTTTGTAAGAAGCGTTCGATTTGCAAAACCTATTGGGGAAAGTGTGGTTTATGAACATGCGAGATTTCTCGCACGGGTCCGCTAGTATATATTATTTCAGTAGTATACATCCCTCCTGCGGCGCTTACAAGCGACCGATCGTGACGAATGACGAGTCAAATGAAAGAGAATAGACATTAGCAGTGACGAATTGCACTCTAATCTCATAAATACAGTATCTATAATTTCTTTTAAACATGACTTTTAAAAAACTGTACGAAGTGTGCGATTTGCAGATACTGTTTATCATTTTGCATGGATTTCAGAAACAGTTAGGCTAATCAAAGGAACGAGTATTCAAATCGTATAATTTCGTAAATATCGAATAACCGCTGAGTGTTATGATGATCCAATTTTCAGTGATTGCCTTCTTAAGTTAGGGAACGTAGATCTCGGAATTCTAACTGAATTGTAAATAGTGTGCTATAATCATTTGGTTGATATAAAACATAACAACCTTTCTCCTTAAGTCTCTCATTATAAACCTATTGGGGAAAGTATGGTTTATGAACTTGCGAGATTTCTCGCACGGATTCACTAGTTACTATTATTAGACTATCATTACCGACAGCGGTAGCTACGCTCGCTAACGCGCAGCGCTAGGCCATGGGGCCAAGCTCTTTGCGTACTCGGTAGACGTGGGTTCGAACCCCACCGTCAGCCATCCTTGAAATGGTTTTCTGTGGTTTCCATTTTCAACTAAAGGCAAGGATGCCCCGGGACTAGAAATGTTACCTGGAGGGAGTGTGGAAAAACTAGGGAAACCCCCCTACTCATGATTCGATCTTACAGCCTCCGGACTTGCTATAACTGCCCGCATGGTCGTGGTGCACGATTTAACGAGCATGGCTAGGCCGTGAGTACGAACATCCTTGCAGCTGCATGTCAGGGCAGTTTGTTTGGATCTAGATATAGTCAGGAGAGAGTAGAATGTACATTTTGACAATTACTGATTTCAGTGATTGTAAGTCAGCAAGTGTTGGAAGCAAAGGTTCATAGCAGACCCGTCCTTACCCTAGGCAAGCAGAGGGAGATTGCTAACCCCTTCAGTTCACGTCCCTGAGAAAGCGCAAAGGCTTGCAGGCGAGTTTCTGTGAGGTATCGTTCATGCTAGCCTATTGTCTGACGAAAATTAAATTTGAATTGCTCTGTTAATTAGAACCAGCCACACCCTACCTATCGTCTCTCTCCATTTCTTCCCCCTGTTCGTTAAGGGTTGAGTGAGTCATAGTCATCAGAAAGTCACATTTATTTCAGTCAATATCAAAATATCGCTTCAAGAACCTCCATTGAAATCCCTATATTATTAGCGCTCTCTAGAGTGAGGAACAATCTGTGATAGGCTACTCTACTCTCTTTAAAACAGTTGGTAACATGTTGTTGTTGTTGTTGTTGATTTTGGGGCCTAGTGACACCGTGGTCATGTATCTCCTAAGTTACTCAACTTCAATTATTTATTTATTTATTGATGTGTAACATCTATCCTCTCGGTATCTGTATATTTTTTGTGGGGATGATTTTGAAAAATGAAACGGAAATGGATGGGACGGAAACAATGGAACGGAAATGGATGGGACGGAAACAATGAGCACTCGCGGTGGCGAAGATTGATACCACGACGTACTCTCGACCATGTGACTATGTGGAATCTATATCGCATACAAAATTACTTCAAGGTTTGGAGGCCCCATTAAAGATATTCTTCCTACAATAAATCATCTTCAAGTTGTCGTTGTTTGGTGTGAAAATATTAATTAAATCATATTTGCTGAAAACTGGTCAAGACTTGGCACTGCAGTTTTACAAGTAGTTATTTCAATGACCAACAGAGTTCACTGATCTCCCGGCAGACGCATAGTCGGCCATGTGGTTATGTGGAATGTACGTCGCATACGGTTTAGTTCAAGGTTTGGAGGCCCCATTAAATATATTCCTACAATAAATCATCTTCAAGTTGTCGTTCTTTGGTGTGAAAATATTCATTATATCATATTTGCCGAAAACAATTATGATTTAACACTGCAGTTTTACGAGTAGTTATTTCAATGACCAACAGAGTTCACTGTTAACAAGGGATAACATGCCACATGTTACACATCATATACGACTACTGTAAGGCTCGTAATTAGTATTTTTATTATTTAATTATTTATTTAGCGTACATGGCGTTTAGTGCGGGGAGGGTCCGAGGACATGTTCGGCTCGCCAGAGTTTGTATCTGCTTCTACGCGGACACCCATGGAGTGAGCTACAAGTATCGTCGCGTGGGGATGAGATGACATGAATGGATATGAATGAAACTAGGCAAGTTCAAATTCAAGTAGTTCCAACTTTGGCTACCAGACGTCACTGATACCCAGCGGTGAACGTTGGAACTTGATAGAGCGTTTCTAACCAAATAACCTACAAATGTAGCTACACACTACCAATTGTAGTGGTAGGCTCTTTTTCTTTCCATAAATCTATGACGGCTTTACTTACCCTCCGAGGGAAGACATAGGCTACTGAAGGATTTTAACGTTCTTAAAAATCCGACGACTTCGGCTGGGTTTGAACCCGCGATCTTGGCCATAGCAGTTCAGCATGCTACCGACTACGCCACCGAAGCCGCATAGTTACACAAAAATCTTCTTCATACAATATACCTTCTCTTATCATTCAATCAATAGCATTGGCCAGCTACCGCGGTCCAGGCGCGGATTCAAGGGGGGGGGGGGGTCACGGGGGTCATGACCCCCCCCCCCCCCAAACGGAGATTTTTTTTTTTTTTTTGCAAACTCAAAAAAAAAACGAAATCACAATTACCAGTCAAATAAAACTTAACGAATTTTAACTGAAAAACTTTTTTTTTTCATTTTATTCAATACTGAAATATCTTTATTGGAATTATTATGTTCTGTTACAACTGTATATATTTACAACTTCAAACCTCTTATATAGAAACGATTATTCATACAACAAAATCAACTCGTCTATTTTGTTTAGCAAACCTTGTGATTACCGAATCGAAGTTTATAGTGATGTCACGGTGAATGTGCAGCAATGCACGGATAGGAATTTGGGGCTTTTTTCGCACCAAAAATGTTTGCCGACGTCCAAACTGCAAGCATGGTTGGCAATTTAAGCTGTGACTTTCTCCCTTTGTCGGTACCAACTCGACTTGCCGAAACTGTAACGTACCTTGATACTTTTCTCGAAGCTCGATGTAAAAGTCGCAAAACACGCCGTTGCAATTTGTACGAATATTTTTGGTGCGCTAAACGCATTAAATTTCTATCCATGAAGCTTGCAAAAAAAAAAAGGTCTGGTTTTGTACGTTTGGTTATTTTGTGATTGCGTTTTTAGTGATACCATTTTTCTTAACAATTTCGATTCTCTGACCCCCCCCCCCCCCCCCAAGCCAAACTCTAGATCGATTCTCTGACCCCTCCAAAACCAAACTCTAGATCGGCGCCTGCCGCGGTCTGGGTAGGCCTATACGAACAAGAGAATCATACCCACTGGCAAAAAATGAAATTCGGTCAGAATGCTCTAACAGAGGATATTCAGTCTCGTGAGGTTAGCTGAGAAGAGGTGGGTTCAATTCCCACCTTAGACATTCTGTAAGTTGTTGTCCGTGGTTTCCCACTTCTACTCCAGATAATGCCGGCATATTTCCTGATCTAAGGCCACGTCCGCCTTTTTCCCAAGCCTCACCTGAATTACTATTAGGCCTACACACACTACTACAGACATCACAAGAACGCACCTTATCAGACTAATCCTACACACATAGGGCTGAATGACCACGATGTCGTAAGCCTCCAAATGTACTAAAATCAACAATAACGATTAACCCAACGTGCCGGTTATGTACAGTATCTTTGATGTTTGTTTTAAATTTGTTGTTGATTGACTTAGGAGTTTTGCGATATCGTGGTCATGTAGCCTCGTGTACTTAGGTGTGTGCGTGTGTGTGGGAGGGTAATCTGTCTGATAATCTGTGTTATTGTGCTGGCTGTATGTGTGTATTTGTAATTACTGTAAGGCGACCGTGGCCTTAAGTTACGAACCATCCCGGCATTTTCCTGGAGTAGAAGTAGCAAACCACACGGAAAACTACTTACAGTATGGCTGAGATGGGAATTGTACCCTCCTCTTCTTAGTTTTGCCCCACGAGGCTGAGTGGAGCCCATTCCCGTCAACAGACCAGAATTAAAATTTCTTGGCTGAGCTGGGAATCAAATCCGGACCTACGGGGCTACAGCCAAGAATATTAGGCGCTGCACCACGAGTTGGTCCCTTTCGGAAGTGGATTAGGTCTATATTTATCGGTGAAAATGGAATGGGTTACTTCAGTAACTGGTAAACGCTACGGTACATTAAATAAGGTTACAGGAACATTGGCGTAACTAGGATTTGCTTCTGGAGGGGGAAGAGCGGAGTCAATTCAAAACTAATTGATATTTTAAATTTTGTGTTTGTTGTTTCCTTTTTTTTTCCTTTTCTTTTTGTTTTGTGTTTTTGGTTGTGTGTTCGTTTTCTGTTTCTGCCTTTTTTATAATTTTTTTGGTTTTGATTTTGTGTTTATTTTCTGCTTTTGTTTTTGAATTTTGTTTTTTGCTTTGTTTTTCATTTTGTGTTTGTTTTCTGCTTTTGTTTTTGTTTTTTTATTTTCTGTTTGCTTTCTGCTTCTGTTATTGAATGTTGTTTTTTTACTTTTGGTTTTGTGTTAGTTTTCTGTTTTTGCTTTTGAATTTTGCCTCTTGCTTTTGTTTTTGTGTTTGTGTTTGTATTCTGCACTTGCTTTTGTTTTTGAATTTTGTTTTTTGTTTTGTTTCTGATTTTGTGTCTGTTTTCTGCTTAGGCAGCAGCACGCCGGCCTCTCACCGCTGGGTCCGTGGTTCAAATCCCGGTCACTCCATGTGAGGTTTGTGCTGGACAAAGCGGAGGCAGACAGGTTTTTCTCCGGGTACTCCGGTTTTCCCTGTCACAATTTAATTCCAGTAACACTCTCCACTGTCATTTAATTTCATCTGTCATTCATTTAATCATTGCCCCAGGGTTATGTGACAGGCTTCAGCAGCCGGCACAGTTCATATCCTCCCCGCTAGATGGGGGCTTCACTCATTCCATTCCTGACCCGGTCGATCGACTGGAAGCAGGCTGTGGATTTTCATTTTCTGCTTTTGTTTTTGAATTAAGTTTTTTGTTTTTGATTTTGTGTCAGTTTTTTGATTTTGCTTTTGTTTTTCGTTTTTTCTTTTGGGTTTGTTTTCTGCTTTTGTTTTTGAATTTTGTTTTTATTTTAGATTTTGTGATTGTTTTCAGATTTTTCTTTTGAATTTTGATTTTGATTTCTGTTATGGTCAAGTGTTTGTTTTCGCTTTTGGTTTTGAATTTTTTGTTTGTTTTGTGTTAGTATTCTGCTTTTGCTTTTGTTTTTGAATTTTGTTTTTTTGTTTTGTTTTTGATTTTGTGTTTGTTTACTGCTTTTGTTTTTGAATTTTATTTTTGTTTTTGATTTTGTGTTTGTTTTCTGCTTTTGTGTTTGAATTTTGTTTTCTAGTTTTAATTTTGTGTTTGCTTTCTGATTTTGCTTTTATCTTTCGGTTTTGGTCATGGGTTGTTTTTGCTTTTGTTTTTGAATTATTTTTTGTTTTTGATTTTGTGTTTGTTTTCTGCTTTTGCTTTTGTTTTTGAATTTTGTTTTTTGTTTTTGATTTTGTGTTTGATTTCTGATTTTGCTTTTGAATTTTGTTTTTTCTTTTTGTTTTGGTCATGTGCTTGATTTTGCTGTTCGCTTTGTGCGGGGTAAAAATAAGACAATCAATGAAAGCAAACCTATACGTTTACATGTATGATCTCGATAGCATTTGCACCTTTCAATGTGCCTAACAATAAATATTTTACACAAGTAAAGATAAATGTTTTCAAATTATAAATTTGTCAACAATCTGAAAATTGGCTTTGTTTTCAAAATAAAATAAAAAAATAAAAATTTAAAAAATAAATATTTCATAAAATTAGTTCTTTTTCTAAATATTGTTGTGTTTTTGTGGGGGGGGGGGGAGGGTTGATCCCCTATTCACTCCCCGTAGTTACGCCACTGAACAGGAACACCGTGCTTTCCCATATCTCTAAAAAGAAAATTATTATATATATATATATTCATTAGAATAGAGCGTAAAGATAGGAAAATTACCAAATCTAGAATATAACCCTTATTGACAAAGTTTCAAACTTTGATGGTTGGTTGGTTCCTCAGTTTAGGGGCTGCGACAACGCGGTCATGTAGCCCCGTGTACTTTTAGGTGTGTGTAGAATCTGTCTGATAACCGGTGTTAATTGTGATGACGGTATTAGTGTGTGTTATCTGTTTTTTAAATTCAAGTAAAGACTGCAGACTTTGAATTTTTCAAATAGTTCCTACTTTTGCCTCCAAACGCCACCGTCAACGACTACTAGTTCAGAACTTAGGTACTAGACGCCAGTGCAGTCGGCTCCTGGCAACGAACGTTTGAGAGTCAACGAAATTATAGACATAGGCTACCTTCAGTAATATTAATCAAAATTTTTAAGAGATCTGATTTCATTATTGTTTTTAAATAATTTAGACAGAAAACATTTTAGAAATATTATTGAATCTCATCTATTTTCTAAATTTAATATTTACTTGTTGAACTATTTCTCTCGACAACAATTAGAAAATTGTATTTTTTTTTCCTCTATCACATTATTTCAAGATCCTGCAACGTCATACTTGTTTCTATTTATAAATATTATTATAGTGTTTGAAGCCGTTTTCCAGTGTTGCCTTAGTAATTGAAATTTGATGTTCTTCAGTCGGTAAACACGATTGTGATGGGTTATTCCCTAATCCTGAAAATTGTACATGAGATTAATAAATACACTAATTGGATGACCAGTTACGATCGTCAAGCGATCATCATCAGATCTATTACACTTATGCTATTAAGTCCTAAATATATGTTTACAAGTATGGGTGATGGGTGAATACTATCACCCATACTCTTAGACATAGATTTAATAGCCTAAGTGTAACGGATCTGATGATGATCGCTTGACGATCGTAACTGGTCATCCACGTGTGTTTGTTAATCTCATATAATTTTCTTTTTCAGGATTACGGAATGTCCCATCACAATTGGATCCAATCGTGTTGACCGACTGTAAAACATAAAATTTCGATGATTATAAATATTAATTATACATTGCTGATCAAATAATCATTAATGAAAGCATATTTCCATCTGCTGCAGCTTTTAGAGACGCCAGGGTGCCGTATTTTTTGCCCTGATGGTATATTTTCATTCTCTTTCATTACATTGAGAACAAAAACTGAAACTCGTAGACAGATTTTTATCCCTGATCATTTATTTGTTCGTCGAGCTTAGCCTATATCTTGTCGTCGACGTGGCTCCTTCAGCCCTTGTGTGATGTGAATGGCCATTATAAACCTTGTTAGGGGATCAAATCAAACTAGCGGCTGTCGGTACCCCATTATTGTGGAACCATTACCGATCACACCTCGGGGGAGCGGGGATTCACGATACATTACACAGGGAGATTGCTGGGTGTGCTAGCGTGAAGAGAAGATCATTTGCCGGCAATATTCTCTTCTTCCACACGCTCAATCCTCAAGATTGATAACCTATTTTCTTCCAGAGCTTTGGGCATGTTACTGAGACATTTCTCCCGAGTTCAGTAGACATTTTCATCTACTGTCGCTTTTAGAGACACAAGGGTACCGTATTTTTGCCCTGAAGACAATTTTTAACGTGCCAGTAAATCTACAGTACTTACACGACTTTCTTTCATTTAAGCACCCTCAAATGCCAACTGCCGCCGTTTGAGGTCTGAAGATCTGGCCTCGATTTCCGGCTCTGCCAAGAAATGTAATTCTGTTCTAACGGCTGGAGCGGGGTATACTCAGCCTTGCGTAATAAAACAGAGAAGAGATGGATTCAATTCTCACTTCAGCTACCCTACAAATAGTTTTTCATGGTTTCACTTTTACTACAGGCAAATGCCGGGATGGTTCCTAACGTAAGGTCAGGGCTCCTTTGAAATCCTAACCTTCATTACAAATACACACCCTACTACAGCCATCACAATGACACATGCTATCAGACACACCCATTTATACGTCACTGCTATGCCGGAAAGTCCCTAAATGAATCAAAAATAGCAAGAAATACCAACTGACTGTTTCAGGATTCTATTCCACAACCTCGGTTCAGCAGCGAGAACGTTACTGCTGCTCCACATAGTCAACCGATAGGCGTTTTAAATAAACAAGACGATAGCCCCTGCCAGAGCTGTGTTGCGTCGAGCCCGCATAACAGTCAAGCTGGGCGGGTGGTTTATACACATGCTAGAGTCCTCGCACTATTATTTATTTATTAGCAGTAGTGTCCGGCCTCGCCCGGTGGATTTATTTGTTTTATGAATGATAATGAATACTACTACAGAACTGGCACATGATACTTAAACTAACAGAAAAGAAATATTTTTAAATTAACTTTTTGTGATGGTGATGGTGGTTGTAGTGGGGGTGATAAGTAGTACAGTATAATGGACGTAACATTCAGGTCATTTTCCTGTTATGATAATAATGAATAGCGAAATGGCTGTTTACTAAATACAGCACTGACACATGTAAATTACAAACAAATTTTGAAATATGTTTAGAAAGAGGAGTAAGTGAAATAAGGCACTGCCTAGAGCCTATATCTCATTGGCTGTTAGAAATGTAGAGACCAATAGTGTCGTCTTTTGTCGCATAGCGCCGTAGGAAAATAATCAGAACACTTTGGAAAACTTCGGCTGTCCCGAGCTCTTGAGGTAGAATAGTATCATTTACCGCCACATAGCACTCAACGATAAGTTTCGGAATAAATGAAGGTAAATTTGAAAGCACCAACGCTTATTGCAGCAGATAACCTCAATGTACTGCACCAACACCATTGCACTTATACAGAGGCATAATATGTTCATGATGATAACTGTATTAAGGGGCCTAAGAAATCTTTTTGCACTAATCCCCGTGACTGCAATTTATAAGCAGCGCAAGATTTAACTATTTTCGCAATTCTGAACCAGAACACTGGTAGGGGCGATGTGATGCAGCCCGAATTGCCAGTCAGCAATTGACTTATTAAAATACTCTTATAGTTACGCTACTACGGACATGAATGGTTCAAGGGCCTTAATACGTGGTTTTCAAGTTCAGTTTGTTTGTTATTCTAAATGTAGGGAATGGAGAGCGTTGTCCAAAATATCAAGTGGACAGTGTTATCAGCAGGGTTTCAAAGTGTAAGTAAAATTTGGCGCAATTAGGAGGAACGGTGTGGTTTTGTGATAAAGGGCCTAAATGCAGGGAATGGAGTGGTCTGTCCGAATTTGATAGTGGACAGTGTTACCCACAAGGTTTCAAAGAGTAAGTCGCCTCCGTAGCGTAGCGGTCAGCATGGTTAGCTGCCGCCCCGGAGGTCCGGGGTTCTATTCCCGGCTCTGCCACGAAATTTGAAAAGCGGTATGAGGATTGGAACGGGGTCTACTCAGCCTCAGATGGACCAAATGAGTAGAGGGGGTTCGATTAGCACCTCAGCCTTCCTCGAAGTGGTTTTCGGTGGTTTCCCACTTCGTCTTCGGGCAAATACCGAGATGGTTCTTACTGTCAGGCCACGGCCGCCTCCTTCCCTCTTCCTTACCTATCCCTCCCTTCCCTCATAAGGCCCCTGTTCGCTTTGCAGGCGAGACGCCTGGGCGCGGTGCTGGTAACACCTCCCTAGTTGTATCCACTCTGATCAGATGTTCCCAGCTGTAGGACACTGCCCGTAGAAGCGATAGAGGTGAGTTCCCCCGCTGAGTCCGTGGGAGCCACCAACTTGGAAGGTAAATTCGTTTTTTTTTTAAGTATACAAAATGTGGTTCAGATCGGTGAAACGGTGTAGATTTATGCCAAAGGACCTAAATGCAGGGAATGGAGTGGTCTGTCAGAAATTTCATGCAGACAGTGTTACTCGCAGGGTTCCAAAGGGTAAGTATACAAATTTTGGTTCAGATTAGTGAAACGGTGTGGATTTGTGCCAAAGGGCCTAAATGCGGGGAATGGAGTGGTCTGTCCGAAATTTAACAGAGCCTAAACTATTCCTCTTGAATCAGGCTATCGTATACAAAAAGAATTTTTCGAATCCGACTGGTAGTTCCAGAGATTAGCGCGTTTAAAGACACAAACACACAAACTCTTCAGCTTTATTATATTAGTATAGATTTCATTTTATCGATTGTTTCTCTTTAGTAGAGCGATTGAACATGAATTCACGATTACATCTCCGGGCTTTTTCCCTTTTTCATCCCAAAACCTCTTCATCCTCTCGGAATGCTGCTTCTTCCGCTCAGCTGTCCATTTTTTTTCAGGCTGTCATGAAGTTCTTTGCTCAAACTTAACATTTGAGATTTTATTCTGGCATTTGGTGCGGTCCTCGAGACTTTCTATTTTGATCTGTTGTAGGTCTCTCTGGACCTCTGTCAGTCATTCCGTGCCGCATATACTCTTTGTTATGATGTTGAGTAACTTGGTTCTTTTGTCGTTCTAGAGTTTTCCAACCTGTAGATGTGTGTGTAAAACTTTGCTCGGCGTTTTCTGTTTTCTTCCGCTATTGTGTTGGTCTGTTGATAGAGTTCGTTCTAAGGTCTCTTCATTCAAATGCCGTTTCTTTTGTTGACTGCCCCGTTTATCTTCCTGATAATTTTTCGTTCCTGCTTTTCTATGTCCTTAATTTTGGAATGACCGTTGATCACCATTGTTTCGGCTGCGTAGGTTGCTTCTGGAATTATTATTATTATTATTATTATTATTATTATTATTATTATTATTATTATTATTATTATTATTATTATGTTGTTATAATGAACACTAAATGCTCCGCTGAATTGAGCAAGGTGTGACACACGCTCTAGGGCGCGTGCCTGCCAGGACGATGGGTAGCCCCCTGAGATGACAAATGAACGTCGTTAGGAAGCCGCTTGTAAGGGGGCGGCAGGCAGCTTTTCACTTTCTACCCTCCGGGGTGTCAGAGAGTGAAGTTACACCTCTCTCACGCACGCCGTGAACAGTTTCAAAGCCTAATTCTATAATTTGGACAACCGTGTCTTATGACCGTAAATGCTCCAAAGTAATTTTAGAACCCTGCAGTTAAATCACTCACAACGACTGTGATGGGGAGCTGCAGATAGTCCGGAGATCAGAGGTTTAAATTCTGGCACTGACAGCGGTTATTCTGAGTGTGGTTTTCCTCGGGGTTTTCCATAATCTCTCCAGGCAAATAGAGACTGCGTAGCTGTGTTTTTAACTGGAAGGAAGCGGATTCTATCCCAACCCAGGTATTGGATATTACAAAGCAAACTAGCACTTCTATTAACGAAAATGGCGCTGGGGTTCACTCAAGGAGTAATAAGGAGAGGCCCTAACGGCAAGGAAGTGAAGCCAGAAGTTACTCCTTCACATATGCTCAAAACATTGTGGTAGTCCCATAAGAATAGCATGTTAAGGTGTGACGTAGGCCTACGTACTTAAAATTGATGATATTTCGCGTGTGGGTCGAAATGTCGACATGTGGGGCATATGTTTGCACAAACAGAACTCCCACCTGCCAAAGTAATGTCATTTCACAAGTAAATCCACGTTATTTGCCATTTATTGTGTTAAGTTTTCATCCTTAGAGTAGCCACCTCACGGTACTGTTCTAGTATCATTCGTTAAATGTTCAAATAATGGCATACGTGTCCACCAATATAATTATTTCGATTGCTAGGAATTAATTACGGATATTTTACTCAGTTTCTTACTGGAAATAGTTTTTGCTCGTCAATTAATGAACGGCATTACTGTAATCTAATTACCCTAATCTATTTTTAACGTGGCTTGAGCTCTAGATTTATTGCTCGTGAGTGTTAGAAGATTGATATGCCATTATTTGCATATTTTAGTGTGTTAATCTCAAACCTCAGCCTAGACCTTGTTTAGTTTGTTACCGGAACTGAACTGGCCTATCTTTTTAAATCATCGTGCAATAAAAACAATAACGCCACCACCCAATTAGTTCGCATGCCTTAATATTTTAAATTTATTTAATACACATTCGTGAATATAATGGCAGGCCTAATGGTATCTCGGTAATTATTCGCCTATTATTATCTGGTATAAGTTAAGTATAGTGATGGGTGTCTGGTTGCCAGAAAACCCACAATAATTACAGGTCATAAAAACTGTATACCGGTATAATACATTCATTTCCCATGTGCTATACCATACTTCAGATCGGTGTATTGCTCTAGTTTATATTGTAAAATTAAACGTTTTATGGCAGTTTACATGATTTTCTATTGCAACGAAAAGTATTGTGACTGCCGTACACTTCACGCTAGCTAGCAAAGATCAACAAATATTCCTTGATTTCCATCATCATATAGGCCTACCTTACAATTTCGTAGTATAGGCCTACCTGCACACGAATCTTTTTTTTTTTTTTCGTAGTTCCGCCCCTTAAAGCAACAATTACTAACTACCTAAAACGAATCTTTTACTACTAATCATACTTAAATCCCACTAATAAATAAGTCTACGGTACCGTAGGCTCAATTTACCGCTCAAGCTGGGCAAGTATGGGGGCGTGGTTAGTGCTTCAACTCCCCGCATGCTATAGCGCTGACAGGGCGCCTCCTTATTACTCCTTGGGTTCACTCTGCCTACAGCTGGAATGAGTACCGGGGCAATTCCTGGGAGCAATGGTGACCAGGCATGGAGCTGACAACCAGTGGCAAACGACATATTCTTGGGTCGGGAGGCGATCACAGATTTTTTCCCCGCACCTCGTTATATCTTGGCAGAAGAATAAAAGAGTAAGTTCGAGTTACTTTAAAATGAAATGAAAATATCGCGTTATTACTCAATATTCTAAGGCTGCCCTCATCTGTGGTTTTTATCATTTGGAAATACAGCAATGGTCCCATATGGTAACAACACTGAGAACCTGATGTGAAAATTACGTTTAGACGACAACGAAAACGTGAATCCCAGGGAGCGTGTGTTAGGGCCTTTCTTTTTTATCATTGCATTGTCCTTGTGAGCTCAAAACTTGACAAATCCCTGCTTGCACGAAAGCAACATGTCTATCGCCATCTGAGAATAGCGATAACAAACACCCTGTCTTCGAGTGCATGCTGTCGATATACCAGGAAGGTTGCTTTAGCCCGGGTCAGCAAATACCGTACTAGCCATCACTGACAGTGTGGCGCCTTACCCTCGTAAGGCAATAAGCCTACCTCCTCTACTTTGTTTAAAATGAGACGGACGGGATATAACCACAGCCACAGATTGTTCACTTCCGAAGATAGGGTATTTGTTTGAAACTGTACTACACTTAGCCGCTACTGCTGACAACTCCATCTCATCTAGTGCCGATGTCACGAAGGGTGGATGTCTCTAGTTTCCACTACTCTATGGGCCTGCACGGCCTGCTCGGATTTGGCTGTCTTTTCCAGGCAAATGTCGGAATAGTAGGTCTTACTTCAAGTCCCGGGGTACTTACCCCAACCCCGACTCCACACACACTACATCAGCCACCACAGAAACACAGGTTATCAGACAAATTTAACACACACACCCACGTATATGGATCTGATGAACAAGACAGTCCAAAACCCTAATATGAATTAACAACAACATTGCTAAGAACAGAATAAAAGAATAATATTACTGAGTTACTTTTACCTAGAATGGTTAACCGTATTCTATCGTCAGATGTAGGCCTACGCAGGTGGGTTCGATTCCTGGCTCTGCCAAGAAATATAATTCTGGTCTGAGGGCTGGAACGGGGTAAAATCAACCTCGTGAGGCAAAACTGAGAAGAGGTGGGTTCGATTCCCACCTTAACTATCCTGGAAGTAGTTTTCCGTGGTTCCCCACTTCTACTCCAGGCAAATGTCACGATGATTCCTAACTTAAGGTCACTGTCGCCTCCTTTCCAAATCTCACCTGAATTACAAATATACCCACTAATACAGCCATCACAGGTTATCAGACCCAAGTACACGGGACTACAGTACATGACCACGATGCCCAAGTCCCTCAAATGAAACAACAAAAACAACAATACTATAAATATTTTCTAATGAGTGCATGGATACAGTTTATCCGTTATTAACGTTTTATTGCGCACAAATTTTGCAAAATTACAAATAATAAAGTAGTGCAGGAAAAAATAATGAAAGTATGGAGGAAAGCAATAAAAGAAGAAGGTATAGAGGGAATCTGTTTAGGAACAAAAAAGCAAGGTGTAAAGGTGGATTGCTTAGCATTTGCTGATGACATGGCATTGCTAGCCAAAGGAAAAGACGAAGCTCGAATAATGCTTGAAAAATTACATGAAATAGCTGAGAAGACTGGACTCAGGATCTCATACGAAAAAACAGAGTACATGGAGTACAAACACAATAAAGAAAAGCATCTGGAAACGAGATATGGGAAAATCAAGAGAGCTGATAAATTTAAATATCTTGGAGAATTGATCCAGCCGAATGGACTTGATAAAGAAGCAAATAGAGGAAGAGCTAGAAAGATGGAGCTAGCCTATAAATTAGTACAAAATAGATACAACAAGATAACTATATCCTACAGGGCAAAGATAAGACACTATACCACGGTTGTCAAGCCAGAGGGACTCTATAGCTCAGAATGCTTGATACTGAATAAGAAAGGGGAAATCAAGGATTTAGAGAAGAAGGAAAGGATAATCTTGAGAAAGATCCTAGGACCTGGAAAACAAAAAGATGGTACATGGAGGAAGAGGAGAAATGAAGATCTCTACAGACAGGCAGAGAAAATCACAGACACCATCCGTAAGAGGAGATTGAAGTTTTGTGGACACCTCATGAGAATGAGCGAGAGTCGACTAACGAAGAGAATCTTTAACTACATCACCAAGATCAAGGCAACTACATTATGGATAGAGGAAACGAGAAAAGACATGGAGGAAGTGGGGATAAATCCAGAAGACATTTGGAATAGAGCTAAGATTGATAAATTCAAGGGGTTCCAGGAAAAGCAATGTAAAAGGACCAAAAACACCTGGTCAGATGAGAGGAGGAGGAACCACAGCGAAAGGATGAAGAAATTTTGGGAGAAGAAAAAAAGACTAACCAACAAATCAGTTGTTTTCCGTGGTCCACAGTAGGCCAAAATCGAAGGAAGAAGAAGAAAGTAGTGCAGAATTATACAGTTTGTTTGTGGTTCACTTTGTACAGAACTCTATGATTGGCTTTCCACGTCTTTCACAATAAAGGACATGGTATCGGCTACAGTCTTGGTCACATCTGTCGCACTCGCAGTTGGCGTTGGGTTCATGGTAGTGTTTTGTTTTGCACACTTTATGATGATATCCATGCACTGCCAATGAGTTGACAAAGTGCCGGAGGTCTTGATGTGTTTCAGGTCAGGATCTGTCATAGCCTCGGTAGCGTAGAAATCCATCGGAATCTCTCCTCTCTCATTTTCCCTTTCTTGAAGGCATTTTTCCCAGCTCTCCGTGGATGGAAGTTGGAGCTTAGACCTCAGATCTTGCATTAGGAAAGTTTCCTTTGCCAGCTCATACACCAGTCTGGACCTTGTATATCTGGACACGCCCAGGATTACCTTTAGGTAGCGTGCCTTTACTGCTTCCATGGTTTTGAGGTCTCCGATGCCCAGTTTGCCCCATATTATTTCGATTTCATAAGTTAGAATTGGAATTATCTTTGTGTTGAACAGCGACATTGCTGTATCTAGTGAGAGTTTTTTAGGGGTCCTGATGTCATACATTGCCTTTGTGGCTGCCGTAGCTCTCGATGTTATATGTAGTCTGGAGGATTTGATGTCGTCTGGAGTGTTACGCCGAGATACTTGAAGGTGCTGTGTTTAGCGTAGTGTTTCCGAGCGAGATTCTATCGTCGTGACCCTCCTTTCCCCCTTTCCTGAAGGTCATTTTCACAGTTTTCTCCATGTTGATGGTCAGCTTGTTATCTTCTGCCTTATCCTTATCCTTTATTGAACCTGTGAACTATTTATCTGTGGCCTACCTCACGTTCATTCTATCTCCTGTGGTTGTGTCATACATCTGAGGGGAAATACTGTGATATTCGCGGGAAGTCACTAATACCACAGTTCTTGGAAGTGGCAGATAATATTGTCTCCTCAATAGGGCGGCCTATTTATCAGTCAGGTATACTGTAACTCCACGAGATAAGATTGTGTTCGCACCGGATGTTTGTGTGGGGAGCAGCAAAACTCTTGTTTGAATCACGTAGCCTATCGGTGTTCAATGAGTAAACATGAAATGTTCCGGTGGATCAGGTGGAAAAATTCTGACTGCCCAGTCAATCCGTTTATGTTCCACTGCCATCTATGGTGGGGTAGTACAGGCTGGACGTTTGTTTTAGACGAGTGAAAAATCTTAATGGAAGCCTGGAGGCGAGTTACTGCAGTACCTGTGTTGTTATCAGTTGCCCCAAGCGGTCCGATGATTGACAAAGCTGTCTCACACTCCTACTGAAGTACAGTCATTGGCAAATATAATGACGTTCTGTTCGTAAATACTTCACGTGTACTTCCGCGTCACACAATACTTCGACGTTGACTGTACTGTCTGCAAGTCGGTGTCGCCACGTGCTCAAGTCTGGAATTCAATTACATCAGATCGGTGGTGACAAATGTGAAGCGATAGGGTGAGAGAGTGACCGTGTACAGGCTCATCCGCAGGCTTCAAGGTCAAGGGCAATCGTCTAAAACAAACGTCCGGCCTGTAGGCTATGTTGGTTGGTTGGTTCCTTAGTTTAGGGGCTGAGGCAACGCGGTCAAGTAGTCCCGTGTACTTGGGGTGTGTGTAGAATTTGTCTGATAACCGGTGTTAATTGTGATGACTCTATTAGTGTGTGCTATCTGTGATTCAGGTAGAAGGACTGCAGACGACCAATTTTTCAAGTAGTTCCTACTTTTGCTACCAAATGCAACCGTCTACGACACCTAACTGTGGATTTGACAACTAGAAGCTATCGTAGCCAGCACCTGGCGGTGAACGTTGGAACTAATATAGCGTTATCAATCTAACCTACAAAATTTAGCTTCCACAAGTGTAGTTAGTGGAAAGTTCTTTTTCATGCCATAAATCTATGAGATGGGACCGACGGCTTTACTTCCCCTTCAAAGGAAGGCATACTGAGGGATTATTAACGCTCTTAAAAAATCCGACGCCATTGGCCGGGTTTGAACCCGCGATCTTGGGCATAGAAGCTCAGCGTGCTACCAACTACGCCACCGAAGCCGCCACAGGCTAACACTCTTGTTTTGTTTACATCATAAACAGCAGAGTAGGGTATTAGCCGTTCAATATACCAGTGCCGCTGAACTTGGCTGCGCCAACGTTTGTTGATCATAGAGCCTGGAGCCTTGCGGGACGAGGAGGGGGACACAGAGACGACGGAGTGCGGTCTGCTCATAAGCAAAGCAGCATTGTGCGCCCTACTCGTGTTAGGCAAAAGTTATATTGTGAATTGTGAACGAAAAAATTAACAATAATGGGCGAATAATTAAGAATGCTGCGTTTCTAATTGTTTCACAACAGCACAGCTAAGCGTCACCACGGAGAGGAGAACGATGATAGAGGCTACTGGAGCTTAGCCATATCCGACCCGCACGACTGTACTTGTCAACCAAGCAGGCTGACATAGTGACACATGTAAACTAAGAATAGTTCCCACCTCGACCACCGGCACTCATATCTTGAAAGGCTTATACGTTACTTTTTGAACGTGACCAAATTGTCAAAATTAGTAACGAACTTATAGTTACTTTGTGCGAAAAGTAACTGCAACGTTTCGTTAATTTTCCCTTCGATTTTTATAAAACTATAACCTAGTTCCTCATTTTAAAATGTTTACATTCTGAAAACAATTTGCTTTTGCCAAACGAGTTGTTGTTGTTTCGTTGGAGGGACTTGGAAATCGTGGTCATTATGGTATTTGAAGCCGTTTTTCAGTATAGCCTTAGTAATCGATTTTTTTTTCAGTCGGTTGACGATCGAAACTGGTTGTCCAAGTGTGTTTATTAATCTCATGTAATTTGTTTGTAATTTTGTACCATTGGGTGCAACGTCTTGACCGACAGACAACATTAAATTTCGTCATCGTGGTCATTTAGCCACGTGTGCTTGGGTCTGATAACCTGTGTTAGTGTGATGGCTGTATTAGTGTGTGTTTTAGTAATTTTGTAATAGGGAAGGAGGGGGCTGTGGTAGAATTCGACGTTGCTCTATAATTTAAAGAAGAATGTCTATAACCTGCTGGTTGGTTGGTTCCTCAGTTTAGGGGCTGATACAACGCGGTCATGTAGCTCCGTAAACTTCGGGTGTGTGTAGAATCTGTCTGATAACCGGAATGAATGTGATGGATGTATTAGTGTGTGTTATCTGTAGTTCAGATAAGGACTGCAGACGATAAATTTTAAGTTGTTCCTACTTTTTCTACCAAATGCTACCGTCAACGACACCTAGCTGTGAACTTGGCTACTATATGCCACCGCAACCAACACTTGGCGACGAACGTTGGAACTTATAGAGCGTCAATCAAATCTAACCAGCAAATTTAGCTTCACACAATAATTGTAGTTAGTGGAAGGTTCTTTTACATACCATAAATCTATGACATAGGACCGCCGGCTTTACTTCCCCTCCGAAAGAAGGCATACTGAGGGATTTTAACGCTCTTAAAAAATCCGACGACTTCGGCCGGGTTTGAACCCGCCACCTTGGGCATAGAAGCTCAGTATGCTAACAAGTACGCCTGTATGACGTGCTGAACTCCATCCTAGTAATGCCTGAACATAGGGACTCTACTACCAGAACATAAAATGTCGTATGGCGCTCGTCTGGTGCTCTAGCTTGTGAATTATAAGAATCTAGACGATGTCGCGGTCCCTTTTATTGGGAATAGTGTAAACACAGTGCCTCCAACGCAATCCATTCTTACAGCATCCTCTGATAAAATTACAATATGTCATTGTTCTGGGTACGTTTTGTTGATACTTTCTGCTAGTATCTCATTGTAAACTCATGGTGCGTGATATGAATATAGTGAGAGAGCAGACTGCTTTCTAATTAGACTCCTGGTGGGGGCCAACCACTTGACTTGCCTGTCAGGGGTCGAGTGCAGAAACTGGAATAAACTGTGCTTATGAGTAACTCATAATGCGAAGGGAAACATTTGGACACCAGCGCTGGCCGTCATCCGGGTATTATTATTATTTACTGATTCATTTATTAATGTATTAATTAATGAATTTATTTAATAATTCATTCGCGTAGTTATTTGTTTATTCATTAATTTATTTGTTAATTTATTCATTCATTTATTTGTTCATTTATTTATTTATTTATTTATTTAATTATTTTGATACAGCCATCTATGGACTACTAATACACAACCATTATTCAGGTCTTCATCTTCTTCAAGGTGTTTCTGCCTTGTTGTTTAGATTCTTGCCAGAGATCTTTCATTCGTTGGCTCCTTCGCAATAGTTCTTCCACTGAAAGAGCGAGTCTTTTTTCGGGGGGATCCTTCACACTTCTCTTGCAGATTAAGAATTTTATTAGCCAACCTCTCGTTCCCCAATTGCTTAACGTGGCCATAGAACATCAACCGTCTTTTCCTTATACTGACAGAAATCCCTTCAAACTTGTTATACAGTTGTTGGTTGGATCGCATTCTAAATTTATATTCTTCCCCAGGTAATTTTTTGGGACCTAACATTTTTCGTAAGAATTTCCTTTCTTTTTTCTCAATTTCAGCAATTTTCATGCTTGTTAAAGTTTCTGCCGCATAGAGGCACTCTGGCTTAACAACTGTGTTATAGTGCCTATTCTTGGTCTGATACGAGTTCATTTATTTATTCATTAAGTTATTTTTATTACATTATTTATTTATTTATTCATTAAATTATTTTTATTTCATTATTTATTTGATTAATCAATTAATTATTCGTTCAATTACCTATTTATTTTATTATTCATTTATTCATTTTTAGCCTATTTTCAATTTTGAAAAAAAATAGGCTTATGAGATCACCTTTTGTCCGTGTGTGTGTGCGTGTGTGTGTGTGTGAGGTGTGTGTGTGTGTCCCCCTAATAAAATCTAAACGGCTGGAGCGATTTCAATGAAACTCGGTAAGTTCATAGCACTATTCCCGGCGACCTCGACCGTGCCCTTCAAATTTTGTTACGTCTCACCAGTCCAACATGGCGGCTGTGCGAAATATTTCACTAGCATTCAATATCTCCGAAACTATTACCTATATCGCCCTGAAATTGTGTACGGTGATAAAGGGCACTACTAGAAGTTCACCTATGATACTTTCAAAAACCTGGAGACTACAAAACCAACATGGCGGTCAAGCGAAATTGAGACTTTTAAATAGACATTTCTCGCGATTTAACTATCCAAACGTAATGAAACTTGGTACAGCAAACGTTTGTACACATTGTAATGCACTGGAGTCTAATTTAGTTCAATTGTTTACATAACCTCAAAATGGCGGCTGTGCGAAATATTTCACTGACATTGTATATCTCCGAAACTATTACAGATATCATCATGCAATTTTGTACGGTGATAAAGGGTACTGATACAAGTTTACCTATGTATATTTCATAAACCTGTAAAGTACAAAACGAACATGGCGACCAAGCGAATTTGAAATATTTTAATTGACTTTTCTCGTGATTTAACTCTCTGAGCGCAGTGAAATGCGGTACAGTAAATGATTTTGCAGATTGTAATGCACTGCCATCTAATTTAATTCAATTGTTTACATAACCTCAAGATGGCGGCTGTTCGAAATTTTAAAATTAAGTTTTTATTCTTGTGTCGTAATCATGCGATCGAAGTGAAAGTTTGAATAATGAAGCTAGGCAATAATTGTCCTTGAATGATACATAACTCTATGGCCTATACATATAACAATCCTAAATGGCGAGCTTCCTGAATATTTAGACGGTTCTCAATATCAATGAATCTTTTACAGCAACCAAACTGAATTGTTTTATGTTCATAGAGACTATGAACATATGTTCACCTATAGGATTTTCTGTAACCTGGTGAGCACAAATCCAACATGGCGGCGACGCGAAGTATAAATATTTAAATGGACGTTTCTTGCGAATTAACTATCCGAGTGCCGTGAAACGTTGCACGTTAAATGCTTATACAAATGTTGATCCACTGGCATGTAATTTATTTCAATTGTTTGCATAATCACAAGATGGCTGGTGTGCGTACTTTTAAAATCTCGTTTTTACTTATTGTGTTCTAATCATGCGATTGAAGTTTGAATACCACACGTACAAAATAATCTTAATGTAATAGTACAAAAATAAAAATCCATCCTGGCGACCATATGAAATATTTAGACGGTTCTCAATATCTACGAATCTGTTACAGCAATTAAACTGAAATTTTGTATGTTGATAGAGACAATTAACATGAGCAGGATATATGAAAATAGGCTGTATAGTTCTTCACGGAACTACTTGTTATTAATTAATTTATTAATTTCTTCTTTCCAATCTATTTATCTATTACTCTATTTATTCATTTATTTATTTATTTATTTATTAATTTATATATTTATACATTTATTTATTTAGGGGGAACCTAAGCCTTTTTTTTACTGTAGCCTTAATATAAAGTAGCTCCGCGTTCAGTCATCGAGGGTTCGATTAGTTTTGCAATAAGACTGTAGGTAGCAAAAATATAAGTACTGGGTGTAGCTAAATAATTCACCATACATTGATGTCAATTTGATAACTATGAACAAAATGAAAATCGTCACTTACAATAAATATCGTACTCTCATATCTTCTATTAAGAACATTGAAATCGTAGTTCGTAGAATCTTTGCTCTTTATATTAACTTATGGGAAAATATTGTTTAATTTGTAGTCTCAGTTAAACTGTAGATTAAGAAACCTAACACCAATCGTAAGTGAAGTGTCCTGATCCTTGTATGTAGGCCTAAGTCTCATATGTTTCGGGGAGGAATGTGTGGTCATTCCCCCAGATAAAATACAATAAATAAAGCTGTAGGTGTACCATAAACCTACGCATTTCATGAAGATCATAGGTACTTCCATGTAGGCCCTACGTCTGATACTTAGAGAAACAATTAAGAAATTCTTGAAGACCCTCGGGACTTTATGAAATTACTTACCCTCACTGGCACTTCATGTGTTTCCTTTACATATGGTACAACATTTATTGGGAAATTTATTTCGTCGTTTGACGAAATACCTGTGTTTTTGTTGTGACATTTGACCTTCGAGGCAGCTTTTTATGGAGAAAGTAAACAAATATTACAAGAAAATGTTGAAGAAACCTGGTTTCTAGAAGGAAAGAAAGGGTATTAAGCAATAAAATGATTATTTTGTTAATTATACACTTTCTGAGCATTTGCATTTGTGCAAATGAAGGCTTGTAGTCTGTAAAAATGTGTGACTAGTGGCAGTAAGTCCTTCTTGCACTGGCACTACCATTGTGGTGATGGACAACAATTATTTTGTCTCGTCTCCAATTTACGAAATTATTGGAGAAATGATCTGAAGAAATTACTTACATCATCCTTCGAAGCCTGTTCATCACTTCGTAAATAGACAGGTCAGATTGCATAGTCCACATTGCCTTAAATAACGTACTAACATTGTAACTCTACCATTTCCTCTCCATTCCTACATAGTGATGTATGTAACGTGTTTTTCGAGGGTTTTTTATGCAACTGGCATAAGTCAGTAGGAAGCCATTCTATATTTATTTACGCGGCAAATTGTTCAGCCAAGATAATTTTTCATGTTAATTTATTATTATTATTAATTTATTATAATTATTATTAAGATATTTTCGGAGCATTTTATAAAAATTATAAGCATACAGATAGGTTTTCTATGTCTTAGAAAACGCTAACAAGCAAATTATTACGAACGACGATATCATAGAAAATTATGCGATTACGGAATTTTACGGAGTTTTCGTCAGTTAGGGAATATTGAGAGACGTGACTCACTGGGAATTCTAATACAAGCTGATTCCTGTCGAGGAGCATGACGCAATCTTGGGTCGCATCGTCAAGAAGAGGCGAATTGTTGAAACGGAACCCTGTCGCCGAGTGTAATGACCCGGAGGAGGAGAAGATCGCGTGGTGGTTCAGCCAATCAGGGGAGACAGCGTAAGCTAGGAGACTGCTCCGGAGTGGGGGAGCCGACAGGTGAATATATCGTTCGACGCGCCGTGAGACGGGGACTATCTGTGAAATACTTGAGGAGTATGGGTGCAAGTGCGTGTCGCTCCGATGTTCAGGGGAGTTAGTGACAATCTGTGTAGAACTTGCAGTGTACGGTCGCAAGTGCGTGACGCTCCGATGTTCAGTGGAGTTAGCGACGAACTTTTGTAAAACGTAACCAGTGCGGTTTTACGAGAGTTTGGGTCCGATGTACGGACCATAGAATTATCTAACCTACCAGAATATCATCAAATTTCGACGGAGATGACGACGTCCAGGAGACTGTGGGAAGCACACAGCATCATCAAGAACGAGGGAAATGCTTTGGCAATTTCCAGGGGTAAGCGCTAATGACGCAGAAATACGCAATCTCTCATTTTTCTTTGTTTTATATTTCATAATTCAGTAACTTCATAGCTTGGAAATAAGAGTAAAATCAATTTATCAGACTCCGTTTTCACGTAATTTTCTATCGGTAATATTCAAATCACAACGCTCCAATTTAAATTTTAAACTTATTATTATTATTAATTTTGCTATACTTGTTTTATATAATAAATTCATTTCTTTTACAATGCAATCTTTGCTTTCAGTAGGTAGCATTAGATATAGACCAATTCCTTCTCCTGATACAATTGTTTGTTGGGTTAATGATCAAATCATACCACGATCTGAGTGAATAGAGTCTTGAATGTGTTCTGCCAGAGCTAGACGTTGTTAAATACAAATTTAGATTTCAACATTGCATTGAGGTCTTGGCGCCCATTAAAACAACATAGCTTAGGCAAAGGTAAACAGTTACATTTCTCTCCCAACAGTGTGGGCTAGCGAAACCATTACATTTGTCGCTCAACGTGAGGGCGAAAGAAACAGCTACATTTGTCGCCGACAACTTGGGGCTGAAAACCTAATAACATTTGTGGAAGGAGAAGGGTATATATTTCTGTGCCTGTATTTTGGGGGTTATTTGTCTTTATCAGTGTATATCATTATGGGGGATGAGAAAGAAAGACAGATGAGGTTACGTAGTGGTCATCAACTGGAGAATGATGATACGAGCAGTATGTCGAGTGATGGTAGTACCGGGGTAGCGGAGGTAAATCCCGATACTGAAACAGGGAGTGTAGGCGGCCAACCAGAATTAAAAACTTTACTTCTCGAGTTCATGTATCAGAACAAAGTTAGTAGTGATGCTTTAAATGCAAAATTAGAACAGAATAATGCAAAATTAGAACAAAACAGTAGGGAAAATAAAGAAAGTACAGAAGCTTTAAATGCAAAATTAGAACAGAATAATGCAAAATTAGAACAAAACAGTAGGGAAAATAAAGAAAGTACAGAAGCGTTAAATGCAAAATTAGAACAGAATAATGCAAGATTAGAACAAAACAGTAAGGAAAATAGAGAGAGTACTGAAACTTTAAATGCTAAATTAGAACAAAACAGTAGGGAAATGAGTGACAAATTCGAACTGATTAGAGGTGAGATCAGGGGGGTGATGGAAGAAAAGGCTAAAGAGATTATTGCAGATGTAGACAGAAAATTAGGAAAAGTACAGGAGGAGTTGGAAATTAGAATCAGTACACAGGCTGAAAATTTAAAAGAACTAGTGCAACTGGAAACACAGCAGGTCAAAAAGCAATTGGGGGGAGAAATTGACAAAATTCAGGTAGCTACTAAAGAGGTTAAGGAACAGCTGGGGGGTAGAATGGAGAAAGTCCACTCACAAATAGTTGCAGAAGTAAATGATTTAAGAGAGAGTAATAGGGAAAGCATTAGCAAGATTGAGGAGAAACAAGCAAAGCTATATGATAAAGTAGAAGAATCAGAAGGAAACATTAAATTAACAGTAAACAGTATTGAGAGGAAGGCTGAGGAGAAAATCGCAGAATTAGAGTTAAAATTAAAAGCTAGGATCAGGCAAGAAAATAGTCAGAATAGGCCAGTTTTTGTGAATAGCACACACAGGGAGGTAGAACTGGGTAAGTTCAGCAATCGACAGGGGTGCCCAATGGAGTTCATGAACACTATAGAAAATAAATTCGGGGAAAGGTTGGAAAATGGTAGTATTGAGTGGTGCCAGGTAGTTGAAATTTTAGAACAAGTGTTTGTGGGGGAAACGAGGAATTGGTTTGCTGTCTACAGAGACAAGTTTACTGATATCAATGATTTTAAAATGAAATTCTGTGAAAAGTTCTGGAATGAGGTTATTCAGTCGCAGCATCGTGAGGGAGTAGTGTGTGGTAAATATAACCCTAAAGGAAGCTCCACCATGACCGAATACTTTTTAGGGCAGGTATTAGTGTGTAAATATCTGGATGGCTTGAAGGAGGAAAGTGATGTGGTGAAGTTGCTACTTCGGCACTTTCCCTATAGGATCAAGGAGGCTGCTTGTATCCAGAATGTAAAGACTATATCGCAAGTAGAAAATTTGTTAAGCACATTTGATGCACTAGGGAGAGGGGGTTATGAGGACAATTTCAATAGGAACCAAGGTAATAATAATAATAGACCTAATGAAGCCAGGCATCAGGAAGTTCAAGGGAACGGTGGCGAAGGGGCCAACGCTCAAAATAGAAATAATAATAATCAGCTAAATCAGAACAGAGGAAATGGCTATGGTAATCAGTATCAAGGGGGGAACAATGATTTCAGGGGAAATCAAGGGAGGAACAATGATTACAGGGGAAATCAAGGGAGAAACAATGATTTTAGGGGAAATCAAGGGAGAAATTATAATGACAATAATTACAACCAGAATAGGGGTCAAGGAAGAGGACAGCCTAGTGGTAGTAATATACAGCCAAACAATGACAACACAGCCCAGAACAACCAGACCAGTTTAGTAGTTAGTAGTACTACGGCCAGCTGTAGCGGTTCTTTAAACGCGAACCAGGCTGCGAAGTAAGGTCAGAATCTCAGTCTGTAGCATGCCCTGTCCATACAATTATACAGGAACCCTATGACCTAAATGTAAGAAATGAATTATTACATGAACTAAATGATGAAGGTATTATTCAGGAAGTGGTTAGTAAGAGCCCCATAGTTAAATTTAACGTGTCCGAGGCGTACACAGATGTTTTAATTGATAGTGGTTGTATGAAGAGTTGCATAAGTAGTGCATTTTATGATAAAATGAAAGGAACTGGAGTACATTTTGAGGAGATGCCAATTAAAAGCACTTTTGTTATCACAGCTGTTGGGAAGAGGTCTAAAGTAATTTCTAAGCAAGTTTTAGTAGACATTAAAATTAATAATCATGTAGAGAAGCAGATTTGCCTTGTAATTCCAAATTTAGTATTCAGTGTTATCTTGGGTTCAGAGTGGCTAAGTAGAGTGTCTGGTAACTTATGTTATGATGTAGGGAGTTTGAAATTTAAATGGGGAGATTCTGAAGTAGAAGTAGCGTTCAATGACCATATTCAGAGAAGTAGTATTGTAGGTGTGATGTGTACTTTAAATGAGATATCGCCAGCCGTAGAGCGGGGTTCTCCATGTTTTGTGGGCAGTGTGATTACGAACGGAAGTCTAGAGGACTCGTTAAGTGAGGCTGCATTTCAGGGAAATATAGAGGATGAACAGTGTGTTCGGCTCTATGATGTGTTATGGTGTAATAGGAGAGTTTTTGAGGATCGCATTGGTATGGCCAATTGCTATACACATTCATTCAACGTTATTGATAGGTCAGTATTCACAGGACATAGATATCCTGTACCTTTCGCTTATCAGAGTGCAGTTGAGGCACAAATTAACCAGATGCTTGAAGATGGGATTATTGAGCACTCGAACAGTCCATATGTTAATTCTTTGATCACGGTACCCAAGACCGACGGCACTGTTCGTATTTGTTTAGACGCTCGTTTGGTTAACAGTAGAATTAGTTCAGATCAGCTGAAATCTATGTCAATAGAGGAATTAATGCAAACATTTGAGGGGAAGAAGTATTTCACTTGTGGAGATTTGAGTTCCAGTTTTTGGCAAGTGCCACTTATGTACGAAGATAGACCATTTACAGCTTTTAGTCATAAATATAATCTTTATCAATTTTGTAGAACACCTTATGGGTTAAAGAGTAGTTCAGCTGCTTTAATTAGGGCTTTAAACATCGCATTAGGGGATGACACAGGAGAGTTTGTAACCATTTACATAGATGATATGGTAATTAGTTCACGCAGTTTTGAGGAGCATCTACGTCATTTAAATATAGTTTTTCAGAAGTTAGATCAGGCAGGGTTCACTTTGAAGCTGTCTAAGTCGTCATTCTGTCAGTCAGAAGTGACATTTTTAGGTCATAGAGTGTCGAGTAGAGGTGTGACACCATAGGAAGGTAGGGTTAGCATGTGTGGACAGTAGCAACAGGGCATCGTTACAGACACTGAGAAATATGCTAGTGGAGCAACGTGATGACGTTAAGTTAAAGGAGCCACTGGCTAGGTTGGAAATAGGTGAAGAAGAGTATGTGAAAGTAGGACGGTTCACGTACAAGATGCAGGATGGGCTTCTTGCAAGGAAATGTAGGAATAATCGGTGGGCAATATGTGTTCCTGCCACTTTGCGGGAGGAGCTAATTTGGTTCATTCATAGGGAATTAGGACACTTTGGTGCTGCCAAGGTCTTCTATGAAATTGGTCGTGACTTCATTTGGAGTAAAATGGGAAGGGACGTTAGGAGGATTTTAGCTAAGTGTGACACCTGTCAAAGGAGTAAATATCCAGTTAAATATTTAGTGGGGGAGAGATCTGCAGTTCTCACCAGTAGTCCCGGCGAACTACTGTGTGTGGATTTATTTGGCCCGATCGTTAAAGGACAGTACGGCTACGAGTACATTTTTATAGTTATTGACGCTTTTAGTAAGTATGTCAAGCTATATCCGCTAAGGAAAGCCACGGGACTAGCGTGTAGCCGTCTGATCATTAATAAGTATGTACCTGAGTTTGGCATTCCTCTCAGGATACTATCTGACAGTGGACCACAGTTTACTGCAAAGAAATGGAGAACCAGTATGCAGGAAGCTGGTATAACACACGTTCATTCCTCTGTAAGGTACCCTCAGGGTAATTCTGCAGAGCGTCCATTAAGGGAAGTGGCTCGTCTTTTTCGAACTCTAGTGCATGACAAGCATGCGGCCTGGGTTGGACATCTTCCCAAGGTCGAGACTTGGCTGAATTCTGTCCAGCATGAGAGCACGAAATTGACGCCATACGAAGTTCACTTCGGAAATAGACCACAAAATGAACTAGCGAGGGTGTTGGGATTAAATGAGGGTAAGCAACCGGGGATGGATTACATTGTCCAGTTGGCGAAACAGAATTTATCTAAATCAGCACAAAAGAGAATTCGCCAACAAAAAGAAACTAAATTTGACCTATTCGAGCCGGGAGACAGAGTCTTACTTAGAGTGCCGAAACAGTCAAATAAGCTAGAGAAAGTCATGTCCAAGTTCTTTTATCTCTACGAGGGCCCATTTATAGTTTCCAAACGTATTGGCAAAACAGCATATGTGCTGGAGAATAGTGAGGGAAACAGATTATACGGGACGTATAATATACATAGTCTACGAAAATATGTGTCATAAAGTGAGTGTGTTTAGCTGGCGAGCCAGCCTATCAAATGAGTAAGTGTGGTATCTGGTGCGTTGAAGATCTGGTCTTAAGGCAGGCGTATCGGAAGTCACACAGGGGGGTAGTATGTAAGTAAATGAGAGTTTTTAAGGTACAGGGAAATATGACGGGATTGTCGGATGCTGTTGAGCACTAAATTGTCTCGATGCACCAAGGCCATTTTGGCAGCGCTGATGGGTTCCCATTTATCTCCAAGAGATGGGGGAGCGCTTGTATAGGGCTTGTTAGCTTAAGGCGTCCACGAGATAAAAGATGGGCCATCAGAATGCGAGACAGTCCTTCATGAAACTCATACATATCAGCACACGTGATTTCTGTTTACGGCCTCGCCATGTAAGATTTGTAAGTGTGTAATTTAAGGTAATTTGTACAAAGGTATTATTTGTGTCAGGAGAAATGGTCTGTGTTGAGAACTAGTATTAAGTAGAATATGGTCTACGGGAACTTAAGAAGACAGGGCGATTACGGCACAGAAATATTTGGTGTTATATGTAATGCGCATTTACTGTTTTTTTTTTCAGAAGTCAATATTAATTTAATCTACTTCAAAGAGAGATTAAGTATTATGGTCACGAGGCGCTGCCACAATAGTGTGATCGTGTGCTCAGTGATAAGTGGAATTAAATGTCACCATAAGGAGGGGACCTCCAGTGAAATTAGGAAGTTCTATGGTGATATAAATATATCAGAACACCTTCAATGCGTGTGATATGACATCATAAATACATAGTGCTCACACATTAATTATGTCTATTTCTCCAACATAGAGAAATTTGAGAGGCGGAAATATCCGTGGAACACTATTCCATATGTAAAACATTGGACTGGTTGCAAAGTACAATCCATAGTGACAACAAACTTTGACGCAAAGTGCGTGAAGAAAAATTATGAGTGTATATATCTGTAATTTAGGGTGATTTCATTTATGTAATATGTATTTTGGATGGGGATTATTAACGTGTCTGGGATAATCGGATAATGGACCGTCGTCACGGTAAATCATCCGATGATCCGAGGCGAATATGTAACGTGTTTTTCGAGGGTTTTTTATGCAACTGGCATAAGTCAGTAGGAAGCCATTCTATATTTATTTACGCGGCAAATTGTTCAGCCAAGATAATTTTTCATGTTAATTTATTATTATTATTAATTTATTATAATTATTATTAAGATATTTTCGGAGCATTTTATAAAAATTATAAGCATACAGATAGGTTTTCTATGTCTTAGTGTAATGACCCGGAGGAGGAGAAGATCGCGTGGTGGTTCAGCCAATCAGGGGAGACAGCGTAAGCTAGGAGACTGCTCCGGAGTGGGGGAGCCGACAGGTGAATATATCGTTCGACGCGCCGTGAGACGGGGACTATCTGTGAAATACTTGAGGAGTATGGGTGCAAGTGCGTGTCGCTCCGATGTTCAAGGGAGTTAGTGACAATCTGTGTAGAACTTGCAGTGTACGGTCGCAAGTGCGTGACGCTCCGATGTTCAGTGGAGTTAGCGACGAACTTTTGTAAAACGTAACCAGTGCGGTTTTACGAGAGTTTGGGTCCGATGTACGGACCATAGAATTATCTAACCTACCAGAATATCATCAAATTTCGACGGAGATGACGACGTCCAGGAGACTGTGGGAAGCACACAGCATCATCAAGAACGAGGGAAATGCTTTGGCAATTTCCAGGGGTAAGCGCTAATGACGCAGAAATACGCAATCTCTCATTTTTCTTTGTTTTATATTTCATAATTCAGTAACTTCATAGCTTGGAAATAAGAGTAAAATCAATTTATCAGACTCCGTTTTCACGTAATTTTCTATCGGTAATATTCAAATCACAACGCTCCAATTTAAATTTTAAACTTATTATTATTATTAATTTTGCTATACTTGTTTTATATAATAAATTCATTTCTTTTACAATGCAATCTTTGCTTTCAGTAGGTAGCATTAGATATAGACCAATTCCTTCTCCTGATACAATTGTTTGTTGGGTTAATGATCAAATCATACCACGATCTGAGTGAATAGAGTCTTGAATGTGTTCTGCCAGAGCTAGACGTTGTTAAATACAAATTTAGATTTCAACATTGCATTGAGGTCTTGGCGCCCATTAAAACAACATAGCTTAGGCAAAGGTAAACAGTTACATTTCTCTCCCAACAGTGTGGGCTAGCGAAACCATTACATTTGTCGCTACCAACATGGGGCACTAACTAATTAACGTTACAACATTGCCTTAAATAACGTACTAACATTGTAACTCTACCATTTCCTCTCCATTCCTACATAGTGATGTATAGTATAATTTCTTTCCGTTGGGTTGAATCAGGGTTGTATTCACTGCTGCCACTAATGTTTCAATGTTTTCAGATTAGCCAACTTCAAAGTTGGCAGCACGAGTTGTTTAGTCCATTGCCGCCAATCTTCACATCGCTATTCTATTTGTATTACGTCCCTCTTAACTACTATCGCTTTTAGAGTCGCCGAGGTGCCAGAATTTTGTCCTGGAGGATTCCTACTGACACGGCAGTAGTGTATTTGCAGGGGTTCTGGCCCCTCCTCCTCCTCACCCTCCTCACAAGATGGCGGCAGCCCGATAACTCCCGAAGTCGTGGTCGGATTTTGACGAATGAGGAGTCATTGAACTCGGGCTGACACTCCCTTTCCTATGGACAACATATTTCAACCCCAAAAATAAAACCTACCCCTACTAGGCGGTGGAATTGTATTTTTTTAGAGAATCTCTCTTTCCAATTGCAACATGTGAGAGTTTGAATGCTAATATGGAATGAAACGTTGTTCTACACAAGAGACATGTGTGCGGTGGAAAGCCACTATGAATTAGCATGCCCGCTCAGGGCTTTTGAAGAGGGTGGGGGAGCGGTTCCCTGTGGACGGGTCCTTGTTGACAGGTCCCTGTGGACGGGTCATTGTTGCCGGGTCATTGTGGACGAGTCCTTGTGGACAAGTCCTTGTTGACAGGTCCTTGTGGACAGGTCCTTGTGGACAGGTCCTTGTGGACGAGTCCTTGTGGACGAGTCCTTGTTGATGAGTCCCTTTGGACTGATCCCTTTGGACCGGTTCCTACGGACTGGCTCATGAATTTATTTAAAATTATGTCAAAGGGCCTAACTACATTTCGCGTGTGTTGAACTGACGTTGTTCCCCACTCTCTACTACTATAATAGGATAACGATATGAAAGGAAAGTGGCGAAATACATGTGAACATACAAGGGATCTAACTTGGTGGATGGATGTGTTCTAACGAGTCATTTGTAGTTGAATGAGAACAATACATGTTCTTAAGATGTTAAAACTATGGAGATGGTACGTGTAGTAAGACGTCTTGTTATTTCCTGTGTGTCATATTACAGACATGGCAGAGAGCGCACAGATCTGTTGCTATGACTAACACTGCAGTAATTTGAAACCGCAAGTGTTCATGAAGACAATGGGTGATGATCATGCAAAGTTAGCAGTTATTGGATATTACACAGGTGTTCCTTCCGGTGTCATGTTGCTGACATTGCAGAGAGCGCACACTGTTGTTGCTATGACTGACGCTGCAGTAATTTAAAACGTCAGGTGTTGATCAAGACAATGGGTGATGATCATGCAAAGTCAGCAGTCATTGGATACCACACAGGTGTTCCTAGTGTACTTTGGACTCTCAGCTGTATTGGGAAAGGAATTGCAATGATCTGCAAAAAACTGCTGACACGAGTGATGAGAGTTTATATAAGAGGGGTGTCATATATTTCCCTACTGTCAGTCTTTATTACTCGCTTTGAGTGAACAGTGCTCTATTACTGCTCAAGAGTTGTAAAAAAAACCTTTTTGGTAGAAAATCATTAAATTATTTTGCAAGGTAAGTACTTATTATTAATGGATTGTAGTCTTTTATTACTAATTGATGTTGAAGTTATTGATTGGAATGTATTTATTGATTGATTGATTGATTGATTTGTTTACAGATAATTGGGTACCTGTAGGTTACCAGATTCCTACAATCTGTTCATTCAGTGGCAGCAGTTGATAAATTATAAAAAGGTAAGTGCCCCTCTAATAACTTTTAAACAGTTAGAGTGATATTTTCCAATGTTCACCACTACATGTCAGTGAAAATGGTATATTTGGCAGTTAAAAGTTGGATCTACTTAACCATGGTGTGTAAAGCTAATTTTGTAGGTTAGATTTTGATTACCGCTCTATTAAGTCCGAATGTTCATTGTTAGGTGTCAGTGACAGAGGGAATATTTAAAGACTTAACCTCAGTTCACCTAACATAACCTAACTTTACCTAACTTAACCTTGACACGTGACATGTTTTACAAGTTTAAACTTGTTTTAAGACTGGCTATGACGTCACACTTAGCTCACTTAACTGACGATCGCTGGTTTCTATCACGTGACATGTTTTACATGTTTAAACTTGTTTTAAGACTGGCTATGACGTCACACTTGGCTCACTTAACTGGCGATCGCTGGTTTCTATCACGTGACATGTTCTACAAGTTTAGACTTGTTTTAAGACTGGCTATGACGTCACGCTTAGCTCTCTTAACTGGCGACCGCTGGTTTCTACCACTCTATCAAGTTCTAATGTTCACTGCTAGGTGTCAGTGACAGTGGTATATAGTAACCCTCAGTTAGAACTACATGAAGTTAGACTTGCTAGGAGTTTACAGATGATTGATTTAAATACTCTGCTATAACCATTGACTGGAATATAATTAAACTATTTATATTGCACTTTTCGTTTTATCTTTTATTAACATTGATGATTTCTTTCTTTTATAGGTAATTTCGAAAGTGATCATCATGTTCAAGTGTGGTGACTGTAAGAAACAGTTCTCAAGACCTGACAACCTTCAACGACACGCAAATGCTAAACATGACATTAAAATGTTTGTGTGCAGTCATTGTGCTATGACATTTAACAGGCAAGATAATCTTGCACGTCATGTAAATTTAATGCATGTCAGTTCAGCACCTTTTTCGTGTTCAGTTTGTGATCTTGATTTTTCTGCTGTAAAGCGATATCAATCCCACATGGTTGAAGTGCATGGAGAACAACAGGAATTGAAATCTGTAAAACCATCAACTAGCACGGAACCTTTAAATGAATGTGATGCTCAAAAGCGTAAACGTTCTCAAGATTGTGAAAATAGTTGTGCAACAAAAAGAAAAAAGAATGGTGAACCTTCAATAACCCATTGTGATGTATGTAATATTGATATACCTTCTTCAATCATTCATGGACATTTACGCAGTATTCAACATAAAAATAACACTTGCCATGAAAGAAATTCTGGAAATGTTCAACAAATTGGTAGTGCATTTAAAAGTCGAATTGCTAGTTATAGACTTCATAGTGAAGAAAAAACTCAAAGTATTGAATCATTTTTAAAAAATGTTCAACCTATTGTGTTTGGCTTGGTAGGTAATGTTTTATTAGAGCATAAAACATTTAAAATGAATTTTGAACTTTTTGGCCTCTATGTAAAAACTGGGAGCGAGGGTGAAATTACGGATATCAAATCTTTTAATACAAAAAACGTAATTGTTAGTGAATCAACTAATATTAGTGATATATATCAAAATATTTCAAGTGCTATCATCGTGAAGAGTGAAGAGTTCCAGGAAAGGGAGTCGGGCTGGGCATTGGTTGAGGTACTTTATTTAGAAACCAACATGAATAAATATAATCCCCTTCGAGCATCATCATACATTGATTTGCCAGCATGGATCAAACGTAAGAAAGCTGTTGTGAACGATATGAATAATGATGACGCATGCTTTGCATGGGCTGTAACCTCAGCTCTCCATCCAGCATTGGGACATGTGGAGAGAACATCATCATATCCTCACTATTCCTCAGGGTTAGATTTAAAAGAAATGGAATTTCCAATGGGGATAAAAGACATTAAACGTTTTGAAGAGCTGAACAATGTAAGTATTAATGTTTATGAAATTGAAAACAAGATTATAGTTGGTCCTCTATATTATACTCAGGAAAAAAAAGGATGCTCATGTAAATTTACTATACATAACCGAAGGTGAAAATGCTCACTATTGCTGGATAAAACATTTCAGTAGACTTGTTGGTAGTCAGCTATCAAAATATAAGACTAAAAAGTGGTTGTGTGATGGCTGTTTGCTATATTTCAGAAAAGAGGACCAACTAACTCAACATCAAAAATGGGGGTGTAATCATGTGTGTACGGTATTACTGACTCCTAAAAATAACGTTCTAAAATTTAAGGATTATGAGAAACAGCTTCGAGTACCATTTGTTATATATGCTGACTTCGAAGCTTTGCTAAAACCATTTAATACATGTTCATTGAATCCAACCCAACCTTTCACCAACACTACTCACATCCATGAACCTTTTAGCTTTGCATATTATATTAAATGTAGTTACGATGACTCTTTAAATAAGTTTGAGCTCTATAGAGGACCAGATGCACCTAAAGGTTTTATGGAAAGGCTTGAGAAAGATGCCATCCGTATATCCTCTATTTTAAATACGATCATTCCAATGGAGCCGCTAACTTCATTAGAGCATATGAATTTTGAAACTGAAACTAATTGTTTTATATGTGGTGAATGTTTATATACAGACAGGGTTCGCAATCATGACCATTTAACAGGAAAATATCGTGGTGCTGCTCACCAAGAATGTAATTTAAATTATAGAGTAAGTAAATTCATTCCGGTCATTCTACATAACGGTAGCAAATACGATAACCACTTTATCGTTAAAGAATTTGGAGCTTCAGATGTGAAAATTGATGTTATTGCCAATAATAAGGAACAATACATATCGTTCACAAAATACATCAAAACTAGCAATAAAAAAACCATTAAACTGCGATTTTTAGATTCATTCCGCTTTATGTCGAGTAGTCTTGATAAGCTGGCTAGTAATTTAAAATCAGATCAGTTTCATGAAATTCAACGTGTCTTTCCTAAAGAAGATGATTTTAATTTGATTCGTCAAAAGGGTATATTCCCTTATGAATATATTAACTGTGTGGAACGTCTTGAGGAGTGTTCTTTACCACTGAAAGATGCATTTTACAGTTCCTTAAACACAAGACATATCAGTGATCAGGAATATTTACATGCACAACGTGTATGGGCACAGTTTGACATTCAAACTTTAGGAGAATTTTCAGACATATATTTGAAGACAGATGTGTTGTTATTAGCAGATGTTTTTGAAAATTTTCGGAATGTATGTATGAAAACTTATGACCTTGATCCTTGTCAGTATTTCACAGCTCCTGGGTTAAGTTTCAGTTCAATGTTGAAAAAAACGAAAGTAAATTTAGAAATAATGACTGATATAGACATGATCAATTTTATAAAATCATCAATTCGAGGTGGATTAAGCCAATGTAGTGGACGATACTCTAAAGCGAATAATAAATACATGCCTAGCTACAACCCTTGTGAAGAGTCAAAGTATATTGTCTACCTCGATGCAAATAACCAATATGGTTGGGCTATGAGTCAATATCTACCACTGAAAGATTTTCGCTGGCTGACACAACCTGAAATTGATGTCTTACATGTTGACACTCTTAATGATAACGATGATAAAGGATATATTTTATAGGTAAATCTTGAGTACCCTAAAGAGTTACATGATGATCATAATGATTTACCATTTTGTCCTGAGAATATGAAATCTCCATACATCACATCACGAACAAAAATGTTAATTGCTAATGTAAATGATAAATGTAAATATGTAATACATTATCAAAACTTGAAACAGTGTCTACAGCATGGATTGAAATTAACTAAAATTCATCGCGTATTGCAATTTCATCAGTCAGCATGGCTTAAACCGTATATTGATCTAAACAATAATTTAAGAACACAGTCAACAAACGCGTTTGAAAAAGATTTTTATAAACTCATGAATAATAGTGTTTTTGGAAAGACTATGGAGAATGTTGATAAACGAGTTGATGTAAAGCTGATAACAAAGTGGGAGAATGATGGTAAAAGGTATGGTGCGAGCAACTTAATAAGCAAGCCTAACTTTCATAGCTGTTCAATTATTCACGAGGATTTAGTTGTAATACAAATGAATCGTCTTAAAGTAACTTACAACAAACCCATATATGTGGGTTACACCATTCTGGAATTGTCAAAAACACTTATGTATGAATTTCACTATGATTATGTAAAGAAAAACTATCTTGATAATGCTAAATTACTCTACACAGACACAGATTCTTTTATTTATGAGTTTAAAACTAATGATTTTTATGAGGATATCAAAACTGAGCTAAATAGGTTTGATACAAGTGACTATCCCGAGGATAATATTTACCATTTACCTCTAGTAAACAAAAAGGTTCTTGGGAAATTTAAGGATGAATGTGCTGGTGTTATTATAGACACCTTTGTAGGCACAAAATCTAAATCATACAGCTATATGACAATTGATGATGTAGTAGTAAAAAAATTAAAAGGAGTGAAAAAGAATGTTGTTAGTAAAGAGTTAGATATAAGTGATTATAAAAACTGTATAGTTAGTAACCCACCTGTATTATATAAGAAAATGTATGTATTTAGAAGTAAAAATCATCAACTACATACCAATTTGCTGAACAAAGTTGCTTTAAGTAATGAAGACAACAAACGATTCATTATACCCAACACATTTGATACTCTTGTTTGGGGAAACAGTCGCATTGACGACTATTACTTTACTTAAGTCTAATGATCACTATATTGTAATATTTGTAGTGTGTTTTATATTGAAATAATTTTTGTAAAAACTGTAAGTAGAATGTATAATGTTAGGCTACTGTAGTTTAGTAAAAATAAGATAAGTAATACATTTTAGTGTAAAAATGTTTTGCTTTTGTATATTACGAAAAAGATTTTAAAAAATGTACAGAATGTGTGAACTAAACAAGGGAAATGTAAAAATTGTAAAATGGAAATTGTAAATATCCATGTATGAAAAAGTGAAATGGCTATCACCATTTAAAATTAAAAGACATTGTGATCTGGTAAACCTTGTTTTTATTTCACAACAACAAAAATGTACAGAATGTGTAAACCAAACAAGGGGAATGTAAAAAAATGTAAAGTGGAAATTGTAAATATTCATGTGTGAAAAAAATGAAATGGCTATCACCATTTTTAAAAATAAAAGACATTGTGATCTGGTAAACCTTGTTTTCATTTCACAACAAATAGGGCTTTACAAAATAGAATACAAAGAAATGCCAATTCCTCAATCCTTTTCATTGTTCATGTCCACTTAACTTTCCTTTTATAGCCAACCTCTCCTCCACTGAGACATTACAAGATATCAAACGTTGTTAAGCTCTTTTCAACAATACTTTATCCACTACACGTCTTAAAGCAGAATGACTATGACGATAAGAAAGGGCGTGTTCTTTACATGCTTGATCCAAATAATTAATAGATATTCACTTAGCATAGGGTCTTGCGACCAAGATTTTGGTACATGTTGCCTGATTTCTTTCACGGTATTGTCTGTCACATAATAAATGAACAACTTGGAGAATACTAATAATTCTTCTTTGGTAAAACTATCTGCATATCGAGGGCAGATAACCTTGTAGTTCCACCCTGAAAAAACAACAACACTACCTCTTGCATAGTATGTGATGTTGATGGCTCATGAGACGTGGAAGATGGATTAAACATAACTTTTACAACAAGTTGCTCAATAAACAATGCTCAATCTTGAGTCACAGTATTTTTTTTCTTCATAAAACGTGATAGCAAAACACTATTGATTATCATTCAGCATTCGAGTTCTATATGAAATAGATAAGGAAAGGGCCATACTATACTTTTATATAGGTAATAAACGGATCATACTATACTCTCAACTACCCTAGTTACAACTACGTTTCAAGGTCACTCTCTTGAACATTGTCGGAGACTATCGATAAACACTTATGTTCACACGGCACACTCTTGCGGCGCGCGCGGGCATGAATAATTCAGGATGATGTTAATGGCTTATGTGGATGGCTTAGGTTGGTGGCTTATGGCGGCGGTTTATGGTGGCTTTTGTTGGTGGCTTACGGTGGCTTATGTTGGTGGCTTACGGTGGTGGCTTATGTTGGTGGTTTTCGGTGGTGGCTTATGGCGGTGGCTTATGTTGGAGGCTAACGGTGGTGGCTTATGTTGGTGGTTTATGGTGGTGGTTTATGGTGGCTTTTGTTGGTGGCTTATAGTGGCTTATGTTGATGGCTTACGGTGGTGGCTTATGGTGGCTTATGTTGGTGGCTTACGGTGGTGGCTTATGGGGGACGGGTCCTTGTTGACGGGTCCCTGTGGGCGGGTCCCCTTTGACATAATTTGGATAAAATGCAAGGGCCAGTCCATAGGGATCAGTCCAAAGGACTCGCCACTGGGACCCGTCAACAAGGACCCATCCCCCATAAGCCACCACCGTAAGCCACCAACATAAGCCACCATAAGCCACCACCGTAAGCCATCAACATAAGCCACTATAAGCCACCAACAAAAGCCACCATAAACCACCACCATAAACCACCAACATAAGCCACCACCGTTAGCCTCCAACATAAGCCACCGCCATAAGCCACCACCGTATGCCACCAACATAAGCCACCACCGTAAGCCACCAACATAAGCCACCGTAAGCCACCAACAAAAGCCACCATAAACCGCCGCCATAAGCCACCAACCTAAGCCATCCACATAAGCCATTAACATCATCCTGAATTATTCATGCCCGCGCGCGCCGCAAGAGTGTGCCGTGTGAACATAAGTGTTTATCGATAGTCTCCGACAATGTTCAAGAGAGTGACCTTGAAACGTAGTTGTAACTAGGGTAGTTGAGAGTATAGTGTGATCCGTTTATTACCTATATAAAAGTATAGTATGGCCCTTTCCTTATCTATTTCATATAGAACTCGAATGCTGAATGATAATCAATAGTGTTTTGCTATCACGTTTTATGAAGAAAAAAAATACTGTGACTCAAGATTGAGCATTGTTTATTGAGCAACTTGTTGTAAAAGTTATGTTTAATCCATCTTCCACGTCTCATGAGCCATCAACATCACTATGCAAGAGGTAGTGTTGTTGTTTTTTCAGGGTGGAACTACAAGGTTATCTGCCCTCGATATGCAGATAGTTTTACCAAAGAAGAATTATTAGTATTCTCCAAGTTGTTCATTTATTATGTGACAGACAATACCGTGAAAGAAATCAGGCAACATGTACCAAAATCTTGGTCGCAAGACCCTATGCTAAGTGAATATCTATTAATTCTTTGGATCAAGCATGTAAAGAACACGCCCTTTCTTATCGTCATAGTCATTCTGCTTTAAGACGTGTAGTGGATAAAGTATTGTTGAAAAGAGCTTAACAACGTTTGATATCTTGTAATGTCTCAGTGGAGGAGAGGTTGGCTATAAAAGGAAAGTTAAGTGGACATGAACAATGAAAAGGATTGAGGAATTGGCATTTCTTTGTATTCTATTTTGTAAAGCCCTATTTGTTGTGAAATGAAAACAAGGTTTACCAGATCACAATGTCTTTTATTTTTAAAAATGGTGATAGCCATTTCATTTTTTTCACACATGAATATTTACAATTGCCACTTTACATTTTTTTACATTCCCCTTGTTTGGTTTACACATTCTGTACATTTTTGTTGTTGTGAAATAAAAACAAGGTTTACCAGATCACAATGTCTTTTAATTTTAAATGGTGATAGCCATTTCACTTTTTCATACATGGATATTTACAATTTCCATTTTACAATTTTTACATTTCCCTTGTTTAGTTCACACATTCTGTACATTTTTTAAAATCTTTTTCGTAATATACAAAAGCAAAACATTTTTACACTAAAATGTATTACTTATCTTATTTTTACTAAACTACAGTAGCCTAACATTATACATTCTACTTACAGTTTTTACAAAAATTATTTCAATATAAAACACACTACAAATATTACAATATAGTGATCATTAGACTTAAGTAAAGTAATAGTCGTCAATGCGACTGTTTCCCCAAACAAGAGTATCAAATGTGTTGGGTATAATGAATCGTTTGTTGTCTTCATTACTTAAAGCAACTTTGTTCAGCAAATTGGTATGTAGTTGATGATTTTTACTTCTAAATACATACATTTTCTTATATAATACAGGTGGGTTACTAACTATACAGTTTTTATAATCACTTATATCTAACTCTTTACTAACAACATTCTTTTTCACTCCTTTTAATTTTTTACTACTACATCATCAATTGTCATATAGCTGTATGATTTAGATTTTGTGCCTACAAAGGTGTCTATAATAACACCAGCACATTCATCCTTAAATTTCCCAAGAACCTTTTTGTTTACTAGAGGTAAATGGTAAATATTATCCTCGGGATAGTCACTTGTATCAAACCTATTTAGCTCAGTTTTGATATCCTCATAAAAATCATTAGTTTTAAACTCATAAATAAAAGAATCTGTGTCTGTGTAGAGTAATTTAGCATTATCAAGATAGTTTTTCTTTACATAATCATAGTGAAATTCATACATAAGTGTTTTTGACAATTCCAGAATGGTGTAACCCACATATATGGGTTTGTTGTAAGTTACTTTAAGACGATTCATTTGTATTACAACTAAATCCTCGTGAATAATTGAACAGCTATGAAAGTTAGGCTTGCTTATTAAGTTGCTCGCACCATACCTTTTACCATCATTCTCCCACTTTGTTATCAGCTTTACATCAACTCGTTTATCAACATTCTCCATAGTCTTTCCAAAAACACTATTATTCATGAGTTTATAAAAATCTTTTTCAAACGCGTTTGTTGACTGTGTTCTTAAATTATTGTTTAGATCAATATACGGTTTAAGCCATGCTGACTGATGAAATTGCAATACGCGATGAATTTTAGTTAATTTCAATCCATGCTGTAGACACTGTTTCAAGTTTTGATAATGTATTACATATTTACATTTATCATTTACATTAGCAATTAACATTTTTGTTCGTGATGTGATGTATGGAGATTTCATATTCTCAGGACAAAATGGTAAATCATTATGATCATCATGTAACTCTTTAGGGTACTCAAGATTTACCTATAAAATATATCCTTTATCATCGTTATCATTAAGAGTGTCAACATGTAAGACATCAATTTCAGGTTGTGTCAGCCAGCGAAAATCTTTCAGTGGTAGATATTGACTCATAGCCCAACCATATTGGTTATTTGCATCGAGGTAGACAATATACTTTGACTCTTCACAAGGGTTGTAGCTAGGCATGTATTTATTATTCGCTTTAGAGTACCGTCCACTACATTGGCTTAATCCACCTCGAATTGATGATTTTATAAAATTGATCATGTCTATATCAGTCATTATTTCTAAATTTACTTTCGTTTTTTTCAACATTGAACTGAAACTTAACCCAGGAGCTGTGAAATACTGACAAGGATCAAGGTCATAAGTTTTCATACATACATTCCGAAAATTTTCAAAAACATCTGCTAATAACAACACATCTGTCTTCAAATATATGTCTGAAAATTCTCCTAAAGTTTGAATGTCAAACTGTGCCCATACACGTTGTGCATGTAAATATTCCTGATCACTGATATGTCTTGTGTTTAAGGAACTGTAAAATGCATCTTTCAGTGGTAAAGAACACTCCTCAAGACGTTCCACACAGTTAATATATTCATAAGGGAATATACCCTTTTGACGAATCAAATTAAAATCATCTTCTTTAGGAAAGACATGTTGAATTTCATGAAACTGATCTGATTTTAAATTACTAGCCAGCTTATCAAGACTACTCGACATAAAGCGGAATGAATCTAAAAATCGCAGTTTAATGGTTTTTTTATTGCTAGTTTTGATGTATTTTGTGAACGATATGTATTGTTCCTTATTATTGGCAATAACATCAATTTTCACATCTGAAGCTCCAAATTCTTTAACGATAAAGTGGTTATCGTATTTGCTACCGTTATGTAGAATGACCGGAATGAATTTACTTACTCTATAATTTAAATTACATTCTTGGTGAGCAGCACCACGATATTTTCCTGTTAAATGGTCATGATTGCGAACCCTGTCTGTATATAAACATTCACCACATATAAAACAATTAGTTTCAGTTTCAAAATTCATATGCTCTAATGAAGTTAGCGGCTCCATTGGAATGATCGTATTTAAAATAGAGGATATACGGATGGCATCTTTCTCAAGCCTTTCCATAAAAACTTTAGGTGCATCAGGTCCTCTATAGAGCTCAAACTTATTTAAAGAGTCATCGTAACTACATTTAATATAATATGCAAAGCTAAAAGGTTCATGAATGTGAGTAGTGTTGGTGAAAGGTTGGGTTGGATTCAATGAACATGTATTAAATGGTTTTAGCAAAGCTTCGAAGTCAGCATATATAACAAATGGTACTCGAAGCTGTTTCTCATAATCCTTAAATTTTAGAACGTTATTTTTAGGAGTCGGTATTACCGTACACACATGATTACACCCCCATTTTTGATGTTGAGTTAGTTGGTCCTCTTTTCTGAAATATAGCAAACAGCCATCACACAACCACTTTTTAGTCTTATATTTTGATAGCTGACTACCAACAAGTCTACTGAAATGTTTTATCCAGCAATAGTGAGCATTTTCACCTTCGGTTATGTATAGTAAATTTACATGAGCATCCTTTTTTTCCTGAGTATAATATAGAGGACCAACTATACTCTTGTTTTCAATTTCATAAACATTAATACTTACATTGTTCAGCTCTTCGAAACGTTTAATGTCTTTTATCGCCATAGGAAATTCCATTTCTTTTCAATCTAACCCTGAGGAATAGTGAGGATATGATGATGTTCTCTCCACATGTCCCACTGCTGGATGGAGAGCTGAGGTTACAGCCCATGCAAAGCATGCGTCATCATTATTCATAACGTTCACAACAGCTTTCTTACGTTTGATCCATGCTGGCAAATCAATGTATGATGATGCTCGAAGGGGATTATATTTATTCATGTTGGTTTCTAAATAAAGTACCTCAACCAATGCCCAGCCCGACTCCCTTTCCTGGAACTCTTCACTCTTCACGATGATAGCACTTGAAATATTTTGATATATATCACTAATATTAGTTGATTCACTAACAATTACGTTTTTTGTATTAAAAGATTTGATATCCGTAATTTCACCCTCGCTCCCAGTTTTTACATAGAGGCCAAAAAGTTCAAAATTCATTTTAAATGTTTTATGCTTTAATAAAACATTACCTACCAAGCCAAACACAGTAGGTTGAACATTTTTTTAAAATGATTCAATACTTTGAAATTTTTCTTCACTATGAAGTCTATAACTAGCAATTCGACTTTTAAATGCACTACCAATTTGTTGAACATTTCCAGAATTTCTTTCATGGCAAGTGTTATTTTTATGTTGAATACTGCGTAAATGTCCATGAATGATTGAAGAAGGTATATCAATATTACATACATCACAATGGGTTATTGAAGGTTCACCATTCTTTTTTCTTTTTGTTGCACATTTATTTTCACAATCTTGAGAACGTTTACGCTTTTGAGCATCACATTCATTTAAAGGTTCCGTGCTAGTTGATGGTTTTACAGATTTCAATTCCTGTTGTTCTCCATGCACTTCAACCATGTGGGATTGATATCGCTTTACAGCAGAAAAACCAAGATCACAAACTGAACACGAAAAAGGTGCTGAACTGACATGCATTAAATTTACATGACGTGCAAGATTATCTTGCCTGTTAAATGTCATAGCACAATGACTGCACACAAACATTTTAATGTCATGTTTAGCATTTGCGTGTCGTTGAAGGTTGTCAGGTCTTGAGAACTGTTTCTTACAGTCACCACACTTGAACATGATGATCACTTTCGAAATTACCTATAAAAGAAAGAAATCATCAATGTTAATAAAAGATAAAACGAAAAGTGCAATATAAATAGTTTAATTATATTCCAGTCAATGGTTATAGCAGAGTATTTAAATCAATCATCTGTAAACTCCTAGCAAGTCTAACTTCATGTAGTTCTAACTGAGGGTTACTATATACCACTGTCACTGACACCTAGCAGTGAACATTAGAACTTGATAGAGTGGTAGAAACCAGCGGTCGCCAGTTAAGAGAGCTAAGCGTGACGTCATAGCCAGTCTTAAAACAAGTTTAAACTTGTAGAACATGTCACGTGATAGAAACCAGCGATCGCCAGTTAAGTGAGCCAAGTGTGACGTCATAGCCAGTCTTAAAACAAGTTTAAACATGTAAAACATGTCACGTGATAGAAACCAGCGATCGTCAGTTAAGTGAGCTAAGTGTGACGTCATAGCCAGTCTTAAAACAAGTTTAAACTTGTAAAACATGTCACGTGTCAAGGTTAAGTTAGGTAAAGTTAGGTTATGTTAGGTGAACTGAGGTTAAGTCTTTAAATATTCCCTCTGTCACTGACACCTAACAATGAACATTCGGACTTAATAGAGCGGTAATCAAAATCTAACCTACAAAATTAGCTTTACACACCATGGTTAAGTAGATCCAACTTTTAACTGCCAAATATACCATTTTCACTGACATGTAGTGGTGAACATTGGAAAATATCACTCTAACTGTTTAAAAGTTATTAGAGGGGCACTTACCTTTTTATAATTTATCAACTGCTGCCACTGAATGAACAGATTGTAGGAATCTGGTAACCTACAGGTACCCAATTATCTGTAAACAAATCAATCAATCAATCAATCAATAAATACATTCCAATCAATAACTTCAACATCAATTAGTAATAAAAGACTACAATCCATTAATAATAAGTACTTACCTTGCAAAATAATTTAATGATTTTCTACCAAAAAGGTTTTTTTTACAACTCTTGAGCAGTAATAGAGCACTGTTCACTCAAAGCGAGTAATAAAGACTGACAGTAGGGAAATATATGACACCCCTCTTATATAAACTCTCATCACTCGTGTCAGCAGTTTTTTGCAGATCATTGCAATTCCTTTCCCAATACAGCTGAGAGTCCAAAGTACACTAGGAACACCTGTGTGGTATCCAATGACTGCTGACTTTGCATGATCATCACCCATTGTCTTGATCAACACCTGACGTTTTAAATTACTGCAGCGTCAGTCATAGCAACAACAGTGTGCGCTCTCTGCAATGTCAGCAACATGACACCGGAAGGAACACCTGTGTAATATCCAATAACTGCTAACTTTGCATGATCATCACCCATTGTCTTCATGAACACTTGCGGTTTCAAATTACTGCAGTGTTAGTCATAGCAACAGATCTGTGCGCTCTCTGCCATGTCTGTAATATGACACACAGGAAATAACAAGACGTCTTACTACACGTACCATCTCCATAGTTTTAACATCTTAAGAACATGTATTGTTCTCATTCAACTACAAATGACTCGTTAGAACACATCCACCCACCAAGTTAGATCCCTTGTATGTTCACATGTATTTCGCCACTTTCCTTTCATATCGTTATCCTATTATAGTAGTAGAGAGTGGGGAACAACGTCAGTTCAACACACGCGAAATGTAGTTAGGCCCTTTGACATAATTTTAAATAAATTCATGAGCCAGTCCGTAGGAACCGGTCCAAAGGGATCAGTCCAAAGGGACTCATCAACAAGGACTCGTCCACAAGGACTCGTCCACAAGGACCTGTCCACAAGGACCTGTCCACAAGGACCTGTCAACAAGGACTTGTCCACAAGGACTCGTCCACAATGACCCGGCAACAATGACCCGTCCACAGGGACCTGTCAACAAGGACCCGTCCACAGGGAACCGCTCCCCCACCCTCTTCAAAAGCCCTGAGCGGGCATGCTAATTCATAGTGGCTTTCCACCGCATACATGTCTCTTGTGTAGAACAACGTTTCATTCCATATTAGCATTCAAACTCTCACATGTTGCAATTGGAAAGAGAGATTCTCTAAAAAAAATACAATTCCACCGCCTAGTAGGGGTAGGTTTTATTTTTGGGGTTGAAATATGTTGTCCATAGGAAAGGGAGTGTCAGCCCGAGTTCAATGACTCCTCATTCGTCAAAATCCGACCACGACTTCGGGAGTTATCGGGCTGCCGCCATCTTGTGAGGAGGGTGAGGAGGAGGAGGGGCCAGAACCCCTGCAAATACACTACTCACGGCTACTTCGCATTTTAGCACCCTCAAATGCCAACTGTCAGCGCCAGGATTCGATCCTGCAGCCTTAGCCACAGCAGTCGAGAAGTTATCACTGCGCCGTGCAGCCAGTATATTCAAATTACAACGCACAATATAGCCCATATATTTACATCTAGGCCTATTGGAGAGTATTGGCATACAGTATTTTCACTTTACATAGAAGATATATTAGTGTGATATGAATGGCACAATATATACCATATATACCGGGTGAATCAGCTGCCCCTAACAAAATTGTGTTATGCAGCCCAACTAACGTGCGTTGGCAGGAAGGTCGATATTTCTCTGCTTGCATTCCGTACGGTACTAATGCATTGCAATGATATCCCGCAAACGATACAGGACACGATTATTTTTCGCTCATATTTGTCAGTAGTCACATCGAGGTTGGTTGGTTGGTTGGTTCCTTAGTATAGGGGCTGCGACAACTTGGTCATGTAGCCCCGTGTACTTTGGGTGTGTGTAGAATCTGTCTGATAACTGGTATTCGAGGAAAAAACAATTGGGTTCAGTATCGTTTGCACTGATAACACGCGTTCATTGGGCTGCATAAAACAATATTATTAGGGGCAGCTGATTCACCTGGCATAATTGACCAATTGTTTTATGATACTGTAGCAGCGTGTTTTAGCCGACAGTTACGAAAGTTGGTTGCTCAAAAACAGCCGACCAATTTCCTTCTTGCTGTTTAGTGGTTAAAGTAAGATGATTCTGCTGTACAGTTATCTCTTTGTACACTTCATGAAGGTTATGAATGTTACGAGGACCATCCAGAAATTAAGTTTCCCTGTCTATTTTCTGTTGAAGTAAACGCATTTACCAGGAAATATGAGCATGCGCGACAGATCTATGACGTAGTAATCTTACTGTAGATACCGGCTGGACAAGTCCCGGCGCAGCAACAATGGCTTGAAATGGACTCTTATTCTGCCCGCGACCGCTTGCGAGGTTCAGTCTGTGATAAAGTTGCGATGGGCCATACAAACGAAGAGGCGTGGTATACCCATTGCAGGTGTTGTGCTGATCCATGACAATATATGGTCTCGGTGCACAGCAACTGTTCTGCTGGGAGCTGTTTGATCATCCACCGTATAGTCCTGATATTGCTCCCTGCGATTACCACCTTTTGTTGCACCTCAAGAAATTCCTGTCCTCCGGTCAGCATTTTCTCACTGGCGAACAGCTGAAGACAAATGTCACACGCTGGTTCAATTCCGGGGCGCAGACTTCTACGGCACAGGAATACCAAAGTAATCCCACGATATCACAGGTGGCTCGATTCTGGTGATGTTTATGTCGAAAAACAGCAGCAACATTGCTGTTTCTGGTGCCAATAAAGTTCATCTTGTAACTAAACTATGCTTTCTTCTTATTTAAACATAGCGAAAGGTATTTTCTGAATGGGCCTCGTACTATCAGCTTACGACATACGAGAGCGGAAAGAAAAGTCTTTGCCCCTATTCATTTACGCAAAAAAGAGTAGCCTACATGCAGGTTATCACAAATGTCCGTAGCCTACTGCTCTACTTACTTTGCACTATTTTTCCACATAGTCTCCACATTTGTCTAGACATTTGTCCCATCGCAGCACAAAATTTGAATTGTGGTAAAATTCAGCCGGCTGACTGTGGAACCATCGTCGGACTGTTGTCTTTGCGTCATCGTTGCACCTGAATCGCTGTCCTGCCAGGATCTTTTTCAACCGACCATGGCGATGCGAGACCACATGTGGCAACCAGAATCGCCAACAAGCTCCGGTCATTTCACTGGGAGAGTCTGGACCACCCACCAACAGTCCGCACCTCACCCCTAGTGTTTCCCACGTTTTAGCCTACTTTCAGTTTTTGCAAAAAATGAAAGTAGACTTATGAGAACTAGACGGGTCAAAAGTTGTTAGTCTGTGTGTGTGTGATTGTGTATTCTATCCCGCCCTATCAATTCAAACCTGACGAAACTGAATTGAACGAAATTTGGTACGGAGGTAACACTAGCAAAGAGCACCTCAGTGTCATGTTTTATATATTGTTTCAATCTTTACCGAAACGTAATGGCGACCTTTTAAATGGTCAAAACTCAAAATTAAATTACAAACAAACTAATCATGGGATCTTTACCAAATTTGGTAAAATCATACCTTCATATACAGTAGCTTGCCACGGTGGGTGAGTGGATAGCGTGTCGGTCTACTAACCCCAAGATTGCAGGTTCGCCCCTGGCCGTGGTAAGTGATTTTCGAAAGGCGGCAAAAAAAACGCATGTCATGCGATGTTGGCATGTCAAAAAACCCATTTGAATTCAGTAGGCCGAGTTCATAATGGCAAAATTAATCTCGGGAGTTTCCGCCAACACAAAGTTCCTAATTTCTCTACTAGAAAGCGCTATAATGTTCAAGGAGCTTAAATATCTATTATCTAACCTCCTTGACTTCCATAGTGATTCATGGAACAACGAAAATCGACATGCAAGCTACCCTCTGGGTGTCAAATTACAAAGCTTGCACCAGGCACCCGAGGCCATACGATATTATTATTATTATACCTTCATATGGGACGCGTCTTGCGCCCAAACTACAAGGTCATAAGCCGTATCATTGTAGGATGTTTGCCGTGTGAATTATGCAAACTTTATAATCCATGGCTTGGGAACCAGCAGTTCCAATTATCGAACCGACAATGGTTTAAACTGTTCTACTCGTAAAGGATGTGGCCCGTTAGAAATTAAAAGTGTATATTAAAATAATATACTGCAGAAGTTACTTTAAAAAGCTGAGCCGTCTCGGTTACAAGACAAGATGGCAGCTCATATATCGTTCTGACCTATATTTCACTAATTTGAATATGTTGCAAGCAATATAGCCTACTGATAGAAATAATATAAACTACGTATGAAATGGATTATAATGAATAATATACTACAATGAAGAAATTGTTTAGTTCAAGTCATTATTTGCTAAGACGTTGTATGTAAATCGATTGATAACGTGAAATTTCGGTGGACATATTTGGCTCAGTGGTTAGAGCTTTGGTCTTTCACCCGTAGCTCAAAACCTATCAGAGTTGTATTTTTTTGCTTAATTTTTTATTTACTTTTTATTGAGACGCTATAAAATTGAGCGTTGTGTTGTGCATTTTGCAATGGAAAATATATATTTAATTAAAATTTCTCCACCGATTCTGCACGAGTGCCATCTACTAGCAACCAGTGAGCAAACCACATCCTACTAGTTGCGAGCTTCGCTCTATACCGGCCTTGACATTCCCAGTTAGTGAACCCATGCATACGGTGAAACGGAAAAAGATCATGTTGTTGACGATAGAGCGCACTCGCCCCCAAGATAGTCGCGATTAAAAATTAGCTGTACAGTAGGTTTAATAAATGTGTTTCTCCCAGTGATATATTTAGACCAACGAAGTATTGTTTCAGTTCCAATTATTGTAAGTAGTCGGTGTTAATATACTGAATTCCTACGTTGTTTGGAGTGTTTGATGATAAAATTGTAAACTGATGGGGTAAATTATAAACTATGGTTTGGAAGCCGCTGCTCAAATCCAGTTTGTCATAATGTTGTGTGCCATTTTGCACGTCGAATAGAAAGACAATAGGAGGTGATAAGGACTGTATACCCATACATTTAGGAGAAAGTAGGCTATATGTTCTTGAACATCTTGTTTTACATGCATTTGGTTTATATCCTACTGTACAAATAATTGGATTCGTCAATTTTGTGCCGTTATTTTTTACTATTTTCTTTTTACTCTGATTACTTTCCTTTCATTTTACTTCACGGTGCTTAACTCATACATTCCTATAGGCTACGTGTGCAAAATACCAAACGTGATCGGGCATATCGTTCCTGAGGAAAAGGTACATAACTTAGAAAATGTCAAGTTTTGATAAATCTTTCTTCAAAAGTCCATTTTATTGAAATACGAAAGGCGTACTACCTATATGTTTTACATTTTATTTTTTCTACCCAAATGAAGTACATTACACATCAGTTGTTACGTCCATCTTCTCAACATAATCTCCTTGAAACTTTATGCACTTTTGCCATCGATATGCCAGTCTCTCCAAATCTTCCTGAAAACATTCTTTCTGAGTGCTGCACACCCATGCCTCGACAGCTGTGTCCAGTTCTGCAAAATCCGCAAAACGGTGACCATGCAATGGAAGCATAGGGACAGTCCACCGCCAAAGAAATGTCGATCAGTACCATTAGTTGGCAAGCGAATGGCGACAGTGTTCTGGGACACAAAGAGCATCATCCTCATTGGCTGGCTGGAATTGGGGGCCACGATTAACAGTGCAGCATATTTGGCAGCCCTTAAGCGCTTACGTCGTGCCATTCAATCTAAGCGGCCAAGAAAATGACCTAAAGGTGTGTTTCTGCAACATGACAATGCCCGCCCCCACACTAACCGAGAGACCATCGCTGCTATTGATCAAATGGGATTCACGGTGCTGCCACACCACCATACTCTTCAGACTTTGCACCAAGTGGTTATCACCTGTTCGGGAACATGAAGAAACCTCTGGACACAGCTGTCAAGGCATGGGATGTTTCTAGTTGTCATGGTCATCTGAGAATGAATCTATTGCACTGTTTGCTAATCTACACTACCAGGTTACCTTAACGAGCTCATGGTAAGAGGTGTAAAAAAGAGAAGCCTTGAGTGCTGACCACTAGGCTCTCATGGAGGCAGCTCGTTTGCTAACAAAGGCTTGCAGACTAGGCTAAGAAAAAGCAAGCTTGAAGGTTTACATAGCTCTTAATCATGCGATCATAGAACAAACCTTCTCTTCACTAGGGACAGATGACCTCGATGTTCCATCCTTTAAATCATCAACCACCACCTTGTCTTTACGTGGAATAGGAAGTAATTAACATGCCATAAATCTCTACATGTATTGGGTTTCAAACCCAGTTCTTCTTGGTGAGAGGCAGGCTTTTAGACAACTATACCATCACACCCCGCATTGAGAGGCATAACTCTCTCTCTCTCTATATATATATATATTAGTGTATGGCTTTTAGTGCCGGGAGTGTCCGAGGACATGTTCGGCTCGCCAGAGTTTGTACCTGCTTCTATGCGGACACCCATGTGGTGAGCTACAAGTACCGTCGCGTGTGGAGTGTTGTCTGGGGAGGAATGTTTGAATGTAAGGACGAGGAGTTGGAAGATAGCGGCTGTGGCCTACAGTATAGTTAGGGACCAACCCCGGCATTTTCCTGGAAGGAAGATGGGAAGCCACAGAAGACCATCTTCAAGGTTTCCGGCGGGGGGATTTGAACCTCCTCGTCTCCCGGATGTGAGCGACTGCCTGCAGCCACGCCGTAACAACCACGGCCAACTCACCCGGTACTCTATAATGAATGAATGAATGAATGAATGAATGAATGAATGAATGAATGAACATGTTAGATAGCACACATTGTGAGATGTGGGTTGGTGACCACGGGATTACAGCAGTTTGGTATAATTTTCACTTGTTTGTGCCAAACTCCTCTCTTTCATCTCGAATTCACTTGGTGATATTGGTTCTCTTCTCTAGTGAAAAGTATAGGGGCAGCTGAGATCTAGGGTGGCCTTATCCTTCTGCAGTTCATGTTCCTTCCATTTACTTTTGCCCTTGTGTTTCGAAAGGGTGGCACTCAACTTATTTGTTGTTGCTTCATTTAGTCCCGTGTAGTTGAGTGTGGGTGGATCTTTGTCTGATAGCCTGTGTTATTGTGTTGCCTGTATTAGTGTGTGTATTTGTTATTCAGGTGAGGATTGGGAAGGAAGGGTCCGTGGGCTTAAGTTAAGAACCATCCCGGCATTTGCCTAGAGTAGAGATGGGAAACCACGGAAAACTACTTCCAGGATGGCTGAGCTGGAAAACAACGCCACTCTTCACGACTTTATCTCACGAGGCTGAGTGTACCCCGTTCAAGCACTCAGACCAGAATTAAATTCCTTGACAGAGCCGGGAATCGAACCCGGACCTCCAGGGCGACAGCCAAGAATGCTAGCCGCTATACGACGTTGTGGTTTTCTTATTTTCTGTTATGGGGGGCAGTTGACCCATACGTTTATGAGATGTTACTACAGTACTACCACTACTGTAGTTCCGTGACGTACATGGCTGTAGCTCTGTAATTTAGCTTATGTTGCAAAGTATGCCCTGATAGGACGATGAATGAAAGAATACTGGAAAAGGTATGGCAATGAAGTATTGCGTTTTTACAACAATAACTCTTTTCCACGTCACACAATACTGGTTTGTATCCTATCCGAAGATGTGAGAGTGCTCTTGGTGAGAGATCTGATCCTCTCCTCACAATGAGCACCCTTGGCTCCCATTACCTTGCGTCCAATTGTATCCCTGGGCATAACCCGAGGGAACAGAGGGGATCCTGAGAGAACATTGCCGTAAGAGGGACTCGAAGCATGAACCCCCGGCACAACAATCAGATGCCGTACAGACTACATCATTCAGTATTGGGCCTACACTACATGATATGTTTGGCCCGTATAGTTGCGTTGTGGCTAGCATTCTTACCTGCCACCGCGGAAGACTAGATTCGATTCCTACCTCAGCCATTCTGAAAGTGGTTGTCCGTGGTTTCCCACTCCTACTTCAGCCAAAGGCCGGGATAGTACCTAACGTAATGCCATGGCAGCTTCCCACCCAATCCTACGTCAATATTACGAATAAACACACTAGTGCAGACATTACAGTGACTTAGGTTATCAGACAACTTCTGCATACACCCAAGTACACGGGGATACATGACCACGATGTTGCAAAGCCCCTTAAGAGTCAACAACAAGATGAAATGTTACAGTTCTCAGCCCTGCGCGGATAAACCCGCGGATACCTGAAGAAAAATATCTCGCCATGTTGATATAGTTTGCATGGCTGAGCGGATAGCGGATAAGCTGCGGATAATGTTTGGATTGAATTTTCGAATAGTTTCTAGAATACTGGATACTAAAATAGTCGTAGCTCTTGCCAATACCTGCGTCTTTCGCGTTCCTTGTTATTTCCCTAGTGTTCTTGCTTTCGCTTTTATTGTATGAGAATGATAGAGAAGGAAAGATGCAGTCATGGAAATACGCTCAATTAGTGTTAACTTATGCCAAAGAAAAATTCCTTTATACCTGCACTTGCCTGCGTGGGTAACTTACATCCGACGATTAAGTAAGTGCTATAATTAGTGAACCGCTGTTTATGCCGTTACTCAGAGGGACAAAACACAGTCAACATTGTCTAGCACAAGACAATAGGGCAGGGTTTCCTAACCTGGGGGGGGGGGGGGGGGGGGTCCTTATCAAGGGGGGCGTGAAGTGATTTCCCAATTAAGTTTTTTTTACTCGAATATTACAATGAAAATCCACAGCCTGCTTCCAGTCTCCGACCGGGTCAGGAATGGAATGAATGAAGCCCCCATCTAGCGGCGAGGATATGAACTGTGCCGGCTGCCGAAGCCTGACGCACTCCTCTGGGGCAATGATAAATGAATGACAGATGAAATGAAATGATAGTGGAGAGTGTTGCTGGAATGAAATTTTTGACAGGGAAAACCGGAGTACCCGGAGAAAAACCTGTCTGCCTCCGTTTTGTCCAGCACAGATCTCACATGGAGTGACCGGGATTTGAACCACGGAACCAGCGGTGAGAGGCCGGCGTGCTGCCGCCTGAGCCACGGAGGCTTCTTAACTCGAATATTACAATTTTGTAAAATAAACATTTTTTGATTGTCGCACCAAGTCAATCGTTCCAAAGCACTGGTAATTGCCAACTGTCGGCACACACCTCTACGGAGCCACGAGGTTGGAGGTGAAATAAGGAATTTTCTGTATTGTAAGAAGCAAAATTATGCCAATTTTATCGTCTCGTTGGCATATCTTTATGATTTCTTCGAAGTTTTGAACAGTTTCAACTTACATTTTCAAAGACATATTTATGCGAGTCAGGATTTTCAACGCTGAGTGTCATAGAAACAAAGCAGCGCTGTCGGCTTGATGTTGCGAGTGATCTCCGCAGTGCTCTGTCAAATATCAAACCAATCATACCGAATGTTACCAAGAGAAAACAGTGTCAACTCTCTCACTGACATTTGTTGACTAATTTAAGGATTCGTTGTAAAAGTGTGTTCTTTGTATTGTGCTCAAATGAAGTTAGTACGGTGTGTAATAGATGGGCCTATTCCATTATGTACTGTGGTGTTATTAGGTTAGATCTATATCATCCACGTCAATCGAAGAGATTATAGAAGCGATCAGTAGTGGGGAGGGAGGAGGAGGGGGGCGCGATGAACTTCCGTATCTGAAAAGGGGGGCGTCAGCTGACAAAGGTTGGGAACCACTGGCCTAGGGGAATGAATTTCTCCTCAAATGTCTAAATGTGTTGCTTTAATACTTTATGCTTTATATAATAAATTACAAATGTTATTGTAATGCCAGTAGAGCCTCCGTGGCTTAGGCGGCAGCACGCCGGCCTCTCACCGCTGGGTCCGTGGTTCAAATTCCGGTCACTCCATGTGAGATCTGTGCTGGACAAAACGGAGGCAGGCAGATTTTTCTCCGGGTACTCCGGTTTTCCCTGTCAAACTTTCATTCCAGCAACACCGTCCACTATCATTTGATTTCATCTCTCATTCATTTAATCATTGCCCCAGAGGAGTGCGTCAGGTCTCGGCAGCCGGCACACTCCATATCCTCGCCGCTAGATAGGGGCTTCATTCATTCCATTCCTGACCCGGTTGGAGACTGGAAGCAGGCTGTGGATTTTCATTTTCATTGTAATGTCAGCGGATTCGGATTTAAGTCGTGCGGATGTGGGCTGGAAACGGATAACGTTTTGTTTGTCCACGCAGAGCTCTAGTTACAGTTGACGTCACCTTACGTTAACCACTAAAATGTTAATTAATTATTCTTACAAGAAAATTCCTCGCCCGAGACCAACCGTAAAATTATGCTACAAATATATAACAGTAGATGGTATAATCTAGTGCCAATCATATACAATAATACGTAGTATATAGAATAGGCCTATGCAGTCTAGATGTACTTAAGCTGTTGCTCTATAGATAAAGCCCTGCATGAACCCACGGATATCCGCAATTCTTTTCGGCATGTGGATGTAATTTGCATGGATGTGCGGATAGCTGATAAGCTGCGGATAATGTTTGCGGAAAGTTTTTATAATACAATCCGAACTTGTAGAATATCATTACGTTGTTAGGAACCGGATGTCTATGACATATAATATTTCTTTCCGTTATGTTTTTCCATGACAATGTATGATGATGGTTCAATTTATGTCATAAGGCATAATTAACACTCCGAACTGGAAAAGGTTGCAATTCTGGCTGTATAACATTTAAAGTGGAAGTGAAGATTCAAGGAGAAATAATTTCAACTCTGAGATTTGCTGATGACATCGTCATCTTGGCCGACACGCTTGAGAATTTGAATGAGTTTATGAATGGTATGGACTCCATCTTAAGGAAAGAATACATGATGAAAATTAATAAATCTAAAACAAAAATACTGGAATGCAGCCGAAATAAATCAGAAACCTCTATGGACATCACATTGACAGGTGAAAAGCTGAAGGAAGTAGGAGACTTCTGTTACTTAGGAAGCAAAATAACCAGTGATGGTCGAAGCAAAGTGGATATAAATAGTAGGTTGGCTCAGGCAAGGAAAGCATTTCTACAAAAAAAAAAAGGAATCTGTTGACATCGAATATAGATTTAGGTATTAGGAAGTCATTTTTGAAAGCCTTTGTCTGGAGCGTGGCGCTCTATGGAAGTGAAACTTGGACTATTGCTGCAGCAGAAAAGAGGAGAATTGAAGCATTTAAAATGTGGTGTTACAGGAGAATGATGAAGATCAGATGGGTGGATAGGGTTACAAACGAAGATGTATTAAGACGAGTGGGAGAGGAGAGATGTTTCTGGCGACTGCTAATGAAGAGAAGAGATAGGTTAGTAGGACACATACTAAGACACCCAGGAATAGCAAGCTTAGTGATCGAAGGAAGGGTTGAGGACAAGAACTGTAGGGGTAGACCAAGGTTAGAATATGTTAAACAGATTGCCTCGGATGTGGGGTGTGGTAGCTATGTAGAGATGACAGGGAGGACAGGGAGGCCTGGAGTGCTGCATCAAACCAGTCAAAAGACTGAAGACTCAAACAACAACAACAACATTCATTTTAAAATTAGCACAAGACAATACCTAGCCTATAGGTGAATGACTTTCTCCTCTAATGTCTAAAGGTGTTGCTGTTATGCTTTATATAACCTACATTTAAAATATTATTGTAATGTAAGTGGATTCGGATAACAGTCGTGCGGATGCGGATAAGAGTCGTGCGGATGCGGATAAGAGTAGTGCGGATGCGGATAACAGTCGTGCGGATGCGGATAAGAGTCGTGCGGATGCGGATAAGAGTCATGCGGATGCGGATAACAGTCATGCGGATGCGGATAAGAGTCGTGCGGATGCGGATAAGAGTCGTGCGGATGCGGATAAGAGTCGTGCGGATGCGGATAAGAGTCGTGCGGATGCGGATAAGAGTCGTGCGGATGCGGATAAGAGTCGTGCGGATGCGGATAAGAGTCGTGCGGATGCGGATAAGAGTCGTGCGGATGCGGATAAGAGTCGTGCGGATGCGGATAAGAGTCATGCGGATGCGGATAAGAGTCGTGCGGATGCGGATAATGTTTTGATTATCCACGAAGGGCTCCCTTTATATATTAGGCTATGCTATGTGTTGTTACCTGGCAAAGCTTCCACACCTTACAGCCAAGACAATCTGTGTAACATATTCCAATCTTGCAATTCCTGGGTGCCTTAATAATTTGTGTTCCACCAATCTATCTCTTCTCTCCATTAGCAGTCGCCAGAAACAACCCTCCTCCCCTTCTCTTCTTGATACCTCTTTATTTGTTACTTTATCTACACATTTGTTGTGAACAAAATATTTTTTGTTCAATCTATCTCGTGGAATATCCTGTTATTACACACTGACATGAACAATGCTAACCAATAATCGGCTCCGTAGTGACTATAATAGGAATTACTTACTTAAACAAGTAGAGATATTTTCCGTCTTACGAAGCAAACTTAGCAAACACTATTTACAGTGTTTCTGTCAAGCAGATGAAGAGTATACAGTGCTCGAAATATGTTCTGTAAATGGATTCTGTTAAATTGACAAATTGTGAAGTAATTCCTATTATCTCGTTAATGTAAAATGTAAGCTATCTATACACCTTCAACCTGCTATAAGAGAAAGAGCTTGGAATTATGCATTCATTGGGAAGTATTGAATACAGCGCGGGAGATGTATACTGTCAGCGAGCACCATATCTCATTGAAGCGTGTGGTTTATGCTCTATTTCATTTTCAGAGTATTCAGTTTTGTTAAATTCTTCTTTTCGTGTATACCACTGCGCCACTCAATATAGGCCGAATATAATATCTCTACATAGTAAAAAACGAAGTCTCCGATTCTGGAATAAAACGGGTAATCTCGAGAACCACTGCATGGATTTTGATGTGGTTTTCACCATTCTGTAAAGGATTTTTCGAGGAAGGTTTCTGTAGAAAAACATTCATTTATGACCAAAGAAAGCCGAACAGTAGGCCTGACGATTTCTGTGAAACGAGTAGAAAAAGAACCTACTGTCCGTGCGCCTTTGAAGCTTACGCTGGGTAAACCGTTAAAAAATATCTCTATACTATGAGTGTAAGAATTGTTCAGCATGAAAAGTTCTACAAAATAGTCCGCGAAAGAATATCTCTATCTTTAATACATCGTCCACTATAGGCCTAAGTGTTTTTATGTTTTCATTTCTTCCAACAATCTCCATTCACTGGAAATTGAAATTAATAGCTTCGGAGCGAGTTTACGAGCCAGCGAGCGAGTCAATCACCCCAGCTTCGAGTCGCATCGAGTTAAGACTTCAGACAAGAGTATATGTGTTTGTATTTTCGCTGTTCACCTCGGCTTTTCTGAATTGCGTCTGGGACCTGCCGTCCATGCGCCTTTTAAACTTACGCTGGGTAAACCGTTCAAGATATTGTTCCATGTGCGTCAGTCCTAAAGAATAAGTTTAACAATGTCCCCTTACTACAATTTTATTGGGGGTGCGTAAATGCGATGGATTTCCTTGGAGCAAAATTCCGGCACCCCGGCGTCTCTAAAAGCCTCAGAAGTTAAAAGGGACGTAAAACCAATACGTTAACATGATCACAATATTATACCAACACACATAATACAATGCGTAGGCTAGGCTATACATTGACCATGTTAAATTGGTAATAGTAATAATAATAATAATAATAATATCGTATGGCCTCGGTGCCGGGTGCAAGCTTTGTTATTTGACACCCAGAGGGTAGCTTGCATGTCGAATTTCGTTGTTCCTTGACTATGAAAGTCAAGGAGGTTAGATGTTAGCTCCATGAACACTGTAGCGCTTTCTAGCAGAGAAATGAGGAACTTAGTTTTGGCGGAAACTCCCGAGATTAATTTTGCCATTATGAACACGGCCTACTGAATTCAAATGGGTTCTTTAACATGCCAACAACATATGACATACGTATCGTATTTTTGCCGCCTTTCAAAAATCACTTACCACGGCCAGGAGCGAACCTGAAATCTTGGGGTTAGTAGACCGACACGATATCCACTCACCCACCATGGCAAGCTATTGGTGACAGTTTTATCCGTATTGACTAATGGTATCGTAATATGTATTGTGTAATCCGCCTTGTCAATACTATGAAATGATGTTTATAACTTACTTTAAACGTACATGTTTCGATATCAGAATCATATCTTCATCTTCTTGCAACGAAGGGTGAGTGGTCAACGTGTCGGTCTACTATACCCAAGCTTGCAGGTTCGCTCCTGGCCGTGGTAAGTGTTTTTTTTTGAAAGGCGGCAAAAATACGAAACCATGTCATACATTGTTGGCATGTCAAAAGAACCCATTTGAATTCAGTGGGCCGTGTTCATAATGGCAAAATTAATCTCGGGATTTACCGCCAACACAAAGTTCCTCATTTTCTACTAGAAAGCGCTATAGTGTTCAAGGAGATTAGATATCTAACATCTAATCTCCTTGACTTTTATAGTGCTTAAAGGAACAACGAAATTCGACATGCAAGCTACCCTTTGGGTGTCAAATAACAAAGCTTGCACCCGGCACCCGAGGCCATACGATATTATTATTATTATTATTGTTATTAGTATTATTATATATTATTATTAGCGTCGATAGATTAATAGTTTAACATGATAAAGTGAAATGGATATCCTTACAAAATTTTAATTTTATTTTAAATCTAAATTTTGTAAAGTTATCGATTTCACTTTATCATGTTAAACTATTTAACTAACAACGCTGATGAAGATATCATTGTCATATCGAAACATATATCTTTAAAATATTTTATTAAACATCATTCAATAGTTTTGACAAGGCGGATTAAACAATACATTAGTTATTACATAATACTGTACAAGTAAAACTGTCTTCTGTCATGGAGCTGGCTGTATGGCTAAAAGAAAGACCAAACGGTAACAAATATTTCAAAACATATTTTTCTTAGAATTTACATTTACATTTTGGTTAATAGTTTATTTCTCCTATCAGCGGTTTAATGTTTATATTTTCCTCCCTAAGTGGTCTTCCTTTCAGTACCTAATTCTAAACAGACAAGGTAATGGGTGCAAACTACGAAATTGATATAGGTGTGGCCAAATTTGGTCCAATGGTCTAAATAACCCCTGTCACCTGTCTCCTGAACGCTATTTTAGGTTACCCGTACAACGCAAACCTGTCAACGACGGGTACGAAGTGCTAGAGACTAAACATACCTTCAGTTTAGTTTCTGTCTCTTTGTCTGTTTCTTTTGGGTTGGCAACAAAACTATTGGAGCGAATGGCTTGACATTTGGTATTTTAATAGAAGACGCCACTGAAATGAAACTAAGGCACACACTTCTATGTGATAGGCTGCAAAGGGGAGAGGAAAGAAGAAGAAGGCTCAGTTCTCGGAAGAAAATCAATTTTGTGTCCAGCGTGGATGTACTGTATAATGAAACAAATATTAATATATTGAAAATGAAAATCCACAGCCTGCTTCCAGTCTCCGACCGGGTCAGGAATGGAATGAATGAAGCCCCCATCTAGCGGCGAGGATATGAACTGTGCCGGCTGCCGAGGCCTGTCGCACTCCCCTGGCGGCAATGATTGAACGAATGATAGGTGAAATAAAATGATAGTGGAGAGTGTTGCTGGAATGAAATTTTGACAGGGAAAACCGGAGTACCCGGAGAAAAACCTGTCTGCCTCCGTTTTGTCCAGCAGAGATCTCACATGGAGTGGCCCGGATTTGAACCACGGACCCGGCGGTGAGAGGCCGGAGGCTGCCGCCTAAGCCACGGAGGCTAATAAAGTAATAGAGCTAATTATTGGCGGTTTATTTCTACAAGTAGAGACACTCAAAATGGTTTTACACATCCAATATAGCTCGATATGGGCACCATTAGTGGCGCAACAGAAGTTGAATTTGTATTCCACCTCTCTCCATGTGTTTTGTAGCATTGTACTGTAGATGTAGTCTAATATTCGCGATAGCTGCTTGAATACGTTGGCGTAGGTCTGGTAGATCACGAATTGGTATTTGGTACACGTTACTCTTGACAAAACCCCACAGGAAAAAATCAAGTGGTGTAAGGTCTGGACTTCTAAAGGGGGGGGGGGGGGGGGGATGGCTACTCTACCTCTCCCTATCCAGCGCCCTGGAAAGTTGCGGCCCAAGAGAATTCTCAAAATATCCGCGTAATGGCGTGGAAGTTGTAGCAAAGCGTACAACTCCAACATGTCTTGGTACCTTTGTGAATTAACGGTACTCTTTGTGAAAAACAATGGTCCTATGACCCCGTTCTTCAACTATGCACAGCTCTCTCAGAGAGTCCACATTCATTCTCTACCACGGTGCGGCGCGACTTTCCCCATATGTGGCAGTGATGTCTGTTCACCTTCCCGGAAATGTGGAATGTAACCTTATCAGAAAAACAGAGCAGGGTGCCATATTTTCATCAAATTTCGCCAGAAATGCTTCCGCAAATGCCTTGTCATCAGGTTTCAGTTTTTGACGAAGCTGTTAGGCATGTATGAAAAACCTTTTGAGTTTCTCTCTTTGCTGAAATATACCTCCAATAATTAATTTTCAAGATATTGATTTATCTTTTATTACACATTCAAGCTGGGCACGGTGTATATAGTGTACTAGTATATTGACATGACAAACCTAGGTGTGACTAGTAGCTTACTTGAGGACTAACTTTCTTGTACTAATCTGAGAACATCGCGAGGTGAGAAAGATAGAAGGAGTAAACATGGGGTAATACTCTTAATTATTACTATCTACCAACTATTAGCCATTCCGGAAACACAATGTCATTCTCAGAAGAGCATCTGATGCACAGTCATAATTTATTAAAAAGAACATACAAATCCTATTCGATAGAAAACATTTTAGTATTTATTTTATGAAATATATTTTGTAAAGTGCACAAAATAAGTTAGGATTTTGGGTGGCTATGGTGGTGTAGTTGGTAGCATGCTGAGCTTCTATGCCCAAGATCGCGGGTTCAAACCCGGCCGAAGTCTTTGGATTTTTCAAGAGCGTTAAGAATCCCTCCGTATGCCTTCCTTCGAGGGAAAGTTAAGCCGGCGGGCCAATGTCATAGATTTATGGAATGTAAAAGAACCTTCCATTAACTAAAATTGTGTGAAGCTAAATTATTATTTTTAAAGGTTAGATTTGATTAACGCTCTATTACTTCCAACGTTTGCCACCGGTTGTGGTGGCATCTAGTAGCCAAGTTAAGGGCTAGGTGTCGTTGATGGTAGCATTTGGCAGCAAAAGTAGGAACTACTTGAAATTGATCGTCTGCAGTCCTTACCTAAATTACAGATAACACACACTTATACAGCCATCACAATTAACACCGGTTATCAGACAGATTCTACACACCCAAAGTACATGGGGGCTACATGACCGCGTTGTCGCAGCCCCTAAACTGAGCAACCAACCAACAAAATGAACAAACCAACCACTTTGGTATTTTCAATACAGTTAACATACGTAGGGAAATATTTTGCAATTCTGTAAGTTTTCACTTTATTTACCAGTACATAATGCAAAAAAAGTGTATTTTAAAACTCCACATTATTTTGATAGCAGGTTCAAGAGTAAGTTGTAGTACATTATTCCTAAACAGTTATAACACACAGTCATATATAAATTTAATACTCTTGTGGGGTAGAATAAGGTACATTAAACATCTAGTTTGTAATTATTAGCATCGAGGAACTTCCTTTATCAAATGAATGGTTTCTGCCAATATTTTCACACTGCCATAAATGCATATGAAGTGTTTTTCTGCCTCATTTCTCTTGGCAGTTAAAAGTTCGGTAACATGAGATATCTTCTGCAGAGTTCTGGACAAATTGACATCTTTATTCTGCAAAGCCTCGGACGGGCTGTAAGTTATAGACAACATTTTACATAATAAAAAGTAGCTACAATAAACTGAAACTAAGGTGCACCACTAACGGGCCCTCATTGCTTACGAGCTCCCATGCATTTGCCCTCCTTGTTTCTCCTGAAAAGTCAACACGAATTTAGAGTCTGGGTTCTGTATGTCTGATTTTTTTAGCCTATTTTCAATTTTAAAAAAATAGGCTTATGAGATCACCTTTTGTCCGTGTGTGTGTGCGTGTGTGTGTGTGTGTGTGTGATTCGTGTGTGTGTGTCCCCCTAATAAAATCTAAACGGCAGGAGCGATTTCAATGGAACTCGGAAAGTTCATAGCACTATTCCGGGCGACCTTGACCGTGCCCTTCAAATTTTGTTACTACTCACCAATCCAACATGGCGGCTGTGCGAAATATTTCACCAGCATTCAATATCTCCAAAACTATTACCGATATTACCTGACATTTTCTATGGTGATAGAGGGAACTATTATAAGTTCACTTATGTGACTTTTGAAAACCTGGTAACTACAAAACCAACATGGCAGCCAAGTGAATTTGCGACTTTTAAATAGACGTTTCTCGTGATTTGACCAACCACACGCAATGAAACTTGGTACAGTATATGTTTATACACATTGTAATGCACCGACATCTAACTTCGTTCAATTGTTTACATAATCACAAGATGGCGGATGTGCGAAATATTTCACCGGCATTCTATATCTCTGAAACTATTAGCGGTATCTCCCTAACATTTTGTACGGAGATAAAGGGCACTACTGGAAGTCCATCTATAAGACTTTCAAAAACCGGTTAACTTCAAAACGAACATGGCGGCCAAGCGATTTTGAAAATATTAAATAGACCTTTCTCGCGATTTAATGTTCCAAGCGCACTGAAACCTGGTACAGGAAATATTTATACACATTGTAATCCACTGGTATCTAATTTAGTTCAATTGTTTACATAACCTCAAGATGGCGGCAGTGCGAATTTTAAAATTAAGTTTTTATTTCTTGTGATGTAGTCATGCGATCGAAGTGAAAGTTTGAATAATGAACGTACGCAATACTTTTCCTTTAGTGGTACATGACTCTATGGCCTATACATTTAACAATGCAACATGGCGACCATCCGAGATATTTAGACGATACTGAATATCTACGAATCTATTTTAGCAATCAAACTGCATTTTTTAATGTTCATAGGGGCTATGAACTTAAGTTCACCTATAGGACTTTAAATAACCTGGTGATCACAAATCCAACATGGCGGCGACGCGAATTATAAATATACACATGGACGTTTCTCGCAATTTAACCATCCGCGTGCAGTAAAACTTGGTACAGTAAATCCTTATACGAATGTTAATCCACTGGCATCTAATTTATTTCAATTGTTTCCATAACCTCAAGATGGCAGCTGTGAAAATTTTTAAAATCTCCTTGTTACTTCTTGTGTCCTAATTATGCGATTGAAGTTTGAATACTACACGTACACAATAATCTGCATGTAACAGTACTTAACTCTAGGACCTACATATATAAAATCCAACATGGCGACCATCCGAAATATTTAGTCGGTTCTCAATATCTATGAATCTATTACAGCAATCAAACTGAAATAAGTAGGATATATGAAAATAGGCTGTATAGTTCTTCACGGAACTAGGCCTACTTGTTTTTATTTGTCATGCTTAACTAATGAAAGAAAAAATAAAGTTTGCTTTCGTAGCTACCACAATGAATGTCTATCCCTTATTACACCCGTTTTGGGTCGGGTATGAGATGTGATGAAAGTCTTTGTGACATATAGTTTTTACGGCCAGATACCCTTCCTGACGCCAACCTCATGAGATGAGTTAATGAGAGATGAAATGAATGATAGTGAATGAAACTGGGCAAGGATGTGGAAGCAAGCGGCTGTGACCTGTCAGTAGGTACAGTCCCAGCATTTTCCTGAAATTGAAAATGAGAAACCACGGAAAATCATTTCAAGGGTGGCCGACGGTGGGGCTCGAACCCATGTCTACCGAGTCCGCAGAGAGCTTGGCTCCATGACCCCATGGTCGTGCAGCGGAGGAGGGATCAGCAGCGTTCACGTATCTCCCTTGCAGTCACTCGCCGTGACCCGCTCCCTGTTACATCGGAGTATGCCACCTAAAGCACAGTACAGAACCGGCACTCAGGAAAAGGGTACACCTCAGAAAGGTACACCGCAAAAGAAGAGCAAGAATACTCCAAGCAAACAGCCAGTTTCGAGCATCGTTGATCACTTTGTTGAAGTAAAGGATCCGAAACATAAAGCCAAGGCCAGTCCTCAGAAGCATAAGTCAACTCAGGCCAAGGTACCGCCCGAACGCACACCATCACCCGGACCAGCATCTACAGCTTCAGAATCAACTACTACCCAGGAGTTATCTCCGGCATCCACTGTGGCCACTAACGCAATGACTACGGATCAGAAGATGGACCAGCTGTTGGAGATGATGAGGCGCATGGATCAGCGCGTGTCTTTTTAGAGCCTGGCGGGCAAATAGAGGCTCCCGACGAACAGGACTACGAGGAAGAGGACGACCCTCCACCTCGCCAACGTCACCCGTGGAGAACGCTGGCTCCGCTCGAGTACACCCGGGGACTTCCTCTTCCACCAGAGCAGCGCGTCTGGAACTTGGCCGAAGCCTTGAGACAACAATTGGTATACGTACCCACCGGCAGAGACCATCACGACAACCAGACGACGCTGTATCTACTATCCCTCTGGACTCATATTGACGAGGGGCAGAAGAAGTACGCATTCAACAGGGCGAATCTTCTCTACGCCGCAATAACCAAGGGATGGAACTTCGCCATCCAGGTCGACAGTGCGGGAGGCGACGAAATATTAGCTTTGCCTCCTAACTTTCAATATATCCAGCCAGTCCGTCAGCCCGCGGTCTCCCGCGGAGAACTCACCAGGGGATCCAGCCGAGGACGCGGACCACGCGGGGGCGGACGAGGAGCTCAAGCAACCAAGTAGATCTTCCTGGCCCCATACTTCCTCGGGGAGGGGACGCAGGAACCAGCGCAGCAACACATTCACGATCGTCGGCTCAGGATCGCATCGGGACAGCAGCTGAGACAATAAATGGAAGAACAAAATGGAAGGTGAAAAATCGAGGAAGCGCTCCTGGAGGAGCCTTCATGATTACGAACGAGCTCTGACCGCCTGCGGCGGTGATCATGAAAGGACTGAAACAGAAGACGTGCCCTCCGATTGTGATGTGCGAATGGACAGTGAAGTGAAAGTGGACAAGGTGGACCATGTGAAATAGACGGGTTTTTTTCCTTTTCTCTTGTGTTAGTGTTATTTTCTTGAATTGTTGTGTGTTTTGTAGAAGGGGTCGGTTGACCAGAGATGGGAAATTGTTTGATTGATTGTACCATGTTCAATTGTTATGTTCTTGTTCACTTTGGTTGCTGTATTTCTTATATTAATAAAGCACTGGGCCCTCAGCCCGATCGCTCCTTCGCTGGGTGGCTTCGCCCGTGCTCCTGGCTTCGTCCCTTTGTACACGCCCGTCTGGGTTTTGTATATAGGGAGCGAGGTCGGTTCGCATCTACCACATTGAAAGTTCGAATTTGAAGGAAATTCTCTAGTTTTATCAGTTTAAACGAAAACAAACGTTAATTTATATATTTGCATCACTTTTTTTACAAAACATACAGTAGTGAGCATTAATCTGCAAATCAAACAAAAAACACACTGTAGGCCTAGGTATGAACTTGCTCGTAATAGCCCCCAAGCCTAATCAGACCTAATCACCCATCATGTGCTCATTATATTGACCATGACGCTCAAAGTCCCTCACGTCTTGGTGAAAAGGTTCCCCTTGCTCTTCTGAATATGGCTCCAAGTTATCTTTAAACTATCAACCCGCCCCGGCTTCGCCCGGGAACAGTTATGAATGCATTACGTGCTAAGCGCTTTTCTTTTCGATGTCAATATCCGTTTTACGTCCCGGCATGATGGGTTAAAATCACTGACTGGACTATTAATTATATTATGATGGAGATGCATGTGCAACGAATTCTTGTCAGACGTAATTTAAGAATGGCGAGGTGCATGAAATACAAATCCCCCTTCCGTCTAATCTTAACTTGACTGTGTATTTTGTGGAACGAAAAGTTCACAGGCGAAATGAAGAAAATGCGAGTTGCACTTCCAGGGAAACTCCAAACACAACCACTCTTCTCTGAAGTCTTAACACGACTCGACACTTTGCTGCTGGCTGTATCTGGGGTAATAGACTCGCCCGCTAGCTAGGCTGTAACTTGGGTGATAGGCTCGCCCCTAGCTAGCTCGTAAACTGTCACCTCAGTAATTGAATGGAGATTGTTGCTAGACATGAAAACGTGAAAACACTGATAGTGGGCGATGTATTCAAGATAGAGATGTGCTCACGCGGACCGTTTTGTAGAACTTTTCATGCTGAACAATTCTTACACCCATAGTATATTGTTATTTTTAACGATTTGCCCAGCGTAAGCTTAAAAAGCGCACGGACGTTACTACTTGGCTTCCTTTGATCATAAATAAATTATTTTCTACAGAAACTTTCCTCGAGATGTCCTTTACAGAACGGTGAAAACAGCATCAAAATCCATCCAGTGGTTCTCGAGATTACCTGTGACATCCAAGAATCGGGGACTTAGTTTTATACTACAGTAAGTAGAGATTGGTCCAAGTGAGCATGTAACATGTGTAGCCTACTTTAAGGGACATTCTGCAACCCATGAATATTAAGTAATGGTGGAATTTCTTCACTGGCCATTAGTTTGTCATTGCATAAAGTACAAAAGCAAACTTCAATAATTATACTGAACTAGTTGAAACCCGTCAAGACATGACAGACAATGGAAAAAATATATACTGAAGAAGTTTCTTATATAAGTTACATTCTTTGTACGATTGCTTTTGGCACTATTGCAATTCTAAGGGCGTCAAAAGATTGTACTCTCGTCATTGCAACATACTGCTGGCCATGACTGAAAACTGGATGAGGTAAATAGAGACCTATACGTTCCAGAGTTCCCCTTGAGCTTTAATGATTGTGATAAAGTATGCCAAGCGATTTGGAAATTGTTGCCTCAAAAGAAAATGTACTGTAAGTGTAATCTTCCAAGTTCATCTCTTTCATCTTGCCTTTATATCGCACAGTCCTTTCACGCTTCTTGCCCCAGTCCAAGTTCTGGCCTTTCCGCTGAAATTATCCTACCTTCTGTCCCCCAACACTACCATTGTGAAAACCCAAAACTGAATGTATTACTATTTTACGAGCAGAATGACTGGTTTTCCTATAAACGCCCCATGCATTTTTCTTTTCTTTTTCTCATTCAGATGTTTAAGCAAAGATGATTGGATGAAATGTTTAACGATTACAATCTCATGGACGTCCACATCTCTACTTAGTACAAAACAATGTTCCCGATTCTTGGATGACGTGTGTATCTCGAGAACCACTGGATGGATTTTGATGTGGTTTTCACCATTCTGTAGAGGATATCTCGAGGAAGGTTTCTGTGGAAAAGATTGTATTTATGATCAAAGGAAGCCAAGCAGTAACGACTTCAGTGAAAAAGTCGAAAAAACCTGGCGTCCGTGTGCTTTTTAAGCTTACTCTGGGCAAATCGTTAAAAATATCAATATAATATGAGTGTAAGAATTGTTCAGCATGAAAAGTTCTACAAAACGTCCCGGAGAGCATATCTCTATCTTCAATACATCGCTCACTATAAGTGTTTATACGTTTTCATTTCTTCCAACAATCTCCATTCAATTACTAAGGCGACAGTTTACGAACTAGCACGTAATGCATCCATAACTGTTTCTGGGTGAATCCGGGGCGGGTTGCTAGTACAGTTTATGAAACTGTTGAGGACACATCGTATATTTTGAGGAAGCTCCTTCACACTGTTGTTTCCATATCCTAAACTCTAGGTAATATATGTGACTTTGTAGTAATTGCCACCCCCATCAGACTACATGACGAACACGTGAGCAGTGTGGTATGTGTTGGCTGTTAAGTGCGGAAAAGAGGGGAAGTTGCTAATTAGCTATCAATGGCGCAATCGGACTATGAATTATCGAAGGGTGAATGGATGGATTTTGATACGGGCTTCACCTTTCCGTAAAGGATATCTTGAGGAAGATTTCTGTAGAAAATAATTTATTTATGATCAAAGAAAGACAAGCAGTAACGACTTCAGTTTTATGAACTTTGTTTTATAACGACTTCTTGGCAGAACTTGTAATCGAAACCGGACCTCCGGGGCTACAGCTAAAACGTTAGTCGCTTCACTAGCCTCAAAAGTCTGTCCGATTTAATCAGTGCAATTAACTGGCGCAATTCGACTGCGCCCATTTCAGATTCACTCATTTTTATGGGAATTGTAGACATTGACAATTCTAGGGCTATTAATACTTGTTCTGAACTGTAGAGTAACAACAGTAGCTGGAGTTATTTGTGTTCGTCAGTTCCGCTCTTCAGTTCTAACTGCAGTGAATATCAAATGCTCTGATTCTCTTGTGAGTGCGCAGTTTTCTCCAACAATGGCTTGTGGGGTGCGGACGACTTCTTATCTGGAGCAGTAGATGGCCAGACGAGCTGTTAGTGTCGTACATCAGCGCTGTTATGAGGTGATTATGTGCTCCATCACCTGTAGTACCAGGCGGCGTAAATCTCCTCTTTATCGATACCATTAACTCAACCCTCTATCTTGGGCGCGCTACCGCATGAGTCAATGGCTTTCATTTCGTTTGATACAAGCTCATATTCGACATCATGACACATGGTGACACAACTCAAACGCTGACACTAGACAAAACCACGTTTAATTCTTAATATCCACTGCAAACATTCGGCCCCTTATGTAACCAAACCGCACTTCAAGATAGCTTCTTTTATGAGATATTACTACTTCTGACCTTGTATTTTTCCTATATCTTCATGGGAAACCCCATGGTTTAATCATTAAAATAGCCATCTTAATGATAGTTGCTCTTCTGACTACTTTTACAGCTTTATCTCTGTATAATGTTGAATAGCCTAATTTAACTGTTATTGTTGTTGCTTATTTTAGAGGCTGCGACATTGTGGTAATATAGCCCTGTGTATTTTGGGTGTGTGAGTGTGTGTGTGTGTGGAATTTGTGTGATAACCTATATTATTGTGATGGCGTTTAAATTGGGGATAGGATTGGGAAGGAGACGGCCGTGGCCTTAAGTCAGGAACCTGGAGTAGAAGTGGAAATCAGCGGAAAAACCACTTCGAGAATGAATGAGTTGGGAATCGAACACGCCTCTTCTCAGTGTTGCCTCGTGGGCAAATTCAAAGCTCTCACACTGAAATTAAAATTATTTGGCCGAGCTGGTAATCAAACACGGACCTCCTGGACGACAGCCAAGAGCGTTAGTCGCTACACCAAGAGGTGATGTAATAATTGAACCATACAACTGAAAGGTACAGGGAAGAATTAATGAATGGGTCTACCAAAAGTGAAGAAAGATATATTGCTACCAGTAGGTTACAGGTGTGAGAGTGTATCATCATGTTAAATAGCACTACGCATAAACATTCAGCTTCCGATAAACACATTGTTGATATTTGAGCGTTGTATGAGAGCAAGATCAGGATTCCCTTAAAACACCAATCACTACCACCAGAAGTGTGGTTTTGTTGTTAGATAATATTTAGAGACGTCGAGCACGAAGTGTCGTTAGTTTTTAATGACAATGACAACGAAAATGCAAACATTATTATTCAACGTGAAAATTAAAACAATAATGGGCTGGCTGCGTGGCTCAGTGGTAACGTTCTCGCTTGCTGAGGCCAAGGTTGCAGATTCGTATCCTGGTGCAGTTATTATTTATTATTTGAGGGTGCGCGAATGGGTTAAAGATCCCCTTCCGGTCAAAATTCCTGCACCCAGGCGTCTCTAAAAGCCAGAGTAGTTAAAAGGGTCGTAAAACCAATAACGTTATCATTATTGTTATCATTAATACAATAATGTCATTGTTAGCGCAATTACAGTTACAATTGTTGAAATAGGAAAATAATAGCCTACCCTGAGTCAATAAATTGTAATTCTTGAGCACAGTGTACCATTTCGCTTCCATTATAACCTTCTTTAGCAAACAGTTTTGGTTGATTCAAGTAAGGACTGCAGACATTCAATTTTTTCAAGTAGTTTCTACTTTTGTCGCCAAACGCCACCGTCAACGACCAACTAGTTCAGAACTTAGTTACCAGATGCCACCGCAGTCGGCTCCTGACGACGAACGTAGGAACCTAAGAACGTTAGTCAAATGTTCAACCTATATATAATTTAGCTTTACACAGGTGTAATTAGTGGAAGGTTCTTTAACATGCCATAAATCTATGACATGTGACCACCGGCTTTACTTCCCCTCCGAAGGAAGGCATACTGAGGGATTTTAACAGTAGTTGATGCAAATGAAGTTGCTAGATTGTCACCTAATTTTATAAAAAGGCTGATTTCAAAACTATTTCCAAAATTCTAACTATCTGAAATGATCAAAAATACGCCACCATAACAACGGAACTTAAGACAAGCTTTTTTTCTTCAATTTCCACGCCCTATATAGGGCATCTATAGTATATTAACCATTGAAATAGCGTTGTATTTTTATGGAGTTTGAAGATCATTGTCAGATACGTTGTATTGCAAGTTCAACGACGATATACAAAGTAACTATTATTATTATTATTATTATTATTATTATTATTATTATTATTATGCGCTCTTGTATTGAAATATAATATCTGTATATATGTTGTAAATAATAATTAATATGTCTCACAGATAATCTGTACTGTCGTCAGATTCGTGAGACATATCACAACAATGTAACATAAATAGTATTTAATAAATTAAATTATTATTATTATTATTATTATTATTATGCATTCATTCAATTTCGCTAATCGGCCAACTAGGGACCACAATAAGCCTCATTTTACATTCTGGCATTTGTTCACTTTTCGCTTGATCCACATTGTCTTCATGAGCTCACTGTGTTTAGCACGAGGTTCTTCTGTCCATTTCGCACCAGTTGACCGTTTTTCGTCCCAGAAAGTCCCAAACGTCTTGATGGCTGCTCTATAAAGATTTCGATCTTGTGCATCTTCTGCTCGTATCCCCATTTCTTTCAGATCTTTCTGGACGTTAACGTACCATATCTTAGGCTATATATTAAAATAGTTTTGAAGAAATTTCACCCTTTACTAAAACTGATATATCTCGGGAAGTATTTACACTACGACGACGTTTGTTGTCTTAAAATGTAATGTCCGTCAGACATTATCGACTGAACCCCACCTTACTTGAATATATCATCCGTGTATTAAAATATTGCGAAAATTAATTTATTCAAGGTCACACGAAAATAGAGTCTAATAACTTGACGGACATATTGTCGCTAGGCGACAACAACTAACACTGTATCATGATAGTCAACGCCGCACCATTGGTGGGCAGGTTGTCACTAGGCAACAACGATTTACTCTGTATCATGATAGTCCGGTAAAATTTGCTAAAGGACACATGGGAAAACTGACCGATTGACAATCAAGGATTGTATTGGACTGTAGTATTCTCTATGCTATCGTATGCATAGTTAATCAGCATATTAGCAAAATGTAATGTAATGCTATCCTGTCAGAGAAACATAGTGTCAAACATTCCTACATTAACCTATCACAACTTTGCAGTTTTTCATGTGTAGATAGTTGTTATTTCATTTGCGGGGCTTAAACATCGTGGTCATGTTGCCCCGTGTGCATGGGTGTGTGTGTGTGTAGAATTTTTGTGATAACCTGCGTTATTGTGATTGTTGCACTAAATTGGAGATTTTTCAGTGTTGCCTTAATAATCGAAACTTAATGTTTTTCAGTCGGTCAACACGATTGTACACAATTGTAATGGGAGGTTCCCTAATCCTGAAAACAAATGATTACATGAGATTAATAATAAATACACTTGGATGATTGACGATAGAAACTGGTCATCCAAGTGTTGCCTATTTATTAATATCATGTAATATGTTTCAGGATTAGGGAACCTCCCATTACAATTGGGTACAATAGTGTTGACCGACTGAAAAGCATTAAGTTTCGAATAAGCATACAATAATAAAAAGAGTGGATAGGAACCGACGGAAAGTTGTGGGGGGGAGCGGGGCATTGGTGCTTTACGCTATACGCGATTATTTTGTTTACCAAATTAACTTCTACGTGTTCGGGTGAGTAGCAGATGCCGCTACAGTCGAATGTTGGAACCGCCATTCGTGTTCAATCAAAACGATGATTCATATGATGAGTGAGTTCGTTAGTTAGTTATTGTTGTCTTTGGGGGCGGAACTACGAGGTCATCTGCCCCTCATATGATGAGTGAGAGGCGACCCTCAATTACAAATGTTATAACAATTAAAGGTGACGGTAATTGTCTGTTCGGGTCATTGACATATTATGTGTACAACAAGCAGAGTTTATGAATTGTTATACATGTTACAGACAACTGGAATAATTATTCTCCTTTTATTATAGGCATCAGCGATACGTATGAAAATGCTATGCTAACTTCTTGATACAAATTGGTAACGGTGAATACCCTCACGTCGTTGGAGAAAATTCAGAATCAGTCGACTTACCACCCTCCATCATTGCTAAAATTGATATCATCACTGAAATATATGGAAACGAAGTTTCCACGCTGAAAGATATTTCACGCTTTTCAAAAATAGCGATTTTAGCACCTAAAAATGAACACTGTAAAGAAAGCAAAGTTTTAGAGCTAATCCCATGATCATCGAGAACTTACATCAGTGTGAATAATTTGATTACTGGAGAAGAGAGTGAATTTCTAGAATTCCCAACAGAATTTTTAGACAGCATGACATAAGCTAAGTGGATTGCCACCTCATAACCTTCGACTAAAAGAAGGCTCAATTGTGATTTTGTTGAGAAATATTAATGTTACCCAAGGTCTGTTTAACGGTACTAGACTGTTGGTTCGAAAGATGCATGACAATTGCTTACACCTGGAAATTATTACTAGCGTAAATGTTGGATACAATGTCCTACTTCCTCGCCTTGACCTTACGCCATCAGATAGTTCTATGCCATTTTCCTTCAAAAGGAGGCAGTTTCCAGTACGTTTGGCTTTTTGTATAACTATCAATAAAGCTCAAGGTCAAACACTTGATCAAGTAGGCATTTATTTACCTCAACCGGCGTTTAGCCACGGACAACTGTATGTCGCACTATCGCGAGCAAAATCCTTTCATGACGTCAAAGTTCAAATAGAACCAAAAGGCAAGCGAACTGCAAATGTCGTATGGAAGGAAGTACTATTAGAATGTCGAAACGAATGATGCGGAGGAGCACAGACCTCAGCAAACGGGGCACAGATTAAATAACAATTATATAAGGACGTCTGCACCTCTAATACGATAACTGTTCTGTGGTAATGGTAAACAAAAATGTGCTATTGTCCTACATCGGTGATTACTATCCTACATCCGGTTCATCCATTCCCTCAGTTTTATTACTAAGATATACTTAATCAAATTTACAGCTTAATAAATATTAATTCCTTCTGTGTGAGTTATCTTTTCATATCTCATCAGTCGCCTTTACTATCTGTAGTGGTGGAAGCGACATGCGGTGCTATCCTCACCTAATTGGTCAAACAGCTGTATCGTAATGAAAATCTTGAGCTATGATTGGTGAAGAACCTGTATCATGATGGAACTTGAACTATAATGAGCCTCATCTCATAAGTCTACTTCATCATTTACCCAAAAGCGACGGTACCGTAAATGTCTGTTCAGGTCACTAGCATGAAGACATGCAAATGCCATATGGACAGAAGTGCTGTAGGATTGTTGAAGTGAATGCTGCGGAGCACCATTTTGCAGTTTTCATGTGTAGACAATTGAAGGTCACAAAGCTTGCGAGCGACCATATCATCCCAGCTTCGGCCAGCATCAAACTGTCGAGTTGTGTCGAATTAATGCTTCAGAGAAGTATTTGGAGTTTCGCTATTCACCTCGCTTTTCAGAATTGCGTCTGCGACCTGCCGTCCGTGTGCCTTTTAAGCTTACGTTGGGTAAACCGTTAAAGATTAGGTGGGACACACACACAGAAGACAGGCAGACGCCCACACATTTGATCTCATAAGTCTGCTTCATCATTTACCCAAAAGCAACGGTACCGTAAATGTCTGTTCAGGTCAATAGCATGAAGTCATTTGAACAGCAAATGACACATGGAAAGAAGTGCTGTAGGATTGTTGAATGCGGAGCAGCGCGGGTCGTCTATTTATTATTATAAGAACGGGCCAAGGAAGGTGCGCAACGATCCTGAACCAATGGGGTTGGAAGTCCTCTCCTGCATGTGACTGTGGCGAAGAACAGCAGACTATGGATCACGTAGTCTTCGTATGTCCCCTCAGAGCATTCAGAGGAACATTGCAAGACTTACACAAGCTGTCACAAGAAGCCATTGACTGGATTCAACTGTTCAATTTTGGACTCTAAACTTGTGTTCAAGTGTATCTTAGCGTATATTATTGTATATATAATTGTAAATAATTGTTTTATCTATTCCTTCTACCATCATACGATAAATAAATAAATTATTATTATTATTAATATTATTATTATTATTATTTGTAGGCTAATATTCAATAATTTTTTAATTGATTATTACGCTGTTCCTACTGCTAAAATGGTGCAGCAGTAATAATGTTCACCCTGTGAGAGAGTTCAATTAGCATGAGGCGGTTAGGTCGCTCTTGTTCTGCACTCTCCAATTATGTTATGGAGATAAAATGATGTGCTATTTCTTTTTTTGTTCTGTGTGTGGTTGTATAATAACTATACAACATAATATGGTGAATGATGGCCCCGCGCAAGCAAGATAATACAGTAATTGTATAAAACACAGTAGCCCTCATTTGTTAATTCTCCAGCGGCAAGAGCAGATAACAATTCCATAAGCTGGTGCAGAGGATTAACGCAGCGAGCCAGATTTAAACGCCCATGCTAATTGGATATGCATAGCGTTCTACTCTTTCTTTGTCGCGAGTTTGTAGGCTATCTCCGAGCATTCATTCAGGATTACCAACCCCACCACCCCTCCCCTCTCCTCTAACTCACCCCCAATTCAACCCCCCTCCACCACCTCCATTCCACTCCAGACTCTAAACACACTGCACGACTCTTTTCTCTTTTTTTTATTTTATTAATATTATTATTATTTAATAACACTTATGTGGGAACAATTGTCTCGGCCATTGTTGTATGAAACGCGTGCACACTTAAATAGCGGACACACAATGGGCTACTCGTCACGCATGACTAAATCTAGAATAAAGAGTTCATTTTTATTAACAGAGTCAATTGACTTAACTCCACATTATGTTCTCCCTCCCCTCATATTATATTGTAGGGCACGCTATTCATGGAGAAGAGAAGAGTAGCAAGCGCTGTTTACCGAGTGTAGCCCATTCAATATGTGCAGTCTTCAACAACCACTGCAGCGTGAGTTGCGATCTCTTTACGAGCGTTTCAGCAACTAGTAAACGGATATATATAAATAGGTTTTATGTTCGACTCTGGCGAAATGTAAATAACTTACTCGTATTATATGTCAAAAAACTGTACTATAATGAGGCTCATTATAGTAGAAGTTTTCATTATGATACAGTTTCTCCCACCAATCAGAGCTCAAGAAACAGTTGTGTGACCAATTAGGTAAGTATAGCATCGCGCCTGCGCTGACTTCCACGGCCTCCTGTGGCTCGTGTCATAGTGGGGTATTCGAGGAGGCCATGGTATTCACTGCGTCCCATGCGATCTGTTCAGTACATAAAACTGGCGAGATCTCGACAGATATTTATGAATATTTATGTTCGAACATAAAATAGTTATAATTATCGTCGAACATAAACAGTCGTATGCAACTCGCCTATAATGGTAATTAAGACACTCGTATGAAAATTATGAAACTCCAAGCCTCACGTTCGTTTTTAAGTTCCCGACGGATCCGAGAATCGAACCCAGAGCCTCCTAAGTAATAACATGCCATGGGGCCAGCTTAATTCTTTTAATCTTATGATTATTTTGTGCCACGTACACACAACATGATAGCATCGGTGAGATTCAAATCCACAACCTTTTCTTTGGCATTAGGAATCCATAGCTTTAATTATAGAAAGATTTCCAGCCGGTCTACACAAATTGTGCCCAATTGCATTAGGCAGGAAAAGAAGTACTCGTATTTAAACACCTTAACCTGAAAGAAATATTACATGAGATATTTAGCACAAAATAACACACTTTTATGTAAAAAAGGGGGGATTCCTAATGCCAAAGAAAAGGTTGTGGATTTGAATCCCACCGATGCCATCATGTTGTGTGTACATGGCACAACATAATCAGGCATGTTATTACTTAGGAGGCTCTGGGTACTTAATTGGGTGAAATGTTTCGATCATCAAGCGATCATCATCAGATCCTGCTCGAAGAAATTAGAAATTGAAAGTTAAACATTAAAAATTAAAAATTAAAAGTTAAAAAATAAAAAATAAAAAATAAAAAATAAAAATTAAAAATTAAAAATTAAAAATTAAAAATTAAAAATTAAAAATTAAAAATTAAAAATTAAAAATTAAAAATTAAAAATTAAAAATTAAAAATTAAAAATTAAAAATTAAAAATTAAAAATTAAAAAAATAAAATTAAACATTAAAAATTAAAAATTAAAAATTAAAAATTAAAAGTTAAAAATTAAAAATTAAAAATTAAAAATTAAAAATTAAAAATTAAAAATTAAAAATTAACAAGATGTTCAGTAAAGAACATATAGCCTACTTTCTCCTAAATGCATGGGTATTGTTATATATCTTTGTCCTTTTCAAGGAGTATAATTGAATGTTGGTTGTAGTAGCTTGTTGAAATACAACGTGCTATAGGGATATTAAATATGAATATGAGGTGCCCTTTGCTAGTACTACCTCTGTACCAAATTTCATTCAATGCGGTTTCACCGTGTTCGAATTAATAGGAGGAATCAATTTTGACATAAAGATGGCCGCCATCCGCAAACTATTGGGCTGATGTTCTTGCAGTTTGGTCAGAATATGTTTCCCACATCAAGATATGGTGTTGTAAAATTTGGTAGAGACTAGATTATTAGGTGGGTCGTAATTACATTTTAGCTTTTAACATTTGGGTGGCCGCGTTTACGTTTCCGTCATGATAGCGGTGATATAAAACATGACACTGAGGTGCCCATTGCTAGTGCTACCTCTGTACCAAATTTCGTTCCATTCGGCTTCACCGTGTTTGAATTAATAGGGGGAATCGATTCTGACACAAAGATGGCCGCCATCCGCAAACTATTAGGCGAATGACCTATTAAATTGGTCAAAGGATGCTCCCTCCATAAAGGTATGTAGTTGCAAAATTTGGTAGAGATCGGATGGTTATGTTAGTCGTAATTTGATTTAAGCTTTAAACATTTGTTGGCCGCCATTACGTTTCTGTCAATATGGCTGCGATATTAATCATGACACTGAGATGCCCATTGCTAGTGCTATCTCTGTACAAAATTTCGTTCCATTCGGTTTCACCGTGTTTGAATTAATAGGGGGAATCGATTCTGACACAAAGATGGCCGCCATCCGCAAACTATTAGGCGAATGACCTATTAGATTGGTCAAAAGATGCTCCCTCCATAAAGGTATGTAGTTGCAAAATTTGGTAGAGATCGAATGATTAGGTTAATCGTAATTTGATTTAAGCTTTGAACATTCGTGTGGCCGCCATTACGTTTCAGTCAAAATGGCGGCGATATAAAACATGACACTGAGGTGCCCTTTGCTAGTGCTACCTCTGCACCAAATTTCGTTCCATTCGGTTCCACCGTGTTCGAATTAATAGGGGGAATCAATTTTGACATAAAGATGGCCGCCATCCGCAAACTATTAGGCGAATGACCTATTAGATTGGTCAAAGGATGCTCCCTCCATAAAGATATGTAGTTGCAAAATTTGGTAGAGATCGGATGATTAGGTTAATCGTAATTTGATTTAAGCTTTGAACATTCGTGTGGCCGCGATTACGTTTCAGTCAAGATGGCGGCGATATAAAACATGACACTGAGGTGCCCATTGCTAGTGCTATCTCTGTACAAAATTTCGTTCCATTCGGTTTCACCGTGTTTGAATTAATAGGGGGAATCGATTCTGACACAAAGATGGCCGCCATCCGCAAACTATTAGGCGAATGACCTATTAGATTGGTCAAAAGATGCTCCCTCCATAAAGGTATGTAGTTGCAAAATTTGGTAGAGATCGGATGATTAGGTTAATCGTAATTTGATTTAAGCTTTGAACATTCGTGTGGCCGCCATTACGTTTCAGTCAAGATAGCGGCGATATAAAACATGACACTGAGGTGCCCTTTGCTAGTGCTACCTCTGCACCAAATTTCGTTCCATTCGGTTCCACCGTGTTCGAATTAATACGGGGAATCGATTCTGACACAAAGATGGCCGCCATCCGCAAACTATTAGGCGAATGACCCATAAGATTGGTCAAAGGATGCCCCCTCCATAAAGGTATGTTGTTGCAAAGTTTGGTAGAGATCGGATGGTTATGTTAGTCGTAATTTAACATAAGCTTTGAACATTTGTGTGGCCGCCATTACGTTTCTGTCAATATGGCGGCGATATAAAACATGACACTGAGATGCCCTTTGCTAGTGCTACCTCTGTACCAAATTTCATTCCATTCGGTTTCACCGTGTTTGAATTAATAGGCGGAATTGATTTTCACACAAGGATGGCCGCCATCCGCAAACTATTAGGCTAATGACCTATTCATTTGGTCAAAGGATGCTTCCTCTATAAGGGTATGTTGTTGCAAAATTTGGTAGAGATTGGATGATTAGGTTAATCGTAATTTGATTTAAGCTATGAACATTTGTGTGGCCGCCATTACGTTTCCGTCAAGATGGCGGCGATATAAAACATGACACTGAGGTGCCTTTTGCTGGTACTACCTCTGTACCAAATTTCGTTCCATTCGGTTGTACCGTGTTTGAATTAATAGGGGGAATCGATTCTGACACAAAGATGGCCGCCATCCGCAAACTATTAGGCGAATGACCTATTAGATTGGTCAAAGGATGCTCCCTCCATAAAGATATGTAGTTGAAAAATTTGGTAGAGATCGGATCATTAGGTTAATCGTAATTTGATTTAAGCTTTGAACATTCGTGTGGCCGCGATTACGTTTCAGTCAAGATGGCGGCGATATAAAACATGACACTGAGGTGCCCTTTCCTAGTGCTACCTCTGTACCAAATTTCGTTCCATTCGGTTCCACCGTGTTCGAATTAATAGGGGGAATCAATTTTGACATAAAGATAGCCGCCATCCGCAAACTATTAGGCTAATAACCTATTAGATTGGTGAAAGGAGCCCTCCATAAACGTATGTTGTTGCAAAGGTTGGTAGAGATCGGATGGTTATGTTAGTCGTAATTTTACTTAAGCTTTGAACATTTGTGTGGCCGCCATTACGTTTCTGTCAATATGGCGGCGATATAAAACATGACACTGAGATGCCCTTTGCTAGTGCTACCTCTGTACCAAATTTCGTTCCATTCGGTTTCACCGTGTTTGAATTAATAGGGGGAATTTATTTTCACACAAAGATGGCCGCCATCCGCAAACTATTAGGCTAATGACCTATTCATTTGGTCAAAGGATGCTTCCTCTATAAGGGTATGTTGTTGCAAAATTTGGTAGAGATCGGATGATTAGGTTAATCGTAATTTGATTTAAGCTTTGAACATTTGTGTGGCCGCCATTACGTTTCCGTCAAGATGGCGGCGATATAAAACATGACACTGAGGTGCCTTTTGTTAGTACTACCTCTGTACCAAATTTCGTTCCATTCGGTTGCACCGTGTTCGAATTAATAGGGGGAATCGATTTTCACACAAAGATGGCCGCCATCCGCAAACTATTATGTTGATGACCTATTAGTTTGGTCAAAGGTATGTTGTTGCAAAATTTGGTAGAGATCGGATGATTAGGTTAGTCGTAATTTGATTTAAGCTTTGAACATTTGTGTGGCCGCCATTACGTTTCCGTCAAGATGGCGGCGATATAAAACATGACACTGAGGTGCCTTTTGTTAGTACTACCTCTGTACCAAATTTTGTTCCATTCGGTTGCACCGTGTTCGAATTAATAGGGGGATTCAATATTCACACAAAGATGGCCGCCACCCGCAAACTATTACGCTGGTGACCTATTGGTTTGGTCAAAGGATGCTCCCCCCATAAGGGTATGTTGTTGCAAAATTTGGTAGAGATCGGATGATTAGGTTAGTCGTAATTTGATTTAAGCTTTGAACATTTGTGTGGCCGCCATTACGTTTCCGTCAAGATGGCGGCGATATAAAACATGACACTGAGGTGTCCTTTGCTAGTGCTACTTTTGTACCAAGTTTCGTTCAATTCGCATTCACCGTGCTCGAATTGATAGGGGGGGGACAGACATTCAGAGTACACACACTCACACACAGACACACACACACAGACTCACACACACACACACACACACACACACAGACAGACACACTTTTTTCGCCCTGTGTTGATCTCATAAGTCTACTTTCATTTTTTGCAAAAATCGAAAGTAGGCTAAAAATTAAAAATAATCAGCAATAGATAAGGTACGATGTGTATGTACGAGGGTGGATCGAAAAGTTTTACACCTATTTCTTTAGCCAAAAGATTACATACAGGTTATTACACATATACGCACTGTTCCACGCACCTTACAATATTTTTTTCCACATAGTCTCCACATTTGTTCAGACATCTTTCCCATCGCAACATTAAATTTGAGATGCCCCTGTGGTAGAATTTAGCGGACTGACTGTGGAACCACCGTCGGACTGCTGTCTTGGCGTCATCGTTGCATGTGAATCGTTGTCCTGCCAGGAACGTATTCAAGTGGATCATGGCAATGCGAGACCACATGTGGCAACCAGAACCGCCAACAAGCTCGGATCATTTCACTGGGAGAGTCTGGACCATCCACCAACAGTCCGATCATGCGAAACAGAACATCAATAGAATTAGACACCTTCGTCAATAAAACGCTACTGCCTAAAGATAGATAGAAAGAAAGAAAGAAAGAAAGAAAGAAAGAAAGAAAGAAAGAAAGATTCAAAACATTGATGTCACAACTCCCATAATAAAATCCACAGTTCCTGTAGGCAAGCAACTCAATGTTGAAGGCATCCTTTAATGTCATAGACCAGACTTTCCATGAACACTTTTCCTTTCTTGGTGCATTTGTAATTAATTTTCGTTGTTTTCTTCACTTTTCCAAATGTAAATGACACACTAAACGTTTCTTACGAGGTGTCGGCATGATGACACGTGGTAGACTTCACCGGAAACTCAACCATATCCCGTCGATTAGATTAGCAGTTTGCCTTTTCTACCACTACGAGCGATAGTGTGAGTCAATGCAGAGTTTTACTTAAGCCCTCATAACTACTTTCGGTGTGAATATATTTTCAAAAAATCATAAAACTCCTTAGGCTATTGGACCAAGGAACACATTAAAGTAAGAATGATGTAAATAAGTTAATTTGGCTACGATTTGAATCACAAAGAAAACGAGTAAAGAAACAAACGATTATAGGCTGTTTTTCAGGAACTGCTTTTAGGCCGGAAGTGATTTTCGATTTTTTTTTATTAGGATAGTGTTCTCCAAACTCACAATTTGAAATCTTTCCGAGCCGTTTAGCCCTACAATGTTTGTCAAAATTGAGGAAATTGCATGATTTTACGTTTTTACTAAGACTGGGAGCCCTACTTTCACTACCTGGCTGCGTGGCTCAGCGGTAACGTTCCCGCTTGCTAGGCCCAAGGTATCAGGTTCGTATCCTGACGCAGTCAGCTGGCATTTGAGGGTGCGCAAATGCGGGGGAGCCATGTCAGTAGACTTACTGGCACGTTAAAGATCCCCTTCGGGGCCAAATTCCGGCACCCCGGTGTCTCTAAAAGCCAGAGTAGTCAAAAGGGACGTAAAACCAATAACATTATTATTATTATTACCTACTTTCTCTGCTAAGAAATATTTTCAACTTTAAAGCTCTCATTTAACGAATTTTGTGAAATCAAATAAGGAAATGTGTTAACACATAAAGAAATGCAATATCTAAGAAAATCGTTATATGTCTAATTACAAAATTGAAGCTGAATGTTGAAGCCAAGCAAGCATCGAGGTGCAGTCGACACGACAGGTATACATTCCCCTAACAGGTGCTAGGGGTGGCGGGAGGGGGGGGCTCGTTGGGTATTCACGGGGCCGACAAGCGCCTTTTCTCCGGCGACTGAATAGCGTTGAATAGCGCCACGACGCCGTGAATGCTGCCAAATAGAGCGTCCATTGTGCAGCGACTGTGGAGCTATCTCTGTGTGGCAGGCAAAGGTGAGGACAGAAAATGCTGCCAGTGTTTGGAAACAAAGCCTCCGAAACCCTTTAGTGATACGCTTGCTGGCTGTATGCACGACACCTGAATTACCAGCACAAGCAGGTCTACAAAAACAAACTAAAACAAATACTTTACTTTACAAACGCTCATTATTTATGCATAGAAACGAGTGCATTCAAATATTTACGCTAATTGAAGCGTAGGGAAAAGTTGTATAATCAGCAACATTACACAATACTGACAAGGGAACTATCAGGTAAGATAGGTCGCAACCTATCTTGAAACTTTGTGGACGCAATCGTTGTACTATAAGAGAACAACGTGCGGAAAATCAGCCGCCAGATTGCACTGCAAGAATCCGAAATCGTACCTGAGTTCCTGGTACGCAGGCATGACGGCTGGAGGAGCTGGACATCCCTGCGGCACTCAGAGTAGTCACGTGGCGGGGCGTATAATGCTGACTGGAGCGTGCGGCAGCTTCCCATCGACCTTGAGCGCTTGTGCCGTCAGGGACTGTCCCTTCCAACATGTACGCTGCTCGCTACATCCCTTTGATTTGTATGAGATATTCGCCACATAATTTCAGAGCCTTGCAGTTCAATCTGGCGACTGCTTTTCCGCACCTTGTCCTCTTATAGTACAACGATTGCGTCCACAAAGTTTCAAGATAGGTTTCGACCTGTCTTACCTGATACTTTCCTTGTTAGCAGAGGTGGTTTCAAGTCCCACCGTAGCCATCTTAGAAGCCCCTATATTATCGTGTTGTAAGCCACTTTTCAGTGTTGCCTTAGTAATCGATATTTAATGTTTTTCAGTCGGTCGACACGATTGTACCAATTGTAATGGGTGGTTCCCTAATCCAGAAAGAAATTTACATGAGATTAATACAGTTGGATGACCAGTTTCGATCGTCAAGCGATCATCATAAGATCCTTTACACTTTAATAGCATAAGTGTAAAGGATCTGGTGATGATCGTTTGACGATCAAAACTTCAATAGCCTAGGTATAAATGATCTGATGATGATCGCTTAACGATCGAAACTGTAATAACCTAAGTGTAAAGGATCTGATGATGATCGCTTGATGATCGAAACTTTAATAGCCTAAGTGTAAAGGATCTGATGATGATCGCTTGACAATCGAAACTTCAATAGCCTAAGTGTAAAGGATCTGATGATGATCGCTTGACGATCGAAACTGTAATAGCCTAAGTGTAAAGGATCTGATGATGATCGCTTGACAATCGAAACTGTAATAGCCCAAGTGTAAAGGATCTGATGATGATCGTTTGATGATCGAAACTGTAATAGCCTAAGTGTAAAGGATCTGATGACGATCGCTTGACGATCGCAACTTCAATAGCCTAAGTGTAAAGGATCTGATGATGATCGCTTGACGATCGAAACTGTAATAGCCTAAGTGTAAAGGATCTGATGATGATCGATTGATGATCGAAACTGTAATAGCCTAAGTGTAAAGGATCTGATGACGATCGCTTGACGATCGCAACTTCAATAGCCTAAGTGTAAAGGATCTGATGATGATCGCTTGACGATCGAAACTTTAATAGCCTAAGTGTAAAGGATCTGATGATGATCGCTTGACGATCGAAACTTCAATAGCCTAAGTGTAAAGAATCTGATGTTGATAGCTTGACGATCGAAACTTTAATAGCTTAAGTGTAAATGATATGATGATGATCACTTGACGATCGAAACTGTTATAGCCTAAGTGTAAAAGATCTGACGATGATCACTTTACGATCGAAACTGGTCATTCAAATGTATTTATTAATCTCATGTAATTTTCTTTTCAGGATTGGGTACGATTGTGTTGACCGATGGAAAAACATTATATTTCGATAAGCCCCTAAATGGAACACCAGCATCAGCGTGCGTTAAGACGCCAAACACTGTAAGCTTGAGACAACCCAGTGGTGAAGTGGCTAGTATTCTTTGCTGTCAATCCTGAGATCCGGGTTTGATTCGTGGCACTGCAAAAAAAAAAAAAATAGTCTGAAGGTTGGAATGGGATATACTTAACCTCATGAGGCAGAACTGAGAAGAGTTATTGTTGTTCATTCATTTAGGGGCTTTGCGACATCATGGTCATTTAGCGCCGTGTGTGTAAAATTTGTCTGATAACCTGTGTTAATGTGGTGTCTGTAGTAATGTGTGTATTTGTAATCCAGGTGAGGATTGGGAAGGAGAAGGTCGTGGACTTAAGTTAGGAACCATCACGGCATTTGCCTGGAGTAGAAGTGGGGAAACAACGGAAAATCACTTTCCAGGATGGCTGAGATGGGAATCGAACACACCTCTTCTCGGTTTTGCCTTACGAGGCTGTGTGGACCTCGTTCAAGCTCTGAAATCAGAATTAAATTTCTTGTCAGAGCTGGGAATCGAACCCGGGCCTCAGCGGAACTGAGAAGAGGTAGACTCAATTACCAACTCAGTCGTCCTAAGAGTGGTTTTCCATGGTTTCCTACATTTATTTCAGGTAAATTATTGCATGGTAACTAATTTAAGGCCTTACCCCAATTACAAATATACGCACTAATACAGCTATCATAATGACACAGGTTATCAGACAGATTTTTCACATACACCCAAGTACATGGGGTTAAGACCACGATATCGCGAGATCCTAAATCAGCCCAGGACATTTCAGTGAGGCGTAACGTTTGTGTAGGAAGAGTATAAGGAATGTATTGCAGTGTCACGTTAATCATTGACGAGTCTGGCTGCGTGGCTCAGGGGTAACGTTCTCGCTTGCTGAGCCCAAGGTTGCAGGTTCGAAACCTGGCGCAGTCAGCTGGCATTTGAGGGTGCGCAAATGCGAGTGAGCCGTGTCAGTACATTTACTGGCACGTTAAAGATCCCCTTCGGGGCAAAATTCCGGCACCCCGGCGTCTCTAAAAGCCAGTGTAGTTAAAAGGGACGTAAAACCAATAACATTATTATTATTATTATTAATCATTGACGCAAGGTAAGGGTGTTTATCTGTAGAGCGTGTTGCGTGTTCGGAACTACAAAAGCTATGCTGGATAGCTTCCCTCCCTCTCTATTTCCCCTCCAATGCACACAGTGTCTACCTGCCAGGGAACTGAGCAAGAGAGCAGCTTGGTATAGTGCTCATGTGATTAACAGAAACAACAACGGTACGCTAGAGTAACCAAACGTCCTTATTCTTTGGGTCGCTGCAGTCTCAGTTCAGAAATTCCATCAGCTTAGCCGAGTGTGTAAAATCAAGCTCAATTACTGCAATTGGGGGCTGAAAGTTCAGATATCCGGAGGTTCGAATCTTGTTCCGAGGCACATACTCTAATCCTTGACCCTAATAAACACACCACTAGAGTCATCATCACAAAAACACAACACCCTATACAGTACACGGGCCTGATGATCAATTATCCCATTTTATGGAAATTGATACAACAGATTCCAAGCATTACCTGTGTTATTGTGGTGTCTGTAGTAGTGTGTGGTTTTGTAATTCCGGCGAGAAGGTTGCCGTGACGTTAAGTTAGAAACCATCCCGGTATTTGCCTGGAGTAGAAAATGGAAACCACGGAAATCCACTTCCCCGTGGGAATCAAGCCCATCTCTTCTCAGTTGGGCCTCACGAGGCTGGGTGTGCCCCGTTTCAGCCTTCAGACCATAGCTAAATCTCTTGACAGAGCCAGGAATCGAACCTGGACCTACAGGGTGACAGCCAAGAATGCTAGCCGCTACATCACGAGATGGTTCGTGTTTGTCAAAGAGAGAGCTATTGAAAAACGAGTACACCGATCATTGAAATGAATATACCGTACATGAGCTAAAAAAAAACAATAAAACCTGTCTTAACAATACTGTACATATTTGAATCCTAGCCGAAAAACACTTTAGCATGAGAGAATACCTTTAAATTGTTCTTCAAAATAATTATATTGAAGGATCGAGGAATACTAGGGTTTGCTTCTGGAGGGAGATGAGCTGTGGCATTGGAGATGGGTTGGGGGGAGGGGGACGGGGGGCTCGGATATAATTAGACATAATCAATGAAGGCAATTAATGTACTGTCCCGAAGTTTCAAAAACCTCCTATCTCCAGTATATTGTTTTCGTTCTTGATATCATTAACATTTGATACGTTGTATCTACACTTATCAATATGAAATGCTCGACAGTTAATAATTTTCTTGATATAAAATTATAAAGTCCATTCTTTTCGCGAAATCATCTGGCCCTTTCTATTCCACGACATTAAAAAATTATTAATAAACTACAGTTTACTACTAAAGCTTAACTTACAATACAGTAGCATTAAAACAACACAATATTACTCACTTCCCATCTTGCCACGGTGGGTGAGTGGTTAACGTGTCAGACTACCAACCCCAAGCTTTCAGGTTGGCTCCTGGCCGTGGTAAGTGATTTTTGAAAGGCGGCAAAAATTACGACAAGCATGTCAAACGATGTTGGCATGTCAAAGAACCCATTTGAATTCAGTAGACCGTGTTCATGGCAAAATTAATCTCGGGAGTTTACGCCAACACAAAGTTCCTCTATAGTGTTCAAGGAGCTTAAATATCTAACCTCCTTGACTTTCACAGTGCTTCAAGGAACACCGAAATTCGACATGCAAGCTACCGTCTGGGTAGCACTCGGATACTAACGGAATGGCAATTTACAAGTGGTGAGGAAAGTTAGTGCCACAGGTACTGCCCCCTCTTTGGCAGCAGACCAGTTTGCTCATGGAGTAAGTGTTTGTTAAGTTCAAGTAACGTTAACAATGTTACACGAGTGAAAATGGATGCTTTCAAATTAGTAAATATTATACCGGGTGAATCAGCTGCCTCTAATAGCCTAATATTGTTGTATGCAGCCCAACTAACAAGTGTTGTCGGTTAGGCCGATATTTCTCTGCTTACATACCGTATGGTACTAATGCTGCAAGCATATCTCGCAAACGATAATGAACACTATTATTATTCCCTCGTATTAGTCTGTAGTCACATCGAGGGAAAATTAATAGTGTTCAGTATCGTTTGCAGGATAGCCTATGCTTGCAGTGCATTAGTACCATACGGGATGCAAGCAGGTGAATATGGACCTTCGTCATAAGAACGCTATTTGGGCTGCATAAAACAACATTATTAGGGGCAGGTGATTCACCTGGTTCAGTATATGAGTTGCAGCTGAATGGGCATAGCAGGGTATTTTTAATTGAACGCCAGTGGGCTACCAACAAGTTAAATTTCAAGTAGTTACAAATTTGGCTACCATATACTACTGTCACTAACACTTAGCGGCGAATGTTGGAATTTGATACAGAGTTTCTCACTAGCCAAACATAACCTACTAATTTTGCTAGTCACTACCAATAGCAGTGGTAGGTTCTTTTGCATGCCATAAATCTATGTCATGGTCCCACCGGCTTCCCCTCCGAAGGAAGGCATACTCTTAAAAAGCCGACGATTTCAGCTGGGTTTGAACCCGCGATCTTGGGCATATCAGTTCAGCATGCAGCCTACGACGCCACATAATACAATTTGTCATTTATCCGAAGATTGGTTCTATACTCAAAATTAAAAACTTCAACACATTCGTAGTTTTATTATTTGACTCTCGTGGGGAGAGGAGGGGGACGGTTGTATGGATCCCCCTGATCACACCCCGCAGTTACGCCACTGCCTTCACACCCTCATCTTTATGACAGGTTCAAGCGATACAATAACATACAACTAAACTGTGTAGGCCTACTTATTTGCCCTCAACACTTCCGATAATTTCAGGAGGAGGGAGAACGCGGTTACATTCTCGGACTTGGTATAGGTAGTGCTTGATTGACCGGCATCCACATAATTTAAAAGGTTCTGCCTCGTACATAGTTATACTTGGTTAGAATCATAACTTCGACTTTCAAATAGTTTTCCCACATAGGACCCGCGACTAAAACATTTTCTGTCAAAAATCACGAGGTATCAGGAAGGTCATCCGTCCTTAAATACTGTATACTGTGCCCTTGCAGCAAGAAATATGCAAATCACAGTATGCCAGCACTGCTCAATTCGGGATTATTCGGGGCTGCGGTAAGTTCTCCCACTCTGGGACTTACATATTTTGGATTAAATAGAGGATACACTTGCAAAAATAACAACAAAATCAACTCCTATTTTAACACATTTAATTAATCAAAAATTATGGCGCTACAAACAAATAAACACATAAACTACTGACCAATATCATTCTACTTGTCCAAAGTGAACAAGGAATAGCATAAAAATAAAACAAATATTAGATTAAAACACATGGTTTTCTTTAAAACCAACAATTCACGATTATTTTCACTTCCATAAAGTACTTATCTTAAAGTTCCAAATAACTACGAGCTTCTTTGGCTCGATACTTTCCCATAATAATGGTGTCATATTTTTGTACACCTCAAGAATTATTTTTATCTTTCCTTATCATCAAAACAAATATATAATTACGTTTAAACTTACATGTTAATTATTCACTTCAATATTTGGGCATATCACATGTTCTCCATATTTACTATCTCTCTCAAGTTTTGCAAATTCACTACGGTGATCGGGAAAACTATTTGTGTACTCCAGAGTTATAAAGATTACTTGACAAAGTCAAAAACTATGATCACTCCCGAAACCTAGTTATCTTCACAAAACTTGTGGATTCCTATTTTCCATCCAATATTACAATAGGGATTTTATTTAACTCATTTGTCTTATAAGACCATTATCACATAAGAAAACTACGATCTGAATTGGCAAGCGATAATATCAATCTACAAGGACCTCGGTTCAACGCCCGGGTCATTAACAACTTTAAACACTCACGGTGTATTTAACACATCTTACAAGACGGTTTTTACCCACCCTCGCTCGATGAGGGTCAGGCCATTATACTCGGGCGTGATTTATGACAAGGAAAGCGACTCTCTGCCTAACCTACGGTGGCAGCTCTCTTCAATGCTTTAAAACAAACCTTCACCTTATTCTCAGTTCTGTGGAGAGACCTGGCTTTTACTTCACTTATCTCCATTCAACAATATTCTTTGGCTCATAAACCACATTCGTAACCTTGGCATTTATTAATTATGAGAGGGTCCTCATTGATTGGGAAGATTAATACACATTCTACGACGAATAATTAGGGGCTTTAACAACAAAAGGATTCTAGGTTCGAATCTCTTAACATGCCTCGGGAACATTTCCACATCAGAGGACTTATACAAAACGCGATTTAGGGTCAAGCCGTAGCTTACAGGACCTACGCTCAATAATACCATACATTAGCTCCCTTTTAAATAATGGCCTCGTGATCCACGTCACAATTTAGAAGACTTACAACATATCTCAATTCACTGCAATCAACTACCCTCCATAAGTAACTTACCAAGTACTTTAACTTTTACGCGTTCCTAGCGTGACTTTTTATTTAATTGCGTTCCATTACGCTACACATTACTTTACGGCCGAATGTCTTCCAAAGAACTGATAAATTTCATAGTAACAATTGATACATATCTTAATTCTTATATTAATCTTTTCCGTTGACAATAAATCGCTCCCTTTTTAAGAACATGCATTCACATCATGTCTTATACATTTGTTAAGGCTTCAACGCTCTATATTTTTATATCATTCAATTTAATCTTTATTTAGATTTCTTTACCTTGTTATTCACATCATGTTTTCATTCCTTACAAAAGCTCAAAAGCTATTTCTTTCATATAATTCAAATTTACCTTTATGTAAATATCTTTGTTATAATTATTATTATCACGCTTGCTTTTATAACATTCATTAAATACTGACATTTTATTCCATGCATTTCCTCTACAGGATTTATTATTTCACATACTTATTTATTATTTCTTAAAACTTTATTTTCGTTCAGATCGCGTTCTTATTTAGTTATTATTCATTTAAAGAAACATCCCTTCTACTCAAAACTCCGGTGGAATTGTACACAAAATTTTTCCCGACACCAAAACATAATGAAAATCTTTACTTACATGTTTAAGGTCGCTTTCTGACCTTTATTCTCGTTTGATGTGACATTTTGGCCCACCTTCTTGACCTACTCCATATTGTACAATCTCATCTTATGTACAGAAATGTCTTGACACATATTCACTATATTTAACACTGACAACATTTTTTTTATACACTGGTGTATCCGTTTTGAACACACATTAAAACACTAAAAAATATTACTCTGGTACATATTATAACACATATCACTGTGCATAAAAACGCTTTCACTCTACCTAAAACACTTAAAATGATACTCTTATTTCTTTTCTTACAATATTTACACTTCACTCCTATCACACGGGCGTATCTCAACGATTTTTTACAATTTCTGTCGGCTGTTGATGATCCCTGATGTGAATCCTATCGACCTGCATTGGACGTGTGATTTTACTCGTTCAAAGTTGCTCTCTCCTACAATGGAAACTACTGGTTTCAGTCTCTCAAAACCGCTTCTATTGCCTATTACTCGGCTTTACTTTATCTGCTTTAACTAGGCGATAAATGTATTTTCTTTGCCGTCACCTCTATTTATATATGGTGGTCTATCGTACCCTATAGTTTCTATATCTTGGCCTCCCTTCGAGGACCGTATACTGTCTATCGTACCCTATAGTTTCTATAACTTGGCCTCCCTTCGAGGACCGTATACTGTCTATCGTATATTTTTGACGTTTTCTCACTAGAGTACGTTTTCCCTCTGGTTTCGAAACTATGTTCCTAAGTTCCTTTCGCTTGAACTTCTATCTTTCGCGATCGTAATTACTGTAAGGTTCCTTTACAGGACTTAATGTCTTTAACAATGTCTTTGCTAAACGTAACGCCGTTTATTTGTTGGAGTTCTTATAACTTCGTAACTGTATCGAACAGTGTTCTTCTGGAACTCGAAGTTCCCTACTGATCGCTGTATCTTACTTTGGCGATATTGCTTTAAAGTCCGTATATTTAATGTTCTTTATAATTTAGGACTCTTCAAAGTCCCGAACTGCTAACCCTCAGCGTAGCGTACTTATATCGTAACTGGTCTACACTCGGTGAACTTGTAGCATAGCCTCCCACAGGCTCTGGATCGATGTCTGATACAGCTTAACGTCCCCCTCACGGGCTCTTGAATACTGCGTATACGATGTGGTGCAGCACTTCCGCTCACGGAATGCTCGTAGACTGATGATTATGATGCTCCAGCGTAACGCCCCCCTGGACGGACTAATACTGCATGTACTGATACAGCGTGACGTTCCCCTCACGGGCTCTCGTAGACTGCATGCACTGATGCAGAGTAACACCCCCTCACGGGCTGTCAGAATAACTGCATGATTGGCTTGGTGAGGCCAGGAGTTTTATACCTTTCAGCCAAAAAAAGATAAAACTCTAGTCCTTTTCGTGACCAACTTTTGAACTAATTGTCGTACAATTATAAAAATTATATATCCAGAAAGCTCGTCTTCCAAACGTAAAATAATCTTCCTGTGCATGGAAATCGATCGTGCATTTCCGAGATATTAATTAATTTCTCGTCCTCAACTGTGTGGGTGGTGCTGTTCTTTTTTTATTCTCCCACTCCTTGGGTCTCGGTGAACCCCCAATGACGTCTACTTGCGTTTGCAGTTTTTTCCTGTGCAATTTTTACAAGGTTTATCTTTACACAAAAATCTCTAATCCAAAATGATTCACCGTACTGTATCTGTTTACTTATTTTTATACTCGTAAACGGGTTAAATTTAATTATTCCTGTTCTGACTCAGCAGCGAGGTTGCCATATTCCTGCAACGTAAGAGCAATTTCCGAGTCCAGCTTCTTCGTCTTACAGTCAAAACTTTCCACTCGTTCTAATAATATCCATGACTGGCTCCTTATAAATGTCAAGAGGCATGAGCTCATCTAAGGAACACCTGGCCCTAGCACGTGCACAATGTTAGGCTGTAATCCTGGCTTGAAATCTCTCTCCGTTCCCTTAGAAACTGTATGATTCTTTCATTCCTTTCTCAAAGTACATGGATTCGACTCTCTTTGAGGCCATGGTACATGGGTTCATCTCAACCCTCCTTAGGTTAATGAATTTTCGAAAAATTTTGAGGAAATTTATTTCAATTATTTATAAACATCTTATTTTTCCTTTAATAGTCGAAGCCATTATAACGTTCTCCGTCCTTTTTGTTTCTTTATTCCTAAAAAATCCCACGATAATTTGATTTCTTTCATCTTTTTAAGTCATATCCGGTAATTGTGTCGGTTGGGTACGCTCTGTCCCTACCCTTTCTTTCTCCTTTTTATTTGTCTGGATATCAGGTTTCCAGAACCTCATTCTTCTTTACGGGTGTGGTCTATCCCTACCCGTTCCCTTATTTCATCATTCTCCTTCCTTAAATTGAAATTTTCTTCTTCAATAAAATCAATTATTTCTTTAAAGTTCCCTTCCTCTCTGGTTTATATTTGTATGGGTCTTTCTTAAAGGTCCCATTCATTCATTCATTCCCCTAGTGGACGTCTACACTTCAGGGTCATAAATTTCTTGTCACGTTCGGGTGTTTTGTTAGTCTTTCTCTAGCCTGGTGTGCACCCTCCAGGCTTGCGTCAAACAGTTTGTTTCTTTTCTTCTTTTATAAGACGGACATCCTGCCGGTCTGTTTCTCTTTCCACATTACATATTGTCAACTTAATGACCTTCTTTAAATTACCTTGCTGGTGCAACTGGCTTTACCCGTAACATCATCATTATTATTGTCAGACTCCTCAAGTCTGTAAAATTTCATTTTAATTCTTATGAGCTCGGTCTAACCTCACCTGACTCTTTTCGGTTTTCTACCACCTTCCTCATCTCTTTTTGCGATGGTATTTCAAACAAAATTAATTTTATTCTTCTTATTATTTAATGGTTGCATAGGGCTTTACCCGTTGGTTCCAATGGAATAATTCTTTTCTTCTCGTCTCGCATCGAGATGGCATTTCGAAAGAGTATTTCTTTTTTCGACTCTTCCAATTCTTTAGATCCTTCAGATCTCCATTCTGTCTCTTCCTTTTATCACTCCCTTTCTTTTTACTAAGTTTCCAACTGAAATATGCCTGGGCATCCTCTTTCTCTAAGTCCTCGTACTTTGTATCTCCTCCTTTCTTACATTCCATGGGGTATCTATTTCCTGGTAAACCGACTACCAATGGCGGTTTTCCTCTTTCCTGATTTTCTTCAAAAGCATCTCCTTCCTTCTTTTCATTATCTCCAACAATCTCATCTTTTCCTTTGAGGTCTTCTTGGCTCGTGTTTGGACCTCTTTCCATTTCTCTTTTCTTTTGTTGCCAGTCCTGATATTTAATCATTAATTCAAGGATCTGTGCTTTCAACTTTGGTCCTTCTTCTTCTTCTTCTTTTAAAGCCCTTTTATCTTCCTGATCTTCCTGAATCTCTTCGGGTTTTTCCTTTTCAATTTCCATGAACTCTTGAACCTCAGTTTCTATCGGTGTTATGACGATAGTTTCTATTATAGTTTCCTTTACTTTTTCCATTTCTTCAGGAATTATTATTTCCATCTCTTCAACTTTCATCTCTGTTATTATCTCTTGTTCTGAGATTATTTCTTGATCTTCCTGCTCATCCTTTTCATCAAAATGATTCTCTTCACTTCGCAGCTCGTTTTCATTTTGGCTGTCCTCCTGGTCTGGACTTACTATTTCCTCTTGAGTCTCCATATCTTCTTCAGGAAGGATCTCAAGGTTGTTCTCAGTCTCCACTGGAGTTATTACGATTTCTTCTTCTTGTTTTTCTTCTCTAATATCAATTTTGGGCTCCTCTGGCGCCGTGACTTCTTTTTCTTCTTCAATTTCGGCTTGTTTTTCATCTTGGGTAACTATTTCATTTGCCTGACGGTTCTGCTCCAACATGTATTCCTCATATCTCTTCTGAGCAGCCTCCAATATTTCTTTGTATTCCCGAATCTTGATTTCTCTCAATTCATCTAACTCCTGAATAGTTATTATATCTTTGTCATCCAATACTTCGCATACATGATTCATCATTTTCCGGTACTTATTTCTCACTTGATCCATTTGTTCTTGGACGCCCTTCCTTTTATCTACTTCTTCGTATTTAAACGACGATTGAATATTCTTCCATTTATACCATATTTCCTCCAGTTTTCCATGTGTTTCCTGTATTTCTTCTATATCCTTTTTCTGCTCTGTCCAGGAACTTAATTCAATCAATCCCTCCTGATCCAATCTTCCTACGAATTTCCGTCTTAGTGTGTTCATCTCTACTGCAACATGAATATATAATTTCTCTACTTCTTGTTTAGATACCTTGCCCAATTTTCCCCTTAACTCTCTAAGGATTTTAACTACACTATCCCTTTTTCGTAGAATATTCTCTAATTGCTCATCAATTTCTTCGAATTCTTTAGGCCCTAGTCCTAAATGCATCTTCCCAAATTTCTCTATCGATTCATCATATTTCTGACGTACCTCTTCAATCATTCCTGCGTACATCTCTATATTCCTTAACGACGCCAATTCTATATTCTCCTGAGGTGGAATATTAAGACTATCATTCTTTTCGCTTTTGCTTTCCGAGCCTACTTGAACCTGCATTTCTACGAGAGACTTGGAATTACCTTTACTATTATCATCCTCGGTATTAATTTCATTCTCCCTTGGACTCGGTTTACATTTTTCTTTTTCCTTTTGACGCTCTAAAGGCTCATTTGTTACCCTGTTGTCTGCAGACATGTTACCTTCTCTTCGTGTAACTATGTCTCCAGGTGCACGCATGCTTTCTACAGAAACCTTTACAATTTCCTTATTTGGGTACTCTTTATCATCTATTTGGAGGTTCTCTTGACTATCTCTAGCTTTACTTTCTGCCTTCTTGGCCTCCCAAACTTCATTATTTATCTTTATCATTTCCTCCATCTCTTTATTAAAATGCTCCCTCAGGCACTTCTTAACATCTGTAATTTTACCTTTATCTTTACTCTTTACCCTTACATTCTCTGAGAGCCTCCGCCTCTCTTCACTTAATGACATCATATTAGAATATAGTGGGCTACTAATGCCACATCGCTAGAACATGCTTGAGAGATAGTAATCTGAACCATTGTGTCCCAATTTCTTTAAAAATTTACTTTGGTACGGGTGTTTACTACACCGTACCCTTTTGATACTCTTCTTCAAACTCAAAGACCTTTATGGAAGTATTTAAAATTCAAAATTTCGAAAAACCATTTTTTTTCTTCAAAAAAAATGAAAATTTTGATTTTTCGAGAAAACTCGGGTTTTCCCTAGGAAAACTCAGCCCTGCGTACTGGGCGCCATGAAAGGTCTGATAGGGGGGTTGTTTACATCCAGGGCTGCTCGGTGTGAGTTTCTAGGGACCCATGCGGTCATTTAACATTATACGTTGTAGCTACTCCTATCATTACTTTACTTTTACATGAATCGACCGTCTTTAGTGTTCCTCTAATTATTAGTCCAAGCACAGTACTTCTATTCACCCCCCTGTGCCCTTGCAGCAAGAAATATGCAAATCACAGTATGCCAGCATTGCTCAATTCGGGATTTTTCGGGGCTGCAGTAAGTTCTCCCACTCTGGGACTTACATATTTTGGATTAAATAGAGGATACACTTGCAAAAATAACAACAAAATCAACTCCTATTTTAACACATTTAATTAATCAAAAATTATGGCACTACAAACAAATAAACACATAAACTACTGACCAATATCATTCTACTTGTCCAAAGTGAACAAGGAATAGCATAAAAATAAAACAAATATTAGATTAAAACACATGGTTTTCTTTAAAACCAACAATTCACGATTATTTTCACTTCCATAAAGTATTTATCTTAAAGTTCCAAATAACTACGAGCTTCTTTGGCACGATACTTTCCCATAATAATGGTGTCATATTTTTGTACACCTCAAGAATTAAATTTATCTTTTCTTATCATCAAAACAAATATATAATTACGTTTAAACTTACATGTTAATTATTCACTTCAATATTTGGGCATATCACATGTTCTCCATATTTACTATCTCTCTCAAGTTTTGCAAATTCACTACGGTGATCGGGAAAACTATTTGTGTACTCCAGAGTTATAAAGATTACTTGACAAAGTCAAAAACTATGATCACTCCCGAAACCTAGTTATCTTCACAAAACTCGTGGATTCCTATTTTCCATCCAATATTACAATAGGGATTTTATTTAACTCATTTGTCTTATAAGACCATTATCACATAAGAAAATTACGATCTGAATTGGCAAGCGATAATATCAATCTACAAGGACCTCGGTTCAACGCCCGGGTCATTAACAACTTTAAACACTCACGGTGTATTTAACACATCTTACAAGACGGTTTTTACCCACCCTCGCTCGATGAGGGTCAGGCCATTATACTCGGGCGTGATTTATGACAAGGAAAGCGACTCTCTGCCTAACCTACGGTGGCAGCTCTCTTCAATGCTTTAAAACAAACCTTCACCTTATTCTCAGTTCTGTGGAGAGACCTGGCTTTTACTTCACTTATCTCCATTCAACAATATTCTTTGGCTCATAAACCACATTCGTAACCTTGGCATTTATTAATTATGAGAGGGTCCTCATTGATTGGGAAGATTAATACACTTTCTGCGACGAATAATTAGGGGCTTTAACAACAAAAGGATTCTAGGTTCGAATCTCTTAACATGCCTCGGGAACATTTCCACATCAGAGGACTTATACAAAACGCGATTTAGGGTCAAGCCGTAGCTTACAGGACCTACGCTCAATAATACCATACATTAGCTCCCTTTTAAATAATGGCCTCGTGATCCACGTCACAATTTAGAGGACTTACAACATATCTCAATTCACTGCAATCAACTACCCTCCATAAGTAACTTACCAAGTACTTTAACTTTTACGCGTTCCTAGCGTGACTTTTTATTTAATTGCGTTCCATTACGCTACACATTACTTTACGGCCGAATGTCTTCCAAAGAACTGATAAATTTCATAGCAACAATTGATACATATCTTAATTCTTATATTAATCTTTTCCGTTGACAATAAATAGCTCCCTTTTTAAGAACATGCATTCACATCATGTCTTATACATTTGTTAAGGCTTCAACGCTCTATATTTTTATATCATTCAATTTAATCTTTATTTAGATTTCTTTACCTTGTTATTCACATCATGTTTTCATTCCTTACAAAAGCTCAAAAGCTATTTCTTTCATATAATTCAAATTTACCTTTATGTAAATATCTTTGTTATAATTATTATTATCACGCTTGCTTTTATAACATTCTTTAAATACTGACATTTTATTCCATGCATTTCCTCTACAGGATTTATTATTTCACATACTTATTTATTATTTCTTAAAACTTTATTTTCGTTCAGATCGCGTTCTTATTTAGTTATTATTCATTTAAAGAAACATCCCTTCTACTCAAAACTCCGGTGGAATTGTACATAAAATTTTTCCCGACACCAAAACATAATGAAAATCTTTACTTACATGTTTAAGGTCGCTTTCTGACCTTTATTCTCGTTTGATGTGACATTTTGGCCCACCTTCTTGACCTACTCCATATTGTACAATCTCATCTTATGTACAGAAATGTCTTGACACATATTCACTATATTTAACACTGACAACATTTTTTTTATACACTGGTGTATCCGTTTTGAACACACATTAAAACACTAAAAAATATTACTCTGGTACATATTATAACACATATCACTGTGCATAAAAACGCTTTCACTTTACCTAAAACACTTAAAATGATACTCTTATTTCTTTTCTTACAATATTTACACTTCACTCCTATCACACCGGCGTATCTCAACGATTTTTTACAATTTCTGTCGGCTGTTGATGATCCCTGATGTGAATCCTATCGACCTGCATTGGACGTGTGATTTTACTCGTTCAAAGTTGCTCTCTCCTACAATGGAAACTACTGGTTTCAGTCTCTCAAAACCGCTTCTATTGTCTATTACTCGGCTTTACTTTATCTGCTTTAACTAGGCGATAAATGTATTTTCTTTGCCGTCACCTCTATTTATATATGGTGGTCTATCGTACCCTATAGTTTCTATATCTTGGCCTCCCTTCGAGGACCGTATACTGTCTATCGTACCCTATAGTTTCTATATCTTGGCCTCCCTTCGAGGACCGTATACTGTCTATCGTATATTTTTGACGTTTTCTCACTAGAGTACGTTTTCCCTCTGGTTTCGAAACTAAGTTCCTAAGTTCCTTTCGCTTGAACTTCTATCTTTCGCGATCGTAATTACTGTAAGGTTCCTTTACAGGACTTAATGTCTTTAACAATGTCTTTGCTAAACGTAACGCCGTTTATTTGTTGGAGTTCTTATAACTTCGTAACTGTATCGAACAGTGTTCTTCTGGAACTCGAAGTTCCCTACTGATCGCTGTATCTTACTTTGGCGATATTGCTTTAAAGTCCGTATATTTAATGTTCTTTATAATTTAGGACTCTTCAAAGTCCCGAACTGCTAACCCTCAGCGTAGCGTACTTATATCGTAACTGGTCTACACTCGGTGAACTTGTAGCATAGCCTCCCACAGGCTCTGGATCGATGTCTGATACAGCTTAACGTCCCCCTCACGGGCTCTTGAATACTGCGTATACGATGTGGTGCAGCACTTCCGCTCACGGAATGCTCGTAGACTGATGATTATGATGCTCCAGCGTAACGCCCCCCTGGACGGACTAATACTGCATGTACTGATACAGCGTGACGTTCCCCTCACGGGATCTCGTAGACTGCATGCACTGATGCAGAGTAACACCCCCTCACGGGCTGTCAGAATAACTGCATGATTGGCTTGGTGAGGCCAGGAGTTTTATACCTTTCAGCCAAAAAAAGATAAAACTCTAGTCCTTTTCGTGACCAACTTTTGAACTAATTGTCGTACAATTATAAAAATTATATATCCAGAAAGCTCGTCTTCCAAACGTAAAATAATCTTCCTGTGCATGGAAATCGATCGTGCATTTCCGAGATATTAATTAATTTCTCGTCCTCAACTGTGTGGGTGGTGCTGTTCTTTTTTTATTCTCCCACTCCTTGGGTCTCGGTGAACCCCCAATGACGTCTACTTGCGTTTGCAGTTTTTTCCTGTGCAATTTTTACAAGGTTTATCTTTACACAAAAATCTCTAATCCAAAATGATTCACCGTACTGTATCTGTTTACTTATTTTTATACTCATAAACGGGTTAAATTTAATTATTCCTGTTCTGACTCAGCAGCGAGGTTGCCATATTCCTGCAACGTAAGAGCAATTTCCGAGTCCAGCTTCTTCGTCTTACAGTCAAAACTTTCCACTCGTTCTAATAATATCCATGACTGGCTCCTTATAAATGTCAAGAGGCATGAGCTCATCTAAGGAACACCTGGCCCTAGCACTTGCACAATGTTAGGCTGTAATCCTGGCTTGAAATCTCTCTCCGTTCCCTTAGAAACTGTATGATTCTTTCATTCCTTTCTCAAAGTACATGGATTCGACTCTCTTTAAGGCCATGGTACATGGGTTCAATACATCGGATACCAAACTGAATACTTACATATAGGCCTACTTTAAGCATGTTTAATATATATTTTTAATGAATGATGAATAATGTGATATCCCATCTGGCGATCAATAATGGACCAAATTAGGTTATTTTAAGATTAGGATGTCTGTACTTGTAAAATTAGAGAAAAATATGATCCATTTTAATTGGCCCTGAGGTGCCCAAATTTTCACACATTTTCTAAATTTTGGTTTTTGTGCCATATTAACTAACAGTACATCATATCTCATTCCTGAGTTCACTTACTTTATACTTTCCCACAATCGTGCGTTCTATTAGTAAACCCACTAAAGAACATTTTTATTTTTATTTCAACGGTAGACGGTAGATACAAAAAAAACTCTTAAGAGAAAGGCTGCGTAAGAAGCAAAGGAGCATGAAACAGCAGTAAAATGGATGCTAGTTCTTCAAATGGAAGAAAATGAATCCAATAGTAGTGAAATGTTCAAAAAAATCGGAAAAATCTTTTATAATAACTTCTCATTGTTAGCCTATTTTCATTTTATTAAAAAAGTAGTTCCGTGAAGAACTACACAGCCTATTTTCACATATCCTATTTATGTTAATCGCCTCTATCAACATACAAAATTTCAGTTCGATTGCTGCAATAGATTCGAAGATATTGAGAACCGTCTAAATATTTGGGATGGTCGCCATGTTGGATTTGTATATATGTACGAATTAGAGTTATGAACTATTACATGAAGATTATTGTGTAGGTGTAGTATTCAAACTTCAATCACATGATTAGGACACAAGATATAAAAATCAGATGTTAAAATTTCGCATATCTGCCAACTTGTGAGTATGAAAGCAATTGAAATAAATTAGATGCCAGTGGATAAAAATTAGTATAAGCATATACCATACCAAGTTTTACTAAGCTTGGATGGTTAAATCGCGAGAAACGTACATTTCAATATTTATAATTCGCGTCGCCACCATGTCACATTTATGCTCACTAGGTTGCTGAAAGTCCCCTAGGTGAACTTAAGTTTATAGCCTCTATTAACATTCAAAATTTCAGTTTGATTGCTATCACATAGATTAGCAGATATTGAGAACCATCTAAATATTTCGGATGGTCGCCATGTAGGATTTTAATATATGTAGGCCAGAGAGTTATGTACTACTGTATTAGATGACGATTGTTGCTTAAGTTCTTTATTCATACGTTCACTTCGATCGCATGATTAATACACAAGAAAAAAAACTTAATTTTAAAATTTCTGAGTGCCGCCATCTTGAGGTTATGTAAACAATTGAACTAAATTAGATTCCAGTGCATTGCAATGTGTATAAACATTTACTGCACTATATTTCACTGCACTCAGATAGTTAGATCGCAAGAAAAGTTCATTAAACTGTTTCAACTTCTCTTGGTAGCCATGTTCGTTTTGTACTTTATAGGTTTTTGAAAGTTGCACAGATGAACTTATATTAGTGCCCTTTATCTCGGTATAATATTTCAGAGTGATATCAGTAATAGTTTCGGAGATAAAGGGTGCCAGTGAAATATTTCGCACAGCCACCATCTTGAGGTTATGTAAACAATTGGACAAAATTAGATGCCCGTGGATTACAATGTGTAAAAACATATGCTGTACCAAGTTTCATTGCGTTTGGATGGTTAAATCGTGAGAAAAGTCTATTTAAACGTTTCAACTTCGCTTGGCCGCCATGTTGGTTTTGTAGTAGTGCCTTTTATTACCGTACATAATTTCGGGGTGATATCTGTAATAGGTTCGGAGATATAGAATGCCGGTGAAATATTTCGCCCAGCCGCCATATTGGATTGGTAAGACGTAATACAATTTGAAGGGCATCGTCGAAGTCGGTCAAAATAGTACTAAGACCATACCCAGTTTCATTGAAATCGTTCCAGGCGTTTAGAAGTTATTAGGGGACACACACTGACAAAAGGTGATCTCATAAGCCAATTTTTTCATAAATTCAAAATAGGCTAAAAAATCGGAAAAATCTTTTATGATGATTTCTCACTAAAATGTTAAAAATATTATATTTTCCATTTTATTCGGAACTTTTCAACATACAAAGCTGATACGTTTAGATGTAATTCCTACTTATACGTTATGTATTATATTTTAGCTCGTCCGTTTTTCGAAATTTACTTTAGCTTCATTATTCCAGTTGGAAATGTTCATGAAAATGCTGTTAAAGTTATGCAATTTTAACAAGTAAATCCGCGAAGAACTGAATAGTCTATTTTCATAAATCCGCTTACGTTAATGGCCTCTATCAACATACAAAATTTCAATTTGATTGCTGTAACAGATTCGTAGATATTGAGAACCATCCAACTATTTTGGATGGTCGCCATGTTGGATTTTTATATATGTAGGCCATATACTATTAGCTGAAGATAATTGAGTAGGTTTATTATTCAAACTTCAATCGCATGATTAGAACACCAGAAATAAAAACATGATTTTAAAATTTCGCACAGCCGCCATCTTGAGGTTCTGTAAACAATTTAACTAAATTAGATGTCAGTGCATTACAATGTCTATAATCATTTGCTGTACCAAGTTTCACTGCATTCGGATAGTTAAATCGCGAGAAAAGTCTATTTAAATGTTCCTAACTCGCTTCGCCGCCATGTTCGTTTTGGTAGTTAACAGGTTTTTGAAAGTTACATAGATGAACTTTTAGTAGTGGCCTTTATTACAGTACAAAATTTCAGGGTGATATGAATAATAGTTTCGGAGATATAAAATGCCGGTGAAATATTTCGCACTGCCGCCATGTTGGATTGGTGAGACATTATAAAATTTAAAGGGCACGGTCGGGGTCGGACAAAATAACACTATACCCTTACCGAGTTTCATTGAAATCGCTTCAGCCGTTTATATTTTATTAGGGGACACACACACAAACATATGCACACACACACACACACCGACAAAAGGTGATCTCATAAGCCTATTTTTTTTCATAAATGAAAATAGGCTAAAAAGTATAATGAAAGTTCAAAATTGCATTAATTTTCTAGAAACCTGTGTCAAAATAAGGAGAGTGTGTTAAAGAACATCCCTGAAAAATATCGATTTGTTCCCTTTAATAGTTTCTGAGGGAAAGTTAAATAACAAATTTGAAATTAACCTGGGCAATATACAGTATGGCATTTCGGAGTCCCTCAAGGCTGAATTGAAGTAAACCTGTTAATTCGACAATAACAGTTACTGCATTACGAACTTCCCCGTAACGTAAATTCTATATGCATTACTTAGTACACATGAGGTCAGCGGGTAGCATCGTTCCGTTGACAGGCGACGTTGCTCAAACGTGGAAACTTGCAACCTAAAAATGCTTGGGAAGAAGCTATTTCCTTGTGGCAACGCTTTAACGTGACACAGTTACACACACACACATACAAAAACAATTTCATAATGAAAATGGTAGGTATCCATACTTATATCAAATTTTAAATTAGGAATGTTATCAAGAAATAATGTTGGTGGAGTTCAGTTTGGAGAACAGACACAACCAATCCCTGTCTGTGGCCGTACAAATACAGAAAGTCATGCACCAAGCATTGTCTACAAGCCAAAGCTGAGAAGTACAAGAAACAGAGGCGAAATTGATTATGGAAGAAAAAGCTGAATGAGGCTTTCATTTTGGTCTTTCCTAATTCACCCGTAGCAATATATGCTTCTTCACCATAACCTCCCTTCCAAAATGTTACAAATCATTCATAGTAATTAATTTGACATGTTAGCGGCTTCGGTGGCGTAGTCGGTAGCATGCTGAACTGCTATGCCCAAGATAGCGGGTTCAAACCCGGCCGAAGTCGTCGGATTTCTTAAGAGCGTTAAAAATCCTTCAGTATGCCTTCTTTCGGAGGGGAAGTAAAGCCGGCGGTCCCATGTCATAGATTTATCGCATATAAAAGTTCCTTTCACAGACTAAACTTGTGTAAAGCAAAATTGTTAGGTTAGGTTTCGTCAGAACGCTCTATCAAAGTTCCAACGTTCACCACTAGGTATCATTGATATCTGGTGGCGAAAGTTGGAACTACTTGAAATTGAACGGAACTTGTAGCTCACCCTTTAGGGTGTCCGCTGGAAGCAGCTACAGACTAAGGCGAGCCGAACATGTCCTCGGACACTCCCGGCACTAAAAGCCATACGATAAATAAATAAATAAATAAATAAATAAATAAATAAATAAATAATAAATAATTTGACATGTTAACAAACAAACAAAAAATATAGGTTCAGGAAATCATCATGACATATCAAAATATGGCCAGATATTATTGGAATTTCAAATATCCTTTACATATAATGTCATCAAAATAAACTCCGAACTGTATCGACGGTTGGAAACGGCCCATACCAGCATGCAACGTTGGTGGCTGAAGTTCTACGAGCACCTTTTGCGAATGGAGAACGGCGGGTTTACCAAGCGGAACTTCTCCTTGATTGAAAGCTACAAGACTGGAAGTCCACTGCTCAATAAAGTCCAAAATGACTTGGATTCCGCAGGGATTTCTGTCCTTGATGTACAACGACGTTCTCAATTTGCTGATATGGTTAACTATAGATCCCCGCCTCCCAAAGTGTCTAGGCGTAGGAAATCCCTCTCGCAGGAGAGAAAGGATAAGCTATCAGCAGGGCTCAAGAGATATTGGGAACGGAAGAGAGCATCGAAAAAGAACTAGTCATATGCGCTCTTTAGTGGGCTTAAACCAATAATAATAATAATGTCATCAAAATTATACAACTTTCTAGTGATAGATTTAATGTTAAATGTTGCTAGATTCTCGGCTTTTGAAAGTTTCAATACTTATAATACTAGCGCTATCCTTACTGTGACAAAGCAAAGTCACAAGTCTGGCAAGACAGACTCATCCAAACCCTAAGAACATCAATAACAGAGTGAGAATTGTATTGGCAGTGGACACAGCACGTAGAAATTATGTCAGATGCGAGGATATCCAAACTAATAATGTAATCTAAATGAGACCTATTCGCAGACCAAGAAATAAATTAATGGAATGATCAGACATTCAGTGCCTAGTCTATGAATTGATGCAAAAATATGATTTTGTATTACATTGTGGTTCGTAGTTCGTTGTAGAAAATTATTTGGCGAAGTAAAATATATCGAAATATTTAGGTTTTAAAACTCAGACAGGGCATAAACCTAGAAAAATTGCTGAGTTTTAATTCACGGGCCGTGGAAGCCAATATACCATCTATTTAGGTGTTTCTTTAGAACCGCTGTTAGATTCACCTCCAAAGTGCCGTGGTAATTCATTTGACGAAGTAAAATACATCGATATATTTATGTGTTTCTTTGTTAGATTCACCTCCAAAGTGCCGTGGTAATTCATTTGACGAAGTAAAATACATCTATATATTTATGTGTTTCTTTAGGTCCGTTATTAGATTCACCTCCAAAGTGCCGTGGTATTTCATTTGACGAAGTAAAATACATCGATATATTTAGGTGTTTCTTTAGAACCGTTGTTAGATTCACCTTCAAAGTGCCGTGGTAATTCATTTGACGAAGTAAAATACATCTATATATTTATGTGTTTCTTTAGGTCCGTTATTAGATTCACCTCCAAAGTGCCGTGGTAATTCATTTGACGAAGTAAAATACATCGATATATTTAGGTGTTTCTTTAGAACCGTTGTTAGATTCACCTTCAAAGTGCCGTGGTAATTCATTTGACGAGGTAAAATGCATCGATATATTGAGGTGTTTCTTTAGATCCGTTGTTAGATTCACCTTCAAAGTGCCGTGGTAATTCATTTGACGAAGTAAAATCATCATCATCATCATTTCCCCTTATCCAGTTCCTGCCGGGTCGGGGTATTAATGGCACTTCTCCACTTTCCTCTTTCCTTCCACCATTCTTCTTCCACGATCTTGTCCCAGTCCAGATTTCTTTTTCTCACGCTGCTCTTCACTGAATCAATCCACCTTGTTCTAGGTCTTCCCCTTGCTCTCTTACCCTTGCACTTCGCCTCCAGCATCTGTCTTGGTATTCTATTTTCCTCCATCCTCTTTACATGTCCAAACCACCTCAGTTTATTCTTCTCAATTCTCTCATTTAGTTTTCCCATCCCAACTTCCTTCCTAACATCTTCATTCCTCACTCTGTCTTTCCTTGTCTTACCTATCATACTTCTTAGGAATTTCATTTCACTGGCTTGGATTCTACTCTCTTGCCTGCTCGTCAGGGTCCAAGTCTCAGCTGCATACGTTAATATGGGTACATAGTACATTTTATACATTACCTCCTTGCTTTTCCTTGGTACTTCCTTATCCCAAACAAGTTTTCTTACACTTTGATAGAATGCATTGCTCTGCTGTACCCTCCTGCCAATCTCCATGTCCAACCTACCAGTTTGCATCAATTCACTTCCTAGGTATTTGAACGTGTCCACAATTTCCAAACTCTGACTTCCAATTTTCACAATGCCCTTTCCTTGTCTTTCCCCTCTTGTCATCACCATGGTCTTGCTTTTCTCTATACTGATTTTCAGGCCATACTTCTGAATATTTTCGTTCAGTGCATCTAGTTGTTTCTGCACTTCTTCGGTGTTCCTTCCCCAGACCACAATATCGTCTGCAAATAATAGTAACTTCATTTCTTTATGTCCATATGCTTCCTTTGTTTCCTTTACAATTTCATCCATTACCATTATGAATAAAAGAGGTGACAGCACACTCCCCTGTCTTAGTCCAGTCTTGTTCCTAAACCAATCTGTCTTTCCAACAGGGGTCAGAACCCTGCTAACACAGTTGTTGTACATTGCTTGCACCATTTCCAACATTTCTCTTCCCAGTCTCTTCTTAACCATGGTTTCCCATACCTTCTCTCTGGGGACACTATCATATGCCTTTTCTAGATCTATGAAAGTCATGATCAAATCCTCTCCATATTGTATATTGTATCCAAGATACAGTCCCTTTGACGAAGTAAAATATATCGTTATAATTAAGTGTTTCTTTAGGTCCGTTGTTAGATTCACCTTCAAAGTGCCGTGGTAATTCATTTGACGAAGTAAAATATATCGAGATATTTAGGTGTTTCTTAAAATCCGTTGTTACGTTATATGTGTACTGCGTGTTTGTATCATAAAGATAAAGAAATGCTGTCTACGGAGGATTCTTGGATGGCGAGTTGTTCTTCCCAAAACTCCACGTTACTGCCATCTCTTTGTGGGAAGTCGTTCTCTCTAATCAGTCTGGCAACACCACTTCAACGGGCCCTTCCCCGCTGCGAGTCTGGTCTTCTCATGGTTTGCCTGCATGACCGTCACCTAGATACTAGCTGGATACCATCTAATATATAAATGTGAAAGTCTGTCTGTCTGTATGTATGTATGTATGTATGTATGTATGTATGTACACACATCAAAAAAAGTTTTGCATCACCTCGGTTCCCAGATCTCCGGCATATAGACGTTGACTGTGTATATTGTATCCAAGATACAGTCCCTTTGACTGTTCATAGATGTCACTAAAACTGCTCAAAGATGTAAACAACCATGCATGAGCAGGGCCTATTAGACGGAGGGGGTACGACAGCCGATCAGTTCCAGTCATTCCACCAGGACGAAGGTACGCTGCTCATGTTGTCTGTAGTTCTACCATGCCTAGAAGGTCAATACCGCAGTTCGATCGCGTCCGCATTGTTACTTTGTGTCAAGAAGGGCTCTCAACAAGGGAAGTTTCCAGGCGTCTCAGAGTGAACCAAAGCGATGTTGTTCGGACATGGAGGAGGTACAGAGATACAGGAACTGTCGATGACAGGCCTCGCTCAGGCCGCCCAAGGGCTACTACTGTAGTGGATGACCGCTACTTACGGATTGCCGCTCGGAGGAACCCTGACAGCAATGCCACCATGTTGAATAATGCGTTTCGTTCAGCCACAGGACGTCGTGTTTCAACTCAAACTGTGCGCAATAGGCTGCATGATGCGCAACTTCACTCCCGACGTCCATGGCGAGGTCCAGCTTTGCAACCCCGACACCATGCAGCGCGGTACAGATGGGCCCAACAACATGCTGAATGGACCCCACGGAATTGGCATCACGTTCTCTTCACCGATGAGTGTCGCATATGCCTTCAACCAGACAATCGTCGGAGACGTGTTTGGAGGCACCCTGGTCAGGCTGAACGTCTTAGACACACTGTCCAGCGAGTGCAGCAAGATGGTGGTTCCCTGATGTTTTGGGGTGGCATTATGTGGGGCCGACGTACGCCACTGGTGGTCATGGAAGGCTCCGAAACGGCTTTACGATACCTGAATGACATCCTCCGACCCATAGTGCAACCATATCGGCAGAATATTGGAGAGGCATTTGTCTTCATGGACGACAATTCTCGACCTCATCGTGCACATCTTGTGAATGCGTTCCTTCAAGATAACGACATCGCTCGACTACAGTGGCCAGCATGTTCGCCAGACATGAACCCTATCGAACATGCCTGGGATATGTTGAAAAGGGCTGTTTATGGACGTCTTGACCCACCAACCACTCTGAGAGATTTACGCCGAATTGTCGTTGAGGAGTGGGACAATTTGGACCAACAGTGTCTTGATGAACTTGTGGATAGTATGCCACGGCGAATACAGGCATGCATCAATGCAAGAGGACGTGCTACTGGGTATTAGAGGTAGTGGTGTGTACTGCAATCTGGACCACAAATGCTGAAAGTCTAGCTGTATGATGGTACAACATGCAATGTGTGGGTCTCATGAGCAATAAAACGAGCTGAAATGTTGTTTGTGTTGATCTCTATTCCCTTTGTATTTAACGGTTCCGGAACTCTTGGAACCGAGGTGATGCAAAACTTTTTTTGATGTGTGTATGTGGGTGGGTTTGTTCAGTATACAAATCTACACCGTTCCACCAATCTCAACCAAATTTTGCATACACATAGTTTAGGACCCACAAGGAACGGCTGCCTACATGAATTTTCGATAATCTTTCTCATTCTTCTGATTTCGGCCCTTTTGCACTCGAGCAAAGGCCAATAAATTCATAAAATATACTCATGAAGGAATGGCAAGGCAGATAGTTTCCATGGCAACATAGCTCAAGTCGAGACACGGCCGACTGGATGTCAGTTGCGCTCTGCACTACCGGAATACAAAATGAGGTACTTTACATGAAATCCCGTTAGTTACTCAACTGCTCACACAGCACTGTAGACCCAGTATAGTATAACAAAGACTTGACACTATTTGTAAATATAATTTCCGCAATATCAAAATGCAAATTATATCACAAAATAATATAATATTAATAACTCCTGGCACTACAGCCCATGAAGGGCCTAGGCCTACCAAGCGACCGCTGCCCAGCCATTTAGCCTTCAGATATTGGGGTGATGCGTTGTCAGCGCATCGGGTTCCCTCGGCCGTTAATCTTGGTTTTCATGATTGGGGCAGACAACTACTCAATTGTCCTCACGAGGCTGAGTGCACCCCGTTCCAGCCTTCAGATCAGTTTCTAAAATCCTTTACGGAGCCGGGAATCGAACCCGGGGCCTCTGGGTGAGAGATAGGCACGCTACCCCATCACCATGTGGCCGGCCACAAAATACAATAGCCTGATAACAAATGACAGAAACTAAACATACCTTTGCACCTTATTAAAATAGAATTCCATTAGGTTCACTCGATTTATATAAAACTTAATGAACTTTCCTGCTGAGTGGTCAGTACAGAAGTTATTTGGAAGCAACCGATATTTCGGCTTCCGCAATAGTATTCGTAATCGGTGATACCAATTTCTCTGCAATGACGCTGGGAAGACCGCTGCTGTGGTCACGTTAATGAGTGGAGAGGATTACAGTTCTGAGAAATGCAATCCAAACATTTCATACAATAAATTCTTTCCACTGTGAATACAACTTAAACCAGACTTTCAGTTTTCATTGTCGAAAAAGATATTGCTGAAATTGTAATTTGATGATGATAGTTGATGTTAAAGGGCCTAACATGGAGGCTATAGGCCTCTTAATTCTTTGGGATGAAAATGAAGAATGATGATAAAATGAACACTAGAACTAAAAATAACTACAACTTACAACCAAATTACGGATTAGGAGAACTAAATGACAAAATGGAAGGAATAAGGGATTTGGTAAGGTGTGCCATGAAAGGCAGATAGGAAGGAAAATAGGAGAGAGACAGCCCTAGACTCACTGGAAAAAGGGAAAAAACAGATCCAGCTCAAGTATTCTCCCAAACTCAACAGCCGTGAGCCCTTGAGGGTGTAGCACCTCCAGTGGTGGGGCTACAGACACCCTGCCTCCTTTATGACCTCGTGCAGAAGGGAGGAGATATGATGAAAAGAAAAACCAAGAGATCTGACCCATCGAAGAATGAGGGTATCAGAAAAGATGAAACAAGGTCCAATTAAGGCGGGAATTTGAAAGACTTCTTAGACCTCGGATATCCTAATACCGTCAGGGTCGGAAGAGAACAAGAGTTGACCAAGGGAGGCCGACAGTAAATATGCCAGAGAGGACCCCGGCACAATTAAGTGGAAGCAATCGCGAACTCAGCTGGGGTCCCCTGATCGCTAACCAGCGTCCCACAAGTTGTAAGCCCCTGAAGGAGGGGGAGTGTCGTAATGTCATAAGTGAACGAAAGGTGACCAAGGGTGGTCAACAGGAAAGATGACAGAAGGAAGCCCGGCACAAGTAAAACATTATGATACCCATTTTTCAAAAGATAACTTATGGATATGCACCGGACGGTTGATTCCGTAGTTAATTGGATATCATCTAGGTATCAGAGGCAAAGAAGTCCCTATCATATGCGTTACTAGCATTGGTCAAGTACACTCCCGGCATTTGCCTGGACAGAGTGTAGAAAAACCACACTCAGGATAGGTTCGAACGTACGATGTCTGGACTTGCTACAGCTGCCCTCGCAACCGTGGTGCACGATTAAACGATCATAACTACTGTGCGGGACTCTCAAAATGACGACTACACACAACAGACGAAGGAGTGTTTGTGTCCGGAACAAAGTTATCGCCGGAAATCACCTAAATCTGTCTCACGTAAACTCGGCAAATGAAAGCACACCTCCTGTGGGGGACCAAGAGTAGTGTTGAATGCGACATCTACCATCGGTACTTGCAACTGGCATATGTAATGCCATTGTAGATATGTTTTGTGATCTTTCATAATAGCTTTAAAGTGCCTGTTCATTTAACACAAGACAAGATAGGTTGCAGTACCATTTTCACTGCCAACTGGATCGCATCCCTCCTGGCTGCTTTAAACTGCCTGCCCATTCAACATACAGACGCGTACAGGATCTTTTCACAGTAGCGCTCCATTCGTATTTACGTCTTTTTCCAGAACTAGCACTGACGTTATTTCATTTCTTACTACCGTCTATATGAGTTTTTGGACTTTGCTACTCCCATAAACAATTAAACAATAGACAAATCATTTTCTAAATGAAACATTGTATTAACCTGAAGTAAGTTATCGTATTTTTTTAAATTTATATTCATTCAATGTCATTTAAATTAGAATTGCATAATAATTCTAATACATTTTTTAATATACTTTGAGCTAACCTCTTTACTTTCCACCATGTCGTCTCACTTGAAGCCGCTTTGATTAGAAAAGGCTTATGGAACTTTAAGCATACAGGCTCTTCATTAATTATACACGGATTGGTGAAGTATTGATACTCCATGTCTGCCATTTCAAGCTTTTGACCTATCTTACGAAATACTTTAGGGGCTAAAGAAGAAGCCCAATGTGTTCTCAATCAATTCATCTCATTTGACATTATACTGGGATTATACTTTGCAGCATTTACTTTAACACGGTGAGATAGATTAGTTGGTTCCTCAGTTTAGGGGCTGCGACATCGCGGTCATGCAGCCCCGTGTACTTTGGATGTGTGTAGAATCTGCCTGATAACCTGTGTTAATTGTGATGGCTGTGTTATTGTGTGGTATATGTAATTCAGGTAAGGACTACAGACAGTCAGTGTTAAGTAGTTCCTACTTTTTCTACCAAATGCTACCGTCAACGACACCTAGCTGCAAACTTGGCTAATAGATACTCCAGCTACCAGACGGTGACCGTTGGAACTTAATAGCGTTAATCAAATTTTACTTTCACACGAGTGTAGTTAGTGGAAGGTTCTTTTATATCACATAAATCTATGTCGTATGACATGGGCCCACCGGCTTTACTTCCCCTCCGAAGGAAGGCATACTGAGGGATTTTAACGCTCTTCATAACTCCGATGACTTCGGCCAGGTTTGAACCCGCGACCTTGGGCATAGAAGCTCAGCATGCTACCAAATACGCCACCAAAGCCGCCCAATATGAGATAATAGGCATGCAAATACAGCAATATTATGCAGCCATAGTAGCCTACACACTGACTTATGTACAAGAATAAGCCATTTCTCATTAATCACACCATAAGTGCGGGGGTTAAAATCGTAAGTATATTTGACTCCAGAATGATGACTTTATATTCCAAAAATTGAATAAATTGTTTCCTTTCAAAAACAAACAATTTAAACATGAAAGAGAACTATGAGAACAAGACGTCTAAATTACACCCATTACAAAAAAACAAACAAAAAAAACAAAAAAAATGACTATCAGGAAAGTACTGTATTTGTGAGACTAGGTCCTTGAGAAATGTGCATATACAGTCCTTTTGTGTTATTGATGCATTCTCTACTACGTTATTGTACTCCACAGTACCTTTGGCCTAGATTTACAGTGAGTTAATATTGCACTTGATTAACTTCAAACCCCAGGAGAACTATGTTTTAAACTCACCTAGGGGCAAAGTGAATATACCTTGCGTAATATATTGGCATGTATCTTTCTATAACATGTAAATACACCTCTCGGGCAGCGCCGGGTAAAATAGCTAGTCTGTTATACATGTTAGTTATATTTATTGTTGTTTTTAGGGGCGGAACAGTGAGGTCATCTGCCCCCGTTACGTTTTATTTTGTTGATATCCCTTAGTCTTATTGATGTAATGTTTTACAAAAGAAGTTTTTCGAGTCTGATCGTCAGATATTGTTATACATGAATTGCAGCCAATAGTATGGCAGGGTATTTTAATTGAACGCCAGTAGGCTCCCAGCCGTCGTAGTAGGTAATCTGTGGCTCCCAGCAACTTCAAATTTCAAGTAGTTCCAACTTTGGCTACCAGATGCCACTGTCACTCACACCTAGTGGTGAACTTTGGAACTTGATAGAGCGTTTCTAACCAAATAACCTACAAATTTGGCTTCCTTTTCTTCTTCTTCTTCGTCTTCTTCTTCTTCCAGTCCCTATCCGTTCCGGATGTCGGCAACTATCTTGGCTGTGCTTTCTCTGTTCTGAGCCGTTTGGCGTAGTTGGTAGCATGCTGAGCTTCTATGCCCAAGGTCGCGGGTTCAAACCCGACCGAATTTATTGGATTTTTTAAGATCGTTAAAAATCCCTCAGTATGCCTTCCTTCGGAGGGGAAGTAAAGCCGGCGGGCCCATGTCATAGATTTATGGCATGTAAAAGAACCTTCCACTAACTAAACTTGTATAAAGCAAACTTTGTAGGTTAGGTTTGATTAATGCTCTTAAGTCCCAACGTTCGTCACCAGGCACTGGTTGCGATGGCATCTAGTAGTAGCCAAGTCTACAGCTAGGTGTCGAGGACGGGAGCATTTGGTAGTGAAAGTAGGAACTTCTTAAAATTATCGTCTGCAGTCCTTACCTGAATTAAAAACAGATAACACACATTAGGCTAATACAGTCATCACAATTAACACTGGTTATCAGACATATTTTACACACACCCAAAGTACACGGGGCTACATGACCGCGATGTCGCAGCCCGTAAATTAAAGAACCAACCAACCAACCAACCAACTCTTCCGATGTCTTGAGAGTCTAGTCTCTGAGGTTTTCTAGCCAGGAGATTCGTCTCCTGCCAACACTTCTCTTTCCGGGTATTTTTCCTTGCAGAATTTCTTGCAGTAGATGGTATCTGCTTCAGTTGGCTACACACTACCAATTGTAGTGGTAGGTTTATTTTTTTTTAAATTTATTATCTCATAAGGGGCACCTGAGCCGAGGCTCGTGATAGTGCAGTTCTTTCACATGCCATAAATCTATGACATGGGCCCTCCGGATTTACTTCCCCTCCGAAGGAAGGCATACTGAAAGATTTTAACGCTCTTAAAAAATCCGATGACTTCGTACGGGTTTGAACCCGCGTTCTTAGGCATAGCAGTTCAGCATCTACCGATTACGCCACACATCTTCAGATATAGGCCCTATGCACAATAGTAGACTTGTATGCGATGTTGTCAAATGCAAAGCACTCTTACTGATGTTTTCTCCAAAACCACGTGACTTTTATTATAGCCTTCACTTTTTACGTTGCTAAGCCCTTGCTGGCCTTGAAAATATGTTTCCCGGCTGCACAGTAATACCTCACTCACCCTGAAGCCACGATCAAAGTCTCCAGCAATGAACCCACGTTACACATACGTATGATTAAGTTAATACTCAGTGATGCATATTGAGTTCAAATGCAATATAAAAATGTATACTTATCTGTATCGCATCGCTTTTCATTCTGAGGAGATGTGGAATTATTAAAAAGCCCAGAGCAGAGCTGTGTGGAGTAGACAGACCTCACCTCAGTTTGAATGCGGCCGGCAAGATAAGATTAACTAGCTACACAATAGAATCAGCGCCTGTATTGTGTAGCAGACGTGTCCGCTATTGCGGTGGACACAGATATAGAGGAACCCTTGTGAATAAAATTTGCAGGCAACAGAATATATTCATCTTTTTCCTAAGCCTGTGTGAGAGTGAGTGAGTGAGTGCATGTAAAGCGTAATTCCAATTCATGTTTCCATCTAGTAGATTTGTATCAAGGTTGCGTTTATATATATAAAAAAGCATAAGGGTTGTGTGGGAGGGAAGTGAGGAGAAGGGAGGTAGGGGGTGTCTATTACCGGAACAGGGATGCAAGCGATTGTATTCGTTTACGCTCATTGTAACTCCGGGAGGCGCGAGTCTTTTGTTCCAATGGAAGGGAGCCAGGGATATTTTGCTTCACGCCACCTCGCGCGGCGACTGTGTTTTGTTAGCTGATTCTATATAACAGCAAGCTCTGTCTCCTCTATAGATTCGTTTTGTCATTGTCTAACAGCGAAAACCCGTGAACGCTGCTGATTTCAGAAAGGAAAACGCGACAAAATAATAATAATAATAAAACTTCCCAACAGATTGTTAATTAGTACAAAGCTTTAGTGAGAGGTGTGCTGGCAAGCTCCTATCAATCATCATAACATCGCCATGCTATGAAATATTTTAGTGCTCGATATAGGAACGTATACTTTTATTGAAATAAGGTGAAGCACGTGTATTTCATTGTATTACAAGTCGTAATATCAGACATTTTCTATCAAAATTAAACAATAGACGTTGCAAGATTCAAAACCATCGTGATTTCGTTGAGGAATCCGAATGCTCGTCATCATCAAAGATCCTCCAAATTTCAGTATCATCCAGGGCATTTAATATTCCCTCGTATCAAACATAAAGGACATTGTTTGTCATTGCTTGTAATAAACTGTTAATTATCGTATTGGAAGCCATTTTCCAGTGTTGCCTCAGTAATCTAAATTTAATGTGTTTCAGTCGGTCGACAATAATAATGTTATGGGTTGTACGTCCCTTTTAACTACTGCGTCTTTTACAGACGCCGGGGTGCCGGAATTTTGCCCCGAAGGGGATCTTTAACGTGCCAGTAAATCTACTGACACGACTCCCTCACATTTAAGCACCCTCAAATGCCAACTTACTGCGCCCACTATCTTGGGCTCAATAGGCGAGAACGTTACCTCTGAGTCATGCAGCCAGTCAGTCGGTCATCACGACTGTACCTAATTGTAATGAGTGGTTCGCTAACGCTGAAAAGATTGTGCATGAGATTAATAAATGACAAGTTTTGATCGTCAACACATCCTTCACACTTAGGCTATTAAATCTATGTTGTATGGGTTATTCAAATATAATATGAATGGGTTATCATATTTGCAACGTTATTGTTTGAGTCTTCAGTCTTTTGACTGGTTTGAAGCACATGCCTCACTGACCAGAGCTAATCGTTTCATCTCTACATAACTACCACACCCTACATCCGAGGCAATCTGTTTAACATATTCTAACCTTGGTCTACCCCTACAGTTCTTGCCCTCTACCCTCCTTCCATAACTAAGTTTGCTATTCTTGGGTGTCTTAGTATGTGACCTACCAACCCATCTCTTCTCTTCATTAGCAGTCGCCAGAAACATTTCTCCTCTCCCACTGGTCTTAATACCTCTCTACCTACCTATCTGATCTTCATCATTCTCCTGTAACACCACATTTCAAACGTTTCTATTTTTCTCTTTTGTGCTGCACCAATAGTCGAAGTTCCACTTCCATAGAGCGCAACGCCCCAGACAAAGGCTTTCAATAATGGCTTCCTAATACCTAAATCTATATTGGATGTGTACATACTTCTTTTTTGTATTCTCTGTTATTCGAGTTAGACACGATTATTATGCACATTAACACGTCATACGTCATTAACTTTTCACTTGTGGCTTTGCGTTGAGAGTGGTATTGTTGTGGTTTCCTGGATTGTGCGTGTCCCCCCGTTGTGTGGCCCCCTGGCGTGGCTGCATTTCTGTGCGGGTGGATTTTTCACATCTTGTTTCATTTCGATGGTGTTTGGGGTCGCGGAGTAGGGTGGGACACCCTGTATATAGCAAACAGAACCTGTCAGACACTTTGAGGAGTAAGATTTAAGTTATCAGTATTAGTTTTGTATCTCGGCATGGCTATTAGCTGCAATAAATGATTATTACTTCTTTTTTGTACTAATGCTTTCCTTGCCTGAGCCAACCTACTTCTTATATTCTTTGCTTCGTCCATTACTGGTTATTTTGCTTCCTAAGTAACAGATGTCTACTACTTCCTTTAGCTTTTCACCGGCCAATTTGATGTCTATAGAGGGTTCTGATTTATTTCGGCTGTATTTCAATATTTTTGTTTTACATTTATTAATTTTCATCATGAGGTCTTTCCTCAAGAAGGAGTCCATACCATTCAAAAACTCATTCAAATACTCAGGCGTGTCGGCCAAGATGACTATGTCATCAGCAAATCTCAGTGTTGAAATTTTCCTCCTTGAATCTTCACTCCCACTTTAATTTTTTTCTCCAATTTCTTCATTGCTTGTTCAATGTAAAGTTTACAAAGTAAGGGCGATAAGTTGCAGCCTTGCCTTACACCTTTCTGAATACCAGCTTCTCTCTCATGTCCTTCAGCTCAATTGACTGTTGTCTGGTTTCTGTACAGATTGTAGATCACCCTCCTATCCCTGTACTTTATTCCAATCGTTTTCACCGCTCAAACAGCTAAATACACAGTCCACAATAACCTGACCATTAAATAACCATTACATAACCACACTAAGCAAATAAACTTGAAGGTCAATCAGCACTATCAGTATCTTAAAAATAACAAGTAGTTCCGTGAAGAACTATACAGCCTATTTTCATATATCCTGCTCATGTTAATTGCCTCTATCAACATACAAAATTTCAGTTTAATTGCTGTAACAGATTCGTAGATATTGAGAACCGTCTAAATATTTCAGATAGTCACCAGGTTGTATTTTTATTTTTGTACTATTAAATTAAGATTATTGTGTACGTGTGGTATTCAAACTTCAATCGCATGATTAGAACACAAGAAGTAAAAACGAGATTTTAAAATTACGCCCAGTAGCCATCTTGTGATTATGCAAACAATTGAAATAAATTAGTTGCCAGTGGATCAACATTTGTATAAGCATTTAACGTGGAACGTTTCACGGCACTCGGATAGTTAATTCACGAGAAACGTCCATTAAAATATTTATACTTCGCGTCGCCGCCATGTTGGATTTGTGCTCACCAGGTTACTGAAGTCTTATAGGTGAACATATGTTCATAGTCTCTATGAACATTAAAAAAAACAGTTTGGTTGCTGTAAAAAATTCATAGATATTGGGAACCGTCTAAATATTTCGGAAGCTCGCCATTTAGGATTGTTATATGTATAGGCCATAGAGTTATGTACCATTCAAGGACACTTATTGCCTAGATTCATTATTCAAACTTTCAGTTCGATCGCATGATTACGGCACAAGAAATAAAAACTTAATTTTAAAATTTCGCACAGCCGCCATCTTGAGGTTATGTAAACAATTGAATTAAATTAGATGGCAGTGCATTACAATCTGCAAGATCATTTACTGTACCACATTTCACTGCGCTCAGAGTGTTAAATCACGAGAAAAGTCTATTAAAATATATCAAATTCGCTTGGTCGCCATGTTTGTTTTGTACTTTACAGGTTTATGAAATATGCATAGGTAAACTTGTATCAGTACCCTTTATCACCGTTCAAAATTGCAGGGTGATATCTGTAATAGTTTCGGAGATATAGAATGTCAGTGAAATATTTCGCACAGCCGCCATTTTGAAGTTATGTAAAAATGAACTAAATTAGACTCCAGTGCATTACAATGTGTATAACCATTTGCTGTACCAAGTTTCATTACGTTTGGATAGTTAAATCGCGAGAAATGTCTATTTAAAAGTCTCAAATTCGCTTGACCGCCATGTTGGCTTTGTAGTCACCAGGTTTTTGAAAGTCTCATAGGTGAACTTCTAGTAGTGCCCTTTATCACCGTACACAATTTCAGGGCGATATCGGTAATAGTTTCGGAGATATTGAATGCTAGTGAAATATTTCGCACAGCCGCCATGTTGGATTGGTGAGACGTAACAAAAGTTGAAGGGCACGGTCGAGGTTGCCGGGAATAGTGCTATAAACTTACCGAGTTTCATTGAAATCGCTCCAGCCGTTTAGATTTTATTAGGGGGGAACACACATCCACCTCACACACACACACACACGCACACACACACGGACAAAAGGTGATCTCATTAGCCTATTTTTTCAAAATTGAAAATAGGCTAAAAATCACCTAAATGTTGACATGTCCCTCAGCCCAGAAACATATCACCGGGCAAAGAAAAATATTTCGATTCACTAAATTTGCCAAATGTTGTACACCTACAAACGTTTCCATGTTCTATATACGAGAAGCCCCATCTTCTTATAATTCCGAAAACATTTTGCTCATCCCTTGCTGTAAGGGTGGGTCATATCAACAATTATTTCAAACAAAACGTTTAGATATCGACTATCGACCATTTTAAACGGTTTTAATATAGTACCTATTAGCCCAAGGGTGGTATGATTTTTTTTCTCTCGAAAAACTCCATTTTCCCACCCCATTGGTCAATGGTTGGTGCTATAAAAACTTCACGGAGATGAGTTTTAGGCCCTCACCCGAAGCATCGTATGAACTTTGAATTGATTCGATCTTTCACATATTAAGAAAGTTATAGCGATATTTCACTTTTTCGAAAAAGGCCTCCCATTTCAACCCGCTTTGTCTGATTAAATTAAAATATATTAAAATATAGAAAATTCAAAAATTCCGTCAGAGACATCAAATACAAAAATACTCTAATTAGCAATGTCAAAATACGAAACCCAAAAACCTGACCAAGCTAAAATCCTAAATCAACCTAACATCAAAATCGATTAACATACCAAAAATAACTAAAAATGCATATAATGAAATTACTAAGACCTGTCGTCGAAAATGGTACCTCAAATACAATAAAATCGTAAGCCTTCTAACTATGAAAATACTACTTGCTGAAATGCTTTTCTACCTTGTATCGAGTACCGTTGTCTAGAGGAGGTCCGTCTTGTACTGGATTCCAATACCAACGGTCTCCGTCTCGTACCTCTGATGGACGGTGGTTCCAGATCAGCATTCGCCTTACTGCATCGAGAAGTTTCACAATTCTCGTCCTGACTACTCCAACTTGTTTCGCCTTTCCGAACAGCGTTTCCTCGTTCACGATTTCGACTCCATCCTCCGGTCTTCATTCTTGTTCTTCAGCTCCCGATTTCTCCTTCTTTTCTTGATGTTTCTGTACTGTACATATAGAATTTCATTTTTGTAGTAGTTTCAGTAGTCTTCATTATTGATATTTCCAAATAGTTTCATCAACTTTCAGGCTATGTTTCCAACATTGTATTTAGCACGTCATCTCCACAACTTCAATAATATTCAGAATTAGCTCTCCCAATTTCAATGTGATAATCATGATGATAGTGATTTTGGAATATATAATTTTGCAGAATATCCCTCGTAATGTTGCCTTAATAATGTTCAATGGTATCACGCAACACCGAATAACTTGGATAGCTATAATTTATAACAGTTGTAGCCTGCCTTGTAATAATTGTTATAATTATTTACAAAATTCCTCGTAGAATTATATGGAATTCTATTATCAATGTTCCTCACAATATCGTTCACTTCAATGATCAAACACTTCACATTTCATACGACTCTTTCTTGTGAAAATTTTCTAAGTCCTTCCTATAATATTTCAGAATATCGCAAAGTCCTCAGTTCACACAGGCGCGGTCATAGGCCTTCACTTCGCCCAGATTATCGCCTCGCTTCCCGGTAACCGTAATGTATCACGTTCGCACTTCAGACGATCACAGAGTAACACGTCCTTTCACCTCGGCTATCACAATATAAGAAGCCTCAAATCACCCGCACGGTCTCCCTCCTCACTCTCAAATTTGGTGTATGTAAAAATAAAACAGCGCGCAAACTTGGCGGTAGACTATAAATATCTTTGCTTCAAAAATAAAATTGATAGGAATTTCTGGAATACAATTTTACGTCATCTTGTTAATTAAATATTTTTCTAATATGCTTGCTAATTAGCAATGAGAAGCTTCCTAAATTACAGTAAATCCTTCTTGCTAATTGGTGGTAATCCGTCACGTCGTATAAATGGTTCAGTCCCTCCTTCCTGGCTTCAGGTAAGCCACGCACCGTTTTCACCTTTCGACAAGTTTTAGTAATGACAGTGTCGTGTGCGTAGCCTAGTCTCGCCTTCCTCAAAGCTCGCCGTTCACGTGTCAGACTTGCGTTCGGTCTCCCCGTCTGTTCCAACTCAATTGATCTTTTATAAATGTAATTTTGTGATTAGAGCGTCAAATCTTTTGCACATGGCCTCCCTTTCTTTCTCCAATGCACACGTGCATCTTAATGTAGAGTTCTGATACAATTTCAGGCTTCCAATCCTTTCCCCTGTATTCAATAGAAGTATAATAATAATTTGCACATAGCAAATTCGGGTACAGTACCCATTCTAATGAAATATACCTAATCACATGTGTTACAATACGTAACAAATATTTTTAATCATATGTAACTTTTTCAGATTGGTTTTCGCATGTCCCCGGAATTAGGGTTATTTTCAATTGTCCGACTGAGAAGTTGCAATATCTGTGTTTAGAGCATTAACTAAATATGATATGTGCCCCACCAAATTTGGAATCAAGTTAACCATATGGTAACGATTATATTTTTCCTGTATTGCAGAGCCCTGCATATGAAGGAACACCCGGACTACAAGTACCGACCACGCAGGAAACCCAAGCCACTTATCAAGAAGGAGCCAAAGTTTGGTTTCTCTCTGTCCCCGCTGCTGGGTTCCGGAATGGACCCTCTCCACAGCTTCCACCGCAGTCTTCTGCCGCCTCCTGGACCGCCACCACCTCCATCACACCTACTGGGGGACTCTGACCTTAAGTTCCCTCGCTCTCTGTTTCCGCCCTTCCCGTACCCTCTGTACCCCCTGCACCATGCCGCCAAGGACTTGGCGTCTTCCTCTAGCAAAACGCCAACCCCCGCAGACTTCGCCTTTCTGTACGGCAGCTCACTATATTCGCATGCAGCTGCCGCAGCGGCGGCCGCGTCCTGGCCCAGCAGCGGGCCCTGCATGGTGCCGTGTGGGTGTGGGCCCTCCCCCACCCCATCATCCACCCCCAGCCAAGTGCCCCCCTCCAGCAGTCCCGTCCCCGACAGTGGCATCAAGCGCCCCGTCGCCTACCTGCTCGTCAAACCCGAGGATCACTACTCACCACAACATGTTATTTGAAGACCGCTCCCGGTTCTTCCCGACTCGGCGCGGGGGAACCTGGGTCTCATGACCGCCGGGGACTATTGGTGGGGAGACCTTGCCGCCTCCACATCGGCCGCCTCCACAGCGTCAGCGACAGCGTCCAGAGCATCGCCTTGTGAGGAGTTGGAAGAGCGGCCAGCCTCCAACCACAGCAGCAACTAACAGGGACCAACGTAACAGAGGACGTATTTCTTCCAGTTTCTTCAGTAATAACAGCAGACACAAACAGACACAAATACCGGAAACAGTCTATCCCAACTATCACCATACTAGAGCCGACAAAGTTCAACATTGTTATTAATAATAATAATAACAATAATAGGCCTACTACCGAACAGTTATTTCAGTTCGCATATGTTTCAGCACGCGGCCCATTTCAATAGAAAATTATACCAATACTCACCGGATGTAACTTATGTGATATGTCTTCTTGTCAATATTTCCTTTTAACCAATGCAAACGCAAAATAAGCATCTAATAACCTCAATTTCTTAAAATCAGACTGTTGTTTTGCCGTATGAAATAGTTCTTTAATTTTTAATTTCATATACTTTTTTATTTTATTTCTTCTCCTCTTGGGCTCTTGTGAAATGTTTATACATTCCTTTAAATTTCTTTCCAACTTTCGTACAAGTCATTTCACTGGTACATTTTACACAAACCCCTATATTGTTGCGTACAACTTCTCGAAACCGTGGTATGGTCTTTTGCTTTTAAATACAGCTTTTGAGGTTATGGAAATTTGTTTCGTATACATATTATATCAGCATCCGATAACTACTAATGTTTCTGTTTAGGAATGATCTAAAAATGACTCCTCGGAATGAAACCAAAACCCTTCCAGTTTCTAGGTGGATATGGTAGCTAATTTGCCATGAGATTTCACAGCTAGAGAGCTTACCATTCTCAGTTCTTATGCAGATTGTTAACACTGGTTTGGAGACAGCGTGCTGTGTGATCACGTTGACAAGTCTGCGAGTTCTTTTGAGCGAGTCAGAATTACCATTTAGAATGCAACGAATTGTCTTGGGTAATTGACTTACCAGGAAACGGATAGGATTTGGTTTCGAGTGTTGAGGACTCCATAAAATTCCGATCATTCCTCGAATGAAACATCCAGTATCTGCAGAAGAAATAGAGCTGTCTTCTGTTGTTGTTTTATCCATCATACTACTCAATGGAATGAAAACCAGAGAGTAAAATAGTATTGTGAGTTTAACGATAAAGCACACGAAGTTAACCAAATAACTTACTAGATTTTCTGAATTGGATTTCCACGTATTTATGAGAAATGGAAGCTTACAGCTATTCACAGTTTCCATTGGTCATAGAGAATGGACTTTATTTCCTGAAGAAAGCTGTATCAAATACCATATGTCCATTAAAAAAATCTGTTTAATTTTATGTAAAACACAGTAGAGTAACTGGCAGCATCTTAAACAAGAGAAACTAACGTACCCACGTAATTGGATACTGCATGTTCTTACATGTACTGTATTTGTCTTTCAAGACATGTATCAATACATATCTCGTAGCGAAGAAATATATTATTGGATTTTTTCCATTCAAATATTAAAATAGAGTTTGCTGATTTATCATTGAGAAATGTGTTTGAGCTAATCATTAATCTCACGATATTCAGAAAACAGCCCAGATATAATTTCGTCCGTCAAGATGTTTAATCGGTACACACACGTCTAGTTCCTCAACGCACTCAGTATTGTATACATTTGTTTGACTTGAAAGTGTACCTAATTTTAACCTCTCCAACAATGCCATTAATCTAATTTTAACACAAGAATAATATATCCTACTTTCATTTATAGTATTTAAGCTTGGAAGCAAATACGCTTATTGGTATAATACTTCCCGAATGGTGTTAGTGAAGTTATTAACGAGACATTCCAAACTATAAATCACGGATTTGATCCTCGTGTGCACCACATGGATAAATGTTACAATTTCGAACTCATTCTAGTGAGAGTCAACTTTTATCTTGAATTTTACAGTGAACTCGTGAAGAAGTTTAGTGTTTCTTATGACATATCACCAGAATCTCACGACCGACTACCTCCCCGCATACCCATCAGATAGTGTGATAGAGCATTAGTACGGTTGTTATACGACATTCTTCAAGAACTTAATAAACAACAGCTCAACCGAATAATGCTGTCGTAATTATGAATCTCAAACATAAAGCATGTAAATATGAACTAATATTAAAATATGTTTTCAGTTCTGTTCTCTCTGTGCTCATCGCTATTAGATTGGCCGTTAGACTCTCAAGTATCTTCAGTCTGTCTAAGAAGCAAATCTTACTTTTTATTTACCTCAAACTGTTGGGTAATTCACCCTACACACCTTCCTCCATTTTCTTTATATTTACTAAATCTCCTACTATTTAGAATAATGGACAAGGTAAGGTGACTGCTTACTTTTGCGATCCACTGTACAGGTGTTAAAACGATGAATGGATCGAATTAGAGCCATGCCAATTTTCGGTACCCATTCAGTAGCACTCTAGATAAGTCTTGCGACGGTTGCTCATCTCAATTTCTGATGAATTTCGTGATCTTATCCGTAAGTAATTACAGTACAAGGGCACAATTAAAACAATATTTCATATTATTTATACTCAGTAGGGATTACTGTGACGCCCTAGTCCTTTAATCCGAAGGTGGTAGATTGACACCTGAAGGATAGTTGAGACAATCTACTAGCGATGTGCACCTACTTGTCCTAATTTTATGACGGCTGTAAAGGCTGCTTCACGGTTAAGTACACAAATTTTACATAGCCTATACATTTTACGCTCAGATGACATGCTTAAAAGTGAAAATGCTTAGAACATCATAGCCATGCGTTGTTGATAGGCCTACTCAAATGACTCTCTATAGTGTATAATGGAGTTATGAATATTCTGTTGTTGTTTGTGACCTCAGTCTTTTGACTGGTTTGATGCAGCTATCAATTCCTCCCTGTTATTGCTTGATAATTAAGCGTTTCTCATCTAATTAACAAATAATTTGGACGGGGAATTTAACACTTATTCACCCAAACTTATTAACATAGAAGATATAACATGAATTAATTATACATTTCTCGAAACAAGATTTCCTTTTTTATGGCATGTTTCGTTCGCCACGCAACATCATCAGGTTTTATTAATTTAGGCCTTTTTTAGTTTGGCAGATATGTATATAACAATTATATACAATAATATTTAAAATTATTTTTGTTATAATTCATTTATCAAGTAATATACCTATCAGCCAAACTTCAAAACGCCTTCAGTGAAGGTTTGTACAGTAGGTGTGAGTAGATAACTGTTATTTCCCGCACAATTTAATTAGGCACATTAACATGTTGACCAACTGAAAATCATTTTTATTTTACTAGATTTACTAAATTACGATGGCATCACTGAAAGAAAATGGCTTCTAAGATTACTATACGCTTTAAAAACGTGGAACAGGAGTTGTTAAGTTACACGTTGACGTGGACTGAAGGTGTTAAATATGTGTACTTTACTCGTGAAACACACGAATTATATTGTATTACCTTTGGTAAAACATTAAGTTAAATACAACAATATATCTGATATACTAATATTTTCTACCAGTATAAATAGAGTTTTGTGCCAAAGATATATGTGTGATGTTCAAATCAGTGCGAGTTTCCAGAGAACGAAGTGACAAGTGTATAGTATTGTTGTTCCAAGATTTAAAATTATCATTAAACAAGTGTTGAGACTTCTACAAGTTCTTGGTTCGTTGTTAAGTTTTCCTGTGTTAAATCTCATTTTGCTGTGGGAATGTGCAATTGGTATGTCTAAATCTCAACATGGCATGAATACGAATGATTTCAGCACGAAAATGGAACCAGAAATCTCAAATTAGAATTCAAACAAAAAATACTTAACCCGGAGTATTTGCTTAAACTTCATCCAGTGAATAGGCTGATGTATTTTGATATTCACTACATCATCACTTATGTATTAGAAACACCTTTTCTGTTAATGGAAAACAGAATTTTCAATAATGTTAAATAAAAGACTTCATTATTGAGAAGAGATAAAAAAGGAATATGGGGGAGTTGTACTTGTACTTCAAAAGGAGGATAAATGGTACATCTTATATGTCCACCTAACCATATTCAATATCTCCTTCTCTCGGAATATTATACTTGAAATGAACACTATTTTTAGGATGCGAGCTATCATTTGGCTTAGCATATAGCTCTTTTTTTAATATTAAATGATTTCTACATAATAATACTACTACTAATAATGTTATTGGTTTTACGCCCCTTTTAACTTCCTTGGCTTTTAGAGACGTCGGGGTGTCAGAATTTTGCCCCGAAGGGGATCTTTAACGTGCCAGTAAATCTACTGACACGGCTCCCTCGCATTTGCGAACCCTCGAATGCCAGCTTACTGCGCCAGGATGAACCTGCGACCTTGGGCCCAGCAAGCGAGAACGTTACCACTAAGTCACGCAGCAAGTCTTTCTACATCAGTTGTAGGCTGCGACATAGACAGAATGTACCAAACCATACAATATTCCTTAGCCAAGAATGCTAGCCGCTACACCGCGAGGTGGCCGCACATATTCCTATGAATGTTTTTGGAAGATCGAACTGTTTGCAGATATTGGCCCCCCTCTTGTTCGTATCATTGAACCAATTACTGAAATTTACTTAGGTTGATACTCCTCTATTAGGTATTCTGACATCGGTTTTCAAACAATGAATCATCCTCAAGACATTGACAATCGACATAGTGGTGATGTTGCCCCGTGTACTTGGTCATTTGAAATGTTCTTCCAACCATAAATAAACAGGCATTCTATATATAAAATGTGGCTTATTTGGTGCTTTAACAACCAAATGCATGGCTTCTATAGATCCCTTCGGCGTAACAGTGACAGTTATTCCGTTGTTGTTTGACTTAAGGGATTTGCGATATCGTGGTCATGTTGCCGCATGTACTTGGGTGTGTATGGAATTTGTATGATAACCTGTGTTATTGTGATGGCTGTATTAGTAGGTGCATTTGTAATTCAGGTGAGGTTTGGGAAGGAGGCGGCCGTAGCCTTAAGTAAGGAACCATCCGGCATTTGTCTGGAATAGAAGTGGAAACCCGCCGAAAAACCACTTCCAAGATGGTGGAGATGTGAATCGAACCCACCTCTTCTCAGGTTTGTCTCACGAGGCTAAGTGTACGCCGTTCCAGCCCTCAGACAAGAATTAGAACCTTGGCAGAGTCGGGGATTGAACCCGAGCCTCCGGGGCGAGAGCCAAGAATGCAACTAAATTTAACTTTACCGATTACTTTACTTGAATTGTCAGCTTTATTTAGGACGATCACCTCCAGTTGGCAACAGTGCATTTTAGTGGGGTGGAGCATTGCGATTAGTGATAATAGTAAGTTCTATAAATCTTAAATCTCGCTATATCTGCTGGTAACAAGATCCTCCCATCGTGTATCATTGTCCCCTCTGTGGGTCCCCTAACTCATTTCCTCCCGTACACAAGCACTCAGTGACTGTATTGTCCCTTACAAACCACTCCACTCATAGTGCGGGCGCATATAGTTCACACACTGGACTCAATTCACTTGCTCCAGACCCTCCGTCAATTGTAGTCCAATTGGCAAGCTACGTCTTTCTTTCGACCACTATCCCAGGAAATAGGCTAAGGGTTTGTAGTACAAAATTATTATTATGGTGGTTGAAGCGATTTTCAGTATTCCCTTAGTAAACACAAGTTTGATGCTTTTCAGACGATTCTACCCATATTAGATGGGTTATTCCCTAATCCTGAACAAATTACATGAGATAAATAAATACACTTGGATGACCAGTTTCGATCGTGAAGCGATCATCATCAGATCCATTACACTTAGGCTATAAAATCTATGTCTGAAAATATGGGTGAAAATATTTACAATATATACACTTACTTAGTTGCAGTACTTCCAGTACCCAAACAAAACATAGACCACAACTAACAATATTGACGAGTTGCATTATCTAATACTACAACTAATTAAGTTTATATATTGTAAATATTTTCACCCATATTTTCAGACATACATTTCATAGCCTAAGTGTAATGGATCTGATGATGATCGCTTGACGATCGAAACTGGTCATCCAAGAGTATTTATTAATCTCATGTTGTTTCGTTTTCAGGATTAGGGAATAACCCATCTCATTTGGGTACATTCGTGTTGACCGACTGAAAAGCACCAAACGTTTGTTGTAAAAATGATTAAATAAAAGGTGATTTTTTGCCAATTGTTAGGGCATCATTAGAGGTAAGTTAGTACTGTACTCTTTCTCCCAAATTCCTCTCTCTTTACCTTACATCGCAAATTCATTGGAAGGAAATCATCCATCCCCTTATAACTCAACAAAATACGAGTACCATATGCCTCAGTGTCCATCTGAGGAAGTTGTACACTATGATGGTATGCAACAGTTTATAACAACCTATGGTCATCACCACCACCATTGGTAACTTAAATATGAAAAAATACTCGTATTTTATCTATCCTCGCTTTAACTACTAGGAGGGGGGAGTGGTGCAGTGGTCAAGCTGTTGGCCTCTCACCAAGGTGGACCGGGTTCGATTCCCGGTCAATGCATGTGAGACTTTCGAAGTGAAATGCCATGCAATGTGGTTCGGATTCCACGTAAAACAGAGGTGCCGTAGCTCATGATCGCATGATTAACGGTCACGTAAAACTAAAAGCTTCCATTCTTCCTTCCTTCCTTCCTTAACTGCACCATTTTCTAGGTCTTCTGCTGGGTCTTTTCCTCTTCTTTGAATATGTTTTTCATACTCCATCTCCCCCCTCCCCTGCGTTCATCATATGTTCACATTAACAACTCATCGTTCTATTCTTGACTGTTACTCTTCAATCATAATAATTATAGTAGCCTATGTGGGTGTAAGTGATGAGGTTTTAGAGACGCCTGTAAATGTAGTGACACAAGACTATCGTATTCAAGCATCTTCAAATGCTGATCAAATTCGTTGGAGCTCCATTCCGTAAGTGTTGTTTCATTAGAGGGGCTTGGACATCGTAGTCATTTAGCCCCGTGTACTTGGGTGTGTGCTTATTTATTTAGCGTATGGCTTCTAGTGACGGGGGTGTCCGACGACATGTTCGGCTCGCAAGAGGCTGTAGCTGCTTCAATGCGGACACCCATGGGGTGAGTTACAAGTTCCGTTCAATTTCAAGTAGTTCCAACTTTCGCTACCAGATGTCACTGACACCTAGTAGTGAACTTTGGAACTTTGATAGAGCGTTTCAACGAAATCTAACCTGCAAATTTAGCTTCACACTAGTTTAGTTAGTGGAAGGCTCTTTTACATGCCTTAAATCTATGAAATGGACCATCCGGCCTTACTTCCCCTCCGGAGGAAGGCATACTGAAGGATTTTAACGCTCTTAAAAAATCTGACGGCGTCGGCTGGGTTTGAACCCACTATCTTGGGCTTAGAAGCTCAGCATGTTACCGACTGACAACTTGTGTTATGTAATGGCTGTAGCTGCGTGTGCATTTGTAATTAAGGGAAGGAGGTGGCCGTAGCCTTAATTTTGAAACCATCCCGGCATTTGCGTGGAGTAGAAGTGGCAAAACCATGGAAAACCACATCTAGGATGGCTCTTCTCAGTTTTGCCTCGCAAGGCTGAGTGTATCCCATCCCAGCCTCAGGCAAGATTTTTTTTCGTTTTTTGGCAGAGCCGGGGAGCGAACCCGGAGCTCTGGGGTAACAGCCAAGAATGCTAGTCGCTACACCACGAGGTGGTCTCCATTCCGTAAACATTGCAACACATTCGATGAGAACCTTACCGAATAACCCCAAGAAGTTGGTCTCCTGTCTATATGTTTCTACAGAACGTCAACGCGAACTGTTTTCCAAACAAACTAATGGATGAAGTAGTTGATTTAATATAGCGTGTGCTCAAATGTATACGACCGTTCCTACCAGCTCATGACGTCACCACCGAAAGTAGGATATTAAGTGGTAGGAGCGGAAAGAGGAGGATCATAGGATTACGTTAGACATCTGCTGCCGGTATGTATGAAGAGAAACAATTAACTAATCGTATGCCATCTTCTAGGGTTTCCCCATCCTTGCCACTTTCATAATTATCTTACTCCCTAGTTCTTGGAGAATGTGGAGTGAATTCGCCCGATGATGGTGACGTTATGGGTTAACAGACACACTTGGTACATTCGGGACAAAAAAAAAAACATACTGATTCCTTAAAATTTCGCATAGTTATTTGAGATTATGACATTCCATTATTGACACCAGTGATAGTTAATGTTCTGTTCCATTTTATTCTAGATCTGTGTTACTGATCTGACTTGTATATTTTAATAGTTTGTAATATATAATTTCTACTTCCAAAATTGTATTTTTGATTATTTTGTAAATATATTTGTTGTGATGTTTAAAGTGCAAATTATATTTTTAAACCTTCTCCCTTTTGCCTTTCCCCTGCATTTGTCTTCGCAGTCTTACTAACCCGAAGAAGAAAACGAATGAAGAACCACTGGCGAAACAGGTCAGGAATATAACAGGAGAACAATAAGTACAGTCATAGTAAAAAATTATCAACGTTTTCAATGGAGAATCCGCCACTTTAGAAACATTGCAAGGCAATACAGCATATCTCAGTATTGTGGAAAGTAGAAACCAAAAATGTAATACTTCTCCCCTAAAAATTAAATGTTTGTTGTTGTTAATTAATTTAGGGGCTTTGTGAGATCATGGTCATTTATCCCCGTGTACTTGGGTGTGTTTAGAATTTGTCTGATAACCAGTGTTATTGTGATGTCAGTAGCAGTGTATGTTTTTATAACTCAGGTGAGGATTAGGAAAAAGGTGGTCATGGCCTTAAATTAAGTACCATCTCGGCATTTGCATGGAATAGAAGCGGGGAAACAACGGAAAACCACTTCCAGAATGGCTGAGATAGGAATCGAACCCACCTCTTCTCAGTTTTGTCTCACGAGGCTGAGTGTACCCCGTTCCAGCCTTCAAACTAGAATTACATCCCTTAACAGAGCCGGGAATCGAACCCAGGCCTCAGTGGTAACAGCCTAAAATGCTAGCTACTACGCAACGAGGCGGACTTTAAAAGTTTGAAACTCAACCTAGGAATGAATGAATTGATTCTTCAAAATAGAAAATAACTTTCATCAGACTGACTTATGTTGTTCAATAAGTTATATTATTTGGTTTCTTATGCTTTAAAACAGTTTATAGTACTGTTCAGTGTTATAAGCTTTAAAAAGGACCATAATTGCTTTTTTGTTCCTAATTGACTTACAAATTTAGTTTAAAACTAATCCATATGGTTACACCTAGTCAATGATTTATTTTATTTTAAAATAGTGTACAATATTAGAGTCATTTTGATCTCATCTTTAGCACTTAACCTAATAATGGGAAACATTTCCAAGATATGCCCATTTTTCAATTTTATTTTTTTAAATTAAAATACATTGAGGTTAAAATTCTCTCTATTCTGTTCAGACAATTAATTTTCCTCGTTGAGAACTACGTAGTATTGCATAAGGTAAAATATTTCTTCTTTCTTGGATGGTATTTGAAAATACGGAACCTTCAATTTGACAGTTTGAAAATGGATAAGTTACGTCACAGCGGAACCATGGTCTTGTTGTGCAAGTAGCAGTTCAAAGAACAAAAGAAAAAAAGGAAAACGCTTTGTTAGAAAAGGAAACTGATATTCTTTGTAGAGGAGAGATGATTTTTAATTTTTTTTAAGTTTTTATTAATATTGAGAAACGGCCATATCTTGGAAATGTTTCACATTATTATGTTAAGTGCTGAAGTTCAGGTCAAAATGACTCGAAACAATTGTACACTATTAAAACGAAATTATAAGTAGCCTATTCACTAGATGGAACCGTATGAATTAGTTTTAAACTAAAAGTCCAGAATATTATTATGTTCCCCTTTAACCAAAGATTGTATGATCTGAGCCTAGGCAGATACGAGGTAGGAAAAGCTGACAGCAACAGAGCAGTTGTGGACACTCATGGAAAAGATGTAGAGTGCGATTATTATCTGATGGCGCAAGAAATGCGCAAACCCGTGAACGTAAAGGGGAAAGGGAGAGATGGAGGGGGTCACAGATGCTGTGCTCCAGGGAGACACTAACATGCAATACTGTTACAGTAGAAGGCGATGTGAACAAGCGAATTGAACATCCCTCCCCTCCTAATCACGCTACAACACATGAACTCACCCGCATGCGAAACTCGTTGCGTGTGCATGGGCATCAGGTAGCCTATTAATCGCGGTTTATCAACTACCTGTGCAAGGAATAAGTCTGACTCGCTGGTAGTAATTCAAAACTGTGTAAAGGAACTAAAAGTCTATAATTGGCCAACTAGTACACAGTACATAGCAGGCCTATCAATGAATTACTAGCAAGTCCAAATAGGCATTTTAAATGCATAACCTCAATGCCTATTCTTTCTGAACACCTCGTTCGTGGTGTAGCGGCTAGTATTTATGGCTGTCGCCCCGAACGTCTGGGTTCGATTCCTAGCTAAGCCAAGAAATTAAATTCTGGTTTCAGGTCTGAAACGGGGTACACTTCGCCTCGTGAGGTAAAGCTGAGAAGAGGTGGGTTCGATTCCCACCTCAACCATCTTAGAAATGGTTTACCGTGGTTTCCCATTATACTCCAGGCAAATGCCTCGATTGTTCCTAATTAACACCACGACCTCCTCCTTTACAATCCTTAGATGAATTACAAATACAGCCATCACAATAACACAGGTTACCAGACCAAATTATACACTCACACACCCAAATTCACGGGGCTGAATGGCCACGATCTCCAAGCCCCTCAAATGAAACAACAACAACAATGACATATTTCAAGCACTAGGAACTTAGGTTTATGCCGTGTCTTGTGTGGGGTTTCGCAAAGGAGCAGCAAGCTGGCTCATCAGCGGGCTCTTGGTGTCCGCGCCCGGACCCCCACAGGAGTAGCGAACTGTGCACTACCTCCCTTCTTATGAAGCGCACGTGCGCCTCTTAAGTGCGAGAGCAGCCTTTAACCTCCCTATAAAGGGTTTCAAAAAGATGGTGTATTGGCTTTCACGGCCCGCGAAACCCCACACAAGACACAGCATAAACCTAGATAAATTGCTGAGTGTAAAGTCACAGGCAGTGAAAGCCAATAGTTCATTGTGTTTCGGAAACGCTTTAATAACTTGAAAGGACTATATGATAAACAAGTAGTTCCGTGAAGAACTATACAGCCTATTTTCATATAACTTACTTATGTTAATTGCCACTATCAACATACAAAATTTCAGTTTGATTGCTGTAATAGATTCGTAGATAGTGAGAACCGACTAAATATTTCGGATGGTCACCATGTTGGATTTTATATATGTAGGTCCTAGAGTTATGTACTATTACATGAAGATTATTGTGTACGTGCAGCATTCAAACTTCAATCGCATGATTAGGACACTAGAAGTAATAGGAGATTTTAAAATTTCGCACAGCTGCCATCTTGTAGTTATGGAAACAATTGAAATAAATTAGATGCCAGTGGATTAACATTCGTATAAGGATTTACTGTACCAAGTTTCACTGCACTCGAATGGTTAAATTGCGAGAAACGTCCATGTGAATATGTACATTTCGCGTCACCGCCATGTTGGATTTGTGATCACCAGGTTATTTAAAGCCCTATAGGTGAACGTAAGTTCATAGCCCCTATGAACATTAAAAAAACAGTTTGATTGCTATAATAGATTCGTAGATATTCAGAGCCGTCTAAATATTTCGGATGGTCGCCATGTTGGATTGTTAGATGTATAGGCCATAGAGTCATCTACCATTAAAGGAAAATTATTGCGTAGGTTCATTATTCAAACTTTCACATCGATCACATGATTACGACACAGGAAATAAAAACTTAATTTTAAAATTCGCAAAGACGCCATCTTGAGGTTATGTAAACAATTGAACTAAATTAGATACCAGGGTATTACAATGTGTATAAACATTTCCTGTACCAGATTTCATTGCGTTTGGAACATTAAATCGCGAGAAGGTCTATTTAAAATTTTCAAATTCGCTTGGCCGCCATGTTCGTTTTGTAGTTAACCGGTTTTGAAAGTCTCACAGATGAACTTCCAGCAGTACCCTTTATCTCCGTATAAAATTTCAGGGTGATACCGCTAATAGGTTCAGAGTTATAGAATGCCAGTAAAATACTTCGCACATCCGCCATCTTGTGGTTATGTAATTAATTGAACGAAGTTAGATGTCAGTGCATTACAATGTGTATAAACATATATTGTACCAAGTTTTATTGCGTTTGGTTGGTTAAATCGCGAGAAACGTCTATTTAAAAGTCGCAAATTCGCGTGGCTGCCATGTTGGTTTTATTGTTACCAATTTTTCAAAAGTCACCTAGGTGAACTTCTAGTAGTTTCCTTTATCACCGTAAAAAATTCCAGGGTGATATCGGGAATAGTTTCGGAGATATTGAATGCTGGTGAAATAATTCGCACAGCCGCCATGTTGGATTGGTGAGACGTAACACAATTTGAAGGGCACGGTCGGGGTCTTCCGGAATAGTGCTATGAACTTACCGAGTTTCATTGAAATCGCTCCAGCCGTTCAGAAGTTATTAGGGACACACACACACACACACACATACACTCCTCACACACCCACACACCCACACACACACGCACATACACACGGACAAAAGGTGATCTCATAAGCCTCTTTTTTTTTATTGAAAATAGGCTAAAAATAGCAAAGTGGTGCAGCTATTAGACGTGTTTACACACTGTTTTGTGGGACACCATTACTACTGGTTACATATTCATGACTAACCGCATTTGAAGATGTGTAGTACCCCATAAAAGCTTTAATTCATAAGAACTTTTGATTTGTTCACACTTTTAAAAACATCACTGTTTCCCGTTATTAATAATATTGTATAAGAGCGAATAACGCGAATTATGGAGTCTAAGATCCCTCTTTAGAGTATTCTAGGATCCCAGATTCTGAAAATGGTATAAAGATTTTGCATATCAGCTCTCCTTCTCAAAATATGGCATATTCCCATATTAAATGAATAGACTAAGGAGATAAAAGGTAAATATTTTTGGAATGAAGTTTCTTTATTTGAAGTTAGTTCTTACCCTTTTCTTTTTCAAAGAAGGGGGGGTCGCCGGAGCCAACCAGGCTCACATTTTTTTATGTTGGCTGAGGATTAAAGGCTGGAAGCCCTTCCTGACGTCACGTAATTTTCCAGGTGAAACTTTGACCCCGTTGTCACCGGGATTCGAACTCCGACCGTCCGGGTATAAGATGAGCAGCTAAGCAACTGCACCATCACGCTCCCTTCTTTTTCAAATAAGATAAAAGATAGCCTAAATAATTTTGGAACGAAGTTTCTGTATAAAAAATAATATCAAATTTTATTGGAGTCAAATGACCATACATCAATTAAATAATAATAATAATAATAAGTTTCTGTATTTGAAGTTAGTTTTTATCCATTTATTATTCAAAGAAAATGAGAGATAAATATTTTTGGAACGAAGTTCCTTTATTTGAGGTTAGATTTTACCCATTTCTTGTTCAAAGAAGATAAAAGACAAAAATATTTGGAACGAAGTTTCTTTATTTGAAGTTTTTTTAATCAATTTTTGTTCAAAGAAGGTGAAAGATAAATCGTTTTGAAATGAAGTTCCTTTATTTGAATTTAGTTGTTGTCTATTTCATGTTCAAAGAAGACAGAATATAAATATTTGAGCGATGTTTCTTAACTCGTGTAGGTCTACTGTATTTATTTCAGTTACTGGGAACTCAATTATTACATTATTGCAAAAACAATGTATACCCACATGCCGGTAGTAAAAATTGTATACCCATTTATTTTTTTCACTACAAACATGCGGTAAGAAAATTTGTTTACCCACTTTTCTTGACACTACAAACCTGCTGGTGGGTAAATTTGTATACCCACTTATTTTGACACTACAAACATGCTAGTAGGAAAATTTGTATACCAACTTATTTTGACACCACAAACATGTTGGTAGGAAAAATTTTATACCCACTTATTTTGACACTACAAATATGCTGGTAGGAACATGACTGGGTATACCCACTCATTATGACACTACACACATGCTGATGGGTAAATTTATATACCCACTTATTTTGACACTACAAACATGCTAGTAGGAAAATTTGTATACCCACTTATTTTGACACTATAAACATGCTGGTAGGAAAATTTGTATACCCACTTAATTTGACACTAAAAACATGCTGGTAGGAAAATTTGTATACCCACTTATTTTGACACTTTTTTGTCGTGTAGCCTCCTGAGAGGCCGAGTGCAGGTCTTTCTTATCGACGCCCGTGGGCGACCTGCGCGTCGGGATGAGAGATGGAATGGATGAAGAGGAATGAAACTGGGCAAGGATGTGGAAGGAAGCGGCCATGGCCTGTCAGAAGGTACTGTACCAGCATTTGCCTGGTGTTGAAAATGGGAAACCACGGAAAACCATTTCAAGGACTGCCGACGGTGGGGCTCGAACCCACGCGTCTACCGAGTCAGCAGAGAGCTTGGCCGCTTTACCTAACGCAGCGCTCTAGCCCGCGTAGCCACTACTGTCGGTATTTTGACACTAAACATGTTGGTAGGAATATTTGTAAAGGCTACCCACATAATTTGAAACTACAATCATGCTGGTAGGAAAATTTGTATACCCACTTATTTTGACACTACAAACATGCTTGTCCCCCACCAGAAGGTTTGATTGTGGGCGTTGAATTAATTTAGCATTCGTCTGATTTGTCCCTGATTTAAAGCAGTGTACCCAGCAACGACGAGCACGCAGACCTACAGTAGCCAATAACAAAAACAGTAGGATATATTTTCAGGTCCAATTTATTAATGTTTCTACTGTAGGCTTTAGACAAACTTGGTACAAGACTTCTTGTAATGACAAGGAATTTACTGTGTTGAAATTTTATAAATAAAAAAAAATAAAAAAAAAATAATATCGTATGGCCTCGGGTGCCGGGTGCAAGCTATGCTATTTGCGCCCAGAGGGCAGCTTGCGTGTCGAATTTTGTTGTTCCTTGGAACGCTATGAAAGTCAAGGGGGTTAGATATCTAAGCTCCTTGACACTATAGCGCTTTCTAGTAGAGAAAGGAGAAACTCTCTTGTGTTGGCGGAAAATACTGAGATTAATTTTGCCATTATGAACACGGCCTACTGAATTCAAATGGGTTCTTTAACATGCCAACAACGTATGACATGCGTGCCGTGATTTTTTTTCACCTTTCATAAGTCACTTACCACGGCCAGGAGTGAACCTGAAAGCTTGGTATGGTAGTCCGACACGATAACCACTCATCCACCGTGGCAAGCTATTTAAAAAATTGAAACCTCATGTCACCACTGTCCATGATGGGCCTTAGCTTAACAAACGACCACTGCCTTGCCATTTTGCCCCTATAGATTTCAAGATGATGCGTGGTTAAGCCACCGGGTCCCCTTGGCAGTAAATCTTGTTTTCTCTGACCACTACTCAATTGTCCTCACGAGGCTCACATCAGTTTATAAAATCCCTGATGGAGCCAGTATTCGAACCCGTAGCATCTTGGTGAGAGGCAGACGCGCTACCCAGATCCAAGAGGTCGGCGAGTAATAAATAAGGCAGCCTGTAAGCTATAGAGTGACAGACGGCACGAGTACGGGATAGTGAACTAATTTCGATGGTCCTCCAGGGTTTAGTGGGGATGATCACGTCAATAGTCCAGGTTTCACGCTGGCAGGTGTAGAGGGAGACAGCCACGCACAATTGTCCCATTCTAGTCGCCACCGAACAATATGCTGGGGTTAAACGAGACAAAAGCGATTGGAGTTAATTGGAAAAATCAATATGTGGGGGATTTAGTTCTATCTGACTGCGGCATAACCCCGATACCTTCCACTGTCAACTAAAACATGTGGGAATTAGAGGATTATACCGACACCGGCTAGTTTACCTTAACTAACTCGCGAACTCAGTCTGCACATACTGTATTTTAACAAAGCATTGGCCCACCTGCATTTTAAACGAGACATTTTAATTATTGTTATGATTTCTTTACCCCACGTTCAAGCACCAGCCTCCATTTCTGGCAGTACAAATATGATTTAGCCTATCGCAGTTGCACGTCATGCCAGGACAATTCATTCAATTTATTATATACTAGCTGAAGTACCCGTGCTTCGCCACGCGTCATAAATAAATTAAAATGTGAAGGTGACAGTTAAAACAGGGGATAGGCGAGGTGCTGCGCAGAGGGAGATTAAGGATGGAACATTTTGTCCAACTACACCGCTCGGCGTTGACCGTGTTAATAGCACAAATTTAGGTTTTACTCGCTAACGGTTGGAGATACCTTTCGGATAGAAAATGTAATTTTAAACCTCGTATATGCCATCAAAAGTTTGCTATTTCTTAGCGTTCTCTTTTTATTTGAAATGGAAATATGAAAGTTTGAAACCAAAGGGTGTAGTGACGTCACTAAAATGGTCGCCATCTTTAAATAATGCAAAGAATTGAAATCAAAAGTAACCAATATGTTAACCAGGTAAATCAGCTACTTCCATGTAAAATTCATGTAAATCGGACCAGTGGTACTTGCGTGATTGAGTAATACACAGACACACACCATCTCATTTTTAGCCTCGCTTCGCTCGCGTCACAGTCGTGTCATATTGTTGTTCAATGAAATGCAGGTTTAACCCCGTTAACACCCCTTTAGAACCTGAATATCCAAAAATCCCTCCTTAGTAGACGTTTTCGACACACAACAAACATATCCCCAAAATATCATTCTGCTAACATGTAATAGTTTGGGTTGGTCGATGAGAGTGAACATCCAAAAATCCTTCCTTAGTGGACGTTTTCTTCCAGAATTTCACCCCTCCCCATAGGCCCCTTAAATTGGATTTATGAAAAAACGGTCGAACACCTATTTATTTTATTTATTTATTTATTTATTTATTTATTTTTAAGCTGATTGATTTCCTCCGAGTTTCAAACTCCTCGCCTATGTCGTTTAAGAGATACACGCTCCGTTAAGAATCTTTCAACCCCAACTTTTCATCCCTTTCACCTCATAATATACACTACATCGAAAAACCATTAGACATGTGTCAGCTTATTTTTAATGATTAGTATATATGCCAAGTATCACATCCCCAAAAGTAACCACTCGTGAGATATTGTTATTCAATGAAATACACGTTTACCCCCCCCCCCTTAACACCTATTTAGAACCTGAATATTCAAAACTCTTTCCTTAGTGGACGTTTTCGACATACAACGAACATATCCCCAAAATTTCATGTTTCTAACTTCAATAACTTTGGCTTGGCAATGATGAGTGAGTGAGTGAGTCAGGACATTTCCTTTCATTTATTTTTGATAATTTCACCCCTCCCCATGAACCCCTTAAATTGGATTTATGAAACAAACGGTCGAACACTTATTTACTTATTTAAAGCTGTTTTCGCCCTGAGTTTGATGAGTGAGTAAGTGAGTCAGTTAGGACACTTCCTTTCCTGTTTCTTTCCGCCACAATTTCATCCCTCTCTAAGGGCCCCTTAAATTGGATTTATGAAAAAAACGGTCGAACACCTATTTACTTGTATTTTAAGCTGTTTTTTCCCGCCGAATTTCAAACTCTCGCCTATGTCGTTTAAGAGATACACGCTCCGTTAAGAATCCCTCAACCTCCAATTTTCACCCATTTCACCTCATAATATACACCACATCGATAAACCCTTAGATATATGTCTGATTAGTTTTAATGATTAGTTTATATACCGAGTATCACATCCCCAAAGAAACAACTCATGAGATATCGTTATTCAATGAAATGCACGTTTACCCCCTTAACATCTCTTTAAAACCCGAATAAACAAAAATCATTCCTTAGTTGACGTTATCGACATACAGAGACCATATTCCCAAAATTTCATTTTTCCAACTTTAATAGTTTTCGCTGGGCGTGATGAGTGAGTGAGTCAGACAGGACATTTTCTTTCAATTATTTTTACCAGAATTTCACCCCTCCCCAAGGGCCCCTTAAATTGGATTGATGAAAAACTCTTGAACACCTATTACCTTATTTTTAAGCTGTCTTTTTCCTCCGAGTTTGATGAGTGAGTTAGTCAGTCAGTTAGGACACTTTCTCTCCTTTTTTCCCCCAGAATTTCACCCCACACCATTGGCCCCTTAAATTAATTTATGAAAAAAAAAAAACGTCGAACACCGATTTACTTATTTATTTAGCTGATTTTTTTCGCTGAGTTTCAAATTTCTCGCCTATGTCGTTTAAGAGATAGGCCTACACGCTCCGTTAGAAATCCTTCAACCCCTACTATTCACCCCTTTCACCTCATAATAATACACCACATCGAAAAACCCTTAGACACATGTCTGCTAATTTTTAATGATTAGTTACCGAGTATCACATCCCCAAAGAAACAACTCATGAGATATCGTTATTCAATGAAATGCACATTTACCCCCTTAACATCTCTTTAAAACCCGAATAAACAAAAATCATTCCTTAGTTGACGTTATCGACATACAGAGACCATATTCCCAAAATTTCATTTTTCCAACTTTAATAGTTTTCGCTGGGCGTGATGAGTGAGTGAGTCAGACAGGACATTTTCTTTCAATTATTTTTACCAGAATTTCACCCCTCCCCAAGGGCCCCTTAAATTGGATTGATGAAAAACTCTTGAACACCTATTACCTTATTTTTAAGCTGTCTTTTTCCTCCGAGTTTGATGAGTGAGTTAGTCAGTCAGTTAGGACACTTTCTCTCCTTTTTTCCCCCAGAATTTCACCCCACACCATTGGCCCCTTAAATTAATTTATGAAAAAAAAACGTCGAACACCGATTTACTTATTTATTTAGCTGATTTTTTTCGCTGAGTTTCAAATTTCTCGCCTATGTCGTTTAAGAGATAGGCCTACACGCTCCGTTAGAAATCCTTCAACCCCTACTATTCACCCCTTTCACCTCATAATAATACACCACATCGAAAAACCCTTAGACACATGTCTGCAAATTTTTAATGATTAGTTTATATGCCGAGTATCACATCCACAAATAAAACCACTCGTGAGATATTGTTATTCAATGAAATGCAGGTTTAACCCCCTTAAGACCCCTTTAGAGCCTGAATATCCAAAATCCTCTCTAAGTGCACGGTTTTGACATACAACGAACATATCCCCAAAATGCCATGTTTCCAACTTCAATATTTTTGGCTGGGCGATGATGAGTGAGTGAATGAGTCGGGACATTTTCTTTCATTTGTTTTTCTTCAGAATTTCACCCCTCCCGATGAACTCCTTCAATTTGATTGATCAAAAAAACTGTCGAATAGCTATTTACTTACTTTAAAGCAGTTTTCCCCCTGAGTTTGATGAGTGAGTCAGTCAGTCAATCAGTTAGGACACTTTCTTTCCTGTTCCCCCCCCCCCCCCGAATTTCACCCCTCCCCATGGGCCCCTTAAATTGGATTTATGAAAAAACGGTCAAACATATATTTACTTATTTTCTATGCTGATTTTTTCCCGCTGAGTTTCAAATTCCTCGCCTATGTTGTTTAAGAGATACACGCTCCATTAGGAATCTTTCAATCCCTACTTTTCACCCCTTTCACCTCATAATATACACCACATCGAAAAACCCTCAGAAACGTGTCTTCTTACTTTTTAATTATGAGTTTATATGCCGTGTATTACATCCCCCAATGAAACCAATCGGGAGATATTGTTATTCAATGAAATGCAGGTTTAACCCCCTTAAGACCCCTTTAGAACCTGAATATCCGAAAATCCTCCCTTAGTAGACGGTTTTGACATACATTGAACATATCCCCAAACTGTCATGTTTCTAACTTCAATACTTTTGGCTGGGCGATGATTAGTGAGTGAGTGAGTGAGTTAGTCAGGACATTTTCTTTCAATTTTCTTTTTTCAGAATTTCACCCCTCCCCATGAACCCCTTAAATTTGATTTATGAAAAGAAACTGTCGAACAGCTATTTACTTACCTTAAAGCAGTTTTTTCCCCCTGAGTTTGATGAGTGAGGGAGTCGGTCAATCAGTTAGGATACTTTCTTTCCTGTCCCCCCCCCCCCCCGAATTTCACCACTCCCCATGGGCCCCTTAAATTGGATTTATGAAAAAAACGGTCAAACACATATTTACTTACTTTCATGCTGATTTTTTCCGCTGAGTTTCAAACTCCTCGCCTATGTCGTTTAAGAGATACACGCTCTGTTAGGAATCTTTCAATCCCCACTTTTCACCCCCTTTCACCTCATAATATACACCACATCGAAAAACCCTCAGACTCGTGTCTTCTTATGATGAGTTTATGTGCCGAGTATTACATCCCCCAATGAAACCAATCGGGAGATATTGCTATTCAATGACATGCAGGTCTACCCCCTTAACACCCCTTTAGAACCTGAATATACAAAAATCCTCTCTTAGTGGGCATTTGTGGCCCTTGTAGAAGCAGCATACCAAATTTCATTCCAATCCGTTCGGTGGTTTCTGAGGTTTCGTGATGAATGAATGAGTGAGTGAGTGAGTGAGTGAGTGGTATTTGACAAATATATAGTAGAAGATAGTGTCAAGTCTTTGTTATGCTAAACTCGGTTGACAGTGCTGTGTGAGTAGGTAAGTAACTAACGGGATTTCAAGTAAAGATGCTCAGTTTCTATACCGGTAGTGCAGAGCGCAACTGGCATCCAGACGGCCGTGTCTCGACTTGAGCTATGTTGCCATGGAAACTATCTGCCTTGCCATTCCTTCATGAGTATATTTTATGATTTGATTAGCCTGTGCTTGAGTGCAAAAGTGCCGAAATCAGAAGAATGAGAAAGACTATCGAAAATTCATGTAGACAGCGGTTCCTTCTGGGTCCTAAACTATATGTATGCAAAATTTGGTTGAGATTGGTGGAACGGTGTAGATTTGTATACGGAACCAACCCACCCACATACATACATACAGACTTTCACTTTTAGGTAGATTTCTTTAGAAAGCTAACTATTGCAATGGGTCCCATGTTTCGACTTCCGGAAAATTTCGACATATCTTCGCGTTTCACATCCCCCAGACCCCAAAACCACCGTCAGTTCAAAAGTTTATATATAATTTATGTATATATGTATATATGTATATATATATCAGTTTCTTGTGGACACGATAACTGCCGTAATTTTGCACCAATCACTTTGAATTTTTTACATAATATGTATCCCTATAAAATCTCGGTCGAGTTCGTTAATGGGCAAAATCGGTCAAAGGGGGTAAAAATGGGGGGCTTTTTTCGAAAAAGTGAAATATCGCTATAACTCTCTTAATACATGAAATATCGAATCCCTTCAAAGTTCATAATATGTGTCGGATAAGTGCCAAAAATTAATGTCAAATAAGTTTTTTGATAGCACCAACCATTGACCAAAGGGGTGGGAAAAAGTGGGTTTTTCGGGAAACATTAATCATATCTCTGTTAATAGGCACAATATCAAAACCGCACAAAATGGACAATATTCCTCCAATAATTACCTAAAACTTTTGTCTGAAAGAATTTTTGATATGACCCACCATTACGCCACGGGGTGAACAAAATGATTTAAATTATAAGAAAATGCCAAGTGCCAAGAGAGGTTGCCATGACAACTTTACTTTTAATTGATAAGGGATGACCATCAGCAGTTGCTATGACAACGCCACTGCACGAGATCACATTCAGTTTTCATATGTCAGTGGGAAGCGACTTCGGTATCGGAACTGGTAGCATGCTGAACGTCTATGCCCAAGGTCGCGGGTTCAAACCCGGCTGAAGTCGTCGGATTTACTAAGAGCGCTAAAAAACCTGAGTTTGCTTTCCTTCGGAGGGGAAGTTCCAACGTTCGTTGCGAGTTGCTGATTGAGGTGGCATCTAGTAGCCAAGTTCACAGCCAGGTGTCGTTGACGGCAGTATTTTAGGTAGATTTCATTAGAAAGCTAACTATTGCAATGGGTACCATGTTTCGATTTCCGGAACATTTCGACATATCTTCGCGTTTCACATCCCCCAGACCCCAAAACCACCGTCAGTTCAAAAGTTTATATATAATTTATGTAATATATGTATATATATGTATATCAGTTTCTTGTGGACACGATAACTGCCGTAATTTTGCACCAATCACTTAGAATTTTTTACCGAATATGTATACCCATAAAATCTCGGACGAGTTCGTTACTGGGCTAAATCGGTCGAAGGGGATGAAAATGGGGGACTTTTTTTTTTCGAAAAAATGAAATATTGCTATAACTCTCTTAATATGTGAAATATCGAATCCGTTCAAAGTTCATACTATGTGTCGGATAAAGCTCAGAAATTTATGTTTGAAACGTTTTTTTGATAGCACCAACCATTGACCAAAGGGGTGGGAAAAAGTGTTTTTTTTTTTTTGGGAACATTAATCATATATCTGTTAATAGGCACAATATCAAAACCGTACAAAATGGACAATATTCCCCTAATAATTACCTAAAACTTTTGTCTGAAAGAATTTTTGATATGAGCCACCATTACGCCAAGGGATGAGAAAAATGATTTCGGAATTGTAAGAAAATGCCAAGAGCTATCAGTGGTTGACATGGCAACACTACTAAATTGATGAGGGATGAGCCATCAGACGTTGCCATGACAACGCACTTGCGCGAGATCAGATTCAGATTTCCATCTGACTAAGTGTGATGCGGCTTCGGTGACTTAACTGGTAGCATGCTGAACTCCTATGCCCAAGGTCGCGGGTTCAAAGCCGGCCAAAGTCGTCAGATTTTCTAAGAGCGCTAAAAATCCCTCAGTATGCTTTCCTTTGGAGGGGAAGTTCCAACGTTCGTTGCGAGTTGCTGATTGCGGTGGCATCTAGTAGCCAAGTTCACAGCTAGGTGTCGTTGACGGTAGTATCTGGTAGCAACATTAGGAACTACTGCTTGAAATTGAGCGTCTGCATTCCTTACCTGAATTACAGACTAATACAGCTATCACAATTCACACCGTTTATCAGACAGATTCTACACTCACCCAAAGTACACGGGGTTACATGACCACGTTGTCGCAGCCCCTAAACTGAGGAACCAACCAACATCTCTGCGGGAGATATAATTTTGCGTGAAGAAGTAACAGACCGTTACATAGTTACACATCAGTGTCGAAACTTTGCATAAGGACAGTGTGACCACAAGTATAAAAATGGACTCCAAATGACAAGAAGGTTACCGTCATCATAACACAATAGAATGTTTAAAATATGCATAAAATGACGAAAAACAAAGTTAATTAATCTCCAATTATAAAATACTTTCACGCAATAAATGTGGTCTGATCCTTCTACGAAAACCTGCATATTCTGCCTATTTTCGACTATCCCCAAGTTTGTCCGGTGAAATCTACCTCCGCCTTCCGGCGTGCCGAGAGGACTTTTTATATATAAGATACTAGCAGTAGTACCCGGCTTCGCCCGGTGGAATGATGATAATGTTTTAAGGTCTCCTTAGAAATATAATGGACTTAAAATCTAAGTCATTTGCCCCCAAATACAATGAGGGAGTAATATCTAGGTCATTTGCCCTTTTGATAAGGATGATAATAAAAACTACTGTTGAATTGACACGTCAAACTTACAAACTACCGTAATAGAAATACATATTTCAAAATTCACAGTCGAGGAAGACTTATTGTGTGTGGTGATTAATGGTGTAATGGGCGTAACATCTACTGTAGGTCATTTGCTCTCATGATGAGGATGATAAGGGAATCTACTACCGGTATTGAATTGACACTTCAACGTGTAATGTACACAATGTACTGTAATAAAAATAACAATATGGCGGCTTCGGTGGCGTATTTGGTAGCATGCTGAGCTTCTATGCCCAAGATAGCGGGTTCAAACCTGGCCGAAGACGTCGGATATTTTAAGAGCGTTAAAAATCCGTCAGTATGCCTTTCTTCGGAGAGGAAGTAAAGCCGGCGGTCCCATGACAGATTTATGGCATGTTAAAGAACCTTCCACTAATTACACCTGTGTGAAGCTAAATTGGATAAGTAAACAACGCTCAAAGATGTCTACATCCGTTGCCAAGAGCCGACTGCAGTGGCGTCTAGTAGCTAAGTTCCGAACATGGCCTAGTAGTCGTTGACGGTGGCGCTTGGCGGCAAAAGTACGAACTATTTGAAGAATTCTAAGTTGCAGTTTGTACTTAAATTAAAAAACAGATAACACACACTAATACAGTCATCACAATTAACACCGGTTATCAGACAGATTCTACACACACCCAAAGTACACGGGGCTACATGACCGCGTTGTCGCAGCCCCTAAACTTAAGAACCAACCAACCAAAAATAAATATTTTAAAAATCACAGTCGAGAAAGACTTTATGCGGCGGTGATTATTGGTATGATGCGCGTAACATCTAGGTCATTTGCACTTATGATGATAATAATAAGGTAATGAAAAAATGACTACTAAACGAACATGGTGTTATTTTAAAACTGATATAGGTAATTCAGGTGTCTAGCTTCGATGTCTTCCAAAGACTCAACTTTATTTTCTGGCTTAGGCCTGTACTGGATGCGTCTAGTGAAAGAGCGTACTGCTCGGCAGAGACAAAGAATATAGGTCCAAGCTGCACGAACCTGAGATGATCGCAGATTATGACGAAAAATGATGACACACGTTCAGGGTTCCCCGTCCTATACAGATTGACCGGGAATCACTCACTGTTTCGCAACGGCCCTGTGCTGGCATCAGCATAGACAGCAGGAGATAACACGGCGGGCTTTGGAAAGTACTCTCAAGTCACCTCGCGATGAATCAGCAAGCTATTCTCACAACTGACCCCCCCCAGGGTCTCACAACTTGTGGGACGTGGGTTGGCGACCACGGAACCCCAGCTGAGTCTGGCATCGCTTCTACTTCCTGGTGCCGGGCTCATTTCAGTTCTCTTTCCTGTCGGCCTCCCTTGGTCAACTCTTGTTCTCTTCCGACCCAGACTGTATTAGGGTATCCGAGGGCTAGGGAGTCTTTCAATTTCCCGCCTTAATTGGCTTTGTCTCATCTTTCCTGATACCCTCATTCTTCGAGAGGTCTGCCTTCTTTTCCTTTTCATAATATCTCCTGTCTTCTGCTCAAGGCCCTCAAAGAGGCAGGGTGTGTGTAGACCCACCACTTCTGGTACACACTCAAGGGCTCATGACTGGTGAGTTAGGATGCTGGCAACCCCGAGGAATTCCTGAGCTACATGCAGGGAATGGAGTGGTATGTCAGAAATTTCAAGTGGACAGTGTTACACATCGGGTTCCAAAGGGTAAGTATACACACTTTGTTTTCGATCGGTGAACGATGTAGATTTGTACCAAAGGGCCTTAATGCGGGAAATGGAGTGGTCTGTCCGAAATTTCGAGTGGACAGTGTTACTCGTCGAGTTCCAAACGGTAATTATGTAAAATCTGGTTGAGATCGGTGAAACGGTGTATTTTTGTGCCAAGGGCCAAAATGCAGGGAATGGAGTGGCCTGTCCAAATTTTAAAGTGGACAGTGTTACTCATCGGGTTCCAAAGGGTAAGTATACACATTTTGTTCTCGATCGGTGAACGATGTAGATTTGTGCCAAAGGGCCTAAATGCGTGTAATGGAGTGGTCTGTCCGAAATTTCGAGTGGACAGTGTTACTCGTCGAGTTCCAAAGGGTAATTATGTAAAATCTGGTTGAGATCGGTGAAACGGTGTAGTTTTCTGTCAAAGGGCCAAAAAGCAGGGAATAGTGTGGTCTGTCCGAAATTTAAATTGAACAGTGTTACTTGTCGGGTTCTACGGGTAAGTATATAAAATTGGGGTCAGATCAGTGAAACGGTGTAGATTTGTGCCAAACAGCCTAAATGCAAGGGATGGAGTGGCCTCGCCGCAATTTCAAGCAGACAGTGTTAGTCGCAGTGTTCCAAAGGGTAAATATACAAATTTTGGTTGAGATCGGTGAAACGGTGTGGATTTGGGACAAAGGGCCTAAATGCAGGGAATGGAGTGGTCTGTCCGCAATTTCAAGCAGACAGTGTTACAGTACTCGCTGGGTAACAAAGGGCAAGTTTCCGAATATTGGTTCTGATCGGTGAAACGGTGTAGATTTGTGCCAAAGTGCCTAAATGCAGGGAATGGGGTGGTCTGTCCGAAATTTTAAGTGGACAGTGTTACTCGCAGGGTTCCAAAGGGTAAGTATACAAAGTATGGTTCAGATCGGTGAAACGGTGTAGATTTGTGCCAAAGGGCCTAAATGCAGGGGATGGAGTAGCCTCTCCGCAATTTCAAGCAGACAGTGTTAGTCGCAGTGTTCCAAAGGGTAAATATACAAATTTTGGTTGAGATCGGTGAAACGGTGTAGATTTGGGCCAAAGGGCCTAAATGCAGGGAATGGAGTGGTCTGTCCGCAATTTCAAGCAGACAGTGTTACTCGCAGGGCACCAAAGGGTAGGAATACGAATTCTGGTTCTGATTGGTGAAACGGTGTAGATTTGGAACAAAGGGCCTAAATGCAGGGAATGGGGTGGTCTGTCCGAAATTTTAAGTGGTCAGTGTCACTCGCAGGGTTCCAAAGGGTAAATATACAAATTTTGGTTGAGATCGGTGAAACGGTGTGGATTTGGACCAAAGGGCCTAAATGCAGGGAATGGGGTGGTCTGTCCGAAATTTCAAGTGGACAGTGTTACTCGCAGGGTTCCAAAGGTTAAATATACAACTTTTGGTTCAGATCGGTGAAACGGTGTAGATTTGTGCAAAAGGGCCTAAATGCAGGGCATGGGGTGGTCTGTCCGAAATTTAAGGTTGACAGGGTTACCCGCAGGGTTCCAAAGGGTAAGTATACAAATTTTGGTTCAGATCGGTGAAACGGTGTAGATTTGTATACATAACAGACAGACAGACAGACAGACAGACAGACAAACTTTGTGCTTTATATATATAGATATTCCTATCCCTTATTAGCCTACTTTCGTCATTTAAAATGATTAAAAAGTATAAAAGATAAATCGTGTGAGTGACCTTATGTAGACCTATGTAGCCTATCTATGACGCCACCCCACCCTCTCTTCTTGCAATTTATGAATGGATGCTTTGATTTCCACCAAAGGTGGAATCAAACAAGTTGTTGTTGTTGTTGTTGTTGTTGTTGATGATTCGTCTAGGGGCTTTGCGACATAGTGGACATTTATCCCCGTGTACTTGGCTGTGTCAAGAATTTGTATGATAACCTGTCGTATTATATTGTTGACACCTGCTAATATTCAATATGCTCTCTTCTTTATTGGAACATCTTTTCAGTACTTCATTGGGACCTTCTTCAGCTTGTTTTCTTAACCTAACAACTTCATATGTATTTTATATGAAACAATATGAAACTATTCTTGAATGTCAAGGGTAATCTCGAGATGGATGGATTTTGATGCGGGTTTTACCATTCTGTTAAGAATATCTCGAGGAAGGTTTCTATAGAAAATTATTTATTTATGATCAAAGGAAGCCGAGCAGCAAGGATTTCAGTGAAAAAGTCAAAAGAAAAACCCGTCGTCAGTGCGGTTTTTAAGCTTACGCTGGGCAAACCGTTAAAAATATCCATATACTATGTGTGTAAGAATTGTTCAGCATGAAGAGTTCTACAAGAAAGTCCAAGAGACCATATCTCTATCTTCAATACATCGTCCACTATAAGTGTTTTTTAAGTTTTCATTTCTTCCAACAATCTCCATTCAATAACTGAGGCAACAGGTAACGAGCTTGCTAGGGGCGAGCCTATCACCCCAGTTACAGCTTAGCTAGTGAGCGAGCCTATTATCCCAGATACAGCCAGCAGCAAACTGTCGAGTAGTGATGAGTTAAGACTTCTGAGAAGAGTGGTTGTGTTAGGAGTTTCCCTGGAAGTGCAACTCGGCTTTTCTTCATTTCGCCTGTGAACTTTTCGTTCCGTAAAACACACTGTTATGTTAAGATTGGACGGAAGGGGGATTTGTGTTTCATGCACCTCGCCATTCTCAAATTAGGTCTGACAAGAATTCGTTGTACATGTATCTCCGTGATAATATAATTATTAGGTATAGGTCGTAGTTCATTGACATAAAAAATGCACTTAACACGTAATGCATTTATAACTGTTCCCGGGCGAAGCCGTGGCGGGTTGCTAGTGACAATATAAATAAACATTACGAAATGGACGCCCTTACATAATTAATTAATAAAATATTACTCGTATTAAAATCAGAAAGTAAAAGCCTTAAATTATATTCAATATATGCATAAAAATTGTATTGTCTTGATTCAAAGAACTCTCAAAATGAAATGGGTCTTGTGGAGGTCTTACTCGATTTGAAGTCACCCATCCATATCAATATCGTCCCTACAATCCTGAATTATATATGTATGATGATTTTTACTTGGTCCCTCTGTGAAACCCCCTGCTTTATTGGACGTCTTGTGTTAACTTTATTACTAGAATGGTTGGTCAAATTTTTTAATGTGTAACATCTTTCCACTCGTTTGCTGGATATTTTTGTGGGAGTGATTTTGAGAAATGGGACAGAAGTGGATCGGACAGCAGTGGTAAGAGGAAACAATAAGCGCGCGGTGTCGGAGTTTGGTACCATGACGCACTGTCGGCCATGTGAAATGTATATCACATAAGGATTATTTCAATATTCATTATATCTTATTTGCTGGAAAAAATATGATTTATTAAGAGTCTGTTTCCAAATCTCTGGATAAAAGTGATGGGCATCCACTCCCCGGGTAACTTTGCTCAACACTTTCATACTGAACGGTAAACGCTCATGCGACCTCTGGTGTCAACTGATTGAAGCACAAACCACATGTTCAAAGTCTTCGTATCAGTATTTAAATGATTTTTTTATTTTATTTTTATTTTTAGCGTATGGCTTTTAGTGCCGGGAATGTCCGAGGACATGTTCGGCTCGCCAGTTTTGTAGCTGCTTCGAGACGGACACCCAATGGGCGAGCTACAAGTACCGTTGGGGGGGAAAGTTGGAATGTAAGGACGAGGAGTTGGAAGGTAGCGGCCGTGGCCTATAGTTAGGGGCCAACCCCGGCATTTGCCTGGAAGGAAGATGGGAAACCACAGAAGACCATCTTCAAGGTTGCCGGCGGGGGGCTTCGAACCTCCTCGCCTCCCGGATGTGAGCGACTGCCAGCAGTCATGCCGTAACGACCACGGCTAACTCACCCGGTATTTAAATGATGATATGCTTTAATATGAAACATTGTAACTAGTCGGCAAAGCCGGTATTATGTTTCTACACAATGGCTATTCAGATATTAACCTACATTGCGGTAATGCAGTGATCAATGTAATATGTATCGATGATTTTATACGGGAACTTGGCCAGCCTTTCATGGACCAATATAGGAATTCCCTTTACTGTCAAGTAGGCGTATTCATAACTAATTTAAAACTTAATTCTACGCAGAAACATTATCGAAAAAAAAGCAAAATATTAATGAAGCATAAAAAATTACTTCCATATTATTACCGGCACGTGAAAATGAGTAACTGTCTTGTACTCTAAATTTCTGTGGTTGTAATGGCGGCGTGGATAGCGTCTTGGTGTGCGAATCATGAGGTCTCAGGTTTGAACCCCAGTCCCGGCAATTATTTTTGTTACCAGATTATCGATTTGAACGATATCTATCATAACATTATGCGTCATTTTAACAGAATGTACATTAAATTACGATTTATCTAATTTTAATTACAATAGTTTGCACCAAGCAGGAGTTGGGAAATTTGATAGTATTGAACATTATTTCTAGTAGTCTATAGATAGGCCAGAGACTATGGTTTCATTCCTCCTCTTAATTTACAATATGTGATGTTTGTTCAAACAAGTGTGACAGTAGCCTATCTCCAATTCAATCTATACATTCATCATAGTACCAGTATGAAAACGGAGTGTAAATTAACATTTTAAGAATGTCCAAACTGTGTAGAATACGAGTAGGATAACATGTCAGATGTTACACATCATATGCGACTACGGTAAGGCTCGTATGTTGTTGTTTTTTGTTTTTATTTTAATGTCTTTCTGTTAAGAGTCCTTTGAATCAAGACAATAAAATCTTTATGCATACTGTATATTGAATTATTACTTCAGACTTTTGCTTTTTGATTTTAATACGAATGATATTTTCTTAGTCGCCTCCGTGGTGTAGCGGTCAGCGTGCTTAGCTGCCACCCTGGGGGGTCCGAAGTTCAATTCCCGTTTCTGCCATGAAATTTGAAAAGTGGTATGAGGGCTGGAATGGGGTCTACTCAGCCTCGGGTGGTCCAAATGAGTAGAGGGGGTTCGATTCGCACCTCAGGCATCCTCGAAGTGGTTTTCCGTGGTTTCCCCACTTCATCTCCAGGCAAATGTCCGGATGGTACCTAACGTAAGGCCACAGCTGCCTCCTTCCCTCTTCCTTGCCTATCCCTCCCAATTCTCCCATCCCTCATGAGGCCCCTGTTCGCTTTGCAGGTGAGGCCGCCTGGGCGAGGTGCTTGTTCCAACTCTTTCAAGTTGTATCCCCAGCCCACAGTAAAAGGCGGTAAAAGGTGGAATCCCTCGCTGAGTCCGAAGGAAAAGCCAACCCTGGAGGTTAAAAAGACTATGAAAGAAAGAAAGAAAGAAAGAAAGAAAGAAAAAAGAAAGAAAAATATTTTCTTAACTAATAATGTTAGGACGTCCATTTTTAATGTTTATTTATATTGTCATTAATGTCATTGTTTCATAAAAAATACATATGAATTTGTCAGGCTAAGAAAACAAGCTTAAGTAGGTCCCAATGATGAATCGAAAACTTGTTCCAGTATACAGTAGAATAGAGCATACGAAGAGAGCAGGTGTCAATTTAATAAGATAACGAAGTTAATACGTAGAACCAAGCATTATCTAATATGGTTACTGTTTTTGCCTCATCTGATTGCCTGTGTCACTGTGTGTGTACATGGTAATTGAGGTAGAATTTGGATAGAAAGCAGCCGTGGCCATAAGTTAGGTAGAAGTGGGGAAACCACGGTAAACGACTTCCAGGATGGCTGAGGTAGGAATCGAACCTACCTCTTCTCAGTTTTGCCCCCTGAAGCTGAGTATACGCCGTTCCAATCCTCAGGTCAGAATTAAATTTCTTGACAGAGGCGGGAATCGAACATGGGCCTCAGTAGTGGATCAAACAAATGTTGCATAAGGCCATCTGACTTTTGATCATTGCAGTTTCACCATTGCTGCCAACTGTAAAACAAAGGCCATTTCATTTGATAACAAACTCCATAGATCCAAAACTAACCAACATGAAAAAATGAAAATCCACAACCTGCTTCCAGTCTCCGACCGGGTCAGGAATGGAATGAATGAAGCCCCCATCTAGCGGCGAGGATATGAACTGTGCCGGCTGCCGAGGCCTGACGCACTCCTCTGGGGCAATGATTAAATGAATGACAGATGAAATGAAATGATAGTGGAGAGTGTTGCTGGAATGCAATGTTGACAGGGAAAACCGGAGTACCCGGAGAAAAACCTGTCAGCCTCCGTTTTGTCCAGCACAGATCTCACATGGAGTGACCGGGATTTGAAACACGGACTCAGCGGTGAGAGGCCGGCGTGCTGCCGCCTAAGCCACGGAGGCATCCAAAACTAACCAACATACGTTACAAAATTATCTTCTTACTTTACTTTATCTTCGGATTTTCCCAATTAATTGGAGTCGTCGGAGCCAACCAGGCTCATTTTGGTTTTGGCCGGGGATTAAACACTGGTAAAATACTTAAGAGAAATAAGTTTAGAACATTTTCAGTGACATCACCGTTACCAATTAAGCATGGAGTACTTCAATAGTTAAATGTTAGCTGATGATAACCTCCAAATTATTCATTATTTTACCTTACTCTAGATATAGGGGAGACTCGGCTAAATCTGCAATATTAAGGTGTTGATGGTAAAAATGAACAAGTAGTTCCGTGAAGAACTATACAGCCTATTTTCATATATCCTACTCATGTTAATTGCCTCTATCAACATACAAAATTTCAGTTTGAAGGTTGTGATAGATTCGAAGATATTGAGAACCGTCCAAATATTTCAGATTGTCGCCAGGTTGGATTTTTATTTTTGTACTATTACATTAAGATTATTGTATACGTGTGGTATTCAAACTTCAATCGCATGATTAGAACACAAGAAGTAAAAACGAGATTTTAAAATTTCGCACAGCTGTCATCTTGTGATTATGCAAACAATTGAAATAAATTAGATGCCAGTGGATTAACAGTTGTATAAGCATTTAACGTGCAACGTTTCACTGCACTCGGATAGTTAATTAGCGAGAAACTTCCATTTAAATATTTATACTTCGCGTCGCCGCCATGTTGGATTTGTGCTCACCAGGTTACTGAAAGTCCTATAGGTGAACATATGTTCATAGCCTCTATGAACATAAAAAAATCAGTTTGATTGCTATAAAAGATTCATAGATATTGAGAACCGTCTAAATAATTCGGATGGTCGCCATTTTGGATTGTTATATGTATAGGTCATAGAGTTATGTATCATTCAAGGACAATTATTGCCTAGGGTCATTATTCAAACTTTCATTTCGATTGCATGATTATGACACAAGAAATAAAAACTTAATTTTAAAATTTCGCACAGCCGCCATCTTGAGATTATGTAAACAATTGAACTAAATTAGATGCCAGTGCATTACAATATGTAATATCATTTACTGTACCACATTTCACTGCGCTCAGAGAGTAAAATCACGAGAAAAGTCCATTAAAATGTTTCAAATTCGCTTGGCCGCCATGTTCGTTTTGTACTTTACAGGTTTATGAAAGTTACATAGATAAACTTGTATCAGTACCCTTTATCAACGTACAAAATTTCAGGGTGATATCTGTAATAGTTTCTGAGATATAGAATGTCAGTGAAATATTTCGCACAGCCGCCATTTTGAGGTTACATAAATAATTGAACTAAATTAGACTCCGGTGCATTACAATGTGTATAAACATTTTCTTTACCAAGTTTCATTACGTTTGGATAGTTAAATCGCGAGAAAAGTCTAATTAAAAGTCTCAAATTCGCTTGGCCGCCATGTTGGTTTTGTAGTTACCAGATTCTTGAAAGTCTCATAGGTGAACTTCTAGTAGTGCCCTTTATCATCGTACGCAATTTCAGGGCGATATCGGTAATAGTTTCGGAGATACTGAATGCTGGTTAAATATTTCGCACAGCCGCCATATTGGATTGGTGAGACATAATAATATTTGAAGGCCACGGTCGGGGTCGGCCCAAATAGTGCTATGATCTTACGGAGTTTCATTGTAATCGCTCCAGCCGTTTAGAAGTTATTAGGGGGGACACCTCTCTCTCTCTCTCTCACACACACATACACACACGGACAAAAGGTGACCTCATAAGACTAGTTTTTTTTTTCATAAAATGAAAATAGGCTAAAAATGAAGGGAAAGGGTTTCAAAAAATCAATATAGAAATTAAATTGCTACGTATTTGTGACAAATTCAGTTCTTAAAATTTCATCTAGCTTGGGGTTTGTAAATCAAATAACAACACTTTCAGAGAATTTTGAATTTAGTAATTGATTAGTTGTTTTAGCCTATTTTCATTTATGAAAAAAATAGGCTTATTATTACATGGTTTTTTTTTTTTTAGTTTTGGCACCAATGCTTCAGTGCCAAGTTGCAACAATGTTGGGCGCTGCCACTTTTACCGACGGTTGCTGCCCTGCATCCCCTCCCTCAGAGCACATGACCTCGCCCGTTCTCACCAGCTCGTGCGCAGTCGCGCCTGTTAGATGAGTAGTGTGAGACCAGCGCTCGCGAAAGACAGTCGCAATGCTTTCCAAGCAGGAGCAGAGAACGTGGATACAAATTCAGTGTGCTAGGGGTCGCAGTGCTAAACAGTGTCACCGAAGGTTGCAGGAATCGTGCGGTGCAGCTGGGTTACCGTTCAGAACGGTAGCAAGATGGGTTTCAGCCTTTCGAGATGGGCGCGAACGTGTGGAGCACATGCCTCGATCTGGTCACCCACCAGTAAGTGATGACAATGCACAGATGGTGTCCGTGTTAATAGAGGTGGATCGGAACGTAACGATTCGTCAATTAGAGCAAGATACCAGACTGGCGCATTCAACTGTCCTCCACATCCTGAAGGACTTACTGAAAATGAGGAAGATTGCGTCCAAATGGGTTCCGCATGACTTAACCCACATGCACAAATGGCTGCGATATGACGCTTGTCGTATGCACTTGCAGCGTTATGAGCGCGAAGGAGAGGCCTTCTTACGGCGTATCATAACCATTGACAAGACGTGGGCCAGATCTTATGAGCCACAGTTAAAACGCCAATCGAACGAGTGGCGGCACCACGGATCACCACGGAAACAAACAGTTCGACCAACCCCCACCAATGTGAAGGTAATGTTGATTCTTGCCTATGATTGGGATGGTGTGATTATTCACCATACTATTCCCCGAGGGCAAACCGTTAATGAGGCGTACTATTGTTCGTTTCTGCAAGACCATCTCCGAGGAGCTCTGAGAAGGAAACGGCGCCACCACATGGTTACACCGCCCATCGTTCTGCATGACAATGCTAGGGCACACACAGCAGGCGTTGTGTCGGCATTGTTGGATCGCTGGGGCTGGGAGGTCCTCTATCACCCCCCATATTCTCCCGACATCAGTCCCTGCGACTATGATCTCATCCCGAAGATGAAGATGACAATGCGCAGGGAGCGCTTCCGTACCATTGAAGACGTTAAGCAGGCTGCCGAGCGCTCTCTTCGTACCATTAGTAGATTGGGCAGTGCCAACGGGATCCAACGACTTCCGCATCGCTGGGAACACGTTGTACGCAACGGTGGGGACTACATCGAGGGCCTGTGAAACTTGGAACCATCTAAGTGAGTTATTAATCCAGTTATAACTAAGGTGCCAAAACTAAAAAAACAACCCATATATTATTGAAACAAGGCACAAGGTGCAAAATACAAAAGTGAGTAACGTACTGTACATTATTCCAATCCCAATGATCTATGTCTTTGTCGGCAATTTTTTGCATGATATCGAGAACAACATTCGCAGCATAGATCACCCAGACATTCGTCAGTTGGTTGGTGGAATCGCTTGTTTTGGCAGAACTTGTAGTGAAAGCCATGTGTAGCGTATCGTGTCATTATGTGTCGGAGTTCATAGTTTGCCTGTTTCCATTCGTCAGTCATTATGGCGTCAGTTCAGTTGAAATCATCCCAGATAGCGCTTTGCTTTTCTTTGAGTATTTGAAGGGCACTCTCATAGACCTCGGTGCGCGGCAGTAGCATCTGCAGTCTAATGTCTTCTATGAAGAACATTTCTTTTGTGAAGACGTAGCGCTGTCTTCCTGATACCCAAGACTCTTTTCATATAGAGGCTTTGACTTTCTCTAATGTTAATAGGTCGTTTTCTTTTAGTTTGTTCCAAATTATGTGGAGTCCGTAAGTCACTATTAGTGCTACGGCCGTTTTAAATAATGTCATAGCCGCTTTTAGCGAGAGTTTTTGGGGCTGCTGAATGTTGTAAATTGCTTTTATCGTTGCTGTTGCTCTCTCTTTCACATGAATGCTGAATGATGTCAGTGTTGTTTAAAGAGTAACTCCAAGATATTTTAATTTTGAAACTACTACTACTACTACTACTAATAATAATAATATCGTATGGCCTCTGGTGCCGGGTGCAAGCTTTGTTAATTGACACCGAGAGGGCAGCTTGCGTGTCGAATTTAATGCTCCTTGGAGCGCTATGAATGTCAAGGAGGTTAGATATCTAAGCTTCTTGACGCGATACCGCTTTCTAGTAGAGAAATTAGGAACTTTGTGTTGGCGGAAAATCCCGAGATTAATTTTGCCATTATGAACACGGCCTACTGAATTCAAATGGGTTCTTTAACATGCCAACAACGTATGACATGAGTAACGTGATTTTTGTCGCCTTTCAAAAATCACTTACCATGGCCAGGAGCGAACCTGCAATCTTGGGGTTGGTGGTCCGACACTATAACCACACACCCACCGTGGCAAGCAATTTTGAAACTACTTCTAGGGGATTATCTTGAAGGGTCAGTGCATCCTTTGGGAAGAATTTTCCACCTCTTCTGAAAATCATTTGTTTAGTTTTGTCGTGGTTTATTTGTAAGTCATTTAACAAAGCCCATGCGGAGAGGCTGTTTAGCACCTTTTGTAGCTTTTCCTTATCTTCTGAGCCTATTACCATATCATCTGCATAAAGTATGAGTGTTACTGAGCTGCCAATAATGGTCTTTCTAATGTCTGCTATCATGATATTGAATAGGGCTTATCGGATTTCCTTGTAGTACTCCGGTAGGTTTGGTTAAAGTTTTGGACAGGGTTATATCATCAGATATTGAATGTGGTTGTACCTGAGGATATCTGAGAGTATTCTTGTTAGTTCATGTGTGTCACCAATTAACAGACTGAGTTATAGTCTTATGAGGTCACCTTTTGTCCGTGTGTCTGTCTCTGTGTGTGTGCGTGTGTGTGTGATTCGTGTGTGTGTGTCCCCCTAATAAAATCTAAACGGCTGGAGCGATTTCGAAACTCGGTAAGTTCATTGCACTATTCCGGACGTCAAAGACCGTGCCCTTCAAATTTTGTTACGTCTCACCAATCCAACATGGCGGCTGTGTGAAATATTTCACCAGCATTCAATATCTCCGAAACTATTACCGTTATCACCCTGGAATTTTGTACGGTGATAAAAGTAACTATTAGAAGTTCACCTATGTGACTTTTGAAAACCTGGTAACTACAAAATCAACATGGCGGACAAGCGAGTTTGCGACTTTTAAATAGACGTTCCTCATGATTTGACTTATCAAACGCAATGAAACTTTGTACAATATATGTTTATACACATTGTAATACACCGACATCTAACTTCGTTCAATTGTTTACATAACCTCAAGATGGCGGATGTGCGAAGTATTTCACCGGCATTCTATATCTCTGAAACTATTACCGGTATCACCCTGAAATTTTGTACGGAGATAAAGGGCACTACTGGAAGTTCATCTATGAGACTTTCAAAAACCGGTCAACTACGAAACGAACATGGCGGCCAAGCAAAGTTGAAAGTTTAAATAGACTTTGTCGCGACTTAATTTCCAAACGCAATGAAACTTGGTACAGCAAATGTTTATACACATTGTAATGCACTGGTATCTAATTTAGTTCAATTGTTTACATAACCTCAAGATGGCAGCTGTGCGAATTTTAACATTAATTTTTAATTTCTTGTGTCGTAATCATGCGATCAAAGTGAAAGTTTGAATAATGAAGCTACGCAAGAATTTTCCTTTAACGGTTCATGACTCTATGGCCTATAGGAACAATCCAACATGGAAACCATCCGAAATATTTAGACGGTTCTCAATATCTACGGATCTATTGCAGCAATCAAACTGATTTTTTATGTTCATAGGGGCTATGAACTTAAGTTCACCTATAGGTCTTTCAATAACCTGGTGATCACAATTCCAACATCGCGGTGACGCGAAGTATAAATATTCACATGGACGTTTCTCGCAATTCAACCATCCGAGTGCAGTGAAACTTGGTACAGTAAATCCTTATACAAATGTTAATCCACTGGCATCTAATTTATTTCAATTGTTTCCATAACCATAAGATGGCAGCTGTGCGAAGTTTTAAAATCACTTTTTTACTTCTTGTGTCCTATTCATGCGATTGAAGTTTGAATACTTCACGTTCACAATAATCTTCATGTAACAGTACATAACTCCAAAACCTACATATATAAATATCCAACATGGCGACCATCCGCAATATTTAATCGGTTCTCACTATCTACGAATCTATTACAGCAATCAAACTGAAATTTTGTATGTTGATAGTGGCAATTAACATAAGTAGGATATATGAAAATAGGCAATATAGTTCTTCACGGAATTACTTGTTTTTGTTGAAACTAGTGGTACTTAATGCTATAAACTTAATCATATTTATTATTTCCTATGGACATTCAATCTAAAAAGAAATACCCACATGTATTTAATAAATGTAATACACATTAGTCAATAAAAGTTTTAAATTAATATTTATTAATTAAATACCTTTAAGAGTATTCATACTTTTGGGATATTGCCATCAGACTATAAAATTTAAAATTTTAAACGTTTCGAAAAGAACATTGTTATAATTCCATTGACAAAGGAGTCAAGGTTCCTTTCAAAACGTTTAGAATTTCAAATTTTATTTTCACACGGCAATATCCCAAGTGCATGAATAATCTTAATGGTGTTCCGGGCCGTGAAAGCCTTAATCTACATAATTAAATACCAGTTTCAGTTTTTCAATGAAGAAAAGAAAAAAAAACTAATATTTGAGATTTTGAAAACAACATTTAAACTTGGTCTTTCCTATTAAATATTCTTATAAAACTATATTAAAACAAGATGTTCAGTAAAGAACATATAGCTTACTTTCTCCTAAATGTATGAGTATAGTTATAACTCGTTGTTATTATCAAAGAGTATAATATAATCATTTCTAGGTTGAAGACCTTAGAAACTATTTACCTCTACCAAACGCCACAACCTAGAAAAAAACTACTACCATCATTGAAGAAAGATAGATAAGAAGTATCTCAAGAATGTTATGGATCTGGAGACAAAATCGACCGGACTGGCTGCGTGGCTCTGCGGTAACGTTCTCGCTTGCTGGGCCCTAGGTTGCAGGTTCGTATCCTGGCGCAGTCAGCTGGCATTTGAGGGTGCACAAATGCGAGGGAGCCATGTCAGTAGATTTACTGGCACGTTAAAGATCCCCTTCGGGCCAAAATTCCGGCACCCCGGCGTATCTAAAAGCAGCAGTAGTTAAAAGGGTCGTAAAACAAATAACATTATTATTATTGTTATTATTACATAATCGACCTGCCGTGGGCAACATCCAACTTTGAGTTGAGGCATGTCTTTACACGTCTGGTTGTGCATGGCTTTCACAATCCTAATTGAATTAACAAATCTTTCCGTGTCCCTACAGAGACGTGTGTATACGTGGATATTTTCGATTGCTATTTGCCTGAAATAAAAGTATTAATAACCTGAACTAGTACCAGCGGCTAGAATTCAGTTACTATATGAAATCGTTTTGTTCTTTACTTCAAATAACATTTTCAAATAACGCACAATAGGCTGTTACCAACCCTTTAAAATAAAAAGTAAAAATGTATCATAGTATCATCCTGTCGTTCTTCAAATTCGATGCACATAGAATGCCAATGGTATACTATCAATGGAGTCCCATGTAGACCAGTCGTGAAATCTAGTGGAGAAATATCGAACAATATAATCCTAACAGGGCGAGTGCATTCTAGCGGCCATAAGAAGAAACTTTACAATAAAATCTGGAAGTTAATAAGTAGGCCGGCGTGCAGTTACCTTTTTGGCTGCTAGATGTCTCGAGCAAATCTGCTGGCGAATTATGTTTTAATTAAATACAGGGTCCGGCAAAAAAAAAACCTCCCCGGTATGAGCAAGCCACCGCGTGAGCTGTAGTGGGGGTAGAGATGTGGAGGGGGTATTGTTCCGTAGCGGCGTACGTGCCATTTTCAGTGTTCGCCATGGCTTGGCTCGGTGAGCATCGGGCGTTTGTTGTGGAGGAGTTTATTAAAAATGGCGGTTCTGTGATTTCTACTCAACGAGCGTTTCGGATTCGATTCGAACTTGGCCGAAGTGATAGTGTTCCTGACGCGAAAACGATTAGACTGTGGGTGTCAAACTTTAGGCAAACAGGGTCAGCACTAAAAAGAAAGCCAACTGGCCGACCTCGTACTGCAATAACACCGGAGAATGTGGCGCGTGTGAGAACATCCATCCAACAGTCTCCAAAGCGTTCAGCGGTTAAACATGCAGCTGCCCTGGGATTGTCAGAAAGGAGTGTAAGGAGAATTCTGCATAAAGAACTTCATCTGCATCCCTACAAAATAATGGTTGCCCAAAAGTTGTTTGAAGCAGATTATGAAACTCGCAGGGCTGCATGTGATGGCATTTTGCAGAACATTCCCCCAGATGCTGTCTTCATTTCTTCTGGTGAAGCCCACTTCCACTTGTGTGGAACTGTTAACAAACAGAATTTCCGCTACTGGGCTGCAGAAAATCCTACGGAACTCCACCAACAACCACTACACAGCCCAAAAGTCACAGTTTGGTGCGCCGTTGCGGAATTTGCTGTGTGGGGACCGTACTTTTTTGAAGAAGATGGACAAACAGTAACGGTCAATGCCGATCGCTATTGTCACATGATAGAGACATTTCTCCGACCCAAGATCAACCAGTTTGTTTTAGACCATGAGGAAGAAGAAGTTTGGTTCCAACAGGACGGAGCCACAGCTCACACTGCTCGGCGGTCCATGGGAATGTTAAGTGAGTTGTTCCCTGGACGTCTTGTTTCTTCAAGAGGAGACATTTCCTGGCCCCCAAGGTCACCCGACTTATCACCTTGTGATTTCTTTCTGTGGGGCTACCTAAAGGCTGAAGTGTACAAACATCGCCCCAGAACTCTGCAAGAACTAAAAGATGCCATTAGGCAGGAAGTAGCAGCCATTCCAAGGGAAGTTACACGAAGAACTATGGACAACTTCAGGGAAAGACTTCGTGAATGTCTTAACAATGGGCGACATCATTTATCGGACATAATTTTCAAAACCAAATAAAGTGTACTAAGTGATGTCAAATGGCATCATATAGGCTATTCACAAATATAAGTAATTGTTCTGTATGTTTCTTATTCTTTTTGCAAATGCCTATTGAAATCAGGGAGGTTTTTTGTTTTGCACCGTAATATGCACAATATAAGGCTTAATTTTAAAATGTCTAACTCATTACAAAGCAACAAATATTTAAAATTTCAAGCAAAAAAACAAACTCTGATGGGGTTTGAACCATAGGCATATGTATGACAGACTAACGCTTTACCACGGAGCCATTTGTGTCAACGAACATTGATCTATATAAAATGACTTTCATAGAAGTTGTTAGCAAATAATGATTTAGACCTAACGATTTCATCAGTGGAGTATATTATTTATGTATAAAGCATTTCATACTAAGTTTATTTATTTTGTATCAGTACGCTATATTGCATGCAATACTCAAATTAGTGAAATATAAGTCAGGCACAAGACATCCGCTGCCATCTTGTCTTCTTACCGAGACGGCTCAGCTTTTCAAAATCACTTCTGCACTATAGTATTACAAAATAAACTTTTAATTTCGAACGTGCCTTTTCCTTTAGAACAGTTAAATCGATTCTCGGCTCGATAATCGGAACTGGTGGGTCCCATGGTATGGATTATAAAACATTGCATAATTCGCACGGCCGCCATCCTGAAATGGTACGGCGTATGACCTTGTAGCTTGGTCACAAGACGCGTCCTATATCAAGGTATGTTATTACCAAATTTGGTAGAGATCGGATAATTTGGTTAGTCGCTATTTGATTTTACGTTTTGAACGTTTGAGTGGCCGCCATTCAGATTTGGTAAAGATGGCGGCGATATAAAACATGACACTGAGGTTCCCTTTGCTTGTTCTACCTCTGTACCAAATTTCGTTCAATTCGGTTTCACCGTGTTCGAATTGATAGGGGGGGACAGACATTCAGAGTACACACACTCACACACACACACACCGACTCACACACACACATACACACACACAGACAGACACACAATTTTTGGCCCTGTAGTGATCTCATAAGTCTACTTTCATTTTTTGCAAAAATCGAAAGTAGGTTAAAAACAGACCTGTCACAAATGTGGGCTTTAATTTGATAATATAAAACAAGATGTTCAGTAAAGAAAATATAGCCTACTTTCTTCTAAATGCATGGGTATTGTTATAACTCTTTGTCCTTTTCAAGGAGTATGATTAAATGTTGGTTGTAGTACCTTGTTGAAATACAACGTGCTAAGTTATAGGGATATTAAACATGAATATGAGGTGCCCTTTGCTAGTGCTACCTCTGTAAAAAAAATCACTCAATTCGGTTTCACCGTGTTTGAATTGATATGGGGAATGGATTTTCACACATACATGGCCACTATTTGCAAACTATTGGGCTGATAACCTTGAAGGCAGTCATAAGATGCTTTCCACAAAGAGGCATGTTGTTGCAAAATCTGGTAGAGATCAAATTATTAGGATGGTCGAAATTTGATTTAAGCTTTTAACATTTGGGTGGCCGTCAATCCGTTTCCGTTAAGATGGCGGAGATATAAAACATGACACTGAGGTGCCCTTTGCTAGTAAGACCTCTGTATCAAATTTCGTTCAAATCGGTTCCACCGTGTTCGAATTGATAGGGGGAATCGATTTTCACACAAAGATGGCCGCCATCCGCAAATGACCTATTAGATTGGTCAAAGGATGCTCCCTCCATAAAGGTATGTTGTTGCAAAATTTGGTAGAGATCGGATGATTAGGTTAATTGTAATTTGATTTAAGCTTTGAACATTTGTGTGGCCGCCATTACGTTTCCGTCAAGATGGCGGCGATATAAAACATGACACTGAGGTGCCCTTTGCTAGTGCTACCTCTGTACCAAATTTCGTTCCATTCGGTTTCACCTTGTTCGAATTAATAGGGGGAATCGATTTTGACACAAAGACGGCCGCCATCCGCAAATGACCTATTAGATTGGTCAAAGGATGCTCCCTCCATAAAGGTATGTCCGTGCTAAATTTGGTAGAGATTGGATGATTATGTTACTCGTAATTTGATTTAAGCTTTGAACATTTGTATGGCCGCCATTACGTTTCCGTCAAGATGGCGGCGATATAAAACATGACACTGAGGTGCCCTTTGCTAGAGCTACCTCTGTACCAAATTGCGTTCCATTCTCTTTCACCGTGTTCGAATTAATAGGGGGAATCGATTTCGACACAAAGATGGCCGCCATCCGCAAACTATTAGGCTAATGACCTATTAATTTGGTCAAAGGATGCTTCCTCCATAAAGATATGTTGTTGCAAAATTTGGTAGAGATGGGATGATTAGGTTAGTCGTAATTTGATTTAAGCTTTGAACATTTGTGTGGCCGCCATTACGTTTCCGTCAAAATGGCGGCGATATAAAACATGACAATGAAGTGCCCTTTGCTAGTACTACCTCTGTACCAAATTTCGTTCCATTCGGTTTCACCGTGTTCGAATTAATATGGGGAATCGATTTTCACACAAAGATGGCCGCCATCCGCAAACTATCAGGCTTATGACCTATTAGTTTGATCAAAGGATGCTCCCCCCATAAAGGTATGTTGTTGCAAAATTTGGTAGAGATCGGATGATTAGGTTAGTCGTAATTTGATTTAAGCTTTGAACATTTGTGTGGCCGCCATTACGTTTCCGTCAAGATGGCGGCGATATAAAACATGACACTGAAGTGTCCTTTGCTAGTGCTACCTTTGTACCAAATTTTGTTCAATTCGCGTTCACCGTGTTCGAATTGATAGGGGGGGACAGACATTCAGAGTACACACACTCACACACACACATACACACACACAGACAGACACACTTTTTTTCGCCCTGTGTTGATCTCATAAGTCTACTTTCATTTTTTGCAAAAATCGAAAGTAGGCTAATAATTGTGAAAATTTACATAACTATAAAATAAATTGTGTTTATATTCCCATAAATAGACTACAATTTGTACTTAAAACAAGATGTTCAGTAAAGAACATATAGCCTACTTTCTCCTAAATGCATGGGTATTGTTATAACTCTTTGTCCTTTTCAAGGAGTATAATTGAATGTTGGTTGTAGTAGCTTGTTGAAATACAACGTGCTATAGGAATATTAAACATGAATATGAGGTGCCCTTTGCTAGGGCTACCTCTGTAAAAAAAAAACATTCAATTCGGTTTCACCGTGTTTGAATTGATCCGGGGAATGGATTTGCACACATACATGGTCGCTATTTGCAAACTATTGGGCTGATGACCTTGTAGTCAGTCATAACATGCTTTCCACAAAAAGGCATGTTGTTGCAAAATCCGGTAGAGATCAAATTATTAGGATGGTCGAAATTTGATTTAAGCTTTTAACATTTGGGTGGCCGTCATTCCGTTTCCGTCAAGATGGTGGCGATATAAAACATGACACTGAGGTGCCTATTGCTAGTGCTACCTCTGTACCAAATTTAGTTCAATTCGGTTTCACCGTGTTTGAATTGATAGGGGGAATCGATTTGCACACATACTTGGCCACAATCTGCAAACTATTTGGCTGATGATCTAGCAGTTTGGTCAGAATATGCTTCTCACATAAAGATTTGTTGTTGCAAAATTTGGTAGAGACTAGATTATTAGGTTGGTCGTAATTAAATTTTAGCCTTTAACATTTGGGTGGCCGCGATTACGTTTCCGTCAAGATGGCGGTGATATAAAACATGACACTGAGGTGGCCTTTTCTAGTGCTACCTCTGTACCAAATTACGTTCCATTCGATTTCACCGTGTTCGAATTAATAGGGGGAATCCATTTTCACACAAAGATGGCCGCCATCCGCAAAATATTAGGCTAATGACCTATTAGTTTGGTCAAAGGATGCTCCCTCCATAATGGTATGTTGATGCAAAATTTGGTAGAGATCGGATGATTAGGTTAGTCGTAATTTGATTCAAGCTTTGAATATTTGTGTGGCCGGCATTACGTTTCCGTCAAGATGGCGGCGATATAAATCATGACACTGAGGTGCCCTTTGCTAGTGCTACCTCTGTACCAAATTTCATTCCATTCGGTTTCACCGTGTTTGAATTAATAGGGGTAATCGATTTTGACACAAAGATGGCCGCCATCCGCAAAATATTATGCTAATGACCTATTAGTTTGGTCAAAGGATGCTCCCTCCATAATGGTATGTTGATGCAAAATTTGGTAGAGATCGGATGATTAGGTTAGTCGTAATTTGATTTAAGCTTTGAATATTTGTGTGGCCGGCATTACGTTTCCGTCAAGATGGCGGCGATATAAATCATGACACTGAGGTGCCCTTTGCTAGTGCTACCTCTGTACCAAATTTCATTCCATTCGGTTTCACCGTGTTTGAATTAATAGGGGTAATCGATTTTGACACAAAGATGGCCGCCATCCGCAAACTATTAGGCTAATGACCTATTAGATTAGTCAAAGGATGCTTCCTCCATAAAAGTATGTTGTTGAAAAATTTGGTAGAGATCGGATGATTAGGTTAGTCGTAATTTGATTTAAGCTTTGAACATTTGTGTGGCCGCCATTACGTTTCCGTCAAAATGGCGGCGATATAAAACAAGACACTGAGATGCCCTTTGCTAGTGCTACCTCTGTACCAAATTTCATTCCATTCGGTTTCACCGTGTTCGAATTAATAGGGGTAATCGATTTTGACACAAAGATGGCCGCCATCCGCAAACTGTTAGGGTAATGACCTATTAGATTTGTCAAAGGATGCTCCCTCCATAAAGGTATGTTGTTGCAAAATTTGGTAGAGATCGGATGATTAGGTTAGTCGTAATTTGATTTAAGCTTTGAACATTTGTGTGGCCGCCATTACGTTTCCGTCAAGATGGCGGCGATATAAAACATGACACTGAGTTGTCCTTTGCTAGTGCTACCTTTGTACCAAATTTCTTTGAATTTGCGCTCACCGTGTTCGAATTGATAGGGGGGGACTGACATTCAGAGTACACACACTCACACACACACACAGAGAGACTCACACACATACACACACACAGACAGACACACTTCTTTTCGCCCTGTAGTGATCTCATAAGTCTACTTTCATTTTTTGCAAAAATCGAAAGTAGGCTAAAAATGAAAGTTCTACGGAAAATTGAGTTGCTTACGCGTTTCAGACTGTTTTTGATGGATGCGCCCGAAATCTTTTTTTTTTCGTCTTTCTGTTTGTTTGTTTGTTTGTTTGTTTGTTTGTTCGTCTGTGGACAACTTTGTTCCCTTATACCTCGAGAACGGCTGGGTGTATCAACGTAAAATTTGGTACAGATATCCATCAGAGGCACGACACTTATCATTGATATAACTCTTCTCCGTACCCCTCATAAAAGGGGGCCTACCCCCTTAAAATACATGCTGAAATAGGTGTAGAAGGACGAGACAAAGCTCATTTTCAGCCCCTCAATGTGAGAGACAAAATTTGGGTACCCGAAAACCACATTTTAAGGCCCTAAGACCAACGGTTTTTGAGATATTCCAAAAAAACTAATTTCATTTAATAAACAAATGAACAAATGCAAGCCAGTAACCATGGCAACAGTTTCTCAGAGGTCCATCTATTGCTGTAAGACGCAATGCAATTCCATTAATTACATTAGTGTGAAAGTTTCAAACCACTAGAAAGTAGTGTATTTGCAGGGATTCTAATACCACCGCCACCGCTCCACCACTGGAATACTAAAATGGCAATATCTCGCGAACCAATTAGGCTAGAGACTTGTACGAGGTGTCATTGAACTCGGGCTGACACCCCCTTTCCAATGGACAACATATTTCAACCCCACAAACTAAAATCTATCCTACTAGGGGGTGAAATTGTAATTATTTAGAGAATCTCTCATTCCAATTGCAACATGTGAGAGTTTGAATGTCGATATGGATTTAAACGTTGTTCTACATAAAGTGCATGTGTTTGGTGGATAGCCACTATGAATTAACATGCTTCGTTTTGTTTTTTACGCATGCCCACTCATAGCTTTTGTAAGAGGGTGGGGGAGTGGATCCCTGTGGATGGGTTATTGTTGACTGGTCATTGTTGACAGGTCCTTGTGGACAGGTCCTTGTTGACAGGTCCTTGTGGACGAGTCCTTGTCCCTTTGGACTGATCCCTTTGGACCGGTCCCTTTGGACTGGTTCCTACGGACTAGCCCATGAATTTATTTAAATTATGTCAAAGGGCCTACCTACATTTTGCGTGTAAAGCAGTGTGTTGAACTGACGTTGTTCACCAGTCCCCCACTACTATAATGTGATGACGATATGAAAGGAATGTGACGAAATACATGTGAACACGTGTGAGATGACCTTATTACCGTCCTCCTTGCGAAACAAGTCACATCCTGTTTTGGTTCATACGTGGGAAAATGCAAGTTCTTGTGTAATATGACCTAACACACAAGTGTACACATGTGCACGTGCACGATAAGAGCTAACAAGTCACAACCTGTTTTGACAGTGGTGGGAATAAGGCTAGAGACATGTACGAGTAGTCAAATTACACCGGCAGACAACCCCTTTCCTATGGATAACTTATTTCCACTCTAAAATAAAATCTACCCCTACTAGAGGGTGAAATAATAATTTTTAGGTAAAAGTCGCTTTCCATGTGCAACATATGGGAGTTTGTATGCCAATATGAAATTAAACTCGTTCCACATAAAGTGCATGCATACAACTGAATGCCGCTATGATTTATCTTTTTTTTGTTTTACAAATGCGCATTTTTTGTAAGAGGGCGGGCTTTTTGAATAATGATTTATAGATACGTTTTTTTTTTTACAAATTAACCAAAGATCCAAAAACTAATAGGTCATCGGCTTTTTAATATCTTATGAACTAAGAAAGCTAGGGACTTGTATGAGGGGTCGTTGGACTTGGGGTGACGCCCTGTTTTTGAATGTATTATTCATTTTTTGTCAAAAGGGCCTAACTGCACTTTCGTTAATATCTCGCTAACTAATAATCACAGAGGGTCAAGCGAGGTGTCATAGAACTTAAATTGGCCAATTCCTCCCCATGACCAATGAATTTACCCCAAAATAAAACAGGAAGGTCATTAACCTAAGATTTTATCAACTAATAATCAGAGAGGGACAAGTAAGGTGTCACAAGACTCAGGATGGCCAACCCTTTTCCATGACCAACGAATTTACCCAAAATACCCAAAACAGCAAGGTCATTGACCTAGGATTTTATAAACTTATCAGTAGAGAGGGTCAAGTGAGGTGTCATAGGACTACGAATGGTTAACCCTTTCCCATGACCAATGAATTTACCCCAAAAATCCAAAACAGCAAGGTCATTGACCTGAGATTTTATAAACTAATAATCGGATATCAACATGTGAGGTGTCATAGGACTTAGAATGGTCAACCCTTTCCCATGGCTAATGAATTTACCCAAAAATACCTTATACATCAAGGTCATCGACCTGAGATTTTATAAACTAATAATCGGATATGGACATGTGAAATGTTTACAGTGAGTGATGAAACATAGCTAGGTAGTGAAAGAATTATTGTAGGCTACATGTATGGTGACTGACAAATCTTTCACTATTGGAACTTGTTTTCAGATCAAACTGCAGTACAGAGAGAGTATAGGTTGTAGGTATGGGATAATAAAATGACAAATGGTGTATACAAAATCTGATTTATCGATTCAAGAAATAAGAGTAGACAATCTTTAATTGATTGGTTAAAAAGGATAGCTAAAATCCAAAATGGTGACTATATCGAACTAAACTGATCCAAGCTGAATCAAACCCAACTAAACCGAACTAAACCGAAGCAAACTTAATCAAAAACAAGTCAATGGTTTAAGTGTAAAACTTGTGGGTGAATGTGGTCATTGGTAATGTCAGAAAGGAAAGGGATAACGCTCTCTACCTATAGAGGGTAGGGAAAGCTAGTGCATGATGCTAATGCACACACACAAGTACATGAAACACACACAACAAACCTATACTGTTTTTATGGGTTGACTGTTAAAACTTGCTCAGTGGTTACTGGGACAAGATGGTCGCTACACACAACAAGCGTTAAATACTTGAGGCTAATAATCTACACACACACACACACACACACAAACACACACTTGTTCTAAACTAAACTGTCTTGCTGACAGTGCTCACACTGTAGGCTGATGACAGAAATGCTTGGCTAACAGAAATACAATCATTTCCGGTTGTCTAATGTTACCAGCTAACCATTTTGTGCTGCAGTGGCGAGCAGATGTGCCACTTACACTAGAGATTTTAACTTGATTTCAAGCTCTAAGTCCTAGAACGAATCAATCTAAGAAAAAAGGGCATGGTGGCGCAGTGGTTAAGCTGTTAGCCTTTCACTAAAGTGGACTAGGGTTTGATTTCAGGTTAATACGCATGTCATAAACATATAAAAAGCAGAGATAATGTTTTAAACCGATTACACTCGTCTCTTTTCAAATTATTACTTGGATTACAAATACAAAGGTGGACTGGCTGTGATATACAGTTAATGCTGCCTATCGCACACTAGCTGTAAGGAAGCCATATATAGAGCTATATGTAGAGAACTACCTAGCGATTTCATGAACTGGTATAGCTATGTCGCATAAACGGTGCAGGATACAATCCAGCAACTATAATTCGTATCTTGTGGAACAGAGAAAATCCACTTTTGCCTTGATGGTAAACAAATGTGTGCAGACGAAAGACCTACGCATTATCCTAGCAAGGGGTTTTAACCACGAGGAGGAGGTGTGATTTCTATATTTTATTGTTTAGAGACATGGCTTTTGTAACCAGTAGATGTAATTGATTTAGAATTTTGTAAATATTTATTTTTGTAATTGTAAATAGTTAATTTTTTTAAATAGTGGAAACCATTTATTTTTGTAATGGTAAATTTTAAATGTATAAAGTTCTTTGGGATGAGTGTGCATGTCAATGATGTTTTTAGGTATAAATAGAGTGGTTGTGTGTTTGTTCTCAAAGACAGGCAAGGTTGTGTGGATGTATGACTACACAGAAAGAGAGAGAGAGAGAGAGAGAGTAGAAACAGCCTTACCTGCAGTAGTAATAGTAGACCTCTATGTTTTGCATACACATAGACAGACTGTACGATCGCAATGGCCAAGCACTCACTTTAACACCATTTACATAATCTTAAAATGAAACAAGATGTTCAGTAAAGAACATATAGCCCACTTTCTCCTAAATGCATGGGTATTGTTATAACTCTTTGTCCTTTTCAAGGAGTATGATTGAATGTTGGTTGTAGTAGCTTGTTGAAATACAACGTGCTATAGGGATATTAAACATGAATATGAGGTGCCCTTTGCTAGTGCTACCTCTGTACCAAATTTCGTTCATTCGGTTCCACCGTGTTCGAATTAATAGGGGGAATCAATTTTGGCATAAAGATGGCCGCCATCCGCAAACTATTAGGCTAATGGCCTATTAGATTGGTCAAACGATGCTCCCTCCATAAAGGTATGTTGTTGCAAAGTTTGGTAGAGATCGGATGGTTATGTTAGTCGTAATTTAACTTAAGCTTTGAACATTTGTGTGGCCGCAATTACGTTTCAGTCAAGATGGCGGCGATATAAAACATGACACTGAGGTGCCCTTTGCTAGTGCTACCTCTGTACCAAATTTCGTTCCATTCGGTTCCACCGTGTTCGAATTAATAGGGGAATCAATTTTGATATAAAGATGGCCGCCATCCGCAAACTATTAGGCGAATGACCTATTAGATTGGTCAAAGGATGCTCCCTCCATAAAGGTATGTAGTTGCAAAATTTGGTAGAGATCGGATGATTAGGTTAATTGTAATTTGATTTAAGCTTTGAACATTCGTGTGGCCGCCATTACGTTTCAGTCAAGATGGCAGCGATATAAAACATGACACTGAGGTGCCCTTTGCTAGTGCTACCTCTGTACCAAATTTCGTTCCATTCGGTTCCACCGTGTTCGAATTAATAGGGGGAATAAATTTTGATATAAAGATGGCCGCCACCCGCAAACTATTAGGCTAATAACCTATTAGATTGGTCAAAGGATGCTCCCCCCATGAAGGAATATTGTTGAAAAGTTTGGTAGAGATCGGATGGTTATGTTAGTCGTAATTTAACTTAAGCTTTGAACATTTGTGAGGCCGCCATTACGTTTCTGTCAAGATGGCGGCGATATAAAACATGACACTGAGGTGCCCTTTGCTAGTGCTACCTCTGTACCAAATTTCGTTCATTCGGTTCCACCGTGTTCGAATTAATAAGGGGAATCAATTTTGACATAAAGATGGCCGCCATCCGCAAACTATTAGGCTAATAACCTATAAGATTGGTCAAAGGATGCTCCCTTCATACAGGAATGTTGTTCAAAAGTTTGGTAGAGATCGGATGGTTATTTTAGTCGTAATTTAACTTAAGCTTTGAACATTTGTGTGACCGCCATTACGTTTCTGTCAATATGGCGGCGATATAAAACATGACACTGAGATGCCCTTTGCTAGTGCTACCTCTGTACCAAATTTCGTTCCATTCGGTTTCACCGTGTTTGAATTAATAGGGGGAATTGATTTTCACACAAAGATGGCCGCCATCCGCAAACTATTAAGTTAATGACCTAGTCATTTGGTCAAAGGATGCTTCCTCTATAAAGGTATGTTGTTGCAAAATTTGGTAGAGATCGGATGATTAGGTTAATCGTAATTTGATTTAAGCTTTGAACATTTGTGTGGCCGCCATTACGTTTCCGTCAAGATGGCGGCGATATAAAACATGACACTAAGGTGCCTTTTGTTAGTACTACCTCTGTAGCAAATTTCGTTCCATTCGGTTGCACCGTGTTTGAATTAATAGGGGGAATCGATTTTCACACAAAGATGGCCGCCATCCGCAAACTATTACGGTGATGGCCTATTGGTTTGGTCAAAGGATGCTCCCCCCATAAAGGTATGTTGTTGCAAAATTTGGTAGAGATCGGATGATTAGGGTAGTCGTAATTTGATTTAAGCTTTGAACATTTGTGTGGCCGCCATTACGTTTCCGTCAAGATGGCGGCGATATAAAACATGACACTGAGGTGTCCTTTGCTAGTGCTACCTTTGTACCAAATTTCGTTCAATTCGCATTCACCGTGTTCGAATTGATAGGGGGGGGCAGACATTCAGAGTACACACACTCACACACACACAGACACACACACACACACACACATACACACACACACAGACTCACACACACACATACACACAGACAGACACACTTTTTTCGCCCTGTGTTGATCTCATAAGTCTACTTTCATTTTTTGCAAAAATCGAAAGTAGGCTAAAAATATTGATATGGATTAGAATGTTTATTGTTATTTATTATCCTCTCCTCCAATGAAACTTTTGATGTGATATGGAAAATGTTCATGGTCATTCACTAATAGCTGATGTATTGTAATTTATGGTTGATTTTGATATATATTATGGCATTCGTTGTTTTTCTTAACTAGTGATGTCAGTGCTAAATTAAGGAAGCCTTGCCTAAATCGGCACTATAAAAAGTCTAATAATATACTACATTACTACCACTACCGCAAAAATACATCACCGAAATACATGAGATTTTATAAATACTTAAGTATACGCGCAACTGCCTGCACCTGAGCATGCTTTTGAGCATTTGCCACGAAATTCAGTCAAGACATGACCTAACTTATTTCTAAATCGTAAGTCGAAGATAATAAACTTAACGCTCTGCCGCCATCTTGAATATCTAAAATACGAAACTCCATAACTCAAGATTTAATTAAGATACTGTGTGACGAAACATGGCAAAAACAAAATTGTCCCCTGCATGATAGGCCTACTTATTTTGCCCAAGTCAAGTGTTCATCAAATTAATTCACTCAAGATGGCAGAATGTGTACTAATAGCATTTTGAAAATCTGTACCTGAGAATGCTATTGACTGTATTGAGCATTTATTAAGATATAATGTTATTTTCTCACGTCCCTTTTATCATCTGCTGCTTGTAGAGACACCGGGGTGCCGGAATTGTTTCTTTAACGAGCCAGTAAATCTATTAACACGGCTCCCTCACATTTCCGCACCCTCAAATACCAGCTGACTGCGCCAGTATTCGATCCTGCAACCTTGGGAACAGCAAGCGAGAACGTTACTGCTGAACCACGCAGCCATTTATTAAGAAACATGGTAAAGAGAAATCTCATATAATGTATTTTTTTTTGTTAGTCACAAAATAAGCGAAACGCAAAGCCGCCATCTTGGTTATCTAAGAAAAATATTAACCTCACGATTGGGCCCAGAGGACCAGGCGAATCCAAAGACGACTGACAGCTCACAGCCTGCGGATTTTCATAACTCAATACCAAATAAAGATACAAAGAAGCTTCGCAGAAAGTTGAATTTAATACACTAACTTATTTTAAGCAAATCAAGAATTCAATGACTTTATAGACCTACATTCAAGATGGTGGATACCGTACATATACGATCAACAATTTAAAATTGTGTAACGCATGATGTTATTGAGCTTGGCAAAGAAGAATTTCATAGCACGACTTAATATATTTCAATGTTGCATGACTTTAACAATAAATGTGATGCGCAGCCGCCATCATGAATATATGAAATAAGTAACTCAATAATTTACCATCTAATAAAGATATATTAACGAAACAAGGCAACGAAGTTGACATCCATATGATACATATTTTGCCCAAGTCGATAATTCATTGGCGTGATATATTCAAGATGGTGGGTATCTGTATTACAAACATTTTAAATATCGGTAGCAGGGTTCTACTTAGCATTTGCCACAAAACTCAGTAAAGTGAAGTCCTATAAAAGTTAACTACCTCTTTTCTACCCCCAAAGGACTATGCGTGTAGACGTATCGCACAGCCGCTATGTTCAACACATAAAATATGGACATTACTGTAATAGCAATTGATCACAAATAACGAATTTTGGCAACTGGGTTGATAATTACTTACGTTGCTCAATACACAACTTGATGGTCCTCATATTTTCAAGATGGTGACTGTGTAGACCATTATGCTATTAAAATAATTAATCCTGCCGCGACATCGTGGTCATTTAGCTCCATGTATTTGAGTGTGTGTAGAATTTGACTGATGATGTCTGTAGTAGTGTGTGTATTTACATGCAGGCGAGGATTAGGAAGGAGGCGGCCATGGTCTTAAGTTAGGAACCATCCCGGCATTTGGCTGGAGTATATATGGGAAAACCATTTCTAGAATGGTCGAGGTGGGAATCGAACTCGCCTCTTCTCAGTTCTTCCTCACAAGGCTGTGTATATCACGTGAACTATAATGGATATGGCAACCAATTTAATACATTTTGTTGATAACTACACAGAAATATACCTAAAATAGTTCACTGAAACATATTTGAAAGTTCATGAGTTATTAAGGAACGGAAAGATAAAACTGAACTTATGGGAAATGAGCAATTAAAGTTTCACGTGATGCAGAAGTTCACGAATTCTGCATAAACTGATCCATCCTCATTGCATTTCCTGACGTTTTCCTCCAGTCTCAGTATCTTCCTGTATTTTCTTGCCTCCTTGGGCTTTCTTTACGCTGAATGAAGCCGAAGGGCATCGAGGTTTGCAGCAGGTTGTAGGAGAGTTAAGTTTGTGGCTTAACAGTCTTCTTTAGTGATGTACTAAGAAGTTGTTGCTACTGCTGTTAAGTCAGTAGGTCTCGTGGTTCTTACTTCTGATGAGTAGTATCTGATTTCTATGAATGAGAACTCGTTGGTTAGTTTGTAGATGTATTTATTAACCTTTGACGATCCAATATATACAAGTTAACACCAAACAGTCAACCTGTTTAGTTGCTGCTGTAACTGGAAGAGACCTATGCTTCTCAGCCCAGGTCTTTTATACAAAATCCCTTCATAAAAAAGTGCGTCACAGTGGAGGGGCGCACTCGATAACAAGTATGAGGAAATATATATATCTTACAGGATATGGACTCATGTCTTTGATAACAGTTCTGTGAATTTGATCACTCACAGCTGTTGCTGTTAATACATCTGGAAATAACAGATTAAGTAATCATATGAGGAAATGTACAGGGCCATTTCCTTAGTCCTTCTAGGAAGTATTTGATAAATAATAATCTACAGATAGTAAAGCAAATGTGTTGAAGATAACATGTTTGTGAAGGAAGCATTTCCTTGTTTCCAAGAATGAGCATTGTTCCAGTTAACACGTTGATAATAGCATATTGAGGAATACATTGGGCAATGGTGTTCCTTCTATAGGAAGAATGACCATAACCTTTAGTTTAGAATGGAGTCTGGGGTTCGACCCTGGACGGGATACATAACTCCTCCACCCTTTGTTGCTCGTTATCGTCCTCGATAACAATTTTTTATTTATTTATTTATTTTTTTATTTATTTATTCATCAATGCACAAACTACAGCTGTGCTAGCCCTTCACGCTTGTACAAATAACAACAAAATAACAGTTTAAGATAAAATATAAAATAAATTTAACAAATCATCAAACAAAACAAGTCCATATCAAGAGCCGGTAGAATGTCCTTGCTCGTAGCTGTGTCGTCAATGGCCAAGATGACAGTTCTAAATACAGTTTATGTTCTCCTTCACCTGCTTCAGAAACGTCCTCTTGTTTGTTGATATGTCCAACTCGCGTTTACTTGCTATTCTATTGTACAGGGATGATATGCGGTTTTGGAAGGATCTTTGGATTAAGGAATGTTTAGTGTGTGGAATATGCATGATATCTTTGAGCCTGGTAGAACGGGAGGGGGCTCTTAGCTTGAAGAGTGACAGCAGGTGGTCCGAACGGTAATGGCCATTTAAAATTGAATGTAGGAACGACAGGTCACTCACCTGGCGTGTCGTGCTGAGGGGAGGGATGTTTATGGCCGAAAGTACCTGCTGAGTGGTGAATTGTCTAAACCTTGGCATTCTGTTCCTTACAATGGCAGCAAAGAAGGATTGAATTCTGTTAAATTTTGCTATGTTTGACGGGCAAGAAGTGGTCCAAATGGGAGAGCAGTAGTTTGCAATGGGCTGGATTATTGAGAGGTAATAGAGGCGAAGAGCTGCGGGATTTGATATTTCTGTGAAGCGGTAGAGTATGCCAAGGAATTTCATGGCTTTGGATAAAGAATGTTGTATGTGTTCTTTAAATCTTAGCTGGCTGTCGAATATGACCCCGAGATCTCACTGATGGGCAACTGCGGTAATGGGCCTGTCTAGTAAGGAATATGTTGTAGGTACTGGTGAATTGCGTAGGGTAATTGTTAAAAAGCTGCATTTATCTGGGTTTGGTTTCAACTTCCATGTGCGGCACCAGTCGGACAGAGCGTTAAGTGAGGACTGAAGTAGTGCGGCGTCGGCAGGTGTCTTAATTTCCTTGAAAATCTTGCAGTCATCTGTGAAGAGTAGGGTATCGGCTGTGTCAGAGAGTTTCGATGGTAGGTCATCCATAAATAATGAAAATAAAAGTGGGCCAAGGGCACTGCCTTGTGGGACGCCGGAGAGCATAGGTAGCCAAGGGGATGAAGTGCCTGATATTACGACTCTCTGTTGTCGGTTCTGTAGAAAGCCGGCGAGGAGTGTTAGGAGATTGCCATGTATATTGAACCGTTCAGCAATTTTGTGGAGTAGTAGAGTATGGTATATTGAGTCAAATGCTTTCGATATATCTACGTAGCAGATATCGAGCTGGGATGTTTCTGCAATGGCATGTGTTGCATAGCTGTGGATAGTGGCCAAGTTAGTGAGGCACGAGCCTCCAGGAAGGAAGCCATGTTGGCTGGTTGAAATATATGGTAAGGTAAAAGACAGGAGACGTTGGTGGATTATTTTTTCAAATATGAAGGATAGTGTGGGTAGTATAGAGACTGGTCGGTACGATGATACGTTCTTTTTGTCCCCAAATTTGAATATAGGGACAATGTTGGCCCGTTTCCAGGCAGTGGGAAAATAGCCCTTGGCAAAGCACCTGTTGAATAGATTGGAGAGCGGTGTACAGAGAACAGTGGCTGTGTTTTTCAGGAAGACGGGACCAATATTATCGGGACCGGTAGCTTTGTTGGTGCGGAGAGATTGAAGTAGACTGAGGACTTCATTTGGTGTTGTTGTTATTTTCGAAAAAGTGCAATTTGCTGCTGTTTCTACCGGTGGAAGGGGTTGATTTTGAGTGGGAGTGGAAAAGTTTTCAAAGAAATACCTGTTGAATAGCTTATTGCGGTCTGGTCCCTCCGCTTTGGTTCCCTGGTGTTCTACGCTGACGGGAATCCTTTCGGTTCTCCTCCTCGAGTTGATGACGGACCAGTAGCGCTTGGGATTTTCCCGGACGTTCTCCGTGATGGCTTCTATATGCCCCGTGTAGTCTCTCCTGAGCAGACGTCTTGCATGTCGGCGAATGTACTCGAAAGTATTTCGAGTGTGGGGGTTGGGGAAGTCTTTCCAAAGCCGCCAGGCCTTCTTCTTGTTTCCCATGGCCAGCCGAGTTTCATGGGAAATCTGGAACGGGTACTTTCTGTTGGTAGGCTGCCGTACCGGCACGAAGTCTTTGATGCTGGCAAGTAGCCAGTCGTACAGCATGCCGATTGCCAACTCCACGTGAGGTGTTTCGAGGAGGGTCCATGGTAAGCATTCCAAGGCGCGGCATATGGCTGGCCAGTCAGCTCGGCGCCAGTTGAAGGTCGGGCGCGAGGGTGGCTCCTTGAGTACTTTTGAGTGTGGGGTGGGGAGGAACAAAGATGTGTCGAGGGACTGATGGTCAGAGACAAAGATGTTTCTACCCGCAGTGTTTGATTTCAGTTTTAGAGAAGATAATATAAAGTCCAGTACGTTGGATCCCCGCGTTGGGTACATGTTATGCTGCTGTAATCTGAGGCCAGTGATAAAATTATCTATAAAGAAGGAGTCATCATCATTATCAGGTGTACCTATTGTTGGGGAGGTCCGTTTTAATGTGGGAAGATTGAAGTCACCCATTAACACCACTTCGCCTTGCGATAGAGCTGCGAGCACTGAGTCAAGACACTGCTCCAGGCTGTACAGGGGACTGCCGGGTGGTCGGTAGTAGCAACCCACAAATATGTGTCGGCCTGGAAAGGGTAGCTCCACCCACGCTAATTCACAGTTCCGCTCGAGGTCTGATCTCCTTTTGCACGGTAAAGCACTGTTCACTGCTAGCAACACCCCTCCCCCTCTCGTAGCACGATCACTGCGAAATATATTAAAGTTAGCATTGAGAGGAAGTTCACTATCGCTAACCATTTGGGTAAGCCATGTCTCAGACAACCCCACCACGTCTATATGACTTAATTCAGGCAGATGAATTTCACAGTCGGAGAGTTTATTATTGAGGCTGCACAGGTTTTGGTAGTATATGTTTAGTTCTGATTTGGTGTTGTGTTCAGAGAAAGTGGGCCCGGGGTTCAACTGTATGTCTCCAGCCAACAGCAAGAGACAAAGCAGCCTCACAGCAACCGAGTAACCTGCCCGGGGCTTGGCTGGCCCTGGGTGAATGGACTGGAGCCTGCCTAGCGGGAGTATGGCGTACCCTGACAGACAGAAAGCCGGGATGTAGTAAGTTCTCTCAGATAACAGCCACACGAGAGTGTCACAGACTTGTTCACTTGCACTTCTGAATTCACAATATTGAATATTGTCTCGTGGATCACAACTTGTCACCATGACTTTTAAAAATACCGCACAAAGGAAACCAACTGTCGCAGCACTGTACACACGCGCACTCACTCTTGCCGCCATCTTAAATCTATTCTTTGCAGATTTAATACCTTGATATATTCTTGTTCTAAATATTAACATAATAACACAGGAAATAAGTATTATAATACTTGTGTTCACAAACACAAAAGTTTTCATTTTAGTATTGTATTCTGGAATGAGTTTTAAATCTAACTTCATTCCTTTCACATCGAGGTGGGATGAATGGAAATTTATTTCGGTTTTAACGTATGGATCATTTGGAGTTCACAGGAGTGGAAACAGGTGCACATAATTTGTAGGTTGCTGTTGCAAAGTTATGCTCATACTTGTAATAGGGCAAGACTCATTTGAGTAGATAACATATGATCCTGCTAATTTTATAGTTCTCTGAGATTCTGGGCAGGTTTGCAAGATTATTTGAGGATTTTTACTAGAGAAAAGGCTATGCTTCTTATTTAGTGGTTGAAATAGTTGTACCTCGTTTTTGACAGTGGCAAATTGACATCTGGTAGTGTCCGTTAAATTACATGATGTTATTCTAGTATTAAAGAGTATACATGCGTAATATTGAGTAATTTTTATACAAGGTGCGTTAGACCATCTTAAGGTAGGTCCTTGCAAGTAATATTTTTCCGGAGGGATTAATATTAGATTATTGCTAGGTACAGGAAAAAATTTATACAATGCATAAGCTTTAGCATCAGTGATTGGCATATATAATATTACAACGATTTCTTCGTTCATCATGAGAACTTGCGTTTTTGACAGTTTAAGGTTCTCAAATTGATGATACTGGTCAGTATGAATTATAGTTTTTGTTGGGTAGATTAGTTGTAAATGTTTTACAACATTTGTTTAATCTTTTTGGGAGAACATCTTGATATTTGTCATTTCATTAAATGACAAGCTAATAGTATCTTGCATCACTTGTATGATTTTATCTAATTTGTTCGTACACAAGAGCACATATTGTTGATGTTCCAGAAGGTTAATCTTGAAGTCTTCTTCTTGTAAAATACCTTTAATTACCTTCATATTATAGTTTACATGGTTCATTTCATTATAGAACTTTTGAGCAATGGAGTTACTGAATGATACTAATTTATTAATATGTTTAATTTCTTTGGCATTACTTTGTTTTAATGCTTCTAATTGTTCTTGTAGGTTGTATAGATCATCTTGGTCTAGATTACCTGACATGAATTTAATTATACTACCTAAACCATTTATAAGACCTCTCTTACTTCTAGGTGTAGCAGGTAGCAACTTATTTAATTCCTTTTTTGTTTCTTTAATTGATTCTCTTAATTCTGATATTAGATAGGGAAAAGTATTATTGCTTCGTGATACGAGACTTGAGATAGTGTCTTGAATATTATTATAAGATTCTTTTAAACTCGTTAAATTGAAATGAAACATGAACCAGTGATAGTCGTTAATTATTAAGGCTGGTCCTAATGAGTCGGCATAGAATCCTTGTGTCTGGATGGCTGTGTGATGATGGTGCCATATCCAGGGAGGAATCTGGAATAAGAAATTTTCTTTTTGGTTTAATGTCCCGAAAATTCGTTACATGAGTTTTACCGTTTCTCATTTTACAATATACCCTGTTTTCTTCAATTTTGGTAATGATACCTTCGTTGTACAGGTTTTTTGATTTCTTGTTTCTGGTGAGGGGATCTAATACGTAGACAGTTTCATTAATTTGGTAATTATGATTGAAAGTGTCGGTGTTTGGTTTAGTATGACTCTCTTTTATAATTTTCAACTGATTTCCTTGTCTTTCAATGTATTCATTGATTTTGGAACATGACGAGAAGACGTGGTCTAAAGCCTTATAGTAGAGTCCGTATAGAACGTTGAAAGGAGGTTGTTTAGTAGTGGAATGGATTGAGGAATTGTAATTCGTGATTATGGTGGTCACGAGCTCTGAGAGCGGAGTGAACTTATCGTGATCTCTGGTGATACGAAGTTTCTCTAGAAGGGTCGAATTCAGTCTTTCTACTGGAGAATTAGATGAAGAATTCAAAGGGGTAGTAGCGTGATATTCGATGTTCGTGGCTTTACAATATTCTTTTATGACTTTGTTTTCGAACTCTCCTCCTTGGTCATGTGTGATTTTCCTTGGGAATCCATGGTGGGAAAAGTAAACTTGTAATTGGCTTAGTGTGGCCAGACCTGTACCATTTGGTAAAATGTAGGCTTGTCCATACTTTGAGAAAATGTCAATTATAGTTAATATGCGACTTTGCTCGAAGTGAAACGTGTCGATGTGAATTTGAGAGAAAGGGTGATCGACGGTGATGGGACCTTGGTTCGATACCTCGTTAGGGTGTATCTCGTATTTGTTTCTTTGACAGAGGTTACATTGATTGATGATTGTCCTAATTTGTTCTCTTAAATGAGGCCAGTAGTGTTTGGTCTTAAGGTGTTCGTAAGTTTCTACTATACCATTGTGGTTTTCAGAATGATAGTGTGAAATCAGCTGTCTCTGAGTTTCGGGGCTTTCAATGTCTTCCAAGAATTTGGATGACCTGATAATGATTAGTTCAGAAGTAAATAGCTTCTGGCAAGCCCTGATGAATGGGATCTCGAGAGTGATATCGTCAAAATAAGTAGCGTACTTGTTTGAGGTTACTATTATTTTGAGGAGGTGATTTGCTAAATCTTCCTGAAGATTCTTCTTTGTGACAATCATTATGTGTCTGGTACATATTTTAAACTGATTTTGTTTAAGTACCTTGGGGTAATTACTATTTTTTACAATAATCTGATTGCGGTTTCGGTTTAAGTTCCGTTCAGATATTTTCAATGTGAATATGGGATCTGGTTGGTTTGAATGGACAGTTTCATTATCCATATCATTTTGGTAGGTGTCATCTCCCGGGATGGCAATGATTGAAGCTGCTTCATCAGCCATGTTAATCTCTATTTTAGAGAGTGCGTCTGTGACATAGTTAGTTTTGTCTTTGACGTAATCAGACTCTCCTAGTTTTGTGTGGAGATATTCTTGAATATTACCGTATGTAATGGAATTTATTTCCAGTGGCTCAACTAAAATTGTTTCCTTAAACTCTTGTTTTAGTTGTCTCTCTTTGGGATATATAGCCTGGTGGGTTTTGGCATCTAAGATATACAGTTCACCATATTTAAAATTCAGAACATACTCATCTTCTTTTTCGATGTTGACGGGAATCGCTGTGTTAGCTGTATCTACTGTGGGTTGAATATGATTCACTTGCTTATGTGAAGAATGATAGTGAAACGGTATGTCCGTGCTGTTGAGAGTGACTAGGTTCGAGGCGTAGTCAATCTTTGCGTCTAATTGAGCGAAATCTGCGCTACCTATATTATTTAAGTCTTCGATTTTGATGGCTGGGCCAAGCGAAAATCTAGAGACTGTTCCTCTGTATCGCACTCGTATTCATAGTACTGAGTATCGTACTCTTGCGGATAGTTTTGTATGTTGTACTTATCTACATACTCTAGTGATTGCTGTATGGGACCTAAAGCTTCCTGTTCGATGTCTTCTGAAGGTTCTAAGTGAGCATTCAGATTACCTCTAATGGTTGAAACACCGGACATCGGCTGTGGAAATCTTTGCTGGTTAGTGGGTGTGAATCGTCGGCCAATATTATTGGGTGTTGGGTAAGGACGATTCATGGGGTTTGGTGGCTTGAAAGGCTGAGTGTTCGGAGCTTGAGCGTGTCCGAAAATTGGTTGTGGTTTATCTTTTTAGAAGGGTCTGTGGGTCTGATTTTGCATGAAAGGTTGGATAAATGGGTTCCTTGGTGGAGCTGGGTTAAAATTCGAGAATGGATTGTGTGCTGAGTGGCCTAGTGGTCGAGCTGTTGGTGGAAACTTGCTAGGAGGTAGTTTTCCTCTTAGTTGGTCCATGTAATCTTCATGGGCGCGATCGTTATCGTAAGACCTGCATAACCTGAGGCAATGATTCAGGTCTGTAATCTGTGCATATCTTAAGTATGAACGATAGGGTTCCAAAACTCCTGCTTTAAACGTGTTTAGGCTTAACTCTTCAAGTTCTCTTAATTTCAATTTCAAAATTTGATTTTGGTAATTGAGTTTGCATAAGCTTTTGCATTGCAAAGTCAATCCTTCCAATTTATCATGGTAGTCATTGTATGATTCGTTTCTTTTCTGGAAGCAATTAGAGATCTCCTGGATGAGAAGTCTCTCGTCTTTGACGTTACCGTATTTTCTTATGAGTTTATCTTAAAATTTTTCATAAGTACTGTTGGCTTCTAAGTCAAGAATGCTACATGCTTCACCTTTTAGTTTTGACTTTATGACGTTAAATAGGAAGTCATTTATTAATACTGAGTTTGTAGCTGACGCTATTCTCTTATGAGTGTTTAGAAACGATTCTGTTCTTGCTAAGAAATAGTCAAGACTGCAAGAATTAGTGCCGTTAAATTCAGGCAAAAGCTGTATCTGAGCATATTCGAATTTTGAAAGTAACTCGGTTTCAGGCATTTTGGTTGAATTCATAAAGACGGTTTTCAAAATTGTTTATAATAAATATTTAAATTGTTAGATTAAATTTTGTAACAGTGGTTACTTTTAAAAGTTAATTACTTACTTATAAGTGTTAATATTAATCAAAATATATGTGAAAGAGCCTCGGTTAGGTTTTCACAATAAAGGAAATAACATTATAATTATTATTATTATTATTATTATTATTATTATTATTATTAATCAAAATATATGAGAAAGAGCCCCGATTTGGTTTTCACAATAAAGGAAATAACTTATTATTATTATTAATTCGAAAATTAATGATATGTGGATATCCCGTTTAGATTCTCCACAATATGAACTAGTTAAATTATAAAATTAATGATATGTCTTCTGAAATGAGAATGTTGATTTATGATGATGTTTTTTGTTTGTTTATAATAAATATTTAACTGTTTGATTAATTCCTCTAATAGTGATAAGCGAAAGACCGGTATGGGCTGCACTAATTCACTTTTGTTAGGAAATGATATTACTTTATTATTATTATTATTATTATTATTATTATTATTATTATTATTATTATTATTGTTTTAATTGTTTAGTTACAATATTAATTCAAAAGTTAATAAAGAGTGTAAGGTCTGCTAATTAGAGCCCACTAAATTATTTCTTCTTGAAAGTACAAATATTTATTATTATGTATTTATTATTTGTTTTAAGTTTATTAATTTTAATTCAAATCGAAATGACAAGGCAAACTCTACTAGTTAAAGTTTACTGTAATTTGTTTCCGATTGAAAGGGAAAGATTGTATTATTTAAGTTTGTATTATTATTATTGTTGCTCTCCCAATTTGTTACTTGAAATATTGAACCATGCTTCACTAATAATACTCTAGTTCACAAATAAGGTATTATTTGGGGTTTGACTTACAGACAAGAAAAGATGATCAGTGCTGGCTGCATCCTCTTGGAACTGCGGAGTCGGTTGGTTCTCTTGTGTCGTCATGTGGTCGGAAAGCGCTTCTGGAGCATTGTCGGCACGTACGGCGATGGCGGTCGGTTGTTGCGAAAGGCGTTACTTGGAGCGTGGGCTTCTTTGAACGTTTGTCGGTGAACTTCCTTCCTTCAAGCTAGCGATGTTAGTCGTGGATGAAAGGCCTGAGGTTGTCAGTTCCACTCCTGGCTTGCAGGCTGGTTCATAGAAACAATGAATGCGTCTGGTGCTGAAGATAGGTACCTTGGTGTCGCTAGTATAGTGACGAAAGGCCTCCTTGTGAGGTTTGTCAGAACACTGTACCAACTCACTCGTAGATTATCTGGCAAGGATAATCGTTACCTATCCCGGACGGGCCCCCAATTAAGTTTGTCGCTTAACAGTCTTCTTTAGTGATGTACTAAGAAGTTGTTGCTACTGCTGTTAAGTCAGTAGGTCTCGTGGTTCTTACTTCTGATGAGTAGTATCTGATTTCTACGAATGAGAACTCGTTGGTTAATTTGTAGATGTATTTATTAACCTTTGACGATCCAATACATACAAGTTAACACCAGACAGTCAACCTGTTTAGTTGCTGCTGCAACTGGAAGAGACCTTTGCTTCTCAGCCCAGGTCTTTTATACAAAATCCCTTCGTAAAAAGTGCGTCATAGTGGAGGGGCGCACTCGATAACAAGTATGTGGAAATATATATATATATATATCTTACAGGATATGGAACCATGTCTTTGATAACAGTTCTGTGAATTTGATCACTCACAGCTGTTGCTGTTAATACATCTGGAAATAACAGATTAAGTAATCATATGAGGAAATGTACAGGGCCATTTCCTTAGTCCTTCTAGGAAGTATTTGATAAATAATAATCTACAGATAGTAAAGCAAATGTGTTGAAGATAACATGTTTGTGAAGGAAGCATTTCCTTGTTTCCAAGAATGAGCATTGTTCCAGTTAACACGTTGATAATAGCATATTGAGGAATACATTGGGCAATGGTGTTCCTTCTATAGGAAGAATGACCATAACCTTTAGTTTAGAATGGAGTCTGGGGTTCGACCCTGGACGGGATACATAACTGGAGTACTTCCTACGTGAATGTCTCATCCATTTCAATGCATCGGATTTTGCCTTCATGCCTTCGTCAAATGCCATTACTGCATCATTTATTGCAATCTGTACAGGTTTTGTGTTGACAACCCCTGATTTAGGGCAAATTTTCCAAAATGTTGCATTTAGTGATTCGGTATTATTATGGGTAAGACCGTCTAAGCACCTCTCTAGCAACTCAGTCTTCACTGAAATTTAAAAAAAAACTGATTTCATTGCATCCATAATAGCAGTAGGAGGATCGTTCATATTGTTAAGGGCCCTAAGGTCTTAGCGCCCTTAAGAGACATATTTGCATACACCCACATCTACAAATACTCCTATGACACCCACATAAATTAAAACCATCTGTCCCACACCTAACACCATTTTCACCCCTTAAACACCTCCAAGCTGGAAGCAACAGCAAATACAACACACTTCATTATTTTTACTATAACTTTGCATCTACAAAAATTAGAATATCAAAACTGAGTAGAAACCAATCCTTTATTGCAAATTATGATACAATGCATTACAATAGGGAATTTTATTTTAGGCCGAGTCTTCGGTGTATTTCGTCATATATTCACCAAAAAAGAAATACTTCACGAACCAACATCGTATGCTTTTACACATTTTTTTTACTAATTTAACATTAAACCATTTGTATCGTAATATTTTCTATTTGACAATACACATTATGACCAACTAGCGGACCTGTGCGAGTACTCTCGTACAATAGGTTGTGTGCGCCCCATGTGTACAGACTACCCGCACGGCTCTAGTGCTATGCGGGCTGTACGCGATACAGATCTCGCAGGGTCCATCGTCTTGTTTATTTGTTTAAAAGCACTTCATAAACAAATAAATATATTTCAGTTGACTTTTCAAGAAATGCAAGATTTGTCCTGTACTATTAAGACGAATTGGAAGATTTTGGTACAAACCACACCTTCTAACTCCCTCTGGTTTAGGAGCTTGAGTTTTGTGAAACATACACCTTAGCGTATTATATAATAAGATCTTTAGTAAACAAAATGTTGTGGTGTTGGAACTTGCCCTGTCCTGAAACCAAATATGTTACCGTACCTTCTGTTTGTTAAGAGTAGTGTATGGGATACGAATAGCTTAATTATTTCACAGCAAATCATCGACTGGAATGCATTTATTGAATTAATTTTCTGCCACGTTAGATCAATTGACGGCCAAATGTGATCAGGTTAGGATGTCTCAAAATACAATCTCTTCATCAGGGTAGAGGACATCGGTTATAGGACATAACGTACCACGGGACATAACGTACCGCGGGACATAACGTACCACATGGCCGGCTGATTACCTGCGAAGAGTCAGCTAATGACCTTAAAATATTTAGGAGAGAACATAACGTACCACTTGAAAGAGTGGGAAGTATTTAGGGTGCATTAAAACCTAACCGCACGGCCACTTGCTCGGTATTGCTCAATTAATCCTGGTAATAAATACGTGGGCAATAACATAACATAAACTAATATAAAATATGATAAGTTTTTGGATTCCCATCACACTTTATCCAGGCTTTGGACTGGCAAAATGTTTATAAACATTTTGGCGTGTTTAAAATCAGCTGTGGTTAAGCTCTCGTCATTTTTCATTTTCTTTACTATGTTTTATTTTTTATTTTTAAAATGTTTTATGTGGTTTTTATATCCTAGCGAATAGCAAGTTAGCCATGAGAAGTTTCATTCAAAGATCTGCGATTATGAGAGAGCTCTCAAGCAAGATTTCAAGTTTCCATTCTCTTCATACCGCTTCATTATTCTGTCAAGCCGTTCATCATACTTGACATATTTCTTCTTTCTCTTTGAACTTTCAATGTACAATTCGTACTTCATCAGTCGAAGTGCGCACATAAACCGCCCTTATCGTTGCACACAACTCCATGTTTAAAGCCGCACAGTGTGATCGCCACTGATGTTTATGTGGTATTGAACTTGTAACTGGAATGCCTGTCTGACATCAAGTGGTACGTTATGTCCTAGCGTAATTATTTGGGGATTACGGGAAAACCGTTCTTAGGCAGATAACGACCTAGGTGGTTCGTTATGTCCTCGAAAATCAAGTGGTACGTTTTGTCCGTGGTATGTTATGTCCGGACACCGAGGACATCGTGGAAGGTTCTATAAATCAAGTACTAATGAAGAATTGGATTATATTGAGCTTTACCATAATAATTTGCCCACCTGTGTATTAGATAGATATTAACGAAATTCTTCTACTGCAGGAAAGAAAAACTTTCAACCTATCAGAATATGTAATTTTTGAAGAATATCGTAAAATACCTTAAAGGCAAAATAAAAGTTTATTTAAAAAAAAGTTGTTTTGTTCTTGTAAACTGAAATTTTCACCTTAACATAACAGAGCCCACTACATTATGATGTTAATATGCATCATGTTATCTACGATATGAAACTAAATGCTTATACTGTACAGTAACAGCGTAAGAGCGAGTGAATATGCTGGATGTCGTTTTGAATGGAATTAGGTAACAGATATTCTTGTCTGCAACTATGGAAGTAAAGTGACTTGATGTAGGAGAGACGGAAAGGCGAGCCTTTCTATCATTTACTTGTGTAAGAGTGTATTCTTCCCCTCTTGTTGAAGACATGAGCAAGACGTAAATAACGTCTTGGTCGCCATAAACACTGAGAGGTTCGCTTTCCGGCGTGGCGACCAGCACCCGTTCAATATGCGAGAATATTTCAAGATACACATCACCACATTTCCTGCGGCCAAGAAAACTCATATTTCCTTCTCTGTCTTTATCTGTATATTCCCCGCCATAATGTGGCCTCACAGTGATGAAACTTCCTTTGCGAGAGGAGTGAGTGTGTCCAGATAGCGGGAATGGTCTGCCTTACCTCACGGCGGGTTTACATCTCCAGTCAGTGTGTGGTCACGTATTGTTACTGCTAAGACGGGGCTATGTTTGCAGATACGTAGAAAAACGGACTGGTCCAGGATGGAACTGTCGTTATTTCTTTGATGGCGGTGATTATTGTTTTAAAGGGTGAAACATATAGGTCATCTACAGTCATTTACTTCCCCCCACTTGAATTATTATATTGTCCCATCCATCACCTGGTAAACGTTTTACATTACTGCCAGTGAAGCTTCTTTACTCCTGTATATATTTTAAATGTGATCACATTCTTCACTTGGTAAATGCCCTACACTTTACTTATAGCGCGACTCCTTCTCTAGCGTTTGGAGCTAACAATTGAACAGTTTTGTTGTCGAAGTGTACTTTCGGTAACTTTCTTCACGTCACTTCGGGCTGCTTTAAATATGCATATCTGTGTCCGTCTCGTACAAATATAGTACATTCACACCTCTTTCAATATTATTATGCCAGCCTCAAAACGAATCATAAATTCACTTTGGCTGGTGATTTAGAACTTTCTGTTTATTTTTTATTTTTAGTTCCGTTTGGGCCGGGTGTGGACCACGTGGTTCTTATCTCTGGCAGCTTTCCTCCTAGCCCAGTATTCCTTCATTCTGGCACTGTGAATGTCCTTCCGCTCCTGAGTCCATTTCACACCTACTCCTGGACGCACTGCTTTTGCTGTTAGTGACTGGAGAGAGTCTGATCTTCTGACTAAAGTCCTGTCATAGATGTTACTGGGGTCAATATCCAATTGTTCAAGGTCTTTCCTGACTAGTTTCGACCACTTGGCGTTAGTTGCTTTCCCTCTAGAGACAGTGTTATTTATTTATTTATGTTGTTGTTGTTGTTGATGATGATGATGATGATAATCAGTACAACTCTTATTGATGTATGAATCGCAGCCAATGGCCATTAGCAGGGTATTTTTGATTGAACACCCGTGAGCTCGCAACAAGTTCAATTTAAAGTAGTTCCAACTATGGCTACCAGATGCTACTGTCACTAACACCTAGCGGTGAACGTTGGAACTTGATAGAGCGTTTCCTAACCAGCCTAATATAACCTACAAATTTGGCTACACACCTCCAATTGCAGTGGTAGGTTCTTTTACATGCCATAAATCTATGACATGGGCCTGCCGGCTTTTCTTTCCCTCCGAAGGAATGCATACTGAACGATTTTAACGCTCTTAAAAAAATCCGAAGACTTCGGCCAGGTTTGAATCCGCCATCTTGGGTATAACAGTTCAGCATGCTAGAGGAAGAGTGTCAAATATGGAATACCTTTTTATTTTAATAACATTGACGACCTCCTTTCTGACATTGTTAAATTCTAAATACATGTTACGTTGCTACAATCTGTCTACTTTATCAGCTATTTATTTTTATTCTGATTAACACTTAATTTTTTTGTAAATTACAAAATATATTAAAAACTGTAAATTTTTTGTTCTGAAAAAAGTGTTCCTAATATGGAATACTATTATTTGTATCCTAAGCATTTTGTTTTAATAAACATTCATAGTCTGTATGCTTAAAATAAGAAACACACGAACATAATTTAAAATAATGTTTACGTACAAATGTGCCACCTTCGGCAATTGAACACATGGTTTGAGGAAAGTATCTGAGAGTCCAGCAGTTTATCTTTGTTAGAATCTCAGCCTTCCCTCGTTGAGGACCCTTTGGCCTTGCTAATTTAGGAACAGGACAAATGTATTCTGTTAGTTAGTTATTGTTGTTTTAAGGGGCGGAACTACGAGGTCATCTGCCCCTTTTTACGATTAGGTCCCATTGTGTTTCCTAATGGCATTTGGAACTTTTGGGGGCAGAGCTAGAAACATCCACTTCTTCTTCCTTTACTGTTGTATTTTTCTTTGTTGTTAAACGAAACAATTGTTCTTGGTACACCATATGCACTTGCTGCCAATTTGTAACCCATTTTCCCTGTCCATACTGCAATGATAGAGTGTTGCATATCTACTTCCTTCCACTTCTTCCGTACCTTTCCCTCTGAATTGTCCTTCCGTTCGGCCATGGTTCTAATGAAAAGAAAAACTGCCTGTACATATGGAAAAGTCTGGCTCCAAATATGGAATACTATTCCATAATAGGAACACCACAGTATTCCATATTAGGCTCCCACAATAGTGAACCTTACAAAATATGAATACCAGTTCATCAAAAGTATTTGTCCACTGCATAGTTTGTATGGTTAGTGCACACTCTACGTACCGCTAACAGACGTTTTTGAATTTAGATAATGCCTTAGTCGCCTCCGTAGCGTAGCGGTCAGCATGGTTAGCTGCCGCCCCGGAGGTCGTGGGTTCGATTCCCGGCTCTGCCACGAAATTTGAAAAGCGGTACGAGGACTGGAACGGGGTCTACTCAGCCTCGGGTGGCCCAAATGAGTAGAGGGGGTTCGATTTCCCCTCAGCCATCCTCGAAGTGGTTTTCCGTGGTTTCCCACTTCGTCTTCGGGCAAATACTGGGATGGTACCTTCTTCCACGCCACGGCCGCCTCCTTCCCTCTTCCTTGCCTATCCATCCTAACCATCCCTTACCTTCCCTCATGAGGCCCCTGTTCGCTTTGCAGGTGAGGCCGCCTGGGCGAGGTGCCAATCCCACCTCACCAGTTGTATCCCTTCCGATTCGATGTTTCCAGCTCTAGGACACTGCCCGTAGAGGCGGTAGTGGTGAGTTCCCTCGCTGAGTCCGTGGGTTCCACCAACCTGGAGGGTAAACGACTAAAAAAAAAAAAAAGATAATGCCTCAATTTGTAAACGACTGCAATTCTTACCTTCCCAAAACTTCTTGGAGGTTGTAAAACACTCAGTCGACTGTCACGGACAAAGAACACAGCTCATGTGCCTCCTCTCAACTCACCACCAGAGAGACCTTCCTTGTGCATCTTCGTACCTGTTCCACGCAGCACTGCCAAGTCTAATTTAACAAATATTGGGGTATTCCATTTTAGGAACGTATTCCATATTTGGTACTTTTCCTCTACCTACTTCGCCACAGAAGCCGCTTATCACTAACAATTTTCTACGGTAATTACTATTTCTCTGCGATCGGTTCAATCGCTGACGAATTGGATGAATTCATTTCTCTGAAACTGATATGCACGCCATCTACAATTTGTTAAAAGGAAGCAATCCATGAATGAATGTTCGTGTGAACTTTGATTACAGTGTGACACACAGAACAAATATATTACACTAACGTCTAATTTTATGAATACATGTATAATCCACTAATGCAGGAGTTGGGTAGATAAGGTCAAGCTGGTCCCTTGTGCAAGCTCTGTTAAAACATTCCTATGTGATGTGCTTCTCTGTTTGTCAGACCACAATCAACGTGGAGTGGGTAACTTGTTCCACTTGAGCAGAGAGTGCAAACACACACCAGAGTTGGTCCTTGGGGCAGATGACCTCGTAGTTCCGCCCCTTAAAACAACAATAACTATAACTAAAGAGTTGGTCCTGGTGTGATATAATCTGGGCCAGGAATATGTGTTGTTTTAGAGGGGGGTTAGAGAAATTCTTGTTTAAGGAATTGACATTCACGCCATCTACCATTTATGTACAATAAGATATAGGTATAGACAATAGTAGAACCCTTCTACACCGAGTTTCACGGAGATCGGATCATTCCGTGACGAGTTATAATAATTCTTATCTCATAAATTGACATGCACACCACCTATGATTTGTGAAAGGATTTATGATTTACGTACTTGGAGATTTAGATTTAACTACGGGTCAATTATGCCATATTTCAAGGAGATAGGCTCATTCAGTGACGAATTAGGTGCAACATTCCCTGAATAATTTCCATGTGCTCCATCTATGAGTTATTGAATGTAAGCCATGAGGTTATACACCAGTAGATAAATTTTATAGCCTAATAGTGGTTCCGTTTCAATTAAATTGCTTGAATAGGAAACGAATAACAAAAAATATGTCTTAAAAATTCGCATAGAAGCCATATTTAATTTTAGTAAAGAATTTAATAACATTAAACGCCATATATTTAGCCACAAACAGAGATTCAATGTGCCAAGTTGCATTGTGTTCAGATTAGGTCACCAGAAAAGTAAATTTAAATATTTTGAAATTTGCTTCGCTACCATGTTGCTATAACGTTTATCAGAATTTTGAGAGCTACATAGGCTTACTCTATATGAACTTTCATTTACTCATCTATCCTAATTTTAGCCTGATTGTTACAATAGTCTCGGAGACATTGAGTAGCCTACTGGTGAAGTATTTCGCGTGACCGCTATGTTGGATTGGTGACGGTAATGAAAATTTGAAAGGTACGGTTGAGGTGTCCAAAGGTACAAAATTTTATTAACATCGGTACCGTCAATCGAATAATATTTGGAGAGAACCAATACACACACACACCACACGCGCGCAGTAAAATCGATCTCATAACCCTATATTTCACATGATAATAATAATAATATCGTATGGCCTCGGGTGCCGGGTGCAAGCTTTGTTATTTGACACCCAGAGGGTAGCTTGCATGTCGAATTTTTTGTTGTTTCTTGACTATGAAAGTCAAGGAGGTTAGATGTTAAATATCTAAGCTTCTTGAACACTATAGCGCTTTCTAGTAGAGAAATTAGGAACTTTGTGTTGGCGGAAACTCACGAGATTAATTTTGCCATTATGAACTCGGCCTACTGAATTCAAATGGGTTCTTTGACATGCCAACATCGTATCGTATTTTTGCCGCCTTTCAAAAATCACTTACCACGGCCAGGAGCGAACCTGCAATCTTGGGGATAGTAGACCGACACGATATCCACTCACCTACCGTGGCAAGCTATTTCACATGATGAAAGTAGCCTAGAGGAAAGAAGACCTCACACCCCTCAAAAGATGACGGTATCAGGAAAGCTAAGACAATAAGTAATTATGGTGGGGAAATGAAATGAAAATGGTCATCTGTCATCAGGGTCAGAAGAGAACAAAACATGATCACGGGTGGTCGACAGGAGATTAGCCTGGCACACGTAATTGGAAGCAGTGCCGAGGTCTTGAATGATAAGAAAAGAAAGGGCTAGCTTGTTTGAATGACAAGAAAAATTGAAATAGCGATAATGAGGGTCACAATATTATCTACGTAGTATACCACCAAGCAGAAAATGAACCAATCAAGACCTTCCTGAAGCAAGTTTATCAGGTAATCATTACCAACATCAATGCATGCAACAGACAAAGGCACTCCACGGAACACCGACTCAAGCAGACAAGGTCATACAGGAAGGTTTTGTTATCCAGAATCAGATGTGTAGCTTCAGTTTGTATCATAGTTTGTTTATCTTTCAACGTACTTTTGTATCTTAACTATTAGCTGTCACAACGTCTTACAAAGCCCCCTGTTGTTACTTATCAAACCCATACGTAAATTATGAGTGACAGTGTATTGTACGCCGGAGCTCTTTGTGCCCGCTAGGGAGATAATGCGGCTGCTAGACAATCCAATAGCAGGGGGCTCTTTCCTTTGTGTGAACAAGCGGGCCATTCACATCAAACTGTAAATACTTCACACATAGGGCCCTGGTTGTCTTCTCCTTTTCAGCAGGCAGATGCAAGGGCTTGGCCGGATATCCGTCATTTTTTCTTCCAATATTTTGATCGGTCTATAGCTTTGTAGACTTACGGAATTCTCCCAATGAACAATGGCTAGGCATCGCCATTGAGAGTCTCATTCTTATAAATAAAACAGGACAACCATTTTACTATGTGAATTACAAGCACGCTTTAACACTTAAATTAACCACAAAAAAGAGAGATAGTCCGCACTTTTTGAAACCTCTTTATATCAGCTATTCTATTAGTCTATTATTATTATTATTATTATTATTATTACCTGTATGCCTGTGGGAAATTGTCGCATATTAGGACTACATAAGTCCATAGGCTAGGCCTATATCGAGTGATTCAGCAGCCCCTTCCAATATTGTTTGCCGCAACACCACTAACGCGTGTTGGCAGGAAGGTCGATATTTTGTTTTCCCCTCGTATTTTTCTGTAGTCACATCGAGGGAAAAGTAACAGAGTTCAGTATCGTTTGCAGGATATGCTTGCAGTATAATAGTACCATGCGTGTTGCAAGCAGATAAATATCGACCTAAGTGACAACATGGGTTAGTTGGGCTGCATAAAACAATATTATTACGGGCAGCTGAACAGTATAATATTTTAATGTCATTGGTATTTAATTTAATTTCATTTAATTTATAAATCACGTGTAATTTCTTTCAGGACTACAGAAGTCCATAACAAATATATATTTTAATTACATGTCATTTTTCAGTTGTTGTTGTTGGTTGTTTTTTTGTCCCAATAACTGGGATTATTTAGTGTTGACCAGCTTAACGTTTCAATATCAATTGTCTATAAGGCAACAATAAAATGCTATCTGTATAAATGCGAATACGCCTCTATTGTAACACCGGCTCTGGTACACAAATTTAACGAAATTCCAAACAAATAATATAATTATTTTAATGCAACTTGAGTGTTATACGACAGAAGCCGGAGAAAACATCTAGCCAGTGATATGTTATTTATTGAGGTATGCTCCTAATTAGTTGATAAAAAGGATATTGATAACATAAATAATAGTCTGAGTGGCCAAAAGTCACGAAAAGGATATAACCCATGAGAAAATATCGGCTAGTGAAGCCTATGTAGTGCAGGTGCCTCCTTACAGTCCTGGTAGAAATAGGTTCCTGACTCCCAACATTCAACTGGGCGGTGATCTGAGTCACCGTAGCCCTTCCAAGCCCCGTATGGTTCAGCTGAGGTGACGTGATGTCTGTTCGTTAAACACCTGTGGTCGTCCCGTGTGACGGTTTACGCGGATGGTGACATTATCTCTGCGATATCGAAGATCAACCCTCAACACTGTTGACCTCAGAAACCCGAATTCACGTGTAATCTCCGAAATGATCATCCAACGTCCTAAGTCGGTTAACTCGCGACGTGTTGCCAGCTTCACTACACTCGTGTCTATGACAGACTGGTCTGCCCCGCCGCAGCTAGCCGCATAGCTCATGAGAGTCACACACGGCACATTTTCTCATGGGACTACCCTTCCCGTGACTTTTGGTCACTCAGTGTGTCTACCTCTTGTTATTCTCGTTTCTCGGGGTCAGGGATGAGATGCAATGAATTTCTATGTGCTGGTATCTACGGCGGATGGATGACGCTCTTGACGCCAGCCACATGTGGAGAATGAATGAAAGATTACATGACTGAAGTTGAATGAAACTGGACACAGAGTTGGATGTGAGTGGTCGAGGCGTTATTAAAAGGTACAGTTCTGATATTTGTCTGGAGTTGAAAATGGGAAACCACAAGAAAACCATTTCAAGGATGGACGACTAAGGGGTTCGAACCCTTTCGTCTACCGAGTTCGTAGATATTGTGGTCCTATGGCCTCACGCTGCACTTGAGTGAGCGTAGATATCACTCTCGGTATTATATATATATATATATTTATGTATTAGCCTACTTTCGCCGACTTATGAGATCTTACAAAGGGACAAAAATTGTGTGTCTGTCTGAGTGTGTGTCAGTGTGTGTACTCTGAATGTCTGTCCCCCTATCAATTCAAACACGGTGAAACCGAATTCAACGAAATTTGGTACAGAGGTAGCACTAGCAAAGGACTCCCCAGTGTCATGTTTTATATTGCCGCCATCTTGACGGAAACGTAATGGCGGCCACCCAAATGTTCAAAGCTTAAATCAAATTACGAATAACCTAATCATCCGATCTCTACCAAATTTTTCAACAACATATATTTCTATGGCGAGCGTCTTTTGACTAAACTGCAAGGTCATCATCCCAATAGTTTGCAGATGGTGGCCATGTATGTGTGCAAATCGATTCCCCCTATCAATTCAAACACGGTGAAACCTGTTTTGGGTTAGTTCTTGCCAGTTGTCCACATTCAGATGTCTACAAAGTTTGGAGATTTCATTTTTCCAGGAACTTCGTGGTCTTCCTACTGGCCTTTTCCCTCTTGGTTCTTCTTTAAAAAAATTTAAGACCATCCTATCATCTTCCATCCTTAGTGATTGACAAGCTCATTGAAGCCTTCTCAAAAACAAAAACAAAGTCAGCCCCTGGCACTATACAGCCCATGACGGGCTAAGGCCGACCAAGCGACCGCTGCCCAGCCATTTGGCCTGCAGATATTGGGATGACGCGTGATCAGCGCGTCGGGTCCCCTCGGCCATTAATCTTGGTATTCGTGATCGGAGCGCTGTCTCACTGTCAGACAACTACTCAATTGTCCTCACGAGGCTGAGTGCACCCCGTTCCAACCCTCACGTCAGTTTTAAAATTCCTGACGGAATTGAATTCTTCTGGAGCTAATAATGCGTATTGGTGCTTTCTGTGATAGTGAGTGTATGTCTTTATTTGATCCTTTATTCCAGATTTGAGATGCGGGGTCAAAAGTCGGTTCAAATATTTTCCTATACACTTTATTTTCGAAAATCTGCAACTGGTGTTCTTCCTGTTTTGATAAACTCCATGATTCTGTACCGTAAGTTAGAACTGGCCTAATGATGGTATTATATATTTTCAGTTTTGTATTTCTCGTTAAAAATTTGGATCCCACTAAATTCTGCTGAAGTAGTACACTTGGTTAGCATTCTGTATTCTAACTTTAATTTCCACCTCTCTATGATACTGTTCATCAATCATGATTCCTAAGAATTTGAAATGTTCAACCCGCTCAAAATTATGCTTGCCAATAAGAAGAGGTAACCGAATCCCAAACACGTCAGTATTCCTCCATTACCATGTACTGAGTATTTTGGTCATTAATTCCAAGGCCTAATTTTAAAGATATCTCCTGAAGTTCAACAAACAATTTCCTTATATGAATCCCATTTTTTCCTATGAGTACAATATCATCTGCGCATGCAAACACTTTATGATACTGTCCGAGATGCATGCCAGCCGGAACTAATTGTAGTGATCTGATAACTTTTTCGAGAGCAATGTTGAAGAGAAGAGGGCCAAAGCATCGCCCTATCTTAAACCAGTTCTGTTTGTGAAGGGGTCAGATCTTTTTCCATTTAGGAGAATTCTACTTACTGTATATTGTCATCCATGCACAATCTACACAGGTTAATAAGTTTATTAGACCATTGCTAAACACTAGTATGGTGGCTGGTTATCATAAGGAATAATAGGCTATTTCTATCCCCAATTATTAGCATTTTTATAAGGTCGATGAAAAGGGGTGATGAAGATGATAATGATGATAGTTGTTTTAAAAGGCTTATCACCCCCTGTACCAGAAAGTAATTGGAATCCGTTTAACAACCAGTGTTCCTGTGTTATCTGTACCAGTGTGTTAGTTATAGTTAGTTATTGTTGTTTTAAGGGAAGGAACTACGAGGTCATCTGCCCCTTACCAGTGTGTAATTTTCCAATTAATTATTATTGTTTCTCGTGAAGAGCAGGCGGAACAGGTAGAGTAGTGTGAGGGAACCCCGGTGGATCACCATTCCCACGTGTGTCGCTATCAATGGCCCGCTTGTATGCGCGGGAAGTGTCTTTGTGTCTCTTTATCGTGCTCTTTCTTTGCCCACAGCCTCCGTGCGCAGATAACACAGCACAAAGACACTCACTCAAAATGAGCGGACAAATTATGGCGAGGTGCCGCCTTATTGAAGATACAAGTGATCCTCCATTGACTGGTATTGTCCCATGACACACCGTCTCAAGCTACCAGCTGTCCCCCTTGGATTAAAGGGCAAACAAAATAATCTGCAGGACTGGTTGGAACTTCTAAAAATATATTTAACTATGTTCCTTCGGCTCCTATATAATAAATAATTATAATTTTGTTACTTGTTTTACGTCCCTTTTAACTATTGGGGCTTTCAGAGACGCCGGGGTGCCAGAATTTTACCGCGAAGGGGATCTTTATCGTGCCAGTAAATCTATTGACATGGCTCCCTCGCATTGCACACCCTCAAATCTAGCTGACTGTGCCAGGGTTAGATCTTGCAACCTTGGGAACAGCAGGTGAGAAGGCCACCAAATTGAGCCATAAACTTATTTTAAAAACATTGACTTACCCCGTTCTTTTCGTGGAGTCTTCAATTTGTAAAAAAAAAAAATGTTAGTAATACACTGCGCAGCCATTTATGGCAGCGGACATTATCCACAATATGAAAACAAGCTGCATAAAGAGACAGTTAGTTGGTTTACCTTTACCACCGAGCCACGCATATTTGGCTATGTAATATGGAAGGTATTTTATGCACGAAAATACAACTGGTGATTGATGTTGGTGAGTGGATTATAATGTCGCAAGTTACGTATCTATAATTAGTACCGTTCACGAGAAATGTGTGTTTTATGAATTGCAACGTAGTGGGTTTTAGGCTACTGTCGATGAGGACGCGCGTGCCGGGAGCATGCTGAGAGTTCAGCTACGTATGTGTCCATTAGTGGCTAGCCCTCCTGTTAACTATCCAAGGATGTCAACATCACGTGACTGCCCACTCCTCAACTCTCTCTTAATGTCTCAGTTCTCTGTCATTGAGAGTGTGAGAGGCACACGCCTACTTCGTTCGGTAGCCGTGTGACTACATGATTACATACTACATTATCAATTTGCAATTAAACCCATGAAGGTACAGGGCAGAGACCCGATTATCATTTATTTGAGTGCTTTACACCTATTCTTTGGTACAATCATCCGTCTCGCGTTTCGAGACATTATCTCGGCAATCACAGCCAACAAACTACAAACACGTGACTTGCATCATTTTAATCGTCCAACCTAGATGTAACTTATTAGTAGGGCCGTAAAAAAGTTTAAAAAATGCACTTAAAATTTTCAAAACTGACTGAAATAAATTGCCTAAAATTTCGCTAAATGCACTATAAAATGGAGAAAATTATCTTATAATAATAAACTCACCAATATTTCAATATTTCGCAAAAAGCACTATAAAATGGAGAAAATTATCTTATAATAATAAACTCACCAATATTTCAAAATTTCGCAAAAAGCACTATAAAATGGAGAAAATTATCTTATAATAATAAACTCACCAATATTTCAAAATTTCGCAAAAAGCACTATAAAATGGAGAAAATGATCTAATAATAATAAACTCACCAATATTTCAAAATTTCGCAAAAAGCACTATAAAATGGAGAAAATGATCTAATAATAATAAACTCACCAATGTTTCAAAATCTCGAAAAATGCACTATAAAATGGAGAAAATTATCTAATAATAAACTCACCAATATTTCAAAAATTCGAAAAATGCACTATAAAATGGAGAATCAAAATAGATTTCCAGCACTTAACAAAAGGGTTATGTTCACTTTAGTCTGAGTTGCACTGCACTACGACTTCCATTCTGATGTTGTCCAATGTAAATGATCTGCGGTTATCAGCCAACAGGTTTTTATATGTCGAAAAGCTGCGTTCATCATCAACTGATGAGATCGGAGCGTAGACCTACTTGAAGTGAGGAAGGTCGTTTGCTGTTAAATCCTCCTCAATCCCATCCGTGCAGTAGTTTTCACCAGAAAGAATGTCTGAGATGTTTCATAATGTTTTATACCCGATGTTTTTGCCCAGCACTTTTTTCAGTGTTAATGCAATACCCGCAGCAATTTCGCCACGATTGTTGCTAAGACTAGTTTCAGCCCGGTTGATTAAGGAAATGGAATCAATATTTCAATATTTTAAATTATCTTGTATCATCTACTAGTTTCTTCTTAACTCTGAGAGACGTAACTCCCTCATATAAAGCTGTGACATGACTAAATTGGCAAAAATGACTTCAAAAGGGCCGATTTCTCTACAATAAGACCAAATAAATCTACCAAAACTTAAGAAAACGAAAAAATAGCTAAAAATCAAAAAGATGCAAAATAAAAATGACATATTTGAAGACGGGGTGGCCAGTCCGGAGTTTCTATGTACTTCAGCATTGTTTTAGACAGCTCAGTAAAAAGATGAAATGTCATCAACATCCGAGCCCTACAAGTTATTAGCCTGTGGATGAGTTACCTTCAACTCTGTATATGATTAGTCATCTATGTTATCCCTGTCAAATATACTCTGATACATTCCAGATTTCATTTTTTCTTCAGTTCTATTAATGACCAAGAAAAGGCTCATAAATAGTGTGAAATGTTTTCCCGCGGTACCAACTTATATTAATTGTATTGATGGTCTCCTTAAATGAATTGCATCTATCAACATACACAATTTCAGTTCGATTACTGTAATATATTCGCAGATATTGATAACCGTCTAAATATTTCGGATGATCGCCATGTTGGATTTTTATATATGTAGGCCATGAGCTGTTGGATGAAGGGTAATGCGTAGGTTTATTATGCAAACTTCAATCGCATGATTAGGGCATAAGACATAAAAACGAGATTTTAAGATTTCGCACAGCCGCCGTCTTGAGGTTATGGAAACAATTGAAATACACTTCACTTGGCCGCTATGTTCGTTTTGTAGTTTAAAGGTTTTTAAAAGTCCAATAGGTGACCTTTTAGTAGTAAAACATTTCAGGGTAATATCAGTAATAGTTCCGGAGATATAGAATGCCGGTGAAATATTTCACACAGACGCCATGTCGGATTGGTGAGGCAACATAAAATTTAAAGGGCACTGTCGAGATCGGACGAGTTTCATTGAAATCGTTCTAGCCGTTTAGATACTTTTAGGGACACACATACGCACATTACGCACCCACGCACACACATACACACACCCGGCCAAAGGTGATCTCATAAGCCTATTTTTTCTTAAATGAAAATAGGCTAAAAACGGGCATTAAGGGACCACCTCGAGGAGTAGCAATTAGCATTCTTGGTTGTCGCTCCGAAGGTCCAGGTTCGATCCTCGTCTCTGCCAAGAAATGTATATCTAGTCTGAGGGTTGGAATGTGGGACACTCAGCCTCGTGAGGTAAACCTGAGAAGAGATGAAATCGATACCCGGCTCAGCCATCCTTGAAGTAGTTTTCCGTGATTTCCCACGTCTAGTCCAGGCAAATCGTAATTAAATTTAAGGCTATGGCCATCGCCTCACCAATGACACATACTAATACAGCCATCACAATAACACAGGTTATCAAAAAACATCCCCCGACACACACACGCCCAAGTTGGCTACACAGGACTAAATGAACACGATGTCCAAGCCCCACATATGAAACAACAGGAACAATAAACAAGGGTCAAGAATAATCGTCTTTGTCTACCAGAGAAGTCTGAACATGCCATACAGAATGACCATCGAAATCTTTTTGATGAAACTTCTGCCATGTGTATGGAGAAACATTGCATAACTCGTATCATTCAGGAGGAGATAGAAATTAGCAGGCCCAACGTAGCCTACTTCAAAGGGAGCTCCCTGGTAAGTTGGTTGTCAAAACTAACCTAGGAATGTAGCTTCACACAATTATAGTTAGTGGAAGGTTCTTTTACATGCCATAAATCTATGACATGGGCCCTCCGGCTTTACTTCCCTTCCGGAGGAAGTCATACCGAGGGATTTTTAACACTCTTAAAAAATCCGACTCCGGCCGGGTTTGAATTATACTGTTATCTATGTTATGTTAATTGCGGTGACTGAATAAAGAAAAACATGTAGCCTTTATCATTATATCATGTTATGTTGATCATTTCCTTTTGTTTTTAAAGAGGGTGGGGATTATGGTAGTCACAAAGTGAGGTTATGGGATAATTGTAGCTGAGAAGTGAGGTTAATGAGCTCCCATAATTAGGTTAGTAGTGAACTTCGTGGCTGTAAACGGGCATCGAGGTATTCAAATGAGCAATATTAAAGACTCCTAAAAGTAAATTAGAACACTGGGGTTATGAGAACATTCGTCGTGATAAATCTTGATACGAACCGTGCAAATCCATAACGGTTAGTTTTCTTCAGTTACCACGAAATATGTGTATCTCGTTCGAGGTGCAAATATGTTACTTATATAGCTCAATAATAGCAATTATTCGCAAAAAGGAAGTTGATTAACGAGTAGTACAGTAGACACTCGCATAGTGATTATATTGTTACGTTGGCTTTATGATGTAAGCCTATGCCTAAATAGCTGAAAATCAGCTAAAGCACGCCTTCCATCGAAGAAATCGCATATACATGAGTGACGCATTTAATTAAGTTACATGATCCTTGGAAATTAGTAAACAACCAAAGAACTTTAATAAAGGTGATGGTTTTTCCTTGAGTAAATCATGGCTGCCCTCTATAGTTTCATTAAGGTACCATTTGGCTGCACACGACAGAGACAAGCGACCGAGACAGACGACAGCGACGAGAGACGGCGACAAGTCAACGTGTCACCGCTTACATAATTTGATGACGACCGAGACTGACGACGCGCTAGACATACATTACGTGTTTATTGGGATTGCGTGCACATATTCTTTGAAAAATGGTTACGAAAAATATTCTAATGATAAGGTTGCTCGAAGAGGAAGAAGACGATGATGGGTTGCTGTGTTATTTGTTGCGAAAGAAACCAAGAAAACATATGAGTTAAATGTTCAAAACCAGACGCGAAGAAGGATCGTTCTGTTTGTTAATAAAGAATCATTTATCTTTAGAATAAGGAAAGTTCAGGAGTTACTTTACATTAAATCGTAAGCAGTTTGATTAAGTACATTTTATTTCCGACATTTTTTCACTTCATAAGACACGTGCTGAGTCAGCTTGTCGCGAGACACTACTGCTCTGAGAGCGGTCTCCTACGGTTCATCTCGGTCGCCGATCTGTGTCGCCTGTCTCCGTCTGGCGCTCTCAAATGTACTTCATATCGTTGAATGGAGAGCAGATCGAAAGCGACCTGTCTCGGTCTCGCAACTCAGTCGTCTGTCTCGGTCGCTTGTCTCTGACGTGTGCAGCCAAATGGTACCTTTACCAACTTCCTCTTGGTCTCAGGAGGTCATGGAGTAACTATTTTTTTCGATATGGCTTCCTATCTTATACAATTTATCCACGGAGGCTATGCCATTGTTAAGTCATTCCTACTTTCATTAGGCTACAAACCTTGATAAAGAGACAAGCAGATGTCTCGAAACGTCGACATTTAAAATTTCCTCTCGATCTAATAACCCCAAAGCTATAGCCTATTATGGATATAATTGGTCGAGAAAGTTTACGTAAAAATAAAAATTAAGTTATGCGCGTTGATTTGTCTAGATGGTTGGTTGGTTGGTTCTTAAGTTTTGGGGCTGCGACAACGCGGTCATGTAGCCCCGTGTACTTTGTGTATGTGTAGAATCTGTCTGATAACCGGTGTTAATAGTGATGACTGTATTAGTGTGTGTTATCTGTTTTTTTTTAAATTTAAGTACTGCAACTTAGAATTTTTTAAATAGTTCCATACTTTTGCCGCCAAGCGCCACCGTCAACGACTACTAGGCCAAGTTCAGAGCTTAGCTACTAGACGCCACCACAGTCGGCTCTTGGCAACGAACGTAGAAACCTAAGAGCGTTGCTTACATTCCTAACCTATCCAATTTAGCTTCACACAGGTGCAATTAGTGGAAGGTTCTTTAACATGCCATACATTTAAGACATGGGACCGCCGGCTTTAGTTCCCCTCCGAAGGAAGGCATACTGAGGGATTTTTAACGCTTTTATTTTCTAGACGAGAAACAACTCTAAATAATGAAAACAATATTATTAACTACTTAGATGCAGATGTGTACAGATCAGAAATGCAGTTAACTCAATACTCGGCAACTGGGCCTCTTTCATATGGGGGAGACTTTGCGAACTCCGCGGTACGGCTAATTCCGCAGGACTTGAAATATACCTTTCCTGCAGATATTCCCCAGTACAAGAGACGAGTTCATCTCGCCAGTTGTGTTCAGTCAAATATTTCATTTCTCTTGGCTATGCATTTCGAAATGACAAATGCTACCACCTGGTGGCAAAATCGTGAAAACCAGTGTTATTTGTTTGTAAAGTATACGTAAGATCTCATGCATTTCGGTGGTGTATTTATGCGGTAGTGGTAGCAATGAAGCATATTATTAGACTTATCATATGCGGATTTAAACAAAGTACCGTGGATTTGACACTAGTACCACTAGTATCAACCAAATATCCCTAAAAAGTTACTAAATTCAAATTTCATCCAAAGTGTAACTTTAAATTTTAATTGAAATGAAAATCCACAGCCTGCTTCCAGTAGACCGACCGGGTCAGGGAATGGAATGAATGAAGCCCCCATCTAGTGGCGAGGATTTGAACTGTGTCGGCTGCCAAGGCCTGTCGCACTCCCCTGGCGGCAATGATTAAATGAATGACAGGTGAAATAAAATGATAGTGGAGAGTGTTGCTGGAATGAAATTGTGACAGGGAAATTCGGAGTACCCGGAGAAAAACCTGCCTGCCTCCGTTTTGTCCAGCACAAATCTCACATGGAGTGACCGGGATTGGAACCACGGACCCAGCGGTGAGAGGCCGGCGTGCTGCCGCCTAAGCCACGGAAGCTTCATTTTAAGTTTTAATTAATATTAAAATTTTTAAGAACTGAATTTATGTCATATATATGTAGTAATTTAATTTCTATGTTAATTTTTTGAAATCCTTTCCCATAATTTATCATGTTTAAAATCAACCCCTTAATATTAATTTAACTATTAGTCTCTCCTACACGCCCAGATATAGGAGTCATTAATTTTCTTCAAGCGGCTTCGTGTGGTGTAGTTGGTAGCATGCTGAACTGCTATGCCCAAGATCACAGTTTCAAACCCGGCCGAAGTCATCGGATTTTTTAAGAGCGTTAAAATCCCTCAGTATGGCTTCCTTTGGAGGGGAAGTAAATCCGGCGGGCCCATGTTATATATTTATGACACTGCAATTGGTAGTGTGTAGCAAAATTTGTGGGTTAAATTTGGCTATTTACAAACGCTCTATCTAGTTCCAACGTTCGCCGCTAGGTGTTAGTAACAGTAGCACCTTGTAGCCAAAGTTGGAACTACTTGAAATTGAACTTGTTGGGAGCCCCCGGTCGTTCAATCAAAAATACCCATTCGGCTGCAATTCATAGGCCTACTGTATATAATAATAATTTATTGTTTTCCCCTGAGTACACTATTTTTATTCTTTTGCTAGCGTTACCCTCCAGGGTTGGCTTTTCCCACGGACTAAGCGAGGGACCCCACCTCTACCGGCACTAAGGGCAGTGTCCTGGAGCTTGAAACTCTGAGTCAGGGATACAAATGGGGTGTGTGACCAGCACTACGCCCAGGCGGCCTCACCTGCAAAGCGAACAGGTGGCCTGATGAAAGGATGGGAAGAGTGGGACGGTTAGGCAAGGAAGTGGAAAGGAGACGGCCGTGGCCTTACAGTAGGAACCATCCCGGCATTTGCCCGAAGACGAAGTGGGAAACCACGGAAAACCACTTCGAGGATGGCTGAGGTGGGAATCGACCCCCCTCTACTCATTTGGGCCACCCGAGGCTAAGTAGACCCCGTTCCAGTCCTCATACCACTTTTCAAATTTCATGGCGGAGCCGGGAATCGAACCCAGGACCTCCGGGGTGGCACTTAACCATGCTGACCGCTACGCTACGGAGGCGACTTGAGTACAATATTTGATATATTTTATTGAAGTGCAGTACAGTGTGTTTGAGAAGAAAGGGGTGAGTGAGAGAAGGATTGTTAAGACGTTGTAATCCCCTCTGACCGACTTGGACTTGGGGTGGGCTTTGAGCGCCACCAGACCGGATGTGGTGTGTCCATTCAGCACCTCACAATGCTGACCTGTGTGCTTGAGCCAATTAACACAAGTTACCTGCCATCGTTAGCGATATTTCCCCATCGTCTCTCACACAATCACATTTCTACTGCTCCACACAGGCCTGCAGTCAGGATAGACAGGCTTCATACTGATGTAACACCTGAAACTTCCATTACCATTTACATGTTTCGAAGTTTGGGATCATTTATAATAATACTTTTATTGCAGCCAAATAGCCATAAAAGAAAGGTGAGATACAATAAAATTGCGCGTCTGCGCCTTGGTTTGTAATAATGCTTAATTTATTTTGTTATTTTGCTGCATACTGTAGTTCTAAATGGTAGCGTTCACACGTATGTCCTCATAGTTGGCATTCACACGCCTCTGTTGGTTCGTGGTAAGATGTGTTGGTACAAATCATAATGTGGTTAAATCCTTGTAAGCATGTGCCTCATCTCGAAGTTGGATGTGGTCCACGTTCGGTCCATCATGGCTCCAGTTCCACAAAATTCTGGATGTATATCTTCTCTTCGTTCGTCTAGTGATGTTAGAAATTTTTCGGAGGCTCTGGTGTTGGGTAGAGGGAAATGTATCCTAAGTTCTTCAATGAGGAATGATTCTCGTGCGAGGAGGTCTTCAGTCCTTTGATTTGTTAGATGCAGAGCTCCATGCCTCCCTGTCCTGAGCTAATCGTTTCATCTCTACATAGCTAGAAAAATAATTATCCAAGTGAATTAATTAATCTCATTTAATTTTCTTCCGGTTTAGGACAGGTACAATCGTGTTGACCGACTGAAAAGCTTTCAACCCTTTTGTTGCCAAGCCAAGTTTAGTTGAATTACATTTTTTTATTTAAAAAATATCTCATGCCTACATTTTTAAGATATAAAAATATTGATTCTTTTCCCATAGTAGGTAAATATATTTTATGTTCGACCCTGACTATTATGTGTCTGAAAACTGTATCATAATGAGACTCATTATAACACTATTTTTCATTATGATATAGTTTCTCCCACCAATCAGAGCTCAAGAAACAGTTGTTTGACCAATTAGATAATTAGATGCACTGCGTTCCACGGCCTTCTAATGTAAATTTCACTTCCTGGCCTAGTGTCATAGTAGAGTAATCGAGGTGGCCATGGTCAAATACAAGGCATTCCCTGCGTCTCATGCGCTCTGTTCAGTACATAAAACTGGCGAAATCTCGACAGATATTTATGAATATTTATCTTCGAACATAAAATAGTTATAATAATTATAGTCGAACATCAACAGTCGTATGCAACTCGCCTATAATGGTAATTAAGACACTCGTATGGAAATTATAAAACTCGCATACGCTCGTTTTATAAAAAATACTCGTGTCTTAATTATAGCCATTATAGGCTCGTTGTATAATGTACTATTATGTTCTACGATATCGAAATGTAAATATTATATGTCAGAAATCTGTACTATAACGGGGGTCTTTAAAGTACTAGTTCTCATTATGGTACAGTTGTCCCACCAATTAGAGTTCAAGATTTTCATTATGAAACAGTTGTGTGACCAATTAGGTACCTGATAGCTTCGCACATGAACACCAAATCCAACATGTCGGACATGAATTGCACGATTTGAAAGTTGACGATGAAAAGGATATCCGATCAACCATTGAAGTTACAATGCCAAAGACAAAATCAGCACGAACCTTTACGGTAACGGGAAAATACTATGAAATACGCAAGAAATTTAGGAATCTACGTCCAGACGTTTGCATCACCATCCCTCTGTATAAATTACCGACATGGAAAGTGCGCACCGTCCCTAATGTTTGCATAAACAAACTAGGCAATATTGCAAAACAAATAGCACTGTACCTTAATATCCGCAACTCCAATTTCTACACAGGGCATTGCATTTGTACGATTGCACCAACAATTTTAGTGCATGCTGTTGTTCACATAAACACACCAGAACGTCATGGAGGAAGCATGCGTATGACATTAGATCCACGGAAGTTAATAACCCAGCTCTATTCAGTAAAGGGATGTCTTATGCGAAACTTTTCCGCCAGATGTCATGACTATTTGGGACTCCATTGATTTGCCTTCCTTAGAAAGAACGTTCATGGCATTTGTAGACTTAGAAAAGGCTTTTGATAATGTTGATTGGACTAAATTGTTTGACATTTTGAAAACGATTGGAATAAAGTACAGGGGTAGGAGGGTGATCTACAATGTAGGCCTATACAGAAACCAGACAGCAGTCATTCGAGCTGAAGGACATGAGAGAGAAGATGGTATTCAGAAAGGTGTAAGGCAAGGCTGAAACTTATCACCCATACTTTTCAATCTTTACTTTGAACAAGCAATGAAGGAAATTAGAGAAATATTTAAAGTGAGAGTGAAGATTCAAGGAGAAATAATTTCAACTCTGATTTTTGCCGATGACATAGTCATCTTGGACGACACGCCTGAGGATTTGAATGAGTTTTTGAATGGTATGGACTCCATCTTGAGGAAAGATTTCATGATGAAAATTAATAAATGTAAAACAAAAATATTGGAATACAGCCGAAATAAATCAGAATCCTCTGTGGACATCAAATTGGCAGGTGAAAAACTAAAGGAAGTAGTAGACGTCTGTTACTTAGGAAGCAAAGTAACCAGTGATGGACGAAGCAAAGAGGATATAAAAAGTAGCTTAGCTCAGGCAAGGAAAGCATTTCTACAGAAAAGGAATCTGTTGACATCGAATATAGATTTAGGTATTAGGAAGACATTTTTGCAGGCCTTTGTCTGGAGCGTGGCACTCTATCGAAGTGAATCTTGGACTATTGGTGCAGCAGACAAGAGGAGAATTGAAGCATTTGAAATGTGATGTTACAGGAGAATGATGAAGATCAGATGGGTAGATAGGGTTACAAACGAAGAGGTATTAAGACTAGTGGGAGAGGAGAGATGTTTCTGGCGACTGCTAATGAAGAGAAGAGATAGGTTGGTAGGACACATACTAAGACACCCAGGAAAAGTAAGCTTAGTTATGGAAGGAAGGGTCGAGGACAAGAACTGTAGGGGTAGACCAAGGTTAGAATATGTTAAACAGATTGCCTCGGACGTAGGGTGTGGTAGCTATGTAGAGATGAAACGATTAGCTCAGGACAGGGAGGCATGGAGAGCTGAATCAAACCAGTCAAAAGACTTAAGACTCAAACAACAACAGACATTTTATACGCATCGAATTTGTAGAATTACTAGTTGATAATACGATACATTTTAAATTTAAAGAGTTTGTAACGGCCTATTGTTTGTTATTTGTCCCGGCATTTGCCAGGTGGTGAAAATGGGAAACCACGAAAGCCATTTTCAGGACGGCCTAGGTGGGATTAGAACCAACGCTCTCCCAAAGCCAGCGAGGCACGAGGTACCGCGTTAGCGCCCTCGGCTACCGCGGCCGGTTAAGTTATTGATGCGACCTTTCCTTCTGCACTTTAGAATGAAATTCGGAAACAGCACATAGCCTACATGATTTCGTATAGCGCATCTGCAGTAAGTATTGTAGGATTCGGAAACTGAGGCAAGCCCCGGCCTATTCAGAGGGAACATTTGTAGGCCTACTGTAGACAGGAAAATGAATTATTCAAGCAGCCGGACGTTTCAACTATATTTCGAGTAACTGGGGAACATATATGATACAAATTTAAGACTATATTTTGGAAACTTAATCACGTATTTTCCACTTTTAAGCACATAAATAAATTAAAAGTTAAGCACATAATTATCCGGGCCCTGGTTATAACACTGATAGCACTTGTAATCACTAAATATGCTACAAATAACATTTTAGAGCCGATTCGAGGTGCCGTTGATTCTTCACGTCCTAACAAAATGGAACCCGTGATCTTGGGGTCATGAGGCCTGCAGTCCCACTGGTCCAACGAGAATACGCCATTGTTTTGCTAGATGGCCAGATGATTACATTTTGCTATCAGCAATCAACGTGCAGATAACTGCGATGGCTAAATAAAACTCAACTTAGAATGAATGCAGTGCCACACAACCGCCTTTTGTTTCGTTCTTTACGCCATTAAGTATTCGTTATTTTTGTTCTCTTCCAATGAGCGATTGTTCGCAACGCGTCGTTCATTTGTCCTCTTGAAAAGAGCGGGAACAATGGGTGCTATCGGAAATCAGGCTCTCGGGAAGTGTTCGTTATTCGTCACTGCTAAATATCGTGAAATAAAAGTTGACGGAGGACTTCCAGAGTGCACTCATCATTGGAAAATAACAGAGCATTAGTCAATACCTATCAGAGTCGTCTTCGATCTTTTAAAGTGCCATACTCTTGCTCGCCAGAATTAGGCGTTTTGAAGAAAAACTGTTTCAACTTCCATTAGAGATCGTTTCATTCATCGGGAAAGAGATGCTTGCCCAACTTTAAGGGCATTAAGAGTATGAGAATATGAGAGTGCATTATACCAGCGATGTCAAGGTTGGCGACTGGTGACTACGGTCCTCGTCCTGCCAGGTGATACCGAGCTGCGCTAATTGGTTCTCTCCACGGGGGTCAGTTAGGACAATTCTAACAGGGGAAGTGGCGTGAGGCTTCTTTCACTGTTTCCTTCACGGTGTTCTTCTCTATCAATTCTTGTTATCTCAAATACGTATCCTCTGCTATTCATTAGCAAATTTTGGCATTATGCCAGATTCCTGGATTTATTCAGCCTTGCAATTAAAGATCAAGTTCGGTCAGTTTCTTTGTGTCTCACAGTTAAGTTACTGTTCAAATCTGCACATTTTAATTTTTATGTTGAGGCTTCGTAAACATGTTTTCGTATGCAAGTTATAGCCTGCACTATGAGCTTCAAAACGATATCGTGGGAACCACGATACTTATATGTATTCTACTACAAGACAAGGTGTATTCGTAAATATATAAATAAACAGAACATTCCTTGTTCGATCACCTGCACTTCGGCCTCGTTTGACAACTCACACTTACAAAATGTACGGTTCCTTATAACTCGCAATTCGCCACCTCTTTGACTGTACATGGATAACATGTTAGCTGCACTGATTATATCTACGGAAACTGCAGGAGTTCCAGGTGTACGTAGCTGTCAGTCAATTCATGGCTCCAACATTTCAGGAGAAGTTGCCTACCCCACTCTCTTCCCAAACCCATCAGCGTAAGCTGACTGTACTCTCTGGATTTAATCCAATTAACGCAGTTCGACCATCCCGGTTCTGCCACATAGATGAGTCCAGCGCAACTCCAGTTCTGACTTTGAAAACCAGTTGCTGACTCAGTTACAAGTGCAAATCCAAAGTGAGAGTAGAATGTGGTAGAATGAACGAAACTGAATGCATGTGCCTTTTTCAGAAGGTGTAGCAGATATTGATTTACCTAATTGAAAAATATAATTTGACGTGTAATGGGCTACGGAAGATAGTTCCTATCAAATTACAATGAATTGCCAAATTAATTCTAATTAAGAGTACTATTTCAGTTTTAAGTACAAAATTGTGTTATTCACATATTGGTTCTGTTTAAGAGAAATCCATGTAGCTTTAACAAAGCCAAAACATAAATAAATAAATAAATAAATAAATAAATAAATAAATAAATAAATAAATAAATAAATAAATAAATAAATAAATAAATAAATAAATAAATAAATATAAATGCTCTTTTTTCAGGTTTAGGGAAACGCCTATTACAATTGGGTACAATTGGGTTGATCGACTGAAAATCATTAATTTCTATTATTAAGGCAACACTGAAAATGGCTTCCAACACGATAAATAAATAAATAAATAAATAAATAAATATTATAAATAATATATCTTACATTTAACACATGCGTCAGAGATATAGTATTTGTTAAGAATTAAATTATTATTATTAGTAGTAGTACAGTATACTGTAGTAGGTAGTTTATGGTATTTCACCGAATGTAACTTTAAGCAGCTCTCCTGATTGTTATACGCTCATCGGCAGACAATTACCACACCTTGTCTGGATCCCGCTTCAGCTAGCAAAATAGCGCTACAATCCATTGGTGATTGTTTCCTGTTTTATGTTCTGGTGTGCCAAGTCTGTGACATGGATCATACACAATTTTCACATCTTCCAAAGAAACGACGCGACGCCGACGTAGCTCTAAACTTCTAGGCGTAGGTATGGTCACCGCTCCTCTATAGTAAAAGAAAAGTTGCCTATCTCAAAGGGTCAGCTTGAGGTCCCTCCTGACTAAAGATCGTCCAAGAACACAAACTTGGGCTTCTCCCCTGTCCCCAATCAAGAGAGAGAGACTCGGGATTTCCACAGTCCACCATTCAGATACGGCTTAAAAGATGAAACGATAAGAGTTTCTGTTCGCGCTATGAGAGAAAAACTTTCTACCAGTGTACTAATAACACAGGAAACCAAAATCACAACCTAAAATATGGTTTAAGGACATCAACAAAGTGTCCTTTAATTTAAATTCAATTCTCAAATTACTTTATAATACGTTATACAGACAAACGGGACTTTTCTGAATTTATAAAATAATGTTATTGGTTTCACGCCCTTTTTAACGACTGAAGATTTTAGGGACGCCAGGATACCGGAATTTTTCCCCAAATTGGATCTTAAACGTGCCAATAAGGCTACTGATACGGCTCCTTCGCATTTACGCACCCTCAAATGCCAACTGAATGCGTCTGGATTCGATCCCGAAACCTTGGGCACAGGAGGCGAGAAGTTTACCGCTGCCCCACACAGTCTCTTTGCAGTATTGCAACGGTTGTTTAGTACATGTACTGTACATGATACAGCGTCTGAATTACATAACAGTATTATTATTAACCTCGGCAATTTTTCTAGGTTTATTGCCGTGTCTTGTGCGGGAGTTCACCTGGGAACACCAAGATAGGCTCATCAGCGGGCTCTTGGTGTCCGTGCCTGGACCCACACAGGAGTAGCGAACTGCACGCTACCTCCCTTCTTATGAAGCGCACCTGCGATTTTTTACTGTGAGAGCTGAAAGCTCAAGCAGTCTTTCACCTGGCTATAAAGAGCCCGCTGACGAACCTATCTTGGTGTTCCTAGACGAAACCCCGCACAAGGCACGGCCAAAAAAAAAAAAAACTAGAAAAGTATTGCTGAGTTTAATTCCTTGGCCGTGAAAGCCAATATACCATCTTTTTGTATTATTATTATGATATGAAATTTACATTAAAAAGACAAAAGCATCACCGTCGAACACCTTTCGAGCAAAAGACACTGACCTTAGCACTAGAAATCAAGATGTTCAGCGCAAGTTACTGACGAGAGAAAATCTTGCGAAATAAACTTGCAGCATCAAGGAAGGCAGCGTTTTGCATTATCTGCATATGGTATATTTTCAAGCTAAGTTCCACCTTTGCTTTTTTGGAGTCCTTTTTGACTACTAATTTACAGAACCAACAACTCGGATGCCAGAAACACCTTTTAAGCCATTAATTACTATTATTATTATAGTTTTTTGTTTGACAACATTATCACGGCAAATACCGGCTACATTTTCTGTTACAGCCTGGTTCGGCCTTAGCAAGGAACCATCTGTACTGAGATAATTACGATTACACTGTTCAGAGACTTCACATCCATGTCGTGCCCGAATTCTTCACGAGTCGCCTTCGTTTGTAGGATGAGCTAAATTCCCATCTGGATCATCGAGCTTTGCTGAGTATTTGGCCAGGGTATTGTCACCAAGGACCTTCCTGACAATATGGCATGTGTTTAACAGAACTGCCTTCTGAAGTTCAATATACGAGGCACGTCCAGAAAGTAAGCTCCGTTTGGTAATTAAATTAAATTGTGTACAGATACAGAAAAAATATTTATTGCACAACATTCTACGCCTCTTAAACTACCTTTTCACATAACTGCCGAACTTTTGCAGGCATTTGTCATAGCGTGGCACAAGTTTTTGGATACCCCTTCATAGAAGTTTGCCGCCGACCCGTAAACGAGAGTGATGACTCCCCTTAAGATATCCTACTGTTTGGTCACTACTGTTAGGCAAATTGCGTGCTTACCAGGAGAACTGCGTATGTTTAGGAGTTCTCCTGACCACATACGCAATTTGCCTAACAGTGATGGCCAAACAGTAGGATATCTTAAGGGGAGTCTTCACTCTCGTTTACGGGTCGGCGGCAAACTTCTATGAAGAAGGTATCCAAAAACTTGTGCCACGCTATGACAAATGCCTGCAAAAGTTCGGCAGTTATGTGGAAAAGTAGTTTAAGAGGTGTAGAATGTTGTGCAATAAATATTTTTTCTGTATCTGTACACAATTTAATTTTATTACCAAACGGAGCTTACTTTCTGGACGTCCTTCGTACATCTGCGGGTGCAGATTCAATATTGATAGACTACTAAGGAGAGTTTTCGGTATAACACCAGTACACGATACAATTATTGGGATGGTAGTCACCGAATCAAGTTTCCACATCTGCTTTATTTCAATTGCCAGCTCTGTGTACTTAGATATTTTAGTAGCAGCTGTTGTTTGGATGTTTTGAGTGTTGGGACATGCGATATCTATCAGTAATGCCTCTTTGTGTACTTTATTGATGACAATGATATCTGGCCGGTTGTTACTGACTGCGACATCTGTCACAACTCCTCTGTCCCAATAGAGCTTGTGTGTGGCATTTTCGAGTACTGCAGATGGTGTGTATTTCCAATAGGGGACGGAGCTTTGAAGAAGTTTGTACTTCAAGGCCAGTTTCTGGTGGATAATGTTGGCAACTTGTTCGTGTCGATGTTTTTAGTCAGTGTTGGCAAGGTGGGAACAACCTGATATGACGTGTTGAATGGTCTCACTACATTTGCTACAGCGGCGACATTTCTCACTCTCTGTTGCTGGATTTTTTATGATAAATTTCCGATAGCTTCGAGTAGCAACAACTTGGTCTTGGATAGCTACAACAAATCCCTCTGTTTCCAGAAAGAGGACCGAGTGGGTCAGCCATGCGTGCGACGCTAACTTGTCGATGTGAGGCAGGTCCAACTCATGTGGAAACTTCCCATGAAGCGCCTTCTGTTTCCAATTCCCGATCTTGTATTCAGTAGTTTTAATTTCTTTTACTGGTGGATCTAAAGATGACAGATGGAGTGGTGTGTAATTATCATCAGCTGAAGATACAGTGTGATGGAGAGGGGATGTTTCTCTTTTGTTGTGGAAAAATGCACGCACAGTTGTCACTTGTTTTGTATGAAGGTTCATGATGTCTATCAGTCCTCTGCCACCTTCAGACCGAGGTAGAGTCAGGCCCTCTGTTGCTGATTTCGGATGGTGCATACGATGGCGTGATAAAAGCACCGATGTTTTTCGTTGCAGATCGTGCAGCTCAGTTTGAGTCCACCTGATTATACCAAAGGAGTATGTAACTACGGGCATTGCAAATGTGTTAACTGCCTTAATGATATGTTTAGCGCTAAGTTTTGAAGAGAGAACACTGCGAAGTCGTGAAGTATACTGCTCAGTTATGTTCTTCTTGATATCACCATGTCTGAGACGGGTATTCTGGGCGAACCCAAGATATTTGTACAATGCGCCTTCCTCCAACGGTTGAATACTTCTTTGTCCCTCTCCAACAGGTATTCCTTGTGCAGAGTGCGAGCCTCTAATAACAGTCTGTGTTCTGCACTTATCAAAACCAAACTGCATATGGATATCTGAAGAAAAGCTCTGAGTGATAGAGATGAGATATTGTAGGTGCACTTTAGTTGATGCATACAGTTTAATGTAATTCATGTAAAGAAGATGGTTCATCTTGTACGCTTCACCATGATTACCCTTAATACTAAATCCGTAGTTGCGACTGTTCAGGATTTGTGAGAGAGGATTCAATGCCACACAAAACCAGAGTGGGCTTAGCGAGTCTCCTTGGAAAATTCCTCGGCGAATCGGTATTAATGAAGATGTTAAACGAGTGCCACCCACTGTAAGTTGGAGGGCAGTGCTCCATGAAACCATTGCGCACTTCAGGAAGTTCACTATAATAGGGTTGACCTTGTAAATCTCCAAGCTCTGTATAAGCCATGTATGAGGCACGGAATCGAAAGCTTTTTGGTAATCAATAAAGCAGGCATAAAGGTTTCGTGACCTACGACAGGCCTGCTCTAATGCCACGGCATCAATAGTGAGCTGTTCCTTACATCCTTGAGAATTCCTTCTGCAACCCTTTTGCTCCTCTGCGAGAATGGCGTTTTCCTCACAATGCGCACGAATTCAATTTGCAATAATGGATGTAATGATCTTATAAAAGTTTGGCAAGCAGGTGATGGGGCGATATTTAGATGGGTTTGTGATTTTCGAGTCCTTTGGCTTGAGATAGGTTAACCCTCTGACTAGGAAAACTGGAAAGGCAGCAGGATTTTCCAGAAAACATTGTATGTGAATAGCCAGTAAACGGTGGGTACATGTAAGCCTTTTATAGTAGTAATTATGGATCCGGTCAATTCCAGGTGCTTTCCAATTCTGTAGGCTGCTGATGACCTGGCGTAGTTCCTCAACATCAACGTCTGTATGTGCCATTTGATTTATTCGTCTGGTAGCATTCTCTATTTCCTTAAACCACGGAGCTTCATTGTTGTGTTCTTCCGGCCTAGACCATATTGATGACCAGTAGTCGGTAACACTCTCCGCACTGGGTCCTTCTGGACTTGAGGTGTCTTTTTCAGGTCTTCATAGAACTTTCTCTCATTTCTCTTGAAGTCATTGTTCTGTTTCTTCCGTTCGGTAGTGTTCTGGTATCTCTTAAGACGCTTAGAGAGGGCTGCAAGTTTTTGTTTATAAGTATCAAGTACTTCTGTTATCACTGCGTCCTCGGGGACCTGAAATTCTTCTAGTGAGGAGTCCATCATGATCCTTCGTATGCGGTTGTTCAGACGTCTACTTCTCACTCCATTCTTATACTGTTGCAGTCTGTTCACATTCTGGCGTAGTTGTTCAATGCGTTGTTTTAAACGTTTTGCCCATGGTGGATCGCTGGGTTTCCTTGCAGCAGACTGTTGGTTTGGAGGGCGTGGCCTACTCCCATTAATTCGTACTGCAGCTAGTGCTGCACAATAGATAGCAGTATGAACCTCCATGAAAGATTGGTGCTCTTCTAAATAGTTGGGAAGTACGGTTTCGTTCAGTTCTTTCAACACCATGGCAAACTTGCGGGAAGACTGCTGCCTCGGAAGTATTGGACGTTGGGTAGGGTCAGTACCTGCATATTCAAGCAGAGCTGAATTAAATTCGTCTTGGATCTTGGAATGATGGCTTGTTTCCCCATTATGGGGTTCATTTGCGTGAGTCGATTCATTCACGGAGACCTCATTATCAGTATTTATTTGGCTAGTTTCATCACTTGCAGCTGAGGGATATAGTTCATGAGATATCTCCTGTCTGATTCGATCCAGAACAGGGTCGGGAACTAAATGATTCTTTACAATTGCTCTTCTTTGATCCGCGACTCGTTGCTCAGTGATGCTAAACAGATGATACTGCTGCTTGAAAGCCGCATGCAGTGCTTGGCGGTAGTTTGTTATATCTGTTTCAAGACGAGTTATTCGATAATATGCCCGCATGATATATTCATTCATATGAGATTCCCATTTCATGCGTTTTCTGGGCTTACCTGCGAGAGTGGTTGTATTTATTACAAAGGCACTGCCGTCAGGTGCGGTGCGAGACTCGAGATTTTGTGTACCGCCAATATCGTCTTGAGCTGCTGGAGCTTCTTCGGGTCTACTGGTGGGTGGACAGCAGCTTGTCATCCCACTGCCACCGGTTTGCGTATTGTCACCTCTAGCGGTGGTTCTAGAGGTAACCTGCCGTATCACAGGCAGTGCCATTTCTTAAAGCAAATTACTATTATTGCCTTTCCTGTGTGCTTTTTATACCTTCAGCCAGGTATTGCCTGGGTATTGCCTTTGATACCTATGGCAAGGTTTACAACACTCCTGTGAATGCTAGTGTGTTATTATTATTATTATTATTATTATTATTATTACTATTATTATTACAATTATTAATAATATTGTATCATATAAATGAAGGAATGGGATGCTATAGAATACTACACTGGTAGTGATCATCATTATATTATATTTAATGTGCAGTAATAATGGGAGAGAACTTATCTACTTAGAAACGACGGAGATGGAATATTAATAAGAGGTGTTAGCCGGTGGATAATTCAGTACGGAAGTATGGACAAAGATAAAATGGCTCTAGCCTGAAGTGATGTGATAATCGGTTCCAGACTAGTGTTCAGTAGTAACGGGGGGGGGGGGGGGGGAGTTTTAGTCGGCAGTCTGCCACTAAGGAGTACAACACTAAAAAAAAGTTTCTTCGGCTTTTCCCAATTAATTTGGGGTCGCCGGAGCCAACCAGGCTCATTTTGGTTTTTGGCCGGGGATTTAAGGCCGGATGCCCTTCCTGACGCCACGTGATTTTTCAGGTGAAAATTCCACCCCGCTGTCACCGGGATTCGAACCCCAGCCGTCCGGGTGAGAGACGAGCAGCTAAGCCACTGAGCCATCACGCTCCCCACTCAGGAGTACAACACTATGTGCATAAATATAGTTCTCCTAATCCGTTTGCTTCAAGTTCAAAGTCTACACAAAAGACTACTTTATCCTGTTGGAAGCCATTCGTCATTGTTGCCTTAGTAATCGAGATTAATGATTTTCAGTCGATCAACAAGTTTCTCTTTTTCTGTTTCGTTTAATGCATTTCATATTTGAAGGTCTTATTTCCAAAGTGACGTAAATCCATGAAATGCAAAACCTCAGAAATCGCGTTTTTTGTTTCTTCGTATAATTAAATTCGGATATGATTATGAATATAAAGTAATTTCATTCATTACTTTGATGCACATCCTGACACTGCGTTTTAAAAATCTCATATCATTGGAAATTGTGGTAATCATCTCCTGTAAATTGGAGTTATGACATTTTGGAACTAAAATACATATTGACATACGCTTTGAGTGATATTCATGAACATTTAAATGGTTTAAACACAACAAACACAAACTGATGCTCTACATTCTTCAAAGTTAGCCATGGCCTTGATTTATCACGTGATACCACGTGATGTCCAGAGAGCCATCGGATTGGTCAAGACACATTGGATATAAATACACGTTGGAGTTACATCACTTTGCAAATAAACTTAGTTTTCTGATCTCTGTTAATATGGGATATAAGACGTATTGCGACTTAAAACCTTTGATATACGTTGAGAGAACTTATAAACTAGCTTATGAAAGAAAATACTGAAAAACCGTCAATTTTGGATTTACAATATAATAATAATTTCGTATGGCCTCGGGTGCCAGATTCAAGCTTTGTAATTTGACACCCAGAGGGTAGCTTGCATGTCGAATTTCGTTGTTCCTTGAATCACTATGAAAGTCAAGGAGGTTAGATATCTAAGCTCCTTGAACACTATAGCGCTTTCTAGTAGAGAAATGAGGAACTTTGTGTTGGCGGAAATTCCCGAGATTAATTTTGCCATTATGAACACGGCTTACTGAATTCAAATGGGTTGTTTGACATGCCAACATCGTATGACATGCGTGTCGTATTTTGCCGTCTTTAAAAAATCACTTACCACGGCCAGGAGCGAACCTGCAATCTTGGGGTTAGTAGGCCGACACGCTATCCACTCACCCCCTCGTTCCTTGAGTCCGTTCCTGTTCAGAAATTCAATTGCTTTGTCGTAAAGAAGGAAGGAAGGATGGAAGGAAGGAAGATTGTAGTTTTACGTAACCGTGAATCTTGTGATTATTAGCCACGAAACCTCATTTTTACGTGGAATCCGAACCACAGGACATGGCATTTCACTTCGAAAATCTCACATGCATTAACCAGGAATCGTATTGCTTTGTCGATGTTCCGTCTGCTTTGGTTAAAACTAAGTCCCATTCTTTTATTTTTGGCTCCAATGACATAACTTCTTTTAATGGTGTGTTGCCGTGGGTGTTGTTGATTTTGCTCTCTCGTTTGGGGATTTGTTTTTGGCCTCATTGGTGGCTATATATTTTGTTATTTTCCTATCTTCCCAATCGTGTTGACCGACTAAAAAGCAATAAGTTTGACTACTTATCGTAAGCATCGCTTATATTTAATTATTTTATATTTATTCCAGTTTTCTGGCGTATTGAATGATAGTGTTATACAAGTAGTTCCGTGAAGAACTATACAGCCTATTTTCATATATCCTACATACGTTAACTGCCAATATCATAATACAAAATTTCAGTTGGATTGCTGTAATAGATCCGTAGATATTGAGTACCGACTAAATATTTCGGATGGACGCCATGTTGGATTTTATATATGTAGGTCCAAGAGTTATGTAATGTTACCTGAAGATTATTGTGTAAGTTACGTGTAGCATTCAAATTTTAATCGCATGATTAGGACACAAGAAGTAATAAGGAGATTTTAAAATTTCGCACAGCTGCCATCTTGTGGTTATGGAAACAATTGAAATAAATTAGATGCCAGTGGATTAACATTCGTAAAAGGATTTACTGTACCAAGTTTCACTGCACTCGGATGGTTAAATTGCGAGAAACGTCCATGTGAATATTTATAATTCGCGTCGACGCCATGTTGTATTTGTGATTACCAGGTTATTTAAAGTCCTATAGGTGAACTTAAGTTCATAGCCCCCATGAATATAAAAAAATCAGTTTGATTGCTATAATAGATTCGTAGATATTCAGAGTCGTCTGAATATTTCGGATGGTTGCCATGTCGGATTGTTAAATGTATAGGCCATAGAGTCATGTACCATTGATGGAAAATTATTGCGTAGGTTCATTATTCAAACTTTCACTTCGATCGCTTGATTACGATACAAGAAATAAAAACTTAATTTTAAAATTCGCACAGCCGCCATCTTGAGGTTATGTAAACAATTGAACTAAATTAGATACCAGTGCATTACAATGTGTATAAACATTTCCTGTACCAGATTTCATTGCGTTTGGAACATTAAGTCGCGAGAAAGGTCTATTTAAAATTTTCAAATTCGCTTGGCCGCCATGTTCGTTTTGTAGTTAACTGCTTTTTGAAAGTCATATAGATGAACTTCCAGTAGTGCCCTTTATCTCCGTATAAAATTTCAGGATGATACAGCTAATAGTTTCAGAGATATAGAATGCCGGTGAAATATTTCGCTCATCCGCCATCTTGTGGTTACATAAACAATTGAACCAAGTTAGATGTCGGTGCATTACAATGTGTATAAACATATACTGTACCAAGTTTTATTGTGTTTGGTTGGTTAAATCGCGAGAAACGTCTATTTAAATGTCGCAAATTCGCGTGGTCGCCATGTTGGTTTTGTAGTTACCAGGTTTTCAAAAGTCACATAGGTGAACTTCTAGTAGTTTCCTTTATCACCGTAATAAATTCCAGGGTGATATCGGTAATAGTTTCGGAGATATTGAATGCTGGTGAAATATTTCGCACAGCCGCCATGTTGGATTGGTGGGACGTAACCAAATTTGAAGGGCACGTTCGAGGTCGCCCGGAATAGTACTATGAACTTACCGAGTTTCATTGAAATCGCTCGAGCCGTTGAAAAGTTATTAGGGGGACACACACACACACCTCACACACACACACACGCACACGCACACGCACACACACACGGACAAAAGGTGATCTCATAAGCCTTTTTTTTTTTTTTTTTCAAAATTGAAAATAGGCTAAAAATGAAAACATTAATTTTCTGAGTAATTGTACCGCCTATTTTTTGAAAGCCGGCCCCGTGGTGTTGGGTTAGCGCGCCTGCCTCTCACCTGGAGGCCCCGGGTTCGATTCCCGGCTCCGTCAGGGATTTTAAAAACTGACGTGGGGGCTGGAACGGGGTGCACTCAGCCTCGTGAGGACAATTGAGTAGCTGTCTGACAGTGAGGCAGCGCCCCGGTCACGAAAACCAAGATTAACGGCCGAGGGGACCCGATGCGCTGACCACGCGTCAACCAAATATCTGCTGGCCAAATGGCTGGGCAGCGGTTGCTTGGTAAGCCTAGGCCCTGATGGGCTGTAGTGTCAGGGGTTATGTTATTGTTGGTTTTATTTCGTTTTTAAAGTAATTTTACTTGTGGTAAATTGCAATTTATTTGAAGTAATTGTAATTAATTCTAATTCTCTTTTGTGATTATTTATTCCCTTCGCCACTCCACGCAGCATGAGGCACATTTAAAAGGGCAATGTTTCAATAGCTAAGGGATTGATAGAAATTGCCACACCCACTGTTAATTCCATTAAATGGCAGATATGACGCAATGAGATAAGACGGGAGATGGGCAGCATTTGGCAATAGCGCGTGCGAGACAAAGCGATATTTTAACACTCTTTGTCTCAATCTGAAGCGAATTATGCGCTGATAATTGAATACTCTATGCAGAGGGGGTGACTCGGCGCTATAAGAGGATTGCCCCCCATTGTTGAGCTAACCTCGCCTTTATATGCCAAACATTCATAGCTTTTGTCGTTTGTTCAATGGCGAAAAGGTGTTTGGCTGCCGATAGAGTGTAGACACAGCTAAGCCGATATGGGGGAGTGAAGAGGCGAAACTCTGGATAGGATTCGATAATACGCCAGCTGTTTGAGTGCTGGACGCGCCATTATAAGATCAGCAGTACAATACGCGATCTATTGTGAATGAAGATCGCTTATTGCTGCTACTAGAATAGCCAAAGTTCCTACGGTAAATATAACAATGATTCAATGTGATTAAACTCTCAAAGGCTACTCCGCTTCCTCGTGGAACTCCCGCCGAGTTTTCAATAAATAAACGAACAATAGAACAAACCATTGTACTGGTTTTAAAACAATTTAACTTGTGACTTATTGAGATTTGTTTATATGCTCAGGGGTTATCAAGCTTGTCACTAAATTATTGATCATACTTTAGACATGCGATACAACCACAACATTCTTGGCTGTCACCCCAAAGGTCCGGGTTCAATTCCCTACTCTGCAAAGAAATTTAATTCTGGTCTGAGGGCTGTAACGGGGTTCACTCAGCCACGTCAGACAAAGCTGAGAAGAGGTGAGAGAGCCATACTGAAAGTAGTTTTCCGTGGTTTCCACTTTTAATCCAGGCAAATGCCGAGATGGTTCTTAACTTAAAGCCTCCTTCCCAATCCCCACTTGAATTGCAAATACAAACACGAATACAGTTAAGTTTCGCCTCTTAAAACATAACTAACTGCTGACAAAGGAAAGGAGCGGAACCCTTGAAAATGCCGGACGCAGTTTCCGGTGAAACGTCGGGAGATATCCTGTCTGGACCACGGCCTACAAGCCAGAGAAACTTGTACTTAATTATTAATTAACTAACTAACTAACTAACTAATACAGTTATCACAATTACACAGGTTATCAGTCAAAATTAAAACACACACTCACGTTCACGGGGCTAAATGACCATGATGTCCAAGCCTCTCAAATGAAACAACAGACATGCGACGATGGTTTTCAAAATTGATAATAGCTTACGTGCTACCTCATGCTTCGCTGGCATCGGGAGAGCGTGGGTTCGGCCGTCTTTCATGGTTTCCCATTTTTACCACCAGGCAAATGCCGGGACGGTTCCTTTCAAAAGGATCACGGCTGATTTCCTTCCAAAATCCCTTCTCCGACCGGTCCTGGAAATAAACAAAAAGGGCATTGGCTGCAAAATACAAAATTTTAATTAAAAAAATGAATAAAATTTATCAGCGGTGGGAATGCAAGACCACATAAACTACCAGGCTGTTCCTTTCCAGTCTCCTCATTTTGTCTGGTATACAATTCCTAACCATGAGCGGATATACACTCCCGACGAACTTTATCCTTAAGATTCAATGTTCTCTGCACACGGCATTAGGAAACCCTGCGTTAAGAAAAACAATGTTCGGCGGGAATGTATAATCCATGAACATCTATAGTTCTCTCACTTTCCTCGTTAACGAGCAGCGACTCAAACGTTAGGCAGTAGCACAATAACCATTGTTCACTGCTGACCAATACCTGGTGGATCATGACTAACAGTATGCTTATTCTATTACACCACGTGGACTCCCGAGTTCGTCTGCCGGCTCGCCTGTCAGGTCTCCAGTGTTGCACAGATGCACGTAGTTCCGTCCAGTCTCGCTGCTTGCTCTCAGTGGCTACGGTGAAAAGTTGGCCACGCTGTGCCTCGAGCTGGGAAAGCCTTGGCTCCACACAGACATAGAATGTATACTTGACCACCCAGCGAGCCGGTCGTTAACGAGGAATATGAGAGAATTGTATGCAAAAAGGTTATTAAAGCGCGGGATCATCATTTATAAGTTTTGCAACATTAAAATGAATAGTTCTTTTTTCGGGTTCTGTATTTATCAGTAATAGGCTACTGTAGTTGCCACACTTACTACAGTAAGTTTTCTGACAGTTTTCTATTTTGATGGCAGATACTGTCTGTGGGCGTCACTGTAGATTTGGTAGTGTTATGTAGAAGTATGTGTCTTTTATATTTGGATCTGATGACGCTTGCTTGATGACCGAAACATATCATCCCTTAGTTTTCTCCTCCTTCAGTAGTCCATAACAGACTGGCTGTGTGGCGCAGTGGTAACGTTTTCGCCTGCTGTTCCCGATGTTGCAGGATCGAAACCTGGCACAGTCAGTTGGCATTTGAGGGTGCGCAAATGTGAAGGGGCCATGTCAGTAGATTTACTGGCACGTTAAAGATCCCCTTCTAGCCAAACTTCCGGCACCCCGGCGTCTATAATAGCTGCGGCAGTTAAAAGGGATGTAGGATAAAACCAGTACCGGTAACATTATTTATTATTATTATTATTATTATTATTATTATTATTATTATTATTATTATCAAATGGATAGATATCATGCATGCTCTGGGATTTTCATTTCATGTTACAAGTTATCTCCTTCGATTTTTCTTGAAGGATCGTGTTCTGCTCTACAGTACGATAGTACAGAAGGGATTCGTAGTACAAGTCACGGCTGGGACTGCCCAGGGTTCGACTCTAGGTCCTGATCTCTGGAATGTTACATACGACTCCTTGTTGAGACTTGAAACACTGATGAAACTCTTCTAGTATGATATGCAGATGATGTTTCTGCTCTTGTAGCAGAAAGGAGTGTCGAGCAGGCACAGTTGCGACTCAGTATGGTAATGCGCACAATCAATATATGGATGGAGGAGCATGGTCTGTCTCTAGCACTTAGTAAGACGGAAATTGTCATCCTAACAAAGAAGAGAATTCTGACAATATTCCCAATACAGGTAGGAGACATTCAAGTATAGACGCGGCCAGCAACTACATATTATATGGACATCATGAACGACAATAAAATGAATTTTGGAGAACAAATTAGACGGACTGCAAATAAGACAGCTAGAAGAATAATGTCCCTCAGTCGGCTCATGGCCAATGATGGTGAGCCAAAATCTAGTAAGAGGAGACTACTGATGACAGTCGTCCATTCAGTTCTGCTGTATGGACCGCAAATATGGATGGTTGCACTGGATAAAAAATGTATAGGATGCCACTAGCGCAAGTGCAGAGGCAGGGTGCTTTGCGCGTGGCATCTGCATATCGTACGGTCTGTGAAGAATCAGTTCTTGTTATTGCCGTGATATTTCCACACTCCGTCCATGCAAATACCGGGATAGTACCTTATTTCAAGTCCAAAGGTACCTACCCCCAATCCTTCATCTTAATAAGTACAGTTACACACACTACTACAGTCACCACATAAACACAGGTTACCAGACAAAAAATCAACACCCACCCACAGTCAAGGTCGTTGATGACCAAGATATCCCAAGCCCCTAAAATGAATTAACAAACAAAAACAACAACAATGCGTTGTGACCAGCTACAACGAGGAGAACGGAAAAGCACAGCATTGTACGAAGTTTCTCTGGAGAGATATTTTAGTGGGGGAGACAGCCAAGCGGCTAGCATTCTTGGCTGACGCCCTGAAGGTCGGGGAATGTCAGATATTTTACTAACAGAAAATTTGTTGAATTATGTTTTTCTCTAGTAAAAAAACGTGCGTTATTACTTTCTTTACGTTTGACGATATATTTCTCCTGAGGTTCAAATTAAGAGACGGCATGTCCAACTTAGGAAACCCGTTTTCCAATTTGGACCGGTTTTAGTTTCTCGGTCTTATACTTCCTGAGAATTGCGTTTATTAAAATAAAACAGTGTCTGATGAGAGTTCAAAGAATATAGAATGCTGCAGTCTACTCTTTTTTTATTGAATAATTGCTAAACGTATGGGTGCAGAAATCAAAGAGAAGGGGTCCAATATAGGCTACTCTCCTCTACATTGGTGGTGCCTACTGATGATGATGAGGATGATAATGATGATGATGATGATGATGATGATGATGATGATAATTGCTGTTTTGAGGGGCCTAACAGCTGGGTCATCGGCCTCTGATGGTTTGGGTGATTGTAAAAATTATGAAAGGAATAATGTACAATTAAAACAGTCTACTAACCCACAACCAACCTAACCTAACTTAACCTAACCCACAACCAACCTACGCACTGGAAGATGAAAATGACCAAAGAAAGGAATAAGGGAAAAAATAAACGACAGGGAAAAGAAATGTTCTCAACCCTCGAAGAATAGACAGAAGTAGATCCATGAAAGTCACATAGAATAAGGGAGAAAGGAGAGGATCTGCCCCAGAGTCAGTGGAAGAAGCGAAAAACGGACCCAGATAAGGAAACCTCGAGGTCAACTCCTGAGCTCACCAGTCGTAAAGCCTTGATGGTGTAGCACCATAAGGGCTGGGGCTATACACACCCTGCCTCCCTTAGGGTCTTGCACAGAAGGCAGGAAAAGATGAGCTGTGTCACCTCGGAGAATGAGGGTATGAGGAGAGATGAGTCAAAGGTCTAAAGGCAGGAAATTGAAATACTCCCTCCCTTGGCCTCAGATGCCCTAATATCGTCGGGTTTGGAAGAGAATAAGAGTTGACCTAGTGAGATCGACAAGGAAGAGGAAATAGGGTGATAGCCCCGATGCACGGATTTGCTGAGGGACCCGAGGTGGTAAAAGGACTTAGAGTGGGCAACTTTATTTATTTTAATGTCTAAACAATTATTATAAAATTTTCTGATACGACTCTGTTCGATGTAAATAAAACCAGTGAATAGTCTACAAAACATTACAAAGAGAACGTATAGTTAATTTTATAAATAACCATTGTGTATTTCATTTTTCTTTCGGGGAAATGGCAACGTTGCCAGAGTTGTCCATTTAATTTATAACGCGCTAAAGCTCAAGAGTTCTGTAAGTTTATAATTCAATCTTAAAAACTTGACTCTCTACTTCATACGGTAGGCTACATTACTGATGGAGTTTGTCTAATTCTTGTGGTACCTGAACACATTCAGATACTATGAAAATGGAATTGTTAATGCGCAGTGATCAAAATCTTGAAGTAAAAGAACAGCAAATGAGAGGCAGAAAAATAATTAGGAGAATAACTAAAAACATAGTTAATTAATAATCAGTTGGGCATGCTTAATTCCATGGATGATGATGATTGAAGTTTTAAGGGGTGAAACAGCGAGGAGCCTTTCTTTTGTGGTTTAACTTTGCAAGCTTAATACAGTTATTCCAAAATTATGTCCCAGGTAAAATATAAATGGAGGGGCCGGAGGTCTTTGTCCTAGGGCCCGTGAACGCTCTCTACGGTCCTGAATACAGCCATCACAATAGCACACGTTATCATACAGATTCCGCACACATGAAGCTGCATGACCATGATGTCGCAAAGCTCCTACTTGGCCTACCTGCGGGTAGACGCACAGTGAGCGACATAGCATCATCCTCAGTCTCTGAAAAGAAGAAATCGTGAGCCAGCAAGCACAAGTCTTATTGATGTGAGGGTGTGTGGGGGTGGGGGGACACCCCTCGTCCCGCCCCTATTGAGCGCAGCCTACAGCCGGGGATGAATACTACTCAATTTTGTCTCCAACAATGCTAGAATCACATCGAACAGTTCAACAACTGATCCTATTAAGCAACTCTATAACACTCTCCCCTTCCTCCGCCAGGCCCTCTATTTGTACTGTTCAGTTCATTATGTTGGCTACAATGAGGCTTTTCTTTAAGTATTCCATTCAGCTCCCTCTCACTCAAACCCCCGCCCCTTCCCCCCACTATACTTTCCACGGAAAAGTAATTTTCGAAAAGTCTTTTGTTTCGATGTCACTTCCGGTTGAATAAGGCGAGACGGAGTCAGGGTGGGGGAGGGAGGGATTATTTAGTGTTTAGCAGAATTTGTTGGCAGTAACCAGTTCAAGCCCAGGCAATGGCATCTTGGACCCAGCGGTTAATTTAATAATAATAATAATATACACACATCAAAAAAAGTTTTGCATCACCTCGGTTCCAAGAGTTCCGGAACCGTTAAATACAAAGGGAATAGAGATCAACACAAACAACATTTCAGCTCGTTTTATTGCTCATGAGACCCACACATTGCATGTTGTACCATCATACAGCTAGACTTTCAGCATTTGTGGTCCGGATTGCAGTACACACCACTACCTCTAATACCCAGTAGCACGTCCTCTTGCATTGATGCATGCCTGTATTCGCCGTGGCATACTATCCACAAGTTCATCAAGACACTGTTGGTCCAAATTGTCCCACTCCTCAACGACAATTCGGCGTAAATCTCTCAGAGTGGTTGGTGGGTCAAGACGTCCATAAACAGCCCTTTTCAACATATCCCAGGCATGTTCGATAGGGTTCATGTCTGGCGAACATGCTGGCCACTGTAGTCGAGCGATGTCGTTATCTTGAAGGAACGCATTCACAAGATGTGCACGATGAGGTCGAGAATTGTCGTCCATGAAGACAAATGCCTCTCCAATATTCTGCCGATATGGTTGCACTATGGGTCGGAGGATGTCATTCAGGTATCGTAAAGCCGTTTCGGAGCCTTCCATGACCACCAGTGGCGTACGTCGGCCCCACATAATGCCACCCCAAAACATCAGGGAACCACCACCTTGCTGCACTCGCTGGACAGTGTGTCTAAGACGTTCAGCCTGACCAGGGTGCCTCCAAACACGTCTCCGACGATTGTCTGGTTGAAGGCATATGCGACACTCATCGGTGAAGAGAACGTGATGCCAATTCCGTGGGGTCCATTCAGCATGTTGTTGGGCCCATCTGTACCGCGCTGCATGGTGTCGGGGTTGCAAAGCTGGACCTCGCCATGGACGTCGGGAGTGAAGTTGCGCATCATGCAGCCTATTGCGCACAGTTTGAGTTGAAACACGACGTCCTGTGGCTGAACGAAACGCATTATTCAACATGGTGGCATTGCTGTCAGGGTTCCTCCGAGCGGCAATCCGTAAGTAGCGGTCATCCACTACAGTAGTAGCCCTTGGGCGGCCTGAGCGAGGCCTGTCATCGACAGTTACTGTATCTCTGTACCTCCTCCATGTCCGAACAACATCGCTTTGGTTCACTCTGAGACGCCTGGAAACTTCCCTTGTTGAGAGCCCTTCTTGACACAAAGTAACAATGCGGACGCGATCGAACTGCGGTATTGACCTTCTAGGCATGGTAGAACTACAGACAACGTGAGCAGCGTACCTTCGTCCTGGTGGAATGACTGGAACTGATCGGCTGTCGTACCCCCTCCGTCTAATAGGCCCTGCTCATGCATGGTTGTTTACATCTTTGAGCAGTTTTAGTGACATCTATGAACAGTCAAAGGGACTGTATCTTGGATACAATATACACAGTCAACGTCTATATGCCGGAGATCTGGGAACCGAGGTGATGCAAAACTTTTTTTGATGTGTGTACTTGAATTGCAGCCAATGACCATAGCGGAATATTTTTTTAATTGAACGCCCATAGGCTCTCCATCAAGTTCAATTTCAAGTAACTTAGTTCCAACTTTGGCTGACAGAGATGCCACTGCAACTGACACCTAGCTGCGAACGTTGGAACTTGATAGAGCGCTTCTAGCCAAATAACATACAAATTCTGCTATACACTACCAATTGTAGTGGTAGGTTCTTTTACATGACATAATTCTATGACATGGGCCCGCCGGCTTTACTTTCCCACCGAAAGAAGACACACTGAATGATTTTAATAATAATACAAATAATAATAATAATAATAATAATAATAATAATAATAAACACAAAAAATACATAGAACGGAACAGATATAATAAAAATCCATATCACAAACCGCAAAACTACGACACTACAATATTGTCGTCTAACCAGAAGCAGACCACCTCGTAGTGTAGTGGTTAGCTTTCTTGGCTGTCACCTCAAAGGTCCAGTTCGATTCCCAGCTCTTTCAAGGAATTTAATTACGATATTAGGGCTGTAATGAGGTACACTCAGCCTCGTGAGGTAAAACTGAGCAGAAAAGCGTTTGATTCCAATATCAGACATCTTACTTATTTAATGGGTTTTTAAGGGGCGGAATAGGGGCTAGATGACCACGATGTCGCAAAGCTTCTAAATCAATCTACAACAACAACAACAGCAGCAGTAAACCAGAAGCATTTTATTCCCTTGAAACTATGTTAATTGGGGGCAGACCAAGTCAAAAGCATTGAGAAACAAGAGAGAAAAATCCTCACAAAAATCTCAGGACCAAAGTATGGATGAAAATTCACAGATTCGGTCAGAAAAAGGAGACTGAAATTTGATGGTGACATTTAGGGCAAAGGAGTGTGACTTGGGCAGTATCGTAAGGTAGATTTCTGAAACATTTTCATTTTTACAGTACATTGCACCAGTATTATTCGTATCTTCATCTGAAGTAACAACTTTTTTTCTAGTGTGTAAAATTTTATTTGTATGTGAATTTTTCATTTTAATTTAAATCAAAATTTGTAACGATATCCATTTCACTTTCTCATGCTAAACTATTTAACTAACGACGCTGATGAAGATATCGAAACATGTACGTTTAAAATATTTTATTAAACATAATTTCATAGTATTGACAAGGCGGGTTACATAATTGCATATTTTCTTAATTGCTAGTTACTAAAATATTTATTAGGTCACGGGTTCAAACCCAGCCGAAGTCGTCGGATTTTTTAAGAGCGTTTAAAATCCCTCAGTATGCCTTCCTTCGGAGGGGAAGTAAAGCCGGCGAGCCCATGTCATAGATTTATGGCATGTAAAAGAACCTTCCACTAATTTAACTTGTGTGAAGCAAAATTTGTAGGTTAGATTTGATTAATGCTCTGAAGTTCCAACGCTCGTCACCAGGTGCTGGTTGCGGTTGCATCTAATAGTAGCCAAGTTCACAGCTAGGTATCGTGGACGTCAGTCTAGTATTTTGTTGTGAAAGTAGGAACTACTTGAAATTATCGTCTGCAGTCCTTACTTGAATTAAAAACAGATAACACACACTAATACAGTCATCACAATTAACACCGTTATCAGACTGTTTCTACACACACCCAAAGTACTCGGGGCTACATGGCCGCGTTGTCGCAGCCCCTAAACTAAGGAACCAACCAAGTTAATTATTGATTTCTTATGAAAGTACAATGGAGTCAGGTTATTTTCACCTTACCTTATTGTTTTCCAGCAAAAGCGTTACTCCATGACTCATAAACATATAAATATATTTGGCGGTATTTAGAAATGAGAATTTTATCCTGGAATTATTTGGAGACCGAGCCTCCTCCTACCCTCTTTCCTCTTGATGTCCACGCCTATATACCGGGTGAATCAGCTGCACCTGATAATCTTGTTTTATGCAACCCAACTAACGTTGTTGTCAGGATGGTCGATATTTTTCTGCTTGCATCTGGTATCATACTAATGCACTGCAAGCATATCCCGCGAACGATACTGAACACTATTATTTTTCCATCGATGTGACTACCGACTAATACGCGGGAAAAATAATAGTGTTCAGTAGGGTATATACGCACATCAAAAAAAGTTTTGCATCACCTCGGTTCCAAGAGTTCCGGAACCTTTAAATACAAAGGGAATAGAGATCAACACAAACAACATTTCAGCTCGTTTTATTGCTCATGAGACCCACACATTGCATGTTGTACCATCATACAGCTAGACTTTCAGCATTTGTGGTCCAGATTGCAGTACACACCACTACCTCTAATACCCAGTAGCACGTCCTCTTGCATTGATGCATGCCTGTATTCGTCGTGGCATACTATCCACAAGTTCATCAAGACACTGTTGGTCCAAATTGTCCCACTCCTCAACGACAATTCGGCGTAAATCTCTCAGAGTGGTTGGTGGGTCAAGACGTCCATAAACAGCCCTTTTCAACATATCCCAGGCATGTTCGATAGGGTTCATGTCTGGCGAACATGCTGGCCACTGTAGTCGAGCGATGTCGTTATCTTGAAGGAACGCATTCACAAGATGTGCACGATGAGGTCGAGAATTGTCGTCCATGAAGACAAATGCCTCTCCAATATTCTGCCGATATGGGTGCACTATGGGTCGGAGGATGTCATTCAGGTATCGTAAAGCCGTTTCGGAGCCTTCCATGACCACCAGTGGCGTACGTCGGCCCCACATAATGCCACCCCAAAACATCAGGGAACCACCACCTTGCTGCACTCGCTGGACAGTGTGTCTAAGACGTTCAGCCTGACCAGGGTGCCTCCAAACACGTCTCCGACGATTGTCTGGTTGAAGGCATATGCGACACTCATCGGTGAAGAGAACGTGATGCCAATTCTGTGGGGTCCATTCAGCATGTTGTTGGGCCCATCTGTACCGCGCTGCATGGTGTCGGGGTTGCAAAGCTGGACCTCGCCATGGACGTCGGGAGTGAAGTTGCGCATCATGCAGCCTATTGCGCACAGTTTGAGTTGAAACACGACGTCCTGTGGCTGAACGAAACGCATTATTCAACATGGTGGCATTGCTGTCAGGGTTCCTCCGAGCGGCAATCCGTAAGTAGCGGTCATCCACTACAGTAGTAGCCCTTGGGCGGCCTGAGCGAGGCCTGTCATCGACAGTTCCTGTATCTCTGTACCTCCTCCATGTCCGAACAACATCGCTTTGGTTCACTCTGAGACGCCTGGAAACTTCCCTTGTTGAGAGCCCTTCTTGACACAAAGTAACAATGCGGACGCGATCGAACTGCGGTATTGACCTTCTAGGCATGGTAGAACTACAGACAACATGAGCAGCGTACCTTCGTCCTGGTGGAATGACTGGAACTGATCAGCTGTCGTACCCCCTCCGTCTAATAGGCCCTGCTCATGCATGGTTGTTTACATATTTGAGCAGTTTTAGTGACATCTATGAACAGTCAAAGGGACTGTATCTTTGATACAATATACACAGTCAACGTCTATATGCCGGAGATCTGGGAACCGAGGTGATGCAAAACTTTTTTTGATGTGTGTAGTTTGCAGGATATTCTTGCAGTAGTACCATACGGGATGCAAGCAGAGAAATATTACCTTCCTTATAACAACGTTAGTTGGGTTGCATAAAACAATATTATTAGGGGCAGCTGATTCACCTGGTCTAGGTTGTTCGGTCTGTTCCAGTATTGAGATCGTTCATTGATTGCCGTGTGTGTGATATGGACATCCTGCAGTTTCGTTCGTAGAGTGTACCGCAGGTCATAAGAGTAACGACTGCTGCCTGCCAATCAGGGGAGAGACATATCGCTCAGAGTAGACACCCGGAGGTGGAACACTGGTTGGTTGGTTGGTTCCTTAGTTTAGGGGCTGCGACAACGCGGTCATGTAGCCCCGTGTACTTTGGGTGTGTGTAGAATCTGTCTGATAACCGGTGTTAATTGTGATGACTGTATTAGTGTGTGTATCTGTTTTTTAATTCAAGTAGAGACTGCAACTTTGAATTTTCAAATAGTTCCTACTTTTGCCGCCAAACGCCACCGTCAACGACTACTAGGCCTAGTTCAGAACTAGCTACTAGACGCCACCGCAGTCGGCTCTTGGCAACGAACGTAGCAACCTAAGAGCGTTGTTTACATTCTTAACCTATCCAATTTAGTTTCACACAGGTGTAATTAGTGGAAAGATCTTTAACATGCCATAAATCTATGACATGGGACCGCCGGCTTTACTTCCCCTCCGAAGGAAGGCATACTGAGGGATTTTTAACGCTCTTAAAAAATCCGACGGCTTCGGCCGGGTTTGAACCCGCTATCTTGGGCATAGAAGCTCAGCATGCTACCAACTACGCCACCGAAGCCGCCAAGAGGTGGAACACTGAACCACACATTTTAACAACATTAGTAGAGCTGTCAATCGATGAAAAATTTTGATCAGGAACCGAATGACATTAATCGATTACGAATTTTAGTCGGTTTCACACAATATCAGTTCGAGAAGAAAAAAAAAAAAAAAAAAAAAAAAAAAAAAAAAAAAAAAACTTTAAATAATATATTTCAAAATGTTTACAATTCCATTTGCTATGGGGAAGATATAATTTTAAAACTCAGCAATTCTTCTAGGTTTGAGCCGTGTCTTGTGTGGGGTTTCGCATAGGACACCAAGCTGGCTCATCGGCGGGTTCTTGGTGTCCCCGCCCGGACCCCCACAGGAGTGACGAACTGTGCGCCACCTCCCTTTATATAAGGTGCAACTGCACCACTTGACTGCGAGAACTAAACGCTCAAGCAGCCTTAACCTCCCTATGAAGGCTTCCAAAAAGATGGTATATTGGCTTTCACGGCCGGTGAATTAAAACTCAGCAATTCTTCTAGGTTTGAGCCGTGTCTTGTGTGGGGTTTCGCCTAGGACACCAAACTGGCTCATCGGCGGGCTCTTGGTGTCCCCGCCCGGACCCCCACAGGAGTGACGAACTGCGCGCCACCTCCCTTTATATAGAGTGCAACTGCACCACTTGACTGCGAGAACTAAACGCTCAAGCAGCCTTAACCTCCCTATGAAGGCTTCCAAAAAGATGGTATATTGGCTTTCACGGCCGGTGAATTAAAACTCAGCAATTCTTCTAGGTTTGAGCCGTGTCTTGTGTGGGGTTTCGCCTAGGACACCAAGCTGGCTCATCGGCGGGCTCTTGGTGTCCCCGCCCGGACCCCCACAGGAGTGACGAACTGCGCGCCACCTCCCTTTATATAGAGCAACTGCACCACTTGACTGCGAGAACTAAACGCTCAAGCAGCCTTAACCTCCCTATGAAGGCTTCCAAAAAGATGGTATATTGGCTTTCACGGCCGGTGAATAAAAACTCAGCGATTCTTCTAGGTTTGAGCCGTGTCTTGTGTGGGGTTTCGCCTAGGACACCAAGCTGGCTCATCGGCGGGCTCTTGGTGTCCCCGCTCGGACCCCCACAGGAGTGACGAACTGCGCGCCACCTCCCTTTATATAGAGCAACTGCACCACTTGACTGCGAGAACTAAACGCTCAAGCAGCCTTAACCTCCCTATGAAGGCTTCCAAAAAGATGGTATATTGGCTTTCACGGCCGGTGAATAAAAACTCAGCGATTCTTCTAGGTTTGAGCCGTGTCTTGTGTGGGGTTTCGCCTAGGACACCAAGCTGGCTCATCGGCGGGCTCTTGGTGTCCCCGCCCGGACCCCCACAGGAGTGACGAACTGCGCGCCACCTCCCTTTATATAGAGTGCAACTGCACCACTTGGCGGGAACACCAAGAGCCCGCCGATGAGCCAGCTTGGTGTCCTAGGCGAAACCCCACACAAGACACGGCTCAAACCTAGAAGAATTGCTGAGTTTTAATTCACCGGCCGTGAAAGCCAATATACCATCTTTTTGGAAGCCTTCATAGGGAGGTTAAGGCTGCTTGAGCGTTTAGTTCTCGCAGTCAAGTGGTGCAGTTGCACTCTATATAAAGGGAGGTGGCGCGCAGTTCGTCACTCCTGTGGGGGTCCGGGCGGGGACACCAAGAGCCCGCCGATGATCCAGTTTGGTGTCCTAGGCGAAACCCCACACAAGACACGGCTCAAACCTAGAAGAATTGCTGAGTTTTAATTCACCGGCCGTGAAAGCCAATATCCCATCTTTTTGGAAGCCTTCATAGGGAGGTTAAGGCTGCTTGAGCGTTTAGTTCTCGCAGTCAAATGGTGCAGTTGCACTCTATATAAAGGGAGGTGGCGCGCAGTTCGTCACTCCTGTGGGGGTCCGGGCGGGGACACCAAGAGCCCGCCGATGAGCCAGCTTGGTGTCCTAGGCGAAACCCCACACAAGACACGGCTCAAACCTAGAAGAATTGCTGAGTTTTACTTCACCGGCCGTTAAAGCCAATATACCATCTTTTTGGAAGCCTTCATAGGGAGGTTAAGGCTGCTTGAGCGTTTAGTTCTCGCAGTCAAATGGTGCAGTTGCACTCTATATAAAGGGAGGTGGCGCGCAGTTCGTCACTCCTGTGGGGGTCCGGGCGGGGACACCAAGAGCCCGCCGATGAGCCAACTTGGTGTCCTAGGCGAAACCCCACTCAAGACACGGCTCAAACCTAGAAGAATTACTGAGTTTTAATTCACCGGCCGTGAAAGCCAATATACCATCTTTTTGGAAGCCTTCATAGGGAGGTTAAGGCTGGTTGAGCGTTTAGTTCTCGTAGTCAAGTGGTGCAGTTGCACCTTATATAAAGGGAGGTGGCGCGCAGTTCGTCACTCCTGTGGGGGTCCGGGCGGGGACACCAAGAGCCCGCCGATGAGCCAGCTTGGTGTCCTAGGCGAAACCCCACACAAGACACGGCTCAAACCTAGAAGAATTACTGAGTTTTAATTCACCGGCCGTGAAAGCCAATATACCATCTAATTTTAAGTTTTAATTATATTGGTGGTGTGCAAGTAAAATAGATAAATTAAAGTTAATAATATTATTTAAAATATATTTCAAAATTGATTATTTAATGACACAAGTGTTTGAAGTTGAAGTTTACAGTTACTTACAGTCTCACTTCTTTGCTCCAGGACTTCAAATATTCTCAGTACTAAGGACTGGCCTTCTCTTAGTAACAAGGAACTGAAGTAGCTGGAATGCAAAGCATTTTTTTCGCTATGCGTGCTAGATGTGGAAGTTGGACTAAATGTATTTTCCACCATTGTAGAGGGTATGCGAAGTCATCTTCTAGTTCCACCAACGACTTGTAGACTTCAGTAATACGACATTAATAGCCTGCCCGGTATATCCTTTCCTATTGTTTGCAAAAGTGGTTGGCAAATCCCTCAGTTTAGAAGAAAGCGATTAAGATGATATTATCGCTTTTATCTTTCTGAAGCAAAGGCATGAGCATCAGCTAACTTTAATGACCTGGCATTAGCTGATGCTACTTGCCACGGTGGGTGAGTGGTTAACGTGTCGGTCTACTAACCCCAAGCTTTCAGGCTTGATCCTGGCCGTGGTAAGTGATTATTTTTTTTGAAAGGCGGCAAAAATTACTACACGCTTGTCATACGATGTTGGCATGTTAAAGAACCCATTTGAATTCAGTAGGCCGTGTTCATAATGGAAAAATTAATCTCGGGATTTTCTGCCAACACAAAGTTCCTCATATCTCTACTAGATAGCGCTATAGTGTTCAAGGAGCTTAGATATCTAACCTCCTTGACTTTCATAGTGCTTCAAGGAACAAAAAAATGGCATGCAAGCTACCCTCTGGGTGTCAAATAACAAAGTTTGCACCCGGCTTACGAGGCCATACGATATTATTATCCTTATAGCTGATGCTAGCTCGCCAAATAGCAAATAATAATACAATACACAGGTTTAGTGTTACGCAAAACAATTACTTTTCCTACACCACAGTACTATTTTAATCGCTTCGATTAATCGACTAAAGAGCATTGATTGGTTAATCGTATTTTTAGATTAATCGGTTAATCGATCTGATAAATCGATTAAATCGATAGCTCTAAATATTAGTTCTTAATATTTTCTCCCATTATCTCTACGGTTACAGCTTGGCCTTAAAATCAACAAAACGGCATATAAGGATGGTAAATATTTTCGGGAATAAAAGGTAACTGCTCATGTGCTTCTATTTTATTCGTAACAACACCCAACCCTCATAGAAAGCTCCACTAATATAGCCCTTGTCAGAACTACAGAGAACACACAACAGTTGAAGCGCTCAATGGTAGAGCATTAGTGGCATATGCAGAAAGTTTCAGGTTCGTTTGCTAATCACACATTTTATCCCAGACCAGCTGCGTGGTGCAGCGATACGGTTTTCGCCTGCTGTGACTACAGATGCGGGATCGAATTCCGGCTCAGTCGGTTGGCATTTGAAGGTGTTTAATGTGAGAAATACGTGTCAGTTGATTTACTAGCTTATATGAGACAAAATTCTGACACTGGATTTCTCTTCAATGCTACAACAATTAAAAGGGGCGTTAAATCTATACCATGATTATTATTATTATTATTATTATATTATTATTATTATTATTATTATTATTATTACATTCTACCCCTTTATATATCATCTACAGTATATGATCTGTAGCCATTACACACAGCACGAACTAATATCAAAAATCAACAAGATGTTCAGTAAAGAACATACAGCCTACTTTCTCCTAAATGTATGTGTATAGTTATAACTCTTTGTTTTTATCAAAGAGTATAATAGGATCATTTCTTGGTTGAAGACCTTAGAAACTATTTACCTCTACCAAACGCCACAACCTAGATAAAAACTGCTACCATCACTGAAGAAAGAAAGAAAGAAAGAAAGAAAGAAAGAAAGAAAGAAAGAAAGATGAGAAGTATCTCAAGAATGTTATGGATCTGGAGACATAATCTACCGGACTGGCTGCGTGGCTCAGCGGTAACGTTCTCATTCTCACTTGCTGGGCTCAAGGTTGCAGGTTCGTACCCTGGCACAGTCAGCTGGCATTGAGGGTGCACAAATGCGAGGGAGCCGTGTCAGTAGATTGGTTGGTGGTTGGTTCCTCAGTTTAGGGGCTGCGACAACGCGGTCATGTAGCCCCGTGTACTTTGGGTGTGTGTAGAATCTGTCTGATAACCGGTGTTAATTGTGATGGCTGTATTATTGTGTGTATCTGTTTTTTAATTCAAGTAAGGACTGCAACTTTGAATTTTTCAAATAGTTCCTACTTTTGCCGCCAAACGCCACCGTCAACGACTACTAGGCCTAGTTCAGAACTTAGCTATTAGACGCCACCGCGGTCGGCTCTTGGCAACGAACGTAGAAACCTTAGAGCGTTGTTTACATTCCTAACCAATACAATTTAGCTTCACACAGGTGTAATTAGTGGAAGGTTCTTTAACATGCCATAAATCTATGACATGGGACCGCCGGCTTTACTTCCCTCCGAAGGAAGGCATTCTGAGGGATTTTGAACGCTCTTAAAATATCCGACGGCTTCGGCCGGGTTTGAACCCGCTATCTTGGGCTTAGAAGAAATGTCAGTAGATTTAAAGAACCCTTTCGGGGCAAAATTCCGGCACCCCGGCGTCTCTAAATGCAACAGTAGTTGAAAGGGACGTAAAACCAATAACATTATTATTATTATTATTATTATTATTATTATTATTATTATTATAATTATTATTATTATTATTATTATTATTATTATTATTATTATTATTATTATTATTATTATTACATAATCAACCTGACGTGGGCAACATCCAACTTTGAGTTGAGGCATTTCTTTACACGTCTGGCTGTGCATGGCTTTCACAATCCTAATTGAATTAACAAATCTACCCATGACCCTACAGAGGCGTGTGTATACCAACTATGTGGATATTTTCGATTGCTATTTGGCTGCAATAAAAGTATTAATTAATATCCTGAACTAGCACCAACGGCTAGAATTCAGGTACTATGTGAAATCGTTTTGTTCTTTACTTCAATTAACATTTTCAAATAACGCATAATAACCTGTTACAAACCCTTTATTTTATTTTATTTTTATTTAGTCAATTTACCCTCTAGGTTGGTGGTTCCCACGGACTCAGCGAGGGAACTCACCACTACCGCCTCTATGGGCAGTGTCCTGGAGCATGGAACATCTGGTCGGGATGGATACAACTGGGGAGGTGTGATCAGCACTTCGCCCAGGCAGCCTCACCTGCAAAGCGAACAGGGGCCTCATGGGGGATGGGAAGGGATGGAAGACTGGGGTGGATAGGCTAGGAAGAGGGAAGGAGGCGGCCGTGGCCTTACAGAAGGTACCATCCCGGCATTTGCCCGAAGACGAAGTGGGAAACCTAGGAAAACCACTTCGAGGATGGCTGAGGTGGGAATCGAACCCCCTCTACTCATTTGGACCACCCGAGGCTGAGTAGACCCCATTCCAGTCCTCATACCACTTTTCAAATTTCGTGGCAGAGCCGGGAATCGAACCCAGGACCTCCTGGGCGGCAGCTAACCATGCTGACCGCTACGCTACGGAGGCGACTAACCCTTAAAAATAAAAAGTTAAAATGTATCGTAGTATCATCTTGTCATTCTTTAAATTCGATGCGCATAGAATGCCAATGGTATACCAATCAATTGAGTCTCACGTAGACCAGTCGTGACATCTAGTGGAGAAGTATCGAACAAGATAATCCTAACAGGGCAAGTGCATTCTAGCGGCCATAAAAATAAACTTTTCAATAAAATCTGTAAGTTAATCTGTAGGCCGGCGTGCAGTTGGCCGCCAGTTGGCAATGCTAATTCACTTTTTTGCTACTAGATGTCTCGTGCAAATCTGCTGGCAAATTTTGTTTTAATTAAATATATATTTTCCATCGTAATAAGGACAATACAACGCTTAATTTTAAAACGTCTAAGTAATTACAAAACAATAAATATAAAAAATTTCAAGCAAAAAATACCTTACTCTGATGGGGTTTGAACCATAGCGATATGAGTGATAGGCCGACGCTTTACCACGGAGCTAAACGTGCCAACGGACATTCTCCGATATCAAATGACTTACATAGAACATGTTAGCAAATAATGAATTAGACTAAACGATTTCTTTAGTGGAGTAGGCCTATATTATTTATATATAAAGCATTTCATACAAAGTTTATTTATTTTGTATCAGTACGCTATATTGCATGCAATACTCAAATTAGTGTAATATAAGACAGGCACAAGATATCCGCTGCCATCTTGTCTTCTTACCGAGACGGCTCAGCTTTTTAAAATCACTTCTGCACTATAGTATTACAAAATAAACTTTTAATTTTGAACATGCCTCTTCCTTTAGAACAGTTTAAACGATTCTCGGCTCGATAATCGGAACTGGCGGGTCCCATGATATGGATTATAATGTTTGCATAATTCGCATGGCCGCCATCCTGAAATGGTACAGAGGATGACCTTGTAGTTTGGTCATAAGACGCGTCCTATACGAAGGTATGTTGTTACCAAATTTGGTAGAGATCGGATGATTTGGTTAGTCGTTATTTGTTTTTACGTTTTGAACATTTGAGTGGCCGCCATTCAGTTTTGGCAAAGATGGCGGCGATATAAAACAGGACACTGAGGTGCCCTTTGCTGGTTCTACCTCTGTACCAAATTTCGTTCAATTCGGTTTCACCGTGTTTGAATTGATAGGGGGGGGGGACAGACATTCAGAGTACACACACTCACACACACACATACACACACACACACAGACAGACACACAATTTTTTGGCCCTGTGTAGATCTCATAAGTCTACTTTCATTTTTTGCAAAAATCAAAAGTAGGCTAAAAATCTTCTTTGGTCATTATTGTAATCATGAAAATCCCAGTCTATTTCACTACATGCTTCCGTTGTATGAATTAAATCGTTAAGAATATTAGTGTTGTTGCTTAAACAGGGAGTTTCGGACATCAAAGTCATTAGCTCCGTGTAAATTAGTGTGAGTAATCTATCTGTTAGTCTGTGCAACTATGGTGTTTGAGGTTGTAACTAAACAAGTATTGGACCTAGAATGGGGAAGGAGGCTGTACATAATGTACCATTCCGACTTTTCCCTGGTGCCAAAGTAAGAAAACTAAGAAATCCACTTCTAAGATGGCTGATTTTGCAGTGAAATGCTGATACCAACATTTTAAAAAGAACCAAAACGATCCATATCAGCCTACAGTGATTTTCTTATGGAACGGACTAGTGAGGCAACTCAAGCCGGTGCGCTCCGGTCCACTTCGGACCCTCGAGAAACTTTTCTTGTGACGGGGACAGAATATTGTTCTCAAAAGTAGATATTATTCATTTAAAACAGACCGCCGCGTGGTATCATGTGTAAGTAAGAGCTGAATTGTTTGAACGTTAGCACAGGTGACACGGGAAACAGCCGTCGGCCCGCAAACCAAATTGTCGAGCAGAATGCGCGTCGCGATTCGCCATTGTTCGGGCCGCGAACGTGTATAAAATATTAGAGTCGTGAGAGAGAGGAAAGGGGGGAGGAAGAGGGGGGGGGGGGAATCAGCGATGCGCATCGAGCAAGAGATTGAGCACAATACGGATAAAAGCAAGGAAGAAGTAAAGAAAAAATATGCCGCATGAAATACTATCTCAATGTTGACAAAGAAAAGAAATATACAAATTCTTTTGTGTGTGAATATAACGCCGGGATGACTTCAACAGAAGCATTCTTCGAACAGAAAATACTCGGAAGGTTCTACGTATTTAGAGTCGCATCGCATATATGAGGGGGTTTCTGCATGATATGCAAGGGGGTAGATATGGGACGAAAATTACTAGTCAGTGAGATGCGAACTCAGAGATGTAAGAATAACTATTTATCTCTTAATACTCTGTCATCCAAAAAATACCCCCCACAAATGTTTTCTATTGAAAAGAAGTTTTAAAATGTAGTTGACCTGGAGAAGAGGGCATTTTACGAACCTTGTATGTTGTAATTGAGATACATATTGAACCCTTATTGATCTTCGATAAATAAGTATTCATATTTATTATTATTATTACTACGGCCCAGGCAGCACATAAGGAAGTCGACTTGGATATTAGGGAGGCCAGCATTTCGTAATGATTGCAACAGAAGCTGAGTTGGTAGCTATTCCTGGGGACGGCCAGAATTAGTCGAGTTCAAGGCCAAATTGTGCAACTACTGTACCAAAATTGGAGACATAAAGGAAGAATCACGAGGTCCTCTCAACGAACATACGATTGAATCAGCCAATCGCAAGAGACCAAGCCGTGACCACGAGGTGGACGGCGTCAGTAGTAAAAAGCGCGCGGAAGTGTGTATCTAAGGAACCGCCGAACGGATTAATCTCCGCTCGAGTGATTTGAGACGTTGGATTTATTTAGAGAAGAATGACACTAGCCCCATCTTTGTGAGACAAAAACTCTGGAAGTTTTTATCCGACTCCGCCCCACTCCACCGCCCTTGTCAGTTTCTCATAAATAGTTTGGCCTGACGCTAATCTAAGTCTATTCTTGTGGAGCCTTCAGAGGCATACTCCACGCCAGTTTGAAGTGTGATTTTGACGCTCGAATTTATCTGAGTACTCAGTTGTGGAGCCTTCAGAGGCATACTCCACGCCAGTTTGAAGTGTGATTTTGACGCTCGAATTTATCTAAGTCTATTCTTGTGGAGCCTTCAGAGGCATACTCCACGCCAGTTTGAAGTGTGATTTTTGACGCTCGATTTTATCTAAGTGCTATTGTGTGGAGCCTTCAGAGGCATACTCCACGCCAGTTTGAAGTGTGATTTTTACGCTCTAAAATCAGTGAAGCTAATTTATTTTATGAGCTCTGGGAAGCTAAAGTCGCAGCGTTTGCAGTATCGAATTTTAAAAGCTATAATACATTTGTTCTAAAATCAACTAAATTGTGCGATCTAAATATTTCACGCCAGCGCGTGATAAACTGTAACATTCTTTTAAAGACGACGAGTTCAACTTTAAGGGGGAAGTATCGTATCACCCTAATTAGCGCTTACCAGAACCGAAGTCCACAAGACGGGACGGAAATACCGGACGAGATAGCGACTGCGAGTGCAGCCAGGATTTTGAACTTGTTAACGAGCCAGTGGCGCGGACTCGAGATGTATATTTTATGTATAAATTGTGTGTATTGTATGTGTGTTTTTATAGTGCGTATGTGCGATATAATTAGGGCCAGTCTTCGCTATTAATCGCAGTAGGACAATTGTGGGTGAACTGAGTAGCCTGCAAGCGATTATAGATAGGCAAATATTTAACATTGAACTTTTCTGCCAAGGAGTCGAGACCAAGATGATCAGCACGTGGTTTGAAGTTGGGATGAGCTTCAAGAAATCAACGCAGACGACTACTATGGAGTGCTAAATTGTCCATAGGGCAATGGGTTGAGAAGGATGTCCTTAGTCCTACATGCAGAAGCGGTGATGTACTAAAATTGGATTATTTCAATTATGTAGTTAGATTTGGCCGGGGAACTTTGTAAATAGTCTTGTTTTTCTTTCTTGTGTTTATAGCTGTTTTTCTTGTACCGACACTATATGTTTAAATGTCCGTTGGCGCGTGGCCAATGTGTTTGTTGATATTTTGATTTTTTTTCTTGAGTCATATGTAATGTACGCGGCGTGCGTGCGTGATTTTTTTTTTATCCTTGCAATTGCGGAACCCGTTACATTCGATAAATGGTGCTTTATTAACGTTAATATTTGAAATAGGAATGGGAGGAAATGATTGTAAAACATTTTGCTGAACAGGTTATTATTCATGTTAGGGTAGCCGAGTGCACCAACTTAAAAGTAATTGTAGAACACCTTCGTTCTAATTTTGATAGATTTTTCTTGAGTCCTTTTCAGGTGACTAGTCACGGCATAGAACGATGGCGCCAGCATGTGGATATTATTTGTGTCTTTTATTTCAGGGTCTGTCACAACCCATACGTGTGATTAAGTGTGTGTTGATGTGTCTTGTGTGTGTTGATTCTACGTGAGGAGGGGGTAGTTGTCCTACCGCCCTTATATATTTTTGCTGCTGTTGTATTTTAGATGGAAAGACAGAGTGCTCTTGGGAGACTGCTGATTCTTGTCCATATGTTTTTCTGACACACACGTATTATTGTGCTTTGGGGCACATTTCTTCGAGGTTCGACCCCATGCTCTGGGAGGTCGAGGTTATTGACACGTGGGTTGACAGACATGCAGAGTTCCACAAACCGCCCGTTTTGCCTGTGACTTATTTTGATAGGCAGTCCTTTTGTCCGACTGAACCCTGTAAGCTTTCATGTAGCAAACCTGTTCATTGTGATGGCTAATTTTTAAGCCATAATTAATTGGGGAGTTCGCCATGTGTGTAACGGATTGTTGTACCTTGTATGGATAAGAATATTGTGATTAACGTAAATGTTGGCTGTTTGCCTATTGCTTTGTTGATGACTCGATTTCATGTAATTTTGTTTGTCACACCCGTGTGGTGTAGTGGTAGAGTATTTGTAAATTTTGACAGCGGTCATTTGAGTATTTTTCTATTGGTCACGTGTTAATGTACTTGTGTTGATTTGTATGAGAAGTCCTAAGATTTTAGGCAGTAAATGTGGCTACGGCAATTCAAGTCCAATTTCACACGGAAATTTTGTGTTTGTTTATAGTAGATTTAGGAAGTGTCGGTTTAATTTAAGTATTGTAGTTGTGTTCCCTTGTGTCGGTCTAGCTCTAGGAAATGCGGATTCGTTGTTTGAAGGGTCACTCTGGATGATAACGAATCACGCATTCAAAGTACACATCGTGGTGCATGTAGAACGGCGTACGCACTTATATGGTCACTTTTGCATCTTTTATTTAAGGACGCTTGGTCCAGGTAATTAATCTCTCCAGAGATATCGCCTCAGTTTTTGGCATTTTTATTAAGCGGGAGTCAGTTGGGAGTTTTTGTTGTTAATTGTTTATGTGTAAATATGGTGATTTGTTATTAAATTCAGTTGTTTTAACCCTGGCTTCACTCTTTCCTGCATGTTATTTTGTTATATGTTACCCTGCAAGTTAATGAAGCGCCCTGACAGCAACTTACGAATATGACCTGTTACGCCCCGAATCTGAGTCTCATATGCTTCTTTGCAAGGGTTCATAAAACAAAAATGGCTGCCCAAGTGGGGATTGTTGTTGTTGTTGCTTCGCTGATCTCATATTTATTTCGTTGAGAAATGATGCCAGGTCAAGCGGACATGTAAATTCAGTAAATGGAGGCGATGTTGTACCGCCATGTGCATTAGTAAAATCACTGAGTTCCTAAAGTTAGAAATATTGAACAAGGTTAGAATTTGATTTGGTATTTGTTATAAACTTGTTCTGGCGCCCACATTAAAATTAGAAATTTGCATTATTGATGAACTCAGTCAAAGCAGGAAGATGTTGCCTTATATTTGACATTTAATTGACTTCGGTTAATTGGTGTTTCGTAAATTCTGTTGGTTAGGAATTTAAAAGCAGATCACTAGGGGTTATTTTGTTGTTTGGGAATAAGTGTCATTGTATTCAGTAAATTTTGTTACTGAAATTTTCATTAAATTAGAGCCAGTAATATTTAAATGTGTGACATGTATGTGCGTATAGGGCTGAAACCTTAGCCCATAACCCTGTTTTTCTCTGAATATATTTTGTGTGTGATATGGCGAGTGTTGATGAGATAAAGGCATTGTTAGAACAGATGTCGATCCAAATGTCCGCGAAAACTGAAAAACAATTAGAACAAATGTCCGCGAAAACGGAAGAACAATTAGTGCAGATGTCCGTAAAGACGGAAGAACAATTAAAAGAACAATTAGAAGCTCAGCGTGAGCATAGTGAAAAACAATTACTTGATATGAGCGGTAACATTTCGGTCCAGTTAGAAGTCCAGAAATTAGACACTGACAAACAATTCAATGAACTAAACCACAAATTGTCACAACAGGCGGTAACACAAACCGAACAGTTAGGAAAAATCACAAATGATATTAATCAGAGCGTTCAAAAAGTAGAGAAACTGGCAGGCGAGGTTGCGGAAAACAACATCAAACAGTTAGGCGAAATGAAGAAATTGGAGGCGAAATTTGATAACAAATTAGTACAATTTGACGAGATGGTGGCAGATAAACTCAAGCAGATAGAGGCAGCATGTGTCAGTAACACCGCGGGAGTGAAGAAAACCCAAGAGAAACTACAGCAGCAAATTAATTCGGTAGATAACAACGTGCTGGAATTAATAAAGGAAATAGATAAAGTCGAAGTTAAGGCTGAAACCGAGCGGATACACTTGCGGGAAAATTTAGAGGAGCAATTAGGCAGAACACAAGAGATCTTAAGAAAAGAGATGGAAGGCCAGCTAATAAACACACAAGAGGTCATAAGACAAGAAGTAGGGGAGCAGCTCGTCAAAACTCAGGATAATTTGGAAGAACAACTAGTGAAAACGCAGGAACGGATACGTGAAGAGCTAGAGAAAAATCAGGAGAGGAACGAGGAGAAAATAAATAGCTTAAAAAGTAGGATCCGGCGAGATTGGGACCAGCAGGCTCATGCGAATAAGGAAGACAGGCTGGCAGTTTTAAAGCGAATGCAGGCACTGGAGGAAAATATGAAGTCGAAATTACAGGAACACTCAGAATTAATCATAAAAAACGAGATTAGATCGTTAGAGAATGCGACATTATTTTCAAACGAAAATATTCCGGAAAAGCAAACAAGTATTGGAAGTCCGGCAGGTTCGAAGTTGGCTGAGGACACAAGTCGGGGTCAAAGTCCCAGACTAACGACTAATGCATTCCAGCAGTACAGGGGGGAGACTTCAACTCCGCAACCGAACTTGGCACCAGCCCAAGTCATCCAAGTCATTCGGGGTAATGATTTTAAGCCCGATAAGTTTAAAGAACATTCAGGAACCACTCCCAAAGCATTTCTACGGCAATTAACTGACTACTTTAATGACCAACACATCGGCCCGGAGAAACAATTAAGACTGGTGGAGAAATTTTTAGAAGGACCTAGCCTGACCTGGTTTTTAAGTTTCAAGTACACGTTTACAGACATGGCTCAATTCCGCGAGGCGTTTTTGAAGAAGTTTTGGAGTCCTTCGTTACAGCAGGGGTTAAGAATGGACCTGTACACGCGCAAATACCACAGTACACATCCAACCCGTTTTTCAGAATTCTTCAGTCAGCAATTGGTAAAATTCAGGGATTTTGATGACCCGCCTAGCGAGCCGAATATGGTTCTAACCATCGGAAAACAACTCCCAATGCATATCCAACAATTATTAGTCGCAGGAAATATTCAGACCGCAGTCCAAGCCGAAGAATTACTCAGACACTTAGATGAGACGAGTATGGTAAGCCCACAGACAGGAAGAAGGAATTTGGAATGTGTCAACACGGCAGAGGTAGTTCAGGGACTCCAAAATAACCACGGCCAGGGGAACCAAAGTAAGACACAGTCCACAGGGACACAGTTCACGCCAAGAAGACAAGATTTTGACGGCCGAAACCAGTTCCATAACAACAATCAGAATTATCAGAATAACCGCGGAAGATATCATCAGAATAACCAAAATCAAAATAATCAGTGGACGTACCAGCGGGAATACACGAATTGGAGGGGAAACCAGAGACAAGGTAGACCTTACCAAAGAAATGGAGATGGTAGATGGAGTAACGGCAGGGACTATCGCCAAGAAAACAGAGGAGATTATAGGAATAACTGGGACGAACGATATATTGAATCCCGTAAATACTTGGATCAATTAAGTAATGAAGAAGCGGAGAAGGAGAAGTGGGGGCGTGCCATGGCGAACAGACAGAGCCCAGACAACCATCAAGGAGAAGGAGCAGAGAGTTTACTGAGGCAACAGGAGCGACAGAATGATAACCGGCGAAACACATCTAATGGGGCCCGGGATAAAAAAAAAAACAAATGAACTGAAAGGAGACAGGCTAGAAACGGAGATCGCCAGGGAGCAAGGAGAGATGATAGTGGCCAATATAGAAGAGTGGGTAGCATTCCCAGACGACTGCCTGGAGGAAGTGGTGAAGAACCGTGAAAATGTTATCAGACAGCTACCAATTATTTACGCGCATATTGGAGGTATGAGGGTGAGATGTTTGATTGATACAGGTAGCCAGGTGAGCTTAGTTACTGAAATTTTGATAAAAGAAATAGCAAGAAAACAGACTGTTCCTATTATGCCGGTACCGCTAATGAAAGTCAGAGGTGTCATTCCTGACAAAACTATGAATTGTAAACAGCAAGCATTTCTAGATCTGGAAATATTGAACCATACTTTTTCACAAACATTCATTGTTATTCCAAAGATGAACTACAATATAATTTTAGGAGCCAACTTCATCTGCGATTTTCATGCTGTAATTGATTTACATAACAACACTGTAAGCTTCAAACAAGTAGAAGGATTGGATCATGTGGGTTTAAATATGGAAGAGAATCCGCTGGAGAGAGAGGCCAATACTTGGGTTGTTGAGGAATGCACTAATGAGGCCGGAGATAAGATCTTGAGGGGAGAGCAAGTCGACCAGACAGCAGTGCTAGAAATTGACAGCCGAGATATTTCGCAGGAACTTTGGGTGCATTTGGCGGAAGAAGAAATGGGCGGAACCAAATTCGAAATTCTACTTCAGGAGCGACTTAAGGGAGCCATCGTAGGGGAATCTGATAGAAGAAGTGAGCACTGGTGCAAAATCTGTTTTTAATAGCGCCAATTTGAAACCGTACTACAGAAGGGAACCATTTGATGATTAGGAAAGATGATATGTGCAGAATCTGTATTGCCAAAATTTATATTTTTTTTGAGAGCAAACACTCAAATCCACGGGGAGCGCGTGAGTACGCACTTTGTTTGTAAACAACGAGCAGCTGAGACGACGGGAGTGGCAACTACGTGAGGAGAAGGGGGAGACCTAATGAAAATATGAATGGCATTCCAGCGAGAAGGGAGCACACTAATTGAATCAGAGGGGCATACACTCGAGCAGCTGAGTGAGATTTAAAGAGATGTGTTGTTACTACAGTGGATTTTGTTTTTGAAATCCAAACCAATAAATTGTTTCGAATTTCAAAACCTTGCTGAGGATAAATGAACCCTTATTGATCTTCGATAAATAAGTATTCATATTTATTATTATTATTACTACGGCCCAGGCAGCACATAAGGAAGTCGACTTGGATATTAGGGAGGCCAGCATTTCGTAATGATTGCAACAGAAGCTGAGTTGGTAGCTATTCCTGGGGACGGCCAGAATTAGTCGAGTTCAAGGCCAAATTGTGCAACTACTGTACCAAAATTGGAGACATAAAGGAAGAATCACGAGGTCCTCTCAACGAACATACGATTGAATCAGCCAATCGCAAGAGACCAAGCCGTGACCACGAGGTGGACGGCGTCAGTAGTAAAAAGCGCGCGGAAGTGTGTATCTAAGGAACCGCCGAACGGATTAATCTCCGCTCGAGTGATTTGAGACGTTGGATTTATTTAGAGAAGAATGACACTAGCCCCATCTTTGTGAGACAAAAACTCTGGAAGTTTTTATCCGACTCCGCCCCACTCCACCGCCCTTGTCAGTTTCTCATAAATAGTTTGGCCTGACGCTAATCTAAGTCTATTCTTGTGGAGCCTTCAGAGGCATACTCCACGCCAGTTTGAAGTGTGATTTTGACGCTCGAATTTATCTGAGTACTCAGTTGTGGAGCCTTCAGAGGCATACTCCACGCCAGTTTGAAGTGTGATTTTGACGCTCGAATTTATCTAAGTCTATTCTTGTGGAGCCTTCAGAGGCATACTCCACGCCAGTTTGAAGTGTGATTTTTGACGCTCGATTTTATCTAAGTGCTATTGTGTGGAGCCTTCAGAGGCATACTCCACGCCAGTTTGAAGTGTGATTTTTACGCTCTAAAATCAGTGAAGCTAATTTATTTTATGAGCTCTGGGAAGCTAAAGTCGCAGCGTTTGCAGTATCGAATTTTAAAAGCTATAATACATTTGTTCTAAAATCAACTAAATTGTGCGATCTAAATATTTCACGCCAGCGCGTGATAAACTGTAACATTCTTTTAAAGACGACGAGTTCAACTTTAAGGGGGAAGTATCGTATCACCCTAATTAGCGCTTACCAGAACCGAAGTCCACAAGACGGGACGGAAATACCGGACGAGATAGCGACTGCGAGTGCAGCCAGGATTTTGAACTTGTTAACGAGCCAGTGGCGCGGACTCGAGATGTATATTTTATGTATAAATTGTGTGTATTGTATGTGTGTTTTTATAGTGCGTATGTGCGATATAATTAGGGCCAGTCTTCGCTATTAATCGCAGTAGGACAATTGTGGGTGAACTGAGTAGCCTGCAAGCGATTATAGATAGGCAAATATTTAACATTGAACTTTTCTGCCAAGGAGTCGAGACCAAGATGATCAGCACGTGGTTTGAAGTTGGGATGAGCTTCAAGAAATCAACGCAGACGACTACTATGGAGTGCTAAATTGTCCATAGGGCAATGGGTTGAGAAGGATGTCCTTAGTCCTACATGCAGAAGCGGTGATGTACTAAAATTGGATTATTTCAATTATGTAGTTAGATTTGGCCGGGGAACTTTGTAAATAGTCTTGTTTTTCTTTCTTGTGTTTATAGCTGTTTTTCTTGTACCGACACTATATGTTTAAATGTCCGTTGGCGCGTGGCCAATGTGTTTGTTGATATTTTGATTTTTTTTCTTGAGTCATATGTAATGTACGCGGCGTGCGTGCGTGATTTTTTTTTATCCTTGCAATTGCGGAACCCGTTACATTCGATAAATGGTGCTTTATTAACGTTAATATTTGAAATAGGAATGGGAGGAAATGATTGTAAAACATTTTGCTGAACAGGTTATTATTCATGTTAGGGTAGCCGAGTGCACCAACTTAAAAGTAATTGTAGAACACCTTCGTTCTAATTTTGATAGATTTTTCTTGAGTCCTTTTCAGGTGACTAGTCACGGCATAGAACGATGGCGCCAGCATGTGGATATTATTTGTGTCTTTTATTTCAGGGTCTGTCACAACCCATACGTGTGATTAAGTGTGTGTTGATGTGTCTTGTGTGTGTTGATTCTACGTGAGGAGGGGGTAGTTGTCCTACCGCCCTTATATATTTTTGCTGCTGTTGTATTTTAGATGGAAAGACAGAGTGCTCTTGGGAGACTGCTGATTCTTGTCCATATGTTTTTCTGACACACACGTATTATTGTGCTTTGGGGCACATTTCTTCGAGGTTCGACCCCATGCTCTGGGAGGTCGAGGTTATTGACACGTGGGTTGACAGACATGCAGAGTTCCACAAACCGCCCGTTTTGCCTGTGACTTATTTTGATAGGCAGTCCTTTTGTCCGACTGAACCCTGTAAGCTTTCATGTAGCAAACCTGTTCATTGTGATGGCTAATTTTTAAGCCATAATTAATTGGGGAGTTCGCCATGTGTGTAACGGATTGTTGTACCTTGTATGGATAAGAATATTGTGATTAACGTAAATGTTGGCTGTTTGCCTATTGCTTTGTTGATGACTCGATTTCATGTAATTTTGTTTGTCACACCCGTGTGGTGTAGTGGTAGAGTATTTGTAAATTTTGACAGCGGTCATTTGAGTATTTTTCTATTGGTCACGTGTTAATGTACTTGTGTTAATTTGTATGAGAAGTCCTAAGATTTTAGGCAGTAAATGTGGCTACGGCAATTCAAGTCCAATTTCACACGGAAATTTTGTGTTTGTTTATAGTAGATTTAGGAAGTGTCGGTTTAATTTAAGTATTGTAGTTGTGTTCCCTTGTGTCGGTCTAGCTCTAGGAAATGCGGATTCGTTGTTTGAAGGGTCACTCTGGATGATAACGAATCACGCATTCAAAGTACACATCGTGGTGCATGTAGAACGGCGTACGCACTTATATGGTCACTTTTGCATCTTTTATTTAAGGACGCTTGGTCCAGGTAATTAATCTCTCCAGAGATATCGCCTCAGTTTTTGGCATTTTTATTAAGCGGGAGTCAGTTGGGAGTTTTTGTTGTTAATTGTTTATGTGTAAATATGGTGATTTGTTATTAAATTCAGTTGTTTTAACCCTGGCTTCACTCTTTCCTGCATGTTATTTTGTTATATGTTACCCTGCAAGTTAATGAAGCGCCCTGACAGCAACTTACGAATATGACCTGTTACGCCCCGAATCTGAGTCTCATATGCTTCTTTGCAAGGGTTCAATATCCTACTAGTCATTAAAGCTACACTTAGGTATTTTTAGTTATGCAATAATTAATCTTGAAACCTGTGCTTATTTTTTTACATTAGATCTAACTTAGATTTATAATTTTACTACGATGCATTTTCAGACACGTATTTGAAATTCCCAGCAATAGGATTTAGCCTACACTTAGATATTACTACTTTTTTAAGAAGAAATACATGGAACTGTATTTTAATGTGTAGGTGCACTGTTATTGGGGCGCACACTGAGTACCATCAACAAATAAATACATTTGAAAACTAAATTATCTTATTTACTTATTTACTTACTTATTTACTTATTTACGTATTTACTTACAAATTGATTACTTACTTATTTCCTTACATAATTGCTTACTTACTTATTTACTTATTTACGTATTTACTTACAAATTGATTACTTACTTAATTACTTACATAATTACTTATTTACTTACTCACCTATTTACTTATTTACTTATTGACCTACATAATTGCTTACTTACTTATACACTTATTTACGTATTTACTTATTTACTTACATAATTGCTTACTTACTTATTTACTTACATAATTGCTTACTTTCTTATTAACTTACATAATCGCTTACTTTCTTATTAACTTACATAATTGCTTACTTACTTATTTACTTACATATTTTCTTACATAACTGCTTGATTATTTACTTACATATTTGCTTACTTACTTATTTACTTACATAATTGCTTACTTACTTATTTACTTATTTACTTACAGTATCGCTTGCTTACTTACTTATTTACTTGAATAATTGCTTACTTACTTATTTACTTACATAATTGCTTACTTGCTTATTTACTTGCATAATTGCTTACTTACTTATTTATTTACATAATTGCTTACTTACTTATTTACTTATATAATTGTTTATTTACTTACATAATTGCTTATTTACTAATTAAATTACATAATTGTTTACTTACTCAAGCCTCCGTGGCTTAGGCGGCAGCACGCCGGCCTCTCACCGCTGGGTCCGTGGTTCAAATCCCGGTCACTCCATGTGAGATCTGTGCTGGACAAAACGGAGGCAGACAGGTTTTTCTCCGGGTACTCCGGTTTTCCCTGTCAAAAATTTCATTCCAGCAACACTCTCCACTATCATTTCATTTCATCTGTCATTCATTTAATCATTGCCCCAGAGGAGTGCGTCAGGCCTCGGCAGCCGGCACAGTCCATATCCTCGCCGCTAGATGGGGGCTTCATTCATTCCATTCCTGACCCGGTCGGAGACTGGAAGCAGGCTGTGGATTTTCATTTTCAATTGTTAACTTACTCATTTACTTACATAATTGCTTACTTACTCATTTACTTTCTTATTTACTTGCATAATTGCTTATTTACTTGCATAATCGCTTATTTACTTATTTACTACTTACTTCCTTACTTACTTACTTACTTATGTACTTACTTACTTACGTACTTACTTAATTACTTACGCACACCCAAGTACACGGTGATACATGACCACGACTTCGTAAAGCCCCTAAATGAATCAGCATCAACAACAACATAAACGATCTGCCCAAGTGGTTACAAGTTTAATAAGAACCAGAACATCAAACCATCCAAAGAAGTGACTACAGCATTTCAGAGTGCGGGGCAGAAACTGTTGTGAGCGATCGAGGGAAGTGGGCGCGAGTCCAATCAGCAGCGTCCAGCTTCCAGCCACTGGAGAAAATGAAAAGAAAGCAGCACAATTGAATTAGGGTGGATTACAATCGAGATAGCGAGCTATCGGGATGTGTCACTCAACAATGAAAACACAATACACACGAGTGTGTTTACTCGGAACCGGGTCAGCGATATAAGCTGGAGATTAGCTTCCAGAGTTACAACTCACTGAGGCCTTACAGGGACACGTCTAGAACAGGTGCTAGTGTCCTATATGTTACTGCCCATCTTAATTTACCTTTAATTTACCCTTTTCACAGAAACTATTAAATAATCTACATTTTTCAGGGATCTTCTTTAAGACGTTTTCAAAAATTATAAAATCAGACCCAAATGACGCATAAAGTTTCGGTCGGCTGAAGGCAAGAAAAATTAAATAAAAGTAAGAATAAAATGAATGAAATAGAAAATCATTTAGACCACTATCTCAGAAACCTTCACGGAAGTCTCCACAACAACTTACCAAAGTTTCGTTGCAATGGGATGAAAAGTCTATGGACGCTTACGAGACTTTGTTGAAACGGTTCGCGCGCCAACACTTATTTGTTGAAATTACTCTTGTGCCATCTATTATAAAATGGATTTACTAATTCAGGAACGTTCACGGGAGTGTGCAGAATAAGTCACCAAAGTTTCATCGCAATCGGTTGAATGATATGTGAACGCATACCAGACAGAGAAACGTAACAAAAAAAATATATACCAGGTGAATCGTATTTCTCCTTCTTCTCTCGTTGCCTATCCAGTTCGGATATTGGCGATCATGATGATTATTCTTGTCTTGTTGGAGGCAACGCAGAATAATTCAGTTGACTTATTGAACCAGCATCGAAGATTGTCGAAGCAAGATATTCTTCTTCGTCAGGACCTCTCTTGGTGTTCATCTCCCCTTGGAGTAGACTATTTTTTGTGACAGATCGTATCTATTAATTTTGTATTACGCATGATATGACCTAGATATTCGACATCTCACTATCTTGATCAATTTTTGGTGTTGTATTCATTGCTCTCATTGCTTCTACATTTATCACTCTTTGTGTACAAGGTATTCTTGGGATCCGTCTATAAAGACAGCAGTGGCAGCACGCCAGCCTCTCACCGCTGGGTCCGTGGTTCAAATCCCGGTCACTCCATGCGAGATCTGTGCTGGACAAAACGGAGGCAGACAGGTTTTTCTCCGAATACTACCGTTTTCCCTGTCAACATTTCATTCCAGCAACACTCTCCACTATCATTTCACTTCATCTGTAATTCGTGTAATCATTGCCCCAGAGGAGTGCGACAGGCTTCGGCAGCCAGCACAGTTCATATCCTCGCCGCTAGATGGGGGATTCATTCATTCCATTCCTGACCCAGTCGGAGACTGGAAGCAGGCTGTGGATTTTCATTTTCATTTTCAAAGGCCGCCAGCATCTTCTCAGTGTTGCTATTTAAGGTCCATCCATGTCTCTACACCATATAAGAGAACAGAATATGCATAACAGTGCAAAAGTCTGATTTTTGTTCTTATTAATTTATTTATTTATTTATTTATTTATTTATTTATCGTATGGCTTTTAGTGCCGGGAGTGTCCGAGGACATGTTCGGCTCGCATGAGTCTGAAGCTGCTTCCAGCGGACACCCTTAGTGTGAGCTACAAGTTCCGTTCAATTTCAAGTTGTTCCAACTTTCGCTACCAGATATCAATGATACCTAGTGGTGAACTTTGGAACTTTGATACAGCGTTCCGACGGAATCTAACCTAACAATTTTGCTGCACACAAGTTTAGTCTGCGGAAGGATGTTTTACATGCCATAAATCTATGACATGGGACCGCCGGCTTTAATTTCCCTCCGAAGGAACGCATACTGAAGGATTTTTAACGCTCTTAAAAAGTCCGACAGCTTCGGCCGGCTTTCAACCCGCTATCTTGGGCACAGCAGTTCAGCATGCTACCAACTACGCCACCGAAGCCGCTTTATTATTTTGTTCTTTAAGTTAAGTTATGGCTTTTGAAGACAGCATTCATTTTCTGAAACCCACTTCTTGCTTTCCCAATGCGGATCTTGATTTCTTTTATTAGTCTGTAGTCACATCGAGGAAAAAATAATACTGTTCGGTATTGTTTCCCGGATATGCTTGCAGTGCATTAGTACCATACGGAATGCAAGCAGAGAAATGTCGACTTTCCTGATAGTTGGGCTGCATAAAACAATATTATTATAAGGGGCAGCTGATTCTCCTGGAATAGAGAAGAAGATTTATTTATTTATTTATATATTTATTTACTGTATATATTAATTAATTAATTAATTAATTTATTTATTTATTTATTTATTTATTTGCTGCAGTGTAATAAAAACAAAATATCGAGTTTGTGATATAGTTGACGATAGTTATCTCAGGAACATCCATAGTACTATCCCAGCAATCCCAGTGCTGAGATACCGTATGGAGAAGCTCGTAACTACGGCAAATTTAATAACGCGCGCATTTGATATGTGTGTTCCAGGAGAAGTATTAAGGTAATTTGTCGATAGCGTAGCAGAAGGTAGGTGAGTGTGTAAGGAGAGATATTTCGGTGAGTTATTTCCTGTCGATCTCCCTTGGCCAACTCTTGTTCTCTTCGGAACCCGACGGTATTAGGGTATCTGAAACCTAGGGTGTGTGTCCTTTTCCCGCCTTAGTTGGCCCTTCTGTCATCTTTGCTGACGCCCTCATTCTTTGAAAGGGCAGCCCTATTTATTTTATTTTCATGTTATCTCCTGCCTTCTGCTCAAGCCCCTAAAGGCCAAGGATTTGTATGGCACCCAATGTTAATAGGAGAGGTCTCTTCCTCCTTTGTGAGTATTTGTTTCTGCGATGGTGGCCGGCCGTTAACCAGGGTCCACCGAGGTTATTTGTGGTTACTCGATGGTGGCCTGCTATGTTAAACCAAGGTCCACTTTGTTACGTCAAGGAGAGGTATTCCCCCTCCGTAGTTTCTTTGGTTGAAGTGAGAGGTACTCACTCATGCTTTCAGCAACGAGCTCATTTCGCACACACACTGCTTAGGAGGTAATTGAAGCACTTGACATGTGGTCACGTGCACGAAAACTGAGTTGGATCACTGAAATAACCGTATTAAGGCTCATGACTTGGGATGATTTTAATAAGAATTTAATAATGATGCTATTAGAGTGATTTTTGAGTATAGTTACATGTTTTGATGAGCAGAGCATTTTTTGATTCTGAGTATTTCTACGAGGCTGATCTTTGGTTAGTTAGGCACACTATATGCAAATTTGACGTTCCTAGATTTTATGGTTGTTTCGAATCATTTCATTTGAGGTTTTATTTTGGATTTATTTTCTGTCGATAGAATTTTCTTGTTCTGTTTTCACGATCCAGACGAGTTATGATTTTGATTTTGTGAGTTTTCATTTCTGGTTTCACGTTGCGTGGGATTAAGGACTTCATGTTCGGACTTTTTTTGTGTAGATTGTTAGGTGTTTTTTATTTTTTATCGATGTTTGGGATTTTTATTTTACCTTGTTAATGTTGTTTTCGCGTTCACGTGTTGATTCACGTAGGTAAGATTTAATAAGCTGAGCCAAAATAATATTTTGATTTTTGATATTGAGTTTGTTTTTGGAATTATTTTTATTTTCATTTTTTATTGTTGGATTTGTTGGATTTTTATTCCATTGTCGGTACGTGTCAAGTAATATTTAGTGTCCATTTTAGAAATGCTCGCGGCACACGTTTATTTGTTGTTGTTGATTCCCTCCGTCCTACAGTTGGCTGTAATTACGCAGTACTGATCCAAATTAAAATGTTGATCATGGAAGTTGATCAAGCAGAGAGTACTTATCTCATTCTCCCAACCTGTCCCCAAAAAGTAATTTCCAGCAATTTCCAGTAATTATTCATTTTGTTGTTTTTACGACTTGTGTTGATTTTGACTGCTTCGATTTTTAGTTCATGTTTCTTTATATTGTTTTGGATAGACCGTATAAAAATTTTATTTTAATGTCCCTTGTATAGTGGTAATAAATTTGTGAAATTAAGTAGAGTAATTCCGTATGTGTTTCCGGCCCCGTGTGGTGTTGGGGTAGCACGCCTGGCTCTCACCTGGAGGCCCCGGGTTTGTATCCCGGCTCCGTCAGATATTTTAGAAACTGACGTGAAATCTGGAACGAGGTGCACTCAGCCTCGTGAGGATAATTAAAGAGCTGTCTGACATAAAAGGCAGCGGACTGGTCACGGAGACCAAGATTAACGACCGAGGGAACCCGACGCACTGACCACGCGTCGCCCCATAATCTACAGGCCAAATGGCTGGGCAGCGGTTGCTTGGTAGGCCTAGGCCTTTCATAGGCTGTAGTGCCACAGGTTTTCTTTTTATTCCGTGTGTGTTGATTATTGTTTAGCCATATGATCTTCTATTTCCCTAGGATAGTTTGTTAGTTAAATTAAGCAGGAGTGAGCGCGCCATGAGAAATGTATGGGAATTCAATCCACCTAGATATTCCATTTATCGCACTGTACCATTGTAAGCTTCAAAGCAAACTGGATGGTCAGCTCACTTTTCAGTGGTCTGAAGGACTTATCAAATGAGATAAATGTGTTCGTGTCTTTAATAGTGGCACATTTCATTCCACTTGTATGGTATTCTGTTGGCTGAAAGGAAAGTCATTTCACACTTGAATCATTACTGTATATAATAACTTTGGGTATTATATTCTAGAACCTGCATAGAGAGGAGCTCAAATCTAATAAACAACATTCTGTGTGTCCACTCCATTCACCGACACATTTCCTCATCAGGCTTGGGATTCGCCTCGCCGTTAATGCGAATGAGTGAGTTAGCGAAGGAGATTTGGTCTGTGGGTACACTCGCAGACAGGGGGGGGGGGGGGAAATTAGTATTTCTCTGCGTGTTTGTGTGATTGCCCCCTTCCCCGTCCACCCCAGATCACTTTCATGTCTCCATCTCTCTCAAGAGTCCAACCATGCGCGAACATCCCCATCTCTCTCACTCCCAAAGGCAAGGACATCGCATACAACTCTTGAAAAGGTTCACGAATATGTGAAATAGGCTTTTAGTGCAGGTTAAGTTCGCTTGCTTCTGTATAGAGCTTTTTTCTTCTCCTTCAAAAGGATCACCCAGAGAAATAAAAAATAAAATAAAGTAAAATAAAATCCCTGCACGCCTGGGTTTTATATATTGAGCTGAAGCCAAGCCGCAACAGTAGTGAGAGAGAGAGAGGGTTTGAAAAGGCTCTGTGTCCCTTGCACATTTGGGTTTTATATCCTCTATATGGCGCACGGCCACGCGAAACTAACTCCATCTCAAAGGGACTGTTTGTAACTGCATTATACAAGGAAGCATTCACTTAGGAGAGGCGATTTGTATTGAATAAATACTCGAACGTTCCCAAGTCAGGTCTGCTTCTGTAAGGTCTCAACGAGATGACAGCAAGACACAGTCAAACAGTCGCTTGGACGACTCTCTCTATCACACTCCGTGGTCAACCGCTTATACAGTGTGTGCGCAAAGTCTCTCCGCAGCACGTGTCTTGCCTTGTGGGAGGTATTGGGTGGCCAGAACATTAATGTTATGTTGTTACAAGGAAAACAATTACATTAAATTAATAATGCAATTATATATACGATACTCACCACTATCACACTGTGCTCCGTACAGTTTCCACCATCACGGAAAACCTCTTCCACTAAAAACATACGCTCTTCAGTAGTCAGCATTCCCACTCATATTACACAAGAACTTGACAAGAGCACAACTTGCAGAGTCAACACTGTCACGGACGATTACGTGCCGGATGCGAGCCGGTAAAAATCGTGGCTGTAGCGACCCTGCTAGTGGCTTACAGTGCCCCATGCGACCCATTTTTCGTGAGAAGAATTGAAGATCTTATTTCCAAAGTGACGTAAATCCATGAAATGCAAAATTTCAGAAATCGCGTTTTTATTTCTTCGTATAATTAAATTCAGATATGATTATGAATATAATGTAATTTCATTGATTACTTTGATGCACATCCTGACAATGTGTTTTAAAAATCTTCTATCAATGGAAATGGTTGGTAATCATCTCCTGTAAGTTGGAGTTAGGACGTTTTGGAAACAAATGATATATTGGCATACGCTTTGAGTGACATTTATGAACATTTAAATGATTTAAACACAAGAAACACAAACTGATGCTCTACATTCTTCAAAGTTAGCCATGGCCTTGATTTATCACGTGGTATCACGTGATGTCCAGACAGCCATCGGATTGGTCAACATGGATATAAGACACATTGGAAAAAAATACACATTGGAGTTACATCACTTTGCAAATAAACTTAGTTCTTAGATCTCTGTTAATATGGGATATAAGACGTATTGCGACTTAAAACCATTGCTATTCGTTCAGAGTACCCATAACTTGCTTATGAAAGAAAAAACTGAAAAACCGTCAATTTTGGGTTTACGTCACTTTGGAAATAAGCTCTTCAATTTTTACGGTGCCTAACCTAACCTAACAGAGACAGATGTGTTAGAAATTCCCAGATTCCACCGATACATCAGTGCTTGGGTCGTTAGTGGAACCTTGGCAAATTGGTGGGTTGCTTGCGGCACGGGTCGCATCCGGCACGGTCGCATCTGGCACGACACCGTCATGCACAGGCACTCGGCAATAATGAACCGGTATTCCCCACCCTATCACTCCAGTTGAAGGTCAACACGTAACAAGTGCATGCTTGTGTCAACCGCTGCGGTGAGACTTTTCGTATACAGCAACCTATCACGTCTCGCAAGGTGAGACCCGCGTAGCTCGCCGCTGCGGAGAGACTTTGCGGACGCTCTGTACTATGAAGTGTATTGAGTAAAGTCGTGCGTACACGTGAGGGAGGGGAGGCTAATGTGACAGTAGCCCCCTTCATAATGCGCTCGATATTTATAGAAAAAAAAAACATTTAAAAAAGCGAAAGCTTTTGGCGTTAATTAAACCATTGGTTTGTTTCAGCCTTTGATTCTACAGTATCATACCAAATATTGTTATGCATATCATTGCCTTGCCGGCATCATGACAGTGTAGGTTCGAATCTCACCTCGGCCGTCCTGAAAATGGTTTCCGTGGTTTCCCATTTTGACCACCAAGCAAATGCCGGGACGGTTCCTTTCAACAGACCCATGACAGAATTACTTCCAAAATCCTTCCCTGACCCTTCCTTAATTAGACCCAAGTTAGCGGCCTGTAACCATCCCCAGTTGTATCTGCTGTCAAAGTGTGTTCAGCTCCCAGACACCGTCCTTACGTAATGATCCCTTGCAGAGTCCGTCAATGAAGCCGAGCTGGGATAATAAGCGATTCAAAAAGAAAATCGTGTAGGAATCTAATTTTCAGTGCTGTCTTAGTAAATGAAATGTAAATGATCTTCTGTCGGCCAACACGATTGTAGACTACCCTAATTGTAATCGGTGTTATTCCCTAAGCCAACAAGAATTGCATAATTGGGTATAAAATATTACATGAGATTAATTAATTAATCTCTTTTTTTTTTAGCCATGACAATTTGGGCTGACCGTGATGACCGACGGGAAACCATTTAAATTCCGTTGTGAATATTAGTAAATCCACTAATGTAGATGAGAGGTCTTAGGGATAATCCACAACTGGACTGGATAGATGTGCATACGAAGATCCGAGGTTCAAATCCTGGCATTGTCAGCATCTACCGTGAATTAACAAAAACGGCTAGTACCGTACTTCCTACGGCTGGAAACCCTTCAAAATTTTTAATTACTGTAGGTTCCTAAATGTATTTCTGTTTAACATTTGAACCTCTGAGATGTTGAATCTTTCCACATCCTTCTTTGCTTCCTTAGTCCATGCTGTAGAGGTCTTTCTTCTCCCGACGTAACCAAATATCTGTTTGGTAAATCTATTGAAATCGAATGTTCCCGAAGGAAAATATGATGTTAGTTTGTCTGTTTGAGCTAATATATTTTAACAAAATATGATAAAATGGCCCGGCTAGCTCAGAACAAATTGCCAGCGTTTCGCCCCAGTGTACCATTGGGCTTATCAGTTGTTATGGTACACCTCACCAAGACGTGCGGCTAGTGCATACTGAGAAGGCCACTGCAGGGCACAAAATAGTTGTAGTATTGATGCCACGAGCAATGCCAATGCAATACGAGAGTCCGCATGACTATTATCCGCATCCATCCCGCATCCGCCCCGCCTCCACACGTTCATTATCTGAATCTACGGTCGTTAAATAATATTTTAATTAGATAAAGCATTAAGTACTAAAGCAACACATTTAGATATTTGAGGAGAAATTATATTGTCGTTCATTGTGTGCACATGACCAAACGCCAGTCTCCACTTCTTCACAGCCTCCGAGATTATTTCCTTCTTCTGGTAAACATCTTTATTGCTCCGACGTTCCCATCCTCTTTCAGTGTGATCAGCTCCCATAATTTTTAAGACAGGGGAAGTATCAGGTCGAAACCTATCTTGAAACTTTGTGGACGCAATCATTGTACTATAGGAGGACAATGTGCGGAAAATCACCGCCAGATTGAACTGAAAGGCTCCGAAATCATGTGACGAATCTCTCATATAAATCAATGGGAGGTAGCGAGTACCGTAAATGTTGGAAGGGACAGCCCTGACGGCCCAGGCACTCAAGACGTGTGAGAAGCAGCCACACGTTCCAGTCAGCATATGCGCCCCACCACGCGACTACTCTGAGTGTCGCAGGGATGTCCAGCTCCTCCAGCCATCATGCCTGCGTACCAGGAACTCAGGTACGATTTCGGAGCCTTGCAGTTCTATCTGGAGACAGACTTTCCGCACGTTGTTCTCTTATAGTAGTCTACTCGTACAATGATTGCGTTCACTGAGTTTCAAGATGGGTTTCGACCTTTCCTATCTGATACTTGCCTTGTGAGGATTCTTCTTCCCAAGACCTCTAGCTTCTCCAGCTTGTAGTTCATGGACACATTCATTGGCATACAAACATCCTCTTTTGACTACGGTGGTATAGTATTTTAATTTGGCATTCCAGGATAAGAACATCTTATTGTAGATGTTTTTTGTCAAGCCATTTGCTCTCTCCATCGTTGAGATCCGATCCCCACTGAGTTTTTTCCAGTCCATTCTCCTGTATGGTAATTGAACTTCTTGACCTTTTCGATCCGTCCTATCTTTGTATCCAGGACTTTTTGTCCATCTCGTCATTAATTTCTATTTATTTTCTTTGTGTTGAATATTGATTTTATGAAATTATGAATTTAGAATTGGGAATACATTTATCTCTGTATATTTATGGATGGTGCTGATTTATGTTCATGGATTCATCCCCCTTGGAAAAGCAAATCCTCTATAAGCACCTGGTACATATCGTCAAAACACATATTTCGTAAATTATATTTCTCTGAAATCTGTTAAAAAATCCATTAACAAGATAGTGTTATGTAGAAATAATTCTGACCCCCTCGTGGTGTAGCGGCCAGCATTCTTGCCTGTCGACCCGAAGGTCCGGTTTCGATTCCTGTCTCAGCCAAGAAATGTAATTCTGGTGTGAGAGCTGGAATGGGGTAGGCTCCACTCAGCCTCGTGAGGTAAAACTGACAAGAGGTGGGTTCGATTCCCTCCTCGGCCATCCTGGAAGTGATTTCCCGTGGTTTCCCACTTCTACTCTAGGCAAATTCCCAATCCTCACCTGACAAATTCCACACACACACACACAAGTACATGGGGCTGAATGACCACGATGTCAAGCCTCTCAAATTGAACGAAAACAAGAAGAAATTTTTCTGGTTAAACTGGAACCATTTGACCGGTGGTTATTTCAAGTTTTTCTTTCCAGGGTTACGGGTGTATTTTGGGAGAGGGGGATGGAGAGGGGAAGGGGGACGAGGGGCGCGGATAGGATGAAATAAATACATTGTTGTATCGTAGTTTCTTCCTTGCATCATGTTCTCTCTGTTTTTAGAATTCTATAAAATATATGTAGTCTAATCCATTGTATAAAACACAGAATTATAAGGACTGCTTCCTTGTATTGTGGTTAAGATCAGGGTTCCGTTTTCGACTCCAGGCTCTATCACGATATTGTTTTTTGTCTGAGGGTTGGGACAGGGTACACTCACCCTTGTGAACGGTTGGGTACGATTCCAACCTCAACCATTTCTATGAATTCCAACTTCTACTGCTGACACGAGTACTGACACAAACTCGTACCCATGATTAGCCTAAGGCTGCTGCAATGTCAGCCGAATCGTCGGAAAACCATCACCGACACACGACGCGACTCCGTCCTGTAAGCCTAGATAATAAAATACATTATTGAGTTCAGTGATTGCAACACCAGTGGAACACATCCTATCACTTGAATCGTGCTGGAGATCACATAATGACTGCAGGCATCATTCATCGCAGAGCGCTGGTTAATATTCGCGAATAGATCAAAGAACAAGCTATCAAACGGTTTGTACGAGGAAATACTGCAGAGATTGCAGTGTGCAGTGCAGATTTGCCTGACAAATAGCAAGGCAAAACTACTAACTTAGCAATATGTTGGTATATTGGCTATCACGGCTCGTGAAGCCTTTATAGGGAGGTGAAAGGCTGCTTGAGCCTTTAGCTCTCGCAGTTGAAGCGCACGTGCGCTTCATAAGGAGGGAGGTAGTGCACAGTTCGCTACTCCTGTGGGGGTCTGGGCGTGGACACCAAGAGCCTGCTGATGATCCAGCTTGGTGTTCCTAGACGAAGCACCACACAAACCTAGAACAATTGCTGAGTTTTAATTCGCGGGCCGTGAAAGGCTGCTTGAGCCTTTTGCTCTCGCAGTTGAAGTGCACATGCGCTTCATAAGGAAGGAGGTAGTGCATAGTTCGCTACTCCTGTGGGGGTCCAGGCATGGACACCAAGAGCCCGCTGATGAGCCAGCTTGGTGTTCCTAGGTGAAACCCCACACAAACCTAGAACAATAATTGTTGAGTTTTACTAGGAATATGTTTATGCCTTGGATGTAATTAATGGAGGGAACTATGGATCTCATCAACAATCCGCTGCATTCATTTCACCATTCCAGGGTATTCGCAAAGTCATCACAGTATAGAAAATCTCCACCTCAAACATTTAATAGAACAATGTCTCCCATTAGGACAGAGGGGGGGATTTTGAATTGTACATATTTTTTGTTGCTATTTTGACTTTTAGCGTGTTTTGTGGTAAAGTTGTCTTTTACCAATTAGACTGAATCTCTACTTAGTATAAAACGAAGTCCCCGATTCTTGGATGTCACGGGTAATCTCTAGAACCACTCGATGGATTTTGATGCGGTTTTCACCATTCTGTAAAGGATTTCTTGAGGAAGGATTCTGTAGAAAATTACTTATTTTTGACCAAAGGATGCAAAGCAGTAACGATTTCAGTGAAAACGTCGGAAACAAATCCTGGCGTCCGTGCTCTTTTTAAGCTTACGCTGGACAAACCGTTAAAAAATATCAATATAATATGAGTGTAAGAATTGTCCAGCATGAACAGTTCTAAAAAAAAGTCCCGGAGAGCATATCTCTATCTTCAATACATCGGCCACTATAAGTGTTATTACGTTTTCATTTCTTCCAACAATCTCCATTCAATTACTAGCTTCGCAGATAGTTTAAGAGCTAGCACGTAATGCATTCATAATTGTTCCCGGGTGAAGCCAGGGTGGGTTGCTAGTTGTAGTATAAATCTATTTGCTGTGCTTTATACCAAGTGATTTAGTATTTTGAAAATGTTCAGGGTTGCACAGTTTACAAAAACTTCACGACGGTATCTTCCCCTTTTTATTTATTTATTTATTTATTTACATAGGTCCCAATGAGCCTGAGCTCGTGTTAGGGACAATCAAGTAGCATAGATACAGCTTGGCATATATATAATTTTTGCAACATGATATTGTTTAGGTTAATGGTACATTAGATTGTTAGTGACTAACTTTACAGTTGTTATTCGGTATGATACATTATATTGCTATTCCTTAACAAATCCTGCGTTCAATTTTCATTTATCTCTGAGATATATTTGTATCGATTCACAAGCGTTTATATCTATAGTGTTAACTACTTGCTGTTTTACTAAAAATAAATGTAATAGAGAACGACACACACAAACAATGATCTAGAAAATGCTCCAAACTTCTTTACAGATAGAAGCATTAGCATCATTTTACAACTTCTAACAGTCCATTCACTATCAGTTTTGGCAACATCAGTAACTGAACAAGCACAATTCACGGACGTTGACAGATTGTAAAGCTACGGTTTGTCTACGCGATGATAATTCGGCGTTCAACGTGATGGAAGCGCCTTCCTTAGATGATGATCATTAATTTTCGAAGAGTTGCGTTTATAGGGGCCGGTTTTCTTTTAAGCTTTGGTATCGGTCTGTTCTTGTAACATAAATCAACTGATTACGAGTAAAAACTGAAATGGGAAGTTCTCAGAATGACAAAATTAGTTATTACTGTATATTTAGAGCCCTGCGCGGATAATCAAAAAGTTATCCGCCTTCACCCCGTATCCGCATGACTGTTATCCACATCCGCCCCGCATCCACACGTTTATTATCTGAATCTACGGTCATTAAAATAATATTTGTAAGTAGATAAGGCATAAAGTATTAAAGCAACACATTTAGACATTTCAGGAGAAATGTCGTTCCCCTCGGCTTTGTATTGTGCCCGTTTCCCCGACGTCACGTTGGCCCGGCAATTTCAACGTGAAACCGAAGAAAGGACACAGGCGATTAAAAAAATTAAGCCCTGGAAATATTTGTCCCACAAAAAATCGAAATAACTAGCTCGGGAAGGCAAAAGATCGATTATCTCGGGTCGGTTAAATGGATAGGCATGTAAGGTTTAACAGAACACATATCTCGCATAATGAAAATAGGAAAAATATCAGTGACTTGGGAGAAGTTCAAAAACCACAGGAAAAATAAGAGAGCCTTAAAATCGATGTCCTTAATTTATATTAGAGCAGACGGACACGAATAGAAATAAATTTACACTCCTATCACTCAATGCAAATCATTAGGTTGGGATTCTAAAATCCATAATGTCCATCTATGTCATTGAGCTACCCTATTTGACTTAATCTGGGAAGTACACGCAAAAGTAATTATTCGAGTTCGAGTGTTCGATGATTAGCTGAAAAATAATGAATTAAAAAACACTTCACTTTCACATCCAACTTCTAAAAAAAATAGAATTAAATTCACTATACATTTTTCCTTCCCATCAATGCTAACTGAATTAATAATTTACGCATAAATTTCACACATTTCAACTATTTACAGATACTAGATTGTCAATGATGACTGTAAATCATTTAATTTGATTAAATTAACTTGTGGAAAGATATTATTATTGTAATATTTATTACCAAAATAATCTCAAGTTTCCTTATGGAAATTATATCAGCTATAAATAGCAATGTCCTGTTATAGTCGCACAATAACTGGCTTTAAATGATATCCTAATCCCTCATATCATTCTAAAATCATTAGCTGGCTTTACTATATCCTTATGGGATCAATTTCATTATTCAGATTGCGATAGTATAATTTTAGCATATATTAAATTAGAATAGCCTACTAATAAATCACCTGTGATCTGCAGGAATTATTAATTTTAAATTGACCAGCTCATATATCTCTGACAATATTGCAAATATCATGTAGATTAATTGGACAGTAATGAAGTAACTGCCATTGCATTATTTTCCACGATTGGAAATAATGTACTTAATATAATTACAAATATAAAGCACATATCCTCGAAGAAATTTATTAAAAAATTTATTAATCGTATTAATAAGTTGGAATGGTTGCCACCATAAGACCACTATAAAGTGTCTACAACTTATAATTCATTGTGCTTATGCTCAAAGTGCAGTTCCAAATCCATTTGACATAATGCCAAATAATCCTCAAATTATTATAAACTTTATTAATTCGCATTCATAAAACTGGTCAAATTTTCCCTAATGTGAATGATCATCATAGGCTTTGTATTCTTGTGCAATCTGAATTAAATTACTGTAGTGTCTAGGATCATAGATCATGAATCATAATTATAATTACAGTGCCATTAAATTAATTAACAGGCTTCAATCATTAGCACTGCAAAAAGTCAAATGTTCCGTTCGCAATCGCCTTCATGGTAAAAATCGCCATGAGGAAAAGAAAATCCTAGGTTTAGAATGATTAAATTGGAATACAACCATTATCCAAAAAAATATCGAAATTTATGTGTGTGAAATAATCTCAATATCTTAAAAATAATTTGCTCTCGTAGTTTGGAAATTCATTCGAAATATATTTTAGCCATCTGGGAGAAAGAAGATTATTAATTCATGGTGATGGTTTGCCATAAGTGTGCAGACGGGTGTGGTCTGAATTCATGCCCAAGTTGACGATGAATGTGTCTCCCATGTGTTCCCATGACGGATTAATCTTGATTCTGTTCTTTAATTTGCAAGATCGACGTTTAAGAAAATCGTGTAACGCCAACATCATCGTGATGCCTGGTCTACAGTGTATTCAGCCCCCTCCGAATCCTGGATTCGTGCTCACCATCAAGTTTCCCTATTAAATGCTTAAGCCATCATCTTGAAGTATATAAAAAGTTCCATAAATGTTCCTATATTCCTATTGTTGAGTGAAAGTAGCATAGTGGATAACGTCAAACACCCCCTAAATAGAATTAGGTGTACGCCACTGTCGAAGAAATGTTCCACGTACCTCACTGATTTGGAATGTGTGGCGTTGTTTCGATACTGTTCATTATTTATTAATGCTCTTGCTGGTAATTTAGTCATTTGTTGAATGTATTTTGTTGAATGCGATGCAATTACTATTGAAGAAATGTTCAACATTGACTAACTGTATGTCTTGTTTCATGGCATGACAAAGTCTGTCATTTTATCGTGTGCTGTAACATGTTGCATATCAAACCTTATACTGGTATTCCATGGTGATCTTGTTAAGTCCGATATGTTGCTGTGTTAATGTGTTCACTGTTAATAGTACAATCGTTACTTACATCAGCCACTTGTAGAAATCACTGACTTTAACTTTACCTGCCACTCGTAAATCAGTTATAACAAGTACCGGTATATCACAAGCAAATTGTAATGCTAAATTCATAGTGCGAACACACGCTTCCCGAACGTATAAAAGTTGTCTCCGCGCACATCTGTAATATACCAGCAATAGAACAGAATAGAATGACCTCTCCACCTGTTTCACAGAGCATACGCTGCCCTGGTCACCTTGTAACGTGTTTTTCGAGGGGTTTTTATGCCACTGGCATAAGTCAGTAGGAAGCCATTCTATATTTATTTACGCGGCAAATTGTTCAGCCAAGAGAATTTTTCATGTTAATTTATTATTATTATTAATTTATTATAATTATTATTAAGATATTTTCGGAGCATTTTATAAAAATTATAAGCATACAGATAGGTTTTCTATGTCTTAGAAAACGCTATCAAGCAAAGTATTACGAACGACAATATCATAGAAAATTATGTGATTACGGAATTTTACGGAGTTTCGTCAGTTAGGATATTATGAGAGACATGACTCACTGGAAATTCAGATACCGGCTGATTCTTGTCAAGAAGTATTACGCAAGCGGGGTTGCAGCGTCAAGAAAAGGCGAATAGTTGGAACGGAACCCTCCCGTCGAGTGTATTGAGCCAGAGGAGGGGAAGATCGCGTGGTGGGTCAGCCAATCAGTGGAGACCACGTAAGCTAGAAGTCGGGACTGGAGTGGGGATGCAGCGGGTGCATATATCGTTCAGCGCGCCGTGGAACGAGGACAATCTGTGTAGAACTTAACGAGTACGGTTGCACGCGGGTGTCGCTCCGATGTTCCGTGGAGTGGAGGACTAACTTTTGTAAAACATAACCAGTGTGGTTGTACGAGTGTTTGGGTCCGATGTACGGACCAATAGAATCTTCAAATCTACCAGTATATCATCAAACATCGACGAAGATGACGACATCCAGGAGACTGTGGGAAGCTCACAGCATCATCCAGTACGAGGGAAAGGCTTCGGCCATTTCCAGTGGTAAGCGCGAATGACGCAGAAATACGCAATCTCTCGTTTCTCTTTGTTTTATATTTCATATTTCAGTAACTTCATTGCTTGGGAATAAGAGTAAAATCAATAATTTATCAGACTCCGTTTTCACGTAATTTTCTATCGGTAATATTAAAATCGCAACGCTCCAATTTAAATTTTAAACTTATTATTATTATTATTAATTTTGCTATACTTGTTTTGTATAATAAATTCAATTCTTTTACAATGCAATCTTAGCTTTCAGTAGGTAGCATTAGATATAGACCAATTCCTTCTCCTGATACAATTGTTTGTTGGGTTAATGATCAAATCATACCACGATCTGGGTGAATAGATTCTTGAAGGTGTTCTATCAGAGCTAGACGTTGTTAAATACAAATTTAGATTTCAGCATTGCATTGAGGTCTTGGCGCCCATTAAAACAACATAGCTTAGGCAAAGGTAAACAGTTACATTTATCACCCAACAGTTAGGGGCAGCAAGACTGCTACACTTGTACGCTCAACGTGGAGCAAAGTGAAAACCATTACATTTGTCGCTACCAACAAGGGGCATTAATTGACGTTACACTTGGCGCCGACGACTTGGGGATAAAAACCTAATAACATTTGTGGAAGGAGAAGGATATATATTTCTGTGCCTGTATTTTGGGGGTTATTTGTCTGTATCAGTGTATATCATTATGGGGGATGAGAAAGAAAAACAGATGAGGTTACGTAGTGGTCATCAACTGGAGAGTGATGATACGAGCAGTATGTCGAGTGATGGTAGTACCGGGGTAGCGGAGGTAAATCCCGATACTGAAACAGGGAGAGTAGGCGGCCAACCAGAATTAAAAACTTTACTTCTCGAGTTCATGTATCAGAACAAAGTTAGTAGTGATGCCTTAAATGCAAAATTAGAACAAAACAGTAGGGAAAATAAAGAGAGTAATAGGGAATTGAGCGATAGTTTAAACGCCAAATTAGAACAAAACAGTAGGGAAAATAAAGAAAGTACAGACGCTTTAAATGCTAAACTAGTACAAAACAACGCTAAACTAGAACAAAACAGTAGGGAAAATAGAGAGAGTACTGAAACTTTAAATTCTAAATTAGAACAAAACAGTAAGGAAATTAGTGTGAAAATGGAGCAGATTAGAGGAGAAATCAGAGGAGTAATGGAAGAGAAGGTTAAAGAGATCATTGTAGATGTAGACAAGAAATTAGGAAAAGTACAGGAGGAGTTGGAAAGTAGAATCAGCACACAGGCTGAAAATTTAAAGGAATTAGTTAAATTAGAAACACTGCAGGTTAAAAAGAAATTGGGGGGAGAAATTGACAAGATTCAAGTATCAACTAAAGAGGTTAAGGAACAGCTGGGGGGTAGAATTGAGAAAGTCCACTCACAAATATTTGCAGAAGTAAATGATTTAAGAGAGAGTAATAGAGAGAGCATTAGCAAGATTGAGGAGAAACAAGCAAAGCTATATGATAAAGTAGAAGAATCAGAAGGAAACATTAAATTAACAGTAAACAGTATTGAGAGGAAGGCTGAGGAGAAAATCGCAGAATTAAAATTAAAATTAAAAGCTAGGATCAGGCAAGAAAATAGTCAGAATAGGCCAGTTTTTGTGAATAGCACACACAGGGAGGTAGAATTGGGGAAGTTCAGCAATCGACAAGGGTGCCCAATGGAGTTCATGAATTCTATAGAAAATAAATTTGGGGAGAGGTTGGAAGATGGTAGTATTGAGTGGTGCCAGGTAGTTGAAATTTTAGAACAAGTGTTTGTGGGGGAAACGAGGAATTGGTTTGCTGTCTACAGAGACAAGTTTACTGATATCAATGATTTTAAAATGAAATTCTGTGAAAAGTTCTGGAATGAGGTTATTCAGTCGCAGCATCGTGAGGGAGTAGTGTGTGATAAATATAACCCTAATGGAAGCTCCACCATGACCGAATACTTTTTAGGGCAGGTATTAGTGTGTAAATATCTGGATGGATTGAAGGAGGAAAGTGATGTGGTGAGGTTGCTACTTAGGCACTTTCCCTATATGATCAAGGAGGCTGCTTGTATCCAGAATGTAAAGACAATATCACAAGTAGAAAATTTGTTAAGCACATTTGATGCACTAGGGAGAGGGGGTTATGAGGAAAATTTCAATCGGAACCAGGGTAATAATAATAATAGACCTAATGAAGCCAGGCATCAAGAAGTTCAAGGGAACGGTGGCGAAGGGGCCAACGCTCAAAATAGAAATAATAATAATCAGCTAAATCAGAACAGAGGAAATGGCTATGGTAATCAGTATCAAGGGAGGAACAATGATTTCAGGGGAAATCAAGGGAGGAACAATGATTACAGGGGAAATCAAGGGAGAAATAATGATTTCAGGGGAAATCAAGGGAGAAATTATAATGACAATAATTACAACCAGAATAGGGGGCAAGGAAGAGGACAGCCTAGTGGTAGTAATATACAGCCAAACAATGACAACACAGCCCAGAACAACCAGACTAGTGCAGTAGTTAGTAGTACTACGGCCAGCTGTAGCGGTTCTTTAAACGCGAACCAGGCTGCGAAGTAAGGTCAGAATCTCAGTCTGTAGCATGCCCTGTCCATACAATTATACAGGAACCCTATGACCTAAATGTAAGAAATGAATAATTACATGAACTAAATGATGAAGGTATTATTCAGGAAGTGGTTAGTAAGAGCCCCATAGTTAAATTTAACGTGTCCGAGGCGTACACATATGTTTTAATTGATAGTGGTTGTATGAAGAGTTGCATAAGTAGTGCATTTTATGATGAAATGAAAGGAACTGGAGTAAATTTTGAGGAGATGCCAATTAAAAGCACTTTTGTTATCACAGCTGTTGGGAAGAGGTCTAAAGTAATTTCTAAGCAAGTTTTAGTAGACATTAAAATTAATAATCATGTAGAGAAGCAGATTTGCCTTGTAATTCCAAATTTAGTATTCAGTGTTATCTTGGGTTCAGAGTGGCTGGTAACTTATGTTATGATGTAGGGAGTTTGAAATTTAAATGGGGAGATTCTGAATTAGAAGTAGCGTTCAATGACCATATTCAGAGGAGTAGTATTGTAGGTGTGATTTGTACTTTAAATGAGATATCGCCAGCCGTAGAGCGGGGTTCTCCATGTTTTGTGGGCAGTGTGATTACGAACGGAAGTCTAGAGGACTCGTTACGTGATGCTGCATTTCAGGGAAATATAGAGGTGGAACAATGTGTTCGGCTCTATGATGTGTTATGGTGTAATAGGAGAGCTTTTGAGGATCGCATTGGTATGGCCAATTGCTATACACATTCATTGAACGTTATTGATAGGTCAGTATTCACAGGACATAGATATCCTGTACCTTTCGCTTATCAGAGTGCAGTTGAGGCACAAATTAACCAGATGCTTGAAGATGGGATTATTGAGCACTCTAACAGTCCGTATGTTAATTCTTTGATCACGGTACCCAAAACCGACGGCACAGTTCGTATTTGTTTAGACGCTCGTTTGGTTAACAGTAGAATTAGTTCAGATCAGCTGAAATCTATGTCAATAGAGTAATTAATGCAAACATTTGAGGGGAAGAAGTATTTCACTTGTGTAGATTTGAGTTCCAGTTTTTAGCAAGTGCCACTTATGTACGAAGATAGACCATTTATAGCTTTTAGTCATAAATATAACCTTTATCAATTTTGTAGAACACCTTATGGGTTAAAGAGTAGTTCAGCAGCTTTAATTAGGGCTTTAAACATCGCATTAGGGGATGACACAGGAGAGTTTGTAACCATTTACATAGATGATATGGTAATTAGTTCACGCAGTTTTGAGGAGCATCTACGTCATTTAGATATAGTTTTTCAGAAGTTAGATCAGGCAGGGTTCACTTTGAAGCTGTCTAAGTCGTCATTCTGTCAGTCAGAAGTGACATTTTTAGGTCATAGAGTGTCGAGTAGAGGTGTAACACCAGAAGAAAGTAGGGTTAATAAGATACTTAACGCAGAGGTGCCACAGAATGTTAAACAGTTAAAAACATACCTGGGAATTTGCAACTTTTTCAGGAGGTTCGTTCTTAAATACTCAGGGTTGGTAGAACCATTCAGGGAATTGCTTAAAAGTGGGACTCGGTGGAGATGGGAGTGCAAGCATTAACAGGCTTTTAGAGCGCTGACGGAAGGATTTGAGAAAGCTGTAGTGCTGAAATATCCGTTAAAAGATCAGGAATATGTGGTTATGACAGATGCTTCACATATAGGCATTGCTGGAGTATTATGTCAGAAAGATGATGAGGGTAATCTGTGCATTGTATTGTTTTAGATCCCTTATTTGGGGGTGGATCTAAAAGGGAGAGTTGCTGTACTAATTTATGAGTTTGTGCCTAAAGAAGGGTAGCTCCCCTTGACAGGGCAAGCTGACCAGTGTAGTGTGTTGTGATGTGCTAGGAACTAGGGGGCGCTCCTATAAAGACTGTAAATGTGGTTTAAGGGATGTAGCCTTAGCACGCGGGTCGGTGTACTAGTCGCCCAGCCGGCTACTTATTATATAATCACCTTGCTAGTGTCAGCGGTTCGGCACGCGCTTCCTTTGAGCACGCGAGCCGCTGTGAGGAATACAAGGACGTCTGAGTTGGCGTTATTACTACGGTGTGTCACGTCTGACCGTGACGGGAGTAAGGAAGGACGTGGGGACGTGAAGAAGAGTGTAGATCAGTAATGCAAGTGTAAGAGACTGACCAAGTGTTTATTGGTCAGCAATGAGTAACTGTTAGTCCCTTTTAAGGGATCTTGTGATGTTATAATGTGAGTACAAACTGTGGGTGTTAGGTTACAAAAATAGGATTCTGAACACTGACTGACTGACTCACCTCGGTTGACACTGTCGTTAGCCTCCGGCTGTCTCGTCGAAGCACTGATGATGGAGAGATTCTCGTGACCCACTTAAGGCACCTTTTATACCTTTAGCCTCTGTTCTGTCAGCGCGTTGTGGCATAGTTGAACCAGTTTGTAGTATGTCGCTGTGTGTCATAATTACGCAAGGGTTGAGCTGCTTTATGGAGTAGCCAGCTGCCCTTATAGTATTGATGGATATTGGGTAGGCTTTTAAAGGGTTGCCTTTTATGAGATTTAGACAGATGATGGGGGGGATGATCTCTAAGGGGTACATACCCCTTGGGTATTGTACAAGCCTCTTCCTCCATTTGGTCGCGTCCTCGCGACCGGGAAGGGCACTTGGGGTTGGGATGTTGTCGTAGTAGTTTTTGAATCCCCCTCGTCTCTTCTGGTGGTGGCGTCGTAAGCGTCGTCGTATGGAACGGGTGTCGTCGTGCAGAAGTGTAGGTGTGCGGTCAGCCCGTGTTCAGAGGGGAGGGTTATGGGGTGTACATAGATATATATGTATATAAATTTTACATTGCATGGTGAAATGTGCATTAACATCGTTGAATAAAGAAAATAATTGCTATTGAGGCACAATCGCCATTGCCGTTGTCGGCATAAAAAAGAAAAAAAACATGGTTATACATGGTTACATAGTTGTGCAGGGAGGAAAAACCCAGGGCCGAACGGATGATTGCGTCGTCCGCCCTATCTTGGGGAAAAAGTGCTCCCTGCAATAAAGAAGATAGGAGAGAATAGAAAGAAAATGGGTGTTCCAGGGTATAATTTAAAGGAAATATTCAAAAGTATTTATTTGTGTGGGAAAAACGGAACACCCTGACAAATGGGGAAGTTAGAAGAGAGAAAAATGAAAAAAAACAATTCACAGACATTGGTTACGTGTTACCTTAGCAAACGAAACAAAACAAAACAAAAATATAGACATCGTGTACACGTGAACTTGATAAACAGACAAAAATATATATAGAGTTTAATGTATCATGTTGCGATGCTGACATTTAGGAATTTCAATTGGAATAATTGCCCGTGGGCGCATGAATATGTATGTAGTTTACTCTTTAAAATTATGAACTACAATGACCTTATGTCTACTTAAGCGCGCTAAACCCTTATAATTCTAGTTTTTGTTTGGATCCTCGCGTGCACGCTACCTGTTTGTACGTACGCTTGCCGTATCACGGCTGATCCTATACGGCCACCTCTTGGCACGGTTTGAGTGGTCGTACCGCTTGCAGTGTATTCTTAATACCTAGTCTGTGAAGCATCCTCTGTGGGTGAATGCTTGCACACTTGGCCATGAGGGTCGCCGCCACATGCCGGTTGCGCCCTCATCGCCGTAAGCTGCGTCTCATTTTGACGCTTCAAGTGTTTTTGTTTTAGGCAGATCTGCCAGCAAGCTTGATGCCCCACAGGCATCATTCCCGCTGTGCAGATTATTGACGTGTAGTTGTAAAAAAAAAAAAAATGTAGTGAGTGTGTAAGTGAGAATGAATGTTAACTGGAGGTTAGTATGCACAGGTATAATACTACAATAAGGGGGCATTAAATAGCATGTTGCTGCTATCTGGCAGCAAAATCATAATTACACGTGTCATATTCTAGGTGACAATGCCTGCAAAAAAAAAATGGAGAGGTTAACAAAACATTGAAATTCCCTATTCCATATGCCGCTTCCTGTGGCAGCGTTGCCACAGTCTGAAGCCCCTTTTTACCTGTGAAAAGAATGGCATGGTTATTATTACTCGATATATGGCCGGGCTTACCCTATATGGTGCCGTGACGTCATTTCCTAATGTGTTGTAGGATTGGGCTTACCCTGGCAACGAATTTGGGCCGCCAGGCGCCGAAATTTTACCTCAAGATATGGATTAAAAAAAAAATTGTCTTAAATGTAAGACTATGCTACATTATAATAACTTATCATGAGTTATCGGACTTACCCTGATGACGGATTTGTGGGTCATCAGGCGCCGAACGGCGTTCTCTTATACTACTTATTCTACTTATGGTATATATAAAAAAAACTACATCTAAGCCGAGAGGGTTGCCTTAATCTATTGCCGAAAGATTCTGTGCTGAATTGCAACAGTGTTCATTAAATTTGCTTAATCCTAGGTTGCGTGTCAAATGCAACCGTCTATAACTAAATTTGGCCTAGGACGATCGCCTGGGGCAATTAAATCCCCAGATCACCACCCGCACGAGCCCCAGAAACACCGGTTGTCTCTAGGGTCGCTAGATTCCGTCCCCTTAAGTCTAGTGTCGACGTCTATTACTAGGATTAATCTATCCGCGGGCGGCTTACGGTGCCACTAAGCTAATCGTTCCGCCCGCTGTAACTTTCGTGTTCATAACCGGGTGCTGTTCCTATTCGACGTAGGTGAGCCGCCCACTTGGCTCCTGTGAGGGGCGCGCAATGCCCCATCTCTTAATGCCCTCTGACTGCCCGATGCGTCGTCATTTATGTGGGCATTGGACAGTGTGGTCCAATGGCATAATATTGTCTTCGCCTTAATCGGCCGTCGCAACCTGCTTTCGCAGTGATACTTGCCTCTATGGGCCGCCGTAGTATGCATTTTCGCATTGATATATAAAGTTGCCTCTATGGGCCGCCGTAGTATGCATTTTCGCATTGATATATAAAGTTGCCTCTATGGGCCGCCGTAGTATGCATTTTCGCATTGATATATAAAGTTGCCTCTATGGGCCGCCGTAGTATGCATTTTCGCATTGATATATAAAGTTGCCTCTATGGGCCGCCGTAGTGTGTTTTGCTCCAACGCACAGGAGTTTTGCTTCCCGCTATGGAAGCCGTGCCTACTTAAATTTAAACTTAACTAGCAGTCTAGTCATAATGGGGTCGTCTCTAGGGATAGTTCCCGAGGCCGGCGCGGAGTGAGCTATTTCTCCCGCCATTCTCAGAAAGTCTCCCTGCAGGTCTTGGCTTCGACGACCGTGGCTCAAAGGGGGTTTAGCATCCCTTCCTCCCAGGGGCGGTTTATGCGCACCTAGGATTCCAGAGCTTGCCCGACCAGGCCGCGAATGCTTTGACCTTACGTGGTTCGTCTATTTGGTCTAGTCGTCAGTAATTTGATGAGCCGACTGGGGTAAGGGTCCACATCGCCTTCCCCAGCTCTGCTCCTAGTGTTGTGCTTTTGACCTTTGGCTAACGCCGGTATCATCAGCCAGGGTGTTTCAGATTCCCTTTTTTTTTTTAAATATAGGTGTAACCTGTGTAAAAAGTGTCAAATGTAAAATACTTCCAGTGTGGTGGGCTGGTAAAACCTCTACATACGTAGACTACTTTAGGCTACCTGTGCTATATCAGCTTCTCCAGCGATAATGCTCTTTTTTAACCTTGATGGAGGTGTTAGTAGGGTCTGTGGCGTCAGGTACCCTGTTATTGTGATCTGGGGGTAGTTATCTGTAGAGTGGGTTAAAGCAGGGTAGGAGGAGGTTGCGCACTTCCGAATTCCGCGTTAGTGGCGGCCTGGAACCGGTTTTTGTGCTGGGATGCTCCTACAGTGAGTGGAACGGGGCAGGTAATTCCCGGGGTTGCAAAAAATAAAATAAAAATCCATGCCGGTCTGATATCAATATCCCCTGGTGAATGGATGGGATATACATGCATGCGTCTGGATATGAGGCGCTTGCACCCATGTATGGATAGGTGTAGGTTGAGGCATAATACTAATATATTTCCCTCTCATGCGGGATGATTTAAATTTAAAAAAAAAATGGTTAGTATTTATTACTTATGGCCTCATCTCTCATATGGAGATGTGCATTACGCTTAGTTGTTGTTGGCCGATGCACCCCTCTCATTCAGGTGATAGCGGTGGGGCTCAAGGCGTAGCATGCCCTTTCTGTAAACACATGAAGTTTACCAACCCTTATGTATACTTTGTAGTGTAGTGTAGCTGTTTATGGTCGTGTAGATGTGTTTGCGTTGTTTATGTTGGGCGTGAGAAGGTTATGGGAAGGGAGTAGAGTGGGACGCTGTTAGCATGTTCTCTTGTCATCCTCCCTTGGTCCATGTTGGTTTTCTATCCGCGCTTTGGGATAGCGAAGCTTCACGACCTACTCTGGTCCGTTATAGGGCTAAGTCCTAGTCGCCTGGAATGATTTGTTTCGGGACTAGGGTCGCAAAAAGAAGTTGTTAAGGGGAGGTCCCGTGTCCTCAAAGTCCCTATGTTCGCCCCTGATTGGTGAGCGCGTTTGTGTGTGTGTGTGTGACTACGCTCCGCTACACCACGCGGACGCCTGGTCTGCTGTAGGGCTAAGTCCTACTGTGTATATTGTGTATGGGTAGGAAGCGCCCGTGGCCTGCCAACGTCTTTACGAACGTGCTACTCTGGGCCTGCGACAAGTTTTGGTCTGTGACGTCTGCTTGTTGATAAATGCTTTCGCAGTGTTGAAAAATGTATAGTGTTATGATTGTTCTGCATTTGTTTATTCATGGTCACTGCCACTACACAATCGCGTTTTGTCATCGACAGTGTTGCAAAGTGGCTAAGTCTGCAAGTCATCAGTTTGTGTGTGTAACTTCAGGCCGGGATTTTATGTAGGTTAACCACTGTTGCGTGTTTTTCTGCACGTATGCCAGTGTGGTCATTGTGTTAAATTCCTGGCGGCCCGATGTGGTAATCCGCCCTGCTACTATTGCCGTTGTGTGGCCATTATTCCGTAAGACCGTTGTCTTACGAAATTTATATGTCTCTGTCTGGAAAGTCCATTTTCCCTGTCAAGTGTATTTCTGGAATTTTATGCCTGTCATTTGGCCGCAGGAATGTAGTATTATCTGTCTAAGCCGTTATATGGGCCAATTTTGGTGTGATTGGAAGGCCGTCTGCTTGTTTTTCCCTGGCGTGCAATTTTCTCTGGGGTTCGAACCCGTGTTCTATGTAATCCTCTGTGTTATATGTCTGCGTTGTCCATGTTCTGCGGGCATTCTGTCTGTATTTTGTTTGTGTTTCTCGTACCGAAAATACCGTTGTTTAGTTAGTTTTCGGTACGAGGTTTTTGTGTGTGGACATGGGTTCGAAGCCGGTTGTCTGTAAAGATTTGGTGGCCATTTCTGTGCCGCCTACACTATGGCAAATGGGCTGTGTGTTTTTCTATGCGCAACCCCTAGTATACCTTCCTGCGAGGAGTTTGCTTATTTTTGCCCTCTCCTCGTAGTGTAAATTTTGAAGATATAGGGTTCTTAGGTTGGCTATGAATGATTCCGTGCAGTGTGCTTTGGGAACTGTCGTCTGTAAGGCTCGCAGTTTATACTGCTGAGTATGAGGGTGTCGGGTTGCAATGTCTTGCGCGCTCGCTTGTTTATTTGTTCCGATAACGCTGTGTATCCGAACATGTGTTCTTAATCAGCCTGCTTTTCTGTTAGTGCTCTTCGCATTATAAAAAGGCAAGAGGGGAATTTTGTGGTTTAACGTGACCATTTCTGGAGATCGTGTGCCACGGGATTTCCGTTTTACTTGGAATCCAAACCACAGGCCATGGCATTTCACTTCGGAAATCTCATATGCATTGGCCGTCTGCAAAAGAACCTCCCATTGACTACACTTGTGTCCCCGAGTGTTGTGTTATGTATACCTATGTGTAAAATATATATATAGTTTATTTGGCCATTTTTCTTTCTTGGGCTAAATGTGTGAAACAAAAAAAAAAAATTATTTATGCCCCGCTCTGCATTAAGAGAGCACATTGAAAGAAAATAATAGTAGGTGGCGTTAGTCTCTAAAAATTATGTCGTGAGCACTATGTGTTTGAAAAAAAATGGTGATTGGGACCTGAGTGTAGTATTTACCAATTTGGTAACGTGAGTACTACCGTAATCTGGTTACGTCTCAGGGGAATCTACCGACACTGTCTAGTACACCTTAGGAAGGCCATTGCCAGACGTAACTGATACCCTTGTATCCACGTCACGAGCAAAGCCAGTGCACTGTGGGAGTCAAACCTGCCTATCAAAGTAATTGTAACTCACCAAAATGACAGTGTCTCATCCCGGTGTGCAATTGGGCTTTTTAGTTGGTTAAAGCACACCTCCCAAAATTTTTTTTTTTTGAAACTAGTTTGAGATTCTTAATTCTTGCCACACTTACGGCTTTCGCCCGCAACAGGAGAATCTATCAAACTGTGGAACCCTAACATAGAACGTTTAGTCATTTCTACTTAGAAAGACTCACTTAAGCTTTATGCTGTGATTTTATGCCTAAGTTGTGTTCAAAATATCTCTTTCCGGCCTGAAGCCTGCTTGGCTTCCACTTGGCTTAGCATATTAGAGACTTTACGTTATGGCGTTAATCACTTCGCCCAATAACCATTGATGGCCTGAGAGGAAAATGCCATGGTTGAAAAAAAAGAAAAAAAAAAAACCGGAAGGATTTAGAATTGTTCCCTCTAATTTGGCTATATTGCACTGTATATACATAAAATAAGAAAGAAAAATATGCGATCTCATGTTGATTATGTACTTGTTGGACCATTTTCCTATCGCCCCCGTGTGAAAGAACTTATGTGGCCTATAATTTTGGTGTTAGCGATGTTAGTTTATTTCTCTGGCCTTGGTGAAAGTCGTTATCGTCTTTCGAGTTTCAGTGCTCAGAAAGGTGAAGGGTTTTGCCCTGTTACGATATTATAGGCCTCTGAAATCCATTGAGGTGTTTCTTTGCTGTTTTCCGGCGGAATTTCTAGCAAAGTAAGCCTTGCCCTACTTCCACCGTAGCGCGTGTTTCTAGGTCTAAGTGTACCTGTATTTAAGGGCGTTATTGCGCTTGGCGCTATCTTAGCAGATTTTGCGGGAGTGTATGTATGTTTGACTGCGAGGTTTTGTGGGGTGGGTAATAATACCTTTCCTAATCCCCGTGTATTGTATGGTAATGCCTGTTTAATCTGTATGTGCGTGTACCGTGCATCCTGAGGGACTAATGCCGGTGTTCGCCTCCGTTCTGGCAAATTTGCCCTTTGAACTGGCGGTGAGGGCCACTTAAGTGCCTGTTTTTGTCCTGCCAATGTGGTGTCGTGTAGCCTGTCCGCTTTCTGGCCCGTGGCCACGGCAGCCTCCTGCCACTGTGTTAGCCTATCTGTGTGAGTGTATGTAGGCTTTATATGTGGTAGGTCAGGCTCTACGTCGTCAGCCCATGACGAGGTTACCTCCTGTTGTCCCTCTGTCGTATTATGTGTGATTGAAGGTCCTGGCTTCAACTCCCTCTCGTTCATCCGGTCCGAGGGGATTGTTCTAGGCTCTTCCCCTCGGCTTGGCAAAATTGCCTTCCGATCCGGAGCTGAAGGACGTGTGTTTGTGTTAGGTTTATTTTGTAGTAAGTTGGAGCCTAACCTGGCCGTCTTCTTGACTGTGGCCACGGCGAACTCCTTCCATTCTGTGGCAGTACGTGGCGAGAGGGACATCCTCGCAAATTGTCGAGTTAGCGTATCTACGCTTATGTCCTCTCTCGGCTGGGCTGGTGGCCCTACCATGAACTCAAAAATGGCCTTGTTGGTTTGGAGTTCACGGTATTCGTCCCAAATTTGGGTGTACTGCCTATTGAGGCATATGGCCTGTTTGCAAGTGCTTATGTGCGCATCTTAATCGCGCTGTCCTACCCTCTGACGGAGTGTATGGCTGTTTGCCCTGTATTGTCCCGATTTTCTGTTTTGAGTGTCCGTATTTGTGTTTGCCTGATCTGTATGTGCCTTTGGCATCTAACCAATAATGCTACTAATATTGGCATACCCCTATTACCTTCATGGCTTGCAATCTCTTCATGAGGTGCCATTCTGCCTGAAGTGTATGGGCCTAAAGTAACAATAGAGAGAAAAAAAAAATCTGTGCGTGTTTGCCAGTGTATTCCTATATCTCTCTGGTTCTGTATGGGGCTAGGGGGTTGGTTTATCAAGCCTTTCCCTTGTGTAGCTAGTTTAGAGCACCAAAAAAAAATATGGTGCTTTCTGTCTGGGGGAAAAATTTTCTCACTAATTTGCTTGGCTTTTTGCGGTACGGAAGGGGTCGTTTTACCTACGAGGGCTCGTTGGTTGAGTCCCTTTTCTCTATGCGTAGGACCCCGCCTCCACCAGTGTTTTAGATCCCTTATTTGGGGGTGGATCTAAAAGGGAGAGTTGCTGTACTAATTTATGAGTTTGTGCCTAAAGAAGGGTAGCTCCCCTTGACAGGGCAAGCTGACCAGTGTAGTGTGTTGTGATGTGCTAGGAACTAGGGGGCGCTCCTATAAAGACTGTAAATGTGGTTTAAGGGATGTAGCCTTAGCACGCGGGTCGGTGTACTAGTCGCCCAGCCGGCTACTTATTATATAATCACCTTGCTAGTGTCAGCGGTTCGGCACGCGCTTCCTTTGAGCACGCGAGCCGCTGTGAGGAATACAAGGACGTCTGAGTTGGCGTTATTACTACGGTGTGTCACGTCTGACCGTGACGGGAGTAAGGAAGGACGTGGGGACGTGAAGAAGAGTGTAGATCAGTAATGCAAGTGTAAGAGACTGACCAAGTGTTTATTGGTCAGCAATGAGTAACTGTTAGTCCCTTTTAAGGGATCTTGTGATGTTATAATGTGAGTACAAACTGTGGGTGTTAGGTTACAAAAATAGGATTCTGAACACTGACTGACTGACTCACCTCGGTTGACACTGTCGTTAGCCTCCGGCTGTCTCGTCGAAGCACTGATGATGGAGAGATTCTCGTGACCCACTTAAGGCACCTTTTATACCTTTAGCCTCTGTTCTGTCAGCGCGTTGTGGCATAGTTGAACCAGTTTGTAGTATGTCGCTGTGTGTCATAATTACGCAAGGGTTGAGCTGCTTTATGGAGTAGCCAGCTGCCCTTATAGTATTGATGGATATTGGGTAGGCTTTTAAAGGGTTGCCTTTTATGAGATTTAGACAGATGATGGGGGGGATGATCTCTAAGGGGTACATACCCCTTGGGTATTGTACAGTATCTTTAGCCTCGCGAGGACTGACAGCAGCAGAGAAAAGATACACGATTACTGAGTTAGAGCTTTTAGGTATTGTTTTCAGTTTAGGGAAATTTAGAATGTATTTAGTAGGGGGGAAATTTGAGATCCACACAGATCACCATGAATTACTGTATATGAGAACTTGTAAACTCAGTTCTAACAGAGTTAGTAGGTGGATTCTTGCTCTGCAGGAATACGAATTCACAGTAAAATATATTAAAGGTAAAGATAACATTCTTGCAGACATGCTATCGAGGGACACTAATTTATGTAGGGATTATCCTGTGGTTAAAGCAGAGGACGGTATTTTAATATGTGCATGTGTGGACAGTAGCAACAGGGCATCGTTACAGACACTGAGAAATATGCTAGTGGAGCAACGTGATGACGTTAAGTTAAAGGAGCCACTGGCTAGGTTGGAAATAGGTGAAGAAGAGTATGTGAAAGTAGGACGGTTCACGTACAAGATGCAGGATGGGCTTCTTGCAAGGAAATGTAGGAATAATCGGTGGGCAATATGTGTTCCTGCCACTTTGCGGGAGGAGCTAATTTGGTTCATTCATAGGGAATTAGGACACTTTGGTGCTGCCAAGGTCTTCTATGAAATTGGTCGTGACTTCATTTGGAGTAAAATGGGAAGGGATGTTAGGAGGATTTTAGCTAAGTGTGACACCTGTCAAAAGAGTAAATATCCAGTTAAATATTTAGTGCGTAAAGAAAAATTATGAGTGTATATATCTGTAATTTAGGGTGATTTCATTTATGTAATATGTATTTTGGATGGGGTTTATTAACGTGTCTGGGATAATCGGATAATGGACCGTCGTCACGGTAAATCATCCGATGATCCGAGGCGAATATGTAACGTGTTTTTCGAGGGGTTTTTATGCCACTGGCATAAGTCAGTAGGAAGCCATTCTATATTTATTTACGCGGCAAATTGTTCAGCCAAGAGAATTTTTCATGTTAATTTATTATTATTATTAATTTATTATAATTATTATTAAGATATTTTCGGAGCATTTTATAAAAATTATAAGCATATAGATAGGTTTTCTATGTCTTAGAAAACGCTATCAAGCAAAGTATTACGAACGACAATATCATAGAAAATTATGTGATTACGGAATTTTACGGAGTTTCGTCAGTTAGGATATTATGAGAGACATGACTCACTGGAAATTCAGATACGGGCTGATTCTTGTCAAGAAGTATTACGCAAGCGGGGTTGCAGCGTCAAGAAAAGGCGAATAGTTGGAACGGAACCCTCCCGCCGAGTGTATTGAGCCAGAGGAGGGGAAGATCGCGTGGTGGGTCAGCCAATCAGTGGAGACCACGTAAGCTAGAAGTCGGGACTGGAGTGGGGATGCAGCGGGTGCATATATCGTTCAGTGCGCCGTGGAACGAGGACAATCTGTGTAGAACTTAACGAGTACGGTTGCACGCGGGTGTCGCTCCGATGTTCCGTGGAGTGGAGGACTAACTTTTGTAAAACATAACCAGTGTGGTTGTACGAGTGTTTGGGTCCGATGTACGGACCAATAGAATCTTCAAATCTACCAGTATATCATCAAACATCGACGAAGATGACGACATCCAGGAGACTGTGGGAAGCTCACAGCATCATCCAGTACGAGGGAAAGGCTTCGGCCATTTCCAGTGGTAAGCGCGAATGACGCAGAAATACGCAATCTCTCGTTTCTCTTTGTTTTATATTTCATATTTCAGTAACTTCATTGCTTGGGAATAAGAGTAAAATCAATAATTTATCAGACTCCGTTTTCACGTAATTTTCTATCGGTAATATTAAAATCGCAACGCTCCAATTTAAATTTTAAACTTATTATTATTATTATTATTAATGTTGCTATACTTGTTTTGTATAATAAATTCAATTCTTTTACAATGCAATCTTTGCTTTCAGTAGGTAGCATTAGATATAGACCAATTCCTTCTCCTGATACAATTGTTTGTTGGGTTAATGATCAAATCATACCACGATCTGAGTGAATAGATTCTTGAAGGTGTTCTACCAGAGCTAGACGTTGTTAAATACAAATTTAGATTTCAGCATTGCATTTAGGTCTTGGCGCCCATTAAAACAACATAGCTTAGGCAAAGGTAAACAGTTACATTTATCACCCAACAGTTAGGGGCAGCAAGACTGCTACACTTGTACGCTCAACGTGGAGCAAAGTGAAAACCATTACATTTGTTGCTACCAACAAGGGGCATTAATTGACGTTACAACCTGATCAGTAGAAGGAGTGAGTGGGGAAGTCATCATCCCTCACGACACAGTCAAAGACATTGGTAGTGCCTTCCCTTCAAAGATGTTCGACTCTCTTCTGCGATATACAGTAGATCAATTGGCAAATGATAATTTATGTTATCTTAGCTTGACTAAATACGAAGAATATTTCCATAACTCGGGGTCTTTTACAAAATATGTTTGCTAGAATACATCTCAATATATTGCTTAAATCAAATGTTTTCAAGGTTGCGCTGAGGTAAATACTAGACTCCTGGCTCGCGAATCTCGGCAACTAAATAATCCACAATCGGCGTAGCCGAACAACATGTGGATTTCGGTCACAGTAAGTCATGTACTATGTTTAAAATGAATGTTATACAGCCAGAATTGCAACCCTTTTCAGTTCTGAGTGTTAATTATACTTAATGACATAATTTGAATGAGATTAGCTTAAATCAACATCTTGCATTTGTAAAGTAAGAAGATAACGGAAAAATATGATATGTCATAAACATCCGGGTCCTAATAATCATATTCAACAAGTTCGGATTGTATTCTAAAAACTATCCACAAATTTACTCCAAACATTATCAGCAGCTTATCCGCTATCCGCACAGCCTTGCAAATTATATCCGCATGGCGAAACAAGTAGTTCCGTGGAGAACTATATAGCCTATTTTCATATATCCTACTTAAGTTAATTGCCACTATCAACATACACAATTTCAGTTTGATTGCTGTAATAGATTCGTAGATATTGAGAACCGACTAAAAATTTCGGATGGTCGCCATGTTGGATTTTATATATGTAGGTCCTAGAGTTATGTACTGTTACATGCAGATTATTGTGAACGTGTAGTATTCAAACTTCAATCGCATATTTAGGACACAAGAAGTAACAAGGAGATTTTAAAATTTTTCACAGCTGCCATCTTGAGGTTATGGAAACAATTAAAATGAATTAGATGCCAGTGGATTAACATTCGTATAAGGATTTGCTGTAGCAAATTTCACTGCACGCGGATGGTTAAATTGCGAGAAACGTCCATGTGAATATTTATAATTCGCGTCGCCGCCATGTTGGATTTGTGATCACCAGGTTATTTAAAGACCTATAGGAGAACTTAAGTTCATAGCCCCTATGGACATTAAAAATTCAGTTTGATTGCTAAAATAGATTCGTAGATATTCAGTATCGTCTTAACATTTCGGATGGTCGCCATGTTGGATTGTTAAATGTATAGGCCATAGAGTCATGTACCATTAAAGGAAAATTATTGCGTAGGTTCATTATTCAAACTTTCACTTTGATCGCATGACTACATCACAAGAAATAAAAACTTAATTTTAAAATTCGCACTGCCGCCATCTTGAGGTTATGTAAACCATTGAACTAAATTAGATACCAGTGGATTACAATGTGCATAAATATTTCCTGTACCAGGTTTCAGTGCGCTTGGAACATTAAATCGCGAGAAAGGTCTATTTAAAATTTTCAAATTCGCTTGGCCGCCATGTTCGTTTTGTAGTTAACCGGTTTTTGAAAGTCTTATCGATGGACTTCCAGTAGTGCCCTTTATCTCCGTACAAAATTTTAGGGAGATACCGATAATAGTTTCAGAGATATAGAATGCCGGTGAAATATTTCGCACATCCGCCATCTTGTGATTATGTAAACAATTGAACGAAGTTAGATGTCGGTGCATTAAAATGTATATAAACATATACTGTACCAAGTTCCATTGCGTTTGGTTGGCCAAATCGCGAGAAACGTCTATTTAAAATTCGCAAATTCGCTTGGCCGCCATGTTGGTTTTGTAGTTACCAGGTTTTCAAACGTCACATAAGTGAACTTACAGTAGTTCCCTCTATCACCATAGAAAATGTCAGGGTAATATCGGTAATAGTTTCGGAGATATTGAATGCTGGTGAAATATTTCGCACAGCCACCATGTTGGATTGGTGAGTCGTAACAAAATTTGAAGGGCACGGTCGAGGTCGCCCGGGATAGTGCTACGAACTTTCCGAGTTTCATTGAAATCGCGCCTGCCGTTTAGACTTTATTAGGGGGGGACACACACACGAATCTCACACACACACACACGGACAAAAGGTGATCTCATAAGCCTATTTTTTCAAAATTGAAAATAGGCTAAAAATGTGTTGACATCCGCGCAGGGCTTGATGTATATTACTGCATTTACAGCAGAAGGATTGTGATAGATAACGTATGTAGAAGGGACTCCTCGTAAATAACTTGTAAAACTAGACGCACAAAAGAATGTTGCAATGCACAATGGAAGGGTTTGGCGAAACAACTTCACTTTTGGGCCGAAATGAGTTGCAGATTGGTTATGACTGAAAAAAAATATTTCGTTTGGTGTAAGCACTACACAAATTTCGCAGAACAAACAAGCTATCTGAGTGATGTATTTGATGGATGAAAGTGAAGTGTTTCATGATCTGCACAAGTGATACATGCTATGATTACAGTCAAGAACTTTGGACTGAAGATTTTACGTTGAAGTATCTGTGATTGTGGATGATGATCTGTTTTGTTTGCTTTATTTTCTTAAATCTTCCACTTTTATTTAATGAGGACAGCTTGGCACAGTTGTGTGGCCAAATACCAGAGATTCTGTCAATAAACGTAGTGTTTTGAAATAAAACACAATATTTTTATGTTTTGGTGGAAGATACAGATAGCTGGAAATATTCTGGTACGTGTAATGCTACTGTGATCTGTGTCCTTAGTTTCAGTGCCAGGAGGAACACTCACTCAAGTTCTGTCAATGTTTCAAATTTAAGATAAATGAAAACAAAATTGCATGATCCATTTAGTTTTCTTTGATTAACTCAAAATGAACTTTAGGCGCATCTATATTCAGGGTTAAAAGTAACTCATGTTTGGAAACACAAATCTCTCTGTATATATAAATGAAAGTTTGTCTGTTTTTTTTTCTGAATTTCCACGGAAATTTGAGTTATTAACGCGTTTCAGACTGGTCTATGACGGTTGCGCGCAAAACAAAATGTTTGTCTGTCTGTTTGTCTGTTTGTTTGTCTGTATAAAATTTTGCACGCGCATCACTCGAGAACGGCTGAGAGGATAAACGTAAAATATGGTACAGATGTACATCAGAGGCAAGAAAGTAATCACTGATGTAACTCTTCTACATACCTCTCATAAAAGAGGGCCTACCCCCTTAAAATGCATGATGAAATGGGCGTAGAAAGACGAGACAAAGCTCATTTTCAGCGTCTCAATGTGAGAAACAAAACTCGGGAGCCCTACGGGCCCCGAAAACTACATTTTAAGGTCCTAAAACCAACAGTTTTTGAGATATACCCAGAAAACTAATTTCATTTTTTAAGCTATTGAAAGGATGCGAGCCGGTAACCATGGCAACACAATCTCAGAAGTCCATACTTCGGAGGGGAAGTAAAGCTGGCGGTCCCATGTCATAGATTTATGTCTCACCAAGGCGGTCCGGGTTCGATTCCCGGTCAATGCATGTGAGATTTTCGAAGTGAAATGCCATGTCCTGTGGTTCGGATTCCACGTAAAAAGGAGGTCCCGTGGCTCATGATCTCGAGATTAACGGTCACGTTAAACTACAAGCTTCCTTCCTTTTTCATAGATTTATGGCAGGTTAAAGATCCTTCCACTAATTGCACCTGTGTGAAGCTAAAATGGATAGGTTAAGAATGTAAACAACGCTCTTAGGTTTCTACGTTCGTTGCCAAGCGCCGACTGCGGTGGCGTCTAGTAGCTAAGTTCTGAATTAGACCTAGTAGTCGTTGACGGTGGCGCTTGGCGGCAAAAGTAGGAACTATTTGAAAAATTATAAGTTGCAGTACTTAAAATTAAAAAACAGATACACACACTAATACAGTCATCACAATTAACACCGGTTATCAGACAGATTCTACACACACCCAAAGTACACGGGGCTACATGACCGCGTTGTCGCAGCCCCTAAACTTAAGAACCAACCAACCAACCATCTATTTCTGTAAGACTTATTATTTAATTATATTACTGTGAACGTTCGCAAACGGCTATAAGGTTATCGCGGAACCAACTTAAGCTGTACAATTCTTCAATACGTATATAATGCGCTTAAGGGGGTCAAGGGATACTCTTGATTTTTTTCACATGATTTACACGGGCGGGTGTGGTACTAAAGGTCTATTATATCCCTATATTATTAAATTATTATTAAGATTATGATTATATTATGGCGTACAAGGACGAGACAAAACTCATTTTCAGCCCTGTGGTGGCTACTATATTTTAAGGCTTGTGCCATTGCCCAGGAATTGCACATGTTGGCTGAGATGTACAGCGTTAATGTCTCGCAACGCAAAACAGACGACTGTACAAAAGCATATAATGTAATATAAAAAAAAGATACGAGCTTTGCAGTAGTCGCTTATGATGTGTAACATCTGACATGTTATCCTACTATGAAATTGAGATGAAATGTATGTGAAGTCATCTGATGTGTTATCCTACTCGTATACTACACAGCTTGGGCATTCTTAAAATGTAAATTTACGCTCCGTTTTCATAATGGCACTATGATGAATGTATAGATTGAATTGGAGATATGCTACTGTCACACTTATTTGAACAAACATCACATATTATATTGCAAATTTAGTGAAGGAATGAAACCATAGTCTCTAGCCCATCTATAGACTACTAGAAATAATGTTCAATACAATCAAATTTCCCAACTCCTCCTTGGTACAAACTATTGTAATTAAAATCAGATAAATCCTAATTTCATGTAGATTCTGTTAAAATGACGCATAATGTTATGATAGATAAAGTTTCAATCGACAATCCGGTAGCAAAAATAATTGCCGGGACTGGGGTTCAAATCGGAGACCTCATGATTCGCAAACCAAGATGCTATCCACGTAGTCATTACATCCACAGAAATTTAGAGTCGAGACAGTTACTCATTTTCACGTGCCGGTAATAATATGGAAGTATCTTTTTATGCTCCATTAATATTTTCCTTTTTTCGATAATGTTCCTGCGTGGAATTGAGTTTTTTAATTAGTTGTGAAAACGCCTACTGGATAGTAAAGGGAATTCCTATAGTGGTCCGTGAAAGGCTGGTCCAGTTCCCGTATACATCGATATATATATTACATTGATCACTGCATTACCGCAATGTGGGTTAATATCTGAATAGCCATTATGCGGAAACATAATATCGGCTTTGCCGACTAGTTACAATGTTTCATATTAAAGCATATCATCATTTAAATACTAATACGAAGACGTTTAACATGTGGTTTGTGTTTCAATCAGTTGACACCAGAGTTTGCATGAGCGTTTACTGTTCGGTATGAAAGTGTTGAGCAAAGTTACTCGGGGAGTGGATGCCCATCACTTTTATCCAGAGATTGAAAAACAGACTCTTAATAAATCGTAATTGTTTTCAGCAAATATGATATAAGGAATATGTTTACACCAAAGAACGACAACTTGAAGATGATTTATTGTAGAAATATCTGTAATGGTGTCTCCAAACCTTGAAGTAACCCGTATGTGATATACATTCCACATGGTACCACTGCCAGCTGGATCATATCCCTCTTGGCTGCTTGCGACTTACACACTTCCGTCCCATTTTTCAAAATCACTCCCACAAAAATATCCAGCAACCGAGTAGAAAGATGTTACACATCAATAATAATAATAATAATAATAATAATAATAACCTTGGCACTACAGCCCATGAAGGGCCTAGGTCTACCAAGCGACCGCTGCCCAGCAATTTGTCCTGCAGATATTGGGGTGACGCATGGTCAGCGCATCAAGTCCCCTCGGCCACTAATCTTGGTTTTCTTGACCGGGGCGCTGCCTCACTGTCAGACAGCTACTCAATTGTCATCACGAAGCTGAGTGCACCCCGTTCCAGCCCTCACGTCAGTTTCTAAAATCCTTGATGGAGCCGGGAATCGATCCCGGGGCCTTTGGGTGAGAGGCAGGAGCGCTACCCCAACACCACGGGACTGGCTACTGTACAAAAGCATAAGTATAAAGTACCTACATAAGCCTTTATCGATTTTATTCCTGTGCCTTTGTGCGTTTAGCCGTTATGTAACAACGTAAGTGGCAAGTCCTATTCCGGAGCACGTCTCGCAGTACAGTGAAGTAGGCATGTGCCTCACACTCTTGGAATGCCGGTAAGCCGATTCACTGCAAGAAGATGAGGAGAAGGCAGTGACGTACTGTTTAGATCCCCGGATGACTTACGTAGCCTATGGGTTTGCCGCAGCTGGCCTTTCAACATCCTCCATTCACGTGCTTCCGTTGGGCTTACCCTTAAAGCTCAATTGAGGCACACCATGACTCGCTTTGCGGTCCATGGTTTTCACTACAAAATCTGTAAAAGAGATACCTACCATGAACCAAGTGGCCTGTGCCATTGTAAACTCTGTGGTGACCAATGTGATAGATACCATATGATAAAATGCAAAAGCAGGAAAATTTCGTTGACAAAATGTTGTAATAGTTAAGTGATATATGATCTATAGAACTATACATTGACCACTATATCTATAACTATATTATTATTGTATGGCCATTAGCTGCATTAAATATTTAATTAATTAAAGCTCGATAAATCGCATAATTAAAGTGTTGTGCGTTATTCTGTATGTATTTAATTATTTATGTATTTATTTATTTGTTTATTTATTTATTTATTTATTTATTTATTTATTTATTTATTTATTTAATTGCACTGCTCGTTTTTTAATACTCATACGTCTTAAATAAATTCTAAATTCATTACAAATGATTGAATAGAATGTGAATACAGGATGATTACAAATGATTCATCGGGTTTTGACGTCTTATAGCTTCAAATATATAATGCCCACCCATCTGTACTAATAACCAATCGAGAGAACATACTTTAAAGTTTTGTTAATGTCACTGCAGGTTTCATTGTGACTCACCAGGTGGCCGGGTGATAACAGTTTCCAAAATGGCAACTAATCAACAGAAAGCATTTTGAGTGTTGCAATAGGAGAAGACAGAATCCGTCACTACCGTGCAGCGTGCGTTCCGAAAACAGTACCCTAACATACAGTCACCAACCCACCAAAGCATTCTGCGATGGTATCGACAGTTCAAAGACACAGGCTGCCTCGGTAAAGGAAAATACTCCGGGCGATCACCTATCGCTGTTGAGACAATGGAGAGCGTCTGAGATGTGCTCCTTCATAGCCCAAAGAAATCCACACTTCGTGCAAGTGGCGAACTGGGTGTTCATCAGCCAACTGTGTGGAAGATATTGCGGAAGCGATTACATCAGAAACCATATTGCTTACAGCTGTTGCAACGTTTACGGTCAAACGACCGCACCATCAGACGCGAATTTTGTGAACATTTCCTGGAAGCAATGGCAGATAACGAATTTGCTCCCCGACTCGTGTTCAGCGATGAGGCGATGTTCCACCTAAACGGTTAAGTGAATCGCCACAACGTCCGCATTTGGGGTACGGTGAATCCCAATGTTAGATTGGAGATTGAAAGAGAATCTCCAAAGGTGAATGTCCTCTGTGCAGTGTCACGTAGCAACATTTACGGGCCCCACTTTTCTCCTGGGAAGACTATCACGGATATGACGTACCTGCACATGTTACAAGACTGTTAGCTGATAACCCACAATTCATATTCCAACAAGACGGAGCTCCGCCTCATTGGCATGGAGAAGTGCGCACGATCTGAACTTCCAAACAGATGGATTGGGCGATGTGCTCAGGATGAATTCGCACTCATCAGGTGGCCCCCAAGGTCTCCTGATCTTACAGTTTGTGATTTTTTTCTTTTGAAGATACGTGAAAGACAATGTGTACGTACCACCTTTGCCGACAACATTGGCTGAACTCCAGGATCGCATCACTGCTGCGCTGGCTGGTGAACATTGACAGGGACAGGGGCTGTCAACCAGATCGGGATTATTTGGCACCATCGGTGTAGTAGATCAGCCAGCCGTTTGGAGCGCTGTATATCGTGTTGCCAACATATGCATGATACAACATTGTAATTAAAAGTAACAAAATATCACAATATTCAGTTAATACATTTACTGAATATACTCTGAAGTCCTAACCTACATTTCCTTGCAGTTATCTTGCTCACAGGCGATAATTATGACACTTATCATTAAATAAACATTAATTCTACTGGGTTGGCGGCATTGAAATCATGGCGGCTCTGTTTATGTGTTGAATGCTTGGTATGGTGTCATGTTATGAAATGATATTGGCCGTAAATAAGCTAATGTCTTCTTTCTCATCTTTCTTACACCACATCCTCTTCGTAGTAATGAGAAGTGAACAGTTCTTCTTCTGCTACGGCAAGTAAGTACGCTTATTTTAAGAATTTAAGTTAAAACGTATTTCTCTAGTGGCTGTGAAAAATATAGGCCTAGTTTTGAATTGATATTAGACGCAGGTGTAGGCCTACAGGTGACATTCTACTTGACATATCAATTAACTTTCACTATTATTTATCCCATAGGTAGACCTACCAAATTCTGTGAACTGTGCCTATCACCGGAAGAAGGAAGAAGTGATCCAGTCTATGACCAGGTAAGAAGTCTGTGTCACCGTATGTTTTGGCAGTGGGTAGTGGAACTAGGTACTGTGGGCTTTCGTATTGGATTTTTTTAATAGGCCTAATGTAGACCTACGATATTGTACAAGATGAATTAGATCGGGTTCCAGAAACCATTGCAACAAATTTATTACAGCTTGCAGAGATATTTAAATGGGCCTATTGCATGTGTGTACTGAAGTTCTTGAGGAGTGTTAATAATCAATTAATTAATTTCACATTGCAGTAGAATATAGATCTCATGATTCATGACAATGTGTCTAAGCTTTAATTATTTCCCCTTCCTTGAATTTCAAATTATTACAGTATTCAAAACAGATCAGTTCTTGCACATGTTGGTTATTGGTGCTGTGGCGCCAGGTAGAATAGGTAGTAATGCCATGAAGGACTGTAATTACAGGTTATTAAAACTTAACACACACTCCCATGGTTAGTCTTACAGATGTGTAATTATATACATTAATATACATTAATGTGTTCTTGTCCTGTGGAACCAAGTCCAACGTGAAAATCCTTTTGCTAAGTCATGGTGCTAAAGTAGACTACTCGTGTATAGCTCTGCGACCCAAATACCATTCAAATTCACCTGTCTTCCTCTAATAAGCCAAGAACAAACAAATGTGTAGATGTGTTTCCTTGCACATTCATGCTATGGGCACTTTTTCTTTTCTTTTGTGCATTACAGGAAGTATACACACTACTACAGATACCACAATAGCACAGATTATCATACAAATCATACACACTTCCATATTCATGGGACTAAATGAATATGTTATCGAAAGCCCTAAATTAATTAATATCAAACGTGAAAAATAAGCTGTACGGTTTATGTTATGGCAGGAATGCAGTGTTGGGCCTAGGTGTTCAGTTGGTCGAATTGGTAGTAATGGCAATACTGATGTAGGAGTAGGACTGTAATTACAGGTTATAGCATATAGTCTTACCAATGTGTAACTATATACATTAATGTGTTCTTGTCCTGTGGAACCAAGTCCAACGTGAAAATCCAATAAAACCATGGAACCATTGGCCCGAGAACCCCACCCTTATGTGCCAATTTTTATTTTATAGCCTACTCTTGGTAATAAGTGTTAGGTTCTGTCGATGATTTTCTGTAACAGCGAGATAGATACAAGACAAATATAATTGATTTATTGTATGCCAATGTAATGGTTGATATACCTATGGATAGTATTTTATTCTCACAGTTATTTAGAATATTTTTCAACACGTGGGATGCCAATGTCTAAGCTTACATGGAGGGATTTTTTCATCAATTGATTCTGTAATAAGACCACCTTGTGGTGTGGTTGCTGCCACTCCTGAGGTCCTGGGCTAGTTTCCAAGCTTGATTAAGTAATTTAATTCTGGTCTGATGGCTGGAACGGCGCACATTCATCTTTGTGAGGCAGAACTGAGAAAAGGTAGGTTCGATTCTCACCTCGGCCATCCAAGAAGTGGTTTTCCAAGGTTTCCCCACTTCCACTCCAGGCTAACGCTGGGATTGTTCCCAACTTAAGACTACGGCTGCCTCCTTTCCAGTCCTCACCTGAATTACAGGAAGTATACACACTACTACAGATACCACAATAGCACAGATTATCATACAAATCATACACACTTCCATATTCATGGGACTAAATGAATATGTTATCGAAAGCCCTAAATTAATTAATATCAAAACACAATGATTCTTTTAAATGTAGTTAACTTATAGTAGGTGCAAACATACACATGTCAGCAAATTCAAGTTCCCCGTTTCAAGCATTAAGTTACCCATTTGTTGAGTTTACTGTTTCAACATACAAACTGGTATGTGTTGTTCATCGCTGTCAGCCATTACATCAAGGAGGAACTAGGTCCATTATCTTGTGCTGGAGCCTACTGTTATACTTTGGCAAGAAAGAAGAAAGGAACATGCCTCAACACATACATTTAGGAGGACCAGATTTGATTACTGTATTTTTGCTAAGTTTGATCTTGGCTCTCGCTGTTATTGTCTCTTCGTTGACAACTGTTTAAATAAAACATGATGATTTCTAGCAGTATTGAGTGTTTTTCTTGTTTTTCATTGAAAGTCCTATTTCTCCTTTCCCCTTCACAACACGTCATGGAATTTACTGTATTAGTGTGCGATGATATTTTTTGATGTAGCCTACTTACTGCATTTCACCCTTCAAAATGTTTAACTGGAGATATTTAAATGAACTACTGTATAGAAATTTTGTTATATCCAATTCTTTTTCTGAAATTTCAGTCCCTTAATGAATTCGGCACTAATTACACTAACAATTTTAGTGTGATGAGGATCTGGTTACAACACCTGTTTCCTTAGCATTCTCTCATAAAAATGTATTGTTATTGCTAACAGCATCAAGCTTTTTTAAATATGATTATACTCCCTTCCCAGTACTTTTCCTTTGTAGTTTATTCTAATAACTAATTGGTTATAGGCCTAATTGGGCCTACTGTGGTATATTGGAAGGGACCATTTTTTAAGCTGAGTAATAATATGCTGCAGGCCTTGTAGTAGCCTATTTTTTGGCACCAATGCAATAAGCTCTAATTGCAACTGAAAGAAATTTAAACATGTATATTAGTGATGAGGTTATGTCCTAAATGCTGTGATTGTTCATTTCAAAGTTCTGGAATTCACAATTTCCCTCCTTGGTATTATTTTTATTATTTTTTCTGTTATTGGTATTTTGAATGTGATTTATTTCTTGTAGATCATAATATGATTATTATAATCTTATATATTAAAATAGTTTTCAAAAAAGTTCACCCTTTACTAAAACTGAAATATCTCGGGAAGTATTTGCGCGATGACGACGTTTGTTGTCTTAAAATGTAATGCCCGTCAAGCACCGTCGATTGATACCCACCTTACTTGATTATATAATTCGAGTATTAAAATAATTGCGAATATTACTTCCTTCAAGGTCTCACGAAAATAGAATCGATGACTTGACGGAAATATTGTCGCTAGGCGACAACGACTAATACTGTATCATGATATTCAACGCCACCTCAATAATAAATCTAACCTGATATTAACAGAGAGTTCCCTAATTACGTCATGATATCGTTAACTTCTACCTGCTCCTGCGCTAATGTCGCATGAATCCATACAATAAGTAGAAGGGGATTCTGTGCACATAATTTAATTAGAACTTCTCAAAGAATGTATTACTTTGAGACTGAAATGATCATGAACAATCAGCAGTCATTTTGCTAATAACACTGTCATGTCAACATCTCTTTGAATGACAACAAATACTGTATACGGAAGACAACTAATTTCACTAAGATGCCGCTACAGTCGAATGTTGGAACCGCCATTTTGTATTGTGTATCCGTTCTTTCTGTTATATAGTCTTTGGTCTCACCAGCTACAAACTGTCTTCTTTTCGTTTCATCATTCGTCCTTATAGGTTGTGGGCTCAATCAATACAATGAATCATATTATGATGAATGAGAGGCGACACTCAATTACAAATGTTATAAAGATTAAAGATGATGGTAATTGTCTGTTCAGGTCATTGGCATATTGTGAGTACAACAATCAGAGTTTATTTACACAGGTTAGAAAGCGAATTGTAAATCATGTTACAGACAAGTGGAATAATTATTTTTCCTTTATTGTTGGCAACAGCGATATGTACGAAACTGCTATCAATACGAGCGATGATTACAAAATGTATATGTCTATGAATGGTGTTCATGGAGGTCATGTTGAGTTAGTTGTCGCTGCTCAAGTTTGCAAAATGGATATTTATTCGTGGATTACTACTGTCGTATGGAAGGTGACCGGTTAAAATATATACGTCATCAACAAACGAACTTACGAGTTGATACATGTGCCGGTTTAGCAGACGCCTTGCATGTACGAGCAGAAAATGAAAATCTCAGAGTCGGTCGTATTGTAGTTTTGCCATCTTCTTTTACAGGTAGCCCAAGGAAAATATTGCAAAATTATCAAGATGCGATGGCGATAGTGAGGAAGTTTGGAAAGTCAGATTTATTCATTACGTTCACCTATAACGCGGGCAGGCCAGAAATACTTAACAGCATTCATCTCTGGAAAACGGCTAATAATAGGCCTGATATTGAAGTGAGAGTTTTCCATTGCAAAGTAAAGGAATTGCTACGATTGATTAATGTTAAGGAAATGTTCGGTAAAAGCCTATCTATATACAGTGGAATTTCAAAAACGAGGTCTCCCGCACATCCATTCACCCTTAACATTAACGGAAGATTGTAAGTTTCGAGAAATTTCTGACATTGACAGTGTGGTGTCAGCCGAAATACCAGATCTCGAGGATGAAGCGCTATACGAGTTGGTAAGGCGTCATATGGTACATGGTCCTCGCGGATCTTTGAATCCTTCTTTAGTCTGTATGAAAGATGGCGTATGTAAGAAAGATTTTCCTAAACAGTTTCAGGAAGATACCAAAGATAATGACAATGGTTATCCTTCGCATAGGAGAAGAAATAATGGACGGATTATTATAAAAACAATTCGAGGCATTGACATTGAAATCGATAGTCGATTCATTGTTCTCTACAATCCATTTCTTTTCCTTTACTTGCAAGCACATATTAATGTTAAAATATGCTCAAGTGTTCGGAGTGTTAAATACATCCACAAATATCCAATATATTAATATCCACTAGTATGTGTATAAAGGTCATGACTGCTGCATTGTTAAAATATGTCCTGAAGGTGAAACGGTGAACTACGATGAAATTTCTTCTTTCCTAAATGCTAGATATGTTGGTCCAACAGAAGCCGAATTCAGGATATTTTCATTTCACATGCATGAACAGTGACATTCTATCGTGCGAATACCAGTTCACTTGCCAAACTTGCAAAATATCTATTTAAAAAATGATAACTCTCCAGATATTTTACTTCAAGCACAGTTGCGCAACATGGAATTTGAAGCGTGGTTCAAGTTAAATCAAGATTCGCAAGCCAGAAGTCCGTATATATATCCTGAAACACCAGTACATTACGTCTGGAATAAGAGCAACTGCCAGTGGCAAAAAAGAAAAAAAAATGTTTCAAAAACTATAGCCAGAATGTATAATGTTTCGCCTACAGAAACTGAAAGGTATTATTTACGCCTGTTATTGCTTCACGTCATAGGTGCTGCCAGCTTCCAGGATCTACTAACATACAAAGCAGTTGTCTGTTCTACTCTTAATGAAACAGCTAAGGAGCGAGGTTTGCTGATTGACGATTCTGAATGGCAGCTTTGTTTGGCAGAAGCGTCACAATTTCAGATGCCTTCTCAGTTACGACAACTGTTTTCTTACATATGTATCTTTCAGACCCCTTCAAATGTAAGATAGTTATGGGACATTTTCAAGAATTCATTATCAGAAGATTATCTGCAGTTTCACGAACCTAACATTGCATATCAATTCACTCTTATACATATTTCTAATACATTAAAGCTCCATGGTCTTCCCATTACTTCTCTCGAATTGCCAGCTATTATTGATAATTTCCCTCAGTCAAATTTACCAATGAATTATCCAAAACTTAATGAGGATCAATTAAGTCGGATGATAAACCGAGCAAATGGAAACCAAACGGCTATAATTACAGAAATTTTGGGGTTAGTACAAAACAGCAATGAAAGGATGAGGTACGCATATTTCATTGACGGTCCAGGGGGCACCGGGAAAACATTTCTTTACCAATGCTTGATTCACAGTTGCACAAATTTGGGGTTAAATGTACTGTAGTTTCTGTTGCACGGACTGGTATTGCAGCAATGTTACTACCTCAGGGGCGCACTGTACACAGCCAGTTCAAGTTACCTCTACATTTACATGAAAGTTCTGTATCAGGAATAAAAGTTAACAGGAAGGAAGCTTTTTATATTCGTTCAGCAAAACTTATCATCTGGGATGAAGCCCCTATGGCTAATAAGCACGCGTTGATGTGTGTAAATCGGTTGCTCAAGGACATCATGATTAACGACGTGCCTTTCGGAGGAAAAATTATCGTCTTAGGTGGAGATTTTAGGCAGGTATTGCCTGTTGTGCCTCACGCATCTAAAGCAGCATCAGTCCAAATGTCAGTAAGGTTCTCTCCTTTGTGGCCATTATTCAAATTTTTTAAACTCAACAAAAATATGCGAGCGGATACAGATCAACGTGACTTTGCAAACTTCTTGATACAAATTGGTAACGGTCAATACCCTCACGTCGATGGAAAAAATTCAGAATTAGTCCCACGCTGAAAAAATATTTCACGCTTTTCAAAAATAGCGATTTTAGCACCTAAAAATGAACATTGTAAAGAAACCAATGACAAAGTTTTAGACCTAATCCCAGGATCATCGAGAACTTACATCAGTGTGAATAATTTGATTACTGAAGATGAGAGTGAACTTCTACAATTCCCAATAGAATTTTTAGACAGCATAGGCATAAGTAGATTGCCACCTCATATCCTTCGACTAAAAGAAGGCTCAATTGTGATTTTGTTGAGAAATATTAATGTTACCCAAGGTCTGTTGAACGGTACTAGACTGTTGGTTTGGAAGATACATGACAATTGCTTACACCTGGAAATTATTACTGGTGTAAATGTTGGAAAGAATGTCCTACTCCCTCGTCTTGACCTTACGCCATCAGATACTTCTATGCCATTTTCCTTCAAAAGGAAGCAGTTTCCAGTACGTTTGGCTTTTTGTATAACTATCAATAAAACTCAAGGTCAAACACTAGATCAAGTAGGCATTTTTTTACCTCTACCGGTGTTTAGCCACGGACAACTTTACTGTATGCCGCACTATCGCGAGCAAAATCCTTTCATGACGTCAAAGTTCAAATAGAACCAAAAGGCAAGCGAACAGCAAATGTCGAATGGATTTTATTTATTTATCGTATGGCTTTTAGCGCCGGGAGTGTCCGAGGACTTGTTCGGCTCGCCTGAGTCTGTAGCTACTTCCAGCGGATACCCTAAGGGTGAGCTACAAGTTCCGTTCAATTTCAAGTAGTTCCAACTTTCGCCACCAGATATCAATGATACCTAGTGGTGAACGTTGGAAGTTTGATAGAGCGTTCTGACGAAATCTAACCTAACAAATTTTGCTTTACACAAGTTTAGTCAGTGAAAGGATCTTTTACATGCCATAAATCTATGACATGGGACCGCCGGCTTTACTTCCCCTCCGAAGGAAGGCATACTGAAGGATTTTTAACGCTCTTAACAAATCCGACGACTTCGGCCGGGTTTGAACCCGCTATCTTGGGCACAGCAGTTCAGCATGCTACCGACTACGCCACCGAAAGGAAGTAGTATTAGAATTTTGAAACGAATATTGCGGAGGAGCACAGACCTCAGCAAACGGGGCACAGATTAGATAACAATTATACAAGGACGTCCGCATCCCTGTGGTAATGGTAAAAAATACTATTGTCCTACATCGGTGATTACTATCCTACATCCTGTTATTTCATTCCCTCAGTTCTATAACAAAGATATACTCTATCAAATTTACAGCTTAATTAATATTAATTCCTTCTGTGTGAGTTATCTTTTCATTTCTCATCAATCGCCTTTACTCACTATTCTATCTGTAGGGGTGGAGGCGATAGCTGTCTTTACAGAGATGTGCAAATTATTAGATTCGATGTCAGTTTTCCAAAATTGCATTTTTACTTTTCACGGTTTAATGCACTAAGTATGTTTACAAGGCGATGAAATTACTTCAAATGTTTAACCAAGACTCCTAATTATATTTTCATTTAAGGAACTCAAATTAAAATTATTTTTAAGAATTTCCACTAACAGAGGAGCCTTGCAAATGCAAAATGCCACACGTTTCGTTTTTATTACTTCACTCTACTTTACGTGTGAATTTAGAGCGGAGTGATTTGGGGTCTTTTAACTGATGAACGCTATTGAGCTATTCAAAGATTCATGAACAATGCATTGAAATCACGTGACTTAAATTCTAAAGTCAATGAAAAATTGAAAATGGACCCAGCTCAGATATCCATCGGAATCCAATAATCTGAAAGTTTCCAGACGCAATTCCTTATGGGAAAAGGTGTAATTCCACGGGAGAGGAAATACTACTAAGTAGGACAACAAAAGAAGTTGGTCAATAAAATGATTTTGAATAAAAGTAATTATGACTAATTAAAATTATTTATTTAATTCTATTAATTTGCACACCTCTATATGTTAACCAAGAGTTAGGCCTACACCTCTTAATTCAAATATAAGAGACCCATCATTTATTTTAAATTTATACCATTGTTCATAAGTAGACAAAACACCTAATTGTACCGCTGTAGCCTTAAATTGTGTGGATATCTCTATCTACTTAGTATAAAACAAAGTTCCCAATTCTTGGATGTAACTGGTAATCTCGAGAGCAACTTGATGGATTTTGATGCGGTTTTCACCATTCTGTAAAGGATTTCTTGATGAAGGATTAGGTAGAAAAACATTTATTTATGACCAAAAGAAGCCGAGCATTTACGATTTCAGTGAATTGAGTTGAAGAAAACCTAACGTCCATGTGTCTTTTAAGCTTACACTGGGTAAACCGTTAAAAATATCGATATTCTCTGAGAATTGTTCAGCATGAAAAGTTCTGGAAGAAAGTCCGCAACAGCTCCCACATCGACCACTGTAAGTGTTTTTACGTTTTCATTTCTTCCATCAATCTCCATTCAGTGGAAATTTAAATTACTAGCTTCAGAGTGAGTTTACGAGCTTGCGAGCGACCTATCACCCTAGCTTCAGCCAGCATCAAACTGCCGAGTCGTGTCGAGTTAATTCTTCAGAGAAGAGTATAGCTTATGTGTTTGAAGTTATCTGTTCACCTCGGCCTGACGTCCGTGCGCCTTTTAAGCTTACGCTGGGTAAATAGTGGGACACACACACACAGAGGACAAGCAGACACCCACACATTTGATCTCATAAGTCTACTTCATCATTTAACCAAAAGCGACGGTACCGTAAATGTCTGTTCAGGTCACTAGCATGAAGGCATGCAAATGTCATATGGACAGAAGTGCTGTAGGATTGTTGAAGTGAATGCTGAGGAGCAGCACGGGTCTTCTAGTATTATATAATATTATTATTATCTCCACGCCTAAAAACGTGATATAAGTATTGGGAAGAATGTGATTTTCGGAACACTGAAGTGGACAGAACATTTAGAACGAGAATTTAGCGGAATGAGGGGTAGGGGTGGGGTAGGTTACACGCACGGCCGTGCTACTCGTCTACTAGTACATCAGTTATACACCAGACAGCGCTGAAGTCCTAGGTGCCAAGAATTAGCATGGCTGTTGGCCATCTGTAGTAGTAGGTAATCTGTGTACAGGGACATGATCGAACGTGTATGGGCTAAGCTTGACTACTGCGTGTCGTGAAACACGATGAGAGCACATAGAACTTTTGTAATCTTGTGTAAGAAACTTGAAAATGTGCTTTTTCAAACAATGTATCATTCACTATTTTGTATATAATACTTTGTGAAATACATTCATCCGAAACCCGATGAATCATTTGTAATCAGCCTGTATATTTACCATACTGTTCTTCTAATGGTTAATCCGTATTGACCATTGATAAATAGTTTATTTTAGGAATCCACTAAAAATGATGTTTATGAGGCTAAATGTCGTGCTGTACATTTTTCTGTAAACAATGATACCTTCTTCGGCGTCAGACTATACGAACTAGGTTAACATTCAGAAAATGGAATCCTTACAATAAATTTAAATAAAAGTTCCAAATACTTATATAAAAATGTTCAAATAACCTACTTATAAGTTGTATAGACTGTGTCATTGGACCTTGCAATGGTCTGTGGTGAAATTATTTACATCGACGGAGGGAATTGAGATTTCTACGTTGGACACCTGCCAAAATCTCCAATATCCAACACACTGTAATCAGACAGAAAGAAAATTGTTCTTGTACGGGCTTTCCCCATAATTATCTCATCCCCTCTCCCCTCCTGTCTGGTCTCGTATTACTGCCTGTCTATATTCGACCTCTCCTGAGAACTATTTCTGTGCTATTCGGGTCTAGAAACGCCCTGACATGGTGTATGCTAATGAATTATTGACATCGTTAACTGTTAAAGACTTATCTCCGCTCCACCAAGCATACGCTAAAGAGCGCACTCGGTCTATGGGTAGCTTCTTGTAGACTACTCTTTACTACTACCGTAATGTTTCCCATGAATGGGAGTTCGTTTAGGTCGTTAGGGTTATTTATTTTAGCCATTGGTTCCCTTCAAGGAAGGGAATGGGAAGGAAGTCGGCCGTAGACCTGTTGAAAGGAACCGTCCCAGCATTTGACTGGGGGTGAAAGTGAGAAACCACGGGAAATGGTGAGGTTCGAACTCACCCTCTCAGGATACCATCAAGGCACGAGGCAATGCGTTACCGCTCTCGACCTCAGCAGCCGGTGCTTCGGTTTTTTAACAGCAATATCGGCAGAATTTGTTGAGATTCTGGCATATATTGATATACATAATCGCAGACATAGATTTAAGGCCTGGGTATAAGGAACCGGATGATGATCACTTAACGATCGAACTAGTAATGCAAGTGAATTTATTAATACTAGCGGACCCATGCGAGAACTCTTGCATAATGGGTTGTGTACGCCTCATGTGTACTGGCTACCACAAATTTACCGTGCCAAGTTTCACTGTGGATGGATTATTAACATCCTAAGACAAGCCCAATTAAATATTTGAACTTCGTATGGCCTCCATGTTTGTAGTGCGCTTATCAGGTTTTTCAAAGTCACTTACGTTAACTTACTACGGTGCGACGGAGTGGTGGCGCAGCGGTCAGGCTGTTTGCCTCTCACCAAGGCGGATCAGGTTTGATTCCCGGTCAATACATTTCAAATTTTCGAAGTGAAATGCCATGTCCTGTGGTTCGGATTCCACGTAAAATGAGGTCCCGTGTCTAATGATTGCAAGATTAGCGGTCACGTTAAACTGCAAGCTTCCTTCCCATTTGCTTTCTTTTAACTACGGTGCCCTCTATTTCCATACAAAATGTAATTATGGAGCTACCAGTGAATATTTCGCATGGCCACCATGTTGGATTGGTGACACTATTAAGATTTGAAAGGCACAGTCGGGGTCGGGCGAGATAGTAGTAACTTAAGCCCTTTTCATGTTTAATTGAAATCTATCCAGCCAATTAAAATTTAATACACACACACGAACAAGAGGTGATCATTTAATTGCTTACTGTATATTATAAGCTATCATCTCTTGTGATGAAAATAAGCTAAAATAGGCGAATTTCATAAATTGTCCTACAAACGTCAGAAATTACGGCTATTAGGTTAAGTTAAAACTTCCTATTGTGTATACTTTACGTCCAACTGATTAGTCAAGAGACTTGGGATGATTCACAAACGTTAAATAATTAGCCTACCATTTTTTCTGCTAAAACCAAAAAAAGGGGAGTCCCTGTTTATGGCAAACTGATGCTAGGACACGTTGCTTACTCTGTAGCCTATGTGAGAAAAGTAATTGGGGTTGATTGCAATTAAGTATAAATAACAATAACCCCTTGACACTTTGCCCCTGAAGTGCCTTGACCTACAAAAATGACCCCTGGCCGGCCCTGTTGGCCTACAGATTGTGGTAGATCCCTGCGCTGCTAAACAAAACGTTATCCGCATCCAGCCCGCATCCGGTCCGCATCCGCACGACTGTTATCCACATCCACCCAGCATCCGCAAGACTTTTATCCGTATCCGCACGACTGTTATCCACATCCACCCAGCATCCGCAAGACTTTTATCCGTATCCGCACGACTGTTATCCACATCCACCCAGCATCCGCAAGACTTGTATCCGTATCCGCACGACTGTTATCCACATCCACCCAGCATCCGCAAGACTTTTATCCGTATCCGCACGACTGTTATCCACATCCACCCAGCATCCGCAAGACTTGTATCCGTATCCGCACGACTGTTATCCACATCCACCCAGCATCCGCAAGACTTGTATCCGTATCCGCACGACTGTTATCCACATCCACCCAGCATCCGCAAGACTTTTATCCGTATCCGCACGACTGTTATCCACATCCACCCAGCATCCGCAAGACTTGTATCCGTATCCGCACGACTGTTATCCACATCCACCCAGCATCCGCAAGACTTGTATCCGTATCCGCACGACTGTTATCCACATCCACCCAGCATCCGCAAGACTTTTATCCGTATCCGCACGACTGTTATCTGAATCCGCTAACATTACAATAATATTTTATTTTATTTTATGTATAAAGTATTAAAGAGGGGGCTGCGTGGCGCAGTCGGTAAAGGTGCTGAGCTTCTAACTGAAAGGGAGTGGGTTCGATTCCCACCCAGGTAGTGAATTTTAGAAACGAAACTACCACTTTCGGAAACGCAAATAGCCCTGGGGTTCACTCAGCCTACATCAGAAATGAGTACCAGGGTAATTCCTGGGAGCAAAGACGGTCGGGCATGTAGCTGACAACTTCATCCCATCTAGTGCCGATGTCACAAATGTGGAACCCTCTACCATGCCTCTACCTTCCACTACTCCCAGGGCCTCCATGGCCTGTACGGAGTTGACTTTGCTTTGCTTTGAAGTATTAAAGCAGCACATTATACATTTGAGAAGAAAGTAGTTCCCCTAGGCTATGTCGTATGTTTAAAATAAACGGTATCTAGTCAGATTTGTACTATTTTCAGTTCGAAGTGTTAATTATGCTTAATTAGGCCTACGTAAGTTGGATGCGATTAGCTTTGTCATGGAAGAAACATAACGGGAAAAATATGATATGGCATAAACATCCAGGTCCTAGAGTAATGATAGGCTATTCAACAAGTTCGGATTGTAGGCTACTCTAAAAGCTATCCGCAAATTTACTCCAAACATTATCCGCAGCTTATCCGCTATCCGCACAGCTATGTCAACTATATCCGCATCCGCGCAGGGCTTTAATTGTGGGGTGACGCGTGGTCAGCACGTCGGGTGCCCTCGACCGTTAATCTTATTTTTCTTGACCAGTTTGTTAGTTATTGTTATTTTAACAAGCGGAACAGCGAAATCATCTGCCCCACTTAAAACAGATATTTTATGCAAATTAGAATAATTTAAAATTTGGAGGCAGACGACTAAATATCAAAACGCCTACAACTAAAAAAACAATAATTAAATAAAACTAATGGGCTAATTATAATAATAGACTAAACAAAAATATACGGAAAACAAACAAAAAATAAAATAGAAATTCACTGAAGAACAAGTTCTTTGAGCTAATACACACTTGGGAATTTAGATTGTTTGCCCTGCCTAACCCATTCTTACTTATAAAGTGGATGTCGCGATCAGCAGCTACCACGTCATCGGTTAATATAAGTTTGAGTGTCATCTGCAAACCAAGGTTTCTTTGTAAGTCAGCAAGATCCACACACTCGGTTAAAATGTGGGCATGGTAAATACGGCTCCACAGAGTGGGAGGGGGGTCCTTCCCTTCTTATTAGATACGAGTGGGTGGATCTTACATGACCTATCCTTAGCCTACACAAAGACCGGAAAGAGCTCTGGCACACGCGAGTAGTTCCCTTGATCACTCTCAGTTAACTGGGTAGGCCTATTGGGTCAGCTAGCCACTGGCTCTCCCAGAACCCCAGCACTTATCGGCGTAACTGAGAGTGGATATCTCTAGCTGGTATCTCCATTGGTCGAGGTAGTAGTGATACCGCCTCTTTTGCGGTTTGATGGGCGCTGCCTCTCTGATCAGACAGCAACTCAATTGTCCTCACGAGGTTGAGTGCATCCCTCTTCCAGCACCCACAGCAGTTTCTTAAATCCCTGATGGAGGCGGGAATCGAACCCGGGCCTCTGGGTGAGAGGCAGGCTTATCACGTTAACACCACCATAATATTTGCTTTTCAAAAAGGAATCGGTGAAGTTCAAATTACAAATACAATAATTGAAGGAAGGAAGTTTTACTGGAGATATAAATAAATAAATAAATAAATAAATAGTTATAGTTGCTTATTTTAGGGAATTTGGGATATTGTATTCATATAGCCCCGTTTACTTCGGTGTGTATGGAATTTGTGTGATAACCTGTGTTATTATGATGGCTGCTCTAGTATGTGTATTTGGGAATTGGGGGATAGGGATGGGAAGGAGGCGGCCTTGGCCCTAAGTTAGAAACCATCCCGGTATTTGCCTGGAGTAGAAGCGGGAAACTACCGAAAACCACTTCCAGGATGGCTGTAGTGGGAATCAAACCCGCCTCTTCTCAGTTTTGCCTCACGAGGCTGAGTGTACCCAGTTTCAGACCTCAAACCAGAATTAAAATGTCTTGGCAGAGCCGAGAATCGAACCCGGACCTCCGAAGCGTCAGCCAAGAATGCTAGCCACTTCACCATGAGGTGGTTAAATAAATAGTGTGTTGGAGGAAATTAATTTGGATTCATTGCAGTTACGTATAGGCCTAAGTAACAATTACCTCGCTTTTCCACCCCTTAATACAACAATAGCTGAATAGACTAATATAACGACATTTTTTGTATTGAAATCAATCGAGTAAAGGGTTGGTTGGTTCCCCACTTTAGGAGCAGAGACAACGCTATCATATAGCGCCGTGGACTGTGGGTGTGTGTAGATTTTCTCTGATAACCGGTGTTAATTGTGATGGCTGTATTAGTGTGTGTTATTTGTAATTCAGGTATGCTAAGGACTGCAGGCATTCAAGTTTCAAGTAGTTCCTACTTTTGCTACCAAATGCTACCGTCAAAGACAACTAGTTGTGAACTTGGTTACTAGATGCAACCGCAGTCGGCTCCTAGCGACGAACGTTGGAACTTAAGAGCGTTAGTCAAATCTAACCTATAATAATAATAATATAATATCGTATGGCCTCGGGTGCCGGGTGCAAGCTTTGTTAATTGACACCCAGCTTGCGTGTCGAATTTAATGCTCCTTGGAGCGTTATGAATGTCAAGGAGGTTAGATATCTAAGCTCCTTGACGCTATACCGCTGTCTAGTAGAGAAATGAGGAACTTTGTGTTTGCGGAAACTCCCGAGATTAATTTTGCCATTATGAACACGGCTTACTGAATTCAAATGGGTTCTTTAACATGCCAACAACTGTAATATACCTGCCTCTCCATACTTCTATATGTATGGGGTGCGTGGATTTTAAACACCTGTACGATAATACCAACAGCAATAAACATTCACACCTAACTACTACTCAGTGACCCAATAAATTAAACCCTTCAGATTCTGGCAAAATCGATAATATATTGTAAACCAGACATAAAACACACTTCGCAGGATCCTCCTCGTACAGAATAATGACACTCCCTATCGTATTTACACAGATACACATATGACATGATATAGATGACCCTCAGGAATAAATTTGACCGGTACTTACAGATGTTGGCTTCAGCAGTGGTGACCTAGCTCTAATAATTCTGGGGTAATTTGTTCCCAAAGAATTAGTCCTATTACTCGCTGCACAATTAACTTTGCTTCATACGCCGTTTCTACTTTTATGATGAATATTGTTTTTGTTACTTTTGTAACCAGCACCCACCGATTTAATTTGCGTCGAGGAGCTAGTACAATACAAATGCTTTGAATCCGTTTTGGATCGTCGCATTAAATCCGCTCGTGAATGTAATAATACATGGCATATTTGACCTACATTCCTGTACGAATAATTTGCCGCTATATTTGAAATGCAGATGTACAGATATCAGATTACAATACTTAGTGTGGTTCGAAGTAAGCAATCTTGGCGATATACTTAAGACTAGGCTCATCATTCAATCAAGAACTTGTAGCCAGCAACTTGGTTATTGTATCAGAAAACACGACTAGCGTTATACTGTAATTCCTCTACCTCAACACACAAAACCAAAAGACAAGTCCTACTGACTAATACTTTCCGCTCACACGCGGTCTACAGAATACGTCCGATCCACACGGGATCCAAAAATCAAGACTACTCCACACGGAGTTCAAAATAAGAGTGTCCTCACTAGCTTCCCCTAAATCTAAGTACCCGTCATCATCCCCCTCCACAATCACTGGTTTACCTGGGTTGCCCCCAGGGATCCAACCATTCACAATGTTTGATTCTCAACATCACCAAATATGGAAACAGCACATCGCTCGAGCTCGTACAGAGATACCAAGTCTCACCTCCCTGGCGCTCGGGTTTACCCCGGGTTAGAGCAACAACTCGTACTTCCTTGCCAGTGTGCACTTTCCAGCTACAAAACTTATACACTATCTCAATGTTAAAATATTCCTCACTCCCTAGATTCGGATCCTGCTAAATTACAATACTTAAAAGCTAAACAAATTAATTGGACCTCAATCGCGTCATATTATACACTCTACTAAATCACTCTAAAACATGAAAAAGCATCAAATAAAAATATGCATATGATAAATAAAATTGTAACTCCCCAGAGTAAGGGTTCGATCTCTTTGTAACTTGGAAAGGTTACACAACGTATGACATGAGTACCGTGATTTTTGTCGCCTTTCAAAAATCACTTACCATTACCAGGAGCGAACCTGCAAGCTTGGGGTGGGTAGTCCGACACTATAACCACACACCCACCGTAGCAAGCATCTAACCTATACAGTAATTTAGCTTCACACAAGTGTAATTAGTGGAGGGTTCTTTTACTTGCCATAAATCTATGACATGGGCCCGCCGGCTTTACTTTCCGTCCGAAGGAAGGCATACTGCGGGATATTTATCAGTCTTAAAAAATTCGACGACTCCGGCCGGATTTGAACTCGCGACCTTGGGCATAAATGCTCAGAATGCTACCAACTACGCAACCGAAGCCGCCTCGAGTAAAGGGTCTTTCCATCACGTAATACCAATTTCAAAGGAAGGAAGGAAGAATGGAAAGAAAGCAAGAAAGATAGAAGGAAAGAGGGAAGAAAGGAAAGCAAGAAGGAAGATAAGAAAGAAGGAAAGAATGAAAGAAAGTGAAGGAAAGAAATAAAGAAAGGAAATAGGTAGGAAGGTAGGTAGGACAGAAGGAAGAATGGAAGAAAGAAATAAGTAAGGGAAGGAAGGAAAGCAAGAAGGAAGGTAAGAAAGAAGGAAGGAAAGAGAGAAGGAAGGAAAGAAGGAAAGAAAGAAAGAAAGAAAGCAAGAAGGAAGGTAAGAGAGAAGGAAGGTAAGAAAGAAGGAAGGAAAGAAAGAAGGAAGGTAAGAGAGAAGGAAGGTAAGAAAGAAGGAAGGAAAGAAAGAAAGAAAGAAAGAAAGAAGGAAGGAAAGAAAGAAATAAAGAAAGAAAGAAAGAAAGAATGAAAGAAAGAAAGAAAGAAAGAAAGAAAGAAAGAAAGAAAGAAGGATGGAAAGCAAGAAGGAAGGTAAGAAAGAAGGAAGGAAGGAAAGAAAGAAGGAAAGAAAGAAATAAAGAAAGAAAGAAAGAAAGAAAGAAAGAAGGAAGGAAAGCAAGAAGGAGGGTAAGAAAGAAGGAAGGAAAGAAAGAAGGAAGGAAAGAAAGAAAGAAAGAAAGAAAGAAAGAAGGATGGAAAGCAAGAAGGAAGGTAAGAAAGAAGGAAGGAAGGAAAGAAGGAAGGAAAGAATGAAATAAAGAAAGAAAGAAAGAAAGAAAGAATGAAAGAACGAAGGAAAGCAAGAAGGAAGGTAAGAAAGAAAAAGGAAGGAAGGAAAGAAAGAAGTTAGCTTGTAGTTTTACGTGACGTTAATCTCGCGATTGTGAGCCAAGGAATCTTCATTTTACGTGGAAAATCTCACACGCATTAACTGGGATTCAACCTGGTGAATGCCTAGGCAGAAGTTAGCCTTTGCGAATGCCAGCACAATTCTTATTAGAAGCAGCAGCCACCACTGACCAACCATTGCTGGTGGTCCTGAAAGTGTACATATTGTGAATTAAGAGTAAGCTAGAGATGAAAATTGTGATTGCGAATCTGGTGTCCCGCAAAATTTTAAATCCAATCAAATTCATTTAACTTCATGGATGCTGTAACGTACTATCGATGTTTGATTTCCTTGTTTTAAAACGGATTGGCTATAAAACGTATATCTAGTAATGTCGAACCGATTAGAGCAAGCTAGAGATAATTTGCCGCTATTTAGTGCAAGCTGTAGGAATATCTGGAGAATATGAGTGTGACATGGCGCGATTGGTTTTACGCTCAACCGATGTCGTTTGCTGCCAGGGATGTAACCCACTATAATTTTCTCATTTGCCATTTAATTTTCCTATTTAGTCCCCTCCACTCGGAATATCGCACGGTCCAGCTGGTGGCGAACTCACCCGTGGTGCAATTTGCTGCCGGAGCCCAAGAGATCATTGTACAACACGCACCCTTGCCGCAGCTAATAGTTCTTTGTCCTTCAGCCTCCAACGCCCACCGAGGTTATAGGAGTGGAACAGCTGAAGATACTAGACATAAGGTGCACGTTGTAGTCTTAAGATAGAACATGTTTAAATATCAAAAATAATTTCCTTAGAGTCAATGGCTGAATGATTACCGGTACATTAGGAACTATTTTGTTGTATTCATAACAACACTTGCTCCTACTTAACCTTCTTAGACCTAGAACATTATCGGTATAATTTTACTGTCTTGTAGGGAATTTGATATAAAAGAGGATATAGGATTGAGGGGAAATGTTAAACAAAATCACGAGGATAATGATAAGTATAAAGAACGCCCATTGTCCAAGCATCTGTCAACCAAAAAGTGTAAGAGAGGGCAGAGAGCCATAACTCTGCTATTCAAAACAAAATCATCAACATTTATTGTACCTAGCAGGCCATTTAGGCCCATGACAGAAAGCAAAGAACCATAACAAACACATCAAATATACAACATTGCATAACACTGTCCTACTCAATCAGTCAGGAAGGATCATTATCCCAATCACAATCTCAAGTATTTGTTACAAATATCATTCCATTTACTTCTATCGATTGCATCATCCAGTACTGCTGTTGGTTCCACCTGCTGCAACGTTCACATCACCCTATCCTTCCATCTCGTCCTAGGCCGGCATCTTGGGCGTCTGCCAATCAGTTGAGCATTAAACACTCTGTTAGGGATAAATTCCACAGCTCTTACGATATGTCCCATCCACTGGAGTCGTCTTCCTCTGATCTTACCCACATCAGCTTTCCCAAACCGTTGGTATAAGTCCTCTTTTTCCCTCCTTTCCCATTTTCCTTCCTCACTATTGTAAATAGAACCATCTATCTTTCTGAGTACTTTCCTCTCTAACGCATTAAATAATAATAATAATAATAATAATAATAATAACCCGTGCTATTCTAATCCTCGAGTCTGCCACACGGAAAATGGTTGTTTTTTGTGTTCATCTCAAACCAGTCCCTCGGGTTCTTCAGCCATGAGATTCCCCTTGAGCTAGGTGTCCATTGTCATGAGATCTTCCCCTGAATCACCAACTGTAGGATCCAGTATTTTTCACTCCGCATCACGTGTCGGAAATATTCGAGCTTCCGCTTCTTGATGGAAAGGAGCACTTCCGTCTTGTTGTTTGATCTTCCCATCACCTCAGCATTCCTCATTCTTTCGGTCCACGAGATACGTAACATCCATCGATACATCCACATTTCTAGGCTTCAAACTTCTTGAAACATATTAAGCTAGTCAATCAGTCAAAATGTTAGTGATTAATATCAAATACCGGCACCGGCAGCTTACCTGAATGGCCAAGTGCTCGATATGTAGCCGAGGCCTGCCTCTTACTTGCCAGGAACGAAGTGCTAGGTGAGATGTTTCATTTCAATTGCCCTTTGAGATCTGTACGGTTAAGGCACGGGAACTATAGGCCTATTGATGCAGGGGTTTTGGGGGGAGATTCGTCGCGAGATAACACTATTAGTGTTGGTAAATCATACATCCAACTGGATCTCAGCTGGGTCCTAAAGAACATCCAAATATTGCACATATAGTCATTTTACGATATCGGCTAGCTGTTTTAGGTAATGCAACTAACACGAAGGTCTTTGTTTTTGATAAAAGAAAATACAGTTAAGGGTTCCACGTGGTTAACATAATGGCCGCCACTTGTTCTCACAGAAGTATCGATACTACCGTGACGTCATGCCTAAACGACCTATGCGTATGTGCTGAACTCTAATCTGAAATGATTTAGGGGCGAACTTTCTTCTCTTTCCCTATTTCTATCTGCCTTTCATGTGCGGCTTCGGTGGCGTAGTCGGTAGCATCCTGAGCTTCTATGCCCAAGATCGCGAGTTCAAACCCGGCCGAAGTCATCGGATTTTTAAGAGCGTTAAAATCCTTCCGTATGCCTTCCTTCGGATGGGAAGTAAAGCCGGCGGTCCCATGTCATAGATTTATGGCATGTAAAAGAACCTTCCACTAATTAAACTTGTGTGAAACTAAATTTTAGGGACAGATGACCTCGTAGTTCCGCCCCCTTAAAACCTAAATAACTAACTAACTAACTAAACTAAATTTCGTTGAAACGCTCTATCAAAATGCCAACGTTCATCACTACGTGTCAGTGACATCTGGTAGTGAAAGTTGGAACTACTTGAAATTGAACGAAACTTGTAGCTCACCCCATGGGTGTCCGCATTGAAGCAGCTACAGCCTCTGGCGAGCCGATGTCCTCGGACACTCCCGGCACTAAAAGCCATACGATTAATAAATAAATAAATAAATAAATAAATAAATAAACCTGCCTTTCATGACACAGCTTCCTTCCAAGTTCCTCACTCGATATGTAGCCGGGGCCTGCAACTATTATTATTTTCCTTGCTCTTTTGTTTTGTTTTCATCTTCAAGTGGGGTAGTTGTAGGCCTAAGTTAATTTAGGCCAACTCATGGTGTAGCGGCTAACATTCAAGACTGTCGCTCCGGAGGTTCAGGCTCGATTCCACGCTCCACCAAGAAATTTAATTCTGGTCTGAGAGTTGGAACGGGGTACACTCAGCCTCGTAAGACAAAACTGGGAAGAGGTGGGTTCAATTCCCAACCTCAGCCATTACTGGAAGTGGTTTTTCGTAGTTCCCCCACTTCTGTTGTTGTTGTTGTTTCATTCGAGGGGCTTAGATTTCGTGGCCATTTAGCCCCGTGTAATTGGGTGAGAGCAGATTTTTTTCTGATAACCTGTGTTATTTTGATGGCTGAATTAGTAGCCTATACCTATTTGCAATTAAGGTGAGAATTAAGAAGGAAGTGGCCATGGCCTTAAGTTAGAAACTATCTTGGCATTCTCCTGGAGGAGAAGTGGGAAAAGCGGCTTCGGTGGCATAGTTGGTAGCATGCTGAGCTTCTATGTCCAAGGTCGTGGGGTCAAACCCAGCCGAAGTCGTCGTATTTTTAAAGAGCGTTAAAACTCCCTCAGTATGCCTTCCTTTGGAGGGGAAGTAAAGCCGGTGGGCCCATGTCATAGATTTATGGCATGTAAAAGAACCTTCCACTAACTAAACTTGTGTGAAGCAAAATTTGTAGGTTAGGTTTGATTAATGCTCTTAAGTTCCATCGTTCGTCACCAGGCACTGGTTGCGATGACATCTAGTAGTAGCCAAGTTCACAGCTAGGTTTTGTGGACGGTAGCATTAGGTAGCGAAAGTAGGAACTACTTGAAATTATCGTCTGCATTACTTACTTGAATTAAAAACAGATAACACACATTAATACATTCATCACAATTAACACCGGTTATCAGACAGGTTCTACACGCACCCAACGTACACGGGGCTACAAGACCGCGTTGTCGCAGTCCCTAAACTAAGGAACCAACCAACCAAGAAGTGGGGAACCACGGAAAACAACTTCCAGGATGACTGAGGTGGAATCGAACCCACCTCTTGTCAGTTTTCCCTCATGAGACTGAGTGGATCCCGTTCCAGCTCTCAGACCAGAATTAAATTCCTTGCCAGAGCCGGTAATCGAACCCGGACCTCCGGGGTGACAGCCAAGAACGCTAACCGCTACACCCACTTCTACTCGAGGAAAATACCGAGATGGTTCCTAATTTAAGGCCATATTCACTTCCCTCCCATTCCTCACCTGAATCACAAATATACTTACTACTACAGCCACCACAATAATACACGCTAAGGACAAAGGGCTAAATGACCACGATGTCCAAACCCCTCAAATGAAACAACAACGACAACAACATAACAAGTAGTTTTTGTTGTAGTTTCCATATTCACTGTCACCCAAATCGTTAGGAGCAGATGACCTAGATGTTTGGACCTTTAAACAATATTCACCCCCACCGGACTCAATAACTTTATAAAAGAATGATCCTTCGCTACACATAGAACATCCAATCTAGATGATCTAGATCTAGATGATGAATACTTGTTGACTTTCCTAACAAGCTTATATTACAGGTAAGCAGATGTTTACAACACTCGTAATTTGCATGATAATAGGTCTGTACCCCAGTTACTTTATGGCGTTGTTCACACATAAAGTTAGCTATTTTTAATTTTATTAGTGCAGCCAATGGCCATGTACTTCTCTTTTCAGGACGGGTCAGGAAGAAGTTTTGGAAGGAATTCGGCCGTGGACCTGTTGAAAGGAACCGTCCCGGCATTTGCCTGGTGGTGAAAATGGGAAACCACGAAAACCATTTTCAGGGCGGCTGAGGTGCGATTGGAACCCTCGTTCTCCCGATGCCAGCGAGGCACGAGCTAGCACGTTAGCGCTCTCGGCCACTGTGGGCGGGGCCTGTAGCTAGTAGCTATATTTGCATTGAAGTTGCGGGGATAATTATAAATCCAGAAGAACAGGAACTGAGCAAGTTACTCTACAACTGCGCAATGAAGTATCAAAGTGTTATATCATACTACTAGCTTCGTCCGATATCTTTAACGGTTTGCCCAGCGTAAGCTTAAAATGCACACGGACGGCAGTTCCCAGACGCAATTCAGAAAAGCCGAGGTGAACAGCGAAACTACAAACACATATACACTTCTCTGAAGTGTTAATTCGACACGACTCGGTAGTTTAATCCTGGCCGAAGCTGGGGTGATAGGCTCGCTCGTTAAGTCACTCAGAAGCTAGTAATTTACGAGTAAAGTTCCACTGAATGGAGATTGTTGGAAGAAATGAAAACGTTAAAAACACTTAACGTGGGCGATGTATTAAAGATAGTGATATGCTGTCGCGGACTTTCTTTTGTAAAACTTTTCATGCTGAACAATTCTTCAACTCACAGTATATAGATATTTTTAACGGTTCACCCAGTGTAAGCTTATAAGGCGCACGGACGGCAGGTTTTTCTTCGACTCGATTCGCTGAAATGGTTTCTGGTTGGCTTCCTTTGAACATAAATGAATGTTCTGCTACAGAAACCTTCCTCGAGAAATCCTTTACAGAATGGTGAAAACCGCATCAAAATCCATCCAGTGGTTCTCGAGATTACCCGTGACATCCAGAGATGTAGAGATACAATTGGCTCTCGCCTGGCAGAGGTAGCAATGAGATGCGGGTAGTACCTGCGCGCGCCCGCTTAGGGGCAAGGTGAGCGGTAGACTGTCACACTTTCAATGTGTATGACGCAAATTTTGGCTTCGCTCCCAGCCCAAAAACATATCTTTGTTAAAAAATAATAACTAAACAACGACAGAAAACCAAGTTTGAGTACCACATACTAGGACTAAAACTTTAACCCAAGGATGAGGTAATTTACATGGCCTCTCCTGAACTATTGTTTGTGAGCCGCCCCTGCTCCCACACTACTTGTAGGAGTGTGCCCCCTGCCGGGTGTGGAGAGTGGAGTGGAAATGACCGTGTGGGGGTTGGACGCGCAAGTCACAAAGCACACACAATAGCGATGTGTACCGCCCTTGCTGTGTAGTGGGTAGCCGCCGGGTTCAAGCGCTACGACAGGATTTCTATCAAGCCATTTCACACTCAATTACCCGTAGCCCGGCGTCGCAACACGCCACTAAATGAGGAATTTGAGAGGCTGCTAGAGCACACATTTTCTGCCACTTTGCACTAATTTTGATCGCAACGACCTTTTCTCATCAAGAACATCAAGTCATTCTGCTCTGCCTGAGAGCACGTTGTGATTTACAATATACCGAGATTAGCAGCGACGCCAACACACCTGCAGGCGACACAAAACTTTTTCTATCTCTTCCACATAAAGTGAATTTAAGAAGCGGCGCTTTCTCAAAATTACAATATACTTTATAAGAATTTGATTTCACAAACAGATTTCGTCTGCTCTAATTCTGGAAATGTTATCGTCACAATCACATGATGTTACTGCAAAATCTAATTCCTCCAACTTTCCGCTAAAATAAGCCCAGAACTGGAATGCTATTACTGTACTTTTATGGCCAGTTACTGTTATTTAAAGGGGTGGAACATTTAGGTCATCTTCCCCTACGTCATTAGGCTATACTTAAGCCTTTAAGTGCTGAGTTACCCAGAATTAGCTAATTGCTCTTCTTTTAATACCTCAGTTCTGAGTTCTTTCATTCGCATTTTAACAAGTTGTAGAAGTCATAATTCCGTTCAAGGCAGGTTTTACTGTATGATTTTATTATTATTATTATTATTATTAATCCTCCCAGAAGCTCTATATGCATCAGAAATTATAACTTTAGGAGGTCATTCAAAAAATGCAGACATTGAAAAGCAAGAACGCAAAATTCTTAGAAAAATATTCTACCCTACTTAAGAAAATGGAATTTGGATCAAGAGACGAACTGGAGACCTCTATAGTCTCACAGACAGTTTCACAAACATTGTACGCAGTAGACGGTTAGAATGTTTTGGGCACATATTTAGTATGGACAACAATAGATTAACAAAAATATAATTCAATATACTTATAATTAATACAAAAGGATCGAGGATAAATTGGCTGGAGGAAACAAGGGGGGTACCTGAATGAGATGGACATCGAAGAGAACATGATGAAAAAACGAGAAATGTTCAGAACCACTGTAAATAAGTACATACTGTATTTAGGGTGAAATCTAGCAGCAGGACTGGTACAGTGTGGACAAAAGAACGCAAGAAGCAACACGGTGAGTTCATGAAGAGATTTTGGGAGAAGAAGAAGAAGAAGAATAATAATAATAATAATAATAATAAGAAGAAGAAGAAGAAGAAGAAGAAGAAGAAGAAGGGAAAATTCATCTACGGAATAAACAAGTTCCAAAGCGCTCTAAGAATGGAAAGAATAATAATGATAATTAATAATAATAATAATAATAATTTGTGATTACATCACTTATAATTATTTTAACAAAAATGTGAATTTTCTGTGGCGTAGTAGCACTTCAGAACCTGTCGCTCCTGATGATATGGTGTTGAAGTTACATAAAGAATTTGATGGCCGTATCGGCAGCCGAATGTAAAATAGAAACAAGTAGGCCTAGTTCCGTGAAGAACTATACAGCCTATTTTCATATATCCTACTCATGTTAATTTTCCTCTATCAACATACAAAATTTCAGTATGAAGGTTGTGATAGATTCGTAGATATTGAGAAACGTCTAAATATTACAGAAGGTCGCCAGGTTGGATATTTATTTATGTACTATTACATTAAGATTATTGTGTACGTGTGGTATTCAAACTTCAATCGCATGATTAGTACACAAGAAGTAAAAACGAGATTTTAAAATTTCGCACAGCTGCCATCTTGTGATTATGCAAACAATTGAAATAAATTAGATGCCAGAGGATTAACATTTGTATAAGCATATAACGTGCAACGTTTCACTGCACTCGGATAGTTAAATCGCGAGAAATGTCCATTTAAATATTTATAATTCGCGTTGCCGCCATGTAGGGTTTGTGCTCACGAGGTTACTGCAAGTCCTATAGGTGAACATATGTTCATAGCCCCCATGAACGTAAAAAAGTTCAGTTTGATTGCTGTAAAAGATGCGTAGATATTGAGAACTGTCAAAATGTCTCGGATGCTCGCCATTTTGTATTGTTATATGTATAGGCCATCGAGTTATGTGCCATTCAAGGAAAATTATTGCCTAGGTTCATTATTCAAACTTTCACTTCGATGGCATGATTACGACACAAGAAATAAAAACTTAATTTTAAAATTTCGCACCCCCGCCATCTTGAGGCTAAGTAAACAATTGAACTAAATTAGATGCCAGTGCATTAAAATATGTATAATCATTTACTGTACCACATTTCACGGCGCTCAGAGAGTTAAATCACGAGAAAAGCCTATTAAAATGTTTCAACTTCGCTTGGCCGCCATGTTCATTTTGTACTTTACAGGTTTATGAAAGTTACACAGATAAACTTGTATCAGTACCCCTTATCACCGTACAAAATTCCAGGGTGATATCTGTAATAGTTTCGGAGATATAGAATGTCAGTGAAATACTTCGCACAGTCGCTATTTTGAGGTTATGTAAACAATTGAACTAAATGAGACTCCAGTGCAATACAATGTGTATACACATTTGCTGTACCAAGTTTCATTACGTTTGGATGGTTAAATCGCGAGAAAAATCTATTTAAAAGTCTCAACTTCGCTTGGCCACCATGTTGGTTTTGTAGTTACCAGGTTTTTGAAAGCCTCATAGGTGAACTTCTAGTAGTGTCTTTTATCACCGTACACAATTTCAAGGTGATATCGGTAATAGTTTCGGAGATACTGAATGCTGGTGAAATATTTCGCACAGCCGCCATGTTGGTTTGGTTAGGCACAATAAAATTTGAAGGACACGGTCGGGGTCGGCCCGAATGGTGCTATAATCTTACCGAGTTTCATTGTAATCGCTCCAGCCGTTTAGAAGTTATTAGGGGGAAACCCACACACCATCACACACACACACACACGCACGCACACACAGACACACGGACAAAAGGTGATCTCATAAGCCTATTTTTTTTCATAAAATGAAAATAGGCTAAAATATAAGGTGCGTTCAAAAAGTAACGAGCCGGAGGCATAATTACAGAAGCCAGTACCTGTATGTTAGAAGTATTGGCCCTGGCTGTTGAAACACTTGTCCCACTGTGACACGAGGCGGTGAAAGGCTGTCTCATAAAATTCCCTGAGCTGCGATGTGAACCAGTTCCGCACGTACAGCTGGACTTCGACGTCCGAGGTGAATCGTTGGCCCAGCAGAGCGCTTTTCAGGGGACCAAACATGGCGTAATCACAGGGAGAGAGGTCTGGACTGTATGGAGGGTGGCCGAGAACCTCCCATTTGAATTTCTTCAGGAGTGCCGCGACTGTGTTGGCCGTATGAGGTCGTGCATTGTCGTGGAGCAGAATGATCCCACGGGTGAGATTGCCTGGTCGTTTTGTTTTGATCGCTTGGCGAAGGGTGGTCAAGGTTTGCGAGTAACGCTGGGCATTCACCGTTGTCCCGTGCGGCATGAAGTGTATCAGAAGGGGGCCATCTTGGTCAAATAAGAACGTCAGCATTACCTTTCCTACACTCGTGTGGATGGCCTTGCCTTTTTTTGGGTGGTGGTGACCCTGGATGCTTCCAATGGAGGCTTTGACGTTTGGATTCTGGTTCGAAGTGATGACACCATGACTCATCTCCAGTCACCACTCGTGCCAGGAACCCATTCCCTTCCCTCGCATAGCGCTGCAGATGACCAAGACAGTGGGCCATTCGACATGCTTCCTGGTGTGGTTGAAGACTGTGAGGCACCTATTGGACACACACTTTGCGCAAGTGCAGTCGTTCCTTCATGATGGTGTGCGCACTACCGACGCTCAATCCGACCACGGCGGCTATGGCGTTCACTGTCACTCAGCGGTCCTGGGTAATGAGTGCATCAACCAGCTGGACGTTGTCATCAGTAATGCAGGGGGTGCCCCAGACCGGGCATCATCAGCTAACGACACCCGTCCTTCCCCGAAGCGCTTGTGCCACGCCTTGACCCTTGCAAGGGACATGCAGTGTTCGCCGTACACTTGTGACATTTGGCGATGAATGCCCTTTCCCCCTACTCCTTCCGCTGTCAGAAACCGAACAACACCTCTTTGCTCTTCGTTTGACGCCTCCATGTCACTGTTTGCAATGCGACTGGCAGCGTTGGACGATTGATGCATGCTGCCGCTCGCTTTGTATCGTCACGTGACGTGCGCACGTGCCCTCTAGCGACGGGCTCTGACCTTCCACGCTCTGGTCGGAACCACACCTCGTTACACACGCCATGATTAGCCGATGTCGTCACCGGTTTGCGCATTCCAGCCTCCGGCTCGTTACTTTTTGAACGCACCTTATATATCTTCAGCTTTGAGTCACACAAAATTACAACAAGATGTTCAAAATCCTACGTTTATATACTTTTGTATTTTGAGAGGAATCAAAATTGTAAATGTCGTGCCCATGCGTGTATCATCTCCATACCCGATAAAGGGTACAAATCATCAGTAGGAAAGTAATACTTGTTGTTCCTTATTAGAACAAAAATTGTTATTCTATGATCGGAAATCACAACGCGGGGAGAAGAATTGTTATTCCACCATGTTTGTTTACATCTCAGATGAACTCCAGCTGTAGAGAACAGACGTTACGGCCACTTCATACCCAAATTACAAATACACACATTAGTACAGATATCACAGTGACACAGGTTATCTGACAAGTTCTACACACACACACACAAGTACACGGGGCTACATGATCACGATGTTGCAAAGCCCCTGAAGAATCAACAATAACAACTCTTTTCAGTCGTAGTGAACGACAAATGAACGTTTCTGATTACTTGTGGATATGCATATTTAGGCCATTTCCATAACTTTCGTCATATTGGGCATATTTTTGTGACTTCTTATACTCAGATACATTATAACTTATGGATATTACTGATATTTTGCTCTGAAGGTCAATGGAAGGTCGCTTTTGTAGGGAATGTGGAAGACTTTATTCCACTGTAATTAATGCAGGCAATTGCCTATTCACAGTTAGCTCAACATAGTTATTGTTCTTTACATGAAGAAGAAATGTGAAGACAATATGCCAATTATATTGAGGCTTATAGCATTGCGCAGAGCAATCTTGAATTGTATATAATAAATAACCCCTGGCACAACAGTCCTTGAAGAGCCTAGGCCTACCAAGTGACCGCTACCCAGCCATTTGGCCTGCAGATAATGGGGTGACGCGTGGTCAACGCATCGAGTCCCCTCGGCCGTTAATCTTGGTATTCGTGACCGGGGCGCTGCCTCACTGTCAGACAGCTACTCAATCATAATGTCGATTATTCAGGTCCGTATTGACGTAACTATAACTTTGAAAGAATAATAGATTTTCCGCCTTCAATACTGTTTATTTCTAATTACTCACAGGGGCATGTTTCGGGGGCTAATACTTCCCCTTCCTCAGCCTGTCCAACAAAACTTCACAAAGGAAAAACTTTCCTTGTGTAAGCTCATACAAAACACATGAAGAATAAAGAATAATGAAAATAATTATTATTTACAATTCCCGCTCGTCGCTCCAAAGAAGATACTCTTATTGGATCACTAAGGCCTAGGCGCACCAGAACCTCTGAATTGGGCCGGTGCTGCGGTCCGCTGTCCCCACTGCGTCATCGTAGGACCACTCCAGTCCCCCTGTTGTTCTTGGCAAACGTCGAGGCGGAGAAAATATGTGGCCGCGTCACGCGCCGCCAAGAACTGCAGTGCGCTCGGGCGTGAACAAAAACAAACCGGATGCGCCTTGCGAAGACTCTTACAGCTGAGTGTTAGTGACGTGCTTGGGAAAAGGTGGCGGTTGGGGTTGTGGGAGATGGGAGGCTAAGGAAATGAGAATGAGTGTGGTTTGTTGACGCGCCGTGTATTGCTGTTATGGAGATTGTTTAATACGTAGAATGAGAGGTGTCAATCTTTAGTATGTTATGAAAAATGATGGGTATGAATAGTGGAATATAGCGGGAATTTTATCTATTACTATATAATTCGTCTATTAGTGTTCTGTATAAAATGCTGGTTTCAAATATTATTTCATTAATATTGTGTGAAGGGTTGAATTTCTGTGCTTTATCAATTTCTATTTGTTCCAAAATATTCATGAGTGTGCCTTTATTTTCTTGATGTAAAATGTCTAAGTCATTGTCTATGGTTGTGAATTTATGCCCAGTTTCTGCCATGTGGTTGCCCATCGCTGAAAATTTATTATGTTTGATGGCATTGACATGTTCCAAAAATCTGGTGTTGAACTCTCTCCCCCTTTGTCCCACGTAATCGGCATTACACTCGTTACATTTAATCCTGTAGACACCTGAATTGCTGTATTTGTTGGTTTTGTTGAGAATATGTGAGTTGAAAAATTTATTATGATTAGTGTTATTGGTTCTGAACGCTGTTTTTATTTTATATTTTTTTAGTAAACTGGTAGCATTGTATGTGGATTGGTTCACAAAAGTGAACGTTGCGTATGTGGAAAGTTCTTTGTCCTCTTTTGCTAATCTGGAAACGGGTTTGTTCTTAATTTTGTTAATTATATTGTTAACATATTTACTATTGAATCCATTAGCTTCGGCAATTTGGTGAATTATTGAAACTTCTTTACGATAATCTACGTCAGATAGTGGGACGTTCAACGCTTGACGAAACATGTGAGTTCTGCTCTTTTATGGGAAGCTGGATGATTAGAATCTTGCCTAATTACAATACTAGTTTGAGTTGGTTTCCTGAATATTTGATAGCACAGGTGATCTTTATCATGCATGACTAGTAGATCAAGGTAATTTATGGAACTGTTTATTTCATTTTCTGACGTGAATTTAATGTTGCTGTTTATTTGGTTCAAATATTGCAAAAGTTGTTTTATTTTCGTTTTAGAGTTGTCAAGGATTACGAAAACGTCATCAACATATCGTCCCCAAAAGAACAAACCATCCTTTTGTTGATGATTGATTCTTATTCCAGATTATCTAAGAATATGTTAGCTACTATTCCTGATAAAGGAGAGCCCATGGGGAGGCCTTCTTTTTGTTTATAGATTTTCTCATTAAAACTAAATTGGTTGTTATCTAGGATGAATGTTAAGATGTTCAAAAATTCAGAGATCTCAACATGTGTTAAATCACTATTATTCTTCAAGTTGTTCTCAATAATATCAATGGAGACGGCAATCGGTATTCTTGTATACATGACTTTTATGTATATAGTGTGTAACGAATGCGTTCTGGTAAGTTTTAGTTTACTAGTTAATTCACAGAAATGTATCGAATTTTTAAAGGATGCATTAGCCTTGAGTTTTTAATGTGATTTAAGAAATGAATGAGCAAATTGAGCGAGTTTGTACGTCGGACTATTTCTGAAATTGACTATTGGTCTGACGTACAAACTCGCTCAATTTGCTCATTCATTTCTTAAATCACATTACAAACTCAAGGCTAATGCATCCTTTAAAAATTTGATACATTTCTGTGAATTAACTAGTAAGCCTCCGTGGCTTAGGCGGCAGCACGCCGGCCTCTCACCGCTGGGTCCGTGGTTAAAATCCCGGTCACTCCATGTGAGATCTGTGCTGGACAGAACGGAGGCAGACAGGTTTTTTCTCCGGGTACTCCGGTTTTCCCTGTCACAATTTCATTCCAGCAACACTCTCCACTATCATTTCATTTCATCTGTCATTCATTTAATCATTGCCCCAGAGGAGTGCGTCAGGCCTCGGCAGCCGGCACAGTTTATATACTCGCCGCTAGATGGGGGCTTCATTCATTCCATTCCTGACCCGGTCGGAGACTGGAAGCAGGCTGTGGATTCTCATTTTCTGTGAATTAACTAGTAAACTAAAACTTACCAGAACGCATTCGTTACACACTATAGACATAAAAGACATGTATACAAGCATACCGATTGCCGTCTCCATTGATATTATTGAGAACAACTTGAAGAATAATAGTGATTTAACACAAGTTGAGATCTCTGAATTTTTGAACATCTTAACATTCATCTTAAATAACAACCAATTTAGTTTTAGTGAGAAAATCTATAAACAAAAAGAAGGCCTCCCCATGGGTTCTCCTTCATCAGGAATAGTAGCTAACATATTCTTAGATAATCTGGAATACGAATCAATCATCAACAAAAAGGATGGTTTGTTCTTTTGGGGACGATATGTTGATGACGTTTTCGTAATTCTTGACAACTCTAAAACGAAAATAGAACAACTTTTGCAATATTTGAACCAAATAAACAGCAACATTAAATTCACGTCAGAAAATGAAATAAACAGTTCCATAAATTACCTTGATCTACTAGTCATGCATGATAAAGATCATCTGTGCTATCAAATATTCAGGAAACCAACTCAAACTAGTATTGTAATTAGACAAGATTCTAAACATCCAGCTTCCCATAAAAGAGCAGAACTCGCATGTTTCGTCAAGCGTTGAACGTCCCACTATCTGACGTAGATTATCGTAAAGAAGTTTCAATAATTCACCAAATTGCCGAAGCTAATGGATTCAATAGTAAATATGTTAACAATACAATTAACAAAATTAAGAACAACCCCGTTTCCAGATTAACAAAAGAGGACAAAGAACCTTCCACATACGCAACGTTCACTTTTGTGAACCAATCCACATACAATGTTACCAGTGTACTAAAAAAATATAAAATAAAAACAGCGTTCAGTACCAATAACACTAATCATAATAAATTTTTCAACTCACATATTCTCAACAAAACCAACAAATGCAGCAATCAGGTATCTACAGGATAAAATGAAACGAGTGTAATGCCGATTACGTGGGACAAACGGGGAGAGGGTCCAACACCAGATTTTTGGAACATGTCGATGCCATCAAACATAATAAATTTTCGGCGATGGGCAACCACATGGCAGAAACTGGGCATAAATTCACAACCTTAGACAATTACTTAGAAATTTTACATCAAGAAAATAAAGGCACACTCATGAATATTTTGGAACAAATAGAAATTGATAAAGCACAGAGATTCAACCCTTCACACAATCTTAATGAAATAATATTTGAAACCAGCATTATATACAGAACACTAATAGACGAATTATATAGTAATAGATAAAATTCCCGCTATATTCCACTATTCATACCCATCATTTTTCATAACATACTAAAGATTGACACCTCTCATTCTACGTATTAAACAATCTCCATAACAGCAATACACGGCGCGTCAACAAACCACACTCATTCTCATTTCCTTAGCCTCCCATCTCCCACAACCCCAACCGCCATCTTTTCCCAAGCACGTCACTAACACTCAGCTGTAAGAGTCTTCGCAAGGCGCATCCGGCTTGTTTTTGTTCACGCCCGAGCGCACTGCAGTTCTTGGCGGCGCGTGACGCGGCCACATATTTTCTCCGCCTCGACGTTTGCCAAGAACAACAGGGGGACTGGAGTGGTCCTACGATGACGCAGTGGGGACAGCGGACCGCAGCACCGGCCCAATTCAGAGGTTCTGGTGCGCCTAGGCCTTAGTGATCCAATAAGAGTATCTTCTTTGGAGCGACGAGCGGGAATTGTAAATAATTATTATTTTTATTATTCTTTATTCTTTATTCTTTATGTGTTTTGTATGAGCTTACACAAGGAAAGCTTTTCCTTTGTGAAGTTTTGTTGGAGAGGCTGAGGAAGGGGGAGTATTAGCCCCCGAAACATGTCCCTGTGAGTAATTAGAAATAAACAGTATTGAAGGCGAAAAATCTATTATTCTTTCAAAGTTATAGCTACTCAATCGTCTTCACGTGGCTGAGTGCACCTCGTTCTAGCCCTCAAGTCAGTTTCTAAAATTTCTGAGTCGGGAATCGAACCCTGGGCCTCCGGGTGAGAGGCAGGCGCACTAGCCCGAGACTATGGGACCAGCAATCGTATTTTAGTTTATTAAAATAGTTAGATTCAACTTTTAGCAAAACAAAATTGAACTAATTTTGTTAATACATATAGCCTACATGGACTTGTTTCGTCCATAATGTGTATGTTTTCTAGTTGAGAAAGGAGGGACTTTTTTGTGTTGGCGGAAAATCCCATGATTAATGTTGCCACTATGAACACGGCCTACTGAATTCAAATGGGTTCTTTAACATGCCAACAACGTATGACATGCGTGTAGTGATTTTTTTCGCCTTTCAAAAATGAGTTACTATGGCCAGGAGCGAAGCTTGGGGTTGGTAGACTTACACGATAACCACTCACCCACCATGGCAAGCATTTTTGTGTCGTAAATATACTAAACTTAATGTTAGTTCTAATATCTAAAGCTTCTTTTCGCCCAGTCTGAAAGGGGAGAAGAGCTTTAACCGGTTTCTTTATACCTCACCGCGTCCGCCTCGTTGCGTAATGGCTAACGTTTTTGGCTGTCATCGCGGATGCCAGGGTTTGATCCCGGCTCTGCCAAGAAATTTAATTCTGGTCTGAGGACTGGAACCGGGTACAATCAGTCTCGCGAGGTAACTCTGAGAAGAGGCGGGTTCGATTCCTCCCTCAGCCATTCTGGAAGCAGTTTTCCATGGTTTTCCACTTCTACTTCAGACAAATTCCGGGATGGTACCAAATTAAGGCCACGGCTGCTTCCTACCCAAATCCTACCTTAATTAGTCTACAAATACACACACTAGTACAGGCATTACAGTGACACGGGTTGTTAGACAAATTATATACACACGCAAGTACACGGGGATACATGACCATGATGTTGCAAGGCCCCGAAAAGAATCACCACCACCAACAACAACAACAGCAACATATGCCTAACCTCCTCTCATTCGATTCCTCGTCAATGCATGTGAAATTTTCGAAGTAAAATGCCATGTCCTGTGGTTCGGATTCCACTTAAAAAGGAGCTCCCGTGACTCATGATCGCAAGATTAACGTTCACGTTAAAATACAAGTTTCCTTTTACTTCCTCATATATCATTTGCCACGTGGTGACGTTACCCATTCGAATACATCACAACACGCCTCTTCACCATTCCGGTTCACGCACGATGTCGGGACCAGTAGCCTATATTTATTGTAACGCGCAAGAACCAAGAACGTAAGGCTTGTAAGCACGTTGTTATATTCAATATCCCAGGATTAGCTGCGTCGGCAAACACCTGCAGGCGACACAGAACATTTTCTATCTCTTCAGCAGAAAGTGAATTTAAGAAGCAACGTTTTCTCAGAAATACAATATACTTTGTAAGAAATTGATTTCATAAACAGATTTCGTCCGCTCTGAATATGTTACTGTCACTTTATGTCAATGCAAATTCTAATTTCTTCAACTTTTCGTATATCCGTAAATGGAGTGCTAAAGCTGTACATTTATCACTTCTGTTGATTAATCAAGATTCGAATGTTTTACTGTAGCCTATAATCTGGTGATTTAAGAGATTCCGGAAGGACGAGAATCTTCCAAATTTTTTAAATGTCGTTATTTTCGCCATAAGTAGGTTGGCTCAGACAAAGAAAGCATTTCTACAGAAAAGGAATCTGTTGACATCGAATATAGATTTAGGTACCAGGAAGTCATATTTGAAAGCCTTTGTCTGGAGCGTGGCACTCTATGGAAGTGAAACTTGGACTATTTGTGCAGCAGAAAAGAGGAGAATTGAAGCATTTGAAATGTGGTGTCAGGAGAATTATAAAGATCAAATGGGTAGATACGGTTACAAATGAAGAGGTATTAAGACGAGTGGGAGAGGAGAGATGTTTCGGGCGACTGCTAATGAAGAGAAGAGTTACGTTGGTTGGACACATACTAAGACACCCAGGAATAGCAGCTTAGTTATGGAAGGAAGGGTAGAGGACAAGAACTGTAGGGGTAGACTAAAGTTAGAGTATGTTAAACAGATTGCCTCAGATGTAGGGTGTGGTAGCTATGTAGAGATGAAACGATTAGCTCAGGACAGGGAGGCATGAAGGGCTGCATCAAACCAGTCAAATGACTGAAGACTCAAACAACAACATTTTCGCCGTATTAATCTACAGACCCCGACTTTCTAACGGTATTTTTAGCCCATTTTCAATTTTGAAAAAATAGGCTTGTGAGATCACCTTTTGTCCGTGTATGTGTGCGTGTGTGATGTGTGTGTGTGTCCCTAATAACTTATAAACGGCTGGAGCGATTTCAATAAAATTCGGTAAGTTCATAGCACTATTTCTGACGACCCCGTCCGTGCCCTTCAAATTTTATTACGTCTCACCAATCCAACATGGCGGCTGTGCGAAATATTTCACCAGCATTCAATATCTCCGCAACTATTACCGATATCACCCTGGAATTTTTTACGGTGATAAAGGGAACTACTAGAAGTTCACCTATGTGACTTTTGAAAAACTGGTAACTATAAAACCAACTTGGCGGCCACGCTAATTTGCGACATTTAATTAGACGTTTCTCGCGATTTAACCAACCAAACGCAATAAAACTTGGTACAGCATATGTTTATACACATTGTAATGCACCGACATCTAACTTCGTTTAATTGTTTACATAACTACAAGATGGCGGCTGTGCGAAATATTTCACCGGCATTCTATATCTCTGAAACTATTACCGGTATCACCCTGAAATGTTGTACAGAGATAAGGGGCACTACTGGAAGTTCATCTACAAGACTTTCAAAGACCGGTTAACTAGAAAACGAACTTGGCGGCCAAGCGAATTTGAAAATTTTAAGTAGACATTTCTCGCGATTTAATGTTTCAAACGCAATGCAACTTGGTACAGGAAATGTTTATACACATTATAATGCACTGTTATCTAATTTAGTTCAATTGTTTACATAACCTCAAGATGGCGGCTGTGTGAAATTTAAAATTAAGTTTTTTATTTCTTGTGTCGTAATCATGCGATCGAAGTGAAAGTTTGAATAATGAACCTACGCAATAATTTTCCTTTACTGGTACATGACTCTATGGCCTATACATTTAACAATCCAACATGGCGACCATCCGAAATATTTAGACGGCTCTGAATATCTACGAATCTATTATAGCAATCAAACTGAATTTTTTAATGTTCATAGGGGGCTATGAACATAAGTTCACCTATAGGACATTCAGTAACCTGGTGATCACAAATCCAACATGGCGGCGACGCGAATTATAAATATTCACATGGAAGTTTCTCGCAATTTAACCATCCGAGTGCAGTGAAACTTGGTACAGTAAATCCTTATAGGAATATTAATCCACTGGCATCTAATTTATTTCAATTGTTTCCATACCCACAAGATGGCAGCTGTGCGAAATTTTAAAATCTCGTTGTTACTTCTTGTGTCCTAATCATGCAATTGAAGTTTGAATGCTACACGTACACAATAATCTTCATGTAACAGTACATAACTCTAGGACTTACATATATAAAATCCAACATGGCGACCATCCGCAATATTTAGTCGGTTCTCAATATCTACGAATCTATTACAGCAATCAAACTGAAATTTTGTATGTTGATAGTGGCAATTAACATAAGCAGGATATATGAAAATAGGCTGTATAGTTCTTCACGGAACTACTTGTTAATTACTGTATAGCTCATTCTTAAGACTTCTTTCTTTCTACTTTCCAACAACCGTGCGTCATATTAGGCCGCTAATGAACTTGTAAAGTTGAAAATATTTCTTAACAGACAATGTAGGGGTCCCCATCTTTTACGGTGACGGGACGAAATGTACCGAGAATGCACTAAGGTGTGTGACGTCATGGTACTGCTTGAGATTCTTCCTTTCCCCGCGCGCTCCGGTGAGCGTGACGTCATCCAGCCAGCTACCTCCTCCTTTGACCTTGGTTTGCACTTTTTTTTTGCTAACGGACTTTGAGTTCACGCAGTATTTGTAGCATTTAAAATGATATAAAGTCTAGTGTTTCAGACTGACTATCAGTCGTTTTATACAGTACTAGCAGTAGTGCCCGGCTCCGCCCGGTGGATTTATATGTTTTATGGATGATAATGGATACTACTACAGAACTGGCACATTATACAAAAACTAACAGAAAAAACAAATGTAAAAATATAACTTTTTGTGGTGGTAGTGGGGGTGATACGTAGTACGGTATAATGGACAAACATTCTCGTCATTTTCCCGTAATGATAATGATAATAATGAATAGGGAAACAGCTATTTACTAACTACAGTACTGACACAATGTAATTTACAAACGAATGGAAAAATATGATTAGAAAGAGGAGTAAGTGAAATAAAAGACACCTGCTAGGGCCTATATCTCATTGGCTGTTAGAAACGTAGAGACCAATAGTGTCGTCTGTTGTCGCATAGAGCTGTAGGAAAATAATCAGAGCACTTTGGAAAACTTTAGCTGTCCCGAGCTCCTGAGGTAACAACAGTGTCATTTAGCGCCACATAGCGCTGATGGATAAGGATCGGAATAAATGAATGTAAATTTGAAAGCACCAACGCTTATTGCAGCTGATCTACACCTCGATGTACTGCACCAACACCATCGCACTTATACAGAGGCATAATATATTCATGATGATAACTTTTTTCAGAGGCTTAAGAAATCTTTGTGTACTAATTACTACCCGTGACTGCAATTTATAAGCAGCGCAAGATGCAACACTATTTTCGCAATTCTGCACCAGAACACGGGTAGGGGTGGCGTGATGCAGCCCGCTTTGTCAGTCAAAAATAGACTTATTAACATATTCTTACAGTTACACTACTACGTACATGAATGGCTCTAGGGCCTTAAAACGCGTTTCTCAAGATCCATTTGTCTGTTATTCTAAATATAGAGAATGGAGAGGGTTGTCCAAAATATCAAATGGACATTGTTACCAGCAGGGTTTCAAACGGTATGTAAAAATCGTTGAAATTAGGTGAAACGGTGTAGATATGTGCCAAAGGGCCTAAATGCAGGGAATGGAGTGACCTGTCCGGAATTTCATGTAGGCAGTGTTACTCGCAGGGTTCCAATGGGTAAGTATACACATTTTGGTTCAGATTGGTGAAACGGTGTAGATTAGTGCCAAAGGGCCTACATGCAGGGAATGGAGTGGTCTGTCCGAAATTTCATGTAGACAGTGTTACTCGCAGGGTTCCAAAGGGTAAGTATCCTATACAAATTTTGGTTCAGATAGGTGAAACAGTGTAGATTTGTGCCAAAGGGCCTAAATGCAGGAAATGGAGTGGTCTGTCCGAAATTGCATGTAGACAGTGTTACTCGCAGGGTTCCAAATGGTAAGTATACAAATTTTGGTTGAGATAGGTGAAACGGTGTAGATTTGTGCCAAAGGGCCTAAATGCCCGGAATGGAGTGGTCTGTCCGAAATTTCATGTAGACAGTCTTACTCGCAGGGTTCCAAATGGTAAGTATACAAATTTTGGTTCAGATCGGTGGAACGGTGTAGATTTGTGCAAAAGGGCCTAAATGCAGGGAATTGAGTGGTCTGTTCGAAATTTAAAGTAGACAGTGTTTTCGTCGGGTTCCAAAGGGGAAGTATACAAATTTTGGTTCGATCTGTGAAACGGTGTAGATTTGTATAAATAATAGACAGACAGACAGACAAACCAACATTGAGTTTTAGGATAATATAGATATACAATATAGATTTACACATGCTAGTGCAACAATCACAATAACGCAGGTTATCATAAATATTCTATACACACATCCATGTATACGGGGCAACATGATCACGATGTCTAAGCCCCATAAATGAAATATTAACTGTGGATACGATAGGATAGAGAATGCTACAGTCCAATAAATCCTTGAGCAACACTGAAAAATGGCTTCAAATACCATATCCTATCTCCAATTTACACATGCTAGTACAACAATCACAATAACGCAGGTTATCACAAACATTCTACACACACACCCATGTACACGGGGCAACATGACCACGATGTCTAAGCCCCGCAAATTAAATAACAACTGTTTACGCATGAAAACTGCTAAATAGTGATAGGAGAATGTAGGATTGTTTGCCACTATGTTTCTCTGACAGGATAGCATTACATTACATTTTGCTAATATGCTGATTTACTGTGCATACGATAGCAAGGAGATGTCAATCGGTCAGTTTTCCCATGAGTCCTTTAGCAAATTTTACCGGACTATCATGATACAGAGTAAATCGTTGTTGCCTAGTGACAACCTGTCCATCAATGGTGCGGCGTTGACTATCATGATACAGAGTAAATCGTTGTTGCCTAGTGACAACCTGTCCATCAATGGTGCGGCGTTGACTATCATGATACAGTGTTAGTCGTTGTCGCCTAGCGACAATATGTCCGTCAAATTATTAGATCGGTGAAACGGTGTAGATGTGTGCAAAAGGGCCTAAAAGCAGAGAATAGAGTGGTCTGTCCGAAATTTAAAGAAGATAGTGTTACCCGCTGGGTTCCAAAGGGTAAGTATACAAATTTTGGTTCAGATCGGTGAAACGGTGTAGATTTGTATAAATAACAGACAAACAGACAAACCAACATTGAGTTATATATAGAGAGATTTAGGCCTACCAAAAAATCCTAGCTCATATGCCTAGAGTTTAATGGTACTCAAATTACCAAGTCTATATCCCCTAAAGGTACAATGTACGTAAATTGCCAAGTCTATATCTCCTAAAGATACAATGTACGAACATCCCAAGTCCATATCCCCTAAAGGAGTAGTGTTCATGGAAGTTCTAGACTTTGACATTAAAGGATGTTTTCAACATTGAAGGGCTAGAACTGTAGTTATTTTCTATTGGACAATATACATGAACATCAATTTTTAATCAAGTAAAACGGTCATTAGTTGCAAGGACAAAGGGGACATGGAAAATTTGCAAGATGGATGCCTCTAATGGAAGAAAGGGAATACTATGATTCCAAAAAAAAAAAAAACGGAAAATGCTTAAATACAGTTTCTCGGGAGGAAGGTTTAGAAAAAAGAAATCAATGTCCACATTCAATGTTTCCTTAGAAAGCATTGTGTATGGCTTGTTTCTCTCCAATAGCATGCATTTAATTTTGAGCCAGTGACAAAAAGTCACAAGGCATAACTTATGTGCATACATTTTTTTCCAGTGTCCCTTATTACCTCTAGAAATGCATCCAACCACATGGAATGTACAATGAAGCACTACTAGAATAATGCCCTGCTTGGTTTCTCTGACTAGTCGGCGTTGTGGTGTACTCTATTGGTAGCAGAAGTAAGCTTGAGGTGTAATAAAAATGATAAATGTCCAAGAATTAGCTATTATATAATTACATTTTATTGTTACAGATTTGCAATATTTGATCATGATGACATTTCTTTTACATAGTTTTAGCCTATTTTCATTTATGAAAAAGAAATAGGCTCATGAGGTCACCTTTTGTCCGTGTGTGTGTATGTATGTGTGTGCATATGTTTGTCCGTAATAAAATCTAAATGGCTAAGGCGATTACAATGAAACTCGGTAAGGTCATAGTACTATTTTGTCTGACCCCGTCCGTGTCTTTCAAATTTCATTAAGTCTCACCAATCCAACATGGTGGCTGTGCGAATTATTTCACTGGCATTCTATATCTCCGAAACTATTACCGACATCACCCTGAAATTGCATACGGTGATAAAGGGCACTACTAACATTTCAGCTAAGTATGACATTCATAAACCTGTTAAGTACATAACGAACATGTCGACAAAGTGGAGTTGAAACATTCACATAGACTTTCTCGCGATTTAACCATCCGAGCGCAGTGTAACTTGGTACGGTGAATGCTTATACAAATTTTAATCCACTAACATCTAATTTATTTCAATTGTTTTCATAACCACAAGATGGCGGCTATGCAAAATTTTAAAATCTCGCTTTTATTTCTTGTGTCCTAATTACGCGATTGAAGTTAGAATAATAGACCTACGCAATAATCTTCATGTAAGCTAATAGTACATAACTCTATGGCCTACAGATATAGAAACCAACTTGACGACCATCCGAAATATTTAGATGGTTCTCAATATCTAAGAATCTATTACAGCAATCAAACTGAAATTTGGTATGTTGTATGTTGATGAACATAAGTAGGATGTATGAAAATATGCTATTTGGTTCTTCACGGAACTACTTGTTACTATTTTAAATGTAGAAATTCATATTCTGTCTCTTTATGTTTCATATTTGATCAGTTACATTTCTTTTACGAGTACATCCTACTTTTACTTTTTTTTGTGTGGTAAAATTACATAATCTGTCTCTTACTGTACAAAAAGTGTTTTTTCACAATATGCCAATATTTATTCACTAGAAACTTAGGTACATGAAACGGTTTTTCCAGCAATTCATAAGCTGGTGAGAAAGGGCCAGGGAAGAATTCCCAGAGAGATATCTGTGAAAATAAGGGGTTAGGAATTCACGTCACACCCTGCAGGAGACTCAACGGCTGGACTTAAATGTATTTAAGTTGTCCAGTGAGTGCCTGGGATTTTACTATTCAACCTATTGTTCAGAAAGGCTGCTATATTTCCTGATGAGAACCGCATTGATACCCTGCATTTTCAACTTAGTGGCGATCAATCTTTGAGAGTTTACACAGTCAGTTTTGAACGAGAACAAGTCTCAGGTTGACCCCAAGTCACCGGACTCCCCATGTCAAAGATTTATTGCATGTAGAAGAGCCTACCACTACAATTATTATTATTATTATTATTATTATTATTATTATTATTAGTATTAGTATTATTATTATATATTATTTGCAAATGGGGGTAATTCCCCGGTGTCAAGTTGTACAAATACAGAAAATTACCAACAATAACATAAAACACGATATACACAATTCGCAATTTAGGAACTATAGAAATTACATCGTAGTGTTCAACCAAAATTTCAATCTTCTCTTAAACACATCAATATGTTTGGGGAAAGGTTATGAGACTGAGGCAGGTAATGAGTTCCAATTATCAATACCACGGTTAATGTAAGAATATTTCCCATAATTTGTACGCTGTGGTCGGACCTTGACTTTATGTGGATGATCTGCCCTGCTCAGGTAGGTGGGATTTCCCAGACGTTTGCTTAGTTCTCCCCATGCTGGCCGATTAGTATAACCATAGCGTATAGTCTGGATTTCGTCCTATCTTCCAGAGATTCCCACCGTAGTTTTTCTATCATTCGAGTTACACTACTTCTAGGATTAAAATCATTAAGCACAAACCTAGCAGCCTTCCTTTGTACCATATCCAGCTCATTGATGAGCCCTACCTGATATGAGTCCCAAACCGCTGAGCCGTATTCCAAGATTGTGTTATTTTGATTGGCCTCACCAGGGTCAAATATCCTAATTCTTTTGCGGTGGAGCTACTGCCTTTTAATACCCGCATTACAAAATGAAGTGATGTGTACGCTTTGGAGACGACACAACCCACATGAGTTCTCCATTTCATATCATTCCTTACATGGATGCCCAAGTATTTGCACGAGTCTCCCTCTACAAGTATTTCCGAGCCGATATTATATTGAAAATCATGCCTTCGCCCTCTCTCTATTCTCATGAGACTACATTTACTCGTATTTATCTTCATTTTGTTGTCAGTCGCCCATTTATGAACAAGGTTGAGGTCAGTTTGTAACTGAGCGTTGTCTTGTGATGTTTGAATTTTTCGGTATATTACACGATCATCCGCAAACAATCGGCAGTCACTTCGAAACCCATTCGGTAGGTCGTTAATAAGTGCCAGAAATAACAGGGGCCCAATCACACTACCCTGAGGGACACCTGACGTTATCAAAATGTCCTCCGAGAATACATTACCTATTTTAACCTTTTACGAGCGACCAGTCAAGAACTCTTAAATCCATAAAATTGGCAGTGTGTAGCCAAATTTGTAGGTTATATTTGGTTAGAAACGCTCTATCAAGTTACAACGTTCGCCACTAGGTGTCAGTGACAATGACATCTGGTAGCCAAAGTTGGAACTACTTGAAATTTAACTTGTTGGGAGCCTAAGGGCGTTCAATTAAAATACTCTGCTATGGCCATTGGCTGCAATTCATATCGGTCGCGAGGCGGGTTGCTATATTTCCTCCCTTCCGGCAAACAAAAAGTGCCCCTCACAATACTTATTCTTGAGTTTCATATACATTTTCTCAAACATAATAATGGAATTTATTTAAATTTGCTATAATATGGACATTAATTATTGTACCACACTTAATTTTGCAAAAATATAATTAATAAAATGAGGATTCTTCAAGTAATATCATATGTAATATAGTATTTATGTAAAATTAAATTAATATTACATATTTAAAGATTTTTAATGTAGACTAATATTACATATTTAACCTTATATGTATACTAATATTAATATATAAAAATGAGATGGTGTGTGTCTGTGTGTCGGTGTATTAATCAATCACGCAAGAACCATGAAATTATTGGCTACTTTTGATTTAGATATTTTGCACTATTTAAAGATGACGACCATTTTAGTGACGTCACTACACCCTTTGGTTTCAAACTTTCATATTTCCATTTCAAATAAAAAGAGAACGCTAAGAAATAGCAAACGTTTGATGATGCCATGAGGTTTAAGATTTAATTTTCTATCCGAAAAGTCCTTATCACTTTTCGTGTATCTCCAACGGTTAGCGAGTAAAACCTAAATCTGTGCTATAACATGATCAACGCCGAGCGGTGTAGTTGGACAAAATGTTCCATCCTTACTCTCCCTCCTCGCAGCACCTCGCCTATCCCCTGTTTTAACTGTCACCTTCACATTTTAATTTATTTATGACCCGTAGCGAAGCATGGGTACTTCAGCTAGTTATTACATAAATACGTACAGTACATGTTTTGCATGTTGGTATTAGCCCTAATAATGCGTCTTGTCCCCCGCAGGCGGCCTGCGGATACACAGAGAGCTGGGTGCTGAACATTGTGGTAACTCTTCCTCTGCAGTCCATCGTGCTAGGGTAACAAGGAAAGAGGAAACGAGAGCAGCCAGCCTTGCTGTACACCCCTAGGCGAGGTTACCTACAGCCGTGAAATGACATTCCCCGAGTTGTAAGGTTAATAGAACTATAACAGCATTGCCAACAATCAAATTATCTTTCAATCAGGAGTTTTAAATATTTTACCTGAGCGCTAAACGAATTCCCAGCGAAGTAGGAATAATATCAGCCACAGGTCTGTAAGGGACGAGGAGAAACATGAAGAGAGCAAAGTACAAGCGCTTGCGCTCTGGGATCACTCTTCCTCCAATCAGCATGCGATGCGATCACATATGATGGGATGCTCTTCAATGTAATCAAAATTGACCAAACGAAATGTTAAAAGATTTTCAGTCGGCCAACCTAATTGTAATGGGTGTTATTCCCCAAATTTGAAAAAAAGAACATCTTATTTATATAATACGCTAAGGTGTATGTTTCACAAAACTCAAGTTCCTAAACCAGAGGGAGATAGAAGGTGTGGTTTGTACCAAAATCTTTCAAAACGTTTCAATAGTACAGGAAAGGTTTTGCATTTCTTGAAAAGTCAACGGAAATATATTTATTTGTTTATAAAGTGTGTTTAAAAAATAAACAAGGCGATAGACCCGGGTAGAATGAAATTGTGTCACGTACAGCCCGCATAGCACTAGCGCTGGGTGAGCTAATAGTGACTTGTACAACCGGGCGGAGAAAGTTACGGACACGATGCATAAGAGAAGGATTACACTTTATGGACACCTCACACGAATGAGCAATAATAGGTAAAGCCCTGCGCGGATGCGGATATAGTTGACATGGCTGTGCGGATAGCGGATAAGCTGCGGATAATGTTTGGAGTAAATTTGCGGATAGTTTTAAAATACAATCCGAACTTGTTGAATATCAATATTAGAACCCGTATGATTATGGCATATCATATTTTTCCGTTGTGTCTTTTTCATGACAAATGTAAGTTGATGATTTAAGCTAATCTCATTCATAATTAACACTCCGAACCGGAAAAGGTTGCAATTCTGGCTGTATAACATTCATTTTAAACTTACCTTGCACATGGCATACAAATCCTAGGGGAACGACTTTTTCCTCTATGTTGCTTTAGTAATGTATGCTTTATCTAATTAAAATAGTATTGTAATGCCAGGAGATTCGGAACAAACGTGGGAATGCGAAAAAAAAAGGTCGTGTAGATGCGGGGCGGATGCGGATAACAGTAGTGCGAATGCGGGGCGGATGCGGATAACGGTCGTACGGATGCGGGGCGGATGCGGATAACGTTTTGTTTATCCGCGCAGGACTCTAATAATAGGTTAACCAAAAGGATATTTACCTACATTAGCAATTTAAAGTCAACCACAAAATGGGTTGAGGAAACAGGAACAGATCTCAAAGAAGTTGGTGTCACTCAAGAAGATATTCTCAATAAATCATTGTTTCGAAGGAAGGTTGTAAATTTAAAGGGTTTCAGGAAAAATCTAGCTCAAAAACTAAGGTCATCTGGTCTGAAAAAAGGAGGAGACTCAGTGAACGCATGAAGACATTCTGGGAGGATAAGAAGAGGTTGTACAAGTCACTATTTCTCCGTCTCCTCCATAGCCATCTGCTCTCTGTACTGGCCCCAATATTTTCCTTAGGATGCATAGTTCTTTCTTCTCTAACTTCTATACACACGCTACTACTGACACCACAATAACACATGTTAGACTATCAGACAAATTCTACATACACCCAAGTACACGGGGACAATGACCACGATATACAAGTCCGTCGAATGAAACAACAACTCATTTTCGCCTGGTTTTCATTAATTCAGTGTTTCTAGATTTAAGGTTCAACCTTTATTTATGGAGATACACACAATTTAAAGAAACAAAAAGAAGTGACAATATTACATTTATGGTTGTGTGTGTCATGAATATTGCACAGCAATGATGTATATTTTTCCAAGGAAACACAGACATCTTTACTACCAAAAAAAAACTTCTAAATTTTAAAAATATGAATCTTAGCGATTTTTATAGCATCTTCAAAATGTTCACTTCATCTGAGCTGTCCTTCGCCGTTTCACTCACATCTCCCAAGTTCATAGAACATTTGTAATTGTTCTTTCTTTTAAGCACATACTAAGCCTCTTGAACCTCAGGCAATTGCACATCTGTTAATTAAATCTTTTTTTATTCTGAACAAATCTTTTTTTTTTTTTTTTGTTCACCGTGGTCCACTGTAGGCCACAATCGACAGAAGAAGAAGAAGTAGCGTGTGTATTTGTAATTCATGTGAGTATTGGGAAGGAGGCAGCTGGGGTCTTAAATTAATCACCATCCCGACATTTGCATGGATATAAAAAATGGAAACTACGGAAAACTACTTCTAGGATGGCTGAGTGTAACTTACCTCGTTTATTCCCTCAGACCATAATTAATTTTCTTTGCAGAAACTCCGGAGTGACAGAAAAGAATGCTAGACGCTACACAACGAGGTGACCAGCCCAAGTAGGCTAAATGAAATGCCAGAAACCCCTAAGTTGCAAAACACTAACTTACATTCCAGTTTGACAGTAATTCCTTTCTATTTTGTAAAATTAAGAAAATCGTTGGTTGATAATAATGTTATTGGTTTTACGTCCCTTTTAACTGCCGTGGTGACTCCGGGGTGCCGGAATTTAACCCGAAGGGGATCTTTAACGAGCTAGTAAATCTACCCCACACGGCTCTCTCGCATTCGCACACCCTCAAACGCCAACTGGCTGTGCCAGGATTCGATTCTGCAGCCTTGGGAACAGCAGACGAGAACGTTACCGCCGAGTCACGCAGCCAGTCAATCGTTGGTTGTAAACGATTGTTAGCGTTAATCCAAATCGAATTGGAACACGAACTTCAGATAAAATGGTTTTTTATAGCACAGTGTAATTATTATTCTTTGTTGTCATGCGAGATGAGCGCAGTTCTCAGCATATCATCGGATTATCTCCCGCATCGCATCTCTTCCCCCTGATGTCAACAATAATGCGAGAGAATGTCACACTTTATTTGAACGAATGTGGAGCTAATTCTAAAATCAATGTTTATATTCAAGGTAAGTCTGACCGTCGACAATGGAGCTTTGTCCCAGTACAAATGTCCCCATTATACATTGGAGAGTGCAAATAAAAACCTTCCTCTCTTCCCCCGCGTACTTCTCGGTCACGTCTGTGTAGGGGAGAGGGGTGGGGGGTGGAAAACGTTGGCGATGAAGAAGTGAGGTGGGGGGAGAGAAATGTCACGCCTTCCCTCTCTCACGACGTCTTCTCGCGGGCACGCGAAACTAAAACCCCGCTAAAAGTGGTTGAGTGCGAACTTTTCTTTGCTGTATATAATAGACAGTGTGTTATCATGGTACGTTCATTTCCCCTGGCTGGCGCGTTGCTTTCTATTCCCCGTGTAAGATAAGTCCCATATCGCCACAATACCTCCACATTTCAACACTTTTTATCTTCTTTTGAAGGGAAAAGAAAACGTTCAGAATGGCCTGTGAGTGCACCATTATGTTAGTGTGTAAATCCTATTATCCCAGGCCGCCTGCTCCCAATTTTCACACAACTTTATCTCGCCATGTACAATAATGCATAAATTGTGTGCCGCTGTTTGCTGGGGACATAAAGACGACGCTGTGCTGGGTGGATGGCGATAGCGAGGCATGCCACATCGTGCTAGAAGAAGAGGGAAGATGAAGGAGGAAGCGAGAACACTGGAGAACACGAGCCAAGCAGCAGGTGAACACAGCGGTGTCCTGCACTTGGACAATCATAATTATGGCGGCCCGCAATTTTTAACACATTTTAAAAAATATGGTCCACAACGTTTTCTTGACCATGAGCTACATTTAAACCAGGGAAAGATTTGCGGCCACCAGTAGGTTAGCACATCTTAATTTACAATACACGTTATTTCACTCAATAAGTAGGGCCTATACTAATTATCCAATCAGCTAATTAATTGATTGCAATTTATTTATTTATTTATTTATTTAACCGACAGCGCAGCGGTAGCTACGCTCACTCACGCGCAGCGCCACGGGGCCAAGCTCTCTGCGGACTCGGTAGACATGGGTATTGAGCCCCACCATCGGCCGTCCTTGAAATGGTTTTCCGTTGTTTCCCGTTTTCAACTCCAGGCAAATGCTGTGACGATACCTTATGACAGGCCACAGCCGCTTCCTTACACATTCTTGCCCAGTTTCATTCATCTTCATTCATTTCATCTCTCATTAACTCCTCTCATGAGGTTGGCGTTAGGAAGGGCATCCAGCCGTAAAAACCATCCACCACATAGACTTTCATCGCATCTTATCCCCGACCCCGCTGAAAACGGGAATAATAAGGGGTAGACAGGCCAACGGCCAGGCCATGTTGAAACACCGGATCCCACGAGAACTCCGCAGTTAAGCAGCATTGGGCATGGTCGGAACTTGGATGGTATGCTGGTTCTAGGTACTGCGCGCTGTTGGCCAACATAAGGAGGAGCGGAACGGCCTTGACCACCCTACCGCACGTAAACTCCGGCTGTGGATAGTCTCTTCGGAGTTTCGGACCTGCCTTCGGGCAGAATACCAATTAAAAAATTAAAATACATAGTTTACATATAGTTTACTAAATACAAAGAACTGCGTGACATCTACGGTGTAAAATTGCAGTGTGGAAAAAAACCTCGCCAAGGTTATACGACGTGCATATGGTACCGCTAAATACAATCTTCCACTTGGAGAAATCCTTTCTTCGTCGCGATCTTGAATAATTTATAAACATAATTTGTAGTAAATTGACGGGAAAATGTGCAACATTTAGACACGACGATGGTTGTAAGCGGCACTACGTTAGCTGACATTTCGCATCATTAATACATAATGAATAAACACATACAGAGCTTTCATATTGTACACAGCTGATGATCATATCATTCTTCGTGCAGTTTACAACTCTTATTTTTCATAACAACAACAATTTGCTGAGTTACATGGAAGGAAAATTGTAGTACACAGTTCCCATTGCTTCCATTACCTGAATACTAAACCGGAAGCTCGTCATGCATAACCATACGCCAGTGGCGCGTCCTATGGCGAGTAAATGAACTATATGAAGTGTAAGCTCTATAGAAAGGTTGAGTACACGCCCTTAATCCGTGAAGCATAAGGAACTTTGATGGAAGGAGGTTAAGTCATGTAAACTCACTAGCCACAAGGACAAGGTATCATATTCATTGTACATCTTATGGTTTTGCACACTTGATGGTCTGGGCACATGAGAATCTATCATCTTTCTTCATCCCCAAATTCACGTGAACCATCCCTAGAAAGAATGAAGATGTACTCAAGAGAAACACACGCCACACACAAGCGGCCCATTTGAAATGGCTGATCACGTTCTCATATCCTATCCAACCTATCGGACCATTCTCTCAGCAGTCTACGTACGTACCTAGAGGGCCACTAAACATACCAGGGAAAGTGCCTGTAGCAGTGTGCTTGTACGAGAGGATATGAGAACTTACGAACCTATCTCTCTCTCTCATGGCACATACCACCCTCCGAAGAGATTACCCAAGGGTATTTCGAAACTAAATAACATCAGGGATGTATTTCATACGACCTAGACAATATTTGTGCAATGCTTCAGCAGGAGAGAGCATTTGTGATGTTCTCTTGTCGATATTACCCAGTGTGCGCCATTGAAGGTAGGCTATACAACCCCCTTTTAATGACTTCTTATAAAAGGCAGGAGATATCATAAATAGAAGAAAGAGGTCACAACCCTTCCAAAAAAAATAAAAAATGTTAAATTATCAGTTTGTGTTGGAGAGCGGTTGCCACAAGGTTCGGATACTCCAAGCTGGTTGCCGGGAGCGCTGGCATAGCCTGATCACCATGGATTGCAAGGCAATGTGTAGTCTTGTGTGTACACTCTGTGAAAACAAACTCTACCATCTCCCATGCTTGTGTTGAGCTTAGAGCACATGTAATATTGTTATAATGTAGGCTATTCAATTTCAAATAAAAGCACTCAAGTGTTACAGTACATCAATCGTTGTTATTTATAATAAGCTGCTATTTCATCAGGTTATGAGGCCAAGTCTACGGCAAACTGCACGTAAGTGGATTAAAAGTCTGTTTAACGATCGCGTGCTTTGAGTGTGTGGGGTTACAAGATGGCCCAAGAAAGAGTCAAGTTGAATATTCCAATGTTAAATGGTGGAAATTTTATGTTTTGGAAAACAAAGTTGCGAGCCGTATTAGTGCGTGATGATTTGTGGGAAGTTGTCAGTGAACCAAAGCCTGAAGTAATTAACGCGGTGTGGCAGAAGAAAAATAACAAAGCCTGTGTTATTGTGATGGCTGGATTAGTGTGTGCATTTATTATTCAGATGAGGATTGGGAACGAGATGGCCATGGCCTTAATTTAGGAACCATCCCGGCATTTGCCAGGAGTAGAAGCGGGGAAGCCACTTCCAAGATGGCTAAGATAGGAATCGAACCCTCCTTTTTCTCAGTTTTGCCTCATGAGGCTGAGTGTGCCTTGTTCCATCCCTCAGACCAAAATTAAAAATCTTGGCAGAGCTGGAAATTGAACCTGGACCAACTGTCAAAAAATGCTAGCCGCACAACGCGAGATGGTTGGTAGAATAGCCTCCTGACCTCTCATCAACCGGCACATTAAAAGCCACTTGAAGAAAATTCAATTAATTCACTGAGAAATTGACGAGTTAAGTACAAGCGTTGAAAGGAAAGCTTTATCGACGGAGTAATATCTTGAAAATTATAATTATAAGATACCAACACAAAACAATTTTCTGTGGAGAGCTGAGATATTTAAATTGCGAGAACCGAATATATGAGAGGGAATTGAACTGAGGCAGCGTTGTCGCGAATGGGTACGTCCTCTACACTTCCACTCATTTCTACATGATCATAATAATAGCATTATCATGACGAATACAATACATGGTGTACAATAGCTAGTTTCTTATATTTGCCAAAGTCGAGATTGATTGAAAAGACAGGCGCCTTATTCTGAACTTCTATCTAAATCATATAATGCGATAAGTAATAATGCGAATAAGTATAATGCGATTCAGGGGGTCAAGGGGTACTCGAGAATATTTTCACTCGATTTGCACACGCGGGTGTGGTGCGGAAGGTCCGTTGTATCCCTGTTCCTATATTATATTATTGTTATACTATGGCGTCCATCCTTAAGCTTTGCTGGTACGAGGGACTCCAAAACTTCCTTAAAACGCCTCCTTGAATTTGTCCATCGTTACACCAAAGAAGTATTTTCTATCTAAATTGCATTTTGTAAATATTGTCAATTCAAATAACAGTACAGTAAGTATGTAGTTAGTTCTAGTTGTAAGTAGGTAGTTAGTTTGTCTATTAGATATATGTCATTGTTCTATTAGACTGTGGTGTGTGAGTGTGTCTGGTAGCAGTTGCATTGTTTATTAGTTATAGTTCATTGTTTCAGTAGACTGTGATGTGTGAGGGTGCATGTGAGTGTGCCTGGTGACAGACTGTTTTAGTGGTAGTATTTGTTGTTGGTGGAACTTTAGTATTTTTTTTTGTTAGTAGAATTTTGGTATTTAATTGTTAGTACGGTAGACGGTTAGTATTTTTGTTAGTAGAATTGCTCTTTACTTATTCTGAAAGGGAGTAGCAGCCTTTCAGAATAAATCAAATCTTTACTAGTCTTATAGACGGTTAAGATATTGATAATATAAGCCAAATAATGGCTACACTGCGTCCTGCTGCACGGCTGAAAGCAACGGGAAACTACAGCCGTATGCTATTCCCGAGGATATGCACCTCTCTATGCATAATTACATGTGATGATGGCCTCCTCCCTTGTAAAATTTCAATCCGGAGGTAAACTAGTCCCCCGTTCGGATCTCCGGGTGGGGACTACTCGAGAGGGGGTTAACATCACAGAAGTGACAAAGAGGAAATCTGACATTCTACGGATCGGAGCGTGGAATGTTAGAAGTCTGCTACGAAGTGGAAGGTTAGAAAACTTAGAAAGGGAAATGGATAGGTTGAGGTTGGATTTGGTTGGGATTAGTGAAATGCGCTGGCAGGAAGAACAGGACTTTTGGTCAGGAGACTATAGGGACATTAGCACTAAATCAAACAATGGCCAAGCAGGGGTTGGCCTCATATTGAGTAGGAAACTTGGACAGCGGATGGAATATTATGAGCAATATAGTGAACGGATTATTGTAGCAAAAATCAATACTAAACCTACCTGCACCACAGTGGTACAAGTCTATATGCCTACCAGTCAAGCTGATGATGAGGATGTTGAAAAGGTCTACGAAGAAATAGACGAAATTCTGAGGTATATCAAGGGTGATGAAAATGTTATAGTAATGGGAGATTGGAATGCTGTGGTAGGAAAAGGGAGAGAAGGGAAGATAGTAGGATATTTCGGATTAGGTGAAAGGAATGATCGAGGAAGCAGGCTGGTAGAATTCTGCACCGAGCATGAATTGGTCATAGCTAACACCTTATTCAATAACCACAATAGAAGAATATACACATGGATGAGACCAGGAGATACAGGGCGTTACCAAATCGACTTCATTGTGGTCAAGCAGAGGTTTCGAAACCAGATTTTGGATTGTAAAACTTATCCTGGTGCTGACATAAACTCTGACCACAATCTGATTGTAATGAAATGCAGATTAAAGTTGAAGAAACTGAAGAAAAGTCAAAAGCCAAAAAGGTGGGCAATAGACAGACTGAAAGAGAAGGATGTAAACGAAAGATTCAAGAAGAGTATAAAGGAAGGACTAATGAAAAACCCTAAACAAACTTCAATTGCAGACGAATGGGCACTTTTGAAGAATGAAATAACAAAATCCGCAGAAGAAAACATTGGTAGGAAAGAAAGAATAGGTAGAAAACCGTGGATCACTCAGGATATACTAGAATTGATGGATGAAAGGCGGAAACACAAGAATGTAAGAGATGAAAAGGGGAAAGCAGAATACAGACGTCTGAGAAATGAGGTTAACAAGAAGTGCAAGGAAGCGAAAGAAGAATGGTTGAAAGAGAAATGTGCAGGTATAGAAAATTGTCTGAAATTAGGAAAAGTAGACACAGCTTATCGAAGGATTAAGAATACTTTTGGGGAAAAGAAGACTAAGTGCTGTAATATTAAGGACACAAATGGAAAGTCTCTAACAGATAGGGAAGAAAAGGTTGAGAGATGGAAAGCTTACATAGAGAGTTTGTATAAGGGAAAGGAGATTGAGAATCATGTAATGGAAAGGGAGGAGGAAATTGATGAGGATGCGAAAGGAGATTTAATATTGAGATCAGAATTTGATAGAGCTTTGGAAGACTTAAGCAGGAACAAAGCACCAGGCATAGATGATATACCGATTGAGTTGCTATGCTGCATAGGAGATGAAGGTCTGATCAGGTTATTTCACTTGGTGTGTAGGATTTATGAGGCAGGTGAGGTACCCCCTGATTTCAAGAAGAATGTAATCATCCCTATACCAAAGAAAGTGGGAGCTGACAGATGTGAAGATTACCGTACAATCAGCTTGATTACTCATGCTTCAAAGATCCTGTCTAGAATAATTTACAAGAGGATTGAAAGCCAGATAGAAACGGAGTTGGGTGAAGACCAGTTTGGTTTCAGGAGAAATGTAGGAACAAGGGAAGCTGTACTAAGTCTTAGGCTGATTTTGGAAGGTAGAATAAGGAAAGATAAGAGAACGTTCATGGCTTTTGTAGACTTAGAAAAGGCTTTTGATAACGTTGATTGGACTAAATTGTTTGACATTTTGAAATCGATTGGAATAAAGTACAGGGATAGGAGGGTGATATACAATCTGTACAGAAACCAGACAGCAGTCATTCGAGTTGAAGGACATGAGAGAGAAGCTGGTATTCAGAAAGGTGTAAGGCAAGGCTGCAACTTATCACCCATACTTTTCAATCTTTACATTGAACAAGCAATGAAGGAAATTAGAGAAAAATTTAAAGTGGGAGTGAAGATTCAAGGAGAAATAATTTCAACTCTGAGATTTGCTGATGACATCGTCATCTTGGCCGACAAGCCTGAGGATTTGAATGAGTTTTTGAATGGTATGGACTCCGTCTTACGGAAAGAATTCATGATGAAAATTAATAAATGTAAAACAAAAATACTGGAATGCAGCCGAAATAAATCAGAAACCTCTATGGAGATCAAATTGGCAGGTGAAAAGCTAAAGGAAGTAGGAGACTTCTGTTACTTAGGGAGCAGAATAACCAGTGATGGACGAAGCAAAGAGGATATAAAAAGTAGGTTGGCTCAGGCAAAGAAAGCATTTCTACAAAAAAGGAATCTGCTGACATCGAATATAGATTTAGGTATTAGGAAGTCATTTTTGAAAGCCTTTGTCTGGAGCGTGGCGCTCTATGGAAGTGAAACTTGGACTATTGGTGCAGCAGAAAAGAGGAGAATTGAGGCATTTGAAATGTGGTGTTACAGGAGAATGATGAAGATCAGATGGGTAGATAGGGTTTCAAACGAAGAGGTATTAAGACGAGTGGGAGAGGAGAGATGTTTCTGGCGACTGCTAATGAAGAGAAGAGATAGGTTGGTAGGACACATACTAAGACACCCAGGAATAGCAAGCTTAGTTATGGAAGGAAGGGTCGAGGACAAGAACTGTAGGGGTAGACCAAGGTTAGAATATGTTAAACAGATTGCCTCGGATGTAGGGTGTCAGAGCTATGTAGAGATGAAACGATTAGCTCAGGACAGGGAGGCATGGAGGGCTGCATCAAACCAGTCAAAAGACTGAAGACTCAAACAACAACATATAATATATTTATTTAGTTAATTTATTTATTTATTTATTTATTTATTTATTTATTTATTTATTAGGAGCCTCCGTGGCTAAGGTGGCAGCACGCCGGCCTCTCACCGCTGGGTCCGTGGTTCAAATCCCGGTCACTCCATGTGAGATCTGTGCTGGATAAAAAGGAGGCAGACAAGTTTTTATCCGGGTACTCCGGTTTTCCCTGTCAACATTTAATTCCAGCAACACTCTCCACTATCATTTCATTGCATCTGTCATTCATTTAGTCATTGCCCCAGAGGAGTGCGACAGGCTTCGGCAGCCAGCACAGTTCATATGCTCGCCGCTAGATGGGGGCTTCATCCATTCCATTCCTGACCCGGTCGGTCGACTGGAAGCAGGCTGTGGATTTTCATTTATTTATTTATTCATTTACTAGCAGTATTGCCCAACTTATACCCCAGTGCAATTAGAGTTTAACCCGGAAATTTAGAATAACAAGTCCGGATTTGAAAAAATAGTTGTAAGTAGCCTACCTTTAAATAAGATAATCCTAAAAGTCCCACGGCCTCCTTGATGGGATACCTGAAATATCCTGGAAAAACCTGGGGAAACCTGGAATTTTCCTGAAACGCTTATAAATCACGAACCAGTGGTCAGAATCTGGTTGTTTTTGGCTTATTGATATTTATTTGTATGAAGAATAATATTTTAGGTACCCAGGAAAATCAAAATTGGTACACCGTAAAATAAAAACTTTTGAATTTTTTGCGCTTTTTTAAATCAAAAATCCGAATTTTGACAAAATATGACCAGCTTCCATGCCAAAATGCAGTCACATACACGCAGCTAATTATCAGCGAGGACAAATTTAATTATTCACTGTATAGAAGCCTAAAAAGTCCGAAAACACGGTGTTGGTTGCCTGGACTATGGCTAAAATGGCCACAAATCGCAAACCCCGGAGTTACCGAATTTTTCTTTTTTTTTTCTTTTTTTATTCCTAGAGATGCTTAGCCTATGAATTTTCTGTCTCTTTTTTTTTTTTTTTTCACAAATAAGTACGGCACTCTATCCCAACTCATCCATCTCCCCCTCAACCCTGCCGCCTTTGTTCCCACACTCAAGTCCAATCATTGTATGCTTCTTACGACAATTTTATGTTAATAAAAAATGATTTGATTTCTTTTGTACGATTCATGAAGCAAAAAATACACTGAGTTGTTTTAAATAGTTAACTAATATAATCAAGTTAACGTTATTTAGAAATACAAAGCTTTGGTTCATTTTCATTGGCACAAATGAGGTAGACGCTAAAAGAATTATATAATGTGGAAAAAATAACTTATGTATATACGTACATAATTGTACGTCTTATAAAAATTAGAGGAATTAACAAAACATATCTGTACTGGTAAGACTAGGAACGAACAAGTATAAGGAATACATAATTATCGGAGACGTCGACTCGTCCGTGGCGGGGCCTCCTCAGGATCGTCGATGAGCTCTGCAATTCAAAACGAGAGGTCTCAGCATTTTTTAAAGACTAAAATCTACAATAAGCCTACTGAAGTTACAAATTTTTACCTTCTGTAAAGTCCTCTGTTTCTTCTTCTTCTTCTTCTCCTTCTTCTTCCTCATCGAAGCCTTTACACCGATTACTGCAGCAGTGTCCAGCACAATATGCACACATATTTGTGCAGTCAGTGCGGTTCTTTCTGCAGCTGCGGTTTAATGTTTTGCATCCGGCCACACAGTTGCATGATATAAGATTGAGCAGTTGAGACGGTGCCAGAGGCCTTGTGTTTGTAACAGCGACCAGGTTGCCGTTTTCTTCTTGCCGTCCCCATTGAGTTGGGGCAGCTCATTTCCCAACCACGCTTGGACCTGGACATATAAAGCAATAGCTTACAGAAAAGGGCACGCAAGAGAAGGAATCAAGAAATAGAACACAGTTGCTGGTGAACTTACCTGATGGGAAACCCGAAATGAGTGTTGTTGGGCAGCCGAAGATGTTGGGGGGGGGGGGGGGGGGGGGGGGGGGAAGATTGGCCAATTCAAATTTCTTGTTTGGTGGAGTTTTGGCTACTAATCTGGTGTACTCGTAGAATCTCTTTTGATCCAACGTTCCGGTGCTGTTTCCAGGATATACGGACAGTAAGAACTTTTCGCCAGCTCTTGTGACCGCATCAGGAGATGCATCGTGGTCGTTAAAGATTTCCACTTCGCGCTGTAGTTTTTCATCCTTGAGTAACTTTCTGAATAGTTTTATCTTGTCTATTTTATAGATGGCTGATGTATCACAACCTGTAGCTGCATGTATGAAAAGAATGTTGCTTTTCAAGTTGCCCACCTCCTCCTGGCACTGCTGACTGCTGTAAGTCTTGATAGTCTTCCCCCATACCTGGAAATGGATATCCAAACTTACAGGAGTGAGTGCGATGAGTAAAACCGTGAGGTCAGTACCTTGGCCAATCACGCAGGCTTTCTCTCCATCTTTAGCTGCGTCAATAGCAGTTAGAGCTATTGACCTTTCAGCGTATGCCGCTGCCTGGACTGCACCAATTCCAGCTTCTTCAAGGTATCTCGAGAGGAGGCGAATGAGACGCATTCTATTTCTTCCGTTGGTGAGGAAGACGTCTTGAGCGGCTACGGCCTGAACATGCTCGTCCACGATGAGATCGACATCTGACCCTAATAACAATAGAAAGTTCCTTTAATTATTATTTCTTTCATATATTTTCGAGGCAAAACTTTTTAGGGGAATGTACATTTACCTACCATTCGTTGCTCGTCTAGCATGAGCTGTGTCCTTTGTTGAAGATGTTTCGTATCCATCGAAAATGGTCGTCGGCTCGTTGAACGTTTCTTCAGATAAGCCACGTACTTGTTGAATATCTGGCCGTAGGTTTCGGAGCGAAACCATGGAACTTGGCGCAAGAAGAACCCTCCATCCAAGATGTACTTGGTAGGATTATTCTCTGCTCTATTGCCGTCTATGACGGGTAGCGCTGTCATTAGTGAAGACTTGTTGCCTTGTCTTAAGGAAAAGTCGTCGAATAGGGCAGCTGGTGGCTCGCGCAGTTCGTAGGTGAGACAGTCGGCGAGCTCTTCATCGTTTCGCTTGATCACCAGCATGCGGTGGAATTTATACTGTAGTTGCTCTGCATTCACATCGACAACTTTGTCCCGTACGACCAATCCACGTGCACAACCGGCGAGTTATACGACACAATCTTTTCTCTTTAAGTGAAGATCGCTGAAGGGAACCCATATCATGGCCTTCATTGCAGCTGCGCCAACAGCCCGCGCTTCGTCACAGTTGACATTTTTACTGGCGACTCGTCCGCTGGACAATGGTAATAGGAGTGGTGTGCTCTTGTTGAAGGGATTGTGAAGCTTCAGCCAATCCAGCAATTTTTGGGCATCTGCCTGATCTCGCTTCTGGTGGGACTCGCGCAAATCAACGTGTTCGTCGGAGGATTGTTTCTAGTGTAGTAGATTATGTTATTGGGTGTGTGTGTGTGTGTGTGTGTGTTTCTGTGTGTGAAGTAAAAGAAGGGGAGGGGGCAATTGTAAAAGGACGTAAAGAAGATGCAATATACCACAAAAGTAGCGTACGTTTCAGCATATAAGACGACAATTAAAACAAACACGAGAAAGAGCGATAAATTGAGCATTTTCGGACTTCGATTTACGCCCATTGTAGCCATATTCCAGGCAACGAACACCATTTTTAGGCTTTTATACAGTGAAGAATTAATTTTATCATCGCTGATAATTTTTTCATGTATGTGACTGCATTTCAGCATGGAAACAGGTTATATTTTTGTCAACATTTAGATTGTTTACCTAAACAAGCGCAAAAAATTCAAAAGTTTTTTTACGGTGTACCAATTTTGTTTTTCCTGAGTACCTAAAACATTATTCTTCATACAAATAAATATTAATCAGCCAAAAACAACCCGATTCTGATCATTCGTTCGTGATTTATAAGCGTTCCAGGAAAAATCCAGGTTTCTCCAGTTTTTTTCAGGATATTTCAGGTATCCCATCAAGGAGGCCTTGGGACTTTTAGGATTATCTTGTTTAAAGGTACTTGCAACTATTTTTTCATATCTGGACTTGTTGTTCTAAATTTCCGGGTTTGGCCTTTTTTCCGTCTAATTGCACTGGGCTATTAGCCCGGCCGATTTATCATGAAGTCACAAATTCTCTATAAGTTCCCTGACCTGATAGCATTCTAAGTGATGAATGATTATTTATTTATTTATTTATTTCTCTATTTATTTATTTATTTATTTATTTATTTATTTGTCCGTCTGTTTGGTAGTCAGCCCGGAGGCTGGTTGGATCCTCAAAAAATGCCTTCATATGTTATGTGGTAGAAACCCACAAAACATAAGGCTATAATGAGGCATACTCAGCACTGTGAGGAGTGAGGTAGTTTGCCATTACTTTCCTCACTGATAAGTGAGTCAATACAGCAATACTAATAACCCTACGAGAAGAACTTTTCACAATATACACAGGCACTGGCTGTGACATGCAGGCCATTTACTCAGCACTCATACCTCAGTAGCTTCCATATAATCACAGCCATGAATGAGACAGAGACAGCGGTGAATAGCCACAATTTACCCTAGCCTGTGCCAACAGACAAATACAAAAATACTACTTCCAACAAGAGGTAGTCAACAGGCTCATCATTTATTTATTTATTTATTTATTTAATGCTTTATTTATTTATTTAATTATTTATTGTCAAATCCAGTGACACTGTTCATACTATAATGACTCATAGCAAAATGAAGGTGACAATAAGAAATGAACAACACAGAGAATCATTAAGGAAATTAACCTGTGGGGGTCCGAGCGGGGACACCAAGAGCCCGCTGATGAGCCAGGTTGGTGTCCTAGACGAACCCCACACACGACACGGTTGAGTTTTAATTCACCGGCCGTGAAAGCCAATATACTGTACCATCTCTTTGGGAGCCTTCATAGGGAGGTAAAGGCTGCTTGAGCTTTTAGTTCTAGCAGTTAACAGGTGCAGTTGCACTTTATATAAAGGGAGGCAGCGCGCAGTTCGCTACTCCTGTGGGGGTCCGGGTGGGGACACCAAGAGCCCGCTGATGAACCAGCTTGGTGTCCTAGGCGAAACCCCACACACCACACGGCACAAACCTAGAAGAATTGTTAAGTTTTAACCAATACAATATTGCTACAATGTCATAAGAGATTACAGGGAAGTCTGTTTGTCAGGGTGTTCCCATATTTTTTGAATCACTGTGGGTTCATATTATTCTATTAATCTGAGGCAAACCAGCCAGGAGGCCCTGTAAAATAGTCGGCATTTTCATGATATTTGTCTTCAGTCACAGTCCAGACCTGTCATTTGTGGACCCAGTGCAGTTAGCTGACTCCGTATACACAATTTAAACTATAAGCTGGTAACTGGTGCGGTGAATGTCCCAGTTTAACTAAGGTAATGCATTTTGTTCGATTTCAAAGATGTTTCACAGTTAGCCCTACCTCAGCCTAGTTTACTAAATACAGACGAAGGATTTTAATATAGAAATTGTATTTTAAGAATTGTATATCTAAAAATCATGACGAAAATCCAATTTTTAATGTACATAGTAGGATTTTAGTTTATACAATAAGATGTTTTCAAAATGTGAAAATAATATTGTAATAATTATGAACGACTGATGAAGGCGATGTGCCGAAACATGTAGCCTATCGTAGTGAACTGAGATAATTAAAAGGATCGAGACAATTTTGTATTGAAAAGTGGGAGTTGTATTTAGTAATTGAAATGAAAATCCACAGCCTGCTTCCAGTCTCCGACCGGGTCAGGAATGGAATGAATGAAGCCCCCCGTCTAGCGGCGAGGATATGAACTGTGCCGGCTGCCGAGGCCTGACGCACTCCTCTGGGGCAATGATTAAATGAATGACAGATGAAATGAAATGATAGTGGCGAGTGTTGCTGGAATGAAATTTTGACAGGGAAAACCGGAGTAACCGGAGAAAAATCTGCCTGCCTCCGTTCTGTCCAGCACAGATCTCACATGGAGTGACCGGGATTTGAACCACGGACCCAGCGGTGAGAGGCCGGCGTGCTGCCGCCTAAGCCATGGAGGCTTGTATTTAGTAATTATAGACTTCAATACGGGCTAAATACATTTTTTTTTTTTTTACGAGGGACTGTGGAAAATCTTCAAAAGACACATGTGAAGGGTCCGCACTCCACAGTAGTGTGGGATTCTTACCCACTAAAAACCACCTCCCTTTTCCCACGATGTGTTCATCACCCCGGAACCGCTCTCGCATTACTTCAGGGTGATGTCATGCTAAATACAATAACTATGACTAAAGTCATAGACATACAACAGCCTAGTTTTCCAAAGTCATCTTCCAAGCAGGCTTCAGTTTCGAGCACATCATGCCGGCGTTAATTGAGGTGAAGCTGGTTTAATATTTAACATGTCAGTAAATGTACTGACATTGCTTCATCGCATTTCCGCGCCCTCAAATGGCAACTGACTGCGCCAAGATTCGATCCTGCAACCTTAGGAAAGTAAAAGTAAATTTAAACTTTTGTTGTTGTTTCAGTTGAGTAGCTTGGGCATCGGGGTCATTAAGTCACGTGTACTTTGATGTGTATGGATTTGTTTGATAACCCGCGTCACTGTGATGACTGTATCAGTGCGTGTTTGTAATTCAAGTGAGCCTACATGATCACGATGTCGCAAAGCCCCTAATCATCAACAACAACAAGTTGTAAAACCTACTGATCAGTTCGATATATTTTCTAAGAGGCCTCCAAAGTAGGATTTTAGACTGTAATATCAACATACCATTTGTTGTAGAACTATTGATTTTGTTCAAATTGTTCCTCTACTGTACTTTAATGTAGGCTATCTCTTTTTAGTTTACCGCAATTTGTACATTATATGAATAACAGCTTCATTCACTTGTAGCCAATTAGTTTCCTTATAATGACTAAAGCTAGGCTTGTTTTGGCTATTTAAGTGCACAAATTTGATTGTTTTGCAAAACAAATAAACACCCGTAATTGAATGTTGGTTGCACCTTTTCTCAACGCAATCACCTTTTCCAACCTTTCTAAATGTCAACAGCTTTTTCCTCCTTTTCATACATTTTGTGACTAAATTATAGCACTTTTTAGCATCTTCTTAACCGAACTTTTGCATGTGAAATTCACAGCTCTTATAATGACACTCATACATGCGCACACCACACATTATTTTGTAACTATAACCCCCCCCCCCCCCCCCCCCAATTGGTCTATCTTGGCTACGCCGCTGTCTACGGGTGTCAACTTGAAAGATCAGCACTAGACCTGTACGGAGGACAAACACCAATTAATTAATGGGTTTTGCTTTAAAAATTATATTTCATACAACTAGGCTACCGGTACATCACGTGGCTTTCTCGAATTAAAGTAAGCAAGAGAGAAACAGTTTTGAAACCTCTATGTAATTGCGCAATTGAGGATTTTAGGTGAATAAAGTAAACAATGTACCGCAAAGCTAAATATTTCACAGGTTTTACAATAGAGTGCAGTAGCACATAAAATTTCAACTTTTATTCTTCAGCTGACAATGTGAAAAGTATTATTGCCCAAAAGAGCCCTTTATGAAGCCATTCATTCAGTATTTTGACAGCTCTGGGATATTATGTAACAACGTAGAATTGTTATGGTGGGGGGAAAAAAGCAAGTTGGCTTTCATGCCTGTTCGGTTTGAAAATAAAATGGCATCTAGTGACGTCAATATCAACAAGGGTAAATCTTAATTATCTCCATAGCTTAATGATTAGATATCGACTAGCGGTGCTACTGTCGATTAGTGTATATGAAAATTTTGTCAGACAAAGCGCAAGTATGCGAAATGTTTTATTATTTTTCCTATTCCTACGGCAGGTGCACTTTAGTAAAGTGTACAGCATACGCTAAAAAATCCATTTAACAATTCAACAGCAATGGATCTGAAGTCAGTGACCTCCCGTCTATTCCTTTATTACCCATTCCTTAATTGTGGACGTTGAGAAGCACACGACGTAAGGTCAGTGAGACATGGCTAAGCCTCTCGTTCTTTGATAGTCGGAAAAGTCAACGGAGTTTCAGGCTGTTTCAAACAATTCGGCATGCGATTGATCCTAAGCTTTATACAAGTGTTTCTCACCCAACAGGGAGCGGACCATCTCGTGGTGTAGCGACTAGCATTCTTGGCAGTAACCCCGGAGATCCGGGTTTAATTCCCGACTCTGCAAAGAAATGTTAATTCAGGTGTGAGGGCTGGAACGGGATACTCAGCCCAGTGAGGCAAAACTGAGATGAGAAGGGAAATGCTCAGGGCCACGGCCGCCCCCTTCCCAATCCTATACCCAATACGTTAACACACACGCACAGCCATCACAATAACAATAACATAGGTTATCACAAAAATTATACACACACCCAAAACTACACGGAGCTATATGACCACGATGTCGCAACCCCTAAAATAAGCAACATCAGCAGGGAGTGGTTTTATCAGTAAGTTGAAGTTGGCTCTTGTCTCCAAGATAAGAGTTATACAGCCACAGTACCATCAAATCACGAGGGGCATCTGTTGTCTGGAGAAAAAGAATTACAGTTTTTTGGACACATGTCACTGTATTGATGGGAAGTTCCAATGCTTGTAGGTTTCTCTTCAGAGATGTTGGTGCAACACATGTTGCTGAGAGGACAAGACGTGGTATACAACTGTCGTCTTTCTTGATGCCACATCTTTATTTCTTCTGTCAACACACTATATTTTGACTGTACGCGTGTTGCATGTTGTGTGTTCTTAGCACCGCAATGGCGATAAAAAGCGTGTGTTTATTATTAAGATTATTATTATTATTATTCGTGGGCAGATTACCTCGCTGTTTCGCCATTTAAATCAACTATAACTAGCTACTATTATTATTATTTTATTTAAAATTTACATAAACTTATTATTATATTATTATTATTATTATTATTATTATTATTATTATTATTATTATTATTATTATTATTATTATTATATTTCAGTTTATCTATTTTTTTCATTCGGAGTTTTAAACTGTAAATCGTTCTGAAACAGTCAGTGGTAAATAGTTTGTAAATTTATGATCATTTTAAACGTACAAAGGAGGCCTCTTGGCCTATATTGAAATAATTCCATAACACGTAGACGTAAACAATTATCATAATCATAACTTGAGATGCTGGCAGCAAGCTGCTCTATTTACATACATAATGAGATAAAACGATTTGTAGAGAAATCAAATAAAAATAAATTATTTAAAGCTATTGAAATAGACCTGTAGTCTTACTTCATTTCCTTTTTAAAAGAAACGAGCGTTTGATATATGACGCAGCCCGTCCAGCTACTGTGCCGTGCCGCTTTCAAAATGAAATCCATCTCAATTTCAAAAGAACGTTTTCTGCGTGATATTTTTTTTATTTTTCGCTCTCTTCTAAAGAGTATATGTTTTATTTCTCTTAGATGCTCTCTTTTTCTTCTTCTCCTTGTTGCTAAAGTAATTACTATATAGAATAATTCCATAAAAATACGAAGCGTGTTTCTTTACACTTGATTTTACAATCACAATCGCTCCTCCATTCTTCTTCAAGTCTTGAATAAGAACTAATTTCTTCCTGAACAGTAATTTCCTGGGCTTCAATGCAAGTTTGGAAAACTCTTCTTCCAGCTGTGTGCGAGAGAGAGAGAGATAGAGTGCAAGAAAGGGAGAGTGACAGAAACAGAGAATTGGGGAAGGAGGAGAAATTTGACTTGCACCATTTGGCGACTTGTAAAAGTTAGCCCGTGAATGGGGACATAACTAGTCCAAGGATTGAATATTCATGAGAATGAGACACCCACCTCTCTCTTCGATGTGCCGCGCCTTATTCTTCTTGTTTACTCCATACAAGCAATACATAATTTTTAATCTCATTCTCCTTTCTTTAAAGAAGAAGAAAAAATTACTTCTGAAAAGGTGTAATTTACTTTTCTTAAAAATTCTTTTTTATGATATTAATATTCTCACGCTTTTTCTCCCGAGAAAGACAGCGCCTACTTTATAATTTTAAGCTTTATATAACATTATTTATAAGATAAATACCATCTACGTCAACATCCTCAGTTAAGGCGGCTAATGACGTCAGAGAAAATATGTTTAATATAAATTAATAATTCAATTTTTAGTTGTTCTAAAAAGGTTTTAATTTCTGTCTTCGAAGTAAATTATGAAAGCACCAGATTTTCTTTTCAACTACAGTATTTACAACATTGCCGCCAAAGAGAGTCTAGGGAACTTCAATACTGAACGATATAGAACAGTTGATGAACCTCTCCTTCTTACGATGGACAAGAGTAATATTCATTACTGTACTTTACTGAAATGTGAACACTTTTCTTTCATTAAATTAATTACTGGTTTTGAGTATTGTCATGTTGTCAGTCGTATCATTAAAGTAATTCATGTTTAAGCTTAAATATGTTGTTTTAAATTTTAGTTGTTCTGAAAGGTTTCAATTTCAGTCTTCGAAGCAAATTATGAAACCACCACATATTTACAACATTGCTGCCAAAGAGAGTCCCAACCCAAGCATGGGAACTTGAATACTGAACGATATAGAACACTTGATAAGCTTTTCATTTTTAAGATGTACAAGGGTGATTTTCATTACTATACTTTTCAGTAGAGTGGACACTTTTCTTTCACTACGTTAACTCTAGTTTGGACTTTTGTCGGGGCCATAGTGGGCAGCGGTCAAGCTATTTAAAGTTTTGAAGCCATATTTTCAGTGTTGCCTGAACAAACTGTTAGTTGTAACTCTTCAGTCAGTAAACACGAATTTGCCCTAAGACTGGGTGAAATAAAATGTATATAGTCTATACACATCAAAAAAAGTTTTGCATATAGGCCTACTCACCACATCGAGCGGCGGTGGTGCAAACCTTCCTTCAGGAGACCTCCATTGCATGAATGGAATGGCCTGCGATGTCACCGGACATTAACTGTATCGAACATATCTGAGATATCCTTAAGCGTGCTGTTGCTATGCGTCTACGCCCTCCCATAACCCGCTAAGAGATCATGGAGGCCAACGTCAAAGAGTGGGATCGCCTGCCTTAAGAGGACCTGGACAACTTGATCTGTGGTATGCCACGACGAGTAAGAGCCCTGCTGGACGCCCGTGGTGGCCATGTTCCTTATTGAAACGTCACAGGATGGCAAGATTACAACACATATCAGTCCCTGTTTAACAGGCCAAATGTCTTCCTGTTTGTAATTTTCTTTTCACACATGAATAAAGTGTGCAAGATTTGTCAGAACGCCATCTCTTTTGTAATAATCTCGCCCACAATCCCACATACGTTCTGCATCATGGCAAACAAGTGTTATGCAAAATCTTTCTTGATGTGTTGGATAATATACATGTATGTATAATAAGTAAATAACACTCCTGCCAGAGGGGAGTAGGCAGGCGACAAGGTAACTACGGCTACGACCAACGGCTCCTCTGAGATAAGTAACCATATTACATAGGCCTGATAGAATTCAGGGGCATGATCTCATTTCATTTATTATATTGTGTTGTTCTAATTTACATAAAATACTCATACGTAATTCACGAACCCGTATAATTAAAACAAACTAATCTGATATAACGAGATTCAAACCAGTGCAAGAGACGAGTTCATCTCGCCAGTTGTGTTGAGTCAACTATTTAATTTCAATTTGCTATGTATGAATTTCGAAATGATAAGTGCTACCACCTGGTGGTAAAATCATGAAAACTTGTATTATTTGTTTGTGAAGTATTTATAAAATCTCGTGTATTTCGGTGACACATTGATGACGTTGTGGTAGTAGTGAAGCATATTATTAGACTTACCATATCGCGGATTTATACAAGTTACCACGGATTTAGCACTAGTGCCATTAGTATCATCATCATTTATTGTACATAACAGGCCATTAAGGCCTATGACAGAAAACAAAGAAACATAACAGACACTTCAAATACGGTATACAATATTACAAACCAAACATTCCCTTAATCAATCCATTGTTGTCAACCATAATTGATCCGTCCGATATTTTCTTTTGCCTTTTTCTTTGATCTTGTAATTTAAGACTGGTAGGTTATCAGCCTTCCGAGCCCGAGCTCAGTGATGGAGCTGCCATCTAAGATGCTGAGCCACCCGGTTTGTTATCAAACTGACCTTCTTCTAGGCGAGTTGCCTTCTCCACGGCTCATAGAGTCTCACCTACCCTTACCCATACCTATTGGTCCGGGTATATATATTTAAAAAAAGGATCATGTAAAATTGATATTAATTCAAAAGGTAGGGGATCACCAGCTATTACAAGGGGAAGAATGTGTGAAAAAAATGAAAATCCACAACCTGCTTCCAGTCTCCGACCGGGTCAGGAATGGAATGAATGAAGCCCCCATCTAGCGGCGAGGATATGAACTGTGCCGGCTGCCGAGGCCTGACGCACTCCTCTGGGGCAATGATTAAATGAATGACAGATGAAATGAAATGATAGTGGAGAGTGTTGCTGGAATGAACTTTTGACAGGGAAAATCGGAGTACCCGGAGAAAAACCTGTCGACCTCCGTTTTGTCCAGCACAGATCTCACATGGAGTGACCGGGATTTGAACCACGGACCCAGCGGTGAGAGGCCGGCGTGCTGCCGCCTAAGCCACGGAGGCTGGGAAGAATGTGTACATAACCTAAAATTGTAAACGTAGATTGACAACTATAAAGATCTGTCACCTCACACAAACGTGCGGGTTGTCTTGGGCATGATATAGAAGGCGGTGGAGGCCCGTGTGCTCTTCCTCAATGAATACTAAGAACTACGAAATATCAAATTAACGCAAGATAAACAAACATGTCTGCAATTTAGGACACACAAACATACATGGTGCATTTGAGTGAACTAGCATAATGAGAGCACAGATTCATGAGATAACAGGAACTGACACTGGTAACACAATTAAAAAGCTGTGTAAACACACGATGATCCCTTAAAACAACATAACACAACATCAAATGACAAATCCGTGACAGCACCACATTTCAAGATCTTATGATGGCCCCCATACCGTAGTGTAGAGTGTAGTGTAGTATGAACCAATAATCCCTAAAAAAGTTACTAAATGCAAATTTCTTCGAAAATGTTACTTTTAAGTATTGAATGATTTAGGCAACCCAAGCCAGATAAGATTTTAAGAACTGAATTTACGTCACAAATAATATGTAGTATTTTTTTATCCTTTCCCTTAACTTACCAAGTTTACCATCAATTCCTTAATATTGTGTATTTAGCTGAGTCTCTCCTATTATACCAATATACAGTACATTGTACCCTGCAAATTCGTGTTGACCGACTCAAGAACTACAACTGACAGTCAAGCTATTTGCCTCTCACCAAGGTAGTCCGGGTTCGATTCCCGCTCAATGCATATTTATTTATTTATTTATTTTCCTTGTCCGAATCAAATTACATTTTGCCAGTAAGTAGCAACAGTTATAGCATTAGTATTTGCAGCCATAAGATCGTCTTTTGAACATTAGTCCTCCATCAAGTGGCAGATCAGCAGGTGTTCTGGATCTTGTAACATGCTGCACTCGCAGAACTCATCATTGTTGACGAGCATGTTCCATTTCTTGAGATTGTTCTTGCAGCGTAAAACCCCCGTCCTCAGCCTGTTCAATGATTTCCAAGTGCCACATGGCAAGTTGTGACCAGGTGCCATTTTTTTTTCTGATAGAGGAATAATTGGGTCTTTGATTTCTGTCTTCCATATCTTCACACGGGCAGCTTCTTGTGAGCCTTCGAGGAAAATGCATACGAGATCTTCGAAGAGAAATGCCATGTTCTATGGTTCGGCTTCCACGTAAAAAGGAGGTACCATGGCTCATGATCGTTAGATTAACGGTCACATAAAACTACAACATCCTTCCTTTTCTTGATTTTTATCATGTTGGCAGCCGTATCATGAAAGGAAATCGTGTTTAAGCTTAAATATGTTGTTTAAATCATTCTGAAGCAGGAGGCCTGTTTGAGCAAGATATGCTAATCATGGAGGGGAACAGTCTTCTCGAGGGTGTTAAGTCCTTAGATAGGCCTGAGGCAACTCTTCAGGCAGCTGCATGTCCAGCCTTCCTCCTCAGGTCGACACAGCTCTCAATATTAGCGTCCTCCATTATGTTCTGTATATTCTAAAACATGATTGCCCCTTGGTACCTCTCCCGTTCAACAATTCCTTCCAATATTAATTTAAGCATTCTGCCATGCATTAGTCTATGGCTATTAATTGAATCATCTCCAGACAACTCCATGGTTCTCCAAATGAGATCCCAACAGAAGACACATAACGTCACTTGTTAGAATGCGGTTCAACCACTGAAGCTTTTCGATCCATTTCCATTGGATTAGTGTCCTGAATTCCCCCTTCTGCTCTTGATGGACAGTCAATAGGCGTTAATTCGCCTGTTTTCACTATCGAACTCATCAAGCGACTCTTTTGAAGACTCTTCTACAACTAAAGGAGTTGTTGTTGTTATTTCATTAGCCCCGTGTATGTGTGTGTGTATATATATATATATATATATGTTGTTTAAATCATTCTGAAGCAGGAGGCCTGTTTGAGCAAGATATGCTAATCATGGAGGGGAACAGTCTTCTCGAGGGTGTATATATATATATATATATATATATATATACATAAATAATTTGTCCGATAACCTGTGTTATTGTGGAAGTGTCATTTATTTGTAACTGAGGCTAAAATTGGGGAGGAAGTGGACGTGGCCTTCAGTTAGAAACCATCCCAGCATTTGCTTGGAGCAGAAGTGGTAAAGCACGGAAAACCACTAACAAGATGGTTCAGATGGGAATTGAACTCACAATCTTCTCATTTTTGCCACTTGAGTGTACCCCGTTCCAGCCCTCAGATCAGAAATTAATATATCTTGGCAGAGCCGGGGATCGAACTCAGACCTTTGGGGCGAAAGCCAAGCAAGCTAGCTGATACGCCAGGAAGTGGACACAACTAAAGAAGCAACTTCTCCTAAATATTCAGAGAAATAGTGTGTATGAAGCCATTAGTCAGTTCTTACGTAACACTGAGTTACAAATATGATGTTTGAATCATCTCCAATCTGGCGGCTTCGGTGGGTTAGTTGGTAGCATGCTGAGCTTCTATGCCCAAGGTCGCGGGTTCAAACCCGGCCGAAGTCGTCGGATTTTTAAGAGCATTAAAAATCCCTCAGTATGCCTTCCTTCGGAGGGGAAGTAAAGCCGGTGGACCCATGTCAAAGATTTATGGCATGTAAAATAAACTTCCACTAACTAAACTTCTGTGAAGCAAAGTGTATAGGTTAGGTTTGATTAATGCTCTTAAGTTCCTACGTTCGTCACCAGGCGCTGGTTGTAATGGCCTCTATTAATAACCAAGTTCAGAGCTAGCTGTCGTGGACGGTAGCATTTAGTGGCGAAAGCAGGAACTACTTGAAATTATCATCTGCAGTCCTTAGTTGAATTAAAAAAAAAACAGATAACACACACTAATACAGCCATCACAGTTAACACCGGTTATCAGACAAATTCCACAAACATCCGAAGTACACGGGACTATATGACCGCGTTGTCGCAGTGTTATCTTCTGTTCAAGGGAGGCGTTACAGACCTCTTAAAAACATCGAACAACATTGGGAGGTTCATTTTCTTCTACACTAGTAACTTAAGAGGGATGTTTTAAAACATATTTTTGTTTAGAATGGTCTAATCTATCGCCAGTTCAACGCACTCAATCTATACCAGTAACACCCTGCATGATCAGACTTCTCTTGAGCTTGGTTTAGGACTCCGTGATTGACACCAACATACCAATTTAAGGGGAGAACTTATATAGAGTTCATTTCGGAAATATACATAAATACAGGTTGGGTATACACAGCGTTCGTGGCATAAGTTTGTAACTTGCAAATGCCGCTGATGAGATGAACATATGTTGGGGAGTTACACAAACTCAACGCTAACTTATTTGCTTTGCATGGAGCTTAATAGAAATGTCTTCCTAGCTTGTAACCTCACACCACAGTGGGGGAGGGGGGGCAGGCGAAAGAGGGAAGAGGACTGTTTTTCTTTCTTTATTTCTCTTAGTAGGAATGGCAATCGATGTGTGTGTCTGGTCGCGATGCGATGCTACAGTAGAATGAAAAGAAGTTCTTCATTTACATTCAGCCCTGTTCAGCTTAGTTAGGAGCTGGTTTGCAAACTGTGAACAATAAACTCACATGGCACAAAGAACTACTCGCAATACATTCTGATCAGCGTTTCCATGTACTGTAAAGCATAATTTACAAAGATTTAGCACAGGGCTTATCAATGCTCGAACTTAAGGCGGGTACACACTTGCGAGCGACTGGCGAGCCTTCTATGAGCATTACTTGAGCCATAATGCTCGCGAGCAGAATCAGTCCTTGTGTGTTGTTTCCACGTACAAAACGGATGTCTTCCGAACAAGAAACTCTGCTGGCTGTGATGGTTGTGAGTGGCGCAGCTATGATGATGGCCAATTTAAATGAAAATGAAAATGAAAAGAAACTCCGTCGGTGTTGGTGCAATGAACAGTACAAAAGACGAAGTGGGTCGGAATTATTGCTGGACATGAAGTTCCAGAGCGTTAATGGTCAGTATAAACATTTCACACGGATGTCGCCTACTGGCTTTGAGACTTTACTAAGCAGAATAGGTCACAAAATCTCGAAACGGGAAACATATCTTCGCTCTCCGATTTCGGCTCAAGACAGGCTCACAGAAGCTGGTACAGTCTTGCGAGCACGTATCTCTTCCGTCCACACTGACACTTCCTTTGTGCTCGCTGAAAAAAACGACTTTAGGCGGCTCAGATTGAGCGACTCAAGGTCGGCTTGAACTAGGCTCAGAAGCCCGTGACACACTGACGAGGCTGGTAGTTCAGCTCGCAGGTGTGTACCCGCCTTAACATGCTTGCAATGCACCGTACAACCAGGACTCAACATGGCATACAGTAGAATAGAGCTGTACAACAGCAGAAATCAGGACTACAACCCAAAGCAGGTCAACCGGTACATGGTAAGAGGTAAGTTATAGTCCACGGTAGAACAGAGCTGTATAACAGCAGAAATTTTGATGTTGTCGTTGTTTCATTCGATGGGCTTGGACAGCATAGTCAAGTATTCCCGTGTACTTTGATGAGTGTAGAATGTGTCTGTGGTAGGCCTACTGCGTGTATTTGTAATTCAGGTGAGGATCTAGCCGTTCGGTCGACATGAGATAAGACAAACTTCAGAGCAGACTCTTGCCATATGGCATGGAAACGGAACTTGATGTGCTCAATATGTCTCTGTGTTGCCACCCCATTATTCCGGCAATCACTCGGAACCCTGTCCTTAAGGGGCAAGACGCAACAAATCGTATACAATCGAATAGACACGTCCGTTAACGTCCAGTGGTGGTTCTTACACGTAACACGTAGCATCAAAAGGTTGTACGACAGGTAATGACTTATCACGTCAGTCCTTGGTAGCTGCAACAGGAAAAAATATTACGCAACACAGTGGAGCTGGCCATCCGTGAACCATGTGTCATTTACTTGCTGAACTGTATGTACCTGTTACAGCTGTCATTCTTCAAGCGAATTGGATAGGACGCTAACCTTTGGTCCAAAGAGCCCCGGGTTCGATTACCAATCGTGGGCTTTTAACTTCAGATGGTTAAATTTACTGGCTTGGGAGCTGGACATTCGTGACGTTTTCATCATTCATTTCATCTCCATCACGACGCGCAGGTCGACTACGACCGTCATGTCAGTTGGAAAGACCTGCACCTGGTCATACCGGAAGCCACTCGACATTATTATAATCGGTTGTTCTCTTAACTCAGCTTCACCCACGGACTCTGCGAGGGATCATTCCTCTACCGTCGCAAAGACGGTTTCTGGGAGCTGGACACAGTTCGTCAGCTGATACAACTCGGCATGGTGACAGGACGATCGTCCAGGATCGCTAACTTTGGTCTAATTAAGGAAGAGTCGGAGAAGGAATTTGGGAGGAAAGTCGGCCGTGGACCTGTTGTAAAGAACCGTCCCGTCATTAGCCTGGTGGTGAAAATGGGAAACCATAAAAAACATTTTCAGGACAGCTGAGGTGGGATTCGAGCCCATGCTCTTCCGATGCCAGCGAGGCACGAGTTAGTACGTTAGCGCTCTCAACCGCCATGGTCGGTACTATTTTTTTTATTATTTGCGAATTGACCACTTAGGATCACGCAACAATTTCACTATTTCTGCTTTGTAAGAAATTTCCTCTGCCTCCTGTACTCCTTCATACGTTCGCTGTGCTGCAGCCGTTGGTTTTCCGTCCAAGCTCTTCCGGTCTTTGTAGCACTTATCTCATCTTGAAACCCTTCCAGATCATGTAGGTTTATACTGTTTCGAAACGTATCCCTTTCTAAAATTTGGGTCTCCGGGATGTTAGATCTTTCAAGGTCTTGCCGAGTTTCTTTAATCCACTATGTAGTGGTTTTCTTATTCCAGAAGTAGTCAAATAACTGTTTTGTTAATTTGGATTTGTCCATTCTGTACAGGTGTCCAAGAAATATTAGCCTCCGATTCCTCATGGTCTCAAGAGATTTCCTCTACATTCTTGTAGACTTCGTTGTTGCTCCGAAGATTCCATCCGGCGGCAGTCTGGATTGGACCCATAATTTTCCGTATGATTCTCCTTTCCAGGACCTCCGACTTCTCTAGCTTGTAGTTAATCGTACAGGCATTCTGTTTTGACTACAGTGTTGTAGTGCTTTATTTTGGAGTTCCAGGATATGCATTTCTTGTTGCAGATGTTCTTAGTAAGCCCATACGTTCTCTCCATTTTTGAGATCCTATCGCCTACCGCAGCTTTTGTTAGATCATTCATATCTCACCGAGATATTTAAATTGTTTAACCCTCCACCCTATCTCTGTTTCAAGGAACTTCGGTCCTTTTTTTTTTTCATTCATCATGAATGTGGTTTTCTCTATCGAGATCCTGAGTCTCGTCTTGCCGGTGATCTTTTCTAAGAGGTTAATCTGAGTGATCGCTTCCCTTGGGCTTTCAGAAAATATCGCAAAGCCATCCGCAAAGGCCAGACAGTTGACTTTAATCCCTCCTGATTACTTCCTAAGCAGATCGGGCTTATCCCTTTATTTGTAAGCCTGAGTTCCAAATTCGTACAATCTTTTCCAGGATGCAGTTGAATAGTAGCGGGGAAGTCCGTCTCCCTGACGTACGCCTGTCTCGATTTCAAACGATCGTGACAGTTCTCCCATGAACTTCACTTTGGATTTCGTGCCTGATAAAGTCTCTATGATTATGTTTGCCAACTTCGTTTTATTATTATTATTACAGCTGTTATAGCTTGCAATTTACGTCTCACTAACAGTGATCCACCATACCAAGTGCTGAAAAACGTTTTTTTTTGTTTGTTTTATTTTTGCAGCGTGAATTTTGAGAAACTAACCCTCAACTTCAAGATAGTATTTACTGTTTTCTGAATTAAATATCTCAGCTTCAATGCATTACTTGAACTATAAATGGCGTTAAAAGAAGAATTCTTGGCATAGTCTGAGAGCGCAGGTTCAAATGTTTAACAGACGATTAAATAGGATGACATAAAGTACTCCATTCTCGAATAATAATAATAATAATATCAATAAAATTGGCAATGCAACACAGCAGACAACGAGAGAGGGACAAATAATGGATAGAAATTAATGAAAACTAAATTTCAAAATATGGAGTGATAAAATAACACTCTCTGCACTTTTTAATGCTGGTATTGAGCTTTGGCACTTGATGGAGTTAACTTCATATTTCCCATCCCTTTATTTTGTGATCATGAAGTCCGACACTTTCGATAATGCGTCATGCATCACGAATGATTTGAAAATATTTCCTACAAATGGCTTTTTTCAAAATTTTAGCCAATTCACATTATTCAATACACGTTCCTCGCCAGCGGGTGACCATTTATTTCTCATCGTGTTATATTTAATAAATGTTGTGAATATCGTAAAACGCCATAGATAGCCTATCACACATACAACTTGCATATCGATGAAAGCAAACTGACACGCTGAGGATTAAAAATTTTGTAGAGCTACATCTGCGCGGAACCACAAGGTTGAAGGGGAAATAAGGGAAAAGGTACACATACACACTTACGCCATAATTGGGAAGGTAAGAATTGCAGACTGAAGAACATCACCGTTCAAAATCATCCCCTGAAGAACATCACCGTTCAAAATCGTAAGTTTGAATGATAGCACTGACAGGGTTGTCATAAAAAATGTGGTTTTATCGCGGGTTATTCCCACACTTATTGAAGTTCTTTTTATAGTGCCATGTTACTACAGGGTGGATGGAGCATTAATAATTTTGCCCCGAAGGTGACAATTAAAGTGCCAGCAAATCTACTGATACGGCTCCTTGATAACGACAAAGAGTTATAACTATACCCATGCATTTAGGAGAAAGTAGGCTGGTCTGGAATGGGAGAGTTTATTTCGGATGACTACACAGTATACTTTTCTGGAGACAAGACAACAAAAGTAATGGAGTAGCCTTCATAGTTAGTAACAGAGTAGGTAAAACTGTGATGGGTTGCAACTATAAAAATGATAGAATGATATCCATCAGATTTCAAGGTCAACCTTTCAATGTTACAGTCATTCAAGTTTATGCACCAACCATTGATGCTGAAGAGGACGTAGTTGACCAATTTTATGAAGATTTACAAGAACTACTACGGTCGACACCAAACAAGGATATCGTGTTCATAGTTGGAGATTGGAATGCTAAAGTGGGAAATCAAATAGTAAATTGTGTAACAGGACAATTTGGTCTTGGTACAACAAATGAAGCAGGACAGAGACTCATAGAATTCTGCCTAGATAATTCACTGATTATTACCAACACACTATTCCAGTTACCCAAAAGACGTCTATACACTTGGACTTCACCAGATGGCCAATACCGGAATCAAATTGATTACATAATTTGTAATAGTAGGTGGAAAAGTGCTATTCAATCTACTACAACAAGACCGGGCGCTGACTGCGGATCAGATCATGAATTATTAATTGCAAAATCCCGGTTGAAGTTGAGGAAAACGGCTAGAACTGCCTCCTCGTACAGATTTGACCTGGGAAGAATTCCTTGTGATTATAGAGTAGAAGTCAGGAACAGATTTAATACATTACAGATAGGAGACAAAACCCCTGAAGAGTTGTGGACAGAAGTATCTGCTGCTGTTAAGCAGGAAGCAGAAAAATACATTCCCAAGGAAAATAATATGAAGAAGGCCAAATGGTTATCGGATGAGGCACTGCAAATTGCAGAAGAACGAAGGAATGCAAAAATTAAAGGGGATAGATCAGCAATGTTTGAGTTTAATGCAGAGTTTAGAAGATTAGCTAGAAGAGATAAGAATATTTTATAACTAATCAATGTAAGGAAGTTGAGGAAAATAACAGAATGGGCAAGACGAGGGAACTTTACAAGAAAATTAAGGATATCAAAGGAAAATTTCAGGCAAAATTTGGGATGGTAAAAGATAAAAATGGCAAAGATCTAACAGAAGCAGAGGACATTAAGGAAAGATGGATGGAATATGTAGAAGATCTGTATAAGAAAGAACCATGTATTATGGATAATGACGTTCATGTGCCCTTCGAACCAGAACCAGTTATTTTGAAAACTGAAGTCAAATGGGCCCTAGAGAATATTGCTAAAAACAAAGCAAGTGGACATGATGGAATTCCAATAGAAATGTTCAAAGAAGTTGGAGATAGTGCAGTGAAAATTCTACATTCCATATGTCAGCAAATATGGAAAACCCAACAATGACCAAAAGACTGGAAAAGTTCAGTATTCATCCCAATTCCTAAGAAGGGAAATTCTAAAGAATGCATGAATCGCCGAACAATAGCACTTATCTCACATGCTAGCAAAGTCATGCTTAAAATCCTACAAAAAAGACTACGCCAGTATGTAGACCGAGAGCTACCTGAAGAACAAGCTGGATTTCGTAAAGGAAGAGGGACCAGAGATCAAATCGCCAACGTACGATGGATAATGGAGAAGGCAAGAGAGTTCCAGAAAGATGTATATTTTTGTTTTATTGATTATGCTAAAGCTTTTGACTGTGTTGATCATAATGAGTTATGGAAAGTACTGAAACACATGGGAGTACCAGAACATATCATTAACCTCATCCGGAACTTATACTCTGATCAAGAAGCTACAGTGAGAACCATATATGGAACCACTAAATGGGTTAAGATTCAAAAAGGAGTACGGCAAGGCTGTATATTGTCACCTTACCTTTTCAATCTGTATGCGGAACACATTATGAGGAATGTGGGCTTGGATGAAGAAGGAACAGGAATCAAAATAGGTGGGTTAAATATAAACAACCTGAGATATGCAGATGATACAATCCTGATGGCTGAAACTGAAGATTTAAAAAACCTCTTACTGAAAGTGAAAGTTCAAAGGCTGGACTAATGTTGAATGTCAAGAAAACAAAAATTATAACAACTACAACTGTCAATTCATGGCAAGTAGGAGGAGAAAAAATGGAGATAGTCTCTGTTTTTAACTATCTTGGCTCACAGATTTCTGCCGATGGTGACTGCAGTCATGAGATCAAAAGACGATTGCTACTTGGTAGACAGGCATTTTCAAATCTGGACAACGTCTTAAGGAGTAGAGACCTAACCTTAACAACAAAGATCCGTATAGTAAGGGCTATAGTTTTTCCAGTTGTGATGTACGGATGTGAGACCTGGACCATAAGAAAAGCTGAACGCCGTAGAATAGATTCCTTTGAATTATGGTGTTGGAGAAAAGTTCTTAGAGTTCCATGGACTGCGAAGAGAACCAATAAGTCAGTTTTACAGAAAATTAAACCAGTGTGTTCCTTGGAGGGCTTAATCCTGAAACAAAAACTGGGCTACTTTGGACACATCATGAGAAGACATGATTCATTAGAGAAGACCTTAATGCTGGGGAAGATAGAAGGCACAAGAAGAAGAGGGAGGCAAAGAATGAGATGGATGGATGGCATCACAGAAGCACTAAATTCCAGCTTGGAAAATCTTCGGGAGGCAGTGCAGGACAGAAGAAATTGGCGTAGTTTAGTACATGGGGTCACGGAGAGTCGGAATCGGCTAAACGAATAGAGAGAGAGAGAGGCTCTATGTCCTTTGCTGAACATCTTGTTCACTTTTGTCGGCTCTTCCTGGCCTTGGGAATCATATGTTACCGGTTGCCTGGACCTCACCTGCCCTGAATACCCAGGGACTATCACAAATCCTCAATCAACATACATAGCAATAATACAAGCCACCAAAACAATGTCGGTAACATGTACAGCAGGCGTATTTTACGCATATTATCAAGTATTGGACAGATTAGAGTTGGAATTTATGTTTAGAAGTGTCAAAAAGTTAAATAAGACCCTATGACAGTGAACAATGGGAAATTTACGAATTTACCACCGTTTTCTCTCTCTGTAAAATAATATCGTCGGCATATAAGAGGCTTCTGATATTCATAGGCAATAGTTGAACATTGTACAGGTATTAAGCAAAGGAAGAGCAAGAATACTGCTCTTGGGTAATCCATTCTTATGCTCTCCATAGTTTGCGCTGTTTTTGAAAGTCAACGAAAAAAATTCGATTTTATAGGATATTTTTATTACTGTAACTCGTAAATTCATACACCTTACGCGACAGGAGTTGATGGTTGGCAGTATCACATGCTTCAGTTAGATCTATGAACGTTACTCCTGTGGAAAAACAATGAAATAGGCACGTACTTCACATGCTTGCAATACCAGTAGTCGAGTCATTCCGAGGAGGAGAGGAGAAGGCAGTGATGTTATGTTGGCATCCCCGGATATCAAACGTTTGGGCTAGCCGTTAGTGGACACAGACGTAGTGGAACTCTCAGCATGATCCCGGCACGCACTTCCTAATCGACAGTAGCCACAAATCCACTCCGTTACAATTCATAAAGTACGTTTTTACTGTTAACGGTGCAAGCTACAGATACGTAAATTGTGACATTAAAATACATTAACCAGTTGTAGGTATTTTCGTGCACAAGTTACCTTTCATGCTATATTAATTAGCTAATAAAAATCATTGAATACATCATTTTAAAGAAGACAGACCTGTCACTATCAGTGATATTGCTGCAAGACTAGCAATACTGTAGGACTGAAATAGTTCTATGAATATAACTCATTTTGTTGTTGTAAATAAACATTGACAAGTTACTGTATATATTTCCTGTAACATTCTGGTATGCACATATAAACATATTGGCTAATTAATTAATGAGGAAATTAATTACCGGTAATTAATTACTGAAGGAAACATGGCAATACCGTATTTATAATTTATGGAGAGGCATACTGAAAGTCGTGAGCAACATATTTTATTTATTCACAATCCTTTAATATAGAATAACGAAGCTCATCATCACAATCTTCTGACTTTCCTGAACACGTGCTTGTACTCTGACGTCATTATCTTTTATCACGTGACCACAGCAAGGAGTTACGAAATGGCCAGCATCGATGTTTCGTTCCGTCAACGTGCTGTGATAGATTTCCTTTTAGGGGCAGATGACCTCGCTGTTCCACTCCCTTAAAATAATAACAATACAATATAACAATTGATTCCCTTGTTAAATAAGGAATCCCTGCTACTGAAATTCATCAGAAACTTCAGCGTGCTTATGGAGATGTGTGTTTGGGTGTTAGCAGTGATTGGACTGTGGGTGAAACATTTCAAAGATGGAAACACGAGCATTCAAATCAGCCGTGTAGTGGGCGCCTTCCACTGAGTGCAACTTGACACGCGTTTATGACATCATTAAAGAAGACAGACCTGTCACTGTCAGTTATATTGTGGCAAGGCTTGCAATTGGACTTAACAGTGTACTATTATCAGGGCTCGGATTTTTAGGTGCTAAAAATCGGGAAAATATTTATTTTTTATGTACCGGTATTAAAAATGCCTGAAATATGTGACAAAAAAGTAAATATATTTAATTATAATTTAGTTTATTAATGTTAATATGCAGTACTCACGAATGCAATTTATGCTATGTCTCACTGACTGCTGAAGCATTACAATACACAACAAGATACATCTTCAGGTTATCCATCACAAATGACCGTAGATTATCGCGAAACACTTCTTCTAAAGGCGAAGCCTCCATGGCTTAGGCGGCAGCACGCCGGCCTCTCACCGCTGGGTCCGTGGTTCAAATCCCGGTCACTCTATGTGAGATCTGTGCTGGACAAAACGGAGGCAGATAGGTTTTTCTCCGGGTACTCCGGTTTTCCCTGTCAAAATTTCATTCCAGCAACACTCTCCACTATCATTTCATTTGTCATTCATTTAACCATTGCCCCAGAGGAGGGCGTCAGGCCTTGGCAGCCGGCACAGTCCATATCATCGCCGCTAGATGGGGGCTTCATTCATTCCATTACTGACCCGGTCGGAGACTGGAAGCAGGCTGTGGATTTTCATTTTCACTTCTTCTGAAGGCGCGAAAGTGCGGCAATATGTTTCTTGCCCTTGAGGTGTTCTGTAACTTGAGATCCCTGTTCAGCCATGATTGCTTTCCCACATGGTTGGCAGAACAGAACGCCCCCACCAGAAGTAAAATTATCTTTAAATTCTGCAACATACTGCTGCAGACGATAACTTGTAGTTGTTTTTCCTTCAGGCATCTTAGAACTGCCTTACATTTCACAGTGCCAGGAATGAACTGCATGTGAGTGACACTGGTTCCAGGTAGATCTAGCACGTGGTCCAATATGGCTATGGACAAGGAAATCCCCCGCTTCAACAGGGAGTGGCACGGGGCGACAAGTTAAGAATAACACAGTTGCAAGCTGACATACGCTCTGCATGAAGATTAGATACCTCACATATTCTTCACCGTTAAAATAACACAGAACAAAAATGCAATAAACTGAAAGATCTAGCATACTGATGGTTAAACATGTAAATATTAATGTCTTTTTATGTGCTAATAAGTGAAAAGCAGGAATTTATGTATTTATAGAAAAAAACTTAAAATATGTATTTACATTAAAAAAGTATGTATTTACCTAAAAATTCGAGACCTAATTATTATACAGTGAGAGCGTTCCCTATAGAACGGAGCCTTGCTTGGGCCATGTGACGGGTTTAGTCAGCGGTAGTTGACTAGCATCTACCGTTACACAACAGCGGGACGGGAAACACAGCATGCGGTCATAGCTTCATTAGATTCGTAGCTGACAATATACCTCAGTACAGAGAGTTAAGACTTGGTGTGAAGTACTGTAGCTTACCTTGTATCCCGTGAACATAGGTATTGAACAAAATATTGAATTTTCCTACTGGAAACTTATCTTCTCAAAAAGAAATCTTCCAGTAAATGTGATCGTACGTTTCAGCGCCATGCGATAACCTCAAAAGGTATACATAAACAATCCGCGTACTCTGAAGGCTCTCGAGAACGAAATAACTGCACAGATACGAAATATCAGACAGGATGAATTACAGTATGCAATGCAATAAACTGAAAGATCTAGCATACTGATGGTTAAACATGTAAATATTATGTCTTTTTATGTTTAGAAAATGAAGGACAGCATTTCTAAAAACTACTCTGAAATTCATTTAGGCCTAAATAACGATGATTATTAAATATGTTAAAAAGTGTAAATGTGTTGACCTTGTTGGGCACTACGCTGCTGCTAGCACCTTGCTTGACACGCGGCTAGCCAGAGTAGAGTAGATTTGAGTAGATTACATTAATATTAAAAACCAAAAATAATTGCGCTCCCGCCAACATGTTAGCTGACTGAAAAATCACAATTTCACAGAACCAACAGGATCTACCTGAAAACTGAAAATCCACAGCCTGCTTCCAGTCTCCGATCGGGTCAGGAATGGAATGAATGAAGCCCACATCTAGCGGCGAGGATATGAACTGTGCCGGCAGCCGAAGCCTGTCGCACTCCTCTGGGGCAATGATTAAATGAATGACAGCAGGATCTACCTATGAGTAGAAAATGCCAAGTTCTAAACTCTTCCCACGTACAGATCATTCTTCTCAAAAGCACGGGTTGGTTCGTTCATCCGAACGAAAGCTGTACATTAAACTTCACAGGCAACTCAAACAGTCGACTCCCTTCTTGAACCTACCAAGGAAATCTCTGCTCTTTTACACTTCTAAATCATCTTTGCTTGGATGCTGGAACGAACATCCTGAAATACATCGTTAAGCGAGTCAGTAAATTAAATTCTAGTATTTTCTTGCCGTAGTGAGGACTCTTGTTTGTCGCATTCAGAGATAAGGTTAACTGGTATTGACTGCGGGGTATCGGCTTCATCTAAATACCAGCGCTCTCCTAATTACAAATAAAGCAGGGCGGAGAATCCTTCGCTCAGGAGATGAGCTTCGCAGCCAGGAAACAAGTTAGCTAATAAATGAACCTATTTTGCTTAATTTTGAAACTCTGTGAAAATCCGTAGCAGCAGCAGCATCTAATGGAGTGTGGCAAGTCCATTAAAGATGGAGCTATAATTAACTTGTAAACTTTATCACAATTTTGTGTGTATGTGTGAGTGTTATACAAGTACAAGTCATATATTATTACAAAACAACGTAAGTTTCTCTCAGTTACAAGATTGCACAAGAAGTTTCATAATAACATTGTGGAAATTAAACCCTCCCTGGCACTTGTCGTCGCTCTCAGGACCAAGGAGGAGGGTGTATGAGGGTGGGGTGGGGGTGAAACTGTTCTCTCGCCGCCTAGCAACACTACCTGCCGTATATAAGCAAACTACGACCACTTGACGAGCATAACTCCCCAAGACTTCGAACTGGATACACGCACACCATTCTCAAGCTTAACTACATAGCATCGAAATTTAAAAACAGGTCGATATCCTGGAAATTAAGTGATTCCTGCACATTTGTTGAATTAATTCTCCAACCCATGTCTTCGTTTCCGAAAGCCAAACGTCAAATGTTTCCTTTAACGTTGATTCCGAAATATCCTGCACAATTCTAAAGACGGTTATAACCTATTCAACTTCAGGGCAAGAAATAGAAGCTTCTTTTTTATTCGAAGAGCTATTGAGTTACCTCACAAAGAAACATATTGGAAAATTTTAGCTGGTGGGTGATTAAATATATTTATGTGCCCCTGTCCTCCAAAGACAACAGCAAAAATTTAAATATATTTGTCCATGTACATTCATTTATATCTTTGGAATGACGTAGCCTATCATATACTGTATTCATTTAGTGCTCTAATTAATTAAATCTCCCATTTGACCCCAATCATCATTATCATAGCTTGCCTCGGTGGGTGAGTGGTTAACGTGTCGGTCTACTAACCCCAAGATTGCAGGTTCACTCCTGGCCGTGGTAAGTGATTTTTGAAAGGCGGCAAAAATTACGACACCATGTCATACGATGTTGGCATGTCAAAGAACCCATTTGAATTCAGTAGGCCGTGTTCATAATGGCAAAATTAATCTCGGGGGTTTCCGCCAAAACAAAGTTCCTCATTTCTCTACTAGAAAGCGCTATAGTGTTCAAGGAGCTTAGATATCTAACCTCCTTGACTTTCATAGTGCTTCAAGGAACAACGAAATTCGACATGCAAGCTACCCTATGGGTGTCAAATAACAAAGCTTGCACCCGGCACCCAAGGTCATACGATATTATTATTATTATTATTATTATTATTATATTATCATCATCATTTATTGCATTTAACAGGTCATTAAGGTCCAGGGCAGAAAGCAAGAGAATAGAAACTAAAACTAACATACAAATTTACACAGGTATTATTTACAACAAGAGGGGCTAAAACTTGTGCACAAGTATTGATCACATATGTTCTTCCACCTTCCCCGGTCCCTTGCATCTTCCACTGTTGCTGATGGTGCTACCTTTCCTAAAGCCATTTGACCCTAAAATGTTAATAAAAATTATACTACACTCCATAAACTTTCATTGTGATTGGGAACAGCCTATAAGATTTTGACTCCCGAAAACCGCCCCCAATCTCTCACTTAGTTTCTTGGTATGAAACAGAATTATAGGTAGTCTACCTATGTCATGAATTGCTATGAAATAAAAAAAAACTTACGAACATGGAGAAACAGTAGTGTGCATTACATAGGGTTTAAATTGGAATATGCCCCCTGTCTCCCCAAAACAATATAGAATTTTTAAAAAAATACACGTTAAGATATTATAAATCTAACAAATAGTCTAACGTATGATCTTTTAATTCAACGTTCGAATTAATTAACTCCCCACGTAATTACACGCGGACTAAAGTTGATCTTATAAGACTATATTTCGTATGATTAAAATACTCAAAGGCGACTTCGGTGGGGTAGTTAGTAGCATGCTGAGCTTCTATGCCCAGGATCGTTGATTCAAACCCGGCCGAAGTCGTCAGATTTATAAGAGCATTAAAATCACTCAGTATGCCTTCCTTCGGAGGGGAAGTAAATCCAGCGGGCCCATGTCATAGATTTATGGCATGTCAATGAACCTTCCACTAACTCCAATTGTGTGAAGCTAAATTTGTAGGTTAGATTTGATTAACGCTCATTAAGTTCCAACGTTCGCCATCAGGTGCCAGTTGCGGTGGCATCTAGTAGCCAAGTTCACAGCTAGGTGTCGTTGACGGTAGCATTTGGTAGCAAAAGTAGGAACTACTTGAAATTGATCGTCAGCAGTCCTTACTTGAATAACACACACTTATACAGCCATCACTATTAACGCCGGTTATCAGACAGATTCTACACACAACCAAAGTACACGAGGATACATGACCGCGTTCTCGCAGCCCCTAAACTGAGGAACCAACCAACCAAAATACTGATAAGCTACGAATTAATTTATGTCATGTATTAGTTACGTAGTAATAACCATGGAGTGTGTAAGGACTTACTCTACAAGTGGGACAAATTTCCCGATCCTGCATGTGTTTGTGGAGCGACACCCCAGACCATACAACATATTGAGAAGCATTGTAGTATTACATCATACTCAGGGGATTTAAAGGATGTTCTCGTGTTGACCCCAGATGTTAAGTGGATATACAATTTAAATTTTAAATTATAAGTACCAATTGTGACTGTAGGTTACACTAATATTCTCTGTTTTGCTTTTATTGTAATAATGTCCTAGTATTTTTCCTGGTATGTATTCTGAATATTGTTGTGTTATACAGTGTGTTGCCATACGCTAAATAAATAAATAAATACGTAGTAATAGATAGTAAAATACTATTTATTACAGAACATTATACATTTTTTACATGTTCCAGGCTAACATTGAGCCCTCCCTTAGCAACGAATTATCTAAACCATAAAATTAAATTCATCTTCCAAACTAAGAAGAAATCTAATTAATAGTTAAAAACATTCTTTGAATAGGAAATTTTTGAGAAAATTCGAAGCTAATAACACAAAAGTTAGGAATAATATCATGGAAAAATAATAGCAAATTAAAATTATAGAGTGAAATTAATTATGAAATGCTGTGTTAAATATTAGAATATAGTAAAACAAAATTAAAATCCAATGGTAAGTGCCTTATTAAAATGAAATCTTGACTACAATAAAAACGGTAACCCCCCTGATAAGTGTTTCAGACAGGTCAGGAAGGATCTAGAAACAATCGATATGAAGCGCGAAGACATCGCTAATAGAATTAAGTACCGGCAGGAGATTTATACCTTTAGGCAGCACCGTCCAAGGTCGAGCCGCACGGTGCAGACAGTGTGTCTCTCAGAATAACAGGTGTGCATCCCCTCCCTTACCGTACGTCCTTACTTCCTCTCCAATCCGCACGGTGGGGGAGTGTTATCATTCAATAAACGTGTAGAGGTCAATTAGCAGGCGACGAATGTATTTTGCAGCTAACGTAGCAAGAACACCGAACGTATTGTTCATGAAATATTATTTTGCATTTATCATTTTGCTTGTCATCTGAAGGGAGGGGCTAGGAAAAAGCGGCAAAACGTTTCCTTTCAAAATTATGTTCACGTTAACTCTGGGCTGTTTCACGCACAAAATGTATAGTCATTCATGTACCTAATGTCTCCCTTCGTTAGCAAAAGGGAAAGAGACAACATACCGTATATATATATATATATATATATTATTATTATTATTATTATTATTATTATTATTATTATGTGCGTATGGACCCTATTGGATCACGCATTACATTTATGATTCGCCTTTCTAACAGACCATATTGCTTTCATTCTTTCACTGTGCGCTTGTTTCCTTTCTTCTGACCACTTAGTCCCCGATCTTCTGGGGACTTCATTCTCTGGCTGTACCACCCATTTATTTATCTTCTGACTGTAGACATTTCTGTCTAGTATTTCTGACGTTTCTATCCGGGCCTTTTCCAGGTCATTTTTAACATCTTGTATCCAAGATACGTTCTTCAGTTTTCCAGAGTATGTCAAAATCTTGTGAGTTAATCTTGAAGATGAGAGTCTGTGAACGTGTCCATAGAATTTCAGTCTTCGTTTCCTGATGTCTGCGGCGAGGTTGGATAGTTTTTCCGTGGCTTTGCGTGATTTGAGTCTATACCCTTCTTCACTTTTCTCTGGGCCCAGAATTTTCCTCAAGATCTTTCTTTCCTCCTTCAAGATATTTTCCAGATCACCTTTCTTATTAAGTACCAAGGTTTCACTTGCATACAGCACTTCAGGTTTAATCACCGTATTATAGTGTTTGATTTTTGTATGTATGGACATGCATTTCTTGTTATAGATGTCACGGGTTCTCCAATACGCTCTTTTGAGTTTTTGTAATCGAACTTTCTGAGCTTCCTTTTCCAATCCTGTTGGTTCTAGGATCTCACCGAGATATTTAAAGTGTGGAACCCGTTTGATGTGCCCGTATTTTGTTTGTAGTTCCTGGATGTCGAACCTAGTGCAAATAAACTTGGTCTTCTCGAATGAGATTTGCAACCCAGTTTTCTCAGCGCATTCCTTAAGGACTTCAATCTGTTTGATCGCTAAAATATCGCTGTCTGCTAGTATCGCTAGGTCGTCTGCGAAAGCTAAACAACTGAGCTTGATGTCATCATTCTTTCGTCCAAGTTGAATGGGTTTCCAGAGCTTCTGGAGATTTAAGTCCTTCTCCCATCCTCGAATGACTTTATCTAGAACAAGGTTGAAGAGCAGTGGTGACAATCCGTCACCCTGTCGCACGCCGGTCTTAATCGCAAAGGGCTCTGATAATTCACCCAGAAATTTTACTTTTGACTTCGTGTCCGTGAGTGTTTCCTTGATGAGTCTTAATGTCTTTGGGTCAAGTCCAAGTTCTTCTAAGATGTTAAAGAATAATAATAATGTTATTGGTTTTACGTCCCTTTTAACTACACTGGCTTTTAGAGACGTCGGGGTGCCGGAATTTTGCCCCGAAGGGTATCTTTAACGTGCCAGTAAATGTACTGAAACGGCTCCCTCGCATTTGCGCAACCTCAAATGCCAGCTGACTGCGCCAGGTTTCCAACCTGCAACCTTGGGCTCAGTAAGCGAGAACGTTACCCCTGAGCCACGCAGCCAGACAAGATGTTAAAGAGAGACTGTCGATCGACCGAATCGTACGCCTTCTTAAAGTCGACGAAACTACAAATGATCGGAGAGCTTCGGGTCGCTCTATATTTCAATATCGTCTTCAAGTTAAAAATTTGTTCAACACAAGAACGCTCAGGTCGGAAACCAGATTGATATTAACCAATTTTGTGTTCAAGCTGTTCTTGTACTCTTTGAAGAAGACACGCGGAGAGAATCTTGTAGGTGACTTGAAGGAGAGAAATCCCTCTGTAGTTATTCACATCCGTTCTGTCACCTTTCTTGTATAACGGATGGATGAGTGCACATTTCCATTCTTCAGGTAGCTTTTCTGTTTTCCAGATATCCATGATGATTAGTGTGAGCTCCTCAAGTGTATTTGGGCCTATGTTCTTTAATAGTTCTGCAACTATGCCATCTTCTCCAGACGCCCTGCTACTTTTGAGTCTGAAAATGTGTCTCTGGATTTCTTCTTTATTAGGTGGTGGAGATTCAGGGTTTACATGTACGGGAGTCTCTTTGGGCCATCGTGATGTTGGCTCCTCGCAATTGAGTAACTCAGAGAAATACTGAGCCAGTTCACTACAATTATCCCGGTTGGACAACGCGAGGTTTCCGTCTTGTTTTCGGAAACACAAGTTCTGTGGGGTGTATCCTCGGATTCTTCCTGCGAACGTCCTGTAGAAATCTCGCGTTTTGTGATCTCGGAAGTCTTGATCTATAGATTCCAATTCGTCCTTCATGTGTTTCCTCTTAGTTTATCTGATTATTTTTGACACTTCCTTCCTGGTCTGAAGATAGTGTTGTTGAGTCTCGAGTGACTTCTTACTGTTGTATTTCTGAAAAGCTCTCTTTCTCATTTCCAGTGCTTCTTCACATGCAGAATCCCACCACGGGTGTTTCGTATTCTTCTTCAATGGAATAGTCTCTTTAGCTCTCGTAATGATCTTGTCATGGAACTGCTTCCAGGTGCTTGCCTTTATATATATATATTGTAACCTTTATGCATCTGTGATTGCATAAATTCTAAATATTTATTTCAACAAGATTTTATTCATGTTTCAAAGCTGATGTGAGAAAGACGTTGCCTGTAGACCAGAGGACAACAAAGGAAGACCCGTACGTGATGTTTCTACAACTTTCACCGAGCGCGGACAATGGAGAGAGGAGGAGAAGGCAAACATCTGGTAACCACATGGGCTTAGACAACGTGAAACGGTCATTCAACCAAGCGGGTAAATACGAAAATTTCAACGATCACTTACTAGATAAACCTCGCCTATTTGAGAGAAATTGGAGCAGTAATTAAAATGCAGAAACAGGAATTACACCATCGTATAGGGGACAATCCCAGCCTCTCAGAAGTATTTTCAAAATTTAAATTGAGTCATTCTGTGATTTTTGCCAGAATTAAAACGAAATTAGGGGGCGGATTTGAAACTACCAATAGCAGCGAGGGACGCGAGATGCGACCAAATCCCGCCGAAATTAAGGAACAATGAAGGGATTTACGGAGCTCATTATCTAAGGATCCAGCGATCGGATTTTGGATTAAAAGAAGCCATGAGACATTGAAAATGAGGACGTTCGAATGAGCTAATTTACATATTCATGCGAGTGTTATTATAGAATAAAATTCTGAAAGCTCCCCACTCCGAGTACTTCTTCGACAAATCATATAAATAATAGCTGGAGACGCAGCGAATACAGTTCTACTTTGGGAGCTGCAGAGGCGCGAGCCCACGATCGTTGCGTTCTGAAATTAACAAAATTTTTATAAGTTCTACAGTTCTACTTTGGGCGCTGCAGAGGCGCGAGCCCACGATCGTCGCGTTATGATATTAACAAAAAAAATTACAAGTTCTACAGTTCTACTTTGAGCATCGCTGAGGGGCGAGCCCACGATCGACGCGATCTGAAATTAAGAAAATTTTATAAGGATAAGCAGTTCTATCTTGGGACATTTGAATATCGTTAAGTATTCGCGAGTGCGAATCGGAACAGTACCGCGAGTATGCATACCGTTGACAGTACGAAACAGTATATGGTAGAGATAGCCACACGTGCTATTAGCAGCAAAGTCAGTGAGATAGGAAGCTATGAACTATCAGCTGAATTGAGTAGGTTGATGATGGCTTTAGGAAGTAGGAGCTACACACGCGAGAACCGTGCATTGTAATAATAATAATAATAATAATTCACAGTGGACCTTTGCTTTGGTGATTTTTTTTTGGAAACCGTGTGTAAAATTATCCTCCTTGCAAGATGAACCAATTGATCCAGAAGGCTGATATCAAGGACCAGATCATCACCAACATGATGTATACGAGATAAGTAGATATTGCATGGGGCATTTTTGCCATAGCGCATTCCATCATGGGAGTCGGATAAGTTTATCTCGATCATAAGCAATTATGATGAAATAGGTATTTTGGGCACAGCAGGCATGTTTTGTGTAAATTTGTGTATATTTGTCATTTATGATTTTTGTGTGTTTTTATAATGTAAGATTCGTATATGAGCATCAAAATCTTGTTTAATTGTGTTTTGTTTGAGGGTTTCAGTAACTTTGCTGAATGCACATTTACGGGAATAATTGAGTTGATAGTGCTTACGCACGACCATAACGTAAACGCTAGTATGGGGGAGCTTGACATTGTGACAAAGACCAGTAGTGACACTGAAATTAGGTGAACAGTAAGTAAGGTATTGAAGACCACACCAAGGTAAAGAAAGGTAAGATGGAATGGCTGGATGACAATATAATATTCAGAAAAGGCTGAGAGTTGATCCTTGGTTGAGCTGAAATTAAAGACGGAAGTGGTATTCCCGTGTTCTACGATCATATAAATGGTAAGTGAATCAATGGCGGAGGCAAAATTCCCGCGAATCTACGATGATATAATTGGTAAGTGAAATGATTGAATTCATTGTCTGATGTGAGTGCACTATAGCTCCGTCGGAAAGGTAACTGTACAGCTCGAGCCCAAGGCAGTCATACGGAAAGCAGGTATAAAGATTGTGATCAGCAGTCTGAATTCTGAAAGGAGCAGCGAAGGTCGTTGCTTGCCCAGCTGGTTTATTATGGTGTGAGGGTGTCTGTCATAAGGTCGGGAAACCACGTTGAATGGTATTGTTTTCTTTTGTGAGGGAAGGTAGTCGAACTTCCCAGTTTTTTTTGTACCGCTTCAGGAAGCGATGTCAGGTCTTGTAATATCATTTTGAGTGCATTCATTATAGTTGTTTGTTTATTAAAAGTAACGGGGCATCGGCCACCGAAGTGTGTTTATTTGATGCTTCATGTATTTTGACTTGTTTTGGTTTACCGTAATTAGCAGAGTTATAGCTCTGAGTGAGTTAATTGTTTTATAAGCTAGAATATGCACACATGCCTGTGGCCTAGAATAAGCCTATTGCCTTCATAATTGGACTCTTGTGAGGAAGAATGATGATTGTACGAGAAAGCCTGTCCGAACCCCAAAAACCAATTTTGCGATTGTAAACATGAGTGCGCATTTTTTTTGACAGAATGGCTGGGCTATTCAGACCATAGTTTGATGAATTAAGTCTGTTGACATTTTATTTTTGAACTTGAAGCAGTGGACTGCAGTGAATTAGATTATTTTCTTTTCCTGGTCTCAGCCAGTGTGATTATAATTTATCTTTTACAATTTGATTTGTTGATTAGAATCTTAGCTTGTGTTCAGAATAATTTAAGGGAGTATATTTTGTTGTTTTATTGTCTGGGGATGGGAGCAAGTGGGAGATGCTGTTTTGTGAATAAATTATTTTATATTAGGAGTTCTCTGACATACTGATTTTAAGTTAAGCCTCCTGTGATCCTTGATGATATCCCTAGGGTGTTTAAATTAAGTTAGAGCCACACCGAACAGACCATTACCCCGAGCTAGAGTCGGCATCCTAGCAGCCATTGAAGGGTACATATGGATTGGGTGATAACACTGTACTTATTCAAGTCATATCAGTTTTCTTTTATTAATTAGTGGATCACAGTGATGGAGATTGTCAGAGAGTAGTTAGCCGGAGCCTACTGAAGTATATATGTCGCGTCGAGGTTGTGATAAACATGGTGGCCCATGTTGGTCTTTATCCAAGAGGGTGAGCATTGAGCTTGCGGTATCAAACCTTGAGGACGTGTAAACAGAGGTAGAGTGCCACATATCATGGCGCCCAACGTGGGGACAAATTAACGGTAATTCAGGGGAAAGTAAAGCCAGGAGTTTGTTTAAAATAAATAGTCGAAAATGCTGAGTTTATTTTGCATATTTAGGTAGAAGCAGTGTTTTCGTGGCGCCCTTATAATGGATTGATTAGTAACAAACTCCAAATGTATTTAGTAGGACGGCGTGAACCGTGAAAAGTCATGTCAGTACTTCATTGACAGGACTGGGAAGTTAAAATTAACGCAGAAGGGTAAAATGAAAATGTATTCATGAAATCAGACATCAATGAGGCAGCTCTTCAAGCAAATAAAAGTAATTAATGGGAATAACGTAGATTGAGATTAAGCGACTCATTTTATAGTTACAGAAGGTGGATAGCGTGAGGCTGCATGCCCCAGTTTTCTCAAATAAGTGTTTTATATTTTGTGGCTATGGCTTTAGTGGAAGAAATTCGAGCGATAATCGAAGGTTCGGTAGCTAGAACAATGGAGCAGTATGAACAATTTAAGATGGAGTGTAGAGAACAAAGCGCAATAAACAATGCACGTATCTCAGAACAGATAGCGGAACAGAGTATAATAAACAATGCACGTATCTCAGAACAGATAGCGGAACAGAGTGCAATAAACAACGCACCTATCACAGAACAGATAGCGGAGCAAAGTAGGATAAACAATGCATTACTCGTGGAGCAAAGTACAATTAACAATACACAGCTGACGGAACAGATTGCAGAACGGGGTAGGCTGAATAATGAAGCGTTAAAAGAGGAGTTGACGGATAAATTAGCAGAGCAGATAGCTAAGATCACACTTGAGACTACCGCACAGTTAGGACAGATGGGGATTAACCTAAGACAATCGACAGCATTCAGTGAAGAGAAGACGGCAGCGAAACTCATACAACTGGAATAAATATGTAACGCTAATACGGAAGAGATAAAGTTAGAACAATTAGCAATCCAGGCTACGATAAAAGGGGTGGACAATGAGGTTAGGTCTGCGACAAAGCAATTACACAGCTTAGAAGAGGAGGTGACAGAGATCAGAGATAGACAAGGCAGCTTTGACTTCAGCGGAACGGTGGAGTATTCAGGAAAATGAGAATGATGCAATTAAAGAGAGCATTCGCGAGAGTAATGAACTGATAGGAGGCAGGCTCGATCAGCTGGAAAGCGATAAGAAGGATGGGAAGAGAAAAGAGGAAGATAGATATGAGGCAATAAGAGCAGAAATAAATAAGACATGCCGACAGATTGGAATTGACGGGAAAGAGGACAGAAGGAAACTCATAGAACAAATGGAAGAGAACCAGAAAAGGATAAAGGAGGTCGAACTGCAGTTGCTAGGAAAAATAGAGGGGCAAGAACGGAAGATTTTTAAGACGGAAATACAATCTTTACAACAACAAGACATGCTTCTCGAACTTAGAGCACACAATAGCACTAAGGGAACAAACGGGACGGCTAATAACTTTAACACGAGTCAGACTCAGGTAGAAGGAATGAATGGACATAGTCCGGGGCGCGCAACTACAGGTAGCGAGAATAATGATGGATTCCAGACGTTTAGAGGACACGCCTCGACTCCTCAACAGCCGGCTGAAAATAATAATAATAATAATAACCCAGCTACCCAGAATGCAGGAGGACCGCCCACGCAAATTCAATAATGACGGGTTACAAACGCCAAAAGCTTTCTTAAAAGATTTAGAGCACTACCTAACAGACAGTAACGTTCCTGAGGCTAAGAAACTCAGAGTAACCGAAAAATTACTTGCGGATAGCGTCTTGACTTGGTTCAGAAGTTTTCGCTACACTTTTGAAGACATTGACAGTTTTAAACAGGCATTTCTACGCCATTATTGGAGCATGTCAATACAGCATAGTCTGAGAATGGAGTTGTATAGCAGGAAGTATCAGCTTCACAGCCCACGCGCTACTCAGAGTATTTTTCGGCTCAGCTGCTCAGGTTGAAAGATATGGACATTTTGCCGCCGGAATCAGAACTGGTGATGACAATTGGTAAACAGCTTCCATTACCAGTACAGCAGTTCTTAATTGCAGCATACGTCTCGAGCGCACTACAAGCAGAGGAGGTTTTACGCCAACTGGATGAAACTTCATTAAACACTCAGAATAGGCATGCCAGAGCAAGTGACAGCGCAGCGCTTGTACACCAGGCCGAGCTTGTCAATACTAGGGAACAGAGCACCAATACAAATATTAGCCATAAGAGCGGAAACAACAATGGAAGGTCGGACTTGCCAAGAGACGAGCAAAGGAGATATGAACCGAGGAACGAAAGGAACTGGCAGCCGTGACAGTACAGGAGAGATGACGGGAAGGGGCGTGGTCGCGAAGGTCCATATCATCACCGCAGATATGACAGAAGGGAAAACAGAACGTGGGACCGAGGACGAGATGAGAACCAAGGATACACGGAGGACATTCGACGGGAATGGCAGAACAGACATGAGGCATCCCAACAGTACCTAAACGAGTTGCATCGCAGCCAAGAAACGGAGAAGGATCGCTGGCGAAGGACGATGGAAAATCGCGAGAATCCAGATGTGGAGATAACCGGAGCAGAGAGCGAATTGGCGCAACAACATCGCGAGAGTCAGGGCGATAAGAGACAGACGGGGACCATTAGCAATAAAAAATGTACTAGAGGATGAAGAAGATAGCCTAAATTTCACGCCAGATAAAACACAGTGGTTGATAGCGAACATTGAGGAATGTGTCGCAACTCCTGATGATTTTACGGGTGAAATTATTCAACCGGAACAACATTGTTTGAGGAAATTACCTGTCATTATTACGAGAATAGGAGGATTAAGAGTAAGAGGCTTGGTGGACACCGGAGCAGAGCTATGTCTAGTATCAGAGGCATTAATCGAAGCTTTAAGCGAAAAACAAAGAATACCTACAATTCCAGTACCACAGGTCAAAATTAGAGGAGTAATTCCGGAAAAATCAGCTGTCTGTAATTTTCAAGTACAATTGGATCTAGAGATATTAGGACACACTTTCTCACATGTATTCATGGTTATGAACAAAATGAGTGTAAACTTGATCCTTGGCGCGGCCTTCATATACGAGCACCAAGCAGTAATCGATCTACGCAACAATGTAATTAAATTCAGAGATATGGAAGGATTATCAGCGGTGGACAGAGGAGTGCGTCAGGCCTCGGCAGCCGGCACAGTTCATATCCTCGCCGCTAGATGGGGGCTTCATTCATTCCATTCCTGACCCAGTCGGAGACTGGAAGCAGGCTGTGGATTTTCATTTTCATCAGCGGTGGAATTGAACATGAATAATCACGGCTTAGATAGAGATGCTAACATTTGGACGCTGGAGACGATTCCTGAGGAAGAAGAGAAAAATCAACCAGATGAAGAGGACTCGAACACAGGACTCCTGGAGGAAAAGCAAGAGTTGGAAAATGAGATGTGGTCCATGGCAGTAGAAGAAGATGGCAACAAAGACAGTTTTGAGGCACTTTTGAAGGAAAAATTTAAGGAGGCAAAGCTAAATGATGAAGAAAGAAATTGCTTGGCATAAATGCTGTGTAAACATTCAGCAGCATTCAATACCCTGCCGGGAAAAATATTAAATTTCAAGTACGCTTTGCAGGTGGATGACTGGACTCCATTCAAGAGCCGACTCTACCCAATCCCAGAAAAACAGAGTGCAGCAGTTAGAAAAATTATAGACGAAATGCTTCGAGGAGGCATAATTAAGAAGACTCCAACTCCATACTAGAACGCCATATTAGCGGTGGCGAAACCCAATGGTTCTGTGAGACTATGTCTCGATGCTCGCACACTCAATTCCAGATTAATCGACGAAACCGACCGTGCACCATTAATTAAGGAGGTACTAAAGAAGTTCCATAAGAAAAGAATATATTCGTCTGTAGATCTTGCCAATAGCTACTGGCAGGCCCCCGGCTAAGGTGATAGACGCCCTGGGCAAATGGTCTACTGGCGCCCATTTTCTCATTTATGTGTTATAAAAATAGCATAATAGGTTTTAATTACAAACAACTACGTTACTAATATCGTATCACAGGAAATAATAAGAAAAGTAAGTCGTTCATACAATTTTGTAGCCATTTATTGATACATTAATCACACTAAAAACCAAGATTACAAATTCAAAAGTTAAATTTTAAAAGTACAATATACAGAAACATTTCAAATCAAAGGTATTTTTCTGACTTTTAACTTTGCAAATTAATTTATGATGTCAGAAAAGTCTGTGCCAAGGGTTACGTCTTTTTCACAACACAATAGCAATAGAGAATTTAGATTGTTGTCTGAAAGAGTTCACATTTCTTAGCCGAGTCAAAAAGGAAAACCCTCTTTCTGCGAAGCAATTGGTGACTGGTAAAGATGACCTCGTAGTTCCGCACCTAAAACGTAACGTAGAACCAATGTTAATTGATCGGTGTGCGAACAATCGGGAGTAGAATCCACGATGAGGGCATAGTAGCGAGAATGTTTGACATCCTTTGTCATTGTTTGCAGTACTAGGTCTGCTATAACATTGATGAACTCGTCACACGTTTGAGCAGATAGGCATGACACTCGTCCTAGCCCTTTGTTCCCATACTGAGCAAGGTCCTGGGAAAGAAAAGGGTCGAAATCGCTTATCAACTCAAGGCATCCTAGATACAGCCCATTACAGGTAGATCCTAAACGTTCATTGTCACCTTGAAAAGGTAATCCTCTAACAGAGAGAAATTTCATAACAGACACAATTCTGAGTAATACACTTCGCCAATTTGTGACCTCCTGCTCATATTGGTTTGAAAGAAGAGTATTTATTTCATGTTTGTGTTTTCGTCTATTAATGTAAGTTAGCATGTTGGAACGATGGTCAGCTGATTGTTCATGTGGTTTAATCAACTCATTTCCATGTTTCCAATCATTGAACCCGGATGAAAATCCAGTTTTCTTGTCCAACGGCTGAAACAAGCAGCAAGGAACACAAAAGATTTCTCCAGACGATTGTGAGTAAATCAGCCAATCTCTAACATAAGATTCACCATTGGAAAGGGTACATTTAAACTGTTTTACAGAAAGTGTACGCTTTGTTCCGTCCTTGTAAATACGCTCAGATCTAGAAAAATTCGCTTGTAAGTTTTGTTTTGGGATATTGTTCGCAATAGATTCTATAGTTGAAGGCAAAGTGACGTCCCATGATGCAGGGTCATTGATGTTACAAGTAAAAGCCAACACATCATCCGATTTTGATTCAGAAACCATCTGGTCATCTGAATTTTCATCATTAGCCTATTGGAAATAATTTGTGTCTGTATTAGCTTCATTATTGGGAAAAGTCAAAGTAAGCGTACCTTGAGAGAGGTCGTTTAGGCCTAGAGTTTCCTAGTTTGAAATGGCAGTAGGTGTGATAGTTGTAGCTCTTTGTGTAAAGAACGATGCAATTTTAGACATCTTTTTTAAAAGTTCTTGTTCATCACTTTCCTTCTTGGCAGCACGTTTCCTGAATTCTGATCCACTTAATTTTTTGTTCATTTTAAAATAACTAAAGGAGACACATTTTCACAAATCACAGTTGACACGCAATACAAGCAATACAAACAAACAACCTTTGACAAGATTACGCGGCGCATGCGCCAATTGTAAATCCATGAGTATTGCCAACAGCGTCAACCGTGCTTCACTGCCTACACTGTTGCCAACACTAGTATTCTTTACAGATAATAATGATCATATTATAATACTGTATTATAATATAATAATGATTAGATATAAATACTACGAATGTATATGATATTTAATACACACATCAAAAAAAGTTTGGATCACCTCGGTTCCCAGATCTCCGGCATATAGACGTTGACTGTGTATATTGTATCCAAGATACAGTCCCTTTGACTGTTCATAGATGTCACTAAAACTGCTCAAAGATGTAAACAACCATGCATGAGCAGGGCCTATTAGACGGAGGGGGTACGACAGCCGATCAGTTCCAGTCATTCCACCAGGACGAAGGTACGCTGCTCATGTTGTCTGTAGTTCTACCATGCCTAGAAGGTCAATACCGCAGTTCGATCGCGTCCGCATTGTTACTTTGTGTCAAGAAGGGCTCTCAACAAGGGAAGTTTCCAGGCGTCTCAGAGTGAACCAAAGCGATGTTGTTCGGACATGGAGGAGGTACAGAGATACAGGAACTGTCGATGACAGGCCTCGCTCAGGCCGCCCAAGGGCTACTACTGTAGTGGATGACCGCTACTTACGGATTGCCGCTCGGAGGAACCCTGACAGCAATGCCACCATGTTGAATAATGCGTTTCGTTCAGCCACAGGACGTCGTGTTTCAACTCAAACTGTGCGCAATAGGCTGCATGATGCGCAACTTCACTCCCGACGTCCATGGCGAGGTCCAGCTTTGCAACCCCGACACCATGCAGCGCGGTACAGATGGGCCCAACAACATGCTGAATAGACCCCACGGAATTGGCATCACGTTCTCTTCACCGATGAGTGTCGCATATGCCTTCAACCAGACAATCGTCGGAGACGTGTTTGGAGGCACCCTGGTCAGGCTGAACGTCTTAGACACACTGTCCAGCGAGTGCAGCAAGGTGGTGGTTCCCTGATGTTTTGGGGTGGCATTATGTGGGGCCGACGTACGCCACTGGTGGTCATGGAAGGCTCCGAAACGGCTTTACGATACCTGAATGACATCCTCCGACCCATAGTGCAACCATATCGGCAGAATATTGGAGAGGCATTTGTCTTCATGGACGACAATTCTCGACCTCATCGTGCACATCTTGTGAATGCGTTCCTTCAAGATAACGACATCGCTCGACTACAGTGGCCAGCATGTTCGCCAGACATGAACCCTATCGAACATGCCTGGGATATGTTGAAAAGGGCTGTTTATGGACGTCTTGACCCACCAACCACTCTGAGAGATTTACGCCGAATTGTCGTTGAGGAGTGGGACAATTTGGACCAACAGTGTCTTGATGAACTTGTGGATAGTATGCCACGGCGAATACAGGCATGCATCAATGCAAGAGGACGTGCTACTGGGTATTAGAGGTAGTGGTGTGTACTGCAATCTGGACCACAAATGCTGAAAGTCTAGCTGTATGATGGTACAACATGCAATGTGTGGGTCTCATGAGCAATAAAACGAGCTGAAATGTTGTTTGTGTTGATCTCTATTCCCTTTGTATTTAACGGTTCCGGAACTCTTGGAACCGAGGTGATGCAAAACTTTTTTTGATGTGTGTATTACTTTTATTTTATATTCACGTAAATTAGGCTATAGGCTAGTTATTTTATCCTGCTTTTTAAAGATTTCCATGTCATACTTATTTTTAATGTTGGGATTGTTGGGTCAACGATTTTCGGCGGTCAGCGTCACCTAAATTTCGGCGCCCCCTAAAATTTGGCGCCCTGGGCAAATGCCCAGTATGCCCGTTTATAGCCCGGGGCCTGGCTACTGGCATATCGAGTTAGAAGAGAAATCACAGCTGTTAACTGGATTTCTGTTCGATAATCAGAGTTTCATCTGGTGTCGCTTACCATTTGGAGTTAAGACAGCCGGATCTGCACTAATCAGAGCATTGGACCGTAATTTGACAGAAGAGGTGAAAGACATGACTGTCAGATATGTCGACGATATCTTGTTAGCATCAGAAAGCATTGAAGAGCACAGGCAAAATTTATGCAAATTGTTAGAGAACCTCGAAAGGGCAAATTTCAAAATCAATCTAAAAAAATCGCACTTCTTTCAGCACGAAATTTTATATTTAGGACATATTGTCGATGGAGAGGGAGTCAAACCCAACCCAGTGAAGATTGAAGCCATTAGAAATTTTCCTCGACCAACCAGAGTCAAGCACATAAGGATGTTCTTGGGAGCAACGAATTTCTTTCGTGATAACTGTCCAGGATACACTGAAGTAGTAGCACCATTACAAAAGATGCTGAAAAAGAATAACCGTTGGTTTTTGGAACGAAGAGTGTGAGAGGTCATTTGTAGCTACAAAAGAATTGCTGTCAAATAGCATAAAACTGGGTTACCCAGACTTTTCAAAGAGATTCATAATATTCAAGCACATGCATCTTTAGTGGGCATCGGGGCAATGCTTTTCCAAGAAGACGCAGAGAGAACAGCAGGCCGTTCATACTTAGCATTTATCAGCAGGAAGCTAAGAAAACATGAGAAAAGTTATACCATCTCAGAGCTGGAGCTCCTAGCTATCATACACGCACTACAGCAGTGGTGTCGAATAATCAATGGGTTCCCCATAACAATCCGCACTGATCACAAGGCGCTGACTTTCTTATTTAAGACCACCATGGTAAGTGAACGCATCAACAGATGCACAGCAGTTTGACCTACACATTGAGCATGTATCTGGAAAATTAAATGTAATCCCGGATGTTTTGAACCGAAATCCCGAAGAGGAGGCGCAGAAGGATGAGATGTTAGTGCAACACATTGAGCTGACAAACGAAGACCAAGACTTCCTACAAGAACTGAAGAGGTTACCGCAGGAACAGGAAAAGGAGCCATGGATGATACAGATAATTAAGTTCCTCAAGAGAGAGTTAACACCTGATACGCCAGCATACCGAGAGATTGAAGCTCAAGCGAGAAATTATACCTACTTCAACAATATGCTCCATAAATTTATAGATGAGGATCATGTTAAGCTACGGATATTGTTACCAGCATCTTTACAGAGGAAAATAGTGTGGCATACTCATTATACACTTGGTCACATGGGATTAGACAAGACACAAGCAACGATAGGTGAAGCTTTCACTTGGCCACGGATGAGGATCACAATACGCAATGTCCTGAAGACATTCGATATTTGCCAGCGTGCAAAACCAAACAACTTCCTCATGAGACAGTACCCAAAGCCACTCTTGCCACAGACACCATTAGAGCTCATTGCGACAGATTGCCTGGGGCCACTGCCGAAAGGACGTAGAGGAGTACGACATGTCTTTGTGTGTGTGGACGTCTTCTCCAAGTTTGTTGTCATATGTGCTATCCAGAAGACAACGTCGAAACAGGTCCTAAGCCGAATCAAGAATCGTGTTATACCTACGATGGGAAAGCCAGAATTTATACTTTCCGACCATGGGAGTTACTTCACCTCAGCAGAATTTAAGCGTGGATTAAATGAGCTAGGCATCAAACATGTATTATCTAGCGTACGCAATCCACAGAGCAATCCTAGTGAGAGAGTTTTACGAGAGGTTTCTAAGCATATCCGTATGTTCATACCCACAGAGCATCATCGTTGGGCAGATACCTTGAAAAACATTGAAATTTGCATTAACATGACACGTCATGAGTCAACTGGACAAATTCCATACACGCTACATTTGAACCAGCAACCACCGAGATCTTGGACAACAGTGCTAGATTGCCCAAGGGATCCGCAGCCAGCACCACAGCTGAGAATCGAACGAACGGTCAAGTATATGAGAGAGCAAGCTGACAGGAGATTGAGAAGGCTCAAAGGGAAACGCTTTCACAGAGAATTAAACGCCGGTGAGTTAGTTTTATTAAAGATACCACCTATCTCTGATCCTGCAAACAAAGTGTTTCATAAATGGTGTTTCCTGTACATCGGACCTTACCGCATCATAAGAAATTTTGGAAACAATGCGTATAAGATACAGGACATAAACGGCGGAAACACGTCAGTAGCAAACTGTTCAAACCTCAAGGTGTATCATGAAAGGGAACCGTTTGATCAACCACGGAATACCGCGGGCGTCAAAATTATGGAAATCGGATAAAGATGAGTCAAGTGCACGTGGAACGAGGAAGTAGACAGTCATAAACAGACCTGGTGTTTACAGTGAGCGGCTGAGAAGTGAGAGTACAAGGCAAGACACGCAGACAATAGCTACCTGCACCAGACGGCCGAGACACTAATCCTACCAAGAATGTGGAAGGGGGACACAGGAATAGTAGCAAGAGAATCCCTGCGCGCGACCAGCATTGGCGAACCAAGTAAGCAGAATAAGGAGTGACAGTGGAACCTTACAGCATCCGTGAGGCGGATCGGGATTGAAAGAAAAAAATCATACGTTCCATATCGATTTTTTCCTTGGCAGAAGGATAATGTAACCTTTATGCATCTGTGATTGCATGAAATCTAAATATTTATTTCAACAAGATTTTATTCATGTTTCAATGCTGATGTGAGAAAGACGTTGCCTGTAGACCAGAGGACAACAAAGGAAGACCCGTACGTGATGTTTCTACAACTTTCACCGAGCGCGGACAATGGAGAGAGGAGGAGAAGGCAAACATCTGGTAACCACATGGGCTTAGACAACGTGAAACGGTCATTCAACCAAGCGGGTAAATACGAAAATTTCAACGATCACTTACTAGATAAACCTCGCCTATTTGAGAGAAATTGGAGCAGTAATTAAAATGCAGAAACAGGAATTACACCATCGTATAGGGGACAATCCCAGCCTCTCAGAAGTATTTTCAAAATTTAAATTGAGTCATTCTGTGATTTTTGCCAGAATTAAAACGAAATTAGGGGGCGGATTTGAAACTACCAATAGCAGCGAGGGACGCGAGATGCGACCAAATCCCGCCGAAATTAAGGAACAATGAAGGGAATTACGGAGCTCATTATCTAAGGATCCAGCGATCGGATTTTGGATTAAAAGAAGCCATGAGACATTGAAAATGAGGACGTTCGAATGAGCTAATTTACATATTCATGCGAGTGTTATTATAGAATAAAATTCTGAAAGCTCCCCACTCCGAGTACTTCTTCGACAAATCATATAAATAATAGCTAGAGACGCAGCGAATACAGTTCTACTTTGGGCGCTGCAGAGGCGCGAGCCCACGATCGTTGCGTTCTGAAATGAACAACATTTTTACAAGTTCTACAGTTCTACTTTGGGCGCTGCAGAGGCGCGAGCCCACGATCGTTGCGTTCTGAAATTAACAAAATGTTTACAAGTTCTACAGTTCTACTTTGGGCGCTGCAGAGGCGCGAGCCCACGATCGTCGCGTTATGATATTATCAAAAATTTTACAAGTTCTACAGTTCTTCTTTGAGCATCGCAGAGGCGCGAGCCCATGATCGCCGCGTTCTGAAATTAAGAAAATTTTATAAGGATAAGCAGTTCTATCTTGGGACATTTGAATATCGTTAAGTATTCCCGAGTGCGAATCGGAACAGTACTGCGAGTATGCATACCGTTGACAGTACGAAACAGTATATGGTAGAGATAGCCACACGTGCTATTAACAGCAAAGTCAGTGAGATAGGAAGCTATGAACTATCAGCTGAATTGAGTAGGTTGATGATGGCTTTAGGAAGTAGGAGCTACACACGCGAGAACCGTGCATTGTAATAATAATAATAATAATAATTCACAGTGGACCTTTGCTTTGGTGAATTTTTTTTGGAAACCGTGTGTAAAATTATCCTCCTTGCAAGATGAAACCAATTGATCCAGAAGGCTGATATCAAGGACCAGATCATCACCAACATGATGTATACGAGATAAGTAGATATTGCATGGGGCATGTTTGCCATAGCCCATCCCATCATGGGAGTCGGATAAGTTTATCTCGATCATAAGCAATTATGATGAAATAGGTATTTTGGGCACAGCAGGCATGTTTTGTGTAAATTTGTGTATATTTGTCATTTATGATTTTTGTGTGTTTTTATAATATAAGATTCGTATATGAGCATCAAATCTTGTTTAATTGTGTTTTGTTTGAGGGTTTCAGTAACTTTGCTGAATGCGAGATTTAAGGGAATAATTGGGTTGATAGTGCTTACGCACGACTATAACGTAAAAGCTAGTATGGGGGAGATAGCTTGACATTGTGGCAAAGACCAGTAGTGACACTGAAATTAGGTGAACAGTAAGTAAAGTATTGAAGACCACACCAAGGTAAAGAAAGGTAAGATGGAATGGCTGGATGATAATACACACATCAAAAAAAGTTTTGCATCACCTCGGTTCCAAGAGTTCCGGAACCGTTAAATACAAAGGGAATAGAGATCAACACAAACAACATTTCAGCTCGTTTTATTGCTCATGAGACCCACACATTGCATGTTGTACCATCATACAGCTAGACTTTCAGCATTTGTGGTCCAGATTGCAGTACACACCACTACCTCTAATACCCAGTAGCACGTCCTCTTGCATTGATGCATGCCTGTATTCGTCGTGGCATACTATCCACAAGTTCATCAAGACACTGTTGGTCCAAATTATCCCACTCCTCAACGACAATTCGGCGTAAATCTCTCAGAGTGGTTGGTGGGTCAAGACGTCCATAAACAGCCCTTTTCAACATATCCCAGGCATGTTCGATAGGGTTCATGTCTGGCGAACATGCTGGCCACTGTAGTCGAGCGATGTCGTTATCTTGAAGGAACGCATTCACAAGATGTGCACGATGAGGTCGAGAATTGTCGTCCATGAAGACAAATGCCTCTCCAATATTCTGCCGATATGGTTGCACTATGGGTCGGAGGATGTCATTCAGGTATCGTAAAGCCGTTTCGGAGCCTTCCATGACCACCAGTGGCGTACGTCGGCCCCACATAATGCCACCCCAAAACATCAGGGAACCACCACCTTGCTGCACTCGCTGGACAGTGTGTCTAAGACGTTCAGCCTGACCAGGGTGCCTCCAAACACGTCTCCGACGATTGTCTGGTTGAAGGCATATGCGACACTCATCGGTGAAGAGAACGTGATGCCAATTCCGTGGGGTCCATTCAGCATGTTGTTGGGCCCATCTGTGCCGCGCTGCATGGTGTCGGGGTTGCAAAGCTGGACCTCGCCATGGACGTCGGGAGTGAAGTTGCGCATCATGCAGCCTATTGCGCACAGTTTGAGTTGAAACACGACGTCCTGTGGCTGAACGAAACGCATTATTCAACATGGTGGCATTGCTGTCAGGGTTCCTCCGAGCGGCAATCCGTAAGTAGCGGTCATCCACTACAGTAGTAGCCCTTGGGCGGCCTGAGCGAGGCCTGTCATCGACAGTTCCTGTATCTCTGTACCTCCTCCATGTCCGAACAACATCGCTTTGGTTCACTCTGAGACGCCTGGAAACTTCCCTTGTTGAGAGCCCTTCTTGACACAAAGTAACAATGCGGACGCGATCGAACTGCGGTATTGACCTTCTAGGCATGGTAGAACTACAGACAACATGAGCAGCGTACCTTCGTCCTGGTGGAATGACTGGAACTGATCGGCTGTCGTACCCCCTCCGTCTAATAGGCCCTGCTCATGCATGGTTGTTTACATCTTTGAGCAGTTTTAGTGACATCTATGAACAGTCAAAGGGACTGTATCTTGGTTACAATATACACAGTCAACGTCTATATGCCGGAGATCTGGGAACCGAGGTGATGCAAAACTTTTTTTGATGTGTGTATAATATTCAGAAAAGTTTGAGAGTTGATCCTTGGTTGAGCTGAAATTAAAGACTGAAGTGGTATTCCCGTGTTCTACGATCATATAAATGGTAAGTGAATTAATGGCGGAGGCGAAATTCCCGCGAATCTACGATGATATAATTGGTAAGTGAAATGATTGAATTCATTGTCTGATGTGAGTGAACTATAGCTCCGTCGGAAAGGTAACTGTACAGCTCGAGCCCAAGGCAGTCCTATGGAAAGCAGGTATAAAGATTGTGATCAGCAGTCTGAATTCTGAAAGGAGCAGCGAAGGTCGTTGCTTGCCCAGCTGGTTTATTATGGTGTGAGGGTGTCTGTCACAAGGTCGGGAAACCACGTAGAATGGTATTGTTTTCCTTTTTGAGGGAAGGAAGTCGAACTTCCCAGGTTTTTTTGTACCGCTTCAGGAAGCGATGTCAGGTCTTGTAATATCATTTTGAGTGCATTCATTATAGTTGTTTGTTTATTAAAAGTAACGGGGCATCGGCCACCGAAGTGTGTTTATTTGATCCTTCATGTATTTTGACTTGTTTTGGTTTACCGTAATTAGCAGAGTTATAGCTCTGAGTTAATTGTTTTATAAGCTAGAACATGCACACATGCCTGTGGCCTAGAATAAGCCTATTGCCTTCATAATTGGACTCTTGTGAGGAAGAATGATGATTGCACGAGAAAGCCTGTCCGAACCCCAAAAACCAATTTTGCGATTGTAAACATGAGTGCGCATTTTTTTTGACAGAATGGCTGGGCTATTCAGACCATAGTTTGATGAATTAAGTATGTTGACATTTTATTTTTGAACTTGAAGCAGTGGACTGCAGAGAATTAGATTATTTTCTTTTCCTGGTTTCAGTCAGTGTGATTATAATTTATCTTTTACAATTTGATTTGTTGATTAGAATCTTAGCTTGTGTTCAGAATAATTTAAGGGAGTATATTTTGTTGTTTTATTATCTGGGGATGGGAGCAAGTGGGAGATGCTGTTTTGTGAATAAATTATTTTATAATAGGAGTTCTCAGACATACTGGTTTTAAGTTAAGCCTCCTGTGATCCTTGATGATATCCCTAGGGTGTTTAAATTAAGTTAGAGCCACACCGAACAGACCATTACCCCGAGCTAGAGTCGGCATCCTAGGAGCCATTGAAGGGTACAATATATACCAATTCGCCATGGGGCCGGACATAAGGTTCAATAACAATTATGTTATTCAGTGTCCAACATATCATAATTTATACTGGATTTAGAAATCCCTAAATTCCTTTCAAATGGAACTATTCCAGAAATTAAATTAAATTAAATTAAAGAAAGAACAAAGCTTTCTAATAATAATAATAATAAAATTCAAATTCATTTAAACATGAATACTGTTCCAGTTCTATTTATCGTTATGGCATTACAACTTTTTATTATATCGTCTCAAATGTGCTTGCATAGATCGTCGTAATCGATTTAATAGAACATCACAATTATGTATTATTCGAAGTGGTGATCGTAATATTCTTCTTCCTGACTATATTCTTCTTACAGCTAAGATTACCAATCTCTTTATTCCAAGAAAACTGTTAATAAAAATTTAAGAAAGAATTCTTACGTTTTTAATCGAAAATAATTAATAAAAATAGTTAAAAATGGTTTAAGATTTTTTTTAAAATCGAAAATTCTATAATTCTAAAATTCTGCTTCAAATCTCCCAAGTCCAAATCGGAGTTAGAAATGATGAATATAAATTATCAATAAAAATTTACGGATGATGAAAATCCAAATCTAATCCAAATTCGAATAATAATTAAATTAATAAAAAGATGGTAAAATGGTTTGGTCTAAAAGTTTTCAAACTACATAATGAAGTAGTCTTCTACCTTTCGACGCATCTACATGTACAGTATATCTATATAAGTAATAGCGTGATGATCAGCATTCTCCATCCTGGCGAGTCTTGTGTCTTCCTTCATCTTCATCAGTGCGAACTGCTCCCTCGTGTCTCGAACTGCGTTCCCCCGGTCTTCGGATTCGAATGTACCAGTCTTCATGCTTTAGATTGGGATCGTCCCTCATGGCATCTGCTTCGTCTTTTCTTAGCGCAGATCATCAAGGCGTCGTCTTCTTCTTTCAAAGTTGATATTCATCTCTGAGTATTTACGTCTTAATTTCATCATAATTTCGAATAATTAATTTCATTTCAGCGGATGTTGTTGCTATCGTTGATCCAAGCATCCATCCTCCCTCTCTATACAATGTGTTCCTAGCAGATAATTCTGTACTTTTCCATGGTCACTCCGATAATGTAGTTAGTCAGCATTCCTCTCAACTTCGAATCAAATAACATAGTGTAAATTATTTAAGTGTATAATTGCACTATTTATTCTCACGTACATTCTGTTCATGAAATCACGAAGGGTTGTATGATGTTTGACTGATAGCGTTGCTATAACTTATGATCGTCACTGATCGTGTTTCTGTATATGCTTTTATTGAATGCGCAATGTTTGAGAACACCTCAAATTAAAGTTCCCTGTCTTAGCGAATGGTGTCAAATATGAATGTTTGCTCCCTCAATTATCCGTAATTCACAATGCCGAAAGTTTATTTCACTACTGTGTTATCTTTCAATTATGTCGAACTTGATACTATAATATTTCACTTTGAAAATCATATGTTATTGCTACAAATGTATGCTCAATGTTCGACTTCACTATAAGCCCGGTCACGCGATAACTTGACCGTCGCTTCTGTCTCGTTTGCGGTTCTCTCTCCACGCACACGGTAAAATGCTCCGCTCTGGGCTCGAACTAGTTTTAATACCACTTTCCTCTACGACGTTCAATCGTAAAAGAGTCTAGATTCTTGCTCGCTATCCCCCTCCATGACTTCCGTTTCAGCGCCATTTTCTAATATCGCGGGAACTTTACACGGTGAACTGCAAAATGCTAATATACACCGTACTGCGTATTTGTCTTCTGAATAAAAGAGATTTGTAGATGTACTGAGAGTAATTATTTTGCTAAATCAATTACTTCATGAGCAGCCCTTTCTGTTCCAATAAACCTCTTCTAATTGGTCAGTCATGCTTAGCCAATCACAATATTATGGATATTGGCAGTATACCGTCTCCAAGTGCCAAGGTGACCTTCTCTGTCTTCCCATGATGCAATTGTCACGTGATATACCCTGCCCTTGTCGACAAACAGGTTTAATGTCCACTTTGCAGAAACAATATTTCGATGTTAAATTTTATCATTGGGCTCAAATGACGATATTTTCTCCGATCAACATCGAAATTCGGGGTCAGTACCGGTACCTAACTTAAGGCACGGCCGATTCCTTCCTGTATCCTACCTCAATTACAAATGCATCACTAGTACAGGCATCACAGTGGTAGGCCTACAGGTTATCAGGCAAATCCTACATACACACCAGTATACGGGGCTACGTGACAGCGGCGGCTTCGGTGGCGTAGTTGGTAGCATGCTGAGCTTCTATGCCCAAGATAGCGGGTTCAAACCCGGCCGAAGCCGTCGGATTTTTTAAGAGCGTTAAAAATCCCTCAGTATGCCTTCCTTCGGAGGGGAAGTAAAGCCGGCGGTCCCATGTCATAGATTTATGGCATGTTAAAGATCTTTCCACTAATTACACCTGTGTGAAACTAAATTGGATAGGTTAAGAATGTAAACAACGCTCTTAGGTTGCTACGTTCGTTGCCAAGAGCCGACTGCGGTGGCGTCTAGTAGCTAGTTCTGAACTAGGCCTAGTAGTCGTTGACGGTGGCGTTTGGCGGCAAAAGTAGGAACTATTTGAAAATTCAAAGTTGCAGTCTCTACTTGAATTAAAAAAACAGATACACACACTAATACAGTCATCACAATTAACACCGGTTATCAGACAGATTCTACACACACCCAAAGTACACGGGGCTACATGACCGCGTTGTCGCAGCCCCTAAACTAAGGAACCAACCAACCAACCTACGTGACAGCGATGTCACAAAGCCCCTAAAGAATCAACAACATCAAACATAAAATTCAGTGCTCGGTTCATATGATTAATATTTAATGTTGAAACCGATGTGCAGAATTGGTTCCCAATGCTTCGAAAACTTCGACTTCAAAGCTTCGAATTATATCAAGAGCCCTGGTAACTACCAGATGAGCCCTCTATTTTCTAACGTCAATCTCCCAATCATAATCTGCTCTTTTTTTTTCATCCCGCAGAGTAGCCGAACGGGTTAAATCTCTCAACATGACTGCAACGGGAAGGTTCGAATCCATGCGACAACCTACTTGTGGTTATTCCTTGGGATTTTCCACACTTCCTCCAAGCAAATGTTGGATGGTCCCTTATTTTAAATCTCAGACCCTAATAAGTACAACTACACATTATAGCAACCAGCACTGGAAGAAAGGTTATGAGACAAATTCAACACGCAGTCACATGGACGGGGCGGATGAGCAATATGCCTCCAAGCCCCTAAAATGAATTACGACGGCAGCAGAAATTCTTCTTCATAACCCCATAAACTGAAACATGCAGTGTAGTAACCTACACATACAAATAAGAGAGAGTAAATGTTATGTTGTTTTAAGGGACGGAACAACAAGGTCATCTGCCAGAAAGTAGATGGATAGAGAACAGGATGCGTTTCATTTTTATTTTGCAAAGATCAATTCACAGAATTCACTCTAATAATCAACATTTTATTACCAGCATGTTACACAATCGTTTAAAAATGGCAATGATTCAATAAAATATAACTATCTGTATCACAGGTGATAATTCTTCAGATTTGGCTTGTATGACCCATAGATTTCTTTCTTGAAATACAGAATTAATCTAGGTTACATAACTTCGATTCTTACGGTTAAGAATGTATGCAAAACAGAATTAAATATTAAAATAACACTAGCCTTACCTGAGTTACCCACAAGAATATTTAAAAAATAATCAGAACACTTTCACTGGTTAAGAGTGGATTTAATTCAAGGGTTCAACAGGGTGTCGGGAATCGAGGATGCCTATTCCAGAAATATTCACAAATCTTAATATAATATTACAAGAATTCATAAGAGAAGTAATTCTCAATAACACGAACTCGAACATGGTGTCTTATTTCAAGTCCCGGAACACCTACTTCAATCCTAGAACCTGCCTTTCTTTCTTTCTTTCTTTCTTTCTTTCTTTCTTCGGCTTTTCCAAATTAATTGGGGTCACCGGAGCCAACCAGGCTCATTTTGGTTTTGGCCGGGGATTTGAAGCCGGATGCACTTCCAGACGCCACGTGAATTTTCAGTTGAAAATTCCACCCCGCTGTCACCGGGATTCTAACCCCGGCCGTCCGGGTGAAAGACGAGCAGCTAAGCCACTGCGCCCTCACGCTCCCCTAAACCTAGAACCTACCATTTAAAAAAATTACCTAACTCACATTACTAGTCAACAATATAACACAATATAACATACGCAAGTACCTATGAGTATAATGACCAAAGATGTCCCGACCCTCTCATTGAAACCATCACCACCTCAAGCAGTTAGACGTTAATCCAGTCATAAACTTGCGTTAAGATTATTATTATCATTATCTTCATCTTCATCATCATCATTACTATTCTTTTACTCATTTCACCCAGATTTTGGCTACATTAAATCAATCACTTTTTAATGTTCTGTACTTTCCATGTAGCCCAGTATTACCTCATTCTTTGTGATCTTGTTTTCCTTTTTTCATCACAGATTTGGATCTTTCTCTAGGGTTTGACTTTGACTTGGAACCATTGTTTCTTGTCCTTGGTAATCGTTTTGGCTGTTTAATCCAGGAGCATATTTTCTGTGATTTTGAGTTCTGTAAAGTCTTTCTCCGTTTCCTTAAAACAAAGAGGTTTGGTTCTTTTGTTACCGAAGTAGTCAACGATCTCGTTTGGTTAGCCTAATTAAGTTCATTTCTGAGGATGTGTCAATAAAATCAATTATTCTCTTTTTGATTGCGTCTGAGAGTTTTTGTGTACTTTGGTAAAGGGTTTCATTTCTGATGTGGATTAATTTGTTATTATTATTCTGTTCGATCTGGGCCACAATGGACCACGAGGTAACAACTACAGTATCTTGGATAATCTTTTCCCTCCATTGGCCTTGATCTTCTGCTAATACAGCTTCATTCTGAAAAGACCCCCCCCCCCCCCCCTCAATTTGAAGATTTATTTACTCCTTCTCGGAAACCTATGAAGTCTGAAACTAATAAATTGTCGAAAGTGGTTCCTGTCTTGAACATCTTTCTGACTGATGTCCATTCTCTCCATATCAGTATTTATCTCCAGAAACCACATGGGAACAATCTCTATCCCTTCAAAATATGCAAGGAGTTTCTGAGTCAGTCTTTCTTGATTTATGCGTAGGAGAAGTCCATAAAATTGTATTCGGCTCTTCATTTACTCTATAATTCCCTCAGCTTCTTTGTATAACTCTTTATTATTATTATTATTATTATTATTATTATTATTATGTATCAGGATGAGTATGGTTTCTTGTTTTTAATTAATTTTAGGTGAAATAGGGACATCTTGGTCATCAGCCCCGTATACTTTGGTGTATGTTGGATTTGTCCGATAACCTGTGCTGCTTGTTCTTGTGCAGGCCAGCGAGGCTACAAAGACTCTTTATATAGCACTCTTCATTCATAGGGCGGTTAGAGAGAGTGTCACTGTAATTATTAGGTAAGGGGTAGGTGCTCCGGAACTTGACATAAGGTACCATTACAACATTTGCCTGGAAGAAGTGTGGGTAAAACCCAGGGTTCGAACCACTTATCTCCGGAATTTTCGCAGTTTCCTATCACAGTCGAGGTGCGCGATTTAACGCGCACGGTTACGCAGCGAGGTAATGATGGTTACTAGTGTTCAGTGCTTCAGCAAAAACATTTCTGCAAAAACATTTCTACAATCGGCAGAACTACACACACTGACAATGAGTGTGCATTATGCTAAGCTGGCCGTCAGAATTCCCCGAGCCCCACAATGTGGAGTAATGACACGTGAACAGGAGTAGAGAAGTTGACAGCTCGAAAGCAACGGTCGCTCACCGGCAGAGATATAATGCGTGGACTAAAGAGGATATAAAAATTAGGTTAGCTCAGGCAAGGAAAGCATTTCCACAGAAAAGGAATCTGTTGACATCGAATATAGATTTAGGTATTAAGAAGTCATTTCTGAAAGCATTTGTCTGGAGCGTGGCACTCTATGGAAGTGAAACTTGGGCTATTGGTGCAGCAGAAAAGAGAAGAATTGAAGCATTGGAAATGTGGTGTTACAGGAGAATGATTAAGATCAGAAGGGTACATAGTGTTACAAACGAAGAGGTATTAAGACGAGTGGGAGAGGAGAGATTTTTCTGGCGACTGCTAATGAAGAGAAGAGAGAGGTTGGTAAGGACACATACTAAGACACCCAGGAATAGCAAGCTTAGTAATGGAAGGAAGGTTGAGGACAAGAACGGTAGGGGTAGACCAAGGTTAGAATATGTTAAACAGATTGCCTCGGATGTAGGGTGTGGTAGCTATGTAGAGATGAAACGATTAGCTCAGGACAGGGTGGCATGGAGAGCTGCGTCAAACCAGCCAATGACTGAAGACTCAAACAACAACAGTTAAGTTAAACGCACCGACACAGCCGAACATTCTAAGGCAGAGTTTCTCCAAGTCCTGGACACCACTGACCCCCACCTAAAACCGAACCGACTTCGCGGACCCCCTACCCCTTCCGAACACAAACCACATCCGTTCCTATTCTACAACGACACATACCACTCATAAGCTACAACCTGCCACTGCTGCCTGCTTGCCTACTATAAACGCTGCGATTAGCTCAATGTACAACATAGCTTGGGAGCCATTTTTCAGTGTTGCCTTATGAACAATTAATATTGTAGCTTTCAGTCGGTCAACTCGAAAAGAATTCCAACTACTGGAATATGTGAACAAGTAGTTCCGTGAAGAACTAAAGCCTATTTTCATATCTTATATATTAAAATAGTTTTCAAAAAATTTCACCCTTCACTAAAACTGAAATATCTCGGGAAGTATTTGCGCCACGACGACGTTAGTTGTCTTAAACTGTAATGCCCGTCAAGCACCGTCGATTGATACCCACCTTACTTGATTATATAATTCGAGTATTAAAATAATTGCGAATATTACTTCCTTCAAGGTCTCACGAAAATAGAATCGAATGACTTGACGGACATATTGTCGCTAGGCGACAACGACTAACACTGTATCATGATATTCAACGCCGCCCCAATAATACATCTAACTTGATATTAACAGAGAGTTCCCTAATTACGTCATGATATCGTTACCTTCTTCCTGCTCCACTCGGGCGCTAATGTCGCATGTATCTATACATGATATCGTTAACTTCTACATGTTCCACTTGGGCGCTAATGTTGCATGTATCCATACAATAAGTAGAAGGGGATTCTGTGCACATAATTTAATTAAAACTTCTCAAAGAATGGATTACTTCGAGACTGAAATGCTCATGCACAATCAGCAGTCATTTTGCTAATGACACTGTCATGTCAACATCTCTATGAATGACAACAAATACTGTATACGAAAGACAATTAAATGATGATGCCGCTACAGTCGAATGTTGGAACCGCCATTTTGTATTGTGTATCCGATCTTTCTGTTATATAGTCTTTGGTCTCACCAGCTACAAACTCTCTTCTTTTCGTTTCATCATTCGTCCTTATAGGTTGTGTGCTCAATCAATACAATGAATCATATTATGATGAATGAGAGGCGACACTCAATTACAAATGTTATAAAGATTAAAGGGGACGGTAATTGTCTGTTCAGGTCATTGGCATATTGTGAGTACAACAATCAGAGTTTATTTACACAGGTTAGAAAGTGAATTGTAAAACATGTTACAGACAAGTTGAATAATTATTCTTCCTTTATTGTTGGCAACAGCGATATGTACGAAACTGCTATCAATACGAGCGATGATTACAAAATGTATATGTCTATGAATGGTGTTCATGGAGGCCATGTTGAGTTAGTTGTCGCTGCTCAAGTTTGCAAAATTGATATTTATTCGTGGATTACTACTGTCGTATGGAAGGTGACCGGTTAAAATATATACGTCATCTACAAACGAAGTTACGTGTTGATACATATGCCGGTTTAGCAGACGCTTTGCATGTACGAGCAGAATATAAAAATCTCAAGAGTCGGTCGTATTGTAGCTTTGCCATCTTCTTTTACAGGTAGCAAAATTATCAGGATGCGATGGCGATAGTGAGGAAGTTTGGAAAGCCAGACTTATTCATTAAGTTCACCTATAATGCGGGCTGGCCAGAAATACTTAACAGCATTCATCTCTGGGAAACGGCTAATAATAGGCCTGATATTGAAGTGAGAGTTTTCCATTGCAAAGTAAAGGAATTGCTACGATTGATTAAAGTTAAGGAAATTTTCGGTAAAAGCCTATCTATATACAGTGGAATTTCAAAAACGAGGTCTCCCGCACATCCATTCACTCTTAACATTAACGGAAGATTGTAAGTTTCGAGAAATTTCTGACATTGACAGTGTGGTGTCAGCCGAAATACCAGATCTCGAGGATGAAGCGCTATACGAGTTGGTAAGGCGTATGGTGCATGGTCCTTGCGGATCTTTGAATCCTTCTTCAGTCTGTATGAAAGATGGCGTATGTAAGAAAGATTTCCCTAAACAGTTTCAGGAGGAGACCAAAGATAATGCCAATGGTTATCCTTCGTATAGGAGAAGAAATAATGGACGGATTATTATAAAAACAATTCGAGGCATTGACATTGAAATCGATAGTCGATTCATTGTTCCCTACAATCCATTTCTTTTACTTTACTTGCAAGCTCATACTAATGTTGAAATATGCTCATGTATTCGGAGTGCTAAATACATCCACAAATAACTTATATATTAAAATCCACAAGTATGAGTATAATGGTAATGACTGCTGCATTGTTAAAAAATGTCCTGAAGGCGAAACGGTGAACTACGATGAAATTACTTCTTTCCTAAATGCTAGATATGTTGGTCCAACAGAAGCCGCATTCAGGATATTTTCATTTCACATGCATGAACAGTCACATTCTATCGTGCGATTATCAGTTCACTTGCCAAACTTGCAAAATATCTATTTTAAAATGATAACGCTCCTGATATTTTACTTCAAGCACAGTTGCGCAACACGGAATTACAAGCGTGGTTCAAGTTAAATCAAGATTCGCAAGCCAGACGTCCGTATATATATTCTGAAACACCAGTACATTACGTCTGGAATTAGAGCAACTGCCAGTGGCAAAAAAGAAAAAAGTTTCAAAAACTATAGGCAGAATGGATAATGTTTCGCCTACAGAAACAGAAAGGTATTATTTACGCCTGTTATTGCTTCACGTTATAGGTGCTACCAGCTTCCAGGATCTACGAACATACAAAGCAGTTGTCTATTCTGCTTTTAAAGAAACAGCTAATGAGCGAGGTTTGCTGATTGACGATTCTGAATGGCAGCGTTGTTTGGCAAAAGCGTCACAATTTCAGATGCCTTCTCAGTTACGACAACTGTTTTCTTACATATGTATCTTTCAGACCCCTTCAAATGTAAGATAGTTATGGGACATTTTCAAGAATTCAATATCAGAAGATTATCTGCAGTTTCACGAACCTAACATTGCATATCAGTTCACTCTTATGCATATTTCTAATACATTAAAGCTCCATGGTCTTCCCATTACTTCTCTTGAATTGATATTATTGATAATCTCCCTCAGACAAATTTACCAATGAATTATCCAAAACTTAATGAGGATCGATTGAGTCGGATGATAAACCAAGCAAATGGAAACCAAACGGCTATAGTTACAGAAATTTTGGGGTTAGTACTAAACAGCAATGAAAGGATGAGTAATGCATATTTCATTGACGGTCCAGGGGGCACCGGGAAAACATTTCTTTACCAATGCTTGATTCACAGTTGCACAAATTTGGGGTTAAATGTAGTTTCTGTGGCATGGACTGGTATTGCAGCAATGTTACTACTTCAGGGGCGCACTATACACAGCCAGTTCAAGTTACCTCTACATTTACATGAAAGTTCTGTATCAGGAATAAAAGTTAACAACAAGGAAGCTTTTTATATTCGTTCAGCAAAACTTATCATCTGGGATGAAGCCCCGATGGCTAATAAGCACGCGTTGATGTGTGTAAATCGGTTGCTCAAGGACATCATGAATAATGACGTGCCTTTCAGAGGAAAAATTATCATATTAGGTGGAGATTTTAGGCAGGTATTGCCTGTTGTGCCTCACGCATCTAAAGCAACATCAGTCCAAATGTCAGTAAGGTTCTCTCCTTTGTGGCCATTATTCAAAAATTTTAAACTCAACAAAAATATGCGAGCGGATACAGATCAACGTGACTTTGCAAACTTCTTGATACAAATTGGTAACGGTCAATACCCTCATGTCGATGGAAAAAATTCAGAATTAGTCCCACGCTGAAAAAATATTTCACGTTTTTCAAAAATAGCGATTTTAGCACCTAAAAATGAACATTGTAAAGAAATCAATGACAAAGTTTTAGACCTCATCCCAGGATCATCGAGAACTTACATCAGTGTGAATAATTTGATTACTGAAGATGAGAGTGAACTTCTACAATTCCCAATATAATTTTTAGACAGCATGGGCATAAGTGTATTGCCACCTCATAACTTTCGACTAAAAGAAGGCTCAATTGTGATTTTGTTGAGAAATATTAATGTTACCCAAGGTCAGTTGAACGGTACTAGACTGTTGGTTTGGAAGATGCATGTCAATTGCTTACACCTGGAAATTATTACTGGCGTAAATGTTGGAAACAATGTCCTACTCCCTCGCCTTGACCTTACGCCATCAGATACTTCTATGCCATTTTCCTTCAAAAGGAGGCAGTTTCCAGTACGTTTGGCTTTTTGTATAACTAACAATTATACAAGGACGTCCGCATCCCTAATACGATAACTGTCCTGTGATAATAGTAAAAAAAAAATACTATTGTCCTACATCGGTGATTACTATCCTACATCCTGTTATTTCATTCCCTCAGTTCTATACCAAAGATATAATCAATCAAATTTGCAGCTTAATAAATATTAATTCCTTCTGTGTGAGTTATCTTTTCATTTCTCATCAATCGCCTTTACTCACTATTCTATCTGTAGGGGTGGAGGCGATAGCTGTCTTTACAGAGATGTGCAAATTATTAGATTCGATGTCAGTTTTCCAAAATTGCATTTTTACTTTTCACGGTTTAATGCACTAAGTATGTTTACAAGGCGATGAAATTACTTCAAATGTTGAACCAAGACTCCTAATTATATTTTCATTTAAGAAACTCAAATTAAAATGTTTTTTTAGAATTTCCACAAACAGAGGAGCCTTGCAAATGCAAAATGCCACACGTTTCGTTTTTATTACTTCACTCTACTTTACGTGTGAATTTAGAGCGGAGGGATTTGGGGTCTTTTAACTGATGAACGCTATTGAACTATTCAAAGATTCATGAACTATGCATTGAAATCACCTGACTTGAATTCTAAAGTCAATGAAAAATTGAAAATGGACCCAGCTCAGATATCCCTCGGAATCCAACAATCTGAAAGTTTCCAGACGCAATTCCTTATGGGAACAGGTGTAATTCCACGGAAGAGGAAACACTACTAAGTAGGGCAACAAAAGAAGTTGTTCAATAAAATGATTTTGAATAAAAGTAATTATGACTAATTAAAATTATTTATTTAATTCTATTAATTTGTACACCTCTATATGTTAACCAAGAGTTACATCTCTAAATTCAAATATAAAAGACCCATCATTTATTTTAAATTTATAACATTGTTCATAAGTAGACAAAACACCAAATTGTACCGCTGTAGCCTTAAATTGTGTGGATATCTCTATCTACTTAGTATAAAACAAAGTTCCCAATTCTTGGATGTAACGGGTAATCTCGAGAGCAACTTGATGCGGTTTTCACCATTCTGTAAAGGATATCTCGATGAAGGATTAAGTAGAAAAACATTTATTTATGACCAAAAGAAGCCGAGCATTTACGATTTCAGTGAATTGAGTTGAAGAAAAACCTAACGTCCATGTGTCTTTTAAGCTTACACTGGGTAAACCGTTAAAAATATCGATATTCTCTGAGAATTGTTCAGCATGAAAAGTTCTGCAAGAAAGTCTGCGACAGCTCCCACATCGACCACTGTAAGTGTTTTTAAGTTTTCATTTCTTCCAGCAATCACCATTCAGTGGAAATTTAAATTACTAGCTTCAGAGTGAGTTTACGAGCTTGCGAGCGACCTATCACCCTAGCTTCAGCCAGCATCAAACTGCCGAGTCGTGTCGAGTTAATTCTTCAGAGAAGAGTATAACGGAACAAGTTAGACCTGAACCTTCCGATGCGCATGTGCGTCCAGTTGCATTACGTCACCCCCCCACGCCTGGATTCTTTGTCAACCAGTGAGCACACATACTTCATCACGCGCTGGTTAGATGTTGCCAAGTAGTCATTATTCCCAGAACGTTGGCAGAGTACAGTTGCTGTCAAGGCATGCGAAGCAAGACGGAGCGGCTCTGTTCTTTGACAAGCACGGTAACAAGCTTGCTGTCAGGAGTGTGTGAAGTGGGCGCGCTCTCAGTTCATTACCACCAATACCAATGCTATGTCGCTGAGAATGCTCCTATTCGATACTTTATGCTTGCAAAATATAACCACGACGAGCAGCGAGCAGCCCCAAACAGCTGTTGCACCAAAGAGGGGAAATCGCATTTGCGCCTAGTGACTCCGCCATGACAGGCCAGGTCTAACTTGCCACGCTATACAGCTTATGTGTTTGGAGTTAGCTGTTCACCTCAGCTTTTCAGAATTGCGTCTGGAACCAGACGTACGTACGCCTTTTAAGCTTACGCAGGGTAAATAGTGGGACACACACACAGAGGACAGGCACACACCCACCCATTTGATCTCATAAGTCTACTTCATCATTTGCCCAAAAGCGACGGTATCGTTAATGTCTGTTCAGGTCACTAGCATGAAGACATGCAAATGTCATATGGACAGAAGTGCTGTAGGATTGTTGAAGTGAATTCTACGGAGCAGCACGGGTCTTCTAGTATCCTAATTATGTTAATTGCCACTATCAACATACAAAATTTCAGTTTGATTGCTGTAATAGATTCGTGGATATTGAGAACCGACTAAATATTTCAGATGGTCACCATGTTGGATTTTTATATATGTAGGTCTTAGAGTTATGTACTGTTACATGATGATTATTGTGTACGTGTAGTATTCAAACTTCATTCGCATGATTAGGACACAAGAAGTAAAAACAAGATTTTAAAATTTCGCACAGCTGCCATCTTGTGGTTACGGAAACAATTGAAATAAATTAGATGCCAGTGGATTAACATTTGTATAAGAATTTACTGTACCAAGTTTCATTGCGTTTGGTTCATTAAATCGCGAGAAAAGTCTATTTAAAACTTTCAACTTCGCTTCACCGCCATGTTTGTTTTGTAGTTAAAAGGATTTTGAAAGTCCCATAGATGAACTTCCAGTAGTGCCCTTTGTCTCCATACAAATTTTCAGGGTGATATCCGTAATAGTTCCGGAGATATTGAATGCTGGTGAATTATTTCACACAGCCGCCATGTTGGATTGGCGAGACGAAAAAAAATTGAAGGGCACGGCCGGGGTCGGCCTAAATGGTGCTATGACCTTACTGAGTTTCATTGAAATCGCTCTAGCCGTTTAGAAGTTATTAGGGGGGAACACACACACACATCACACAGGCACAAACACGAACACACACCTCATAAGCCTTTTTTTTTCTTCATAAAATGAAAATAGGATAAAAATAACCAGCAATAAATTACATGTGTTTAATTTATGATTGGTTGGTTCCTCAGTTTAGGGGCTGCGACAACGCGGTCATGTAACCCCGTGTACTTTGGGTGTGTGTAGAATCAGTCTGATAACCGGTTTAATAGTGAAGGCTGTATTAGTTTGTGCTGCAAGGACTGCAGACGATCAATTTCAAGTAGTTCCTACTTTTGTTACCAAATGCTACCGTCAACGACACCTAGCTGTGAACGTGGCTACTAGATGCCACCTCAACCGGCAACTAGCGGCGAAAGTTGGAACTTAAAGAGCGTTAATCAAATCTAACCGACAAATATAGCTTCACACAATTGTAGTTATTGGAAGGTTCTTTTACATGCCATAAATCTATGACATGGGCCCGCCAGCTTTACTTCCCCTCCGAAGGAATGTATTTTTAACGCTCTTAAAAAATCCGACAACTTCGACAGAGTTTAAACCCGCAGTCTTGGGCATAGAAGCTCAGCATGCTACGCCACCGAAGCCACCAGAAGATTTATATATACGATATTGTTGCGGTCCAGTGAAGAAGAAGAAGAAGACACTTTAATAGTCCGCAACAAATAATATAAATCTTAATCACATGTAATTTATTTCAGGTTATTTTTCACATATTCCAGAAATTGGAATAATAATAATAATAATAATAATAATAATAATATCGTATGGCCTCTGGTGATGGGTGCATACTTTGCTATTTGACACCCAGAGGGCAGCTTGCATGTCGAATTTTGTTGTTCCTTGAAGCACTATGAAAGTCAAGGAGGTTACATATCTAAGATCCTTGACACTAGAGCGCTTTCTAGTAGAAAAATGGGGAACTTTGTGTTGGCGGAAAATCCCGAGATTAATTTTGCCATTATGAACACGGCCTACTGAATTCAAATGGTTCTTTAACATGTCAATATCGTATGGCATGCGTATCGTGGTTTTTGCCGCCTTTCAAAAATCACTTACCACGGCCAGGAGCGAACCTGCAAACTTGGGGTTAGTAATCCGACACGATAACCACTCACCCACCGTGGCAAGTAATTGGAATGATTCTTGTGTTGACCGAATGAAAACTATAATAGTAATAAGTCAATGTTATAATTTACGACCCTTATTATCCAGAGGATTTGAATGCGTTTTTAAATAGTATCTTAAATAGTATCTTGAGGAAACAAATTCATGATGAAAATCAATATATGTAAAACAAAAATAACTAGTTGAAACCCGTCAAAACATGACGGACAATGGCAAAAATATTTACTGGATAAGCTTCTTTTATAAGTTACATTCTTTGCACGATTACTTTTTGGCACTATTGCAACTTTAAGGGCGTCAAAAGATAGCACTCTAAACATTGCAACATAATGCTGGTCATGACTGAAAACGTGATGAGGTAAATAGACGAATACGTTCCATAGTTTCTCCTTGAGCTTTATTGATTGTGATAAAGCATGCCGAGCGAATAGGAAATTGTTGCCTATTAAAAGGAAATGTAGTCTACTGTACATGTAAGTGTTTTATCGGAAGGTGATAAATCAAGTCGTAGGATTTGAGCTCTCTGCTTAATATTACTACACCTATTATATCCGAATCCAAGCAATTTCTTACAATTAATATGTTTCCATAAAGGAGTCCTTGGGAAACGAACAGATTTCTAAAGAGCATAACTATGGGTCAAACGTTCGGAGTATGTTGAGGCGAATCACTTAATTCCAAGGAATTGAAAAATTCTATAGTAGGGAAATGAAGTAGGTGGCTTTCATCTTCAGTATCTAACCTGTTAACGCTGATGTATGTGTTTGAACTACTGGATATAAGTTCAATGACTTTTAAATTAATATCATTACATTGTTACAGCCTGTCAAATATTTTATATTCCAGCAGGTCAATTTTACCATCACAACAGTAAAGGCCAAAATAACCACGCGTAGATTTCTTCTTATGGGGCACAGTAAAAGATGAGGTGTACAAACGTAAACCACGTAACCTAGACATTCTTTGGAATGAGATTCAAGCCGTGTGTAGAGAAATCGCATTGGACGTTTTGATACGATGTACAGAATCAGTGGTGACTCGTACTCAGAATTGTATTGATGCTGCAGGTCGCCAATTTGAACAGTATTAACATTTGTTATTTATGTTTCATTTACATTGGACTTTCAGCTTTCTAATTTCCTGAAATTTAACTTTGTAGAACGGTAAATAAATTTTCTATGGAAGTTCAAAGTGTGTATACATAGCCCGCCATGCCATGCCCGGTTAGCTATGCCGTCGTTTATACCCGGATTATCTCTTATACCAATGTTGTACAACTCAATTCTGCACTAACTACGGAGATAACTTTAGCCGAGGTATAACCCGAGTTCGTACAACTGGCCCCTAATATTGCAATGGAAGTCCGTTGTCTGGGTGGCTCAGGGGTAACATTGCGGACCCCGGAATGAATTCTTGCATAGTCGTACGAGTTCGAATCCCGCGTGCTGGAAACTCGATTGGCCCCCTGCGTCCTATCCACTGGCCCGGCAAATTTTGATCCAGGTAAGCTCGTACGTCCCTGTGATAGTGCGGTGGGGCACCATCCTTTGAAAATAAAAATTTATCATTACCGTATAATGCACGAATGGCAGGAAATATGGAATCAGCAAGCATTGTTAGGTAAGTTATACCAGTTACAGTGCCTTCAAATCGAAAAGGTCCAATGAGTCCCCTTGAAGACAAACCGCACTACACATTTACACCAGGCAAATTTACAGCTTTTTCAATTGTAATGTGAGGATTTTCTTCACCCCAGTAAACACAATTGTGCCTATTGACAGTTCCATTAAGTTTGAATTGGGCTTCATCCGACCAAATGATGCTACCCATAAATCCCGGTTCACGTTTCACCATCTCCTGAACCCATTCACAAAATTTCAACCTTCGATCTGGATCGTCGTCACTTAGCTGTTGCACCAGCCTTGGAATGTAAACACGATACTTGCCTCTCTTCAGAATGCGTAGCACGCTGATAGCACTTACATCACTTTCACGTGCCCCTTGCCTTGAAGATTTGTTAGGAGAGCGTTGAAACAGTTCCAAGACTGCCGTTGATGACTCATCACTTGTAGCTGTTCGAGGTCGACCTGAATGACCTTTATGCACATCACACACTGTTCCATGAACTTCGAATTTGTCTCGTATGCGTGTGATTGTTAATCTTGAAGGTGGTTCTGTATCATACTCCCTTCTCCACTGTCTTTGAACTTCATTTACATTCTCAAACTTCCAGTACCACTTAATAACCTGCTTACGTTCTTCAAAACTCAAACGTACGTCCGCCATGTTGATATTACAGATTCCAACTGACAATATAACACAGAGGGACGATTATGCTGCCACCTGGCGAAGAAATATAACATTAGCCTTGTAGAGCGGGAAAACTACGATAGTTTAAAGTGTGTATACATTTTTTTGAAGCACCCTGTATATGGCAGACGGGAGAAACCGCTATAACATCCGAAGTTAAATCATCGCAAACTCTTAATTGCAGTGAACTATTCATAAATGTACATGAGAACGTATAATTTCAATAGCAGCACAATAATTACATACACATTTTTACAGAAATAATACCAAAGCAATCCAGCGACATTACAAATATAAGCATCATTTGTGGATCGAACCCCACCAGTTCCAACTTTTTTTTGCTTATTAGTTTTTGTTTCTATGTTATGCTTGGTGTTTCTGCATTATCTTTTATATGTAGCCTACCAGTAATCACTTGGGGTGATCCTAGGTTCAACAGGGTAATTAATAATAACTCCGCGTTAGTCGAGAGCATAGGCTACTCATATTCAAGAGAACAATCATGCTGGAGATGCCAGAAATTAATGTAGAAAGTGATACAGAGGCTCACTTATTAAAAAACAAGAGAAGTTAAATGATCGCAAACTCTTAATTCGAGTAAGCTATTCATATAGGGTGTTAGTATTACACTCACCGGTGTATCGCAGGTTCTTATCTTAATTTCTATAAGGAAAAGTTATCAATTCGAAGTAAACAATTTATTAATACTTCAGGATGTCATTTTTCCTAAGGCCTACTATGAAAACAATCGACATTCGAAAAGCAAATATTTCCAAAGAGTACAGGCAAAACTTAACATCCTCCCACCTTGAGTTGCGGGACAACTCAATACAGTCCTACGTCCTCCAAGTATACAAAAGTTCTCTCTAAGAGCACTCAATCCTTGCGCACCCACATGACACATCTCTTCGTGCTTCTCTAGGATCATCATGTTTACAACTTCATGATTTGCAGGCAAAATAATAGGATATCTGAAGTTAATTCTGTCTTTTCTTTGCGTAATCTTGGTTTTCATCCGTACAATTCCATCTTCATCTGTGTAGGGGCTTAAAGATGAAATGCTAGGACTCGCAACATCAACATTGGCTTCACGCTGAATATATTTCAGCACGATCTTTTCAGCAACATTAAATTCGGATACTGAAAGATCTCCCTGCCTTTTGTGATTGTCTTTCTTACAATAATTGTTCACGAAACGGCATATCCAAGCTATCATGCGTGTCACCTTCCGATTTCGTGAAAAACACTCATACCACCACCTCACATTGATTGGTTCATCCTTGTTGGTACAGGTTACGGAAGTAGTCACACGTTTTTTTCTTTTCATTTCTTACCTCTTCTTCGTCAGAGATGGGTCTGGCACTAGGCCACATAGTAGATGGTTGCTTAAGCCAAACAGTGCCCTCCCACCATCTGGACTCGAGCAAATGTTGTCGTGAACAACCTCTGGATGGGAAATCTGCTGGATTCATACTACCAGGTAGATGTCGCCATAGCCCTTGTCCAGTCAATCTCCTAATTTCCGTCACTCGATTGTAGCCCAGAACTCCCCACTCTTAATTTCTATGAATCCAAGATAGGACAGTGGAGGAGTCACTCCTATAATAAATAGTCATGTCTGGGATTGAAATATCCTTAACCACAAAAGCACATAACCTAGCCCCTATTGTAGCAGCTAGCAGCTCAAGTCGGGGAATAGTAATTTTCTTTACAAGTGCCACCCGAGATTTGGCTTGCACTAACTGTATGGATACTCCAAGACTCGTTTGAACTCGAATAAATACTGCTGCTGCATAAGCAGCCTGACTAGCATCACAATACATGTGCACGCTACATTCACCAATATGTACACCCCTGTTATCCATCTAGGAACTTGAACACAAGCTACATACTTTAAATCATTGAGCCAGTCTTTAAACTTCTGTTTGATGTGTTCACCAACCCAAGCATCCCACGCCACTTTGGATTCCCAAGTTTGTTGCAATAAGATCTTGAGACATAGAGATACTGGACACGAAAATCCTATAGGATCATATATACGCTGAGCAACAGAAAGAATCACTCTTTTGTTTATCACTTCTATGTGAATATCCTTAAAACATTTAGGATCTTTCTGCAGTGTATCTGCACAACGATTCCAGGTAAGTCCTAAAACATGTGATGTTTCAACAGGGCTCGCTGCTAATATCTCCGTAGGTATCGTATACTCCCATCCCCTCAAATCGAATTTCCGAACAGCCATTTGTCTTTGAGCTTCCACTCCCACCTGGTGGTAAGCCTCGTAACAACCATCAGACTTTAATTTAAGCACTGTTGATTTCAGTCTTTTCTTTGCAATGTTGTAATTGCTTGGTAATGGGGAGTGTCCTTCTACCCAAGGCATATGTACTTCGTAACGACCTTCTGAATTGACACACACTGAATCCAGGAAGTGTTTCTTTGTTGCAGCAGCCAACTCTTCTTTGCATTTCTTCTCCACAGGATCTGTAATTCCAAGTACCGTACATCTAAGCTCCATGAGTCTGATAGGCAATCGCCTTTAACAAACAGAGAATTCACCATCATATTAGTATTCTTAGCTCTCGATCCACCGGGCACCTTCCCCATTAAGGTCCAACCTAGACGAGTTTCAATGGCAACAAGGCCTGATGCTAACTCTTCACGACGACCTGTTAGTAATCTTCCTGCAACGTCTGCTCCTATAAGAACTGCTATCGGGTCATCAGTGCAGCCAACATCCGTCAGTGAAATGTCTGTCTTCTTTAATTCTGTCATCCATGGCCCATTTTCAACGGAAGGAATCTCTTGACATATAACAGGCTGATCTAAGACCGTAAAGTTGCAAGAGAAACCTCCGCTAAGGTTACCTAACTACCAACCCCAAGATTGCAGGTTCGCCCCTGGCCATGGTAAGTGATTTTTGAAGGCGACAAAAATCACGATACTCATGTCATACGATGTTGGCATGTTAAAGAACCCATTTGAATTCAGTAGGCCGTGTTCAATGGCAAAATTAATCTCGGGATTTTCCGCCAACACAAAGTTCCTCCATTCTCTACGTGAAAGCGCTGTAGTGTCAAGGAGTTTAGATATCTAACCTCCTTGACTTTCATAGCGTTCAAAGGAACGACGAAATTCGACATGCAAGCTACCCTCTGGGTGTCAATTAACAAAGCTTGCATCAGGCACCCGAGGCCATACGATATTATTATTATTACCTAACCTTATCTGGTAACAATGATGTTTGCAACTTTCAGTATTTATACCTCCAAACAATGAATGGATTACAGCTTCTTCCCGTTGAGGTAAATACTGCATTTCTTTTGCAATATCCTTCAATATATAGGACTTCTGAGATCCTGTGTCAATGATAGCCCGTACACAAAATTCTTGACAGTCAGAAGCTATCTTTACCCTCAAAGTTTGTAAGAAAACTTTGGGACTGTGGGAGAAATTCGCCAATGCTACATTTCCAAAATCTGACTTGGTTGTTGTGTCAATATGAGGCTTCAATTCCTCACACATCAAAGTCACATGAAGTTTTCCACACACACAACATCTTAAAACAGCTCGACATTTTTTAGTTACATGCCCTGGCTTTAAACAAGAAAAACAACAACCTCTCTGTTTCAGTATTTTCTGCTTCTCTGCTACATTCATGCTTTGAGCTGTGAAACAGTCAGAACTATTATGAGACTTGTCACAAAATATACAAGTCTTCTTCGCTTCTTTAACATCTCCAGTTGACAATCCGGCTGTTGTAGGTACGTTCTCTCTAGGGTAGAATTTGTGAATTGGTCTCTCATTGACACTAGTTTTAGCTTCACAGCGTCCTAAACCAAAACCAGTCAGAGCAAGTGTAATTCTTTCTTCCCCTTCTACTTCTGTTCTCAGAAACTCCATCAAGTTGCTGAGTCTTTCTTTAGCATCCTTCATCTCCCTCCTACTAGCACTTCTATGCCATGCTTTCAAAAACTCTTCAGGGAAGCATGACTCTATTAAAGGGAATAGCTTAGCAGAACATTTATCAGTCGTGACACCTAGTGTTTCAAGAGCTCTCAAATATGATTCAAGTTTATCATACAGTGAAGCCAAAACTATTGATTCCTTTGATTGATGGGTAGACAAAATTAGCTTCAAAACTTCTCTAACATACACCTCAACTAACAAGTCGTCCCTTCCGAACCTCGATTTCAGACTAGTCACTGCTTTGGAGTAGTTTTCAGCTGTAGGAGGAAAAGTATCCACAACTTCTCTTGCTCCCTGTGTAGTAGATTGAATTAGGTATTGGAATTTGTCCTCAGGTGCAATATCAACATCTTGATCAATATTTTGAAACTGGCTCTAGAAGGGCAACCATTCCCTTACATCACCTCCAAATTTTCTTAATTCTAGTTTGGGCAACTTAAACTTTCTTTCTTGTTGATGATTAGTGCTGGGAACACTTCCATCACAGTCATAATTAGCGAGTATCTGTGACGTTCTTACCTTCATATCAAGAAACTTACTGCGATAATCTTCTGCCACCTCCATTTCATTGTCAAAATCAACCTCGTCGTCATCTAGCAACAAGTCCATTATTTTGGCATCTGATTCTTGCAGTTCCGCGGCTCTTTCTTCAAGCACAGTAAAAGAGACTTGCACAGCAATCATATCCATCTGCGATGCTTCCATTGCATCTTTCAACTTATTTAAAGCTCTCGTAAAAGCAGCTCGAAAAGCTCTTCTCTGACGCACTAATCGGTCCATGTTGCTTCGTTTAATGTTATTTTACGTGCCGTAAAAGCGTCTTGTTACTGGTCGCCAATATGTTAGTATTACACTCACCGGTGTATCGCAGGTTCTTATCTTAATTTCTATAAGGAGAAGTTAGCAATTCAAAGTAAACAATTTATTAATACTTCAGGATGCCATTTTCCCTAGGGCCTACTATGAAAACAATCGACATTCGAAAAGCAAATATTTCCAAAGAGTACAGACAAAACTTAACATAGGTTATGTACATGATAATGTATAATCTTAATAGCAACCCAGTAATTACATACATATTTTTACAGAAAATAACAAAAGCATGATATGCGCCGTCTTCAGGAAGTTACGCTAGGTAGCGGTGGTCCAGAGGCTAGCGTGCTATTCTCGCGAGTATAAAGTTACAACTTTTGCGGATCGAATCTCACCAGGTCCAACTTTTTTTGCTTATTATTTTTTGTTTTTTTATGTTATGCTTGGTGTTTCTGTATTATCTTTTATATGTACCGATAGTCATTTGGGGTGATCCGTGGTTCAACAGGGTATTAATAATAACTTTGCGGCAGTCAAGAGCGTAGGCTACTCATAATTATTCTAGAGAGCATTCATCCTGATGCAGAGATCCCTTAATAGAAATAATATTTCTGCAAAGGAGAAAAGCAAATAAGATCAGACAGAGGCCGGATCATTTTCTGATGAAAATTAATTCTTTATACGGTTCAGACTGGAAAAATACAGTTTTGAGGATATTAGATCAAATTATCGATGGACTGGACATATGACTGACAGGTACTTAATTCTTGGATATGCTATATTAGTTTGCATTATATTTATATATACGATATACTATGCATGTATTTATTATGTTTGTTCACGGCCGTGGTTTGTTATTCTCACGGCCTCTCATGAAGTATCGCTGTGGTTAATTCGATATTCAACTGTTTCCAAAGAAGTTCAAATTTCGTGTCAATATGTCCACAAAGTTAGCTCCGTTTGTTACCAACTTAGCTAGTCTCACAGACAAACATGGAATAGCGAGCCCCGGAATAAAATCTTGTCGTACAACCCACCCTTGGAGATATACCAATGAAGACGCTAGCCCAGGTATAGCTATTCCGATGGATAACCTGAGTTCGTACAACTGGGCCTAAGTTATCTAAACATCAAACGCACTCAAATGCCTGTTGAAGTTCTTCAATATATCCCTTCCTTAATGTATCTATTCCAGTATGAATCGTCAGACATCATAATGCGATATTTTCCCTCTTTTTAATTCCCATAAACAATGATCACACGACGATGCGGTGGGTATTTTATCCGCCATTTCTCTCGTGACAGAACGCCATTGTGAGCACGCGCAGTCGCCACAAATATTACAATTTTCTTTAATCATTTAAAAATATACCCTAACATTTATCTTCCTTTTAAAGACACTCTGCAAATCTACATGCCAAGAGCTCTCGTTAGAATGCATTACGAAGTCAATCGGTTAAGACGTTTTCTCAATCTCTATGCTACAAAAATCACCTTAGTGTTTTAAATATATAGGCTAGATGGAATGCAGCCAAAAGAAATCAGAAACTCCTATTGTCGTCAAATTGACAGGTGAGAAGCTAAAAGAAGTAGGAGACTTCTGTTACTTAGCGAGAAAAATAACCGGTGATGGACGAAGCAAAGAGGATATAAGAAGTAGGTTACTTCAGGCAAGGAAAGCATTTCCACAGAAAATGTATTTATTTTATTTATCGTATGGCTTTTAGTGCTGGTGTATTCCTGGAATACACGGTACGAGAGTATATAAAGTTTAATGCTCTTTGCTTGCTCATTCCTTCCTCTTTATCAAACACCAACAGTGATCTTCTCTTTTCTCTTTGATGGTCATGCCTCTTATGTCATTGTGAGTCTGTTCTAGATATATATCTTCCATGACCCACCTAGCGTCATCTAGCAGCGAATCTCTGAAGCTCCTCAATTCTTCCTGGTGCAAGAGGACTTCCTTTTCCATTTGGCCATCAGATCTCGTTACCAGCGCCAGCTATTATCTCCGTGAGCAAGAGAACTTGGTCTACTTTTTCACTCACCATGCTGTGCTAGTATCGCCTGTTATCAACTCTTTGAAGACCATCTCCTCAAGAGAATTTAATTTCTTATGTTGGTTATTCTGATATGTATTCCTTTTGTCTCCTACCCCCACTCCTTTCCCTTCCTTGGTCCCTCTGTGCGTCGCTGAGTGGGTCTCACTTGTGCGCCGGCCGTCGACTCAGTTAAGGCTCAACCAGAGCTAGCCTTCTGACCTAACGAGGCATTTTTTAGATTCCACGCCATGTGGTAACTTTAAACATCAAGGGAACTTCACTTTCGCCATGCAACAAAGATAAGTACCTACTTCAAGTTTTAACTTCATCTTCATCGCTTTTAACTTCTACATGCTTTTAACGATATTTTATAGACAGCGTGAGATTACTTATTTGGGGCAAAAATCATTCTTCGCGGGATTTGCCATGTTGAGCTTTTGTCTGTCTAAGCCAACCTTAATAGAAAGTAGCTTTTCTTAAGCTATTTAAATGAGAAATCTTCTCACCACGTGGGATATTATCTAATACCCGCTGTCTATAAATCACCAAGCTAGTTCCTCCGCTGGATTAACTTTGGCCCCATTCTTCTATTCAGATCGTTATGGAACCTTCCAGATCCTGTACTTTATCTACAAGTCCTGCCGTCATGTATTTTTCACTCACTTGTGAGAATACTATTTAAAATTGAAGAATCTCACTTCTGAATTAAAGCTCAATAGCGAATTTTCTTTCCTCCGTTGGATTTGTTCAAGTGCATTTAATTGTAATTAACAACCTTCTCAAGAAATAGACTCTCGCCTACCTAGTGCAACCAGTTATTTCCATCATTGCAATAACTTTCTTTCCCATAAACTTTCGTGTTACTACAGTGAACTTTTCATCTATTTAACAGACTATAGTGAAAACTAGTGCTTGTCCAACTTTTCTACCGCGTCGCGATCGTCCGTTTGCATTAAATAAGGCCATGAACATTTATCCTCAATCCCAATCGATCTTTCCTAAACCTTCTACTAACAAACCATATTAATATAATTGTAACTCTGGATCATTTCCAATAAGGTGTCACTCTAACGAAGTGCCCTTCCATCTTGCTTGTTTATCATTAATTAATTTCTGTATAACTACGTGTTTTATACACGGTTCAAGCTTACATTGTTTCTACCTTATAATCAGGGAAAACAATTCTTTCAACTCTTGAGTGAGTTATTTCTAGGTTTCACGAAATGGAAACTGCCCCATTTGGCTCGTGATTCCTACTTAAACATAGGAGGTCGAGAACCTTCCTTTTGATTTTCTCTTCAGGTTTCACAGTAAGTGACCTGCCCTTATTTGTATAATAACCAACAGTAATTCAGCTTAAATATAAGAAGTTGTAGGAACTTCTATCTTATTCTTCATGTTTTTCTTATTGTTATTTTCGAAGTTGTCACTCTTTCTAGAATATTCTCTCAGGAGTTTCTTAAAGTACACACCTTGTACTCTATTTATTGTTAAATTAATCTTACAAAGATTTTAGAAAATATATAAGGTTCGAAACCTCATAAATTGTTAATTGCCTGGCGCAAACGTTTAATGCTTTCTGAGGTCTGTGACCCCAAAATTGTTAACCAAATTGAAAATATATTTGTTAAAGTTATCAACTTCTTTTGCCTTGTTAAATAAATTAAATATTTGTTTTTGGATTTATCATTTCGCAAATACTACAGTTAGGCAAGATCCTGGCTTTCCTAACTCTTCCTCAGTTCATGCCATCGTTAATACAGATTAAATCTGTTACTATTTGTCTTGACAGACCATCACCCTTCCCCATAGTAGTCTAATGCATGCTTGGGAGGAAATACACTAAAGCCTTTCTCTGGCAAACCGCCCAAGTCTTAGCTGCGGTTCCCGTCAGCTCCGACCAGGTCCTTACCCACTTTAGGTATCGGAGAGCTGATTTTCAGTGGCAACCGCCTTTAAGTGTATTTAAAGTTAAATTTATAACTTTTGTGTGACTCTCCTCCTATTTTTCTATCCACTTTCTCCAGTCCGAAACCTATCTCCTTTTCTTAATCATCTTCCCTTGGTGGTTAGGTTATTCCTCAGCCAATAATCTACCCAAGTGCCGGGAGTGTCCGAGGTCATGTTCGGCTCGCCAGAGGCTGTAGCTGCTTCTAGCCGACACCCATAGGGTGAGCTACAAGTTCCGTTCAATTTCATGCAGTTCCAACTTTCGCTACAGATGTCAATGATACCTAGTGGTGAACGTTGGAACTTGGATAGAGCGTTCCAACGAAATATAACCAAGAAGTTACAGAAAATAAATTTGTTGACATCAAATATAGATTTAGGTAATTTGAAAGCCTTTGTCTGGAGCGTGGGGCTCTATGGAAGTGAAACTTGGGACTGCTGGCGCAACACATAAGAGGAGAATAGGAGCATTTGAAATGTGGTGTTACAGGAGAATGGTGAAGCACAGATGGGTAGATAGAGTAACTAATGAAGAGGTATTAAGACGAGTGGGAGAGGGAAAATGCTTCTGACGACTGCTAATGAAGAGAAGAGAGAGGTTAGTAGGATATGTACTAGGTAGGCCTACTAAGACAACCAGGAATAGCAAACTTAGTTATGGAAGGAAGGGTCGAGGACAAGAACTGTAGGGGTAGACCAAGGTTAAAATATGCTAAACAGATTTCCTCGGATATAAGGTGTGGTAGTTATGTAGAGATGAAACGATTAGCTCACGTCAAGGAGGCAAGGAGATCTGCATCAAACCAGTCAAAAGAACAGACTGAAGACTCGAACAACTACAACAACAACAACAACAACAACAAACCTGAAGAGTATATTATGTTTTATTTAGAGACTTGTACATCGTAGTCATTTCAGCCCCGAATACTTTGGAGTGTGTATACTGTAGCCTATATCAATATGTTGTTAAATGTCTGATAATCTCTGTTATTGTGGTGTCTGAAGTAGTGTGTATATGTAACTGAGGCGAGGATTGGGATGGAAGAGACCGTGATCTTGAGTTAGGAACCATCCTGGTATTTGCCTGGAGTAGAAGTGAGAAACCACGGAAAACCACTTCTAGGATGGCTGAGGTGGGAATCAAGCTCGCCTCTTCTCAGTTTTGTTTCACAGGGTAGATTATACCCCGTTCCAACCCTCAGACCAGAATTGAATTTCTTGGCAGAGCCGGAAATCAAATCCGGACCTCCGGGGCTCATCCAAGAATGCTATACGCCACACCACGAGGTGGTCAACAGTTAATTAAGCCAGAGAATAAAAGTATAAATACTTGTAAGAGTATAGAATTTATCTGATAGCATGTGTTATTGTGTATGTGTGTGACTATTTGGGTATGAAACTGGGGTATGTGCACTGAAAATACTTGAAATAAGGTAACTGGAGTGTAAAAACTTGGGAGATAACCACACTCAGGACGGTTGCTGTCAGCGCTGGGATTCGAACCTTGGATCCACACACTCTCCAGGCGTTAATTTCGTGGGTTCACTAATATTTGCTATGACACAATCAACGGTTGAAACAAATGATTAAATGTCCCACATCTCTCCTCGGGATACGCCCGTGTATTGAACACCACAGTAACCCAGCCACGTAACAACCCATTCCCCTAATTATGCTAGCGTGGCCCTCTGAGGCATGAAGCTGAATTCTTCAACCGCTCCACTTCCTCCTCGAGAATTTGAGAACTTCTTGTTGCTGTAACAAAACAAAAAAGAACACCATTACAAGAATACCAGCGAACCCGTGCGAGAAATCTCGCATGTTCATAAACCACAATTTCCCCAATAGGTTTATAATGAGACACTTAAGGAGAAAGGTTGTTCTGTTTTTATTTCAACCAAATGATTAGAGAACACTATTAAAATTTCAGTTAGAATTCCAAGTTCTACGTTCCCTAACTTAAGAGGGCAATCACTGAAAATTGGATCATCATAACACTCACCGGTTATTCGATATTTATGAAATTATACGATTTGAGTAGAGCCTACCAGTACGTATTCCTTTGATTTACTGTTTCTGAAATCCATGCAAAATGATAAAGGAAAGACCTCAGAATGTTAAAATGACATGAAACAGGCGTCACAGCGGCCAAAATGTGAAGTGGACAGCAATAATTATGGAGAGTATTTTCTTACAGCAACAGTATCTGAAAATCGCACACTTCGTAATTTTTTATAAGTCATTTTTTAAAGAAATTATAGGTATTTATGAAATTAGAGTGCAATGCGTCACTGCTAATGTCTATTCTCTTTCATTTGAATGCTCATTTGTCACAATCGGTCGCTTGTGAGCGCCGCAGGAGGGATCTATACTACTGAAATAATATACTCGTATATGATAACAAAATAGTAGCAGTCTGACTTTCTATTGCCCAGTAATGTAAACGAAATAAAAAATCATATAACACATACGACATGAAACCCAATTCTAAACAAATTGACGCTATCTTCTGTCCTATGAATATATATGCAGCAACAGTACTTACATCATTTCATATTTGCACTTGTCCTGGGGAGTAAGAGAAGGTCGTGTGTCCTTAAGAGCAGCCAACAGTAGCTGCTGATCTATCCCAGGTGTAGGCCTAGCATCCATCTCATCCTGCAACACGGTTAAAATAAAATAAAATAAAATAAAACAATCTCAATATTATTACACGAAACAGGTTCTCGCCAGGGATGTAGTATTGCTTCAACTTCAAAGAGAATAGATGGATTATTCTCAATACTTCATCATCAGCAAGGTTTCATTAGGATGATATGTTGCTGAGAAATTCACAGTTGAAACTGTTTAGATCACAGTAATAATAATAATAATATCGTATGGCCTCGAATGCCGGGTGCAAGCTTCATTATTTGACACCCAGAGGGTAGCGTGCATGTCGAATTTCGTTGTTCCTTGAAGCACAATGAAAGTCAAGGAGTTTAGATATCTAAGCTCCTTGAACACTATAGCGCTTTCTAGTAGAGAAATGGGGAACTCTGTGTTGGCGGAAACTCCCGAGATTAATTTTGCCATTATGAACACGGCGTACTGAATTCAAATAGGTTCTTTGACAAGCCAACATCGTATGACATGCGTGTCGTATAATTTCTGCCTTTCAAAAATCACTTACCACGGCCATGAGCAAACCTGCAAGCTTGGGGTTAGTAGACCGACACGTTAACCACTCAGCCACCGTGGCAAGCTTTAGATCACAGTAATTCAATGCAACGCTACTAAACAGCACGGACGCATAAAATAAGAACAGAACTGGAGAAACGTAGAGGAAAATAAGGACAGCAGTTGGGGATGAAGAACATAGGTGTTATAAAGCTGTTTCTTCAAAGAAAGTCACCAGGTGTATAGTTTCAAGCTTTCACTTGGCTGTGTCCTACACGACCGCAGGAAAATTATTAACTTGACATCATTTCACGAGGTTGGAACCTATACACTCAAAGTCTGTTCTTCTTATTTATCACGAGTTTTGCGTTTTTACGCGTTTGAGACAGCTTGATGATGGATGTGTATGAAAGGAAATGTCAGTCTGTCCGTACGCATTTAAGTTGAGAGTGGCTGGGTGGTTTGGAGTGAAATTTGGTATATTGATACATTGCTATCATAATTTTTCACTGTACCACTCATCAACATACAAAATTTCAATTTGATTGCTGTAATAGATACGTAGATATTGAGAGTCGTCTAAATCATTCGGATGGTCGCCATGTTGGCCTGTTATATACACTGAAGAAAATGGAAATTGCAACACCCAGAAGGAGTGGTGCTACATTGCTGCAATTGAACATGCAGGACGAGTGTTCGGTTGTGATTCGATGATTACACTTTCAGGTCCCTCTGACCGCAAGTTTGGACAACAAACAATACATGATGTGCCCACCACGAGCTGCAATGCATTGATGAATTCGGCGAGGCATGGAGTCAATAAGGGCCTGGATCGCTTCCTGAGGAATTGTGGCCCATGCTTGCTGCACTGCATGGGTCAGTTGTTCCAGAGTTGTGGGTGGCTGAGGACGGTTGGCCAGTTGCCGACCCATCACGTCCCACACACGCTCAATAGGACTGAGGTCCGGGGATCTGGCGGGCCATTCTAAGGTTGTGATGTCGTGGAGAGCTTCTCTGGAGATGCGTGCAGTGTGAACCCGGGCATTGTCCTGCTGAAACATCCCATTAGCAATGTTCGCCATCATAGGGACAACCACTGGATTGAGTACCCCATCAACGTACTGTCGAGCAGTCATAGTACCCTCAACAAGCACTATAGTGCGCGACAAACCATTGGAAGCCTGAAGGTCAAGGGGCCCTCCACTCCGCTCTCCTCCCCGCGCCTGGCGGTGTTACCATGCTATTGCACGGTACCTTCAGTCACTGCCGGCTGGATCGCAACACTCCTGGTTGCTTTAAACTGCCTGCCCATTCGACACTCACAGGCGTACAAGATATATGCATTAATTCACCGCTAGGTGCAGCACCAAGGCACTGAGATTGCCGCGGCTTTTTAAGTATTGTTTTGTTTGGAGGCTTAATATCGAGATTGACGGACGTGAAAAGATTACACTAAGTTAGTTCCTTTGTTATTCTAACATATAAAAGTATTCAGACACATACTTACGGGCAAATTTTCAATATAAAGGAAAGCAAAAATACATGTGGTGGAGGCGATTGTTTTTAAGGGGCGAAATGTCTAGCTCATTTTCCCGTAATTATGCAGACGATAATAAAAATATAACAACTTCTAACTGACTTAAATCTAACTTACATACTTGGCGAGATGAAAAGAAAAGAATAAGGACAATAAAAGACAGGGAAAAGAAATGCCTCCGGCCCCCGAAAAATGGGATGATGATTTATTTAGGGGCTCTGCGACATCGTGGTCATGTAGCCCCATGTACTTGGGTGTGAGGTGAATTTGTCTGATAACCTGTCATATTGGGATGGCTGTATTCTACATTTTTACAGATGTTTTTGGACAGATTGTTTATTTTTTTACTTATTTATTTACTTAAAAATTTAGTTATTTATTTGCTAATTTATTTATTTACGTATTTATTTACTTATTTGTTTATTTACTTACATGTTTATTTATTTAATTATGTATTTTCTTATTTATTTGCTTATTTAATTACTTACTTATTTACTTACTTATTTGTTTATTTACTTACATATTTATGTATTTAATTATTTATTTTCTTATTTATTTGTTTACTTATTTATTTACTTATTTATTTATTCACGTATATATTCATTTACTCATTTACTTACATATGTATTTATTTAATTATTTATTTACTTATTTTTATTTACTTCTTTATTTACTTACGTATTTATCTATTTAATTATTTATTAACTTATTTATTTTCTTATCTATTGATTTACTTATTTATTTACTTATTCATTTACTTATTCATTTGCTTATTTATTTACTTATTTGTTTACTTACTTATTTGTTTATTTACTTATTTGTTTATTTACTTGTTTATTTACTTACTTGTTTATTTACTTATTTACTTACACATTTATTTATTTTCCTATTTATTTTTTACTTATTTAATTATCTATTTTCTTATTTATTTATTTACTTATTTACTTACTTATTTATTTGCTTATTTATTCACTTTTTATTTACATATTTATTTACTTATTTACTTACTCATTTATTGATTTAATTATTTATTTTCTTATTTATTTGTTTACTTATTTAATTATTTATTTACTTATTTACTTACATATTTCATAAATTATTTATTTAATTACTTACATATTTACTTACATATTTATTTATTACATATTTATTTACTTACATATTTATTGTCTCACGTATTTACTCAATCGTTCATTCATGTACCGGTATGTATTTATTTGTTTATTTGCTTCCCCTGCGTCACCTTCTCTGGAAATTGCACGTAACCACATCCCACGCAGTGAATTGTCCGATGGTATCTCATGAAATGAGATTCCCCGGTATTCTAACTTGCCCTGTTCTGATTTACAAAAGGGCACGCAGCAGTACAGCATTATAAAATCATTCAGAATACATTCCAAACACAACTGCTCCATTAACATCAATACAAAACTTATGTCTGCCACAGTGCTTTGGTGCTGCTTCCTAGCGCCTTTATTTGGAAACGAGGTTGTACGCTCAAACCAATGCTGCAATCGTCGAATGGGCAGGCAGTTTAAAGCAACCAGGAGGGGTGCGATCCAGCCGGCAGTGCTTCAGTGGAGTGCTCGATGCGAGAACGTACATGACAACACCGCACCGACTACGCGTGACCTTCAGGCTTCCAATGGTTTGTCCCGCACTATAATTGTGATTTCACATTAAAGCCAAGAGCTCCCCAGACCATAATGCTTGGTGTTGGCCCTGTGTGCCTCTCGACAATAAGGTCTGGGCGGCCCCTCTCCCCCGTACATCGGCGCACACGATTCCGGCGATCACTGCGGGCAAGACAGAAGCGCGATTCATCACTAAAGACGACCCTATGCCATTCGTCGACCCACGTCGATCGTTCTCGACACCAAGCCAGCCTTACACGTCGCTGTTGTGGAGTCAATGGAACACCTTCTGCAGGGACACGGGATCGTAAGCCAGCTGCACGCAGGCGATTACCAACTGTTTGTCTTGTAACGTGGGGTGCCACAGCTGCTCGAATTTGCGCTGCTGTTGCATGGGGTTCCATCCGGGCCATCCGAATGATGCGGCGATCCTCTCTCACAGTTGTCTGTCGCGCTGGGCCTGTGCCAGGTCTACGAGTGTGGGTACCTTCATTTGACCACTGCTGCCATACACGTTGTATCGTAGATGCCTGTCGGCCAACACGTGCAGCGACAGTCCTTAGCGATAATCCAGCCTCACACAGCCCAATTATCCGAGCCCTCTCAAACGGCGACAGTTGTTGATAGCGTGCTCTTCTCTGTCGTCGAGGCATGTTTGACGGGGCGATCCTTGTGTAACGTGGGGTGCCACAGCTGCTCGAATTTGCGCTGCTGTTGCATGGGGTCTGAAACTTGGATCACTGCACAGACTGCAAGTCAACTACGCTACACCAGAGTCCGTATACTGGAGTTAATTCCTCCGCGACCAATCACGTGGGGAGACCTGTAGCAACAATCCAATGGGTCTGAAACTTTGATCGTTCACATAACTACATGGCATCGTTCGATATCTTGAAAATCAACACAAACGAGCAATGCCTTCATGGTGTTACAATTTCCATTTTCTTCAGTGTATGTAGGTCATAGAGCTATGTATCATAAGATGAAGATTATTTCAGCAGGACAATGCCAGCCCGCATGTGGCGAGGAATGTGCAAGCCTTCTTCGCAGAACGACGGATACTTCAGCTTCCCTGGCCCGCCCGTCGAACATGTCTGGGATATGGTCGGTCGGCAACTTGTTCGTTCAGGTCCACCTACCGCCATTGTTGATACTTTGTGGACGCGCCTACAAACCGCGTGGGACGGTATTCCCCAGCAGCGTATTCAAGCGCTGTATGATTTCACGACGTCTAGGGGCTCTGAGTGCAGCACGTGATGGCGCGACGCCGTACTGAAGATCAACCGTCAACATTCATGTTCCGGACTGTCCTTCCAATCAGTAATGTATTGGCATGTCCCTAATCTGTGGTATAAAGTGCAATGTGGTCACATCTCTTGTTCTTGGGGTTTCACTTTCTACAAACAGTAATGTATTTTTTTAAATAGTAATATTTTTGTTGTTACATTTTTCAACAATGTACCTAATTATTAATATACATGAATTGTTATTTTCTCTTTGTTATCTCAATTCCTAAAACTGAAAAAAATGTACATTCAAAATATAATTTGCAGGGGCGGCGCGAGATATAAGCGAACTACGCGGCCGCGGGTGGCGCCGTGAAACGGGGGGCGCCGCGGCGCGCCGAAATATCAAGTTAGGGGCGCCCGGAGCTAGTTTGCAATGTTATAAACATTACGAATTCTAATTTTTACAACATTAACCACTGAACCTACTGTTCCAAAATTTTATATACCCTACTTATAACTTACTACATCTATATCTTCCTGATAAACGAAAATCGTTACAAAAGTTTATACATACTACTTACTTTTAACAGTTTGAAAATGTTCATTTTTTTTCTTACCGTACCGTTTTTTTTTTAAATAAAAATATTTTTTAAAAATAGACATATTTATTAATATTAATAAAATTTTGGTTTAATGTACTCATCAAGTACCCATAATTATGAATGCAAAGTTTAAGGTCTCTATGTATTACGGCTTTTAAACTATGTATAGCTAAAGATAGAAGTTTTAAGGTCGGTGGTTTATTTGCAGAAACTGAGCGCAGAAACGTCATAAGTTTTTTCAAATGACTGTGGAGAATGGCCACCTAAAATAAACGATGATGTACGAAAAATTCTTGTTGAGCGAGGACCACAGCAGGTGACAGGCCAAGAATTTCCTGTGGACCTTAAAGGTAGGCGATTTTCCTCAAAGCATTACACAAGGAAGCTTTGCAACGGAGAGCAAGTCCGCAGGATTTGGTTAATATATGCCATATTGAAAAACGCAGTTTTTTGTTTTGCTTGCAAACTTTTTGGAAATTATAATTCTCTTCTTGCTGGTGGCCAAGGGTATTCTGACTGGCAAAACTTGAACAAAACTTCGACCAGTCATGAGAAATCCCCCATTAATAATCAAAACTGCAAATGTTGGCGCGAACTCTCTTTACGTTTACGTTTAAAAAAACATTGACGAGGAAAATGAAAGACTTATTCGTGCTGAAACTGAACATTGGAATCAAGTTCTAAAACGCCTACTATGTATCGTACAATTTTTGGGAACTCAAGGATTGGCCTTTAGAGGGAAAAAACGACACCCTATTTGAACGTAATAATGGAAATTTCTTAAAACTGGTAGAACACATAGCTAAATTTGATGGTTTTATGGCAGAACATGTGAGAAGAATAAGTTCAAAAGAAATACACGTACACTACTTGAGCAAGAGTATCTAAAATGAGTTTGTTATTTCTTGTCGGCCAAGATTCAAGCTAACATTTTACAACAGATACAGCAAGCAACGTACTATTCTATTATATTAGACTGTAGGCCTACTCCAGACATTAGCCACACCGAGCAAATGACTCTTGTTGTAAGATTTGTAAAACTTAAGCAAATGAGGATATTTCAATTAAGGAACAATTTTTGGGCTTTGTTCCCATTACAGATTCTTCAAGTGAAGGCCTCACAGAGGTATTGCTCAAACAGTTAGAAGCACGAGGCATTCCTTTAAAAGCCAAGAGAGGCCAGGGGTACGACAATGGTTCCGCAATGAAGGGAAAACATGTTGGAGTCCAGAAGAGAATCCTTGATTTAAATCCTAGAGCTTTTTATGTACCGTGTGGGAACCACTCCTTGAACTTGGTCATTAATGGTGCAGCTCTGTGGTGCAACATTGCTGTGGACTGTTTCAGCATTATACAAGATTTTTTTTTTCAGTTCTACTCAAAGATGGAAACATGTTTCAAGTCTGACAGTAAAACGACTCTGCAATACTAGATGGGAAAGTAGAATTCAGGCATTGTTGCCTTTGAGGTATCACATTGAAGAAGTGTATGATGCCTTATATGAAGTTTCTCAAGATCAGAAAGGAACACTGCCGTAGGACTTTTAAAAAAACTGCAAAACTTCAAGTTTTTATGCTGCTTAGTGACATGGCATGAGATCCTGCATAAAACCAATATGGTTAGTAAACTGTTGCAAAAAGTCACAAATGACCTACAATGGAACTCATTAAAAGTGTAAAATCATTTCTGGAAAAGATGAGATCAGATCAAGGACTAAACAGCGTCATTACAGATGCGAATGAACTTGCAGAAAAAATCGAGGTTGATGCTAACTTTGAAAAAGAAACCCTACTTCGGCCAACAAAAGTAAAAAAAAAAAACAATTATCCTATGAGAGTGAAGATGAAGCTGTACGTTCTGGAAAATATGCATTTAAAGTTAACTTCTTCTTTGTCGTATTTGACACAGCAATAGCCTCATTAAGAGAGAGATTTGAGCTAATGGAACACCACAGTGAAAGTTTCCAATTTCTTTATGACATTGAATTTGAACGAACTAGAGTTGAAGAAAGCCTGTAAGCACCTTCAAACCGTTTTGAGTGATGGAGAAGACAGTGATGTGAACGGAGATGATCTGTTCGAAGAACTGCAAATTTTTTCACCAATGCTACCCCCTGGAAGTCATCTGGAGCCTTGTCTTTTATAACCAAACGTGGTTATGTGGACATTTTTTAAATGTTTTTGTTGCATTGAGGATTCTGCTAACGCTCCCGGTATCAATGGCCAGCGGAGAAAGAAGTTTTTCGAAGTTAAAACTTATAAAAACGTACTTGCGATCAACTTTAAGCCAAGAGCACTTGAGTGAACTAGCTACTTTGGCCATTAAAAATGATTTGTTAAATGAAATGGAAACAGATTTGCTGCTGAACGAGTTTTCTAAAGTAAAAGCCACGAAAATCTCGTTTAAATTTTAAAAGAATTCAACACTGTGCAAAAATCAACAATAATTGTCATTCTATGTAATAATAATGACCTATAAATAAATGTTTGGTTTTAAGTTATTTTTTGTGTATCCCCATGTCTTTTACCTTTTGGCCATATAAAACGTTTAGTAAAAATAGTAAAGGTACTCTGATGAGTATTGGGGAGGGGAGGGGGGGGGGGGGGGCAAAATGTTCTTTGCTTACACTACAAAAAGACCTAGGGCCGGCACTGATAATTTGTTATGAAACCTTTTGAAAACAATCAGAATCTTATTCACACCAGTGTGTACCGTCTAAAACAAATAACCACCACCCTGATTTGAAGTATCCTGACAGGGGCGCAAATTCAATGCTTGCCATGGGCACCTGAATACCTAGATACCGTACGCCTCTGACTCTCGTAGATAATTTCGGGACATGAACTTAGTTGTTACTAATTGATTTGAAGGGCTTGGGGGATCTTGGTCATCAGTCCAGTGTATTTTGGTGTGAAATATGTCTGATAATCTGTGTTACTGCGGGGACTGCAGTAGTGAGTGCGAAACTGTAATTATTAAGGACTAGGAAATAGGTAAGTTCCACGGGACTTGGAATAAGTTCCGGGCCATTTGTGCGAAGGGAGCGAAAATATTAGCTATGGGAAAAATCACATAAAGAATGGTTGCTGTCAACCCCAGGATTCGAACCATCGATCTCCGGACTTTCCGCAACCAATTGAAGTTACAGAGGTGGCCAAAATATTATGGCGAAGCTGAATAGAACCAAATTCTTTATTGCAAATTAAGATACAATGCAATAAAATGGAAGGTTTTATTTGAGTCTCCGTTGCAAGAACTATCTTTATCATGTATTTAGCGGCTTCGGTGGCGTAGTCGGTAGCATGCTGAACTGCTATGCCCAAGATAGCGGGTTCAAACCCGGCCGAAGTCGTCGGATTTTTTAAGAGCGTTAAAAATCCTTCAGTATGCCTTCCTTCGGAGGGGAAGTAAAGCCGGCGGTCCCATGTCATAGATTTATGGCATGTAAAAGATCCTTTCACAGACTAAACTTGTGTAAAGCAAAATTTGTTAGGTTAGATTTCGTCAGAACGCTCTATCAAAGTTCCAACGTTCACCACTAGGTATCATTGATATCTGGTGGCGAAAGTTGGAACTACTTGAAATAGAACGGAACTTGTAGCTCACCCTTCAGGGTGTCCGCTGGAAGCAGCTACAGACTCAGGCGAGCCGAACATGTCCTCGGACACTCCCGGCACTAAAAGCCATACGATAAATAAATAAATAAATAAATAAATAAATAAATAAATAAAAATCATGTATTTGCCAAATGTGCTACAAGAAATATGTTACGAACATCGTATGCATTTTTACGCATTTATATTTAAACCGCTCTTATCCTATTTTGTTTTCTATTAGACATTAAAATAGCAATCTGTAAGAAAACACAACGTCTGGTGTTGAAACGTACCCTATCTGAAATTAAATTAAATCTGTCACCGAATATTCTTTTGTTACGAGTAGTGTATGGCATAGGAATATCTTAAATAGAAGTAATTATTCACAGCAAATCATCGACTGGAAATCCATAATTTCATTAATTTCCAGCCGCTTTAGCTCAATTGGTGGCCAAGACTGATCTGGTTAGGATGCCACAAATACACATTCTCTTCATCAGGAAGTCTATACATTTTTTAAGATTCTGTGAACCAACTAACAATAAAGAATTTGGTTCTATTCAGCTTTGGTTGGTTGGTTCTTAAGTTTAGGGGCTGCGACAACGCGGTCATATAGCCCCGTGTACTTTGGATGTGTGTAGAATCTGTCTGATAACCGGTGTTAATTGTGATGACTGTATTAGTGTGTGTTATCTGTTTTTTTAATTTAAGTACTGCAACTTAGAAGTTTTCAAATAGTTCCTACTTTTGCCGCCAAGCGCTACCGTCAACGATTACCAGGCCAAGTTCAGAACTTAGCTACTAGACACCACCGCAGTCGGCTCTTGGCAACGAACATAATAATGTTACGGCTGTGAGTTTGTTTTGTCGCTCGCCGCATGAGTCACAGCTCCCCCGGGCTGTGTGTGCTCTGCCTCAGTGTATTACGTGCGCGTTACGCAACGGACTGCGAAGTGAAAGGGATGGTCCAGAATATTCGTGACCCAGCCAGTGAGGAAATGTCGAGAAGCCGTGTGTCCTGGACGATTCTAGAATTCATTGAGTCACCAGCCTGCTATATAAGCGGCTTCAACAGTGAGGGGAGCGAGCTTTCTGTGGGTGGGTGTTTCTGAGCTAGTGCGTGTTTTCCTGAGCGACAGAAGTGTGGTGACGAAGTGCCGTGCGAGTTACGAAATCCAGTGACATTGTTTCCCAGCTTGTGAACAGCGAGCAGGAAGTTATCGTAAGTAACTGTAGTTGGTGTACATAAGGGAGAGGAGCAGGTAGTTTCTGTCAAGGCCACCGTACTCATTAAGACGGTTTAACTTCTGTGGTTTGTTGACAAGTGAAAGGGCCAAGAGCGCTCAAGGAAGAGACTTGAGGAAACTAGAGCAAGGTTCCAATTGCTTGTATCTGCTGATGAGTAGTGTACCTCTTCCTGCAAGCAATAAAGCTAACTTCTCTTTAAAGCAGTAATTGGTGTTGTGTTTTCTACCCTCCGTAATCCAGGGGGTGGCACGTAACAATAAGTTGGCCACCTGTGTATAATCTCTACTTAGAATAAAACCAAGTCCCCGATTCTTGGATGTCACTGGTAATCTCGAGAACCACTGGATGGATTTTGATGCGGTTTTCACCATTCTGTAAAGGATATCTCGGGGAACGTTTCTGTAGAAAATAATTTATTTATGATCAAAGCAAGCCAAGCAGTAATGATTTCAGTGAAAATCTCGAAATAAACCTAGCGTCCGTGCACTTTTTAAGCTTACGCTGGGCAAATCGTTAAAAATAACAATATACCAAGGGTGTAATAATTGTTCAGCATGAAAAGTTCTACAAAACGGTCCGCGTGAGCACATCTCTATCTTGAATACATCGCCCACTATCAGTGTTTTTACGTTTTCATGTCTAGCAACAATCTCCATTCAATTACTGAGGTGACAGTTTACGAGCTAGCTAGGGGCGAGCCTATCACCCAAGTTACAGCCTAGCTAGCGGGTGAGTCTATTACCCCAGATACAGCCAGCAGCAAAGTGTCGAGTCGTGTTAAAACTTCAGAGAAGAGTGGTTGTGTTTGGAGTTTCCCTGGAAGTGCAACTCGGCTTTTCTTCATTTCGCCTGTGAACCTTTCGTTCCGCAAAATACACAGTCAAGTTAAGATTGGACGGAAGGGGGATATGTGTTTCATACACCTCGCTATTCTTAAATTACGTCTGACAAGAATTCGTTGCACATGCATCTCCATGATGATACAATTAATAGTCAAGTCAGTGATTTCAACCAGTCATGCCGAGATAGAAAAAGGATGTAGGCTAGATCGTAGTTCATTGACATCGAAAAAAAAAAAGCTCTTATCATGTAAGGCACTCATAACTGTTCCCGGGCGAAGCCGGGGCGGGTTGCTAGTATATAACGCGCACTGCTATGCCTCGAGGTTCCGCCAATTCTACGCGTTCTCCAGAAATAAAATGGAAAAACACATTCTCCGACTCCCTTACGTAATATCTTTGAAACTGTCTATGCGAACAAATTCCAACATTGAGGCCACAGCTGTACGTAAGACAATCTGGCGGTGTGGCTGTGGCTGTCAGGTGCCAGGAATATTGACTTGAGCAAGCCGTCTTAATTGCGGATGAGCGAGCCAAGCGAACTATAGAAGGTGATACAATCACACGGCGCTTATAATTACATCGTTAACTCTATTCTACCTTGCAATGATCGAGCGGAGGGTAATGCCATCGCGCTCTCAGCCAACCAGATAAGCCCAATAAACTGAAACTTGCCAAGATGACATTGTTATCTTATTTCCCCTCCAGTTATACGCCGCCACATCCTACGGGGTGCTCCAATCTTGGTGAAGCAGTCACCAACGCCGCATCCTCAGCGAACTATATCCACACACAACTTCTCATCATTGCAGTGTCCTACTTTTAAACATGTAATTTGAGTTTGCAACCCAAATTGTAAACTAGCCTACTAGGTATACCCTAGCCCAGAGCGCCAGGAAACGCTGACATTTAAGCAACTAAAGTGGAACCCATGGCCGGTTTCCGAGACCCAGGGGTCCCTCGACAGTCAACAGAGTTCTTAATTTTGTAATTTAGAAAATAAAAAAAACTTTATTTTTTTTATATTTTTGGTAAATATGGTGCATTCTAAAAAAAATCATATTCAAAAGTTGTATCACTTCGGAGAAGGTGCTTCCAGTGAAACTAAAAACTCGAATGTAGCATACGATAGATAACAAATCAAGGTTGAGGGGGAGGAGGGATACAAAGCCCAGAACGTCGCTCTATTAATTCCAGTTCAGGTGGAATAACCAGTTTTTATGACTGACGAACCGATTTCTGGTGTTTCTTATACAAAAAAAATTAAACTATTAGCTATTTCATTTTATTTATTATGTAAAACTTAACTTCAAAGTAAAACAAGATTTTGATTTTACGCAAATTGCCTAGCTAGCGTTAACTCGTTCTTCATATTTTACGTTGTTGTTGTTTATTCATTTAGGCGCTTTGCCACTTCTAGGTCATGTAGCCCCGTGTACATGGGTGTGTGTGGAATTTGTCTGAAACCCTGTTAAATTGTGATGGTGGTATTATTGTATTTGTAATTCAGATCTTGGTTGGTTGGTTCCTCAGTTTAGGGGCTGCGACAACGCGGTCATGTAGTCCCGTGTACTTTGGGAGTGTGTAGAAACAGTCTGATAACTGGTGTTAATTGTGATGGCTGTATTAGTGTGTGTTATCTGTTTTTAATTCAAGTAAGGACTGCAGATATTCAATTTTCAAGTAGTTCCTACATTTGCTACCATACGCCACTGTTAACGACAACTATAAGGTGCGTTCAAAAAGAAACGAACCGGAGGCATAATTACAGAAACCAGTACCTGTATACTAGAAGTATTGGCCCTGGCTGTTGAGGTACTTGTCCCACTGTGACACAGGGCGGTGAATGGCTGTCTCATAAAATTCGCTGGGCTGCGATGTGAACCAGTTCCGCACGTACAGCTGGACGTCGGCGTCAGAGGTGAATCGTTGGCCCCGCAGAGCTCTTTTCAGGGGACCAAACATGGCGTAATCACAGGGAGAGAGGTCTGGACTGTATGGAGGATGGCCAAGAACCTCCCATTTGAATTTCTGCAGGAGTGCCGCGACTGTGTTGGCCGTATGAGGTCGTGCATTGTCGTGGAGCGAGCACCGCGGCTATGGCGTTCACTGTCACTCGGCGGTCCTGGGTAATGAGTGCATCAACCAGCTGGACATTGTCATCGGTAATGCAGGGGGGTGCCACAGACCAGGCATCATCGGCTAACGACACCCGTCCTTCCCTGAAGCGCTTGTGCACGCCTTGACCCTTGCAAGGGACATGCAGTGTTCGCCGTACACTTGTGACATTCGGCGATGAATGTCCGTTCCCCCTACTCCTTCCGCTGTCAGAAACCGAACAACACCTCTTTGCTCTTCGGTTGACGCTGTTTGCAATGCGACTGGCAGCGTTGGATGCTTGATGCATGCTGCTGCTCGCTTTGTATCGTCACGTGACATGTACGCGTGCCCTCTAGCGACGGGCTGTGACCTTCTACGCTCTGGTCGGAACAACACCTCGTTACACACGCCAAGATTAGCCAATGTCGTCACCGGTTTGCGCAGTCCAGCCTCCGGCTCGTTACTTTTTGAACGCACCTTATAGTTATGAACTAGGTTAGGCTGCTAGATGCCACCGCAGTCAGGTCCTGGCGAGGAACTTTGGAACCTAAGAGCGTCTGTCAAATCTAACCTATAATTTAGCTTCACACAAGTGTAATTAGTGGAAGGTTCTTTTACAAGCCGTAAATCTATGACATGGGACCGCCGGCTTTACTTCCCCTCCGAAGGAAGGCATACTGAGGTATTTTGACGCTCTTAAAAAAATACGACGACTTCGGCCAGGTTTGAAGCCGGAACCTTGGGCATGGAAGCTCAGCATGTTACCATCTAGGACAGAGGTTCCCATTAGGTGGTCAATAAATAACGCAATAATGAACATGAAAAGCTGAGAAACTACAAAGAGTTCCTTCAAAATAATAATTATGCGATGCCACCCACAGCACAAGGGGCGCACTCATATGTGTCACATCGTAATTTGAGCTTTTCAAGTTTCCCGATAGAGAGCGTTCTGCTCCTTTATCTCTGTGTTCTGCTACGCAGCCAATGTGTGTTTACATATTTACATGAGTTTTGAAAGTTGAAACTTTTGAGTGTTTTAAATTGTTAAAAGTCCATTGAATATGGATCGTTGGTTGAAGAGTGGATCTTTAAAACGAAGTAGGCCCACTGCTACAGATAGTGACGAAGAGGAATCTGTGGTAATAAATATAGAAGTGAATGGGCCGCCTGCTGCCGCTCTTGAGCCTTGCCATACAAAGAGTAAGCCTACTTTGAAAAGTAGGAAATACGACACAAAGTATTTGGAAATTGGCTTTACGTATTGTGGACCTGAATATTGTCCTAAGCCTCAAACCCTTGCCAACGAGAGTATGAAACCTGCAAACCTCCGGAGGTATCTAGATCCTAAACACTCGGAGCACAAAGGTAAATCCATTGAATTCTTCAAAACAAAGCCAGCTGAACTGAAATCATGCCAGAAAGTAATTACCAAACGTTCTGGTGCAAATGTAAATGAAAATGGAACGCTTGCATCCTACGAAGTATCTCAGCTTGCCGCATTGCTGAAGAGCTCATTCTACCTTCAACAATTATTTTGTGCAAGAGAATGCTGGGCGATGCTGCCGCAAAGCTTGGAAGTACCGTCCCGCTGTCGAACAATACTGTGCAAAGGCGAATTACGGATACGTAAAGCAAAATTGAGAGACGTTGGCAAGGCGCCACATGTGTGACATGTTTGCTCTGCAGTTGGATGAGAGTACTGACATTTCAAAAAAGGCGATAATGTATTTTTTATGTCATGACGAAATATATGAAGATTTTATTTTTTACTGTGACCTAGTACACTCAACAGCAGACGATATTTTCGCAGCTCTCAACGATTATTGTAATCAACAAGATATCGCCTGGAAGAAATATGTGGGTCTGTCCACAGTTGGCGCAAAAGCAGGAAGGGCCTTCAAGCTGAAGTGAAAGAGGTAGCTCCAGATTTGAAGTGACACATTGGTGTATTCACCGGGAAGCATTAGTAACCAAAAGACTGCCTGAACTGTTGCACAGCACTCTTAATTAAGCGGTGAAAATAGTAAATGTCAAAACCAGCTCCTTAAAATGCTGGTTATTTGCACTGCTCTGCAAAGACATGGGTAGCGAGCATGAGCAGCTTCCCATGTATACTGAAGTGCGATGATTTTCAAGGGGTAGGATCTTATCAAGTTTTTTCGAGCTGAACGATGAGATACGGATCTTTCTTCTTGGGACGATACGTGAGGATTTCCTCAATGACTTTCCTTGGCTTTGCAAAACTGCTTATTTAGCTGCCGTGTTTGATTACTTGAATGTTTTGAATTTGAGTTGGAAAGGTGACTACGTTGATATCTTCAGCGTCAACGACAAGATCAGTGCGACTGTAAAAATGCAATATTTGGGCAGCAAGGGTCCAAAATGGCTCACAGGCAAATTTCCCCACACTAAAAACGTTTCTGCAGCCCCTAACAAAGGTTTTCCTTGCGAGGTAAAAGAAAATATAACCAAACTTCTTCGCAGTCTTGCAACTACTTTTCGGGATTATTTCCCCGAGCCCGATAATTGCTGGATTCGAGACCCATTCAGCTCCAATCTCAAAATTAAAAATATCCAGCTTCTATCAGAGACCAACTCGTTGAATTAACCTCAAGTGGTGAAATAAAGAACACCTTTAATGAAAAAAAAAAGCTAGCAGACTTCTGGGTGACAGCTCGAAAGGACTTCATGGGAATCAGCGATAAGGCAGTGAAATATTCTTCCGTTCGCAAGAACTTACTTGTGCGAACAAGATTTTTCCACGATGTGCGTAATGAAAAGCAAATATAACTTAGAAGTAAACTAGATATGGGGCCTGATTTCAGGGTGAATATTTCGAAATTGCAACCAGACCTTCGATTAAGGATTCCGGGAAAGAATAGGTTAGTTCGTCTCTTTGAACGCTGGCCCCTTTTACACATTAATGCTGTTCACAAAATAATAATACATAGGATTTGTTCCTTCTCTTTTTCTCAACCACTGCATTGTTATTTTTTACCTTTACGACTTAGAAATTGTATATGATGCAATAGGATGAAATAAATAAATATTAGCATACACATAATTGAGCACAGTAGGCCTGGTGCATTCTTTGAATACACGGTACCTGAGATTATAATTTTGAATGCTTTTGCACGTTATTTCCTTCTTCTTTGTCAAACACCAACAGTGATCATCTGTTTTCTCCTTGTTGGGCATATCTCTTATGTCTTCATAAGTATGTTTCAGATATATAACTTCTGTGACCCACCTAGCGTCATCTAGTAGCGAACCTCTGAAGCTACTCAATTCCTCATCGTGCAAGAGGACTTACATATCCATCTGGCCACCAGATCTCGTTACTATCGTCAGCTATTTTCTCCTTGAGCAAGAGGACTACGTCTACTGTTTCACTCACCATGCTGCGCTAATATCGCCTACTATCAACTCTTAGAAGACCATCCATCAAGAAGAAAATTATTTTTTGCTAAGTTGGTTATGCTGATATGTATACCTTTCGTTTCCTACCCCCACTCTTTCCCCTTCCGTGGTCTCTCCGTGCTCCGTTGAGCTGCTCTCACTTCTCCGTCTGCAGTTGACTCGTTCAGTCAAAGCTCCGCTCGAGCTTGCCTCCTCAAACCAAGAGGCTCACCCTCTTTTACGCCATGTTGGCCAAGTAATCATCAATAGAAACTTCGACTTCAACATGAAATCAAGATAAGTACCATTTTTAAAAAAGTTTTAACCTCATCTTCATGGTTTTAACTTCCAAGTGCTTTTAATTATAATTTATAGGCAGTGTGAAATGATTTACTTTGGGGCAATAATCATTCTTCGTGGGTTTTGCCATGTTGAGCTTTTGCTTGTATAAGCCAACCTTACTATAAAAGAGCTTCTCTTAAGCGATTCAAACGAGAAATCCTCTCGCTACGTGGGATATTATCTAATACCCACTGCCTATAATTATAAAACTATTTCCTCCGTTGGATTTTCTCAACCCCATTTTCTGCTAAGGTCGTTCTGGAACCTTCTAGACCTTGTTCTCTATCTGCGAGTCTTGTCGTCAAGTATTGTTCACGCACTGTGAAAATGCTAGTTAAAATGAGGAATCTTCCTTATAAATTTTTGCAATAGCTAACTTTCTTCCACCGCTGGAACCTCTGGAAAATTCTATGGCGCATTTAATTGTAAATTACAACTTTTTCAAGAAATAGACTCTCATCTATATAGTGCAATCAGTTCTTTCCATAATTGCAATAACTTTCTTTTTCATGAACTTTAGTGTTTCTATAGTGAACTTTGAATCCATCTTCATAGACTACAGTGATAAACAGTGCTTTCTCCACGTTTCTACCGCGTCGCGATCGTCCGGTTATATTAAATACGGCCATGAACATTGATCCTATATCCCAATGATCTTTCCTCAACCTTCTACTAACCATCATTATTAATAAAATTGTAACTTTCTATAAGGTGTCACCCACGAGGTGCCCTTCCAACTTTGCTAGTTTAACATTAATTAAATTCTGCATAATTGCTTGTGTGATACAAGTTTTAAATTCACGTTGTTCCTTTCCCATAATCAGGGAAAACAATTCTCTAAACTGTTGAGCGAGTCATGTTCAGGTTTCACGAAATGGAAACTGTCCCATTTGGCGAGTGATTCCTGCTCTACCTTTGGAAGTCTAGAACTTTCCCTTTCAATTTCTTCAGGTTTCACAGTAAGTGACCTGCCCTCTTTGTATAATTCTCACATATTAATTCTGTATAAATATAAGAAGTTGTAGGAACTTCTATCTTATTTTTCATGTTGTTATTATTGTTATTTTCAAAGTTTTCACTTTCTCTAGAACATTCTCTCCTGAATTTCTTAAGGTGCACTTTTGTACTCCAATTCACGTTTAAGCTTTAATTATTTCATTGCTCATTTGTTTAAATCTTAGAAAGATTTTAAAAACATGTAAGGTTTGAAACCTTGTAAATTGTCAATTGCCTGGAGCAACCGTTTAATGTTGAGAGGTCTGCGACCCTATTTGTTAAAAAGTTCAAATGAACTATGTTTATTAAAATTATATTGCATAATTGTTAATTTCATCAAACTTTTTCTAATTGTAAAATAAACAAATCTTTTCCCTTCGCTTTTTTCATTTGCGAATATAAAGTTTAGGCAAAATCCTGTCTTCCTTGACTCTCCTCACTCAATGACATTAAAATCTTTAATAGGGCTTTCACCATTTGTTGCATTTGAGCAAGAACTCTTAATTTTCACCTTACTAAAGTTCTTCTTAGCGTTAATAGCTAATTCTAATTGGCCAGTAAGGCAAGTAAAGTTCGCTAAGCCAACTACCTGCTTGTGGAGACCCTCTCCGAAAACTTATGGTCAGTTTTCTAAAAAATAAGTGTTTCTTTTTGTCTAAACTTTTAGCCGGCTCCTCGCTGAGTAAAAGCTTAGCCATTGTCCAATGCAACCATTGGTTCATTTACCAAGATTACCCAATAAGGCATAATCCTTTATCATATTCCTTCTTAGAGACACTTGGTCGCCCTTACAGGAACTCCATAATTTTGGCAATTGAAAATGCCAAGCTTGAGTTAAATCATTGGCATTCTTCGAATCACTTTGTAAAACCTAATTTCTTTGAGAAAACATACAGTAAATTTGTTCCTCTAAGTCTTGCCAGACCATCACCCTTCTACATAGTACTTTTATACATGCTCGGGAGGAAATGTACTAAAGCCTCTCTCTTGCAAACCGCCCAAGTCCTAGCTGCGGTTCCCGTTAGCCTCGACCAAGCTCGTACCTACTTTAGGTATCCGAGCACTGAATTTCTGTGGCAATCGCCCTTAAGTGTGTTTAAACCTCAACTTATTAATTTTGTGGGACTCTCCTCCTATTTTTCTATCCTTCTTTTCCAAATCCCAAATCTACTTCCTTCTCTTAATCATCTTCCCTTGGTGGGTGGGTTATTTCCTAGCCTATAATCTACCCAAGGCCTACTCCAAGGCAGAGGGTCCCATTAGGAATTTAAATATTTTAAGTCTTGATTTAAAAGGGGTCCGTGCTTACATAACGATCACTTTCGGGGGTCCGAGAAAAATTCTTAATGGGAACTCCTGAACTACGACACCAAAGACGCCGTAATTCAGATGAGTATTGGGTAGGAGACGGCCGTGGCCTTAATTTAGGAACCAACCCGGTATTTGTCTTGAGTAGAAGCGGGAAACCACGGAAAATCACTTCCAGGATGGGTGAGGTGAGAATCGAATCCGTCTCTCCTCAGTTTTACCTCACGAGGCAGCATGTACCCTGTTCCAGCCCTCGGACTAGAATTAAATTTCTTGGTGGAGGCGAGAATCGAACCCGGGTCTCCGCGGTGATTCATATTTTATGCAATTTACCTAACTAGCGTTAATGAAAGACACCCCTGGACTCACTGTGTAATTTCGTCGGGGTCGGGAGAGATCAAGAGTGAACGAAGCGATATCGAAAGGAAATATGAAAGAGAGGAACCTGGCACAAACAAGTAAAAGCAGTGCCGGGCTTAGTAGTGGCCCCATGGTTGCTAAACTATGTCACACAAACTGAGGCCATGGAGGGAACTCAACAGTCCGGTTTACATGCATCTCAAAGGTATTTATTTTTAAGTCCAAATATTCAGGCGAGTGTTATTTGTAGTTCTTTTTTTTTAATATATTAAAAGAAAGGTTACAGGACTTATTCAAGAAAGCACCGAAATTGGTATCACCTACCACTAACCGTTGCACTAATACAGGCATCACAATAACGCAGGTTATAAAAATCCAACACACACACACACCCACCCAAGTACACGGAGCTAAACGACCAAGGTGTCCAAGGCCCTCAAATGAAACAACATACTAACTGTTGAAACGATGTGTAAGTGCCAATGCCAGGCGTTGGGATTTAGAACCCCCATTGCATACCTTAACGATTTATTCAAGGATGACAAATTTGACATTCAAAACAACCTTCTGTAAAACGAGGTCAGGAACGATGCGAAACAAACAAAAACACGGAACACAAACACAGTTTTTCAACTTGAATTGTCAAAAATTGAAGTATGGTCAATTAATTTAATATTTCATTTGGAAACATTGACATTGTTTTCCATGCCGTATGTTCTCAATGTGTCCCACATCATCCCATAACGCCCCCTTGCAGCTGCCTCCTTTAGCAAAACAGAAATTCGCCGCTAGTAATATTTTCAAGCAGGAAACTTGCACTATAAACATTCAAGTCAGTTAGACATCAATTAACACCGGTTATCAGACAGATTCTACACACGCCCAAAGTACACGGGGCTACATGACCGCGTTGTCGCAGCCCCTAAACTTAAGAACCAACTAACCAACCATTCAACAATTACAGCTTTGGTTTATGCGTACAAACTCGTTTCCAAATATAGACGTTAAGAGCAGTAGGCCTACCAACCCACTGTGATCGCCGCTTTTTCAAGTCACTGTTGCAGACATTTGCTTTGTATTGATGTTAATGGCGATGTTGTGTTTTGGATTTTATAATGGTGTACTGCTGCGTGCCCATTTGTAAATCAGAAATCTACAACTAGGTTAAAACTAATTACTGTTCCGTCCCTTAAAACAACAATAACTAACTAAACTAATTACTGACATACAACTAACTTATGTACTAGAAGAAGAAAATTACAAAAATAAAAGAAAGAAACAAATACGGGAAATAAATGATGGAAAAGAAATGCCCTCTATCTTCGAAGGACAAATGACCTTGCAGTTCAACCCTTAAAACAAGAATCTATCTTCGAAGAATGAGTATTGAGGTACTTGGAAACTACTAGAGCCATGAAAGGCAGATAAAAAAAGAGAAAGAGAGGGTCCACCCCGAAGTCGATGCAAAAATGGGGAAAATGTATCCAGCTCTGGAACCCTTCATGGTCGCCAACTCTCGAGCTCAAAACTTGAGCACTTGAAGGTGTAGCCCTATCCAGGGTGCACCATGTGTGGTGGAGCTACACACACCCTGCCCCCTTTAGGGCCTTGTGAAACTAAAAGAATAGGGCTCCTTCAAAGAATGAGGGTATCAGGATAGATGATATGAGGGCCAGTTATGGCAGAAAGATGAAAGACTTCCTAGATTTCGGATGCCCTTATACAGTCGGGGTTGGAAGAGAACAAGAGTTGACTAAGGGAGGTCAACAGGTAGATGACAGAGAGGAGAGGGAGACAAGTAAATGGAAATAATAACCGACTCAGCTGGGGTCCAGTGGTCTCCAAGTCCCTGGTGTTGGTGATACATCCTCAAGGGCTCTCATGGCTAGTGAGCTTGGGAATTGGAGCCCCTGATGGATTCCTGAGCTCGGTCTGGTTTTCTTCATTTTCCAGTGACTGGGGGCAAACCCCTCTCCTTCTCCCCCTCCCTTTTCCTATCTGCCTTTAATAGTTCTCCTTCCTTTCAAGTTCCCAAATTCTTTCCTCGTTGTGTAGCGGCTAGGATGCTTGGCTGTTACCCTGTAGGTATGAGTTCGATTCCCGACCCTGCCAAGGGGGCTAGAACGGGGTACACTCAACATCGTGAGGTAAAAGGTAGAGGATGTAGGTTCGATTCCCACCTCAGCCATCTTCGAAGTGGTTTTCTGTGGTTTCCCCACTTCTACTCCAAGCGAATGCGGATGGTTCCTAACTTAAAGCCACGGTCATCTCCTTCCCAATCCTCACTTGACTTATAAATACACAAACTAACACAGCCATCACAATAAGACGGGTTAACAAATTCAACTCACAGCCAAGTACACGGAGCTATATGACCACGCTGTCACATAGCCCCTAAATTAATCAATATCCCATTCTTCGGGGGCCGGAGGCATTCATTTCCCTGTCTTTTATTGCCTCTATTCTTTTCTTTTCATCTCGTCTAGTACAGTATGTAAGTTAGATTTAAGTCAGTTGGAATTAGTTGTATTTTTATTATCATCTGTTTAACTACGGGCAAATGAGCTAGATATTTCGCCCCTTAAAAACAATCACCTCCACCAGCATGTATTTTTCGCTTTCCTTTTATATTGGAAATTTGCCCTAAGTATGTGTCTGAATTAATATTATATACTTTATGATGATTGAATAACAAAAGAACTAACTTAGTGTCATGTTTTCACGTCCGTCAATCTCGATATTAGGCTTCCAAACTTAACAATCCTTCGTTTCAGGTATCTTCCCCTTTAAAAAGCCGCGGTGATCACAGTGGGTTGGTGCTGCAACCTATCTTTTACGCCTCTGAGTGTTGAATGGGCAGGCAGTCTAAAGCAGCCAGGAGGGATGCGATCCAGCTGGCAGTGGTAAATGACAACACTGGGTACTTAAGCGCCATCCCACTGGGAGCGCTGCTAGCCAAAAGTTTCCACGGAATTGGTTGATTTGGCCTTGTTATACTGTATTTGATGTTCTGTGTTGTTGATATCATGGCGGCTGCGCGTGCTTGAAACACGTTACGGTAATTGTTCATTATCCAGATTTTAAGTCTCTTTTATTATGTTCAAACTACTTGCAATGGCAAATATTGGTCTTGGATAACACAATACTGTCGTATTTCTGCAGCTTATAATCGTGCCGCATACTTCTCATTCGTACACCATATTTGTCATTTGTTAAATACTCAAAATGCGGTGTTGCTCAGATCAAAGAATATGGGTCATACGACATCGGTGTACACAGTTCAGAATAAAACCGTCCAGTCCAATGTCTCCAGCTAGTGCATTCTTTTACAATGGAAATATACCCTTAAATTAATTATGGATTGGAGTGACCAGGTTAAATGAAAATAAAATCTTTAAAATGTTTAAGAGCTAATATTTTCATAATGGTAGTTGGCCCCCATACCACTAGGCGTGCTGCAGTAGTTTCTTGTTTCCATGCCTTACCATTAGTCATTCACTTCAATTATATTTGGTGTGTGTGATTTTACATCTGTCATTTGTATTCTATATGGCATTCCCGTTGCAAAAGTACAATCATAACACTAAAACAGTCAACCCAGCCACCTGGGCAACTACCTTCTTGATTTCCTTGAAATCGCCAGATATGACGCTTTCGTTTCCCCCAATTCATTACGAGCCAGCAGATGTCATCACAGTCGAACTTGAGAACCGCTATGTCCTATTGTGTTTTCAATCTTTACACATTTCGTTTATGAGCTACAATGAGCCATAAATGAGCATGCAAGGAATCGACGGAGCATATCAGATATTTCTTTAGAGGACTATTCTTGAACACAAATTACTTTATCCTTCTTCGAACAGTGCCGAAAGAAATCACAGCAAAACTAATATGGTGAAATTGAAGATATTAATAGCAGGACCACCTCTCAGCGGCAAAAGCACAATAGCAAACGTATTAGCACAGCATCCAGATCCAACAGGACCCACCCGATCCACAAAAGGGGTAAGAATTTTAGAGTTCGAGCCGCAAATGTATGAAGACAGCGAGAGAATGACAAATACACATTTAATTGAGGCGTGGGATTGTGGTACCGGGCAAGAAATGGAGATGTGTTGGCCTGCTATTCAGAAAGGCGTTGATGGTATTGTACTGGTATACGATCCTTCCATTCCAAGCCACGAGGTAGAGGTTAAGAAGTTGTTTCACCGTTTAGTCTTGCAGTCCGGGTTCAACCCCAAATACAGCATGCTGATAGCAAACCACAAGGAAACTACAAACCGGGAAAACAAGTATATTGACCATCTTACGAATACAAATATGAAAATGCGTCAAATAAACCTCAACGTGCATATGGAAATTGACAAATTAACAGGCGATTTTGATCAGTTTTTGGCTACAATATTTTCAGATATAAAAGAAATGTGTAAGGGGGAAGACCTCAGTTTCATGGACGTGAGAGATCATTAACAATGTGTTTAAATAGACAGATTTCAGTAAATTGCGTGATATTATCACTAGGACTACTATTGTAACCCACAGTACAGTATGGCCTATATAGGAGTCTTTGATTGATGGTAGTAAGTCGTTATGTTTATAATTCACTTTAAGGGATTTGGGTATCATGGTAATTAGTCCCGTACATGTGTGTGTTTTTAATTTGCCTGATAACATGTGCCTTTGTGTTGAATGTAAAAATGTTAGTAACTGTAATTTTGAGAGCCTGGGATTGGGTTAGGTGCTCCGGTACTTGAAGGAATGTAGGCTACTATCCCAGTATTTGCCTGTAGGCAGTGTGGAAAAAATCGAGGGAAATCCCCACTCAAGACGACCATTGTCAGCGCCCAGATTCGTACCTTTGATCTCCGAACATCCAGTACCCAGTTTCAGTCGTGATGGTGCAGTGTTCAAGCTGCTCTCACCGGGTTCGATTCCCGGTCAATGCATGCGAGATTTTTGAAGTGAAATATATCGCCCTGTGGTTCGGATTCCACGTAAAAATGGAGGATCTGTGCAAATAAAACGTAACCTAACAACCCGAAACGCCGCCCTGGAGATTCTTACACCGGCCATAAAAGCCTTCACCAGTATACCGTAGCCCACTATGCTGGTAGTATACAAGTGATAGCAGCTGTATTGTAAGAGCCAAGTCACCCTGTGAATAGTCTCATTGTATGTAGTTATATGAGACGCCTCGTCATCTCAGGGTTTCATGGTTTCATAGACGTGTTGAGCGTCTCCATTATTATCCCCCGGCGTGTTAGAAAGACGCTGCTGCCGTACTTTATCAAGCAAGTTACATCTTGCCGTCATTTCCTTCTACTCGGAACACCGCGCCGGTTAAGGAACTCCACTCTGCTGGCTTATCAACGCTCAAACTTTGTGTCTTGTCCGCTTTTCTTCCGTCGAGGGATGTTTAAAGAAATAAAAACTAACGCGTTATTGAACTCGAGTTATATTTCCTCTTTCCTGTTTTAATTAGCTAAGACCCAGACCCTAATGCAGCAGGCTGATCTATTAACAGGGTGACGACGCTCGAGATAATTACAGGAATAAAGGCTATAGCAAAGCCAGCCCAGCAATAAAGCATCGGGGTTTTAACTAAAGATTTACTATATTACGAATATAGTAAATTAATGACAATAAACCAAAGAGCAGCTACGGACTCATTGCCTAGAGATAAAAGGCAACATAGCATGCATTATTGCTACAAGAAACCAATCGCATTCTAGAACTATCCCTTAACGGGGATCAATAATACTGTGGGTTTAGCGTCCCTTGCCACCTCCCACAGGGGCAGATGACCTCGCTGTTCCACCTCTTAAAACAACAATAACTAACACCTCCCGTAGTCAATGGATACGTAGAAGCGTTGCTAGATCTTGGAGCTAGATCCACCATAATCTATACATAAGTTATTATAAAATAAAGTCTTGGATTTTGTCTGCCTATTTAATTATCCGGGCTAATCTTGAGAACTACAGGACGGATTTTGATGCGGTTTTCACCATTCTATAAAACATGTTTTTCGAGTGAGGTTCGTATATGAAGAAACATTGGCTGGTGGCAGGGGAGTGAGACAGGCTTCGGCAGCCGACACAGTGTTCATATCCTCGCCACTAGATGGGGGCTTCAGTCATTCCATTCCCTGACCCGGTCGGTCGACTGGAGGCAGGATGTGGATTTTCATTTTCATTGGCTGGTTCGTTCCTTAGTTTAGAGGCTGCGACAACGCGGTCATGTAGCCCCGTGTACTTTGGGTGTGTGTAGAATCTGTCTGATAACCGGTGTTAATTGTGATGGCTGTATTAGTGTGTGTTATCTATAATTCAGGTAAAGACTGCAGACGATCAATTTCAAGTAGTTCCTACCATCAACGACATCAAGCCGCGACCTTGCCTACTAGATTCCACCACGACCGGCACCTAGCAGCGAACGTTGGAAGTAATAGAGCGTTAATTAAATCTAACCTATAAATTTAGCTTCACACAATTGCACTTAGTAGAAGGTTCTTTTACATGCCATACATTTATGACATGTGCCCGCCGGCTTTACTTCCCCTCCAAAGGAAGGCATACTGACGGATTTTTAACGCTCTAAAAAATTCGACGACTTCGGCCGGGTTTGAACCCGCGATCTTGGGCATAAGAAGCTCAGCATGCTACCAACTACGCCGCCGAAGCCACCCACGTTTGAGGGGCTTGGACATAGTGGTCATTTAGCACGGTGTATTTTGTGTGTGTGTGTAGAATTTGTCTGATAACCTCTGTTATTCTGGTGACTGAGTGCGTGTATTTGAAACTCAGGCGAGACTTGGGATGGAGGCAGCCGTGGCCTTGGGTTAGAAACCATCCCAGCATTTTCCTGAAATAGAAGTGGGGAAACCATGGAAAAACCCTTCCAAGATGGCTGAGGTGGGAATCAAACCCACCTCTTTTTAGTTTTGCTTCACGAGGCTGAGCTTACGCTGGCTAAACTGTTGAAAATCATATACGATATAAAATGCTAAGGTGTATGTTTCACAAAACTCAAGCTCCTAAACCGGAAGGAGTTAGAAGGTGTGGTTTGTGCCTAAATCTTCCAAATCGTCTCAATAGAACAGGAAACATCTTGCATTTCTTGAAAAGGAAATCTATGTATTTGTTGATAAAGTGCGTTTAAACAAATAAACAAAACGATAGCCCCTGCCAGAATTGTGTCACGTCGAGTCCGCACAACAGTAAAAATGGGCGGATGGTCAATAGACATGGGGCTCTCACAAGTAACCGATCTTGCATTCAAAAGAAAGAGAAAATACTCGCAGCAGTGACGAATTGCACTCTGTTATAAATATCGACAATTTGTTTAAAAGGTGCGTTTAAACAAATTAACAAGAGGCTCGCATTTTTAGAACGTTTTATGTTGACAAGTAGCTTATTGATATAGAATTGAAACATCTTTTAACACTTCTATGCCCAAGATCGCGGGTTCAAACCCGGCCGAAGTCGTCGGATTTTCTAAGAGCGTTAAAAATCCCTCAGTATGCCTTCCTTCGGAGGGGAAGTAAAGCCGGCGGTCCCATGTCATAGATTTATGGCATGTTAAAGAACCTTCCACTAATTACACCTGTGTGAAGCTAAATTATAGTTAACATTTGACAAACGCTCTTAAGTTCCTACGTTCGTCGTCACGAGCCGACTGCGGTAGCGTCTTGTAACCAAGTTCTGAACTACTAGTCGTTGACGGTAGCGTTTGGCGGCAAAAGTATGAACTACTAGAAAAAATTCATTGTCTGCAGACCTAACTTGAATTGGAAAACAAACACTAATACAGTCACCACAATTAACACCGGTTATCAGACAGATTCTACACACACCCAAAGTACTTGGGCCTACATGATCGCGTTGTCGCAGCCCCTAAACTAAGGAACCAACCAACCACCATCTTTTAACAGTTATAACAAGAAGTTCCGTGACGAACTAAAGAGCCTACTTTTCTTAAAATTGAGGGGCGTGGAGGCTCAGCGGTCTAGCTGTATGCCTCTCACCAAGGCGGTCCGGGTTCGATTCCCGGTCAATGCATGTGAGATTTTCGAAGTGAAATGCCATGTCCTGTGGTTCGGATTCCACGTAAAAAGGAGGTCCCGTGGCTCATAATCACAAGATTCACGGTCACGTAAAACTACAATCTTCCTTCCTTTCTTAAAATTTAAGATTCATGCCAATGATTAATCTATATAGATCTGTAACGGATCGGTAAACAAGATGGGGAATAAATTAACATAAAATGATGAATGAAATGAAAATGAGACAAAATTAAAATATGCACTTTTGTTCTGTACTTACCTTTGGAGTACACTAAAAATTATATGATTTGGGCGCCAGACTAATTAAATAGTCAAAAGAAGGGGATTGCACAGCTACTCATTGACAGAAAACAAGATATCTTACCCCCGGTCGAAGTGAAACCGTAGTACTCAAACCGATTCAGCATTATGAAGGATAGTTGGGTTTGCCTTATATAATATTACTAACTACTATAAATGAGGGTCCTGACATTGACTTAAATGAATTTAATGAATCTAGGTAACAAATATAAAAAGAAAACCACAATAAGAATAGTTACAAATTTGAATTTAAAGAAAATTTACTGCGGCTCAACAGATAAAGGATAATGAATGGATTTAACTAAAAATGAACACAAGCTTGATTTTACATGGCCTGAGAGACGTGAGATAAATCATGATCTTCGCTCACCTCTTGAAGTATTGTCATATATATATAGATAATATGACTGATGCCCTCGTTGATCCGTCCCGTAGTTGACATGTTGTAGTACCTTATTGGAGATAGGTTAGCATACCTATTTCCATTACCGACTGTTGATTAACTGTAGCTTTGCTCCATACTATCGTACAGTACTGATCTACCACTGTAGGAACTAACTTCCTGCATGATGCCTCGCTAATATTTTCCTCTGAATGTATAATGTTGGATGATCGATGCTCAGGGAACGACGGCTTGGTGGCGACTCCCAACTCACGTTAAACTGACTCCCAGTACGTAGGACTACTGGAGTGACTGAATGAATAATAATAAGTGTCCCCTCCTCTTGCTTGAGCTACCGTATTTATAACATCTTCATGTTTTTGTCGATAATATGGTTCTTAAAGTCCACCCTTTCAATTAGACACAGTCTATAAGTCACTGCTTCTTCACGAACAATACTCATCAGGAATACTGACATTTCCATTATAGAATATGCCATGTCTTCAGTTATTTCTACACAGCTGCCAGGGTTTCTTACATTCATTTGGGGGTGCGAATGGTTCTTAAAGTTCAACCCTTTCAATTAGACACAGTCTATAAGTCACTGCTCCTTAACGAACAATACTCATCAGAACTACTGACATTTCCATTAGAGAATAATGTCATTTCTTAAGTTATTTCTCCACAGCAACAAGGGTTTCTTACCAGTGGTGTAGCGTGAACTTTTGAGCTGGGGACGCCAAATTTTATAACGACAGTTAAACTAAGGAACAAATCTAAAAACTAATATGAAAGATAGTGTCACATACCTCACACAGTCTTGTACATCAGCTCCATTCGTCTTTTCTTCTTTTCTGCGAAAATGCCTATGATATGTTCAAGAAATGCGGGCTCTGATGAAAGCTCACTTAATAACTGTTTTTCAATAGCCAGTGAATTTAAACACGACAAGCGACTGTTGCTCATAGAATTTCTAAGATAGGTTTTAATTCTTTTCAGTGTGCCCATGCTGCGTTCACTACTAGCTCCAGTAGTTGGAATAGTCAGTACTAAGCGTAGTAGTTTAGTTACTTCCAGATAGATGGAGTAGAGACAGTTGGCAACAAATTTTACAAGCTCTTTTGGAGCTAAATGCTTTGTCTGATCTCCATAAACAATGTGAAGTTCATTTAGTAATTGGTTAACATTAAAGAATGGATACTGTTTTACCAAAATATCTAATTTGCTCTGGGGGAATGTTTCAGTGTATTCTTTAAACTTCTTTTCTTGTACTAACTCAATGAAATTTAGATGAGGAAGATCTTCAAATCTACTTTTCATTTGAGCTGTTAGTGAATCTACTATTTCAAAAGTTAGCACTCTCAAAGTGTTCTTTTCATTGCCATCATACATTACGTTTTCATTCAACTGGATGGTTTTTTGACCGCATCTGTCAGTGAAATCTCCATTTCTTAAGTTTTCTATGCTTTTGACGACAGCCTCTATCTCATTATGGCAAGTTACAATACTCACTGTCGATGATTGTAACAATTTGAAAAGATGATCAGTCTAATTGAAACAAGCTTCGAATACACACAGCAAATATACAAAGGTTGGGTCATCCATATGTCTTTTGGGACCAATGGCGCAGTTCACAGAGTCGTCGTCCCATACACAATGTTCATCATCAATAGTTCCATCAAAAATACCGTACAATCCTTGGAAAAATTTCATAATGGTGAAAACTGCCCTCGAATGAAAATTCCATCTCGTATTGCTAGCTTTTGGAAGCTTAAATCCTCTTTCGGTCAACAAAACTGTCCATTTTGAAGACTTGCTGAAAAAAAACTGTGAAAGGCAGTCAAGGAACAGACAAACAAACGAACCTGTTTTATTGTTTTTGAGCCATACAGAAGTACCAAATTTAATTGGTGGGCGTAACAATGGACGAAAAGAGCATATGGGCAAGACTGTTTCACTAGCTTTTGAGCTCCTCCTTGTCTGCCTGCCATTACAACTGCGCCATCGTATGTCTGGCTTACGACTTTTTCTCCACTTACTTCCCAGTCAAGTAAAATTTTGTGCACGACTTCTGACAATCCCGCAGCTGTTTTATTCTTGGAAACGTCATAAAAGCCGACGAATCTCTCCTCTATTCTACCATCCACACAATATCTAAATATTATGCTCATCTGGCTCTTACACGACGCGTCTAATGTCTCATCCGCTTGTATGGAGAGAAAGGGGGCTTCATTTATTTCTGATTTGAATTTTTCATTTAATGCAATTGTTGTAACTTCTATCAAGTCATTTTGAATGTCTGGAGACGTTCCTTTTAATAATGATGATGACTGTAAACGGTCTCTTAACTATCGATTCATTTTGAGCGAGCAGGTTCAACAATTGCAAATAATTCCCCTTATTAATAGAACTTTCATCTTCTCTATGCCCACGGAAGGCTAGTTCTTGTGTACAGAGAAATACTACTGATTGAATGAGTCGTCACACATACTGCCTGTTCGAAGACACGATCTCATTATGTTTTACTGCTTGTAGTCGAGCAGCTTCAGATAATGCATGCTCAATGCGAGTTTTACCTAGCAGACGAAATGCTTCACAATGTAACAAGTGGTGTTTTACAGCCTTTTTAATTAAATTACTCAGGTCCGAAATTCCTTCAGTGCACCATTCAGTGTCTTTTGCCCCAAACATAAGGCAAACGTAACAAAACATTTTGTTTTTTTCAACACACCCAGTTAGCCAGGAAAACCTGTCATACCAAGAAAGCTGAAAACTCCGTGTGCGATTTTTACCGACTTCTTTAATTGATAAATTTGGCTTTGGTCTTTTTGTTTTTAATTCACATGGATGTTCATATGATAAAGTGCTCAAAGGAGTTGCCTTTAAAAAACATTAGAGTCAGGTGAACTTACTTCAGTCATATTGCCAGCATTAAACACACACACACAATTAAAAGAAACTACAATTTTACAGTTCAAACTAGCACTAGCCCAGCGATTGGGTTATTGAGATAGAGAACAGTGATCATACAGAGCTGACGCCACACGCCAGTCAAACGCCGGCGTACGGAAACACTTCCCTTCCGAGAAACAGGCATGAACTCGCGCATGCGCTGCAACGTGGCTTGGCCAGCGTGGTACATAGCTCTTGACGCCAAGAAGCTCTGGCGTACAGACAAGAAAAGCAAAGCACAGCAGTAGACCGCGGTCGGGCTAAGACTAATTATATGGGGGGTGCGGATATAAAATAACTAAGTGCCACGTAATATGCTAATGCCGCATTTATATAAAATAAAAGCAATGTTATATTTTACTCTCTGATGAATACACATTCTAATTTTTAAATAAGGGAACGCCCGGCGTATCGGCGTATTATAGCGCTACGCCTCTGTTTCTTACATTCATTTGGGGTTGAGAATAGATTTACCACTACCGGCACTAATAGTGACCGGAAACCGCATCGCCTTGGTCATGCGCTATGACCTTCTTCAGGAAATAACATCTATTGTAGAAATACGAGCTAACCTGTCACTTCCCACGTCTCTCTGACAACTAAATTTACAACCATTCGTAAATGAAAATCTGTTCAGAATGATTTGAGCTGCTTACAGACAGATAAAATCTTGTAGCATGGAATACTACTTAATAAAAAATTATTATATATATATAAATATAAAGAAAAAGATTAATTATTATAAATATAAAAGCTTGGGCATCGAATCGTTACAGATCTATAATGACGAAATTAAGTTGCTAATATCGGCATTTCTAATTAGTTCGAAATACTGTATACCTGGCATAATGTAGACTAATAGAGCACTACAGTTGGCAGCCCTGGTGACTGAATATATTCTTAGTTCCATCTCTTAAGGTACAGAATACAAAATTTGGTTGGAGTCCAATCAATAGCATGGACGTTACATGCAGTTAAACATTGGATCTAACAGCGCGCGTAAAATCATGTTGGCAACAGTGTCATGCATGTATTGGTCAGAAATAATCTGAAATAATATGATCTATTGTTGTGCCAATTTTGAATGAAATCCATTAGTTAGTATAGAAGTTACATGCATTTTAAAATTGGACCTATCAGCAGGCTTAGAATCATGTTGGCAGCACTGACGTATATTAGTTATTCCAAATTCATCTAGAATGCCAGGTACTATACGTGTGATAAGTCTAGAGCTATTGGATTGCATACTTTCTGATATATTGATATTAGGGTAACAAAAATAGAGACAGCACATATTAACAGTTGGCAGCCCTGGTTGCTCTTAAAATACGCATAGCCATATCTGTTATGGTACACATAGCACATACGAAATTTGGTTGAAATCCAAATGATAGTATAGAAATTACATGTATTTAAAGTTGGACCTCTCAGCAGGCTTAGAATCATGTTGGTAGCACTGACGTATATAAGTTACTCCAAATTCATATAGAATGTCAGGTACTATACGTGTGCATAGTTTGAAGCTGTCGGCTTGCATACTTTCTGATATATTGGTATTTGGATAAAATAAATTAAGAGCATTTATTAACAGTTGGCAGCCCTGGTGGGTCTTAAGAATACGCTCAGTCATATCTGGTTATGTACACATACAACATACGAAATTTGGTTGTATTACAATTGATAGTGTAGAAGTTATATGCATTTAAAAATTGGACTTATCAGCAGGCTTATAATCATTTTGGCAACACTGCCATGTATGGCATCCTGGAAATTAAACTGCAATAGTATTATCTATACGTGTGCCAATTTTGAAATAGCTCCCATTCATACCTTCCATGATATCCAACATGGAGCTCAAATTTCAATTGCGATTTTTTAGCAGTTGGTAGCACTGACATCATTTTCAAATATGGCCGTGAGATATTCAGGTATAGATCTTTACTCCTACTAAATTTTGTTTCGATTGCTTAAGCCGTTTAGGAGTTGATAGGGGGGGGGGGGGGACGACACACACACAGCCAGCCAGCCAGACAGACAGACACACATTTGCCCGATCTCATGTCTACTTTTTCCTCATTTTTGCAAACTGTGAAAAGAAGGCTAAAAAAATAAGCTAGTGAGCGACCGTGAGAGTTTGTCAGCTAGCGAGCCCTTCCCAAAATCGGGCGACCAAAGCCAGGGAAAGATATCACGTGAGCACTTCCGAGTGCCGGGCGGGCGCCGCATAACGGCAAAGTGCGTGGCGGGAGACAGGCTCGCGCCGCGGGCGAGCGGGATAGCGAGGGTCTCCGAGACATATAAACTATCCTCTCTGTATAAGGTGTGTTGCCTCTGTGAGAGATTTAAATTAGAATTTATTAAAAATTGTTACTAACTGTACATAACATAAAAACAGTTTTATAACCCATCATGCCGAGAAGAAAACCAAATAGCCTATAGGTCTGTAAAAAAAATGCGCATATCTCGTAAAATGTTCCCATGCGAAGCCGGGACGGGTATCGAGTAGCCTATGGTAGGCTACATCTTTTACCGACCGCAGTGGTCGAGAGCGCTAACGTGCTACCTCGTGCCTCGCTGGCATCGGTAGAACGTGGATTCGAATCCCACCTCAGCCGTCCTGAAATGGTTTTTGTGGTTGCCCATTTTCACCACCAGGCAAATGCCGGGACGATTCCTTTCAATAGGTCCACGGCCGATTTCCCGATTTCCTTCAAAAGCCCTTCTCCGTCCTGAAAATAAAATAAATGGTTATTGGCTGTATTAATAGAATTATTATTATACAGAGAGGATAGTTTTTCTGTGTCGGAGACCCTCGCTAGCCCGCTCGCCCGCGGCGCGAGCCTGTCTCCCGCCACGCACTTTGCCGTTATGCGGCGCCCGCCCGGCACTGAGTCATTGAGTATAGGAATTTGTACTTACCTAGTTCACAGCTGGTGCTGAAAATGTTCGCCATGCAATGCTACACATCGCTGGCACCTTTTTATGAAACTGGCATTTACTCTCTGAAGTTCCTCAGCACCGATTGACTGTATTTCAGCTGTAATATAGTCTTTAAGCTCATTTACAGTGAGAGGGTTTCTCGCATACACTATTTTTAAGCGTCCCCCACAAATAAAAGTCACATGGCGATAAGTCTGGGCATCGCGGGGGCCACACGTTCCGACTTACAATCCTCGTACCGAAAATGCGACGCAATTCTGTCATGGATGCTTCGGCAGTGTGAGCAGTGGCAGAATCTTGTTGAAAGTAATTCGACAATCGCTCTCCGTAAGTCAGTTCGTCAAAAAAATTGGTCAAGGATCACATTGAAGTACAAATTTAAGTACAAATTCCTATACCCAATGACTCAGTGCCGGGCGGGCGCCGCATAACGGCAAAGTGCGTGGCGGGAGACAGGCTCGCGCCGCGGGCGAGCGGGATAGCGAGGGTCTCCGAGACATATAAACTATCCTCTCTGTATAAGGTGCGTTCAAACAGTAACGAGCCGGAGGCATAATTACAGAAACCAGTACCTCTATGTTAGAAGTATTGGCCCTGGCTGTTGAGGCACTTGTCCCACTGTGACACGAGGCGGTGAATGGCTGCCTCATAAAATTCCCTGGGCTGCGATGTGAACCAGTTCCGCACGTACAGCTGGACGTCGACGTCCGAGGTGAAACGTTGGCCCCGCAGAGCCCTTTTCAAGGGACCAAACATGGCGTAATCACATGGAGAGAGGTCTGGACTGGATGGAGGGTGGCCGAGAACCTCTCATTTGAATTTCTGCAGGAGTGCCACGACTGTGTTAACCGTATGAGGTCGTGCATTGTCGTGGAGCAGAATGACCCCACGGGTGAGATGGCCCGGTCGTTTTGTTTTGATCGCTTGGCGAAGGGTGGTCAAGGTTTGCGAGTAACGCTGGGCATTCACTGTTGTCCCGTGCAGCATGAAGTGTATCAGAAGGGGGTCATCTTGGTCAAAGAAGAACGCCAGCATTACCTTTCCTGCCTTATTTTGGAGGCTTTGTCGTTTGGATTCTGGTTCGAAGTGATGACACCGTGAATCATCTCCAGCCACCACTCGTGACAGGAACCCTTTCCCTTCCCCTCACATAGCGCTGCAGATGACCAAGACAGTGGGCCATTCGACATGCTTCCTGGTGTGGTTGAAGACTGTGGGGCACCCATTGGGCACATACTTTGCGCAAGTGCAGTCGTTCTTTCATGATGGTGTGCACACTTCCGACGCTCAATCCGAGCACGGCGGCTATGGCGTTCACTGTCACTCGGCGGTCCTGGGTAATGAGTGCATCAACCAGCTGGACGTTGCCATCGGTAATGCAGAGGGGTGCCCCAGACCGGGCATCATCGGCTAACGACACCCGTCCTTCCCTGGAGCGCTTGTGCTATGCCTTGACCCTTGCATGGGACATGCAGTGTTCGCCGTACATTTGTGACATTCGGCGATGAATGTCCGTTCCCCCTACTCCTTCCGCTGTCAGAAACCGAACAACACCTCTTTGCTCTTAGTTTGACGCCTCTATGTCACTGTTTGCAATGCGACTGGCAGCGTTGGACGATTGATGCATGCTGCTGCTCGCTTTGTATCGTCACGTGGCGTTCACGCGTGCGCTCTGGTTGGAACCACACCTCGTTACACACGCCACAATTAGCGGATGTCGTCACCGGTTTGCGCATTACAGCCTCCGGCTCGTTACTTTTTGAACGCACTTTATACATACCTTTAGCATATCTTGGGGTTGGCATAATACCTAAATCTAACATAACTACGGAATTTCCCTCCGTGGAATATTAGTTTTTTTTTCTGCAAAGAAAAATAAAAGCGAGAACATTAACGTTCCTTCAGTAAACATTTTGTGTGTATTGTAAAATGAACTCGTGAATCGAGGGGCACTAAACAAGGGTGATTCTAGGTCCAGCGGCTAAAACGGGCAGACTAAGCAAGCGTACATCACAATTGTTTTAGTCACAATTACCTCTTTTGCGCCGATGAAAAGTCCCACAGTCGTAATACTGGAAGTGTTAGGAGTATATGTCTGTATGGAGTAGGCCTACGATGCGATGGTGGGTTCGTATGTGATTCATTTCTCTTTGTCGATCTCACTGCCCTTTCATCCGACGAAATCCTCTCAATAGGTACATTTGGTATTGTACCGGATTTGAGTACTTGGAAATTTTGGCCTGGCAGGTCCAAAGTCTGTTGCAGGCTTTCTACCTGCGTACCGTGAGTCAAACCACTACTGTAAAAGCTTAAAAATGTATGTAGTAGAAGGGGTTGGTAAGACTACACTCAATCTTCGATATCTAAAAAAAAAAAGCTTTATAAATCCACTAGAAATAAATTCCGTACATTACTGAATTTTGTGAATTTTAGACTAGTGATATTCTTAATTTTAAAACAGTCTACCAATAATACTGAACTTAATACCGGGTGAGTTAGCCGTGGTCGTTACGGCGTGGCTGCAGGCAGTTGCTCACATCCGGGAGGCAAGGAGTTTCGAATCCCCCCCACCGGCAACCTTGAAGATGGTCTTCTGTGGTTTCCCATCTGCCTTACAGGCAAATGCCGGGGTTGGTCCCTAACTATAGGCCACAGCCACTACCTTCCAATTCCTCGTCCTTACATTCACACTTTCCTCCCCCAGACAACATTCCACACGCGATGGCACTTGCAGCTCACCCCATGGGTGTTCGAATAGAAGCAGCTACAAACTCTGGCGAGCCGAACATGTCCTCGGACGCTCCCGGCACTGAAAGAGATACGTTAAAAAAAAAAAAATGAAGTTAATGTTGATTGCGAGATCATCCCGCGGCCCCAGGGTCCAGCTAAGAAACACTGCAAGATACATCAACCGTGAGTGTCCGTATATTAATTTTGATTATTTGCCTCGTTTTAAAGTGATGGACGGTTGAAGAGCAATATTAAAGAATGTATTCGCTAGGCAAGGCTAAAGAAATTACAAACAAACAGAGTTTTAAAACCAGTAATGCTAAGAGTATTTGATAAATTACTGTCCGTTACTATAATTTGTACAGATTAGTTTGTAATCTGCTGGGCTGGGTGGTGCAGTTGGCTAGGCGTTGGCCTTCAGGATACCGGCTTCGATCCCAGATTAGTTTGATGGCCTTTAAAGCGACAAACAAGTCAGTGGATTACTGGTAAGCTACGTTCAATAACCACCTTCTGGGCAAAATCTGACACCCCATTGTCTCTAAAGTCACATCAGTTCAAAGTACCGTTAAATACCAAGTTCATTCACTGACTTTCGAATGTGTAAGGACCATTGGTTAGCTTTACTGGCTGTCACCACTAAAAGATCCGGGTTGGATTCCCGACTCTGCCAAGAAATTTAATTCTGGTCTGAGGGTTGGAACGGGGTACACTCAGCCTCGTGAGGCAGAACTGGCATGAGGAAGATTTGATTCCCTTCTCAGCCAACCTAAACGTGGTTTACCACTTCTACTCCAGGTAAATGCCAGGATGGTTCCTATCTTAAGGCTTGGCCACCTCGTGGCGCAGTGGCTAGCATTCTTGGCTGTCACCCCTGATGTCCGGGTTCGATTCCCGGCTCTACGATGAAATGTAATTCTGATCTAAGGCAGGGGTTCCCAAAGCGGGGGAGCCCCCCCCCCCCCGGGCTGGGGGCGTGGTGCCGGCTTTGATTGAAATATTTATATTTCATATTCTGTAACAAATATTACTATCCTCATGTTCATGAACCTATCATAGGCAGGTAGCTCCCAAGACCATTCAACCATAATAAACTCGTACCTTTGCTGTCTTATTTCACAAGAACTGACTAGTAGATCCTGCCAGCAGGAATTCTGAGAAAAGGTGGCGAGTAACATTTCCCACACAGCTCCCTTTCACTCGCCACCCGCAGTGACATCTCCTTACCAAACACTTAATGACAATAAGCCGCTTGACAATGTGACCGCCACTTCCTTTCAAGAATGGATTCCAAGATTAGATTCTTCTATTTCTGCCGTTGCCGATTAGAATTCAGCTAGGTCTTTCCAGTCAGTTCAAAGACAGTGAGTGAACAGGTGAATTCTAGTGCGTGGTTAGCCAACTTTGCAATAAACTTATACGAGTGCCGCCATTGCCCATGTATAACTGGCTTATTAGAAGTGGTAAAAAGAGATCCCATGAATGTGATAGTGCTTGCCCTTCTTCGGAAAAAGATCAAGGTTCGAATTTAAACAAAGTCAATTGTTCTTCCGCGTCTTCTTCTGCTCCCATCAGGATTATTAATTCTACACACAAAGTGAAAGTGCGTAAATATCAAGACGATATCTGACATAAGGCTTTACCAGCATTCTTTCGAATAATAATAATCGGTAAAAACCTCAATGCGTTCTTTGTTTGGAGATTTTAGCAAACAACAGTTTGAAGCCTGTGAAACTTAAGAGACACTTGCAGACTAAACATCCACACTGTGTAAGTAAACCCTTAGCATTCTTTAAGCGCCACGAGCAACAACTAAAAGGAAATGTTAGATTCCTAGAAAAACACGCAACAGTTCCTGAGAAAGCGCTAAGAGCATCCTTGGAGGTATCCTATTTAATTGCAAAATCCAAATCCCCATATACTATTGGTGAGAAATTACTTCTTCCTGCAGCCGTGAAATGTGCGCGATCATGCCTGGAGAAAATTTCGGCGAGTGTTTGAAGTCGATACCGCTCTCAAATGATACAGTGACTCGTCGTATTGATGTAATAGCTTCTGACATAAAAAATCAATTGCTACCACGTTTTAATGATAGCCCAAAATTTGCCCTGCAACTTGATGACAGTACTGATATCGTAAACAGTGTCCAGCTTCTTGTTTTTGTACGCTACTGTCATTAAAATGAAATGCACGAGGATTTTCTAATTTGTAAAGCTCTGGAAGGGCGGACTACAGACGAAGATATTTTTTCTCTTGTGAATTCCTTTTTTAATGACAACAATCTCTCATGGACAAATTGTGTTGGTATATTCACTGATGGGGGGCCGGCATTTACTGGAACTAAAAAAAGGGGTTTCAGAGCAACAGTGAGTGCTGTTACTAATTATGTAAAATTCACACATTGTATGATACACAGGGAGGCATTGGCTTCAAAAAGTACTACAACCGGAAGTCAATAAAGTGCTGAACGATGTAATTAGTGTTGTACATTTTGTGAAAGTAAGGGCTTTAAATAGTCGGCTATTTTCCATTCTTTGCGTGGAGATGGGATCTACACATGATTCGCTTCTATTGCACACGGAGGTACGTTGGTTGTCTCATGGTCGAGTCCTTCGTCGCGTTGTGGAGTTGAAGAATGAACTTCGTATTTACCTATTGGACAGCAGTCCTACACTCGCAACCCTGTTTCTGTATGAGAAATGGCTTCAAATACTGTGCTACTTAGCTGACGTATTTGAAAAACTAAATGAACTTAACGTGTCACTTCCAAGGACGAAATAGTAATATTTTCATTCTAAGCGACAAAGTGCTTGCTTTTAAGAGAAAACTTGAACTTTGGAAAGCCCAGATGGACAAAGGTAACTGTAAGATGTTTCATTGTCTGAATGAATTCCTGGAAGAAAATGAGTTAGATATTTGTCAAATTAGTGGAATTGTCGCAGAACACCTCCAAAACCTTCGTGAAAATTTGAGGATAGACTTCCACAACCTTCAACTGGGAATGACTGGGTTCGCAGTCCATTTGAAACGAACGTAACAGCCCACCTGTAAACGGCAGAACAGGAGGAACTAATAGAACTCTCAAGTGACAGAATACTTCGAAGATTTTTAAGTCGAAGTCTCTTGAAAATTGTTGGGTGCAGATTCGGAATGAATATCCCATCCTATCAAGAAAAGCAGTGGACCTGTTATTAGCCTTCGCTTCAACTTACTTGTGCGAGTCCACATTTTCCGCAATGGCATCGGTCTCGGCTGCAGCTGGAAGGGGATCTGCGGGTGGCTGTTTCAAACATCCAACCAAGACTGGATTTACTTTCATTCAAATTCAAGCTCACACATCACACTAACTCCGTAAGTGTCTGAGAATTACCAAATTCTGATCCATGTACACTTTTATTCTCATGTTTTACTTTTTCATGGGTGAAGAGTATTAACATAACATTCTTCAAATTCACAGTGAAATGTTGAAAAATGTATATATTATTTCCATTGTCATTTATAAGTCATGGGCTTTCAAATATGAAAAGCATTACTGAACACAGGTGTCACAGCAAAATAGCTAATTAGTGAAACAAACAAAATTTGCTCAATTCCAATAACTGCACGTGCAGCAGTTGTTTTTATTTTTATAAGCAAAAGTAATACATATGCATGACATTTTTTTAACAAAACGTTGTTGTACTTTGATGTGCTCTAAGAATAATGAATATGTGTTATTATTATTATTATTATTATTAATGTAACTGGTAGTTGAAATCCTAATAGGCAGTAGCATACACAGTAGATCTTGTGTGTGTGTGTGTTTTTGTGGGAAGTAGCCTATGAGAAGTGCTAAGAAAGAAAATTAGATTGGGAGGGGGGTCTAACCCAAGTCCACGGTCGTCTCCATCCCAAATTCTCACCTGAGTTACAAATACACGCACTCAGTCATCAGAATAACGGGGGTTATCAGAAAAATTCTACACACACACAAAATATACGGTGCTAAATAACCACGATGCCTAAGCCCCTCAAACTTGGGCGGCTTCTGTGGTATTCTGAGCTTCTATACCCAAGATCGCGGGGTAAAACCCTGCCAAAGTCGACGAATTTTTAAAGAGCGTTAAAAATGTCTCAGTATGCCTTCTTTCGGAGGGGAAGTAAAGCCCGCGGGCCCATGTCAAAGATTTGTGGCATTTAGAAGAACCTTCCAATAACTACAATCGTGTAAAGCTAAATTTGTTGGTTAGATTTGATTAACGCTCTATTAAGTTCCAACGTTCTCCACCAGCTGCCGTATGCGGTGGCATCTAGTAGCCAGGTTCACAGCTAAGTGTCGTTGACGGTAGCATTTGGTATCAAAAGGAGGAACTACTTGAAATTGATCGTCTGCAGTCCTTACCAGAATACAGATAACACACACTAATACAGCCATCACAATTAACACCGGTTATCAGACAGATTCTACACACACCCAAAGTACACGGGGCTACATGACCGCGTTGTCGTAGCCCCTAAACTGAGGACCAAACAACCCCTCAAACTCAACATCATCATCATCAATTAACTTAACGTTAAGGTCAGCTCCTTTTTAATCCTAGCCTCAGTTAGAAATACACACACCCTTGCAGACACCACAATAGCACAGGTTATCAGACAAAAATTTCCCCGTTTCTCTCTCTCTCTCTATCTCTGCAAGCACTGCAGCTTTCAAAAGTCGTCGTTCATCCTCCTTCTTGGAGCAGTATACCTCTCACATCTGATTACTGCATTATGGCAAAAGGTTATTTTTATGTTCAATTGTAACATCAGGACAATAGCTGACAAACAACCTACATACGTTAATATATTTCTTGTAGGTTATATGGTGTTTGTTTTTCAGGCTGATACTGTGTCTGTATGCACTCTTTTGTATATAATTTTTATATTATTATTATTATTATTTTATATTACCATCCAATTGTTACTATCATTGTTAGACTATTATTATTTATATTGTGAATGTTAGGGAAATGTTTTATTTCTATAAGCCCTAATCCTATTTTATGTAGGGCGCTACTGTAATGCAGCTGTTAAGCTCTAAGTGTAGGCGTGGAAATAAATCAAAAATCTCTCTCCATCTATATATATATACATACAGTTTGTAAATAAATATGTGGGAAAGCTCCGGGGATTCGATAGAGGACCCGACAACAAGCAAACCATGTCCTATAAATATACGGTGTATGTGCGTTCGTTGCCGTGTTACAAGCATTGTTTGTGCTGTGCATAACCAGGCAACAGTTCAGTATTAATGTGTGGGCTGGAATAATCGGTGACACATTAATTGGTCCTTTCATTTTACCAGGAACATTGACAGGAGCGTCATACTGCGCCTTTTTAACGAATGATTTAACTGGTTTGTTGCAAGACGTTCCACCGGATTTAATTCAGGGCATGTGGTTCATGCATGATAGAGCACCGCCTCATTTTGCTCTTGCTGCTAGATAAATTTTACATCATCGATTCCAAAACAATGGATAAGGCGTCAGGGACCAACACCGTGGCCTGCTCGTTCTCCGGATCTCAACCCATTAGACTTACACCTATGGGGTCATTTAAAGTCCACTGTGTATGCCACACCTATTCATAACGTCGACATGCTGCGTCAGCGAATAGAGAAAGGATGTCAGCAGATACGACAGACGCCGAGAATATTAGCGTGTGAGAAAGTCAATGATGCGGCGCATAGACGCCTGCATTACAGCTCTTGGTAGCCATTTTGAGCACCTTCTGTAGAGAACTGTCAGTAGTAACGTACACTTCATAAACACAAATGACCAATATGCATGGTAAAGAGGTGTGTGTTATGTAAGTTACATCACAAACCATGCTTGTAACACAGAAACGAAAGAAAATACACCATAATTATGTTCACAGGGCGTGTTTTGCTTGTTGTCAGGTCCTCTATCGAATCTCCGGAGCTTTCTAACATATTTAGTTACACCCTGTATAAATAAACACATCCCAAGTACACGGGGTTGAATAACCACGATGTCCAAGCCCCTAAATGAAAAAAAAAACACTATAAAAAACAACGGAATGTGTAAGTTATATGGAAAGAGAAACATCCGAGGTGAGGTAAAGCCTCAACTGAATAAAGAAGTGTATGAGGAGACAATGGTGTGGCCCCACCATACAGTAATGACTGCAACCATCAATGGTGCATCTGTGTGTTTGCATCGATACTAAATAAAGCTGTTCCACGCCCATCCACACAGAACTGTAACGAGGGAGGGGTGGGGGAGGGGAGAAGGTTGTAAACGCAGTCGCTTTCAAGTTATGCTCTTAATTCTTTCTTCGTTTACCGTCTTTCTTGGTTTTATTTCACAAAAACCCACAAGGCGTCGTCTGTAAATAACTAAATCAGCACACATCAAACGATCGTCAACACGGGCAAGAAGTAATTTACATGCCATTCACCAATTTCCTCCTCATTTGCAACTTCTTTGCAAATCATTTTCCCCTCCACCATCCACACCCTATCTTTCTTAACATTATTTGTCTATTGTAATCAGGCAACAGAAAAGAAACCAATTTAGTAACTGTAGCTAAAATGTACTGTAGTTGTCATGAAGCCTGGAATCACATTACGCTTTTAAAACCAACGCAAATGAAATCAAAGAACACCAACATTAAATGATATGGTTTCTCCGTCATTTCCACTTGCGTAAGTAAAATGTCTAAAGCAATCTCCAGGAGAAGGGTGGTATAACAATTATATAATCGCGGAGCAATTAATTCCTTTCCTGATTTAAAATGAAAGCATTCTTAATTACTTAAACATGTCGTATGAGAGAACAAATTAATGTAATAATGGAAGATGGAAATGAACTACTAGTACTGAAAAATAACCAGCGCCCTTTGTGCGGGGGAATAACGTACTAATTGTTTACTACAGGTAAAAAATGCGTCTTCCGAAGGGGTGAGAGGAGAGGGGGAGGGGGTACGGGACACAAGCTTATAAATGTACATCAAAAGTCCCTACATTTTTATTTTTTTAAGTATGTATTTACGTTCATTATGCCACATCGGAAGCTGATGTTAAACAGCGCATCATCGTCGGGTGGTTGAGGTGGCGTCTGTTCACTAGAATCACGTGCGACAGGCAGATGCCAAAATGCATTTTACGAGAACTGCAACTTTTATTACAAGACCATCCCGAAAAGTTGATGGCACAAGCATAATATGATGGTGCTGCAGTCTTTCTTTCTTTCTTTCTTTCTTTCTTTCTTTATTCGTATCAGGAGCACCAATCACAAATATATATCACAAATGGTACACAGTGAGAATCAAATTCAAATAAAAAATAATAATAATAATTAATAAAGACACAAACTATTCTAGATCTAATATTAAGTGAGGACGTAAACATACAAGTCAGTTGTACAACACACAAACATCTGACTGCCAGGTAGCCCGCAACCAAATTAAATGTTCTTTGTCCAGTAACTGGCGACGTCAATAGCATTCGGGTTGGCAAGTGTTAAGTCTTCCATTGTGCATATTGCTGGACATAGTGGGCACTGGTAAAGATGTTGGATTGTCTGTAGTTCCCCACAATCACAGAGGAGAGAGTCACTCGAAAAAAAAACCATTTCTGCAGGTTCATCTTGGTTCTTCCAACTCCAGTCCGCAGTCTGTTGAGCGCCTTGGTGCTGCAGTACTTCAAGGACATGTAAGTGGTGTCTACAAAAGTGCACATTATATTTACTGATATGCACATCAGTTGAACAGGCTCCTAGAAAGGGCGTCATCAAGTGTTTCCAGTTTAAAAGTTTCTTTGTAAATCTCAAACGCATGTCAGTTTTCTTTTCAAATTCTCCAGAAAGAACAGCCGCACTACAACGTATGCAGCGTAAGAATACCAAGAGTGTGTGAGACCAGGTGGAACTTTCGTTCAAGGTTGATAAGGGCAGTTTTTGAGAATAAAGACACCAACAGTAACACTAGGTCAATAAGTGATCTATGTCACCAAAGAACAAGATAATATTGTTACGTGCCACCCCCCTAGTGGCACTTTTGTTAACTGGATTACGGTGGGTAGGAAGCACAACACAAATTACTGCTTAAAGAAGTAATTAACTTTATTGCGGCCAGAAAATTACACTAATCAGCAAATACAAGCGATTAGGAACCTTACTCCAGTATACAAAGTCTCTTGCTTGTGGAGAGCTCTTGCCCATTTCACTTGTCAACAAACCGCAGAAGTTAATCCTGCCGCTAATGAGCCTAGTGGCCTTGACAGAACTACATGCAACTTCTTTCTAATGTGCGCCTACTACAGTACTTACGAGCACTTGCTGCGCGCTGTTCACCAGCTGGGAGAAACAATGTCACTGGATTTCGACACCACGATATCTGACACTCAGTGAAAGCACACTTACTCAGAACACGGCAGTCCCCTGTATGTTCCTCACTTCGCCGCTACACTAGAGGTTTCGCAAGTCACCACACTTCTGTCGCTCAGAATAATCGCTCACACTAGCTCGTAAAACACAACCCCAACTGCTTCACGGGTCACTCTTATATAGCAGGCCGGTGACTCAATAAATGGTTCTAGATCCATCCAGAGTCCACGGCTTCTCGAGGTTTCCACCGCTGGTCCAGTCACGAATCTTCTGGACTATCCCTTTGTCTGTAGTATCCCTGTTGCATAAGGCGCGCGCAATACAGGAGGCAAGCCACAGCCCAGCCCCTGGGGCAGTTGTGACTCAAGCGGCGAGCGATGACACAACTCACAGCCGTAACACCACCCCCTTCCTAAAAGGCTGATCGTCCCGATCAATCATTGGTCCGACTGTGTCCCTCCGTAGGCTGCCAGGCGATCTCGATGCACGATCTTCATCTTCGCCCTCGGGTTCCGCTGGATCCTGTAGACGACATCGTTGATCCGTTTCACGACTCGGTACGGGCCCTCCCAGGACTTCTGAAGTTTGGGTGACAGGCTTTTCTTCCGTAATGGGTTGAAGAGCCAGACCAGGTCGTCCTCGTGGAATCCGCCGGCATCCGTCTGCTGGTCGTATCGGGTCTTCATTCTGTCGGTCTCGATCCGCAGTTTCCTCCTCGCGAACGCGTGCACGTCCTCCAGTTGGTCGACCAGTTCTTGACAATACTGGCTTACCGGGATCGGATCATTCCCAGGTCGGCCAAAGGCAAGATCGACAGGTAGACGGAGCTCCCTCCCAAACATGGCCCGGGCTGGTGTGCACCCGGTGGCTTCATGCACGGCGGCGCGGTAGGCCAGGAGAAATAGTGGAAGATGTTTGTCCCAATCCCTCTGGTGCTCGCTGACGACTATTCGAAGATGGTTCTCGATGGTGCGATTGAATCGCTCTACCATCCCGTCGGACTGAGGGTGTAGTGGCGTTGTCCTTGTCTTCCGAATTCCCAGCAGCTGGCATAGGTTTTGGAACACCTGCGACTCGAAGTTCCTCCCTTGGTCGGAGTGCAGCTCCAGGGGTACTCCGTACCGGCTGACGAATTCCTTCACCAGGGTCTCTGCAATCGTCGCGGCTTCTTGGTTAGGGAGCGCATACGCCTCCGGCCATTTGGTAAAGTAGTCGCTGACGACTAATATGTAGCGGTTCCCTGCCTCGCTTAACGGGAATGGCCCAGCAACATCGATGGCCACTCTCTCCATGGGGCCGCCCACGTTGTAGGTCTTCAGTGGACCCCGTCGTCTTCGTCCTGGACCCTTGCTGGCTGCGCAATCGTGGCACCTCGCGCAGTGGTTCTCCACGTCTGTTCGGCATCCGATCCAGTAGAACCGCTCTCTCAGCTTCTCCAGGGTCTTCTTTATCCCTAGGTGTCCACCAGATGATCCTCCATGAACTTCCTTCAGGACTTCCTCCGTCATAGCCTTTGGAACGACGACTTGTTCCCGAGATGTCTTCCCGTCGGTGCTCTCCCAGGTACGGCAGATGAGGCCATCCCTTACAATCAGCGAGTCCCACTGTGCCCAGTAGGACTTAAACTTTGGGCTGCAGTCACTCACAATGTTCCACCCGGGTCTGGGGACACAGGCCTTCTTCCATTCGGCTATCGGTCCCAGGTCATCATCTTCTGCTTGTGCCCGCGTGAAAGATTCGCGGCTCCAGTTCCCTTGAAGTTCCACAGTAGTCCGTCGGCACAGTATCCCGGTGTTCTCCTCCCTCCTAGTACAGAAGGTGCAGTCTTCGGGGCACGGTCTTCGTGACAGGGCGTCGGCGTTAGAATGCAGTTGGCCTTTCCTGTGCTGAATCTCAAAGTTGTACTGTTGAAGTCTCTCTAACCACCGCGCGTGTTGACCCTCGGGCTGCTTGAAGTTCAGGAGCCACCGCAGGGATGCATGGTCGGTCCTGATGAGAAATTCTTGCCCGTACAGGTACTTGTGGAAGTGTTCAATGGTCTTCACGATGGCGAGCAGCTCCTTCCTGGTGACGCAGTAGTTCCTTTCTGGCTTTGACAAGGCCTTGCTGAAGTAGGCCACTACTCTCTCCTCGCCGTCCACTACCTGCGACAGGATTCCCCCTATGCCAAAGTCGCTGGCATCGGTATCGACGATGAACCTTGTTCCAGGTCTGGGGTAGGCCAGAATAGGCGCGGTGCACAGAGCCTGCTTGAGTTGCTCGAAGGCATTGTGGCATTCTGCTGTCCACGTGAAGAGTTGGTCCTTCTCAGTCAGTCGATGTAAAGGTTTGGCGATGTCGGCGAATCCTCTCACGAAGCGACGATAATAAGTGCAGAGTCCCAGGAAGCTTCGTAGTTGCGACTTGTCCTTCGGAACTGGCCACTCCCTCACAGCTGCGGTCTTCTCTGGGTCGGTGCGCACCCCTTCCTCGGAGACGATATGCCCAAGGTACTGGACCCGCTTCTGGAAGAGCTGACACTTCTTGGGGCTCAACTTCAGCTGGGCAGCCCGTAGCTTCAACAAGATCTCCTTCAGGTTGCTGTAGTGCTCCTCGAAGCTCCTCCCCAGAACGATGACGTCGTCTAGGTATACCAGGCAGGTCTTCCAGTGTAGTCCCCTCAGAATGGACTCCATTAGCCTTTCGAAGGTTGCAGGGGCGTTGCACAGACCGAATGGCATGACGGTGAACTGCCAGAGCCCGCTGCCCACAGAGAACGCCGTTTTCTCGCGGTCCTTAGGGTGGACCTCCACCTGCCAGTAGCCACTCTTCAAATCCAAGGTGGAGAACCTTCTTGATCCTGATATGGTGTCCAGCGTGTCGTCGATCCGGGGTAGAGGGTAGCTGTCCTTTTTCGTGACGTCGTTCACCCGCCTGTAGTCCACGCAGAACCTGGTGGAACCGTCCTTCTTCTTCACTAGCACGACCGGAGAACTCCAAGGACTATGTGATGGCTCGATCACCCCTTGCTCCTTCATCTCTTCTACCATCCGGTCGACTTCGGCTTGCTTGGCGAGCGGGACACGTCGGAATGGGGCCCTAATCGGTGCGCTGTCCCCAACGTCGATTCTGTGCTGGACCAAGCTTGTCCTGCCGAAGTCTTTGCTCCCCACGGAGAAGACATCCTGGAATTCGCGTAACAGGTCCTGAAGTTGGCGTGATTGCTCTTCGTCTAGATGGTCCTGGGATCCTTGGTAGAGCTTCTGTAGTTCTTCTGGCAGGGCGCGTCTTCTTCGGTTGTCCGTCTGCAGGTGTCCGTCCGTCGTATCTGTGATGCGGGCAATCCAGGTAACGGGCTCGCAGACTCCTAGGTTGGTGTCCCGGTGAACCGTAATGTCGTAGTCGTTCAGGTTGGACAGGCGGACGTACGGCCGAGACGTCGTGTTGATGAGAGTCTTGGCAACTAGCAATCCTTTTGTCTGGATGTCCTCATATTTTGGCTCGATAACAGCCGCCACTCCCTCAGCAGTTCCGTCGACAATTACGGCAGCGCTGACCTCCGTCCTGGCGGGAACGATGACGTCCTCTCTCAGCCTTACTCGTCGTGCGGTGACGGCCTCGTGTGCTGGTTGCAAAGCAAGTTCCTCACCTCCGAAGTGCAGAGTGTTGGTACTCAGATCCAAGATGATGTTGTTCTGGTCCAGGAAGTCCAGTCCGACGATCACTTCATTTGATACGTCAGCCACAAGCACTGGATGTTTTATCGCCCGTCGACCAATGACGAACTCCAGTGATGCTTCGCCGTGTACCGGTGCGGTCTCTCCGGTCGCGGTTATTAGCTGGAGGTTCCTTTGTGTGGGTTGCACTCTCCACTTCGGGATCACGGTGGGACTGACGATGGTCCTCGATGCTCCCGTGTCGATCAGCACGGGCCAGCTCTCTCCGTTGACGACTCCGTCGACCATCAGGCTGTTATTATCCCTCCGTAACTGCGTCACACGAACTTGGACTGCCGGGGCTTGACGACTGTCACAAGCCAACCTTTGCCCCCCTAGGCTGGCTGATACTTGCTTTCCTGGGCCGCGCGGTTTCCCTACGACTGACTGTCCCGACGGAAACCCTTGGCGGCGGCGATCACCGCAGTCCTTGCTCAGGTGGCCTCTCTTACGGCAGGTCCAGCAGGTCGGTAGTCCTCTTCCGGGCCGCCTCTCCGGATGTCCTTCGGCTACGTTTTTGCTGGTGGTACCGCGACTATCGAAGAAGCGGCTTAGCGCCTCCATTAATTCGTCGGCCAGGGGCTTGGTCTCGCTGGTTTTTACTGGTTCGTCGACGTCCACTTGACGCACCCGCGCGTGCATTTTAGATGCCTGTTTCGCCGTCTCAAACTCAAGTGCGTGGCTCAGCGCATCTGCCAGGGTCTTATTGCGCGCGAGTCGCAGCGCCTGTTGAGTGTCCGAGTCCCGTAGTCCGTCGGTGAAGGTTTGCGTCGCAATCTGCTCCAGAAAGTCGGCCGGCGCTGTTGGGTAGGCTAGCCTTACGAGGCGTGCGATGTCCATCTCGAACTCCTGCAGGGTTTCCGCGTTCTTTTGTACCCGGGTCCGGAGCTGCATCTGGTAGGCCTGCTGAAGATGGCTATCCCCATATCGGGACTCCATATGGGCGATCAGTGAAGCGTAGTCCTGGGATCCAGTCGGGATGGCCTGAAGGACGTTAAGGGCGTCACCTCTCAGCGCTACAATTAGAGCTGTAGCCTTTTCTGTGTTGTTCCAGTTATTTATGGAACAGGCCGCCTCGAACTGACGTAAGTAGGTGCTCCACGGGACCTTTCCGTCGAAGGTTGGGGGCGTCACTCTGCTATGTCCCGTTCCTGATATTCCCGGTGTAACGGTGGGCGGGCGTTGGCGCAGCTCGGCAACTCCCTCTCGTAGAGCGTTGAATTCCTCTTTCACCCCCGTCAGTGGGCGTTGGCGCAGCTCGGCAACTTCCTTTTGTAAGGCGTTGAATTTCTCCTCCACCCCCATCAGCGGGCGTTGGCACAGCTCGGCAACTTCCACTTGTAAGGCGTTGAATTTCTCCTCCACCCCCATCAGCGGGCGTTGGCGCAGCTCGGCAACTTCCACTTGTAAGGCGTCGAACTTCTTTTCCACTGCCGTGACTTCCTCACGCAGACCCAGTTCTAATTTCTTCAGGTCCTCCGCTAGCTTATTTTGACCGTCTTCCATCTTCTTCTGGCCGTCTTCTAGTTTGGCAGTTAGGTCCTCGGCTAACTTCTTCTGGCCGTCTTCTAGTTTGGCAGTTAGGTCCTCGGCTAACTTCTTCTGGCCGTCCTCCATCTTCTTCTGGCCGTCCTCTAGCTTCTTCTGGCCGTCTTCTAATTTGGCAGTTAGCTCCTTGGTTAAATTCTTCTGGCCGTCCTCCATCTTGGTTTCCATGCCATTTAACTTTTCTAGCAATGCTGCCAATTTCTCCTCCATTTTAGTTGTTTGTCTTGTAAAGGGCATGCACTCACAGGAAAATTAGAGAAAATGACCTGCTCGGGGTTTGAAACCAGGACCGTCAGGTGTTGTGCTTGAGTTCGTAATCCGGCTTCTGACACCAGTTGTTACGTGCCACCCCCCTAGTGGCACTTTTGTTAACTGGATTACGGTGGGTAGGAAGCACAACACAAATTACTGCTTAAAGAAGTAATTAACTTTATTGCGGCCAGAAAATTACACTAATCAGCAAATACAAGCGATTAGGAACCTTACTCCAGTATACAAAGTCTCTTGCTTGTGGAGAGCTCTTGCCCATTTCACTTGTCAACAAACCGCAGAAGTTAATCCTGCCGCTAATGAGCCTAGTGGCCTTGACAGAACTACATGCAACTTCTTTCTAATGTGCGCCTACTACAGTACTTACGAGCACTTGCTGCGCGCTGTTCACCAGCTGGGAGAAACAATGTCACTGGATTTCGACACCACGATATCTGACACTCAGTGAAAGCACACTTACTCAGAACACGGCAGTCCCCTGTATGTTCCTCACTTCGCCGCTACACTAGAGGTTTCGCAAGTCACCACACTTCTGTCGCTCAGAATAATCGCTCACACTAGCTCGTAAAACACAACCCCAACTGCTTCACGGGTCACTCTTATATAGCAGGCCGGTGACTCAATAAATGGTTCTAGATCCATCCAGAGTCCACGGCTTCTCGAGGTTTCCACCGCTGGTCCAGTCACGAATCTTCTGGACTATCCCTTTGTCTGTAGTATCCCTGTTGCATAAGGCGCGCGCAATACAGGAGGCAAGCCACAGCCCAGCCCCTGGGGCAGTTGTGACTCAAGCGGCGAGCGATGACACAACTCACAGCCGTAACAATATCATGAAAGTATTACCCTAGTGTTAGTGATATACGCTGTTATATCACTATAGTAGTTATGATAATAAGTTTATGTAATAAATTAATGTTTATAAAGGTAATATTTTTAATGCGACGTAGACTATAGCTAGTGGTTTGCTGATCATGTTAGACAATCCAGGTGATAGTTCATTAAGTAGTGATGGTACAATACAATTTAGTCCCTTGAAACTAGCTATTTACACAATGGTTTTAGATATTTAGTACTTTTTATGGCTTTTGTGTGTATGTAGCAGATCACCTCGCTGTTCCGCCCCTTACAACAACTGTGTGTATATTGTGAGAGACCGTATGCCTGAATCTTGCATCATGGTAGTAGAGATTCAATACAGTAATTTGAAACAACTATTCAATATTCAAGTTATACTTCAGGGTAAAATTGAAGGTCAGCGTGGACCGGGAAGGAGACGAATAACTTGGATGGATAATTTAAGAATGTGGTTTGGGCTGTATTACATGGAACTCTTGAGGATTGCACAGGATAAGAAGGTGTTAGCCATGGTGGTAGCCAACGTCCGTATAGGATAAGGCAGAAGAAGAAGAAGAAGAAGATTCAATATTAAAATAAGGGATACCAGTGAAATATTTAAAAAACCTGTTTTGGATATCTTGCAGATTATTAATTAATTAGAGTTGTGTTTTGATTGCCCCAAGCTGATATGGCATATCTTAATTTGCTTTCAATCAGAGCACTACAGTATATACAGGGTTATTCAGCTAAGAGGACCACCTCAAATATCTACAGACTCGTTGAAGATGATGATAATAATAATAATATTAATATCGTATGGCCTCGGATGCCGGGTGCAAACGTTGTTATTTGACACCCAGATGGTAGATTGCATGTCGAATGTCGTTGTTCCTTGAAGCACTATGAAAGTCAAGGAGGTTAGATATCTAAGCTTCTTGAACACTTTCTAGTAGAGAAATGAGGAACTTTGTGTTGGCGGAAATTCCCGAGATTAATTGTGCCATTATGAACACGGCCTACTGAATTCAAATGGGTTCTTTGACATGCCAACATCGTATGACATGCGTGTCGTTATTTTTTTCGCTTTTCAAAAATCACTTACCACGGCCAGGAACGAACCTGCAAGCTTGGGGTTAGTAGACCGACACGATAACCACTCACCCACCGTGGCAAGCTAAGATGATGATGATGATGATGATGATAATTGTTGTTTTAATCGAGACTGAAAATACTTACAAAATGGAACTCAGATTGAAACGACTTACAAAATGGAGAGTGGAAATACTTACAAAAGGGAATTTAGAAGGAAAATACTCATACAAGGAATAGACTGAAAAACATGCACAAAATGTAGGTTGGGTTCAAAATACGTACAAAATGCAAATGAGATAGAAAATACGTACAAAATGCAATTGAGGTTCAAAATACTTACAAAATGCAATTGAAATTTAAAATACACAATGCTATTTAGATTGAAAAAGCCCATTTCAGATTCAAAATACTCACGAAGTGCAATTAAAATTCAAAATACTCACAAAATGCAATTGAAATTGAAAATGCTTACAAAATGTATGGTAGATTCAAATTACTTAGTTGGATTGACAATGCTTACAAAATGTAATTTAGATTCAAAATACTGACAAAATGCAATCGAGAATCAAAAATACCTACAAAATGCCCACCATGCAAAATGCAATGTGGATTGAAAATACTTGCAAAAAGCGGTTTAGGTTGAAAATACTTAAAAAATGCAATTGAAATTCAAAATATTCACTCAGGTACCAGTCCCTACATTGAAAGACTTACTAAAAAGCAATGTAGATGATCAATCCCTACAAAATGCAATTGAGGTTGAAAATAGGCTACTCGCAAAATGCAATTTAGATCGAAAAGACTTACAAAATGCAACTTAGTTTGAAAATACCCACAAAATGTACTGTAGATTCCAAAAATTCTCTTACGGTAATTTAGATACACGGGGAAGCCAATTAACAAATTAAAATAGTGCGGGAATCTTGAAGAGAAAATGAAATAGAATGAAAAGAAAACAAGAGGTCTGACCCCTCGTAGAATGAGGGACCAGGAAAGATGAGACAAGGGCAAATTAAGGCGGGAAAGTGAAAGGCTCCATAGGCCTCGGATACCCTAATACCGTCGGGGTCGGAAAAAACAAGAGTTGACCAAGGGAGGTCGACAGGAAAGAAGACGGAGAGGAGCCCGGCACAAGTAAGTGGAAGCAATGCCGACTCAGCTGGGGTCCCGTGGTCGCCAACCAACGTCCCATGAGATGTGAGCCCCTGGGGAACTCGTTGAAGATATCGACATTCTGTTTAAGAATTCTTGAATCGTATTAAGGTGCTCATTAAGGCTAAATGTCCTGACATTTTGGTAAGAAAATATTTCAAAAGATGGCAGCACAAGAGAAGCTGATTTTTTTTTTAAATCGAAGGGGAGCTCCGATCTGCGATCTGAAAACTGCTACGTACTCTATCTAGTAGCAGAATTCATTGATTACTTTTTCAGTTCAAAAACAGAAACGTTTCTGCTTTTTTTGTTGCAAATATCTGATTAAAATTCGAAAAAATCGGGTAATACGAAAGTTGAGTTTTACTCGCTGATTCCAAAGCCGTATCGAAAACCTAAATTGGTTGAATAGAATCGTCGGGATCATTTTGGGAAGTTTGTGAATAACAGTGCTACCATAATTGCAACAAAAGGTGCCGCAGTAGAACAAGGTCATGGGGAGTGGGTCGAGTGAGGGGAGGAGAGCGGAGCTCGAGTGATTTGAGAGAGCGATAACTTTCCCTGACGGTATGGAATTCCCGAGCAACTAGTCCAATGTTTCGATTGACTCTACTGGTTAGTTCTGAATTATTGTCAAGGTCTGGATATTTCTGAGTGATCTTTTGATATTTTACCAGTTCCTAGTTACGACTTCTTGTTTTTAGTTCATCGATCTCTTTAATTACTTTTTGTTTAATTTATTTTACATGCAACATTATTATTTTCTAATGCCCGTTAGGTGATCTATTTTCGGCACTTTATTTTTCGGACAGTATTTCTGGTAGAATAGATACATGTACATATAGCTAGGCTACGACTGGTGGAGAGCATTACGGTCATCACGTAGAGTTATTTTTTCGTTTTTGTTGAAAAATGGAGCCACCACGAAAACCGATTCAAGGGCGTTCCACTAAATCCCAGGGGAGATTGCGACTAAGTACAAAGAAAATGAAGCCAGGCCCTAAAAATAATAATAATAATAATAATAATAATAAAAGTACCTCTACACACCCGTAAGATTCTTTTTCCCAGTTTATATTTGAAATTATATATTTCTTTACGCTTGCATTAGAGAATCGGTGAAGCACTGAGCAGTCATGATTTCACTTATATTTTACCTGTACAAGTTGGACGACTAAACATCACCCCGCAATCTGCAGGCTACATGGCTGAACAGCGCAGCGGTTGCTTGGTAGGCCTAGGCCCTTCATGGGCTGTCGCGCCACGGGTGTAGTTTGTATTTTACTTCTAATACATAAGTGTAGGAGTAAAATATCACGAACTATTCAGTGTCAACTTTTTTCAGAGAAGCAAGTTCGAATTCAAATGAAAACAATGCGTTGTGTGGAAGAATAAAGGCGTAGCGTTTGTGAAACTGGAAAATTGGTTACCGAAAATACTGGATTGGATTGGGATTCTTCAAGACTGCAAACAGTACTTTTGCACTACAGCTAACTGCTGACCAAACTAATGCTTGTGACAAAGTGCGTCCTTGTTTGCAGCCCCTAATTGCTAAAAGTTCCCAGCTAGTACTGTAACCTTATTTTGAAGGGTACGATTACGCCACTGACGTTATGTCAAAATTTAACATTCGTTACTCATATCATGTGTTATTTCGGCAATTAATTAGCCACAGGATATTAAGTGTAGGTGTAGTCCATAAAATGTATTATCATGTATTTAATTTTAAATTTTAAACATTTATTCCAATTAATAGATTAGGCTTTCTTATGGTATTAAGTTGACAGAAGTCAGAGGCTGTTCTTTTGTAATTAGCTAGCGCTTGAGCACATTGGGTCATTACTAGAGCTTACGTCTTCTATCAGAACAGCACGAGGTGATGAAATAACTTACCTGCGTACTTACTCAACAAACGCCGGGTGCCAAGCCCACGGTAATGAGTAAGGGTGCGGCGAATGACGAGGGTGGAGGAGTGGAAAGAGGTGGCCTGAACAATAGAGACGGTCGCGGAGCGACTTGGGACGAGACTCCTTTATGTGAAGAAAGGACAACTAAACGAGACTTGGTTCAAGACAGTCGCAGGAGAACAGTATTGCAGGAGTTGTATTCAGGACGTATGCCAGTCCGATACATTATGGTGTTGGCAGTGTCATGCGCTAACATCATAAGAGTGGTTAAGGGACTTACAATCCACCACCATTATTAATTCTGAGTAATCTAAATACCTCTGAATTAATAGTAGCCTGTTATTTAAAATGAATTCCACGTGTGAAGATGTACTTCTACCGCCAACAACAGCAGCATTCTCTCAGGGAGAGACTCTTCCATAAAGCAGATTCATCGTTTGGTAAGCTGATTGACTTTATGCACAAGCTCTCTTTCTTCACTCTTGAATAAATCAACCAAAATTATTAAATTGAGATCTAGATTAAATTAAATTCATAACGCCTCCGTTTTCTTGCAACTTTGAGCCTATCTTAAATTCTTTTGTTTTCTTTCTACGTTAAGTCATTAATTTATGCATTTTGCTAACCTGTTTGTTTTTGATGCCATTAAATTTTTATTTAAAGTAAATGCAGTCTGTCTCCTTTCTAGATGATAGAAATATATATAAGCCATCCTCTTTTCCCAGAAGCAAATGTTATTCAGGTTAATGACTAAGTCATACCACGACTTGAGTCGATGGAGTCTGGTGAATGTTCTACCTGAGCTAGGACGTAAAGTTATTTATGATTAATTGGGGTATCGGTCTCAGATCAAACCCTTGGCGCCCAACACTCTTACATATAACTTCAGATCTGGTGACCACTGATGGGTCATATCATCAAATGGTAAGTCAGGTAAAAATTGGATACAGAAATTAATAATCTGGCAGGTTTTGGTCGTATTTATTGTTCCAAATTTACAAACACAACCAAAGTGCCGTTACAGTATCGAAAACCACCAGCAATGCTGCCGAAAATTATACAGTATGTCCCTTGTTGCAAAATTCACGCAGGGTAAGCAGATCAATCGAGGGAAACGAGGTGCCTTCACTCATAGAACCAAAGCTGCCGGGCTGGATTTTCAGTTTGGGCCATCCTGGCACTATAAAACAATGACATCAGTTTAGAAACAAAACTGCTACAATAGTGAAGGACACTGCACTCAGCAGAAAGAGAAGAAGAGAAGCTTGCCGAAAAAGTTTATTTGCGTCGCGAGAAGGGAAAGTAATGTCCCGACCACAGTCTAATGAAATGAAACGTACTGTCTCACGTGATTATGGACACCGATCAATGCAGTAGGATTTCGATGAGGTACTGTCGAGAGAGTTTAGTGATGAGAAGATCAAGCAACTAACACTTAGTGAAGGCCATATACAAAAACTGGAAAAGTAAACAAGGGGTCAAAGGGAAAATAAAAGTGGCACATAGCTAGAAAGCACACACTTACGGCATCCAATTTTGGATATGTATGCAAGAGGAAACCTACTTCGAAATGGGCTCCAGTAGCAAAAAACATTCTGTACGGCGAATTTCAGTCAAAAGCAATGCAGAATGACTGTGATAATGAGCGAATTTCAAAACGAAATTTAGAGGAGAAATGTCGAAGAATGTGGTCTTTTCGCAAATAAAACTTATGGGTTCATAGGTGCCGCCCCAAACGGATTAATAGGAGACGACGCTATAGTCGAAGTCAAGTGCCCCTATTCTGCACGGAATATGACCATAATGGAAAACTGCAAAAAGCTAAAGGGATTATGTTTGGCAGAAAGTAAGCGAAAAAGAAAGCCTAGAGAATGTCAAGAACAGTGCCATTCTGAGGAGAACAGATTGATAACTCTCCAACACTCGCATGATTTTTATTTCCAGATCCAGGGCCAGTTGGAAATAACACAGCGGGAAATATGTTATTTTGTGGTATGGACGCCTAAGGACATTCACATAGAAACAATAAAGAGAGACGAAAAGTTCTGGAGACAAAAATGCTTATGTAACTGACATTCTGCTACGAGAAACTCTTGTTGCCCGAGATCATTGATCCCAGGATGACCAGATCAATGGATATAAGGGAACCTGAGGTGAAGTAAAATACTGAGTGTGTGTAAATCATGAAACGTTATCTTTGATACGGAACAAATTGAAGCATTGATTTCAAGAACAGGAAATAATTAGGTATACTATTTTTTTGTTTTTGTTTAGTACGCAGTACTAGTGCCTGTGCTAACAATAGGCAGATGAGAATATTTTAGGAACTGTAATTCTATATATTGAACCCTTATTAATCTGCGATGAATAAGTATTCATGATTTATTATTATTATTACTGCGGCCCAGGCAGTACATGTGGAAGTTGACATAGAGGAAGGCAAGTTAGTGTGTTGCAATGATTACCACAGAAGCAGAGCTTGGCAGCTATTCTTGAAGACGACCGGGTAAGCCGAGTTCAAGGCCAAATTGTGTAACAACATGCACCAAAATTGGAGTCATAAGGGGATGGTCACGAGTTAGTTGCAACCAACCTACGATTGAATCACCCAATCAGATGAGACCACGCCAAAACCACGCGATGGGTAGCGTCCCCGGTAAAAAAAAAAGCGCGCGGAATTGATTATCTAAAGAACCGCCGATCCGAAATATCTCCGCATGAGTGCGCTGAGACGTTTGAATTAAATGATGAAGATTGACACCAGTCCCATGTGTGTGAGATGAAAACTCTAGAATATTTTTCTTAATTCTCCCCACTCCACCTCACTCTGTCAGTTTCCAATAAATTGATCGAGGAGACGCTGTTTCGAAGACAACCGTTTTGAGCTCTGGTGAGCTAGGTTCACGCCAGTTTGCGTGGTGATTTTTACGCTCGTAATAATTATTCTAAAGACAACTATTTTCAGCTCTTATGGGCAAGACTTTGAGTAACATTCCAATTAGTGCTCAACGCGAGCAAAGGTCCACGCAGAGCAGTAGAGATTATCTAACGAGATAAGGACTGCGAGGCAGTCACATTTAAAACTTGTTTCTCAAGCCAGTGACGATGTGTTTGAAGTGTATAATTCATGTAAATATTTATTGTATTTTTCAAGTGATATATTGTGCGTGTGTAAGCGAATGCTAAGCTAGGGAAAGTCTTCGTTGGTTAATCGCATAGGACAATCGTGGGTGAAAGTAGTAACTCACAGCGATTATAGCCAGGCAATTTATATTAACATTGAACATGTCTGTCCAAGAGACTACGCCAAGATGTCCGACGTTTGGTCAGGAGCCGGAGTGATGTCCAACGCTTCCATGGAGTCGATGTTGGAGGGCTAATTTCCCGTAGGGAAATGGGCCAAGATGGAAGTTATATGTTCTACAAGCTGATACGGTGATGTACAAAAATTGATTTACTCAATATGTAGTTAGATATGGCGGGGGAACTTTGTAAATAGTTCATTTTTTTTCTTTTTCTTGTTTAGATTGTTTTTCTTGCACCGACACTAATGTTTTAAATGTACGTTGGCGCGTGGCCAAAGTTGTTTGTTGTGTATTTTTCTTTGGAGTCATATTTAGTGTACACGGCGCGTGTACCAGATTTTATCCATGCGAATGTGAAACTCGTTACATTCGATAAGTGGTGCTTTATTAAAGTTCATATTTTTGATAGGAAAGGGAGGTAATTTACTGTAAGATGTTTGCTGAACAGGTTATTACTCATATTAGGGTTGCCGAGCGCAACAAATTAAGATGTAATTGTAGAACACCTTAGTTCGAATATTTTTAGATTTTTTTTGAGTCCTTTTCAGGTTCGATAGTCACGGCCTAGAACGGAGGCGCCAGCTGGTGGAAAATATTTATGTCATTTTATTTCAGGGTCTGTCAAACCCATACGTGTGATTCTGTGTGTGTTATCGTGTCAGGTGTGTTTTGATTCTACGTGAAGAGGGGTAGAGGTCCTACCGCCCTCATTTTGTTGTTGTATTTTTTTTGATGGAAAGGCAGGGTGCTCCGAGAAGACCACTGTACCTTGTCCAATGCTGATTCTTGGATTTCCTAGGGGAAATGCTGAGATATATTTTGTTCTGACACACACACACGTATATTTTGTGCTTTGGGGCACGCTTCTTCGAGACTCGATCCCGAGCCTTGGGAGGTCGAGGTTATTGTGACACGTGGGTTGACAGATATGCAGATTTCCACGTACCGCCCGTCTAGCCTTGGTGACTTATTTTGTTAGGCACTCCTGTTGTCCGACTGGCCCCTTTAAGCTATCATTAGCAAACCTGTTCTTTTCGTGATGGTTATTTGAACCATAATTAATTGGGGAGTTCGCTACGTTTGTGACGGATTATTGCATGTCGTATGGATGGAATATTGTGTTAATGATGTAAATGTTGGCTTTGAGCCTAGTGATTTGTCTATGACTCAGTTCATGTAAGTTAGTCTGTGTGACACCTGTGTGGTGTAGTTGTATTTACTTGTAAAAATGACGGCGGTCATATGTGTATTTCTTTTGATGGTCACGTATAACTTACTTGTGTTGATTTGTGAGAAGTCCTAATTTTTAGGCAGTAAATGTTTTTCTACGGCAGTTTTGATTCCAATTTCATGCGGAAATTATTTGTTGTTTATTTTAGTATAGGAAGTGTCGGTTTAGTTTTAAGTTGTGTATAGTTGTTCCCCGCGTCTGTCTAGCTCTAAGTAATGTGGATTCGTCTTCTGAAAGTTTATCCGGATGATGACGAATCATGCATTCAATTGTACTCATCGTGAAGCATGTAGAACAGCACACGCGCATACATTGTCATTATTGTTGATTTTTGGGACATTTGGTCCGAGTAATAATCTCTCCTGAGATTAGGCCTAGTTTTTGGCAATTTAATTTATTCAGTGGGAGTCATTATGGGAGTTTTGTTTGTTAATTCATTTTGTAAATAGCTGATCTGTCATTAAATTCATTTGTTATAACCCTGGCTTCACTTTTTCCTGCATGTTATTTTGTTATATGTTACCCTGCATGTTAATGAAGCGCTTTAACAACAACTTACGATATGGACTGTTACACCCCCCGAAACTGAGTCTCATAAGCTTCTTTGCAAGGGTTCAATATGTACATAATAATTTTGCTCTTGGTATGCATTTTCATAATTTGTTTATTATAATAAAATGTCCTACATAAATGAACTTTTATTATTACTTCCATGAAGTAAGATATAGTGATTGGCCTCACGGAGTCGTTTCAGATCTCTTGAAAAAATAAGGGAATTAGAATCAAAAGAACCAAAGACCCATACGAAACGCCAAAATGTATGTATGTAGGTCTATGCGTGTGCGCATTTGGCCTCTTATAAATCGATAATAGCTGGCTCTATTGATTTGAATTTTTCACGGTTTGTGGTCTTGTTTGTTATATCTAGAAGACGACACCTAGAGTTGGACGTCCGCATCGGATGGTTTTTAGAATAGATATTCCCAATAAACCTGAACACGAACATGTCCATCTTTCTTTCTAAAATATCAAGATCGTGCTAACTACAAACCAGTCATATCTTTCTATACAGTATTCAATTTTGCATCGAGTGAAACCAGTCGCTGCTCTGTGCGGTAAGAATTATGCCCTACAAAGTATTACTTATGTCGGAAAAAATATGTTTTTTGTTCGGGAGTTTATCCTCAAATAACTCTAAAACAGTTACCTAAATAGGAATCCAGCGCTGTCAGCAACTATCCTGAGTGTGTTTTCACCGGTTTTCCACACTCCCTCCAGGTAAATGCCGAGATGGTACCGTACTTGAAGTCTCAGGGCACCTGCCCCATCCCTGACTAATACAGTTACACACATAATCAACTACACGGGACTGATGATGATGATGATAATAAAAATAATAACAATAATAAAAACGTTATTGGTTTTACGTCCCTTTTAACTACTGCGGCGTTTAGAGACGCCGGGGTGCCGGAATTTTGCCCCGAAGGGGATCTTTAACGTGCCAGTAAATCTAATGACACGGCTCCCTCACATTCGCGCACCCTCAAATGCCAACTGACTACACCAGGATTCGATCCTGCAACCTTGGGCGAGAACGTTACCACTGAGCCACGCAGCCAGCCGAAGGGACTGATGACCAAGATATCCCAAGCCTCTACAATGTATTATTATCAACAAGAACGACAACAAAAAGAATGTTTGAGGAAATAAGAAAGGTTTTAATGCTCAAATATTGTTCCACGCCTAGGCACTTGTACATGTAACTTGCCGAACTACAATCGTCCCCTTCTCCCTTCGCCCTGTCAGCGTGTTCATCATTTTCCTTGCGCAAGAGATCTTGTCAAGCCGCGCCACTACCCCTACCACCCTTTTCAAAATAATTCCCAAACTAATGATATCGATTCCATTCACCCGATTTTAATTCTGAAAAATGCATTGGAATCAGGAAATAAATCTCCGTTTTCGTATTACCAGGTTTCTTTCATATTTTAAGCAGAGATATAAAAAACTGTTAGTAACTTATTTATTTTACACATTTTGGAAAATGCATCGAATTAATATCAATTCAATTGCACTCTAGTATACATAGTGGTTTTCAGATCGCAAATCTGAGCTTCCGTTCAAGAGAAAACTGAGAAAGGAAATTGTCTCACTTTGGTGCTGCTACGTGGTGACAGAATTACAAACTAAAAAACGGGACATTTAGCCTTAAACAGCAATACGTAGTTATCGAGAAACCGGTAGTAACTTTGGTTTTTTTAATGGAATTATATTCATGTTACCCTTTAGATTAGAACAACTATGAATCAAGTGGCGAGTTCAGGGATGTGATTTTGCAAATCCGACGAGTACCTTCTGGGATATTAAAGGTTTCCATATGTGTCGGCATTAGACAGAAGGCGATACGCCAGCCGCTGGAATATCGAGTGCATGGTTCTCTTGCGTGACCCACTCCTTGTTGACATTCCGAATTTATTTCATTCATTGCACAGGCCTATTGTGATGGGTAGATTTTCAAAATCCAGACACTTATGTACGTGTGCCTTTCTCCCTTACCACTTCGTCCTGAAGCCTATCGGTAATAACTGAAACCACCTCAATGTATAGGATAAATTATAAGAACGGAAAATTTTAAGACTGGCGGACCTGCGACAATAACAAAAAGTACATATTAAAATCAGAAATGCAACAAAACTCGCACATTTAGTTTACTGCGAACGTCTCGTCTAATGCTCTTACGAGTCTAGTTAACCATCAAACATTTTGAAAATGTACACATCCTATGCAATGAATGGAATAAATTCGGAATGTCAACAAGGAGTAAGTCACGCAAGAGAATCATGCACTCGACATTCCAGCTTCTTGCGCATCGCCTTCTATCTAATGTCGACACACATGGAAACCTTTAATATCTCAAAAATTATTCGTCGGATTTACACAATAATCACATCACTGAACTCGCCATTCGATTCTTAGTTGTTCTATTGGGTGAAATTAATATAGTCCCATTAAAAAAAAGTTGCAACCTGTTTCTCGGTAACTACGTATGTGCTGGGGACGCCATGGACCGTATTTTATGAGCCCTTTAATACGATTTCAGAATTAGTAACAGATGTCTATATCTTCAACGGTTCCGTAGAAATTTGAGGTGGCCCTCTTAGCTGAATTGTAACTTTTTTTTTATTATATTCCCATGGACTCTTTATTGCCAAACTGACATACATCTAGGGAGCCTACATTTCAACCTAGGGAGCCTACATGACAGGGTCATCGGTTCGTGCCGGCTTTTGTGAGGAGGAGCAGGTCCAGAGGTTGCCATCCGACGGGAACAGAAGGAGCTATTTCGAGATATTTGCTGCGGAGGTAAGACTCTAAGATTACTGCAGGTTAATTGTCAGAGTTTAGGAAATACATTAATTGAATTTTGGAATCTTGTAGAGACGTATTCTCCGGACATTGTCATTGCTACTGAATCTTGGTTATATGAAGATATAAATAGTAACGAAATAATTCAGGGGACCTATGAAATGTACAGAAGGGATCGGTGGAAGCGAGGTGGTGGGCTATTTATTTGTGTGCTCAAAAATATAGCTAGTTTCTTAAAGTGGGCTGATACGGATAATGAAATGTTATGTGTACACATTTCGGATAGAGGAAATAAAATCCCTCTTCAGGTGACAGGAGCGTATAGAGCACCGAAAGATAAATTTTCGTTCCTCGACACACTGTATGATAAAACTTGTACGGGTAATGCTATGAAAAAGAGCATAATAATTGCCGGAGATTTAAACCTCCCCAAAGTAGACTGGTCTGGTGAGTCAACTAGCTGTAGTCAAGCTCAGAGTGCTACAAACAAATTCGTAAGGGAGGGGGGATTTTCCCAGGTCGTTGACTTCCCTACTAGAGACAATAATACCTTAGATGTTTATCTCGTAAGGCCTGCAGAGGCCTGAAAGTACCTGGAATTAGTTACCATTCTGGGGTTGAATTAAATATTAGATACGGTGACATTGCAAAATTAGATTCTGATGTAGCAAAAAAGATCATATTCCAGTATCGCAGGGCGGATCAGGGCAAATTTCAGGGGTATTTGAATGAGCTGTTTGTAGGATGGGCATCGGAAGGAAACCACATTAATATCCTGTGGACTAACTTTTTGAAAATTTTAAATAAAGCTTTTGATAAATTTGTCCCATTTAAATTACTGAAACAAAACCCAGATCCTGAGTATTACACACGAGAAATCAGGAGTCTAAAACGGAAAATTACGAAATTATACAATAAAAGACATGATAGTGACAAGTAGCCTATATGTTGAAATTTAAGTCCTTATCAAGAGAGCTCGTCTTAAAAAAGAGGGCTGCTCATGACAATTATATGCAAGGTTTACTTGGTTCGGGAGGCAATGGGTGGGGAAAAAAAATTACAGTTATGTTAGGAGAAGAAAGGGAAATTCAAATAATTTGTCGATGATAATGTCCGGTGACGGTAAATTAATTACTGAGAAACAGGCCATTGCTAATGAATTAAATGTCTTTTACGGTAGTGTGTTCAATAAATCCAATAGCTGTATGTTAGACCTTAACGGTGAATCAGGGGCTTCCCTTTTCCAATAAACCAGTCAGCAATTGTAAAGCTAATACAAAAACTACGTTACAATACATCGAAGGGTCCTGATAATATTGTTAGTGAAGTACTTAAACTAGGAGGTAGGGCCGTAGCACGATACTTGGGAGGTGACGTTTAATGTGTCCATAAACAATGCGCAAATCCCAGATGACTGGAAAAGAGCTACGGTGGTCCCAATATTTAAGGGAGGGAGCAGACTTGAATTGGGCAACTACAGACCGGTTAGCCTTACGTCCATCGTTTGCAAACAGATGAAGCATCTCATTTGCGACTACTTGAGGGAACAGTGGGAAACATTATCATGGTTTAATGATAGGCAACATGGATTTCGGAAAGGTTACTCATGCGAGAGTCAGATGCTATCACTTTTTCAAGATATTAGAGAATCGTTAGACCATGGAGTTTCAGTCGACGCCGTAGTTATAGATTTTGCGAAGGAATTGGATGTCGTGCCGCATGACATGCTACTCCATAAATTAGCTTCGACGAAGATTGATAGAAGAGTAATTTTATGGATACAAGAATTTTTGACGGGTCGTTGCCAGAAAGTGAAAGTCGAAGGCAGATTCTCGAATGAAATAACCGTAACGTCGGGTATCCCTCAGGGCAGCGTAATCGGAACTTTGTTATTTTTGGCGTTTATAAATGACTTACCAAATGGGATTCGCAGTGACTGTCGATTGTTTGCGGATGACTGTGTAATTTATCGAAAGATACATGACTCACAAGACAACGCAGTACCTCAAGATGACCTGAACCTGGTCTATAAGTGGGCGATTGAAAATAAAATGAAAATAAACACAAGAAAATGCAGTCTCTTAAAAATAGGGAAAGTGCAAAGGCAAGATTTTCATATAACATTGGCTCGGAAATAATTGTAGAAGAAGATTCTTGCAAATATTTGGGCGTTCACGTAAGGAATAATATGAAATGGAGTAGTCATGTAGGATGTGTAGTTTCTAAAGCTTACAAATCGCTGCACTTTGTAATGAGGGTATTAAAAGGAAGTAGTACCTCTGCAAAGAATTAGGAAATTTGTCACTTGCAAGACCTATTCTGGAATACGCCTCGGCGGTTTGGGATCCATATCAAGTAGGGCTCATAAATGAGTTGGAAATAGTACACAGAAAGGCCGCTAGATTTGTGCTCAGTGACTTTAATCCCATGAGCAGTGTGAGCCGGATGTTAAAGAAACTTTGGTGGTAATCACTTGAGGCTAAGATGATGAAATCTAGACTCTGCGCTATGTACAACAAGTATACAAATCAACCAGCATGGGGTGAGCTTAGCAAACGTATGAGAAAGCCCACTTACATGGGTAGGAGCGATCATCCTTTCAAAGTTAAGGGCCGACCACAGCGAACAAATTATGGTAAATATTCTTTTGTAAACCGTGCCATTGATAACTGGAACTCGCGGCCTGCCGCAGTCTTAGAGCCTTCTCCAAAACATACAGGTGTGTTTAAGAAAATACTGACTATTTGTGTAAATGCTCCAGTTTAATTGTTATTGAATTGTTATGTAATTATGTATTTGTTATGTATATGCAATTTGCCACCGGGGGACACACCCCCAATTGCAAATTGTAAATGAATGAATGAACACCACGGCATCATGAATTATACACCTTGCACTATTTTTCGACAGGGTCGCCACTGACATTGAGACACTTGACGTAGTGTGTAATCAGTTTGAAGAAGCCACTCTGGTAAAACTCGGTACCCTGCGATGCACAGCCTGCTCTGGGGTCAGGTTTCTCGGTGCCCATCTTACGGACATTTTTCGGTAACCCACCACATTATGGAGCATGTGATGTGATAGGTCTGGGTACGACCAATACACATTGAGGACGCCACGTCTGCCACCATTATTCGCCTGTCCGCTAAAGGCGGGTTAACACGGAGTCGTGAAGCGGACGAGAGCACTACTGGTCGATCTGCCGGTCGTGGACACGACCTCGTGTGAACCAGTGGTAGTGGGAGTGGGGGTCGTGCTCTCCCTCGAAAAGGTGGGGCGTAAAATCTCCGACTGGTTGGAGTGAGCACGACCGCTTCAGTCGTATTCTTTCGCAGCTTCACGTTCTGCCACGATTGAACAACGAGCGAGAAACTGGTACTCATCGACACTAGTGATGACATTTCAGCAAAGTTATCCTATTTTCTTGAAACTGATATCACGGATGCTAAGGGTATAAACTAGTGGATTTCTGACAAAAAATAATCCAAAATAATTTCTGTATTTTCCCAAAGATTTTTTGAAAAAAAATAACAAGAATTTTTGGGACGTAATATATCTGCTCCTATTCAACATAAAAAGACTCATTGTTGCTTCAGATTGCTCAACAATACGTTCTGAGTGTTGCTTACCAGAATAGTTTTCGTAGCTTCCATAGGGCCAAAATTATTAATGTTTTTCTAAAAATTCAATTATTCTCATAGAGAAAAATAATTTAATTGCAGGGGTCCGGATCCTCAATTTCAATGTAATTGTATTATTCTGCTATACAACATAGCTGCATTATTTAGCTACAATTTCGTTTTTAAATGAAGTTAATATCTCTATTCTAAGTGTAGATTTCATCTGCCTAAGTAATGACAAATACTGAAAAAAAATGAAACTTGAGAAAAAGTCACTTAAAGTTGAGATACACATTTAGAATAAATTACCTTACTTCTATTGCTCCTAAAAGCCTCCTAATGCATATGTGGTGCCTTCTTCTTGGGATTTTAGGTCAATCTTGTGCTTCCTCCTCGCCCGTAAGTATCTCCGACGTTGTTTTTGCTCCGGAGTACACTGCTTCAGAGCCACAGTAAGGTGCTCCTTATCTGCAGCACCTACGCCGGACACTGTATACTTGCCTGGATTGATCCCAGCCTTCTTGAGGATGCCCAGTTCTGACGTACAGCCGTTGTTAAAGTGGCAAATACTGTCCATTACTCCAAGATGCAGGGTTTTTCGTGTTTGATAGCCACGCATCTTACATGATAATAATATAGAAATGGCCCAGCCCAATCTCTTATTAGCTACTTCGTTTATGACTAAACTACTACATGTCAAACATTCAGGGCAAGCTACAAATGAAATCATAGTCTGCAGACATTCTAAACCAAACAGAACGTTCCCAGAACAAAAATTAACATCCCTAAATACGTCAGGACTTTTAAGGTGTGTTTGTGTTGTAGGTGTGTGACGTTTTGTTGTGCAGTGCAATTGAAATGCCAAAACATAAGCAGTCAACTGCAAGCCGTTTAAAACAGTATGTGTCAGATTTCGGTGAAAACATATTCTCAACTGATGGAACTATTTTGTTCTGTAAAGTGTGCAAAATCAAAGTCGCTGAAGATAAACGGTTCACCGTACAACAACACGTCGGGCGCGATAAACATTTGCGAGGTCTTGAAAATGTGGAAAAAAGGAAAGTGTCTCAATTACTGTTAAAAGAAACTGCTTCGACATCAAATAACAAGTCATCTTCCTTTTATAAAGAATTATGTGAAGTGTTTGTTAGTGCTAATATTCCAATAGGAAAACTAAGCAATCCTAAATTAAGTGATTTCCTCGAACGCCACACTGGTCATACTATTCCAGACGAATCAACATTGCGTAAAAACTACCTATCAAAACGTTACGAAGACACGTTAAACCGAATACGTGAATGTGTGAATGGGAAAAAAATGTACGTACCAATTGACGAGACTACAGATTCAGAGGGACGTTATGTAGGAAATGTAGTGATAGGGACCCTAGAAACAAACAGTCCCGGGCAAACTTTTCTGCTGACCTCAGAGGTTTTGGAAGCTGTTAATCACACTCAGATATGCAAACTGTTCGATAAATCCATGTGTTTAATATGGCCTATGGGAATACAACATGAGAATGTGCTCCTCTTCCTAACAGATGCAGCACCTTACATGGTAAAGGCAGCAAAATCTATCAAAGCATTTTACAATAAGATGGTGCATGTTACTTGTCTGGCCCATGCTTTTCATCGAATTGCAGAAGAGGTCCGATCAAAATTTTCAGAAGTAGATAGACTAGTTTCCACAGTAAAGAAAGTCTTTGTCAAAGCACCATCCTGCACTAAATATTTCAAAGACAAGGCCCCTGATGTAGCTTTGCCCCCCCCCCCCCCCGCACCAGTTTTAACACGCTGGGGTACCTGGTTGACTGCATGCATATACTATTGTGATAATTTTCACATAGTAAGAGAAGTAGTGAATGGCTTTGATAGGACAGATGCTAAGGCTATTGGGAGTGCACAGGACCTGTTTTCTGATCCTCAAATGGAAGGTAAATTGGCTTGCATAAAATCAAATTTTTCATTTTTGCCAGAAACCATAACCTGCCTAGAAGAATGTGGCATGCTATTGGCCAAGTCAATAGAGTTAGTCAGGAATGCTGAAGAATGTATAAAACATGTAAAAGGTGAGACTGGGGACTCGGTCAGACAGAAAATAAAATTTGTATTGGACAAGAATAAAGGGTATCAGACAGTGTGTCAAATAGCTAGTATTTTGTCGGGAGAAAACTTCAGAATTGACATTTTTGATGAGGATTTAACAGGATAGTGTTTTTCAAATATGCTCCTATTACATCAGTGGAAGTGGAGAGAAGTTTCTCGAAATACAAAACAGTATTAGCTGACAACCGCCGTTCCTTCACCTTTGATAACTTGAGGATGACGATGGTGGTGTATTGCAACGCTAACTAAGGTATGTTTATTTAGTAACATATTTTTTCACTTTGTAGTAGAAATGAAAATGACGTATTGTTAATCTATTGATTAATAGTTTACACTAATTATACTGAGAATGTTTGTTATTCGAACCATTATTTGTACAAGACAATCATGAAATTGATCATTTTTAGGTAATTTTTTAATGATAATTTTTAGGTCATTTTTTTTAAATGAGGTCATTTTAAGAGAATTTTAAGGGCATTTTATAGGTCATTTTTCGATAATTTTAAGGTCATCAACATCCGGGCCCTTGTGATGACAAAGAAGGAAATTTTCAACTGATACTAGAATTAATTTCATGTCATAATCCTACCATGAAAACGTGGTTGTATGAAGCTCATTTCCAACCATATAGAGCGTCGTATTTATCTTCTAAATCCTAAAATGAATTCATCGACTTACTGGCAACAGATATTCGCAAAAGTATGGTACAAGAAGTGAAAAATGCACAAATGTTCGCAGTAATGGTAGACACTACTCCTGATGAATTTCATGACGATGATCTTTCGATTATTGTACATTATATTGATGATATAGGTAGTGTTTTGGAACGAATCATCGACATGATTGCAGTAACTGACAAAATAGGAGCTGGCCTAGCATCTAGCATACTGCAATATTCGAATAAACATGAAATATTGACATATAATTTAATTTTCCAATCCTACGATTATGCGAGTTCTATGTCCGGAGAAAAGCAAGGAGTAAAAAATTAAAAAAAACTGTCTGAACTTTTAGGTAGAACTGTTCCATACATACCTTGTCATGCTCATCGCCTGAACACTTTTGTGGAACATACCTGTAATCATTACCAATATGTTTGATACCCTGCAATCATTGTATACTTTTTTTTCTAGTAGCACCAAACGATTTTCCTGTTTGAAAGAAGAAATTTCAATGATAGAAAATTCGTTACAGCTGGCCAACTTATCAAAAACTCGATGGACCGCCCAAGCGCAAGCATTAAAAGCCGTTTGGACTTATTTTGAAGGTGTTGTGGAAGTGCTGGGAAATATTTTGGAAGGTGATTCGAATTTTGATAATAAGACGAAATCAAGAGCACTGAGCTTAGAAGTCTATGCTCAGTTTCCATTTCATTGTATTCCTGATGTTCATGAGAAATGTTATGTACAAGGCTAAAGTTTTGACAGAAATTTTGAATCGCCTGATCTAAATACAGTTGATGCTGCTATTGTGATACAAAGTACTCTTCAATCCTTTGAATCTATGCTCTCAATGATCTAGTAGAAGCAGAAAAAAATTCTCTTCAAAAATGAACGTGGATGATGAAAACGATTTTGTGAAACATCATCGAAGACGAATTTGCCCCCCAAAAAAGTCGATGGAAATCCTCACAACGCAGCTGTTTTAAATATGAGCAATTTTATTGCAAAGAATTCAAAGAAATTCTGAATGTGTTGATCCAGAAGACGCGTGATAACCTTTCTGTATTAATCGGCTTGATTAAACCACTTTTTGAAATGTTCAAAACACCATTCAACCGAGAATCTTGTACCATAGAATGCAATGAGAAAGTTTTGAAATTAATTCCCTGCAGCCCATTTACAGATAGTTTAACTGTGAAAGGAGAATTGGAAATTTTCTCCGACCAATGTGAAAACGCCGAAAACATGAAAGATATCTTGCGAATTATTGAAATTTTCAAAAAAAAAGCGTTGCCTGCAGCAAATTATATTTGTGGAATCGCAGTTACAGGACCTGTATCAGTAGCTAGTAATGATCGTAGTTTTAGTAAGTTGAAAAATTTAAAAGATTTCAAACTAAGTACAATGAACAATGATAGGTTAGCGAAACTCATGGTTTTGCATTGTGAAAATGATTTATCAGCTAAAATAAACTTAGATGTTCTTGTTAAAAGGTGGTCGCTATTGAAGAAGAGGCGAATTAATATTTAAGCAATTATGCATTGGTACCTAATCGCGGTGTTTTTTTTAAATTGTTGTTTCTGTGTTCCTTTCTCTTTTCCAATTTGGTATTATATCTTCGTTTCATTTCTATGTTTTTGTTAAATAAATAAATGACGTATTTGCTACTGTTACCATGTCTGCTGATTAATTTATCAAATGAAGGTATGTAACGAATGCATGCCTGAGTTTTGATAAAAATATAGTCGGCAAAAAGTGATTCCGAAATGACCGAGTCGGAAAATTTTTGGCATCCCCCCCCCCCCCCCCCCCCCCCCAAAGAAATACAAGATAAAAGGATTACATCAGGACAGGTGGGCATGGAAAACTACATGGAACCAGTCTAAGGACTAACGACTCAAACACAACACACAAGGAACGAAGTATTCGGTGCTATTTCATAACATTATTGCACAGGTATTCTTGTACAACATTTCCATATCTGCAGGCCCCAGGCTAAGGTGATAGACGCCCTGGGCAAATGGTCTACTGGCGCCTTTTTACTCATTTATGTGTTATAAAACTAGCTTAATAGGTTTTTTTACAAACAACTACGTTACTAATATCGTATCACAGAAAATAATAAGAAAAGTAAGTCGTTCATACAATTTTGTAGCCATTTATTGATACATTAATCACACTAAAAACCAAGATCACAAATTCAAAAGTTAAATTTTAGAAGTACAATATACAGAAACATTTCAAATCAAACCTTTGAGGTTAGGAAGTTGACAAGATCACGCGGCCCATGCGCCAGTTGTAAATCCATGAGTACTGCCAACAGCATCAACCGTGCATCACTGCCTACATTGTTGCCAAAACTAGTATTCTTTACAGATAATATTGATTATATTATAATACTGTATTATAATATAATCATGATTAAACATAAATACTACGAATGTATGTGATACTTACTTTTATTTTATATTCACGAAAATTATAGTTATTTTATCCTACTTTCTAAAGACTTCATGTCATACTTATTTTTAGCCTACTTTTCAAATTTTGCAAAAATGAGGAAAAAGTAGACTTATGAGATCGGGCAAATGTGTGTCTGTCTGTCTGTCCTTCTGTCTGTCTGGCTGGCTGTGTGTGTGTGTGTGTCCCCTATCAACTCCTAAACGGCTTAAGCAATCGAAACAAAATTTGGTAGGAGTAAAGATCTATACCTGAATATCTCACGGCCATATTTAAAAATGATGTCAGTGCTACCAACTGCTGAAAAATCTCAATTGAAATTTGAGCTCCATGTTGGATATCATGGAAGGTATGAATGGGAGCTATTTCAAAATTGGCACACGTCTAGATAATAATAGATTTTTATTAATTCCATTTGATCAAATACATGCATTCAATACATTTTTGATATAGGACACGTCAGAATTTACATGCATAAAATAAAAGAACTAACAGGTATATATTACTAAGATTAAAACTATTTATAACTTATTATAATAGCAAATCTTAATAGATACAATCTTATTCCACAACTATTTACACCTCACTCTATTATCATAATATGAAAACTTAATTCTATAAATACAACAACATACAGCTAGGTATTAAAATTAAATTAAAAAAGTAAAATATAGTTATAGATGCCATCACTCCTATACGCTAAAATATTCAACTACTGAGTAAAAACAATGGCACTGCAGATAAGCTTTCAACATTCTATCAAAGGTTTTTATTTTTGGGGCCAGTTTTATATACTGGGGTAGTTTATTGTATAATTTAACTCCAGTGTGAAAAGTAATTTAATTTCCAGGAGGCCATACATGGCAGTGTTGCCAAAATGATTATATGCCTGCTGATAGGTCCAATGTTTAAATGCATATAACTTCTACACTATTAATTGGATTTCAACCAAATTTCGTATGTGCTATGTGTACATAAACAGATATGACTGAGCGTATTCTTAACAGCCACCAGCGCTGCCAACTGTTAATAAATGCTCCCATTTTTTAAAATCCAAATACCCATATATCATTAAGTATGCAAGCCGACAGCTTTAAACTATGCACACCTATAGTACCTAACATTCTATATTAATTAGTAGTAACTTATATTCGTCAGTGCTACCAACATGATTCTAAGCCTGCTGAGAGGTCCAACTTTAAATACATGTAACTTCTATACTATCATTTGGATTTCAACCAAATTTCGTGTGTGCTATTTGTACCATAACACATATAACTATGCCGATTCTTAAGAATAACCAGGGCTGCCAACTGTTAATAAATACTGACTCTATTTTTGTTACCCTAATATCAATATATCAGAAAGTATGCAAGCCAATAGCTCTAAGCTTTGCACTCGTAGAGAACCTGGCATTCTAGATTAATTTGGAGTAACTAATATAGGGCTACGCCAGTGCTGCCAACATGATTCTAAGCCTGCTGATAGGTCCAATTTTAAAATGCATTTAACTTCTTTACTAACTAATGGATTTCATTCAAAATTGACACAACAATAGATCATATTATTTCAGATTATTTCTGACCAATACATGTATGTCATTGTTGCCAACATGATTTTACACGCACTGTTAGATCCAATGTTTAACTGCAAGTAACGTCCATGCTATCCATTGGACTTCAACCAAATTTTGTATTCTGTACCATAAGAGATGGAACTAAGAATATATTCAGTCACCAGGGCTGCCAACTGTAGTTCTCTATCAGGCTGCATTATGCCAGGTATACAGTATTTCGAACTAAATACAAATTTCGATATTACCAACTTAATTTCGTCATTATTCTAGATAGATCCATATAGATTAATCATTGGCATGAATTTTAAATTTTAAGAAAAGTAGGCTCTTTAGTTCGTCACGGAACTTCATGTTAATGTTGAGATTGATGGGTGAATCTTTTTCTGTGTTCATTGTCACCTAAATTTCGGCGCCCCCTAAAATTTGGTGCCCTGGGCAAATGCCCAGTATGCCTGTTTATAGCCCGGGGCCTGCATATCTAACAATTTAGCCTACTGCATTTATTCAGAAACAATATTGTAATTCTACACAAAAATGCTAAAGTCACGGGACCTCCAGTTTTATATGGAATCCGAATCACATGAAAGTATATTTCATTTTGAAAATTCTCATATGCATTGACCGGGAATCGAGCCCGGCCTTGGTGAGAGGCAAGCAGCTTGACCTCTGCAAAATCATGCCCCAATCCACTCACACTTGAACATAAAAAGATATATGTCATACTCTTTTGGCTTGCAACTTTACACCTTTAAGACATTTATACTATGTATTGAGCCCGTTCCTAAGACGTCGGAGTGGCCCAGCTATCACAAACGACACCCAAGAAACAACACATCAAATTAAAAATGTGTTAAAGAAAGAATATTTACCTGAAAAAAAAACCAAAAATTAAAAAAAAAAAAACTTGCTCGGGCAGGCACGAGGTCAAATACCTGAAGGCGTTTAAAAGGAAGGGGCGAGAATGGTTATCTCGGACAAATATCCACAAACAGGACTGCGTTGCCCCACAGGAATTCGAACTACCATTTAACACTTCAGAAATAACCCAGTACACATAAAAGACATATGTCATGTTTATTGTGCTAGCACTAGCGTAGCCAGGATCGACCAATGATGTGGGGTTATAGTTACTCAAGCCAATTCTACAAGCATTTCGTCCCGCGGCATAGCCGCGATCGTCAAAAGTGCACAATGGTCGCGAGGGCAGCTGCAGTAAGTACGGATATCGTAGGTTCGAATCCCGGTGCTGACAGCGGTTATATTGAGTGTGGTTTTTCTCAGGGTTTTGCCACACTCCCTACAGGAAGTTGCCGGGATAGTGCCTTACTTCAAGACCCGGAGCATCTACCCCATCCCTGTCCCTGATACATTTACACACACAACTACAATCATCACAGCAATACAGGTTGCCAGACAGCTTCAACACACTCCCAACTACACGGGGCTGATGACCAAGATGTCTCAAGCCCCTCAAATGAATTAATAACAACTCAACAAGTATTTCCATTTCTCAATGAGATATTATTACACAAAAAAGTTTCATGTATTTTGATCCCGAAGTTTTCAAGTACCGGTAATATACAATATGCACAAAAGACCAAAAAAAAACAGTTCTTTAACAAATTAAGTTCATTTTTGACTAAAATGTCTCACCTCAACGGTAAATCTAGAACATTCCTGTTCCCCTGACAGGAACAAAATAAACTCAAATCTATTTGTGCTACCAAAATAAAGACTGCGTATCTCTCAACAACAGAAATTATTTACATAGGTCTCAGCAAAAGTGAGCATGTTGATTTATGAGTTATTCAATACTCATTTTTATGTTTATTCATTCTTTTCAATAAGATCCTGTGATTTATATTGCAATTAGCCCTGAATGCCTAAAATATCATTTTCAAAGATGTTTGTTACCTACCAAGGTCCTTCTTACCTTACAAATGCTACATGCAGCCGGAAAAAGGTTTAATTGCTTACACTACACATGCGACAAATTTCACTCATTTGTAACTGGGAGATAACCGTAATTCGGAGAATTGCTGGACATATTATTTACGTAATATGAAGGAACTCGGCTGACGGTTATCTCATGCGCAAGAAGTTAATAACGATCCCGAAATTGGTGTTAATGTACACATATAATTTTCTAAGTACTTATTAAAACACGTTACATTTAATAAAAACTAGATTAATTTACATATAACTTCTCTCCCACCAAGAACGGAAAAAAAGCTAATATTGGCCCGCTGTGTGGGATTCAAAATTATTTGGCGATAGCCTCAGTTTGAAATAAGCTATATTTTGTGGGGGGAAGAGTTAGATTGGCAACCCTGGGAGGATGGAGTTGTATTACCACGAAGTCGAGAAGCTCGCTGCGTTACGAAATAACATCCTCTTGGTAGGTGAGGCGACACTAGCGCTCGCGGCGGCCACCAAGCTGGCAACTGCCTTGAACACGTTATTCGTGGAACAGATGATTTCACTTTTGCAGGGGTTTTATGAATTTTAACTCACCTGAGTGATTATTTCCATTGTAAACATAAGTCATGTTAAACCTAGATGTTAGGCCCCTTAAAACAACAATCATCATCATCATCATCATCAAATCACAATGTTGATATACTGTACATTTTTATTTATTTATACATCGAGTTGAGCCTCTATGGACTGCGTGGTAACAACCAACTTCACTTTAGTGTCTAGGTCTTGCTCTTGTTCCGGCTTTGACTACCTGCCAGTATCTTCTGACCCCAGCGACGAGTGCCTGTTTATGTTCTTCGGACAAAGGTCCTCTCCGTCTTCCGGAAGTTGAGGCCACTTTAAAACATTGGTAGTTGTTCACCAATCTTCTAAATGTGTTCCTGTCACGAATTTCTCGGTCTAGAATACCAATTTGCCTGAGATCTTTTTCGCATTCCTCGAACCAGCTCGGCCTTGTTGCCTTAGACTTGATAAAACATTTTTAATTCATAGGAACATTAAAAAATGTTCTGTTTTTATTAGTTCAGCCCTCTACAAGTACGGTATTCCTGGGTACAGCTGTATGAAGAGTCTTACGTAGAATTAATATCCCATACTATAGGGTTACCACATAGAAAAGAATGTTTCAATGCACATGTGTACCAAAGTAGGGGAGAGTGTTTCCATCACTCTTGTCTGTTCACTGCTAGTCTTTCTTCTGCGCATGTGCGTCAGATAGGGGAAGTGTCTCTCTCTCTCTCTCTTTCTCGCTGCTACTGGTATCCTTGTCATTGTCGTAGGACCTTGTGAATCGATTCAGTAAAGCGAAGCGATATGACGGACCTTGTGAAGTCGTGTATGGAGAGGGAAGCTCTTCAGCAGTAATGTACGGTGAGTCCCGCCTCCAACATTCTTTTTTTTAGTTCATCTATTGTAAGTTTGCACTTTTTTGACAGTTCTCGCGGGAATAAGTTGTCCAACAGAACATATCAATCCACCGCCACCACGTGCATTCCAGCCAATGATCCATCACCCACATGGCAGCCAGCAATGGCCGTTGTATTCTGTCAAGGAGTGAACAGCTGTTATGAGTTGCCTAAACCTACATTCATCTCGCAATATCAATTCATTGCCGCTCTTAAAGGAAACTTGTATTTCATTGTGGCATTTATCAAATAATCGTTCTATTAGCACACCTAAAACCGACTGACAGCTCGCTGACAGAATGTTACATCATTGTGCGTACTATGACACAGCAGCTGATAACTTAAAAATGTTAGAGTGGAATTATTTTTAGGCTCATCATTTCACAGCTCAAGGAAAATGCTTACTAAGTTAGGGTGTAAGATGTCCTTAAGGCGATAAGATCATTTACCTGACCTGTTGGATTGATATTAAAATAATACGTACGAAATATTTCACCATGTAAGTTAACTTATAGGCCTGCGCAACAACTCATATTTTAGGCCTAATTTTTTGCACAAATAAATATGAAAATTATTCACCAGGGCAATGTCCTTGGGGAAATCAATAGTTCTGCTGCCTTTTCTTTTACCTTCAAAAAGAGAGAAATAAAATAAATATCTCGAACAAGATATTCCGTATCTGCTTCCAACTCATAGTCAAAACAAAGATGTTTCACCAGGAGACATCTCGGGCTACATATTTACTCAACATTTAAGTTAACCACTATATATTTATCTGAAAGTGAACACGCGTTCAAATGGAAATAATACTTTCAGACAACTTTGCGCAATATTATCAATTGTACTTTATTTATTTATTTTATTTATTTATTTACATATGTTACGCCCTCATTGGAGCACTTAACAAAAACAAGTATGTACATATCTCAAAAACAATATTAAAGATTCAGCTTCTTATTTTTCTTCTTTTCCCAAAACATTTTCATTCTAGTCGACCTTGCCGCTCTCTCTGCATCGCTTATGGTGTAAGTTTTGCTGGTAAAGGTTTTTAAGGGAAGTCGGATGTTCTTGTTTTTCAAGATATTCTTCTCATCTTTGTTAGCAATTTGGGACATTGTCAAGCCGAGTTCATCCAGATCATTTTGAATTTCCATAAACCAAGAGTTCTTTGTTTTACTTTTGAAAAAATAAGTAAATAATACTTTTAATTGTCTGGTATCCGGCAGGCGTGAGATATGACAAAAAAAAGCAATTCGCCTTTTTCGCATAGTATCGACTATAGACTCAGTTTCTTTATAAACCACTTCATTTGGTAATAGACGCCATTGACCATCCACCTGATGTTTTTTATTAATTATAGTTCTGAGAATTCTTCCATCAATCTTCTGTAATGTGTCAGTAACTGATCAAGTGTTTAACTTGAAAAGTGTTTCACAAGCATATATTGCTTCCGGTTTAATAACTGATTCGTAATGTCGTAATTTGGCATTTATGGAGAGTGATTTTTTTTTGGTAACTAGACCAAGCAATATATTGCGCTTGTCTTAACTTTGTTGTTCTATTTTCGATTGACGCTTTCTCATTCAAATTCCATGTTATAATCTCCCCTAAATATTTAAATTTATGTACAACATTTTATTTCTTTATTGTTGATCAATGTAATAGCTTGTGTTTCCACATCAAAGGATGCCATTATTTCAGTCTTTTCAAATGAATTTTGAAGTCCTACTTTTGCTGCAATAGACCCAAGTTCTTCAATTTGGTGTTTAGCCTCATCTATACTGGTTGCAAGCAGTGCAAGGTCATCCGCAAAGGCCAAGCAATTCAGTTTTATATTAGTACCAATCTTTACATTTGGAGGACAAGTTTTGTTCCACTCACGCATGATCTTTTCAAGAACACAATTAAATAATAACGGTGATAGACCATCTCCCTGTCGAAGTCCAGTCCGGATATCAAATGGTTCAGACAAGGCGCCTCGAAATTTAACCTTTGATTTAGTATCTTTCAAAGTAACGCCGATGAGGTTGATAAGCTTTTGATGTAACCCAAATTCCCTAAGGATGTTAAGTAATGACCCTCGATGGATACTGTCATAAGCTTTCTTAAAATCCACAAAAGTAATGACCAAATTCTTTTGTCTCATTCTATGATATTTCATTATCCATTTCAGACTGATGATCTGATCCGGACAGCTGCGACCTGGTCGGAACTCTCCTTGATATTCTCCTAGTTCTTGATCGAGTTGTTGTTGAATTCTTGTCAAGATAATTCTAGATAGAATCTTGTATGTTACATCAAGCAAAGAAATCCCACGGTAGTTGTTCGGGTCTGATCTATCACCCTTTTTATGAATTGGGTGGATTACAGCCATTCTCCATTCCTCTGGTATTTGTTCCGAATTCCATACATCGATGAGGCGTTTATGGAGGTTGGAGATGGTTTGTTCATTTGCATATTTCCATAGTTCTGCTACCAAAGAATTCTCTCCTGCTGCTCTATAATTTTTTAGCCAATTAATCGCTGCACATACTTCAGTCAAGTCAGGAGGAATAATGTTCTGTAAATTTGTTTTAGTTTTTGGATTAGGCTCAAAATCAAGATATTTCTTAGGTTCATCAGCATTTAGTAGTTCTCTAAAATAATCTGCTAGAATTTTAGCATTATCAGTATCAATGTGGGCTAGTTTACCTGATTTATCTTTCATTAATAGTGTAGGAGGGCTGTATTTAGAATGATATTGACGAAATGTCCTGTAATAGTCCCTTGTTTTGTGTTGCTTTAAGGAATCATCAATAATTTGTATGGATTTTTTTTGATTTTCTCTTTTAATTCTCCTAATTTCTTTGGCAGTTTCCCTTCGAACAATGGTTAATTCATCTCGCGATTGTGTGGTCCTCTTTTGCTGAACATTGAGCCATGCCTGTGTGTCTTTTCCGAATTGCAGCATCACATTCCGCATTCCACCATGCATGCTTTTTCCTTTTCCTAATGGGGGCAATTTCGACAGCAAAGGTCTTCAGTGTGTCAACCATCGTTTCTAGCTTGTCACTTAAGAGAGTTTTAGACTTTTCCTTATAGGACACATTATTTATTAAATAACTAGGGTCATATTGCCTTTGCATGGTCGAGTTTGACGATTTTTGTTTACGTCGTGGAGTTAACTTGATCTTTATCTTGGATATATAATGATCAGAGTCAACATCGACCCCACGTAGTACCTTCACGTTATATATTTCTTTGTAGAACTTTTTATCCATTGCAACATGGTCTATCTGGAATTCCCCTAGTGCTCTATTAGGGCATTTCCAAGTCATAAGTTTGTGCGGTCTTCGCTTAAATCTAGTAGTTTCGAGACGTAGGCCATGTTCTTCACAAAGGGTGATTAATCTTTGACCATTCTTGTTAGTGAATTTGTTAGCTGGCCACTTACCTACTATTGGACGAAATTTTCTTTCCTGACCAATTTTTGCATTAAAATCCCCAAGCAAGATTTTAACATGAGTGTCTGGAATGTTTGATATTAGTAAGGCAAGTTCTTCCCAAAAATTGTCCGTTTCATCTCTAAATTTTTGGATATTCTTGTCATTAGTTGGGGCATGAACGTTTATCAAAGAGTATATTTTGTTTCCTGTCCTAATTGTTGAAGTTGCTAACCTTGATGAGTTCGACGAAAAGTCTTCCACTGAATCAATAATACTGGTATGTACTAAAAATCCCATACCAAATTGGGGGACATTTTTCATAACTCGTGGTCCTGGAGGTCCCTTGTAGAGACGGTATCCTCCAGATTCAATGGGGTCTTGATCTGTGTTTCTAAGTTCTTGAAGTGCTGTTATTAAGATCTTGTGTTGGTCCAATATATCGGTTAAATGCTTAAGTTTTCCAATTTTAATTAACGAATTTATGTTTAATGTTGCAAAGAATGAAAATTCCCTATGTTTGTTAATTTTGAGTTTGTATTTGCACTTTCGGGTTTCCAGGCGCTCCGACTCACCTGACTCTTCTACGCGGCACCCCACCGTATCCGAATGGTGCCTTGCGTTGGAAGAGTTCATTAGAAGACTGTTCATACTTGAGTTGATTGTCTGGTCTAGGACCCATGATCTGACCGTAGTCAGGGATTACAATTCCAGATGTGATCTGGAAAGGTGATGAATGGAATATGATAGGATGATTGATGAGAAATGGGAGTGTGTTGGGTCTGCGAGAGCTATTTCATTTCGCTCAAGTCCGCCAGCAAAACTGGTGAGGACCCCCCTATCAGCCACCTGGGATGCGCCACGTCGGAGTATCACCTCTCCGCCTTCCTACGACAACGTAGTAGGTTCGTGGAATTATACTTTAATTATTCTTTAATATAACTATCACGTTATTTGTACAGGCGGATGAACACAGTAAAGCGTCCATTACCAACTGCACACCCATGCCACGTGCACGTGGTAGTTCAGTTTGATAATGCAACTTTCCTGTCTGGCCGACAGAATATGTTGCCAATATATTCACAATTACTGGGGCAAGCGAAAAAATAACCTGAACAACTTACATGTGATTAAAACATGTATATATTTGTTATGGACTATAGGTTATAAATTGAGTCTTTCCTTATGATGAAAGTTGGCAACCCTAGCTGTACCCCTATAGTTATAAATTCATGTATTTGTTTCAATGATAGTCGCGGGCATCGCTACAGAGTATAAAACAAAGTCCCCGATTCTTGGATGTAATGGGTAATCTCGAAATCCACTGAATGGATTTTGATGTGGTTTTCACCATTCAGTCAAGGATTTCTCGAGAAAGGTTTCTGTAGGAAAAAAATTCATTTGTGGCCAAAGAAAGCCGAGTAGTAACGATTTCAGTGAATCGAGTCGAAGAACCTGCCATCCGTGTGACTTTTAAACTTACGCTGGGCAAACCATTAACAATTCTATATACTATGAGAGTAAGCATGAAAAGTTCTAAAAAAAAAAAAAAAAAAAAAAAAAAAAAAAGAGTCCATGACAGCATATCTCTATTTTTAATAAATCACCCACTATAAGTGATTTTAAGTTTTCATTTCTTCCAACAATCTCCATTCAGTGGAAGTTAAAATTACTAGCTTCAGAGCGAGCCTATCACCCCAGCTTCGGCCAGCATTAACTGTCGAGTCGTGTCGAGTTAAGACTTCAGAGAAGAGTACAGGTCTGACGTTTGTTTATGGCCAGTGCTTGCTTGTTGCGTAGAAGTCTCCGACCAGCCAGGGAGCCTTCTTAATGTGAGCATGCGCAGTAACAACTGCATGCACACACGCACGATCAGAAGGAACGAAGGAAGGAAGGAGGTTGAACGGTTAGCACACTTGATGCACAGATTTCACGGCCACGGGCCAAAAACAAACGTCAGATCAATAGACTATATGTGTTTGAAGTTTCGCTGTTCACCTCGGCTTTTCTGAATTGCGTCTGGGACTTGCCGTCCGTGCGCCTTTTAAGCTTACACTGGGTAAACCCTTTAAGATACCGGGCAAAGTCGGGGCAGGTTGCTAGTATGGGTATAATATATCATCAAATTCTTAACCATATCGAAAGCTAGTTATTCCGTAAAATTGAGTAACATAGTTAATTAGTAAAAATACCAGTGTGATTTGTGAAACGAAAAGTATAAAAAGATCTTAAGGTCTTAAATGGCTCAATTGTAGGTATTACACTTTTTTTCTGTGGGTTTGAAACCTTTCATTCCTTAATTTGACAAAATAATACAATGTCAATTTTTCAAATAATTTCAGCAATACCAACTGTGTACCGTACCTTCACAGCAGCCAGTGGGAGACCAGGTATGTCATAAGAGAATTAACAAACAGTGTACCACATCTAAGTTTATGAGCATTATCCTGACGACATACCGGTAAATCGGCTTGCTTCAAAATGATTCGAAAATAAATTTATATAATTGTAAACATAGTCTACATCTTTATTCATTAAATCAGCTCTCTGACTATTAAAAAGCCATTTTCTACATCTAAAAATTAAATACCGGCACGTGTTCGAGACAAGACCGCTAAACCACCTAACTCCAACTTAAACAAGGAGAAAGCCGGGCGCTTAAAGATCTAAGGGACAATTCTGATATTATCGTTCTCCCCGCTGACAAGGGTAAAGCGACAGTGGTGATGGATAAGGACCTTGAAGTTCGAGATAAGAACTGGCATCAAATACAAGAACAACAGTTATGGATGGACAGGACAAATTGGAGACGGCTCATTTATAACTGCACCCGGCTTGCTGGAGCGAAGAAACGATGATGATGATGATTCCAAGATCTCGTCTTTGTTATCAGATCCTGTAAATAGGATTAATAGTCGTGATCCTACTACTCGCTACTCAAATGTCACCGTCAAATTGATCAAGCAATATTCTATTCCAGAAGATGCAGCGAAGACTCTCCTTCCAGGGGATGCTATTCCTCCGAGACTTATGGTCTTCCTAAAACACATAAGGAAGGTGTTCCTCTTAGACCTATTGTTAGTACGATTGGTTCTCCAACATATGCCCTTTCCAAATACTTAGGTAGACTACTTCAGCCGCTTCTGGGTAACACGCCTTCGTACATTAAGGATTCCACACACTTTGTTGAAAAGTTGAAAGCTATAACACTTCAGCCGGGTGATATCTTAGTGAGTCTCGACGTGGTGTCTCTGTTTACGAGAGTACCTATTGATGGCGTTATGTCTCTCATTAATGGCATTTTTACTTAAGACATCACAAAGACTTTTTCATCACTACATGACCTCCTCCTACTTCCTATGGAATGGGAATTTTTATGAGCAGACTGATGATGTGGCCATGGGTAGTCCTCTCTCTCCTGTTGTGACTAATCTCTTCATGGAGAACTTTGAAGAGAAAGCTTTGTCGTCGGCTCCCTTCAAACCGAAGATCTGGTGGTGTTATGTGGATGATACGTGAGGAAGGAAGGTGAGGAAAATCTTAGCCATTTCCCGGATCACCTTAATCTTCAGCACCCTTCTATTTGTTTCACCATGGAAAAATAATCTGACAACAAAATACCTTTCTTAGATGGTCTCGTCACCACGAAAGAGGATGGATCTTTAGAACACAGCGTTTTTTTTAAGCCAACACACACCAATAGATATCTCCACAAAAATTCTCACCATCACCCTGCCCAGAAACTTGGTATCCTTACAACTCTAACTACCAGGGTTAGGAGGATTTGTGAAGTGTCTTCTTTACAAAAAGAAATTAATGAGAACCACCTTCGAGAGCAACGGTTATAGCAAAGCTTTGATTTCTACGGTTCTGAAACCAACGAATAATAATAAGATGTCAGTTGAGAAAAAAGTTGTAAGAGGAACTGCTTACCTACCGTACATACATAACACGATGTATCGTATTGCTAAAATCCTACGTCGGTACAACTAACTGACTGTATTTGGAACTTCTGTTAAGATTAGTCAACTTCTGCGACCAACTAAGGACAGTTTGCCTAAATTGTAACAACCGGGTATCTAAAGAGTTCTCTGTACTTGTGGCAAGGTTTACATTGGGCAGACTTCGAGAACAATATGCACTTGCATTAAGGAACATAATAGATGTAGTAGGCTCATTCAACCTGATAAATCAGCTGTTGCTGATCATGCTTTTACACCTGGCCATGATGTCATGTTCTAAGGAGTGGATGTTCTTGCCCTTATAAAGCAATATCGTCCCAGAATCATCAGGGAGGCAATGATGCTCTTTCACTTGGTTATCTCTCCCATCGTAATATATCGCTGGAAAATGCAAGATTGGATATGGAGATCAACAAGAGAATACAATGTGGAAGTGTGTTCTATCATCAGGTTTGGAGTTTAATTTGGGATAAAGACATACCACTGAAGGCTGAGGAAGTGATGTACAAGACCTATTACTTGCCATTAATGATGTATGGAGCAGAACTTGGGAGCATCTAAAAATCAGAGACCTTAAACGGATAGAGAGAGTAAAATCATGCTTCATCAAATGCATTTTATGAGTAGGGAAGTCAGCACCATCAAGAATGGCATATGTACTCGCCAGTGAAACATTTTACATTCAAGTAATCAGGCTCAGGCTACAACTGCCATTTACTAGCGCAAACACGGATCTTCTAAAACAGAGAGAAAATAAAAGGAAGGAAATCCACCCGGAATGTTGCGCCTCAGATGTCATGATAGAGAGGAATTGGACCAAAGAAAATCAACCCCAGAGACATTTCATAACATGGCTTGCTATCCATGGTTTTCATCATATGATATGCATTGTGAAATCTTTCCACATACCCAACAAACTGTGTAATGGAGAGTGTGACAGATACCACATAACAAGATTTTGCAATAGAACCAAGCCAATTTATGAATATTGTAATTTAATAATAAATTCTCTTGCAAATCTTCAGCTCTGTAAAACAATGTCTTCAGCAATGGTAATCAGTGCTGTATTGAAGGTTAAGACTACATTTTCTGGAGATTTGAAGTATTTGCATTTTCCAAAGCAGTTATTTTGACTGCATATTCCTACTGGTGATGGATGATACACTAAAGGAAGCGTACACAGGTACGAGAAGGAATATAATCCTATTTATCCATAATGTTGAATTTTGGGCTTATGCCGTGTTTTATTATATCAAATTCGACGCGTTTCGAAAGAAACCACGTCTTTCTTCATCAGGAATAATGATATAAGGAGATACCACACTCACCTCAGCAACAAAATTGTTTTCCACGGCCATAAGCTGAGAAGTGTAGAGAGCAGCCTGAAGATCAGCTCCTGTGAAGCCGTCACTGAGTTTTGCCATCTCAGCAAGATCAACATCCTCACTCAGGAGCATCTTACGACTCAGTGCTGTCAAGATGGCTAACCGATCCTCCTGCACAACAGAGAAACAAGACTTCAAAGACTGGTTTAATAAAAAATAAAAACACCTGGAGATACAGAAGCATGCAAATTAATTCTAAAATGACACAGCAAAAGTTCCTTCAGTGTAAATGTTAACAACAGCAGAATAGCAGTCTTGGATCACACCTCAATAGAATATACAATAACTTAATAGTTTTTGGTATAGAGTTTACAAAATTTGTGCTGATCCCAGAGGCCCCGGGCGAATTCCCAGCTCCATCATGGGTTTTAGAGGGCTGGAACGGTGCATACTCAGCCTCGTGAGGACAATTGAGTAGCTACCTGATAGTGAGGCAGTGCCCCAGTCATGAAAACCAAAATTAACGGCCAAGGGGACCCGACCCGCTAACCATGCTTCACCCCACAATCTGCAGGCCAAATGGCTTGGCAGTGGTCGCTTGGTAGGCCTAGGCTCTTCATGGGCTGAGGTGCCAAGGTGTTTGTGCACAAAATTTGCACAATTTTTAACCTTTTCCATCATGAAACCACACTTTGTAAGGGAATAAATCTTGCTACTCTTGAATACTACCAGGTATTGATATTTCCTTCTTACAAGTGGACTAAAATTGTTCAATTGGGTTAATAAGGATGTTAATTCATTTGAGGAGCTTGGGACATCATCAGCCCTGTGTAGTTGAGTATGTGTTGAACTTGTCTGTTAACTTGTATTCCTGTGATGACTGTAGTAGTGTGTGTAACTGTATTCGGGACAGGGATGAGGTAGGCGCCCTGGGACTTGAAGTAAGGTACTATTCCGGCATTTTCCTGGAGGAAGTGTTGCCGCTGTCAGCGCCGGGATACAAACCACCAAACTCCGGAATTGCTGCAGCTGCCTGGGCGGCCGTGGTGCACGATATAATGAGCACGGCTACTCTTGGTGTGGGTTGATAAGAAATGAGCTGCTTGGCCAAAAACTTAAATGTTCTTCCCATCAAAGAACAGTCTGAAGATCAGTTATTGTGAAGTTGTCCCTGACACTTGCCACCTCAGCAAGATCAACATCCTCACTTAACCCCCTTAGCGTGTACGGCGCAACGGTGCGCCCACTAGCCTGCTACGTTCACAGCGTGTACGGCGCAAGGGTGCGCCGTCGAATTTGAAACGCCCGCTACGTGGACTTCGTAATAGTAATTTATTTGGTCGTAAGATGGCAGGAAGAGGCAACTTTTGGCTACACTTCGAGCTATTTATTATTGCCAGGAGGTGTCGCATATCTTCACAGTCATTTATTTTTCAGAACTCTGCACACGTGTTCCCGCTTTTGCGGACCGTGAGTTTGCTTGTAAACATGGCAGGTCGTGGCACAGTTATTGATGACAAAGAAATAGCTAATTTGCTCGATATTAGTGCCAACGAAAGTGATTCAGAGTGTGACAGCGATATAGAGGATGAGTTCGCTATAACTTCCAGTGAAGATGGTGACGCTGACGATGTAATTCGTGATAGAACGCCAAGAAATACGAACACATTAGGCGACTGTGATATTGTCCCTGTATTGACGTGCCGCTGACCAGGGATAACCAGGTTATCAATAGTTTAGAATATTATGTTATATGTTGTTCTTATTGTGTGTGTTTTTTGAAAACTTTTGCCAGTGCGTTTGGAAATTATAGCGAAATGCATATGACACCGCGCTTACCATTGGGAGTAGGCTAGAAATAATGCACGTTGTGGGTGCAGCCCAGAGTTTCACAATATCACGCTTGAGGGGTTAAGAGCAAAATTTGCACATTTTTTAAGCTCTTCTATCATGAAACCACAAATTTGTAAGGGAATAAATCTTGCTGCTTTTGCATACTACCAGGCAGTGGCGCATTCTATATGAGAAGCTTATTTCCAAAAGATACCAAATCGAAAAAAATCGAAATTGAGATTATGATGGAAAACGTACGTTGGTAGGAAGCTCCATCATATGAAAGAAAAAGAAATTGCCAAAACGACCTAAATCCATAACAATCAGGGCATTGAAAATCTCGTTTGATGCCAATAAGTACCAAATCCTGTGGCCTGAATGTACCAATACGTACCGTATCCATGCAGCCAATGAGAGCCATTTCTTTTAGTACTGGATAATATTTTCCATTGTCCAGTTCAGAAATTATTTACCATATTCATGTTCTTTATACACAAACTACAATCATAATTCCATAAGTTCAGCACTGCTAGGTTACTTTCCATAATTTTCATTGTTTTGTTCAATTTTATTTAATACTAGCAGTAGTACCCGGCTTCGCCCGGTGGAATGATGATAATGTCTCAAAGTATCCTTAGAAATATAATGGATTTAAAATCTAGGTCATTTGCCCCCAAAGACAATGAGGGCATAATATCTAGGTCATTTTCCCTTTTGATCAGGATGATAATGAAAACTACTGTTGAATTGACACGTCAAACTTACAAACTACCGTAATGGAAATATATATTTCAAAATTCACAGGCGAGGAAGACTTATTGTGTGTGGTGATCAATGGTGTAATGGGCGTAACATCTAGGTCATTTGCTCTTATGATGAGGTTGATGGGAAACTACTAACTATATTGAATTGACACTTCAACTAATAATGTACACAATGTACTGTAATAAAAATAAATATTTTAAAAATCACAGTCGAGAAAGACTTTATGCGGCGGTGATTAGTGGTATGATGCGCGTAATATCTAGGTCATTTGCACTTAAGATGACAATAATAAGGTAATGAAAAAATTACTACTAAACGAACATGGTGTGATTTTAAAACTGATATAGGTAATTCAGATGTCTAGCTTCGATGTCTTCCAAAGTCTCAACCTTATTTTCTGGCTTAGGCCTGTACTCGAAGCGTCTAGTGAAAGAGCTTATGGTGTTCTGCTCGGCAAAGAATATGGGTCCAAGGTGCACGAACCTGAGATGATCGCAGATGATGACGAAATATGATGACACACATTCGGGGTTCCCCGCCGTATTTAGATTGGCCGGGGAATTACTCACTCTTTCGCAACACCACAGTGGCTTGAGCAACGGCCCTGTGCTGGCATCAGCATAGACAGCAGATAACACGGTGGGCTCTGGAAAGTCCTCTCATGTCACCTCGCGATGAATCAGTAAGCTATTCTCACAACTGCCCCCCCCCCCCGGGTCTCACGACTTGTGGGACGTGGGTTGGCGACCACGGGATCCCAGCTGAGTCTGGCATCGCTTCTACTTCCTGATGCTGGGCTCCTTTCACTTCTCTTTCCTGTCGGCCTTCCTTCGTCAACTCTTGTTCTCTTCCGACTCCGACTGTATTAGGGTATCCGAGGGCTAGGGAGTCTTTCAATTTCCCGTCTTAATTGGCCGTTGTCTCATCTTTCCTGATGCCCTCATTCTTCGAGGGGTCTGCCTTCTTTTCCTTTTCATAATATCTCCAGTCTTCTGCTCAAGGCCCTCAAAGAGGCAGGGTGTGTGTAGCCCCACCACTTCTGGTACACCCTCAAGGGCTCATGGCTGGCGAGTTAGGAAGCTGGCAACCCCGAGGGATTCCTGAGCTAAATGCAGGGAAATGGAGTGGTATGTCAGAAATTTCAAGTGGACAGTGTTACTCATCGGGTTCCAAATTTGGTTCAGATCGGTGAAACCGTGTAGATTTGTGCCAAAGGGCCTAAATGCAGGGAATAGATTGGTCTGTCCGAAATTTCATGTTGACAGTGCTACTCGTCGGGTTCCAAAGGGTAATTAAAAACAATTTGGTTCAGATCAGTGAAACGGTGTAGATTTGTCCCAAAGAGCCTAAATGCAGGGAAATGGGTGGTCTGTCCGAAATTTAAAGTGGACAGTGATACTCGTTGGGTTCCCAAGAGTGAGTATACAAATTTTGGTCCAGATTGGTGAAACGATGTAGATTTGTGGCAAAGGGTCTAAATACAGGGAATGGAGTGCTCTGTCCGAAAGTTCAAGCAGACAGTGTTACTCGTCGGGTTGCAAAGGGTAAGTAACTTACATAAAGATTGGTTTAGATGGGTGAATGTATGTTGATTTTTGCCAAAGAACCTAAATGCAGTAAATGGAATGGTCTATCCGAAATTTCATTTAGATAGTGTTACACGTCGGGTTCCAAAGGGTAAGTAGGTAAAATTTGGTTCAGATCGGTGAAACAGGATAGATTTTTGCCAAAGGGCCTAAATGCAGGGAATGGAGTGGTCTGTCCAAAGTTTCAAGTGGACAGTGTTACACGTCGGGTTGCAAAGGGTAAGTATACAAATTTAGGTTGAGATCGGTGAAACGAAGTAGATATGTGCCAAAGGGCCTAAATGCAGGGAATGGAGTGGTCTGTCCGAAATTTCAAGTGGACAGTGTTACTCATCGGGTTCCAAAGGGTAAGTATACACGTTTTGTTTTCGATCGGTGAACGGTGTAGATTTGTGCCAAAGGGCCTAAATGCGGGGAATGGAGTGGTCTGTCCGAAATTTCGAGTGGACAGTGTTACTCGTCGAGTTCCAAAGGGTAATTATTTGAGATCGGTGAAACGGTGTAGTTTTGTGCCAAAGGGCCAAAAAGCAGGGAATAGTGTGGTCTGTCCGAAATTTAAAGTGAACAGTGTTACTTGTCGGGTTCCAAAGGGTAAGTTTATAAAATTTGAGTCAGATCGGCGAAACGGTGCAGATTTGTGCCAAACGGCCTAAATGTAGGGCTTGGAGTGGCTCTCCGCAATTTCAAGCCAACAGTTTTAGTCGCAGTGTTCCAAAGGGTAACTTAAATATACAAATTTTGGTTGAGATCAGTGAAACGTTGTAGATTTGGGCCAAAGGGCCTAAATGCAGGGAATGGAGTGGTCTGTCGGCAATTTCAAGCAGACAGTATTTCTCGTAGGGTACCAAAGGGTAAGTATCCGAATGTTAGTTCTAATCGGTGAAACGATGTAGATTTGTGCCAAAGGACCTATATGCAGGGAATGGGGTGGTCTGTCCGAAATTGTATGTGGACAGTGTTACTCGCAGGGTTCCAAAGGGTAAGTATACACATTTTGGTTCAAATCGGTGAAACGGTGTAGATTTGGACCAAAGGGCTTAAATGCAGGGAATGGGGTTGTCTGTCCGAAATTTTAAGTGGGCAGTGTTACTCGCAGGGTTCCAAAGGGTAAGTATACGAATTTTGGTTGAGATCGGTGAAACGGTGTAGATTTGGGTCAAAGGGCCTAAATGCGGCAAATGGAGTGATCTGTCCGCAAATTCAAGTAGACAGTGTTACTCGCAGGGTACCAAAGGGTAAGAATACGAATTTTGATTCTGATCGGTGAAACGGTGTAGATTTGGACCAAAGGGCCAAAATGCAGGGAATGGGGTGGTCTGTCCGAAATTGTAAGTGGACAGTGTTACTCGCAGGGTTCCAAAGGGTAAGTGCACAAAATTTGGTTCAGATCGGTGAAACGGTGTAGATTTGTGAAAAAGGGCCTAAATGCAGGGAGTGGGGTGGTCTGTCCGAAATTTTAAATGGACAGTGTTACTCGCAGGGTTCCAAAGGGTAGGCCTGAGTATACAAATTTTGGTTCAGATCGGTGAAACGGTGTAGATTTGTGCCTAAGGGCATAAATCCAGGGTATGGAGTAGCCTCTCCGCAATTTCAAGCAGACAGTGTTAGTCGCAGTGTTCCAAAGGGTAAATATGCAAATTTTGGCTGAGATCGGTGAAGCGGGGTAGATTTGGGCAAAAGGGCCCAAATGCAGGGAATGGAGTGGTCTGTCCGCAATTTCAAGCAGACAGTGTTACTCACAGTGTTCCAAAGGGTAGGTATACAAATTTTGGTTCAGATCGGTGAAACGGTGTAGATTTGTGCCAAAGGGCCTAAATGCAGGGATTGGAGTGGTCTGTTCGCAATTTCAAGCAGATAGTGTTACTCGCAGGGTACCAAAGGGTAAGAATACGAATTTTGGTTCTGATCGGTGAAACAGTGTAGATTTGGACCAAAGGGCCTAAATGCAGGGATTGGGGTGGTCTGTCCAAAGTTAAGTGGACAGTGTTACCCGCAGGGTTCCAAAGGGTAAGTATACAAATTTTGGTTCAGATCGGTGAAACGGTGTAGATTTGTATACATAACAGACAAACAGACAGACAGACAAACTTTGTGCTTTATATATATAGATCACTTAAATAATCCATGCCTTCACTGTAAATACCTTAAATCTAATTATTGCATAACTAAATATAATCAGTTTTCTCGAAGATTCTGACGACTGCAGTGAAATTTATGGCTTTCCGTTGCTAGTTTCAGTGCCAAAAAGTACCAAATCCATAATTTTCTTTGAATATTTCCTAAACTGCAAAAGCCTAAACAGAAATACTTGGTATAACAATGCATTTATTCTATCTGAACATAATAAAAGTGCTTAAATGGATTTTCAGTTGAAATTTTACACTCTGACCATTTTTCCTCTCTCCTGTAAAATATTACTTTTTGGATTTGGTACCTTTTGTAAATAAGCTTCTCATATGTTCAGTGGTTCAGTGAACCCCCTAGAAATATTTAACTCTTAGTTTATTTATTTAATCGTATGGTGAATTACATAAAAACAAATCACAAATCCAAGTTCAAGTTTTGGAGCCATTCCACAGTACATTCTCGAAGATGAAACAGATCACTAGGGCTCCCAGAGTAGGCGTGTAGAGGGCAGCGCTGGATGATATGGCCCATGGTCTGTTCCTCCTCATTGCATTGACACAATGGGGAATCTATCCAACCCCACTTATGGCATAGGTAATTGCAACGGCCGTGCCTGGTTCTCAGTCTATTGAGGCGACACCATAATTTTCTAGGAAGGTCAAATCCTTGTATTTTTACCGTTGGGTTGATCTCCTGGGCACTAGTCCCAGACGTTGAGTTTGACCACTCGTCCTGCCAGCATTGGTTTAGGTTGAATCGATTTGCCAGAAGTTGGTCGGCCAATAAACTGGTTGGTCTCCTCGAATGAAGTCGCTTCGGTGGTGGGTGGCAGAACTCCTGGTGTATTGGTAATGAGGGAGAAGCATAGATCTTCTTTGCTTCTCTGACCAGAGCTTCCTTCCTCCTCAGGTGAGGTGGTGGAATGTGGCTGAGTACTGGTAGCCAGTGGCGAGGGGTTGACTTTATGGTGCCGGTTATGCAACGCATAGTATCATTCAGCTTGGTATCCACTTTATGCACATGTGCACTTTCCAACCATACTGGAGCACAGTATTCCGCTGCAGAATAGACTAGACTGATACCCGTTAATCTTAAGCAGTCCGCCGTGGCTCCCCATGAACTACCGCAAAGCTTGTGCAGGATGTTATTTCTGGTGGAAATTTTGTGAGAGAGCTTGGTGAGGTGTTCTTTGTAGCTCAAAGTTCGGTCCAGGGTGACACCTAGGTATTTCGGGAATGGGTTGTACTTCAGTTTTTCACCACGGAATACAACATTTGGCTTGTAGTTTGCTAGTCGGTTGGCAAGATGGAAGCATGAAACCTCTGTCTTAGACATACTTGGGGTCAGTCGCCAGGACTTGAAGAACGTTGACATTTTCTCCAGATCGGTTGTAAGAGTGCCTTCTGCATCTTCAAAAGTTCTGCTTTGAGTTACCAGTGCAATGTCATCTGCGTAAATGAACTTAGTAGCTGTTGTTGGTGGCAAGTCATGAATGTACAGATTGAATAGAACTGGGGCCAAAACTGATCCTTGGGGTAGACCATTATTTAGTTTCCTTTTGCGACTTTTAGCATCATCTAGAAATACTACGAACTCTCTTTCACAAAGCATGTTGGAGATAAGATTTGCCATTTCCAAACAGGGGATAGCTTCCAGCACTTTGAGGATCAGTCCATGTCGCCAGACAGTATCATATGCGCTAGTCAGGTCGATAAAGACAGCTGTTGATTTTAGCTTCTTTTGAAACCCTGCTTCAATGTGAGTGGTGAGGGCCAAGACTTGATCAGTACAGCTTCGGTTTTTCCTGAATCCAGCTTGTTCTGGTGGGGTTACAGCTTCAATGAGTGGTGCTATCCTGGCAAGAAGGACTCGTTCTAAAAGTTTATAAATGCAGCTAAGAAGTGCTATTGGACGGTAGTTTTCAGGTCTCTGCTCCGACTTGCCAGGTTTAAGAAGGGCGATCACCTTTGACCGTTTAAACTGCTTTGGTAGGTTGTTAGTCTGAAGGGTGAAAGTAAAAAGTGAAGTAAGCCAGCTGATGCTATGTGGACCCATGTTTCTCAGGAATTCATTATAGATGCCATCTGGACCAGCAGCTTTACCAGTTTTCAACATCTTGATAGCGGTTTCAACTTCCTGAACAGAAAATGGCCTAGACAGTTTCTCATTCTTCTGAGTTCTACGTTTGAGTTCGGTGAGCTTTTGTTTCACTGTTTTCGTGTGACATTTATCTCTTTTGGATCGTGTAATGTCCACCATTCTATTTGCAATGGCATCTGGGCTCAAGTTAGTATACTGCTTTTTGGAGACATGTTTTCCAGTAAGACGATTTAAGACTCTCCAAGCCTTTCTGCTCGATTTCGCCAAGTCCATGTTTTTCACTGTTTCTTCCCACTTTTGTTTCCTATTCTTCTCTAGTGATTGTAGAAGCTTCGAACCAACTTCATGATTGCCTGTTGTTAGATATTCTTCGTATAGCCCCTCGCTTTCAGGATTCCAGCCTGGCACATAGTCTTTTCTGAAACCTCTCGGGATGTTTAATTTAGCAGCTGAAATTACTAGGTTAACGAAGTCATCATAGTTATTGGCAATTGGCTCTAGTTTTGAATCAAATAGATTCCGATCAAGATCTTCAGAGAATTTGTCCCAATTTGCACGGTTGAAATTCCACCTGGGTAGAGGTACAGAGTTCACCAGGGGTATCTTCGTGCCAGTTTCCAGAAGAACTGGTCGGTGTTGGCTGTTTGGGAAGTTAGACAGTATTTCACGTGCAGTGTTAAGAGGCTGATCAAGACAATCCTTGGACACAAATGTTAGGTCGGGATTGTAGTCTCTTCCCCAACGAGCAGAATGGAAGGAGCCTTTGTCTTTCGCGTCAAAAACTAGATGCAGATCGGACATTTCTGCCCATTGAGTTAGTACCTCGCCGTCATCATCTACTGTGTCATACCGCCAGTTTGTGTGGTGGCTATTAAAATCCCCAGTATAAATGCAGGGATGGTTGAAGGTGGGCAAAACTTTCGAAGTTCATCTGATGCAAGGAGGCTTGTACACATTAACGACGATTAGGTCATTAATTTTTACTACTATAGAGAAGATAAGATCTTTGTCACTCGATTCAACAACTTGTACTCCAGTCAAGCCAGATTTGGCGTAAGTGGCAATTCCATACTGTTGGTGATGGATGGCTTCAACTAATGTGTAGCCCGGTATTTGTCCTCTTCTAGCAAGGTCCTGTTCATCTTTTGTGTGTGTCTCCTGAATGTTGACTATATCAATGTTGAGGCTATTAAGCTGTTTGTGGAGGTAGTCACACTTGGCAGAACTTATGCCTTCAATATTTAGTTGGAGAATGCGGACGGAAGGTCCAATGTCTATGGGTTGGTGGTTCTGAAAAGAACCGTTATAACAAAGAGTTTGAGACATTGTAATCTGTTCAGTTTCACCGTATGTCGTTGTTGCTCGCTTAGCACCACCCAGGGGACACGTGCAGGGCAAATTATAGGTAACTCCTGCGGACGTGAGCAACGGTCATCTTAGTAAAATGGTTAATCAAGTGCGTATTTCTTTAATTACATATGTAAATCTTCGCTCGGAGGGATAATTTTGACATCAACACTCGGTTGCTCTCCAGAACCAGCAAAAAGGGTCAATTTCTGGATCACTGGCACGCGAAAGGTTCAATTTCTGGATCGCTGGCACGCGGCGATGGAACGTAAGGAGGGAGCGATGGGCATGGGGTCGTGTGAGGCAAGGGGGGTAAGCCGAGAACAAAGCTAAACTATCGCTGGTGAAAGGACCAGCTCAAGCCAGCGCTAGACACGATCTATCTCGAACCACCCCGAAGTTAGCCGATGCAGCCCTGGCCAATGTATTGTCTCTAAGCGAGCGGTTTAAAATTTGCCTGTTATGGTACGTTTTGAAGGGATTTTAATTTCAGGATATTGTGTTTTAGATATAATTAAATTAACTGCAATGAACAAGAATATTTTGGTAACTATGATTTGTATAACATCAATAGGCATGCCTATGTTTATGTAATTAATGTAAACTTTTAATTATTTAGAAGTAATCATAAGGCAAAATACGTCAGGGTAAGAACATAAATAACAGTCTGCCTAACACGTTCTTGAAGCATTGTTTATTTCTGACCCATCAGTTCAACCACCTCCGGAACAGTACCTTAGCGAATATCTTCTCAAGTCTGTGTTTAACGAAGTGCTCTATTGTATCTGACGTTCGTTATCACGGTGTGTGGCGGTGTCTTGATGCGTGTGTCGTGTATTCATCAGTGTGAAAATGAATACCGTTCGGTTTCTTCTAGAGAATACCTTTCCAACACTTAGTATAGAAGAAAAGTGCAAAATAAAGCAACTTGGCAGGCCTCTTCCCTCCCTGAACATTATTCAGAAGCAAACTAGTAGAGGTAAGGATTTTTGTAGAACATTTAAGCCACAGATTTACGAGAGGAATACTTGGCTATGTGGTTGCGATACCATTAATAGGCTTTTCTGTTTCCCGTGCTTGCTTTTTGCTAAGGGTAATGACACGAATTGGACAAAAAAATTACAGTCAGTCTGAAAGACTAGACTTTATATCATTTCAAATGGCGCTAGCTACAAATGCTACACATGTTAGAAAGGCTCAGGAGAGCTTCGAGCTCTTTCAACAGACTCCATTACCCATTAACTTAGGCTTCCCGCGCGGGCACCTCTTTAAGGGTCACCCTGTATTTGAGTCTGACATCTTTTAGAACTCTTTAAGAGTCACCCTTTATTTGAATCTGATATCTTGCAAACCGCTTTAAGGGTCACCCTGTATTTGAATTGAATCTAACATACTGTACACCTCGTTAAGTGTCACCCTGTAATTTGCTCTGACATCCTGCACACCTCTTTAGGAGGCACCCTGTATTCTTATCTGGCATCTTTTATATCTCTTTAGAAGTCACCCTGTATTCTTGTGTGACATCTTGTACACCTCTTTAGGAGTCACCTTGTATTCTTATCTGGCATCTTGTATATCTCTTTAGGAGTCACCCTGTATTCTTATCTGGCATCTTGTACACCTCTTTAGGAGTCACCCTGTATTCTTTTCGCTTCGCTCAAAGCCCCATGTCGCTCGACGCCCCAGGAATCTTTCAACCGACTCCATTAACCATTAACTTCGGCTTCCCGCATGGCTGCATGACGTCACGCACTTGCCGTCCTTTACTCATTAACTTAGGCTTCTCGCGCGGCTGCACGACATCACTTCCGTCTCCGTCCCGCATAACTTGAGACTCAAGCATAACGACAAAGTCGACAAGATCATTTGAAATGATAAAACAGGGATATCAGATCTCAGCCATTTAACACAAAAGATCAATAAGCACGAAGCATCTATTACACATAAGAGTGCATCTTTAGATCTTTCAGTTCTGGGGAAAACAGATATTAGGCAGCAGCTAAGTAGCGCTTTCAGAAGGAATATTGAGAGGCATAATGATAGTGTCAGAAAAAATAGGTGCGTGCTCTCGAAGATCATTGACTGCGTGAATTTCTGAGGTGAATTTGATCTTGCTTTGAGAGGTCATGACGAAACACTCGATTCAAACCATCCAGGCGTATTCAGAGGACTCATTAATTTTACTTTGGCATTGGATACCGTCGTTAGGGGTCATTTCAACAGTGCTACAGTCTTCAAGGGTACCTCGAAGGACATTCAAAATTACATTCTGGAATGTACGTTGCATGTGCGTCGCGAGAATATTTTAGCTGAAGTAGCTACTGCAGACTTCGTCTCCCTGATAGCAGATGAAACATCTGATGTGTCTTCAAGGTGTCAGTTAGTCATTGTGCTTCGATATGTATTTGCTAATGGGAAGCCTGTTGAAAGGTTCTGGACTTTCTTAAACCCACCTGGAAATGACGCCTGCTCATCAGCCGATTGTATAAAAGAGGTCCTCACTCACGTAGTTGGAGAGCACAAAGAAAAAGTAGTCTCCCAAAGTTACGATGGTGCCAATGTTATGAGTGGCCGACACTCCGCAGTACAAACAATTGTAAGACAAGACTACCCATTTGCTTACTTTGTGCATTGTTACGCCCATCAATTGAATTTAATTCTGGCTCAGGCTGCTAGACACAACAAAGAAGTGCGATTGTTCTTTGCCTCCATTGGAGAGATTCCAGCATTTTTTTCTCATTCACCTCAGAGAGTGGGCATTCTTGATGAGGTTGTGGGCAGAAGAGTTCCACAGGGTTCAGCTACGAGATGGAACTTTAAATCAAGATGTGTTCTTACATTGCATGAGCATAAGGATGCAATACTGGAATGCTTGGAGAAAATCGAAGACACGAGCAGACAAACAGCTACTATGAACCAAGCACATGGACTGCGTCTGAAAATACAACAGCCAACGTTTACTTTTTGGTTAAAGTTCTTTTACAGTGTTATGCCTCACGTGGACATTCTATACAACCAATTACAAAAGCGTTCTGCTAACCCTGTATCAGTGCGAAGTGCAGTAAGCTCCTTCGAAACTGCAATTTTGAAAGTAAGGGACAATGTTAACAGCATCATTGTGGAGGAAAATGTAGAAGACAACAGAGGGAGAAGAAGATGCGAAAATAGTTATTACTCGAGGAACATTGCAGCGAAAGAGGTGTGTGACTTGATTATAAATCACAGCAAAGAGAGATTCAACTTCTCCAACCACTTACTGGCCTCCACCTTCTTTGACCACCAATTCTTCCCATCCTTCCAAAATAATTTTCCAGAGAAGAATCTTACGTATGTTATAAAATCCTATCCTTTTCTTGATAAAAATAAACTGAAGACCGAACTACAGGTGATTTATTCAAGAAGTGATTTTAAAGAAATGAAAGATGCAACTGACTTCCTTGTTTTTTTGATAGAGAACAATCTCAAGGAACCTTTCGGAGAAGTGATGAAACTTTTGAAATTAATTATTACTGTCCCCATGACTACTTCTGAAGCAGAAAGATGTTTTTCCACTTTAAAACGGATTAAGACATTCCTGAGGAGTACAATGCATGAAGATAGACTGTCTGGTCTCGCTAAGTTGTCCATCGAGAAGGAGATGACTCATAAATTAGTCTATTTTAATGAGAAGGTAATAGACTTATTCGCCGCCAGGAAGGAAAGGAGGATGGATTTCCTGTACACACAGATGACAGCTGTTATACCAACGCCAGCAACGTCTTCAACATCAGACGAAACTGGATCAGCTTAAGGTAATTACACCTTATATTCTCTGTCTTCCATTTCTCATAGTTTTGGTAACTTCTTCGAGCTGCAATCGTGTGTCTTCAAAGGAAAGTCACCTTTCTAGTCATGCAATGTCACTATTTTACGTCTATGTAAACATCAAGTAACATTAAATTTGGCCACGTTATTTTTCCAAGTAGTGAACTCCCAGATGTTTTATTCACGCGCCACCACGGCTACCAGGTATTGTTATTTTCTTCTAAATGTTCTAGATGTGTGCCAAGGTACAAGATCTTATTCTGGAGAGTGTGTTTGTAACTCGGCAGGGCAGCACTCTTCTTTGAAGGATTTGTATGTACAATACCGTACCTATGTCCACCTTTCCTTCAATGACGTTTAAAAAGTCCAGGCACCATGCGGGTGCAACAACCCCAGAACACTTTTTGTAGATGCGCTTGTACTGTAAATATGACAATGACATTTAGATCCTGCAACCTTTGGCACAGCATGCAAGAACCTCATCCCTGCTTCACACTCTCAGCCAAATCTATTCTTATCCTGCCCAATGACTGTTTCCATGTCCATCTTCAGACATTTGAAAGCAATTGGCTGGTTAAATTGGAGATTCTGGCTTGTGACAAGTGATGACCCCTTTTGGTGAAGCTGATTTAAAGTGACAGAAACAAGTGTTAGTTGTTTGCTGTTGTTGTTTCAATAAGGAGCTTGGACATCATGGGCATTTCATTTCATCCCTGTGTGCTTTGGCCGAGTGCAATTCGTCTAAGAACTTGTTTTATTGTAATGTCTGTACAAGTGTATATATTTGTAACTGAGGCTATGATTGGGAAGGAGCAGCCATGACTTTAAGTTGGGAACCACTCCAGCATTTGCCTGGAGTAGAAGTGGGAAATCATGGAAAACCACTTCTAGAAAGGTTGAAGAGGGAATCAAACTCTCACTTCTTCTCAGTTTTGTCTGAGGCTGTTCCAACCCTCAGTCCGGAATTAAATTTTGTGGCAGAGCCAGCAATCAAATTTACACTGAAGAAACTTTTAGGGACCCGAAACCACAGAAGGCGGTAGAAACAAAATTTAAACTAAAAAAGAAAATTACCATGTCTGGCAGGGGACATTGAATGCAGCGATCTAGTCGGCCAGGACGTAGTAGAGCTGGATCCAGCAGATCTGGTCGATTGGAAGCTGCTATCACCCACACTCCCACTAGACTCTCAACACCATCCAGCTGGGTTAATAGCTGGTTGACCACGCGATCTGTAACGCCGGTGCTATCATGGCCTCGTCTGCAAATATGAACACACAGTTCATTAGCTCTCTTAATAAGGGAGAGATGTCTTCATGAAAAGAATACAGAATGGGTATATATATAAACTATGTTAAGGTAACAAGAATTGAAACCTGATATACACTACATTTTCAACCATTTATAAGAAGGCTGTGTTTTTAAAAGTAAGATCTGTTTGTTAATTATCTTCTTACTAGCAATCCGCCCCGGCATCGCCCGGGAACAGTTATGAACACATTACGTGTTAGCTCGGTCTCCCATAAGTCCAACCCCTCGTCCACGTCGTGGGAGACGGGCAACGGCACAAAGTAGGGGGATCGCCTGTAGGGGCGAAGTACAGTGGGGACTTCGTGTGACCCGGGACCGTTACGGTAGCTGTGAAGGTCCTACAGGAACCCTGAAAAGAGACGGCTAACGGGGCTCTGGTGAAGCTACGATAGGCCCAGCAAGCTAGTAGTGGATGAAACCAAATGCTTTCAAAAATGGAACGAGCCTCGGACATGATGGATTTATTAGACAACGACACGGCTGTACACACGGACTAAGATTTGGAACTTTAAACCTAAGAATGCTGACGGGGAAGGTGGAGGAGATAGTGGATATGATGGAAAGAAGGAAGTTGGATTTATTGGGATTGGCAGAAACAAAGTGGAAAGGGGAAGGAAGGAGAGAACTGAGAGAAGGCTATAGACTGTACTGGAGTGGGAACGAAGAGGGAAAGAGGAATGGAGTGGGAGTAGTAGTACAAGATGGTTTAAAAGAAGAAGTGAGGAGAATAAGTGATAGGATGATGAAAGTGAAAGTAGCACTGAGGGGAGAGACCGTAGAAATAGTGCAAGTGTATGCTCCACAAGTAGGCTGCGCCTCTGAAGAGAAGGAGGAGTTCGAAGAGGAATTGCAGAAGCATCTGGTAGGAAGAAATATGATTGTTATGGGGGATCTCAATGCCCATGTAGGAAGAGAAAGACAAGGTTATGAGAGTGTTCTAGGACCAGAGGGTTGGGGCGGAAGAAATGAGGAAGGAAAGAGACTGTTGGACTTCTGCCAGAGGAACAGCCTGCTAGTTGGGAACTCCTGGTTTAAGAAAAGAGAGAGCCACACAATCACATGGTACAGTGATGACTTGACCAGGAAGTCGGTGGTCGACTATATACTGTATGAGAAAGAACTAAATAAGAACATCACGGACATCAAGGTTATACCATCGGAGAACCTGGATAGCGACCATCGATTGCTGGTAATGAACCTGACAGGGAGTAAGGAGAAGAAAGGGACTGAGAACCAGGAAAGACGTATAAGGATATGGAAACTGAAAGAAGGGGATAGAAGGGTCGAGTACCTGAAAATGGTAAAGGAAGGAATTCCAACAGATGAAGAAAGAGGGGTGGAAGAGGAATGGGCTAGATTTAAGAAGACACTAGTAGGTGCAGCAGAAGCAGTATGTGGGAGGACAAGTAGTAAGAAGAGGTGGAAGGAAACACCATGGTGGAATGAGAAGACAAAAGATATAGTAAGGGAAAAGAATAGAGCCTTTAGGAGGTGGTATCAAAATAGGACGGTAGAGACAAGGGAAGAGTACCAGGAAAGAAAGAAGGAGGCGAAGAGAGTAGTGGCTGAGGAGAGAAGAAAGTGGATGGAAGAGTGGACAAAGATGATGGAGGAGGATAGTTAAGGTACAAAAAAAAGGTCCTGTATGGGATGGTAAAAAATAAGAGGCGGAAGGATCCTACGGATTATGTTAGAATGGTGAACAAAAGGGGACAAGAAATAGAAAATAGGGAAGAACTGAAGAAAATGTGGAAAGAATATTTTGTAGAACTACTGAACCCAAATGGAAAAGATGGTGAGGAGGAAGAAATCGGGGAAGAGGAAGATGAACTGCAAACAGAAAAGGACTTAACATGGAAAGAAGTGGAAGATGCAGTGAACAAGATCAAAGGAGGGAAGCCACCGGGTGTGGATGAGTTGAGTGTGGAGATGGTGAGAGCAGCAGGTGAGGTGGGGATACAGTGGTTGTACCGAGTGATGAGGACAGCATGGAAGGAAAGGAAGACCCCAGAGGCTGGAAAAAAGGAATAATTGTCCCGATCTTCAAGACAGGTAGTAGAACAGATTGCAGAAACTATCGGGGAATAACACTGATGAGTCATTGTGCAAAGATCTTCGAGAAAGTTTTGGAAAAGAGAATTAGGACAAGGATAGAAGGAGGGATGAGGGAAGAACAACATGGCTTCAGAGCAGGAAGGTCCACAGTGGATTTGATTTTTGCTGTAAGGCAGTTACAAGAACAGCACTATGAGTATGGAACAGATCTACTGATGGCCTTCCTGGACATTGAGAAAACATATGGCAGTGAATGCAGAAACAAAGTATGGAAGTCCCTGGAGGATAGAGGAGTAGAGAAATGGACTATAAAGAGGATAAAGGAGATGTACAAGGGAAGCATGAGCTGTGTGAAAGTGGGAGGAGAGAGATCAGACTGGTTGGAACAGAGAAACGGCCTGAAACAAGAAAGTGCACTGTCACCGTTACTTTTCATTGTGGTGATGGATGACAATGACCCGAGCGGCACAAGTAATTGGGGAAGGAAAGATGAAAGCAATGGTGTTTGCAGATGATTTGGGGAAACAAGGAGGAGGAGGTACAGGAACAGTTGGACGTGTGGGAAGGAATAATACAAGGATATGGGATGAAATTTAGCTTAAATAAGAGTGAGATGGCGATCACAACAAGGAAGAAGGAAAGAACCACAACGGGAATAACAATTGGTGGGGAACAGCTGAAGAAAGTGGAGAGTTTCAAGTATCTGGGAAGCCTGATACAACAGAATGGAAGAAACGATAGAGAAATAAATGAGCGGGAGAGGCAGGCAGAAGCATTTCGGAGGAGTGTGAGAAGCATGTTATGGAGCAAGGATGTCCCTCAGAACAGCAAAAAGATCATATATCGGACGTACTATGTCCCTATCCTGACGTATGCCTCAGAGACCTGGGTTATGAAAGGAAGGGAGAAGAGCAAAATACAGGCCAGTGAGATGAGGTTCTTGAGAAGCAGTATTGGAGCTACAAAGATGGACAGAATAAGAAATGAGAGGACCAGAGAATTAATGAAGGAGGAACCATTACAGGATGGTATAGAGAAATCTAGACTTAGATGGTATGGACATGTAAAACGAATGGAGGAGAAGAGGATACCCAGGAGAGTACACGAGACGAAGTGGGAAGGAAAGAGACCGAGAGGAAGACCGAGAGACAGGTGGCTGAAGGGGGTGGAAGAAAGCATGAAGAAGAGAGGAGAACACTGGACAAGGGTGGAGGCTGAGAGATGGTGGGAAGACAGAAGACGTTGGAGAGGCTTGTGTTCCAAACAGACCCGGCCAGTGGCTGGAAACTGTGCAAGATGATGATGACGTGTTAGCTCGTAAACTGTCGCTTCAGTAATTGAATGGAGATTGTTGGAAGAAATGAAAACGTAAAATCACTTATAGTGGGCGATGTATTGAAGATATGCTCTCGCAGACTTTCTTGTACAACTTTTGATGCTGAACAATTCTTACACTCATAGTATATTGATATTTTTAATGGTTTGCCCAGCATATGTTTAAGAAGTGCATGGATCCCAGGTTTCTTTTTCGACTTTTTCACTGAAATCGTTACTGCTTGGGTTCCTTTGATCATAAATAAATTATTTTCTCTTCTCGAGATATCCTTTACAGAATGGTATAAACCGCATCAGAATCCATCCAATGGTTCTCGAGATTACCCGTGACATCCAAGAATCGGGGACTTTGTTTTATACTAAGTGTAAACAGAGTTCCAGTGTCCCTCGAGTACAAGCACACGCCAATTGTAGCCACACTGTGAGTGTGGGCAATTTGTACTGTGGGAGTGCAATGTTTAAGATAATCGGCAGTCTGCCGATATGGTCTGTTATTTAGTTCTTAGCATTATGAAACATGACAGTGAAAGACATTCATCTCCAAATTTACGAAATATACAGTCCCAATGTGATAGCAAGGTGAGATTGGTCAAGGATGTAGTGGAGAACATGCTTTGGCTAGCCATCTGCAATCAGCGACAATTTGGTTCATGCGTTAGATGCCAAAATTCATGAGATTGTCCACAACCATGGTGTCGGTGGAATTTCTACAAGTTTCCAGAACAGTTCTGTGCTCCTCACACGTGGCAGACTTCTACGAGGAGGATATACAAAAGCTCATCATACGCCAACAATGTTTAAATCAATGTGAAAACTATGTTGAAAAACAGATCAACATGCAAAATTGTATAAATGAAATTATAAATATTTTGGTTGAAGTATATACTGTGATTCCTACGTGTCTATGGTAAATTTGTAGTGTAGTCAGTGACGTCACGGATGACGTATGGAGGTTCATGTTCATTTGTTTGATGTTGTGCCTTAATGCCGCCATATTACTCTGCTGTATGAGGTTTCAAACAGTAGGCTACATCGTTACATGCAGATGCAGTCACATGTGTTCCAAGTGCGAGGTGTGGTTGTGAGTTATAAATCTTCATAAATTATTTTGGTTGTTCAATTTAATTGAAAGGTTGCACTGCACTCTTCTAAAGCCATGGTGAGACAAAACCATTGGTTAGACGTCAGTCTGGGCGATACCATTGGTCAAACCCAGACCTCCAGGGCGACAGCCAAGAACGCTAGCCACTACACTACACTACATTACTACAGGACATAGAAGGAAAAAACACCACTTTTGAGGGAAAGGTGATTGTTTTGTGAGGAGAATGTACTGTTTTTTTCTTGAAGCAAAAGAAACAGTCAAGAAAAATTCACGGAATGAACAATAATTAAAGTGCTCAAATCCTTGCAAATTTGCCAAACAAAAAAAAGTTAGGGTTCTTACATATTTTGGAAAACAGACTTATGTAAAAAAAAAAAAAAACTAACCTTGGAGCAAGGCTCTCAAATTCATCAAAGAACAGTATGCATGGTTTTGCACTCTGGGCTCTGAAACAGATGACAAACAAATAAGAATCTCAAATTATAAAAGCCGCCTTGTCAAACACTAGAAAGTAGTTTAATATTTAAATTACACGTACAAGTTTCGTTACACCTATGATAATTTTGTTAGCGTGAAAACAATCTTAGAAACTATGTTAACAAAAAACAAACAAAGAAAGGATATCTTTATGTTGTGTATTTACTTGAGTTAACATGAACATTCTAGAAAGTGTTGTGTATTTACTTGAGTTAACATGAACATTCTAGTTGCTATGCCCAGAACATTCTCATCTGGAACATTCCAATCAGGAACCTTCCATATACTATGTATATATGCACCCGCAGACTGCAGACGTCACTTCTGCGCTAGTTACGCTCAAGTTAGTCCACGTTTTGTATCGTTGTGTATCAACTAGTGTTAAATAAACCGTTGTTTTATATTAACAAGTGTGTGTTATTTATCTTGTATCTCCCACGGTATAACACTTTACAAAAAGTCATTAATTTAAACAAATGAAAGGTCACAAGAAAAGAATTAATAAATACATACTTGGTAGAACCTATTAACTTCGACTAAACCAAAGGATTACTTGTAGGTAGCTCTGTATAAACTTGCTGCCCAAATGGTTAATGCATTTTGTATCATAGCTCAATTATCCTAGTATGTTATATACTTACAGGTTGTACGAAATAAATGTATATCGATCATTGTTGAAAAGTCATGGGTTGCTGCTCCCAGCCAGGTACGAAGATGTACAGTGCGTAAAAATTCCTCAAAAGATAAAGGTATTTAATATTGAATAGTCCTGCTGAAATTCATCTGTTGTTTATACAAATTATGCATCAATTAGAAGGTTGAACATCGTAAGAATTTTAGAATGGTAAAAACCATCTAACCTCGAATAATGGTTAATGTCTACGCATTTTAGAAACAAATAAGAAAACAAATTATTAGCTCGTTGTTGAAAGGCACTAAGTTCAAATTTTTTGACAAATCTTCTTTACCGTGGTTTTGCATCCTAGGAAGCAAGATGCATGTTTTGGTGTTGAATTGAACGATGTCCTGGCAGCCCTTGTGCTATTACCACAGCCGTCAAGTTAGTTATTTCGTGTTGAAAGGAACTTAGTCCAGCAGTTAGTGAGTTTCAACATAACAAAATAACAGTTATTACATTCATGTTACCATTTTTTTTTCAGGCTTCTGTATACATCAGTTCATTTAGAAATAAAGGAAATAAACTATGAATGTGAATGATATTCCTCGCTCAAAGGATCTGCTCATTCCATGTTGAAATGAACCAAGTCCAGTTACGTATTTTGTCAACAAAAGTGTTAGTATCATACGGAGCAATGCTGTTTGGTTTTATTATATCGGCGTGTGTGTGCACTTTCAACATACAAAAAACAACGTCTCATATTTCAGAACAAGAGCGGAAAAACAGTTTATTGTGTTTATCTCAAAACTTTAAAAATTGGACTTAGTGCCTTTCAAAAACAAGTGATTCAAATGTACGACTACTTTGTGTCAACACATGAACACACCATAATTCCATGATTATTGCATTAAAAACATTATTGATATTCGAGTAACAAAGATGCAACTAACTCTCCTCCTTACAAGGGAACTGTCCATACGGTCATATCGAAACCGACAATGATATTTCGTAGAGATGATGAGGAAACCATAAATTAGCGATGTACAAAAAATTAGCTGCCATTTCGAAACTGGAAAGTTCTGAAATCAACACGGAGATTTCTAATAGGATTGCACGCGCTAGCATATAGCTCGATGTGGACAGCCCTGGTGACCAGCTGAAGCGTGCGCGTAACCTTGAGCGCTCTGTGCCCGCTTTGCAGAAGCAAGAAGGCTGAAGCGGAATGTATGCGATGAAGACCTGCGACTGTGGGCCTTGGAAATTTCACAAGAGATTTCAATGGGGCAAACTAATTTCAGCGCATGTACTAGTTAGTTGAGACGTTTTAAGAAAAAGTGCAGAATAAAAAGTAGAAAAATCACGAAATTTGTATCCCGTACGTATCTGCAAGAAGAAGACGAAAAAGATCAAGTCCCAAAGAAATTTGTAGAAGCAGATACAGAGTGATATTTAGACTACACCCCTTCTTCAATATACAATACAGATCAGAGGGGTTTCATGCGTGAAATGAAAGCGAAAAGGATGCTATCGTTTGTTGGTGAGAAACATACAGAAACAGTTGCTCATTAGTTCATGCACTCACCCATTCGTACACAATTATGCCAACAATTAGTATGGCTGGTACTCTTTTCCCGAAATTATTCATTGTACTACAGGAGGCAACTGGAACTTTCGGCCCGAGAGTTTCCAAAGAAATGTTTCATGCCATAAATACAGTATAATTGTAACAGCCAAAAAATCAGGAAAAATGGGGAAAAGGGAATTAAAATTTTGGTTTAAAGAATCCATTTTCCCATTTACGGGTGAGAAGTGTTTGCTACTGTTAGATTCCTAGACTACTTACAGTGATAAAAGATGTCTTGAAGACATTCCTTCAGGCAACAGTATAGAAATTCTCCAGATTCCTCCCGGAACTACAGGGAAAATACAGCTCTTGGATAAGTTTTTCTTCCGACAATGGAAAGCTTTGTATCGCCATTTAACAGACATTGAGTCGGCTCGTGAAGACGTTCAGTTTGATGTAAATCAGAGAAAAAGCGTACTGAAAATGCAATCCTTCATTCATTTTCAATTTCTTCCCCACGGTTCAAGGACATGGTTAAATATACGTGGTTCGCAACCAATTACACAATGCAGAGACCTCCCGAGTTCGAAGTGCCTGCGAAATATTGCCTTCAAATAAGTAAGGAAAACTGTGAAGAACAATGTGGCCTCAAAGTGCATATTCGTTGTGCATGGTGCCAAAAATATTTCTGTATTTATCATGCGATTAACGAACCTCATTTATGTTTCACATTCGTTCCCTAACAATGAAGTGTCCTTGGCACGTGGTAGCCTGCCAGTTCGTTCTCGCTCTCTCCAGCACAACTGCAACTCCACTCCGCTGTGCATCGCACGAGCCGGCAAGATGCAAGGATCGTCCAATAGTTGCGTTGGCACACGGATTTTGTATCAAGATTTCGATACCTTCCAGTTCGAAATGGCAGCAAATTTTTTGTACATCGCCAATTATTGGTTTCCTCATCTCTACAAAATATCATTGTCGGTTTCGATATGACCGTATGGACACTTCCCTTGTTAGCACATTTCATCAAATACTGTATAATGCAGTAGGTTCAGTGCTTTTGTATATTCGTATCAGATAATATAATAATAATAGCGTATGCCCTCGGGTGCCGGGTGCAAGCTTTGTTATTTGACGCCCAGAGGGCAGCTTGCATGTCGAATTTTGTCGTTCCATGGAATGCAACGAAAGTCAAGGAGGTTAGATATCTAAGCTCTTTGACACTATAGCACTTTCTAGTAGAGAAAGGAGGAACTTTGTGTTGGCGGAAAATCCAGAGATTAATTTTGCCATTATGAAAAAGGCCTACTGAATTCAAATGGGTTCTTTAACATGCCAACAACGCATGACATGCGTGCCGTGATTTTTGTCGCCTTTCAAAGATCACTTACCACAGCCAGGAGCGAACCTGCAAGCTTGGGGTTGGTAGTCTGACATGATAACCACTCTCCCACTGTGGCAAGCTTCGTATCAGATGCAAACATCGTACAAAGCTGATTTAAAAGGAAGATAGAAGAAAAATGATGTTGCATAATGATACTCTATTCAACTACAACTAACACAAGCTAAATAAACATCAAAATTTGCTGAAAATGTGGGCAAACAGGCATTAGGTGTCGCAGCCATTAAGTCCTTCACGTACTGCTTAAAGGGCACTTTCTGCAATTCATGAAGTTAGCTATTGCTTGTTCTTCAGCACATGGATTATGGAAGTCCCAATTTATCATGCACTAAGTCTGTGTAGTGATTTCTAGGTAGACCTGTGATCCTTATGACCTAAGGGGGAAATACTCGAATGGTAACATCTGACCTACAAGGTGGGTGTTTCTCGATCTCCATAATCTCAAAGTTTAACTATTTGCATAAGTGTATTTACTGTCAATTTACTCACTACCAATCTTTTTGAAATTTTAGAAGCAATTTCTCAGGTTTGTCTTCGTAATCTAGTAAAATATTTGCTTTTCAGCCAGTCAACATTATAATGTCATTTAGACTTTCACGGCCCGTGTTACTATTCATAATGTTGAATTTTGGGCTTATGCCGTGTTTATTATATTAAAATTCGACGCGTTTCAAAAGAAACCATGCCTTTCTTCGTCAGGAATAATCTGGAATACGACAATGATTGCTAAGAGAAAGCAACAAAGAACATATAGAAGGTGCCCAAAGATGGACGCCATTATAGCCCCATGTTAGGGACAACGGAAAGCAGCAGTGAATTACTTTCTCAGGGTTCTGATAATGCGTAAACACCCAGATAATTTCAACCGCGACACCGGCTACAATCTTAGTGAATCCTGGCTACCTATTATCAGAACCCTGAGAAAGTAATTCACTGCTGCTTTCCGTTGTCCCTAACATGGGGCTATAATGGCGTCCATCTTTGGGCACCTTCTATATGTTCTTTGTTGCTTTCTCTTAGCAATCATTGTCGTATTCCAGATTATTCCTGACGAAGAAAGGCATGGTTTCTTTTGAAACGCGTCGAATTTTAATATAATAAACACGGCATAAGCCCAAAATTCAACATTATGAATAGTAACATTATAATGTTCCCAATAAAATTGGTCTAGGAATAACACTGATCTAATCACATCTACTAACCTGGAAAAAATCTATACGAATTAATTATATAATTTTATAAACATCTCAAGATAAAAAAGGGGGGCAGCCTTTGAGAGAAAAAAAAAAATAGATGCTGGTATGGCATACCACTGCATACAGGGTGCATCTTAATTATACCGGGAAAAAAAAAACCAGGGATGCTCTGTGTGTTATGTGCTTCAAGCAAGGGAAGGGAGTGTGATAGAAGGAGACAGAGATATGCTGGCGGGAATGCGCAAGTTTCCTCGTTCGCATTGGCTTGCACTCTTGCTAAGCAAAAGCAGCGAGCCCGTCAATTATAATCGAGGGCCCGGAAGTAACAAAGTAACCTCATTTTCTCAAAGTGAAAAATTTTCTCCACCAATCCGATTGCCGCATCGTCTTTTACGTAACACGCAAAGTGTCCCTGATTTTTTTGTCGGTATAATTAAGATACACTCGGTATACTCATGAAAGAAAAAGAAGACAACATATAAATTATACCCCTGATTATCAAAAAAACTATTAAAAAGAACTACAAGACATCTAATTCAATTACAATTGAGTGTAACTTACTTCTGAAATATATTCCTAACAGACTCCTCACTTGCACCAATATATTTTGACAGGAGCTCAGGACCCTAGAAATATCAACAAGCGCAATATAGTACAAATATAAAGTAAGTCAACACAATTGAGAAGAGTAGGCGTTGGGAAAACTGTCTAACCTTGACGCTGATGAAATTGAGATCGCATTCGTGTGCCAATGCCCCTGCTAGCAGGGTCTTGCCAGTCCCTGGAGCACCATACAGCAAGATCCCACTCTGCTGGCGAAGAGGTGACTGAGCGTACAGCTCTGGGTACTGTGAAAGATATGCAACATATATTTTTGAAACTAAATAACAGGTATTTTTGTATGTATGTACATTATTTATAATCTCTTGAGTATGGCTGTGAAAAGTTTTGCCTTCTTTTGACTGGCTTGATGAAGCTGTCCATGTCTCTCTGTCCTGAGCTAATTGTTTCCTTTCTACATAGCTACCACATTCTACATCTGAGGCAATCTGTTTAACTTATTCTAACCTACAGTTCTTATCCTCGACACTTCCTTCCATAACTAATAATAATAATAATAATATCATATGGCCTCGGGTGCCGGGTGCAAGCTTTGTAATTTGACACCCAGAGGGTAGCTTGCATGTCGAATTTCGTTGTTCCTTGAATCACTACGAAAGTCAAGCAGGTGAGATATCTAAGCTCCTTGAACACAATAGCGCTTTCTGGTAGAGAAATTAGGAACTTTGTGTTGGCGGAAACTCCCGAGATTAATTTTGCCATTATGAACACGGCCTACTGAATTCAAATGGGTTCTTCGACATGCCAACATCGTTTGACATGCGTGTCATATTTTTGCCGCTTTTCAAAAATCACTTACCACGGCCAGGGCGAACCTGCAATCATGGGGTCTGTACATCGATACGTTATCCACTCGCCCACCGTGGCAAGCTCTTCCATAACTAAGTTTGCTATTCTAAGCTGTCTTAGTATGTGTCCTACCAACCTCTCTCTTCTCTTCATTAGCAGTCGCCCGAAACATCTCTCCTCTCCCACTCATCTTAATACCTCCTCATTTGTTACTCTCTTAACCAGTGGTGAAGCTACATTCATGCAACTGGGTATTCTTAAGTTCATACCTTATAGTCGTCGTGTTTTTCGCTCAGATAGAGCATGCTCTATTCTGTGTTGTCCAAGAAGATGATATCGTTCCCAATTAAGAATATGTTTCTTAGAAATTTGATGCTTTCGTGCTCAATGATGAAAATTTTTAATACACGTAATCCCAGTTTCACTCCATTCTCTACTATCGCCACCAAACAGAATACAAACATAACAATGCATTATGCCCATCAATACACTTGCTGTTAACCATTCATACTGCTCATACCACTGAGACTGGAATTTACGTGACTGATGCTTATCACTCTGTACAGTATTTAGATGAGGTTTTGGTCTTCTCTCTTTCACTGAACATTTCGCTTCATAGGGCAACGAAGAATGGTCTTGATTATAAATACCGTACACTATTAAATCCCTACACTGATCCATGTTTTAAAACTCACAAATGAACATGCACGTGCTGAAATTACACCCGCCTGACGAATGCACTGCTTTGAGCCTAGTCTCTCTGTTGACGCATTCAGATATCGACCTTCCACTTGGCACATGTGCAATTGTCTTCTCTACCCACAGAGACTAGAGCCCATTTCAAAGGAGACTCACTGGCTGCTCAGTCCCATGCTGAGAAGCTGGCGTCAATCCCACCGTGCCTACGGAGAATAATACCGAACACTAGAGATAAAAGGAAAATTTAAATGTGCACATTCCTTGAGAATGAAATGGGTATTCTACGGCTCATAAATTCCCCTCCAGCTTCGCCACTACTATCTACTTATCTGATCATCGTTCTCCTGTAACACCACATTTAAAATGCTTTTATTCTCCTCTTTTCTGCTGCGCCAATAGTCCAAGATTCACTTCCATCCAGTGCCACGCTCCAGACAAAGGCTTTCAAAAATTACTTTCTAATACCTAAATCTACTGTATATCCAATGTCAACAGATTTCTTTTCTGTAAAAATGCTTTCCTTGCCTGAACCAACCTACTCTTATCATTTAGAAAGGTCATTTACACATTGTCTATTGTGACATGTACAGGGGTGTACATGGGCAAGAGCAGCCAAACTAATCACCCATTCAAGCCAATAATGTCTCTTCTTCAGCACATACATAAATTGTCAATTCGGAATACAAAGTGAATACCTGACCACCTCATGGTGTAGTGGCTAGCGTTCTTGGCTGTCGGTCCGAATTCGATTCCCGGCTCTGCCAAGAATTTTGAATTCTGATTTGAAGGCTGGAATGGGGTACACTCAGCCTAATTAGGCAAAACTAAGAAAAGGAGGGTTCGATTCTCACCTCAGTCATCCTGCAAGTGGTTTTCGTGGTTCCCGCACTTCTACTGCAGGCAAATTCTGGGATGGTTCTTAAATTAAGGCCATGGCCGACTACTTCCCAATCCTATCCCCAATTTACCAATATACACACCAGTACAGTCATCACAATAACACAGGTTATCACACAAATTGCATGCGTACATGCACACCCACCCAAAATACACCGGGCTATATGACAAAGTTGCAGGCTCTATAATAAGAACAACAAACAACACCAATAACAAATTGAATACAATTAAACTAAAGACAAAAAGGAAGGAAGCTTGTAGTTTAACGTGACCATTAATCTTGCGATCATGAGCCATGAGACCTCCATTTTTACGTGGAATCCGAACCACAGGACATGGCATTTCACTTCGAAAATCTCACATGCCTTGACCGAGAATGGAACCTGGTCTGCCTTGGTGAGAGGCAAACAGCTTGACCGCTGAGAAAAAAAATAACAGCTTTACATTTCAGATAAAGAAAATATATTTTTATGAGGATAGTTGAGAAAACCTAAAAAAAAAACTTTGGACTAGTCTGGTTGTTGCCAAAATCTTAGTTGAATACAAAAGTGAAAAATATTTTAATCCTCAATTACGATTATTTATTATGTAAATCCTAACAAGTACAAATCATTATTGAATGCCCAACAATCCAGGTACTCCAAACTAATTGGGACTGAACCCTGTTCGGTTTAGTGGGAATTTTGTAATAGGTGGATTTCATTAATAATATCAACGTATTGACTTGTTAAGGCGTTAATTAAGTGTGGGGACATCTGCTAGTGTCAGCTCTACACAGTATTGCTCAGCCCGTGAACAGGTTCAGTGAAAGTCAGAAGGGAAGGACAGTGACCTTCGACTACTCATAGCGCAGACAATCCACTGTGTTGTAAAAATAGACTCGTCACCCCACCCCCCACCCTACCTATACCGAAAGCAGTGGCTATGCTGACTAAAGCACAGCGATAGGTCATGGGGCCAAGCTCTCTGCTGACTCGGTAGACGTGTGGGTTCGAGCCCCACCGTCGGCCGTCCTTGAAATGGTTTTCCGTGGTTTCCCATTTTCAACACCAGGCAAATGCTGGGACGGTACCTTCTGATAGCCATGGCCGCTTCCTTCCACATCCTTGCCAAAATTCATTCATCTTCATCGATTCCATCTCTCATCCCGATGCGCAGGTCGCCCATGGGTGTCGACTAGAAAAATCTGCACACGGCCTCTCAGGAGGCCACACGACAAAATAAACCCCTACCTATCCCACTCGCCCCGCATTCCATACACACGACTCACTGCACTGTGCTCTGTCTAGTCCTATCTATCAGGTCAGTGTTTACTCCAATGAAGTTTAGTTACTTAGTTAGTTATTGTTGTTTTAAGGGGCGGAACTACGAGGTCATCTGCCTCTCAAGCGAAGTTTGATGAACTGTGTGCGCTTATTGCAAATTTATTTAACTTGCTTGTACAGTATAACAATGCATGTACATTTTAACACGAAAAAACCAACGTCTTCTCGATTTCTCCTGTTTTGAAGTAAAAAAGTAAAAAAGAACAATCAGTATTTTTTGAACTCTGTCCGGAATAGGCGGATTTTTGGAATAGCGGGACTCTACTATAATTAATTATCTTGCAAAAATATTGGAAAAGCATTGGACTTGTCTTATTTTTGTAGAATTCCCAAATTTTTAAATTTCTTTTTATACAGGGTGGGCCTACCCACTGCTGGAAAGTTTTACCAGCGCATTACAAGTTCGTGAGTGAGTACTATAGGTGGAGAGGAGTCAGGAGCACAAGAGGTGGAGGGAGGTAGTTACAGCCAAGGTCAAGCTGCACAGTCTGGAGAGCGACAAGATGGGGGATACAAGTGTGTTCACTATTGAGGAGCATCTAGTGGCTTTGGTTTGGGTTCACGAACATCCAAGAAGTGGAAAAACTATGGATGAACTTTTGGAGGACTTTGTTGTGGGTTTTGGAAAACCGTCACCAGATGGAAAAACTGTATTAACGTGGGCAAACAAAGCTTTTGCAATGGGAAGTGATCTTGATGCACCACGTAGCGGGAGGCCAAGCTCTCGTGTCGAGACTTGTTCTGCTGTGGAGGAAACAATTCAGCGATCGCCAATGAAATCAACACTTACACGTTCGCCAGAATTCGACATTCCAAGGTCGACAATGAGAGATCATATTTGAAAGGACTTTAAAAAAATAATGTTTCCGTCCAGTGTCAGTTAATGGGTTAAGTGATGGTGATGTGGAAAAACGTGTCGAAGCATGTCAATTGATGCTCCAGCGTTTCCGTACAGAAACAGCTTAATCTAATGTCTTGTTCTCTGATGAATGTGCAATTTATGGAGGCTCCCATAATCGAAACGTCTATTTCTGGCCAAAAGAAAATTTGCATTTTTATGAAGAAATCGAGAACAATCCACCACATGTGATCAATTGGGCAGTAGTGACCGGTAAACAGCTGTTTGGTCTGTATTTTTTTGATGGGTCTGTAATTTAAGAAACTTATCTAAGGATGCCAGACGAGTGGTTATTCCCTCAACTGAGAGCCAGGAGATTAATGGAAACCGTTACGTTTCAACAGAAAGGTGCTACACCGCATTTTGCATTGTTAGTTCGAAGGTGCCAGCAGTGGGTAGGGACTTTTCGCCCACCCTGTATAACCCGACCTATCTGCTTTTTGGAGACAGCAATAATATCTATAGGTAGAGCTGGTCTTGAATAGGAAGATGTATTTATCTCAAAAGGTCAATTTTTTGACATGTCTGGTTTTTGGAATGAACCCTTCGATTCATCATCATCGTTTCTTCGTTCCAGCAAACCGGGTGCGGTTATAAATGAGCCGTCTCCAATTTGTCCTGTCCATCCATAACTGTTGTTCTTATATTTGATGCAAGTTCTTATCTCCTGCTTCGAGGTCCTTATAAATTTGCTTTACCACACATCGCAAGGTCTCCCTCTTGGTCTCTTCCCGGGGACACTCGGGCCAAAGTACACTCGAGGTATCCCGTGGGGAGCCATCCTCTTCATGTGACTATACCATCTCAATCTCTCGAGTTTGAGTGTCTCCAGCAGGATCCTTTCCAATCCCTGTTGTTGTCGGATATCCTCATTCCTTATTTTGTCCATTTTCGTCTTTTGAAGGCAAAAACGGAGGAACTTAATTTCTACTGCCTGGAGACGACTATTTGTTGGTCCAGTAAGGGTTGCTGCATACGTTATACACTTATTTATAAAATAACTGAGCTACTAGCCAGTGAAAAATCAGCAAAACATGTTTGTAGCAAACTCCAGGGGCTGGAGGGGATGGTTCCTAACTTAAGGCCACGACCACCTCCGACCCAATCCTCATCTGAATTACAAATACACACACTGATATGGCCATCACAGCTTGTCAGACAATTTCCACACACCCAAGTACATGGGGCTACATGACCATGATGTTACAAAGTCTCTAATTCATCATCATCATCATCATTTCCCCTTATCCAGCTCCTGCCGGGTCGGGGTATTTATGGCACTTTTCCACTTTCCTCTTCCCTTCCACCATTCTTCTTCCACGATCTTGTCCCAGTCCAGATTTCTTTTTCTTATGCTGTTCTTCACTGAATCAATCCACCTTGTTCTAGGTCTTCCTCTTGCTCTCTTACCCTAGCACTTTGCCTCCAGCATCTGTCTTGGTATTCTATTTTCCTCCATTCTCTTTACTTGTCCAAACAACCTTAGTTTATTCTTCTCAATTCTCTCATTTAGTTTTCCCAACCCAACTTCCTTCCTAACATCTTCATTCCTCACTCTGTCTTTCCTTGTCTTTCCTATCATACTTCTTAGGAATTTCATTTCACTGGCTTGGATTCTACTCTCTTGCCTGCTTGTCAGGGTCCAAGTCTCAGCTGCATAAGTTAATATGGGTACATAGTACACTTTATACATTACCTCCTTGCTTTTCCTTGGTACTTCCTTATCCCAAACAAGTTTTCTTACACTTTGATAGAATGCATTGCTCTGCTGTACCCTCCTGCCAATCTCCATGTCCAACCTACCAGTTTGCATCAATTCACTTCCTAGGTACTTGAACGTGTCCACAATTTCCAAACTCTGACTTCCAATTTTCACAGTGCCCTTTCCTTGTCTTTCCCCTCTTGTCATCACCATGGTCTTGCTTTTCTCTATACTGATTTTCAGGCCATACTTCTGAATATTTTCGTTCAGTGCATCTAGTTGTTTTTGCACTTCTTCGGTGTTCCTTCCCCAGACCACAATATCATCTGCAAATAACAGTAACTTCATTTCTTTATGTCCATATGCTTCCTTTGTTTCCTTTACAATTTCATCCATCACCATTATGAACAAGAGAGGTGACAGCACACTCCCCTGTCTTAGTCCAGTCTTGTTCCTAAACCAATCTGTCTTTCCAACTGGGGTCAGTACCCTGCTAACACAGTTGTACATTTCTTGCACCATTTCCAACATTTCTCTTCCCAGTCTCTTCTTAACCATGGTTTCCCATACCTTCTCTCTGGGGACACTATCATATGCCTTTTCTAGATCTATGAAAGTCATGATCAAATCCTCTCCATATTCCCAGTTCTTTTCCATCACCTGCCTCAAGCTAAAGATTGGGTCCACTGTGGATCTTCCACTCCTGAAGCCATACTGTTCCTCTTGCAACTCTCCTTCCACCTTTCTTCTCATTCTTCTTTCTAATAACCTTTCCAGTATTTTTACTATCTGTGATATGAGGGTGATCCCTCTATAGTTATCACACACCTTCTTGTCCCCCTTCTTAAACACTGGTATTATTAGCCCTTTCTCCCAGTCTTCTGGTACACATTTCCGTTTCCACACACACTTTAGCAGTCTATACAACCATTGCATACCAACAGGTCCAGCAGCCTTTATCATTTCTACACTGATTTCATCCACCCCTGTTGCTTTTCCCATCTTCATTTTCTGTACTGCTAATTCCACCTCCAGCATTGTTATATCATCTTCTGTTATAGAGTCGTCAGGTTGTGTCACTTCCATCTCCCCAGTACAATTGCTCACATTCAATAGCTTATCGAAATACTCCTTCCATCGTCCCATTATCTCTTCTGGGTGTGTTAACAACTCTCCATCTTCCTTTTTCACTAGCTTTGTAGTAACTCTTTCTTTCCTCTTACTTCTTAGAAGCCCATAGAGCATTCTTTTACTGCCACTTACATCTGTTTCCATTCTTCATGTAAATTCTTCCCAACTTTTCTTCTTTTCTTCTCCTACCACTTTCTTACACCTCCGTTTGCTGTCGTGATACTTCCTTTTGCTTTCTTCTGTTTGATCTCGGTTCCATTCTTTCCATGCAGACTTCTTTTCTTTCACTGCTTTTCTCACTTCCTCATTCCACCACGGTGTCTCCTTCTCTTTCACTCTTGTTGACGTCCTACCACAAGCACTCTCTGCTGCACCAACAAATGCCTTTTTAAAGTGGGACCATTCCTCTTCTATGTTTTCCACTTCAGTAACTGGGATTTGTTGCTTCAATCTCCCTTGAAAATCTTCCTGTACAGTTTTGTCTTTCAATTTCCATACTTTTATTTTACTTTCTCTGATCTCCTTTAGGTTTTCCAATTTTTCCCATCTAAATTTTGCCACCACAGCTCTATGGTCCCCATCAAATGCTTCTCCTGGTAAAGCTGTCACATCTATCAGCTTTCTGCGATTAGTCCTTTCCACCAGAAAGTAGTCAATTACTGATTTTGTTCTTCTATCGCCCCAACCATATCTCGTAATTTTCCTGCTGTTTTTCTTCCGAAACCATGAATTACCCACTATCAGTCCATTCCTTTCACAAAAGTTTACAAGTTCCTCTCCTTCCTGGTTCTTTTTCCCATATCCATATGGTCCAATGACTTCTTCCTTTCCTTGTCTCTCGTTTCCGACTTGTGCATTCATATCTCCCATGATAACCACTTCTACATCTGAAATTACTCTTTCCACATCCTCCAGGAATACTTCAATATCTTCTTCTCTGTTTCCAGTCTGTGGTGCATACACTTGTATGAAGTCCATCACGTCATTTTTCATCTTCATTCTAATTTTCATTATTCTGTCACTCACACACTCGACCACTTCAACATACTCCTCCAGTTGTTTTGAGGTTATCAGTCCCACGCCATTTTTTGCCTCTTGGCCACCACTCCAGTATAATGTATATCCTTTCCTCAATTTCTTCCTTCCTTTACCTTTCCATTTCACTTCACTCAGCCCCATCAATCCAACATTCTCCCTCTCCATGAAGTCTACCACCTCCTCCACCTCCTCTAATTCAATCAATAACAAATTAAAATGCCTTCCATGGTTAATCTACCTAAAAGTAACTTAAATATTGATTATGGCCATGAAATTGGTAGCATTTGGCATAACAACAAATGTGAAAATGAAATATACTTTGGCTGCCTTGAAGTGATCGTACTTTTGTGCATAATAATAACTAAAGTACATGGTACACGGCCAATTAAAGTAAACACCACTGATAGGTAAAGACTGTGACAGAAATGGTGTTACTCCACACCCTGTAATGTAAGTATGACAACTAACTGGACTACCTCTTACCTGTGAAGGCCACATCAAAAGCTCAACCAATGTCTCTTTAACTTCCACCAACCCTCCTACATCTTGCCAGGAGCGGTCCGCATCATGATACAACTCAACACCTTGAAGGGACAATGGAGTCATTCCCTCGAGAGCCAGCTCGAAATCTCTGTTCTCCACACATGGCTTATCCTCTGAAACTGAGAAACACCATACAGTTGTGGTATCTACAAGACAACCAATTCACCAGTAGTCTCAAATCTGTATAAGGGTTGTTCGCATGAAACACAGACAAAGCTGGCGACATGGCAAATAACCTAGTTGATGGGGCAGCCACATGCGGCACAGCATGGCTTGCTATGTGTTGTAACAGCTCAGAATGTGATCACTCTGCATCAGGTGTTTTTAGCATATGGCTTTTAGTGCCGGGAGTGTCTGAGGACATGTCCGGCTCGTCAGAGTTTGTAGCTACTTCTATGCGGACACCCATGGGGGTGAGCTACTGGTACCATCGCGTGTGAAGTGTTGTCTGGGGAGGAAAGTGTGAATGTAAAGACGAGGAATTGGAAGGTAGGGGCTGTGGTCTATAGTTAGGGACCAACCCCGGCATTTGCCTGGGAGGAAGATGGGAAACCACAGAAGACCATCTTCAAGGTTGCCGGCGGGGGGATTCGAACATCCTCGCCTCCTGGATGTGAGCGACTGCCGGCAGCCACGCCGTAACAACCCTGGCTAACTCACTCAGTAGGTGACTCCTGATTGGAGGAGACTAAACATGAAACTGATGATAAACTAAGCGTTTGAAAAGTAACTGAACTTCGGACAACCATTGCAATTGCTGCATCATAATCTTATTGTGTATGCTTGTAACAGGTTTCTTTCACTTTAATAAAATAGGACGCAGTTCAATCGTTGCATTTGACTGTCCTATTCATTGACTGATTTTAGTATTTCATTGTAAATATGTTTTTCGTGAAATACCCTTCAGTTTTGGGGAACTGGCCCCGATATGGTGTAAATATAATTTGAATGTTGATGTACCTGGCAGCTTTTACCCTACTAAATGCCACATATAACTGACCATGGCTGAAAGCGCATAAAGATAGTAAATACCTACAGTATTTTGTTGAACTTCTTTCCCTGTTCTTTATTAATGGTCATTATTGCGAAAGCATAATGTAACAGGAACAGCCTCTTCTTAAATTTGAAAGGCAGGTTAATGTCAGTAGATATCAAATCAATCCTAGGTAGATAAATAAATTACCTGATTCTTGGAACCACCTGTAATGATTTAATTTTATAATATTGTCATACATTTCTCTGACTATAATATGCACTCTGTTTATAAAAACAAAGGCCATTTACATATTTCTTATAAGCATTCAATGGCACCAACTTTCAATTTAATACATATGGAGGCATTCCAGATGACATAATGGAGTGTAGGTGTTGTATTGGTACAGTATAACCTACTGCCTACGGAATCTGTGTTAGCATCGTCATCTGACAACAGAGTACATGTCTCAAACAAACCACAATGTTCAAGTAGTGTGTCAAGTATCGGAGAGTACAGTATAGGGAACCTTATTTAGCGTTGGGACAGGTGCCTAAACAATGGTGCCATTTGAAGCTTCTTTGGTGATGATAAGTTATTCCATTGTATATTACATGAAATGAATTAAATGAAATAACATGAGAAGTCTGATATGGTTAGAAGCACAGGACGATTGCAGAAAGAGATGATTATAATCAATTGGATACTAACACACAAATTTAAACATTGTCTTAATACAATTTAACAATTACCTGTTCTTTTAAAGGCTTCAAATGTAGCCTTGTCAAGAAGATCAACTAAGTCCTGCACCACATAGCCTTCACATTTTGAAGAGATGCTTTCCAAGTCGACAGAATTGCCCACGACGATATCTGCTTTGGTGACTATGTTTCTCAAAATGTTCAGCCTGTCAACCTGTAACATATTTCTTCATTTAGGAATGATTTGTGTTAAATAGCATTTCAGTATACAGTCACACCTCACTTATCCATTTCTTGTACTTGCCCATAATATTTTAAACTTAAACACAGTTGCACGAGGCCTGTATCCGATTTTTGACTGGGGGAGGGGGAGAAAAACTGGCAACCTGGAGCATTGAAAGCCTAATCACCTTCAAAGTAGTCTCCTTAGACTCCTTGAGACTCCACACACTTCTCTCAGCGGTGCCGCCTTTGTTGGAAGCATTCCAAGAAAGCCTCTTTCGGAACGGAGTGTAGCTCAGCTGTCGTTGCTGTCATAATGTCCTCTCTTCTCTGAAATCACGTTCCTTCCAATGGCCTCTTGAGTTTGGGGAACAGCCTGAAGTCCCAGGGGGCCATATCAGGAGAGACAGGAGCCTGTTGAACCACAGGAGTCTGGCCTTTTGCCAAAAAAGTCTGAATCAAGTGCAACATGTTTTAAAGTGCTCATAGGCAATTGGCGCATTAGGAAATTACAAAGATAATTGAATTCTTCGCATTGATGCATTGATCAATAATCCATGCATGTCTTTCTACACATCTCACTGGTACATTGTACAAGTCATATATGAAGCTCGCCTAATAAAGGGTAGAATTAGATTTGACTATCTCTATAAAGGGAAAAACACAGCTGGCATCCACATATTAAGATTCTTTCTGGGAGGATGGAAGTCTTAAAGAACACTCTTCAAACACCACAAAGAACACTCTTTTACTGGCCTTGCTTCATGTTCTTTTATATTAAATGCTTGTTCCATACGTGAACTGCAACAAGTTCTGAAGTGAAATGGCAATAACAAAGCTAAGCTTATTCAACCAGGTACGGTAATCTAAAAGTCCTACTTAATTTTTTGAATTAGTCCTCTAGGAATGTCATTCAGCATTATACAACTGGAATGTATTTCCCTCCAAAACATTCTTTTCAAAATACATTTAAAAGAACCAACATTGATATTTTCCTACCGCAGAGCAAAGCAATCATAAACCCCAAGCCACAAAATATACTGGCTGATCTGGGTGTGTCTGTATTGTCTTAATTTTATATAAACTATGATTCTCACCATTGCTGATAGACCTGTAAATTCTGCTATTTCTTCAAAGTATGGTTTTTGGCACACCTAAAAGTAACCACCCTTCTTTGCCAGTCTGGTACATTGCTCTGTACACACAGCATACTGAATGCAATGAACTCAAAGAGTTGGTACACATAGGAAATCAGATCCATAAGTATAATTAAGTCAGTTGGTTTATTATGAAATGAAAATCCACAGCCTGTTTCCAGTCTCCGACCGGGTCAGGAATGGAATGAATGAAGCCCCCATCTAGCGGCGAGGATATGAACTGTGCCGGCTGCCGAGGCCTGACGCACTCCTCTGGGGCAATGATTAAATGAATGACAGATGAAATGAAATAATAGTGGAGAGTGTTGCTGGAATGAAATGTTGACAGGGAAAACCGGAGTAACCGGAGAAAAACCTGTCTGCCTCCGTTTTGTCCAGCACAGATCTCACATGGAGCGACCGGGATTTGAACCACGGGCCCAGTGGTGAGAGGCCGGCGTGCTGCCGCCTAAGCCACGGAGGCTTCCAGATGGTTTATTATACACTGCTCAAAAAAGTTAGAGGGACAACATTTGAAACACCTGCATTATTTTGCCATGAATGGGTGGAGTGAAACAGCCATGTTATCTGGGAAATGAAACTTTTATTAACGGAAATGTACATATCGTGTGCATGTCGTGGCACAAATGTTGGTGCTATGACCAGAAACGGGACACAATGTCGTCAACCAAAGTAGAGAGTCCTTCCATGAATGCACAGAGTGCACAAAAAGAAACAGTTCAATATCTGCTAGACCCTCCATGTGCCTGTAGAACTTCCTCACATCTTCATGACATGTTCCTGACAAGTCTGCGAACAATTTCTTGTGGAATTTTGTTCCACTGACACTGCTACCAGTTGCTGCTCTTAGATCATTTTGCAGATCCCGACGGTCGCCGAACGCCAGCGGAGAGAACAATTCAACACATATCGGTCGTCTCTCGCCAATGTTTTTTGTTTTCTCCCTTGCCCTGGCTTTCGTGTGTATGAAGCAGTTTCACAAAATCGTTTCCAAATCCTCCCAACAACAGATGAAGCCACATTAAGCTCTGTAGACACTCCACGAATAGTCCAACCTTTCTGCAGTATTGTCACTGACCGAACACATTCTGTATCATTCAGATGCCTCATTTCGACTAATGCAATGTACACAAAGTGGATAGTAACGTATTCTTCACTTACACGCACTCGAGGACAGAGTGCGACATTGCTCGTCCATTTCACTCTGCAGCATAGCATGATACATGGTCTACTGCCACAAAGCTATGGCTTTCCATTGACATGTGGAGGTGTCCTCACATTCCTAAAACATGTTGGAAGAATACGGGCAACAGTATACTGTATATCATAATCATGGATTACGCACATGGTACACGCGATCAAATTCCTGTCTCTCTAATTGTTTTGAGCAGAGTATAATTTAGTTAAAAGATAATTTGATTCGTGCATCATGCAGAGAAGGGCTACGTACCACCACTGCAATAGCAAAGAAACTCTCCAAACATTCTTTCCCCCAACCCTCCTCCTTGAATGCCATCTATTGGTACTTGTAAGTCAATTATATTATTTGTGAGGGGAGCTTATACCTACAATAACAAATAGTGGGGAGGGATTTTTGACATATTGAAGAGAAGAGGGAACTCCTAACAGAAAAACTTTAAATAAGCCACAGCCTCCATAGTGATTTAATTACTAGCATGGACCATCCGCCGAATCCAGTATTGCTCACACTTAATTATGCCAGGGTCCTCCCTGGATTAACTCTTATTCTCTTCTGAGCATGATGTTATAAGGACATACGAGATCTAAGGAGTTTCTTTTTCCCAATGAGTCAGATCTATTCCTGTGTTTCCTTCTTCTATAGTATAACTGCATGGTGAAAAGAGCAGATGACCTATATGTTTTGCCACATAAAACAACAATCACCACTTTCTTACCTTGGTAAGCTCGGGCACTTGAAGCACCGTTTTGAAGGTGTGACGCCCACGGGAGGAAGCCAGTGCTGGATTGAGAGCCGACATCGCTGGCGCTGTTGCTATCACAGCGATATAGTTCTTGGCTTGATATTCTTCCAGCAGCATCAAGATCATCTCCGCAACCCTTCAACAGTAAATAAAGAAACATGAATACATATACAGTACATGATAACAAGGGAACATGATGGGATTCTTCACAAGGATATAATGTTCTGTTTTGTCCTTCAGCATCCAGTCTAGTCTGCAAGCCTCTGTTTGAGAACAAGTTTCCTCCATGGTTCCCTATTAGCAGTTAGCACTGTGGCCTTCTCTATGTCTACAACTCACAATAAATTAATTTTGAACCAATGTCCTCAATACCCTTAGCTGGAACCTCATCTAGTTGAGGTGGTGTTTATAACACATTAATTTCTGCGTATTCCCAGGAAGCCACAAGAAGATGATTCTAGTGTAAGGATAAGGATATGCTGCATCAAGGGGTGATGCAGAAATCATGAAACAATTGCCTGCAATAAACTCAAGGAAAGTGGCAGATGACCTCACTGATGATGACCCCTTAAAAAGCAACATTAACTAATAAGGGGAGGACACGATGCATGAGTCACCGATTCGAACCATCTTTAGTACACTTGTAGGGCAAGACAAAGCGTATATCAGATGCAAGTAGTAAGGTGCGCTTCTCAGCCGTTTCCGAGAAATTAATTAATTGCAATTACAGTGCGGCGTCTTAGTGCGCTGTACACTAGCATGAATTAAATGAGCGCGTGGTGTAGTGGTGCAGTGGTAAGAACCTGCTTCGTGACCACGGGATCGCTGGATCGAATCCCACCGGTGAGCCTTTGCAATGTGATGTGCTAACCATTGGCAATTTCCAACCAATACCCATAGCATGAGTCACTGCTTGCGGGGTGGTCTGATGGTTCACAGACGAGCAATGAACGGAACAGACTCGGCCTTCAATGTATACTGTAAATGTATACCGGTACATATAATAGAATACACCTGACCATGTATAATACCAATGTATTTGCAATGCCGATACTGTTCATTATGAAATGTCACAAACGTTGAACCCCAGACGATGGTTTCAGAATCTCTTTTCCCGCTCACATAACAAGTTATCACAATAGAGTGCAAAATAAACATTATTTACGACACCTACAGTTGTACGAATTGACAATGTTTACAACAACAAAAAAAACACACAACACACTGCAAAGGCTCACCGGTGGGATTCGATCCAGCGATCCCGCGCTTACGAAGCAGGGCTCTTACCACTGCAGCACGCTCTCGTTGGCTTTTTACTAGCGTACTAGGCACATTTTCAAAAAGTTTAAATTACATTATTTTATAACTCAGCAGTTCTTCTAGGTTTATGCCGTGTCTTGTGTGGGGGTTTCGCCTAGGAACTCCAAGCTGGCTCATCAGCGGGCTCAGTTTTAATTCACTGGCCGTGAAAGCCAATATACCATACATTAAGTTAGTTGGATGTTAGTTAATTCAAACGTCACTTTTATCTAATCAATATCATTAGACTATCGTTTTAATAGGAAAATGAGCCTACTTCGCTTAAAATTCACCGAGGCGTTTTTATTCAGGATATATAAAATTTATGTTTTACAAAACACAACCATGAGGTCAGCCAAATCTACCAGCGTACCTGCACGGTTTAAGACACGTTTCACAACTGATTTTGTTCTTATTAATTCTTATTAGGGGCTTGAAGCATTTTTGGTCAACAGCCCCATGTACTTGAGTGTGTGGGTGTTTATGTGGTGACTGTAGTAGTGTGTGTGTGTGTAGCTGTAATAAATCGGGGCCGGGGATGGGATAGGTGCCTCGGTGCTTGAAATTTGGCACTATCCCGGCATTTGTCTGGAGGGAGTGTGGAAAAGACAGGGAGGAAACGAAACTCCGAGCCGCTGTCAGCACCGAGATTCGAACCTGCGATCTCCGGACTTGTTGCAGTTGCCCTGGCGGCTGTAGTGCACGATTTAACGAGCAAGGCTACGCCGCGAGACTCGTAAGATATACTTTGTTCGGTAGGTTATAACAACCATACGGGAAAAAAAACCTTAAGAGTGGTGCATTAGAAAAATAGCAACGCTGCCAACCTTGAGGAGACAAACAGCTGACACGCGGGTGTAAAAAAAAAAAAAAAATGTCACCCAATTAAATATTATTATTTTAAGCTAACAGAACGAACCTAGTTCATTTTGGGTTTGGCGGAGGTTTAAGATCTAATGCTCTTGCTGTACACGTAATTTGAAGGTGAAAATTATACCCTGCTATAACCAAGATTTGAATTTTGGCCGTCCAGGGGAGAAGTCAACGGCTAACCCCTACACCATTCTACTCAAAATGCTGCTGATAACATGGCAGAAACTATAACACATCATCATTAAGGCAGGGGTGCCCAACCTTTCTTAACTAGGGGCCACATTGAAAATAGTTGGGGGACCTTGCGGGCCTATAACACTCCAAAGGGTTTGGGGTTTATGGAATTTTTTGGAATATAGGTGCAATACGGTGAGATTTGTGGCTGTCTGACCTTAGGTTTCTTAGTATTGTTGCAGTTTCCTATATTTACAGTATATGTAGTGGATAAAAAATAAAACACTAAAAATAAATTTACATATTTCTAATAAATCCCTTTAAAATAGAAGTACGATGATATTCAATAAACATACAGCATGAATGACAAAAGAGTGAGTCTTTATGTTCATTTTACACAATTATTAATCAAATTATGAAACAAAGTTCATGATAATTTAGTTTTGTGCGACGACTGGAACTGCGTTTGGTAGGGGTGCGTGCGCACTTCTTTGTCCTGGCTTTAGTTGTTTCAAAGTTTTGGCGACATGGTGCGGGCGCGGAGTGGCAGGCCTGAGAAAATAGTCTCACGGGCCGTAGGTTGGGCAGACCTGCATTAAGGTATTTACATCAAAAATGTATATTTTAATTTTACAAAATATTTTTTCTAGATAGCGACGCTTGGATCACTTAGGCTATTGGTAGAAATGTAAGGGCAGTAATAATTTATTGAATAAAGTACTGTTTAACTGAAGTTATTTTTCCAAGCGATAATCTATTGGCCACAACTCTGATAAGATTTTAGATGTCACATGACTGGAAGCCAATGAATGAAATCCGCTGTAAGTTATGTTTCAGTTAAGTGGTCTTGCGAGAGTAGCCTATGGTTGGTTCACATTCTCCCGGGAACGAGAACGGGAAGTTAAAAAGCGACGAGGGCAGGTTCATTATCACACTCCGTCAGTGGCGTAACTACGGGGGGTGTTCAATCCCCTCCCAAGAACCAAATAAAGCAAAAACAATCAAAAATGAAAGACAAAATAAACACAAAACCAAAAATACAAAGCAAAATTCAAAAACAAAAGCCAGAGCAGAAAACACGAAACCGAAAACAAAAGCCACAGAGCAAAACAAAAGCAAAATTAAAATAAAGAAAAAAACCACAAAGCAAAATCAAAAATTCAATAACATAAAACCAAAAGCAAACAAAATCAAATCAAAACAAAAAAACACAACAAAAAACACACACAAAATCCAAACTTAAAATAAAAGAGAGAAAAAACAAGGTAACATTTGAAAAAAATGTTATGTCTTATAAAGGGTAACATAATATAGACCTAGTAATAGCTTATTAGTTCAGATTTGACTCCACTCATCCCCCTCCAGAAGTAAATCCTAGTTACGCCACTGCTCTCCGTGAACAAGAAGCCAAAAGTCGTGATCCGAGCAATGACGGCATGTGCGATCACTACTAGACAGCCGGGAACACAATATTCCTCATGTCAGGAAGTGCCGAAAGATGCGAAAAAAAAGTAGCCTATAATAAAAGTGTAGTTATATTGATTAAACATGCCTAGCAGGCTAACCACACTTCATATTACTTTGTGTTTTGTGCAGCATAACAAAATAAAGATATGATGTCCTAAGTGTATCCACGTACGGCGAGTGCTTCCCACAAAAAACCATGTTACAGCAATCATTTGTGAGAGGTCTTTAAGAATTGGCAGGGCCGGAAGACCACATACTGATGGAGAGTGCTAACTTATTGGTGAAAAACATGCAAATCAGCTGGGTGTTATTCCCTCGTCAAACGACACTGATTCTCGCAGAATCTCAAGTATGTTTTTTTTTTTTAAGAACAGCTCGTAACCAACCTGAAGTCCTCAAAATACTTTGTTATACTGCTGGATGAGAGTGCTGATTGCACAGATACGGCGCAATTGATAGTATTTGTTTTCTGTTTATTGATTCTACCCCTCCAATATTTTCATTCCATTTGAACACTTCTTCGCAACTAGAGCCTCTCTGTGAAGACTGCAGTGAACGAGATTTGCGTCTGGAGCATCCTTCTTGATCTGGGAAATCACACCAGCATGTTTTCCAGTCATTGTTTCTGCACCGCCGAGTCACTACACACACCTGCGGAAGATACAGTATGATTTTCTTCATGGAGCTTCCATAACGCAAAAAACTTATTTGACACTCTTGACGGCTTTCTAAGGCAGCATGGTGTTGACTGGGAAAAGTGCGTTGGTGTGTGTACCGACTCGATTCGACGCGACATCCACATCAGGGTCTTCTCAGTCAGTTAGGCCTAAGCCTTGGACTTCAGCTTTCCAAGTCTCTCCGAAAGACATAAAGGCAGTGCCGAGAGCTGAAAGAAAGAAAGGAAGGAATAGCCAATAGACGAAGACGGAAGACAGCTATTCTGACAAGTTCCCCACACAAGGAAGAATTAACTTCATCTATGAAAAAGGGCAAGACTACCAAAAGGAAACTTCAAATGGAGTCACAATCTCCCAGATTTAGGCCTTCTGACGTCACCAATGTCGTAAAGCAGAAATCGAAGAAAGTTAGAAAAGAGCAGGAGTAACAACTCGTAAGAAGAAGAAGAAGAAGAAGGAGAAAATAATAACGCAGCTTGCATTTATTGTAATTTTCACTAATTTTCGAAGTCTGAAGAAGGCTGGGTCAAGTGTTATAAGTGTGGTGAATGGGCTCATGAAGAGTGTGCCGGTATTGATGATGAAGATGATGAACCGTATAAATGTGATCTCTGTACATGAAGTGAATTTGAATGTTAGTAAAATGTAAGGTATTCCTATTTTGTATTCACTATAATCTAGTGCCCTGTTTTATCCAACTCGTCTGATAAAACGGGGTAATGGACAAACATTTATATAAATACAAAATTTACGGTTAGGCTTTAAAAAAATATTTTCTTTATTGACATTTGTAAGTAGATATATTATACAACTAGTCATTAAAAATTTAACACATGAGATATGCCACTTTGTTTATTGTTTATTAAGTACCCTGTTTTGACCGACTCTCCCCTAAATCAACTGTAAAATCATAAATGTATGTAATGTTATATTCGACGCTCTCGTGTACACCTTCATTGCAATCCCTTCCTGGAAATGTATTTGCTATCCCAAATTTTCCTTTACCTTTCCGTTTCATGACTTCTATGTAAATATTAGTAGATACAATATATTGAGCATTATTTCGGTTTATTTGCAGTTTTTTAGTAACGTACAAATTAAAAATAAAAGGAAGACAATAAGTTAATGCATAGCGATTCGATCCCAAGGTATGGTAACCATGAGAGTCAATACACCAATCATTTGTAAAACTCTTCACCGTACTTTTCATATAGTAGAAGGGTGGATATAGGGAAACACTTCTCAAAATACATGCTAAAATAGGCGAAATATAAAAATTATCCTAGGACGACCAAAGCATATAATGCGCTTCTCAATCTGAGACACAAAATTCGGGAGTCTATAAAGGGTCTCCGAAATCCACATTTTAAGGCCCTTAAATTAACAGTGTGTGTGATATTACCAGAAAACTAACTTCGTTCTGATAAACTTATGAAGGAATGACAAACCGCTATCCATTGCAACAGTAGCTCAATTGATAATGTCTGGTGTTAACACCGTTCGAAGAACGGGCACTTCTGCTAGCTAAAAATAAAAGGAAGACAATTAAGTGTATGCATAGCGACTCGACCCCACCGCACTGTACTCTTTCCACTGCCTGGAAACTACGCTAACATACGTGGTTCATTCCTCACCCAACCCGCTCCAAAAATGCTATTTTTTCTAAATGCTTGGCCATCTGGAGCTCCTACTTCTGTCACTTTCATCTCTGGTCAAGCCCTGCATCTTCTCTCTATATAAAAATGAATTTTACGTGATAATTTGTAATATGTGTGTGTGTCCTTTATAGCCTACGTTCATATATCGTTCATCCACTTGCAATGAAACTTTGGTTAGTTGTTGTGTACACTCCAGGGAAGGTTTCTGACTTAGTAAATCCATTTGACAGTAGGTAGCGCACAAGTAGATTCAAAAAATGAGTGACGGCGCGCGAATCGTTTCAACAAAATCCCGTATGCGTCCGTATGCCGTTCATCCCATTGTGACGAAACGTTGATGAGTTGTTGTGTACCCTCCTGCAACGGTTTAAGAATTAGTAAATCCATTTTGCAATAGTTTAGAGGCCAGTGAACAGAAAACGAAAAAAAAAGTGTATCCATAAGCTCTTCAACAAACAAAATTAAAAATGTCAAATCAATGATAACTGGGACTTAAGTCAAGAAATTCGCTGTAGAATTGAGCTGGCCAGAATTTCTTTCATGAAAATGAGAAAAGTTTTGACCAGCCGTGATTTAAGTCTCTCATTACGCACCCGACTGCTTCAAAGCTACGTTTTTAGTGTCCTGCTCTATGGAGTTGAACCATGGACATTTACCGATGTTTTAAGTAAGAAACTGATAGCATTTGAAATGTGGACGTATCGCAGGATTTTAAGGATATCATGGACAGCTAAAGTCACAAATGTGGAAGTACTGCGGAGTATGAACAAAGACTCGGAAATTCTCAGTATCATCAAAAGGAGAAAACTAGAACACTTTGGTCATTTCATGCACAACAACAAATACCACCTCTTGCAATTAATTATCCAAGGGAAGATTGATGGCATTAGGGGTACAGGACGCAGACGAATATCCCGGCTAAGAACTTAATACAGTGTCACTGTTTAGAACAGCTATGGACAAACAGCAGATCATGCTACTGATCTCAAATGTTCTTGGAGGACGAGGCACTTGAAGAAGGAGAAGAAGATTTGATTGGCATTGCAACGCATGTCAGGGACAACTTGTATACCATATATTTGGACGAAATCGGCGATGATGAGCAGATACGGTCTCCTTGTGAGGTAAGGTGGCTTTCCAAAGGCCTTTAATCTAATATTATGCACTGATCTCTAAGCAATAGCAAACTACCTCAATCCTCACCTTGCCGTGTAAGCATCAAGTGTATAGCATTGTATAGGGTTTTGGGGATTTTTACGCATATAACCTACAGCGGTGCTCTTTGGGGATCCAATATTTTCCTTGTGCCGGGTTCCTCTCCAGCACAGCCCTTTGTTATTTTCAGCCTGACGACAGGGAGAGGTAAACGGGGCTCTGCAGCCCAGACACACGCAGTTGCTGAAGGGCCCGGGGTGATAATAGAGCCAAGTGTAGACATATTCGCACAATTTAATTCCCCCCCCCCCCCCCCCCCAAATTTAAATCTTCTGCTAGGCCTAAATGCATATAAACTGAATTCAGTTAATAACCTAATAAACATAATCAAGGGAACATAACATGAAATTTGTAAGTAATCATTATGTTTATAATTTCTTTGCCAGAGAGATAGTTAAGTTTCCAAAATTGTCAAGCGTTTATAGGGCAGAAGATTCCTAGATAACGTTTACAAAATACGACTTTTACTACACATGGTTGTGAAAGGCTTTCGGCTTGTTCTTCTGATTAGATTAACTTTTCGGCCAGATACAACGAAAACATTAATATTCACATAAAATGTACAAAAACCAAAATAAAAACATTCCACAGAACTTTTTTGTTCTTGTGGAAGGCCTTTAAAAATATAAATACAAACTTAAAGCTAACAAAGATGGAGGGGGGCACAAATTCTAGTCCTAGGACTCATGCACGCACTCCACGACCTTGGTTTTCAGACTTCCGTTAATTAATCAACAATCTTACGCGGTACCATCCCAACAAGAAAATCACTTCCAGGATGGCCGAGGTGGGAATCGACTCGAATCAGTGTTTTCGCAGAGCCGGGAATCGTACTCGGACCTTAGGGGAGACCGCCAAGAATGCTAGCCACGGCGCCACGAAACGGACAACACACAATCTGTCTGTTCCAACCACGATGTACCGTAGTTCACATAGGCCCCAAGGCAGAACAAAGTGTCGGCCCCCTGTATGAAATATAAATAGTACCTAAATACTCTGAAAGAACTACAGACGTGGCCAGGAAGAGACGTCTAGCATTTTATGGACACGTCTCCAGGATGCATCCATCCAGGCCGACCAACCAGCTACTCACATACTGGCAAAGAAGGAAGACCAAGTCACCATGGCTGACAGAAGTGCACAAAGATTTGCTGGAGCTGGAAGTTACGGAAAAATACATAAAAGATCGAACGTCTCTCAGGAGTAAATTAAAGCAAATGAAGTTCCAGGAAAAGCCCCCAAGAAAGAAGACAGGTGTCCTATGGACAAAGGAGAGAAAGGAACAACACAGCCAGAGGATGCGTGACTACTGGGTAAACATCAAGACCCACTCCAAGCAAAATAGTTGAATATTGTGGTCCGTAGTTGGCCTATACGGAACAAGAAGAGAAGTACCTAAATACACTACATATCTGAGTATATAGTATAGGTGTTTACTGTAATCAACGCCGTCTCCGTATACAATCCGTGTCATTACGCTTGGCAACGCCACCCATCTGCCATCTGGTAGGCATAGAGCAAGCACAAAGTAATTGTTAACACTGAGTAAACACACAGATTTTGACGCGAAATGTTTCCAAAAATACAACAGAACATAACGTCCGCTAAATCCACACATTATGCAACTCAATATTGAAGGCCTAAGTTCAGCCAAATGTGTTTATCTACATAAACAGCTACAGGATCTTGATATTGACATCGTTAATATCCAAGAGACGCATACCAAAGATGAGCAGGACTTCCATAGAAGAGGACACCTTCCAAGTTATACCCTAGTAAATGCCATCCACCACCCACAGTATGGTATAGCCACTTATGCCAAGTCCAGCTTGACTGCAGTCCAAGTTCTTGAGTCCACAGTCGTAGACAATACCTTCCTATTAGTGATAGAGGTTAATGGCCTAAAAATTGTCAATGTGTACAAGCCTCCATGCATAAACTGGACTCCAGATGTACTGCCTACTTTTGACCATCCATGTATCTATACTGGTGACTTTAACAGCCACCACACATCATGGGGTTACGATACAGTAGATGATAATGGAGGGACATTACTTTTATGGGCAGAAATATCCAATTTGCATCTGGTGTTTGATGTAAAGGACAAAGGTACTTTCCATTCCGCACGCTGGAATAGGGACTACAACCCAGATCTAGTATTTGTTTCTGTGGATCAACTATCGCAACCCTTATATACCTCACGAAATGTTCTGTCTAACTTTCAAAAAGGGAACACCGTCCTGTAATTGTAGAGGTAGGGCTGAAAATCCCTCTTGTGAATTCGATGCCCTTACCCCGATGGAATTTCCAACGCGCTAATTGGGACGCATTCTCTAAGGAACTTGATTAAAACTTAACTGAGAAGAACTTACAATCAACAGCAACCAACTATGGCGAATTTGTTGAACTCGTTATTAAGGCTGCAAAAGCAAACATTCCTAGGGGTTATAGGAAGGAATATGTGCCTGGATGGAATAAGGACAGTGAGGACTTGTATAAAGATTATCAAAGTACTGGAGATCAATCATTAGGCACTCAGCTACTACTGTCCCTCAATAAAAGCAGGAGAGAGAAGTGGGAAGCAACTGTTACAGAAATGAATTTTCTAAAGTCGAGCAGAAAAGCTTGGAGAATACTTCGACTGACTGGTAAGAAAAACTACAGAAAGACATACGGTACTTTAAGTCCTGACACCATTGCTAATAGAATGGTAGATCTTACAAGGGCAAAGCGAGACAAGTGTCACACCAAAATGGTGAAACGTAACCTCACTCTCCTCAAAAAGAACGCCCAGAGAAATAATCAACTATCCAGGGCGTTTTCTCTTGAAGAAGTTGTAGCAGCTATCAAGCAGTTGAAGACCAACAAGACAGCTGGTCCTGATAACATCTATAATGAATTAATCATACACATGGGTCCACTCAGTATAAACTGGATTACTTCTCTTTTCACATATATCCTTGAAAAGAATCACCTACCCAAACAGTTTAAACTATCCAAAGTTATAGCTATTCTGAAACCAGGTAAATCTGTACACAATCCTGAAAGCTATCGTCCCATTGCCCTGCTTAGCGCCATGTTTAAACTTCTGGAACGTGTCCTTCTGAACAGGATAGGACCGTACATTGAAGATGTCATACCACCTGAACAAGCTGGCTTCCGAAACGGTCGCAGTTTCACAGATCAAGTTCTTGCCCTTACAACACATATTGAAGCAGGTTTCCAAAACCATCTAAAATCCACAGCTGTCTTCATTGATCTCACGGCAGCCTATGATACTGTCTGGAGACAAGGGTTACTTTTCAAACTGTTTCAAGTTATTCCATCTTTTGAAATTGTGAATTTGTTATCAAACATTCTCAGTGAAAGACAGTTTGAGGTGTTCTTGGGTGACTCTAAAAGTCACAAGAGGAAGCGGAATAATGGACTCCCACAAGGATCTGTTTTGGCCCCAATCCTTTTCAACCTGTATATTCATGACTTGCCAAATACTAAGGCAAGAAAGTTCATTTATGCTGACGATATTGCGCTTGTAACGCAGAGCAGAAATTTCGAAGATGCAGAAAACACCCTTACTGAAGACCTTAAGAGAATGTCAGCTTTCCTTCAGTCCTGGAGATTGATTCCGAGCCTGAATAAAACAGAAGTATCTTGCTTCCACCTTGCACATCGGTTTTCTAATTACAAACCAAATATTTTGCTTGACGGACAACAACTTAGATACAATCCCTTTCCTACTTATCTTGGAGTGACTTTGGATAGAACCCTGACCTACAAAGAGCATCTCACCAAGCTCTCCCATAAAATTGCTGCAAGAAACAACATCCTACATAAACTTAGTGGTACTTCCTGGGGAGCCTCTGCCGACTGCTTACGCCTAACTGGCATTAGCCTTGTCTATTCAACAGCAGAATACTGTGCCCCCGTGTGGTTGGAAAGTGCACATGTGCATGAAGTAGACTCAAGATTAAATGATACAATGCGATGCATCACTGGTACTATTAAGTCAACGCCTTGCCATTGGCTGCCTGTGCTGAGCCACATTCCTCCACCACATCTAAGAAGGAAACAAGCATTGTTGAGAGAGGCTAAGAAGATCAGGGCTTCACCTACTTTACCACTATACCATGAATTTTGCCATCCCTCACAACAGCGACTACGGTCTAGGAGGCCAACATGTGTTACTGCAGAAATACTGTATGTGAATGGGTTTAATTTAAACCAAAGTTGGAGAAACGAGTGGTCAACAAAAACAGCGGGGACAAGTGCCCATTCTCTTGATCCTACAAAGGAACTGAAAGGTTCTGACCTCCGACGCTGCCCTCTGTTCTCGTTCCCTGGGTACCCTGCTGAACTTTTTCATGTCACTCCAAATGTCTTAACTTGGTTGCAGAATGTGGATAATGTTGTATAATGTAAATTTTGTATATAATTCACCATACGATTAAATAAATAAATTATTATTATTATTCAAAGCGGTGTACATAACCATTTGATGTTAGATGCCTTTCTTTAGGAAAGGAAAACGTAGCAACATAACCATTTAATTTCACTTCCCTGGCATCTTGAAATATTGTAGTGAAATTTGTTTGTTAAATTCATTAGCGGGCATTGGTTATACACACAACTTAATACGGGAAATACTCACTTCTACAACTTTACCACGAAGAATTTCACGGGTGTTGAAAGAGTAAATGATTTTAAATGTGGTATTATTAATATAAACTGTATTTATCAACACAAGTTAGCACGAGAGCTTGGCGTGTTTACACACTTTACCGCCTCTCAACAGTGTTGCCAATTCTACCAACAGCACGGCTTGATAATTAAGACGGCGATGCTGTAATACGATTAACTGGCACAATTAAAAAGTTAGATATTCTAATGAACTCTTCAGAGGTATCTAGCATTATTAAATGATTGGCGTATCGAAATTATTTGTTTTTACTGATGAAACATCATCAATATTAAAACTCAGGGATTTTTCTAGGTTTATGCCGTGTCTTGTATTGGGTTTCACCAAGGAACACCAAGCTGGCTCATCAGCAGGCTCTTGGTGTCTGTACCCGGACCCGTGCGCTTCAAAAGAAGGGAGGTAGTGCACAGTTCGCTACTCTTGTAGGGGTCCGGGCACCAACACCAAGAGCACGCTAATGAGCCAGCCTGGTGTTCCTAGGCGAGACCCCACACAAGACACGGCATAAACCTAGAAAAATTGCTGAGTTTTAATTCCTTGGCCGTGAAATCCAATATATTGTTGTGCTAAAATTTGTATTTTGAGCTCATTAACTTTCAATGAACCACTTGGGACGCTCTTGCCCCCATTGAGGTACGCAGATAGTCTAGTGCAAGAACCGCTCGTCTTAACTGACACAACAGCTGATGGAGAGACACAAAACATTCGCAAATGACCAAGGCCTCCCTCAAGCGCACCGGGGCACTGCCCCCTCTGCCCCGGCCTAGTTGTGGCACGGTTCTGACACTATTGACGCCAGAAAAGTTGGATGGCGCTGCCACGCGGTAGAATGTTGAAGCTGTAACATTGTGACTGGTAGGTTTATTTTCATGGTGAAGCATTGATGTCGTGATGGAAACAGAAAGGAATTTGTCAAATTCGAGGAGGTATACGGTTGCAAATCGTATAAAATGGGTACGAAATCTCTTCACTACTTTCCTGTACAAAAAGTTCAGAGAGAAAGATGGGCTTCGGCGCTGTCAATTGGAAAACATGTTACACGTTACATGATAGTGTGCAGTCTGCACTTTTTTGAAGACGACTTCTTTCCACAGCGTAAGCACCGGTACTGTTCATTATTGATAGTTATTGTCTCTAATTTGTATTCACAAGGATTTAGCTACATCAAAAATACTGATAAACTTGCAGCCTAATACTTCTGTGCCGTACATAGAACCGAATGTAATCCGCTCTTCGTAAACTAATTTTAGGGGTTCTTCCGATTGACAATAGTCGAATGGTTAGAAAACTTCAGAAAAATTCTGTTCCTAGCCTTAATTTGCCAGAGAATTTATATTCTTGTCTTTGAACAGCATGTATGTAGCTCAATATTTGCAATATTGAAGTATGATTAGGCTTAGATTGTGTTTTTGTCTATGATCTCCTTACTGTTGAATTTAGTTATTTAATGTGTAAAATCTTAGTTTTAAGTACCGGTTTGGTGACCCATCATCCCAGGCAGGCCGGTAACACCTATACTACTCAGGCAGATAGGTCACTTAGCCGTAATTTAGAAGTTATAGTGATGTTAAGTTTACATATGCGGTAATGTAGCAGGAGACCTGATCGGTCTAGGCTATTCTAACTTTAATTAGTTCCCATTTCAGGGTTTTTCAGTTTTAGGTGCGAATAGTTGGTTTGAAAGTTGTACAACAGTAAGGAGAGTATGTTTTGTATAGGTTTTAATTGGTATTATGGTTTATATCGAGCTGAGGAGTGAATTTGATTTGGCTTAAAGTTTAGTTTTTGATCTGTTCAGTTTGCTTATGACAAGTTCAAATGGAGACTCCAGCTTTGTTAAATATGTGTATTTTAAATATTTAATTAAATATATTGATAAAGAGGATGCCTCCATTTTAACTTGCCTGTGGCAAGAGATTAATAAATGTATATTCTTGCCTTTGAACAGCAAGTATGTAGGTCAATATTAGCAATATTGAAGTATGATTTGAGCATCCCAAGTAACGCTTCTTTGAACCCAAAACATTCATGCAAATTCAGGGTTGCTGGATTCAATTTATTATTAGGGAGTCGTCCTTTGTGTTATGTGATATATATATATACAGTATATATTGTGAGGGCGTGGTGGCTCAGCGGTCTAGCTGTATGCCTCTCACCAAGGCGGTCCAGGTTCGATTCCCGGTCAGTGCATGTGAGATTTTCGAAGTGAAATGCCATGTCCTGTGGTTCGGATTCCACGTAAAACGGAGGTCCCGTGGCTCATGATCTCAAGATTAACGGTCACGTTAAACTAGAAGCTTCCTTTTTATATATTGTGAAATTAATAAAAACATCGATACCGCTAGGCTCCCAAGTACAGGCTTCATATATGTAACAGCAGACAGTAAATTAACTATCTACAGACGGGTAATATTTTTAACTGGAAGTAATTAAGCACTGCATTTAAATTGATTATAAAAATATTTCTATCAATGAAAGAAAATATGTAGTATTTTGCCATCATAAATTAGAAGCCATAACAAACGCACACCCTATCACTGTCTTGCTTACTTCTCGTCACCATCTCGCCGCCATATTGCAAACAGCTGACCGTAAGCTCCTCCCCCGTTTCGGACGTCAATAGTCACTGCCATCGTAATGTACAGGCCGTAAGGCTCCTACTGTGACGTCACGCCTAGGGTCGTTATAGTCTCAGCAGCAAGTCAGATAGCTCCCTTCACACGCAGTCGCTTCAAACCTAATATAAATTACGCTCCCGCTTCAAGACTTGGAAAAATAGCAGTGCTATTTAGGGCTGATTGGCACTTCCATCCGTCACCACTACATACGCCTAATTATAGCTCCGCTTGTTCGAATCCGGCCGATGTAGCAGGTATTTTGAGAGTGAACAAAATAGTACATTGCCGGTACATTTAGTAGGACGTTGAAACACACAAACAGGGCTAAATTGCAGTATTTTGACGTCGAGAATAAGATCTATTCTTGGCCATTTTCTCGTTGTTCACCGCTTTGAAAAGGTTTATGGTAGATGCCTGAGAAACCCCACATCACTCTTGGCTATTCAACAGATCACGTCCTAAACTGCTTGTGGATGACAAAGCACAATGTAACCTATCTCTTAACTGTAATCAATGCACAGGCCACCCTCAAGGAGACTTAAACAGGTCCTATCCTAACAGCACTTATTTTCTATGACTCAATCTAACTTGTTTCTTGCATCAGGAATTTACAATGGGTTGTAATTTTGAAATCGGGTATCAATAACCTACAGTACATACACCAGGTGCTAACAATCCCATTAATGTAAATACAGTACCCTACACTAATGCTGCCACGAAAACATTACCATATTCACTTGAGCTTGATCGAGAGGCCATTCTCACAAATAATGTAACATGGAGTGACTTCAGTAGATACTGAATACTGGATATCGCTTCTCTGATTTACATACGGTAAGTAACTTAACCTCAGCATTATCATATTGGAAATGTTTCCAGTCCTAGCATAGGCTGAAGTTTGGGAACTTCTTTCAATTATTGAAACCATATTGACTAACAATCTACCATCAAGGCGATTAGCTCTTTTCTCCCGAAGAATGGTATCTTACTTTCAGAGAAATGTTAACACACACTCTTGTATTCCCCGTAATGTACAACTAATTTCTAGGAATGTTGTGTATGCATTGCTTTCTTAAATTGTCGTGGTGGGGAAGGAGAAGCAAGCCACATTATCATTTCTTTCATAACACCGGTAGTTGCTATAAACAAACTTTTGACATACCTGCGACCTGGGTAGGAGGTTTCCTGAACTAACAACATTTTATTACCATCCAAAAAACCTTGTATGAGTTGAAAGTGATATAGAGGTCCTAACTAAAACATAACCTTCTGTGTGATGACAAACATGCAACGCAAAATTTGCGTAGATACAAAACCTACCTACAAAATGAACATTTGTTTCAGAAAATAAATAATTCTCATTCTAGATGAGGTAAGTAGAAGCGTTCTCAAGTATCACTTTTCACGCGGATACTCATTCATAAAAGATATAAAAAACACAGCACAAAGCAAAATGGTCGCCATCTCTACCCCCTACCGATCAGCTGATCAATCGTTAAGAGTCGCTGCATGATGGCCTGTACAGTCTCATGAGTTGTGATGTCAGTAAGGGTTACGCCCATTAAAAGGAAATATTTTACCAGGCCAAGGTTATAAAATGTCAATATGTTCGCAAACATCGGATCGTAAAACCACCACACTGACGTCTAGTCTGATACCCTCCGAACGGTGACCGAGTTCAACAAACGGCGCAACAGCCTCTACCCGACAATCGTTCCAACGTAGATTCTTATTGTGACCCCAGAACTTCAAGTTATTCTTGATTGTCATGATAAACATCGCAACCTTGGACGCTGGAGTCGAGCACCCTACCAATTACGCCACATACCAGGTTAAAAAAAAAAAGCTTTTCTGTCGTTGCTGTTGATTCATTTAGAGGCTTTGCGACATCGTGGTCATTTAGCCCCGTGTAATCGGGCGTGTGTGGGTAATCTGTCCCATAACCTGATGGTTGTACTAATGTGCGCATTTGAAAAAAAAAACATAGGGCAAAGCTTGCTTTGGGTTTGAGGCGGCCTTAATTTAGGTACAATCATGACATATGCCTCGAGTAGAAGTGGGGAAACTACGGAAAACCACTTAAAGGATGGCAGTTGTGGGAATCAAACCCACCTTTCCCCAGTTCTGCCTCACGAGGCTGAGTGTACCGCGTTCCAGCCTTCAGAAAAATAATTAAATTTATTGGCAGAGCCGGGGAACGAACGCCACGAGGTGGACGGAAAACTTTTCTAACATAAGGCTAGAAAGAGATTTTTGACTGATTGCAAAAGTAATGCCAGTGTTTTAAATGTAAAGATTGTGTTTTAATTTTATTAATTAATTAATTAATTAATTAATTAATTTAGGGGGGTGCCAAGTAGAAGAACAAGATAAATTCTGAGGTTATGTTGAGGCATTAATTCATTCGGTTGATCCTAATGAGTCTTTGCTTATTGGTGGAGATCTCAATTGCCATGTTGATACATCACGTGATGGTTTTGAACGTGTACATGGTGGTTGTGGTCATGGAACGCGAAATGCAGCTGGCGTGCGTACCTTAGAGTGTGCCGAGGCTTGTGACTTAGTGGTGGTGAACACCTTCTTCAAGAAACGGTTATCACATCTCATCACATACAATAGTCCAACAGTGGTGGCCATCAAACTCAAATTGATTACTGGTTGGTGCGTAGAAGAGATCTGAAATTGGTGAAGGACTCCAAGGTCATTCCTTCAGAAAATGTTGCTCCCTAACATAAGCCCTTGATCATGGACTTTCATATTACTCTTCGTGCTCCTTCACGACCTATCACCAACACTGAAACTACCTGGCCATGAATTGCAACTTCTAGATTCTATTGGTCCTCTTCCTGACAACATTGTTGTTAAACAAACCTGGTGCTGGAATGAAGACGTGCAACTGCTTTCAAAAAGTTGCTTGGAACAAGAACCTATGCTGATCTAACTCAATATCGTCAGCTCAAATCTGATGCAAAACACGCTGTTGCACTTGCTAATTCCAAGCAACTAAATACATTGTATGAAAAATTAGAGGAATCTACTGGGGTCAATAATATTTACAAGCTAGCCAGATCTCGTCATCGTGCCACAGTTGACATAGGACATGCCATGCATATCAATGATAAGCATGGGCATTTTTAACATCATACCTGCCAACCTTTGGAAGTCAAAAATAGGAAGATTTTTAAAATTATAGATTTCTTCATGCGCAGTATACAGTGGCATGGGCAAAAGAGGGTACACAAAATACCTGCATGTCTTTATTGGCAAAGTATGAATTCAGCATAAAATTCACAACAATGTAAACACTCATCAATCATCGAGTAGTATGTATGGCAAATATTTAAACGTAAGAGAACACAATTGTGTGTTTAAAGAAAATGCATACAATCATTCTGATGGATTACAATTCGCAATCGCTACCACACATTCAAGTTTTGTCAAACTAAAAGTTAATTAGGCTACCATGGACAACTTACCTAATTATGATTAGGTAATGTATATACATGTGGATGGTAATCTTGAGACTGCTTACTGATTTAATGCAGACCTTGTAGCCGACTTTGCTCTCTTCAAAAATACCCCGTCATACTGCTGCTCGTAGCAATTTCCACTTAGGCTTGATTTAACCACTAACCGTTTGTTGAGGTTTTCGTCATTCAGAGATGATCGGAATTGTGACCTTGTCTTCTTCACCTGACTAAACAATCTCTCACATTCAACGTTGCTAGAGCTCAGCAACTCTAACTGAAACCCCGGAAAAAATGCGAACTAAAAGTACTTCCCCCCTGCCCGCTATGACCTACTCAAGCAAGACCAATATCTGTGCAGAGGGGTGTAGTCCATCGCTGGCCGAGAGCCAATAGATGAGTTGACAAGCCAGCGTTGCCAAAGACGGGCTGCATGTCAGTTCACATCCAATCGTCACGGAAGACGTTTCCGTAAAGCCAACATTGATACGTTCGCTCCGCGCTTCGCTTTGCCACACAGTGAACGGCCTGGCAACACCGAGCTTGACGCCCGTATCACCAACCCCAAATATGCATCGCTGCCAGCTGTATTATATTGTTGTACGCACTGCATTGAGTGAGATTGTCGAAGACCTCGTTTCTAGAGTGTATTAATAAATATTTAGTGTAAAGTTATGGCAAGTGGTAAGAACAAAGTTGTTCATAGTGAAGCGAGAGAGGTCGTAAACAATGTAATTGCGTTCTGTGATTTAGAGAAGGCAGCAAATTCATTTAGCTTACCGGTCAGTCAGGCAACAAAACGAGCTGCAGCAGCAACAGGGAAATCTGAGTCATTTATTAAGAAAATCAGAAAGGAGAAGACATTGACCGACATAAATGAGAAGTTATCCACTCCCGGTAAAAACAGAGTGGTGAATAAGAAGATTATACTAGATGACATGGATAAGTGCATCATTAGGCGGAAAATTCAAGAGTATTACGTAGTGAAGAAGGAGATACCAACAGTAGGAAAATTACGATCTGTTCTCCACGATGAGATAGATTACAAGGGGAGTCGCGAACATCTGAGACAAGTGCTTCATTCGATAGGTTTCAAATTCAAGAAGTGTCAGAATAAAAGGAAAATATTAAAGGAAAAAGGTGATATTGTGTTTAAGAGATCAGTGTACCTGAGAATCTTACAAGAGAATGACGAGCTAGGTGACAAGAAAAGACCTGTTATATTCTTGGACGAAACTTATATCCATCCATCATACACGGTAAAGAAGTGTTGGCAGGACGAAGCAACTGAAGGTGTCCTGACTTCAGACAGTGCAGGCCAGAGGTGGATCATAATTCACGCGGGCAGTGAAAACGGGTTTGTACCAGGCGGACTGTGCATGTTCAAATCTAAAACTAAATCTGGTGATTACCACGATGAAATGAACAGCAAGAACTTCATGACCTGGCTTAAAACACAACTGGTACCGAATATACCAGATAATTGTATCATAGTGATGGACAATGCGTCGTACCACACAGTGCAGATTAATAAAGCACCTACATCAAACAGCAGGAAATACGAAATCCAGACCTGGCTAACGACGAATAACATCACTTTCAATGAGAGCCTACGCAAATATGAACTACTGAACGTAGTGAAATTGCATAAACCAGCGCCAGTATTCGCCGTGGACGATTACTTGAAGTCATTGGGTCACTCAGTGGTACGATTACCTCCATATCACTGTGATCTGAACCCTATAGAATTAATATGGAGTGTTGTGAAGCGTCGCATTGCTGACAAGAATGTGAACCAGTCATCCAAGGACATAGAGCGTATTACAAGGGACGCTTTTGCGACGGTTACGGAGGAAGAATGGAAAAAGGAGTGTGGTCACGTCGATAAGTTACGAGCCGAGTATTGGAAGAGGGACGGATTGCTGGAAGACATGGAAGAATTCATAATCTATATTGGCAATGACAGTGACAGTGAATCAGACTCTGAAAATGATTCAAGCAGTGACGGTTCAGTTCAGAGTGTAATGTCAGGAATAGAGGAATTACAAGATTAGGATTCAACTAACAGTACTAGCAATTCCTAATACCTGCTGTACAACATCGAGAACATTATCAAGAATACCCATACACTGTAGAGCAATGACTTAAGCACTCAAAAATAGATTTTTTCATTAGTACACAATATTGAAGGAGAGCCAAGAAAGGCAGATGTGAAAGTGAAAGACGAGAGGGCCCACCCCAAAGGCAATGGAAAAAGGGGAAAAACCGGACACAGCTCAGGAATCCCTCGGGGTCGCCAACTCCCGAGCTCACCAGCTGTAAGCCCTTGAGGGTGTAGCAGTATCCAGGGTGCACCAGAACTGGTAGGGATACACACACCCTACCTCCTTGAGGGCCTTGAGGAGAAGGGAGGAGATATCATGAACATAAAAAGAAGGTTGACCCTTCGAAGTGAGGGATCAGGAAAGATGAGAGAAGGGCCAATTAAGGCGGGAAAGGAAGAGTCTCCCTAGGCCGCGGATACCCCAATACCGTCGGGGTTGGAAGAGAACAAGAGTTGACCAAGAGAGGTCGACAGGAAAGAAGACGGAGAGAAGCCCGGCACAAGTGGAAAAAATACCGGACTCAGCCGGGATCCCGTGGTCGCCAACCCACGTCCCACATGATGTGAGCCCGGGGGGGAATTGTACACAATTAATACACCACATTTAGAAATAAGTTATAGCATACCGGCGGCGGTAGCTACGCACGCTAAAGCGCAGCTCTAGGCCATGGGGCCAAGCTCTCCGTGGACTCAGTAGACAAGGGTTCGAGCCCCACAGTCGGCCGTCCTCGAAATGGTTTTCCGTGGTTTCCCATTTTCAACTCCATATAAATGCTGGGACGGTACCTTCTGACAGGCCACGGCCGCTTCTTTCCAGATCCTTGCCCAGTTGCATTCACCATCATTCATTTCATCTCTCCTCATTAACTCATCTCATGCGGTTGGCGTCAGGAAAGGCATCCGACCGTAAAAGCCATCCGCCACAAAGACTTATCGCATATCATCCCGATTGCGTTTCTTCAACGGGAATAATAAGGGGCAGAGATACATTTACAAATATAGCATGTGAAACATATGGTACCGGTACCTTCAATGGGGAAGCTAACATAGGTTACCGGTACATTTCAAAATGTTACTCTTATGAATATAATCAATGATCCAGTAAAGATTATTTAAATCCTTTCTAAATATTTCTTTCTTTATTTCTTTCTTTCTTTCTTTCTTTCTTTCTTTCTTTCGGGACGTTATTCATTTCCCGTTTAACATACAAGGCTGTCTGGAACACACTGTTTGATTAATAGAATTAGTTAAATGGAAATATTTAAAAGTGTTGGTCTACTATTTGAAAAAAGCAGGGCACCTGAAGGAAATAGAGGACTGTGACGTACTTTTGTCATATTTAGGCTCTTAGATCGGTGTTGTGCTTTGGTGGAAACTTATGAAGTAATCTCGAAGTGAATAAATACTGGTCTATTTACATAAAATGATGCTGATATTTACTTTAAAATGAGCGCCCATGAAGGGGATTTGATATTCCCCGTAGAAACGCTACATCAACGGCAACAGCGCGTTCATAGTCCGCTCTCTCACTCAAGCTTGCCCTCCTCTCTGTCGCACTGGCTGGCAGAGCTAGCGCTGTCAGCAGGGTCTCACTTCAAGTTGCTGAGCTCTATGTGGGATTGTTAATATTGACAGCATTACTCTAGCTAGTCTGTCATATTTCAGACACCCATCTCCACCTTGTATATCCCCTATAGCAGACCAAGAACAATCTGCTCTTTTTCCTTCCACAATAGAAGATGGCAAATCCTCCATTTGGAGAGCACAAAACTGGCATTGTAATGCATCCATTGCTTGGTGCTCATCTTCACCGTCTTTTTTGGCAACATAATTGGAAACTTAGAGATATAATACTTCACGGCACTAAAGGAAGCAGTAGACAAAGACCTTATCTGTGCCACTTGAGCATTAACAGAAAACTCACTGTCCAAATTAAATTTATGAATAATATAATCAGAGGCTGCAGTGAAGTAGTTCCTGACTTGCAAATAAAGTACCTTCTTCTCATCAGAAACCAGATTTTCTACACAACTAGATGTTGAACCAATTACCAAATCATCATCAGCTTTCTGATTCTCTATCGTGTGATAGACCACTTCTAAAATTGTGCAATATTTCTTGATGGCCACTGGCTTAACAAACCTACAGAGAATTTCCGTCAGCAAATCAATCAGTATGGATCTTAGGACATGGATGTGAGGTGCTTGCGATTGAAGAACTTTGTTATATTTTTCAAATGTAGGGATGGTAAATGCCAGAAACAAGCAAAATGCCTCATTTAACTTAGATGACAGAAAAAGAAATAGTCTCTCCTGTCTTGAAATACCAACAGTTTGACTTGGTTCAGTCACTTTTTTCCTTACAGACGGAGAAGAAGAGCTGCTCTCCAACTTCCTTTTGCCAATGATAACACGTGCTTGATCTTGTATTCTGTTGTTCACACTAACACCAAATTCCACTTCTGCAGGCTTATCTTCATGTGCCTTTACTTTGGGAATTTGGAAATACTTGAGAGATGTTTTTGTGCCAGTGGATTGGTTCACCTCATCCTTAAAAAAACTCAGCAATGGCTTCCACTGTGAAATCAGTCTTTCTAAGCATTTACCCAAGGACAACCAACGCGTGCACACATGCTTCAGTATTTTCCTAACATCAAAAGAGCTTGATATAACTTCAGATGGTCTTTACTCTTGCAGCTTTTGTTTAAATAATAATAAATATCAATCATTATCTCATCAATTTTCACAGGAAGGGAATCAGCACCTTTCTCAGCAGCCAGATGAATTAAATGGCATGGGCATCCTACAACAATAATGTTTTTACACTGCTCTTTTAATTTCGCAGCAACACCATTTTTCCTCCCTATCATAACAGGGGCATTGTCTGCACTAAAAGCTATACAGTTTGCCATTGGAATGGCATGTCTTTCCAGAAGACGCAGAAGCAAATTTCCAATGTTAGCACCAGTCGAGTCACCTTCCAAATTTTCCATGGATAGCAAACGATTTTCAATCATCTTAGATTCGTTGTTGAAAAATGACACGATGACAGGATACAGCTTACTATCTCTATCATTGCTACCATCAGTGGAGATCGCGAAAGGCCCACATTTTAAAATATTAATAATTTTTGAATCGGCGTCACGTGTCATTTCATGAACAATGGCGGATGTTTTTGTCCTGCCACAGGCATATTTCTTCGCAATTTCCGAATCCGGGAACATTTTTCTAAACAATTGCCCCGCGTGATCGGAACATGATAACGAGAGGTCATGTTCTACGACGAACGCCGTGAACAAACATTCTGCTCGAATGGCAGCATTGTCTTCATTCCCGTGAACAAAAAACGTACCTAATTTTTTGTTCTTCTGTAAACAACTAGCACTGTCCTTGTGTTTTGAAGTGTTGCTGTGAGTTACAATGTCAGTTTTTCCATCATGAGCTATATTTATATGGCAACGACACACGGAACAAAGAGCAAAATGGTTTCCTCTACTAGATGGTAAAATGAATGGAAATTCAGTTTTACAGCTTTCTTTGAACACTTGGAGATAACGTTTATGAGGTTTTGTCGCCATAACGTGACGAGAAAAACTTAAAACTCACGACACGGAACAATCATCGACACAGCTCGTTGAAATAATTATCTACCGACGCACACATTAATACCTCAATTAAATGCACTAAACATGACGCTATCAGAGTATAAACACGTGGCGTCAAACGGAGGAAGTCACAATTCCCGCGCGTAGCATACAAGGTTTCACCCATTCTGCAGTCACGTGACCAGTCTCGACTAATCAGCGTAGGCTTGACGTCTATTTGTCCGTGAAATACCACCAATCAGTATGCGGTAGGCCGATCAGCTGACTCACCATTCCGAGATAGCGGCTATAGAGCTCACTGCCAAGCGATGAACTTACAAAAACGTACACAAAAAACAAGGTTACGCAAATCACAAAAGCAATTACGACTTACGAGAGAATCTCCTTGCGAATAGAAATTATTTGCAGTTCCTTTTTCTTTTACAATATATCACTGGGGACCGAAATTCGGAAGAAATAATAGTAATTAAGAAGATCGGAAGACGAGGTGAAAAATCGGAAAGTTTCCGAATAAATCGGAAGCGTTGGCAGGTATGCAAAACCAACAGAGATCATTCAACGATGGCATGAACACTTCAATGCTATCTGTAATGAGGAGTTCCCGCATCCACCGATTCCATTAGCCAAACCTGTACAGGGTGCACTTCCACCTATCACACCTGCTGAGGTCAATACTGCGATCCACGCCATGAAAAATTTCAAGGCAACAGGCCCTGATGATATCCCTGCGGAGCTATGGAAGCAGTTGGGTCATGCCTGTGCAGAGTTCCTAGCAGAGTTCTTTAACAAATGCCTTGCGAGACACCATATCCCGTCAGCTTGGCAAACTAGCGTCACAGTACCAATATGGAAAGGCAAAGGTGATGTAACTATATGTGCCAATTACCATCCTATTCGTCTCCTATGCCACATAATGAAGATTCTAGAACGTGTGATTGACACTCGCTTACGTACCATTGTTACCATCTCACCTAACCAGTGCGGGTTCATGAAAGGTCGCGGAACAACTGATGCTATCCATGCAATGTGGTTTCTGATAGAAAAGTACAGTATATGTAGAAAAGAAGGTCAATTCACGTGGCTTTTCTGGATCTAGAGAAAGCATTCGACCGTCAGCGTCAGCGCCCAAGCAAGAGTTGCGTGATTTTTAGCCTCTCAGGTCATCTAGGGGCCTTTGGAGCTATATCAAGGGTAATAAATACTGGTTTAAAGGGGCTTAATGGATTTGGAATGGTTTGGGTTTGTGCATTGAATCTATCTGGCCAGAATATGACCTGAGGTTGGGTGATGGGAAGGATTAGGAAGTTTGGAAATGGGTAGGTTAGGGAGAGGTAGAATGCAGCAGCATATGGAATCAAAATGAGCCATGTGGCTCGTAGCGTACTTAATAGGCATTAGACAATAAGAAGAGTAAGGGCAGTTTACTACATGCCAGAGGCATCGTGCAGAGGGCCCGCTGCCCACTGAGCACCATCCCGGAAGGGGACGGCCGTGGCCGATTCTCCGAACAGATGCGCAGCGGAACCGCGGGTCAAGAGGGGTTGTGAATGAGTACCTGGAGTGTGGGGGCTGTAATTAGCTGTTGGAAGATGTGTAGGAAGCTTGTGAGGGCAGTGTTATTGAATGTAAGTGGTCTTGGAGGGGGAAAGGGCATGGAGAGAAGAGAGGAGATATTTCTGGGCATGTATGTGCGCTCCCGCTGCCGGTGTTGTTGTTTAAGCGCCTCCTTGATGTGATTACATCCTGAATAGGAGGCGGCATGTTTACCCCCCGCAGTTTACACACGCGGGGGAGCCCCGGGCACTGAACATTTGCTATGGCGATGAGGTCCACCGCAACGGTTGTACCTAACGTCATATTTGCACTCATGTGCAGCGTGATTCAGTCGTTGGCAGCGAAAGCATTGGATGATTAGTGTGGAGTGTTGTCGAGGAGGTGGGCGCCGCAACGTCTGTGTACATGAGGGTGTAGAGGGGAGGGACGCTTGGGATTCAGGTGTAACAGTGCCATCTGAAGGAGTAGCAACTGTTGGGGACGCTGAGGGCACAGGTGTAGCAGCGCTATCTGAAGGTATAGCGTCTGCTGTAGTGTCAGTGGCGACTGGGCTTGTGACTGTAGGTATGGGCTGGTACAGAGAGGTTTGAATTCTCTTATTCTTCCTCCTAGGCTTGGCAGGAGGTTGAATAAGAGCCTTAGAGGTTTGAGTCCAGTGGTCGCTAGTTACTGGGGCTTTTGGCGTGAACTCTTCCTGATCAATTTCAGGACTATCCTCTGTTTCAGAGAGGGAATCTTCAGAGCCTGTATATGTGTCTGATCTAGTGTAATTTGGATCTGGACAAATGATCATTCTCCGGGGAATATCTGGGTGTTGGTCCAGGGCAGCATCTACGGTATAAAAATGATCATTGTCAATAGGGATGACAGTGATGTAGTGCTGGATCGTTTCCTGGATACAGGCTACCATGTCGGAGTGAGGGACAAGTAACTGGCAGATTATCTGTCTGCATCTAGAGAGAGGAATGTGAAGTGGAGCTGGATGGATCATGAGCATGTTATTATCCAGGGGGATATTCTCGCGCCGTGTGGCGTAGAGGTGCTCAGATGTGTCCATTTTCTCTATCCAGTTTGTGTTCTTGTCTGAGGGTGTAGTTAGTACTGTAGGGTTCATGTCTAAGTGAATGTGGATCAAATGCTCTTGGCAGATCGTGAAAGAGAAAAGGAAATGGAAATAAACTCAATAAACTTAGTCGCTCAGGGTTAACCAGATTGAACAGTTGGTACTGTGACACTGAGCGCGCTAATAAAAGTTTAAATTAAAATAATAAAAAGATTAACGGCCGAGGGGACCCGACGCGCTGATCACGCGTCACCCCAATATCTGCAGGCCAAATGGCTGGGCTGCGGTCGCTTGGTCGGCCTTAGCCCGTCATGGGCTGGATAGTGCCAGGGGTTGTTGAATTAATTATTAAACGCTGCAGAGAGAAGGATGCGTTGTAACTTGGCTTGGCAACTCGGGGCGAAAGGAATTGCTTGAGTTGGATGGTATAAATGTGGGCTTGGTGCTTAACAATGGAAGGGTTTGAATTTTAACAATGGATAACGGTGGGAATGAGGTATGGACTTAAGAGCGGGAGGGGAACGTTGGTTTAGGAAAGCTGGGCTGAGCGGCTGTAGAATCGGGGGTTAGGCATCAATTGCGAAGTCGGCAAGAGCTCGGAGAGGCAGCGTGTATCTTACTCGGCAGCTCAGTACGATCCTGTATACCAGGGGTCTCCAAACTACGGCCCGAGGGCCACATCCGGCCCGCGGACAGATTTTGTCCGGCCCGCGGAGAGCTAGCATACTTGAAAACTCCTTTTAGAGAACATATTTTTATAGCAAATTAAATTTAGTTTACTTAAGTATTCTAATTTTATGTTGAATAATTATTAATATGACATCCACATTGATATGGTCATGGGCTAACTACTCATAACATTGTTGTAGGCTTATTGTTATTGTTTTTGTGATAAGTTGGATAAAGAAACACAGAATTGTAATGAGTAAAGACATGTATAACATGCAGACATATGAAATACTAATGAGATTTATGTAATTGAGATTTTCCACTGACAATAGTTTGTAGTTATGGACTAATTTTACTTGTACCAATCATTAAAAGAGATTTAAGATGCTCATCAGTTAATTTAGATCTGTAAACATTTTTTGTGTACTTCATTTTGGAGAAGGTCTTCTCACACAAATAAGTATTACCAAAAACAGAAAACAGCCCACGAGCAAATTTATGCAAATTATCAAATTGTGTCAGTGGAAGACTCTTATAAAATTCCAACAAAGATGAGTTTTGATATTTGTTCTTAATTATATCACTGCACTGTAGTTCAATAATTTCCATTTGAAGTTCCGGGGCTAGGGTTTCAATGTCAGTATCAAAAGGATCCTGAAAAATCTTAATTTGATTCGCAAAGGCATCGAAGTCCGAGAAACGAGTATCAAAATTTATTTTCAAAGCACTCAAAGTTTCGATTGCAAAATCGATAGGAAACTCAGTCTCAGTGGTGTGGCTGAATATTTCACATGTTTTAAAATGTGAAAAACATTTACTTCGTAGTTGTGATTGAAACAGTATCAATTTCTTCCGGAATGATTTGATATTAGTGTATAAATCTGGAAGATGCTGGTTTTCTCCTTGCAATCTCAAATTCAGTTCGTTCACATGTTTTGTCAACTCAACATAGAATGCTAACTTCCACAGCCATGCGTTGTTTTGTAATTCAGTAAGAGGGCGATGCTTTTCATTCAAAAAAATTTCGATCACTGCTCGAAGTTCAAAAAAGCGCTGAAGGACTTTCCCGCAACTAAGCCAACGTACGGCAGTATGATAAGGTAAGTCATTTTCTCCAATCTCTTCAATAAATTGTCGGAATTGTCGGTGATTCAGCCCAAAAGATCTCATAAAATTAACAGTTGATATGACTGGTTTCAGAACTTCAGACATATCCAAACATTTTCCCCACAAAGACTGTTGATGAATGATACAATGCAAGACTAATGGTTTTGAGCCACCGTCATTTTCTACAGCCTTTGACACAAGAGCGACCACTCCTTTATCTTTCCCACTCATGTTTTTGCCTCCATCAGTTGTAATACATTTCAAGTTTTTCCATCGAAGGTTCTTTTGATTAATGGCCATTTCAACTCCTTTAAAAATATCTGTACCAGTAGTTGTGCCATGAATACTATACATATCAAGAAGTTCTTCATGCACTTCATAGCTTTTATCTACTCCTCGAATATAAATCAACACCTGAGCAGTATCTGACACATCCGTTGACTCATCCAAGGCCAAAGAAAACCACTCAACATCTCCATTTTTGTCGAACAGTTGAGAGGACATATTTTCAGCGATGTTTTCTACCCTTCGAGCCACAGTGTTTGCTGACATACTGACAGTTTTTAATAAATTTACCTTTTCAGGGCACATTTCTTCGGCTGCTGCAATTATGCATTCTTTGATCATTTCTCCATCGGTGAACGGTTTTCCACGTTTTGCAATTTCAAGAGCCACACGAAAACTGGCACGAGTTGCAGCCTCTTGTTCGGTTTTGAGTTTTGTAAATGAAGATTGCTGCGATTTTAATCCGCGCTTCATAGCTTCGAATTTTTCTGTCCGCAAACTTCCTGTATATTTTGAGTAATTTTGAAAATGTTTTGTTTCATAATGACGTTTAATGTTATATTCCTTGAGAACGGCTATGCTTTCATTGCAAATCAAACATAGCGCCTTGTTACTGGACTCAATTACGAAATACTGAATGTTCCACTCATCTTTGAATTTTCTGCATTCACTATAAATTTTTCGCTTCTTTTCCATACTACTAAATCACACACAAAAGCAACAATTCAAATCAAAATACTGTTACAAAGATGTCTTAAACTTAAACACGCACAAACACGTTTTAAGGAGGTACGCACTATTTTATTTCACAACAGTGTCATAGGAACTGACTTGTGGTTGCGCAACTAGCCTTCTTATATATTCCAATTACTGCCATCTAGAAGTGAGTGGAAGACACCAGAACTCTCTCGAACCAACGAGATTACTCTGTACGTGATATTAGCGCTATCTGTTAGCGATAGAAGGTACTACCTATTTCCGCTTGTGTCCACCAGATGTCGTGTCACGTTACTCCTCATGGCTCGTACTCTACGACTAATCTAGAAATTACAGATAATGACAGGAAAATTAATAATATGCAGTGTTGCCGTTTTGCGGACTTTAGTCCGATTTGCAGCCTTTTTTCAACGTTGCATACTTTTTCGGACTTTTTTTTTCATCAGTGGACTATTTCACTTTTTACCACCGGCAACAATGATAATATGGTTTTGGCCCTCGGAACTTACTGGAGTAATCAGTATGGCCCTAAGGCTGGAAAGTTTGGAGACCCCTGCTGTATACGATTGAATCTGTATTTCAAAGCATTCGACCGGGTTCCGCATCGGCTTATATAGTACTCTCTTCGATCTCATGGCGTATCGGCACCAGAAGCGCATGCGCGTTGGGTCCAACTCCTCTTCTCTACAGTAATACATTGTTACGTGCCACCCCTAGTGGCACTTTTGTTAACTGGATTACGGTGGGGGTACAAAGCACAACACCAATTACTGCTTAAAGAAATAATTAACTTTATTGTGGCCAGAAAATTACACTAGTCAGCAAATACAAGCAATTAGGAGCCTTATTCCAGTTTCCTCAAGTCTCTTCCTTGAGCGCTCTTGGCCCTTCCACTTGTCAACAGATAACAGAAGTTAATCCGTCCTAATGAGTACGGTGGCCTTGACAGAAACTACCTGCTCCTCTCCTTTATGTTCACCGACCACAATTACTTACGATCACTTGCTGCAGGCTATTTCGCTGTCCACAAGCTGGAGAAACAATGTCACTGGATTTCGTAACTCGCACAGCACTTCGTCACCACACTTCTGTCGCACAAGATAATCGCTCGCACTAGCTCGTAAAACACAACAACAACACTGCGTGACAGGTCGCATTTATATAGCAGGCCGGTGACTCAATAAATGCTTCCAGATCCATCCAGGGTTCACGGCTTCTCGAGGTTTCCATCGCTGGTCCAGTCACGAATATTCTGGACTATCCCTTTGTCCTGGTAGCCCTGTTGCATAAGGCGCACGCAATACGGGAGGCAGGCCACAGCCCAGCCCTGGGGCAGTTGTGACTCATGCGGCGAGCGATGACACAAACTCACAGCCGTAACAACATCTAGCTCTATACGCAGTGCTGCTAGCCTCACCAAACAGTTCGATATTTGAGTTGGGGTTCACTAGGGATCTGCACTATCTCCACTCCTCTTTATCCTATGTATGGATACAGTGACTGCCGATTTGCAGAGGCAACCACCATGGGCATTACTGTGCGCTGATGATGTCATGCTTGCAAGCGAGACCCATAATTATCTAGAACAATTGGTCAAACTTTGGAATGAGAGGCTCTGTGAATTTGGACTACGGCTCAACCTTACTAAGACAGAGTACCTTGAATGTGGTTCCCAGACAGATGGGGCCATCATAGTAGATGGCACCTCACTACCAAAGGCTTCACATCTCCGATACCTTGGCTCCGTTGTGAGACCTGATAGTGACACAGTCTCGGATGCCCGCGCAAGAGTGAATGCTGGGTGGATGAAGTGGCGCCAGGTCACAGGCGTTCTCTGTGACCGCAAGATCCATTTGCGCCTCAAAACTAATATCTATCAAACAGTCGTCCGCCCTGTTGGTATGTATGGAACCGAATGCTGGCCTAATACAAAGAAACATGAACAAGCCTTGCACTCAATGGAGATGCGGATGCTACGATGGTCCTTGGGAATTACACGGCTGGATCATAATACGAACGAAGACGACCGCAATACTCCTGGAATTGCCCCTATTCCAGCCAAAATGAAGGAGACTCGATTGCGTTGGTACGGGCATGTAGCCCGAGTAAATTCTGAGTCCATTGTAAGGAAGTCATTTGCTCTCGAGTCTGATGGACAAAGACCTCCAGGACGACCAAAAAGGCGTTGGATGGATACCCTACACGAAGATAGATTAGATTTTTATTAATCCATTTGATCAATTACATGTATACAATACATTTTTGATATAGGACACGTCAGTAATTACATCTATAAAATAAAAGAACTTACAGGTATATATTACTAATACAATAGCTATTTATAACTTATTATGCTAACAGATCTTAAGAGATACAATCTTATTGGACAACTATTTACACCTTACTCTATTATTACGATATGAAAACTTCATTCTATAAATACAACAACTTACAGCTAGGTATTACAATTAAAATAGAAAAGTAAAATATAATTATATATTTCATCGTTTCTATACACTAAGATATTCAACTACAGAGTAAAAACAAAGGCACTGCAGATAAGCTTTCAACGTTCTTTCAAAGGTTTTTATTTTTGGGGCAAATTTTATATACTGGGGTAGTTTATTGTATAATTTAACTCCTGTGTGAAAAGTTCCTTTTTGATATAACTTATGATTGTGTGTGTGTGTGAAATATGTTTTGATTTTGTCTTGTGTTATGCCTATGAACATCATTGTTTGTTTTACGAAAACGTCTTTATTCATTAAATTCTTTTAAGAAAACATAATACTTTCAAAGATATGAATGCAGGGCAGTGGGAGAATGTGTAACTCTTTAAACAGAGGTCTGCATGATTCCCTAGTGTTTACATGTGACATAATTCTAATCACCCTCTTTTGTATCCTAAACGTGCTTAGTACATCTGGTGACATACCCAAAAATATGACCCCATATCTTAAGTATGAATGGAAATAAGCAAAATAAGTATTTCTTAATGTGTGCATGTTTGTGCAAGTTTTCAAAATACGTAACGCAAAGCACATCGAGTTCAGTTTAATATTCAGATATTGTATATGTTTATTCTATTTCAAGTCATGTTGTATCCATAGTCCTAAAAACTTTGTTTCTGATTTATTTTCAATTTGATGACCATTTAATGTTATATTGGGCTTCGCAGGATTCCTATTCTGTATAGTGTGGAAATTTAGAGATACTGTCCTTTCACAGTTTATTATGAGGCGATTATCTTGTGACCATTTGGTTAAAACTCTTCTGTAACGGAGTCAGCCGACTACTGTAAGACCTGCTTAGTTTCACCTTTTATTACGAGTGTTGTTTCGTCCGCAAACAAAATTTCCTTATGAGAACAAACGTTCTGTGGTATATCATTGATATATAGAAGAACGAGTAGTGGGCCCAAAACCGATCCCTGGCGTACTCCAAATTTAATAATTCCCTCAATGGACAATGCTGCATTAAGTAATTTGGTTCCATCATCCTTGTGTCTCAAGCTTACTATTTGTTTACTCCTTGTTAAGTAAGACTATCCATTTATTAGCTAGACCTCTAATACCATATTGATTTAGTTTTGTAAGAAGGATTTTATGGTCAACAACATCAAATGCTTTCGATAAATCCAAGAATAGGCCAGTTACATGTTCCTTATTGTCAATTAATTTCAGTATACTATTACTATATTCATAAATTGCTGTCTGTGTAGATCTTTCCGTTCTGAATCCATGTTGTGAGTTTGATAGTATTTAATTTTTTCTATAAAACTTATCAGTCTCTTATACATGATTTTTTCCACAATTTTTGTAATACCAGTTGGTAAGGTAATAGGACGATAATTATCTAATTCATCTTTTGAACCGTTTTTGTGCACTGAAATTACTTTTGATAACTTCAAAATATCCGGGTAAGTTCCTGAGAGAATTGAACGGTTTATTAAGTGCGTAAGTGGATTTATTATATTTTCTGCACATTTCTTTAAAATTGCATCAGGGATGCCATCAATGCCAGCACAGAATTTATTTTTTAGCTCTTTTATAACTATTCTTACCTCTTCACTTGTGACATGATTTATAAATAAAGAATCACTGCATATATTTATTTTATTATTAGAATTTAGTGTATTTATCTGTGATTTATTTAATATTTATTTGTGGAATTTCCAGAAAATAGTCATTAAAAGTGTTCACTATTTCCTCGGGATTATTAATCAGTTTACTATTGCTATGCGCATCGTAGGTCTTCGTCCTATAGATGCAGCAAACCGCAACAAATGGAGAGCGAGGTGCAGAGTGGCGGACCCCAAAACATCATTGGGAATAACGCCAGGAAGAAGAAGAATTAATTAATTTCCTGGAGGAGGTAGCAGTGGTGTAGTAGAGGAGGTACATGTTACATTAGGCTACATCACAAATTTGATCCATAACTCGGAAAAAGGCTCATGTGTTGACTGTAGGCAGATTGTAATTTTTAAAACATATACAGTAGACCACCTAAGAAGGGAAATGTATGAGCCTTTGAAAATGACCCTTAATCAGGTTAGAAAAGAGAAGGGCCAACATAGGCGAGAAAAATAAGGCACCCTAGGTCTCGAATAACCTAATGTCACAGAGGTCAGATGTGAACAATAGGCTAATTGACCTAAGGTGGTTGTTTCTGAAAATTCATTTTGGGAGCTTGAGACATCTTGGTCACCTGGGACAGGGAGGTCAACGAGAAGGATGAAATACGCGAGTCCGGCACGCCACAAGAGAAAAGAATGCCGGACTTGGCTCGGCACTCCAAGGTCACTAGTATAGAGGGTTTTCCTGGCAGTAACAAAATAGCCCATTTGAGCTTAATCTACGGTTCAGACATTACAGGCCTGTGCACCAGCCAAGTGCACAAAATCATCCTCTTCTTTGCTGGTTCATTCATAATATAATTACATTTAATAAATCGTCACTGAAAAGAAAGACAACTTACGGTATTGCACAGATAGTATATTTGAGCAAATTCAGGTAAAATGGTATTATCAGTTTTATTTGTCGCATTCCTGCAGTGTCTACAATAATCTATCCAAGATAGTAGGCCTAGTCAACGTGGCAACACCGAAGACTTGACAAGATGATACCTAACAATGAACAAATGTGTCTGTTCATGACAACACAGCGCACAGTGAGACGAAACCAAGCTACAGTTAGTGACCATTATGCCTCGCTGTTACACTAAAGTTTTACGACGATGTTTCATCACGGATGGTGAGTATTCATTTATCTTCAAAAGTATTAAGCGGTAGCTTACATACTGTGATTCTACTCGAGTTTGCACATTATATCGTATCCTCCTGTGAGCCAGTGAGTTGACAGGTTATAATGGCGGGTGTGTACTAATGCTTGAGTACAATCGGAAGCATAAGGCATAATTATAGAAACCTGTTGCCATCTCTTGATGAATGCAATAGTTACTTCATTTGCCAGTTTTCACAGGCCAGAGCAAAGTGTAGCTTTTCATCGATGTCCCAGTCTCATTTATTGCTGTGATTATATGGAAGCCAGGGTAGTAGGCTACCGAGTAATGCCATTCGAGAGACAGTGTCTATACAGGGTGGGTCAGGTATAACTAGGCAGCCGGATGTCCAGTAGACTAATCGTTCTCCCAAATACCCATAATACTACTATCACTTTGCGGGAAACCGTTGAACGTATCCTACGTAATTGCAGTAATATGGCTTCCTGGGAGAGAGAACCACTTGCGGTACCGTAAGCAGATCCACCCTGGGCCACATTTCTTCGTTTTGTTATGTTGCATAACCTAGTGCAAACACAAAGTTAGTCTGTAACTGGGAAATCGTAGGTTTCCGGCTGCCTAGTTATATCCCACCCTGTAGATAGCCTACTGTGAAAGGTGCTACTCAGAGGGGTGGCAAATACTTCACTCCTCGCCTTATCTAGTATGCCTTATTATAGCACTGCCTTTGACCTTTAGGGTTTTTATCCATTATCCATATAGCCGACGGTTGGCAGTTAGAGGATCGAAACAGCCCCCGGGATGACCAACGGACAGACAAGAAATAGGCTACATGTAATACATTTTGGTGGGGTGAACTCGATAAGTCAGCCTACCTTGTGCTGCGATCGCCCGCCAGATTGGCGACCAGTAGAAGCTGCATGTCGAGTTTACCCGCAGGTCACAAGTTTTCATATAATCAGTTGCGCCTTTTCTTATTCAGAGGGGGCGTGGTGGCGCAGCGGTCAAGCAGTTGGCCTCTCACCACGGCGGACCGGGTTCGATTCCCAGTCGATGCATGTGTGAAATGACATGTCCTGTGGTTCGGATTCACGTAAAAAGGAGGTCTCATGGCTCACGATCGCGAGATGAACGGTGACGTAAAACTACTAACTTTCTTCCTTCTTATTCAGGAATGTGCAGCATTAGGGAAAAATTTATTGAAACTGTCATGTTATATGGAATATTATATTACGTGATCCTGAGTACAAAAAATGCAAGGAATAAGGATCGAATCTGGGAAGAAATCAGAAGATTCTAGGTAGAAAATGGCACATGTAGGCTATGTATATTATTTGCATACAGTAAATTGAATCAACTTACACATATTCAAGTCGGTCCGAGTTGGATTCCCAGCGCTGCCTAGAAATATAATTCCGGTACACGTAGCCTCGTAAGGTAAAAACTAAGAAAATGTGAGTTCGATTCTCACTTCGGCCATCCTGGAAGTGTTTTTCCGTGGTTTTCCCCAATTCTGCCCCCAGGCAAATGGTGGGATGGCTTCTAAGATAAGTTCACGACCACCTCCTTCCAAATCCTCACCTGAACTATAAATACTCACACTACTACATACACCACCGGTTATCAGACAAATTATTCCTATCTATATAATATACATACATACATACATACATACACAAGCCCCATGAAACAACAACAAATATTCAAACGTTTACTGTATAGTTGAGTATGTACTTCAATTTAGATTAAGAGGGTTGTTTCTTTAATTTAAGGAAATGCATCAATACTAAATTTCACGTACCAGTATGACTACCTAACATACGCTAGTTAGTTGAGAATCGTTAGTGAAAGAATAACTTTCCAGTTGATCAACAAGTTGAAAATAGCCGGCGGTCCCATGTCACAGATTTATGGCATGATAAAGAACCTTCCACGAATTACAATTCTGTGATGCTAAATTGTATGTTAGATTTGACTAACGATCTTAGGTCCTAACGTACGTCACCAGGAGCCGACTGCGGTGGCATCTAGTAACCAAGTTCAGAACTAGTTGTTCGTTGACGGTGGTGTTTGGTAGCAAACGTTGGAACCACTTGAAAATCGAATGTCTGCAGTTGTTACTTGGATTAAAAACAGTTAACACACTAATACAGCCATCACAATTAACACCGGTTATGAGACAGATTCTGTTAGTTAGTTAGCCTATTGTTGTTTTAAGGGGCGGAACTACGAGGTAATCTGCCCCTCTTAACACAGATTAAAGAATACAAATTTTGAATTGAATTTAACATTTTGAAGTGGACATCTCAATTTAAAAAGACCAAAAATTAATAAAACAAAAACAAAAAATTAAATAAAAATAAAAATTATAAAAATAAACAAAATTTACGGAAAAACAAAACATTATCATTCAAAAACGAACAAGTCGTTGAGTCAATGTTCACTGGAAATTTAGATTGCTGGCCCTAACCCACTCTCACGCGATCAGCAGCCACCGCGTCATCGGCTAATATAAGTTTGAGTGTCATCTGCAAACCAAGGTTTCTTCGTAAGTCTGCAAGATCCACACACTCGGTGAAAATGTGGGCCACGGTGAAAACGGCTCCACAAGTACAAAGTGGGGGGTCTTCCCTTCTCATTAGGTACGAGTGGGTGGATCTTGTATGACCTATCCTTAGCCTACCCAAAATGACGACTCTCTCCGGGCCCGGAAGGAGCTCCGCCAAACGCGAGTAGTTCCCTTGATCGCTCTCAGTTTACTGGGCAGCGGGTCAGCTAGCCACTGACTCTCCCAAAAAGAACTTTTAGGCGTAACTGAGAGCGAATATCTCTAGCGGGTACCTCCATTGGTCGAGGTGGTAGTGATATCGCCTCTTTTGCAGCTTGATCAGCTAACTCATTTCCCGCAATTCCCATGTGGCTTGGAAGCCAGAGAAAGGTGATTCGAGTGTCAGCTTGGCACAGCCCGGCTAGTAGGTCGTGGATTCGCTGCACTAGGGGGTGTTGCGGGAAACATGTAGCAATTGACTGCAACGAACTCATAGAGTCGGTACACACGAGAAAGTGGATTCGTGCATCCTGTAGTGCAAACTGCAGAGCTTCATAGATGGCAACGAGCTCCGCAGTAAACACACTACAGGTCTCAGGCAAAGAGATCTTGGTATTTGCACCATCAATAACGTAAGCACAACCCACCTTCTCGTCTACCTTCGAACCAGCCGTGTAGAGAATGCCAGCGTCCGGAAATTGGTGAACTATGCTGTGGAACTGCCTCCGGTAAACGGAGGCATCCGTGTTCACCTTAGGACCTCGGTGAAGATCTAACCGAATTTCCGGACGCGGGACTTGCCACGGAGGAACTCGCTAGATGTCCGGATCATACAGCCACTCCTATTTCAGTACACGAGCTATCAAGTCTAATACCAACCGGCCGAGTGGCACGAGGGCGGTTGGCGAACCCCTGGTGGTTTTGGGTACCGAAGAGAGCTTAATAGGTCGGGTGTTGCGGCATTTGACGCACATTGGCAGCATATGCTAAAAGCATATGTTGGCGTCTATAATTTAAAGGTGGAACACCCGATTCGGCGAGTAGGCTGGGTATCGGGCTGGTCCGGAAGGCCCTGTAGCCATCCTAACGCCACTATGGTGGATACTGTCCAGCATTTTCAAGGTTGCCGGCCTTGCTGAACCGTATGCCGCAGAACCATAGTCTAGCCGGGACAGGACGAGGGCTTGGTAGAACCGTAGCAGCACCGCACGGTCAGCCCCCCACGTAGTGCCACTACGAAACTTGAGCATGTTCAGTTTCCTGAGACACGTCATTTTTAATTGCCGTATATGGGGCTGCCACGCTAATGTGCTATCAAAATGGAGCCCCAGGAAGCGATAAGTGTCAACCAACGGCAACGCAGCATCCCTGAGATGTAGTTCAGGGCGTAAATGTAGCCACCGGAGCCGACAAAAATGGACGACGGAGGTTTTCGCTGCTGAAAAACGAAAACCCCGGTCGTGAGCCCACCTGTCGACCCGGTTGATAGCTAGCTGCAATTGCCGTTCCACGACTGCCATACTTCCAGAGCTGTAATGCAGAGCTAAATCGTCTACATACAGCGATGGAACTACCGCGGACCCGGCGGCGGCAACAATGCCATTTATGGCAATCGCGAATAAGGTGACACTCAGCACAGAACCCTGAGGAACTCCATTTTCCTGAGTATAGTAATGCGATAATGTCCTACCGACCCTTACACGGAAGAGTCGGACGGACATGAAATTCGCAATGAAAGTCGGTAGATTACCACGGAGTCCCCACTTGTGAAGGGTGGAAAGGATCCCTTAGCGCCATGTGGTGTCGTAGGCTTTCTCGAGGTCAAAGAAGACCGTGACTAGGTGCTGCTTTCGGAAAAATGCCCTTTGTATGGCGCTCTCAAGTCGCACCAGATGGTCAGTGGTGGACCTTTGAGAGCGAAATCCACACTGGTACTCAGACAGGAGACCTTTCTCCTCCAAGAACCACACCAGTCGACGGTTCACCATCTTTTCGAGCAGCTTACATAGGCCATTTGTCAAACAAATGGGCCTATAGCTGCCTACAAACTTGGGATCCTTTCCAACCTTAGGAATCGGTATCACGATCCCCTCTCGCCATTGAGATGGAAACTCCCCTTCAATCCATATACGATTGAAGAGGATCAGCAGTTTTTTATACTGGATTCGCACATATGTTTTAACATTTGATTATGTATGTTATCCGGTCCAGGAGCCGTATCCCTGCACAGTGCAAGCGCACTGCGCAGTTCCCATTCAGAGAATGGTACATTATAGGACTCCGAAGCAGCAGTGGCAAAGGACAAGGGTTGAGTCTCTGCCTCCCGCTTCAGAGTCAGAAATGTAGGATCGTAACTCCCGGAGCAGGATACATCGGAGAAGTGCGAGCCAATGCTGTTGGCAATGGCGAGATGGTCCGTGATGATGTCTCCATTGATGGACACTCCGGGTATCGACAGTGATGTCGGGAGTCCGGAGATCCGACGAAGCTTAGTCCACACTTGAGATGAAGGAGTATGCGCCGTCATAGACGACACATACTTTTCCCACGTCGTTTTCTTACTCTCCCGAATCAGATATCGGGCTCTAGCACGCATCCTTCTGAAGGTGATAAGGTTCGCCATAGTGTTTTGCCTCCGATAGCATTTGAAAGCACGTCGACGATCTTTAATGGCTGCTGCAATCTCGGCTGGCCAAGACAGATTCTACACACATCCGAAGTAGACCTACACGGGGCTACATGACCGCGCTGTCGCAGCCCCTAAACTGAGGAACCAACCAACCAACAAGTTAATGCGCTCAATTAAATTGGACGGGGAATAACACTTATCAACTCACACCCATTAATCTGGAAAAATTACATGGATATTATACACTTTGATATTTTAATTGGATCCGATCCGATTTCTCGAGATGTGTACAAAAATATATAATTAATCCAAGTTATTTTTCCAGGTTAGCCTAATTTAATTGGGCTCATTGACGTGTTGACCGACTGAACAGCGATTATTTCTCTAGATTGGAAGGCAACACTGAAAAAATGACTTCGAAAATATGAGAATATTTTTATTGCTGGTCACTTCAATACTGGACACAACCAGATCATGCCCTATGTCCTTGGTGTGTTTGGAAGTTGCCCGATAGTCTGTACTATATAATATGGTGTATGTATTATTAAAGTGGGTGTTGTAATTAATTTGCCGGAAGTTCCAATACCTGAGACAAGGAACCAATTTACTGGAGCGACCATGGAAACAACTAAGAAAAACTACACTCCTTCAGTGCCGGAACTCGAACCTCGGATCTGCGAACGGCGTGGCGTGTGTTGCCAACTTAAGTGACAAGTCACTAGATTTATGGCATTTTACATACATTTTGATGGAAAAAATATGATTTTAGTATTGTTTAAATGTGGACTTAGCGACTATATAAAGGACTTAATAAAGTTCCTCAACTGACATTTTTCTTCTCTATTGTTGACATAGGATTTTGACTGCTGCGTAGTGATTTTCAGCGAATATTAGTAGGCAACACTGAGTCTACATAACTATTCATTTCGTGAAATTGTGAATTTCTCTAAACGGAGGCGATTTGTCGGGACTATAATGAGTAGGACGTGGATGCTGGTGAAGATTACGTTCAGTAGCTCATCAAAACAGTCCAGTCATCCGAAAGCATATGAAAAGAACGTTCTTGATGTCGCAATTACTGAAATAGTGTGTGAAATTCGCCAAATTGTTCATGAGTTATGTCTCAAAATGATTTTCGTCTATTCCTGCAACGAAACAACGAATGATAACTGCTCAAAATAACCTATGGAATCTGAATATGATATATCAAGGTGTATAGATAAGTTACCTCAGTCGCTGGTTATCTATTAGTGCTGGCAAGAGCAAAGTTTTCTCTTCGATGTTTCAACAACGGAGTTTTTTTTTTTACACTGTCGATGTGTCCGGCACGGTGCACGCTCTGGTATGTACGGCGTTAGGTGGTAATGGTTACCGGTAACAGAATTTTATGGAAAAGTAATGGCATATTCTGAGTTATTTATAGATGAATAGGAAGGAAGACTGGCATGTATCCGTCATTACTCTAAAAAGGAGAAACTCAGCATATATTGATTTACAGGATATTAGTCTCAAAATAAGCCGTATGCTAATGATCAAGGGATATGTATCGAGACTTGTCTCAAATGCTTCAAGTTCGATTCCCGGCTCTGCCGTGATATTTTCTGGAATTGAATACCTAGTTCCGTGAAGATAACTAGAAAGGTTCGGTTGTATTATTTATCTTTGTAATATGAGTTTAAAATCTTCAATTGCTGTGGCTTAAACACGCTAGGGTACCGGAACTTAACGTGCCAATAAACCAACACCATTTGAAATAACATTGCACTGATCCGGGATCGCACCCGCAACAGCATATATCTTGGATTTCGAATTTAACACTTAACCGACTGTGCCACCTCCTTCCCATCCCACCCCCAATTACAAGTAGAATACACTACTAGTAAATAACACCCCAGTGACACAGGTAATCAGATTCCAGACACGCCCACGTACATAGAACAAATTATCACAACGTCCCCATTCCCTAAAATTAAATGCACAACTCTACCCACCTAGAAAATACTGTTCACGGAACTTAATTTCCCAGAGGTGTTTCACTACAACTTTGCAGTTCACGTATCCCTGTCTTGCAATGGAGAGTCCCAGCCCCCTTACCAGTTCGGAGTTGAAATAGGGTAGTGGAGCTAGCGAGAGCCAAACCGCTTAGATGCCTATAAAGACTAGGTATAATCGCCCACTATTTTGGTTCTTTGCTCTGTCCCCTTTTACAGATTAATTGCTACCGCTAACAACTTCTCTTTCTTTCCTGTTGTTTGTCACGTCAACAATCAAGCACGAAACAAATAGCCTACATCTGAGTATTTCTATATATAAAAACAGCATGGCTTTTACGACACGAATCTACCTACAGGTCTCTATTTCAAAACACAAAGCCTTCTAAAGATTTGCTACGACTATTTCTGAGGTTCTAGCCGACCGGTTTTAATGATTTTTGTGGGAATGGAATCATTCTCTAAACGACGGTTTATTTGACTTTTTTTTCTTTATTTAATGAAATTAAGATTTAAAGAAACAACTACGTATTTCTGACATTCTTGGCGGTCGATTTTAACTAGCCTATTTTTGCGACGATTGAATCCTTCTGTAAACTACAGTACGTTAGCAAATAATTTTTAATGTGTAGGTTTATTCGTTATTAGTATTTTCACCAAGAAATAGGCTATATCATTATCTCAAGGTCAGCACACAAGCTCTCGACTGCCAGCATATCTGTTGCGTACGCCGCACTGCGCATGGACCAGCAAGCGTCTTGAATGGAACATCGAGTTAGGCTCATGCTATACGGACCGAAAACCACGCAGTCGAATTTCGGGGCCGAGACGGCCAATGTTGAGCATGTGATACGAGCCAAATTTCGCGTAGTGCATGTTAGACGGGCTGATGTTGACCGAAAAACGCAAGCTGGATTCCTTCCGAGGGCAACAGTCATTACAAAATAGATGCATTGTGAATCGGGCTGGTGGAAGCACTTTTTCTGGCAGACTTTGTGGTGAAAGCCATGTACTGAAAATCTTGTCACTATGTGTCTTGGCTCGTACGATCCCCGTGTCCAGACCTGTGACATCAAATCGTTTGTGGCGTAGAAAAATAGAAATCAGTCCACAGAATACTTCAGCTCTCTTCTTAGTCATGCCGCGTATCAAGTCTTCGTATGCTGGTGTGGAGGGCAGAAGTAGAACTCATTAGCCTCATCCCAATGCACGCCATCTATTTTCTATTAATTATTTGCCGTATTTCCTCTTGTTTAAGTGCCCAGTTTTCCTCTTGTCCTTGGCAAAAAGCAGTGCTTTAGAGAGCTTACACAGAGAAGATATAGCGTGGACTCCTACAAGTCCCACGCCCGCAAAGCATTGCCCTGTATTCAAGCTTAAATAATAATGCCCAGCAGATCGAAGTAAAGCACGAATCACCTCACGTTTCCAAGGCGTCCTAGCTCCTTTTTAGTCATCAACAGATAGCAGCAGGCATAGTCTGAGGGCGAGAACAACGCTGAAGAAACTTTCACTTTAACACCACGAATAGACCGCACCCCGTGGCCCAACTACAGAGCGGACAACTTGAGCAAGTTTATTCTGGAGTGTACAGTATAAATTTTGAATATGTGTTACGTAAATCAATGGCTATAAGACCGACCATTTTCAACACATTCATTCGCAGAAAAAAAAAAAAATTATAAAATATTGTAGACCAGCACTGGAAACTCACAATTTAATTCATAAGTATGAAACATTTTCGCTCTATTTTCCCGTAAATTTGTCTAAGAAGCACGATTGGCTTGCTGGTGGTACAGATTTAAATGCTGTTTTCTGCTGGAAATGTCTATTATTTGCAGCAAAAGGTGGTTTTACGCATTCAGACAATCTTTCAAAATCTATACCAGAACATGAAACGACAGTGGGACACTTTAAGGGCATCTGTATCTCTAGCATCATTCGGAGAATTGAGAATAGAAACTGCATTAGCTACGTAATTGGAAAATGATATTTCGGAACACAATTGAAGGGTTAGTTAAATAGGGAATCCACCATTGAAGTTAAATTCCCTAGCCCGGGCGGAATCGAACCCGGGTTCCTCACACGTAACTGTTTAGCCATAGCGCCGGGCAGCATAGAGGTGAACATATTATGACAAAATGTCTTCTATAGCCTATATTGGATATCAACAGGAGATAGCATATTCCACACCCACAATAACCTTCTGCGTGTGCAAGGGCCGTGCTATCATCTCAGTTGGAAGTTTTTTTTGCAAAAGCTGTTAAAAAAAGGTCAATGAAAATAGCTTTATCGCTCCCCTGTCTTTTTATGGTTAGTTTATGTTTTAACTTATACTTTCATCACATTTTTAATCAGATATATCTTAAAATTGTAGCATTACACTGCAGGACGTGTCTTCAAAAAAATACTTATTATAATAGTTATTTATTGTTATTAAAGTAATTATTGTACTGTACGAATTGGTATTTATTTTGTAATGATTATTATTATAGTGGGTATCCAATTATTTACGCTTCACAGTGCTTCACTAGTTACGAGGGTCACTGCACGCCACTGGTGAAAATACTAATAACGAATAACTGCAGTCTCAACTCTTCCACTGCCTAGGGCTCTCTCGCTAACAGGTACACTAGGCGGGATGGGGAGAATTTTGAGAGACATAAAGCCTTCTTGAGGAAGATAGATTTAGTTTTCTCCAGCTCTGTTAATTGCCTTGACTGTGACCATATGCATTCCAGACAATATGCAATGACTGGAACGATTTTCAGCTCAAATAATCTGATAGCCGTTTTTTATGTCACACGTGGCGTTTACTGCAGCATTCACTCTGTCTGTAACATGTAACGTGAAGACGTTACCTAAGGTTGGAAATGTAATACCTAGATACTTGAAGTTCGTTGTTGACTTGAGAGATGTATGTATGTATATGATTCCAGGCTCTCCCCCATTCCTCTTCTTAACGTCACTGTCTTCTACTCAATCAGGCGTAGCTCATTTACTTCTGCTCAATCTAGGAGTCTGTCAAAACCTAGTTTAACATCCTCCTGGTTTGTTGAGGCTATCACCATATTATCTACGTACATTAGAAGTTCTAAATTGTCTGTTGCTAATGTCTTTAGCCAACGATGTCTGCTGTGAGGATGTTAAATAAAATCGGGCTCAAGGGATAAAGTATATTGTTTTCCACAAGCTATTAATCAAACACTTAAAACACTGGTACAGAACAGCGCATCTTTACTATGAAATGCGTTTTTGAAGTTCCCGATTCTTGGATGTTCCGGGTAATCTCGAGAACCACTGGATGGATTTTCATGCGGGTTTCACCGTTCTGTAAAGGATATCTCGAGGACGGTTTCTGTAGAAAATAATTTATGTATGATAATGTTATTGGTTTTACGTCCCTTTTAACTAATCTGGCTTTTAGAGACGCCGCGATGCCGGAATTTTGCACGAAGGGTATCTTTAAAGTGCCAGTAAATTACTGACACTGCTCCCTCGCATTTGCGCACCCTCAAATGCCAGCTGACTGCGCCAGTATTCGATCCTGAACCTTTGGGAACAGCAACCGAGAACGTTACCGCTGAGCAATTTATTTTTGATCAGTAACCATTTCAGTGAAAAGGTTGAAAAGATTTGGCGTCCGTGCGCTTTTTAAGCTTACGCTGGGCAAACCATTATATCGATATACTAGCAGAAGTACCCATTCTTCGAACGGTCTTCGGTATTAATAACCAGATGTTATCAATTGAGCTACTGTTGCAATGTTTAGGGGCTTGGAACCTGTTTGTTGGCAAAGAAAAATGATTAGTTAAAATGTGCTCTCAAACTAAATTTACCTAACGTGTTCTTCCAGGCGTGAAAATAAAATTGAAAACCTCGTCGACGAATCGCAATACACGTCACATACGAACTGACCCTAACCGTTGTGTCAAGTGCCCAACTACAGGAAGACCCCTTTTATAAATTATAAAGGCTTGTGGTGCATGAAAATTCAGTTTGTTTAGCCTCCAATGGCCCAAATTCCTAAAATCAGCAAAAAACAGTCTACTATTTCAAATCAGGAATTTTTGAAAATAATGTTACTGTTTGGAGATATAATAGACCTTCTGTACGACATATCGCACGTGTAAGTCGTGTGAAAAATATCTAGGGTACTCCTTGAACCCCTTAAGCGCATTGATGAATTTTACAGTTTTAGTTGGTTCCGTGATAACCTTATAGCCATTTGCAACCTTTCACAGAAATGTATAAATGGACTGTCATTAATTATTCCAGAAATAGATGGAAAGTTGGATGCCACCTCTTGAGATACTGTTGTTATGGTTAGTGGCTTGCATTCCTTCTTTAGTTTATTAAATGAAATTTGTTTTCTGGGAATATCTAAGAAACTGTTGGGTTTAGAACTTTAAAATATAGTTTTCGGGGACCCTTTACGGCTCTTGAGGGGCCCCGAGTTTTGTTTCTGACACCAAGGGTTTGAAAATGAGCTTTGTCTCGTCGTTGTACGCCATAATAATGATAATAATTAAAATGATAGTAATAATAATAGTAATAATAATAATAATAATATAATAGACCTTCCGTACCATACCCGCACGTGTAAATCGCGTTTAAAAATTCTAGAGTACCCCTTGACCCCTTAAGCGCATTATATGTATTGATGAATATTTCAGCTTAATTTGGATCCGTTATAACCTTATTGCCGTTTGCAAACCTTCACAATAATGTAATAAATGGAATTGCATTGCGTCTTACAGAAATAGATGGACCTCTGAGATTCTGTTGCCATTGTTACCGGCATGCATTCCTTCATTAATTTATTAAGTGAAATTAGTTTTTTGGGAATATCTCAAAACTGTTGGTTTTAGGGCCTTAAAATGTGGTTTTCGGGGTCCTTTTAGGGCCCCCGAGTTTCGTTTCTCACATTGAGGGGCTGAAAATGAGCTTTGTCTCACCCTTCTACGCTTATTTCAGCATGTATTTTAATGGGGTAGGCCCCCCTGTTACGAGAGGTACGGAGAAGAGTTACATCAATGATTAGTGTCGTGCCTCTGATGGATATCTGTATCAAATTTTACGTTAATCCACCCTGCCGTTCTCGAGTTATAAGGACACAAAAAATTGTCCACAGACAAACAGACAGACAGACAGACAAAAAAAATATATTTGCGTGCATCCGTCACAAAACAGTCTGAAACGGGCAAATATGTCAAATTTCCGTGGAAATGCATAAAAAACAGATAAACATTCATTTTTATATAATAGAGAAGGGATATAATAGACCTTCCGTACCACACCCGCACGTGTAAATCGCGTGAAAAAATTCTAGAGTACCCCTTGACCCCTTAAGCGCATTGTATGTATTGATGAATATTTCAGCTTAATTTGGATCTGTTATAACCTTATTGCTGTTTGCAAACCTTCACAGTAATGTAATAAATGGAATTGCAGTGCGACTTACAGAAATAGATGGACCTCTGAGATTCAGTTGCCATGGTTACCGGCATGCATTCTTTCATTAATTTATTAAGTGAAATATTAAGTGGGAATATCTCAAAAACTGTTGGTTTTAGGGCCTTAATATCCGAGTTTCGTTTCTCACATTGAGGGGCTGAAAATGAGCTTTGTTTCACCCTTCTACGCCTATTTCAGCATGTATTTTAAGGGGGTAGGGCCCCTTTTATGAGAGGTACGGAGAAGAGTTACATCAATGATTAGTGTCGTGCCTCTGAAGGATATCTGTATCAAATTTTACGTTGATCCACTCAGCCGTTCTCGAGTTATAAGGACACAAAAAATTGTCCACAGACAGACAAAAAATTTATTTTTGCGCGCATCCATCATAAAACAGCCCGAAACGCGCAAATATCGCAAATTTCCGTGGAAATTCAGAAAAAACAGACAAACTTTCATTTTTATATATAGAGAGATTATGAGTGTAAGAATTGTTCAGCATGAAAAGTTCTACAAAAAATCCGCGAGAGCATCTCTCTACCTTCAATACATCGCCCACTATAAGCGTTTTACGTTTTCATTTCTTCCAACAATCTCCATTCAATTACTGAGGCAACAGTTTACGAGCTAGGTAGGGGCGAGCCTATTGCCCCAGATACAGCCATCAGCAAACTGTCGAGTCGTGTTGAGTTAAGACTTCAGAGAAGAATGGTTGTGTTTGGAGTTTCCCTGGAAGTGCAACTCGGCTTTTCTTCATTTCACCTGTGAACTTTTCGTTCCGCAAAATACACAGTCAAGTTAAGATTGGACGGAAGGGGGATTTGTGTTTCATGCACCTCGCCATTCTTAAATTACGTCTGACAAGAATTCGTTGCACAAACATCTCCATGAGACATCGAAAAAAAAAGCGCTTATCACGTAAAGCATTCATAACTGTCCCGGGAGAAGCCGGGGCGGATTGCTAGTTAATAAATAACAACAAAGTCAGTGATGAGGGCGTTATTTAAATGGCCTTCTCGACGTATGTATTGGGGACAACGTTTGGCTTAATAAGAAATAGCCTACTGTCAGCTCTCTCAGTTCGAAAACAGACTGGTCACGACTGGGGACATTGATAATGTGGAATGCAGAGATTTTAAAAATGTGAGTTCAATGTTACATGATTATGGTAAGTGTCCTACCGTGAATTTACGGAATAATATTTTGACTCAACATCATCAACTTCTAAAGGCAATGTTGTCTCCGCAACCATTGTTTTCTGTCTTCAGCACCTCGTTTCATTTCCTAGTAGGAACCATAATGAAGAGTTAGTGTGATGTCAAGCAGGAAATATTTTCTCGGTCGTCCTCGACCTTTCTTCCGTGTGATTTTTCCTTCCTGGAGATTAGTTAGGAAAGCGTTATGCCTCAAGATGTGGCCTGTGAAATTAGCTTTTCTCTTATGGATCGTTGGTCTCAGTTCTTTCTTCCCTTGAATTCCTCAAAGGATGTTGATGTTAGTCCTCTTTTCAATCCGTTTAACCCGTAACAATCTCCGGCAGACCCACAATTCGAACGCTTCGAACTCGCTTCCAATCCTGGCCTCTGATCGTCCAAGATTCACATCCATACAGAAGCACACTCCATACAAAGGACATGACAAATTTCTTTTTAATTGCAATATCCACATTTTTATTAATCATGCAATATTTAAAATCAAAGACATTCTCATCTCATAGCCATTTCTTTACCTAACACACTACGGTATATACAATTTGAAGTTTCGAAATACCTGCGCGAATAAAACGTCCTTAGCTGCCTAACTTCATTCTCTTAATCACGACCAGTAAGGTTTCATGTCAAAGATTTCAATGCCGTTTCAAGTTGAACTGTTTGATGTAGACAATACGAGGCACAAACATTCAGACCCGATCAGTGTGAATAAACTAAAATCAGATTCCCAATGCGGATTGAATGTCTGATAACTTGACGTATTCTACTTCTAATTAGACGTTGGCTACTCAACACAGTTTCACCCATCGACAATAGGCAGTGACGGATTAAGACTCACAGTGGCCCTAGGCAATTGTTAATTTGAGGCCCCTTTTCCCCTTTTTTTCAACCCCCCTCCCTCTTCATAAAAAAGTCAATCATAACTTTGATAGAGATTTTATTTACAAATTCACAATGAATGATGAATACAATACATATACAAATACATATGCACATTTTCAGAAAAACTTTTTTCTGCATTTTGTTTCGCAGAAAGTTTCAATAACATCATCGAAGTTGATTTCCCTTAAAATGTCTGATTCTGATAGAAGTCAAAATTGAATCCCTCAAAATTCACATGAACCCGAATTTGAATTTCTGCATTCTGTTTGCGATGCACCCCGCTTCATTCCGAGTGTCATTATTTTCCGACTCGTCATCTTCAATGCTTTCTAAGGCCTCGACAATATTATGAAACGAATCATAAACCGCGTTCGTTGCATTAGCATGTGCTTCCCAGCGCGTATCTGACAACGATTTCAAAGTTTTTGCGTTTTTTTAATATAACTAGCGGACCCGTGCGAGAACTCTCGCATAATGGATTGTGTGCGTCCCCCATGTGTACAGACTACCCGCTCGGTTTAGTGCTCTGCGGGCTGTAGGCGACAGATTTCTCGCAGGGGCTATCGTCTTGTTTATTTGTTTAAAAGCACTTTATAAACAAATAAATTATTTCCGTTGACTTTTCAAGAAATGCAAGATTTTTCCTGTACTATTGAGACGATTTGGAAGATTTTGGTACAAACCACACCTTCTAACTCCTTCTGGTTTAGGAGCTTGAGTTTTGTGATACATACACCTTAGTCTTAGCGTATTATATAATAAGAGTTTTCAACACGCCCCAAATGTGAGGGTTTGCAGAAAAGAAGTTATACAATGATTGCATTATCGAAAGAAAAAAAAAAGCAACTACGTAAAAACAGCTTTTAACAGCAGATTGTCCAACTAAATCGAGGGAATGTGTACCTCAAGGAACATAAATCGCATATTTATTCAGTTCTAATATTTCGGCTTGCAGATCCTGATACTTCCCAGACATGTTTGGTGCGTTGTCATAGGACTGTCCTCTATAATCTTGAATTTCCAAACCGCAATCTTCAGTGACGAAGTTCACAGTTTGAGTTTTCAAACTTTCGCCAGTATGACCTTCTGTTTCAAGAATTTATTTGACCCCCCCCCCCCCCTCCCAAATCCAAAGATTGTTGTTTTTGTTTTCATTTTTAGGAGGATTTTTTTAAATTTTGGGGGGCCCTTTTGAGCCGGGGGCCCCAGGCAATTGCCTATTGTGCCTTATGATTAATCCAGCACTGACAATACGGAATATTTCTCCTGCTTTCTCTACCTATAAAGACACCTCTATCTACCGGTCAAATAAATAACTATACAGGTACAACAAACAAATGAACCCTCGGCTAGTTCGGTTCGCGCAGCTCACTTCGGCTCGTCCCGATCTTCCCCGACAATACGGGATCAAGGACAAGACGTATGTGCGCGGCTGGCTGTCAAGCTGCCGTTATCACATACCGTACTGTAAGTACCTGCAGCCAGCTGTTCGATTGAGGTTATTCCTTCATTAATGCTGCAAACGGAATGCAATTCAAAGAACGAAAGTAAAAGTAACGTGACCGAAAGTATTAAGCACGGAGTTACATGAAAATGCAGTATTTACGATTCCCAAGTTGTAAACTACACTGGTCAAAAGAATTAGGGGATCAGTTGAGATATCTAGGTTCTGGCGTATTGTCATCGGCAGAATGACCTAAAATGGATCGACGTCTTTCTGTCGGTTCTACGGAGTGGAGACAACAATATTACGGCAACCGAGATAGTGGTAATAACAGAAAGTTGCTGCAGAGGGGGTTGGTGTGCACGTGTGCTTACTCTACCACACGAATGACACAAGCAGTTGGGTTCAGATGGTGTAGTGAGCAGGTAGTGCAATGCAACAACAACGTGACTTACCCAAAGGTATGGCATGGAGTGCCATAGGAAGGTTGGAAGCGGGACAGACACAGAGGGAGGTGCCTGCAGCTATTGGAGTGTCCCAAAGTGTAATTTCCAGGACCTGGACGCGATTTCAGACAACAGGAACCGCTAAAAGAAGGCCAGACCAAGGTCGTTCACGGGTAACATCAGCAAGAGGTGACCATTATCTCCGGTTAATAGCCCTTCGAGACAGGAGGCTGAATGCAACTCAGCTGCAACGCACCCTCCAGGCGGCAACAGGACGCGCAATATCAACACAAACAGTCCGAAATCGCTGTCGGGAAAGTGGCCTCTACGCACGGAGGCATATGGTGTGTGTCCCATTAAAACCACACCGCCGTTTAGCTCGCAGAAACTGGGCGGAGGAACATCAGGATTGGCGTCGTAACGAATGGCGCCGGGTTCTGTTCTCAGATGAGTCAGGATTTTGTGTTCAGCCGGACAATCGTCGTTCCCTCATCTGGAGAGAACGTGGAACTCGGAACAATCCCGCTTATGTGCAGGAAACCGCACCATATCACGGTGGTGGACGAATGGTGTGGGTAGGAGTCAGTATTGGCGGACGTACGGACCTCTATGTCGTTCAGAATGGCACTTTGACTATTCAGAGGTATCGAGACGAGATCCTTCGACCGTTTGTTGTGCCCTACGCTGGTGCCATAGGCGATGGGTTCATTCTGGTGGACGGTAACGCACGTCCCCACAGAGTTGCACTGGTGGACAGCATGCTTGACGACGAGGGCATTGAACGAATGGAGTGGCCAGCTTGTTCACCGGACTTAACTCCGATTGAGCATGTCTGGGATGGACTTGGCAGACGCATTGCAGCCACAACAGCATCTCCCACAATGGTTGCCGAGCTGGATATTGCACTCATGGAAGAATGGCCAAAAATCCCTCAAGAGCTGATTGATAACCTCATAATGTCCATGCCACGCAGGTGTGCAACTGTCCTGGCCATCCGAGGTGATCACACAGCATATTAGAGAGCAACGAGAATGACATTTTCACTATTATGGTAGCCCCATGGTGCCTCGCTCTAAGTAAACAGCATGTAAACCTCCAGTAAAGAGTTGAGACAGCACAATATCGTACTGTAGCACACACAAGTTACAATTGTAATCGAACTCTGAATAAAATACGTTACCATATGTATCTTGTGTATGATATCTCACCTGATCCCCTAATTGTTTTGACCAGTGTATGTTTTAAAGAAATATACTGTTGCAATAAGCGTACACACACACACAGAGGCTATAATATTGTTACGTGCCACCCCCTAGTGGCACTTTTGTTAACTGGATTACGTTACGGTGGGGGTACAAAGCACAACACCAATTACTGCTTAAAGAAATAATTAACTTTATTGTGGCCAGAAAATTACACTAATCAGCTAATACAAGCAATTAGGAGCCTTACTCCAGTTTCCTCAGGTCTCTTCCTTGAGCGCTCTTGGCCCTTCCACTTGTCAACAGATCACAGAAGTTAATCCGTCCTAATGAGTACGGTGGCCTTGACAGAAACTACCTGCTCCTCTCTTTTATGTTCACCGACCACAATTACTTACGATCACTTGCTGCAGGCTATTTCGCTGTCCACAAGCTGGAGAAACAATGTCACTGGATTTCGTAACTCGCACAGCACTTCGTCACCACACTTCTGTCGCACAAGATAATCGCTCGCACTAGCTCGTAAAACACAACAACAACAACTGCTAGACAGGTCGCACTTATATAGCAGGCCGGTGACTCAATAAATGCTTCTAGATCCATCCAGGGTTCACGGCTTCTCGAGGTTTCCATCGCTGGTCCAGTCACGAATATTCTGGACTATCCCTTTGTCTTAGTAGCCCTGTTGCATAAGGCGCGCGCAATACAGGAGGCAGGACACAGCCCAGCCCTGGGGCATTTGTGACTCATGCGGCGAGTGATGACACAAACTCACAGCCGTAACACCACCCCCTTCCTAAAAAGGCTGATCGTCCCGATCAATCATTGGTCCATCTGTGCCCCTCCGTAGGCTGCCAGGCGATCTCGATGCACGATCTTCATCTTCGCCCTCGGGCTCCGCTGGATCCTGTAGACGACATCGTTGATCCGTTTCACGACTCGGTACGGGCTCTCCCAGGACTTTTGCAGTTTGGGTGACAGGCCTTTCTTCCGTAATGGGTTGAAGAGCCAGACCAGGTCGTCCTCGTGGAATCCGCCGGCATCCGTCTGCTGGTCGTATCGGGTCTTCATTCGGTCGGTCTCGATCCGTAGTTTCCTCCTCGTGAACGCGTGTACGTCCTCCAGTTGGTCGACCAGTTCTTGACAATACTGGCTTACCGGGATCGGATCATTCCCAGGTCGGCCGAAGGCAAGATCGACAGGTAGACGGAGCTCCCTCCCAAACATGGCCCAGGCTGGTGTGCACCCGGTGGCTTCATGCACGGCGGCGCGGTAGGCCAGGAGAAATAGTGGAAGATGTTTGTCCCAATCCCTCTGGTGCTCGCTGACGACTATTCGGAGATGGTTCTCGATGGTGCGATTGAATCGCTCTACCATCCCGTCGGACTGAGGGTGTAGCGGCGTTGTCCTTGTCTTCCGGATTCCCAGCAGCTGGCATAGGTTCTGGAACACCTGCGACTCGAAGTTCCTCCCTTGGTCGGAGTGCAGCTCCACGGGTACTCCGTACCGGCTGACGAATTCCTTCACCAGGGTCTCTGCAATCGTCGCGGCTTTTTGGTTAGGGAGCGCATACGCCTCCGGCCATTTGGTAAAGTAGTCGCTGACGACTAATATGTAGCGGTTCCCCGCCTCGCTTAACGGGAATGGCCCAGCAACATCGATGGCCACTCTCTCAATGGGGCCGCCCACGTTGTAGGTCTTCAGTGGACCCCGTCGTCTTCGTCCTGGGCCCTTGCTGGCTGCGCAATCGTGGCACCTCGCGCAGTGGTTCTCCACGTCTGTTCGGCATCCGATCCAGTAGAACCGCTCTCTCAGCTTCTCCAGGGTCTTCTTTATCCCTAGGTGTCCACCAGATGATCCTCCATGAACTTCCTTCAGGACTTCCTCCGTCATAGCCTTTGGAACGACGACTTGTTCCCGAGATGTCTTCCCGTCGGTGCTCTCCCAGGCGCGGCAGATGAGGCCATCCCTTACAATCAGCGAGTCCCACTGTGCCCAGTAGGACTTAAACTTTGGGCTGCAGTCACTCACAATGTTCCACCCGGGTCTGGGGACACAGGCCCTCTTCCATTCGGCTATCAGTCCCAGGTCATCATCTTCTGCTTGTGCCCGCGTGAAAGATTCGCGGCTCCAGCTCCCCTGAAGTTCCACAGTAGTCCGTCGGAACTGTATCCCGGTGTTCTCCTCCCTTCGGGCACAGAAGGTGCAGTCTTCGGGGCACGGTCTTCGTGACAGGGCGTCGGCGTTAGAATGCAGTTGGCCTTTCCTGTGCTGAATCTCAAAGTTGTACTGTTGAAGCCTCTCTAACCACCGCGCGAGTTGACCCTCGGGCTGCTTGAAGTTCAGGAGCCACCGCAGGGATGCATGGTCGGTCCTGATGAGAAATTCTTGCCCGTACAGGTACTTGTGGAAGTGTTCAATGGTCTTCACGATGGCGAGCAGCTCCTTCCTGGTGACGCAGTAGTTCCTTTCTGGTTTTGACAGGGCCTTGCTGAAGTAGGCCACTACTCTCTCCTCGCCGTCCACTACTTGCGACAGGATTCCCCCTATGCCAAAGTCGCTGGCATCGGTATCGACGATGAACCTTGTTCCAGGTCTGGGGTAGGCCAGAATAGGTGCGGTGCACAGAGCCTGCTTGAGTTGTTGGAAGGCACTGTGGCATTCTGCTGTCCACGTGAAGAGTTGGTCCTTCTCAGTCAGTCGATGTAAAGGTTTGGCGATGTCGGCGAATCCTCTCACGAAGCGCGGGAATAAGTGCAGAGTCCCAGGAAGCTTCGTAGTTGGGACTTGTCCTTCGGAACTGGCCACTCCCTCACAGCTGCGGTCTTCTCTGGGTCGGTGCGCACCCCTTCCTCGGAGACGATATGCCCAAGGTACTGGACCCGCTTCTGGAAGAGCTGACACTTCTTGGGGCTCAACTTCAGCTGGGCAGCCCGTAGCTTCAACAAGATCTCCTTCAGGTTGCTGTAGTGCTCCTCGAAGCTCCTCCCCAGAACGATGACGTCGTCTAGGTATACCAGGCAGGTCTTCCAGTGTAGTCCCCTCAGAATGGACTCCATTAGCCTTTCGAAGGTCGCAGGGGCGTTGCACAGACCGAATGGCATGACGGTGAACTGCCAGAGCCCGCCGCCCACAGAGAACGCCGTTTTCTCCCGGTCCTTAGGGTGGACCTCCACCTGCCAGTAGCCACTCTTCAAATCCAAGGTGGAGAACCATCTTGACCCTGATATGGTGTCCAGCGTGTCGTCGATCCGGGGTAGGGGGTAGCTGTCCTTCTTCGTGACGTCGTTCACCCGCCTGTAGTCCACGCAGAACCTGGTGGAACCGTCCTTCTTCTTCACAAGCACGACCGGAGAACTCCAAGGACTATGTGATGGCTCGATCACCCCTTGCTCCTTCATCTCTTCTACCATCCGGTCGACTTCGGCTTGCTTGGCGAGCGGGACACGTCGGAATGGGGCTCTAATCGGTGCGCTGTCCCCAACGTCGATTCTGTGCTGGACCAAGCTTGTCGTGCCGAAATCTTTGCTCCCCACGCAGAAGACATCCTGGAATTCGCGTAGCAGGTCCTGAAGTTGGCGCGATTGCTCTTCGTCTAAATGGTCCTTGGATCCTTGGTACAGCTTCTGTAGTTCTTCTGGCAGGGCGCGTCTTCTTCGGTTGTCCGTCTGCAGGTGTCCGTCCGTCGTATCTGTGATGCGGCCAATCCAGGTAACGGGCTCGCAGACTCCTAGGTTGGTGTCCCGGTGAACCGTAATGTCGTAGTCGTTCAGGTTGGACAGGCGGACGTACGGCCGAGACGTCGTGTTGATGAGAGTCTTGGCAACTAGCAATCCTTTTGTCTGGATGTCCTCATATTTTGGCTCGATGACAGCCGCCACTCCCTCAGCAGTTCCGTCGACAATTACGGCAGCGCTGACCTCCGTCCTGGCGGGAACGATGACGTCTTCTCTCAGCCTTACTCGTCGTGCGGTGATGGACTCGTGCGCAGGTTGCAAAGCAAGTTCCTCACCTCCGAAGTGCAGAGTGTTGGTACTCAGATCCAAGATGATGTTGTTCTGGTCCAGGAAGTTCAGTCCAATGATCACTTCATTTGATACGTCGGCCACAAGCACTGGATGCTTTATCGCCCGTCGACCAATGACAAACTCCAGTGATGCTTCGCCATGTACCGGTGCGGTCTCTCGGGTCGCGGTTATTAGCTGGAGGTTCCTTTGTGTGGGTTGAACTATCCACTTCGGGATCACGGTGGGGCTGACGATGGTCCTCGATGCTCCCGTGTCGATTAGCATGGGCCAGCTCTCTCCGTTGACGACTCCGTCGACCATCAGGCTGCTATTATCCCTCCGTAACTGCGTCACACGAACTTGGACTGCCGGGACTTGACGACTGCCACAAGCCAACCTTTGCCCCCCTAGGCTGGCTGATACTTGCTTTCCTGGGCCGCGCGGTTTCCCTACGACTGACTGTCCCGACGGAAACCCTTGGCGGCGGCGATCACCGCAGTCCTTGCTCAGGTGGCCTCTCTTACGGCAGGTCCAGCAGGTCGGTAGTCCTCTTCCGGGCCGCCTCTCCGGATGTCCTTCGGCTACGTTTTTGTTGGTGGTACCGCGACTATCGAAGAAACGGCCTAGCGCCTCCATTAATTCGTCGGCCAGGGGCTTGGTCTCGTTAGTTTTTACTGGTTCGTCGACGTCTACTTGACGCTCCCGCGCGTGCATTCTGGATGCCTGTTTTGCCGTCTCGAACTCAAGTGCGTGGCTCAGCGCATCTGTCAGGGTTTATTGCGCGCGAGTCGCAGCGCCTATTGAGTGTCCGAGTCCCGTAGCCCGTCGGTGAAAGCCTGCGTCGCTATCTGCTCCAGAAAGTCGGCCAGCGCTGTTGGGTAGGCGAGCCTTACGAGGCGTGCGATGTCCATCTCGAACTCCTGCAGGGTTTCCGCGTTCTTTTGTACCCGGGTCCGGAGCTGCATCTGGTAGGCCTGCTGAAGATGGCTATCTCCATATCGGGACTCCATATGGGCGATCAGTGAAGCGTAGTCCTGGGATCCAGTCGGGATGGCCTGAAGGACGTTAAGGGCGTCACCTCTCAGCGCTACAATGAGAGCTGCAGCCTTTTCTGTGTTGTTCCAGTTATTTATGGAACAGGCCGCCTCGAACTGACGTAAGTAGGTGCTCCACGGGACCTTTCCGTCGAAGGTTGGGGGCGTCACTCTGCTCTGTCCCGTTCCTGATGTCCCCGGTGTACCTGTGGGCGGGCGTCGGCGCAGCTCGGCAACTTCCTCTTGAAGAGCGTTGAATTTCTCTTCCACCCCCGTGAGTGGGCGTTGGCGCAGTTCGGCAACTTCCTCTTGTAGGGCTTTGACTCTCTCATCCACCCCGGTCGGCGGGCGTCGGCGCAGCTCGGCGACTTCCTCTTGTAGGGCTTTGAATCTATCTTCCATCCCTGTCGGCGGGTGTCGGCGCAGCTCAGCAAATTCCTTTTGTAGAGCGTTGAATCTCTCTTCCACCCCCGTCAGCGGGCGTCGGCGTAGCTCGGCAACTTCCTTTTGTAAGGCGTCGAACTTCTTTTCCACTGCCGTGACTTCCTCATGCAGGCCCAGTTCTAATTTCTTCAGGTCCTGTGTCAACTTATTCTGCCCGTCTTCCATCTTCTTCTGGCCGTCCTCTATCCGCTTCAGGTCCTCCGCTAGCTTATTTTGACCGTCTTCCATCTTCTTCTGGCCGTCTTCTAGTTTGGCAGTTAGGTCCTCGGCTAGCTTCTTCTGGCCGTCTTCTAGTTTGGCAGTTAGGTACTCGGCTAACTTCTTCTGGCCGTCCTCCATCTTCTTCTGGCCGTCCTCCATCTTCTTCTGGCCGTCTTCCATCTTCTTCAGGTCATCCTTCAGGTCCTTGGCTAATTTCTTCTGGCCGTCTCCCATCTTGGTTTCCATGCCATTTAACTTTTCTAGCAATGCTGCGAATTGCTCTTCCATTTTAGATGTTTGTCTTGTCAGGGGCATGCACTCACAGGAAAATTAGTGAAAATGACCTGCTCGGGTTTTGAAACCAGGACCGTCAGGTGTTGTGCTTGAGTTCGTAATCCCACTTCTGACACCAGTTGTTACGTGCCACCCCCTAGTGGCACTTTTGTTAACTGGATTACGTTACGGTGGGGGTACAAAGCACAACACCAATTACTGCTTAAAGAAATAATTAACTTTATTGTGGCCAGAAAATTACACTAATCAGCTAATACAAGCAATTAGGAGCCTTACTCCAGTTTCCTCAGGTCTCTTCCTTGAGCGCTCTTGGCCCTTCCACTTGTCAACAGATCACAGAAGTTAATCCGTCCTAATGAGTACGGTGGCCTTGACAGAAACTACCTGCTCCTCTCTTTTATGTTCACCGACCACAATTACTTACGATCACTTGCTGCAGGCTATTTCGCTGTCCACAAGCTGGAGAAACAATGTCACTGGATTTCGTAACTCGCACAGCACTTCGTCACCACACTTCTGTCGCACAAGATAATCGCTCGCACTAGCTCGTAAAACACAACAACAACAACTGCTAGACAGGTCGCACTTATATAGCAGGCCGGTGACTCAATAAATGCTTCTAGATCCATCCAGGGTTCACGGCTTCTCGAGGTTTCCATCGCTGGTCCAGTCACGAATATTCTGGACTATCCCTTTGTCTTAGTAGCCCTGTTGCATAAGGCGCGCGCAATACAGGAGGCAGGACACAGCCCAGCCCTGGGGCATTTGTGACTCATGCGGCGAGTGATGACACAAACTCACAGCCGTAACAATATCAACAACACGAAATAATGCATGCAAAACACTCTCTTATTAAGGATACGGATTAAGTCATAAGAGGCAGTATAACATACCTGTCGTTCTCGTATCTCATCTGCCATCTCACCATCGTCTTCCTGATTACTGCTGTCATTTTCGGACTCAGATTTAGATGAGCTGCCATCACTCACAAAAATGATGCTATATAATAGCGTCATCCATGAGGGCATCTTTTGACCAATATTCATCTATCGCGCGTACGTGCTCGCAACATTTTTTCCATTTGGACTGTGAATATTCCGAAAATTCTTGCTCGCAAAGTCTACGCTTCACTTCTAGAGATTCACCCAATTTACCCTTAATGTCTGCCCACAGTAATTCAATAGGATTGAGGTCTGCGTGATAGGGTGTCAGACGCAAAACACTGTACCCGGCATTGGAAACATTTTATCAATTTTGTAGGTCTTCTCACTAGGGACATGTTTTACTAACATCAACAAATCCGCTTTGGTCGTCTTTTCTTCAAATTGTATGTTGTTGTGCGTAAGCCAATCAACTATGTCCTTTTTGCGCGACGATAGTGTTGGCTTCTTATTCTCTTGTACGCTGTGATAACTGGCTGGCATTGTCTAATACTAACATACTGTTTGGACTTAAGTTCGGCAGCAGTTGCCTTCTAATAAAACTATCAATTCTCCGTCTTTTCAATACAATATTAATAGTCTATTTATACAATTGGGTACATGTTTCGCACAAACGTTAGTGCTTCCTCAGCCCAAATATGCATTACGACATAAACAAATATTACGCACTTTTTTTTCATTGTATGTATTTGATAAGTGCGTAATATTTGTTTATGTCTTAATGCATATTTGGGCTGAGGAAGCACTAACGTTTGTGCGAAACATGTACCCAATTGTATAAATAGACTATTAATATTGTATTGAAAAGACGGAGAATTGATAGTTTTATTAGTAAACATATTCAATAAGGACCTGAAATGGATAATATTATTCTGAGCAGTTGCCATTCCACCCAGGTAGAAAAAAATGTCAAGCTCGTGTCGTCATGGTAGTCCCCTGTTTTTTTTTTACTTTGATTTGAATATCAATAAGGCGTTGTTTACAAAGCCTTCCTCTCCCCCGGCATGCACAACAATAATGCGAGGGCTTTTGCCTATAGTTTGTAATTTTTCCAGCTCTGTATCAGATTGCCAGCATGATGGGACAGAGTGAGTAAATGAACGAATGTCTCATCTAAATACACTATTTTCCGACCATTCTCTCTGTACTGACGAATTTGTCTAAGGCACCTTCCTCTCCATGCCACGATATCAGGTTTTTCTATCAACAATTATCGAGAACTACGGCACCTAGTACAACGGAACCCCATCTCTTTCAACAACCTTCGAAGATACTCTCTGCTACAGTCAAGTATTTCTTCTGATTTTAACACCTTGTTCAGTTTCTTCAGAGTAGGTAACATTTTTTCATCACGTAAAATTCGCTTATTTTCCAACGTATCTTACCTTTCTCGAAGTCATCTATTTCGATCCTTTTCTTATGGACTTTTTTTTTTTTTTTGCTATCAGGTGTAGAAAACTGCAGACGACCCTTGGCCATAGACGTCTTCCCTTCCGGTATTATACGCTCCCCGAGTGACTTTGAAACACTCGTTGCTTCACTTCTTCGAGCCACAACATTATAATTGAGTTTATGAACGGTTTTCTGTTCTCGTAGGTGAGCAGTTACGTTATAGACTTTTTCTTTAGCTTGTCCCCTTAATGTCGTCCAGATTTGCTACCAGACTTCGAAGTAAAAGCCATAACGAAACTCAAATGATACTAGAATAGCATGGTACACAACACTATATACATAAACATATTTACCAATAAAGTACACGCTGCACGACAAGAGATTATAGGACTACAATAAAGAAAGAAAACGTATATAAAACTGACAAAACAATAAGAGCGCGAAAATGGATTCACAATTGCCAACAAAGCTCTTGCCAGCGTGTCTGCACAGTGTGCTCGGTACGGCGGGGAAGTGAGCTCTGCGGAGTTATTTTGATCATTGCAGGTTTATACAGTCGAGAGACAGCTGGTGCATCGCATTAGACCAGAGCCGGGAACGAGAGCAGCCCGCTCCGCTGCCATTGGCTAGTGCAAATTTTGGGGGCAGAAATGGTATAAGATAAGCTGAGCTAAGTAACCCTATACCGGTACATAATAATATACAAGTGCATGCTCTAATTTTATTTACTATAATGTGTTCTAATTTGTATAGGTCTACACGTGCATAATAGTCATACGTAATTCACAAACCCTTATATGAAAAAACTTAATATAACGAGATTAATAATGTTATTGGTTTTACGTCCCTTAATATTATTGAAATTGCGAATCAAAATATGAACACCAATTAAACTCACTACAAATTTTGTGTAGTAACTCGTAGATAACATTGTATATACCGTAAATTTAAACCTCAATTCAGTGATCAGGATCTGACGATGACCACTTGAAGGTCGAAACGCGTGATCCTAAAAAAAATAGCCCATTATAATAGTGATCATGACTTACTAATATACCGGTATTTTTTTCCGGGAGAGATAATTACTTATTATTCATATATATTATAAGGTGCGTTCAAAACGCAACGAGCCGGAGGCTGGAATGCGCTAACCGGGGACGACATCGGCTAATCGTGGCGTGTGTTACGAGGTGTGGTTCCGACCAGAGCGTGAAGGTCACAGCCCGTCGCTAGAGGGCACGCGTGCACGTCACGTGACGATACAAAGCGAGCAGCAGCATGCATCAATCGTCCAACGCTACCAGTCGCATTCCTAACAGTGACATGGAGGCGTCAAACGAAGAGCAAAGAGGTGTTGTTCGGATTCTGACAGCGGAAGGAGTAGGGGGAACGGACATTCATCGCCGAATGTCACAAGTTTACGGCGAACACTGCATGTCCCTTGCAAGGGTCAAGGCGTGGCACAAGCGCTTCAGGGAAGGACGGGTTTCGTTAGCCGACGATGCTCGGTCTGGGGCAACCCCCTGCATTACCGATGACAACGTCCAGCTGGTTGATGCACTCATTACCCAGGACCGCTGAGTGACAGTGAACGCCATAGCCGCCGTGGTCGGATTGAGCGTCGGAAGTGTGCACACCATCATGAAGGAACGACTGCACTTGCGCAAAGTGTGTGCCCAATGGGTGCCCCACAGTCTTCAACCACACCAGGAAGCATGTCGAATGTCACTGCCTTGGTCATCTGCAGCGCTATGCGAGTGAAGGGAATGGGTTCCTGGCACGATTGGTGGCTGGAGATGAGTCATGGTGTCATCACTTCGAACCAGAATCCAAACGACAAAGCCTCCAGTGGAAGCATCCAGGGTCACCACCACCCAAAAAAGGCAAGGCCATCCACACGAGTGCAGGAAATGTAATGCTGACGTTCTTCTTTGACCAAGATGGCCCCCTTCCGATACACTTCATGCTGCACGGGACAAAAGTGAATGCCCAGCGTAACTCGCAAAACCTTGACCACCCTTCGCCAAGCGATCAAAACAAAACGACCAGGCAATCTCATCCATGGGGTCATTCTGCTCCACGACAATGCACGACCTCATTATGGCTAACAAAGTCGCGGCACTCTTGCAGAAATTCAAATGGGAGGTTCTCGGGCACCCTCCAAACAGTCCAGGCCTCTATCCCTGTGATTACGCCATGCTTGGTCCCCTGAAAAGGGCTCTACGGGGCCAGCGATTCACCTCGGACGTCGACGTCCAGCTGTACGTGCGGAACTGGTTCACATCGTAGCCCAGAGTTTATATTAGTTACAGATAACTTGCCCTTAAAATCCATACTATCACCTGAAAGACCCATGCCAGTAGTAGCAGCTGCCAAATTACAACGTTGTGCTACTACTTTAGCAGCATTCAAATACAAAGCAGAGTATAGGAAAAGTGAAAATATGGGACCCGCAGACATGTTGTCTAGACTTCCCAGTCAAGATGAATTGTAGTATGAGTTCCAGCAGGGGGAACGATAATTGTTGATTTCATGTCCTGACAGGATGTTTCTGATACAGGTGCTACCTCAGGGTTAGGTTGAGGTATAGTTTCAGCTTCTAGGTTTTATTGCTAGCGGAGTTGCCTGTTTCGCTAATAGGGTTGTTTGGTTATGGGGCACAACTAGTTTGTCTGTGTTTGAAACATCTTGATTAGACCTTTGCTCCCCAACTTGGGTATTTGGCTTAGAATAATACATATTCATTTGATTTATATGCCATAAGGATTGTTTACCTTTTAAATCTACCAAGAATGTACCTCGCCCAAGGGCTTTTAACACTGTACCCACTTCAGGGATATCTTCCTTTCTCCTACGTACACGAACTTGCTCCCCTATCTGAAATGTAATTATATTTGGCACATAAGACTGTTTAGCAGCTGGTTTCAGCTTGCTGAGAGGTGTTCGTGCCGGAAAGGTAAAGATCATTTCTGCTGGAGTGATATTAGTTACTGTGCTTGGCGTATTTCGGTACTGGAAAAGGAAATTATAAACTTTATGCTTTATTGACAATTTTGACTCAGACATTAGCATTTTCTTAAGACCAGTCTAAGACTGCCATTCACCGCCTCGTGTCACAGTGGGACAAGTGCCTCAACAGCCAGGGCCAATACTTCTGACATACAGGTACTGGTTTATGTAAGTATGCCTCCGGCTCGTTACTTTTTGAACGCACCTTATATATACACTAGTGTACAAAAGTTAAGCATAAGTTGCGAATAAGTAGGGCAACAGGAAATAGAGCGCAAATCGCACGACATACGCACCTACCAACCTTACGTGTTCACTCTGTATAGGAAAGGAGTATTCCCTGCTTTGACTAGCGGCGTAACCGCAAGGTAGGCCCCATATTCCCTAGTCGTGTTGCCCTGTTATAGTGTGCGGAGTGTACCCTCGTGGTGAACGTGACAACATAATGGCACAACGACGCTATTTGGACCCCGTTTTGCAGGGTAGAATACTCGGCCGCCTGGAAGCAGACCAGGCACAGACCGAAGTCGCCGTATCCTTGAATGTGTCACGAAGTGTCATTTCCAGGCTTTGGAGACGATTTCGAGACACAGGAGATGTTAGTCGTAGGCCAGTACCAAGTTGACCAAGAGTAACCACCCCACAGCAGGACCAATAACTGGCCTTAACCGCCCGATGAAATCGGAGTGCACCTGCAAGACAATATTGTCGGCGGAGCTTGCATACGTCTCAGGGGTTACCGTTTCCCGGCAAAGTGTGTACCGTAGGCTCAGAACAGCAGGGCTGTTTGCCAGACGTCCAGCAGTGTGCGTCCCGCGCTCCACCACAGATGAATCCCGCTTCAGTTTACAGAAAGATTACCGTCGCACATTAATCTGGAGAGAACCGGGTGGTGGCATCATGGTGTGGAGCGTTATCATTTTGAATGGCCGTACGGACCTGCACACTGTGAACGCTCAGAGATAGGTATGAGGTACTGAGACCACAGAGGTGCGGTTGGCCCATATTTCCTCTTAATGGACGATAATGCCCGACCGCACCGCACTGCTCTGGTGGATGACTTTCTGGCTGGGGAAGACATTCATCGCAAGGACTGGCTAGCGAGGTCTGCGGATCTGAATCTTATACAGTGAGTCTCTCTCACAACTCGACCGGCCGGCGTGCCCAGCTTAACTGCCTCCCATTGACTCATCACTCCCCGCGCGGCATAACATAGCACTTCGCTCACTTTATCCGTGCATGACAATTAAAATTAAGAAAATAACAATTAATTAAATAAGCTCGTACCTTATGACAGGAGATGTTGGAAATTTTCTCCTCATACATCCACACATTTCCACAGTTAAATATGGAGACTGTGACAGCCATAAGTCCGTACTAATTACACGGTATTCAAAAATTTCCTCAATCAAGTTGAATATGTCATGAGCTGTATGCGCGGTGGCAGAGTCTTGCTTAATACACACATCAAAAAAAGTTTTGCATCACCTCGGTTCCAAGAGTTCCGGAACCTTTAAATACAAAGGGAATAGAGATCAACACAAACAACATTTCAGCTCGTTTTATTGCTCATGAGACCCACACATTGCATGTTGTACCATCATACAGCTAGACTTTCAGCATTTGTGGTCCAGATTGCAGTACACACCACTACCTCTAATACCCAGTAGCACGTCCTCTTGCATTGATGCATGCCTGTATTCGTCGTGGCATACTATCCACAAGTTCATCAAGACACTGTTGGTCCAAATTGTCCCACTCCTCAACGACAATTCGGCGTAAATCTCTCAGAGTGGTTGGTGGGTCAAGACGTCCATAAACAGCCCTTTTCAACATATCCCAGGCATGTTCGATAGGGTTCATGTCTGGCGAACATGCTGGCCACTGTAGTCGAACGATGTCGTTATCTTGAAGGAACGCATTCACAAGATGTGCACGATGAGGTCGAGAATTGTCGTCCATGAAGACAAATGCCTCTCCAATATTCTGCCGATATGGGTGCACTATGGGTCGGAGGATGTCATTCAGGTATCGTAAAGCCGTTTCGGAGCCTTCCATGACCACCAGTGGCGTACGTCGGCCCCACATAATGCCACCCCAAAACATCAGGGAACCACCACCTTGCTGCACTCGCTGGACAGTGTGTCTAAGACGTTCAGCCTGACCAGGGTGCCTCCAAACACGTCTCCGACGATTGTCTGGTTGAAGGCATATGCGACACTCATCGGTGAAGAGAACGTGATGCCAATTCTGTGGGGTCCATTCAGCATGTTGTTGGGCCCATCTGTACCGCGCTGCATGGTGTCGGGGTTGCAAAGCTGGACCTCGCCATGGACGTCGGGAGTGAAGTTGCGCATCATGCAGCCTATTGCGCACAGTTTGAGTTGAAACACGACGTCCTGTGGCTGAACGAAACGCATTATTCAACATGGTGGCATTGCTGTCAGGGTTCCTCCGAGCGGCAATCCGTAAGTAGCGGTCATCCACTACAGTAGTAGCCCTTGGGCGGCCTGAGCGAGGCCTGTCATCGACAGTTCCTGTATCTCTGTACCTCCTCCATGTCCGAACAACATCGCTTTGGTTCACTCTGAGACGCCTGGAAACTTCCCTTGTTGAGAGCCCTTCTTGACACAAAGTAACAATGCGGACGCGATCGAACTGCGGTATTGACCTTCTAGGCATGGTAGAACTACAGACAACATGAGCAGCGTACCTTCGTCCTGGTGGAATGACTGGAACTGATCGGCTGTCGTACCCCCTCCGTCTAATAGGCCCTGCTCATGCATGGTTGTTTACATCTTTGAGCAGTTTTAGTGACATCTATGAACAGTCAAAGGGACTGTATCTTGGATACAATATACACAGTCAACGTCTATATGCCGGAGATCTGGGAACCGAGGTGATGCAAAACTTTTTTTGATGTGTGTATAATGATCAGAGTCAACATCGACCCCACGTAGTACCTTCACGTTATATATTTCTTTGTAGAACTTTTTATCCATTGCAACAGGGTCTATCTGGAATTCCCCTAGTGCACTATTAGGGCATTTCCAGGTCATAAGTTTGTGTGGTCTTCGCTTAAATCTAGTAGTTTCGAGACGTAGGCCATGTTCTTCACAAAGGGTGATTAATCTTTGACCATTCTTGTTAGTGAATTTGTTAGCTGGCCACTTACCTACTATTGGACGAAATTTTCTTTCTTGACCAATTTTTGCATTAAAATCCCCAAGCAAGATTTTAACATGAGTGTCTGGAATGTTTGATATTAGTAAGGCAAGTTCTTCCCAAAAATTGTCCGTTTCATCTCTAAATTTTTGGACATTCTTGTCATTAGTTGGGGCATGAACGTTTATCAAAGAGTATATTTTGTTTCCTGTCCTAATTGTTAAAGTTGCTAACCTTGATGAGTTCGACGAAAAGTCTTCCACTGAATCAATAATACTGGTATGTACTAAAAATCCCATACCAAATTGGGGGACATTTTTCATAACTCGTGGTCCTGGAGGTCCCTTGTAGAGACGGTATCCTCCAGATTCAATGGGGTCTTGATCTGTGTTTCTAAGTTCTTGAAGTGCTGTTATTAAGATCTTGTGTTGGTCCAATATATCGGTTAAATGCTTAAGTTTTCCAATTTTAATTAACGAATTTATGTTTAATGTTGCAAAGAATGAAAATTCCCTATGTTTGTCAATTTTGAGTTTGTATTTGCACTTTCGGGTTTCCAGGCGCTCCGACTCACCTGACTCTTCTACGCGGCACCCCACCGTATCCGAATGGTGCCTTGCGGTGGAAGAGTTCATTAGAAGACTGTTCATACTGGAGTTGATTGTCTGGTCTAGGACCCATGATCTGACCGTAGTCAGGGATTACAATTCCAGATGTGATCTGGAAAGGTGATGAATGGAATATGATAGGATGATTAATGAGAAATGGGACGGTGTTTGGTCCGCGAGAGCTATTTTATTTCGCTCAAGTCCGCCAGCAAAACTGGTGAGGACCCCCCTATCCGCCACCTGGGAAGCGCCACGTCGGAGTATCACCTCTCCGCCTTCCTACGACAACGTAGTAGGTTCGTGGGTCTAACTATATATTGTTTAAATAAATAATTTTGATCATATATGTGTTTGCCGAATCGTATCAGAAATCCATCATTTTCATTGCATTCAATCATTCATGAAAAGTACAAGAAACATTATGATAATCGTGAAGAATCGTGGGCGGTCAACTGATAGCTCGCGCGAACGCCGGTGTGACTCAAGTTGGCGCAAACGCATAAAGGTTAATGAATACATTTCTCATGTTGTTGAATACTGTATATACTTTGCTTGCCCAATTCTGGATATTATTTCATTTTTTGAGTCACAATGTTCATTTACCAGAGTCCCGAGGTATTTAATTGAAGATACTTGTTGAACAATAGTATTGTTGATGTGAAGGGAGGCCTGTTTTGGTGTTTTCGAGAAGACAATCTACTTGGTCTTGTTAATACTGTATTTATGAATAAACCATATGCCTCACTAGTAAAGCCTCCGTGGCTTAGGCGGCAGCACGCCGGCCTCTCACCGCTGTGTCCGTGGTTCAAATCCCGGTCACTCCATGTGAGATCTGTGCTGGACAAAACGGAGGCAGACAGGTTTTTCTCTGAGTACTCCAGTTTTCCCTGTCAAAATTTCATTCCAGCAACACTCTCCACTATCATTTCATTTCATTTGTCATTCATTTAATCATTGCCCCAGAGGAGTGCGTCATGCCTCGGCAGCCGGCACAGTCCATATCCTCGCCGCTAGATGGGGGCTTCATTCATTCCATTCCTGACCCGGTCGGAGACTGGAAGCAGGCTGTGGATTTTCATTTTTTCATATGCCTCACTAGTCCTTACGATGTTATTGATGATAATGTGAAGATCACCAGGGTTGTCTGCTAACACAACCATATCATCAGCAAAACGGATGTTGATGACGTAACCATTGATTTTAAGTCCCAGGTTTACATCTTCGATAGCCTCTGTGAACACAGCCTCGGAGTAGATGTTAAAAACACATCCCTGGCGGACACCTCTTCGTATGACTATGTCTTGAGACGTAGCACCTTTAATTCTGACCTCCGCCATTTGGTTCCAGTATAGTTGAGCGATGATACATAGATCGCCAACATCAACACCAGTAGTTTGTAAAATCTCAATAAGTTTTGCATGATATACACAAACGAAAGCTTTCTGGTAGTCGATGAAGCAAGCGTAAACAGCAACAGCATCTCCAAGCATCTCTGGGTCAAGACGTTCAAAGAGAAAAGAGGCTCTCGAGTACCCAGTCCATTTCTAAAACCGAACTGAGTATGACCCATATGGTGTTCACATTTCATGTACCTATATATTCTGGTGTGAATGATACAAAGAAATACCTTTAAGACATGGGACATTAAGCTGATCATGGGATAATCATCACAATGTGATGCACTAGCCTTTTTAGGTATGGTAACGAAAGTTGATCTTAACCAGTCTATTTAAATCTAGTCATGCTAAAATAATAGAAGTCGCTCTTAAAGACACTTGTCACGTCACCGGATGCTTAAAGCTCACTCGGCTGGACAAGCTCTACAGCCTTGCTGGTATTGCACCTCCTGACATCCGTTGAGAGGTAGCGGGAAAAAGTGAGAAGAAAGGTGCAAATTTCTCAAGCACACCCTTTATATGGATACCAACCAGTAAACCCATGACTTGAACCAGCTAATGAGAGAATGTGTGTAATGAGTAGAGACGGGAATTTGCCTATTTGCCTATTTTATTCCTGTGTTTAGAAATGTAGGCTTTCGAGATATAAATCCGTTTTAGGGTCTTTTAGGCTATATTTTGTTGGTTTTATTGTGCCTATAAATGCCTATTTCAAGGGTTTGTGCCTATTTGGAGTATAATTGCCTATTTGATGCCTTTTGACTGTATTTTAAATTGCATTATATTGCAGCTGGTGTGCTCGACAGAATTATACTCTCATTTCTCAATATGTGTTTACCCCACGAACAAGAATGGGAATTCTCGGAAGTCACCAGAAATAGCACTTGGGAAATTTCCATCAGAAGAAACAAGGAACAATTTGACCTCGAAGCCTTCAACCCCTCCAACCTCGCAAGACACATGCGAGAACCAATCAACGTCGAATTATGTTACACAACCCGTATCCCCCTACCTCCCTCTCGATGCGAACTGTGTAAGCATACGCTTTATTGAAACGTAATTAGGGCCCCATGTTGGTAGCGCCAAATGTAATGGTTTCTTTCGCCCTCACGTTGAGCGACAAGTGTAACGTTTTGCTAGCCCCTAACGTTGAGCGTACAATGTAACTGTTTACCTTTGCCTAAGCTATGTTGTTTTAATGGGCGCCAAGACCTCAATGCAATGTTGAAATCTAAATTCGTATTTAACAACGTCTAGCTCTGGCAGAACACATTCAAGACTCTATTCACTCAGATCGTGGTATGATTTGATCATTAACCCAACAAACAATTGTATCAGGAGAAGGAATTGGTCCATATCTAATGCTACCTACTGAAAGCAAAGATTGCATTGTAAAAGAAATGAATTTATTATATAAAACAAGTATAGCAAAATTAATAATAATAATAAGTACAAAATTTAAATTGGAGCGTTGTGATTTGAATATTACCGATAGAAAATTACGTGAAAACGGAGTCTGATAAATTGATTTTACTCTTATTTCCAAGCTATGAAGTTACTGAAATATGAAATGTAAAACAAAGAAAAATGAGAGATTGCGTATTTCTGCGTCATTTGCGCTTACCATTGGAAATTGCCAAGGCATTTCCCTCGTACTTGCTGATGCTGTGAGCTTCCCACAGTCTCCTGGACGTCGTCATCTCCGTCGGAATTTGATGATATTCTGGTAGCTTAGATAATTCTATGGTCCGTACCTCGGACCCAAACACTCGTACAACCAAGTTTTACAAAAGTTCGTCGCTAACTCCACTGAACATCGGAGCGACACGCACTCGCATCCATACTCGTCAAGTATTTCACAGATAGTCCTTGTTTCACGGCGCGTCGAACGATATAACCACACGCCGGCTCCCCACTCTTCAGTCCCAACTAGCTTACGTCGTCTCCCCTGATTGGCTGACCCACCAAGCGATCTTCTCCTCCTCCGGGTCATTACACTCGGCGGGAGGGTTCCGTTCCAACAATTCGTCTTTTCTAGACCTTACGACCCAAGATTGCGTCATGCTTCTCGACAAGATTAAGCGTGTACTTGAAATCCCAGTGAGTCACGTCTCTCGATATACCCTAACTGACGAAAACTCCGTAAAATTCCGTAATCAGATAATTTTCTATGATATCGTCGTTCGTAATAATTTGCTGGATAGCGTTTTCTAAGACATAGAAAACCTATCTGAATGCTAATAATTTTTATAAAATGCTCCGAAAATACCTAAATAATAATTATAATAAATTAATAATAATAATAATAATAATAATAAATTAACATGAAAAATTCTCTTGGCTGAACAATTTGCCGCGTAAATAAATATAGAATGGCTTCCTACTGACTTATGCCAGTTGCATAAAACCCCTCGAAAAACACGTTACATATTCGCCTCGGATCATCGGATGATTTACCGTGACGACGGTCCATTATCCGATTATCCCAGACACGTTAATAATCCCCATCCAAAATACATATTACATAAATGAAATCACCCTAAATTACAGATATATACACTCATAATTTTTCTTCACGCACTTTGCGTCAAAGTTTGTTGTCACAATGGATTGCACTTTGCAACCAGTCCAATGTTTTACATATGGAATAGTGTTCCACGGATATTTCCGCCTCTCAAATTTCTCTATGTTGGAGAAATAGACATAATTTATGTGTGAGCACTATGTATTTATGATGTCATATCACACGCATTGAAGGTGTTCTGATATATTTATATCACCATAGAACTCCCTAATTTCACTGGAGGTCCCCTCCTTATGGTGACATTTAATTCCACTTATCACTGAGCACACGATCACACTATTGTGGCAGCGCCTCGTGACCATAATACTTAATCTCTCTTTGAAGTAGATTAAATTAATATTGACTTCTGAAAAAAAAAACAGTAAATGTGCATTACATATAAGTCTTGTTAAGTTCCCGTTAACCATATTCTACTTAATACTAGTTCTCAACACAGACCATTTCTCCTCACACAAATAATACCATTGTACATATTATCTTAAATTACACACTTACAAATCTTACATGGCGAGGCCGTAAACAGAAATCACGTGTGCTGATATGTATGAGTTTCATGAAGGACTGTCTCGCATTCTGATGGCCCATCTTTTATCTCGTGGACGCCTTAAGCTAACAAGCCCTATACAAGCGCTCCCCCATCTCTTGGAGATAAATGGGAACCCATCAGCGCTGCCAAAATGGCCTTGGTGCATCGAGACAATTTAGTGCTCAACAGCATCCGACAATCCCGTCATATTTCCCTGTACCTTAAAAACTCTCATTTACTTACATACTACCCCCCCTGTGTGACTTCTGATACGCCTGCCTTAAGACCAGATCCTCCCACGCACCAAATACCACCCTTACTCATTTGATAGGCTGGCTCGCCAGCTAAACACACTCACTTTATGACACATATTTTCGTAGACTATGTATATTATACGTCCCGTATAATCTGTTTCCCTCACTATTCTCCAGCACATATGCTGTTTTGCCAATACGTTTGGAAACTATAAATGTTTCTGCGTCACCTGCTTCCAACCTTGCAAGTGGCTCCCTTAAATGAACGTCATCACGTTGCTCTACCTAGCATATTTCTCAGTGTCTGTAACGATGCCCTGTTGCTACTGTCCACCCATGCTAACCCTACCTTCCTATGGTGTCACACCTCTACTCGACACACTATGACCTAAAAATGTCACTTCTGACTGACAGAATGACGACTTAGACAGCTTCAAAGTGAACCCTGCCTGATCTAACTTCTGAAAAACTATATTTAAATGACGTAGATGCTCCTCAAAACTGCGTGAACTAATTACCATATCATCTATGTAAATGGTTACAAACTCTCCTGTGTCATCCCCTAATGCAATGTTTAAAGCCCTAATTAAAGCTGCTGAACTACTCTTTAACCCATAAGGTGTTCTACAAAATTGATAAAGGTTATATTTATGACTAAAAGCTGTAAATGGTCTATCTTCGTACATAAGTGGCACTTGCCAAAAACTGGAACTCAAATCTACACAAGTGAAATACTTCTTCCCCTCAAATGTTTGCATTAATTCTTCTATTGACATAGATTTCAGCTGATCTGAACTAATTCTACTGTTAACCAAACGAGCGTCTAAACAAATACGAACAGTGCCGTCGGTCTTGGGTACCGTGATCAAAGAATTAACATATGGACTGTTCGAGTGCTCAATAATCCCATCTTCAAGCATCTGGTTAATTTGTGCCTCAACTGCACTCTGATAAGCGAAAGGTACAGGATATCTATGTCCTGTGAATACTGACCTATCAATAACGTTCAATGAATGTGTATAGCAATTGGCCATACCAATGCGATCCTCAAAAACTCTCCTATTACACCATAACACATCATAGAGCCGAACACACTGTTCATCCTCTATATTTCCCTGAAATGCAGCCTCACGTAACGAGTCCTCTAGACTTCCGTTCGTAATCACACTGCCCACAAAACATGGAGAACCCTGCTCTACGGCTGGCGATATCTCATTTAAAGTACAAATCACACCTACAACACTACTTCTCTGAATTTGGTCATTGAACGCTACATCTACTTCAGAATCTCCCCATTTAAATTTCAAACTCCCTACATCATAACATAAGTTACCAGACACTCTACTTAGCCACTCTGAACCCAAGATAACACTGAATACTAAATTTGGAATTACAAGGCAAATCTGCTTCTCTACATGATTATTAATTTTAATGTCTACTAAAACTTGCTTAGAAATTACTTTAGACCTCTTCCCAACAGCTGTGATAACAAAAGTGCTTTTAATTGGCATCTCCTCAAAATTTACTCCAGTTCCTTTCATTTTATCATAAAATGCACTACTTATGCAACTCTTCATACAACCACTATCAATTAAAACATCTGTGTACGCCTCGGACACGTTAAATTTAACTATGGGGCTCTTACTAACCACTTCCTGAATAATACCTTCATCATTTAGTTCATGTAATAATTCATTTCTTACATTTAGGTCATAGGGTTCCTGTATAATTGTATGGACAGGGCATGCTACAGACTGAGATTCTGACCTTACTTCGCAGCCTGGTTCGCGTTTAAAGAACCGCTACAGCTGGCCGTAGTACTACTAACTACTAAACTGGTCTGGTTGTTCTGGGCTGTGTTGTCATTGTTTGGCTGTATATTACTACCACTAGGCTGTCCTCTTCCTTGACCCCTATTCTGGTTGTAATTATTTTCATTATAATTTCTCCCTTGATTTCCCCTGAAATCATTGTTTCTCCCTTGATTTCCTCTGTAATCATTGTTCCTCCCTTGATTTCCCCTGAAATCATTGTTCCTCCCTTGATACTGATTACCATAGCCATTTCCTCTGTTCTGATTTAGCTGATTATTATTATTTCTATTTTGAGCGTTGGCCCCTTCGCCACCGTTCCCTTGAACTTCTTGATGCCTGGCTTCATTAGGTCTATTATTATTATTACCCTGGTTCCGATTGAAATTGTCCTCATAACCCCCTCTCCCTAGTGCATCAAATGTGCTTAACAAATTTTCTACTTGTGATATAGTCTTTACATTCTGGATACAAGCAGCCTCCTTGATCCTATAGGGAAAGTGCCTAAGTAGCAACCTTACCACATCACTTTCCTCCTTCAAGCCATCCAGATATTTACACACTAATACCTGCCCTAAAAAGTATTCGGTCATGGTGGAGCTTCCTTTAGGGTTATATTTACCACACACTACTCCCTCACGATGCTGCGACTGAATAACCTCATTCCAGAACTTTTCACAGAATTTCATTTTAAAATCATTGATATCAGTAAACTTGTCTCTGTAGACAGCAAACCAATTCCTCGTTTCCCCCACAAACACTTGTTCTAAAATTTCAACTACCTGGCACCACTCAATACTACCATTTTCCAACCTCTCCCCGAATTTATTTTCTATAGTGTTCATGAACTCCATTGGGCACCCCTGTCGATTGCTGAACTTACCCAGTTCTACCTCCCTGTGTGTGCTATTCACAAAAACTGGCCTATTCTGACTATTTTCTTGCCTGATCCTAGCTTTTAATTTTAATTCTAATTCTGCGATTTTCTCCTCAGCCTTCCTCTCAATACTGTTTACTGTTAATTTAATGTTTCCTTCTGATTCTTCTACTTTATCATATAGCTTTGCTTGTTTCTCCTCAATCTTGCTAATGCTCTCTCTATTACTCTCTCTTAAATCATTTACTTCTGCAACTATTTGCGAGTGGACTTTCTCAATTCTACCCCCCAGCTGTTCCTTAACCTCTTTAGTTGCTACCTGAATTTTGTCAATTTCTCCCCCCAATTGCTTTTTGACCTGCTGTGTTTCCAGTTGCACTAGTTCTTTTAAATTTTCAGCCTGTGTACTGATTCTAATTTCTAACTCTTCCTGTACTTTTCCTAATTTCTTGTCTACATCTGCAATGATCTCTTTAACCTTCTCTTCCATTACTCCTCTGATTTCTCCTCTAATCTGCTCCATTTTCACACTAATTTCCTTGTTGTTCTTATCTAATTTTGCATTATTCTGTTCTAATTTTTTATTTAAAGCTTCTGTACTTTCTTTATTTTCCCTACTGTTTTGTTCTAATTTTGCATTATTCTGTTCTAATTTTGCATTTAAAGCTTCTGTACTTTCTTTATTTTCCCTCCTGTTTTGTTCTAATTTTGCATTATTCTGTTCTAATTTTGCATTTAAAGCTTCTGTACTTTCTTTATTTTCCCTACTGTTTTGTTCTAATTTTGCATTTAAGGCATCTGTACTTTCTTTATTTTCCCTACTGTTTTGTTCTAATTTAGCGTTGTTTTGTTCCAGCTTAGCATTTAAAGCGTCACTACTAACTTTGTTCTGATACATGAACTCGAGAAGTAAAGTTTTTAATTCTGGTTGGCCGCCTACACTCCCTGTTTCAGTATCGGGATTTACCTCCGCTACCCCGGTACTACCATCACTCGACATACTGCTCGTATCATCACTCTCCCGTTGATGACCACTACGTAACCTCATCTGTCTTTCTTTCTCATCCCCCATAATGATATACACTGATACAGACAAATAACCCCCAAAATACAGGCACAGAAATATATACCCTTCTCCTTCCACAAATGTTATTAGGTTTTCAGCCCCAAGTTGTCGGCGACAAATGAAACGTGTTGCTTAGGCTGGGATGACAAGTGAAACGGTATTTACTTTGCTCCACGTTGAGCGTACAAATGAAACGTTTATTAATGCCCCATGTTGGTAGCGCCAAATGTAATGGTTTCTTTCGCCCTCACGTTGAGCGACAAGTGTAACGTTTTGCTAGCCCCTAACGTTGAGCGTACAATGTAACTGTTTACCTTTGCCTAAGCTATGTTGTTTTAATGGGCGCCAAGACCTCAATGCAATGTTGAAATCTAAATTTGTATTTAACAACGTCTAGCTCTGGCAGAACACATTCAAGACTCTATTCACTCAGATCGTGGTATGATTTGATCATTAACCCAACAAACAATTGTATCAGGAGAAGGAATTGGTCCATATCTAATGCTACCTACTGAAAGCAAAGATTGCATTGTAAAAGAAATGAATTTATTATATAAAACAAGTATAGCAAAATTAATAATAATAATAAGTACAAAATTTAAATTGGAGCGTTGTGATTTGAATATTACCGATAGAAAATTACGTGAAAACGGAGTCTGATAAATTGATTTTACTCTTATTTCCAAGCTATGAAGTTACTGAAATATGAAATGTAAAACAAAGAAAAATGAGAGATTGCGTATTTCTGCGTCATTTGCGCTTACCATTGGAAATTGCCAAGGCATTTCCCTCGTACTTGCTGATGCTGTGAGCTTCCCACAGTCTCCTGGACGTCGTCATCTCCGTCGGAATTTGATGATATTCTGGTAGCTTAGATAATTCTATGGTCCGTACCTCGGACCCAAACACTCGTACAACCAAGTTTTACAAAAGTTCGTCGCTAACTCCACTGAACATCGGAGCGACACGCACTCGCATCCATACTCGTCAAGTATTTCACAGATAGTCCTTGTTTCACGGCGCGTCGAACGATATAACCACACGCCGGCTCCCCACTCTTCAGTCCCAACTAGCTTACGTCGTCTCCCCTGATTGGCTGACCCACCACGCGATCTTCTCCTCCTCCGGGTCATTACACTCGGCGGGAGGGTTCCGTTCCAACAATTCGTCTTTTCTAGACCTTACGACCCAAGATTGCGTCATGCTTCTCGACAAGATTAAGCGTGTACTTGAAATCCCAGTGAGTCACGTCTCTCGATATACCCTAACTGACGAAAACTCCGTAAAATTCCGTAATCAGATAATTTTCTATGATATCGTCGTTCGTAATAATTTGCTGGATAGCGTTTTCTAAGACATAGAAAACCTATCTGAATGCTAATAATTTTTATAAAATGCTCCGAAAATACCTAAATAATAATTATAATAAATTAATAATAATAATAATAATAAATTAACATGAAAAATTCTCTTGGCTGAACAATTTGCCGCGTAAATAAATATAGAATGGCTTCCTACTGACTTATGCCAGTTGCATAAAACCCCTCGAAAAACACGTTACAAGACACATGCGAGAACCAATCAACGTCGAATTATGTTACACAACCCGTATCCCCCTACCTCCCTCTCGATGCGAACTGTGTAAGCATACGCTTTATCTTCACTTCAGATTCAGAACTTTGTGTGATTTATTGCGAAGAAGAAGTGTGTCCGTGGCAATGCCGAAAGATAAATTATCGAAGTCTTACTGGCTGAAGCTGTGATCACAGGGGATACCAATTTCACTACCAATGGAAGAGTAGTCTTCTGCCAAGCTTGCTGTAAAGAGTTCATTTGTTTGTTTCTTTTATGTTTTTGTGATTGAGATGTACTATCGCATTTCATTGTAGCATTTATAGGCCTATTAATTAATGTATTGTGGCAAGTTGTTTTGTTGCAATGCTGTATTAGACATGAACTCTCAATAATTTATATATACAATGTAAATAATAATTTAATTACTGAACGAGGAGTTAGAACGCTGGTGGTCACTTGTCCCAGAGTGGATGAAAATTAAAAATCGGTATTTTGAACTCTGACTCATTTCCTGTGAAAATAGAGATTTACAACTTAAATGCAATTTTTTTTTTTTGAAAAAGTCGCGAGTAACTTTCACCAGCGCTATGTGTGGCTCTAGTCTGGGGGAGCGTTAAGCTCTCAGGTTAAGGCCGCGAAGCTGCCAACAAGCCTCTAGCATCCCCTCTAGAGTCTTGCCAAATTGTGGCAAAAAGTAAGGTTATGGGCGAATGCCACAATTTCAAATTACGCGGGTTTCTAATTTTCAACGAGGATTGCAGGCTTGTGGGTACACATCATGCAGGATCTATTGCAGACAACAGAAAATAGAGAAGAGTGGAATACCCCTGGTGGAGTCATGTAGGATTGTTGAAGTAGTCAGGGAAAGGTTGGAAGGAACCTCTGGGAAGATAGCCGCTGTCAGGGAAAAGTTTGATAGGGTCCTGCAGAGGAATCCAGGATGGGAAGCAGTAGTAAAGGTAGCCAGTGTGCTACGAGGTGAGATAGATGAAGCAAATGACCTAAAACCAGATCAGTGGCTTCGTTAAAGTTTTGCCCAATCACTTCATGTGATGTTGAGCGATCTTTCTCTCAATATAAAAACATTCTTCATGACAGGAGAACAAACTTATTACCAGAAAACATTGAAAAGTTGCTTGTTGTTAATTCTTATTGTAGTAATTAAATATGTTATTAAATTATAAGAAATTTTTCATGCCTATTTTGTTGCCTATTTTACACGTTAGTGCCTATTTACATGCCTATTTTGGCTATTTTAAGAGCCTATATGCCTGCCTATTTTAACTGTTTTTAGTGCCTATAATTCTCGTCTCTAGCAATGAGGATGCGAGGAAAGTTCTTTAATACCACTCTAATATGTGTACATGCACCTACAGAAGAAAGTGAGGAGGAGAAAGATTAGTTCTACGAAAACTGGAAGAAGTATTCGATAGATGACCAAAGCATGATATTAAGATAATGGGAGATATGAATGCAAAGGTAGGAAGAGAAGAGATTCACAGACCAACGATAGGACAACACAGCCTACATGCTTGATCAAGTGATAATGGAGTTAGGTTGATAGATTTTGCACTAAGTAGAAACATGAATATAAGTAGTACCTGCTTTCCACACAAAAGGATACATCTAGAAACATGGATGTCCCCAGATGGGAATACAATAAATCAGATTGACCATGTTTGTGATGGTGATCACCGAATGGTGATGTTAAGATTAAGACAGAGGATAGACAATAAGAAAAAAGAAGTTGGGCAGAAACAGAAGAGGTTTGCGGTTGAGAAGCTGAAGGATGAACAGATAGCTAGAAGATATAGCGAAAGACTCTAAGAACGATTGCAGTTGGCAAAAGCGAAGGTTGGTACAGATATGATCACAGAAGAACAGTGGGAACAAATGAAAATGAAAATCCACAGCCTGCTTCCAGTCGACCGACCGGGTCAGGGAATAGAATGAATGAAGCCCCCATCTAGCGGCAAGGATATGAACTGTGCCGGCTGCAGAAGCCTGTCGCACTCCCCTGGGGCAATGATTAAATGAATAACAGATGAAATGAAATGAAATGATAGTGGAGAGTGTTGCTGGAATGAAATTGTGACAGGGAAAACCTGAGTACCCGGAGAAAAACCTGTCTGCGTCCGCATCGTCCAGCACAAATCTAACATGGAGTGACCGGGATTTGAACCACGGACCCAGCGGTGAGAGGCCGGCGTGCTGCCGCCTAAGCCACGGAGTACAGTGGGAAAAAATAAAAAGCACAATTACTAACACAGCCGAGGAAGTATTGGGGATACAAACACCAACAGTTAGAACTGAATGGTTTGATGAAGAATGTCAGCAAGCACTTAAACAACGAAACCAGGCTAGAAGGAACATGCTGCAACGGATGACCCAAATCACCAAAAGTGAGTATGCGGACAAAAGAAGAGAGGCAAAAGCAGTTTGCCAAAGTAAGAAAAGGGAACTGGAGAAGAAAAGGTTGTTGGACATGGAGGTGGTGTATGATAAGAAGGAGGTGAGAAGTTTTTACAACAGGGCAAGAGAATTGAAAAGAGGATATCAACCTCGAACATCCTTTTGTAGAGATAAAGATGGTAATCTGGTTGGAGATATCAATGGGGTTATGAAGAGATGGGTAGAATATTTTGAGACACTACTGAATCTAGAAGACGAAGAAGAGGAGGAGGAACTAAATATCATAGCTGAGGAGAACCAGGAGCTATATGATGAACCACCATCACTGGAGGAAGTCAATGAAGCCATTAAGGACCTGAAGAATAATAAAGCGCCAGGAGATGACAGAATCTCTTCTGAACTGCTGAAGCATAGTGGAAAGCAGATGAGACAAAGCATCCATGAATTGTTGGCCAGGATATGGTAGATGGAAGAAATGCCTGAGGAATGGAATGATGCAATAATATGCCCACTGCATAAGAAAGGAGATAAGACCATCTGTGGGAACTTCAAGGGAAATTCATTGCTAAATGTGACATGTAAAGTGTTTACCAAGATACTATTAAAGCAGTTTGTGGAGAGTGCAGTAGGAGAGTACCAGAGTGGATTTAGAAGTGGTAGATCCGCCTCTAATCAGATTTTCATGCTGAGAGCAATCATGGAGAAATGTTACGAATATAATATCACTCTACACCAACTGTTTATTGATTTTAAACAGGTGTATGACAGCATAAGGAGACCTCAGTTGTATGCAGCAATGCTGATGCTAGGAATACCAAAGAAACTTGTAAGGCTAGTGGAAATAACTCTGAAGAAGACCAAGTCCAAAGTGAAAGTTCAAGGAAGGTTGTCAGAATCCTTTGAAGTGGAACGAGGACTTAGACAAGGAGATGTACTGTCAAAACCACTTTTCAATGTGGCCTTCGAGAAAGTTATGAGGAATATAGAAAGTTATCGAGGAGGATCCATTCTCAATAAGACACTCCAGGATCTTGCGTACGCGGATGATGTTGCACTGATAAGCAGAAGTCAATGATTTGACACGGAGGGCTTCAGCCAGATGGAAAGGGAAAGCAGCAAAATGGATTTAAAGGTGAATGAAGGGAAAACAAAATATATGGTAGCAAGTCGAGAGCACAAACACCAAACTGCCCTAATTATCGATAATTACAAATTGGTGAGGGTTTCAGAGTTCAAATATCTTGGATCTGTGATCACTGAAAATAATGAAGTACAGACAGAGATAAAAGAAAGAATGCTGTCTGCCAATAGATGCTATTATGCATTATTGCCTCACCTGCGATCACGTTTTTTAACTAGAAGACTGAAGCTGAGAGTGTACGGAGTAATAATTCGACAAGTAATCATGTACGGTGCGGAAACATTGACTGACTAAAGCAGATGAAAGCAGAATGGGAGTATGGGAGAGGAAAATTTTGCGAGAGATCTTTGGCGCTGTGAAGTAGAAGGAAGGAGAATTAGAACAAATGCGGAGCTGAAGACACTTTATGGAGAGTCAAATCTCTTGACAGATATAAAAAGGAGTAGGTTGAGGTGGTTGGGACATGTCCAACGTATGGAGGACAGAAATCCAGTTTAAAAGGTATTAGTAGGAAAAGGACGAAGGAGTAGAGGCAGACCAAGGAAGTGGTAGCGGTACGATGTGAAAGAGGATCTACATAGTATGAGAGTCCGATAATGGCAGAGGAAGGCAGTAGACCGATCAGAATGGGCAAAGGTCATCAAGGAGGCCAAGGCTCTTCAAGAGCTGTAGAGCCATAGAGTGAGTGGCGATCGCTTAACAGACTATGGTCAGAAGTTACTAAATACAAGAGTAATTTAATGAAATGGGGTTTCAATGTGGAGTCGCCGCTGTGTGAATGCGGTGTAATGCAGACTTCCTCCCTCCTGCTCCAGTGTAGCCACTGCCAAACAACTTACACATTGGAAGACTTGGTACGTGCAACACCAAATGCAATAGAGGTTGCTAACTTATGGGCGACAGCAGTATAAATGAACTCTCAAGTAATGTAAATATGTTCATGTAAGTATTGTGCATTATTGTCCATATTAACTTCATAAATTGTAAGTGCTAGTGACACGAATAAATAAAAAAGCTGCAGGCTTTGTAACCTTAGTTTCTGATCTCCCCTCGTATAACTTGAAAGTTGGCAGCTTGGGTGCTAATCGTCGTCTGTTGCAGTGAGGTTAATACGTGTTCGCCAATCTTCACACCGTTAGCCATCACACAACTAGGGTTCGGAAGTTCAAGACCCAAAAGAAGTACAACATATGCAACTAAATAGGCTATGCCCTAAAAATTAACCGAATATGACCTATGCTTTTTAGGGATATGTAGCAAGAAATGGAGCATTATTAACATAAAATTTGATAATACAACAGACACATTTAAACACACAAACTGACAAAGCTAAGATACCTGCATTCAACCTTTCCAAGTTCATTCAGTACGGTAGTATTATAGCCTCGAGACGCAGTTCTCACTCACTTTTCCTAACAAGAGAATCCGAAAACGAGTTATTAACATGTTTTTGGGTATCTGTATGCGTGAGAAGACACTGCGTAACAAGAACAACACTTTAGGCATGATGGACTTCACTGCAGTGTGACCAGCGAGTTTAAATACATCGTCGTCGTTAATTCATTTGAGGGGCATGGGATATCACATCTTCGTCATCAACCCCGTCTAGTTGGGCATGTGTTAAACTTGTCTGATAACCTGTATTCCTGTGATAACTGCAGTAGTGTGTATAACTGTATTAGGGACAGGGATTTGGTAGGTGCCTCGAGACTTGAAGTAAGGTAATATCCAGGAATTTACCTGGACTCAGGATAGCCACCGTCAGCGCCCGGATTCGAACCTGCGACCTCCGGACTTGCTGCAGTTACCCGCGCGGCCGTGTTGCACGATTTAACGAGCACGGCTACGAATCTGTTCAAATACCTTGGCTATGAAAGGGGAGGGGAATGTAACGCGACCTGTCCAAGGAGTAATGCATGTATATGCATCATCGATGTTTTGTTCTAAACCTTACCCTGTCCATGTGGTACGACGTAGGCTACAGTACTTCAAAGCAAGTTTTAATTAACACAACTAAGGTATCTTGCCAGCAGCTATCCAGCATGCTGAGAGTTGGAACATTGACCACACTCCCGTAAAGGCTCTAGCTACTCGTACCTGTCTTCAATAGCAAATAATACTGTGTGCTTGGGTTATTGTAATGCTTAGTTTACAAATATGGTCATTAAAATGATGCATTTCTGTGGACGATATACTGATTAAGCAATATTCGTGATCATGAGGGTGAATTTGTGCTGTTCATATTCCGTCATACTATTTTTCTTGTATAATTATATGAATATAAACCACACTCGTTGACACAGGCTCAACAAAAGAAGAACAAGAGAAAAAGTACGAACTGTTTCTTTATTATATAAATAATTCATGCTTTTGGGCTAATGCCGTGTGTATTTTTAATTTAAACCATACGTTTCGGAGAAACCTTGCCTCCTTTTTCAATGGAAATAAACAATGTGGCCAAAGAAAGTATATCAATGAGATTACAAAAAATATAGATAAATTCCTCTGTTCGTCACCAGAGAGCAGCTGCCAGAAATAACTGTATGGACCATGGTGGAACGGCGGACAGAGTAGTAAGTAACAAGAAGGTAAAGGGGGCGGTGTGAAAATATAGAAACTCCTCGAAGAATGAGGAGGGGGGGGGGGGGGAGGTGGGAGGGTTAGTTGGATATAAGGAAACATAGACAAAAGGGAATACTAGCTGAACGATACCTAACGTCATACAGTCAACGGCGAAAAAACAGATGGAAACTCCTCCAGTGACGAACAAAGGAGATCAAATCCAGGCTCTGAGCCCTAGAGGGAAAATGTACAATTTTAATATGTGAAGAACAGAGAGACTGAGAGGAACTATCTCCCTAGATCCCTAATAACTGGTAGCCAAGTGTCACTTAGCTGATAACCAGTGTCTCTGTTAAAATTATTGGGATTTTTACGAATTTCAACTGCCTCCCTTATAATTCTGGACCAGTTGTGCTTAACAAGGGCAAGCGCATGAGCATCCTTGAAACATACATCGTGCCCTGAAGACAGGGCATGTTCAGCTATAGCTGATTTGTCAGGTTGGTATGTTTCAAGGATGCTCATGCGCTTGCCCTTGTTAAGCACAACTGGTCCAGAATTATAAGGGAGGCAGTTGAAATTCGTAAAAATCCCAATAATTTTAACAGAGACACTGGTTATCAGCTAAGTGACACTTGGCTACCAGTTATTAGGGATCTAGGGAGATAGTTCCTCTCAGTCTCTCTGTTCTTCACATATTAAAATTGTACATTTTCCCTCTAGGGCTCAGAGCCTGGATTTGATCTCCTTTGTTCGTCACTGGAGGAGTTTCCATCTGTTTTTTCGCCGTTGACTGTATGACGTTAGGTATCGTTCAGCTAGTATTCCCTTTTGTCTATGTTTCCTTATATCCAACTAACCCTCCCACCTCCCCCCCCCCCCCCTCCTCATTCTTCGAGGAGTTTCTATATTTTCACACCGCCCCCTTTACCTTCTTGTTACTTACTACTCTGTCCGCCGTTCCACCATGGTCCATACAGTTATTTCTGGCAGCTGCTCTCTGGTGACGAACAGAGGAATTTATCTATATTTTTTGTAATCTCATTGATATACTTTCTTTGGCCACATTGTTTATTTCCATTGAAAAAGGAGGCAAGGTTTCTCCGAAACGTATGGTTTAAATTAAAAATACACACGGCATTAGCCCAAAAGCATGAATTATTTATATAATAATCCGGGCCGTGAAAGCCTTAATATGTTTCTTTATTTTTGGTTAGGATTTCGATGTCATATGATGTTTCACACCAACATATGGGCTGAAGAAGGAAACATATCAAGTTTCCGAAACATGTACCTATAGTATTTTTAGTAAAGTAAAGTATTGATTTGGCGAGTGAAAATTGTGTTATACTTCTTGTAATTATATGAAGATGGGAGACTCCAGAGGGGCAAGAAGAGAGCCGTATATTAAATTAAATGGGAAAGAATATCAAAGAGTAGAAGAATTCAAATATTGGGCTCAATAATAACTGAGGATAACAGAACATCAGTGGAAATACAAGAAAGAAAGCTCTGCAAAGCATGTTTAAATCCAGAAATGTTAGTAGGAATACAAAAGTAAAAATTTACGTTACAATACTAAGACCTATGGTTATGTATGGATCGGAAGGTTGGGTTCTCAATAGAAGAGAAGAAGACTGGCAGCGAAGATGGGAAAGGAAGATCTTGAGGAAAATATACGGGCCAGTGAGAGAGGAGAAGGTTGGAGTATAAGGACAAATGTGGAACTACAGGAACTCTTTGGACAGGCAGATATTGTGGTGAAAATTAAGCAGGGGAGGATAAGATGGGCTGAACACGCACAGAGAAAGCCAGAATTGTGTAGTGTCAAAAAGGTGTTTGCACAAAGACCGGATGGAAGAAGGAGAAGAGGAAGACCCAGGAGACGGTGGATAGATGACGTAGAAGACGACCTTAGGAGTCTGGGAATCAGGAATTGGAGAAGGAAGGCGGAAGATAAGAGATGAATGGAGACAGGTGATAAAGGAGGCCAAGGTTCTTCAGGGACTGTAGCGCCAACCAGTAAGTAAGTATATTCCGTCATACTACAATGAGGACCATCCCTATAGAAGCCTCTGATGCGCCAGCTGTCGAGCAAGGCACTGACGTTAGCAGAAGAGGAGCGTCCAACTAGTTCACTAAATATTGCTTAATCAGTTTATTGCCCAAGGAAATGCATCGTTTTAATGACCATATCTGCAAACTAAGCATTACAATAACCAAAATTTGGTAGCGAAAGTTGGAACTACTTGAAATTGAACTTGTTGGGAGCCCTCGGGCGTTCAATCAAAAATACCCTGCTATGGCCATTGGCTGCAATTCATATATAATTAAATACATAAGAAAGTGTAACTGTTTTAATCATATCACATGAATTTCACCGTAGTTGCTGGAAATACTGTCCTTTTTCTACACAGATTGTTTCTGTATACCTTTTATTTGAGGTTCCTCCACAAGTAAATATCGCACAGCGCTGAAACGCACAAACAAGTTTACTGGAAGACTTCTTCTTGAGAAGATAAGTTTTCTCTAGGAAAATTTGATGTTTTTTTTCTATACCTAACCATGTTCACGTGGTACAACGTAGGCTACAGTACTTCAGAGCAAGTCACCGTGTATTTGTATTTCAGTAGCGTACTGAGAAATAGAACCATGTGCAATACCCATAGCGGGTTGACAATGTATATACATTTCCATCAAGTTAATGCTTTATTAGGCTAAAATGACTTAAAATTAATTAATAATGCACTACTTTCATTTTAGAGTTCTAAGCATCTACAGGGTCATTATCTATGTGCGCCCCGATAAGCACGGCAAGCTAAGCCAGCTGTGACTGGCACAGATCGCAGGCTCGCATACCCGGTTCAGCCGGTGGTAGGCGCGCTCTTTCACACTGTTACCAAACATGTTCAATGATGTGTACTTACAGTGCTCATAGGCGATGTGAAAATGTCCTCCATCTGTTGTAACACACACCTGACATCTTCTGATGAAAGAATGTCTGCATTACAGCTCGCGGTAGCCATTTTGAGCACCTTCTGTAGAGAATTGTAAGTAGTAACGTACACTTTATCAACACAAATGACCAACCTGCATAGTGAAGCGGTCTGTGTTATGTACACCACAAAGAATGCTTGCAACATATGTTTACAGGACATGTTTTGCTTGTTGTCAGGTCCTCTATCGAATCCCCGGAGCTTTCACACATATTTAGTTACACCCTGTATAATTTATACATCACTTTCTTGTGGACACGATAGCTACCGTCATTTTGCACCAATCACTTTCCAATAATTTATACATAAAATTTAGCCATGCAAAAACTCTGTAGAGTTTTTAATGGGCAAAATTGGACCAAGGGGGTGAAAATAAGGGGCCTTTTTGGCAAAAGTGAAATGTCGCTATAATTTACGTATTATGTGAAAAATCGAATCCATTCTAAGTTCATCCTATTCTTCGGATAAGTGCCAAAAACTTATCTCAATAAAGTTTTGATAGCATCAACCATTGACCAAAGGGGGTGGGAAGAATGGAGTTATTAGATTGAAACAAATTATACCTCCCTTAATAGGCACAATATCAAAACCATTTAAAATGGTTAAAAGTACCGGGTGAGTTAGCCGTGGTGGTTACGGCATGACTGATGGCAGTCGCTCACATCCGGGAGGCGAGGAGGTTCGAATCCCCCCGCCGGCAACCTTGAAGATGGTCTTCTGTGGTTTCCCATCTTCCTTCCAGGCAAATGCCGGGGTTGGTCCCTAACTATAGGCCACAGCCGCTACCTTCCAACTCCTCGTCCTTACATTCCAACTTCCCTCCTTCCCTCCCCAACGGTACTTGTAGCTCACCCATTGGGTGTCCGTCTCGAAGCAGCTACAAAACTGGCGAGCCGAACATGTCCTCGGACACTCCCGGCACTAAAAGCCATACGCTAAAAAAAAAAAAAAAAATGGTTAAAAGTCCCATAAAAATTATCTAAAACGTTTGTCTGATACAGTTTTTTACATGACGCATCCTCAAGGGATGCCACACCTATTCATAACCTGGGCATGCTGCGTCAGCGAATGGAGCAAAATGTTTTCGGAACTATAAGAAGATGGGGTTTCTCATATGCTAAGCATGTGGAACTTTCTTAGGTAGGCCTATAGGCTACAACAATTGGCAAATTTAGTGAATTCAAAATTTTTTCCTTTGCCCAGTGAAATCTATCTCCGCCTTCCTGTGCACCAACAGGGATTTTTTATATGGTCTCCTTCAAACCTAAGAAGCATACAATCTTGATTTTTCACTCTTTAAATCCACAATCATTACCACCTCTCAAAAAATGGACTGACTTTGGAGAAATTAATAAATTGACAAACAGAAACGTCCATTTGTCAATGGATGTGGCAAATGCGCTCCACGAATACCGAACTAATGGTGGGACAATATAACGAAAAATTAAGCATATTTCCGTAGGTTGATCATCTTCGTATCTCACTGGATGGGAGACTGTATCACAGTGATTGGACGTGATAATAACTCCATCCGTACGACAGTCCTTCTGAGGATTACTAATACTATACACTAAAGTTGCACTCATCGAGAGCCATTGGAACCTACCACGACGGGCACATCAAAAAGGTTACGGTACATTCATAGAGCTTTCCTCCGATTGAAAAGCTTTCTTTAATACAATTAGGCAACACTGAAAAATGGCTTCTAATACTTCAACAATTATAGAGGGAGCGAATCCACACCCTCTGACCGACAGGCATACTTGCTGACCATTTTCGCATGTCTCCAGCCACCGATTTACCCACTTCTGGGTGCAGCGACGTTGAACGCCGCTTCACTAACACACATTTCATGTGGGATAATTCACAGGACATTTAGGTTAGGTTACGTATGCTGAGGCATCATGGGCAGGAAATTGTGTTTGTGGCATAGCTCTCTGCAGGCAGAACAGTTCAGAAACAATGGATCGACAGGTTATCAATACACAGCATTACACACAGCTAATTTCTATCTCTCTTTTAGAATCTTCAAAGAACAAATTTCAGTTACCATACATGAAGACTCGGGAAGAAGCAAATGTAAGGCTAACCTCGAAATGCAAACAACTTGGAAACTAACATACGCATAACCCATTCAAAAGTTTTCTCACTTACATGCTGAAGTCAAGCAAGTTACCAGGGAGAAAAAGATGGCCTACAAGACTTGGTGGAACTCACGTCTTGATACTGACCTCCAGCAATACCGTAACCTGAAATCAGCAGCAAAAAGTAGTAGCTGCTGCAAAGAACAATTATTATCAAGACCTGTACGACCAGCTTGACACACCATCAGGAGAAAACAATGTCTATCGTCTTGCTAAGTCCCGTAATCGTTCAACTCAGGACACTGGACATGTCAAGGATGCGAACGCTAAGCTACTACGAAAACAGCAATCTATCCTCCAACGTTGGGCAGACTACTTTTTTGGCATCTGCAACGAAGAATTTCCACACCCACCAATTGCAAGTACTGATCTTACCTTAGGACCCATTCCTCCAATTATATCCGAGGAAGTAATGCTTGCCATTAGCAAGATGAAGAGTGGGAAAGCAATTGGCCCAGATGACTTACCGACGGAAATATGGAAAATTCTAGGAAGGCCTGCCTCAGAATTCCTTGCCACACTCTTTAACCGGATCATTGCTGAGAACCAACTTCCACATGCATGGACAACTAGCATAACAGTTCCAATCTGGAAGGGAAAAGGTGATGTGGGTGACTGCTCAACTTATCGCACTATTCGACTCCTCTGTCATACGTTTAAAATATTTGAACGTGTGCTTGATTGTAGACTCAGTAATATTGTCACTGTAACACCAAACCAGTGTGGGTTTGATAAGGGATGCAGTACCATCGATGCTGTCCATGCCACACGCCTTTTAATGGAAAAGCACAGAGAGAGGCAGCGGAGTGTACACCTGGCATTTCTTGATTTAGAGAAAGCTTTTGACCGTATCCCTCATGATCTTATTTGGCGAGCTTTTCGTTCCCATGGAGTCCCTGAGGAATATGTAAGCTGGGTGCAACTTCTGTATCACAATGCCACTAGTGTAGTTCGAAGTCCAGCTGGAGTCACCCCACCTTTTGAAATCACTGTGGGTGTTCATCAGGGTTCTGCTCTATCACCACTGTTATTCATCCTCTGCATGGATACAGCAACGGCAGACATACAGACCTCACATCCCTGGTCAGTTCTCTATGCGGATGATGTGCTACTTGCCCAAGAAACCCGCCCTGAACTCCAGCACAGGGTTCAAACGTGGAACGACAGACTGGCTGAAAATGGACTACACCTCAATATCCAGAAGACAGAATACCTGGAATGTGAAACTACACATCCTACATGACTACTCCATTTCATATCATTCCTTGCGTGAACGCCCAAATATTTGCAAGAATCTTCTTCTACAAGTATTTCCGAGCCAATGTTATATTGAAAATCCTGCCTTCGCACTTTCCCTATTTTTAAGAGACTACATTTTCTTGTGTTTATTTTCATTTTATTTACAATCGCCCACTTATAGACCAGGTTCAGGTCCTCTTGAAGCACTGCATTGTCTTGTGAGTCATGTATCTTTCGATATATTACACAATCATCCGCAAACAATCGACAGTCTATGCGAATCCCATTTGGTAAGTCATTTATAAACGCCAAAAATAACAAAGTTCCGATTACGCTGCCCTGAGGGATACCCGACGTTACGGTCATTTCATCCAAGAATATGCCTTCGACTTTCACTTTCTGGGAACGACCCGTCAAAAATTCTTGGATCCATAAAATTACTCTTCTATCAATCTTCGTCGAAGCTAATTTATGGAGTAGCATGTCATGCGGAACGACATCAAATGCCTTCGCAAAATCTATAACCACGGCGTCGACTGAAACTCCATGGTCTAACGATTCGCTAATGTCTTGAAAAAGTGATAGCATCTGACTCTCGCATGAGTAACCTTTCCGAAATCCATGTTGCCTATCATTAAACCATGATAATGTTTCCCACTGTTCCCTCAAGTAGTCGCAAATGAGATGCTCCATCTGTTTACAAACGACGGACGTAAGGCTAACCGGCCTGTAGTTGCCCAATTCAAGTCTGCTCCCTCCCTTAAATATTGGGACTACCGTAGCTCTTTTCCAGTCATCTGGGATTTGCGCATTGTTTATGGACACATTAAACATCACCTCCAAGTATCGTGCCATGGCCCTACCTCCTAGTTTAAGTACTTCACTAACAATATTATCAGGACCCTTTGATACATTGAAACGTAGCTTTTGTATTAGCTTTACAATTGCTGACTGGTTTATTTGGAACAGGGGAGCCCCTGATTCGTCGTTAAGGTCCAACACACAGCTATTGGATTTATTGAACACACTACCGTAAAAGACATTTAATTCATTAGCAATGGCCTGTTTCTCAGTAATTAATTTACCGTCACCGGACATTATCATCGACAAATTATTTGAATTTCCCTTTCTTCTCCTAACATAACTGTAAAAATGTTTCCACCCATCACCTCCCGAACCAAGTAAACCTTGCATATAACTGTCATGAGCAGCTCTCTTTTTTAAGATGAGCTCTCTTGATAAGGACTTAAATTTCAACATATACTTGTCACTATCATGTCTTTTATTGTATAATTTCCTAATTTTCCGTTTTAGACTCCTAATTTCTCGTGTGTAATACTCAGGATCTGGGTTTTGTTTCAGCAATTTAAATGGGACAAATTTATCAACAGCGCTATTTAAAATTTTCAAAAAGTTAGTCCACAGGATATTAATGTGATTTCCTTCCGATGCCCATCCTACAAATAGCTCATTCAAATACCCCTGAAACTTGCCCTGGTCCGCCCTGCGATACTGGAATATGATCTTTTTTGCTACATCAGAGTCAAATTTTGTAATGTCACCATATCTAATATTTAATTCAACCCCAGAATGGTCACTAATACCTGGTACTTTCAGACAGTTAATATACAGCTCTACAGGCCTTACGAGATAAACATCTAAGGTATTATTGTCTTTAGTTGGGAAGTCAACTACTTGGGAAAATCCCCCCTCCCTTAAGAATTTATTTGCAGGGCTCTGAGCCTGACCACAGCTAGTAGACTCACCAGACCAGTCTACTTTGGGGAGGTTTAAATCTCCTGCAATTATTATGCTCTTTTTCATAGCATTGCCCGTACAAGTTTTATCATACAGTGTTTCGAGGAGAGAAAAGTTATCTTTCGGTGCTCTATACGCCCCTATCACCTGAAGAGGGAATTTATTTCTTTTATCCGAAATTTGTACTCATAACATTTCATGATCCATATCAGCCCACTTTAAGAAACTAGCTATATTTTTGCGCACACAAATAAATAGCCCACCACCTCGCTTCCCCCGATCCCTTCTGTACATCTCGTAGGTCCCTTGAATTATTTCGCTACTATTTATGTCCTCATATAACCAAGATTCAGTTGCAATGACAATGTCCGAAGAATACGTCTCTACAAGATTCCAAAATTCAATTAATTTATTTCCTAAACTCTGACAATTAACCTGCAGTAATCTTAGAGTCTTACCTCCGCAGCAAATATCTCGAAATAGCTCCTTCTGTTCCCATCGGCTGGCAACCTCTGGACCTGCTCCTCCTCACAAAAGCCGGCACGAACCGATGACCCTGTCATGTAGGCTCCCTAGATTGAAAGCGCCCCGTCGATTTAGATGCAGCCCGTCTCGGGCGAAGTCACGGCCACCAATCCAGCAGTCAGCTTCTATGTACACTAATCCCGGTTGTGCACATACCCAGTCCATGCGGTCATTTACAGTCTTAACTCACCTCAACGGAACATCTCCACGCCGAACAATGCCTCTCATTATAATTTTTGCATTTCTAAACTTGCTTTTAGCTTTTCTGCCTAGTTCGTAGAGCTCCCCCATGATGTAATCAGCTGTAGCCCTCTTCTTCAAATCGTTCGTCCCAACATGGAGCAACAACACTTTAACTTTGTCACAGTCCTCTACATTTGCTTCTTCCACTTGTTGGGCAAGCTGGTCAATCTTAATCAGCGGGTAACACCGCACTTTCGCACCTGATTTCCTCGAGATATTCGCACTCCATCGTATCATAGAATCACCCATTATCCTCAGTTTGCTCCTGCACGCCCTCTTCCACACTGATCCCAGTAGAAAGCCGTTCAGTCACATCCTTCACCGTTTCTTCTGATTCACCAAGCTTTGCTCTAAGTTCCTGTATTATTTGATCCCTTGCTTTGATTTGCACCCTCAAACTGACCTTGACCTTAATACAGCCGAAGTGAAACCATTTCTCACATAGTCCACACTCAACACCATTCTTCAATGTTTTAATGCACGTCGAACACTTTAAAGATGCCACTGGATCATTTGCCTGATTCACATTTGGAGTAACAGGCCCTGGATTCACTTCCACTCCACCAATAACTAACAACGCAGCTATCACTAGGGCTATGAACCACAAGTTACTAGGTCCCGTACGCACACACAAACACCGGAAATCCCGACTACCCTTCGCATACCACAGCCCGATCCTCACCCGATAACACTCCAGAGAACAACCCATTTCAGCACACCTGAGAGCTCGGGAAAAACACGACCTTTCACTTTGACTGCCAACTGTCGTAAATGGCACAGAACATTTAGGCCACATCCCAAAAACAATGTAAATTTCTAAGTGTGGATGCTGCTCTAGGTGCTACTGGCAGCGTAAACCAATGTCCGAGTGCGACCACTGAGCTAATGTTTGATACTCAGTACCTTATTGTAGCCTACAAATGATCACATCTTAAACATCAAGAGTTCAACTTGGTTCTGATTTCCAATTTTACTTAAGCTTTCTTTATTTTCATTTTAATTCAAGTCTAGGCAGCATGGAACTCACAAGAAGGCAATTACTGTAATCCCTTGTGAATATTCTTTGCATAGTATATGAGGCACAATACATATTTGGCTTTCCTTTGAATCATCATCATCATCATCATCGAAGTCCCACTCCAGTCACCCAGGTGTGGTTTACAAGCCTCCTCAACTCCTTTCTGTCCTTCCATTTTTCCTGTTCCATCACTTCTGCCACATCCAATCCAGCATCTCTAATGTCCTTCAAAATTTTGTCCAACCACCTTCTTCTCGGTCTTCCAATTGGTCTCTTACCCTTGACTTCTCTTTCTAATTCCCTTCTTGCTACTCTTTCCTTACCCATTCTTTTTACATGTCCGAACCAACGTAACGTTGCTTTCTGTATCTTCTGATTTAACGGTTCCATATTTAACTCTTCTCTGATTTTAATATTTTGAATTCTATCCCTTCTTGTCTTTTTAACTGAAGTTCTAAAAACTTTCATTTCTACTGCTTGTATCTTACTATTTTGCCTTTCATTCGTTACCAGTGTTTCCAGTCCATCTGTTACAATTGGAATGAAATGCTGTTTATATAATGTTAATTTCGTTCTCTTGGGTACTTTGTCATCCCATAAAAGTTCTCTGACTTGATAAAATGTGGTACCTTAATTTAGTCTGTTATTAATTTCAATGTTGATGTCATTACTTCCATTTATAGTGCTACCTAGATATGTAAACTGTTCTACATTCTCTAACCGTACTTCATCTATGTTCACTTGACTTTTCTTTTTCTCTTTTCCACAGTACATGACTTCAATTTTCTTTTTACTAATTACCATTCCAAACTCCTTCAGATTTTCATTCCAAATGTCCAGTCTCTGTTGTATTTCCTTTTCTCCCTTTCCCCAAATCCCCACATCATCTTTGAATATGGCATGGCATTCTAAGGCAATATTTTGAAATGTATTTTTCTTCTCTTTCCAGGAAATATTGGCCCACCAAAAGGCTCACAAAATAAAAAATATAATGAACATAACAGGAGGAAATACCAAGATATGAACAAGATTCCCATAACTGTACGCTTTTTCCTCGACCAACGAATTGAAGTAAAAAGTGAACCACAGAAAGAAGTTGACAATGCATTAATCAACAGCGAGAGGAAAGAAACAATCACACATACCAAATTAAATGAATCTAAGAGAAATAAGGAGTCTAGTGGTGGTAAAATAAATCAATTTCTTAATGAGAACATCACAGACAATGTAGAGCTGTCAAAGATAAGGAACTTTAATCGGGACAGGAAGTTTAAAAAACGTGCGAAGAAATATAATTTAAGAGATATTGCTTCTAGAAGAGGCCAGAAAAATGTTTCGATAACAGATGTCGAGAAGGAGAAGCCATTAGTTCCAAAATATACAGTGGAAAAAAGCAATGTTATAACAAGCCCAGCTAATGAACTACATCCTACAGACCCTTTATGTGGAAAACAAATGCCCGTGGGAGCATTTACTACACCTACATTTGAACTAGCTGAGCTCTTAAATTACAAAAATACCAAAAACTTGTCATCTTGTTCAGCAGATACGATACTCGCCTGGTGCACAAAAGAACGTCAAACATGGAAAAACAACCTCCATGAAGAGATTGACTATTATAGTCAATCCCTGCTTACAGTGTCACAGTCTGAGGTGGACAAAAATATTTGCCCATTCTGTAGGAAGATCTTTAGAAGACCATGGGTCATGAATGTGCACCTGCGAGCCCACACTGGAGAAAGGCCCTTTGCTTGTCCCATCTGCAGTCAACGGTTTGCCGACAGGTAAGTGGTAACAATACTTCATTTCCCAACTTATAAATCCAAAGACCTTTTGTTAAAAGCTTCTTTATAAAACATTCCTTTCAAAAACAAATCAACATACCGTACTTTCTTCTTAGTTTACAAGATGGGTTGAGATTCTGAAATACATCGGATTAATACAATACCAACTGACTTTGCCATAATTCGATCCTGTAACCTCAGGCACGGCAGTCGAGAATGTTAATGCTGTGCCACACAGCCATACTCTTCGAACCAGAGAGCCATCGAGTTACCAAGTCGATGGCTTCTCCGTCGGGCTGAATGGTCAAATTTCACAGCACGTGCTTTTTTGCCGAAGATACCTTTAAGAGTGTTGAAGATCATACCATTCACATAACGAATGGTATTTTGGCTGCTGCAGAGGAAACAATTCCTTCCTCATCGGGCAACTCCCGCTGGAAGCTTGTCCATTGGTGGACAGCTGACATTGCTTACTTACTTAATTCCTGCCGCTCCTTCCGGAGCATAGGGCCTTGGCAAAATTTCTCCACCCAGTACGGTTCCTGGCCATTCTCTTCACTTGACTCCAGTTCTTGTCCACCTCTGCAATTTCATTTTCGATCGTCCTCGTCCTCTTCCAGGTCTGGGGGCATGGTGGCTCAGCGGTCTAGCTGAATGCCTCTCACCAAGGCGGCCCGGGTTCGATTCCCGGTAAATGCATCTGAGATTTTCCAAGTGAAATGCCATGTCCTGTGGTTCGGATTCCACGTAAAAAGGAGGTCCCATGGCTCATAATCACAAGATTCACGGTCACGTAAAACTGCAATCTTCCTTCCTTTTCTTCCAGGTCTTCTTAGGTCGACCTCGCTTCCTGGCACCTTGAGGATTCCAGTCTAGCGCCGCCCTCTCAATAGCTCCGTCTGGCTTCCTTAGTGTGTGACCAATCCAGCGCCATTTCCTCTCCTTGATCTGGATGCTAATCGGTTGTTGATTGGTGATGGTCCAAAGATCTTAATTTGAGATTATGTCCGGCCACCTCACATTCATGATGCGACGCAGACATCTGTTAATGAACACCTGTAGCTGGTTGTTGATCGGTTTTGTGACTTTCCATGTTTCACAGCCATAGAGAAGAATCGACTTTACGTTGCTATTGAAAAGGCGGAGCTTGGTCTTCCTGGAAATGTTTCTATTTCTCCAGATGGGGTAGAGCTGGACAAAGGCACCATTTGCCTTCCTGATACGGCTTTGAACATCTTCCTCTGCTCCCCATCATTTGTGACTATACTTCCAAGGTAGAGGAAGGACTCAACTCGCTCAATGTCCTTTCCGTTGACTGTCAAACTAGTCGTGATGTCAGAATTTATCCTCATCTCTTTGGTCTTGTTGGTGTTGATCATCAGTCCTGCACGTTCTGCTTCTCTCTGCAACCTCCCCAGCTTATCTTCTATGTCTCGGTACCGTTGTGCCATAAGACAAATGTCGTCTGCGAAATCCAGATCTTCAAGCCTGTCATTTATACCCCATTGAATACCCCTCTTCCGTCCTCCCATTACCTTCTTCATCACACTATCCAGGACCAACAGGAACAGAGTGGGGAAAGGACACACCCGTCTCACTCCGGAACTACCTTTATCTTTTCTGTTAATTTGCTTTCGTGAAGAACCTGGCACTCATACCCTTCGTACATCTCTTCCATGATTCTGATGATCTTTGTTGGAATTTTATATTCCTCGAGGGTCTTCCACATGATTCTTTGATTTACGGAATCAAAGGCTTTCTCGAAGTCAACAAATGTGAGGTAAAGGGTATTCCGCCACTCCACACTCTGCTCCAGGATGATTCGGAAGGTGTTGATGAGATCCACACAGCTGCGATGTTGTCGAAATCCAGCCGGTTCCTTCCGAAGCCTTTTTTCTACGCAGTCTTTTATACGATTCAGGATGACTCTCACCAGCACTTTGCTTGGAATGGACAGCAAGGTGATACCCCTCCAGTTGTTACAGTTTGTAGTGTCCCCTTTCTTCGGCAACTTGACTATCAACCCCTTCTTCCAGTCGGTTGGTATTTTCTCCTCCTTCCAGATCTTCTCCAACAGCGGGTGCAGCAGATCGATCGTAATATCCAGGTCTGCTTTCAGTACTTCCGCTGGGATATTATCCAGACCTGGTGCCTTCCCGCATTTCATCTGCTTCAACGCTGTCCGTATTTCGCCCCGAGTTGGGGAGTCGAGGCTGATGCTTGGGTCACTTTCTGCTTCCTCTTCATCTTCTCCTCGCTGCTTACTTTCTGGTCCTCTATCTCTATTAAGAACAGCTGATATTGCAGCAGCCATTTAAGATCGTCGACATGCTTTCAAATTCTATCGGAGGCAAAACACCATGGCCGACCTTATCTCATTCAAAAGGATGCATGCTAGAGCCCGATATCTGATTCGGGAAAGTAAGAAAACGACGAGGGAAAAGTATGTGTCTTCTATGACGGCACATACTCCTTCATCTCAAGTGTGGACTAAGCTTCGTCGGATCTCCGGACTGCCGACATCATTGACGATACCCGGAGTCTTCATCAACGGAGACATCATCACGGACCATCGCGCCATTGCCAACAGTATTGGATAGCACTTCTCCGATGTATCCTGTTCTGGGAGTTACCATCCTACATTTCTGACTCTCAAGCGGGAGGCAGAGGCTCACCCGTTGTTCTTTGCCACTGCTGCTTCGGAGTCCTACAATGTACCATTCTCTGAATGGGAACTGCGCAGTGCGCTTGCACTGTGCAGGGATACGGCTCCTGGACCGGATAACATACATAATCAAATGTTAAAACATCTGTGAGAATCCAGTAGAAAACAACTGTTGATCCTCTTCAATCGTATATGGATTGAAGAGGAGTTTACTTCTCAATGGCGACGTGATACCAATTCCCAAGGCTGGAAAGGATCCCAAGCTTGTCAGCAACTATAGGCCCATTTGTCTGACAAATGGCCTATGTAAGCTGCTAGAGAAGATGGTGAACCGTCGACTGGTGTGGTTCCTGGAAGAGAGAGGCCTCTTGTGTGAGTACCAGTGTGGATTTCGCTCTCTTAGGTCCACCACCAACCATCTGGTGCGACTTGAGAGTGCCATACAGGAAGACATTTCTCCGAAAGCAGCACCTAGTCACGTTTTTCTTTGAGCTCGAGAAAGCCTACGACACCACATGGCGCTATGGGATCCCCTTCACGAGTGGGGACTCCGAGGTAATCTACCGACTTTCATTGCGAAGTCATGTCCGCCCGACTCTTCCGTGTAAGGGTCCGTAGGACATTATACCCACGAAAATGGAGTTCCTCAGGGTTCAGTGCTGAGTGTCACCTTGTTCGCGGTTGCCATAAACGGCATTGTTACCGCCGCCGGGCCCTCGGTAGTTCCATCGCTGTATGTAGACTATTTAGCTCTGCATTACAGCTCAGGAAGTATGGCAGTCGTGGAATGGCAATTGCAGCTAGTTATTAACCGGGTCGACAGGTGGGCTCACGACCAGGGTTTTAGCTTTTCAGCAGCGAAAGCCTCCGGAGGCTACATTTACACCCTGAACTACATCTTACGGATACTGCGTTGCCATTGGTTGACACTTATCGCTTCCCGGGGCTCCATTTTGACAGCAAATTAACGTGGCAGCACCATATATGGCTACTAAAAATGGCGTGTCTCAGGAAACTGCTCAAGTTTCTTAGTGGTACTACGAGGATGGCTGACCGTGCGGTCCTGCTACGGTTCTACCAAGCCCTCGTCCTGTCCCGGCTAGACTACGGTTCTGCGGCATACGGTTCAGCAAGGCCAGCAACCTTGAAAATGCTGGACCGTATCCACCAAGTGCCATTAGGCTGTCTACCGGTGCCTTCCGGACCAACCCGATACCCAGCCTACTTGCCGAATCGGGTGTTCCACCTCTAAATTATAGACACCAACATATGCTTTTAGTCTCGTGCCACTCGGCCGGTTGGTATTTGACTCGATAGCTCGTGTACTAAAATTGGAGTGGCTGTAGGTCCCTGTACGATCCGGACACCTAGTGAGGTGCCTCCGTGGCAAGTCCCGCGTCCGGAAATTCGGTTAGATCTACACCGAGGTCCTAAGGTGACATCAATGCCTCCATTTATCGGAGGCAGTTCCACAGCATAGTTCACCAAATACCGGATGCTGGTATTCTCTACACGGATGGTTCGAAGGTGGACGAGAAGGTGGGTTGTGCTTACGTTATTGATGGTGCAAATACCAAGATCTCTTCCCCTGAGGCCTGTAGTGTGTTTACTGCGGAGCTCGTTGCCATGTATGAAGCTTTGCAGTTTGCACTACAGGATGCACGAATCCACTTTCTCTTGGGTACTGACTCTTTGAGTTCGTTGCAGTAAATTGCTACATGTTTCCCGCAATAGCCCCTATTGTAGCGAATCCTAGACCTACTAGCCGGGTTGTGCCGCGCTGACACTCGAATTACCTTTCTGTGGCCTCCAAGTCACATGGGAATTGCGGGAAATGAGCTAGCGGATCAAGCTGCAAAAGAGACGGTATCACTACCACCTCGACCAATGGAGGTACCCGATAGAGATATTCGCTCTCCATTACGTCGACAAGTACTGGCTTTTGGGAGAGTCAGTGGCTAGCTGACCCAATGCCCAGTAAACTGAGAGTGATCAAGGGAACTATTCGCGTGTGGCGGAGCTAGTTCCAGTCACGGAGGGAGCCTGTCATTTTGTGTAGGCTAAGGATAGGTCATAAAAGATCCACCCACTCGTACCTGATGAGAAGGGAAGACCCGCCACTTTGTACCTGTGGAGCCGTTTTCACCACGGCCCACATTTTAACCGAGTGTGTGGATCTTGCTGACTTACGAAGAAACCTTGGTTTGCAGATGACACTCAAACTTATATTAGCCGATGGCACGGTGGCTGCTGATCTCGTCATCCGCTTTATAAGTTGTAACCGAAATTATTTGGTTACAAGCTCACCCTCGGGTTTTCGCCTTGTGCGGTTAACCCTCTCAGTGCCACGCGCCGATCACATCGGCTCTCGCTGCTCGCGCCAAATGTGCCAAAGCCGATTGAATCGGCGCGCTGTTTATCTTATATTTATAGATTTCTGTAGGCATATGTCCGTGATTATTTCATACCGTTGGAAAGGTGAGGTTTCAAGCTTACCTGTCCGGTGTTTACTTTTTCCTTCGAAGTCCGATACACGATAGGTTTGAGTTTGTATTCACGCCCTCAGTTTGCGCTCCCCCAAACACGCGCGTTCCCACCAAAATTTCGGGGCAGATGTTTTCTTCTAGTTGACTTTTTCTGCCTACAGATGAATCTAAGAACTTTCTACAGCTGGAAACGTAGTTTTTTTTTTCGAATATGACCCTTAGGTGTCCTTAATTTAGGCTCAAAACAGATTATTTAAAAAAAATTGAATAATTATGAGAATAACCTCAATTAAAAAGGGTTAAATGCCGTATTTACTTTTATGAACATAATGTATGAAAGAATGAGGTATTGGCTATAATGCAAAGCAAAAATAATAATTATATAGTTGGAAATGTGGTATTTATGATTTTTTTCCGAATAGTCTGCATGACCTTTGAAAATGGCTTGGAATTCTTGGCAAGTATTTCAGGAAATGGCTTGGCACTAAGAGGGTTAAAGTTAAGTTTTTAGGTTAGAAACATGGCCACCTGTTGATGGGGCACTGCAGAGAGTCTAGTGAGTTTGAGCTGTTGGATTCTTTGTAGCGGCCCAGCAATAGGTAGCAGGGGTCCTTTGTTAATTGTGTAGCTTATACTGTATATTCCTTTTATGATTGTGTTGTTTTTAATCTGCTTGTTGGGATGATATATGTGTAGGCTTGTTTTAATTGGAGTGGGTTAAATTAGGTTTGGAAAATGATGAATTTATAGGAAGGTTATGATGAAAAGGAATAGATGAAGTGTTATGAATTGTGCTATTAAGAATTATATCAGAGATAAATAAAATAAAGAAAATGATATGAATTGCAGGAGTATCTAATGTGAAGGAAATGTGTCCAAGCCAGAGGTATTTTTTGTAAGGGATTGATTCTTATTTCCTTGTGTGCTTAACACTTATCTCAACCCCGACCATTATAAGTAAATAAATACGAATTTAGTTTCGAAGTGAGAGTGAGTTAGAGCCAGCAATCTCAATTTTCTAGTGTACATTGACTTAACGACTTGTTCGTTTTTGAATGCTGAATTTTTGTTTATATTATAAATATTAGTTTTATTTAATTTTTTTGGTTTATTAATTTTCGGTCTTTTCAAATTTAGGTGTCCAGCACTAACTGTTAAAATTCCATTCCAAATTTATATTTTTTAAATTCTGTGTTAAGAGGGGTAGATGACCTCGTAGTTCTGCCTCTTAAAACAACAATAACTAACTAACACCTATCTGAAGTCCACTTCCTGGTGTAGCAGCTAGCATTCTTGGCTGTCGCCCCTGAGGTCCGGGTTCGATTCCTGGCTCTGCCAAGAAATTTAATTCTAGTTTGAGGGCTGGAAAGAAATTGACTCATGATACGTTATGAAAATGTCCACTTTACAATACAAAATTATCTTTTTATATAACACTTGATGTCAATATACATTTGAGACATGTTTCGGCTCTGTGAGCCTTCTTCAGTCAAAATCACAAAAAATTCTCCTAAAACAGTCTAACGTTTGGTCTCTCAATAAAAATTTGTAAAACATTTTTACATCGTCAAGATGATTAAAACACATGAATATAAAATGCTTAAATATTTTTAATTCTTTAAGCATTTTATATTCATGTGTTTTAATCATCTTGACGATGTAAAAATGTTTTACAAATTTTTATTGAGAGACCAAACATTAGGTTTTAGGAGAATTTTTTAGTGATTTTGACTGAAGAAGGCTCACAGAGCCGAAACATGTCTCAAAATGTATATTGACATCAAGTGATATATAAAAAGATAATTTTGTAAAGTGGACATTTGCATAACGTATCAAAATCAATACGGGAAAACTTGGAAAAATGACTAAAGTCATAGATATTCATTGACTCACGAGGCAAAACTGAGAAGAGGTGGGTTCAATTCCCACTTCAGCCATCTTGGAAGTAGTTTTCCGTGGTTTCCCCACTTCTACAGTACTCCAGGCAAGTACCGGGATAGTTCCTAGTTCCGCCTCCTTCCCAATACTTGCCTGTATATAATGTAAAAAAAAGAACTCATTCTCCAGAAATGACCAATATGTTGCAAAGCCCCTAAATAAATCACCACCACCTATCTGAAATTGCACTTAAGACTTTACCCACGTCATTTTCCCTATTATTGGACATTAAAATGAGGGTGGGTCACCCTTCGCCTTTATGGCGGCTTCAACTTTGCTGGGAGCACTTTCAATTACGTAGATGTCTGAATGTCTGTGGAGGTATGGCAACCCATGCTTCCTCAAAAACCAAAACCTGAGAAGGTAGTGATGTTGGACGCTGGGGTCTGAAATGAAGTCTAAGTTCTAACTCAGTGTTTCGCAACCTTTATTTACTCACGGCACATCCCAGACAGGTCTAGACAATACGGCACACCAAAATGTCTGGTCCCTCAAAATCATATGAATCTGAATATAATTACGAAATATTACGTCGTTATGTAATTATTATTATTATTATTAATATTATTATAGACTCCTGTATTTATTAACAACTTATTAACTTTATTAACTTCAATTTACTGTAGAAAATACACATTTCTAATATGAAATTTGAAGTAAATAACTCTACTCATACCTTCAATGTGATACTTGAGCCTGCTTAGCTACACACAGACGGCCGATTCGTGGCGGTATCGTTGACAAAGCAAGCCTCATTCCTTCATCAATGGATTTAAGTCTCTCTCTTTGATGTTTTAATTTTAGTCAACGTTGAAAAGTCCAGTTCACACAACTATGTAGTTGAAAATGGTAACACAACATCAACTGCCATCTCTGAGATACCCAGATATTCACTGTTTATCGACAACCAAAATGTGTCCAAAGACATTTCTAAACAATTTAATCTTCATATATGTTGTTTGTAGACTACAGACAAGCCTTTCATAGTATTGACAGGGAAGGATTGAACAAATATATAGAAAAGAAAAGAATTCAAGGAAAGCTAACAAGATTAGTGAGAATAACCGCAGAAAATGCTAAAGCCGAAGTAATGGTCGAGGGTAAACTTGGTGTTGAATTTTCCTTGGAAAGAGGTGTACGACAAGGTGATGTCATGTCCGCTTCGCTATTCAACTTGGCTTTAAATAAAGTATTGGAGAAATTGGATGGAGCAAACAATATAGTAAATAAATCAACCCAAGTGTGTGCCTATGCTGATGATATAGTACTGATAGTGAGAAGACTAGACTATTTAAAGGAGATGTTTGAAGAGATGAATTTGGAAGGGGAAAAAATGGGTCTAAATGTGAACGTGGCCAAAACAAAGTACATGCACCTAACATCTGTTGAAAGAAAAGAAACTGTGATAATTTAATAATATACTCCTGCACATTTGAAAATGTTGTAAATTTTGAGTGTTTGGGTGTTCTAGTTAATAATAAAAACAAAGTGAGTGAAGAAATAAATAGGACGATTATTAATGGAAATAGAGCCTATTTTGCCAATCTGAAACTCATTATTATTATTATGTCTGGCTGCGTGGCTCAGGGGTAACGTTCTCGCTTGCTGAGCTCAAGATTGCAGGTTCGAAACCTGGCGCAGTCAGCTGGCATTTGAGGGTGCGCAAATGCGAGGGAGCCGTGTCAGTAGATTTACTGGCACGTTAAAGATCCTCTTCGGGGCAAAATTCCGGCACCCCGGCGTCTCTAAAAGCCAGTGTAGTTAAAAGGGACGTAAAACCAATAACATTATCATTAATTGAAACTCATTAAGTTGCAATTGTTGTCGCATAAAACAAAACTCAAAATTGACAAGACCTTGATTAGACCAGTGTTAACTTATGGCTCAGAAACATGGAATATGTCGGTTCAGGATTGCAATAAACTTAGGGTGTTTGAAAGGAAAATAATACAGAGAATTTATGGTGCTGTATTGGATAGAGGAGAATGGAGGATACAAACTAATAGAGAAATAGATGAAATTCTCAAAACGCAGACATTGTTCGATATATAAAATCACAAAGACTACAATGGCTGGGCCACATTGAAAGGATGGAAGACAAAAGAACACCAAAGGTTATATACCCTATAAAGCCAGAATGGAAAGAAGACGACTCCCTGGTAGACCAAGGAAGTGGAGGTGGACATGCAAACAATGATCGTACGACCATGGAGAACAGCTGTCCAAGATCGAGATCGATGGAAATCTGTGGTTGGGGAGGCCAAAGCTCACACCGGGCTGTAGTGCCAAATGTAGAAGAAGAAGACTTAATTTCTGTGAAAACATAACAGTTATCAACATGTTTAAAATAATAAACAAGCACCTTCCGACATAAAATCGACAATCATACGTAAAAGTTTGCGGTACACCTTGGACCTTGTGACGGCACACCGGTTGCGGAACACTGTTCTAACTCAACCCACAGGTGCTAAATTGGGTTCAGGTTGGAACTGTGGGCATGCCAGTCTATTTCAGGAATGTTATCGTCCACAAACCATTGCCTCACCGATGCAGCTTTGTGACAGGGATGTCCGGAATCTTTTGATCAGGTAGTGTACACGGATATAATAAACTTGACTCCATTTTGAGAATAGCCCAAATTTGCCTCTCACCTCCAGTCAAACAATATTTCATCTTGGGTTTAACTAATGGTTTTCAACCCAGCAGTTACTCACATTTAATGTTTTGACCCGTGGGATAGCCACACTATGACCGTAATGGGCAGCTGCACCAAGTCCGAGATCAGTTGTTTGAATCCCACAGCAGAGGAAGAAATGTCACAATCGCATAAATAAAGACCTATGAAAGCAAGGATTAGACTGGCAGCAGATTGTGAACAAAGACATCTATCTGGCTGGGAAGAAGTGGAGAGCACTCATTCACTGCACCTAGGAACCTGGAGCTAGTTCAGAAAGATTAAAATATTAATTTAAAGTACAAGACTTATCTAATTAGGCCCATCTATACTAATATAATAAAGCTGAAGAGTTTGTGTGTTTGTTTAATCGCGTGAGTCTCTGGAACTACCAGTCTGATTCGAAAAATTATTTTTGTATATGATAGCCAGATTCAAGAGGAATAGTTTAGGTTATGTAGCATTAGGCTACACCTCTCAGGTAACCTTAAAGATTGATATTTGTTCAGAAAGTCGGAAGAACAAGCGCTCCCGAACAGCTTCAATAATACCTAAGTCTATTGTTGACTGGCAATGCGGGCTGCATCACGTCGCCCCTACTAGTGTTTTGGTGCAGAATTGAGAGCTGCTTATAAATTGCAGTCACGGAGAGTAATTAGTGCAAAAAGATTTCTTAGGCCCCTTAAAACAGTTATCATCATGACAATAGTATGTGTCTGTATAAGGGCGATGGAGTTGGTGCAGTATACTGAGGTTGTTGGTGCTTTCCGATCCTTATCCTCGAGGGCTCCAGTTCTGTAGTAGTATTCATTATCATCCATAAAACAAAGTATGGAACCATGTCAGCATTTTCCTGAATGAAATGTGGAAAATCCTGGGGAAAAATACATTCAGGATGGTTGCTGTCAATACTGGGAATCAAACCTTTGATCTCTGGACTTCCAGCTCCTCCCCATACAGTAGAGGTACACGATATAATGTGCCCAGCTATGCTGCGGAATATACGGTATATAGATTTTCTTACTATCCAACATGTTGGCTCATTGCTAGGTTGAAACGAGCACCTTTGATGTATGAATAGATATGTTTTAGTTATGTATTGATTGGCATATATTTGACATTTTTTGAGAAGTCAGACCTTGTGAACTTATTCTTCATTTACATTCGTGTCTCGAGTATTCAAATACTGTACATCTCTTTCCATCAACTGTACCATATATGATTACATAAGACTCACGTATGTTCCTTTTTCTTAATGGTAATTCTTTGTGTTCCAGGTCCAATCTTCGTGCCCACCAACGTTACAAGAAACATCACCAATGGGAATGGAAATGCCTAAAATGTTCCAAACCATTCTCTCAACGCCAATATCTAGATCGTCATGGTAGAGAAGCATGCAGAAAGTACGAACTGAAGATCCAGAAGGCTCTTAAGTGAAATAAGTGTAACTAATATTAAGTTGGTCTAGTCCTATAAACAAAAGAGTGATACGTGATTACAAAATGAATGTTTATTAGGAACACTAACAATACCATAAAAGAAAAAGAAAATCTAGACTTCTCAAATTGCGTTTATATTCTATTCCTACTCCTCTGTCGACAAACTTAGAAAGGAGTCTTAATAGCAATTATATCAAGCTAGACCTACATCTTTCAGTGCATCTCAGACTGACTGAAAGTTTGACATCATTGGGAAGTGTGGGGTTGACTGGGACATTCTGTGCCAAAGGAGGAGGAGGATAATTATGTTATTGGTTTTACGTCCCTTTTAACTACTGCAGCTTTTAGAGAATTGAATGTAGTGTGCTCGTAAAGATTAGAGCTCTTCTTCGAAGCTCTGGCATGTTGTAATTCCTCTCAACTTAAATGGAATAAGGTATAAACACCCAAATCATTTCTTTTTTTCTCGTGAAGCTAATTTTTCTGGCTTTCGATACCCTGAAGGCGAACATCCGAAAAGAAGAAATGGCAGTATGGTCAAATTGCGGTACCGTACTTAATCTTTAATCTTAACGGTAATTAATCTTGTATGCAACGATGCATTAGCCTATTATTAAGCCCAATCATACGTCAAGACAATTTTTTTTTCATCGTGCCTAATTATTTTCCTGTATTATCCCTGTTTATTCTATGGAATTAAAATTCCCTGTGTCCTCTTCACTCTCATCCTCACAAGATTAAGCATACGCCATCCCTGCCCTCAGGCCAGAAGTAAATTTCCAGCATAACTGGGAATTGAACATGGGACCATTGTGCCAGAGATCTCAATACGCACTCCCTGGCCCACAGATTGAGACCAACAATTTCTTGATAATACGACATCCATAGATGTGGATTTTATATGCCAGCTGACCATTTCATAGTTTATACTACATACTGTAGATACATACCTCGTATAATAAGCCACTTCTTGAGACCCCTCCTGCTCCTGCAATGCCACACCAGCTAGTTCCTCCACATCGTCAAGTAGCAGTATTGAAGGCTGGTAATACACACACTCAACCAAACTGGTGCTCAGCAGCTTATGCACAGTTTCAGCTCTTTTGCCTAGAGATCACAACATCCACTTGTAAGTATTAGTCTGTTCTGTTTATATGTAGGGTTTGCTGCTATACAAGAAGGTACAGATGTACAGTATAAGGAGTTTTTGAAAAGTAGGGAAACCCTATTTTCTCCATTTGTGTGCGTGCATATGAAAAGGGACCACATGCCGGGTATTGAGATAAAAGTAGTGTCGTGTTCCATAATATGTAACTAATATCATGTAATTGAATTGAATGCTCCGAAAGAAATGAAGACCTTAATTAGCACGTAATGTTACAACATAAGATTTCATAACTTTTCAGTAGAGCTGTTTAAAAATTTGGTTACTTTATGACACAAATAACAACTAAACTATTTGGAAGTTCATGTTCACCGCTATTCTGATGTAGAGGTAGATTTTTTAGCATATTTTCATTTTGAAAAAAAAATAGGCTTATGAGATCACCTTTTGTCTGTGTGTATGTGTGTGCGTGCATATAAGTGTGTGTGTGTTCCCCTAATTTCAATGAAACTCTGTAAGGTCATAGTACTATATTGTCCAACCCCGACCGTGCTCTTCAAATTTTATTAAGTCTCACCAATCCAACATGGCGGCTGTGCAAAATATTTCACCAGCATTCTATATCTCCGAAACTATTACTGATATCACCCTGAAATTTTGTACGGTGATAAAGGTTACTACTTGAAGTTCATCAGCGACTTCCATAAACCTATTTAAGTACAAAACGAACATGGCAGCCAAGCAAAGTTTAAAAATTTAAATAGACTTTTCTCGTGATTTAACCATCCGAGCGCAGTGAAACATGGTACAGCAAATGATTACACACATTTTAATGCACTGACATCTAATTTAGTTCAATTGTTTACATAACCTCAAGATGGCAGCTGTGCGAAATTTTAAAATTAAGTTTTAATTTCTTGTGTCCTAATCATGTGATCAAAGTCAACGGTTGAATATTGAACCTACACAATAATCGTCATCTAATAGTACATAACTCTATGGCCTACTTATATAAAAATCCAACAGGGCGACCATCCAAAATATTTAGACAGTTCTCAATATCAACTAATCTATGACAGCAATCAAACTGAAATTTTGTATGTTGATAAAGGCTATTAACATAAATTCACCTATGGGACTTTCACTAACTTGTTGAGTACAAATCGAACATGGCAGCGACGCGGAATTTAAATTTTGAATTTGAAACATCACATAGACACAATATCAAATCCGTTGGAAATGGTCAATATTCTTCTAAAAATTACCTAAAACTTTTGTCTGAACGAATTTTTGATATGACCCACTCTTACCCCAAGGGATGAGCAAGATGCTTTTGGAATTATAAGAAATGGGACTTCTTGTATGCTATACATGTGAAATTTTTGTAGGCGTCGTTGCCTATCTTAGGGCTGCGACATTGTGGTCATATAGCCCCATATACTTGGGTGTACTTTGCCTGGTGAAATCTACCTCCGCCTTCCGAAGTTTTTTTTATGACTTTCGGAAGGTCACAGAAGACAACTAATTGCAACACTACTGCCTTTGAAAGTGCCCAGCTAGGGTTATTTATCATAAGATATCCGAGTCCTCTTTATCTTATGTTTGCGCAGCTGTGAGTGCGAACGAGTGTGTGGTCCCTTTTCGTAGTAATAAATAAACCTCATGTTTTAGCATTGATTACTGTCAGAGGGCTTTTAACCCGTGAGGGGTCGCGTCACATTTTTTACTCCTCCAAAATAATTTCACGGCGTAAAGCTTCCTCCCCTCCTATACCTTTCAATGGACTCATCCACTGCACGTGTCTGCGTCTGCTGTTCCCACTTTCATTCCCAGTTAGTTAGTGGAGAGCTTTGTTTCCCACGATGTACATGGAAGTGGTAAACAGCCTCAGGGACCGTTTTCCGTTGATAATTCTGGACTTGCTGTATTTTCAAGGCTAGTTCAACCGATTGGTGGATCTGGAAGATGTTTCGTAAGGAACTTACATGTGTTACCTGGGTGGAATGCACTAATCCTGATGCTGCCCAGGATAATTCCGAGGATGAATAAATCAATATATTAAGTGGGTTTCATAGATATATTTTTCTTCAATAATACAGTACAACTAGCGGATCCGTGCGAGAAATCTCGCATGTTCATAAAACACACTTTCCCCAATAGGTTTTGCAAATCGAACGCTTCTTACAAAAATTGATATTTAAGAAATTAGAATGCAATGTATCACTGATAATGTCATTTGGGTGCTGAGTGTGCTGTAACACTCACAGGTTATTCGATATTTATGAAATTATACAATTTGAGTACTCATTCCTTTGATTTACTGTTTCTGAAATCTATGCAAAATGATAAAGGAAATAACTCATAATGTTAAAATGACATGAAACGGGAGTCACAGCCACCAAAATGTGAAGTGGACAGAAATTATGGAGCGTATTTTCCAATAGCAATAGTATCTGCAAATCGCACACTTCGTACATTTTTTTAAAAGTAATTTTTTAAAGAAATTATTGATATTTATGGAATTAGAGTGCAATTCGTCACTGCTAATGTCTATTCTCTTTCATCTGAACGCTCATTTTCACGATCGGTCGCTTGTGAGTGCCGCAGGAGGGTCCTATACAACTGAAATAATATATATGATGTGTTTCGGTACAAAACCTGGTATTTAGTTTCATGGGTATATTTTTCCATAATAATAATAATAATAATATGTGTTTTGCAACAAAAAATTGTATTTTATACACCCCGGTCATAATGACCGTACGCGACCCATCACGAAACTATTTTGACGCGACCCCTCCCGGGTTAAATTCACGCAGTGACTAGGTGACAGTCTAAGCAATACATAGGCATCAAAACTCCCCTGGAGTGGTGTTTTACAATTATTTTATGAACTGTTGACCGAGAAATGGTCCCTTTCAGCATAATTTTGATTTGAGTTTTATTTTGCCATATACACACAGTACAGTACAGTACAGAGAATATACACAAAGTGGAGCAAATTGCATTCAGCTTTTCAAATCAAACAAAAACGCACAACAGCTAGCATGGAATACAACAAAATTGTATGGCACTTCAATATTATGCATGGCATGTTAAGCACTTGTCCAGATAAAAATTGTCCCACTCTTCGATAATGGCTATTGTCAGTTCCCAAAGAGTAATAAGAGGGTTAGGTTGGGGGGGGGGGGGGGGGGGGGGCGGAGGCAAACATTCTTTTCAACGAGCTGCATGCTTGTTCAACACAGTTCATTCCAAAAATACACTGGCCCTACCAATGTGTCTCAAGGAACTTCTCGGCCATTTTGGGTGAACCAAATGAGCAATATCATTCACTAGTGTAAACAAACCCTCACGAACATTGGCAACAAAACCTGTATCGCATTATGTGGTATCTGCAGCCCACACTAGTCATGTTACCCTAGATAGGAATTAAGAGGTGTAAATCAACTTAATATGATACTGCCACCGGCACCACCATTCTTGCTGCTGATGGCATTACAGGTTGGAGAATACACTCCCATTTCTTATATGAGCATCTCCAAACTCTCATGCCTTTTCGTCTGGATACAAACTTCCGGCGAACTCACCCAATGTTTACACTCCAATTGTTCCTGACGTCATGTGTAATGCATTGCTGCCCACCTCTCCAGCTACGCTATGGTGAGTTTTAGAAGAGCTTTTGGTACAGACCCCCTTGAGAGCAGTCCGTTGTGCAGCTCATTTGACCCATTCACTCCAGTGGCCCTCCAAAAGTCCTAGAGAAGGCAGTAACAATGTGGAATGTCAAGTACCACTCTTCCCTGTCCAACTGGCTGCGTGGCTCAGCCGTAACGTTCTCGCCTGCTGTGACCAAGGTTGCAGGATCGAATCATGGCGCAGTCAGCTGGTATTTGAGGGTGTGCAAATGCGAGGGAGCCATGTCAGTAGATCTACTGGCATGTTACAGATCCCCTTCGGGGCAAAATTCCAGCACCCCAGCACCTCTAAAAGTGCAGTAGTTTAAAGGGACGTAAAACCAATAACATTATCATCATCTTCCCTATCCATGAAGGAAGGAGTAGATAAGTTAAAGTAACTTAATGACAAAAAGATTTAAACAATTTCTTAAAGATGAATATAAGAAGGAAAAGAAAGAAGAATGCTATAACAAATAATAAAATAGTTTTATAAAATAACTTTAAACAAACTCTGAAATAATTAAAATGAGAAGTTAATAATACTCGTAGGTATAATATTTGTAGGACCACCTTGAAAATTAATCAAAAACTGCAATAAAATGAATATGTGTAACAAAACTTGACAGTAACTTTTTTTAAAAAACAGGAGAGTCCTTTTCCAAATTCTGGTGTCAAAACAGAATAATTGACTTGTGGAATTATCAAGGTGTCACCAGATATTTTCTAAAGCAAGAAAAATATATGGAATAAGATATTGAAAACTTTGTAATCCATTAATAATATTCCTCAAAAAAAGTAAAACTTATTCCCTGAAGTAAACTTCAAGATTTGAAGAAGATTTCGTCATTGTGAAGGATATATGATTCATATCCATAATGGTCATATTATGAGCCATCGATCTTGATATACATGGGATACATAATATATTTGGTCAATGTTAAGAATATTTTACTTCAGACATGCATAAATGAACCCCCTCCCCCCACCTCTCTTTCCTGTTACACCATATTCTTGTTATTATGCATATAAGGGATTACTTGTGCACATTGCTATGATACTAATAAAAATATAATGCATAAGGATATTTGTCACAATGTTTTATTTTTATAATACTGTACATAATATTTTCAATCATATAATTACAGCATAGTAGTATTTATTTATTTATTTATTAACTTCATTGGTCGCGTTGGACCACTTGAGTCGTTTCATGTTCAATTTTCTTTGAAGGTTGTATCCATTGGTTCTTGTGATCCACCCAGTACCTTTTCATTCATCCAATCATAATTTTCTCAATTTGTTTGGAATCTCTGTGAGTGTCATTTCCCCTGAAAATTTGCGAGTCTTAAGAAGGGTATCAATTTCATCTACAAATGTATTCTAATAATATTATCATAGAATGTTTTAATTTTATTCGTGCAGACGATTATATTATGCGGAAATTATACCCGGATCAGGAGAATTAGATAGAATAACAGAACAATAGAAAACTGATGAAACAAAACTACAGACGCCAGTTTCATTAATTCATAATTGTGATTCTAAGTTACATTTGAGTAACAAGGAAATGTCGCAATAGTTCGGTATACTTTAGTACAGTCGTGACAGCCAATAGATTTCAAGTTGGCACCCTTTCATCCCCAGAATACTGCTGCAGTTCTGCCCAACTGATGAGGGTTCTGTGTCAGCTTCTATTATCTCAACACCAGATGTCTTGACTGTTTCCTTGTGGATTAAAGGGACTGTGGCCAATTCCAAAAGCATAGATGTCACTTTTGCATTGACTTATTTCAATATGTTAACATTGAGTTTGACAAAATATTAAAACAGACCATGTATTACAGCATAAACCAAGTTTCTTTCTTTGTGCATAACTAGTGTGGTGGCTTGTGGCCTCGAAGACTAGATCTGAAATCAATTTGGCTGGACTTATTTTCTCGGTATTCATTCAATTTAAACATGCTTCACACATGGATATGGTAGCATAACGGTTCAGAGTTCTGACATCTGAAACTAGTAATTTTTAAATGCTTTCTAAATATGGAAACCTCAAAACCTTTCAGTATTACTGTTTGCAAATTGTGTACAGTTTTCATGACCACTGTTCAAAGATGGGTTCATCAACCCAACTATCAATGGAAATTAATGCTATTTATTTTATTTTTAATTAAGTAAGACATCATAAAAAATTATTAAGTATACCATCTTTTGACTAGGGTGGTGAGACGGTGGCGCACTATCTGCGGCCTTGTTGGTAGGCTTCATTTTTTGTCTTACGAATCATTATGTGTGCATGTGCGTGCATGTGTTGGCTCGATAATGTACTGCTCGGGTCCAAGCTGCGTGAACCTGAGACGAATGTGGATCGCGGACTACGAGAAGTGATGGTGACGAATGATGAGGTTTCTCGGTCCGTGCATAGTAACAGAACTAAATACATTGGTAGGTGACTCACTGATTCATTCGCACCACCACAGTGGTTTGACCAACAGCCCTATATTAGCAGTATTGGAATAGAAAGGAATACCAGATAACACGGTGGGCTATTGACAGGGCCTTGTCTTCTTGCCTGGCCTTTCGCTGCCCCTTCCCCTCACCCCGCAAGTTCACAGAGCTTGGACCCGAGCAGTATGTACGTTGTGGTTCTGAATAAAACTGAAATATACCAAGAGGAAACCTGGATAAATAACATTCAGGTTATGGGCCCAGGTCGTGTTTGTCATGCAATGATTGTGATGTGGAAGGATTCTGTTGGAGATTGTGATTGGAAATAAATTGGACTGTGACTGAGGACGAACGACAACGGTCAAGATGGCGGACAAAATCGAATATCGTAGTAACATTCCGAGACTGAATTCCAAGAATTATTTCGCTTGGAAGTTGGGAGCAAAGGTCGAGAGCAATAGTTGGAACGCTGTGAAGCCGGGTTTTCACCCACCTCTTAAGAATGATCAAGAGAGAGTGAACCGAAAAGCACTCTCGTCTGTACAAAAACGCGACTGATTCATATTTGAATTATATATCGGAATGTGCATCGGCTAGAGAAGCATGGCTGATACTATTGAAGAGATACGACAATTTCCTGCAAGGATTGAGATCGTTAAAGGCACTATTTGCGATTGAGAAAAGTGACTATGAACCACAAGAGTACGTAGCATGCATTCAAGTGCAATGCCAGAAAGTAAGAATGGCTGGATGGGAGTTGACCGACAGACAGATAGCGCGACTAATACTGCTCGGACTACCAATGGATGGATACGGTTCACTGCAGGAGCAGCTGGGTCGTGAAGAAAATTTGACTGAGACTCGTGAAGGCGAGACTACTGGAGGAAGGGAATGAGACCAGAGACCAAGACGACGCCATAGCTTTAGCATCCAGGAGCAAACATCAACAGACAGCAGCTCTACAGTTCCAGGGCCGGAAACAAGATGGAGGTGATCCTCAGCATAAGCCCAAGCCGACGACGGAGGAGCTGCGATCAAAGGGGAAGACTCAAGGATCAAATCAAAAAGAAAGGAAACTCTATCATTGTGATGGATTAGAACATATTGCTAAACATTATGACAAAGTAAAATGATTCAAGTGTGCAGCACATGACCATTGGACAAGTGATTGTTCGCACAGTGCTCAAAATTCCAATAATATAGGTAGCGAAACCAAACAAATTGCTTGTTAGTGCATATGGACTGGTGTAACAGACCATATTTCTAGTGATAGAGGTTTGTTTAGTGACTTGTGCTCATGTGATGGTGAAATTGCTATGGGTAAGGATGTAGCTAAAGTGAAAGGGTATGGCACAGTAAAAATTAAACTCTCTGAAAAAATGTGGAGGTTGGTTGTTAACCCTTACAAACGTGCTTTATGTACCAGAGTTTAGATTCAACTTGTTATCTGTTAGAGAGATATCTTTGAAAGGTATGTGTGTAGAGTTTAACGGAGATGAGGCAACAGGGTATCATGGCAAGAAAGGAAAAATAGTAGGGCTTATGTCTCAGGTGCACTTCATGTAGTGTGAGCTGAATGTGTGGAAAGAGCAGCAAATGTTATTCAGACAGAAACCACCAGTGATGAAGTCAGAGATGGTGTGGCTTTGAGGAGTGTGACAGTGTGGCACCAAAGGTTAGGCCATTTGAATGAACAAGCTCTGCAAAAGATTCCTACTTGAGATATGAAAAGCACAATGCCAGGACCCTGTGAAGTATGTCTTAAGGGGAAGATGACTAAACAAGGGTTTCCTAAACACAGTGAAAGAGTGTCGAAGGGACCCTTAGAATTAGTTCATTCAGATGTAATGGGTAAATTTCCTGTGTCCTTGGGTAATGCTAGGTATCTGTTAATCTTTGTAGATGATTATTCACAACATTTGACAGTTGTACCACTGGCAAAGAAGAGTGATGTATTTAAGGAGTTGAAGAAATTTAAGGAGAAGGTTGCGAGGCTACATGATTTAAAGATTAAGGCAATACAAACTGATGGTGGGGGAGAGTATTGTAGCACTAATTTTGAGGCATATCTAATTGAATGTGGGATAGCACACAGAAAGACTAGTAGTAGTAAATTGTTATTTTAAGGGCAGGAACTACAAGGTCATCTGCTCCTACACAGAAAGACTGTAGCCCGTTCACCTTCACAGAATGGGATTGCAGAAAGAGTAAATCGTACAATAGCAAATGCTGTCAGATGTATGTTGACAGAATCAGGGATGCCACAACAGTTTTGGGCTGAAGCGGCATCAACTGTGGCACACATCCATCCTGTTCAATAGGTTTCAAGGTTCCTTTAGAATAATGGAGAGGGAAGGAGGTGAGTAAAGCATTGTATGATTCACTCAGAGTATTTGGTTGTAGAGCATGGCTATATGTGGGAGGTAAGGACAAATTTGATGAGAGAGGTGTAGCATGTGTATTCATAGGGTATGAAGAACCTGTAAAAGGTTATCTATGGATAACCGAAGCAAGAAAAGAAAAAATAGCTCATAACATTGTATTTCAGGAAGACGTATTCCCATACAAGATTACGAAGACTGAGGATATTAGCTCTAGACCTGTCATGTATCTCGAAGAGATAGATGATAGCAAGAATGTTGAGACATTTGAAGTTGACTGGAATGGAGTAGACGAAAATGTATATAATCAAGATGTAGTACGTGAAGGTGGCGTAGGCATAGAGCAGGAGACTGTTAATGAGATGGATGATTCACTAAGTAATGAACCTTTCTTAGGATTTGATATACCCCCAATACCTGGCGTTAGAGGATCAACTAAATTAGCTGAGAAAGAAAGAAATAGACTCGGTTGTTATTACGGCTGCATTAGTTCATCAGATACTGGATGTTATCATGTACCAAACAATGTTAGAGACGCTCTTTAGATGGATGATGCTGTGTGTTGGAAAGGAGCAATGGATAATGAAATTAAGAATTTAATGAGTAAGAATACCTATGAAATTGTAGATAGACCGAAGGGTAAAAATGTACTGACTTGTAAATTGTTGATTGATGATGATGATAATTGTTGTTTTAAGGGGCCTAACATCGAGGTTATCGGCCCCTAATGAAATGAAATGAAATGGCGTGAAATGAAAGGATGAAGATAAAAACAGCTCACTGTCCTGGATGAAAAGAAAATGGTGTCTATAAAACAGACAGTGAGCCCCAACAATTATGCCTTATTTGAATAAAAATAGTAAAAGGGGGTGGTAAAAACAATAAAACAAATAAGGCATAGTAAACAATAAAATAGATGAACGTAATAAAAAAAACATAAAACAGACTTAGCCTGAACTGACATTAGAACTTGGAAAAGTAACCACTCTCCCTCATGAACCGGATGACTAGGTCTGCTGACGGCCCGTCATCACGGAGAATAAGGGACAGGGTGTTAGGCAGTTTAAGAGTCCTTCGCAGATCGGCCAGATCCACACACTCCAAGAGAATGTGTGCCACGGTTAGGTGGGCGCTACAAGTACACACAGGGAGGTCTTCTCTCTTTAGCAAATGGGAGTGCGTAGCAATCCCATGGCCGATCCGGAGTCGACAGAGTACCACAGCTTCCTTCCGAAGTGATCGGAAGGAAGATTTCCACACCTTCGCTGTCTCCTTGATGCCCCTCAGATGCACGCCACGCTTCCTCCCAATGCGACAAGATCGAATGCCGCAACTGAGAGCGCACATCACTAGCAGCCACCTTATACGGTAGCGAGGGCAGTGAGACTGCCTCTCTCGCCGCCTGATCAGCAAGCTCGTTTCCCGCAATACCTATGTGGCTAGGAAACCACACAAAGGTCACCCCGGTCTCAGCCTTACACGCACTGACGAGCAGGTCGTGCACACGCTGGACCAACGGGTGCTTCGGGAAACACACTTCGATCGATTGCAGCGCACTAAGAGAGTCAGTACACACAAGAAAGTGCTGGTGATCGTCTGATAGCGTGTACCGCAGAGCCTCTAAGATGGCATAGAGCTCCGCTGTGTACACGCCACAGGCCTCGAGAAGTGAAAAGAGAAACCGACGATCCTCAACCACAAATGCACAGCCTACTTTCTCGTTTACCCTCGAACCATCCATGAATAGAATCCCTGATCCCGGATACTGGCTCACCACGGACTGGAACAGCCTCCGATGGACGGAGGAGTCCGTGTCTGACTTGGGGCCGGTGTGCAGATCCAGGATGATATCAGGGCGAGACACCATCCATGGGGGGCCTTGCTAGGTACTCGGACGATACAGGAGACAGAGGGAAATCGGAACTGACGGTATAAGTCATCCAAGCGAATCCCCGCCGGCCGAGTGGCTCGGGGAAGCGCATCATACAGCCGGCGATTCGGATTGGTAAACAAACATGGATAGCTTGGATGAAGTGGCATCTGTCGAATAGTTGCAGCATAGGTCAGCAGTACTTGTTGGCGCCTCAGGTGTAAAGGAGGTACGCCAGCCTCGGTGAGCAAGCTGACGACTGGGCTCGTTCGAAAGGCACTCGTCGCCAGCCGCACACCGCCGTGGTGTACACTGTCCAGTTTAACAAGCACTGACTTACGGGCCGAACCATATGCTACACTGCCATAATCTAATCTAGATAAAACCAGTGCCTTATAAAAACGTAGGAGCACCGCGCGGTCCGTCCCCCACGATGTGCCGCTAAGAAACCGCAATATGTTGAGTTTCTTAGCACAGGCAGTTTTCAAACACCGCAAGTGTGGTTCCCACGTCAATTTCTGATTGAAAAGGAGCCCAAGGAACCGGTACGTAGCAACAACAGGCAAAGCTACATCGACCAGATAAAGCCCAGGATCAGGATGGAGAGTGCGCTTTCGGCAGAAATGGACAACCGAGGTCTTAGCGGTTGAGAAACGAAAGCCATGCTCTAGTGTCCAGTGTTCCACTCTCCCAATAGCTTGTTGTAGCTGTCGTTCAGCGACCGCCATATTTTGCGCACTATAATGTAGAGCGAAGTCGTCTACATATAGCGACGGTACCACTGCTGGACCAGCAGCAGCGACTATACCGTTTATGGCAATCGCAAATAATATTACGCTACGCACCGATCCCTGTGGGACTCCGTTTTCCTGTATATGATATTGCGAATATGTCCCCCCTATTAAGACACGGAATAGGCGAAGGGACAGAAAATTCGCAATAAAAACCGGCAAGTTACCTCGGAATTTCCATTGATGCAGGGTAGAGAGGATGCCGTAACGCCAAGTGGTGTCATAGGCCTTCTCGAGGTCAAAGAAAACAGCGACTAGGTGCCGTCTCCGGAGAAAAGCGGCCTGTATGGCGGTCTCGAGGCGTACCAGATGGTCGTTGGTACACCGAGACGCCCTGAAACCACACTGGTATTCAGACAGGAGTCTTCGTTTCTCCAGGACCCACACCAGGCGCCGATTGACCATCCTCTCAAAGAGCTTGCACAGACCGTTTGTGAGACAAATAGGTCTGTAACTCCCTGTCAAATTGGGATCCTTATCGGGTTTCAGGATAGGTATAATTATACCTTCCTGCCATTGCGCTGGAAACACACCTTCCAACCAGATACGATTAAACACCCTGAGCAAAGAACGAATGCTCCCATCGTTAAGGTGTTTAAGCATCTGTTTGTGAATATTATCCGGCCCGGGAGACTTGTCCTTGCAGAGCGCCAGCGCTCCGCGGAGTTCCCACTCCGTCAAGGGCAAGTTGTACTACTCTGAAGCGCGGGAAGCAAAACAGAGCTGGAAGCGTTCTGCCTCGCTTTTCAAAGCAACGAAATCTGGAGCATAATTATCCGAACCGGATATATCGGCAAAATAAGAGGCGAGATGGTTTGCAACGCGATAAGGATCTGTAACCAATTCATTATCAATGGAAATTCCCGGTACAGTAGAAGATGTCTTAATGCCCGAAATGCGTCGTAGTTTAGTCCACACGAGAGGAGGGGGTATGTGCCGTAATAGACGACACATACCGTTCCCAGGATTGTTTCTTACTCTGGCGAATAAGAATCCGTGCCTTGGCACGACATTTCTTAAACGCCACCAAATTGGCCATGGTTGGACGCCAACGGTAGTGCTTATGAGCTCGACGACGGTCTCTTATTGCCGCTGCAATATCCTCTGTCCATCAGGCGACGAGTTTGCGACGAGGAGTCCCAGAAAAGGATGGAACAGATTCCTCGGCGGCAGCAAGAAGCATGTCAGTGATGTGCTGTACCTCGTCATCGACGCTCCGGCAACCAAGATCAACGAACACAGCTCGTTCTTGAAACGAGGCCCAATTTGCCCGCTTAAGAACCCAACGACTGGGAAACTCCTCGGGCTTCTGGTTCAGAAGTGGAAGAACGATCGGGAAATGGTCACTGTCACAGAGGTCGTTGTGTACATACCAACCAAATAGGGGGACCAGCGCACGGCTACACACACTCAAGTCAATGTGTGAGTACGTGCCGTGCGCTAAGCTAAAATGTGTAGCTTCCCCTGTATTTAACCCTCCGTCGGGCGCAGCTGGCCTGACAGGCCCCGAAAATCTATTCTTGCTCCCCCATCTTCACGGAGGGTACCTATGCACCTGCCCCTTTTAGTATTTTCCTATCTCTAGGTCCCTTTCCGAATGCTCCCTGTTAGTTTTCCCGCCTCCTCCGTAAAGCGCAGTAATTACCCTCCAGGCCTGTGAGGCGCATTGCGCCCGAACTCTTTCGACTTTGGAAGGTTCGTATTTCCTTATTGTTCCATCGCATAATTGCTTCTTTTCCTCATTTTATGAATAAGAAATACATAGATTGTGGTTAATTCGTGAATTAAAAGGGTCAAAGGATGTCGAATTATGAATGCTATGAATGTCACAAAGCAATCTGTCTGCCCCATACAGATACAGTAAGACTTACCAACCTTGCACTTTACTGTTAGTTTGTGTTGACCGACTGAAAAGCACCAATTTTTTGTTAAGACTGACTCTATTGTGCTGTATCTTATTTTGTAATAAGAACATTATTTAAGTTTTGTTCGTAATTTTAATATTTATTTGAATTTTTCACATGAAAACTGAACGCAATTTGGTGGAGGGTTGTAAATGCGAGCTATTATTTTAAAGTTTGATTGTGAGCAATAAATTATTGTATGCTTTTAAAAACCTGATGTCGAATAAACTCCCTATGTATATCCTAATGAATGCCACTTATCACTTAAAAATAATTGCGTTAATTTAGTATTAATGAAGTCTATAAAACAAGGGCCTGTCAGGCGCACTGCGCCCGAACTCGGGAGTCGCGGAGGTGCGCCCGACGGAGGGTTAATAGAGATAAATCCAACCCTTGAATTAAGCCCTCCACGTCCCTTCCTCTGGGGCAGGAAGATTGTGATCCCCATTGGGGGTGATGCGAGTTGAAATCACCCACGATTAGGAAAGGGACTGGAAGTTGATCAACAAGATCAAAGACGTCATTAATATCAAGTGGCTGGTTCTGTGGAAGGTACACATTACAAACAGTTGTCATAGCAGGCAAGGACACGCGAACTGCAATAGCTTCCAGAAGAGTGGCGAGTGGAAACTCTTCACTATAGCAGTCAGAGCGAACGAAGGTACAAATGCCCCCGGAAGCCCGGGCGGCGTCTTGTCGCTGTTTAGAGTATAGTCGGAAACCTCTCAGAACAGTCTCATGATCAGGTCTGAGGTTTGTTTCCTGTCGGCAGACTATACTCGCTGCGTATTGTGCAATGAGCTGACGGAGCTCTGTCAAATGCCTGTCATAACTGTTACAATTCCACTGTAAGAGTGCCATAGTGTGAACTTATAAACTAGGGGATAAGTTGGAGCAGCAAGCTACAACTTAACCTCTGGAGGATCATCATCCACTACGTCGATTATAATCTCCATGTCCTCAGGCGAGGTCGTGGAGTGAATCGACTCGGCGGAAGATTTCCTAGACGCAGTTCTGCGGCGGGGGGATCTCCATGGGGAGTGCGCAGATCTGGGGACCAAAACGTCCCCATGCGCAGAAGCATCCGCAGCTGGTGGGGCGGATGGCTTCCCCTTTTTTGGAGGAGAAAGGGAATGCGTAGTGTGGGCTCCCTACTTCCCCACCTCTTTAAGATATTTAGACGGGTCAGGAGATGAATTCCTGACCCTGGTCGATGATGCCGCCTCCGCCAGCTTCGGCGCGGCTTTCGCCGACCGTTTGGGTGAGGAGTAAGTCTTCAAATTCCTCCCCTGCTGTGCGGGCGGAGCAGCCTCCGCTCGCACAGCCTTCTTTGGGGCCGAAGGTGGGGTTGAAGTCACCTTCGGGCTCTCTTTCTGATTCTGGGGTGTAGATAGAGATGTAGATGGCGGTGGTACATTAGAAGGTTTCACAGTTGAGACAAAAGATGAGGTAGCCGGGACCAAATTTGGTATTATGGCTCTATAATCAATCGTTGGAGAAGGCGAAATCGTGGTATGGTACTTCTTGCGGGCCTCCTGGTAGGTGAGACCATCCAGGGTTTTGATCTCCTGGATTTTCTTCTCACGCAGGAAGACAGGGCAGTTCCTGTCCCGAGGAGAATGAAATCCAGGGCAATTAGTGCACTGATATGGTGTTGTGCACTCTTCCGCTTCGTGGGGTACCTTACCGCATGTTCCACAGATGTCGGGACTCGAGCATCGGGATAACATGTGCCCGAACTTCTGGCACTTATAACACCTCATTGGTGGAGGGATATAAGGCCGGACGTCACAACGGTAACTTGTAACCTTGACTTTCTCCGGGAGCACCGAAAGCTCAAAGGAAATAATGAAAGCACCAGTATCCACGATTTGACCATTGACCTTGCGCGTAATGCGCCGGACATCAGTCACGTGACGGTGCGGCATATCCTCCTTGAGCTCCTCGTCAGTGTTCAGAATCAGGTCCCGGTGGAAAATAACTCCTCGGACCAGATTCAGAGACATGTGCTTTTCCACTTTGACAGGGATATGGCCAAAGTGGTCACATTTTATAAGTTGTTCAACTTGCTCACCAGTCCTAGTCTTGAGCAACAAGCTACCGTTCCTCATCTTTTGTACTTTCTCAAGCTCACCATAGACACCTTCTATGTGGCGAGAAAACAAAATACTCTTTACCAGCTTGAAATCACCCCCATCTGTTCTGGTAGCTACCAGAAACTTGGGGGTGTTAGCACCCAGATTTTCACGCACAGATTGTTCCCAAGGGGTTGATCCCCGTAGGGAATCAAATGTTAAAGACTTAGGTGTAGGACAACCATGTTTGGGGATTTTTCTTTTAGAACCCATGGCCAGATCATCCTCCCCGAATGCCACCGACATCTGATCACGGGCAGTCACAGTAGGCGCTACCCAGCCAGGGCAAGGCCCGCCTAGCTTGGAAGGCATTGCCCGGGGGTCCGATGTTTTACAATGCCGTATCGGCATGTACCCCTTGGCATATACTGGATTTTACAGCTCTGACATTCAGCTGTGCGGGGACCTGCGTAGTCAGGGGATACTACTGCACGGGTACATGGCGCACCCACCTGTCGGCGCGGCTAAGACTGGAACAGGCTTTTGAGCGTAGTCGCAAGCGTAAGTGGCCCATCCCCTAACAGCACGCACATAAGGTAATTTTGGTTGCCAGACCCTGAAAGCGTTAACGGAAAGAAGTGCGATATAACCTAATGAGAGTTATACCGCACGGATGTATGTCTTTGAGAGCTGACTGTCAAACCCTCGAAAGGGGACCGATCCGAGAAACCCTTTTAGTCGCCTTTTACGACTGGCAGGGATTACCGTGGATGTATAGCCAAGGCCCCCCCCCCTTTTAGTCGCCTCTTACGACAGGCAGGGGATACCGTGGGTGGATTCTAACCCCACCCACAGGGGGTACTTGTAATTGGGTATTGACTGTAAAGCCTAGTTATGATGGAAGAGCACCAAGGTACAAGGCACACCTGGTGGCACGCAGGTTTAACCAAATTCCTGGAATATATTTTAATAACACCTACTCGCCTGTAGTCAAGAAAAAGACTATTAGATTGTTGTTAGCCTTATCAGTGCAAAAGAGATGGGTCAGGGAATATGTTGATGTTATGGAAGCTCATCTCAATGCAAACCTACAGGAGGAAGTATATATGGAACAGCCACCTAAATCAGCAAGGAGGAAGTGATCAAGTATGCAGATTGTTAAAGAGTTTATATGGTTTTAAACAGAGTGGAAAAGAATGGCATAACACATTAGATCAGATATTACATGATTTTTGTTTGACGAGATTAAAGAAAGACCCTTGGGTTTACCTAGATAATTCTAAAGAACTAGTGGTGTTTGTGTATGTGGATGACTTGGGGATCTTTGGTGCTGGAGAAAAAGTTGAGGAAATGAAACAGTTGTTGTCAAATGTTTTGGAGATTAGGGAGATGGGGAGGTTGGCAAATTTCTTATCAATGAACATTGTGTTGAGTGATAACTCATTGTTGATTGAGTTATTGTTATTGTTGTTATTGTTGATTGATCAGAGTCATTATATTGAGCAATTGTAATATCAGTTCAAGTTCACTGATATAAAGGGCAAGTCATTCCCAATAGTAGCTAACAAACATTGTAATACAGATGCTGAAAGTTTTGACAGTCATGTATACCGTAAAGCAGTTGGGAGTTTACTGCATTTATCCCAATCCACTAGGCCAGATATTAATCCTGCCATTTGCAAAATAAGTCAAAAATGTGAAAACACCACTGTTAGTGATTGGAAAGATGTAGTGCATATTTTCCGATATTTAAAACGTACTAAGGATTTTAAACTTAAATATGTTAAACAGGATGCACCCATTGTATTATTTTGTGATTCAGACTTAGGTAATGTTAGGAATGACAGAAAGTCAATAACTGGATTTGTAGCTACTATGGGGGATGGGCCAATAAATTGGTCATCTAAGAAACAAAACTGTGTGGTAGATTCAACAGCTATTGCAGAATATTATGCTATTCATGAGACTGCCAAAGAAGCCAGATGGTTAACTATTATTCTCAACGAGTTAGGATGTGACGAGTTTATTACTTCTCCAAGTCTGATTTATTCTAATAGTCAAACAGTGATTACCATGTGCAAAACGTGGGAGGAATCCAAAAGGATTAAATATTTAGATTTAAAGTACTACACTGACCGGCAGAAAAATGCGGAAAGATGTTTTCTGCTCTTTTTTTTCTTTTGCCACTTGTTAGCGTACGAGAAGATCAAGCCATATCCTCAGTTGTTCTTTTGCAATTCAGAAACAAATATGCACTAAGGCCTGAAGATGTTGCCAGGGCAGTGGCTCTGATCGAAAATGGTGATGTGCACTTCTTTCCGCAGGAAACAGACCCTGTGTTTGAGATTAGTTAGTTAGTTAGTTATTGTTGTTTTAAGGGGCGGAACTACGAGGTCCTCTGCCCCTATGTGTGTTTGAGATTGGGGGACATACCAGCGACATGGAAATCTTCCATGATCAAGATGTTTTACAAAGGGAAAGGAGATCCGTTTGACCCTAACTCCTACCGAGAGATTGCAATAGAGTATAACCTTACTAAAGTTCTTACAAAGTTCATGACGAATTGCCTAACTGAAGAAATTGACTGCATACTTCCAGAAGAACAATACGATTTCAGAAGAGGAAGGAGTACACTCCAAGCAATCAGTAACATTAAGGATGACATGGAAAATGCTCTTAGAACTCCCCCGAGGCAAATTCCATGCAATTTTCGTGGACTTTACTAAAGCCTTCGACGATTTAAATAGGGTCATCATCACTACAAAACTAGATATGCTTGTAAAGTAAAGCAAAGCTCTCACATGCTTAATTCACAACATACTGAGGAATAATAAGGTTCAACTATCAGTCAACGTAACAGCTTCCAGGGAAATTGTGCAGATGAATGGTGTACTCTAGGGTGACCCCCTTAGCCCTTTGCTATTCAATGTAGCCACACACGATATTGTTCGGGCAATAAATGTGTCAGGGAACGAAGATTTATGTGTATTCAGATGATATGGTTATAGGATCTAAAGACGATGCTAACGATCTACAAATTGACACAGAGAAAACTAAGCATATGATCTTTAGAAAAGGCAGCCTGATGTCTGAGAACACAAATTGTTGTTTAAACAAAAACCACTAGAAATTGTACATACAGTAACTATAAATATCTAGGCCTGACTTTACAAACGACACTAAAGTCATTCCGGATTAAAATTAGACAGCGAGCGACAGGAGCCACGAAAGCTATCTTTGATATAAGTAAAATTTCCAGACTATCACTAAGATCAACAATGGCCCTCTTGGATGCCAAAATCATCCCTATTCTGACATATGGGAAAGAGATCATCTGGGAGAATTTAAGCACTGGGGACTTCCAAACATTATAAATGGTCAAAGCAAGACATTTGAAGGCCGTCCTTGGAGTATCCAAATACACCCGTTCAAGACTAGTCTACGAACTAGCCAGAGAGTCCTTACTAGTAGAAGATCTAAGATTAAAGCACACTTTGCCTTTTACGATCAACTGGAAGGAGATGCTGGAGGACAGGATATCAGAGAAAAAGGATATCTGGATGGAGTTTTACACAACAGAGGCCATGGTTAATAGATTATGATCTGATGTGAATTAGGATTTACGGCATTTCATGAACTCTCAGGCCGTTGATGGATATCATCACAGATTGTGCAATGTGAAGTCCTTCCACGAGCCTGGTATGAACAGTGTTTGTGAGCAGTGCGATGTGCTATGTGATCAGTATCGTGTCATTGCATGCAGAAAACATGGAGATTAGCATAGACTTCTGCATGAAGTGACGTGTACTTATCTTGTTTTTCTTACATTGCACAAATTGTGCGCATTAATAAATTATTAAAGAGACAAGAGGGCACTTTCAGACTTCAGACAACATGGTACTGTAACGAAGGACTTGGAGGGAGCTCAAGTGACTGCCGCAGAAATACTTGGTGATTGAGACCAAAGAGAGCCTGTCCCAAATAATGGAAAAAGGCTAGCACAAAGAAGAATTTCTAAGATGGGTTCATATTTCATTTCCTCCACAAAAACCCAGAGTTATGCCAAGACCCGATGAGCATCTGCACTGCCTCCCACAGAGTCACTAATTAAATACCACTAAAATCCAATCAAAGGGGACATTGAACATAAAGATACACAACAGGATAAGTTTTGGACACATTTCGCATCTATTGCAAATGCTAGTAATACTAACATTTGAGCCAATGTCTATCAGACAAGCAGATAGAAGCTGGACAGATGGTGTGATTTCAAAGAACAACAAAAAAACGGATCTGCATGCAATTATTTATTTATTTATTTGGATTTTTGTGCTTCTAACAGGCATATGCCTAATAAAAAGAAGCACATATAGATTTGGTTACACTATTCTATCAAATTATAATATAATTGACAGGCATAATGTTTGAGATTGTAATGTAAATTAATTTTACAACTAAATACGAAAATATAATAATTCTGTGCAGGAAATTGTTAGGTGGAATGTACGAGTTCATGTGATCGCACAACAGGCAGAAACCAAGGAACTATATGTGTAACTGAATAAGTCAAGGTTGTTTGCTATTGAATGTTCATTGTATAATTGAATAGCACTTATTATTGGGGAATGTTTATGCTGTTCAGTTCTAGTTCTTGGGCAGTAAAATGTAATAAACTTAGGTCGAGTTGAGGGAGGTGGGACACTTAAATTAAACTGTGATATCGTCGTCGGCCGATACTCGTATCCGAGTTTACGCTTCTCGCCTGCAGTTCCATAATCTTTAGTCCATACGATGAAGATGGCGCTGATGGCTTATCAGGCCAATTCTCGCATAGAACATGCAACCACATATGTTGCATCCGATGGAGGGTGGAGGACGTGGTAGTATTTGACGTATCTTCTTCCTCTGGCGAATTTCCTCTTCCTGTCTACGACGTTCCTGCTCGAACTGTGCAACTGCAGCTGAGATGGTAGCACGGCAGCGAGGGCGATCCAGTGCAAGAGTATGCCAAGTATTTGGGTTTATCTCTACTCTCCTCACGGTCTGCTTGAGTTGGTCTTTATATCGTTTTAAAGGAGCACCACATGGCCTCTTGCCAGTGTTGAGTTCACTATACAGGATTTGCCGAGGTAGTCTGCTGTCACTCATACGATGGATATGGCCTGCCCATCTAAGCCGATGACCATCAATGGAGGCTTCAATACTGTTTATCATTGCTTTCTCAAGGACTGCTATATTAGTTACATAGTCTTCCCATTTGATGTTCATGATTGATCTAAGTTTTTGTTGATGAAAGCGTTCTAGTTTCTTGATGTCCCGGCGATATAAATACGGACTATACAAAAGGTTATTGAATACTTTGAAGACAAAATCAAGAATAGCAATTTTCCGTCTGTTAGCCAGAGATTTATAATTCAGGTAACTTAGAAGATTTCCATAGCTATCATATTTCGGATAAATACCCGTGATTTTATACTGCAGATATCTTAGGAATTTATTCTGAACCATTTCAATTTCACTAAAGTGGTTCAAGTACCAGGGATTCCAGATGCTGGATGCATATTCTAATCTGCTTCTAACAAAAGAATTGACCAATAATTTTATACTTTTTGGGTTGACGAAATCTTTAGAACTTCTTATGAAGCCTAGCATTTTATAAGCACTAGTTACCATTTCATGAGTGTGCAATGAAAATGTTAGCTTTGAATCAAAATGGACTCGCGGGTCTTTGATAGAATTGTTAATAGTGAGATACGCATCCAATATCCCGTACCGAAACATCACCTGGAATTTGTTTCTAGTAAACTTCATAACTGAGCATTTCTTTATGTTAATGTTCAAGCGATTTAATTTACTCCAGGATGCCACATTATTGAGATCTTCTTGTAGTAATTGACAGTCCTGCTCTGTCTGAATATTTCTAAAAATTTTGACATCGTCCGCGAGTAACAAAACGTTTGAATACTTAATACACCTGGTAAGATCATTGATAAGCAGCAAGAATAATAGAGAGCCTAGGTTTGAACCTTGTGGGACACCTGATCGAGCATAGTATGAATAGGATTCACATCCATTGCAAGCAACAAACTGTTTTCGATGACAGAGATATGAGGTGAACAACTTCAGCAAATTGTAAGAGAAACCATAATACTGTATTCTAACATATTTAAGGGGATATCATAATCTACCTTATCGAATGCCTTCGCATAATCTATATAAATTACATCAACTTGACTTCCTTTGTCCATTGCTGCTGATACCTTGTGAGTAAACTCCATTAGATTAGTTACTGTTGATCTTTTAGGCACGAACCCATGTTGAAAGTCACTTATAATGCACTGCATATATATCATCTTGCACAGTTTCCAGCCACTGGCCGGGTCTGGAACACAAGCCTCTCCAACGTCTTCTGTCTTCCCACCATCTCTCAGCCACCACCTTTGTCCAGTCTTCCCCTCTCTTCTTCATGCTTTCTTCCACCCCCCTTCAGCCACCTGTCTCTCGGTCTTCCTCTCGGTCTCTTTCCTTCCCACTTCGTCTCATGTATCCTCCTGGGTATCCTCTTCTCCTCCATTCGTTTTACATGTCCATACCATCTAAGTCTAGATTTCTCTATACCATCCTGTAATGATTCCTCCTTCATTAATTCTCTGGTCCTCTCATTTCATATTCTGTCCATCTTTGTAGCTCCAATACTGCTTCTCAAGAACCTCATCTCACTGGCCTGTATTTTGCTCTTCTCCCTGCCTTTCATAACCCAGGTCTCCGAGGCATACGTCAGGATAGGGACATAGTACGTCCGATATATGATCTTTTGCTGTTCTGAGGGACATCCTTGCTCCATAACATGCTTCTCACACTCCTCCGGAATGCTTCTGCCTGTCTCCCCCGCTCATTTATTTCTCTATCGTTTCTTCCATTATCTTGTATCAGGCTTCCCAGATACTTGAAACTCTCCACTTTCTTCAGCTGTTCCCCACCAATTGTTATTCCCGTTGTGGTTCTTTCCTTCTTCCTTGTTGTGATCACCATGTACTGTACATGCTGAAATATATGTTGATATAACAAATGTTCAAAGAGCTTTGCAATGGCTGACAGTATTGCCACGGGTCTGTAATTACCAAAATCAGACTTATGTATGGGACTTACCCTGGTAATTTTACAATGACTGGGAAAAGTACCAGTTTGAATGGCTATATTAAATAATATAGTTAAAGGATAGGCCAGCATCTCTGCACAGCCTTTGATTATGTATGGAGGAATTAAGTTTGGGCCAGCGGCTTTCTTTTGAGTCATTTTTAGTATCACATTCTTAACATCAGAAATACTAATCTGTTTAGAATCCAGTACATTAGGCAATGGGTGTATGTCCTGGTCACTTGCATCTAAATTGTCATACTTGGCGCATTCCTCGGAATAAACTGACGAGAAATAATCAGCAAAACCGTTGACTATCTGCTTATCATTTTCTAATATTTCCCCATTAATTTTCATTACGGGTAATGTCGGGGATCGTTTCTTGTGTCGAATAAATGCCCAGAGGTGATTCGTGTCCTCTCCGATTGCACTTTCGACATTCGGTGCGTATTGTCGATAAGCGGATTGAATATCACGTTTTAGAATTCTCCCGAGATCTTTAAACTTTTCGCAATGAAAGTCCTTATTGGCCTGTTTCTTACGCATTTTCTTTCGATGGTAAGATTTTCTTCAGATGATTTTTATTACATCAAAATTAAACCAGCTTGGATACAGTTTGGTCCTCCTACTAGTGCTTACAGGTACACAGGAATTCAGAGCCTGATAGAAACGGGAATAAATAAGATCTACCACCTCGTCTACAAGGGAAAACTGCGAGAGAACAATCCAAAACAACTTCTTGTCAATTTTTATAAAGTTGTTCGAAATTAGCCTTTTTAAAATTGAGAGTTTGGTGAATATTGTGTCTAACTTCTCTTTGCCAGTATCATATATTAATGTTTAAGTGGGGATGATTATTGTCTTCCGGTACAAGGGGTTGTTCCTCTCTATTGACAGCAATAGAGGAGATGGTGGACAGTACTAGATCAAGTGTTCTCTTATTCACATTCACGATATTATTAAAACTTTTCAAGTTCATCATATTTATAAAATTATTTAAGGAGATAGAAAGCCGAGATCCTGTTTTTAAATCAAATGTTGCGATTATTTCCGGAATGTTAAAGTCTCCCAAAATAAGAACAGGATTGTTGCTTATGAGTGAGTTCGATTCTATACTTGCGTAAAATTCCTCGTATTTCTCTGCCTTTGACTCCGGCGGAAAGTAAACTGAACAGATAACTATGGTAAAATAGTTGTCTATGAAGAGTTTCACACAAAGAACTTCGGTTTCCAGACCCAGGTCAATCTCCACAGCTTTATACTCATTATGAACTGCGAGGACTACACCCCCTCCTAGCCTTTTGACGGTTATATTTTCATCAAGGTCATTTCTAAATACGGCATACCTCTCATCAAAGAGCTCAGACGAATAGATTGACGAAATAACCCAAGATTCTGTTAAAACCACTATACCATTGCTCTCGCTGGTCATATTTGTATAAAAATGAGTAGTTTTAGTTCTCAGACCCCTACAATTTTGATAATATAAATTTAGAGATTTATAAGAAGACGACATTTTACTTAAATGTGAAGAGAGGCACCAACAGTGGGGCTAGGCCCATAGTAGGGGTTTCCGTTAGGCAAAACAATGGGGCAAGGAAAGAGAAAGGTTCAAGGAACTGTCCAGAAATAATCTGTAAGTGACCCTCCAGTACTCTCAGTGTACAATCACTATAGACCTTACAAAGTTTTAAAATTTGAATTATTGGTTTTGTAGAAAATTTTTCAATTCCAGTAAAATCAACGTCACGAATAAACACACGAAATCCGGTGTTTATGAGCTCAATTGCAACGAGTGCAAGGCTACGTACGTGGGGCAAACCGGAAGAAGCTTCCGTATTCGTTATAATGAGCATGTTTCTGCCATTAAACACAGAAAATTTTCAGCAATGGCGTCACACATGGAGGAATCCGGTCATAAATTTACGACCATATACAAGGACATGAACATCTTACATTATGTCAATAAAGGCAGTTTGATGAACGTCTTAGAAGCAATTCATATAAATAAATCCCAGAGATCAAATTATTCCAATAATTTAAACGACATCATGTTCTAAACGATAAAACACATAAACCGCCATAGACCTTAAAGCCAATCGTTTTTAATTCCCTAAGCCTTACCCCTCCCCGTTCCCCCACCCACTCATCTAAACCGCTTTGCCCCCCTCCCCACTGTCCCTCTCCGCGCCGAGCAGGCTGTTTACTTGTAACACCTGCCAGGCACACGAGCCCAGTAGTAGCAGGCTGCTCTCGCAGGGCTGTTTTCATTTGACATCGGTAAGTTTTACTATTTCTAAAACTCAAACGACCAATACTTCTCAATTTCTACTAAGCTGTTTTATAAGTACAAAGCATTGTTCTAATTTGCACTGTTTGTCGTCTTCAGGGTCAAGAGTAATAAACAAGATGCCAAATTCTCTTGTTTTTTCCGTAAGTTTTTCAAATCCGTTTTTTTTTATTTTTTTCCGTAGTTGTTCTTTATAATCAGCTAACCTCAGTACTAGATATGATCAATAATTTTAGATACCGTGTGACAGAAGAGTTTTCAATTTATCAAAGACAGGTTACCAAATGCCACATTTGTAACAAAGAATTTGATCAAAATGTTCAGCAATCGCCGTCGAACATCGTCTTCAGCCACATCAGTTGAAGTGTTTTAGGAATTATAATACAAGACATGCCACAAAAGGTGTCCAACAATATAACAATTAAAGACATCGACCGTCAACAAATGTGTCTGTCGTCATATAGTGTCAAATGACATTCTTCATAATAACATAGAACAGAACAAGTGCAAAATGTGTACCTGAAATTTGTGAAGATGCATGCTATTTTTATAGATTTTTGATATTGTTTTAGTGTTTTTAACCATTTATTGTGTAATGTGTATTTTCCATGCCATCGTAAAGATTTTCGATGTTCTTTGTTTTTAGATGTTTTCTAAATGTAAGATTGTGGGCTGAGGAAGGGTCCAAAAGCGAGACTCGAAACATGTACCCCTGAATTGTGACATAAATTAAAGTATTGAATAGGCGGAAAGATTGAAAATTCTTATTCTTCATAAGAACTTGTAGCCGTGTTCCCTCTTGAAGTTCCGCGATAGAGCCAGCAGTTTCCTCTTCTCAGGTGGCAGACTTTCAGTAATGTACTGTAGATGATGTTCTCTCCAGAAAGCCCCATGGGCTTGGCTGACAGGTTACGTTTCACACGCCTTCGAAACATGAAGTATTCCTTGTCAAACCGTCGGTCAAATTTCACGATGATTCCACCATGAGGCTGATCCGGTCGCTTAGGCAAGCGATGACATGAGTCCACCATCTAATTTTCAATGTTCATGTCCATTGCCTTGCCAACGGCTTAAACGGTCTCGAGCACGTCTTCATTGTTGGTTTCAGGGACCCCGAATATCTCCACAGTGTTACGGCGTGAATACTGCTCTCCATCCGAGAGGCGAGTCTCCAACGTCTTCACACGGGCCCTGAGATCAGTGTTCTCTTGTTGTAGGGATAGAACCTGCTGCGAGAGTTCCTTCAGATGAGTATCGTGCTGTTTGATACTCTTCGCATTTTCATCTACTCCCCCATGACAAAAGTTCAGAGATTTTGTGAGGTCCTGCTCCCGAGGTGGTTGTTGTGGTTTCATCTCCCCGATTTCTGCCTGCATTTCTAATAGGAGTTTTACGATATTCTCCAATGAATAACTCTGTGCAGCTTTGACACAACACCCACCATTTCTTTCTTCCATGCACTTAAGTGTGGTTCCACTTTTCACATGCTACACACTGTACCTTCTTCTTCCCCAGCTCCTTGTCACAGAAGGCGCAGGTCGGCATATTTCTTGGTGACACAGCTCACTTCAGTAAATAACGCTTACACGGATAAACAATGGTACACTGATTAAGCAACGCACACTCAGTTTGTCGAAGTAATAAAAGGAAGTTTTTTCTTTGCTGTAGTTGCAAAATACTCAGATTAGTACACAAAATACTACACAAAGTTCGGGAGCTGAACAACATGCCACTCTCACTCAGCCACCATTTTACAGCCTGTATTATGCACTAACATTCAGTTATTCAAATATAAGCACTTTATTATTCATTATTTACATATTTTACGCCCACATTGGAGCACTTAAATCAATACATTTGAGTAAATTTCTTCTTTTTCTCCTCCCAGAACTTTCTCATCCTCACCGACCTGGAAGCCCTTTGTGTGTCCGATATAGTATATTGTTTCCGTTCAACTGTTATTAGTTTGAGACTTATGCTTTTGTTCTTCAAAATCATCTTCTCTTCTTTGTCTTTGATTTGTTGCCGAGTTATACCCAATTCTTCCAAATCATCCTGAACTTCTTTGAACCAATTAATTATTATTAATTTTATTTTTCAAAAAGTAATCAAATAGTTGTTTCAATATCCTGGTTTCTGGCAGTCTTGACATGTGGCAGAAAAAGGAAATTCTTCCTTTACGCATTGTAGTTACTATTGATTCACATTCACGATAGACGATGTTGTTAGGCAACAATCTCCACTGTCCATCAACTTGGTGTTTTTTTTTTGTTAATAATTGTTCTAATAATTCTTCTGTCAGATCTCTGTTTTTTGTCTGTTGTAGATTTTACATTCAATTTGAATAAAGTTTCACTAGCATAAGTTGCCTCTGGTTTAACTATGGAATTATAGTGTTTCAGCTTAGCATTTTTATAGGTTGGTCAGGTAAGTCTTTGTGCTTGTTTAAATTTAGTTGTTCTGCATTCTATTGCTTCTTTTTCATTTGTGTTCCATGTTGTTATTTCCCCAGATATTTGAATTTCTGAACAATTTTAATCTCTTTATTATTGTTCAGTTGATAGACTGGTAGATCAACTTTAAAAGTATGCATCATTTCTGATTTTTTCAAATGAAATTTGTAATCCCATTTTTTTTTTTGCTAAAATTTCTAGTTGTCCAATTTGAAATTTAGCCTCTTCTATAGTATTTGCAAGTAATGCTAAATCGTCCACAAAAGCAAGACAGTTGAGTTTAATATTTCTACCGATCTTGATAGTTGGTTGACATTTCTTGTTCCATTCACGCATAACCTTCTCCAATGAACAATTAAACAACAATGGTGAAAGTCCGTCTCCTTGTCGGAGTCAAGTTCTTATAGTGAATGATTCTGATAATTCACCTCTAAATTTAACTTTTGCCTTCGTAATTTTGAAAGTCATACTAATGAGGTTAACGAGTTATTGGTGAAAGCCAAATTCTCTAAGGCTTTTCAGTAATGATTCACGATGGATACTGTCGTATGCTTTCTTAAAATCTACAAACGTGATGACTAGACCCTTATTTCGAACTCTTTGGAGCTTCATTATCCATTTTAAACTAATGATTTGATCCGGACAGCCTCTACCTGGTCGAAATCCTCCCTGATATTCTCCACTTTTCTTTATTAAAAAAATAAATAAATAAATAAATATGGTTTACATATTTCTGAGCAATTGCATGGATCCTGAATTCCTACAATTAATCAAGGGTGAAGATGGAATAAAATAAGATTTAGTCTTTCACAGACCAAACTAGAATCTAGAGTACCACAATACAAATTATGGTGAAAGAACCTTAGCAAGTTTTAAGCTGACCACGGCACTGTGAAGGATTTCCAAACTTTTTAACAATTCCCTCATATATTATGAAACACTCACTCTGCTGCTAAAGAATACCCTCATTACTGGCCATCTGTCAATAGAAATACTGAAGCATGTTAATTCATTTTAGGGACTTGGGACACCTTGGTCATCAGTCCCATGAAAACTGAAGCATTCACTCAAATTGGGGATAATACCCTGAAGAACTTTTATACAGTATTGTGAAAATCACACACATTCTTTCCTGTTCTAGGACCTTTGCATACTAACAAACAAAATAAGCATCTGTATTTTAAAGAAGACCGATGACTAGTCATTAACAAGAAAGAGAAAAAAAATTGTTGCCTTGGTTTTCATAACCTTGTTATCTTATGTTTAGAGTTTGTGGTTCTTAGCATTTAATAATCCAAAATTTCACATTTTTAGATTTACCATTTTGTAGCAAATTTGTTATAAATGAGGATTTTGTGCAATATTACACACCATGCAGCAAGTAGGACTAAAATAATGCAGTTCAATAACATAATATTGCTTGTTATATTATTTACAAAATATCTAAAACAGAAGAACCTAACATACAAATACCAAAAGGATGAAAAATTACATTGAAATTGTACATACAAACATACATACATACCAGTTTAGTAAAAATTAAGCATTTTGGTTGTTGATCATTAAAGAAATTCCTTCTGTTGAAAAATGCCAAATAGTCCACACACAGGGGCGTATATACAATTTTTTTTTGGGGGGGGGGGGAATTGTATTCTCAGGGGATTGTCACCGCAAAATACCCAGAAATATCAACCAATATCTTAGAGCATATAACTTCGTGTAATTATTTTAGATAAGGTTCAAAGTTTATATAGCCTACCATTATTACTGGCAATACAAAAAGAGTTGTAAAATACAACACAACACACAAATACAATGTTATACTTAATGAATTTTCTATTATGATCTATGGAGTATGAATGGCAAATATGTAAATATTTGTCAATTTACTAAGCAGAACGGTAAAAACCTTCTTTTTTTTTACCAAGTTGATAATTTATTTCTCAAAAGTACCGTACTGTGGAATTCACAGTTTTGTCTCACAAGGCTGAGTGTACCCCGTTCCAGCCCTCGACTAGAATTAAAATTTCTTGGCAGAGCCGGAAATCAAATTCGGACCTCCGGGGCGGCAGCCAAGAATTCTAGCCACTACACCAAGAGTTAGTCTAATTTTTATCTTAATAATGTTTATAACTTAGCCAATTAGTTAACATTAGGGTACAACCAAATTTACAATTATTTAATGCTCTTACCAAAGCAACACTTTCTAAATTGTTATTGGCTTTTTTTCGGGGGGGGGGGGGGGGGGGGGGCGCTGGAGCCCGCACTGCACCCCACTTATATACGCCCCTGTCCACACTAAAGAAAGCCAATTTTAGCTAACGAATAAATTATCAAGCATTTTACTGTTCTTAGAATGGTGTATACCACAATTTTGCTTAATTTGCATTTACTTAGCACAAAACGAATAATTTCATGATTTGAGCCAATTCGCTTTTTATCGCTGATTAAATACGACTAAAATCCAATCATAGGGGTCATAGAACATGAAGATACACTGGGATGAGTTTTGGACTAACATCGCATCTATTGCAAACGCTAAAAACCACAAATTCTACTTATGATACGGTACCTTACCTTTCAAATGTCGGCACTGAACTTTTACAACATGTGTGAAATATGGCGACTGGCTCACTCCAAGGGATAGTAGTCTGGCTAGAGTACTCCTGCCAGAGCCACATTTGCCTGAATGAAAACAGGAAAAATCTTTGTAGATCAATGTACTAGAAAGAGAGTTCATTACTAGACCTAGCAAGTTCATGTACTAAAATAATGGAAATATATATATGCACTAAACAAACTAAACAGAAAGGCTTTATAAAATGAAATCAAATTCGTAATAGTCACAAAACCTCAATTCTGATGATTGTACTGTAACCAAACTCTGTTGTTCAATTATAATGTTTCCAACCCTCTGATTAATTATATTGGTGATTCTAGGTAGGTAGATAATTGATTATCTTATTGAGGTAAAATGATGCAATGTGTGAGAGGTACAGTACCTCTTATCGTTCAGCAGATTCACCTTTGTAAGGATTTACCCAAGCAGATTCAATGTCTTATTAGGCCCAATTATTGGTGTTTTAGATATTTAGCCTACTTTTCACATTTTGCAAAAATGAGGAAAAAGTAGACTTAGGAGATCGATCCGGGAAAATGTGTGTCTGTCTGTCCTTCTGTCTGTCTGTCTGTGTGTCCTCCCCTATCAACTCCTAAACGCCTGCAACAATCGAAACAAAATTGGTATGAATAAAGATCTATACCTGAATATCTCAATGCCGTATTTGAAAATATTCTCAGTGCTACCAACTGCTGAAGAATCGCAATTGAAATTTGAGCCCCATGTTGGATATCTTGGAAGGTATGCATGGGAGCTATTTCAAAATTGGTACACGTATAGACAATAATATTTCAGTTTAGTTTCCAGGAGGCCATACATGTCAGTGTTGCCAAAATGATTCTAAGCCTGCTGATAGGTCCAATTTTTAAATGTATGTAACTTCTACACTATCAATTGGAATTCAACCAAATTTCGTATGTACTATGTGTACATAAACAGATATGACTGAGCGTATTCTTAAGAGCCACCAGGGCTGCCAACTGTTAATGAATGCTCTCAATTTCTTTTATCCAAATACCAATATATCAGAAAGTATGCAAGCCCACAGCTTTAAACTATGCACACGTATAGTACCTGGCATTCTAGATTAATTTGGAGTAACTAATATAGGTCTACTCCAGTGCTGCCAATATGATTCTAAGCCTGCTGTTAGGTCCAATTTCAAAATGCATGCAACTTCTATACTAACTAATGGATTTCATTCAAAATTGGCACAACAATAGATCATATTATTTCGGATTATTTCTGACCAACACATGCATGACATTGTTGCCAACATGATTTTACGCTCGCTGTTAGATCCAATGTCTAACTGCATGTAACGTCCATGCAATACATCGGACTTCAACCAAATTTTGTATTCTGAACCTTAAGAGATGGAACTAAGAATATATTCAGTCACCAGGGCTGCCAACTGGAGTGCTCTATAAGGCTACATTATGCCGGGTATACTGTATTTCGGACTAATTAGAAATTTTGATATTACCAACTTAATTTCGTCATTCTTCTAGAGCATTGGTTCTGAACCCGTAGAAGTCTGCGGACCACTCAGGGTGAAATTGAACCATGTACGGACCACCCATCCACCTCCCCCTCCCCCAATGCACCGTATCAGTTGTAACCCTTTCTCAATAACACTTATTTTAAAGATATTTCAATTCAAAACCTGATAGTCATCGCCGCGAATACGTTCGGACGATTCTTGATCAACGCACGTCGTTTTCGAAATCCCCATTTATTAGCCAGTTTTTTTATACGTGCTGGTTGACCTTTTTCTCCCACGGACCACTCCCGAAGTACTCGCGGACCACCGGTTAAGAACCACTGTTTTGGAGCATATTGTTACGTGCCACCCCCCTAGTGGCACTTTTGTTAACTGGATTATGGTGGGGTACAAAGCACAACACCAATTACTGCTTAAAGAAATAATTAACTTTATTGTGGCCAGAAAATTACACTAATCAGCAAAAACAAGCAATTAGGAGCCTTACTCCAGTTTCCTCAAGTCTCTTCCTTGAGCGCTCTTGGCCCTTCCACTTGTCAACAGACCACAGAAGTTAATCCGTCCTAATGAGTACGGTGGCCATGACAGAAACTACCTGCTCCTCTCCCTTATGTTCACCGACCACAATTACTTACGATCACTTGCTGCAGGCTATTTCGCTGTCCACAAGCTGGAGAAACAATGTCACTGGATTTCGTAACTCGCACAGCACTTCGTCACCACACTTCTATCGCACTCGCTCAAAAACACACAACCACAGAAAACTCGGTCCCCTCACTGTTGAAGCCGCTTATATAGCAGTCCGGTGACTCAATAAATGCTTCTAGATCCATCCAGGGTTCACGGCTTCCCGAGGTTTCCATCGCTGGCTCCGTCACGAACATTCTGGACCATCCCTATGTCCTAGTAGCCCTGTTGCATAAGGCATACGCAATACACGAGGCAGGGCACAGCCCAGCCCTGGGGCAGTTGTGACTCATGCGGCGAGCGATGACACAAACTCACAACCGTAACACCACCCCCTTCCTAAAAAGGCTGATCGCCCCGATCAATCATTGGTCCGTCTGTGTCCCTCCGTAGGCTGCCAGGCGATCTCGATGCACGATCTTCATCTTCGCCCTCGGGCTCCGCTGGATCCTGTAGACGACATCGTTGATCCGTTTCACGACTCGGTACGGGCCCTCCCAGGACTTCTGCAGTTTGGGTGACAGGCCTTTCTTCCGTAATGGGTTGAAGAGCCAGACCAGGTCGTCCTCGTGGAATCCGCCGGCATCCGTCTGCTGGTCGTATCGGGTCTTCATTCGGTCGGTCTCGATCCGCAGTTTCCTCCTCGCGAACGCGTGCACGTCCTCCAGTTGGTCGACCAGTTCTTGACAATACTGGCTTACCGGGATCGGATCATTCCCAGGTCGGCCAAAGGCAAGATCGACAGGTAGACGGAGCTCCCTCCCAAACATGGCCCGGGCTGGTGTGCACCCGGTGGCTTCATGCACGGCGGCGCGGTAGGCCAGGAGAAATAGTGGAAGATGTTTGTCCCAATCCCTCTGGTGCTCGCTGACGACTATTCGAAGATGGTTCTCGATGGTGCGATTGAATCGCTCTACCATCCCGTCGGACTGAGGGTGTAGTGGCATTGTCCTTGTCTTCCGGATTCCCAGCAGCTGGCATAGGTTCTGGAACACCTGCGACTCGAAGTTCCTCCCTTGGTCGGAGTGCAGCTCCAGGGGTACTCCGTACCGGCTGACGAATTCCTTCACCAGGGTCTCTGCAATAGTCGCGGCTTCTTGGTTAGGGAGCGCATATGCCTCCGGCCATTTGGTAAAGTAGTCGCTGACGACTAATATGTAGCGGTTCCCTGCCTCGCTTAACGGGAATGGCCCAGCAACATCGATGGCCACTCTCTCCATGGGGCCGCCCACGTTGTAGGTCTTCAGTGGACCCCGTCGTCTTCGTCCTGGGCCCTTGCTGGCTGCGCAATCGTGGCACCTCGCGCAGTGGTTCTCCACGTCTGTTCGGCATCCGATCCAGTAGAACCGCTCTCTCAGCTTCTCCAGGGTCTTCTTTATCCCTAGGTGTCCACCAGATGATCCTCCATGAACTTCCTTCAGGACTTCCTCCGTCATAGCCTTTGGAACGACGACTTGTTCCCGGAATGTCTTCCCGTCGGTGCTCTCCCAGGAACGGCAGATGATGCCATCCCTTACAATCAGCGAGTCCCACTGCGCCCAGTAGGACTTAAACTTTGGGCTGCAGTCACTCACAATGTTCCACCCGGGTCTGGGGACACAGGCCCTCTTCCATTCGGCTATCAGCCCCAGGTCATCATCTTCTGCTTGCGCCCGCGTGAAAGATTCGCGGCTCCAGCTCCCTTGTAGTTCCACGGTAGTCCTTCGGCACTGTATCCCGGTGTTCTCCTCCCTTCGGGCACAGAAGGTGCAGTCTTCGGGGCACGGTCTTCGTGACAGGGCGTCGGCGTTAGAATGCAGTTGGCCTTTCCTGTGCTGAATCTCAAAGTTGTACTGTTGAAGCCTCTCTAACCACCGCGCGAGTTGACCCTCGGGCTGCTTGAAGTTCAGGAGCCACCGCAGGGATGCATGGTCGGTCCTGATGAGAAATTCTTGCCCGTACAGATACTTGTGGAAGTGTTCAATGGTCTTCACGATGGCGAGCAGCTCCTTCCTGGTGACGCAGTAGTTCCTTTCTGGCTTTGACAAGGCCTTGCTGAAGTAGGCCACTACTCTCTCCTCGCCGTCCACTACTTGCTACAGGATTCCCCCTATGCCAAAGTCCCTGGCATCGGTATCGACGATGAACCTTGTTCCCGGTCTGGGGTAGGCCAGAATAGGCGCGGTGCACAGAGCCTGCTTGAGTTGTTCGAAGGCACTGTGGCATTCTGCTGTCCACGTGAAGAGTTGGTCCTTCTCAGTCAGTCAATGTAAAGGTTTGGCGAAGTCGGCGAATCCTCTCACGAAGCGACGGTAATAAGTGCTGAGTCCCAGGAAGCTTCGTAGTTGGGACTTGTCCTTCGGGACTGGCCACTCCCTCACAGCTGCGGTCTTCTCTGGGTCGGTGCGCACCCCTTCCTCGGAGACGATATGCCCAAGGTACTGGACCCGCTTCTGGAAGAGCTGACACTTCTTGGGGCTCAACTTCAGCTGGGCAGCCCGTAGCTCCAACAAGATCTCCTTCAGGTTGCTGTAGTGCTCCTCGAAGCTCCTCCCCAGAACGATGACGTCGTCTAGGTAGACCAGGCAGGTCTTGCAGTGTAGTCCCCTCAGAATGGACGCCATTAGCCTTTCGAAGGTCGCAGGGGCGTTGCACAGACCGAATGGCATGACGGTGAACTGCCAGAGCCCGCTGCCCACAGAGAACGCCGTTTTCTCGCGGTCCTTAGGGTGGACCTCCACCTGCCAGTAGCCACTCTTCAAATCCAAGGTGGAGAACCATCTTGACCCTGATATGGTGTCCAGCGTGTCGTCGATCCGGGGTAGAGGGTAGCTGTCCTTCTTCGTGACGTCGTTCAACCGCCTGTAGTCCACGCAGAACCTGGTGGAACCGTCCTTCTTCACAAGCATGACCGGAGAACTCCAAGGACTATGTGATGGCTCGATCACCCCTTGCTCCTTCATCTCTTCTACCATCCGGTCGACTTCGGCTTGCTTGGCGAGCGGGACACGTCGAAATGGGGACCTAATCGGTGCGCTGTCCCCAACGTCGATTCTGTGCTGGACCAAGCTTGTCCTGCCGAAGTCTTTGCTCCCCACGGAGAAGACATCCTGGAATTCGCGTAGCAGGTCCTGAAGTTGGCGTGATTGCTCTTCGTCTAAATGGTCCTAGGATCCTTGGTACAGCTTCTGTAGTTCTTCTGGCAGGGCGCGTCTTCTTCGGTTGTCCATCTGCAGGTGTCCGTCCGTCGTTTCTGTGATGCGGGCAATCCATGTAACGGGCTCGCAGACTCCTAGGTTGGTGTCCCGGTGAACCGTAATATCGTAGTCGTTCAGGTTGGACAGGCGGACGTACGGCCGAGGCGTTGTGTTGATGAGGGTCTTGGCAACTAGCAATCCTTTTGCCTGGATGTCCTCATATTTTGGCTCGATGACAGCCGCCACTCCCTCAGCAGTTCCGTCGACAATTACGGCGGCGCTGACCTCCGTCCTGGCAGGAACGATGACGTCCTCTCTCAGCCTTACTCGTCGTGCGGTGACGGCCTCGTGTGCTGGTTGCAAAGCAAGTTCCTCACCTCCGAAGTGCAGAGTGTTGGTACTCAAGTCCAAGATGTTGTTCTGGTCCAGGAAGTCCAGTCCGATGATCACTTCGTTTGATACGTCAGCCACAAGCACTGGATGCTTCACCACCCGTCGACCATTGACGAGCTCCAGTGATGCTTCGCCATGTACCGGTGCGGTCTCTCCGGTCGCGGTTATTAGCTGGAGGTTCCTTTGTGTGGGTTGCACTCTCCACTTCGGGATCACGGTGGGATTGACGATGGTCCTCGACGCTCCCGTGTCGATCAGCATGGGCCAGCTCACTCCGTTGACCATCAGGCTGCTATTGTCCCTCCGTAACTTCGTCACACGCACTTGGACTGCTGGGGCTTGACGACTGTCACAAGCCAACCTTTGCCCCCCAAGGCTGGCTAATACTCGTTTCCCTGGGCCGCGCGGTTTTCAGACGACTGATTTCCCGTCGGATACCCTCGGCGGCGGCGATCACCGCAGTCCTTGCTCAGGTGGCCTTTCTTACCGCAGGCCCAGCAAGTCGGTAGTCCTCTTCCGGGCCGCCTCTCCGGTTGTCTTCCGGCTGTGTCGTTGCTGGTGGTGCCGCGACTATCGAAGAAACGGCTTAGCGCCTCCATTAATTCGTCGGCCAGGGGCTTGGTCTCGTTGGTTTTTACTGGTTCGTCGTCGTCCACTTGACGCACCCGCGCGTGCATTCTGGATGCCTGTTTTGCCGTCTCGAACTCAAGTGCGTGGCTCAGAGCATCTGCCAGGGTCTTATTGCCCGCGAGACGCAGCGCCTGTTGAGTGTCCGAGTCCCGTAGCCCGTCGGTGAAAGTCTGCGTCGCTATCTGCTCCAGAAAGTCGGCCGGCGCTGTTGGGTAGGCGAGCCTTACGAGGCGTGCGATGTCCATCTCGAACTCCTGCAGGGTTTCCGCGTTCTTCTGTACCCGGGTCCGGAGCTGCATCTGATAGGCCTGCTGAAGATGGCTATCCCCATATCGGGACTCCATATGGGCGATCAGGGAAGCGTAGTCCTGGGATCCAGTCGGGATGGCCTGAAGGACGTTAAGGGCGTCACCTCTCAGCGCTACAATGAGAGCTGTAGCCTTTTCTGTATTGTTCCAGTTATTTATGGAACAGGCCGCCTCGAACTGACATAAGTAGGTGCTCCACGGGACCTTTCCGTCGAAGGTTGGGGGCGTCACTCTGCTATGTCCCGTTCCTGATATTCCCGGTGTAACGGTGGGCGGGCGTTGGCGCAGCTCGGCAACTTCCTCTCGTAGAGCGTTGAATTTCTCCTCCACCCCCGTCAGTGGGCGTTGGCGCAGCTCGGCAACTTCCTTTTGTAAGGCGTTGAATTTCTCCTCCACCCCCATCAGCGGGCGTTGGCACAGCTCGGCAACTTCCACTTGCAAGGCGTTGAATTTCTCCTCCACCCCCGTCAGTGGACGTTGGCGCAGCTCGGCAACTTCCTTTTGTAAGACGTTGAATTTCTCCTCCACCCCCATCAGTGGGCGTTGGCGCAGCTCGCCAACTTCCACTTGTAAGGCGTCGAACTTCTTTTCCACTGCCGTGACTTCCTCACGCAGACCCACTTCTAATTTCTTCAGGTCCTGTGTCAACTTATTCTGACCGTCTTCCATCTTCTTCTGGCCGTCCTCTATCCTCTTCAGGTCCACCGCTAGCTTATTTTGACCGTCTTCCATCTTCTTCTGGCCGTCTTCTAGTTTGGCAGTTAGGTCCTCGGCTAACTTCTTCTGGCCGTCTTCTAGTTTGGCAGTTAGGTCCTCGGCTAACTTCTTCTGGCCGTCCTCCATCTTCTTCAGGTCCTCCGCTAACTTATTTTGACCGTCTTCCATCTTCTTCTGGCCGTCTTCTAATTTGGCAGTTAGCTCCTTAGTTAAATTCTTCTGGCCGTCCTCCATCTTGGTTTCCATGCCATTTAACTTTTCTAGCAATGCTGCCAATTTCTCCTCCATTTTAGTTGTTTGTCTTGTAAAGGGCATGCACTCACAGGAAAATTAGAGAAAATGACCTGCTCGGGTTTTGAAACCAGGACCGTCAGGTGTTGTGCTTGAGTTCGTAATCCGGCTTCTGACACCAGTTGTTACGTGCCCCCCCCCCTAGTGGCACTTTTGTTAACTGGATTACGGTGGGGTACAAAGCAGAACACCAATTACTGCTTAAAGAAATAATTAACTTTATTGTGGCCAGAAAATTACACTAATCAGCAAATACAAGTAATTAGGAGCCTTACTCCAGTTTCCTCAAGTCTCTTCCTTGAGCGCTCTTGGCCCTTCCACTTGTCAACAGACCACAGAAGTTAATCCGTCCTAATGAGTACGGTGGGCTTGACAGAAACTACCTGCTCCTCTCCCTTATGTTCACCGACCACAATTACTTACGATCACTTGCTGCAGGCTATTTCGCTGTCCACAAGCTGGAGAAACAATGTCACTGGATTTCGTAACTCGCACAGCACTTCGTCACCACACTTCTATCGCACTCGCTCAAAAACACACACCCACAGAAAACTCTGTCTCCTCACTGTTGAAGCCGCTTATATAGCAGTCCGGTGACTCAATAAATGCTTCTAGATCCATCCAGGGTTCACGGCTTCCCGAGGTTTCTATCGCTGGCTCCGTCACGAACATTCTGGACCATCCCTATGTCCTAGTAGCCCTGTTGCATAAGGCATACGCAATACACGAGGCAGGGCACAGCCTAGCCCTGGGGCAGTTGTGACTCATGTGGCGAGCGATGACACAAACTCACAACCGTAACAATATAGATTAATCATTGGCATGAACCTTAAATTTTAAGAAAAGTAGGCTCTTTAGTTCGTCACGGAACTTCTTGTTAATATTTAAAGAGGAAATTGTGCCTTTATGATTGGTATTATTTAGCCAAATTGAATGATAATAATAATAATAATAATAATAATAATAATAATATCGTATGGCCTCGGGTACCGGGTGCAAGCTTTGTTAAGCGACACCCAGAGGGCAGCTTGCATGTCAAATTTCGTCGTTCCTTTGAACGCTACGAAAGTCAAGGAGGTTAGATATCTAAACTCCTTGACACTACAGCGCTTTCTAATAGAGAATGGAGGAACTTTATGTTGGCGGAAAATCCCGAGATTAATTTTGCCATTGAACACAGCCTACTGAATTCAAATGGGTTCTTTAACATGCCAACAACGTATGACATCCATGTCGTGATTTTTATCGCCTTTCAATAATCACTTACCACAGCCAGGGGAGAACCTGCAATCTTGGGGTTGGTAATCCGACACGTTAACCACTCACCCACCCTGGCAATCAATTGAATGATAATGATTAATAAAGCATTTGCTGCTATTTTAATTATGTATGCTAGATGCAGACTATTGTTCTGTATAGATTTTCTAAGTGTATATTAGCTAGAATTGTTGACTGATTGATTAAATATTGATATGACTACTGTATGTAAATTTACGTACACAGTATCCTAGTTCTAATGTTTTCATTACTAACTAAGAATGAGAAGACTTCAGCAAGTTTTCATCAATTACAGAAGTCATGATTTAGTGTGAAATACTCGTACAATTGATAGGGCATTGATAACTGTGGACTAGGGTATGAAACGCATGAATTTGTATAGTACAGGTAACAGTACTATTTTGATTGAAGGTTGTTGTCATTGTGATGTAAAAAAACTCTAAAGTGATATAGAGACGGTAAAACTTTGAGTGTGGATATGAAGTGTTGTCTTGGCGACAGAATACACACACATTTTGGCTCACTGTGGAAAGTATAAAAGGAAAACTTGGATCATCAAATTTCACCATAGACTAGTCTCTACTAGTGTTCATTTCAGCAGTTAATTTCAAAATTAAATCTTCATAATTGAAGAGCTCGTTTCCAAAACTCACTAAGTCAGTTTTGGACGAAATTGAGAAATCCGTTGGATCTTGTTCGTAAGGTGTAGACCTATGTATGCTACTAATATTTTATTCCAGAACTCACTATGTCATCATAAATTGTTACGTAGGATATTGCATTTTTTTTTCAAAACTGTACTAAGTCAGGCCGTGATGTCTTCCAAACTCTGCTAAGTCTAATGCGCATGCGTACGAGTAAGCTCCTGTTTCCCGCCAAGCCGTGATGTCTTCTAAACTCTGCTAAGTCTAACGTGCCTGTTTCCTGCCAGTAACCTCTTGGCTGTTTCATGTGTCGTATGTTGATGAGCTGTGTTTAAGAGAAAGTTTCTACATTTTAAGAAAGTGTACAAGATGAGTGACTTTGATTTAGAAGGATTAAAGAGTCCTCTAGAAGATTCCGGTCGAAGCAGGAAGAGAAGAAAAGATGTAAACACCTGGGATAAAACAAAACGCAAGCATGCAAGAAACAGTTCAAGTGCTCACCCTGCATCTTGTATCGCTTGTAATCATGCTGGAAGACCGAACTATACTTGCAAGGTAGGATTGCTGAGTCAAGAAGACATCACTCATTTCCGTGACAAACTGTATGACAACAAATCAAAAGTAGAGCAAGATAACTTCCTTTTAAAATATATTGTAACAAAAGAACCAAAATCACATCGACCAAGAAATGTAGGCAATCCCCGTGCTAGGTTATTAACACAATAATTTATACGGAGGAAAGCCGGCCAGATTATACGAGTTTGTGCTCAATCTTTCTGTTCGATAACAGGAATGAGTAGATTCAGATTGAATCGTTTATCTAAGAACTTCAATGCTACAGGTGAACAATGTAAAGAGAACAGGGGCGGTGGTCGTATTAAAGCCAAAGACATGGAAACTGAGGTTTCAATAGTTAATTTCATTAAGACATTGAAGTGCAGAGAAAGCCATTATGGGAGGGCAAAGAGCGTACGAGTTTACATGGACCCAACACTTTCCGTCAAGAAGATTTGGCGATTGTGGAGAGAGGCCAGGGTAAGTGCTTCAAAATCAGTCGCATCTTATAGCAAATTTCATAGAATTTTCCAAACACGATTCAATATCGGGTTTGGGCACCCGAAAACCGACACATGTTCATACTGTGAAGAATTACAAATCAAATTACAAAATAATTCTACATCACCAGCCGAAAGGGCAGACCTGATGGGATGTTACAGATTGCACAAATTACGAGCCAAAAAATTTTATGAAATTTTGAAGCGAGAGGAAGATAATGTTCTGAAAGTAGCATTTGACATGCAACAGAACCAGCCCCTTCCCATGATTAGAATTTCCGAGACTTTTTATGCTCGACAGCTTTGGTTGTACAACCTATCTTTTATAATTCATGAAAACGTCCAAAATGTGGAAAACACATTCATATATTCTTGGACAGATCAGTCTGGAAGAGGATCGAACGAAGTTGCATCAGCCTTGCATAACTTCCTACACTGTCTTGAAGAGAGGGTTCGTCAAGAAGCAAAACCAAAAGGCATTAAATCTCAGAAAACATTGAGACTGTTCTCAGACTCTGCCACAAGTCAAAACAAGAACTCGACCATCATGGGCTTCTTGCTAGATTATGTAAACAAAAGTGACATTTTTAATAAAGTGGAACACGTATTTCCTATAAGAGGACACAGTTTTTTGCCTCCGGACCGAGTGTTTGGAAGAATCGAAAAAGTGTACAGAACTCGTGAAAAACTATTAGAGCCACAAGATTATCATGCTATTCTGGAAAAACATGGAGCTGTTAAACTTTTAAAGAGAGATTGGCGGCTACTTGATTTTAAAAGGAGCGCAAATAATGTAATGAAAACTAAGCTCCCATTCTTGATGAGGGAGCAGCGTGTTCTCCTGTACAAAAAAGGAAAGAAAGAAGTGTTTGCCAAGAATACCTACAATGGAGACTTCAATGAATACGAAGTGTTAAAGAAGAAATCAGTCCATTCTTGGAGGAACTCATACAGATTGGTCCATGTAGTAGAGGAATGCAATAAAATATCTTCAGAGAAGAAGAAAGATGTTGCAGCACTTCTGAAGTTTGTTTCTCTGTCTGAACAAGGTCAGTTGTACTACAATAAAGCTCTGAAGAACTTCGGTGATGATGCAGATCTGGTTGATCACACAGAAATACACTATGCTGAAGAAGAGCCATTTGTGTAGTTCAAAGTTAAGGCTGTGCAAGTGTGTTTATTCTTGGAATTTATTTGTTATATATTTGTATTTTTTTTAATGGCAGGTATTGGACAATTTAATAACATTTTTCTGTTCCTCATTGATTTTCAAGGGAATTTTGAGCAATCTAGAATAAATCACTAAAATCCCATTGCTTTACGTGCTTGCTTCCGATCTACCAAATGTGTAACTTAGCATGTGCAAGTAGATGTTTTATTCCAGAACTCACTAAGTCTGTAGTTCCTTTCCAGAATTGACCTAAGTCAAGTGACCTAGTTTACTTTTGGAAAAAAATTGGCATTTTAACGTTAATAACTTCAAAATAGGGGTTTGGTTCGTTATCACTGTTCTGCATATTAATTTGAAAAACGTCTCTTCAATTCATAATGAAGTAATATTGTCAAAGTAGGCTCCGGTTCAAAAAATGTCTCTCCTGAAAAATCATCATTTTTGACTTAGTGAGTTTTGGAAACGAGGTCTTCAATTATAGGAAGCTATGAAGCCATTTTTTGAGCATTGTCTTATTAACAATTTATATTGTAACTTTTCAGTTGGTCAATATGATTACAAACTGAAAAGTTACAATATCATTCTTCAAAATTATATCAAAAAGTGGTATGTTACATCATATTATCAGCAAAGTTACCAGTATTATGAAGATTTAAGGGCATGAGAAATCAGTGTAGGCAAAATCTTGAAAGTTGAGGCAAAATCATGATTGCAGAATTTGATGGACATATTTTAACTAGCCTACTAATGTAGCTCAAAATGATATACTGTAGAAAATATTCCATTGGAAGGATAGTTTAATTTATTTATTTACTTTTTCGTGTGGCAAAATTTGGACACATCGTGGCAAAGAATTGAAAATACACTGAGCACTATTGACTTACAAGATACAGGGTGAACAGAACTCCACCGACAATCGTTGCTTCACTTCCGTAGGTATAACTGTTAAGCTTCAATAAGCAGCTGTACGAAGCGCTGCTAGCCCCAGTTCACCCAGTGAAGATAAGCCCGACTACTATTGGCAGAAACTTACGCAAGGGACATCCCACCCCAGTCTACCAACAGCCACTTCCGTGGAAAAATCGCAACAGAGATCCATGCTTGATGTTATGAACATGGGTGTTCACAATGAGAACATACAAGAATTATACAGTGATCTTGATGAAAGTGAAATACACGGGATTACAAATTAAGCAAATAATATTAAGAAAACGCACAAGCGTGCAGCAAATAACGATACAGCATAATGTGGTTTCTCTATTTGAACTTTAATATTCTTCGCATAATCGTTGCAACCTGCTTTTCTTCCGTGAATACTAGGCCAAAAATATGAGACGATTATGCAAGGAAATATGATATTTTCACAGAAACAAGGATGAATGGGCAACAAAGTGAATAATTCTTTAATTACATTATTACTCTCTGCGAGCCAACGGAAACCACAGTTCCTCCATATCAAAACACTCGGAATATCCTCCTAGAGTGTGTTGGTGGAGTTCGGGTTCGCCCTGTAAGCACTGTGTGTGTATGTTTATATATACTCGCATACACACACATCCAAATGCAGGGGGTTAAATAACCACGATGACGCAAGCTCCTACATGAATTAACAACAACAGGTATGATGACCACAATGACTCATGACCCTAAATGAAATGACAGAGCTTTCATGCTTTGCTATCCTTTTGGCATTTGGATTTTTTTTTACTTTTTTAAAGCATTTTCCCTAAAATTCTACACAAGCACAATGGTTGTGTGCTTAATTGCTTCCGATACTGAAAGCAGACAATTAATACACAGGTCGGAAGACAAGCATTTACTAGACAGCGTCAGAAAATTATCTAACTATATTGGGTTAGGAAATCTTTTGACGGTTGATAAACAGCAAACAGGAGAAAAGGGGATCAAGCCAAATATTATCAGATTGAAGTTTTGCAAGAAAACATGTAAATAACCACTTATAAATGCAACATTATAATACATACGTCATTGACTATAATCATCAAAATAAGCACAATCATTAAAATATGCAAAATAAAAGTCATACTTTTTGGCGACGGAAAGAAACATGAAGGATAAGGTTTGTATTAGGCAATGCTGCCAACTTCACTTCACCGCACTCCCCTGTAGCGAGGTTAGGAGATAGTTTGGACGAAAAATACTGATGAACTAAAATGGGTGTCTGGACGAAACCATTGGTCGTTACTTGGTTAGACAACTGTCTGGACGAAGCCATTGGCCTGTACTAGGTTAGATTATTGTCTGGACGAAAATTACTGATTGTACTACAAGCAAGGGGTTCTGGGGCGTCAGCTCCAGGTTAGGTTTGTTTTTGTATGTAAAACATTATTCCGCGTTCACCACTGCAATGAACGCACAATGTCCAACAGTTCGTTAGGGACACACTTAGTGATTCCACGTTTCGAACTGTGGCAAACCCAGCACCTAACAATAATGTTGGCACTACTGAAAATATGCAATAACATCCTATAGCGATAAAATGTTCAACTCCTGTATCTTAGTCACATTAGCTATTCCTATAGAAAATGTTCCGTATTTTGATGGCGGCGGACACCGTCAAATACAAGAGTTCCTACTTTCTCAATGGTATGAAAAGATTTCTGAAAATTTCTTGAATGTACCTTTTAAATAAAAACATGTTTGAGGACTCATTAGTTCATTACAGATTACTCACCTACAATAAGCGTGTTGACTACAGACAAGCTTGACCAGGAAGGAGGGATCTTTAGGACCCTTGGTTGAATACCAAGACAAATGTCCAGACTCACAGACCCTTCAGCAAGTATATTTGCAGCCCAGCTGGAAAGTAGACGAACATTATATCACCAATTTTACCACAGGAAGGTAAGGAAGGAGATAAGTTAACTGTTCCAATATGATCTCTTCGATAGTTCTCTTGTTAGTATTTTACTATATTAATTAGGTCAAAGTTACTATGAAATGCCAATAGAATCATGGAATTAAATGATTGCCATTATCACCAGTCCAAGCAGAAGTGAAAGATTCCTTTCATAAAGTTTGCCCTACTCTAAAGTTGAGTTACCGATTAACATTATTCATTAAAATAAATAATTGTATAATAATAATTTGAAAAGACAGAGATAATGGTAGCAAATCCACTTGTAATCAATCACATAACAGTAAATAACAAGAAAGTTAAAATAGTGAAGCAATTTAAATATTTAGGAGAAATTATAACTTACAACTTGGATGAGAAACCTGCATTGCAAGAAAGAACCAATAAAATGATAAAAGCCCAAAAATTAACATGGTCTACATATAAAAGAAAATGTCTTACCAATCGCAACAAAATTAAAACATTACAAGACGGTGGTTCAACCAGAGGTGACAAATGGAAGTGAAACTCTTTTTAAAGTTACTCAGAAAAACAGAATCGACAAAATTTTATAAGTAGAAAGAAGAATAGCTAGAACAAGCATAAATAAAAAATATCAGAAAGATGGACAGTGGCAGACAGTACCAAATGAAGTGGTATACAGAGAACTGGAACCCATCACTGATACTATTCGGAAGAAACGGATCTTTTTTTTGGTCACATCATAAGGACACCAGAAACCAGGTTATCTAGAAAAATTGTAGTGAAACTTTGGAATATGAAACAAGTACGATGGATTAAGGAAATTAGAGAAGATATGAAAGAATTAGAAATAACCTTGGATGACTTGCAAAACAAAACAAAAAAATTAAAAAAACTGAGAGATATAAAAATAAGATTTCAGGCTAAAATAGACAAACGTAATACAGTAAAAAGGGTATTTACAGATGAGGAACGCCTGAGAAGATCAGAGCGAATGAAAAGCTACTGGGCGACTCGGAAAGGAAACTTACTGAAGAAGAGGACCAAGAAATGATTGACGGAAGTGGTCCAATGAGGCAGTAAAAGCAGAAGTAGAAGAAGAAGAACATTATTGGATTTACTCCCTTTTAACTACTCTGGCTTTTAGAGACGCCGGGGTGCCGGAATTTTGCACTGAAGGGGAACTTAAACTTGCCAGTAAATCTACTGACACGGCTCCCGCGCATTTGCGCACCCTCAAATGCCAGCCGACTGCACCAGGATACTTAAAATAAATAATTACCTGAAGCACATGTTGCTAAGATCTAGTGTGTCATGTGACTGACTGGCGCAGGTTGTATTCGGGCTGCTGCTAGGATTTATAGTTATCTTACAGTTCGCAGCGCTCTCCAAGTCTAACATGACATACTGTAATGTTGCTGGAATGAGGTCCACCATAATGTACTGCACTCTACCAGGATCGATCTGAAGAGGGTACCATGCTCTCGAGGAGATGAGAATGGGTGATGCCTGGCTCACTTTCACAAATGCCGCTCTCACTAACGATTCAAAATTTTCTGGCATTTCTTCCTGAAAGGACAAGAACTATGTATTACTTCTGTGCAATGCATGGTAAAACCCATTCACAGCCATAATACGTTTAAAGAAGAATCGCTAGATCTACTTTTCCAGAATCTTGTTAAGTGTGAGGTAGTATGCAAACTAGTGGTATTTCTACGCAGCTTAATAACCATGACATGAATGAAGACTAAAACGAGAAGGAAAATGTTTTAGAGCTTCCAAAGAAAATAAACCAGTCACTTTGTTCATGACAATATCATTCAGTATGTCAGTGGATTCTACCACAAGATGAGAGAGCAAATCCTGAACTGTGCTCATCAATGCAATGCATAATATGCGCAAGCCAAGTATTGTTATTAGTCGACAAAGGTTAGACCATGTGTGTGCGAGCAAACAGGATTAGGAGTCTTAAGTCAGCTACCCATCATGGTCAAGGTGAGAGATTCAACAAGTACGGTTAGAATGGAGGGTCATTGGATTTATCAGACATCATTACTGAGGCAAGCTGCCGGAATTATGGAAAATATTTGTAATTCAAATGGCCAAATTTCTTGTCATCACTTTCAATTATCTCTACTTAGTATAAAACTAAGTCCCCGATTCTCGGATGTCACGGGTAATCCAGAGAACCACTGGATGGACTTTGATGCGGTTTTCACCATTCCGTAAAGGATATCTCGAGGAAGGTTTCTGTAGAAAATATTTTTTTTATGATCAAAGGAAGCCAAGCAGTAACGATTTCATTGAAAAAGTCGGAAAAAAAATCGCGTCCGCGCGCTTTTTAAGCTTACGCTGGGCAAACCGTTAAAAATACCAATATACTATGAGCGTAAGAATTGTTCAGCATGAAAAGTTCTACAAAAAAGTCATCGAGAGCATTATCTGTATCTTCACTATAAGTATCTTTACGATTTCATTTCTTCCAACAATCTCCATTCAATTACTGAGGCGACAGTTTACGAGCTAGCTAGGGGCGAGTCTATCACCCCAGTTACAGCCTAAATAGCGGGCAAGCCTATTACCCCAGATACAGCTAACAGCAAACTGCCGAGTCGTGTTGAGTTGAGACTTCAGAGAAGAGTGATTGTGTTTGTTCAGAGAAGAGTGGTTGTGTTTGGAATTTCCCTGGAAGTGCAACTCTGCTTTTCGTCATTTCGGCTGTGAACTTTTCGTTCCGCAAAATACCCAGTCAAGTTAAGATTGACACATAAAGTAATAAAAATGTCCTGCATAACTCAACAAATGCCAGCATTTCGCCCCAGTGTGCCAATTGGGCTCTTCAGTTGGTAAAGGCACACCAACCAAGACGCGTAGCAGGCACACACTGAGAAGGCCATGCAAGACGCTTTGCCACATATGCAGCCATATCACGAGCATGCCAGTGTACCACGGGAGTGAAAAACTCCACTCCAAAACCTTGCTTTGGCATTGACTATAATCAAATGTTCTCGAAAGAGAATCAAAATGAATATCGTCTGTTGAGCCATTATAATTAACACATAAAGTGATAAACATTTCGTGCACAATTCAACAAATTGCTATACTGCTAGTTAATTAATAATTGTTAGTCCTTGTATACTGATCCCTTATCTGACACCAGAATGGTTTTCCCAGGTCAAGCTTATTAGACCAGCGTGAACAGGCCATAGCTCTCACCTCCTCCTAACTCAATATAATGTGCAAGGTCAATTTAGGAGTGTAGGTCCTTTGTCTATTGCTTGCTACTAGTATCAATTTGCTAGGAGCTGCCATTTGTAAACTGCAGTTGCATAAATTTCACATGATTTTGTGTTGATTGACCTCCAGTGATGGCCTTTGTACTGGACTCGGGTTAAAAATGAATGCACATGAAAACCTTGAGGTTGATCACAGCCAATGAATAAATCTATAGCATGGTTGCCACTTTTAAGCATTTTTGGATGTTAAAACTGATTCAGTAATTTTGTTTGCAGATTTAGTTTTTAAAATTTTATTTATCTATTTCATTAATTAATTATTCCATGAATATCTATACCGTATATAGAATATGTGAGAGGACTCGCGGTGAACACTATAGTGAAAGGTTCACTTACTTGTTGCAAGACGAAATTTACTGCAGTGCAGTATATGCAAGAGAGATGTTTATCACTGCCACAGGAAACAATGATACGGTATAATGTCATTGGTTTTACATCCCTTTTAACTCTACAGCACTGGGGGGTCAGAATATTGCCCCAAAGGGGATCTTTAATGTGCCAGTAAATCTACTGACATGGCTCCCTCGCATTTGCACACCCTCAAATGCCAGCTGTCTGCGCCATGATTTGATTCTGCAATTTTGGGCACAGCAGGCGAGAACGTTACCACTGAACAATGCAGCCAGTCTGAGCTGCCAACAGCACTATCCTAATGTACGGTACATACAAGGAAAATTGTAGCAATTGCTTCCATTACCCGACTACTAAACTGGAAGCTGATTATGCATAAGAAGGTGATGGTAGATTATCACACAACACGAGAACAAACGAAAAGAAGGAGGATACTCTATAGGAAGCCCTAGGTCCAGAGCGCACGAGGTGGTACGTGGCTCTTCTGCTTCTCTCCCACACACAAATATCCCATGTTTAAGATGATGACAACACACAATTAAGGTAACACTGGCTTTGTAATTGTGTGAAAGTTGAATGAAAATGCTATTTGGCAAAATCGGATTGTGGGGAACTGGCACTATTGGATAGGGTTGCCAGACGTTCCGTTTTTTCTTGTTTTGTTCCGCGTTCCGTTTTAATCTTTAACGGAACGCCAAATATTCCGTTGTTTTTTGTTGGTTAATTTGATAATATATTCAATTTCGCACCAATTTCCAAATGTCCTGCTTCAGAATTGATTTAATATCTAGCTTGTTTTCTGGTGATACAGGTACAAGTTTGAAAGAGAAAATGATTTCTATGTCAGTGTCAGATAGATTGGTACATGTTATCGATTTATTAGGGGCAGCAAAATTGAGGTATGTCTTAGTCCTTGTGAAGTTAGTAATCAGCATTTTCCCCTCCAATGCTTTTACGGAAAGAGTTATTTCTGTTATGAATATCAAATGGAGAGATGATAGAAACAGAAGCTCCATTAGTTTGATAAAACAAGAATTGTTCACATATTACAAATATGACGAAAATTTTACTGAATTTTATCAAAAGGTACTTACAAATAAAAAGTCCTTGCAATGGGTCATTCAAATGAAAAGCATGTCAGTTGCTGGTGTCAATGGCCTATATGCTATGTCAGCAATATCTAGATTTAATTTTGTGTATTTGATTATGTAATGCATATTTCATACATAGCCAAGACCGACTACAATATATACAAGATATTGTAGTCGGTCTTGACATAGCCTATGTGTAGGCTATTATTTATTACAACATTTAACAACCTTGATTAAAAAAATCAATGTTTTGGGATGTGTGTTCCGTTTTTCCATTCTTGAAATCTGGCATTCCTATATTGGGTATTCCTTGTGAATTGAAAGGTATCTTAATGCATAAGGAAAATGCTTCTCTTTTATACAGGTTAAATAAGACTAAAACCACAAACAAGAGATATTTTCACTTATCCATCATTAGAAAAAACACTGTGGTGATTCATTTAGGGGTTTTGTAACATGGTTATGCCATTTGCGTACTTGGGTGTGTGTATGTGTGGAATTTGTCTGATAACCTGTGTTAGTGTGGTGGCTGTAGTAATGCATCTGTAATCTAGGCTAGGATTGTGAAGGAGGCAGCCATGCCTAATTTAGGAACTATTCTGCCCTTTTCCCTGGAGATTTGGGAAACTACAGTAAACCACGTCTGGGATGGCCGAGGTGGGAATTGAACACACCCCTTGTCAGTTCTGCCTCACAAGGCTGTCCATCTGGATGGCGAAGCCCCAACCTTTGGAATCTTGGAACTCCCGCCGAACTTCCAATACCAGCCAGTCCGTCAGCCCGCGGTCACCCGCGGAGGGTTCTCACGGGGAACCGGCCGAGGACGCGGAACACGCGGAGATAAGACAGCAACAACATAGAAAGCAAGGAGACAATACTGGGTCCATACAATTACAAGTCAAGATTACTAAAAGGAATGTTTTATACTTTATACTAAGACCTATGTAAGCATTCAACTCAATTTTGGCCATGCTATTGTGGGAGTGTGCAAGCCTTTGAAACAAAATAAAAATTACACCATGTATGTATGTTTTGTCAATCCTGATTTTGAAGGAGAGATACGTGTAAGACACCTGCCAACCAGTAAATATTTTGATTGTCAGATTATATTTCTCTTCTTTGTGATTTGTATCGACTTCTTTAATCGGAGTACACAACCAGGCTTCCCAGCAAACTTCCTTATGTGGAAGAGTATGTCTAGGGCCCTTTCCACTTCTCGGGCATGTCCCAGTCACCCTTCTTCCTACCCTTATCGTAGGAGAGTCTATTAGGGACTGGGGGGATTGATGCGATACACATTTTAAAACCCTTAAACGCCAGTCTCCCACAAGTCCAACCCCTCCTCCACGTGGTGGGAGACGGGCAACGGCATGAAGTAGGGGATTGCCTGTAGGGGTGAAGTACAGTGGGGACTTTGTGTGCCCCGGGACCGCTACGGTAGCTGTGAAGGCTCTATGGGAACCCTGAAAAGTGACGGCTGACGAGGCTCTGGTGAAGCTACGATAGGCCTATCAAGCCAGTAGTGGATATCATATTTGCTTTCAAACCAGGAACAGGCTTCGGAAAGGACGGATGCAAACGACGACGACCCGGATATGCTAATGGACTACGAGTTGGGACATTAAACATACAGACACTGACAGGAAAAGTGGAGGAGATTGTAGATGTGATGGAGAGAAGAAAACTGGATGTACTGGGCTTGGCAGAAACAAGATGGAAAGGAGAAGGTAGCAGAGAACTGAGGAAAGGGTACCGGTTGTACTGGAGTGGGAACAGTGAAGGAAGGAGCAGCGTAGTAGGAGTAGTTGTGAGAGATGGAATGAAGGAAGAGGTAAAGGGAATAAGTGACAGGATCATGAAGATCAGAGTAACTGTAAAGGGAAGAAGCCTGGAGATAGCCCAGGTATATGCCCCTCAAGTTGGATGTACAGCTCAAGAGAAGGAAGACTTTGAGGAGGAGCTACAACAGCAGTTGAATGGGCAGAGCATCATTGTCATGGGAGATTTGAATGCACATGTAGGAAGTGAAAGGCAAGGATATGAAAATGTATTGGGAGCAGAAGGATGGGGTAGCAGGAATGAAGAAGGGAGAAAGTTGCTGGATTTTCGCAAGAGAAACGGTTTAGTGGTAGGCAACTCCTGGTTCCGGAAGAAAGAAAGCCACAAGGTAACGTGGTACAGCAGTGATTTAACAAAGAAATCTTTGGTAGATTACATGCTGTACGACTGGGAAATGAAGAGAAGTGTCAGAGATATAAAGGTAATACCATCAGAGGCCTTAGATAGCAACCACAGAATACTTGTAATGAACCTGGGAGTTGTTAAGGATAGCAAGAGGACAGAGTACCAGGAAAGGAGAATCAAAGTATGGAAACTCAAGGAAAAGGAAGTCGAGGAAGAATTCCAGAAGATAGTAAGGGAAAGGATGCCAACAGACAATCCTAAAACAGGGAAAGAGGAATGGAAGCAATTCAAAAACACAATGGTGGAAGCTGCAGTGGCAGTATGTGGAAGAACAAGCAACAGAAAGCGGTCTAAAGAGACACCATGGTGGAATGAGAGAGTAAAAGAAGCTGTGGGAAGGAAGAACAAGGTTTTCAGAGTGTGGTTCCAGGAAAGAACTGATCTGACAAGGGAAGATTATAAGATAAAGAAGAAAGAAGCAAAGAAGATTGTCGCAGAGGAGAGGAAGAAGTGGATGGTAAAGTGGACAGAGATGATGGAGGAAGACAGCAGAGGAAATAAGAAAGTACTTTATGGGATGGTCAAAAGTAAGAGAAGAGGTCTGCGAGAGGATGTGGTAATGATGGACAAAAACGGAATTGAGGTACACAACAAAGAGACACTCAAGACAGTGTGGAAAGAGTACTTTGAGGATTTGCTGAATCCAAATGGTCATAGGGAGGAAGACAATGTATTAGAAGATGGAGAAGACAACACCGGAATGGAAAAAGACCTGACTTGGAGAGAACTGGAAATGGCTATAGACAAGATGAAAGGAGGAAGGGCACCAGGTGTGGATGAAGTGAGTGTTGAAATGGTGAAGGCAGCAGGGGAGGTTGGGAAACAGTGGCTGTACCGTGTGATGAGGGTGATATGGAAGGAGAAAAAGACCCCAGAAGATTGGAAGAAAGGATTAATTGTCCCAATATTTAAGAAGGGAAGCAGAAAGGAGTGCAGAAATTAGAGGGGAGTCACACTCATACCACACTGTGCCAAGATATATGAAAAGATATTAGAAAGTAGAATACGAGCCAAAGTGGAGAGAAAATTGAGAGAGGAGCAGTATGGATTCAGACCTGGGAGATCAACAGTGGATCTTATATTTTCAGTGAGACAGCTCCAGGAACACCACTACGAATTTGGAGAGGATCTGCTGATGGCCTTCCTGGACATCGAAAAGGCCTATGATAGTGTGAGTAGGGAGAAGGTTTGGAAAGCAATGGAAAACATGGGAGTGGAAAAAGAGACTGTAGGCAGAGTGAAGGAGATGTATTGTGGAAGTGTGAGTTGTGTGAAAGTTGGAGGGGAAAGAACAGACTGGTTCAGACAAATGAGTGGCCTGAAACAGGGTAGTGCGCTGTCACCCCTTCTCTTTATTGTGGTTATGGACGAGGTAATGACACGGATAGCAGGAAAGATAGGAGAAGATAAGATGAAGGCAATGGTGTTTGCAGATGATCTCATGGTCTGGGGAAACAAGGAGGAGGAAATTCAGGAGCAACTGAAGGCTTGGGAAGAAACAGTGGCAGAGTACGGATGGAAGTTCAACATCAGTAAATGTGAGATCCTGTTAACGACCAGGAAAAAGGACAGACCAATGAGTGGGATAACACTTTGAGGTGGACAGCTGAAGAAAGTGGAAAGACTCAAGTACTTGGGAAGTATAGTGGAGGAAAATGGGAGAAATGACAAAGAGATTACGGAACGTGGTAGACAGGCAGAAGCATTTCTGAGAAGCATTAGGAGCTTAGTGTGGAATAAAGATGTCCCACAAAAAAGCAAGGAAGTGTTATACAGAAGCTACTATATCCCGATACTGACCTATGCTTCAGAAACGTGGACAATGAAGAAAAGAGACATAAGCAGAATACAGGCAGGTGAAATGAAGTTCCTGCGAAGTAGGATCGGAGTAACAAGAAGAGACAGGGTGAGGAATGAAAAGGTCAGGGAAATGGTGCAAGAGGAGCCCCTGCAAGGTAGGATTGAGACATCAAGACTGAGGTGGTATGGACACTTAAAGAGAATGGATGAGAAGAAGATTCCCAAGAGGATACATGAGATGCAGATGCAGAAGAAACGACCAAGGGGAAGACCAAGAGATAGATGGCTGAAAGGAGTGGAGGAATGTGTCAAGAAGAGAGGCGAGGACTGGACCAGAGTGACAGCGGAGAGGTGGTGGGAAGAAAGAACTAAGTGGTGAGGCTTATGTTCCAAACAGACCCAGCCTGGGGCTGGAAACTGTACAAGATGATGATGATGAAACGCCATCAAACCGAACAGAGAACTTGCCTCTTGGGATTGGAGGCCAGTATTTAACCAACAGTGTCACTCGGTTTAACACCTGTATTTATGTTTCTAGAACAGTCTTTCTTTCAGACAGAATTTCAATTACAGTATACGGGTGTCTTAGTAAATGTCAACATCTAGAACTCTTATTTACATTAACAGGCACATTGGAGAAAGCTTTGCACCAAACATCACAAAATTCAGTATGATTAGAGATACGGGAAAATCAAAACTGTGATAAATCCGTATTTTACTTTTTCCCCGATTTTTCATTTATTTGTTGACTATTATGACAATGTGTATACATTCACAAAACTAAATTTACGACGAAGTGCAATAACTATGGGTTCAAGAGACTTCCCCATAAATGTGATAAATGCCCAATTGACAGACAAATATTGAATAAGTTTCCTTATTACAAATTTTTCGTGCCGCACTTTGAAATTTGCTAGTTCCTAGCGATGAAAATATCAACCTAATTATTCATTGTTGTCTAAACAATAGATTCGTTGAAATCCATTATAAAATGGTAGTTCTCGCATGGTATCCGCTGGTTATAGCCGATAAAACGATAGGCCTATATTTGGAGAAATTATTTCGTAGCTTCATTTGGTTGTGCTAATAAAAGGAATGTTCTAATTGTTTGTATAGATTATTTTTTTACAGTGAGAGTAATAAGGTTATGCTTATATTAGTTTATATTGAGCCAGCCACTCATTTTTAATATTTGATCATTATAAATAAAATTGAAACGCACATTTCATGATATGAATAGACTGTTTGCTTTGCGTTCTCCTCTGATTTCTCCTAGTTTTGGAATGTTAATTAATGCGTTACAAATATTTACTAGGATGTGTGTTACAGGTTATGTTTCATGTGGTCCAGCAATTTCTTCTTTTATTTATTTACAAAGAGTGAGCACTTAATCAAACCAAATACATTCAAGTCCCCTACGGATTGACTCGGCATTATGCTGCCATATTCCTCGTCTCCCAAAACCTCCTCATTCTAGATGGCGCGGCTGCCCTATCCTCATCACAGTCATAAGTTATGAAGTTTTCGTTGATTTAATAATAATTCGGATACTGTTTTACAGATTAACAGTCAAGAGTCACCATTTTTGAAAATCAAAGTGCTACAAAATCTATTTCGAAATGCTATTTTCTTGTACCGTATCTCTAAGTATGATTCATGCAAGGCAGTCTTTTCACACAGGCAGAGGAGTGCCTGCTACTTTTAGTGGGTGGTTTATATATTATTATTAATCTTGATTGGTCACATTGGACCACTTGAGTCGTTCCACAATCACTTCTTCTTTGAAGATAGTACTGCTTGGTTCTTGCGCTCTTTCCAGTACTTTTTCATTCTTTCAGATCGGGATTTTCTCAACTCATCTGAAATCTTCATAGGCTTTCTATGTGTCATTTCTGCAGAAAATTTGTGAGTTTTAAGAATGGTGTTAATTTTATTTTTCTCCTCGGCATCTGTTATCTTGAGTCTAACTGCTTTAAGATCTGCTTGGACTTCTTGGATCCATTTTCCTCCAGTTTTCTTTCTTAGATTTCTCATCACTAGTTGGCGTACAATTCTGTTTTCTGGAAGCCGTAAGATGTGAAAAAAATATGAAATTATTTTCTTCTTCATTGTGCTGGTGATTGGATCAATCTCACGATAGACAGTTTCATTTGGGAGAATCCTCCAGACTCCTTCAACCTGATACTTTTTATTTATGCACGTTCTAATGATTCTTCTTTCCTTTTTGAGGAGCTGATCAGTTCTTTGTTCATTTTTAATTTGGAACAGTGTTTCACAAGCATAAGTGGCTTCTGAAAGAGTTCCAGTTTTATAATGTTGGATCTTAGTAGCTATTGATAGGCATTTTTTATTATATGTTGACCAGGTTAGAGATTGTGCCTTTTTCGTTTTATTTGTTCTATTTATCTAAGTTACTTTTTCGTTTAAGTTATGTGTTATAATTTCTCCAAGATACTTAAATTGAGGAACTAGGTTAATTTTATGATCATTTATGTAGACTTCATTTATATCTAAGGGTTTCATAGGCATGATCTCAGTTTTTTTCAAAGGATATCTGTAATCCTATCCCTCGAGCAATTTCTTGGAGACTAGTGATCTGAGTACCAACTTCTTCCTTGTCTAGTGCTAAAAGAGCCAAGTCATCTGCAAATCCTAAGCAGTTTATTTTTATTGATGGTTTTGTTCCAATTTTGATCTTAGAAGGGTTTTCCTTTTGCCAAACCTTCATGATATAATCAAGAGCCACATTGAAAAGCAGAGGGGATAATCAATCACCTTGTCTGAGACCGGTTTTTACAGTGAAAGCTGTTGATATTTCTCCCCTAAATTTAACTTTAGAATTTGTGTTTGTTAATGTTAATTGAATGATTTTTATCAATTTAGGATGGAGACCCAGGGCTGCCAGCGACTCACTTTTCTCACTATTATTCACTATTTTCAAAGCAGCCTCATTTTTCTCACTATTTGCTAAAATTACTCACTTTTTTTTTACAAAACTGGTCACATTCTGCGTTAAAAATGTTCTCATGCACAATCAGTTTGCTTACCCAAAATATACCCATGAATGGGTAGTTCGTTTTTCTGCCACCGCTGCCTGAGCACGCTGCCGACAGCAAGCTAGGCGGCCAGAAACATAGAAAGCTTCCATGGTGCAATACCACAGCCAGAGCCGTGCAGCGATCGACGAAAATTTTAACAATGCGTGTTTTTTAACAGAAGTGTTGTGACGGAAAGGAGTGTGCCGTTGCTGTATATTCTAGTATTTCACAATTTATCAAAGGTAAGTCAATAGTTGGCCTTACACTGACGAATTTTCCGTCGGTTTTAGAATGACATACCGACCCCGCCGATCTGGACTGGCACGGTACAAAACTTTCTCAACTCATACACCGCCATTCCAGATCTGCTGAATAGTTACAACATTTGATATGTAGGTATATGGTCAAATCTGTCTACCTTTCCGTGGTTATGGTTTGTCCATTGGTCTCTCGACATTTAAGAAATATTTTTCGCAATTCCGAACGATTATAAACCGCGTGACTTGTTTCGATTTGTGAAAATCTTAACCTTTTTTTTTTTGGTAAGTTAACCTTTAATTATTAATTAAAAATTAAATAATTGCGTATTATAATTATTTATTATTATTTTACGTATTACCTTTTATTCATCATCATCATCTTGTACAGTTTCAAGCCCCAGGCTGGGTCTGTTTGGAACATAAGCCTCGCCACTTATTTCTTTCTTCCCACCATCTCTCCGCTGTCACTCTGGTCCAGTCCTCGCCTCTCTTCTTGACACATTCCTCCACTCCTTTCAGCCATCGATCTCTTGGTCTTCCCCTTGGTCGTTTCTTCTGCATCTGCATCTTATGTATCCTCTTGGGAATCTTCTTCTCATCCATTCTCTTTAAGTGTCCATACCACCTCAGTCTTGATGTCTCAATCCTACCTTGCAAGGGCTCCTCTTTCACCATTTCCCTGACCTTTTCATTCCTCACCCTGTCTCTTCTTGTTACTCCGATCCTACTTCGCAGGAACTTCATTTCACCTGCCTGTATTCTGCTTATGTCTCTTCTCTTCATTGTCCACGTTTCTGAAGCATAGGTCAGTATCGGGATATAGTAGCTTCTGTATAACACTTCCTTGCTTTTTTGTGGGACATCTTTATTCCACACTAAGCTCCTAATGCTTCTCAGAAATGCTTCTGCCTGTCTGCCACGTTCCGTAATCTCTTTGTCATTTCTCCCATTTTCCTCCACTATACTTCCCAAGTACTTGAGACTTTCCACCTTCTTCAGCTGTCCACCTCCAAGTGTTATCCCACTCATTGGTCTGTCCTTTTTCCTGGTCGTTAACAGGATCTCACATTTACTGATGTTGAACTTCCATCCGTACTCTCCCACTGTTTCTTCCCAAGCCTTCAGTTGCTCCTGGATTTCCTCCTCCTTGTTTCCCCAGACCATGAGATCATCTGCAAACACCATTGCCTTCATCTTATCTTCTCCTATCTTTCCTGCTATCCGTGTCATTACCTCGTCCATAACCACAATAAAGAGAAGGGGTGACAGCGCACTACCCTGTTTCAGGCCACTCATTTGTCTGAACCAGTCTGTTATTTCCCCTCCAACTTTCACACAACTCACACTTCCACAATACATCTCCTTCACTCTGCCTACAGTCTCTTTTTCCACTCCCATGTTTTCCATTGCTTTCCAAACCTTCTCCCTACACACACTATCATAGGCCTTTTCGATGTCCAGGAAGGCCATCAACAGATCCTCTCCAAATTCGTAGTGGTGTTCCTGGAGCTGTCTCACTGAAAATATGAGATCCACTGTTGATCTCCCAGGTCTGAATCCATACTGTTCCTCTCTCAATTTCCTCTCCACTTTGGCTCGTATTCTACTTTCTAATATCTTTTCATATATCTTGGCACAGTGAGGTATGAGTGTGACTCCCCTGTAATTTCTACACTCCTTTCTGCTTCCTTTCTTAAATATTGGGACAATTAATCCTTTCTTCCAATCTTCTGGGGTCTTTTTCTCCTTCCATATCACCCTCATCACACGGTACAGCCACTGTTTCCCAACCTCCCCTGCTGCCTTCACCATTTCAACACTCACTTCATCCACACCTGGTGCCCTTCTTCCTTTCATCTGGTCTATAGCCATTTCCAGTTCTCTCCAAGTCAGGTCCTTTTCCATTCCTGTGTTGTCTTCTCCATCTTCCAATACATTGTCTTCCTCCCTATGACCATTTGGATTCAGCAAATCCTCAAAGTACTCTTTCCACACTGTCTTGAGTGTCTCTTTGTTGTGTACCTCAATTCCGTTTTTGTCCATCATTACCACATCCTCTCGCAGACCTCTTCTCTTACTTTTGACCATCCCATAAAGTACTTTCTTATTTCCTCTGCTGTCTTCCTCCATCATCTCTGTCCACTTTACCATCCACTTCTTCCTCTCCTCTGCGACAATCTTCTTTGCTTCTTTCTTCTTTATCTTATAATCTTCCCTTGCCAGATCAGTTCTTTCCTGGAACCACACTCTGAAAGCCTTGTTCTTCCTTCCCACAGCTTCTTTTACCCTCTCATTCCACCATGGTGTCTCTTTACACCGCTTTCTGTTGCTTGTTCTTCCACATACTGCCACTGCAGCTTCCACCATTGTGTTTTTGAATTGCTTCCATTCCTCTTCCCCTGTTTTAGGATTGTCTGTTGGCATCTTTTCCCTTATTATCTTCTGGAATTCTTCCTTGACTTCATTTTCCTTGAGTTTCCATACTTTGATTCTCCTTTCCTGGTACTCTGTCCTCTTGCTATCCTTAACAACTCCCAGGTTCATTACAAGTATTCTGTGGTCGCTATCTAAGGCCTCTGATGGTATTACCTTTATATCTCTGACACTTCTCTTCATTTCCCAGTCGTACAGCATGTAATCTACCAAAGATTTCTTTGTTAAATCACTGCTGTACCACGTTACCTTGTGGCTTTCTTTCTTCCGGAACCAGGAGTTGCCTACCACTAAACCGTTTCTCTTGCAAAAATCCAGCAACTTTCTCCCTTCTTCATTCCTGCTACCCCATCCTTCTGCTCCCAATACATTTTCATATCCTTGCCTTTCACTTCCTACATGTGCATTCAAATCTCCCATGACAATGATGCTCTGACCATTCATCTGCTGTTGTAGCTCCTCCTCAAAGTCTTCCTTCTCTTGAGCTGTACATCCAACTTGAGGGGCATATACCTGGGCTATCTCCAGGCTTCTTCCCTTTACAGTTACTCTGATCTTCATGATCCTGTCACTTATTCCCTTTACCTCTTCCTTCATTCCATCTCTCACAACTACTCCTACTCCGCTGCTCCTTCCTTCACTGTTCCCACTCCAGTACAACCGGTACCCTTTCCTCAGTTCTCTGCGACCTTCTCCTTTCCATCTTGTTTCTGCCAAGCCCAGTACATCCAGTTTTCGTCTCTCCATCACATCTACAATCTCCTCCACTTTTCCTGTCAGTGTCTGTATGTTTAATGTCCCGACTCGTAGTCCATTAGCATATCCGGGTCGTCGTCGTTTGCATCCGTCCTTTCCGAGGCCTGTTCCTGGTTTGAAAGCAAATATGATATCCACTACTGGCTTGCTAGGCCTATCGTAGCTTCCCCAGAGCCCCGTCAGCCGTCACTTTTCAGGGTTCCCATAGAGCCTTCACAGCTACCGTAGCGGTCCCGGCGCACACAAAGTCCCCACTGTACTTCACCCCTACAGGCAATCCCCTACCTCATGCCGTTGCCCGTCTCCCACCACGTGGAGGAGGGGTTGGACCACTTAAAAATGTATAAAAATAAAATTAAAACAAAAAATTCCATTATAGGCGCCTATGGCTATCGTTGCGCAAAAATCTTCAAATCGTAAAGACAGTTTCATTCGCGGACCGTAATATACACATACACAAAAATTCCCACACCTCAGATTTAAGCTGATTTCCCACGTGCTTTTTAATGGCAATCAACAATTGCTTTGTTTTGAATGGGTTTATAAACATCGCGCGATGTTCGTAGTTTTGATCGATATTGTTGATATATATCGTAGTAAACAATACATTTGTCAAATCAAGTTCAAATTTTCAAAATCATTTATTATACGTATTTGTGTAATGCATAAATAACACACACTTCCAACTGAGTTCAATACAGTGGAATCTCGTTAGCACGTTCTTGGTTACCAGTACCACGTTTTTCCGTTTAACTCGATTTTCTCAAGTCCCAGTTCCATTCCTACCAAATACATGTTGATATATCCCCTTAATACGTCTTCTATTCCCACTTACGATGATCAATTTTTCGTTGTAATATTTCTTAGGTAACCGGATTTTATTCTTATTTCATTATAAAATTCGGCATCTTGATAACATGATGCGATATTGCTTCCTATTCTCCGATAGTTATTGACAGTGTAGACTATTATAGTGTGCTTTGACGGTGTGGAAGTGGCTTGAGGTATGACGCAACACAGAAGAGCTGACGGTATAGAAGTGACTTAAGAGCTATGACGCGCACACAGAAGATAGCCGACGTGTCTCTCTCGCGCCAGTAGAAAATGCAGGCTGAATACAAAATCTCTACCTATAACACATTCTTTTTTTTTTTCGAAATACACCACAGATTGGCGTGCGTATGAGAGCCGACCACTAGCGTTTCGTCCTTACGCGAATGCTGCAGCGTGTATTTGACGACCGGTCGGCATCTCTCGTATCGTGCGTACGTCGGCCGGTCAGAAAATATTAATAATATTATTAAAATATTATTTTAAACTGCAAACAACCACGATGTCTGCACAACTAAACTGTAATATTCTAGATAGATTGTTTGATTTGAAAACTGATGGGAAATAATGATCGCAAATCATTTGCCATTTTAAACCGCGGCAATTGAAAATCACGTCAGCCAGTTGAACAATCCCGTCGTGTGAAACCACTTTTAGTCCGTGACGGACCAAAACTGTCGGAAAATCCGTCTGTGTATTTATTTTATTTTTTATTTTCCGCCTTTTGTTCATGGCATTGCGGCTAGGGATTTCTTTTCATTCTTGTTCATTGTTAGATGGCGGCTAAATGCTCGGTGCGAGACGAGTGGTTCAACAAAGAAGACGAACTGGGACACAAGTACGCTGTGTGGGCCGCGCGAGCCAGCCGTACTACCATCTCGTGCAGGCTTTGTAACTGCATGTTCAGCATTGAGCAGAAGGGCTTCCAGGCCCTCCAACAGCATGTCAGGACGAAGAAGCATAAGACTGCCGTGGAGGTCCAACTAAACCCGCGGCAACTAGTGCTAGCTGCACGACAAACGGCAGATGCTCAGCCCGCCGGCCAGTCTACAGCTGGGCAAACCCCTCCCGCAGTGCTGGACCAACCTGTTCCCCTTCACCTGATGTTACGGCAGCCCGGTGCCCTGCGCGCTGAGCTCATCTGGGCCACGAAAGGCGTTCAATCTAGTTTTTCCGCCGCTTCGAATGTTGGAATCGTAGAGGTTTTTAGAGAAATGTTTGGGAAGGAGCATGTCCCTAGGAATATGACTTTAGGCAGGACCAAGACGACGTACTTGTGGACTGAGGCCCTGGGCCCTTATTTTCATAAGTTGATACTGGAAGATGCTATTTTAGCAGTGAGCTATACTATATGTTTTGATGAAACTACCAATGAGAAACGCGTAAAGGAACTGCAAGTAGGGATAAGGTTCTATTCCGAGAAAAGAAAAGAAGTGGTGTTTCATCACCTAGAGACATTTTTTATTGGAAAAGCTACAGCTGACATTCTGTTTAATCTGTTGGTCAAATCAATAGAATGCGCTGCTTTGGACCCAGGGAAAATGTTGATGTTGTCAGCTGATGGCCCAAATGTAAATAAAGCCATTTATAACAGGTTCCGTGACAAAATGAAAACAGTGTGACAGGGGTCTATTAAACATAGGTTTTTGTAACTTGCACATTTTGCACAATGCGTTTGAACGTGGCTTAAGCGTTATAGGTTCTGATGTATCTGAACTTGCAATTTTGGTGTACAATTTTTTGGACTATCCAAGTAGATTAGAAGTTTATGAGAAATCTCAAGAAGACAATAAGGTGCCATGTCATGCCTTTTTAAAACATGTGTGTTCTAGATGGCTTACACTAGGTCCTGCAGCTGAAAGATTACAAGAGCAGTGGCCAGCACTCTCTACTTACTTTCTGAAAGTTCTGCCACTTAAAAAGGGAAAGGTGGTGAAAAATTACTGCAATCAAAATGTTATCAGGCTATTGCTAGTGCTCTAAAAGATGATACTTTCCCCGCTCAGATTGCGTTTGCAGTATATAGTGCAAGTCTTTTTGAAAGATTTTCAAAAGTATTTCAATTACAGCAACCTATGATACATGTTCTGTATGAAGAAGTGTCAAATTTGTTCATATTACTCTTGAGTAGGTTCTGCCAGGCAGAAGCATTGAAGAGTACCAGTGAATGTTTGAAAGAATCTTTCATCATGGATGGCAAAAATTTTATGGAATTGAAAAATGTTGACATAGGAAAGAGTGCTGAACGTCTCCTGATCGAGAAGAGCTGTAGTGAACTGCAAGTATTGAAGTTTCATCAAGAGGCGCGGAAGCATTATCAAGAGGTAGCGAAGTACGTACTTAACAAGTCCATCCTTAGTACTGGAAAGTATGCCAAGCACTTGAAAAGCTTGCAGCCTCAGTCCATCAAAGAAAGTAAGTCTCTGATGAGCATTGTCTTTGTTTACAAAATGTTGCAGCTGCCTTTGAAAGATGTGTACGAAGAGAAGCTTCGCGATGAATGGAAGCTGTTGCAGCTAGAAAATCTCCCACATTTTGAGGAAAGTCCAAGGATTGACCATTTTTGGCGTCAAATTTTTGAAATTTTAGACTTTAGTGGGCAAGCAAAATATCCGCTTGTGAGCAAAGTCGTGAAAGCCATCCTACCAGCAGCTCATGGAAGCTCAGATGTGGAACGTGGATTTTCGGAATCAAGAAATCAACTTCCGGCAGATCGAGCCGCAATGGAAGAGCGCACCTTGAATGCTCGACTGAACATTCGTGACGGTATGAGGGAGTTCGGTGGGCGGGCTGAAGCGGTTCCCATCACAAAGGCGCTTCTGAAAGTGGCAGCTGGCGCTCACAGCAAATATGAAAACTATTTAGAGGCTAAGCGCAAGGAGGCAGAGGAAGATCAAAGGAAAAAGGAAGAGGCTGAGGACATTCGGCGCAAGCAAGAAGAGCAGGAAAAAACTCAAGTTAAAGAAAGAAAGGAGATAGGAAAATTACAGGAAGAGTTCAGGAAGGCAAAAGAAGCGGAAGAAGAGGAGAGACAAGCTTCTGATTACCTAATTGATGAGGCCAACCAAAAGCTAAAAGCTGCCTTGGTAAAGGGTGATCTGAAAAGTGCAAAAATTGCCCAAGGTATGCTAGAAGGTGCCCACAGCATGCGATCCCGGGCCGAAGATCTCCGCAAAAGGCAGGCAGAGCCACTAAGGAAGGAAGTCGAGAAACGCACCTCCACCCTACTTGAAAAGCTCTTCAAGAATCATGGGAAACGACGGCGCGATGAAAACAGCGACGATCCAGATGACCCTGACATTTGAATTTATTTTTAAGACTGATGACAACTTGTGAATTTTATCTTAAGATTGATATCTACTTTTCTTTTTACGTGGCAGTACGACAGTATTATTTGTTTTAGGTGTGGGGTTTTTTTTCTAGTAAGGAGTCTATTATAACATAAACATTGTTTTATCTTAAGAGTAATGATATCTATTTTTATTCTTATGTGTCAGTATGGCAGTATTATAGTTTTAGTTTCTTTTTTCTAGTAAAGAGTCTATTATAACATAAACATTGTTTTGTTTTCCAAATTTATATTTTTTTTTTACGATTTAAATTTCTTGAGTGTTGCATTGATTTTCCAATACATTATTTCCAAGTGTCCTCTCTAACTACACACATCAAAAAAAGTTTTGCATCACCTCGGTTCCAAGAGTTCCGGAACCTTTAAATACAAAGGGAATAGAGATCAACACAAACAACATTTCAGCTCGTTTTATTGCTCATGAGACCCACACATTGCATGTTGTACCATCATACAGCTAGACTTTCAGCATTTGTGGTCCAGATTGCAGTACACACCACTACCTCTAATACCCAGTAGCACGTCCTCTTGCATTGATGCATGCCTGTATTCGTCGTGGCATACTATCCACAAGTTCATCAAGACACTGTTGGTCCAAATTGTCCCACTCCTCAACGACAATTCGGCGTAAATCTCTCAGAGTGGTTGGTGGGTCAAGACGTCCATAAACAGCCCTTTTCAACATATCCCAGGCATGTTCGATAGGGTTCATGTCTGGCGAACATGCTGGCCACTGTAGTCGAGCGATGTCGTTATCTTGAAGGAACGCATTCACAAGATGTGCACGATGAGGTCGAGAATTGTCGTCCATGAAGACAAATGCCTCTCCAATATTCTGCCGATATGGGTGCACTATGGGTCGGAGGATGTCATTCAGGTATCGTAAAGCCGTTTCGGAGCCTTCCATGACCACCAGTGGCGTACGTCGGCCCCACATAATGCCACCCCAAAACATCAGGGAACCACCACCTTGCTGCACTCGCTGGACAGTGTGTCTAAGACGTTCAGCCTGACCAGGGTGCCTCCAAACACGTCTCCGACGTTTGTCTGGTTGAAGGCATATGCGACACTCATCGGTGAAGAGAACGTGATGCCAATTCTGTGGGGTCCATTCAGCATGTTGTTGGGCCCATCTGTACCGCGCTGCATGGTGTCGGGGTTGCAAAGCTGGACCTCGCCATGGACGTCGGGAGTGAAGTTGCGCATCATGCAGCCTATTGCGCACAGTTTGAGTTGAAACACGACGTCCTGTGGCTGAACGAAACGCATTATTCAACATGGTGGCATTGCTGTCAGGGTTCCTCCGAGCGGCAATCCGTAAGTAGCGGTCATCCACTACAGTAGTAGCCCTTGGGCGGCCTGAGCGAGGCCTGTCATCGACAGTTCCTGTATCTCTGTACCTCCTCCATGTCCGAACAACATCGCTTTGGTTCACTCTGAGACGCCTGGAAACTTCCCTTGTTGAGAGCCCTTCTTGACACAAAGTAACAATGCGGACGCGATCGAACTGCGGTATTGACCTTCTAGGCATGGTAGAACTACAGACAACATGAGCAGCGTACCTTCGTCCTGGTGGAATGACTGGAACTGATCGGCTGTCGTACCCCCTCCGTCTAATAGGCCCTGCTCATGCATGGTTGTTTACATCTTTGAGCAGTTTTAGTGACATCTATGAACAGTCAAAGGGACTGTATCTTTGATACAATATACACAGTCAACGTCTATATGCCGGAGATCTGGGAACCGAGGTGATGCAAAACTTTTTTTGATGTGTGTACATGAAAAATGACAAACAGTACTCAGAGATATTAACATAGGCGCAATCTGGTCGACATTTTTCGGGGGGCTAATTTATTTTTCAGATACACATTCTTAAAAATTTCGTCTATTTCAATACAGTTTTGTCACATTTTTGGGGGGGCTATGGTTGGTTTTGGGGAGTATAGCCACCCAACCCCCCCCCCCCCCCACCTAATTGCGCCTACAGATATCAAAAAACGTTAAAATTATGAACCAGATATACGGCCATAAATGTGAATAATGCTATGAATTTACTCACTATTTACTCACTTTTTCATACAAAAACTCACCTTTTTCCACTTTTTTGAAAAAAAAAAAAAAAAAAACACTCACTATTTCACTATTTTTGGATGAGTGAGTGGATGGAAGCCCTGTGGAGACCGTATGATCGGAGGATTTTTAGCAGTGTCAGTCTATGAATACTATCATAGGCTTTCTTGAAATCTATAAAAGAGATAAAGAGTTGCTTTTTTTTGTAATATTCCATTATTAATTTCAGGCTAAGGATTTGGTCTGGACAACTTCTGTAAGGGTGGTTTACTATATTTATTTACCGTAAGTTATTTATTTAGCGTATGGCTTTTAGTGGCGGGAGTAACCGAGGACATGTTCGGCTCGCCCAAGTTTGTAGCTGCTTCTATGTGGACACCCATGGCGTGAGCTACGAGTACCCTTGTGTGTGCATGAGACGAAATGATTGAAAATGAATGAGCAAGTTCAATTTCAAGTAGTTCCAACTTTGGCTGCCAGATGCCACTGATACCTTCGTTGGACCTTGATAGAGCATTTCTAACAAAATATAACCTACAAATTTGGCTACACACTACCAATATTGCAGTGGTAAGTTCTTTTTCATTCCATAAATCTATGACATGGGCCCCCTGGGTTTACTTCCCCTCCAAAGGAAGGCATACCGAAGGATTTTAACGCTCTAAAAAAAATCCGATGACTTCGGCTGGGTTGGAACCCGCGGTCTTGGGCATAGCAGTTCACCATGCTACCCACTACGCCACCGAAATCGCTTTGTGCTTTACTATGCTCTTATTATGATCAATAGAATTCCAGAAAAACTAAATTACTAACCCAATCTCCAATAGGAGTGATCAATAGTTCAACAAGAGACTTGCAATCTTCACATCTTGTCACAGGTTCCAATGTTACTCTGGCTCCTGACATCATATTTAAAGTTTTTTGTACTGCTTCAGGCACTAGTATGCAGTTATGTTCACTGTATGTCACAACATCATCATCAAGTCCTCTACCTAATGTATACTCAGGTATGTTTACTTGGACATACACAGATAAAAGAACAGGAACTTTAGTTTCCCCTCCCTTATCAACTAACACTTGAACTGAAGAGGACTCATCAGGCTTTGGAGGAAATGGGATGTATGTTAGCTTATAGCATACAACATCGTCTATACATTTAAGAGACTGCTGATTAGCTTGATGTACGAACACAATGTGAGGCTGAAACCCCATGAGATTAGTCCTATACACTGGTTGCTGTAGAGGATGCACACGATATTGAGACAGTCTCTTCAAACTTGTTTCTTCTGTCACAACATCAGCAACTAGTTCTTCTTTTGCAACCTTCACACTTTCCTCTTTTCCAAAAATTAATGACGACAATTGCCCCCATAACGTTCTATTAGAGCAGTCAACATAGCCACTATCTTTTGAAGTCTGTGTACCATTAGTAACCGAGGAAACCTCCATTTCTCGGCTTTTTATACTGTCCGAATGTTTTGAAATGTGTATATGATCATTGGTCACTCTATTACTTGTACCATGACCCAAGTTATCAACAGCAGACCGACTATCATCCTCTGTAGTTTTCTCCTGAGGTAAAGATACAACAACCTCTGTAAGCACACCCAATCTTCCAACCTCACACACTGGTTCCAAGGATTCTGAAACAGAAAAATAGAGTTAGAAAAACTTTATTCATTAAAATCTCGGGGGAAAATTAATTAAAAACCACAACAAAAATACTTTGAAATAAAAATTCAACAAAATGAACTCCATCTTTACTTGATAGACTGCTCTACATAAATCCTTGTTTATCTGTACTGTAAACATATGCACCAATCTTAATGAAATTATTAGGGTGGCATTACCCTGTCCAGTCACATTAATGTGAACACTTGTCGAAGGTCTGAATAACCACCTTTTGCAGCGCGGACCGCTGCGAGATGTACAGAAAGAGTGAAATCACCCAGGCAATGCCACGGAATATTCCCCACACCATAACACTCCCTCCTCCGGCGATTGTTGCATGGTGTTTGCGTTCAGACTTTTCACGCCATATCAGCAATGGCCATCTGTCCGATGGAGCATAAAATGTGATTCATTGGAAAAGGCCACGTGTCGCCACTTGGTGGACGTCCAGTTGCGGTAATGGCGTGCAAATTCCAACCTTCATCGCTGATGAACAGCAGTCAGCATGGGTGCATGAACCAGGCGCCTGCTGCGGAGGCCTATACGCTGCAACGTTTGCTGAACGGTCGTTGAGGAGACACGGTTGGTAGCCCTGGGGTTCATCTGGGCATCAGTTGCTCTACAGTTGCACGTCTATTTGCTCATACACATCTCCACAGCCATCGTTCACCCCTCTCATCTATGGCCCGTGGTGCACCGCAGTTGCCCAAGCGCCGGTTTCGAATAGCGCCATTTTGCCATGCATAGGTACACTTATCTGCAGCAGCATGCGATCAGTTTACAAACGTAGCAGTCTCGGAAATGTTTCCACCTTTGACCCAAAAGCAAATGATCATGCCCATTTGGACGTCAGATAAATCTCTTAGTGTCCACAGCAACTGCACTGTTTTCCGACACGCTTTATATAGCCTCCAGTACTAGTGCTGTCACCAGCCATATATGCGGGGTTATTCCACATTCACGTCGAACATACGCGGTGGTCACATTAATGTGCCTGGACAGTGTATTAATCATCATAATTTTCCATCTCCAATTTCCCGGGTGTGATAAACAAGCGCTCTCCATTTCTTCCGATCGTGGTACACCATTTGTTCTTGGACATCCTCTCAGTTAAAACCGTTCTTATCCACCTCTGATCGTATTGTCTCTACCCACTATCTCCACCTCTGATCGTATTGTCTCTACCCACTATCTCCTTGGACTTCCTCTTGGTCTTTTTCTTTTATGTCCAGTTTGAAGTATTTCTTAGCTAGGAAGACATACTGAAGAATTTTAACACTCTTAAAAAATCAGACGACTTCAGCTGGGTTTGAACCCACTATCTTGGGTACAGCAGTTCAGCATGCAACCAACTACGCCAACGAAGCCATTAGAGTTTGTAATTCTTAGCATTTAAAAATCCAAAATTTAGCAGCATCTATGATTTTCAGATTTAGTACTTTGTAGCCATTTCGTTAAAAATAAATTTTTTGACCGATATTACACTACATGGTGGCGACAGACTTGGCCTGGCAAAGTTCCGTGATATTTTCCTGTTTTTTTTTTTTCCATGATGTTGCCACAAAAGTCCCCGATATAAATTTAGCGGATAATGTATTAATTAGTATATAAAATATTTATTGCGGCCAATGGCCATAGATAGGAACAACATTATAACAATGTGAAAAATTGAATCAATCGTGTACCTATGTAACACCTTGTGTCACCCATTCCACTACACTGCACTTTGATCAAGACAACTTAATCAGTCCTCGTCTAAACAAAACCGAGTGAGTGATACTAGTCTTCTACTGCATTCCATGGCGTTATATATATTGCACTGATTGTTGCATAATCGGCAAACACACTCCTGGCTGGGCTGATGGAAGGACTTCCTGGTACTCGGGTCGCATCCATTCTTTATATAACATTGCATCTGTTACGTAGAATCTTTCTGGGATGGAGTCTCTCTTCCTTCGAAGTTCGCTTAACAGGTCTACGTATGCCTGTGTGGATAGTAGGTGCATTAGCAGACGAAGGTCTTCTACCAGAAATGTTTCTCTGGCTAAAGCATACACATATCGTGAAAGAGCGAATTTTGATACCCCAATACCCTTTTCAAATACCTTGATTTCAAATTGTCAATGTCTTTTAATTGTCTGATTGATAGATAAGTCCATATGACTCTAGCCCGTATGTGAGTGATGGGAGTACTTTGACTCTGAAAAGTTCCATAGCTGAATTTACTGACATTCTTTATAAATGTCTGATGTCGCTTATATTTCTAAGTGCTGCTGCAAGTCTCTCTTTTATATGAACCATAAAGGAAGTCCCTGTGACTTGCATAGTAATTCCAAGGTACTTAAATTGTTTTTTCGGTATTAGTATGTGTTCCCCGCAAACAATGTAGTTATCCTTCCTCAGCCTTCCTCCATTTCTGAATACTGTATCATTAATTCAGTCTTCCGAGCATTCATCCTTAGTTCATTCTCCTCCGCCCATTTCTCAACAAGATCTATTCCCTTCTGTAGTTCCTCTATATTATCGGAGGCCAGGGCCATGTCATCTGCATAAATATCTATATATTTACTTTCTGTGTTCCCTCCTTTAATTTGAAGACAACATCGTAGGTCATGATATTGAAGAATAACGGACTCAGCGGGTCTCCTTGCAGTACTCCGATTGTCTGGTCAATCCAGTCCGAGTGTGCAATACTATCATGGATCTGAACTTGATTGTCCACCAGAATGTTCGATATCAGTCTTGTCATGTCAGAACATCCTAGTAAGTTTTCTAATTTTATGACAAGTTTCCTTCTATTGACTTTGTCAAAGGCTTTGGTGTAGTCGATGAAAATTACATACGGTATTTCTTCCCGTGAGCTTCAAGCGTGTCCTGTATGTCCTTTAAGAGACATCTGCAGCCAATAGAGTAGATCTGCCCTTCCGAAATCCAAATTGTTCTTCTGGAAGCAGGTGGTCTACACATGCATCTATTCTCCGAGTCAGGAGCTTGGTAAGCAATTTGCATGCAACCAATTCCAACGCCACACCCCTATATGATTCACGTTTACTGACATCGCCTTTACCCTTGTATAGCAGTTTGATGATGGACTTACGCCAAGTACTGGGGATGGTATCTAAGCACTTATTCACTAACTCTACCCATACATTTTCCAGGAAGGGTAGTGAAATCTTCAAATGTTCATTACAGAGTCCATCTACACCTGAAGCTCTGTTATCCTTGCTTTTCGTGATGATCTGCCTAACTTCTTCTATAGTAAAGTAAGTAGTATGCTCTACCTCTGTGGACTTGTCCAACTCCGGTCTGGTCTCTCTGGATACTAGAACCCCCCCCCCTCATATGTTCCTGCCATGTTTCCATCCTGATGTCCGCTGGGAAGCGTGGTTGTCTTGGCCTGAGTGCTTTATACGGATCTTTCTCAATGTCATGTATGAGCATTTTGTCTTCTTTCTCTCGAAACTCTCTCTTCTTTGATTATATGAGCTCTCTATATTTCCTCCTTGCTGTCTGGTAGCGTTCCAGATCATCTTCATCCCTAGATCTCTTTGCGATATGTAGCTTCTGTAATGTATTTTGTCTCTCCTTGAAGCACTCTCTGTCAAACCATTTCTGCGCTTGACGAGTAAACTCTATAGTTGTAGTTCCTTCTTCTATAAATTTCATTATTCCCGCCATAGCCACATCTAAATTACCCTCACTAATTGATAGCATGATAGTTGGTATTTTCTCTGTATTCGCCTCTAACAGGCTCTGGTCTAGTGTTCTTCTCGTTCTTTGCCTCTTTGCTGGAAGTCTTAAGGGGTCTGTAACAGTCATTATCGTAAATACTGGGATATTCTTCCTAATTACAGTTGTATCACACTTTGTCATAAGTCCATGATCATGAATAGCGAGACCTCGTACAAACATGAGGTCTATGGTGCTACCTCCATTATAACAAATATACTTAAGTGCCTTAGTCCTTCCTCCTCCAGGTAATTGAGGACCAGTTCCGATTTCCTATAGAGTTTGTCCACTGGAAAATCACCCCCAAGTATAATGCTATCAGTAGCTTGTGTAACATCAATTGCTCCTTGAATATTGTCTATTATATCAATTACACTGTAGACCGGTCTATAATAAACACAGACGAATACCCCTATTTTAGTTCGTACCACTAGCTGTTCCTCTTCGCTCATAAGTATGTCGAAAGGCTTTAACTTTGGGTTAATTACGCATGTAACTCCCCCCGGACGGCCACCCTCTTTCCTCTTTTGTTACCAGTGCATGTATGTTGTAGAAGCCCTTCACTTCAAACCTTGACTCCTCAGTGATGAAAGTCTCAGTTAGGATGCAAGCATCGAAATCTCTGGAAAAGTCTTTCGAGAGGCCACTCATAACCCCTTTTAGGCCTTCCACATTCCAGTTGAGGACTTTTACTTCTTTATATTCCTCATAACTGTCTTCCTTTGTTTCTCCACAGTGCTCGAAAGGGCCGACATAACATTCTCTGGCAAGAAAGCTTCCACATAAACTTTGTTGAGCTCAATAAAAGGAAAACCTATTTTGAAAGCTCTCGAGGTGTCGGTATTGCTGACCAGTTTGCAGCTAATTGTGCCACACACCCCATTTTCTTTTAGATATCCAACTATGTCCTCCTCTGTTGTATATTAGTATATAATCTTGCTTACATGGTATCTCCCCTCTTGCCTAACTACTCATTTACAGATGATTTATAGTTGAAAAGAAACGCGGAAACTCCCTGCACTTTGACAAAGATTTAATAGAGACTGATTAAAATAATAGAAAGAAATGGATACTAAGCAGCTTCTTATCACATTGCTGTTCCAATGAAATGAACATTACACTTTTCTTCTGTGCGAGTAGCAGACTAAACTGGCATACACACAACGTTGCCGGGGACTTCGTCTCAATTCAGAGCGACACGGTTTATCCGACCGAGCGACTCGGTTTGTCCGACCGAGCGACTTGCGTTTCTTCTCCCCTCCATTCTGCCGCAGGAGCAAGTCAGACGCAGGGTGTGAACGAAGCACAGAGATACGAAGCTGGTAGTCAGCGAGGGGAATCGCACTAAGTTATTCGCAGCTCCAGGTTATGGCTGCTGTTGTGTTTTAGTTTTTTTTTTTAGGTTTCTTCAAATTTCCCTGATCTCCCGGTTCTGTCGCTACCATGCATTGTAGCAATTAGGACTAAAATAATATACTGTAGTTCAATAATATAATATTGCTAGTTATATTATTATACAAAATACTATGAAAAGCTAAGATAGAAGAATCTAACATACAAATAACATGCCAAAATTATGAAAATTTACACCTTAATTGTACTTAGATACAACCGGTTCAGTAATACGTCTTGCAATGGCCTTCCCAGTGTGCACTAGACAGTGTCTTGGTGAGGTGTGCTTTAACCAACTGAAGAGCCCAATAGCACACCGGGGCGAAACACTGTCATCTTGTTGAGTTATGCCGGAACATTTAGCACTATTTGTGTTTAAATATATTATGGCTCAACGGACAATGTATATTTTCTTATGAAAATTGTATATTCAATGCCAAGGTAAGGTTATAATTGCTTTGGAATGGAGTTTCGACTCCCACAGTGCACTGGCTTGCTCGTGACGCGGATACACATGTATCAAATACGTCTTGCAATGGCCTTCCCAGTGTGCACTAGACAGTGTCTTGGTGAGGTGTGCTTTAACCAACTGAAGAGCCCAATAGCACACCGGGGCGAAACACTGTCATCTTGTTGAGTTATGCCGGAACATTTAGCACTATTTGTGTTTAAATATATTATCATACTTCTGCAATTATCGCATAAGTTCACTTTTTATGGCTAACTCAGAATCACTAAAAATCACTTGTACAAGACATAAAACATGAAGGCACATACACCTACTAAGTTTCAACAGATTTTGCATTTATCTCAAATGCTAAAACCCACAAATTAATTATATAAAATTCCTCTCGGCACACCGGAAGGCGGAGGTAGATTTCACCGGGCAAACTAGGGGATAGGCTATAATAGGCAAAATATGCAGGTTTTCGTAGGAGGATCAGACCTCATTTATTGCGAGAAAGTATTTTACAATTGGAGGTTAGTTAACATTTTTTCGTCTTTCTATACATATTTTTAACATTTTACTGTCTTATGGGGATGGTAACCTTCTTGTCATTTGGGGTTCATTTTCAGCCTATTTTAATTTTGAAAAAATAGGCTTATGAGATCACCTTTTGTCCGTGTGTGTGTGTGCGTGTGTGTGTGATTCGTGTGTGTGTCTCCCCCTAATAAAATCTAAATTGTTGGAGAGATTTCAATGAAACTCGGTAAGTTCATAGCTCTATTCCGGGCGACCCCGACCGTGCCCTTCAAATTTGGTTACGTCTCACCAATCCAACACGGCGGCTGTGCGAAATATTTCACCAGCATTCAATATCTCCGAAACTATTACCGATATCACCCTGGAATTTTGTATGGTGATAAAGGGAACTACTAGAAATTCACTTATGTGACCTTTGAAAGCCTGGTAACTACAAAACCAACATGGCGGCCAAGCGAAGTTGCGACTTTTAAATGGACGTTTATCGCGATTTAACCAACCAAACGCAATGAAACTTGGCACAGTACATGTTTATATACATTGTAATGCGCTGACATCTAACTTCGTTGAATTGTTTACATAACCTCAAAATGGCGGCTGTGCGAAATATTTCACAGGCATTCAATATCTCCGAAACTATTTATGATATCAACCTGAAATTTTGTACGGTGATAAAGAGCACTACAACAAGTTTGTCCATGTATCTTTCAAAAACCTGTTAACTGCGAAACGAACATGGCGGCCAAGCGAAGTTGAAACATTCTAATACATTTTTCTCGTGATTTAAACATATGAACGCATTGAAATGTGGTACAGTAAATGATTATACATATTGTCATTCACTGGCATCTAATTTAGTTCAATTGTTTACATAAACTGAAGATGGCGGCTGCGCGAAATTTTAAAATTAAGTTTTTATTCTTGTGTCGTAATCATGCGATCGAAATGAAAGTTTGAATAATGAAGCTACGCAATAATTTTCCTTTAATGGTACATAACTCTATGGCCTATACATATAACCATCCAAAATGGAGAGCATCCGAAATATTTTGACGGTTCTCAATATCTAAGAATCTTTTCCAGCAATCAAACTGATTTTTCTTATGTTCATAGAGGCTATCAACATAAGTTCACCTATATGACTTTCAGTAACCTGGTGAGCACGAATCCAACATGGCGGCGACGCGGACAATAAATATTTAAATGGACGTTTCTCGCGATTTAACCATCTGAGTGCAGTGAATTTTTGTACGTTAATGCTTATACAAATGTTAATCCACTGGTATCTAATTTATTTCAATTGTTTTCATAACCACAAGATGGCAGCTGTGCGAAATTTTAAAATTTCGTTTTTACTTCTTGTGTCCTAAAAATGCGATTGAAGTCTGAAAACCACACGTACACAATAATCTTCATGTAATAGTACATAAATAAAAATCCAACCTGGCTACCATCTGCAATATTTAGTCGGTTCTCAGCATCTACGAATCTAACATAGCAATCAAACTGAAATTTTGCATGTTGATAGAGGCAATTATAATGAGTAGGATATATGAAAATAGGCTGTATAGTTCTTCACGGAACTACTTGTTATACTTGTGATCACACTGTCCTTATGCAAGGTTTGGAACTAATGTGTAACTATCTAACAGTCTGTTACTTCTTCACGCAAAATTTTATCTCCCGCAGAGATGTTGGTTGGTTCCTCAGTTTAGGGGCTGCGACAAGGTGGTCATGTAACCCCGTGTACATTGGGTGTGTGTAGAATCTGTCTGATAAACGGTGTTATTTGTGATGACTGTATTAGTCTGTAATTCAGGTAAGATCTGCAGACGGTCAATTTTAAGTAGTAGTACCTAATTTTGTACCAAATACTAACGTCAATGACACCTAGCTGTGAACTTGGCTGCTAGATGCCACCGCAATCAGCAACTTGCAACGAACGTTGTAACTTCCCCTCCGAAGGAAAGCATGCCGACGGATTTTTAGCGCTCTTAGAAAATCCGGCTACTTTGGCCGGCTTTGAACCAGCGACCTTGGGCATAGAAGTTCAGCATGCTACCAGTTAGCCCCTTCCCTCATAGTCAGATGGAACAAGAAGTTCCGTGACGAACTAAAGAGCCTACTTTTCTTAAAATTAAGATTCATGCCATAGATTAATCTACAGAATATGAACCTATCTAGAATAATGACGAAATTAAGTGGGCAATATCGAAATGTCTTAATTAGTTCGAAATAAGGTATACTAGGCATAATGTAGCCTAATAGAGCAATACAGATGGCAGCTCTGGTGGCTGAATATATTCTTACTTCCAACTCCTAAGGTACAGAATACAAAATGTGGTTGAAGTCCAAAGGACGTTACATGGATTTAGACACTGGATCTATTAGTACACGTAAAAGCATGTTGGCAACAATGTCATGCGAGTGCTGGTCAGAAATAATCTGAAATATTATATCTTTTTGTGCCAATTTTGGATGAAATCCATTTGTTGGTATAGATGTTACATGTATTTAAAAATTAGTCCTATCAGCAGGCTTAGAATCATGTTGGTAGAACTGACGTATATAAGTTACTCCAAATTAATGTAAAATGTCAGGTAATTTACGTGTGCATAGTTTAAAGCTGTCGGCTTGCATACTTTCTGATATATTTGGATACAAAATAGAGAGCATTTATTAACAGTTGGCAGCCCTGGTGGCTCTTAAGAATACACTCTGTCATATCTGTTTATGTACACATATTACATACAAAATTTGGTTGAAATCCAATTGATAGTGTAGAAGTTATATGCATTTAAAAATTGGACTTATCAGAAGGCTTAAAATTATTTTGGCAACGCTGTCATGTATGGCCACCTGGAAATTAAACTGAAATAGTATTATCTACATGTGTGCCAATTTTAGAATAGCTCCCATGTATACCTTCCAAGATATCCAACATGGAGCTCAAATTTCTAGTGCGTTTTTTAGCAGTTGGTAGCACTGGCATCTTTTTCAAATATGGGCCTGAGATATTCCGGTATACATCTTTAATCATACTAAATTTGGTTTCGATTGCTGCAGCCGTTTAGGAGTTGATATGGACACACACACACACACACACACACACAGACAGACAGACAGACAGACAGACGGACATACACATTTTCCCGGATATATCTCATAAGTTTACTTTAAAAAGTAGGCTAAAAATGAATGTGATCTCGTCAATGGCGATGTCTTGGCAACCTCTGATAGATCATCCCTCATCAATTTAAAAGCGTTGTTATGGTAACCTCTGATGGCACTTGACATTTTTTAAAATTCTGAAATCATTTTTCTCATCCCTTGGCGTAATGGTGGGTCATATCAAAAATTCTTTCAGACAAAAGTTTTAGGTAATTATTAGGGGAATATTTTCCATTCTTTACGGTTTTGATATTGTGCCTATTAAGGGAGATATGATTAATGTTTCCGAAAACCCCACTTTTTTCCACCTCTTTGGTCAATGGTTGGTGCTATCAAAAAACTTATTTGACATAAATTTTTAGCACTTATCCGACACATATTATGAACTTTGAATGGATTCGATATTTCACGTATTAAGAGAGTTATAGCAAAATTTCACTTTTTCGAAAAAAGCCCCACATTTTCACCCCCTTCGACCGATTTTGCCCATTAACAAACTCGACCGAGATTTTATAGGGATACATATTATGTAAAAAATTCAAAGTGATTGGTGCAAAATTACGGCAGTTATCGTGTCCACAAGAAACTGATATATATATAGATACATATATCTAATATATAAAAGTGAAAGTCTGTATGTATGTATGTATGTATGTATGTATATATGTTGGTTCCGTATACAAATCTACACCGTTCCACCAATCTCAACCATATTTTGCATACATATAGTTTAGGACCCAGAAGGAACCGCTGGCTACATGAATTTTCGATAGTCTTTCTCATTCTTCTGATTTCGGCCCTTTTTCACTCAAAAACAGGCTAATCAAATCATAAAATATACTCATGAAGGAATGGCAAGGCAGATAGTTTCCATGGCAACATAGCTCAAGTCGAGACACGGCCGTCTGGATGCCAATTGCGCTCTGCACTACCGGTATAGAAAATGAGGATCTTTACTTGAAATCCCGTTAGTTACTCAACTGCTCACACAGCACTGTCAACCGAGTATAGCATAACAAAGACTTGACACTATCTACTAGATATTTGTCAAATACCACTCATTCACTCACTCACTCACTCACACATTCATCACGAAATCTCAGAACCCACCCAACGGATTGGAATGAAATTTGGTATGCAGCTTACTCAAGGGCCGCAAACGCCCACTAAGAAAGGATTTTTGGATATTCAGGTTCTAAAGGGGTGTTAAGGGGGTAGACCTGCATTTCATCGAATAGCAATATCTCCCGATTGGTTTCACTGGGGGATGTGATACTCGGCATATAAACTCATCATTAAAAATAAGAAGACATGTGTCTGAGGGTTTTTCGATGTGGTGTATATTATGAGGTGAAAGGGGTGAAAAGTGGGGGTTGAAAGATTCCTAACGGAGCCTGTATCTCATAAACGACATAGGCGAGGAGTTTGAAACTCAGCGGGGAAAAAATCAGCATAAAAATAAGTAAATAGGTGTTTGACCGTTTTTTTTTTTCATAAATCCAATTTAAGGGGCCTATGGCGAGGGGTGAAATTCTGTGTAAAAAAAAAAACAGGAAAGAAAGTGTCCTAACCGATTGACTCACTCGCTCTTCAAACTCAGGGGGAAAAACTGCTTAAAAATAAGTATAACTTATATGTGTTCGTCAGTTTTTTTGATAAACCAAATTAAGGGGTTCATCGGGAGGGGTGAAATTCTGAAGAAAAAAATTGAAAGAAAATGTCCTGACTCACTCACCCACTCATCATCGCCCAGCCAAAAATATTGAAGTTGGAAACATGTCATTTTCGGGATATGTTCGTTGTATGTCAAAACCATACACTAAGGGAGGATTTTTGAATATTCAGGCTCTAAAGGGGTCTTAAGGGGGTTAAACCTGCATTTTATTGAATAACAATATCTCACGAGTGGTTTCATTTGTGGATGTGATACTCGGCATATAAACTAATCATTAAAAATAAGCAGACATGTGTCTAAGGGTTTTTCGATGTGGTGTATTATTATGAGGTGAAAGGGGTGAAAATTGGGGATTGAAGGATTCCTAACAAAGCGTGTAGGCCTATCTCCTAAACGACATAGGCGAGAAATTTGAAACTCGGCGAAAAAAAATCAGCTTAAAAAATAAGTAAGTCGGTGTTCCACCGTTTTTTCATAAATTAATTTAAGGAGCCAATGGGGTGGGGTGAAATTCTGGGGGGAAAAAGGAGAGAAAGTGTCCTAACTGACTGACTAACTCACTCAATCATCAAACTCAGGGGAAAAAGACAGCTTAAAAATAAGTTAATAGGTGTTCAAGCGTTTTTTCATCAATCCAATTTAAGGGGCCCATGGGGAGGGGTGATATTCTGGTAAAAATAATTGAAAGAAAATGTCCTGTCTGACTCACTCACTCGTCACGCCCAGCGAAAACTATTAAAGTTAGAAACATGAAATTTTGGGAATATGTTCGCTGTATATCGAAAACGTCAACTAATGAATGATTTTTGTTATTCGGGTTTTAAAGAGGTGTTAAGGGGGTAAACGTGCATTTCATTGAATAACGATATCTCATGAGTTGTTTCTTTGGGGATGTGATATTCGGTATATAAGCTAATCATTAAAAGAATCAGACATATGTCTAAGGGTTTATCGATGAGGTGTATATTACGAGGTGAAAGGGGTGAAAATTGGGGGTTGAGGGATTCTTAACGGAGTGTGTATCTCTTAAACGACATAGGCGAGAAGTTTGAAATTCGGCGGGGAAAAACAGTTTAAATTTAAGTAAATAGGTGTTCGACCGTTTTCTCATAAATCCAATTTAAGGGGCCCTTGGAGAGAGGTGAAATTCTGGGGGGAAAACAGGAAAGAAAGTGTCCTAACTCACTCACTCATCAAACTCAGGGGGGAAGAACAGCTCAAAAATAAGTAAATAGGTGTTCGACCGTTTTTTTTTCATAAATCCAATTTAAGGGGTTCATGAGAGGGGTGAAATTCTGAAAGATAATTGAAAGAAAATGTCCTGACTTACTCACTCATCATCCCCCAGCCAAAATTATTGAAGTTAGAAACATGACATTAAGGGGCTATGTTCGTTGTATGTTGAAAACGTCCACTAAGGAAGGAATTTTGGATATTCAGGTTCTAAAGGGGTGTTAAGGGGGTAGACTTGCATTTAATTGAATAACAATATCTCCCGAATGATTTCCTTTGGGATGGGATACTAGGCATATAAACTCATCATTAAGAATAAGAAGACACATGTCTGAGGGTTTTTCGATGTGGTGTATATTATGAGGTGTATGTGTGAAAAGTGAGTGTTGAAGGATTCTTAACGGAGCAAGTATCTCTTAAAAGACAGAGGCAAAAAGTAAGAATCTCAGGGAGAAAAATCAGATTGAAAAAGTAGTAGATAGGTGTTCGATCGTTTTTTCATAATCCAATTTAAGGGGCTCATGGAGAGGGATGAAATTCTGGGGAAAGAAGTCCACTAAGGAAGGATTTTTGGATATTCACTCATCATCCCCCAGCAAACCTATTGCAGTTAGAAACTTGAAATTTTGGGGATATGTTCGTTGTTTGTCGAAAAAGTCCACTAAGGATGGATTTTTGGATATTCATGTTCTGAAGGGGTGTTAAGGGGGTTAAACTTGCATTTCATTGAATAACAATATCTCACGAGTTGTTTCATATGGGGATGTGATATTCGGCATACAAACTAATCATTTAAAATACGCAGACATATGTCTAAGGGTTTATCGATATGGTGTATATTATGAGGTGAAAGGGGAGAAAATTGGGGGTTGAAGGATTCTTAACGGAGCGTGTACTGTATCTCTTATTCAACATAGGCGATAAGTTTGAAATTCAGCGGAAAAAGCAGCTTGAAAATAAGTAAATAGGTGTTCGACCATTTCTTCATAAATCCAATTTAAGGGGCCCATGGGGAGGAGTGAAATTCGGGGGGGGGGGGGGTGAACAGGAAAGAAGGTGTCCTAACTGATTGACTTACTTACTCACTTATCAAACTCAGGGGGAAAACAGCTTTAAATAAGTAAATAGGTGTTCGACCGTTTTTTTTTTTCATAAATCCAATTTAAGGGGTTCTTGGGGAGGGGTGAAATTCTCAAATATTAATGAAAGAAAATGTCCTGACTGACTCACTCACTCATCATCGCCCAGCAAAAATTATTGAAGTTAGAAACATGAAATTTTGGGGATAAGTTCGTGGTATGTCGAAAACATCCACTAAGGAAAGAGTTTTGGATATTCAGGTTCTAATGAGGTGTTAAGGGGGTAAACGTGCATTTCATTGAATAACAATATCTCATGAGTGGTTTCATTTGGGGATGTGGTACTTGGCATATATACTAATCATTTAAAATAAGCTGACACATGTCTAATGGTTTTTCGATGTGGTGTATATTATGAGGTGAAAGGGATGAAAAGTGGGGGTTGAAAGATTCCGAACGGAGCGTGTATCTCTTAAACGACATAGACGAGGAGTTTGATTTTCTCCGAGTTCCAATCACCTTAAAAATTAATAAATGAATAAATAATTAAAATAAGTAGATGTTCGACCGTTTTTTTTTTTCATAAATCCAATTTAAGGAGCATATGGGGAGGGGTGAAATTCTGGAATAAAAACGTCCACTAAGGAAGGATTTTTGGATGTTCACTCTCATCGACCAATCAAAACTATTGAAGTTAGAAGAAGGGGATATGTTTGTTGTGTGTCGAAAATGTCTACTAAGGAGGGATTTTTGGATATTCAGGTTCTAAAGGGGTGTTAACGGAATTAAACCTGCATGTCATTGAATAACAATATGACACGACTATGACGCGAGCGAAGCGAGGCTAAAAATGAGATGGTGTGTGTCTGTGTATTACTCAATCACGCAAGAACCACTGGTCCGACTTACATGAATTTTACATGAAAGTAGCTGATTTAACTGGTTAACATATAGGCTACTTTTGATTTCAATACTTTGCACTATGGCGACCATTTTAGTGACGTCACTACACCCTTTGGTTTCAAACTTTCATATTTCCATTTCAAATAAAAAGTGAACGCTAAGAAATAGCAAACTTTTGATGGCATATACGAGGTTTAAAATTACATTTTCTGTCCGAAAGGTATCTCCAACGGTTAGCGAGTAAAACCTAAATTTGTGCTATAAAACACGGTCAACGCCGAACGGTGTAGTTGGACAAAATGTTCCATCCTTAATCTCCCTCTGCGCAGCACCTCGCCTATCCCCTGTTTTAACTGTCACTTTCACATTTTAATTTATTTATGACGCGTAGCGAAGCATGGGTACTTCAGCTAGTATATATATATATATAGATACATATATATATACATACATAAATTATATATAAACTTTTGAACTGAAGGTGGTTTTGGGGTCTGGGGATGTGAAACGCGAAGATATGTCGAAATTTTCCGGAAGTCGAAACATGGTACCCATTGCAATAGTTAGCTTTCTAATGAAATCTACCTAATATGCAGGTACAGTATTAAGAAATTATTTTATAACTACTTAACACACCTAGAGTCTCTTTAAGCCAGTATCACAAATAATTTGCCAGCATCTGTATACTGTATATGCCCAATGTTATAACATCTGGGTCATTATAGAAAAATAAATATAATAAAAACAAAATTTAAAGAATTCTTCCTTGCCTAGTATCAAACCCCAGTTGTACAGATTGAAAAAATGTATTATACAACTACCATTTATTTATAAAAACCTATAAGTCTTAGATTGGAGCTTAAATCAAAATAATTTCTATTTAACATCTGGAAATCTGTTCCCTAGTTCCAACACACCATTATGCTGTCTACTGAAACATACCAACATACAGAACAACATGGACAGACTTGGATACCCATGCGACAAACTTCTGTCCAGGCCACACAACTTGAATTTGGTTCAGCATTGAAGACTGAAGAATACCACTGCTCATTTCCTGAAATCAAAATATTCAGAATGATTCTCACAATAAGTATTGTTAAAAATACACCCTTTAACAAGGACACATGTAATAAAGGCATCTTGGATAACTGTTATCTTGGCATCATAAATAACAGATGTCCATTTTATTTGAGATATTAACCGATGTAACATTTCTCTTGGAAATGCCCCACATGTATGAACCAGGAATCTAAACTGATTCACCTCCGAGGGAGGCTGGCAGCTTGATTAATCGGTCAACACTGACAGATGCCCAATTATCTGAAACAAACATAGAAATGTTGTATTTAGAAATAAACATCACTAACTTATATGACAGGGGCGTAAAACACGGGAGGGGGGAGGGCATGGCATTCAGCCCCCCAAGTTTTAGGTGCAAGGCAAAATTATACAGTAGCCTACCCTTAAAAAAAGAAAAATAAAATAACCAGAAAGTATTCTGTAAACGATTTAATACTACGTTAGTCATTAAATGCGAAAAAACATCTAGCCTTCTTAGTGATAATTTCATTATTCTACCAAACAAACAGTCTATTTTTGCCCCCTCTGCCGTTTCCCACCGAGGTGTCATCTGAGCCGAGAGCGGAGGTCCTTTGAGCTTTGTCCACTTACCACGGCGATCTGAAAAGGTACATTTTTAACTGCTGAACTGCTTACGATTCACGGGCATTAGTCTTGTCTACTCTGCAGCGGAATACTGTGCCCCTGTATGGCTGGAAAGTGCACATGTGCATAAAGTGAATACTAAGTTGAATAAAACCATGCGCTGCATAACTGGCACTATAAAGTCTACACCTCGCCACTGGTTACCCGTTCCTAGCCATATCCCACCACCCCACCTGAGGAGAAAGGAAGCTCTGCTGAGAGAAGCAAAGAAGATCCAGTCATCTCCCTCATTACCAGTTCACCAGGAATTTTGTTACCCATCGCCACGACGACTTCAATCTAGGAGACCAGCAAGTGCATTGGCCGGCCGACTCGAGGGACAATTTTAACCTAAACCGGAGGGCAGGAAGAGTGGTCAAATTCAACATCTGGTACTGCCCCCGAAAACTGAATTATTCTGGGACGAGATGAGAGTATTTTCTGTCCCCATGATAAAATTTAACCAGCATATATAAATTCTGGAAGTGTGACACAGGAGGGTAGTGTTACAAGCTCGAGGCCGTGGGAGAGCCCGATCAGTGACATATTGCACAATAGACGCTTCTAGAAGGCTGAAATTGGCATAGCAACAGCGAGTTTGGAAATAAATATTATAAATATTGTTATAAATTATGCTATTGGATCCCAGCCCAGAGCCAATGAGAAGAGGTCTTATTGAAGACGGGATCAACTTTAATTACATAATTTGGTGAAATTATGCATTTAGGCCCTTAGAAGAAGATTTTCTTATTTGGTAATGAAGAAAATAGTAAAAGAAATTATGTCTGATACTTTAAAAACCGCAGATCAGTTAATTTACGCAGTAATAAGCATTAGTAATCTATGCGCTAAAATTATGGTGGGAGATTGATATGGCCGCCAAAATTTCGACTTGGAGGGGGAGGTCCAAGGATCGAGGTTCTTATTCCAGCAGTCTTTAAAGAGCGAGGAAGAGTTTTTATTGGGTTAACGGAGATCCCAAAGCTTTGTCCGAGTGCGACGACTGTCGACTTGTGGAGACGCTAGGATAGCTAGGTAGAACGTTGGAGATTACCGCACTTCCATTTTAAGTGAAGTTGTGAGAAACATTGAAAATAGTATTTCTCTTATATAATTGAGATTAGAGTTCAACTAAGTGAATATAAATAAAGAACAGGTCGAATAATACATTATGCCGAAAGTCGAGCGTTCTAAAATTTACCGTTTCGACAATATAAGCCTGTAAAGACAGATTTTCAAAAGTGTTGGAAATAAAGCTGAATATCATTTTAGATTGCAACGTAAAGTTGGCAAACGCAGTTCAAGTGAACAGTAGCGGAGAACTTTTAACATCTGCGCAGCAAATAAACATTATCATAATGACTATCATTATTCTTCAAGTGGTTTCATTCAACATAATTAACATTGTTGATATGATGAACTAAATAGTCATGCACCAGAGACATATTCGATAACAGAAGTTAAGATACAACGATGGAACTTCGTTAGACGACGTATTCTTGAATACAGACGTAGTGTACGGTCCATCTTGTACATTTTCGTCAGTCTACGAACACTAATGTAACATCAATTAGCAATAGAAATATTTCATTCACCATCTATAATGAATATTTCTATAAATTATTTTCCAATGATGAGGCTGATACATACTTGCGACTGAGAATGAAGATTCTACAGAAGAGATTTGTCAAGATGCTACGGGTAGCCCAGCAACAATAGAAGAATTTGCCAGAAGGATGTCGTTCGAGCCCATGCGAATGTTGGTGAATTCCGGAGAGGGAACGTTTTTCCTATCTCTGAGGTCGCAGATCCGAGGTTCGAATGCAGATCCATCTCAGTATCTTGAACTGAGGAAACATCTAAAGTATTGTGTGAATACTTACATAGATCTTCAAGTTTTCGTCCAAATAAGGTAGCTGTGTCTCTTACTTTTAGTATAGAGCTTGATTAGCGACATCCAGAGCCAACGATCTTACTCCATATTTTCACATTTCTTGTATTTCAGTGTTCTCATGTATTTTACAATTCAGATGTGTGCTAAGATTTTTATGCTTCAAGATTATTTAGGAGATGATTGTCTTTCATCTATTTTTCAATTTTATTCTACGAATCAGTTGTTGAACTGACATTAAAAATTTTGTTTGAGGAATCATATTGCCTCATAGAACACTAGTCTTTTCGACTCTCTAATTTTAATAATTTGATTTAAACCAAGTATTCTGACATTGTGTCATAGCTTCAAATTAAATTCTTTTTAAATTTAATTTGAGCACTTTAATGTAACAACATCAACTTCAAGAACAGAAGAGACATCGAATGATATTGTTATATCATTATTGTACATAAACTTTCGACGATCTAGGAAATACTAGTCGTTTGGTAAGACCGAAGTCTTCATCCCTATAAACATTCTTTGTGTAGAGTGGAAAAACATTACGACATAGACAAACCTTTTATTATTTGTAAAGCTGAGAGCTTTGTTCATTTAATATGTTAGAGGAAATATCTTTTGATAGAAGATTATTCAAATCTTTGGCTAGGAATTCAAAGCTAGTTTATCCCGGTCAAGAGTGAATTCTATTTGACACTATAAATAACATGTGTGTTATTTTATACTATTTGTGTAATATCACATCATTATGTAGACCTGATATTACAACGATATACAATTTAAAGCTTGATAAGTGAGATGAGACAGGAGTATTATTTTTATTACATGTATTTGAGACAGATGAGTTAACAGTTATTTTTTTTTATTTTTGTGTAGTAAACTTTAGGAGGTCAATCACGACAGTCTAACATCGTTCATTACGATTGGAAGTTTCGTTTGAAGAACCTAAGGATGTATAATTGTAGATCAGTAGTCATGTGAAACGATACTGAGGGTCATGCCATTATTTGAGAAAGGTTCCTACAGAAGAAATGTTAATAACAATCCGTTTTGGTTATTGTTTAACTTAGTGGATGATAATTGTTTATGCCATATACACACATCAAAAAAAGTTTTGCATCACCTCGGTTCCAAGAGTTCCGGAACCGTTAAATACAAAGGGAATAGAGATCAACACAAACAACATTTCAGCTCGTTTTATTGCTCATGAGACCCACACATTGCATGTTGTACCATCATACAGCTAGACTTTCAGCATTTGTGGTCCAGATTGCAGTACACACCACTACCTCTAATACCCAGTAGCACGTCCTCTTGCATTGACGCATGCCTGTATTCGCCGTGGCATACTATCCACAAGTTCATCAAGACACTGTTGGTCCAAATTGTCCCACTCCTCAACGACAATTCGGCGTAAATCTCTCAGAGTGGTTGGTGGGTCAAGACGTCCATAAACAGCTCTTTTCAACATATCCCAGGCATGTTCGATAGGGTTCATGTCTGGCGAACATGCTGGCCACTGTAGTCGAGCGATGTCGTTATCTTGAAGGAACGCATTCACAAGATGTGCACGATGAGGTCGAGAATTGTCGTCCATGAAGACAAATGCCTCTCCAATATTCTGCCGATATGGTTGCACTATGGGTCGGAGGATGTCATTCAGGTATCGTAAAGCCGTTTCGGAGCCTTCCATGACCACCAGTGGCGTACGTCGGCCCCACATAATGCCACCCCAAAACATCAGGGAACCACCACCTTGCTGCACTCGCTGGACAGTGTGTCTAAGACGTTCAGCCTGACCAGGGTGCCTCCAAACACGTCTCCGACGATTGTCTGGTTGAAGGCATATGCGACACTCATCGGTGAAGAGAACGTGATGCCAATTCCGCGGGGTCCATTCAGCATGTTGTTGGGCCCATCTGTACCGCGCTGCATGGTGTCGGGGTTGCAAAGCTGGACCTCGCCATGGACGTCGGGAGTGAAGTTGCGCATCATGCAGCCTATTGCGCACAGTTTGAGTTGAAACACGACGTCCTGTGGCTGAACGAAACGCATTATTCAACATGGTGGCATTGCTGTCAGGGTTCCTCGGAGCGGCAATCCGTAAGTAGCGGTCATCCACTACAGTAGTAGCCCTTGGGCGGCCTGAGCGAGGCCTGTTATCGACAGTTCCTGTATCTCTGTACCTCCTCCATGTCCGAACAACATCGCTTTGGTTCACTCTGAGACGCCTGGAAACTTCCCTTGTTGAGAGCCCTTCTTGACACAAAGTAACAATGCGGACGCGATCGAACTGCGGTATTGACCTTCTAGGCATGGTAGAACTACAGACAACATGAGCAGCGTACCTTCGTCCTGGTGGAATGACTGGAACTGATCGGCTATCGTACCCCCTCCGTCTAATAGGCCCTGCTCATGCATGGTTGTTTACATCTTTGAGCAGTTTTAGTGACATCTATGAACAGTCAAAGGGACTGTATCTTGGATACAATATACACAGTCAACGTCTATATGCCGGAGATCTGGGAACCGAGGTGATGCAAAACTTTTTTTGATGTGTGTATATTGCTATATGAGGATTTGTAGAGCTATGGAGTGCTCGTGCGAAGAAAGTTCCGCATTTTAAGGAAGTCAATGAAATTATTGTTCTTTGATAAGAGACAACATTCGGCTCGAGGACGAGTGCTCCAAATCCTGCGTGACGCCCCGTTTTACGACGACCAACAGGCCGCCCAGGCTGCGGGGTACTTGTCCTGGATATGTTACGTTATGGCATGGCCGATGTTTATACCGAAACACATACTGTCCAGAGAACTCTTTTGGCCCCGCCGTCTCCTGACACCAACCTTCATCGAAAAGCCGAGAGATATCCGCAGATCTTCCAACCCAGCAGTGGTCTACGCCGACGCCACCCCACATAGCATGGCTGCCGTCATGCCGGCCCGTAACCAGGCCTGGGCCCAGGCATTCACCAGGGTTTCTACCATTAATGAAGCTGACGGGCCCGTCAGCCGGATTCTCCTCCGAAGACAACGGATCGCCACGCGCGAGTTAGCCCTCGCTCTGCACATTTATTAATAAGGTTAATATACATGGGAAAAATATACAATGAACGATACAAAATCATCCCTCTACCTGTACATAAACTATAACGAGCTACGCTCGAGTCTGTGTAAATCACTATTCGTTGCTGGTCTGGCCAAAGCTCTTCCTCTAAGACCCATCTGGCGGCAAGGAGGGCGGCGGCTGTCTCGGCTTCGTTAATGATAGAAACCCTGGTGAATGCCTGGGCCCAGGCCTGGTTACGGGCCGGCATGACGGCAGCCATACTATGTGGGGTGGCGTCGGCGTAGACCACTGCTGGGTTGGAAGATCTGCGGATATCTCTCGGCGTTTCGATGAAGGTTGGTGTCAGGAGACGGCGGGGCCAAAAGAGTTCTCTGGACAGTATGTGTTTCGGTATAAACATCGGCCATGCCATAAGAGTCGTTGTATACAAGTAGTCCAGTTCATGTGAAGTAACGTTTTAGCTGTGTTGACAGAAGGGTTTTAGCGGAAATACAATTAGAGAAAAATTGTCTACTCATGTCAATGATACCATTATTAAATTTTAATAAACCTGAAGTTTCGTAATTACGTACAGTTAACCTTTGTCAGTCGACTGTATTAGACCGACAATGTAATGAAACCTATATAAGACGATGTGTGAGCAGTATATGAAAACTACGGAGTGTTAGAAAATGATTATGTGGAAAAACAGAGTAAATAATTAATTGAGAATTGTATTGTAACCGAGAATCCAGAATCTCGAGAGTAACATGATAGCAACGTTAAATAGTGTCTATTATTATGAACAAATTACATGTAAATATTTTTCGGAAATGATTTAATTAGTTAAATAATTTTGGTAGGATTTATTAATCGAATGTTTTGGAATAGCGTGTGTTTTCTGAGCGGATGTTTTTGTATGAATGATTGCCCACTGTTAAGAGTAATTGTTGAACCGAATTGATCTAGAACAAATCTGGGGTGCGAATGAAAGATTGTACGAAGATTTCAGAATGATTGTTAAAGGAACATAGAAGATATGAGCATTTTGTAAGATCTGATTGTTAATTTTATACGTGTATTTTAAACGCACACAAGGCAGTCTCCATGTAGCCCAGACAGAATGATTCACCGTTAGAAGCGAAGAGCTTGATGTGACATAATGTGAACATGTGGCGACTCACAGCCTTCTATAAAATGTATATAGTTCCGAGCTCAACGCTGTGCTATCGCTCATTCATGGAGCAAGCCACTGCATGTGCGTTTTCAGACGTGTGCCAATGAAGGTAACCTGTTGCCAGGAATGCCATGAATGTAAGAGCATCCCTTAAACGTTTTTCTTTTTTATGTAGTGTAGGCCTATACCTGCCAAGGCTTTTATGCTAATATTTTTACACAACAATGTAGTAAGATGTGCTATAGAAAAAGTGTGTGTGATTGTATGGTTTTATTTTGTTGTTTTGTTGTTAGATTAGTTTATAGTTATTTTGTTTATATAGGTTAGTTTACCATTGTTAATAAATTTATTCAGTTCGTTATCTGTCGTTGTATACGTGTGATTCATTTTAAATATAAGGATTAGGGTATTATGGATGTATTGTAGGCGAAGCTGTGTTCCCAGTCCCCGAGAAACGTAAGTAAAGGTAAGTGTGCCCCATGTAGTTTGTTGTTGATCCACAATATTCTTGTAATTGCCGTATGTAAATCCCTAAAGACCATGTTGGAGCGATTTCTAATGTAGTAATTTGCCGGTGCTGTTAGAAATAGGCGATCCAGCTGGGGCAATGGATATTTCAACAGGCTACTTTCCGGATTTACGGGTACAGTACTAATGATCATGAGATAAATCCAACTCGAAAAATGAATGGATTTGGCCTGCCAAGAAAACTATAGTGTCGCCTCAACAGACTGAGAACTGGGCATGGCCGGTGTAATTTCTTGCGCCATAAGTGGGGCTGGATGGATTCTCCAATGTGCGAATGCAGTGAAGAGGAGCAGACCATGGACCATGTCATCCTGCGCTGCCCTCTTCATGCCTACTCCGGAAGCCCCAGCGACCTGTTTCATCTTTCTGATAGAGCTGTTGTGTGGTTGAAGAACTTGGACCTGGACTTATGAATTCCTTGTTGTACTCACCATACGATTTAATTAAATTTCTGAGCCCTGGTTTAAAACTGAGGTAAGGTACTGGGAGAGGCAAAATAATTGCTCCTGCCCAGTAACAGCATGAGCGTCGTATTTTGAAATAAGCAAGGTAAAATAACATGAATCTTCCCTCACGCATCTCGCTTTTTAAGCACACCCAACACATGCGCCCACAAGGTTTGAAAAACAATGATGCATGTGACGTTATAAGTTCGACATTTGGTGCTACGCTTGTGCCGTATTTATCCAAGTCAGTGGAGCTCCAGCATTTCATCAGTTTCTGACTAAACTTTGATGATTACTTAGTTTAAATTTGTGAAGTTTTTACCTTGTCACTGTGATGACCGTGAATCTGCTCGGCATACCTGCTTCAAGCTGTTCTGCAGAGAGAAGTTTTTCGGTGATGAGACCACCTCAGATCTACAGTACGTTGGGACACATTAGACGGAACACGAAATCGTTGCTGTCTACTAGCCACCTACTCGAAAATGGTTGACAAGCTCAATGACACGCGTCTTGCTCAAAAGTTTGTGAACAAAGATCAACGGCAGTCCCCCAACACCAAAATTTTGTCACACATAATATTTGCTTATGAATTAAAACATTAAAATCTAATATACTTATCATGAACTATTGTTACTAGGCGACGATAGCGTGATGTACGAAACAGTGTGACAATCAGTTTGCTCTGATCTCATATCATAAACTCTTATTACTCTCGAGTGCCTTCGCTCTTAAGAACCTACCAAGAACAAGAATAAGTGCCGTCGAAGCGTGTGACAAAGATTTTCTTTCCCCCTAGCTTGTACACCCTTATCAAACTTTTGGCAATTTTGCCTGTCTCTGTAGCTACCGCCGAACAGAGTTGGAGTTTGAGTAGGTTGAAAACATACTAAAAGAAATTACGGTATACTACTTCTGAAAACAGACTCATCGGTGTAGCAATTCTTCAAGAAACCTTGACTTGATATTATAGTGTAAGTTGTAAATAAAAATTTGAGGTTTTAAGCAGCGAAAGAACGAGGTCATGTGCCCCAAATCCAAACAGTAATGTTTATTATTTATATCTAAATACCATGAATTGACCAATATCTCTCTACTAATAAAAAGTAACATGAAATAGTCTTAGTTGTGATTGACATTAATCAAACATAAAACATCACAACAAATTGGTTGAAAAAGTGATGCCAGATAGCCTTAAAACTCATCAATTTGCACCAAATTATACAAAAGTTTCCCCAGGGAGGAACCCCGGATGTTTGGGGACTATTCCATGCCACCAAACTCCCAGTTTGCCCTCCCCACCCTCCCTCCCAAATAAAACTCTATATGCGCCCCTGCGGGCAGTCAGTGTTTGGGTCTTTTAGCTCGACGATGACAATTGTTTTATATTTTGTATTCATATTCTGATTGTATCTTATATTTTAACCCTTATAGTGCCAGGGAGCAATATATCAGCCAAGGACGGTGCTGCTAAAAAAAAAATATGTCACGGGCGGTACATGTGTTATTATTTGGCTACTACTTCTAGCCAAGCAGTGCTATCACTGTTGTAACCAGTTAATTATTGTTGTTGTTTTAAGGGGCATCTGCCCCTCTGTTGTAACCAAGACAATGTAGGAATTATTCTCTCTCTCTGGATATCGATATGTTTGTGTTCCGTGAATACCTGGGTTCATGATAAGTATTCTTTGAAAATGCTGCAGCCAGCTGATGACCCGCACCAGTAATCTTTTTTTTTTTAAACTGTTTGTTTACATCCTTACTCGGAGCTAATTGAGATACGTGATGATAAATATGGCTAGCTCTTTGAACGTTGGGGAAATAAATGAGGCTTTAACGCTCAGTGAAGCGTGTGAGAGTACGTTTTCGACTCATAACGACGACTTTGAAAAATGTCCAAATATTTAGCATCTCATATTATATTTGCCTCCTACTGTACAGTCAAGTATTAACATAGGTAGGACATAATGTTTATAAAAAACTTGGGATTTCATTAAAGTTAGCTTGGCATCCGAAGGGTTAATTATAAATAATGAATAAAATTAACGTAATTTTTAATGTAGATTTAGGCCTATAGTACAGTGTGGCCTTTGCTGATGACATGATTTGGGGTGAAACACAAGAAGTACAGACCAATGTATAGAAATCCCAGTTCCAGGAATATAACCTCAGCATCAGCGAGACCAAGACAGTGGTGATGTCAGTCAACAGAGATGGGCTTCCAGCAAGTGTTAAACTAGGAGACCACCAGCTGGAGTGTGTGGACAGTTTTCCTTACCTTGGAAGTGTAATCTCCAGTGATAATTTGGTTAGTAAAGAAATTACCAACAGAGTGCAAAAGGGATCAGAATTCTACCAAAAAGTAAGGACACTTTTATGGGATGATATGATTCCAAAACCAGCTAAACTGGTGACGTTTAACAGCTACTTTATACCAATATTGACCTAAGGTATTGAAACATGCACCCTTAAAAAAGAGAGATGCATCAAGATTGCAAGCATCAGAGATGAAATTTCTTAGATCCACCATCCAGGAGACCAAGATGGACTAGATAAAGAACGAGGAGGTGAGAAAAAAGCTGGAATAAAAACATCCCTATTAGACCGAGTCAGCACATCTAGACTACGGTGGTACGGGCATGTGATGAGGATGGAGCCTACAAGATCAGCCAGAATACATTTGGAAAGACAGGTGGATGGAAAAAGACTTGTAGGAAGACCTAGAACCCGATGGATGGACATGTTCAAGGTTGATCTAACAACCAGAGGATGGACAGTGGATGATGTTCTCCATGACAAGTTGTATATGGACAGGTTGAAGTGGAAGAGGCTCATAAACAGTACCCGGGAAACTGGAACTGTGCAATGATGATGAGTACCGTGTTATTTCAAGTTTTAAAGCCAAAACGAAAAAGGTAGGTAGGCAACCAAAGTTTATAAATTCCCCCCCCCCCCCCCCCCAAATTGGCAAGGAAGTCGCCTCCGTAGCGTAGTGGCCAGCATGGTTAGCTGCCACCCCGGATGTCCTAGGTTCGATTCCTGGCTCTGTCACGTAATTTGAAAAGAGATATGAGGACTGGAACGGGGTCTACTCAGCCTCGGGTGGCCCAAATGAGTCGAGGGGGTTCGATTCCCAGCTCAGCCATCCTCGAAGTGGTTTACCGTGGTTTCCCCACTTCGTCTTCGGGCGAATGCCGGGATAGTACTGTACCCGAAAATACCTACCCTTTACCTGTTGATATCCCTCGATGGTAACTGGATCGTAGAACCTGAAAACCCCCGGCTCAGAAAAATCCCCAGATCCTACCAACAGGGGAAGGGAGTATCAGGGTGCAGCAAATCCTAACGGAGGTGGCATTAAGCAAGACCAAAGCATAGCAGCAAACTGCTCTAAGAACACGAGAATCGTGGGAAATCACCCTCTCAGGAGTGTGGGAAACTCTAGAAATATCTAGCTGTGGCCCTCCTAATGCGACCTCTTTATACTTCTGTAAATCATCACATCGCGCGATTAAAAGAAATGACAAAAATATTTATTTCCAAAAAGAAAATCTGACAAAAGGTCAGACCAAAATGTCCTTGGCTGGACACAAAAACTAAGAAAGTAGGCACTAATATCATGCCAATAAATGCATCAGCAGTCCCCATGGACCAAGAATGCATTTGACCCTCAATTGAAATTATTAATAATTTCTCACTGCTGTAATATCGTACTTCAATATACATTTGACATAACTGTGCCTTATTTCCATATAATGTTCGAATATAAATGTCAATCTTCCCACTACTGCAAGGCTCAAGGTCTTCCGCGCTCCTCGCGGCCTATAAGAGAAACACTCTTCCGAAGGTTGTCGATGAGACAACAGCTGAGCCGAATGATCACACGGCTATTCGCGCACTCCAAACTAGGTCAAAACCTATCATTTGCGGCAGCGGTTCGCAAAGGAAAATGTACCGTAAATCAGACCAAATAAAAGAAAACGGTACATCTCTCTCCTAATACCTCAAATAAAAGCTGGCTAGACTTTTATTTCATCATTCCAGATAATCCCGCTACAATGCATGGCTACATACAGAGTTGAACTAACTTCTTGTAGTATCTGCGCATGTTTTTGGCATTGAAGCGACCTATAATATCTCTTCCATTTATGCTGGTAATTTCATAACAATTGTTCCCGAACCATCGAGCTATTCGGAACGGCCCTTGGAAAATATAAGAAAACTTGGTGTATAGTTTCTTGGCTACATCTGCCTTCGTTGGTTTTTTTATGAGCACTAAATCATTCATTCTGAATGGCTGCCTATATCTTTTATTTCTATTTCTTCTCTGCCGCTTCTCGGCTGCATCCATGAGCTTTTCGCGAGCCGCGTCAACTCTCTCCTGATTGGTGGGCTCAATATCCCGAGGAATATACCTGACAATGTCAACCCAAGCTCTCACTGGCTTAGCACCTAAATAAACTGTCATAGGTATGTCTGCAAGACTCTCGTGGTAAGTAGAATTCATGCATTCTTGCATAAAAGGCACGAATTTAACCCAGCTTGCGTGATCCTCTGGGCAATACAGGGGGGGCGTATTTTGCAATTTCACCCATAATTCTCTCTGATACGTTGGATTCTGGGTATCGCACGCTAGAGAAGACGTGCTTAATCCCAAGACTTTCCATGGCAGACTCAAATTCCTGCGATGTAAATTGGGTTCCATGGTCTGATTGCAGTATTTCTGGGATGCATGTCTTGGGAAACACACTGTTTTCTAACCGACTGAGGACTTGAGCTGAGGTGGCCTTCTGCATCGGATCAAGTGTCACATACTTTGAAAACACATCAACAGTTACTAGGAGAAAGTGATTCCCCCTAGCTCCCTTCGGGCAGGGACCGAAGACGTCACAAGCCATGAGCTCTCTCGGCTTCGAAGGGATAATAGCTCGAGGTTGTTCTTTGCTCAAAGCAGATGGATGTTTCCCTCGTTGGCACTCCTGGCATGTTCTAATCACATTCGCAATGGAGCTCCGCATCCTGTTCCAGGTGAACGTCTCCAATAACGTTTGGAACATCTTGTCAACGCCACAGTGACCAATAGTGCAGTGAGCTAACCACACGAGACTAGTGACTAGTTTTGGAGGAACTATAATTCTCACTTTCGTTCTCTCCCTGTCGATATATTTACAAAGAGTATCATCGCACAGGAGATACCTCACAGAACGCTCTCTGACCTTATCGTAGTTTGGATCAGAATTATCCATGACACCTCTCAAAAACCTGTACATTTCTCGAGTTGGGGTGTGTCTCTTCTGTGACACTGCTATCTTCTTTAGCCTATTTGGGGTATCTGATGTTCCCTCTCCAACTGTACAGTACTGATCAGGATGTTTTTAGCTGGATTCCTTGAGAGCGCGTCAGCCAGAAGGTTATCCTTGCCAGGCTGATGAACGATGGTGGCATTGAACTGCTGGAGAAACAATGTCCACCTCGTCAATCTGTCACTGGACAAATCGCATTGCAACATGAACTGCAGCGCTCTGTGGTCCGTAATAATGACAACTTGATGACCGATAAGCAGTTTCTTTCACTTCTGCAGGGCAGAAATGAAAGCAAGAGCTTCTAGTTCAGTTGTGAAATAGTTTTTCTCATGCTCTTTTAGCTTCCTGCTGTGAAAGTCAAGATAGTGCTTCTTACCCTCCGTATCCTTCTGATACAAGACAGCACTAACACCTAATCTTGAGGCATCTGACTCAATAAAAAATGTTCTATCAAATTCTGGATACTCCAGTTTTACACAGTCTCTGAGCATTACCTTTGCAGCTTCAAACGCTAGGTTTGTTTCGTCAGTCCATTTCCAGCGGTTGTTTTCCTTGAGGACCTCATATAACGGAGCCATCGTTATCCTGGACAGTGGCTACTAAGAAATTGGCACATCCCAAGAAATTCACGAAGCTGTTTGATCTTCACAGGTTTTGGAAATTGGGAGATGGCATCAATTTTCTTGACATTGGGATGATATCCGAATTGATCGATGGTATGTCCCAGAAAATTGATACTCTTATGCATAAATTGACATTTGTTACAATATAACTTGATGTTAGCTTCACGGAGATTGTCAAATAGTAGTCTAAGATGGACAAGATGTTCCTTAGTACTTGCTGAAGACAGGATTAGATCATCGATGTAGCAAATGACGTGCTCCTTCACTTCCTCTGTCAGTTTGCTATCCATCGCTCTAATCAGAGCCGGTCCGCTATTAACCATTCTAAATGGAACACGACAGAAGATAAACGTGGTTTGATCGAAGAGAAACCCAGTATATTGTCTACTGTCCTCTTCCAACTCTACTTGATAAAATGAAGCAGTCAAATCCATCACGCTGAAGCATGACTTGTCTTTAAACCTTTTTAACAACTCCCTAATCTTGGGAGGCCTGTCCATTTCCAAGTGAATTCCAGTATTTATTTTCCGTGCATCTAGGCACAATCGAAGCTGCCCATTAGCCTTCTTCACAACCGTGATAGGGTTCAAGTAGGATGACGCCTGTTTTGTGATTATTCCTTCTTGTTCCATCTTTTTGATAATCACACGAACCTCGTCATAATATTTCTCGGGTATCGGGTATAGTTTGGCTTGATAAGGCGATTCATCTGTAAGCCTAATCTTATACTTATAATCCTTTATGAGGCCCGGCTTATCAAAGATCTCTTTATATTCCTCTATCAGATCTTCGAAATCCTCCTTTACATCCTCAAATCCCTCGGCTTTGAGTGCATAATGCTCCCTCTCTTGCTCGATTTCATTGACGATGCATTCTAGGATTTCCTGTCTAGGGTGTTCACCATGACTATCAAAATCCTCTTTCTCTTGTATGGTTACCTTTTCTACAACTTCTTCATTAAACTTTATAATCCGTTTATCCATGTCTATTATGGCCCTTTCCTTGATTATAAAATCAATCCCGATGATGACGCCAAAACTGATGTCTTTCACGACAATGAATACGGGTTCGTATTGCCTCTCATTTATGCCAAACCTCATAAGTATCTGTATTCTACATTTCAAAGATTTGTCCTTGAATATACCCTTAATTTTCATGGGAGAAGCAGGTAACGACGTGAATCGGTCTTCTCTTTTAAGCCTTTCATAACAGTCTTCACTTATTATCGATATCATAGCACCAGTGTCTACTAATGCTCTGCATTCCTGTTCTCCTACTTGAACATTGATCACAGGCAGTTCAATGGGTCTTTCTCTAAACTTCGGGCCTTCCTCAAATAACAAGTCTTCATCCGTTACATTGAAGGTCTCATATATTGTAATCACAAATGAGGGTGCAGAATTACAAGGTTTTATTTCTGTTTGAAATTTGGCGTTTTTTTTCTTTGTCACCATCTCTTTCTGGGGTTCTTTCTCTGCTACCCTGGCGACTAGTACTTGCATGGGCTTCATCTATCGCATCTTTTCTCTTATCGTCTTTCTTTCTTCGTCCTTCCCCATCGGACATTTCCTGCTCCCCTCTGAGCCTTTCCCGGTCTCTCCGATAAAACTCTTCCGTCCTGTAGTTCTTGTACCTGCTGTACCCCTGACGTGGTCTGTAATTAGAGTCATAAGGTGCGTCACGATGATTGTTACGGTTATTGCCGTAATCCCTCCTGTAGAAATTACGTTCCTCATAACGCCTCTGCCACGGTGGTTCCGTGTATTCCCTATGCTGGTTTTGGTATCTCACATCTCTTTGGTAGTGATTTCGAGTTGGCCCTTTTTTTCTCCTATTTCCTCTGGTCGGATCTGACCTGATCCGTTTGTTGGGTTCGGTTCATTACTACCGTGTTGATCCCTCTAGACTCCTGTCGACTGGCACGCGATATGATAGGCGTTGACATTGCGTTTACGTGGTCCAAACGACGTAGCAAGTCGTCCATCGTGGCTAAGTCAGTCACTCCTGATGAAATTATTGACTTTCTGACATCCACGGGAAGTTGCTGTGATATAGCTTCCACTAACTGACCCTCGGTCATCGGGGGTTGCAGAAACCGCAATTTCGCGAGTTGACACGCAAAGTACTCTGCGTAGCTTGTGGGACCTGTGTTTGCATACTTTCTCGAGTAAATTCTGACCTTATATTCTGTTGCACTTCAATGCTCCAGAATCTTTTGATAAATGCGTCTGCAAACTCCTCGAAATTATTGAAGGTATACCTAAATGCCTTATACCACTGAAGTGGGGCATCAGTCAAATAGCGCTCCACTACTCTTAAGTTCGCGTGTCACCTGCGATTCCACGAAGTAGTCCCTTAATCCAAGAATAAATTCGAGAGGGGTAGTCCCATCTAAATTACTGAATTTGCGAGGTTTATCCTCAAAATTCCTAATAACAGTGATGTTGGACGCTCTTTCAACAGGCCTGTGTATATAACCTCCTGTATAGACGTTAGTGTTGGGATAGGTGTACTCATACGGTTGCAGTTGCGTGAAATTGGGCTGAGTCAAATTGGGTTGAGTTGGACCTAACTGTTCCGCAGCTCAAGACTGAGGACTGATCCTAATGTCAGGAGATTCATGTGGCATAGCTTCATCTCTTTCCTGTAATCTAGGTTCCATTTGATCTAAAGCAGCGTGAAAGTCGCTATTCCAGCTTGACCTTAATTGCTCCTTAATACTTTCTACGTTAACATTCCCCCCAAGGTTAATGTTTTCCAATTGCGTTCGAATTGCATTTAATTCCGAAGTTTTATTTTCCCTAACTTCGTTCAGTTCTATCTTGTTCTGATCCACTTTAACCTCAATGGACTTTAATCTAGTTTCTAGACTGGTTAAATTATCTGTTTGAAAATTTTGAAGAACAGTGATCTTCTTATCGACATCTTCCGTCACATCTAATATTTCTTTGTTAGCTTTTAATTCGCTAGTGGCAAGTTTTTGTTCCATTTCCTGTTTCAGATCATTGAAAGAATCTTCATTAATCCTAAGCATACCATTTCTTAATAAGTCTATGTTTTCTTTAACAATTGACTTAAAAACTATGTCGAAGTCATCTTTCAATAATTTATTATGATCACTGACTTGAACTCGAAAAGAATTCATTTCAGTTCTCAATTGATCTATCGAAGCCTGTGTATGGATAGTGTCGTTAGTGAATTGTAGTTGCAAAGCTTCCAAATTATCCTTTGCTAACCATTTACTGACGTCTAAATCTAATTTAATTTCCATTTGGAAATCTTTATTAGTTTTCTCTATTTCATTGATCTGGATTTGCATAAGGTTTTGGTTAGCTTCTACAACGCTAACTTTAGACTGGATGTTAGTTACATCTGCCTGTACACTAGTGACTTTAACTTCGATAATATTTTGACAGGTTTGCATCTGGTTCTGACTAGCCTGCATTTGACTGACTGGATTCAACCTTAACAATTTTCGACTGAATGTTATCAATGTCCGCTTCTATTTTTGTTTGACTAATCTGCATTTGACTGACTGGATTCAACCTTAACAATTTTCGACTGGATGTTATCAATGTCCGCTTCTATCTTTGTTTGACTAATCTGCATTTGACGTTGGCTAGCTCTAATATCTTTGTTGCTGGACTGAAGGTCATTTAAAGAGCCTTTTATACTCTCTGCAAGAGCATCTTGGATATTCATCTGTGCCTGAAGCAGTTGATAAAGTTTCTCAATCTCACTAGGAGATCCTTTCCCCTCGTTCTCAGACATATCAAATATATATAACCCAAAAGCTGAAAAACATGGACACCACTCCACCAAACAAAGCATAGACATCACAGAGTAAACCACATTTGCCATCATACGAACTTCTTGATTGTGTTGCGTTAACTTAAAATATAATTAAAATTACCAATCAGTGCTTAATGTTAGAATCTAGGAATTCCCAGAACCCACTCATACTATGCGTGATGATTTATATCAGTATATATCCTAAGTATTCCTATTATACCATCTTTAAATTAATGAAAATGGTTTAACATTTAAAATGGGCTCAGAAATACCCATCCGCCGGTTGCAAGAAAATGGGACACCTTGAATGCAGCTCACCCACGAGCTACATCACAAAGCCCTACTCGACTGATCAAGTCAATTCAGTTTTTCAGAGAATGTCTTTCATTGATCTCTGCTCTAGTCGTATATTATTTCCAAATCAGTGTAGCACCACTTAAAAATCCACAAAACCTATTAATGGTCGCAATTCTACACGTATGCCGTGTAGATCGAGAATACTCTTAATTGCTTTATTCACGAATGAATTCTAACATCTTGGGCTAAAAACATTGGTGAACCATTATTTCCCGGCGTTCATTCAACGAGTTCACAATTGATCGCTGTAATGATGTCGGAATTGACTAGCACATAACGTCACCACGTGTTCGAAAGCAAGATTCGAAACGATCATGAAATGGCGTCATATCACCAGTCAGATGCCCTTCCACGAGGTTCGACATCTATAATGGCCTCAAACTATGTTCTCGTCTCTGGTATTCCAGTTTTCTCGAGTCCATCACCTGTATGCCATTATACTCAATTGGCACCTCCCATAAAGACACGATATCTCTATTCGATGCCCCATAAGTCTGGGCCGCCAATTTACTGAATTGGCGCATCCCATAAAGACACGATATCTCTATTCGTTCCCCACGTTGGGCGCCAATTTACTGTAGTCGCCTCCGTAGCGTAGTGGTCAGCATGGTTAGCTGCCGCCCCGGATGTCCTAGGTTCGATTCCTGGCTCTGTCACGTAATTTGAAAAGTGATATGAGGACTGGAACGGGGTCTACTCAGCCTCGGGTGGCCCAAATGAGTCGAGGGGGTTCGATTCCCAGCTCAGCCATCCTCGAAGTGGTTTACCGTGGTTTCCCACTTCGTCTTCGGGCGAATGCCGGGATAGTACTGCCCCCGTAATTGAATTATGTAGAGACCATGGTGGCTATATTTGAAATTATAAGGAGAGTTATGGCTGTCATAGTTATGACGTGGGTAGTCATGACGTAAGCACGGATGACGTAAATGTTATGCCAGCAGGCTACTTGAGCTGAGATTCTCAGTGACGTCAGCTTTTAGTCGAGAATGTTCCAAGATTTACGACGCAGTCGCAGGAAACGAGGAATTCTGCTGAGGAAGAAACTATGCTATTGGAGGAGAGGCATGAACCAATGAACGATAGTTTAAAGGAAGACGGAGATTGCTGAAACTATGGTATTTTTATTACTTTTGGAATGCAGAATTGTGGAAATCCATTTGCAGTAATAGCATTGATTTGGAATTTTGGTGAAATTTATTTTCAGTTTTTGAATTTTGAAAATCCGTCATGTATTAACGAAGTTGGAACTTCTAGCGATGACGCAGTATCACGCTTTGGAAGGGATGGAAACGCCCCTCGTGAAGTTAATAAAAGGGCTTGCGCAGAAGAGAGGAGCCTCTTTCGTTCTCTGATTATTCTGAGATCTCATTCTCAGATCATCGAAGTCTATTGTGAAAGTTCTTTTCTTATACATTCATTATAGTGAGACGTCGAAGTGAACAGCAGTGAAAAGAATCGTCTTTATAACGTGTGGCGAGGCCACTATATTAACGAGATCCAAGTCAAACTAGGTGAAGTTGAAACGGACCTTAGAAAGCTTCTACAAGTTTAGCTTCGAACAGTTAGCGGTCTCCGATAAGCTAATTGTATTGTGCAGTGCTACATAAAGGAATAGAGAAAAGCTGAACAATTTCGACCGATTAGTTTGAAAGATATTGGCAGTTTTATACGAATGAGAAAAGTGATTATCTCGCCACAAGAGAAGCACTTTTGTATAGCCAGAATCAACGCAACGGCTGACGCTGCGAGTGGAATAGAAAGACTTCAGAGTGCTTTGTTACAGAACACTACGGTATAATGGAGCAATTGAATACGGCAGTTTGTTCTTCTGACACCACAACCGAAGAACAGATGGAAGGCTAAAAAGGGCTTATTGCAATTGGGACATATTTCAACGGAGTAAGATAGCGACATGGAACTTCGCTAATTGCTATTCCACACAAGCGAACATGCGGTGAATACCATCTACACCCATGTTTCGTAATTAAAGGTTGAATACCATCGAACAGCCATAGAAACAATTTCATACTCTGAATATGAATAATTTCTTCGGAAATTTCTACAAAACATCATGACGATTGTCTACTGGAACTTCAGGGAATTTTTCAAGAGAGGTCAGGGATATCCCGACTCACAAAGAAGATTATTGCCGGAAGGATGTCTATTCGTCTTCAAGGAGCAGAGCGATTCACGGAGAAGGAAGCAGTTCGATTCTCCGAGGGTGCTATTTCCTATTTCGAGGATGGAGCTCAGCTTTAACGTGGTGAAATGGATCCATCAGCAGTCTTCTTTGGGGAATTTTCCTCTGGAACGTCAATCGGCAGATAAGGTAGTCGTGAACGTTTATTGTATTTGAGTTTACTAATGATGTTTGAGCAACCATTTTTCCCATATTTTTATCCTCATGTTTTTGCCCTATTTTCTTGTTGAGATTCTTATTCTCAGTACACCTTGATGAGTTTTGCATTTTTCGACGATTTATTAAGACATTGTGATGTCATGGGCATAGTTAACGATTTTGAATCAGTTGAGACTGATATTTAGAATTTTCAGTAATTAATATTTTTGTAGTCACGATTTGACTGTAAGTTAATGATTTTTATGGCAGATTTAAATTCAGACAGCGTGTCATTTTATTAAAGTAATTCTACCCCAGTTTAATTACTTTGACCAATTTTCTGTCATCATCAAGAAGGAAGAACATTTAAATGATTTTAGAGCGTTAAAATCTCTTACGTTGTCGACGATCTTGGAAATACTAGTCGTTATTTGGAATTGATTGCAACACAGACATTTATCGTCAGTTATGAATGAACATTGCATCATAGACACTTTTGTGAAAGAGTAACTTTAATAATGAATCATTAAATGCATTTAAGTCAAGAACTTTTGTTAGGAGTTTTTCTCAATTAGAGATTTATAGAACGATGTTTGCATTCCCCAGTCTAATTGGATTCTATTCGACTACTTTGCATTTTAGTCGCACTTTATTTGAAGATAGTATTTTCATACTACAATTTCTTTTAGGATGTTAATCTTAAATTTTGATAGACCAGACAGGCGTATATAAGCGTATTCACTATTAAATTTGTTTGTGATTGGCAAGTTTTGACTTCAGTTCGGTTCATGAATGAAATCCACGAAGGTTAAATAGAAAAACAGTTTTGAAACAATTAATGATTATAAAAATTTTTAAGTGGAACTATGAATGTATAATCGCTAGTGCAGCGCGTGTTGAAAGTCGCTGAGGTATAATGCCCTTGAATATGAAGGAAGTTCCCACAGGAATAAATGTTAAAGAATTATTTGTGGAAGTTTTGTAAGTTATGTGGAAGTTTAATACCATATAGATTAATATATGATGATTTTGGGCATATTTTTAATGCAGTTTGTGCATTAACTTGTTAGCGAAGGATTTTCCGCTGGAGTAAGATTGTCATAGTTCGTTGAAAATTAATCAAGTGATTTACTGTTAGAATTAACACGAGTTTTGAAAGAATTTGAGATAAGATTTTGAATGAAGGTTGCCGTCACAAATCATTATTAAAACCTTTATTAAACCAGATTGTGACATTAACATGTATAACTAACCTTCATTGGTCGATTATATTAAACACGATTATGAAAATTACCAACCGAATGGACATGTGGTCAATGTATTTCTTAAATTAATAATTTAAATGTTAATATTGTAAATAATTGCTGTAAATATTTTTGAAAATAATGTAGAACGAGAGTGATGTTAAAGGTGTGCTTATAATATTTTTATTGTCTTTGACAAACATTATAAACAATTTCTAATTGTTATAAATAATTTATGTGATTTTGTTATAAACATTTAAGAGCTAATTAAACAATTGGATGAGAAGTTAACAAGTTTAAGGAATTAACATAATGATCCAATAGGATGTGAGCAAAGTACTTGAAAGATTTGCGTAAATATAATGTGAGTTGTCTTGTAGACAGATAAAAACTTGAGAGAGCAAGCTGTACTCTTACGTAACTTAGCACGTGAGAAGGGAGTCCATTCAACCAGTATGCAACAGGTTCGAGGGTAGCTCGCAGCTGGGCCAACATCTGGTTATCAGTGTGAGGTCGTCCGCACTCCGGCCTTGCGACTATAAATACCATTCTCATGTTTATTAAAAGGAAACCAAATGCTCTATATATGTCACACCCTGATGTCCTTTTCCAATCCAATAGTGTTATGAATATTACGTTATTTGGAGCTCTTGGGAGCTAAAATGTTTTATATCATGTTGTATGATAATTTTTGCAAGTCCTACTGGAGGACGTAGTCAGATTGACTTGGGCTACTGATAGCCACGTTTATTTTGTTGTGTTAGTAAAATCATACCCTTTATTAGAAATAAAGCTTTTGTACAGTTCAAAGTTCTCGTCTTCGTCTTGGCTCATTTTTAAATGTCATGGTGGAGGTTATTGTGTGAACAGACTTTAGTGATCCTGTTGTCAACTCAAACCCCGAGATAATTAAGAGGTAAGTAACGGTAAGTATGAACCCCCGTCTATTTTGGTGTGTTCCACAATGATTTCCTGTGAACTTCTGTGCTCTTATCTCGATAGTATCTGTCAGTGCCATTTTCATTGATGTAACTGTGCCGGTGCGATTGATAATTGGCAATCCGATTGAGGGGGCGGATATCTGACAGCCTACTATCCAGGTAAACGGGGACAGTACTGTACCCGAAAATACCTACCCTTTACCTGTTGATATCCCTCGATGGTAACTGGATCGTAGAACCTGAAAACCCCCGGCTCAGAAAAATCCTCAGATCCTACCAACAGAGGAAGGGAGTATCAGGGTGCAGCAAATCCTAACAGAGGTGGCATTAAGCAAGACCAAAGCATAGCAGCAAACTGCTCTAAGAACACGAGAATCGTGGGAAATCACCCTCTCAGGAGTGTGGGAAACTCTAGAAATATCTAGCTGAGGCCCTCCTAATGCGACCTCTTTATACTTCTGTAAATCATCACATCGCACGATTAAAAGAAATGCATCAGCAGTCTCCATGGACCAAGAATGCACTTGACCCTCAATTGAAATTATTAATAATATGAACAACAGGTGATCCAATAAGAAAAAAAAAAAAAAATCAAAGAAATCACCTTTATTGTTCTTCCACTGATTCCAACATTTTCAAACACGCGAATTAATTTAGATATATATTTACTTATTTACAGCGAAATCATTATTAATATTATTACACCCTCAGATGTAAATGCCTTCCCAAACAGGTAATTCTGCACTCCTCATTGGTGCTTTGTCATAACTGATATTGTATCAATTATATTGCCTTAGCAATGTAGTCAAAATCTATTTTATCAATCAAGCACTTAAGCTAAAAAGACGTGAAATTCGTAATTCGAAATCTCTAAAGATTCAATAATGTCTCAGTATAATTTTGTAGGCTACTTATTTAAATTCATCCAGAATTTATAGTATATCGATCATGAATCATATCTAACATTTGCTTAAATATTATAAATTGAATACGACCGAAGAATTAATTAAATGGGGATGCCACACAAAAAAACAAACTCTGAGGCTCGACAAACTAGATCCATAATTTGAATTACCAAATTATCAATAAATCGTAACAAGAAATGCAAAAGAGAATAAAAACTATTTTCTTTCAAAAACATTCGGAAATTAGTATAACCTTGCACTGAAATACTGTCATTATAATGGTCACTCATGACCTCGATTTCTGAATACAGGTGGGCATTACCACCAACATCACAAAGTTTATATTTTTATAATCGCACTACACATGATGCTTTCACTAGCATCATCACATTAACGTACTTCAACGAGTACTACCGTAAATATATTATACACCCATTGACGTTTCTTCACACATTATCACCCACATGGTGATTATTTTATTCAATAACCAGTAATCAGATATATTCAGCTGTGTTTCTTAACTATTATGTTTTCTCATTCCAATGCATCATAAATTTAACATGAGTGGCTACTTAATCAAGTCCACTGGATCACAAAAAGCTTGCCTTACAGAGTTGCATTTACAGTCACATAAGAATTCGCTTCCCCTTAAAGTTAATCCCTGAGATTTATCTCAAAAAAGATTCTTGTTCTTCAAATAGTACTCTTAAGCAACGTTCTAATCAAGAAAAACTCGTAAGACTGAATCAAAATTCAGTTATAGCAATATTAATTAATTTAAAGATTATCAAGGTGTATCCAAGTACACGTGACTACAAAATCAAACGTTAAAGTTTATCAGACGAAAATAGAAATGTCCCCTCAAGAGAATTCACGAAAATCAGACTGGGTCTATAGCATGTATCCAAGTAACGACTCAAGTTAACTCCTGTTGACACATTAGAATCCAGTATGACATCGTTCACTCTCAAGAGAAAAAAATCCCCATTCTAAAAGAATGATCAAACTTCACATTCTATACTGTATTGTAATAATTATAATGCAAAAACGCAGAGGCAAATTCGAATCTCGCAATTGTCGAACACAAAGATAATAGAACGACAACCCCTCAAGCCATAGCTTGATAAATAAAACAAGAAGTACTCCAAAAATTGGGAAATATCAAATCCACTAAAAAAAATTAAAAAAAAATCCCCTTGGGAATAACGTAAATTTCTTCCCCTATGTAGATCTGTTCTCCACAATCAAGAAGTTCGGAAAAAAAATAATGAATTTAATTAATTAAATGATTAAGCTGAAAAATAAACAATTAATTCATAATAAAATATTACGAAATGAGTGCACCTGAATAACCAGGCCTAAACTCGACTGCAAATGAAGTCACACAGACCATGGGACGGTCATGCATAAACTTCACTCCACAATCATACTACTCAAAATGTATAACAGATGGCAATGTGTTTTCACTGGACTATCTACTTTGCAACGCTACGTGAAAAAATATTCCTCTACCTGGCTGAAGACTCTCGAAGGCGATATGAAGCGTGAGTATGCCCACCATCTGATTCCAACATGATATAGCAGGACTGCACAGATCCATTCCAATTTCCAATGAACGCACTGGGAATTTCTTACTCCAATGTCCCAAGTCCACTGATAGTAAACGAACTGCTTCCTCATCCCGGAAATTGTCCTAGCCCGAATTTCGAATAGTTCCAGCCCGGCCCGAAAATACATCCATTCCAAAGCAATTATAACCTTACCTTGGCATTGAATATATAATTTTCAAAAGAAAAATATGTATTGTCCGTTGAGCCATTGGCGAAACACTGTCATTTTGTTGAGTTATGCCGGATCATTTAGCACAATTTGTGTTTAGATATATAATGGCTCAACGGACAATACATATTTTTCTTTTGAAAATTATATATTCAATGCCAAGGTAAGGTTATAATTGCTTTGGAGTGGAGTTTCGACTCCCATAGTGCACTGGCTTTGCTCGTGACGTGGATACACATGTATCAAATACGTCTTGCAATGGCCTTCCCAGCGTGTACTAGACAGTGTCTTGGTGAGGTGTGCTTTAACCAACTGAAGAGCCCAATTGCACACCGGGGCGAAACACTGTCATTTTGTTGAGTTATGCCGGAACATTTAGCACAACCTGCTATATGAAATGAATAATACTAAAATAAAATATAGTCCAAGTAATAATGTTTATGTGGCGTAGCAAATTGTATAATTTGCATAGAAAGTTGGTATATTGCTTTATACCAACTTTTTGGAAGCCTTCATAGGGAGGTTATGGCTGCTTGAGCTTTTGGTTCTCGCAGTAAAAAGGCACAGGTGCGCTTCATAAAAAGGGAGGTAGCACGTAGTTTGCTACTCCTGTGGGGGTCTGTGTCGGGACACCATGAGCCAGCTTCGTGTCCTAGGCAAAACCTAGAAAATTTGCCGAGTATTAATGAATCTAATACAGTAACTATGACTCTCTTAAGGGAGCGCACAAAATCGATGGGCTTTGCCTGAGAGGTGTCGGACGAATGTCTAGTATCCGAGAAATTGTGCGAGCACTTGGTGTCCAACTAACCATTAGTATGTAGATAATACTACTACTAGATGCTAGGGGGTGACCACTAGGATAGCTCATGTCATAGTCTCCGCTAGGACTTCCTAGTCCTAACGACAAAGACTTTGGTTTGCAGGTCAGTCGGGTATATGTAACCTGCTCGACTGGTACTGATCCTACCACTGTCGGCCTACCATAACGTCCGGTCCTTTAGCAAGACCACGTGTCCGCCGGGAAAAGAGTCATTCAATGCTAGACTCGAGCTAACTATGGAGGCGGGGGGCGCCCAAAAACGCAAGGTAGTTCGGGCTAGCAACCCGTCTACTGTAAATTATCATTGCTATGAAGAAAATAAAAAGAAGCCTCGGATGGGGGAGGAAACCCAAGATAGCGGCTCCCCCGACTCAAGGAGTAACTGGTGGAAATGGAAACAATCCTTCCACCAGCCAGCTGAAATCACCACCGCCACCTCAAAAGTGCGTGACGCAGCAGGATCCGATCAGAGAGGCTTCACCTTCATCGACATCTACCAGCGACGACGATCTTCCTGTAACCTGCCCTAAGTGCGGAACTGACTTGACAAGTCGATCTGTTCCTCAACAGAAACAGCATGTGAGGAGATGTCAGCATTCCGCACCCGTACCCAAAGAAGACTCCACGTGTGCAATCTGCGCCAGAGTGTTTAAATCTTATCCAGGGATGAGGCAACATCTACGAAAAGCCCATCCCGATCAGTACAACAAGATCGACAACGAGATAAGAGAAGAGCGACTGCCAAACACTCGCTCTCAATACTCTGACGAAGAGTTGCGCGAGCTCTGCGAGTTGGAGCTAAACCTTCAAGGTGGGCTCAGTAAGGCTGAGATTGCCAGGCGACTCGCAGCTGTAAGTGGACGGCCATCGGAGGGAATCAAGAAGATCAGGGAGACTGGTAGATATAAAGCCATAATGAAGGAACTTCTGATCATCCAGAGGACACAGCGACAACAGCAACAACAGCAGCTGCAGAATGAAGACGACAACGATGACGACCCAGGCGATCCTAAGGACAATGGAAAAGGCAACGACAGGCAGAGAGCACCTTCCCTTCACGTAGAACCAGAACATAGGAACATACAGAACCCTCGAATAAGTATGTTCCTACAGACCATCAGCCACCAATGTTCTCCCCATGTTGCTGATATCATACGGGGCGTCCTCGATGGACATCCCAACGAGACGACTGCTCTGATGATAGAACAATACATCCACCGTATTGTTCAAAGCGGCAATGAGGAGAATAAAAGGAGCAACAGGAGGAAGAAGAATAAAACCAAACCCAGAAAGGGAAGAAGAGCGAAATGACGTATTAATGAATCAGTTTAATAAAAATTGGTGCCACTTTGGCAACTTTTTGACTGCTTGGAAATATGCCTGCCCTAAAGCAATCATTAATAATAGCCTAAAGAGAATTGCGCATGAATGTGCATAGAAATACATCGAAATAACGTTCTTGATGTTCACTCCCAACAAAATTGAGTTAGCGATCATTAATGCCAACCGTGAGAAGTCCTAAGACATATGTAATTACTGCCTTTAGGAAATTATTTGACATTCCATATTATATCTTAGCTATCAGAGGGTTTTATTTGTTCATAACGCCTAAAATTTCACTTTCGGTCACTTCTTTCCACTAGAAGCCCTCGTTGGGCCTATTTATTCCACTACTGGTAGATACTCCCATGCATTCTTCTCAGAGTCGGAAATATTATTATAGATTTTATTTAAGTTACAGACTGAACATAATACTGTAATATTGTTAAACTCATCAGAGCTCATTTCAATTTTAGGGCTATTAATTCTGTTATTCCTACTACTCTCACTATTTATTACTTTCCATGCTGCTTTACACTTTATTACCTGAAATTGGAATACTGTAAACACTGTTGTACATAAGTGTTATATATATAAATCCGCTAGACCTAAATAAGCCTAAGTGAGCAGGATCTGATGATGTTTGTTTGACTAACAAAACTAGTCATCCAATTCAACCTCCCATTTGTTTGGGAAGTGTTTTATTAAGTGCATAAATAATACATGATATTTATTTCAGGCACTAGGAAATTAATTGCAACTCCCCACCCAATGTAATTGGGCACACTCGTTTTGACCAGCTGAAAAACTTCTAATAGATTATGCTTTAATATTTAATTCAATTAAAATTACACAGTTGCAGTACATTGAGACATGCTGGTACATGTCTCACTGACCAAGCACATGTGCAGTGAGTGGGTGAATGACGGGAGGAGGAGGAGGCTGTGAGCGGAGCTGTAGGTATTTCAGGCGAGCCAGCCCTAAGGCCGGTGAGTGAGCGATAGGAGCTCTCAAGGACGACCGCTGCCTAGATATAGAAAGTTCCAGACGCTCTGCTAACCGATATATGAGAGGACACTTAGTTTGTGAGAGAGTAGAATAGAGCACTGGACAGCTCAGATTAGAGTGACTAGCGAGAGTCTAGCCGTGACTAACAGTGTCATCCAGTAGTGCCGACGTCAAGTAGTTCGAGGCCCACACCTGCCAGCGAGGAGACAGTGGGTGATATGAATAAAACTGAGTATAAACTCCGAAGTATATACTTCGAGCATGAGCATCAGTTTTGAGTATATACTCTGTTTGTTATGAATAAAAGATCTTGAGTATCTACTACAATTTCCCCTCCTTTTGGAGTATATACTCCACTTGCGCCACGATGTTGCTCTCGTTTCGTCGATGCACGTTTGGTCAGTCAACTGTTTTACATGCCATTCGTTAATGCCAAACTGTCGTCTGCTGTAGACTTGTCTTGTTTATTAATTGAAAGTTCCTGGTTAATTGAAATGTCTGTTAGTGGGGATGAATATGAGCCGTCCAGTTGATGATGATTATGATTATTGTTGTTTTAAGGGGCCAAACATCGAGGTTATCGGCCCTCCGTCCAGTTGCAAAACTCGTTTAATCCACTTGTGAATAAGGATCATGTCGTAAAATTATTTATTTAATTATTTTATTTTACTTTATTTTTTTCATTTTTTATTTTGTTTTGTTTTATTTTATTTCGTTTTATTTTGTTTTAAATTGTTATATTTTTGTTTTTTGTTTTGGTTTGTTTTGTTTTATTTTTGTTTATATTTTCTATTGTTTATTTTGTTTTATTTTGATTTTGTTTTGTTTTACTTTAATTTGTTTTGTTTTATTTTGATTTTCCAGGAAACAAACACAAAAACAAAACACACAAAGCAAAAATAAAAAACAGAAGCAAAAGCAGAAAACAAAAAACAAGAAACACAAAGCAAAAAGCAAAATTCAGAAACAAAAGCAAAAGCAGAAACAAAAAACAAGAAACACAAAACAAAAAGCAAAATTCAAAAACAAAAGCAAAAGCAGAAAACAAGAAACACAAAACAAAAAGCAAAATTCAAAAACAAAAGCAAAAAACAAAAAACAGGAAATACAAAGTAAAAAGCAAAATTAAAAAACAAAAGCAAAAGCAGAAAACAAACACAAAACCAAGAGAGAAAAGCAAAAAGTAAAATTCAAAAGCATAAGCCAAAGCAAACACAAAAACAAAAAACAAAAAAGAAAAAAAAGTAGAAAACAACAAACACAAAAGATACGCGAGGCAAAGTCCAGAGAAACGTTTCTCATGAAAATCATTCTTATTCACAAGTGGATAAAAAGAGTTTTGCTACTGGACGACTCATATGATCATATATCAAATATTTCCGATTTGGCATTTGTAAGAATTGTCTGTGACTATCCTTCAGTATTTGGCAAGTCTCAAACACCTAACTCGCGGAAGGAAGAAAGCGAATGTTTAAAAGCTAGAAAGATTCGCTACGCGGGAAACTTTGGCAAATGTATCACAAAATGTCAAATACTGATGAAAATAAATAGTTTTCACAGCTTTTCCTCTTGTTTCCCAAAAGGTGATCAGAAAGCCATAGAATATTATCTATCTTAAACCGCTATAATGATCTACAGTCCCTCTCTGAAACCGTTCTTCGTAATTTATTCACTTTCCTAGCCTGCAAGTTATTTACATCTACAAACATAACCTCAACCATCTTGAGATTAGACAGCTGAGCATGGTAATAGCCAGACTTCAGAAAATATGTTGAGTATATACTTCAGATTTGTAGCATAGACTTCTTTTATTCATACCACATTGGAGTATATACTCACTGAGTATTTACTCCCACCCTTGAGTATGTACTTCTCAGTGAGTCTAAACTTCAACTTTTTATTCATACCATTCTGAGTATATACTACAAAATTGTTGAGCATGAGCATATACTCCGTTTTATTCATATCACCCAGTGAGTCAGGTGCTGTGAAAGTTTGGATACGGAGGAGTCCATGGAAGATGTATGCAAGGACCTGGGTTCGACACAATACAGGCAGGATCTCATGAGAAGCTACCTGAGTAGGGTGCTGTGAAAGTTTGGATGGGGTGGTGTCCATGGAAGTTGCGTGTGAGGACCTGGGTTCAAACTATATGGGCAGGAACGCATGACAATTTGACTCAGCAGGACTCGAGTGAGACCTGAAGCGGTAAGTGTGGACTATGCAGACCGCATAGATTAAATGGTCAGCTGGTGTACTGTGGTGAATCGCATACAGAGTAAGTGCAGTGTATATTGCCATTGTGTAAACTGTAGTTAAATACAGACTAAATTTAATTTGAGTCATTTATATGCTACTAGTTGTGTGTGGTCATCCATGTGTGAACCCGAAACCATATTATTCAAAAAAGCTGTGGTGATCTTGTTCTATGTACACACAGAGACTTTGTATTAAGAGGCTGTGTACTGTGTACGGTATTTGTATTACAATTTGTGCCATGCACCTGTGGATTGTTAAATAATATGTTGAGCCTAGATCACACACACTCTATGAACTTGGAGAAAGGGATTGACATTTGGCCGGAAATTCTATGTCAGTCAACAATCTACTGCATCTCGACCAATCCAAATTCGCATAGTTGATGTCATAATACCCAGAGTTGCAATCTCACAGCCCATGTGCTTTCTGTGCCTGGTCAGCTGTGTCGGTCTTTACTGTGTGATCGCTTGTTGATTCTAATGATACCCATGCTACCACCTTTCCAGACACTTCATCAAACAGAGAACATTCTACTAGTAAAATGCAAATCAGTATCGATAATGGGTGTGTATTTCCAGCCATATCTCAAGGAGGAGGAGATCATTGACGAAATAGAAGCTGCATTATTTAAAATACCAAGGTATGACCCCCTTATAATAGCGGGCGATCTGAATTGTTTAGACATACCATCAGTTAAAACAGATATTGTAATATCTTACCTGGAACATGAAGGGTTCAGAGTTACCAATAACAAAATGGAGAAAACCTACTACAGCCCAAATGGTAGCAGTACAATAGATTTGGTTCTCATTAATGACGGAGCTAAAGTGATATTCCAAAATATTGTAACAAGTGTTGCAGTGAGGAAACACTTACCAGTAGAGACCATTCTACAATTTAATGAGAAATATACACTCGATGCAGTTTCAAGAATCAAACTTCCAAGGAAACTTGACGTTAAAATAATTAAGAAAGTAGACTTGCGACAGATAATGAACACCATCAAAGAAGAGGACGTGAACACTGCTCTAGAAGCCCTGGACAAACACATCAAGGAAGCCATTTCTCCTGGCAAAATCAATTTGCGAAAAGGCAATTCTTGGTTCAACACTGATTGCTATAGTAAAAGGAAATTGATGCTCAATGTCCTACAGAGCCAGAGAGTTGAAGACAGAGGCGGCCTACAGTGACTATGCGAACAAAAGGCGTGATTACAAAGAAGTTTTAAGACAAGCAAAAATAACCTATCATCTGAATAAAGAAAAGCACTTAGTAGAAGAAGCAGAAACTGACCCATATAAGGCACTTCAAACAAAGAATCCTAGATTTCCAAAAAATATACCTATACAGACATGGTCGCAACATCTATGCAATCTATTAGGGGCAAAAGACACACGCCCTTGTGCCGTTTTGTCACCAGGTGTAGATTTCGAGCCCATCATAGAAGAGGAGGTCATAAAAACAATACAATTGAGCAGAGCACACAGAGCGCCAGGTCCAAACCTCATCACAAATGAACACTTAAAGCTCGCAGCCCCAACTATGGCGCCTGCCTGGACAGCGCTCATGAATGAATGCCTACGATCTGGGCAAATTCCTAAACAGTGGAGAACTGCAGTAATAAAAATGCTCCACAAAGGGAAGGGAGATTTAGACGACCCAGATGTCTATAGAGGTATTGCACCAGGAAAAAGCATAAGCTTTCCCATGGAAAAATATCCCACGGTATTTCAGGCAGGAGTTTATGCAATACTACAATGCATATATGAAAATATAAAAAGATCTTATACCAATAAGAAGATTATTATGTACTCAGACAGCCAGGCAGCACTGAAGGCTTTAATAAGCCCCAAAGTAAACTCAAGACTGGTGGAAGAATGTCTTAATGCCCTAACTAAACTGGAGGAACATAATGTTAAATTGATATGGGTCCCAGAACAAAAGAGCATTGAAGGAAACGAAAAAGCCGATAAACTCGCCCGATAGGGATCGGCAACAATCTTTCATGGACCAGAGGAGTATCTAAATGCTCCATAAGAGAAGCTATCAAAGACTGGATCAAAAAAGAACATAGGGATAAATGGAAATCTAACCCTGGCATTAAACATGGGAAAACTTTCATCAACGAACCATGTAAGAAAATAGCTGAAAAATTACTCAGATGTAAAAAAATTCAGGTAAGATACATAGTGGTTCTTCTCACGGGCCATGCTCCCGTGAAAAAGCACCTAAACGAAATGGGCATAACCAAAGGAAACCTAGACTGCAACTTTGCGGGAAGGAAACGAAGACAGCCCATCACATAATCTGTTATTGCGTAGCTCTAGATCGCAGAAGATTCAATCCTTTTGGGAGATCGTCAATTGAACCAAAAGAAATTAAAACAGAGTCCATCATGGGACTGTATTATCTTATTAAAGACACAGGGATAATAGACTGGTGCTGAGAACACAGGGCAGTACAATAAACCTCAAGGCTGCAGTACATTCGGAGCTTAGCTGACGGGCCCTTGGTATAAAAATAAAAAATAATAAAAATAGATGTATCGCTCTTGAAGACGTGCTCTTCAAAGCATTCTCCAAAATAATAACAGGCCGTTTGGCTAATTTGACTGATCACAGTATGCCGGAAGAACAATTTGGATTCCGGGTAGGCAGGTCGACCATTCAGGCAGTTTGCTGCCTCCAGGAAGACATTAAAGAGGCTTTAAGACACCTGAGAGGGAAACTTGACTCTAAATTGTTGACTACGGCAAGGCTATTGACACTCTTAACAGAAGAATACTGCTTAAACTAGGATTGATAAATATCTCATGTAATATTTGTTTCGGGTGGGGTGTATGAATGCTTGTTTTCTCGCCCAGTGTGTTTGGGCATAATTTGTGTTGACCGACTGAAAAGCTTTATTTTTTGTTGTAGAAAGGAACATGCCAAGATTTATTACACAGGGTAGAAATTTTATATGTTAACTTTTAATGTTTGAATCATAAATTTGCTAACATCTAAGAGCTGATCAATGGTTCTATTTTGGCCTACCTTTTATCCCACTTTTCTAAACATGGTTTAGGGACTGAAGTGTAAATAAATATATGACTTGAAAGGGGGTTAACCGCTAGGATTCATAACGTATGTGCGTAGTTTAAGTCTTCTACGGAGACAGTTGAAAAGTTGAATTGAATCTCCTGAGCTGGCATTGTCATGATTGCGGGTGGTCATCCCTTGGTTAGTTTCCCAGAGGGAGAATATTTCTCTGGATATATCCCGGTAACGTTTTCTTAGAGGCTTAAAACGTTGGATCTCAAAGGGACGTGTATAATATAGTTTCTCGCACCGAGGGGCGTAAAATGAGCTGTGCCCAGTCCTCCTATAGCAGTCTTGATATTTAGAATATTTTATCCTATGACCCGTGGGGGTTTGCATGTTCCATTATCGGGCGCGTCCCAGGTGGCGGATAGGGGGGCTCGCCGGACTTGTCCGGAGGGTTTGAGGGAAATAAAATACCTCTCGCGGACCAAAACCAGGCCCCTTGCCAGGGTTATGGTGAAGCTACGTTAGGCCTAGCAAGCCAGTAGTGGATATGAAACTGCTTTTAAAACGGGAACGGGCCTCGGAAAGGACAGATCTAAAGGAAGCAGACCTGGCTATGGAAATGGACTACGAATCGGAACTTTGAATATAACTACATTGACGGGAAGAGTGGAGGAGGTTGTGGATATGATGGAGAGGAGAAAACTGGATGTACTCGGACTGGCAGAGACCAGATGGAGAGGGGAAGGAAGAAAAGAACTGAGAAATGGCTTGCAGCTATACTGGATAGGAAATGAGGAGGGGAAGAGAAAGGGAGTGGGAATGGTGGTGAGAGAAGGGCTGAGGGAGGAAGTAAAGAGGGTAAGTGATAGAATAATTAGAGCCAGAATCACTGTGAAAGGTAGAAACCTGGACATTCTGCAAGTCTATGCACCACAGGTGGGATGCACAGAAGGCGAGAAGGACGAGTTTGAAGAGGAGTTGCAGAAGCAGTTAGTGGGGAGAGACCTGATAGTCATGGGAGACCTAAATGCCCATGTCGGAACTGATAGAAGAGGTTTTGAGGAAGTGATTGGTGGTGAGGGATGGGGAAACAGGAATAAGGAAGGAGAGAGATTGTAGGAACTGTGCAAGATAAATGGGCTAATGGTTGGAAACACATGGTTCAAGAAGAGAGAGAGCCATAAAATTACTTGGTACAGCAGGGATTTGACTAGGAAATCAGTGGTGGACTATATTCTATGCGGGAAGGAGACAAAGAAGAGTATCACGGATATAAGGGTAATACCTTCAGAAGCCCTGGACAGTGACCACCGTCTGCTGGTCGCCAAGGTGAGAGGACTGAAGGAAAAGAGGAGAACTGAGAACCAAGAAAGAAGAATAAGGACATGGAAGCTGAAGGAGGATGGAAATAAGGAGAAGTTCCAGATATTAGTGAGGAACAAATTACCGAAGGATGATCCGAAAACAGGTGAAGAAGAATGGAATAGGTTCAAGGACGTGTTGGTAGAAGCAGCGGAAGTCGTGTGTGGCAGAACTAGTGGAAAGAAAAGGTGGAAGGAAACACCATGGTGGAACCCCAGAACTAAGGAAGCAGTGAAAAAGAAAAATGAAGCATTCAGGAAATGGTTCCAACAGAGGACAGACAGAACAAGAGAAGAATACCAAGAGCGGAAGAAAAAAGCAGGAGAAGTAGTGAAGGAAGAGAAAAAGAAATGGCTGGAGAAATGGATGGAAATGATGGAGGAGGACTGTGATGGCAGTAAGAAAGTGTTGTATGGAATGATAAAGGCAAAGAATAGGTTCAAGGACGTGTTGGTAGAAGCAGCGGAAGTCGTGTGTGGCAGAACTAGTGGAAAGAAAAGGTGGAAGGAAACACCATGGTGGAACCCCAGAACTAAGGAAGCAGTGAAAAAGAAAAATGAAGCATTCAGGAAATGGTTCCAACAGAGGACAGACAGAACAAGAGAAGAATACCAAGAGCGGAAGAAAGAAGCAGGAGAAATAGTAAAGGAAGAGAAAAAGAAATGGCTGGAGAAATGGACGGAAATGATGGAGGAGGACTGTGATGGCAGTAAGAAAGTGTTGTATGGAATGATAAAGGCAAAGAGAAGAGATACAGGGGAAAATGTCAGAATGGTGGACAGGAATGGAAAGGAGGTCGAAAATATGGAAGAAGTAAAGGTTATCTGGAGAGAATACTTCAAGGAACTCCTAAATCCAACTAAAACCAGCGTAGTGGACATTGTGGAGGAAGAAACAGACAGTGACCAAGACATTTCAGAGAAGGAATTGACATGGAAAGAAGTGGAGGAAGCATTAAAGAAGATGAAAGGGGGAAAGGCACCGGGAATAGACGAAGTGAGTGTGGAGATGGTGAGAGCAGCAGGGGTGATAGGAACACAGTGGCTCTTTCGAGTAATGAAAGTGATATGGAGGGAGAAGAAAATACCAGAGGACTGGAAAAGAGGGATAATAATACCCATATTTAAAAAGGGAAGTAGGAAGGAATGCAAGAACTACAGGGGAATTACACTCATGTGCCACTGCGCCAAAATATTTGAGAAGGTACTGGAGAGAAGAATTCGGACAGAAGTTGAAGATGGGCTGAGGGAAGAACAGTATAGATTCAGGCCAGGAAGGTCAACAGTTGACCTCATCTTTGCAGTAAGACAGCTACAAGAACACCATTATGAATATGGGAAAGATCTGGTGATGACCTTCTTGGATGTTGAGAAAGCATATGATAGTATTAATAGAAACAAGGTATGGGAAGCAATGAGAGCAAAAGCAATGAACAAGGAGACAGTGGCAAGAGTGAAAGCAATGTACGAGGGAAGCAAAAGCTGTGTAAAGGTGGGAAGAGAGAGAACGGAATAGTTTCAACTGGAGAGTGGTCTGAAACAGGGAAGTGCCCTCTCTCCCCTGTTATTTATAGTGGTGATGGATGAAATGTAGAGAACAACAGAATCCACTCTTCTTAGTCTTTTATGACTTGGAAAAGGCATTTGATTCGGTTCCAAGACCAGCCATGTGGGCAGTGCTGAAGCGGTTTGGTTGCCCTCAGCGTTTTGTAGATCTAATCAAAGCTCTCCATGATGGCATGACAGGTCAGGTTTGCCATCAGAATAAGATGTCCGATGAATTTCCCATTACCCATGGACTGAAACAAGGATGTGTACTGGCTCCAACGCTTTTTGCGCTGTACTTGGCTGCAATGCTTTATGATTCACCCACAAACATCCCAGGTGTGGAGATCAAGTATCGTTTTGATGGAGGGCTTTTCAACCTAACTCGTCTCCGCTCCTTGAAGAAAACTCAGGTTACTAAGGTTACTAACATGTTGTATGCAGATGATGCTGCGTCACCAACTCTCACACCAGAAGAGCTGCAAGAGTCAGTTAACTGTTACAAAAGTGCATGTGATCGCTTTGGTCTTACCATAAATGTCAATAAGACTAAAGTCTTGGCACAACCTTCACCAGGCACACCTCTTCCTCAGTTCAATATCTCCATTTCAAATTTGCCATTAGAACAGGTTGACCACTTCTCGTACCTGGGCAGTACCATTTCTGTGAGCTGTACCTGTGAGCAGGATGTGGATAAGAGAATTGGCGCAGCCCATGCAGCATATGGACGATTAGCGCACCGGGTCTTCATGAATAAAGATCTATCCATGAGTACAAAGCTTATGGTGTACAAAGCAGTAGTCATTTCTACATTGTTGTATGGCTGTGAAACGTGGACCCTTTACCGACGTGATCTTAGGAAGCTTGAGCGTTTTCACCTACAAAAACTTCGATCAATCCTGAGGATTAAATGGGAAGACCGCATTACCAATATTGCTGTTCTGGAAAAGGCTCAAATCAACAGCATAGAATCATCCATAATAGGTCACCAATTTAGATGGATTGGTCATGTCCATCGGATGGATGATGCTATATGGTGAGTTATGCTATGGCACCAGACCTCATGGTGGTCCTAAGAGGCGCTACAAGGACCAATTTAAGCAGACCCTGAAATTGACAGGTCTTGATCCACAATCCTGGGACATGCTGGCTGAAAACCGCTCAACTTGGCGCCGTACCATCTCGGATTCTGTAAAGACGTTTGAAAGGGATCGACGCATACATGAAGAGGCCAAGCGTCAAGCTAGGAAACTTCGAGCAGCCCAACCACGTCCTCCTCCAGCAATACTATGCGACTTGTGTGGTCGCTTGTTCCATGCCAGGATTGGACTCTTTAGTCACCGTAAACACATCCACAAACTGGACTGAAGGAAGAAGATTTATACTCGGATTCGAGTTAAAGCCGATGATGATGATGATGGATGAAATCATACGAAAAGTGGTAAATAGCATTGGGGAAAGTAAAATGAAGGCAATGTTGTTTGCTGATGACCTTCTGGTATGGGGAGAGGATGAGGAAGAAGTACAAGAGCAATTAGATGAGTGGGAGAAGGTAGTGTTATCATATGGGATGAAGTTCTCAGCACAAAAGAGTGAAGTGGTCATCACAACGAGGAAGAAGAACAGACTGGATATGGGCATAACACTTGGAGGACAGCAGTTGCAGAAAGTAGAATGCTTCAAGTACTTGGGAAGCATAATTGAAGAAAAGGGAGGCAATAGGATGGAAATAAATGAGAGGGGAAGGTGCGCAGATAGATTTTTCAAGAGTGTTAGGGGGATGATATGGAATAAAGATGTACCACAAAAATGTAAAGGAATCATCTACAAGACCTACTTTGTGCCAATTTTGACATATGGTTCAGAAACATGGGTGATGAAGGAAAGGGACAAGAATAAAATACGAGCAGTGGAGATGAAGTTCCAGAGGAGTAGGGTAGGAGTGACAAGAATGGACAGAGTAAGGAATGAGAGAGTCAGGGAGATGGTAAGAGAGGAACCATTGCAAAGTAGAATAGAGCGATCTAGGCTACAATGGTATGGACATGTGAGGAGGATGGAAGAGGAGAGGATACCGAAGCAGATGTTTGGAATGGAAATGACGGGAAGGAGGCCGAGGGAAAGACCAAGGGACAGATGGACAAAAGGAGTTAAGAAGAGTGTGGAGGAAAGAGGAGTGTGCTGGGACACAGTAAATGACGAGAGATGGTGGATGTACAGGAAACGATGGAGAGGCTTATGTTCCAAGCAGACCCGACCAGCGGTTGGAAACTGCTCAAGATGATGATGATCCTATGACCGAGATCTAGTGGATTAAATCAGAAGAATATGCCATGTTTCAAAATACAAATAGTTCTATGTTTGTCCTAGTATATGAACTGGGTTCATGCAAATTTTTAGCTGGGTCCGTTGAGTGGTTTTTGCGTGAAAGCGTAACGAGCAGACGGACAGACAGACCACTCGTATATAAGTGTACATGAATAACCCTTCTTTTTAGTGGCTTCGGTGGCGTGGTTGGAGGCGTGCTGGGCTGATGTGCCCGAGATGGTAGGTTCGGGCACGGCCGGGGTCGTCGGATTTTTGGGGAGCGTTGGGAGTCCTTCGGTGTGCCTTCCTTCAGAGGGGAGGTGGGGCCGGCGGTCCCGTGTCGTAGATTTGTGACATGTGGGGGATCCTTCCACTGACTTAACTTGTGTGGAGCTAAATTGTTAGGTTGGATTTCATCGGAACGCTCTATCAAAGCTTCAACGTTCACCACTAGGTATCATAGGTAGCGAAAGTTGGAATTACTTGAAATTGAACGGAACTTGTAGCTCACCCTAAGGGTGTCCGCTGGGAGCAGCTACAGACTCATGCGAGCCGAACATGTCCTCGGACACTCCCGGCACTAAAAGCCATACGATAAGTAAATAAATAAATAACATAAATGATTGGAATAGATAACTATATCACTGCATTCATATTAATATGCTCAATAATAACATGCTGATAATTGACAACAGTGTCACCCTCTCAGAACCCATAGAACAATGCATTGGGGTATTGCAGGGCGATCCCATAAGTCCAAAACTGTTTAATGTTGCTACAGCAGACATAGTGAAATCCGTGAAGCTATATGGAGTTAGCATGTACATATAAGCAGATGACGTAGTTCTAGCCTCAACTTCACGTCAAAGTCTACAGTCGTCCCTAGACCTGTTGGCAATTTGGGCCGGAAAAAATGAACTCGATATAAACTTAAACAAAACCGTATCCATGATCTTTCGCAAAGGAGGTAGAATAGCAGCAGGAGACTCCCTATATCTAGAGCACAAGGCGTTACGTATTGTTTAAGTACTTAGGACTAATTTTCCAGACACATGGGGATACTTTCACCGAACATATAAAGGACAGAACAATACATGCCATAAAAGCAATTTATGAAATAGAACATCTTAATAAACTGTCATTAGAGAAAGCTATGACATTATTCAGAGTAAAAAATCAGCCCGATAATAAGCTACGGTCTGAACATTATATGGGAGAATCTCACGAAAAACAACATGAAGTGCATAGAAAGAGTCAAGGCAACTTTCATGAAAAGAGCCCTGTGTATCTCGAAGTATACCCCATCGCGACAGTGCTATGAAATGTCATGAGATACCTTCTACATCGAAGATTTAAGGTGTCAACTATTGCTCCCATCTACCACCCTGTACGAGGACCTTCTAAAAGAGCTCAAAATGAAGAGGATGCAAATATGGAGTGACAGCCGCAATGACGTCCGATGAGTGGAAGGGTCCATGTTACGACCTGAGACATACAATCACTAGTTTCGCAATACATGAATTCCATATCAAGCACTGCAAAATGGAAGGGCATCATTAGCCCAGTATGGAATGCATTTGCAAATTGTGTGGAAGTGTCTGTGAAAGGTATCATGCCATGACATGCAGACAAAAAAGTTGAGTCACTTGCTAACTTTTGTTGTCAATGACAATTGATTGTAATCTTCGATATTTTGGGTTTTTATTATTTTTATATTGCCTCATGGCCATTGGCTGCAATAAATACCTTATATATAATAATAACTGTGCATTGGTGATTTAGTAATAGTCTATACTAGCGACCCGTGCGAGACCTCTCGCATAATGGGTTGTGTGCGCCCCATGTGTACAGACTACCCGCCAGGCTCTAGAGCTATGCAGGCTGTACGCGCAACAATTCTGCCAGGGGCTACAGTCTTATTTGTTTAAAAGCACTTTATACACAAATAAATATATTTCCGTTGACCTTACAAGAAATTTGAGATTTTTCCTGTACTATTGAGACGATTTGGAAGATTTTGGTACAAACCACACTTTCTAACTCCCTCTGGTTTAGAAGCTTGAGTTTTGTGAAACAACACCTTAGCGTATTATATAATAAGATAGTACAGGGTTTTTCATAAGTAAGAACGTAAAGCGGCGGTTTTATTATCCGCTGTTGCGGTGGCCTTGGCCGAGCTTGTGGCGCGCCATGGCCCACTGTTTTAAGCGTGTGTACAATCCTATATGAAATATTACCTTATAAAAGATGCTGGAAGTGTCGTTCTTCCTGGGTTATACAGGTATTGTACCTGGTAACCACATTCTGGCTGAGTGAGTTCTGTCACTGTAATGTTTCAGATATTTTATTATATGCCTTTTATTGAACACTGAGTCAGTAGTGTCAACCAAATTTACGTCAATCTGGGCTAGTGAAGGTGGCACTTCATCAGGAAATTGCTGAACAAATTCATCACGCACCTGTCGAGCCGACTCATACTTAAAATAAGTTTTATTCGAAGAAGAGTCCATTTCAGGTTCCGTGTTGACGTTTAGTAATTAAGTATAACAAATTTAAAGTTTCCGCCTAATCAACACTCATTTAATATTTAGTTAGCTTATGGGTACATGTTTCGGAATTAGTACAATTCCTTCTTCAGCCCTTCATAATTCATGTTCAGAAACATCATAGACTAAAAAGACTAAAAAAGACCACGTCCATGTAAGAAACATAACACACTGATATTAAAATATTATAAAAATATTATAAAAGCTGGTTGAACACTTTAAAACATGACATAATATGGACATTACATACGATAAAACAATAAAAACATTCCTGCTGTTAACAATCAAATTGATTACTAATCACTCCTATGCACATTCTTGAAAGGTATGCGCAGGTCAAATGGTGCAGTCGTTAATTTGTAAATAAAAACAAAGAGCACATTACATTAGTGTTCAGGACACAAATAACTTGCTGTACTGATAAATGTTGACATAGGTGGAGACTTTGTTCGGCACTTTATTAAAAGTGCGCTGGCATGTGCTTAGCAGATGCAAACGGAGAAACGGATTATTAAGCTTGTATTTTGCACATTAACTGGGTGTGTTTATCTTGAGCCGAACGCTCCACGGACCTGAAATGAAAATGTTCAGTGGTTGGAATATGTTGAAGCCAAGGATTTTTTTTTTTTTTAAACTAAATTCCGCCCTAACAAGAAATTTTGGACTTACGTGCAACGTTTGAGAGCAAAACGCCAAGGTCAATGACTGTGGTGCTGGGTGGTAGGCTCCCACACCTGAAGCGAAAATTGGTACCAAAGTGAAGGAAATGACTTTGAATAAAGAATAGTTGCGTGGAGTACATTATGTTAGATTAACTTACCGGCGTCACTGCTAATGCGAGGCGATGTAGGTAAGGTCAAGTGCCTGGCTGTTTACCTACATCGCCTCGCATTAGCAGTGACGCCGGTAAGTTAATCTAACATAATGTACTCCACGCAACTATTCTTTATTCAAAGTCATTTCCTTCACTTTGGTACCAATTTTCGCTTCAGGTGTGGGAGCCTACCACCCAGCACCACAGTCATTGACCTTGGCGTTTTGCTCTCAAACGTTGCACGTAAGTCCAAAATTTCTTGTTAGGGCGGAACTTAGTTTAAAAAAAATAAAAAATCCTTGGCTTCAACATATTCCAACCACTGAACGTTTTCATTTCAGGTCCGTGGAGCGTTCGGCTCAAGATAAACACACCCAGTTAATGTGCAAAATACAAGCTTAATAATCCGTTTCTCCGTTTGCATCTACTAAGCACATGCCAGCGCACTTTTAATAAAGTGCCGAACAAAGTCTCCACCTATGTCAACATTTATCAGTACAGCAAGTTATTTGTGTCCTGAACACTAATGTAATGTGCTCTTTGTTTTTATTTACAAATTAACGACTGCACCATTTGACCTGCGCATACCTTTCAAGAATGTGCATAGGAGTGATTAGTAATCAATTTGATTGTTAACAGCAGGAATGTTTTTATTGTTTTATCGTATGTAATGTCCATATTATGTCATGTTTTAAAGTGTTCAACCAGCTTTTATGATATTTTTATAATATTTTAATATCAGTGTGTTATGTTTAGGGCTGAAGAAGGAATTGTACTAATTCCGAAACATGTACCCATAAGCTAACTAAATAATAAATGAGTGTTGATTAGGCGGAAACTTTAAATTTGTTATACTTAATTACTAAACGTCAACACGGAACCTGAAATGGACTCTTCTTCGAATAAAACTTATTTTAAGTATGAGTCGGCTCGACAGGTGCGTGATGAATTTGTTCAGCAATTTCCTGATGAAGTGCCACCTTCACTAGCCCAGATTCACGTAAATTTGGTTGACACTACTGACTCAGTGTTCAATAAAAGGCATATAATAAAATATCTGAAACATTACAGTGACAGAACTCACTCAGCCAGAATGTGGTTACCAGGTACAATACCTGTATAACCCAGGAAGGACGACACTTCCAGCATCTTTTATAAGGTAATATTTCATATAGGATTGTACTCACGCTTAAAACAGTGGGCCATGGCGCGCCACAAGCTCGGCCAAGGCCACCGCAACAGCGGATAATAAAACCGCCGCTTGACGTTCTTACTTATGAAAAACCCTGTACTATCTTATTATATAATACGCTAAGGTGTTGTTTCACAAAACTCAAGCTTCTAAACCAGAGGGAGTTAGAAAGTGTGGTTTGTACCAAAATCTTCCAAATCGTCTCAATAGTACAGGAAAAATCTCAAATTTCTTGTAAGGTCAACGGAAATATATTTATTTGTGTATAAAGTGCTTTTAAACAAATAAGACTGTAGCCCCTGGCAGAATTGTTGCGCGTACAGCCTGCATAGCTCTAGAGCCTGGCGGGTAGTCTGTACACATGGGGCGCACACAACCCATTATGCGAGAGGTCTCGCACGGGTCGCTAGTATAGACTATTACTAAATCACCAATGCACAGTTATTATTATATATAAGGTATTTATTGCAGCCAATGGCCATGAGGCAATATAAAAATAATAAAAACCCAAAATATCGAAGATTACAATCAATTGTCATTGACAACAAAAGTTAGCAAGTGACTCAACTTTTTTGTCTGCATGTCATGGCATGATACCTTTCACAGACACTTCCACACAATTTGCAAATGCATTCCATACTGGGCTAATGATGCCCTTCCATTTTGCAGTGCTTGATATGGAATTCATGTATTGCGAAACTAGTGATTGTATGTCTCAGGTCGTAACATGGACCCTTCCACTCATCGGACGTCATTGCGGCTGTCACTCCATATTTGCATCCTCTTCATTTTGAGCTCTTTTAGAAGGTCCTCGTACAGGGTGGTAGATGGGAGCAATAGTTGACACCTTAAATCTTCGAAGTAGAAGGTATCTCATGACATTTCATAGCACTGTCGCGATGGGGTATACTTCGAGATACACAGGGCTCTTTTCATGAAAGTTGCCTTGACTCTTTCTATGCACTTCATGTTGTTTTTCGTGAGATTCTCCCATATAATGTTCAGACCGTAGCTTATTATCGGGCTGATTTTTTACTCTGAATAATGTCATAGCTTTCTCTAATGACAGTTTATTAAGAAGTTCTATTTCATACATTGCTTTTATGGCATGTATTGTTCTGTCCTTTATATGTTCGGTGAAAGTATCCTCATGTGTCTGGAAAATTAGTCCTAAGTACTCAAACAATACGTAACGCCTTGTGCTCTAGATATAGGGAGTCTCCTGCTGCTATTCTACCTCCTTTGCGAAAGATCATGGATACGGTTTTGTTTAAGTTTATATCGAGTTCATTTTTTCCGGCCCAAATTGCCAACAGGTCTAGGGACGACTGTAGACTTTGACGTGAAGTTGAGGCTAGAACTACGTCATCTGCTTATATGTACATGCTAACTCCATATAGCTTCACGGATTTCACTATGTCTGCTGTAGCAACATTAAACAGTTTTGGACTTATGGGATCGCCCTGCAATACCCCAATGCATTGTTCTATGGGTTCTGAGAGGGTGACACTGTTGTCAATTATCAGCATGTTATTATTGAGCATATTAATATGAACGCAGTGATATAGTTATCTATTCCAATCATTTATGTTATTTATTTATTTACTTATCGTATGGCTTTTAGTGCCGGGAGTGTCCGAGGACATGTTCGGCTCGCATGAGTCTGTAGCTGCTCCCAGCGGACACCCTTAGGGTGAGCTACAAGTTCCGTTCAATTTCAAGTAATTCCAACTTTCGCTACCTATGATACCTAGTGGTGAACGTTGAAGCTTTGATAGAGCGTTCCGATGAAATCCAACCTAACAATTTAGGTCCACACAAGTTAAGTCAGTGGAAGGATCCCCCACATGTCACAAATCTACGACACGGGACCGCCGGCCCCACCTCCCCTCTGAAGGAAGGCACACCGAAGGACTCCCAACGCTCCCAAAAAATCCGACGACCCCGGCCGAGCCCGAACCTGCCATCTCGGGCACATCAGCCCAGCACGCCTCCAACTACGCCACCGAAGCCACTAAAAAGAAGGGTTATTCATGTACACTTATATACGAGTGGTCTGTCTGTCCGTCTGCTCGTTACGCTTTCACGCAAAAACCACTCAACGGACCCAGCTAAAAATTTGCATGAACCCAGTTCATATACTAGGACAAACATAGAACTATTTGTATTTTGAAACATGGCATATTCTTCTGATTTAATCCACTAGATCTCGGTCATAGGATCATCATCATCTTGAGCAGTTTCCAACCGCTGGTCGGGTCTGCTTGGAACATAAGCCTCTCCATCGTTTCCTGTACATCCACCATCTCTCGTCATTTACTGTGTCCCAGCACACTCCTCTTTCCTCCACACTCTTCTTAACTCCTTTTGTCCATCTGTCCCTTGGTCTTTCCCTCGGCCTCCTTCCCGTCATTTCCATTCCAAACATCTGCTTCGGTATCCTCTCCTCTTCCATCCTCCTCACATGTCCATACCATTGTAGCCTAGATCGCTCTATTCTACTTTGCAATGGTTCCTCTCTTACCATCTCCCTGACTCTCTCATTCCTTACTCTGTCCATTCTTGTCACTCCTACCCTACTCCTCTGGAACTTCATCTCCACTGCTCGTATTTTATTCTTGTCCCTTTCCTTCATCACCCATGTTTCTGAACCATATGTCAAAATTGGCACAAAGTAGGTCTTGTAGATGATTCCTTTACATTTTTGTGGTACATCTTTATTCCATATCATCCCCCTAACACTCTTGAAAAATCCATATGCTCACCTTCCCCTCTCATTTATTTCCATCCTATTGCCTCCCTTTTCTTCAATTATGCTTCCCAAGTTCTTGAAGCATTCTACTTTCTGCAACTGCTGTCCTCCAAGTGTTATGCCCATATCCAGTCTGTTCTTCTTCCTCGTTGTGATGACCACTTCACTCTTTTGTGCTGAGAACTTCATCCCATATGATAACACTACCTTCTCCCACTCATCTAATTGCTCTTGTACTTCTTCCTCATCCTCTCCCCATACCAGAAGGTCATCAGCAAACAACATTGCCTTCATTTTCCTTTCCCCAATGCTCTTTACCACTTTTCGTATGATTTCATCCATCACCACTATAAATAACAGGGGTGAGAGGGCACTTCCCTGTTTCAGACCACTCTCCAGTTGAAACCATTCCGTTCTCTCTCTTCCCACCTTTACACAGCTTTTGCTTCCCTCGTACATTGCTTTCACTCTTGCCACTGTCTCCTTGTTCACTGCTTTTGCTCTCATTTCTTCCCATACCTTGTTTCTATTAATACTATCATATGCTTTCTCAATATCCAAGAAGGTCATCACCAGATCTTTCCCATATTCATAATGGTGTTCTTGTAGCTGTCTTACTGCAAAGATGAGGTCAACTGTTGACCTTCCTGGCCTGAATCCATACTGTTCTTCCCTCAGCCCATCTTCAACTTCTGTCCGAATTCTTCTCTCCAGTACCTTCTCAAATATTTTGGCACAGTGGCACATGAGTGTAATTCCCCTGTAGTTCTTGCATTCCTTCCTACTTCCCTTTTTAAATATGGGTATTATTATCCCTCTTTTCCAGTCCTCTGGTATTTTCTTCTCCCTCCATATCACTTTCATTACTCGAAAGAGCCACTGTGTTCCTATCACCCCTGCTGCTCTCACCATCTCCAATCTCACTTCGTCTATTCCCGGTGCCTTTCCCCCCTTTCATCTTCTTTAATGCTTCCTCCACTTCTTTCCATGTCAATTCCTTCTCTGAAATGTCTTGGTCACTGTCTGTTTCTTCCTCCACAATGTCCCCTACGCTGGTTTTAGTTGGATTTAGGAGTTCCTTGAAGTATTCTCTCCAGATAACCTTTACTTCTTCCATATTTTCGACCTCCTTTCCATTCCTGTCCACCATTCTGACATTTTCCCCTGTATCTCTTCTCTTTGCCTTTATCATTCCATACAACACTTTCTTACTGCCATCACAGTCCTCCTCCATCATTTCTGTCCATTTCTCCAGCCATTTCTTTTTCTCTTCCTTCACTATTTCTCCTGCTTCTTTCTTCCGCTCTTGGTATTCTTCTCTTGTTCTGTCTGTCCTCTGTTGGAACCATTTCCTGAATGCTTCATTTTTCTTTTTCACTGCTTCCTTAGTTCTGGGGTTCCACCATGGTGTTTCCTTCCACCTTTTCTTTCCACTAGTTCTGCCACACACGACTTCCGCTGCTTCCTCCAACATGTCCTTGAACCTATTCCATTCTTCTTCACCTGTTTTCGGATCATCCTTCGGTAATTTGTTCCTCACTAATATCTGGAACTTCTCCTTATTTCCATCCTCCTTCAGCTTCCATGTCCTTATTCTTCTTTCTTGGTTCTCAGTTCTCCTCTTTTCCTTCAGTCCTCTCACCTTGGCGACCAGCAGACGGTGGTCACTGTCCAGGGCTTCTGAAGGTATTACCCTTATATCCGTGATACTCTTCTTTGTCTCCTTCCCGCATAGAATATAGTCCACCACTGATTTCCTAGTCAAATCCCTGCTGTACCAAGTAATTTTATGGCTCTCTCTCTTCTTGTACCATGTGTTTCCAACCATTAGCCCATTTATCTTGCACAGTTCCAACAATCTCTCTCCTTCCTTATTCCTGTTTCCCCATCCTTCACCACCAATCACTTCCTCAAAACCTCTTCTATCAGTTCCGACATGGGCATTTGGGTCTCCCATGACTATCAGGTCTCTCCCCACTAACTGCTTCTGCAATTCCTCTTCAAACTCGTCCTTCTCGCCTTCTGTGCATCCCACCTGTGGTGCATAGACTTGCAGAATGTCCAGGTTTCTACCTTTCACAGTGATTCTGGCTCTAATTATTCTATCACTTACCCTCTTTACTTCCTCCCTCAGCCCTTCTCTCACCACCATTCCCACTCCATTTCTCTTCCCCTCCTCATTTCCTATCCAATATAAGCTGCAAGCCATTTCTCAGTTCTTTTCTTCCTTCCCCTCTCCATCTGGTCTCTGCCAGTCCGAGTACATCCAGTTTTCTCCTCTCCATCATATCCACAACCTCCTCCACTCTTCCCGTCAATGAAGTTATATTCAAAGTTCCGATTCGTAGTCCATTTCCATAGCCAGGTCTGCTTCCTTTAGATCTGTCCTTTCCAAGGCCCGTTCCCGTTTTAAATCTCAGAGTTGAAATTATTTCTCCTTCAATCTTCACTCCCACTTTAAATTTTTCTCCAATTTCCTTCATTGCTTGTTCAATGTAAAGATTGAAAAGTATGGGTGATAAGTTGCAGCCTTGACTTACACCTTTCATAATACCAGCTTCTCTCTCATATCCTTCAGCTCGAATGACTGCTGTCTGGTTTCTGTATAGATTGTATATCACCCTCCTATCCCTGTACTTTATTCCAATAGATTTCAAAATGTCAAACAATTTAGTCCAATCAACATTATCAAAAGCCTTTTCTAAGTCTACAAATGCCATGAACGTTCTCTTATCTTTCCTTATTCTACCTTCCAAAATCAGCCTAAGACTTAGTACAGCTTCCCTTGTTCCTACATTTCTCCTGAAACCAAACTGGTCTTCACCCAACTCCGTTTCTATCTGGCTTTCAATCCTCTTGTAAATTATTCTAGACAGGATCTTTGAAGCATGTACTTTATTCCAATAGATTTCAAAATGTCAAACAATTTAGTCCAATCAACGTTATCAAAAGCCTTTTCTAAGTCTACAAATGCCATGAACGTTCTCTTATCTTTCCTTATTCTACCTTCCAAAATCAGCCTAAGACTTAGTACAGCTTCCCTTGTTCCTACATTTCTCCTGAAACCAAACTGGTCTTCACCCAACTTCGTTTCTATCTGGCTTTCAATCCTCTTGTAAATTATTCTAGACAGGATCTTTGAAGCATGAGTAATCAAGCTGATTGTACAGTTATCTTCACATCTGTCAGCTCCCACTTTCTTTGGTATAGGGATGATAACATTCTTCTTGAAATCAGGGGGTACCTCACCTGTCTCATAAATCCTACACACCAAGTGAAATAACCTGATCAGACCTTCATCTCCTATGCAGCGTAGCAACTCAATCGGCATATCATCTATGCCTGGTGCTTTGTTCCTGCCTAAGTCCTCTAATGCTCTGTCAAATTCTGATTTCAATATTAAATCTCCTTTTGCATCCTCATCAATTTCCTCCTCCCTTTCCATTACATGATTCTCAATCTCCTTTCCCTTATACAAGCACTCTATGTAAGCTTTCCACCTCTCAACCTTTTCTTCCCTATCTGTTAGAGGCTTTCCATTTGTGTCCCTAATATTACAGCACTTAGTCTTCTTTTCCCCAAAAGTATTCTTAATCCTTCGATAAGCTGTGTCTACTTTTCCTAATTTCAGACACTTTTCTATACCTGCACATTTCTCTTTCAACCATTCTTCTTTCGCTTCCTTGCACTTCTTGTTAACCTCATTTCTCAGACGTCTGTATTCTGCTTTCCCCTCTTCATCTCTTAGATTCTTGTGTCTCCGCCTTTCATCCATCAATTCTAGTATATCCTGAGTGATCCACGGTTTTCTACCTATTCTTTCTTTCCTACCAATGTTTTCTTTTGCGGATTTTGTTATTTCATTCTTCAAATTTTAAATATATGACGTGTATTTGAGGAAAAAAATTATGTATCGGAATCTTTAATTGAGCTATATAGGTAAATTATAGTTTTCGATGCAATTTTATTTATTCACGAAATGAAAATATTTATGATGTGAATCGGAATATTTAATCGACCTACCTAGGACAATTAAATATTTCGATTTAGAAATTTTAAATTAATGACGTGAATTTGCGAAAAATTTTATGTATCGGAATCTTTAATTGAGCTACATAGGTCAATTATAGATTTCGATACATAGGTCGTTTCGAGGCTTTTTGTGCTTCCACACCCAAAAACCCCTATTACCCAGGCTTTTCCCCTAAGCTTGCTAGAGGAGTATTTCGTGACGTCGTTGATGAAGTCACGGAAGCCGCCATTTTGTTTTAGGGGAATTTCATACGCGGACGGATCGCAATGTATAGTTTTCCCTAGGCTACATAATGGTGATCACATTCTCCCAGCTTACAAAGTATAACTATACTGTGAATATCTATTGCAACTAGGCCTAGCTTAACATATAGTTTGTTCAACGACAAAGCCTTATTATTAAGTAAATTTGATACATTTAGGTTTAGAATATCAGGACTATTCGGACCACTTATCAGTACTCTGACCTTAGCCTCCAATAATATAAAGCCTACTCAATCGTGACGTTCTCTGCATCAACAGTCCTCCTAGCAGTGCGCATATTGACCACTGCAACGCTGAGTACCCACCTAACATTTACATGTAATGGCATTGCTATCGCAAGCTATAACCAGCAAAAGTATATAATAATATATTTATTACAGCCAATGGCCAAAGCAAACAAAATAAGACATAACTACATAACTAGTCACAACAAATTTCCTTCAAGGACTTACTCCTCTTCATGCAAGTAGCAAGGTGATAACGCTCACATGTTTTCTGGCAGAGAGAACAAACACAGTTTATGTCAGGTGTGTGAAACTGTAATGTGCGGCAAACTCTATGGTGAAAACCCTGTACCGCATATCGGGTAACAAGATGACGCAATTTGTAATTGGCAACTGACCACTCTCTGTTTATCATAGCGTCAGTAGAGTAAAAATCGCTCCAAATCTCTGCTTTCTTCTGATGATGCTCTCGCAATAGTTCTTGATATGAAGGCGTAGATGGCAGAGACAAGCATATGCGTAGGTCTTCCAAGAACATGGGTTCTCTGCACAATTCATATACCAGTCGAGACGGAGTCCATTTAGAGACGCATAACACTCTTTTCAGAAACGTAGCCTTAAGCTTTTCGATGACTTACAAATTTGATTTTGTAAGATGTGCCCAAATCAGATGAAGGCCATAGGTAATTATTGGTTGTACTTTCATCTGGAATAGTTCTAGTGCGGTTTTCAAGGATAATTTTTGCAGATGTTGAATATCATTAATTGCCAGAATTGCTGCCGATAACCTCTCCTTTACATGTAGAGTGAAGGTAATTCCATGAGGTTGAAATATTATGCCCAAGTACTTAAATCTGTTTACTGAAACCAGTTCTTCTCCCTTGCATGTAATAATCTCAGACTCAGTGCGCTTCCCCCCTCGTTTGAATGTCATCATTACTGTTTTTTCTTATTGATAGTCAATTCGTTTATTAGTGCCCAAGCTAGCAATTTGTCGAAGGCTTCTTGAAGTGCAACTCGAGAAACTGAAGCCAGAACCATACCATCAGCATAGATATAGATTTGAACTTCTTTTGTCATAATTGCTTGCATTACATCATGGGTAAGAATGTTGAACAATATAGGGCTCAAGGGATCCCCTTGTAATACACCAATTGTCTGTTCAATACCTGTAGATGTGGAGACCGAGTCGTCAATTTGTAGTCTGTTTTCAGTCAAAATGTCGTTAATTATGAGTACTAAAGGGTTGTCCTCACCTAACAACTTTGATAATTTGTCCATCAGTTTTACTCAGCTAATTGAGTCGAAAGCTTTAGTGTAATCCACAAACACCGTAATCATCTTCCCTCTTTTAAATCTGAGAGCCTTATGAATATCCTTTTGGAAACACCCAATTGCATGTATAGTCGAACGACCTGTCCGGAAGCCAAATTGTTCCTCTGGAAGTGAAGTTTCTACTAGAGTTCTAAGCCTGGTTGTTATAAGTTTGGTGAATATTTTCAGAAGAGTACATTCCAAGGCGATGCCTCTGTAAGCGTCCGGATCACTAGGATCCCCCTTCCCCTTGTACAAAAGCTTTAGAGTAGAAGTCCTCCATTGATCCGGAATACACCCCTTTTGGAGGCATTCATTGAATAGAAATGTCCACGATTTCAGAAGAGTAGGAGCCGCACTCTTCATGTGTTCATTGTAAATGTTATCCGGTCTGCAAGCTTTCTTTAATTTCAGCTTGTTGATTACATCTTGTACTTCTTGTGTAAACATAAGAGAGTTACCAATTTCCAATGTCTTATCAGATCTCTTAACGGGTCATGTATCCTTGGGTCGAAAAACCTGAGTGAAGTGTTCAACCCAAGTTTCCATTGGAATGTCACGGGGAATTTCGGGATTCTTGGTCTTAGTGCACTATAAGGTTGATTTTTAGCTTTTTCAATTTGTACTTTGCCTATGTTCTCATAGTACTCCGCCTTTTTAAGCTTAATTAGATTCTTATACTCTCTTCGACTCAAAGCATAATCCTGAAGAGTAGCATGAAGATGGTGCAAAACCTTCTTGCGAGTTTCATAACATGTAGTATCAAACCATGGTTGTACTCTTCTGTGTATATCTATACACAATATTTACAGTAGCCTATATGAATACACATTGTTGAGTAGAATGAAGTAAAATAAAAGAGATGTTCATCTTTTACTATTAGGGGTTCGTTTCAACTGCGGATTTCCCTTATTAGATAGCATGCCCAACTGTCTGGTACTGTATGTAGGCCTACAAGAGTAAGGTACGGTACTGTCAGTAGATGGTTGCACTAAATATTTTTACCAGTGTACCCTAGTTTCAGTGAAAAGGAAAGACTTCTCTTAATTTTTGTGATTCTTTCTTTTCATAATTTGTTTTTCTTCTCAAGACGTAGTCTCGTGTAATTGGTGTAGTTGGTGACAGATGGGCGCAGAAACATTTGCAATTTAATCCTGCTCAGTTCCTCAGGATGATCACTTACTCCACACTGTAGAATATGATTTTTAGCAACATATGGCAACAGTATTCTAAATAATGTTCATGCTATTCCTCGACTGCTCAGCGTAACCGATATCATTTCGTCCGTTACTTCTTCTAGCGAAACAAAACCTGGCTTGCGATACCGGAGACCACCTTCCCCAGTCTTTGAATTTTAAATTATGACATTACTCGAGATGGACTCTTGATACCGAGGGACAGTTGACCTCGCTATTCTGTCCCTTAAAACAATGACTAACTCGGGATACTACTAATTTTATCAATTTTATCAAGCACTCTTGACATGATATAGGTCTTCAGCCCATAGTTATTGTAGTTTCTTTAGGGATGTTGCAACATCGTGGTCATGTAGCCCCATGTTCTTGGGTATGTGTAGAATTAGTCTGATAACCTGTGTCACTGTAATGTCTACTTGTAATTGAGGTAAAATTTGGGTAGGAAGCGGCCGTGGCCTTAAATTAGGTACCGGGACCATCCCAGCATTTGCCTGGCATAGAAGTGTGAAACACTTCCAGAATAATGGAAGTAGGAATCTAACCCACCTCTTCTTAGGTTTGCCTAATGAAGCTGAGTGTACCCCGTTCCAGCCCTCAGAACCAGGAATCGAACTCGGGCCTCCGCAGTGACAGCCATGAATGCTAGCCATTACGCAACGAGGCGGACTCGACAGCTCATACCAAATACCCTCCAATATAGGCCATTACAGTGCGTCAGGCCTCGGCAGCCGGCACAGTTCATATCCTCGCCGCTAGTTGGGGGCTTCATTCATTCCATTCCTGACCCGGTCGGAGACTAGAAGCAGGCTGTGGATTTTCATTTTCATAGGCCATTACAGCTCTCATTTAGCCCCGTGTCTGCTACCCTATGTCATTGCGGTGTGTGCATTTGTAATTCCGGTGATGATTTGGAAGGTGATCTTAAGTTAGGAACCATCCCGGTATTTGCCTGGAGTAGAAGTGAGAAACTATGGAAAACCTGTCCAGGAAGGATGAGATGGGAAGGTAACCCACCTCTTCTCAGTTTTACCTCATTAAGTTGAGTGTACCCCGTTCCAGCCCTCAGACCAAAATTAAATTTCTTGGCGAGCCTGGATTCTAACATGGATCTCTGGGAGCGACAACCAAGAATGCTAGCCACTACACGACGAGGTGGTCGGGAGATCATTATCAGAACTGGAGCAATAATACAAGATCACCTAATTTTCAGTCGCATGGTCAGCGTAGGCTACATACCTTGTCTTATTGCTTTAATCCATAATTTCCTAGTTGGCTCTGGACTAGGAAATTCATGAAAACTAGTTTCAGGAACATTATTTCTAGGGCCTTGTTTACAAAATGGGACGCAAGAGTATATTCGAAGAAGAATCCATTGCAGGTTCCGTGTTGACGTTTAGAATTGAATATAACAAGTTGCAAAGTGTTGATTACGCGGAAACTTTGCAACTTGTTATATTCAACGCAAGAGTATACCATCGTAACACAGTGGCCTTATTTCAGTAATATTACTTGATTCGTGCGTACACAAATGTGTGTAAATACAGCCAACTGAACGGATCATGTAATGGGGGGGGGGGGGGGGGGAGGAGGATGCAGCACCTCTAGCGGCAAACATAGCATCTGCAGGGCGGACAGCTCCCAGAGGACTTTGGGCAAGCTTTTTATTATTGGACGCTACGCTCTGACGTAATCCATGGATCACCATCTGGATGGCAGGAGCGCACACTATAAACCAGAACAATATAGATATAAAGTGAGGATGAAAGAAAGGGAACAATAAAAATAATACTGTAATTACTTACAAGGACTTCCCAGTCATCACTAGTGTTTGGGCAAACAACTATTTTGCTAACTGCTTGAACTTGATGGCACAATGTTAGAATGACAGTTTCCTCATTCTGGAGGCCAAGTGTACGAGCATACGTAGCACTTAAACTTACAGACGTATTTTGAGAATTCACGGGTTGAGGACTCCATGAGAAGTATGCAAATTTGTCCCCATGCAAAACTTTCAAAACTGTTGTCTGAAATTAAATCATACAATTAAAACAGGCGAGGAAAAAAAAAATTGTTTTACTGAAACTAAAAGCAGCTAATAAAAATGCCAGTGGCATTTAGCCTACACTCCAATGTGCCTGATCGTGACACTACAAAATCTTAGGTAGGTAAGATCTTATATATTTAACTTACATATGAACTGAGTTCATTAAACTTTTTCAGCAAATGATCAGAAAAATACAGAAAACAGTTATTAACTGATATGTATCTCAACGTAAACGGCTCTTCCCCCATTCCACACGACATCAGTTGTTACATTCGACTCTCCGTACCCCTCCGTGCTTACATGATCCTTGCTATGATCTTTGCCTCTGTGTTTACTTCAATCAGCTGTTACGCTAAGATCTTTGCTTGTCGTTTTGTCACAGTAATAAAATCGAAAAATTGATAATCTGAAAGATAGTGCTGGAAGGAAAACGAAGTTTCAGTGATGTACTTATATAACCATAATAAACTTTTATTATATAACTAATAGAGAGCCTATTCAATAACAAATAATTTTTATTATAGTGTGATAAGTCGGTTACAGGACAACTTGAACTATTTTGTACACTTCCGGGTACAATACTATCTTCAAATGTCTTTTTCAGTCTGTTTTCTAATTGGTCACTGTACCCCAACTGTGCTTGACGTAATTTTGCACCCACCAATAGGGGCAGCCTTCAACTGTCGAGTTGTATCTTTGAATCGGCGTCCTATTGTCAGAAACGTGCATTCAGCAATTCAATTCTTCATTCTGCACATACACAACGAAAAGGGACAGATAAAAGGTATTTAACTTACATGAGCTGGAATTTGAAGTGTTCTTCGCCCACCATTTGTAGGTTCTACGGTTTTCGAAGGTATTTGATCTTTATTCGTCACTAGTGGATAAAGTAAAAATGGGTTTGCTTCGACATTTAAATGGGCGTTTTTAACGGCTACTTGGAGTTCTTTAATTCTATCGAGCTTATGGAGGATTTAGGATAACTAAAGTTTGGAATGAAATGTTTTGTATCAATTGTGGGAGCCTGTTATGGTCAAATTTGTGTTACAATCTTTTCACTACAACAATCGAGTAAATACGTCATTTTTTAAACTATTATTTTTCTCGTGATAAAGTGGGGCATTAAATAAAATTCCCTAAGTGTGAAATAATCCTCAAGATTGCACTTCGAAGATGTTCAGAATAAAGACCTCGAAAAGCATTTGTGGAGCCTCTTTCGAGTGCTTTATATTGTAATTAAAAAAAGATCAATAGGTTGATGTCTGTTTGGAATGTTTCAGATTGTACCCTCTGCGTACGCAACTGCAGATTGGGTTGGGTTTCACAGCTTATATGACCTATTTTCTCCATGCTCGTGTTAGTCTTTGGCCAGGACTGCAAACAGCTCCCACGTACAAGAAACTCTCCTTTCTCTTATTGCTTTTTTGATGTGGGGAAACTTTAAAAGAGTTCATGATTATCCTTTTTAAGTTGTGCTCCTAGATTTGGAAAAAGTGTCTTTCAGAGTCAATTGCTTGTTTTATGTGGAGTATTTTGTTCAGACACTCCCATAGGTTAACATATTTAATTTAATGGTAGAAATGGGCAGAATGTGCAGAGTACAAACTAAATTTATCATATCAACAAGATTGTTCCTAGCCAAATGTTCTCCCAGCTCCATTCTGCTTCTGGGGCATCTCTGAATATCATTTCCCCTTTTCCAGCTGACACTGGGTGGGGGCAAATATGGTTCCTCTCCACATTGTTCTGTTCCACCATTCCTCTTCCGACACGGTGTTCCAATCCAGGTTCCGTTTTCTAATGCTATTCTTCAGAGTTCATCCAATGCATTCTTGCTCTTCCTCGTCCTCTCCTCCCTGTCATCCGTCGTTCCAGTGCTAGTCTTGGTAGCCTTACTTCATTCATCCGTTTGACATGTCCAAACCATCTCAATCTGTTTTGCTCCAGTTTGTCATTTAGTTTCTGTACTGCCAGTTCTTTCCATGTATCTTCATTTCTCACTCTCTCCTCGTTTTCTGGACCATACTTCTCAGGAATCTCATCTCTGCTGCCTGCACTCTGGTCTCGTCCCTCTTAGTCGTTGTCAAAGTTTCTGCTGCATATGTCATTATAGGAACATAATATGCTTTGTACATAACTTCTTTAGCCTTAATTGGTATATCCTTGTTCCATACTAGTCCCCGTACCTGTTGGTAGAAGGCACTCCCGGGTTGTACTCTTCTGCTAATTTCCAAATCTAGTCTTCCATCTCAAGTCAGTTCACTTCCCAAGTACTTGAAAGTGTTTCACCATTTCCAATTCCTTATCTCCGACTTTGATTACTCCTTTACTTTCTTTCTTTCTTACCTCTACTCACCACCACAGTTTTACTCTTCTCCACATTTATCTTCAATGCCCATTGCTCAATCATTTCATTTATTATGTCTAACTGTTCTTGAACTTCCATCTCATCCTCGCCCCAGATCACGTCATCGTCTGCAAACAAAATTACCTTCATCTTTGCCCTACTATAGTCTTTAATTGCTGCCTTCATGATGTCATCCATCACATTAAGAAAAAGGGTGACAACACACTTCCTTGCTTTAGTCCAGTGTCAATTTTAAACCATTCCAATGTCCCGACTAGTCTCCACACTACTGTTGCAATCCATGCACTTTCCATTTATCATGTCTCTCAGTTCCTTGCCTATCCCCCTATTTGTTAAGCTTTTTCAAACTTTTGTTCTAGGGATACTATCATAGGCCTTTTCTAGATCAATAAGTCCTTACCATATCCTTCCCCCATATTCCCAACTCTTTTCAATGTTCTGTCTCAGAATGAGAATGGGTTCCACTGATGACCTCCCCCCCTCTAAATCCAAACTGCTCCTCTATTTGGCTTTCTACCTTTAATTCTTTTTTCGGTGACGCTGCAGATGACGCCATCCTTTGTATAAAAATTTTTAAAAACTGAAATTACCTAAATGAATACTCGGGAGAATAACTGGAGAAGGTTTAGTATTAATGTCCACTCCTCCGCCCACCAACCCACCCTGATAGTAGCACGACTTATATGGTTGAAATTGGAGCTCTGACAGCCATCTTTGTGAATGAGTCCATAATGCCAACCCCACGCATTCGGTACTATATCGCATCCGGCGGACCAATGGTTTTACCTAGACCAATGGTGGTTGCGTAGGGTGGCCGCGTTGGCTAACAGATAACGCCCCTGGTTTTTGTCACGCACAGTGGGGGTAGTCGCGCATCAATAATCTTTATCCAGGCCAATGGTTTTGCCTTTTATTTCATCATTCGTGTTGGCAACGTGTCACATGGGTATGACGTAGTGTCCGATGTCGGTGTTCAAATGACCACGACGAAAAATGCTTGCTTTATGTAAAAAGAAATTATATTTCCGGTGTAGGCAGTGGGAATTCAAACAAATTAACTTGCTAGGACTCCCAGAAAGGTATTTTATTAATTCCTTGTCTGGCTGCGTGGCTCAGGGGTAACGTTCTTGCTTGCTGAGCCCAAGGTTGCAGGTTCGAAACCTGGCGCAGTCAGCTAGCATTTGCGGGTGCGCAAATGCGAGGGAGCCGTGTCAGTAGACTTACTGGCACGTTAAAGACCCCCTTCGAGGCAAAATTCCGGCACCCCGGCGTCTCTAAAAGCCAGGGTAGTTAAAAGGGACGTAAAACCAATAACATTATTATTAATTCTTTACGAGAGGGTTTACTTTCACCACAAGACATGAAATAAAAGGCAATAGGCTACTATTGCCCTGGATTAAGTTTATTGATGCGTGACTTCCCCTACTGTGCGTGACAAAAACAAGGGGTGTTGCCGCGCTATCAATCCACCATTGGTCTGGACGAAAATATTGGTATAGGCAAAACCATTGTGAAACCCGCTTGTGAAGTTTTACCGGTATTTTAATCAAGAATGATATATTTTCAATAAGCTATCTTGTTAAAAGTGATGAAAATGGAGGATGGCGTCGTCTGCAGAATTAATCTTTTTTATAGGATTCTTTCCATTACTTTGGCAACATGATGGTGATTCCTCGGTAGCACCACACACCTTCCTGTCTCCTTTCTTGAATATTGGCAATACTATTTTTCCAGTCTTCAGGAACTTTCTCTCTCCACACACTCCTGAGAAGTCTGCAGTCCCACTGGTCCTGCCGCCTTGATCATTTCTATTGGCACTCTGAATAATCCTTTTATAAATGATTCCCTGTGGATATGATTGTAATCTTTTCTCACTTTTGAAACGTCTAGCCCACCTCTTTTCAATTTTTCCCAGTCTGTGTCATACACTTCAGCAGGTTTTCTAAAGTGTTCCACCAGTCTACTTATATATTTTTTAACTTTGCTAGGCCTACTCATAGATTAGTGTTCTATAGACTGCCTTTAAGTGGGCCAATTCAATTTTCTTTTTTGTTGGAAGTTGTTTAGTCTCTGATGAAGCCAGGACAATACAATAAATTTTGACACTGTGATATGACCTATTATAATGTGCTTCAAGTTGGGTTATCCTGATTTATTCCCAAAAATAACCCGTTGATGAATTGATGCTCAATAGTGTTCCTCTTTCATATAAGATCCTAATTAGGGCCAAATACAAACTTATCGTGAAGCCATCATTACTTCAGACTTGGCGTTTCAGTGCTATGCTGGAGCCATCTAGCGGGCAGAAGTGAAATCACTTTAACGCCAAGTCGGAAGTAATGATGGCTTTATTACAGGGTCATCATTTTAAACGCCCCCTGTTCGCACCACTAGATCAGTGAAAGTGACCTTGGCAGGCACAGCCTTATCCCCCCAATGATCAAGCATGCTGAGCCCGGCAATGTTGCTATAAGCTGTCAGTATCTCCGGTGTTGCGAGACTGTGAAGTGCTAATTGACCCAGTGAGCGGGTGTCAGTGCAAGAGCTTCCCGAGCCTTCATTGGTATCTGAGGGGATACTTAAATTGATGACCCGGTATTCTAATTATTAAGGCAGTTATCTGTAAAACACAATTGTCTCGGGGTTTCTGGCAAAAACATTGCCTACATCCTGACCTCATTTTTTTGGTATCTTAAAACTATATTTTTTTGTTACAAAATAAATTTCTTTTTCTAGATGGGACCAGTAAAGGCAAGTCATAACTCAATTGCCCCTCTGAGGAAGACTCGGAGTCAGGCTGCAGTTGGCAAGTCTAATGTTATTGAGGTAGCAATTGAAAAAAGGAAAGCAGAAGCTTCACCTATTCAGAAGAGGACAACTAAGAGATCAGCATTTGGAGACCTGACTAACGTAAGACCTTTTAAGTCAGTTTGGCTGGAAACCTTAACTAATTTTATAAATTCCTATCACTTGACAGGTTATAACAGTGGTGATGGAACTCTTGTACTCTACTCTGTATTTCAAAAGAATGAACGTGAAGGAAATGGCGGGAGCTTGGAACAGCTGACCGCAGCGGGCTCCTATTGGCTGGATTTTGACAACTAATTGACGTCGGAAAAGTTGGATGGCGCAGCCACGCTGTAGAATGTTAAAGCTGTAACATAGTGTCTGGTGAGGTTTATTTACGTGGTGAAGCATTGACGTCTTGATGGAAACAGAAATGAATTTGTCAAATTCGAGGAGGTACTGCTCTGTATACGGTTGCAAATCCATGGTGTCCACAGGCAGGAAAAGTCAGGAATTTTGTTTTTGGTCAGGAAAATGGGTTCTCATTTAGTATAAGTTGCCCGTTTCGAAAGTGCGTTATTTTACTTAGTAGCGCTCTGAAAATGGTTTGTAATTACTCTGCCATGTTATTTAAGCCATTTGCCATTAACAAACACCGCGTAAACACTTCCAAAATAAGGAAATTGTCAACATTAACTTTCAAGTAATAAACTTATCAAAAAACACGTCGCCATGTTTGATTACGTAATGCTGCCAACCTACTGATTGTACTACTAGGCAAAACCATTGGCCTGAATAAAGATTATTGATGCGTGACAAAAACCAGGGGTGCTTATATTAGCCTAACGCGGCCCGCGCTACCTAACCTTTATTGGCCTGGACGAAAACCATTGGTCTGGAAACAATAATGTTGGCACTCTGAAAAAATGCAGTAACACTCTCTAGCGATAAAATATCCAACTCCTGTATATTAGTAACATTGGCCATTTCTATAGACAATTTTTCGGATTTTAATGGCGCCGGGCAACGTATACTACAAGAGTTCCGGAAAAAGTGTGAAAAAATGGCAAAGTATTACAAAGTCAGGAAATTTATTTTAACCATACAGCATTTTGTTTTACAGCCATATTTTGATGTTACTAGTTCAACTAATCTCTAAAGATAAAAAGCAATAACTCACTGGACATTATGATAAGTTTCCATTTTTACAGTAAAAAAACTTTCTTCGGCTTTTCCCAATTAATTGGGGTCGCCGGAGCCAATCAGGCTCATTTTGATTTAAGGCCGGATGCCCTTCCTGACGCCATGTGATTTTCCAAGTGAAAATTCCACCCCGCTGTCACCGGGATTCGAACCCCGGCCGTCCGGGTGAAAGACGAGCAGCTAAGCCACTACGCCATCACGCTTTCCATTTTTACAGTACATCATAGTAAAAACCTCTTCTACCAATGTTTTGTACGCTTTTTTTGGCGTTGGGATGTGGCGACCCCATTGCCCAGCACATTGCACTAAGTCTGCAATCAGCCTCTAAGGCAGCGGTTCCCAAACTTTTTCTTTCCGTGACCCATTTTAGCCCATACGTTTTAGCCGCGACCCCCGTTTTAGCGCAGGTGTCTGTGAGGGGGGGGGGGGGGGGGGAGAAAGTGGAGGGATAAAATTACTTTGGAATTTAACTTAAGTGGCCGGTAGGTTATTCGTTTAAATGTTTATTTATTTACTTTGTTCAGATTTTAAAATTTTAATCTTATTCTGATGTTACTGACCTGTTTGATGTTTACTGAGAAACTTAAATGTAAAATAATAAGACACAAAAAATAATATTTGGCGGTTCATTAGTATAATGATATTTAAATAAATGGTAGTAATTCTTTTTAGACTACCAGGGTATTATTTTAAAAACGAAAAGTAGTAGTGCCTATAACCTGCTATTAACTTTTATAAATGCTTTTAAATAGTCACAAAGGAACCTAGTAGCTCGACTGTCTTGTCTTGACTTGACTGTAGTTGTGACGTTAGTGACGTGCGGAGGGAGAAGGGCTCGTATGCGCATGAATCAGCTGTGCTTCAAGCTGCCTGGCTTGTACTGTACGTCTCTTGTGTATTGTTTGCTCGTGTATTGTTTGATTTTGTTCTAACTATGGATAAGTTTGTTAAACGTGCAGGGCCTTCGACTTCTCATGATGATCATGAACAGAAGAGGGTAAAGGTGAGAAAGTATAGTGACAGTTATATTAAGTACGGATTTACGGTGCTCGGAAATCTGCCACAGTGTGTTATTTGCAGCGAGTTGTTATCTGCCGAGAGTATGAAACCTTCCAAGATGATTCGCCATTATTAGAAAGTAAACATCCCAGTTTTAAAGATAAGCCGGCAGATTTTTTGATCGTAAATTAACTGCTTTAGATTACCAGAAAAATGCAGTAGTTCAATTAAGTGGAAATAATATGAGCAAAAGTGCTTTGCTAGCATCGTATCAAGTGGCTTTACGAATAGCAAAGAAAGGTAAACCACACACGATTGCTGAAGAGCTCGTTCTACCTGCTGCTCAGGATATGGTTTCAACTATGATCAGCCCAGATGCAGCTAAGAAGCTTTCCACCATTCCTCTGTCGAACAACTCGGTGGGGAGGCGCATTACCGAGATGGCTCAAGACATAAAGGATCAGTTGAAAACAAAGTTGCAGAAAAGTGAGTACTTTTCCATTCAAGTTGACGAGTCTATGGACGTGTCGAGTTTGGCGCAGTTTATGTGCTTTGTTCGTTTTGAGGGTGACGGTAGTGTGGAAGAAGACATTTTATTTTGCAAACCTTTGCCTGACCACGCAACAGGTGAGGAAATGTTTAAAATGTTCATATCTGCAAGCGATTCGCTTCAAATTGACTTTCAAAAGTGTATTTCAATCTGCAGTGATGGTGCCAAAGCAATGACTGGGAAAGACAGCGGTTTCGTGAGACGGATGAAAAATATCATGCCTAATGCCACTTGGATTCATTGTTTTCTGCATCGCCAGGCATTAGCTACCAAGGTCATGCCAACTGAGCTAAAAAACAGTGTTGAACGAAACTGTTAAGTTGGTTAATTTTGTAAAAAGCCGGCCATTACAGTGTCGACTGTTATCACAGTTATGCGAAGAAATGGAGGCACAGTACAAATGCCTCTTGCTTCACACAGAGGCAAGGTGGCTGTCACGAGGGAAGGTGTTTTCTCGAGTGTTCGCTTTGCGCTCTGAGCTTAAGACATTTTTTCAAGTTGCAAACAAAGACCTTGCCGGTTTTTTGAGTGACAATGAATGGCTGTTAAAACTTGCTTATTTAGCGGACATATTTCATCATCTGAACGATCTCAACGTTTCCTTGCAGGAAAGAGACAAAACCATACTTTTTGCACAAGACAAAGTCAATTCGTTTTTAAAGAAATTAGCCACTTGGTCAACCAGGGTTGAGAAGAATACATTTGATAACTTTGAACTGACAAATGAGCTTATCACATCCCTTGATCGAAGCGATGAATATTATCCCGACATTGACAACCTGTCCAAACTGGTTACTACTCACTTGCAAGGTCTACAAGAGCAGATCCTTAGCTACATTCCCGAGGATCAACACACCGGTTGGAACTGGGTGCTTAACCCCTTCAACGATCAGGCTGTGAACGAGGCAGACTTAAACCCACTGATTCATGACAAACTCATCGAACTATCCTGTGACATGACTTTGCAACTGTCCTTCAGCACCCAAAATGTTGACAAGTTCTGGCTATAAAGAAGAGCTGAGTATCCAAGCTTAACATCAGTGGCTCTGAGAATCATCATGCCCTTTGCAACATCCTGCCTCTGCGAACTCGGATTTTCTACATTGGTCAACATTAAAACCAAGGCAAGAAATCGACTGGACGTAGAAGACGACCTTATTGTATGTGTATCTAAAACTAAGCCGAATTTTAAGAAACTTGTTGACAAAAAACAGGCCCATGTTTCTCACTAAAGAAGTCTTTTTTACTTAGAAATGTATTAACAATTACATATCAAAATTATTAAATGTTTCTGGTTTGTTTTGACAAAATCTGTAAAATATATTGATATTTTGTAAATGTACAAAGTTATTTAATTTAAAACTCCCGATGGCCATCTAAGTTTAAGTACATAGTTCACCATTATTTGTATACATCTCGCGACCCCAATCCAAACGGCCCGCGACCCCCCTGGGGGTCGCGACCCCCAGTTTGGGAACCGCTGCTCTAAGGTATTGTAACTTGACATTCATAAACAAGACAATTTAAATTTAATTGCCAATCACTTGATATTTCCTATTTCCATAATGGCAATTTTGATATATATATATATATATTTGTTTGCTCAATAAACCCAGGGTGTCGAGCGATACGGGAATTTTAGTGACCCGGGAAAAATACGGGAATTATACGGGAAATTGGCACTTGATACGGGAAATCTTCAAAAGTCTCATAATGCCTGACTTCTTAGCCCCCGAACGCTCGGTAGAGTCCTCCCGCTCAGTCTTCTATTTCGCCAGCAGACTGCGCTGCCACCCGCAATTTGCGTCACCGATAGAGCACTAAGCGGGATGAGAACCCAGCCAACGTCGAATGCATGCTTTGCCTGGCCGACCGCCGGCCGTACCCTCTCCGCGCGCCGCGCTGGTTGCTGACAATGACATGCAGGAGTTAGTCCGCATTGTTATTCAGAGGAGACCTGGGTTTCTCGACAAGAGCAGCCCTTAAAGAAGTTAACAGCTTAATATCTCAGAAAATTCCAAACGCGTATGTGCTGCAATTTCGCACCAACTGCCGAAAATTGTACATTGGTATCCTATGGCTGAAAAAATCAGAGAGGTCAACTCTTGTTCACAAGAGACCCGTACTATTTCCTGCCTGGACCGTATAGGGGTCGCTGAGACTCTTAAGTTGGAAGAAGTTAGGATCGTCATTGCCCTGGAAATTCTTTGTAATCAGAAGAAGTTGCTTTCTGGCGCAATGGCTGACCGCTTCAAGAGCAGCTACTCCGCACTTCTGAGACTGCCCTCCGTCACTGCGCGTTTGAAGCAGTTCGACGGAAAAGAGCCACGGCTCGACGTGCTGTGGTCTGAAATAGTGGCTTCAGCAGTTCCTGCCAAAAATAAAACGATCTCTCAAGCTTCGTTAAAATGATACTGATTTTGTATCACAACAATGCAGCTCTAGACAGAGGTTTCTCCCTGAACAAGGAGTGCATGATCGTCAATCACAAAGAAGCAAGTCTGATTGGCATGCGTATACTGTTCAGGACGCTGTGATGGCAGCTGGTGGAGTAGAAAAGATACCGTGAGCAAGAGTCCATACTGCCCGAAACTCCTACGCCGTGTTCAAGGAAGCAAAACAGGTGCAAATCGACGGCTAAGGTGGCAGTCGAAAGAAAAGCCACGAAAGATCTCCAGGAATTGGAGAAAAAAAATAGTACTGTCAAAAGAACTTAATTTTGTGCTGTGTATAACTGAAGTTCCTAGTAACAATCTTGTATTTGTCAAAGTGACTTATTTAATTTCGTTTTGCATTATTTTATTTTCTATTATCTACTTTGATAAAATAAATCTGAATTAAAAAGTATTCGCGGCGTGTCGCGTGTGGTATGTTACTGTTTTTAGCCTTTCCATGATCTTCTTTCGCAGGGGAGATGCACATAGCCTACCAAATTGTTTTCAAGTCCGTGCAAACACTCAATCCAAATGCGTCACACATGCATAAATTTCAAAAACTACAAACAATATCTCACAGCTCTCGACATTTTACTATCAAACACCCGTCACCAACATGTGGCTACAAAATACACAAAACACGTGACAGAATTCTTCTCGTATGGGCAGGCATTGTTTCAGTCGCTTATTAACCACTGCCTGTTTCCTTACTTTTACTTCGCCGAAGTTCGACCCGAGGACTGGATACATCCCGTACAGCATGTGCAGAAAGAAATACTGAAGGCGATCTGGATATCGCGGTGGATGAAATGATTATTAACATTGGCAATTCATCAAGCTCTGACGAAGACAATGATGGTGTTGATGATGATAGGGACAGTGAAGGGATTGAGGGTGTCAAAGAAATCCTTGCCAAGTGACTGAGGATAAGTTATTTATTGGCGTCAGTTCGCTTGCGTCAATCGATAATAGACCACAGGCTATTGTTTCCCATCATAGTGTTCAAAATACCGTCTGCCATTCAATAGCCTACAACTCGACAATATAAAACCACGGCAATAATATCGCCACTGAGCGGCTTGTTTGAGTGCTCAGTGCTAAATATGTATTTACCTTAACTTTACTTTTGTATTATCACAAAAGCTAATATTAACCGTAGAGAGTCGCGATTCAGAGAGTGTGCATCTGTCAACTACTGTAGTAAGCTGTGAACGACCTCCGCTCAGACTCTTGTTTCATGTTAAAGGATAATCATTGCATGGTGGGTGTTTTTATATTCATTAGCTGTAGAGTGTTTGCCCTATTTGTCGTATTTATTGAATTGGTACCGATACCGATGATAAAGGTATCATAGCTTCGGTGTGTAATTTATTTATTCATCTAAAAGTATCGTATTTCTCTGTATGAATGTCCTCGGCGTTGACTCAGGATCGTCTTTTAAAATATATTAAATATACCGGCATATCCTTCGCATTGTTTCCTTCGAAATACAGGGTGTAGGTGAGAAGCATGCTCAGAATTCTTGCCGTGTGGCGGTTGGACGTAGGGTCTTGTTATGTGGCGACCGTGGTTTGCGGAGAGGAAAAGCGGGGCATAGTGACAGGAAGGCTGTCAGTACTGAATTCATGGGGTTAGCAATACTGTATTTGTCCCATAATTTACGCGTGTAATAGCGGACACACTTTTACTATAAAAGTCGTGATCTAAAAAGGGATAGTGGGTGGGTTACATCTTATTACTACATGACCCGTCCGGCTCTGTGGCTAAATGGTTAGCGCGCTAGGCTTTGGCCCAAAGTGCCTCGGGTTCGATTCCCGGCCGAGCCATCAGGGATTTTAATCTCCTGGGGTTAATGACCGTGTCTCGGGGACTGGGTGTATGTGCCGTCTTCATCATCATTTCATCCTCATTACGACGCGCAGGTCGCCGACGGGCGTCAACTAGAAAGATCTGCTCTAGGTCTCTCTGGAGGCCACACGATCATTATTATTACTACATAACCCCAGGATTATTAGTCATTATTACAAAGGGAATTTTGACTATTTTCAGTAGAGTAGAAAATCGTATCGTCTTGTTCCGTGCTCCTATAGAGCTTACATTTTCTTTCGATCTTTCATTTGCCATAGGACGCGCCACTGGCGTATGTTTATGCATTACCATTTTCTGGTTTAGTAGTCAGGTATTGGAAGCAATGGGAACTGTGTACTACAATTTTCGTTGCATGTAACTAAGCAAATTATTGTTATTAAGAGAACGTAAAATGCACCAAGAATATGATCTTCAGCTGTGTGCAGTGAGAAAGCTCTGCATGTGTTCATTCCTTATGTATTAATGACGTGAAATGTTAGCTAACGTTGTGCCACATACAACACTCGTAGTCTCTAAATGTTGCCCATTTTCCCGTAAATTACAGCAGTTTATGTTTGAATTGCTTATAAGATCGTGACAGAGAAAGTGTTTCTCCAATTGGATGATAGTATTTAACTGTATGCACGTCGTGTAATCTTGGCGAGGTGTATTTTTTTCACGGAGCAACTTTACACCGTAGTAGGCACGCAGATTTTTGTATTTAGTTTTCTGGCATCTTGTTTTAAATTATTGACTAACATATTTCTAAGTGCAGACAATCCATACCTACATTAGGATTCGGGTTCCATAATTCATGCAAAATGAGGTTCGTTCGTTTGTGAAATTGAGGTCATAACCCCCCTACCCTTTCAGTGATTACCGTATGGTACTTTACGTAGACTAGGGTGAAGATGTAAATGAGCATTTTAAAAAAATTGTCGCCAGTTGTTTGGTTTATTAACTTACGGTAATATTTTCCATAGATACTGAAAACTAGGCACGGTTGGATTTTAAGGTGGAACCGCATGTGCTATCAAATATCGCTTTCTTGAAATACCTGGAATATGTATAGAATTATAAACTGATTTTTGGTTAAATGAGTGTTGAATAATTATAATGATTAAATAAATATTAAAGAAGAAACGATGCGTTAGTAAATATTAGGCCTACCGGTACGGCGAATAGCCTATAACTCGTAGCTTCCGTCACAATTTAGCATTTAAACGGGTCACGTTAATGCATAATATACTAATATAACAACCGGATAGCAAATTATAATAATATTCTCACATATAACATATTTAATTTGCACCAACTTAAATATTGTAGTCTAAGAAATGCCGTTTGAAATGTGCAAATCGCACACTTTGTAGGCAAGCTGTTTGTTATGGTCGTCTCTGATGCGAAGTTTTACTAATTACTCTTTTAGGAGACACTTGTCTTTGGAATATTCATGAAAGGCCAACCCTCCAGTTCTTATTTCATAAGTTGAACGCCTAAAAACAAAACCACTATCCGAAATAATAAAGAAGATAATCGCGAACGAACGATTCACTGCCAATGAAAATCAAATGGAGATTCGCGGACCGGAAGTTCCCTATGCATAAGCTTCGGTGTCATTTGAACTCGTGGAAGCTCTATACGGTTACGGTAACATACAATTCAGTCACTTCCCGTAAACATTTATTATGTGACACTTCTATTCTCTACTCTCTCAACCCTCCTCAGTAAAACATTCATTTATATCAGCTCTCCTCAGATAAACGGTATCTGCGAGAGAATTCACTCGCGCGCGCGCGCTTTGCTCACGCTACGGATTAGACCTAAATCTCGCCATAACCCGTGGGTTGCGGAAGTATCTCCAAAAATGCAGTTACACTTACGCCAGAAAATCTTGATTCGCGCTTTAAGATTCATTTTTCAGCCATTCGGTATGCGAACTCGAAGTCTTAGAGAGTTCTAAAATATACGGGAATTTGGTGGATTTTCGTACGGGAAATACGGGAATTATACGGGAATTTTAAAAAAAGTCATCGCTCGACACCCTGAAACCTTTTTCCGATGTTACGATGACTTCACGAATCAGGAATTTTGTTGAAAGTGGTCGGGAAAAGTCAGGAAAATTCTGTGGACACCATGAAATTGTATAAGACGGGTACGAAATCTCTTCACTACTTTCCTGTACAAAAAGTTCAGAGAGAAAGATGGGCTTCGGCACTGACAATTGGAAAACGTGTTACACGTTATAGGGCAGTGTGCAGTCTGCATTTTTGTGAAGAAGACTTCTTCCCCCGCGTAAGCACTGGTACTGTTGATTATTGATAGTTATTGTCTCTAATTTGTATTCACAAGGATTTAGCTACGTCAAAAATACCGATAAACTTGTAGCCTAATACTTCTGTGCCTTACATAAACTTATTTCTGTGCCTTACATAAACTTATTTTAGGGGTTCTTCCGATTTACAATAGCCGAATGGTTAGAAAACTTAAGAAAAATGCTGTTCCTAGCCTTGATTTCCCAGAGAATTTACATTCTTGCCTTTGAACAGCAAGTATGTAGGTCAATATTGAAGTATGATTTGGCTTAAATTGTGTTTTTGGCTATGATCTCCTTACTGTTGAATTTAGCTAATTGTGTAAAATCTTAGTTTTAAGTACCGGTTTGGTGACCCATCATCCCAGGCAGGCCGGTAACACTTATACTACTCAAGCAGATAGGTCACTTAGCCGTAATTTGGAAGTTATAGTGATGTTCAGTATACATAAGCGGTAATGTAGCAGGAGACCTGATCGGCCTAGGCTATTCTAACTTTAATTAGTTCCCATTTCAGGGTTTTTCAGTTTTGATTGCGAATAGTTGGTTTGAAAGTTGAACAGTAAGTAGAGTATGTTTTGTATAGGTTTTAATTGGTATTATGGTTGATGTCAAGCTGAGGAGTGAATTTGATTTGGCTTAAAGTGTAGTTTTTGATCTGTTCCGTTTGCTTATGACAAGTTCAAATGGAGACTCCAGCTTTGTTAAATATCTGTATTTTAAATATTTAATTAAATATATTGATAAAGAGGATGCCTCCATTTAACTTGCCTGTGGCAAGAGATTAATAAATTTATATTCTTGCCCTTGAACAACAAGTATGTAGGTCAATATTTGCAATATAAGTATGATTTGAACTTCCCAAGTAATGCTTCTTTGAACCCAAATGTGATATATATATATATAGTGAAATTAATAAAAACTTAGATACTGTTAGGCTTCCAAGTACAGGCTTCATTTTATATGTAACAGCAGACAGTAAATTATCTACATGTGGGTAATATTTTTGACTGGTAGTAATTAAGCACTGCATTTAAATTGATTATAAAAATATTTCCATCAATGAAAGAAATGTGCAGTATTTTGCCATCATAAATTAGAAGCCATAACAAACGCACACCCAATCACTGTCTTCTCGTCACTATCTCGCCGCCATATTGGAAACAGCTGACTGTAAGTTCCTCCCCCCCTTTTCAGACGTCAATACCATACGTTGCCGGCTTATTGTCATTCATTCAGTCGCCTATTAACTGTGTTGGAGTTCGTTTCATTGCCATCGTTTCGTTTACTTTAAGCATCGAGTCAATAAGTTGTGAATAGTACCGCAGGAAGAACTTGGGAAAATGCTGGAAATACAGCTGGAGACCGCGCCCGCCAACCTGTAACGGCCGGCTATCGTTCATTGCAACATCAAACTATTTTCATGGTTAGCCTTATTTGTTCAATTCAAATTTAAATATCCTTAATTTAGAATACATGCGTGACGTACAAAATAGGCTATGTACATTTAGTCTCAATGTTTACGTATCCAGTAATGTTTCATTGCATACCGTAGTGTTCAAATTAATGCTTGTCATTCAATAACTTACAAATCGGCAATGTAAAATCACTGCAATAATATCGCTTGTTTGTGTGCTTGGTGCTAAATACTTTACCTTAACATTACTTATGTGGAGGCTATTATTAACCATACAGTCTCGATACAGTGAGTGAGTGTGCTTGGTATTGTCATGTTATTTCTGCGTTCTGTGTTAACTGCTGTAAACTGTGAACGACCTTCACCCAAACTCTTGTTTCATATTGAAGGATATAATCATTGCATGGTCATCATCATCATCATATTACTTTGTGTTTGTATTTTGTATTATATTTGTATAGCTGTCGAGTGTTTGGCCTCTTTCTCGTATTTATTGAATAACGGTGACTAAAGGTAGCATAGCTTCGGTGTGTTATTTATTCGTTTTATACCATATTTCTCTATTTGAATGTCCTCGGCGTTGACTTAGGATCGACATTTGCATTATATTGCGCATAATAGTACCGAAATAATAACTGAAGTGTAGCCCTGTGTATTATTCAAATCGGCTGTTCTACATCAACAATAAAACTTGGCAACCCAGCTCAGCTGTTCCAAACTCCCGCCATTTCCTTCATGTTCATTCTTTTGAAATAGAGTATAGGCTATAAGATGGCAGATGCCAATAACACCTAGAAATGTTTCTATAAGAATAGATAATGTGACTTATGTTCTGGCATTTGTACAGTTCAGCCGCAGATAATGTGACTTATGTTCTGGCATTTGTACGGTTCAGCCGCAGAGTGTCCGGCTCTTGACATTTCTCATGAGGGAGGGAGACAGCGTTGCCGGTTCTGTACCGCGAAATATGAAGCAATGTGCAATACATAAAATATTTCACATGCTTTTAAATGAATTCAGACGAACGGCTCACCATATTACTAAATGAGGCGTGCCGGTATTGAGGACGCGGACCATTGAGACCTTAGTCGAGACCTTTAACACATGGTGAACTAGATGGAGCACCGACCATCCAATGACTACACTTTTCGAGTAGAGGTTGTAAAATAAAATAAAATTTAATATATATCAAAAAACAAGACATAGCAAAAGGGGACGTGAGGGCTGCACGAAATGGTAAGATGAGGGATGATGGGCCTGTAATAAAATATGTACATGGTATTATAAAACAGTAAAACGATAAAACGTAAAACACACAATAAAGATCTCTAAAAGGAGAATGTCGACGACTAGGCGAATGCCTAAGTCGCTGGAGATTGTTCAGTACAGGGGCAGAAATTAACAATAGTGTTAATAGTGCGTTCGTTCCACCACAGGCCGACTACAAGAAGGTAGTCAGAAGCATCACTCTTAGAAGTACATGAAATCGCGTCTCCCACAAACTGTCTATCCGACCACCCTTACATTTAACAGTATGTCACGCCAAGCTACCCAAAGAAACAACCAACAACAGCAAGGACCCTTAAATGACACGTCAATAAACACAGAATAATTACACAACTTCACAAGGAACTACACTTCACATGACGTGCCGTGACATACAAACACAGCAAATAAACATAGATCAGTTCAGTAAAATTCAAACAAGCAAATCCCAAATGAAGATAAAACAAAAGATTTCATGAGCTGGTAGAATAAAACTTCTTTCGAACGAAAGCACAAGGTTCAGTTACCTTGCGGGATGCCAAATAAGCGTCAATTGCAGTCCCGGGCACTTACAACGAACACACATTCCATCATCTCGGAAGAGTAACCAATATACCTGATTTAATAACGTAATGGGATCACGCGTTGCTTGCTGACTGAAGGCCACAACAAAACGGAACAACACTAAACATGACCCTCGACCTTCAGTCAAATTCCGCTTAAACAAACGACATAAACCCACCCTTAAAAATAAGTCTAGAACCGTGATCGTAAATGAAACATATTTCTGAAACATACATATAGTCCAGGACACCTTAAATAAGTTACTAGAAAACCAACATGGCCGCCACATTTGGTGTTGCCAACTTACATCATTGAACACCAAAAAGTCAGCACACACATCCATGTAACACGTATCGCAAATGATCCAAACTAAGTAAAGGCTCTTTTACGAAAATACGTTATACATGAAGTTGTGAAGCAGTCCTTGCTCAAGTTAGGGACATCTTGGTCATCAGTCCTCGACAGTAACTCTTAAGCAGTATTATGGTAGTGAAGTTAACTTAAATTATCTCTTCTACATTGATTTTTAAAGCATCATATAAAATGCATAAGAACAGAAACATTAATACTTACTCAATTATTTTCGCCAGGGAGCTAAAGATGAGCATGTTCATTTCTTCTTATAGGCTATATTTTTATAATTAGTCCAAAAATGCAGACCATTCTGTTTTAAGATGAGTGTTCAGAGAAGGATTTAGGAGTAGGAGAGAAATATAATAGTAGGGTACATATTAGCTTATTATTTCTTTATTTTTGATAAGTACCGTACTCATTTCTTGCATGTATTGGCAACTCAAACTAACACTTGGGGCGCTGCGGTCGGTCTGGATAAGTAGGGTAAAAGTACTCAATAACACGCGTTTGATATGGAACACTTTTTATTTTTCGGTTATAATCAGTAAATGTGGTCCCTTAAATAATGAGTGTTATTTTTGATTGTATATATGTATAACTGTGCGATACACATGATCTAATTTGTGTGTTCCACTGGATTTTGTGTGTCAATTGCATATTATCAAGCATCGGTTGTCTGCTGGCATCTGTTTTTGAGCAGTTCGAGTCATGGCGTTGTTACTTTAAAAGCTATATTTGAGTTTGCTCACTGTACCATAGACTGTAGAAATTATTTGCTGCTTGGTAGGGCGAAGGGATGAGTTTAACTTGTATTAAAGCTCGGGGGACACAGGAATTGCTTGATTTAGATGGTTAGCTGGTGGGTTTGGTGTAGAATATCGGACTGGTAGCAGGTTCTCGCAGAGTCGATATTTACCCTGCGAAGTCAAATTAGGCCTATATGACTCGTAGTGGAATGGCTCGGATATCGCAGAGCGAGGTGATGGCGATTGGTAGGGTAATTGGAAATGAACTAGGGAGGGGGAAGGATACCTGACTGATGAAGCTTGGCTGTAGTCGGCTGGTGTAGGCCTAGCTGTCTTGGTACGGCTTGGCTCGGCGTAAACAGTGAACAACCCGTCCTGTCGTCAGTGAGTGTAGTGGTGAGTGGTCCAACCCGCTCCTGTTGCCCGTATTTATTTGGTATCGTCACCTTTTGGCTATTGCTATTTACATCTTTTGGAAAGTGATGAAAACTTATATCCGCAGCCCTCTTTTATGCATCGACTTGCAGCCGTAAACTGAGCAATATACTAGAGCCGGGCAAATTTGCTGTATTTCCGATCGGGATCGTAAGTTGCCGCATGGCCAGTATCGCCCCCCACCAAGCGCACTCAAGGCCAGGTCTCTCCACTGAACGAGAATCTTAAGTCTCGATAATACCGGTACTGAGTGGGAGTCTCGATAATACCGGAACTACTTTTTTCTCGGCGTTATCGACATTATCTATTTAAAGGATAAAGCAGGCTCACTCACGCCGCTGCACGTGTAACATCAAAGCCTTCTGTAATAACTCCGGAATGTAAACCATTCCTCGTTCTTGCATTTGACAAATTTAAAGCAGTATGAAGTGATCCATCCCAGGAAGATCACATTGAATTGAGTTCGCATCTGCCACCTCCTTACCACTCCTACCCTCAGTTACAAATATACACACACTAATACAGACACCATAATAACACAGGTTATTAGACAAAGTTGACACAAGAACACAAAAATGATCACGATGTTGTAGCCCCTAAAGTAAAATAAAACTCAAATAATTGGCGTAGCAGAGAAGAGCTACAAGAAAATCTCACGTGTATGACTCATGAATTTTTAGCCCTACTGACTAGGAATTTGCTTTAAAGTCTTTCAACCTTCTTCTCCACCTTGTAACTGGTTGTGAATTAGATGCAACTATAGTGCAAAAATAGGCTGCGATGGTGAAAATACACTTGGAAAATATTACGCTGAAAAGGTTCAACTAATTTCATCTACTAAAAACTCTGATATTGTGCTTGAAAACAATACCAGTTTGTGGCATGCAGTATATTAATCATGTCAGTGCAAACACCTCACTGATTTGTCCATAAATGCCAATGATATGACAGTTTGAGTGAGAATAGTGCGACGGGAGTTGCACTGAGAACAACTCATTACCACGGGAATGTCACTTCGTCCGATACTCCAAAGTCTCGTTCGATCACAAGGTAATATCGTTGCTCTCTCTACCCATGATGCATCGTGTGAGCACGTGCGTAGGGACGCGATTGTAATGGCGGTGGCTTAGCCTAAGCATAATGACAAAGCCATTATGACGAAAGATAAAATCAATCTTATTCTTGAAGGTGAACATTATTTTTTCGTATGCCCGACGACTAGAGAATATTATTCAAACTGGTAGGAGCATTTGAGATAAAGAGTGTCAGGTATCCAACGCAAAAGTTTTCATGTTTGTAACATTTTCCCTCGTTGTATAAGAGTGTCAGTAGCTGAATTGGTTACGCGCTGGACTCGTGAATGAAAGGACCGGGGATCGATCCTCGGTAGGGGAAGTGTTTCTAATTTTTGTTTCATTACGTTTTATTGTTTATGTCGACCACTTTACCAGTATCTTACTACAAAAATGATACGACAGAACACCGTTGCATCACAGTAATATAGCGAGTGCATGAATTTTCAGGTTTTATTACGCGAAAGTTACATACGGTAGTGCTTGAATGTGGCACTACACGAAAAATCTTAATATGTAGCCTACGCGTCAAATAGCATTTTGTTTTGCTGAAATTTAATGAACAAAAAATACAGACTGACGATCAAAATCTCCTTCCATATGTTATTAGGATGATATGCTCAATATACCTTAGGTAGTCTGTTAATATGATATCGTTGAAGTTGAGTGGATTCTTCCAATTCGCAGACTCCAGTCAACGGAATGCACAATTTCCATTGAATCCTTACACAACAAGCCTCAGCGCCTTCAGGCAGCGCCATATTGCCCAAGCGAGAACGAGCGATAATGTCGAGAATTATCGTTATCGAGCCCACATTATCGGTAATACCAGTTCCGGAACTAGCATTTCCGTTTTTTATTCTCGTCCAACGAGACCGATCGGAACTCGAGAGCTTTTTTGCCCGGCTCTACAATATACGTTGCTTTTACTCATTTTACACTCCATCAACGAGTAAAACTTATTACTTATGTATAAAGACACGAAGAAATTACCTCTATCTGCTTACGAATACAAGAAACCATATACGGTACAACCAGTCACCACGTGACAAATGTACCCTACTTGGTAAGTTTCTAATTTTTACCGCTAATGTCATATCAGATAGCTGGAGTTGCCAATAGGCAATGAGTAGTCCGTTTGCAAAGGCCGCTAAGTGCATTATAAACGAAACAGAGTAAATGACGAAAAACTGCTACGTCCAAACTATTTAAGCTAATACCATATATCTTACCCCTGAAAGTCAACATAAAAACATTTATTATTCAGTTAAAATCTGTGAAATCTACGGTTGGATCTTCTGTCCTAAAACATAAATTAAAATATTGACTTAGCTGTTTTTGCACACGTATTGTGCAGTTAACGACATTTGCACCCGTGACGAGAGTCGTTAATGAAACTTAGGTTGCAAAACCCGCTGTTTTATTTTTTTACGAATGCCATTTGGATGAGATTTTTAATAAAGAATTATTTTAGTTTCAATTTGGTTTATTAGGAAAAATATATTTTGAAAAAAATAGACCACGTCCGGTGCGATAGAAAGAAAATTATTTTAAAAAAATACATCTTAAACACCGTGCAACGTCATTTAGACAGCATAAAAATTTACAAATTAAGAAAGTGCACAAAACAAGAAAATATGGCACTCAAAATCTGCTGGTTCTTCGTCTTCTTCCTCTTGAGATCGGACGATATTGTTGCGAATGGCTTGTTGCTCCTGGAAGACCTCGCTGAAGAATTTTAGGTTGCCATTCGCTGGCCAGTTTTCACCGAAATACAGCTCTAAGAGCCGTCAGACGTCTTGTAGCTATGTTTCTTTGAGTGCAACACCTACTTGAATTGGTGAGGGACCCGGATGTTTGTTAATATTCGTTCCAGTTTTCATGATGCTCTTTCCCTCACCAACCTCAACATTTTAGAACGGCTCCCCTCGGACCAGACATGTTATTTTTTTGTTTTGCAAATAATTCTGAACACTATTTTCTTCGCTTTTTGGAATTGGTTTTTACCATGCCATCCATATACGCTTTCTAATCCCTAACAGAACATTCATCTTGTTCCAGGCGAACCACTGTCGCAAATTTCTCAATGTGCTTGATGTCTCCGGAAGGATTTTCAAAGACACTCACTTTGCGAACTTGCCGTTCAATATTTCCAAAAACTCTGTCAGGTGAGATAAATGAGCGGCCCACAATTGGGAACGATAGCTGTATTTCCTTTAGACATGCGGGAGCTTCTAGCAGTAACCAGTGAGATAGCATGCTGATCATAGTCTTGTTTTTGCTCTGACCCCCACAGCCATCAGAGAATTCCCGAAATATTTTGCACCTTAAACATTTATGCTGGGCAGTTTGTGAAGAGGTGTCTACGCTATTTGGTTTGATCCTTTCGGATGTTGATGTTCTAACCAGACGTAAGAAGTTGTTCTCAACTCCGATATCAACGGGTTAAACTACTTCAACTTGCACTATTTCTCCACCTACTTCTGCCGTTTCTGTTCTTATCTCCGTATTTGGAACATCCAAAATAGTTTTACTGTCCACAAATGCAATAACTGCTTCACTTAAATCAACAAGATCACTCATTTTTCTGGCTTGAAATGCTCACAACCAAGAAGCATGTTATTGTTGCGTACGCTTCCTCGATAGTGCAGCCAACTCAAATCTGAAACACTAAACTATCCTTCCCGATCGAAATAAATAATTATTTATCGTAAAGAAATTGTGTGGGAGGAATGTTGGCAGTTCTTGTACCAGTTAGCGTGTTTTGCAGCCGTATGTGGCAAGGCAGATGCCATACTTATGGAACTTAGCGGTCTTTGAACACGTGGAACATTAAACTGGCTTTGCAACTGTAGCCAACATGCATTTAGCGGTTTATGCAAACGAATGCGATCTTTGTTGGTCATTTTCAACGGTTTTGAGCGGGATATGCACCCTGAAACTTATTCCATCGTGTAGCCAGTTAAAAGACGAACGTGACGGTATGCTCAACTCAAAATCGACAAAAAGTGCACTTGCGGCCTTTGCATCTGGGCTACTCGTATATGAAGGCAGAATTGAGACAAGCTGTTGAAAGCCTGTTGGCAAATCCCTATTGAGATGCAAGAAGATGGTTGATCCAATGCTTAGGCCTAAAACCATTCGAACTAGTCGTGGATTTTAGGGGCATTAGACTAATGGCAACTCGAAGATTTCGTCTTGGAATGGTAGAAAGCAGCAGTTGGTTGATTTTGGGGCTTTGTGACATCATGGTCATGTAGATCTGTGTACTTGGGCATGTGGAATTTGTCTGATAACCTGTGTTATTGTGATGGCTGGATTAGTGTGTGCATTTATTATTCAGATGAGGATTGGGAACGAGGTGGCCATGGCCTTAATTTAGGAACCATCCCGGCATTTGCCAGGAGTAGAAGCGTGGAAACCACTTCCAAGATGGCTAAGATAGGAATCGAACCCTCCTTTTCTCAGTTTTGCCTCATGAGGCTGAGTGTGCCTTGTTCCATCCCTCAGAGCTGGAAATTGAACCTGGACCAACTGCCAAAAAATGCTAGCCGCACAACGCGAGATGGTTGGTATAATAGTCTCCTGACCTCTCATCAACCGGCACATTAAAAGCCACTTGTAGAAAATTCAATGAATTCACTGAGAAATTGACGAGTTAAGTACAGGCGTTGAAAGGCAAGCTTTATCAACGGAGTAATATCTTGAAAATTATAATTATAAGATAACAACACAAAACAATTTTCTGTGGAGAGCTGAGTTATTTAAATTGCGAGAGCGGAATATATGAGAGGGAATGGAACTGAGGCAGCGTTGTCGCGAATGGGTACGTCCTCTACACTTCCACTCATTTCTACATGATCATAATAATAGCATTATCATGACGAATACAGTACATAGTGTTATCACTGACAGAGTTCAAGTGCGCCCCGCTGTTGGCCAGCGCTAGTGGTGCAGACCCCCAACGCTACGGTCAACCGCAGTCAGCTGTTAAAAAATGGGATACGCGCTGGCCTGCGTAAACCTCTTTACAAAGGCTGCGGTTACGCTGATTACATCAAATTTTCAGTGCATATTCTAAAATAAAATAATAGCCTGCCTTCAACCAAAAATGTTCAAGGCAAAACGACATACGTAATAGAGGTAACACTTCAGGAGTGATGAACCAAGTAGAATACTTAACTTAGCCTAAATACCTTGTGTAATGATGAATAATAATTATGGAAGTGATGTCCTAATAGATGATTTCTCCTTAGCTGTCTGTAACCCACCCGCTATGCCCTTTTATAAAACGACATATACTGTAGTGAAATTTCAGATTAATTCTGTACCATGTATCTCTAGTTTTTCTTTTTGCTTTCACTTTGATAATATTTAATTTTCATACCTTATTTCATCTTCTGGCAGGAGGGGGGGGACATTATCAATTGTAACTACTAACCTTGATCACTTCTGCACCGGATATATGTGCTAAATCACTTAAACATGTGTTTTTATTTATTGTATATTTAACAACCGCAGCCATGTTCGACAACATATTTGTTATGTGAAACTGCCGCAGTGAGCGATCACATTGACGTCATTAGTTACCAACATATCCGATACTAAATAGGCCTACATAAGACGACACATGTAATGTTGTAATTATGTGAGAAAAATAAATAAACGAGGTCTTCTTGGTTAGACGACTGACTGGACGAAACCATAGGTCGCTACTTGTTTAGTCGGCTGTCTGGACGAAAATTACCGATTGCACTACAAGCAAGGAGGTCTGGGCATAAGCCCCAGGTTAGGTTTGTTTTGTATGTAGAACAGTATTTACCACTGTAATGAACGCTGATCGCAAGAATTTCATGTTTCGAACTAGTCGGGGAAAAAAACCAGCGCCTCACTGCCTAAAAGTTATTGGTCTAGGCACAAACCATGGGTTTGGATGAAAATTATTGATGCGTGTCTACCCCCACTGTGCGTGAAAAAATCCAGGGGTGTTTGTATGGCCTAATGAATTAACAATTATTGGTCTAGACAAAAACAGCTTGCACAATCCATTGCGAACTGGTTCAAACTTGGCGCTATTTTATTTCATGGTACCGCGCTTATACAAAGTAGTCCCGTAAGTGTGGGATTGGCATTACTGTACTTGTGCATAATTAACAGCGAAAATGGCAGACTCAGGTGGAAAAAAAATGAAAAATCCACAGCCTGCTTCCAGTCTCCGACCGGGTCAGGAATGGAATGAATGGAGCCCCCATCTAGCGGCGAGGATATGAACTGTGCCGGCTGCCGAGGCCTGACGCACTCCTCTGGGGCAATGATTAAATGAATGACAGATGCAATGAAATGATAGTGGAGAGTGTTGCTGGAATGAAATTTTGACAGGGAAAACCGGAGTACCCGGAGAAAAACTTGTCTGCCTCCGTTTTGTCCAGCACAGATCTCACTTGGAGTGACCGGGATTTGAACCACGGACCCAGCGGTGAGAGGCCGGCGTGCTGCCGCCTAAGCCACGGAGGCTGACTCAGATGGAATTCCATCTATATAAGTCGTGATCCTATTTGGGACATCTGAGATCTGAAAAATGCACACTGTCACGAACCTGGAAGTAAAATGGATAAGGGGCACCTGCCACATTGCAACAAACTTGATGTGACTGCTAGAACTTCAGGAAACCTCACACAACTCTATTGGAATGCAAGAAAGCTGATGGATTGGAATCTGGGCTAGCCATAAGAAACAACAACAATGCTTTAATATGAAAAATTGAGGTAACGTGGGCCACGTTAGCTAATATATAACACCCCCGGTTTTTGTCATGCACAGTGGTCTTTATCCAGACCAATGGTTTTGCCTTTTATTTCATTATTCACGTCCAATGTCCAAGCTGTGTAGTATAGGCCTACGAGATCTATGAAATTTTTAGTTTTCTATTACCGTATAATGTATAGCCTACAAATATAGTTACCTGTGCGCAGCCATCACAGCATACAGTCACAATCGTGTCCGATGCAGGTGTATAAGCCACTTTCTACTTTCATTCAGAATTAATAATACAAGTAGGCTATAGCTGCGACCAATATTTATAACTTATTGCAACCAGTGGCTTCGCCCAAACAGTGTCATCTAACCAAGTAGCGAACAATGACTTTGTCTCACCCAACATTAGTACATCAGTAATTCTCACCCAGACATTCAGTGGCGCAGTAACTTATGTCGAGAACTAAAAGAGAGCTATGAGATATTGTTGGTATTCTCTGAAAATTTGCATATGTGACTCAAGCGCAGTGCATCAGTGCATATACCATGCACATGTGAGTATATGGCTCTTCAGAATGATGATTGATTCAGGTTGCACAACCCTTGAAGTTCGTTGAAGGGCATCACACTACTCTGTCGCAACCATGACTGAAACAAATAAAAATAGGCCTAATATAAATATTTTATCTGCCTACTACTAAGTAGGCTATAGGTCAGTAGCAAAGTACATAAGTTATAAGCTACATAAATAATCACCAATACATTCACTACCACCAACCGAGTGCGAATCATAGACTAGGCCTACTTCCAAGCTTAAGAGTTACCGGTACATGTGCAATGTATTATAATATTATGGCTGACGGCATTTGGAAGTCGAGAATAATATACATTACTATATTAGAAGGCGAATTGAACCTAAGAATACATTTCCGAGAGAGAACTTACCTAGGCTATATTTTAGGTTATGTTTGAATTAGGCCTATACGGAAAATGCAGTCGGAAGACTATTTCAAAATTTCCAAAGACCATTCAGGTTTTTTATTACGTTATTTGTGCTCTGATTGAATATAAAAATAAATAAAACAACGATTAAATAACTCTGTACTTCAAATTGTGTAGGTCTAGGCTAGGCCTACTTAAATTGTAGTGATCTTTGTAGAGTTACTCCAATCCATCTCCAATCTTGTTCTCGTATTTTTTAGGCGTCATGATGAAATCTAAATAAGAATTTATCCAAAAATTAATTAAATAAAAGCTTCGAAACATCTCAGACAAGTGGATTTGACACACACATATCAAGAGTCTATAATAACTGTATAAACTGTTTTAATCGATGTATATTACTAGTACTTACCTTGTACAACTTCTTACAACTTCATTAGACTTGAATTTCCAAAGAAAACTGTGAAATTATTTAAATAATAAGTCATTAGTTACAGTCGTAATTATAATGTTGGCTGACTTTGTGAAAAATGCATTCTGGGAGTTATTGCCAGAAACATGTTGGCAACTGTGTGGTACAGAATTTTACTGGTATTATGGTCTTTCGAGATGGCGGGATTTTAAGCAGGGTTGGCGACAATGTGCTCGCACCTGAAAACAACTTACCTTCAAGAAATGCAACCATAAACCAACATTTACGTAGGCATAGGGGACGGCTGTTAATGTTGCCTACCCTGTCTTGATCTAGTAACTCATTTAAGCTGTCCCAGACTATAGATAATGCTTGCCCAGTCTCCAAGGATAAAAGAAAACCTAATCGGCCATCCTTGGAGTGCACAAATGACAAGCATGATAAAAACAAACCCTTGTAACATAAAATAAAACTGGTGTGTGTTCCGACAATGAAGATATTACATCCAAAGCAATGAACAACACACCCTCCTACGTCTAGGCACAAATAATATCGCGAACTAACCTAAAGAATACCAGTCCCTAAAGGTCCCTGAAAGATCCCATACTCTTGCAAGGGGTTAGGAACTGGTAAGAAACATCTCTCATAAATACAATCGCGTTTCACAACATAAAACATACGCAAGTAACACGCACTAAAATAAAACTCGACTAGATACGGAAAAGAAACAACAACAAGCACCCATTTAAATTAATAAACCCATAAACAAGCAATTTGATTCTCCACTACGTGCTTATATAAACAAACTGGGGACAAAATAAACACCAAATAACTTCATAGAAAAACACGAACGGTCTCCAGTTTAACCCTACCTTAGCAGATTAAATTACGGAACTTTTAACACTGAAAGTTAGGGAGTATATATATATATATATATAGTGATCAGTTTTCTTCAAAACATGACACATTAAAACAGAATAGCTACAAGGACCATTTCCACTTAGCTGATACTCCGAGACGTTCTGGAAGTTCACTGATAATAATTTTATATTATGACAACTCCATATTTACAGAATTGTTCACTATGAGACAGAGCCGGAATCGCGTAGTGTCTCCCCAACATTTATATCTTCTTAAAGCATATTATAAAGGGCATCTCAGAACATTAGAATAGATTTGCTGGTAGTGGCAGTTACAACGGCAGACGATCATCAAATTCTCCTCGCGATAACAACTCGGGCGCGATAACAATCGCCGAAGGCGTGTTTCTTAGACAAGGATGAGTACTCCAACGCGGGCGCATTCCTTTTTCAGACGTGCGGAAATTACGATCTCTTAGATGTATTACTAGAGGCCGCTAGATGGAAATAACGTCGAACAGATCTTAAAATTGTACCGGCTCACTGAAGTAATATGCCTACACACAGTTAACCGGTAATTGTGCACACAAGACAATAAATCAACAAACCTGCCCTAACACACAGAACAACTAGACTACAGAAGAGAGCCTTGGCAACATCGAGCTAAATTTAAAGACCGTCTTACCAGGAAAACCGCTGATTGGTACATGTGACAGCATTCTTCATGGTAGCAAGCGACTTCGCCAACATTGGCGGAATTCCACTGCGATCGAAAAATTTAGGTTTTGTAACCGCAAAATGTCGGAATAACAAAATGATGCATAAAATTGCAAATGGGGTTTGGGACTTCCACGTTACATAGTGAAGACGCTAGAGATGAATTACTATGATGGCAAGTTTCAAGGTTCTATTAACAGCTTCTCACTGCCGTAGGTTGGCTATATTGTTCTCTTTACCCCTATTCTCCCACCATCGCCAAACGTCAGAGCCGGACACTCAGCGGCTGGACTGTAGATTTTATCGCTCGAGGTTGTTTTTTTCAGCAAAGCCAACTTAATTGCGTTCAGCAAAGGTTTTGCTGCTTAGTTCAAAACATGGAGTTGCTGTCATTGCTGTGGTGAATGTGGAAAAAGGCTTAATATACAAACACAATTTGCTTGTGGAACAATCGGTAAGTTTCGTCCAATGGCTTTGCTCAGTCTTCTAACCAGAAGTAGTGGCTTTCTTGCCCAACTTTAATACAATTATCATCCAGACGGCCATCTAACATGGCTACAGGGTAGTGTGTAAAGGTACGCAGCATTGCCCGATACAAGCCTTATTTAGCATAATGACCTGGTGTTTTTGTTTTTTGTTACTGCATAGTTAAAATGTTCATAATTTGCTTATAAAGTGTGAATGTGGTGTTTCTGAAATAAGTTAGCCTTAATAACATGGCACAGCAAGTACAAACCAGTTCGAGTGATGCATTCCTGTCATTTGTAGCTCTTCAGTTGATCAACACAAATTTACCACATGACTGGCAGGGTTACAAACACCCCCTACAGAGAAGGCCGTGCAATATGATTAATGACGTCATAGCCTAGCGGCCATCATCGAGCACGCTACCCAGCGCTGCTATGAAAGAGCTGTGAGGTAACGAGACTGGGTGTTTACTTATCAAATAAAGTTCTATAGAATCAAATAAATAACTAAACCATAAATGAAACTTGGTCAGAAGTTGATGCAATCTGTTCATTACCCAAATAGACATTTTGAATCAGACTCGATAAGTGTGCATTTAGAACCTTGAGTTTGAAGTCGACCGAAGATACTGTTATCTCGGCAACAAATACGATAGCCTATATAGAGGAATTCAATCGAAAACTTGAATAATATTCACCCCTTTAACGTGAAATGTCTACTACACAACGGGAAGAAATAACACATACACAAATAACCAATTAAGCTGTAACAGTTAAAACAGATTATTTGGTTCCTCAGTTTAGGGGCTGCGGCAATGCTGTCGTGTAGCCCTGTGTACTTTGGGTGTGTGGAATCTGTTTGCTAACCGGTGTTAATTATGATGGATGCAGGGTGTCGAGCGATACGGGAATTTTAGTGGCCTGGGAAAAATACGGGAATTATACGGGAAATTCGAACTTGATACGGGAAATCTTGAAAAGTCTCATAATGCCTGACTTAGTCTCCGAACGCTCAGTCTTCTCGCCTGCAGACCACGCTGACACCCGCGCTTTGCGCCACCGATAGAGCGCTAAGCGGGATGAGAACCCCGCCAACGTCGAATGCATGCTTTGCTTGGCCGACCGCCAGCCGTACCCTCTCCGCGCGGGGCTACGGGCGCCACGCTCGCTGCTGACAATGACATACAGGAATCAGTCGGCATTGTTATTCACAGAGGAGACCTGGGTTTCTCGACAAGAGCAGCCCTTAAAGAAGCTAACAGCTCAAGATCTCGGAAAATTCCAGTCGCGGATGTGCTGCAATTTCGCACCAACTGCCGAAAATTGTACATTCGTATCCTATGGCTGAAAAAATCAAAGAGGTCACCTCTTGCTCTCAAGATGGCCTGTGCTATTTCCTGCCTGGACCCTATAGGGGTCGCTGTAACTCCTAAGTTGGAAGAAGTTAGGTTCGTCATTGCCCTGAAAATTATTTGCAATCAGAAGAATTTGCTTTCTGGCGCAATGGCTGCCCGCATGAAGAGCTGCTACTCCACACTTCTGAGACTGCCCTCAGTCACTTTGCGTTTAAAGCAGTTTGACGGAAAAGAGCCACGGCTCGACGTCTGAATTAGTGGCTTCAGCACCTTCCTCTGTTCCTGCCAAAAACGATCTCACAAGCTTCGTTAAAATGATACTGATTTTGTATCACAACAATGCAGCTCTAGACAGATGTTTCTCCCTGAACGAGTGCATGCTCGTCAATCACAAAGAAGCCAGTTTGCTTGGCATGCATACTGTTCAGGACGCTGTGATGGCAGCTGGTGGAGTAGAAAAGATAACCGTGAGCAAGAGTCCATACTGCACGAAACTCCGATGCCATATTCAAGGAAGCAAAACAGGTGCGAAGCGACGGCTAAGGTGGCAGTCGATAGAAAAGCCACGAAAGATCTCCAAGAATTGAAAAAAAGAGATATTGAACGACGCCCGTTCTGAAGCAGAGAAAATTAAAGAGAAGATGAGTTCCCTAGTGAAGATTTAAATTATTTTATCTTATTTTGTGTGACTAAAGTTTCTAACCACAATCTAGTATTAACAAAGTGACTTATTTTATTTTGTGTATGACTAGCTTACAGTTCCTATTCAGAAATAAGTACTGTCAAAAGAACTTAATTTTGTGCTGTGTATAACTGAAGTTCCTAGTAACAATCTTCTATTTGTCAGAGTGACTTATTTAATTTAGTTTTGCATTATTTTATTTTCTATTATCTACTTTGATAAAATAAATCTAAATTAAAAAGTATTCGCGACGTGTCGCATGTGGAATTTTACTGTTTTTAGCCTTTCCATGGTCTTCTTTCGCAGGGTAGAAGCACATACCAAATTATTTTAAAGTCCGTGCAAACACTCAATGCAAATGCGTCAAGCATGCATACATTTCAAAAACTACAAACAATATCTTACAGCTCTCGATATTTTACTATAAAACACCAATCACCAACAGGTGGCTACAAAATACACCACACAAGTGACAGAATTCCTCTCGTATAGGCAGTCATTGTTTCAGTCACTTGTTAACCACTGTCTGTGTCGGATTTCCTTTCGTTGTCATTGTTTCGTTACCTTTACTTCCCCGAAGTTCGACCCGAGGGCTGGACACATCCCGTACAGCATGTACAAAAAGAAATACTGAAGGCGGTCTGGATATCGCGGTGGATGAAATGATTATTAACCTTGGCAATTCATCAAGCTCTGACGAAGACAATGATGGTGGTGGTGATGATGATTGAGACAGTGAAGGGATGGAGGGTGTCAAAAAACCCTTTCCAAGTGACTGAGTATAATTTATTTCTTGGTGTCAGTTCGCTTGCGTCAATCAATAATAGAGCACAGGCTATTGTTTCCCATCATAGTGTTCAAAATACAGTCTGTCATTCAATACCCTACATCTCGACAATATAAAACCACGACAATAATATCGCCACAGAGCGGCTTGTTTGAATGCTCAGTGCTAAGTATGTCTTTACCTTAACTTTACTTTTGTGTTATCACACAAGCTAATATTAGCCGTAGAGAGTCGCGATTCAGTGAGTGTGTATGGTGTTATCCGTCGACTACTGTAGTAAGCTGTGAACTACCTCCACTCAGACTCTTGTTTCACGTCAAAAGATAATCATTGCATGATGAGTCCAGAGTGTTCTTATATTCATTAGCTGTAGAATGTTTGCCCTCTTTGTCGAATTTATTGAATTGAATACCGATGATAAAGGTATCAGCTTCGGTGTGTAATTTATTTATTCATCTAAAAGTATCGTATTTCTCTGTTTGAATGTCCTCGGCGTTGACTCAGGATCGTTTTTAAAATATATTACGTATAATTGTACAGAAATGTCTGAAGTGTAGCGTTGTGGATTATTCGAATCAGTTGAGTTACAAGAACACTAAACACTTAACACAGCTCAGCTGTTCCAAGCTCCCGATGTATCCTTTGCGTTGTTTCCTTCGAAACACAGGGTGTAGGTGAGAAGCTTGCTCAGAATTCTTGCCGTGTGGCGGTTGGACCTAGGGTATTGTTATGCGGCGACCGTGGGTTGCGGAGAGGAAAAGCGAGGCAAAGTGACAGGAAGGCTGTCAGTACCGAATGCGCGGGGTTAGCAATACTGTATTTGTCCCATAATTTACGCGTGTAATAGCGGACACACCTCCAATTTTACTCTAAAAGTCGTGATCTAAAAAGGGATAGCGGGTGGGTAACATCTATTACTACATGACCCCCAAAATTATTATTCATTATTAAAAAGGGTATTTTTCTATTTTCAGTAGTGTAGAAAATTGTATCTCCTTGTTCCGGGCTCCTATAGAGCTCACATTTTCTTTCGATCTTTCATTTGTCGTAGGAAGTGCCACCGGCGTATGGTTATGCATTACCAGCTTCTGGTTTAGTAAGGTAATGGAAGCAATGGGAACTGTGTACTACAATTTTCCTTGGATGTAAATAAGCAAATTATTGTTGTTAAGAGAACGTCAAATGCACCAAGAATATGATCTTCGGCTGTGTGCAGTGAGAAAGCTATGCATGTGTTCATTCCTTATGTATTAATGATGCGAAATGTTAGCTAACGTTGTGCCACATACAACACTCGTAGTCTCTAAATGTTGCACATTTCCCGTAAATTACAGCAGTTAAGGTTTGAATTGCTTACAAAATCGTGACAAAGTGTTTCTCCAATTGGATGATTGTATTTAACTGTATGCACGTCGCATAATCTTGGCGAAGTGTATTTTTTTTACGGAGCAATTTTGCACCATAGTAGGCACGCAGCCTTTTGTATTTAGATTTCTGGCATTTTGTTTTAAATTATTGACTAACATATTTCTAAATGCAGACAATCCATACGGTACCGCATTAGGATTCGGGTTCCATAATTCATGCAAAATGAGGTTCGTTCGTTTGTGAAATTGAGGTCATAACCCCCCTACCCTTTCAGTGATTACCGTATGGTACTTTACGAAGACTAGGGTGAAGAAGTAAATGAGCATTAAAAAAATTGTCGCCTGTTGTTTGGTTTATTAACTTAATATTTTCCATAGGTACTGAAAACTAGGCATGGTTGGATTTTAAGGTGGAACCGCATGTGCTATCAAATATCACTTTCTTGCAATGGGTACCTGGAATATGTACCGTATAGAATTATAAAATGATTATTGGTTAAATAAGTGTTAATAGATAGGCTATTATAATTATAATGATTAAATAAATATTAAAGAAGAAACGATGCGTTGTTAGTAAATATTAGGCCTACCGGTACAGCGAATAGCCTGTAACTCGTAACTTTCGTCACAATTTAGCATTTAAACGGGTCACGTTAATGCATAATATACTAACAACCGGATAGCAAATTATAATAATATTCTCACATATAACATATTTAATTTGCATCAACTTAATTATTGTAGTCTAAGATATGTTAGATCACTACCTTTTGAAATGTGCAAATCGCACACTTTGTAGACAAGCTGTTTGTTATGGTCGTCTCTGATACGAAGTTTTACTAATTACTCTTTTTTTGGAGACACTTGTCTTTGGAATATTCATGAAAGGCCAACCTTCTAGTTCTTATTTCATAAGTTGAACGCCTAAAAACAAAACCACAAACCGAAATATTAAGGAAGCACGAACGAACGATTCACTGCCAATGAATATCAAATGGAGATTCGCGGACAGGAAGTTCGCTATGCATAAGCTTTGGTGCCATTTTAACTCGTGGAAGCTCTATACGGTTACGGTATCATACAATTCAGTCACTTCCCGTAAATATTTATTATGTGACACTCCTATTCTCTACTCTCTCAACCCTCCTCAGTAAAAGAGTCATTTATATCAGCTCTCCTCAGGTGAAGTTTTTTTTATTTGTGTTCGTAGCATCTCATCCCCTCTGCGAGAGAGTTCACTCGCGCGCGCACTTTGCTCACGCTAAGAATTAGGCCTATATCTCGCCATCACCCGTGGGCTGCGGAAGTATCTCCAAAAATGCAGTTACACTTACGCCAGAAAATCTTTATTCACGCTTTAAGATACATTTTTCAGCCATTCGGTATGCGAACTCTAGTCTTAGAGAGTTCTAAAATATACGGCAATTTGGTGGATTTTCATACGGGAATTTGAAAAAAGGTCATCGCTCGACACCCTGTGGATGTATTAGTGTGCGTTATCTGTAATTCAAGAAGGGCTGCAGACTATCAATTTCAAGAGTTCCTACTTTTGCTACCAAATGCTCCAGTCAACGACACCTAGTGGTGAAATATAAACGGACCGGAATTCCGCCTGATCAATACAAAAACTTTTCAGTCAAGGGGCTATATTATACCCATTTGGTTGGTACATTGACAATGACCTCGAAATTCTCCATCATGTTAATAAGGGCTCTCGAATGAATATCCTAGAGTCCATTGAAATTAACTCTGCACAGAGAAATTTCAATCCCCCCAACTTAAATGAAATATGTTTTGACCCTAATGTTTTATTTGACACCTTGTCAGATTTTATCATAACAGCAAACAAAGGTTATAATAAACCGCCCTAAGCTCTCCTTACGCAGCTAGCTTCCCTCCCTCATCTCCCTTTCTGCCCTCCCTTATTTCCCCACCTCCTCCATGGCAGCGCTCCTTCACCTCCCCTCCCCCGTCCAACACTCTGCTTTGTTTTTCGTGTTCAGCTGTTCACTTTCACTCGTTTAAGATGGCCAGATTCTCTTAAGTTTTCGTGCGTTCGGAAGTCACTTTCCCTCTGCTATGACGTAAGTTCGTTATTTTTTCTGTTAAACAGCTCTTTTCCGTTCTATGTTTTTCGTTTGTCCCAATTTCATTTGCCGTTTATTTAATTGCTTTTATTTTTTCTAATATTAGATTTATCTCCCCTTTAGGTTTCTCCTAAAGCCCATATGTCTAATAGATGAAATTTTGGATTTCCTAAACACAAGATGCTCAACTTTCTTTTCGTCTCCATTTCAAGAGGCTTTCATCAAGCTTGGCCGATTTGACTTTCATGCATGGCGATGTATTGTTCTTTCTACCAACGATCCTTCGTATGAAGTCAACAAAGTCTTTATATGATTATCAGTTTTTAACATACTTTTAACTCTTTCTATGGGTCGAATTCCCTAGATTTTCGGACACGAATTCCTGCTATTATATTTTATCAAAACTCTAAGATTATTACAAGAGTCATATAAATTGCATTTAAAGTTTGTATTTTAACATATACTATTTTTAATGTGTTTTTCCATTTGTAATATTCGTAAGGTTTCCTTAGGACAAGTTTTACTCAATGTATTTGTACCACAACTGTCCTCATGGTTTTTTATGTCTCATTTTCATCAAGTTTTCTAATGTTTTAACCTTTTCAATGTTATTCCAAGATTGTACTGACAATGTTTATGTGCATGGCTGATGAAGGGGCCATGGAAGGCTTCAAAACATGTACCAACCAAATGGGTATAATATAGCCCCTTGACTGAAAAGTTTTTGTATTGATCAGGCGGAATTCCTGTCCCTTTATATTTGACATTTAATCAATATGGAACCATGAGTGATTGTACGAATACCTAGTGGTGAACATGGCGGCTAGATGCACCTGGCGGCGAACGTTGGAACTTAGTGTTAATGAAATCTAACCTACAAATTTAGCTTGACATAATTGTAGTTTGTGGAAGTTTCTTTTACACGCCATAAGTCTGACTTGGGCCCGTCGGCTTTACTTCCCCTCCGAGGGAAGGCATACTCGGGGATTTTTAATGCTCTTAAAAGTCCGACTTCGCCCAGATGTCAACCCGCGATCTTGGGCATAGAAGCTCAGCCTGCTACCAACTACGCTGCCGAAGCCGCAGTTAAAACATAAAATTAATATCTATAGTCAATCATCTGTCCCAAAGGTCCAGGTTTGATTCCCACCTCTGCCGAGAAATGCAATTCTGATTTGAGGTTTAAACTAAATTCACTCAGCCTCGTGAGTTCAAACTGAACTGAGAAGTGGGTTTGATTTCTCCTTTCTCCTCCAGGTAAATGCTGGGATTGTTCCTAACAGAAGACAATCACCTCCTTCCCAATTCTAGCATCACAATACACATTCAAATTCTACCCGTATCCAAGTACACATGGCTTATGACAGTATTGTCCTAACCCACTCACGAACATCAATTGGCCACAGAAAGTTTTCTTCAGTGATAAGAAAACAGGCTAGTAATGCCTTTGACAGAAATGGTTACCTACTGAAATGGAATAGAGCAACAGTCTTAAGGAGAAATGAGAAAATTTATCGAACAACTTGTTGATTCATATAGGCCTAGGGGCATGATCTAATAATTTAGACACGCTTGACATAGAGTAACCCTACAGTAGTTTTCATATTGCAATATTTACAATATCAGGCATGGCATACCCGACAATACATGAAATATGCTTATTCCCAGTCATCTTAGCAATTAGTTTTGAACATTACAGCGAGTCGGCAAAAATATGTTGACATATTTTCTGTCGCTTAAATGTGTTAAAGCAATAACTACACACATCAAAAAAAGTTTTGCATCACCTCGGTTCCCAGATCTCCGGCATATAGACGTTGACTGTGTATATTGTATCCAAGATACAGTCCCTTTGACTGTTCATAGATGTCACTAAAACTGCTCAAAGATGTAAACAACCATGCATGAGCAGGGCCTATTAGACGGAGGGGGTACGACAGCCGATCAGTTCCAGTCATTCCACCAGGACGAAGGTACGCTGCTCATGTTGTCTGTAGTTCTACCATGCCTAGAAGGTCAATACCGCAGTTCGATCGCGTCCGCATTGTTACTTTGTGTCAAGAAGGGCTCTCAACAAGGGAAGTTTCCAGGCGTCTCAGAGTGAACCAAAGCGATGTTGTTCGGACATGGAGGAGGTACAGAGATACAGGAACTGTCGATGACAGGCCTCGCTCAGGCCGCCCAAGGGCTACTACTGTAGTGGATGACCGCTACTTACGGATTGCCGCTCGGAGGAACCCTGACAGCAATGCCACCATGTTGAATAATGCGTTTCGTTCAGCCACAGGACGTCGTGTTTCAACTCAAACTGTGCGCAATAGGCTGCATGATGCGCAACTTCACTCCCGACGTCCATGGCGAGGTCCAGCTTTGCAACCCCGACACCATGCAGCGCAGTACAGATGGGCCCAACAACATGCTGAATGGACCCCACGGAATTGGCATCACGTTCTCTTCACCGATGAGTGTCGCATATGCCTTCAACCAGACAATCGTCGGAGACGTGTTTGGAGGCACCCTGGTCAGGCTGAACGTCTTAGACACACTGTCCAGCGAGTGCAGCAAGGTGGTGGTTCCCTGATGTTTTGGGGTGGCATTATGTGGGGCCGACGTACGCCACTGGTGGTCATGGAAGGCTCCGAAACGGCTTTACGATACCTGAATGACATCCTCCGACCCATAGTGCAACCATATCGGCAGAATATTGGAGAGGCATTTGTCTTCATGGACGACAATTCTCGACCTCATCGTGCACATCTTGTGAATGCGTTCCTTCAAGATAACGACATCGCTCGACTACAGTGGCCAGCATGTTCGCCAGACATGAACCCTATCGAACATGCCTGGGATATGTTGAAAAGGGCTGTTTATGGACGTCTTGACCCACCAACCACTCTGAGAGATTTACGCCGAATTGTCGTTGAGGAGTGGGACAATTTGGACCAACAGTGTCTTGATGAACTTGTGGATAGTATGCCACGGCGAATACAGGCATGCATCAATGCAAGAGGACGTGCTACTGGGTATTAGAGGTAGTGGTGTGTACTGCAATCTGGACCACAAATGCTGAAAGTCTAGCTGTATGATGGTACAACATGCAATGTGTGGGTCTCATGAGCAATAAAACGAGCTGAAATGTTGTTTGTGTTGATCTCTATTCCCTTTGTATTTAAAGGTTCCGGAACTCTTGGAACCGAGGTGATGCAAAACTTTTTTTGATGTGTGTAAATGATGACCATATCCAATAATCACTATAGAGCCATTGTCATTTCCGACTTAAAGTTTCAGTGCTACGCTACAGCTATCTAGCTGTGAGAAGTGAAATCACTTTACCTAGCCAATCACAGGCAGCCATTCAAATCGATAAATCACGAAAAATAGTGGAGTCTGCTAAATCGTGATATCGTGAACGAAACTCTTTGTTGTGGCATCGATTTGATTGGCTAGTTTCAAGGTGATTTCACCTCCAACCAATAGGGAGCTGTAGCGTAGCACTGAAACTTCAAGTCGGAAGTAAGGATAGCTCTACAGTAGTTAGCCCACAACAAATCATTAACGCATTGCCATAGTACTATGTAAAATAAGTATTACAAGGATAAAAGATAGTTGGCTTAGTTGGAAATTTAGTTCCCCAAAATAATTAAATAGGTTACAACTGGGTGTCATATGTAAGACTCGTTAAATGCTAATAGTCCATAAATGTGCTAGCAGAGTACCATTTACGACCTAATTTTCATTAAAATTTAATTTTAAAAAGGGTTTGGATTAGTTTTCAGACTCTTACATGATGTGATCTCTCTTGGAAATATTGGAATTGGTTGAAACCAATGTTCACCAAAACACTCTGCTGGTTGCAGTGATACAAATACCAGGAAGAGCTATTTACCACTTCCTTGACTAGACATTAAATTAGATTGCACACAGCAGTTATTAGTTGTGTTCTAAACTGACCATCTCCACTTCAGGACAACATCTTGCAATCAGTTCAGACGTTTGGTGTGCTATCACTAAGTGCATCTATAATTTCAAGAAGTGGTCACCTATTGCAAATGCCAATTGATTGTTCATCCTATGCTTACATATAAGTAATTATCCATGTTTAAAAGTGCGACAAGTAACACAATATTAATTGAACTATATACAATGAAAGAATATTCTTTAATTCCTTATTTCCACTGAATGCCCATCAACTGTTATACGACAAGTATCCTCCTCTTATGCTGACCCAACGTTTTCGGTGGAAAGCTGCCTATCATTCACATGGTGTCCAAAATCATTAATATATTACTGGTAGTACCCAGTACAGTCCTTTCAATTAATGCCCTGGCATGCTTGAGACAGCTGCTATACCCCATCAACAGTATTGTGGGCAGACATCTTCTTGTTACATTCACCAAAACACTCTCTGTTTGCAGTGATGCAACACTTGTCTTGTAGTTGTCGAGTAGCTTATTCATAACTATGAAAGGAAAGGCAGCACAGTTGACTACGTCTGCATGGGGATAGCAGCTGATAATTTTATCACCTTGTACTGTATTACATTACTCTATTCATTCTAAATGTATTCAATCTCAAACCTGATTCACACACCTCTCTTCCCCCACCCCAATAGGAAATTTAATAAATGAGATTAATCAGGACCTGCTATAAGTTATCAGCCTCTAACCTAATGCAGTTTTTGCAATTTAAATCCCAATATAAATATGAATACTACCCACATTAACACCTACTTATACCTCCCACTTGAAATTGCATAGCCCTATAAAACAAACATAACCTATGGCATAACCTGTAGCACATAATTTAGGTCAAAAAATTCTTAGTTTAACATATAAATGGATTTTCATAAACAGAGGGGCTAGCCTATGCTAGAATTCAAGGGTAGGACTATCTGTTTACTAACCTTTAATCAGTCTCAGTTTATATAACGGTGCAGTAAATAGTTTTCCATTCTTTTAATCATACATACTAGTAGAGGGGTAGGCAACCACAAAGCCATCGCGATCTACTGTTTCATACCACCGTATGAAAGTGATCTACTTCTTTTAAAAATATAGTAATTGCTACATTTTTAATTTTTTAATACTGTGAAACAACTATATTTAACAATCAAACTATTACATCTTCACTCATCATTATAATCTTGTACATTTTCCAGCCCCAGGCTGGGTCTGTTTGGAACATAAGCCTCGCCACTTAGTCCTTTCTTCCCACCACCTCTCCGCTGTCATTCTAGTCCAGTGCTCGCCCCTCTTCTTGACGCATTCCACCACTCCTTTCAGCCATCTATCTCTTGGTCTTCCCCTTAGTCGTTTCTTCTGCATCTGCATCTCTTGTATCCTCTTGGGAATCTTCTTCCCTTCCATTCTCTTTAAGTATCCATACCACCTCAGTCTTGATGTCTCACTCCTACCTTGCAAGGGCTCCTCTTTCACTAGTGTTTTTCCCTGACCTTTTCATTCCTCACCGTCTCTTCTTGTTACTCCGATCCTACTTCGTATGAACTTCATTTCACTTGCCTGTATTCTGCTTATGTCTCTTTTCTTCATTATCCATGTTTCTGATGCATAGGTCAGTATCGGGATATAGTAGCTTCTGTATAACACTTCCTTGCTTTTTTGTGGGACATCTTTATTCCACACTAAGCTCCTAATGCTTCTCAGAAATGCTTCTGCCTGTCTGCCACGTTCTGTAATCTCATTGTCATTTCTCCCATTTTCCTCCACTATACTTCAACAGCATAGAATCGTCCATAATAGGTCACCAATTTAGATGGATTGGTCATGTCCATGGTGAGCTATGCTATGGCACCAGACCTCGTGGTGGTCGTAAGAGGCGCTACAAGGATCAATTTAAGCAGACCCTGAAATTGACAGGTCTTGATTCACAAACCTGGGACATGCTGGCTGAAGCTGCTCAACTTGGCGCCGTACCATCTCGGATACTGTAAAGACGTTTGAAAGGTATCGACGCACACATGAAGAGGCCAAGCGTCAAGCTTGGAAACTTCGAGCAGCCCAACCACGTCCTCCTCCAGCAATACTATGTGACTTGTGTGGTCGCTTGTTCCATGCCAGGATTGGACTCCTTAGTCACCGTAAACATATCCACAAACTGGACGAAGGAAGATGATTTATACTCTGATTAGAGTTAAAGCCGATGATGATGATGATGATGACTTCCCAAGTACTTGAGACTTTCCACCTTCTTCAGCTGTCCACCGCCAAGTGTTATCCCACTCATTGGTCTGTCCCTTTTCCTGAGGATCTCACATTTACTGATGTTGAACTTCCATCCGTACTCTCCCACTGTTTCTTCCCAAGCCTTCAGTTGCTCCTGAATTTCCTCCTCCTTGTTTCCCCAGACCATATCATCTGCAAACACCATTGCTTTCATATTATCTTCTCCCATCTTTCCTGCTACCCATGTCATTACCTCGTCCATAACCACAATAAAGAGAAGGGGTGACAGTGCACTACACTGTTTTTGGCCACTCATTTGTCTGAACCAGTCTGTTCTTTCCCCTCCAACTTTCACACAACTCACACTTCCACAATACATCTCCTTCACTCTGCCTACAGTCCCTTTTTTCACTCCCATGTTTTCCATTGTCTTCCAAACCTTCTCCCTACACACACTATTATAGGCCTTTTCAATGTCCAGGAAGGCCATCAACAGATCCTCTCCAAATTCCTAGTGGTGTTCCTGGACCTGTCTCACTGAAAATATGAGAGCGACTTTTGATCTCCCAGTTCTGAATCCATACTGCTCCTCTCTCAATTCTCTCTCCACTTTGGCTCGTATTCTACTTTCTAATATCTTTTCATATATCTTGGCATCTTCACTATTTGCTGAAAATACAAAAATTTACATTCAATGTGAAACTTGAGATGTTCGTTTAACAATGTCTTTGATATTAGGTGTATAACTTGTTACACTTAGTTGAATACACGAGTGTGTTAGTCAGTCAACCTTGTTCTGTGTTTATTTTTAATAAAATTCATATTTGAAAACAATGATTCACACAGGTAAGTAGAAGCAAACAAGGCCTTTATTTTAAGTGCAACATCAACTAACACAGGTTATATCTCCTGAGGAATTAAAGACCAACAGTTTTGAGGTTCCACAATAGTTTTGAGATACAAATCATTTTTTAATGATATGATTTCAAGTTCAATCTACGTCAAAAAGATTTTCAATGGAAGAAGATACATTCAATACGGTAGTTCAAGGTTAGACCAAGGGAGAGATACAAACTGGGTTACAACAGAAATCTTTTGAAACTCTGAAAACAGATTTTTGAAATCATCCCTCAAAGTGGAGATCATGTTTACATAACATTCTCTATCATAGGGTATCTCACATTCTTCTACTTGGGTCTTCAGAGTTGGAAAGTGTCTTAACTCACCTCTCTTAAGGCAGGACTCCCTTAAACACATTTTTTCAGTAAAATTTACTTCATTTCAGCAATATCTTTGTCCTTGCCCTGAAATTTCAAGTTTAGTTCGTTAAGCTTTTCTGTTAAGTCAACTAAAAAAAGCAAAATGCATAAGCCAGAGAGGATCTTCAATATAAGCTAACAGGCTATTCTCTTCTATTTCCTGCAGAAACAGTTTGACAGCTGGTAAAACCTTGTGGAAACGTTCAAGTACTTTTCCCGTACTGAGCCAGCATACTTATGTATGGAGAAGTAAATCTCCATATTGCAGTTCCAATTCGTCTGCCATATCTTTGAAAATTCTTCTTTGAAGAGAATGAGACCTAATTTTGTTCACTATCTTCACAACAGTTCTCATGGTTTCATTTAAATTTAAAAACTTTTCACACAGACTGCTGGTGTAAAATACAGTGATAAGTTAAAAAGTGTGGAAAACTATCATCTCTTTGGCACAGAGCACGAAAACCAATTTTAGAACCTCTTAAAGCTGGGGCTCCATCTGTGGTAATGCTTACAAGCTTTTGGATAATTATTTTCTCTGACAAGATGAGTTGTTTCACAGCAAAAAATACATCATCTCCTCTTGTAAGGCCTTCCAAAGTTCTTCTTTGACAGTAAAGTTATTAAAAACCATCCTTATAAAAACTGCCAACTGTGCAGTACCTGTTGCATCAATGGATTCGTCTAACTGCGATATGAAAAATAACACTCCTCCAAGTCTGTTTTCAATTGAGAGAAAGCATCAAGAGACATTGTTTCAACTCTTCTTGTGGCCGTTCTTGACGAAAGGAGCGATTCGATGGCAGCCACTATTTCAGACTTGTTCTTGAAATTATTAAAAAACTCCTCAGCAGCTTCTCGAAATGCTTCTTTTATGAATTCGCAGTCTTCAAAGGGTTTCCTCAGTTTTGCCAATACATTCGAAACACGATACGAAGCAAGGGTGGCAGCAACACTTCTATCCATTGGTTTAGTGAACATATTTTGCTGAACACTTAACTGATTTTTAAGTTTCTTGATTTTTTTTTCTTTCCTCATTTCACAGCTTAAAGGAAACTCTGCATTCACACATGGGTGCATAGTTTTGACGTGTCCCTCGATGTTAGTCTTTTTCACGAATGCAATTGTAGCTTGACACAACAAGTACATGTGCCATTTCTTTCCACTACGAAAAACTCTTGTTCCCATTCGGAAAGAAAATTATAAACTTGACGCATAATGAATAGCGTAATAAAAAACGTTAAGTGTCGTTGCACTAGGTACGCAATTATGTTCTTGATACAAGATCACGTTCGAATATAGTCGCAAGCTATCTCGTCCACACACTATAAAAACATGAAAGTTAGCAGTTCACAGTAACAACACCAAAGAAGTTAATATTGTAACCACAATAAACAGCACGAGGCACAAAACTCGCCGCCTGTTAATTTGGAAGAAGCTTTCTTTCAAATTACACATCGCCTTCTCCAGACACGTACCGAACCAATACAACACATTGCACAAGGATATATGAAACAGTGTAGACACGTTGCGTGCAAGTAGCGGCTGTTTGAACTAATGAGAGAAAAACAATCTGAGGTTCAAGGTAGATGTTGCTACTAGTTCTACAAACTTGTTTCGAACGAACACTCATTTTCCCTGCTACGAAAAACAATTGTCCATTTTATTCAATAATTTTTCTCCTGCACTCTCAGTACTCACGCGATCTACTAAGCACTCGCGATCTACCAGTAGATCGCAATCGGCGTGTTGCCGACCCGTGTATTAGTCCATTCAATCCCATGTCTGAAATGGAGTCCACACACCTACAAGAGACTTGGTTACAAGGTTTCTTCCTCCCATTACACTAAACTATACCCCACGTCAGGTCAAGACCTGAAGAAAATATCCCTCCGCGCATCTTCTCTCTCTGTCCCGTCTTGTGTTTCCAACATGGCGCGCATCTGATAGTGTTTGAATCTACCTTAACCACAAAGACTTTATTGCGTTCGGACCTTTGATTCACTTCAATTACGAATTTATCTACGGCATATTCACTGAACCAAATATGTTTTCCTATCGTGTCGAAACCCGAGGCTCTGTGTTAATAAAAAAGAGGATGCTTGTAGTTTTATGTTATCGTGCGATTATTTAAAACATTATAACATTGTGTTAGGCGAGGAATGACACATGAACGATGAGTGATATAAGGAGACGAAATGACGTGTGTCCTTGAACCCCATGAACCAACTAATTGCTTATTTGTCATCCGTCACCATCTTATCTTGCAAAAGATCGAAAGTTGACGGGGAGAAACAGCTGCTTCCTTGAAGGGTTACGACACGTACTCTTCAGAATCAGAAGGCAGAATGATCTACTCTTAGTACAAAGACTTAACTGTAACGTGAAGCGGAGGGTAATTATAAAACAAAATAATAATTATACCGCGCATAGGAAAATAATACTGTCAGGTGTAGGCCTATATGCGTATTAGCCATCATCAAAATGTCATTACAAAACATGGCGAGTGGGCTATATATTTTCGGTTGAGCTGACATAGGCTACTAAGAAATAAATAAGATTAATTAGAATACAACATGTGTATATAACTTACAGATGTTGTCGCTAATCTTCCTCCATTGCTTCTATTCCACTGAGACCGCCGTCAGATGATTCACTACTATTACTATCACCATTAACTTTCACTGTCACTTTCGTCACAGTTGGAATGTCATTCTTGAGAAAAAGAAGAAAGCACTTTCCTACGAATTCCACACAGAACAAAATTCTAAATACTGTGACACATGAACCCCCTTTCCTTGTGACGCTGGCCGACTTCTCGCCGGAGACTCACCATGAGCTTTGAATTCAGCGCGCACCGAGTCAACACTGTATGTCGAAACGCCAGTCAAGTACGCAGTCTTCTTCACCAACTCTTCTACTGTCCACTCTGGATTGTCATCCCTCAACCTACTACAGTATATACATTTAAAATCATTTGTTTGCACCTTTTACTGAACTTCTCCCCACTTTTATTATTTTTGAAGTATTTTGTTGGTGATTCAAGCTTTACAGCTGCAGTTTGAACACGTTGTCTACTTGAAGGAGCCATCTTGAAGTCCGTGCAATCATAACAGTATTGCCAACGTTTGAACCTGATTTGCCACAACATTGAATGAGTCGGTTACTCTTTTGCAGCTCAAACAAGGTTTATACAGAACGAAATATAATATATCAAATTCGTACTGAATTACTCTGCCTATCGTATAAAATACCACTACAAGCAATATTCGCGCACACAGTTAATCACATGAAAAGCAAGGTTGGTACAGCTCCCAGTTAACGAGAAAATGATTAATGTATTCATAGATTTATACCAAGGAATTTCTTAAAAGTAATCTAGCCGGTTTATCGAAACATAGCAACATGCGCTGAAACATCTTGTACTGCAAAAACAAGCAGAAAAATTGGGAACTATTTCCTTGCGCGTTAGCCTTTTCACAGACCAGAACATCAAAGGGACCGCTTAGGTCTTGACCTGACGTTCGGTATAGCAAGTATTGGACCTTCAGCATTGGTGTAACACGTACTTTGGAGCGTGTCATAGGAATAAAATCCTTGCGGTGAATAGCTCGTATGGTATCCAATTTAATTTTCCCCCTTCATCATTAGGAAAAAGAGAACTTTCACTTTCGGTCCATTGGCATGATTGCCTTTCCAATTTGGCACACTGCACTTTTAAGGCATAACTTGACACTGCACTGATAACCAAGAAGTATAACCGGATAGGAAATCTGAAAAAATTAGTACCAGGACCGTAAACACGAAACACAACACGCGGAAACCACACCCTAACATGAATGTTATGCCTCAGTTTCCATGGCCGTAACGTCACTCGCAGATCAAATCCGTATTCCACAGCCTTCTCTCTAGGTGGCATTGGTTACTATACTAGAGGCATCCTTACTTCTGACTTGAAGTTTCAGTGCTACGTCACAGCTACACTCTAACCAGCCAGTCGCAGGCAGCCATTCAAATTGATATATCGAGATAAATCAAGTTTCGCCGACGATGTTGCCAGCTAACATCTTGCGTTCACATGTTGTTGTTAGCTGTTTGCATTGTGCTTGGTTAGTTTCATTGGCGGTATTTGTGTATTCTCGTAATTCTCGTATATTTTTCTTTTAGATATTAATCTAGTCTGTTGTTATTTAATAGCTTAGTTTTTGTTTGTCGTTTGACATAGTGTAGTATAATTATGTGTATTTGTAGGTTAGCTTTAGGTGAGTGTTTGTGTTATTTCTACCATGCGTGTGTGTAGGCCTAATAGTGTCATGCCGGGGTCTAGCATAAGGAAGCCACACGCCAAGAGAGGAAAGGCCTTAGGACAAGGGACTCCACTAAGGAGTCAAACGTGAGAAATGACGTGTAAGCACAATTGTTATGGACAATGCCTCGTATCATAGTGTCATTCACGACAAAGCTCCAACAATGGCAGCAAGAAAGAATGTGCTCATCGAGTGGGGTCAGACAGCAATATAGTGACTCCGAAATGAGTGGTGTGTTCCCTTTATAGGTTTTATAATACATTTTCTCGAACTCTGAACATCTTTGACTCCGGACGAGAGACGGTAATGGTGAGTAATTTGTTACAATTTTTTTCTGCTTCATTATCAGAAATATTGTTAACCGCAGTATACGTTTAATTTCTGCTACTATGTACTTATTCACGAGTATGATGTGTGTAAACATGTCTGTTCACATTACGAGTGTTTTGTTTACTGTACGGCTATATTCATGTACGTCAGCTGATGAGCGTTCGTGGACTAGCAACACTGTATCGCCAGCCGATGAACTGTCATGTCGGAAGTAATGATGGCGGCACTAGAAGTACCGGTATAAATAGGCTATGTACCGGTAAATACAGTCCTGGAAAAAGTTATGTATTAGTTAATTATTATTAAAAAGGAGCAATTTAGGATTATGGGTTTCGACCCTCAAGTGGCCATCATTGGAGCCTGAACACTGTTTTAAGTTTAAATTTTCACTGATGTAAATGTACTACTATTGTACAGTAGCTAGTCTCAGGTGATAATAGTAAATTTCACAATTTGAATCTCTTTATACGTTAGGTTTGTTTTGTGTTAAAGGTTCTATGAAGTACGTGAGTAAAGGTGTATATGCACGTGTCTACAATTTAGATTAACAGATTAGTCAAGAAGCCATCTTATGCTTGGCCTGTTTTCCTAGTCATTGGTGATGTATTTGTTTACTCAGCATTCAGTTGTCTTTCCCTACAACAGGAGACTATAAACAGCTAGGCCCTAATATGATCAGCAATTTTCAACAGGCCATAATAACCTAAGTGAAGTGAATTCAAATGCATAGACATTGGAACTTTGCTTAACATTTTTATTATTCATAAAAACCTAATGTGAACATTTGAAAGATTTTTTTTTGCTGACATGCACTTAAAGTGCCCTCAATTTTGATATGTTATTTTAATGTGTTTTTAATCATTTGTTTTATATAAGGCATCCAACGTTTAGAATGAAGCATTGGTCTTATGGCGCATTACGACAGGGTTGCCACTCCATGAGAGGAGGCAGTACAAAGCGCGCTTCATGTACACTTTCCGCACATTCAGCGATTGTGCAGTGACGAAGACTTGAATTAAGTACTGTATAATAATACTAATAGTAGGCTAACATAACACATACAACGAAATTAAATTAACTGTAACGTATGCTGAATGTGACATAAAGAAAACAATCAAAATAAAATAAATAAAGTACAAGCCCAAGGAAATGTGTGAAGTTTCGACTGCAGTTAAAGTTGAAGTACGTTATTAAAGAAAATACTCTTCATTGGCTTACCTTTCATGATTTATACTTTAGTTGGGTTTAAGGTTCTTAAAATAACTGAACACATTAATTACGACCTATTTTTCCCTCCTTCTGAGCACTTGACCACGCTTTCTTTTCACAAAACTATCCATTGTTGTACGTGAAATACGTAAAATACAACACGTTAAATCTAACAGAACTGCTGCACACACACTCAAGATAGAGACAGCCGAACTACTGAAATACAAGCTCGAATGGCACAGTAATAAAGCTGTGAGTAGCAAGCTGCACCCCGCTGTCGTTCGAAACTTCATTTTTATAATCCGCGGTCAATGAACAGCCCGGCCTGTGTAAACAATTAAACCTACACTCTGGGTAGGCAGGTAGAAAACTTCTTCCAACATTCCTCTACAACTCTCTGACACGACATGGTTATCTTTAAAAATAGAAAAGTTGGCAGCATACGAACTTTTTCAATGCTGCTATGCGGTTATGGGAGAATATTCAGAAGTGTTGCCTACATGAAAATTGTAATATTGCCAGTATAAAATATTTCAATAATCAATCATCAAGACGGCACATTTAGCTACACGTGTGTAAAGAATAGGCATCACAAAGTCAATGCAACATGACATAAGATCGATTTTACTAAAAATGGGACTCAGTTTATAGCTTTTTAAAAAAAATATGGATATCTAATTTTTCTAGCATTTCTATCAAATTTACGTAGTTATAATATAGGACAAAAAAGATCGGCAAAACATAGTTCTACCCGAATATGCTGTTTTTTCGACAATGAAAAGTTTTCGACTGATATGGCAACAGTGGAGTACTAGAAAATGACAGCGTCATACATGTCTCGCGTGCAACAGAAAGAGAGAAGAATATCCCTATCTAACCAGTGCTTCATTCTAAACGTTGGATGCGCTCTAGTAGCTTTTAAGTCCCTCTTAAGGTATGTTTATTCATGTTTATTACCATATCATTCCTCATTTTTATTATGTTCATTCCCACCCATTTCATCCACTCATTTCATGTTAGATATAACTTTTGATATCTTTTAATTACTGGTATACTGATAATTACATCTCAGTTTATGGCTGATGAAGGGACTTGCACTATAGACCCCGAAACATGTACCATATGGGTCTAATGTAACCCCGTTAGTGTAAAATTACATGTATTGATCAGCCGGATCCTCTCTTCCTTTTATTGTACTTAACAGAATGTAATAATCAATAAATAAATAAAATTAACAAAAAATAGCATGCATTAGAAAATTCTTATTTGTAATGTTTACTTATCAGGGTGTCGAGGCACCGCAGTGTTGACTTGTCGCCCGGGCGGCGATACCATACTCATACCTGCCAACTCTCCCGATTTAGGCGGGAGACTCCCGATTTCAGACCATTTCTCCCGCCCTCCCGCTTAACGTATTAAATCTCCCGATTTTTCAAAAAACCCACGCGTAATTTCGGATTTAATATGTCGTCTATCGAACGGATCGACTTTACGTGTTTTGAAGTTATATCTCGATACCGCAGTTTCGCTTTGTATCGATAATCGACAACTGCGTACTAACTCCCGCGTCGCGTCCTGCTGTTATAAAAAGTTGGCTTCGAATAAGTCTTCGTTTGAAATCGGCTTCGAATAAGTCTTCGTTTGAAATCGTCGAAGGTTAATTCAGCGCTTGTTCCTAGATGTGTTGCATAATGACCAGTGGGTGATAGGTAGTTGTACGCTGCGGAATATTGTATCTGTTTCACACGTGAAATTATATGATTTGTGTATAACTTAGTTTGATGTTGTTGGCGTTAATATGCCGGTAGGTTATTGTGATTTTTCGAACTGAGTGATTGCGTCGGTTCGTCGGTAATAAGGCGAAATGATATGTGACATTTAAAAGTGTGTACAAAGATCACATTCCCAGGGTGTCTACCGGTAACGGAAGTAACGAATTTTACAAATGGGTAACGGAAAAGTAACGAATTTTACATACGGGTAACGAAAATTTTCCGAAGGCGGATTGAATCATTTAAACTTGCGCCTCTAAGCTCAGAGATTGCGATGGAGCGAGTTTCACGCAAGCGGCGCCAATTGCATAAGCTATATTTCCCCGTTCCCGACCTCGAGGAAATGCATACTGAGGATACCCTTAGTGGTATACATCGTTCAGCGTATATCGTCGGCATCAAGATGACTTTTAGTTTTGTGTGAAATAATTATGTGTTATATTAGGAAGCCTGACTTTTCGCGAGACGTTTATTCGTGAAAACTTCTGAAATTATTCAGAAACCTCGCATTTTTCGCATTTATTTGGAGACTATTAAATTGAAGTCCAGAAATAACGCTAAATAATTTAATGTCGCGATCTTGCGAAATGTTACCGTTTTGAAAAAGATTCGAAATACGTAGGCTGTAACTTATTTTAAAAATCTGTCTCGTAAATTTGCGACATCCAGTATGGTTAATTCGAAATTCCGTTATATGTCGATTTTTCCTTCTAACTTGGGTTCCATCGGATATATTATAATCTAACCGGTTATTTCGAAAACTTGTATAACTTTTATAATTCGTGATTCGGATTTGAAAGAAAACGTGTCCTCTAGTCGTATTATTCGTGTAATCCTCTCCGAATAATTCTTAATATTTGATACCTACTTCGAACATTCATACTCAAGACGGCCGGCTGACCGCACGACTTGCCTGCGGGAATCTCGTCAAATGGACCGAGATCGACGTCAGTAGCGTAAAATCAAAAAACCCGTCCCCTATCGTGAACTTGTGACCACGAGGTCTGCGGGAATCCCGTCAAAGATGATTGGGCACCAATCACGAAACATTCCGAAACCTACTCGCTACTTTTCCCATGACCGTATACTTAAAAGCGTACGGGGAGCGAGAAGTGCATCTACCCACTTAGAAATGACAGCCTACGTAGCGTCGCGATACTAATTTCTCCTCGTGATCTACCCTGAACTGATGAGCTCCCAACCACAGCATAGGGACAGCGGGAATCACGGCGCCGGCCATACAACTTGTCCATAACTACTCGTGAATTTTAACCATGCCCAACCCTGAGCTTGCATCCACCAATCTGTGAGGACGAATAAACAATCGTTCAACGGCCGGGTGCGGCGCGGTATGCATAATATCGCGAGGACAACTTGAATCTCGTAAAACGGCTGAGAGCGGCAGCGATTGCGATACATCGCGATATTTCTCCGCATTCAATGACGAGAACAACTGTATTTTTGTCAAACGGACAGCAAGTGGCGCCGATTGCATAATAATGCTATATTTCCTCGCGCCCGACCTCAAAGACAATGGAAATCTCGTCGAACGACTAAAAGTGACACCGATTATTAAATCGCGATATTTATCAGTGTTCTATCGCGAAAACAACGGGAATCTTGACAAACGGGTGAGACCAGCGCCGATCGTGTAACATCTTGAAATTTCGCCGTACTTGACTGTGAAGACAGAATTCGGTTACAATCATGTAACGTCCCATAAATTTCGTCGTGATCTACCGCGGGGACAAAGGAAATCTCGCCACGGTCAAGAGCAGAGCAGAGCAACCTCTTGGCAATTATAAAAACGCCTTGTGCACAAGACGACATATTAGCTGAAACAACTCATTTGATAATAAATTTCTAGTATTTATTTATTATTTTTGAAATTGTTGTAACTCCCTAAGTGAATTGTATTTACCGCTTTAAACACAGTTCATTGCTCTCTTTCTCCACCGCGTGATGAGCCCATTTGCTTGCAGACCGCAGACGTATCTTGAATTCAAAGGTAACTAAAATTAACTAAAAGGTAGCTAAAAAGTAACTAATTTTTACTTCATCCTTAACAGTAGACACCCTGATTCCGCATATAACTGAGTCAGGAAGAGGCGCAACATTTGCATTTTGTAGTGTCTGTAGGTGTGATTTCAGTATCTCGCATATTGGAAAGGGGGACATTTCATTTTCCAAAATTAAGTTTTTTGTAAATACATTTCCTAGCATGTTAACAGACACTCAAGTCAATTTTAATGAGGAAATGGATGCTTTACATTCCCAATTTTGTAACTTCCAACTTGAGGATGTGACATCTATTGAAGAAGAAGAGAGAATTGATGTGAAGTGGGCACTCGTAGGCCAAATGATATGTAGTGGTGGGGTACTCAAGTTATGCTTTCCATTCTGACCATTCCGCATAGTAATGCAGAGTGTGAGAGGATGTTCAGGTCATCTCTCTCTGACAAGACTTTGGACAAACTTACAACTCTGAAGTCGATTCAGAAAGAGAAGTGTTTTGAGCAAGAATATAGCAAGACCTTTTTGAAGAGGGCAAAATCAGCCTCAGTCACCTGCAACAACGACCAATAATATGATCTTCGATACATATTTGCTGCAATGTCTTAGCCTATGTATGTATTATGTAGCGTCCTCGCCCCCCCCCCCCCCCCCCCCCCTCCCCGTCGCCGCGTCGAATCTCCCGATTTTTCACTTTGAGAGGTTGGCAGGTATGCATACTAATTAAACATTACAAATGGCTTTTTCTAGTGCATGCTAATTTTGTTAGTTTTATTTTTTATTATTACTAGAGCCTGGATTTGTAAGCTCAATCAAATGGTGAAGTAAGCAAGCATATAAGCACAAACAATGAAACAATTAGGCCTAAGCTCAAAAAATAAGCAAATAAAAATTTTTAAATTAAATCATAAATATAATTGTTTCGATGAATTCTTACTTTGCGTAAGCTTGTTACAGCACACGAGGAAGGTCATCTTGAGATTTTCTTGTGTGATGCTCCTGCATTAGTCAGTGATGAATGTTTTAAACAGTGAAAATGATCTCGCTACGTCGCATGACATTGCAGGAACATGTGAATTTCTCTTCGATATACTGTACTTAACGTTTCTGTACCAGAAGGCGTTCTAGAAATTTGTTTTGTAACCAGTTTCATCCGTTAATACGTTTCTGCGTTACCCCATAGAGTTCAAACTAAGGAGGTAAAGACAAATTTGGAAGGACTTCATGACGTTCTTGAACTCTAATCGGTGACTTTACAAGCACTTTCTTCACACAAACTGTTCCAGCGACACAATGTAAACCGTGAGCAAGACATGTCAGGTGAACTAACTTAGCATAAAAGACTTTTAATCCAGTTCCTGCTTCAGCATCACTGAGAAATAATACATTGTCATATTCTGTCCACAAGATAGCTAACGAGTCATTGAAAAGTTTTGCAATAGTGGAATTATTTACTCGGTCCTACATACATATTGTCTTGCTGCATCTGTGGTTTCATTAATGGAAATCCATATTTTCTTTTCTTGCTTTAGTTGATCCGAGCATGACAAATTGCATCTTGAAAACACTGTTGCAAATAGTTTCTTCGCAATGTAGATTCATCCAGCACCCTTCTGTTCGTATGTTTTTCTAAAAATCCCCGAAGCTGCTCATTATTAAAATTTCCACATTGGAATGCCTGTACTCACTAATGCTAAACACAAGTATTTGAAAAGTGTATCATTTTAATTGGATTGTTCGCCTACAGTGCCTGTAATTATAGTGCCGCCATTGTTACTTCCAACTTGACAGTTCACCGGCTGGCGATACGGTGTTGCCAGTCCACTAACGCGAATCAGCTGACGTACATGATTATTGCTGTAAAGTTAACAAAACTCGCGTAATGTGAACAGACATGTTTACACACATCATACTCGTGAATAAGTATATAGTAGCAGAAATTACACATATACTGCGTTTAATAGAATATTTCTGATAATGAAGCAGAAAAAAGTAACACATAAATTACTCACCATTACCACCTCGCATCTGGGGTCGAAGATAATCAGAGTTCGAGAAAATGTATTATAAAACCTATAAAGGGAACACACCACTCATTTCGGAGTAATGTCGTCACGTAAAGAAATGTGGCTCGTCAGCCACTCAATGAACACATTCTTTCTTGCTGCCATTGTTGGAGCTTTGTCGTGAATGACACTATGATACGGGTCATTGTCCATAACAATATTGTGCTCTTCTGGGGCAAGTTGTTCAGCAATATTTCTTCAAACCATTTCCTCTCTGACGCTTGTCTTCCTCGTGCTACACCCCGGCATGACACATCACACACACGCATGGCAGAAATATCACACTCACTGACCTAAAGCTAACCTACAACTACACGTAATTATACTACACTGTCAAACGACAAACAAATACTAAGCTATTAAATAACAGACTAGAATAATATCAAAAAGAAAAAAATATACGAGAATACACAAAGACCGCCAATGAAACTAACCGAGCACAATGCAAACAGCTAACAACATGTGTGACCGCAAGATGTTAGCTGGCAACATCGTCAGCAAAACTCGATTTATCTCTATATATCAATTTGAATGGCTGCCTGTAATTGGCTGGTTAGTGTAGCTGTGACGTTGCACTGAAACTTCAAGTCGGAAGTAAGGATTAGTCTTCTGTAGTTCGCGAACGAACTAGTTCGGAAGAGCGGGTCCCACAGACGAACTACCGAACTAGTTCCCAGATCCCTCGATTGTTAGTTCGTTCGATCCTTGTAACAGCGCGGGACCGCCGTAGCTCGTCACTTCACCACTCATTGCACAATCACATGCGCTTTGGTTCGTTCAGCCAGTTAGTTCGGTGCAGTTGATTGGGTGTATCTATTGTTAGTTGCAAGATCGTCAAGTTTTGGCACGGTCCGGCGAATGTTGAATGTTGGTTTATAATGAAGTAACTTAATAACAGCATAACACATGCCTCTCAGACTGGGCATGGAAGACCGTTTCAAAGATATAGAGAATAATATTCTCTACGCTGAATGTACCATTCTGGACCCCCGATTTAGACAGAGAGGATTTAAAAACCAAAGAGCTTGTGAAGTTGCAATACAAGGCCTCACAAATAAAATCGGCAGAGTGCAATTACTTCAAAGGGAGAATCAAGATATTTCAGTGGCTGCTCCTACTCCTAGCACCTCATCCGTGTCTAGTTCTAGTATCAGCAGTATATGGGCTGAGTTTGACCAAGAAATTACAAAAAATAATAGACCAGAGAACCAACTTGCTGCTGGTATTCGCGAATTCGATAAATACCTCAAGGAACAGTATTTAGATCAAAATAAAGATCCCCTTCAATGGTGGCACGAGCGTCGCCAGTTATATCCTCATGTTTACACCTATGTGTTAAAGAGATTTTGCATAGTAGCGGCATCAGTACCCTGCGAACGAGTTTTTTTGGCGACGGGAGAAATCCTCAATGATCGAAGAACTCTATTATCGACGAACAAAGTGTCCAAATTAACTTTTTTGCATAACAATATGTAAGCAAGAGTTTAGTGCTTTTCAGTCGGTCAACACGAATGTACCCAAAAGAGATGGGTTATGCCCTAATCCTGAAACATACCATATATAATGGTATTTTTATTTACTAAAATAAACTTATTTAGAATATTCTATAAGTAATATTTCTTCAAGTGGAAATTTTTGTGGTTTTTGTGGGTGGCATTTCTTAACTGACCACAGTACATGGCTGATTGCAATCATATACACCTTATCACCCAGACACGTTTTGCACGACTGAAAGCCGAAAGGAGGATACTGATTGCTAACAGCTTGGGAAACAGGCTATTCACCAACCAAGTGACTTGTCGATACCGGATTGGACAGCTTAATCGCAGTAGAAGATATTGGTGGGGCATTCCAAGTTTCTCTCGCAAGTTCAACTACGCAGTGTGATTTCACAACATCCTGGGGCTTCCCTCTGTTACACTTATACAGTGATACGTCCCATGGGACTAAAAGTTTGGAATGACTGGACCCATATTTTTGCAATGCTACCCTGAAGATCTGTTTGAGACCATTCCCCAGACTTATACTTGGAAATAATACAGAGGTTCATTTGCAACGTACATCTCTATTCAACAAAACTTTACAATTCCGAGACTTTTAAAAACAAACATAAATACATACACATAGAAAATATTACAATAAGATGTGCGTTCCGGACCAGGAAAAGTACTCACTTCTGAGGGGTATCCAAATCGCTTTCCCTTTGTCATTACTAAACATTTTCATTTTCATTAGATCATTCTAGCCGACAGCTTCTTGAAATCGAAGACAGGATTTGCCTATCATTGGATATACGGACTCTCGTAAGATCATAATACACGACTTCAAATCAAATATTTCATCATACATCTTCATTTCTTCAATACATCTTGGCACATTCATCTTATCGCCCAAGTAAATATGAAACAATTCATACCAGCAATCTCAAATAACATGAATAGATCCCAAACCGTAATCTTTATAATGGCTTCACGTCGATCTTCTCATATCTTCTTACTTATTGTCGGCCTACATACTTAATAATCCCAGAGCTACCATGACAGTTGACAAGACATACGAAACTCCTACAGCACTGCTGGTACAACATTGGTCAAAGAGCTCAATAAAATAATAAGTAATACGGGATCATAAGGACCATTCTATCACGTAGTTAAAGAGGGGAAAACATTACAATTAAAATAGAGGTTATTTAAAAACATTAACTACGTCACACTATATGTCGGCTACTACAGGGAGAAATCAAGAGACCGACCAATAAAATAAAACTCTTCTCAGCTAGGCCATCACACTTCCAATCAAAGAATCTTATTATATAATACGCTAAGACTAAGGTGTATGTATCACAAAACTCAAGCTCCTAAACCAGGAGTTAGAAGGTGTGGTTTGTACCAAAATCTTTCAAATCGTCTCAATAGTTAAGAAAAATCTTGCATTTCTTGAAAAGTCAATGGAAATAATTTATTTGTTAATAAAGTGCTTTTAAACAAATAAACAAGACGATAGCCCCTGCGAGAACTGTCGCCTACAGCCCGCAGAGCACTAAACCGAGCGGGTAGTCTGTACACATGGGGATGCACACAATCCATTATGCGAGAGTTCTCGCACGGGTCCGCTAGTTAAATATAATAGCATTACTTCAGGTCATTTCCTTGCGCACATATACTTATAATACATACGCATGCCAGTATTACACGGTGACATCATTCAATCTAGTTCCATCAGTTAACCCAGTTAACATGTTAAATTACAAATACAAATCTTCATTAAATATCTCCATGCGTAGCTCGAACTGACTCATATTATTAATGCCTTCATATCCATACTTCCCTCTTCAATGCTAGGCCTAATCTCCACTCTGATGTTATGTATCAAATAAAGCTTCCAAATTTCAACTTCAAGTAATGTCACCAGCAGATCAAATACTCTTGATGTTCAGAATAACATATCGGGACTTTAAATAAGGAGGGCAAGCCTCCTTTCTTCCCGAACCAACTTCCCGTGCTTGCAGTTACATTTTCTCAGGTCATGAACTTTTCACCATCTTCTTGATAATTACATCTCAATAATTGTCGTCATGCCATTACAAAAACTGAACAAATACTAGTCATGTGCATAACGTACTAGCAAGTAGACTCAGACTGCGCTCTATCAGCAAATCCTGCAACTATCTTGCATGGAGCTTGTCAAATCTGGAAGTGGATCCATCTAGTGACCGCCGGAGCAACTATATACCTTACGTTACCTCTTGTACAGTCTTACCATTTACCTTTCTGAGGGGGAATAGTCGTAGAGAGAGCCCAGAAACGGCTCGTACAGTATTGCTTATTGGTAAGTTAGGTGTAAAATTACGAATTGCTTGAATGATAAAATGATGATTAGGAGTGAAAATGTACTTTCAAACTGACATGTTTCGGGTAAAATAAGCTATTTTAATTCAAAAAAACTCAATAAGTAAGCAAACTCTTATTTCAGCGAAAAAGAATTTCTAAGCGTTTCGCTTAGAAATCCGGACTCTTAATTTTGTTACGTAATTCATGAAACCATTCAGACAAAACAAGCCTAACATATGAGATTCAAATTGCGAAACATATTATAAACCCCAATGACTAGCTACAATAGTAGTGCAATTTCTATGTACATAAAAATGAGTTTGTCTGCTCTTTTCATTCTTTTCTTTTTTTAATTCCACATAAACTTGCATTATTAACGTATTTCAGACTGTTTTATGACCATTGCACACAAAAACAAAATTTTAGTCAGTCTGTGTACAACTTTGTACTCATTTAGCTCAAACGGCTGGGTGGATAGACATAAACTTTGGTACAGATACCCATCGGTCATGACACTGGCTCCACACAGGCATGTAATGTGAACATTACTACCCAACTGGGTTTTAAAACTGAGCCGGTTGTTAATGAGAAAAGGAGAGAACTTACACTTCTTTTCTGTTAAGTACCTAGGTATATATGCCTTAAAACTATTCACATAACTCGCATTTGAAGTACCCAACTGACCAAAAGCAAAGCTCTTGCCATAATGATTCATCGACATAGTGCAGACTGAACCAAGACCAACTACAATATATCAGACCGCAATGCCACAATCGATAGCATAGAAAATGGCGGAAATCGTAGGGGTATTGGAGAGGGGATATGAATTGTTTACATTTGGTGATCCGAAGTTTGTGTGCCTGCCGTCAGAATTTCGTTCAAATGTCTCATATCTCCAGTGATTTTAAGCTGTTATTTATTGTAATAGTGTAGCTTAAGTAGTGTAGTGCACTGTGAATAATTCTAAATTCCGGTGATATTGCGAGAAGTATTGTCTGTTCATTGTCATTGTCTGTGTACCCGGCTGTAAATCTAATACTGTAGCAGATACTTCAACTTTTAAATTTCCTAAAGACAAATCTTTGAAAGAGAAGTGGATAAGAAATTATCACCGGGATAATTTTCGAAGTTAAAACAGTTGTATGTGTTAAACATTTCGAACCTAAATTTGTGGTTAGGAAAATTCCCAAACTAACCCCTGATGCCATTCCGACAATTTTCCCAAATCAACCGTCCTACCAAACTGCACTTCCCAACGGTTGGAAAAATCCGGAAGAGCGTTTGCAAACTGTGTTACGAAGAGATGAACATTTCGCTAAGTGGTGTGAACGGGATACAATTTCTACTTTCGATGAGAAGCAGGTGGCTCCTTTCACAGTGATTATGAAAGATGATTGTGTCCTGTTCCTTAAAGTATATGATGGTAGTTTTAATGACATACCGTCAGTGTCAAGTGTAAATGTATTCTATAAGAATCAAGAATCTTTGTGTGCTTGTGGACAAACTTAAGTGGATACTGCAGTCTGATGGAAGCAGTTATTTAAAATGCGACAGGTATGTAAATAGAATTACTGTTAGTACCACAAGCTAGGGGGTGTTAGCCCCAAATTAGGTTTGTTTTTGTATATAAAACATTAATAAGATAGAATTTATGTCCGCTACTAGGTTACTGTTAGTACCATAAGCAAGGGGGTCTGGGGCGTTAGCCACTGGTTAGGTTTGTTTTTGTGTGTAAAACATTGAGATATAATTTATGTCCGCTACTGTTAGTACCACAAGCAAGGGGGTCTGGGGCGTTAGCCGCTGGTTAGGGTTGTTTTTGTTTGTAAAACAGGTTACTGTTAGTACCACAAGCAAGGGGTCTGGGGCATTAGCCGCTGGTTAGGTTTGTTTTTGTATATAAAACATTAATAAGATAGAATTTATGTCCGCTACGATGTTACTGTTAGTACCACAAGCAAGGGGGTCTGGGGCGCTAGCCGCTGGTTAGGTTTAGGATAGAATTTATTTCCGCTACTAGGTTACTGTTACCACAAGCAAGGGGGTTTGGGGCGTTAGCCGCTGGTTAGGGTTGTTTTTGTGTGCAAAAAATTAAGAAGATAGAATTTATGTCCGCTACTCCCGTTGGAATTCTATACGCATCGAATTTGAAGAATGACGAGTTGATAATACAGTACATTTTCATTTTAAAGACTTTGTAACAGTCAATTGTGTGTTATTGGCAAATGCTATTTGAAATAAAGAACAAAATGATAGTACCTGTGCGCCATCTGTTGGAGCTACACTGACCGGCAAAAGAAGTGGAACAGTTAAAAAAGGTAATTTAATAGTATAAAACTAGCCATGAAAAAGATTTAAGAGCCGGCCGGAGTGGGAACGGCCGACCGCCAGCCCAGCACTTGTTGTAACATGGGTGAAAAGTTTGTGAAACGTTTTATAAAGAAACGGGACAAGGTAAAATTATTTTGTTCCTATAGCCCGCTGTAGTATTTTATACACTTTTCATCGGTACAAAAGCATATCGAACAGGAATACAAAGATAGTTATAAAAAGTGTAGTTAAAATCACAATTCTCCATATAAAATAGTTCTGAACTGCAATTTTCCAAACCTCTTCAATGCCTTCAGATGATGTTGAAAACAGAAACAAACTCCACTGCAAGACAGCTCATAGTTTTCTCTATTGTGCTACTGAATCATATTTTCAAATTAAGAACTCTGTATATGTTTAATCGTGATTTTAGAAAATGTCAGCATATTGAGTTGCTAATGCTAGCCGTGTCGAGGTGCTGGCAGTTCAGGCAGTTACCGTCAGATACCGCATCGTCGCAAAGTCATGTCCTTGAAACAGGGTGAAGTAAGACAGAGCCGGCTTCTGAGAGATGGTAATCTCATACCAGGAAGTGATGAAATCAGCTCATGTCCAGGTGCTGTCAGTCGCTTCATTACAATCAGTGCCGGATCCAGGCTTTGCGGTGTCCTGGGCGATATGATACGGTCGGGCCCTCAACAATAGAAAATATAAAAAATATCAAATCAAATGGAAAATAGTTTTGTAATAATAATAAAATAAAGAATAGTTACAATATTTTGAATACACTACTGTACATTCTTTTAATAATATGAAAGAAACCCTTAAGTCCCCTTGAAGAAGATTATGTAAACTATGAAATATTAAAATATTACTTTGCGACTCTTTTTCTCGGATGAAGTCTTCCATCATTTCACTGAAATCTATACTTGCTAAACGGTCACGGGAGGTCATAGCTGCACTGAAAAAAGAATATGAATTATAAATTAGTTTGAAAAGTATAATTAATTAATCAATTAGACTTAGACAACAGATGTTTGAGCAGACTCCCAAAGAGAGACAACCGGGAAAGAAGTGGAGGGAGGAGAGACAGAGGAAGCATAGTGTGTGTGTATGAGAGGTTTTTGGAAAAAAAAAGAAGGACCAGAATTAAACATGAAAATTGATTGTGTTATAACGCTCTCCTTATGGGGAATTAACGAATAAATAAATAATTAATCAATTAAATTTAAAACAATCCATGACTCCCCGGACCGCGGGGCCCTGGGCGGTCGCCCTCCCCTAGATCCACCCCCGATTACAATCGTCTGCTTTCTAGATCATCATATTATGGTGTGTGGCCTACAGGTCTTTTGCAGTTCCAGTGTTTATTATGAGCTTTTTAGTTCTTTCTAACATGTCTGTAATATACAGTAGTATAGGCTACTTTCAAGATTATGCCATTGTTGTACTGTAAATAGAGTTGTTGTTGTTGTTGGAGGTGGTGATTCGTTTAGGAGCTTTGGGACATGGTGGTCATGTAGCCGCGTGCACTTGGGTGTGTGTATAATGTGTCTAATAACCTGTGTTATTGTGATGGTTGTATTAGGGTGTGTATTTGTATTAGGGACGGGTTTTGTATATGCGGCGGTCGTGGCCTTAAGTTAGATACCATCCCAGCATTTGCCTGAAGCATAAGTGAGGAAACAACTTCCAGGATGGCTGAAGTAACAATGTAACCCTTCTCTTCCCAGTTCTGCCTCACAAGCCTCAGTGTATCCCATTCCAGCCCTCAGCTCCTAAACCTGGACCTCTGCGTTGACAGCTAAGAAGACTAGCCACTACGCCACGAGGTGGATTGTAAATAAAATGTTGCTTTGTCAGTCTAAATATGATGTAGCGACTACTGGGCTTTTGAAGTTACAGTAATTATTATATGAGTAGCAAGCAATCACTAGTTAGTAACCATCACTAAAGTGGACCTGAATTTCATTAAATTAATTTGTTTATTTATTTATAATTATTTGTTTGTTTATTTATAGTTCTTCTAACAGGTTACAACCTAATTACGAGAAATAACAATATGAATTACACTTAATATTTTTCTTACACTAATATAAAATGATACTTATAATACGTATGACTAAATATTATTCTAGTAAGTATCGTACTTGAAATTATGTTTCAAGTCACTGATAAGGAGTGTATGATATTAAGTGATTTCTCTACAATACAAATGAACAAAAGGTGCTGTCTGATATATGGAAATGTGTGCATGTCTTTTTTCTTTTTTAGATATTGAATGTGTTCGATACAGGCGAATGTTTATATTACTCTGTATTGGTTCTTGGACAGTGGAATATTATACGTTTCGGTCTTATTGACCGCGAAGGAACATATAGTTCAAATTCAGATGACAAATAAGGTCTATCAAAGATGTTATCAAATTATTTAATGTAATAACCTGCCTACTTTTCTCTAAAGTCTTTAAAGAAAAAGTTCCATTAATAAATTATGCTTAGCATTTTTAAAGGAAATGTGTAGTTTATGTTATCGTCAATCTCGCGATCAATAGCCACGGAACCTCCTTTTTACGTGGAATCCGAACTACTGGACATGACGTTTCACTTCGAAAATCTCACATCATTGACCGGGAACCGAACCCGGTCCGCTGTGGTGAGAGGCCAACAGCTTGACCACACCATTGGGCCACCACATTCCCGCTTAGCATATTTAGGATATACATGTGTCCTTTTGTATTCCAAGAATATAGGGAATTTATTTTTTATCGATTCAACTCTATAGTTAGCATTCGCACATCTTGGGTTCCAAACTATTGAGCCAAATTCAAGTCAACTTCATACGAATGCATTATACTGTACAATCTTTAGCAATGTACAGGTTCCTAAAATAAAATGTGCATCTTCTTATAAATCCCAGCATTTTGAATATATCTCAAAAATTCGATCAATACGGTGAGAAAAGGATAACTTTTTTTTTCATAGTATAGCCTACCATAAACCTAGATGACTTGAGATGGGAACTACATAGGAAATGGTGGTGTTTTATATCAAAGTTTTCGTGTAAATGCAATCGGATGACACTTATAAATCGAAACAATTTGTTTTGTTCCAATTTATTGTTTCTTCATCTTTTGGAGCAGCATACAATCCCATAACGAATAAATGTATTTAAACGATTACACGACATTTGCAAATAATAATAATAATAATAATAATAATGATATATTGGCATCCCGGAGATGGTTAATTAAGATAAGATTACAGAGGCACAAGATTCGATCCCAGGGGAACACCAGAGGGTGAATGGAGCTTTTCTCTATGATACAAAGTGTTGCGTCTTTCATACTGTAAGTATGATCCGTAATAGGACATTTTCGTAAGTTGTAGGCTACGTCATGGTTAACTCTACCAATAATCTGTATATATTACATCGACTCGTTATCCTTTAATTTAAACCAGATGACTCCTGATTCGTGAAAATTGGTTATTGTTGATCATCGAGGGATGAATCCGTGTTATGAATCGTGAATAAAATGGCATGTATGCCTGAATAATACATTAGGCCTATGTGTTCATGAAGTGTTTGCTCGTAAAGTTAGTTTGGGGCAAACTTAGTAGCTACCGGTACTGTTCGGTAGTTAAGAATTAGTGAAATCTTACCCGACTTGTGAATATGACTGACTTTAGTAAGTTTCCATTTCTCTGGAAATATCAAAGACTTGATCGATAAATTAAATTTAATATCAAGAGGATAAGTTAAGCCTCCGTGGCTTAGGCGGCAGAACGCCGGCCTCTCACCGCTGGGTCCGTGGTTCAAATCCCGGTCACTCCATGTGAGATCTGTGCTAGACAGAACGGAGGCAGACAGGTTTTTCTCCGGGTACTCCGGTTTTCCCTGTCAAAATGTCATTCCAGCAACACTCTCCACTATCATTTCATTTCATCTGTCATTCATTTAATCATTGCCCCAGAGGAGTGCGTCAGGCCTCGGCAGCCGGCACAGTTCATATCCTCGCCGCTAGATGGAGGCTTCATTCATTCCATTCCTGACCCGGTCGGAGACTGGAAGCAGGCTGTGGATTTTCATTTTTCATCAAGAGGATAAGCTATTTTTTTCCCGGATCGTTTTTTAACAAATATGGAAGAATAACCCTCTTGTGTCCCATATATTCATCGTAAGTATCGGAGTGAGAATGTCACTACGGGTTACCTCATAATAATTAAGATGTCAATTTCGAGATGACTTTCTAGGTTATCATGCGTTAAAATGTCATAGTTGGATCCATTTTGGCAATATACTGATGAGTAAGGCTAGGATTTTAATGTAATATCTATCATCATCATAGCAAACACTCATATCGAGTAGATTGGCCTTTCAATCCGGAAGTCTCTCATTGGTGAGTTCGGAGGTGACTATACAGCCCAATGCGGGAGGCACACGATTTGCCGCAGTGATGACAGATGGTTCCACGTGGGGCATCTGCGTTCCTTCCATTTCTTCTATGTAATATTACATTAAAAAATTTGAAATATGTAACATTGATTTAATTTTTATATAAATCATATACATTACACATGATATTGCTTGTAGATTCTTCATTTTATTCATTATATTTTTTGCAAAATAAAGGATGGTACACTAATTAATTAATTAATTAAGCATGTTCATATTATAGCAAATTTAAATAAATTCCATGATTATGTATGCGTACGGAAGAGTACCAAGGGAAAAGAAACTGACGATTCTGAAGTACAGTATTATGGTATCCAGGGAAGGCTGCTATAGGCAATCAAAAGTTCCGTATTTGTGTTTATAATGAAGCTGCGGTAAGAGTTGATGCTAGGATGAGTTTCTGGTCTAAGTTGTTACAGGAATAGGCTGAAATCTTTCACCACTACTACTGATTTTTTATATAGGCTATAATATTGTCTTTTGTAGCTTTTCAGTCGGTCAACACGACTGTGCCCAATGAATGGGCGGGGTAAAAGATATAAATATGTAAATACACTCCTGGAAAAAGTTACATGTATTAGTTAATTATCACAATTGCCCCATATAATTGCACCATATTTGTTCATGAATAGTGATGTGATGATCGTGGGAAACGGATCTTAGTTTTCTTTCCCTTGAGCAACTGAATTTGTAGTTTCTGGACATTTTTTGGTTGTTGATGAGGAAAAGGCAATGCGAAAGGAAGAGCTGAAGCAACTCAGTCCTGATAATAATATGCTATAGCTTATCGTTGAAGTTAATCCTGTGTGATGAGAAATGTAATTTCAAAAAAGGTATTCTACATTTTTTTAAATATCGCCTTTGTTAAGAATAAAAGAAAAAATAACTTGTCATGGTTACTTACAAAAACACGTAAATATAATTCTAGGAAATAAACAGCAGTTTTTCAGCATACTACTAAGTTACAGGTATACTAGGAAGTAGGCTTCCTTACGTATCTTTTCCATGTTATCGTAAACACGATGAGTTATATTTTGAAATATTCAAACAGAAGTGTTGAAAATTTACTTTTCAACTCTTTTCAGGAATTAGTTTAGTCTGAAGGATTCTTTATCACAATTAAGGTTATTATGAAGATAAAACAAAAGTTCGGTGCTTTTCAGTCGGTCAACACGAATTTACCCAAAAGATTTGTAAATTTTTCAGGATTAGGGTATAATCCAACTCTTTTGGTACATTCGTGTTGACCGACCGAAAAGCACCAAACTTTTGTTTACTAAGGGAACACTGAAAAATGGCTTCAAACCCCATAATGTCAGTATGAAGATGTTTATGAAAGTAAATGATTGAATATACACAATCTAATTGAGCATGAGCAACAACAACGACGGCGTGAAACCTTATTGTGTTTCGGTTTCGAACTTCGCAACATAGGCAGTTTTATGTAAGGAAGGTCTGTAAGGAAATGGTAGAGCTTGAAGAATAACATTTTATTTCTTTCTGCGTTATCACATTCTGCATAACATACTGTTTTAAAGACCATCTCGTGATGTAGCGTTCTTGTGTGTGACCCCCGGATGCAAGGCCTTAGAGAGTGGTGATGGGCCCTGGGGCTGGAGAATCCTGCACTCCCTCACCTCTATTGCCAAATTATGTAATATTAATTTATAATCCTCCTAAATAAGCAGAAACTGATAGTAATTTTAGAAATAATAATAATAATAATAATAGTATTAATAGAAGCCGCCGGTGGTAGAGAGTTCAACATGTGCTCCTCCCCCCCCCCCCCCTTCCCCCCACATGCAGGATCCGGAAAATATTTTAATTATTAATATTAATAATAATAATAATAGTAATAAGACGGCTGAGGTGGGATTCAAACCCACGCTCTCTCGATACCAGCGTGGTACGAGGTAGTGCGTTAGTGTGTATATTTGGGATTCAGATGAGGATTGTGAAGGAGTCGGCTGCATTTGTCTGGAGTAGAAGTGATGATAATAATAATAATAAAAATAATAATAATAATAATAATAGAAATAATAATAATGTTATTGCTTTACGTCCCTTTAAACATCTGCGGCTTTAGGAGAGGCCGGGGTTTTGGAAGTTTGCCCCAAAGGGGATCTTTAACCTGCCAGTAAATTCACTGACACGGCTCCCTCGCATTTGTGCTGTGCCAGGATTCGATCCTGCAATCTTGGACACAGCAAGTAAGAACGTTACCCCTGAGCCACGCAGCCAGAGTAGAAGTGAGAAACCACGGAAAACCACTTCCAAGATGGCTGAGATGGGAATCGAAACCACATCTTTTCAGTTTTGCCTCACGGGGCATTCCAGCCCTCAGACAAGAATGAATCGAATTTCTTGTCGGCGCCGGGAATCGAACCCGAACCTCTGGGGTGACAGCCAAGAATACTAGCCGCTACAACACGAGGAAGGCCAAGGATATTTCAGTCACTTGTGAATTCCGTAATCCGTAGTTTAACTATTAGCTTATCTATAGCAAAATATTTCGGCCATTCAATTGGAAGTAGCCTATACAGACTATCACTTCGAAATTTCTGGTCGCGATATTCTTGAAGCGCATTGCCACGAGATTGCATTTCCCCAGTGTTTGGACTCCGGAGCAGTTAGAACTTTCTCGCACGCGCGACCTTGAATCACCCTCACCACAGTAGTAGTAGGTAATCTGTGCTCACAGTAGGGGGTAATCCGTGCTGATACCTATGTACGGGCCATGTAACTACTAGGGGACAGCGACTACAACGAAACTAGTGGCAACGTTTTGAAATGAAAGGTGAAATAGGAACTGACTCCGGCCGCCTCTTAATGACATTTTAAAAGCTTTTCACGCATTAGAACAAACATCTGAAACATCTGTGAATAGAAATTGATAATATGACATTTCTTAGGGTGGTTTATTACCACCAATTACCCCCAATCTTCGATGAGCCTATCTTAAGGGTTTTATGGCGGGAAGCACACTGTAAGCGTTTAAGGTTTATGAGTGTTGCCGCTCGCTTATTGTTCTAGGGATAACAACTGGCATTCGCTGAACACGTGTGAACCATTGTCACACATTTTAGCAAGTTATCCATGTGCAGTTCACACTAAAACATGCCTCTTAGCCGTGAAGAAGCTGCACAGGCAGTTGCATTGGTGGAGGATGGCCGCAGCTTCCGTTATGTTGCCGAGGTCATTGGATCATCGCTCTGCAACATTCACCGTGCAGTGCAACATTAGACAGCTCTAAACATACGACAGGAGAAGAGGGTCAGGCCGTAGAAGAAGCACAAATGCCAGGGATTACAGATTTATCACCCTGCATGTTCTGCGTGATCGCCATACCACAGCAGTCCAGGCATGAAATCAACTGGAAAATGTCAGAAATGTGAGAGTGACTGAGCGAACAGTAAGAAGAAGGTTTGAAGAAGCTAATCCTTCGTCCAGGAGACCTGCACGTGTACCCGTACTCGATCGACATCGCAGAGAGGCGCGCCTTTGCTTCGCAAGGCAGCATCTGGGATGGACCCACGAGCAGTGGGCCTCTGTTCTCTTCACTGACGAGAGTCGCTTTAACCTTAGATCTCCTGATGGAAGAGAATGAATGTGGAGAAGGCGCGGGGAGAGGTACAGCCATTTTGCTTTCTCCTCCAGGACTCCATTTGGAGATGGCTCGGTTATGGTGTGGGGTGGCATCATCGTTATGGCCCGCATTGAGTTGGTGTGCATCGATCACGGGACGCTCAATTCCCAAAGGTACATCGAAGAGATCCTGATGAACCATGTGATGCCCTTTGGGCCTTTCATTGGTCAGAATTTCATGCTGATGCAGGATAATGCCCTCCCTCATACTGCTCACTGTGTTGTACAATATCTGCAGGAAGTGGACTGGCCAGCTCGTAGTCCTGACTTGAACCCCATCGAACATGTATTGGATATGCTTGGAAGGAACGTCAGACAGCGTAAGCACACCACCTTGGCACAACTGAAAACATCGCTGCTGGAGGAATGGGATCCCATCCCGGCACATGCCATTCGACGAGTTGTGAACAGTATGCCTGAGCGTTCACAAGCTGTCACAGACGCTAAGGGTGGAAACACTTGTTTTTAGTGACCAGTGTTCTAGTGCAGTGCAAACATTAATAGTGTTTTGTTTGGCAATACACTTGATAAAAACCAGCCCAAAAGAGCATTACTAAAAAATAGAAAATTGTAAGATTTGCAAAATGTAACGAAATTTGTGAGTTAAAGCGGGTTGTAAAACATGTTTCGGTATTTTCTGTAGCCAACCATCTAAAATTTACATGAATAGTGCAAATATTGGAAAACCGATAAATTTTAATGGAATAAATTACGAAATTACATAAAAAATTAGTGTTCCACTTATTTTGCCGGTCAGTGTAGTTCAGGATGTCCCTATACAAACGGATAGAAGAGAGTGCTCCGACATAGCTCTCTCTGCTCAAAACAAACACACGGCCGTGTTTACCGTACATGTTGGGGTTGGCAATATCTTATTTGTCAAATTAGCCACGCCTACAATGGCTGGCACAACTGAAATTTCGCTGTATACTCCTAAGTCGTGTTATAAATTGGGATGGTGGGTGGGTTATTGACAGAGGAGACATCAATTAGCAGATCACTATTAAAAGAAGGCAGTCATCGGGATGCGTTAGGCTGTAACCATTGTCAAAAACCATTGCATTGGACAAATTGAAGGTTAGAATGGTCGGGTGTAGTTGCGGGTTTGACAGCGCGCAGTTAGCGGGGCAGGTTGACACAAAGCCATTGATCTGGACGCGTTAGGCTGTAACCATTGGATTGGACAAATCTAAGGTTAGAATGGTCGGGTGTTGGTGTGGTATAGTACCGTAATGGTGAGGTTGGCAGTACTGTTCTGATGATGGTTGATTTGAATAATGGCATCCACAGCTGGAAATTTGCCTATAGCCTGTAATAAAGGATTTATTGCAGCCAATGGCCATACATATAATGAATAAAATCTAAAATCATACAGTAAACTAATTGTTATTCCTTAGGAATATCAAAGATTGTCTTAATGTGCAGAACATACCGTGGTATCTTCAACATTGTTCTCCACAGCGCTCACACAAACATTCGTCACACGGATGATGGAACTTTTTGGTGTGACTCATTTTATAACGGAAACCATGTATGGCAACGCGCGTGATAATGTCTTAAATCTTACTCCCCACTCTTCCAATCGTCGAAAATCATAGCGTCCGTGGCGCAAAAATCCTACCAAATGTCCTTCTTTGGCTCTAGTGTGTCCATGAGTTTTTCATATCCTGGAGTACAAGGTAGCAGCATTTGAAGTCGGAGTTCTTCTATATTATAAACCTCGAGTCACCTCGTACACCAGTCTTGAAGGTGTATACTCGGATACACCCAAGGTCTTCTTTATGTAAGTCGCCTTCAGTTTCTCCATATTGTTCCAAATACTTCATATTTAAATGTGTCCAAATGCTCTCCAGTCCTTAAGTCACAATACGGGTAACTTTTAACCGAAAAAGTTTTAAGACTGTTTTTATAGATAGCTTAGTCAAATGATTTATCTCATTCATGGCTTTGGTAGCTCATTTCATCTGTCATTCATTTAATCATTGCCCCAGAGGAGTGCGTCAGGCCTCGGCAGCCGGCACAGGTCATATCCTCGCCACTAGATAGGGGCTTCATTCATTCCATTCCTGGCCCGGTCGGAGACTGGAAGCAGGCTGTGGATTTTCATTTCATGGCTTTGGTAGCGACGCTGAGTCTATCCTTGATGTGTAGTGTGAAAACATTGCCAGTTGTCTGTAATGTAAGACCTAAGTAGGCCTACTTGTAGTGTGATACTCTCAAGCGGTTTTCCTGCAATGTGAAAAATTGCTGGTTTTACCCCCTTTCCTAAAGGTCATAGATTTAGTCTTGTTTCTGTTTAACCTAAGGTCATTGTCTAACGCCCATCCTTCTAAGGCGTCGAGAGCAGATTGCAATTCGACCTGTGAACTTGAAGCGAGCACCATGTCATCCGCATATATAAATGAAATTACACTCTCGGATAATATATCTGTGATATAGTTCAACTACTGTAAGTTTGCACTTTTTTGACAGTTCTCGCGGGAACGAATACTCCTACAGAACATATCAATCCGCCTCTACCACGTGCATTCCAGCCAATGAGCTATCACCCACTTGGCAGCCAGCAATGGCCGCTGTATTCCGTCAAGTTGTCAACAGCTGTTGTGAGTTGCCTAAACCTACATTCATCTCGCAATATCAATTCATTGCCCTTTTTAAAGGAAACTTGTATTTATTTGTGACATTTATCAAATACTCGTTCAAAAAGCACACCCACTGACAGCTCACTGACAGAATAATGTTACATCATTGGACGCGCTATGACCAAGACCTTGGCTATGACGCAGCAGCCGATAACTTACATGTGAGAGTGGAATTATTTTAGGCCCATCATTCACAGCTCGAGGAAAATGCTTACTAAGGTATGGTGTAAGATGTCCTTAAGACGATACGATCATTACTTGACCTGTTGGATTGATATTAAAATAAAACGTACAAATCATTTCACCATATAAGTTAACTTTTAGGCCTAAAAAACAACTCAAATTTTAGGCCTACTTTTTTGCACAAATCGTGCAATATGAAAATTATTCACCAATGTCCTTGGGGAAATAAATAGTTCTGCTGACTTTTCTTTTACCTTCAAGAAGAAAGAAATAAAATAAATATCTTGAACAAGAAATTCCGCATCTGCTTCAGACTATTAAAAACAAAGATGTCAGACCTAGAGACATCTCAGTACTCAACATTTAAGATAACCACTATATATTCATCTGAAAAATTAACACGCGTTCAAATGTAAATAATACTTTCAGACAACTTAGCGCTATATTATCAATTATAATTATTATTATTTAACCCCTCAGGCCGGCTATTTAATCTGGAGGTGTTCACCTCTCCGGCGGTATTTAAATTGAAGCTCGGCAGAGGTTTAGACACCAACAATGTAAAAAATTAATAATGTTAAAGCTACGAAATGAAAATTTTCGGAATACTAACCAAGTTCATGTCCAATGTTTCTCAGTAATATATGTGAAGACTGCTTTTCAGGGTTGTCCATGATCGCATGCAATATTTACAATAATATAATAATTTGATAAGTTCCACTTTTGGTATTTGTTTCAGATATGTTACAATGAAAGCAAGATATTCACACGATAATGCTCAATCTACATAATATATATAATATTCGGGTAAAATTTCCAGGAAAAGCTGAATTTTGAAAAGTTTTTTATATGTATCCCGTGTATAATTGTCAACAAAATGTAAATATCGCAATATTAGTTCAAACCTGTCCCTTGGCATTGTTTGAGGGAATATAGGGTTCTCTAAAAATTCATCCCTGGTGAATTAGCTCTTTAGGATAGGTTTCTGCATTATCCCCATCATCATTAAAAGTCCCAAGAACACATAAATGTTGCCCCCCGTCAACGACTCCCACTTCCTGGCGCACGACCTTGGATTCAAGGGGGCGCCAACTATACATTCTGCCGCGTACATATTTGTTTCTCAAACAATTAGTTCAATCACTTTGTCGTCGAAAAATCAGATAAAAAGAATCTAAAACAGACGTGAAATCCTTTCCTGTTCGTGGCATACCCTTGAACCTCTCGCCACAAACACTGAACAGCGGTCGTTGTTATTACAGCTGAAGCTATTTCTTCTTCGCGCTGTCTGCCACTTCACCAATATCATGCTGTGTGTGCATAGTCCGTATCACTACCGAAAATATCACCTCCCTGTACATCACTTCCACTACTGGGTCAATCCAGGTCAAGTGGTCCAATATAAAAATAAATGGTTACTTGACCATCTCAGAAAAATTTGATACTTGCTGGGTTTGTTCCTCATCATGAAGTGAGCTTAAAAATATTTTTTTGAACTTTTTTGAAATACCGTTTTTAAATGGCAGCCATTTTGTTATAGGCCGATCATGGTTTTTTCATGTTTGTAAGCATCTGCGGTTTTTTAAATATCTCGGCAATGGGTTGCTCTAGGTCTATCAAATAAAATGCATTTTATTCAGTACACTTTGGCCTACACATTGAACCCATTATCACTAGGGTTCATGTCTTTTTACAGATTTTTAATTATTGTGGTGTTTGAAGCCATATTTTCAGTGTTGCCTTAGTAAACAAGAGTTTAGTGCTTTTCAGTCGGTCAACACGAATGTACCCAAAAGAGATGGGTTATGCCCTAATCCTGAAATAAATGACATGAGATTACAAAATCAGCAAAGAGTTACTAAAAATCTTAAAATGCCATCTTTCCAACGACAAAAACAACTCTGTAAAGAACACAACAGAACTAGTAACAGCATAGAACACCCTACAAATGAAACCTAGCTTCAGGCTAGTATCCTTCGATGTAACTAACATGTACACCAATATTCCGATTATTAAAGCAATCAATACTATCGAAAACAACTTAAAATCCAACAATTCGGTAAAAGAAACTGAAGAGATTGTGAGATTATTGAGGGTCGTTCTCACCCAAAACGTGTTTCAATTCGACAATAAAATGTACACACAGAGAGAAGGCCTAGCGATGGGATCGCCACTAAGTGGGTTAATCGCTGACATCTTCATCAATGCACTAGAAAATGCGTTCTTAGAAAAGACTTCAACAAAGGGAATAGTAATATGGAAAAGATACGTACATGATGTAATTTGCATCTACGATACTGAACTAACAAGCGAAGAAACAATTCTCCAATCCATTAATAGCCTACACCACTCTATCAAATTCACTAAGGAATCCGAAATAGACCGAAAAATAAATTATCTTGATATAACTATTGAACGTAAAGACAACGACCTTTCATATTCCATATTCCGGAAAGCAACACAAACCTCGCATGCAATCGACAATCGGTCTAATCACCCCAGTACGCACAAACTAGCGGGTTTCAATTCAATGGTGCACAGGGCTTTAAACATACCCATGTCAAAAGACAACTATAATAAGGAAATAAGAACTATTAAGCAAATAGCAAAGGAAAACAACTTCCCGCCAAGCAAAATAAACCAAATTATAGCCAAACATAAAAATAAAGATAAAACGATTCCCAAACCGGACAGTAATGAGAAAAAAATTTGTGCGTTTCAACTATGTGAATGCGAATACATATAAAATCACTAACCTATTCAAAAAGCAAGGCATAAAGATAGCTTTCACAACGAAAAACACAACCGCTAGGCACCTCCTAAATAGTAATCTAAATAAATGTGACCCGTATTCAAGGTCAGGGGTATATTCTATAACGTGCCAAGACACCGGTTGTCAAGCTAATTACATCGGGCAGTGGAAGACGAGTAGACACGTTATAATGAACATAGGAATGCGATAAGATACGGAACACATTCAGCAGTGTGCGAACATATGTGACGCGGGCCACAGCTTTACCAACCTTAAAATAATCCATCACGAATCGAAAGGCAGAGCTCTTGACATAAAGGAAGCAATCGAGATACACCTAGCCAAACTAAACAATCCCAACAATCTAAATGAACACGCGTTCATGGAGAGCTCACCCCTCTTCACGCTACTAAAAACACACCCTGTCGGAAACCAGACACAATTTAGCGACACAGCCAAGCTAGATAAAAAAAAAAGGTTGGGGAATTAGGGGGTTTTTAATAGGTAAATGTTATCTGGATCAGGTGTACGATGTACTTTTCTTCTGCAATAAACCAAGGCCCATATTCGCGGCAGTATTAAAGGTGCCGGGACGTCCTCATAAGACCGTCAAAGCTTAGTTCGAATGGCTTATGGTCCACGCGTGGCGAGGGCTAATCCACGGTCTTTAATAGTTGTAGACCCACCTCATTCAATAACATACATCTTATCTAGGTTGGCAACACCTCACATAAACACATTGCTATGACTCCGCTCAGCACGTATGGGCAGGGGGGAGAAGGCAGGGAAAAAAGTCGTTAAGATAACCACCGCAGTCGACCGCACCGTGAGTTACAGTGAGCAAGAAAACTGCGAGTAGCTGTAGTAAGGAAGACAATCAGATAAGTAGTTAGCCTATAATTTTATAGTTTAACCATAGTTGATTTTTACAACCATATAATATCTCCAAAGTACAAACTCCGGATAGCTATCACCATTTAGCATTTCACCTAACATCATATATACTGCATTTAGCATACACTAACAGTTGCAGTACCAATACTGCAACTAAATAATTGTACATATTGTAAATATTTTCACCTGTATTTCAGAGATTTTATAGCCTAAGTGTAATGGATCTGATGATCGCTTGACGATCGAAACTGGTCATCCTGGTGTTTTATTAATCTCATGTAATTTATTTCAGGATTAGGGCATAACCCATCTCTTTTGGGTACATTCGTGTTGACCGACTGAAAAGCACTACACTCTTGATTTTTAATTACGGTACTCAGTGTTTTTGTTTTGAAATTCAAAAATCTGAATTTTCAATCAATAATTTTTCTAAGAAAGGACAGTTTCTCATCCCTAATATTTTTTGTGCTTCTACACTTCATAGTAGTGTAATTGTTTATAAAGTTTCAGTGGTGAGAAGTTACCCCTTAAAAAGTTACAGGCTTTTAAAAAACTGATTTTTGAAAACTTTTCAATTTTTGACCTGCAATGTTTTGGTTGGGGGACCAGATAAAAGTCCGAAAATTTCACATTTTAAAGATCTTCACAGTAGTAAACTTCAGTATAAATTTCAAGTTTGAGATTTAATTGGAAGTTAGTTTAAAAAAATCACAAATATGTTAAAAAGGTTTTTATCATTCGCAATACATCTAGTCTAATGTGGGTTAGTATTTTCAACTTAAGATCTAAATACATTCAAATTATGAAGACAATATTTAGGCATTATTTGTTGCTAAACATTTCTAAATTGAAAACTGAGAGGCTGTTTGGCAGCATGTGCAAGTCTGTACAGGCTCACTGACAGACAATACACCACGAGTCTCAACATGTCGGTGAGTTACCTAGTCAAACACTGCAAGTCTGAGAGCTAGCTATCTTGTTCACCCTTCCACTCGATCTGTTCTCTCCCACTTACTTGTCCATGAGCTTTTACAGTCAGCAGTTGTATTATTGTAGTTAAATGGAGCCTCGGTGTTCAATTGGCATTTTTACTAATGAAGTATGTCACAAAAGTGTTTATGGAGTGTTTTCTAAAGAAATTACAGTGATTAAAAATTACATTGAAGAAGAAAAAGTGTTGTTTCATTTAAGAGTTCACCTATATGTCAAATCAAGCTGTAAGTACCATGAAGTAAAATACTTGAACAAATTTCATCACCTCTATGGACAATCTTGTTTGGACCCATTGAAGAAACACAAGAAGCCTATAACTAAAGGACAAATTCATTACTATGCAACTTGAGTATTTTATTCACCCTATATTTTGTGCCTTAAAAGTAGAGTAATTGCAAACGTAATTTTACTATTTTTTAACAGACTTCCAATTAAATCTCAAACTTGAAATTTAAACTGAAGTTTACTACTATAAAGATCTTTAAAATGTGAAATTTTCAGATTTTTATCTGGTCCCCCAACCAAAATATTGCAGGTCAAAAATTGAAAGTTTTTCAAAAATCAGTTTTTTAAAAGCCTGTAACTTTTTAAGGGGTAACTTCTCACCAAACTTTATAAACACACTACTATGAAGTGTAGAAGCACAAAAAATGTTAGGGATGAGAAACTGTCCTTTCTTAGAAAAATTATTGATTAAAAATTCAGATTTTTGAACTTAAAAACAAAAATATTGATTAATTAAAAATCTGTAAAGACATATGAACCCTAGTGATAATGGGTTCAATGTGTAGGCCAAAATGTACTGAATTCAATGCTTTTTATTTGATAGGCCTAGAGCAACCCATTGCCGAGATATTTAAAAAAACGCAGATGCTTACAAACACAAAAAACCATGATCGGCCTGTAACAAAATGGCCGCCATTTTAAAAAGGGTAATTCAAAAAAATATTTTTAAACTCACTACATGATAAGGAGCAAACCCAGCAAGTATCAAATTTTTCTGAGGTGGTCAAGCAACTAGTGCTGGACCACTTGGCCTGGATCGACCCTACTGTCATCTATCAAACGAATAATCTCTGCACCCTTAAGATAATGAGACAGCCCGGCAATTATGTATCTGCGACTGAGTAGCCTCTAGCCTGCAAAGCAAAAAATTATCACCGTATTATTTGCTTTCGGTGCTTCCCCTTCATAAGTGGCAAAAATTATCAAGTTAGACATAGTTCACAAAACATTCTCGAGATGGCAGGAGAGAATTTGGTACCTTCTAAAGCAACTAACTTGAAACTCAATAGAGCGCGTTTCATGTTCTTTCCCTGATCGATATGAGTCGTCAAAAGCAACGGATATCGACCAACTTCGTATTAGTTCTAATTATGAAACTGAGATTGCATAAAAGTACATAACTTCTCGGTTCATAACGTGAAAAAAGATCCCGCGAAGCAGCAGTGGTTGATGCGTAATAGGCATTCTAACTTCCGCCTCCACCGGCCGTTAGTGGTACGTCCAACCGGCTGAACGAGTAGAGTCCAGCGGACGTACAGTGTACGGCGAACCAGCTTGAGGGATTAATATAATTAACACGTTATTTTCTCAGGCGGATGAACCCAGTAAAACGTCCATTACCAACCGCACGCCCATCCCACGAGCACGTGGTAGTTCAGTTTGATAATGCAACTTTTCAGTCTGGCCGTCAGAATATGTTGCCAATATATTCACAAATACTGGGACAGGTGAAAAAATAACCTGAAAAAACTTACATGTGAATAAAACATGTATATATTTGTTATGGACTACGGGTTATAAATTGAGTCTTTTCTTATGAAGATTGGCAACCCTAGCTGTCAAAAATATGCAAACTTACAGTAGATGAACTATATAATCTGCCATAGCAGTGATAAATAAGAGGGCTTAATGGGTCTCCTTGCAGCACGCCTGTAGTCGGCTCTATTGGGCTCGATGTTGTAATGACATCGTTAATGACTATATTGTTAGAGCCTAAAATACTTTTGACAAGACGTTTCATGTAGCTGTTACCTCTCAATAGTCTGTCTAGTTTTTCCAATATTTTCTTCCCGCTAATCGAGTCAAAAGCTTTGGAGACGTCGATGAATATGGATTCTAACTTTCCCTTCGTTACTGACAGGGTAGACGCAATCTCAGTTTGAAGACCTTGAATTGCCTGGATTGTGCATCTCCCTCTCCGAGCGCCAATTTGTGAGTCGTGATGCTATTTGGGATTGCTGGGTGGGTCACAGACAGCGGAGGAGGAAGCATCTATTAAAACATCATTCCCTGATTTATTTCTCGTTGTTTGATCATGTATTTTGGCTAATTCATGTACTGTAGAGAATGCTATCGCTCATTCTTTCATTCAGTGCTACCATTCTATTTTAGACCCTCGGTGTATAGTGCCTAGCTTTCTTGGCTGTTATCCCAGAGGTCCAGGTTTGATTCCCGGCTCTGCCAAGAAATTTAATTCTCATGAGAGGGCTGGAACGGGGTGCACTCAGCCACATGAGGCAACTTAGTAAAGGATGGTTCAATTCCCACCTCGGCTATCCTGGAAGTGGTTTTCCATGGTTTCCCCACTTCTAATCCAGACAAATGCCAGGATGGTTCCTAACTTAAGGCCATAGCCGCTTCCTTCCCACTACAATCCCCAATTTACAAACACATTAGTTCAGCCATAACAATAACACAGGTTATCACACAAATTCCACACACACAAATACATGGGGCTACAAGACCACAATGTCGTAGCCCCTAATATAAGCAACAACAATTTATATTTGCATTCTAGTAGCTCCATTTAGAAGTACTGTATTTGCATTTTTTAAATATTTTGTCTTATCTCTGCTTGATTATGTCTGTTCGCGTTGCTTGTAGCGAAGTACGTCAGGGTTTCATATTGAATTTGTGCCTTATTACATAAAAACCTGTAATTTCTGGTGGAATTTAATCAATTATGCGGATGTTTGTCTTCTAATTTGCCTCTATTTCGATGGCGCTATGCCCGCCGGTCTCTACAGCTGTTCCCTTATGATTGCCACCATCTTTGTTTTGATGTTACAGTCTGAGATATTGTAGTCGGTCTTGACTGAACCAATATCTTACCTCCAGGAACACAGATACAGATTGTGTCACTCGGGATAAGGTAGTACAATCAGATTTTCGTTCAGTCTATCCAAGTAGTGACAAATGATTTCGCCCAAACCGCCGTCAATCCAAATAGCGACCAAAGGACCCAACTTTAGCGCAATCGGTAATTTTCGTCCAGCAAGTCCTTTAATGTAGTACCAGCAAGTTAACTAGGAACAGCATTAGTCAAATTAATTAGACCTGCAGTAGCGCAGGGGATTCACAGATGTCGGCTGCAAATTAATTTTCTGTGCATTCACAGATAGGTCTTTAAATCTCTTTCAAACTCTTTCTTCAATAACACTATTAACTTATTAAACCAATCGAATGGCACAGAGCTGTTAAGAGTTCGCTTCTTGGAGCTCAGTACAACATGAAAAGTGTGAGAGCTTGCCCTTCCTAATTGCTGTTGATGTCCAGTAATTTGTGGTGGCTCTTGACTCTGCTGGCCCTTCTGCTCCCATGACCATAAAGGGGGCGAAGTTGACAGAAGCCGAACCTGTAGGCAAGGACGATCTGCTAAGATCTACGGCTAATGGTGAAAGGAGACATCAGAGGGGAAAGTAACACCCTCTGATCCACCGAGACGTCGCCGCAGATCCAAGTAAAATAATGGTCGGGGACTGACACCCAGTCTTCGGACCAGGAGAAGGTCCTCAGACACCGCTACCCCAAGAAGTGATCGAGGATAAGTCCGAGAACACCGCGCGCCACTCATGGAAGCACTCCCTCCATCTTCGTCTTCGGCTGGAGATAGATGTGTGCTAACCTCCACCTAAAGATGAGGATGGGTAACAAACGGTTAATATTGGCGTTTAGATTTGAAACCACGCGCTTTATTCCTTCCATTACTTATGGACGTAACAACAGCACAAATTTCTACAATTCGTATCTGAATGTCATACAAGAATTTTACAGTACTGTATTGTGTAAGAAACAGTTCAGGTTTGTTCATTGGACCTGGCATTACTCCTGTATGTTATATAATCCTCACAAGAATGTGGGACATTCCCTTGCCAGGTGAAGGTCACAGGACAAGACTTGAGAAATCTTGCCAAGGAATGTTGAAATTGCGCAGTGCGCATAAAGGGTAATCGAATGAGTTCCTTAAACATTATTGTTCCATAAATTAAATCTTATCACTCATAATTTTCTGTTAAATAGAGTAATTGGCTTCTGCGTTAGACAGGTTCCACTATATATGGGTAAATAAATAGGAGTTTGGTGCAATAATTCATGGGACCGGGCGTTTGTTTGTTTTTTCCCTCGTTGTGGACAGGATTCTGCTTATTAATGGTTCCGTTGAAAAGTTTTACTGCATATACACTGACCGGCACAAAAAATGCAACCCTTCAATTTTTTACAAAAAACTGAAATTTATTTAAAATGTATGAAACTTTTATGACTCTAAACTACTATATGATGAAATATTGTAGTACAGTCCCATGTGGGTGTCTAAAAATGAAAAAAAAAGACTATTATAAACAAATTTAACAAATTAAGCCAGTGATGCACACATAATGGAAAGAGCGGGACATTTTTAGTAAGCTCATAAAGGTGATGAAGTTTTGTTTTGATTTTATACACTTCACACTTTATTTCACAGACCTCGGAGACCTCTCTTCACATCTTCAAAAGCATGTAATGCCACCTCTTGCATCAGTGACGGCATTCAACCTTTCAGGGATGCTCCTGATTACTGCTGTAATGTCCTGTTGAGTAATCATCTCCCAGGAGGTCATTCTGTAGGACCTGTAGGGTCTTTTGATAGTGCTGACGGGCTCTTCTCCCCAGCTGGTCCCAAACGTGCTCAATAGGATTCATATCGGGGCTTCGAGCAGGCCAAGCCATAGCATGAATCGGTGCTTCATCCAAGAACTCTCGCAACATGTGGGCGTGCCTTGTCTTGCATTAGTGTGAGATCATCACCAATAAATGGAGCGGAAGGCAAAACATGCTCCAGAAGGATTTCCTCCACATACTGATGTGCGGTAAGGCTCCTATTCTCCACGAAGACCAAATCCGTCCTTGCAGCCATACTGATTCCTGCCCACCCATCACAGAACCACTCTGAAAAGACGTCCTGGATGAGAATGTGCAAGGGGAATACCTTTCCCCTGGCCTTCTCCAGACACTCTCTTCAGTCAGGTGATCGGAGGCCAAATCGCGACTCTTCGGTGAACAACACTTGTTCCCATTGTTGTACTGTCCAGCCATAATGTTCCTTTGGGATACGTAGTCGAGCTGTGCGCTGTTCTGTGGTGGGTTATGGGCCTGTAACTGGTCTTCTAGATTGAAGGTTGGTGTCTTCCAATCTTCTTTGGACGGTTCTTTCACTAGCATCGACCCCTTGAACTTGGAGTCCATTTCGTGCTTCAATGGCGGTGGTGTGACAGTTGTGGAGAACTTCCAAGTTGTAAGAAGCGGTCATCTCTCTCCGGATCTTGATCTTCTCGGGCTTGTTCCTGGTCTCCTTGCAGAGCCTCCGGTTTACCTGCACCTTCGTACGGTTCTGGAAATAGTGGAAGGTGTAGTCCTCAACACTTCTACAATGTAATGCATGCTGCGACCATCATCCACTAAAGCAACAGCTTTTGCAGCTTGTTCAGGTCTTAAGGGCATGTTTGCTCCAGGAAGCTAATTACGGCAATTGCAGAAAGATCCTACGAACACATGTGATTGAAAAGGGAACAGTTTCAAGAACAATAGGCGCTATAAGAGCGGGAACACAGTATTGGCTCACATCCAGTGATGTGTTTTCCAGGTTGTGGGGGGGAACAATTGAGGCTAGTTCAATCAACAATAGACACTTCATTGTTTGCTTGTAAAGCAACACCAATAACATACCCCGTCTAAAAAAATAGGTTTAACTGCTTCACTTTGATTAAATAGATAATTGCACAATAATTGTACATCATTTATTGTGTTCCGTTTTTCGTGCCAATCAGTGTATATTTTACTCCTGCCCAGTCATGTTGGTCAATTTGTGTTGACAAGCTGAAGAATTACAACTAACAGTTTGTACAGGCAACACTGAATAAAATTGGCTGCAAAACTTGAAATATTTCATGATTTTCGTCATATTATCCCTCAATATTGGGAATTGGCTCGGGTGTGAAGGTGTACAAGCTCGCTCTTGGGTATACAATTGGGAACATGCATGATCTGGGTTTCTTATTTAAGATGTGCTAATCTGATTCAAAATTTCATGCAGAATTCAAAAATTTGGTCAGAATGTACGAATAATGACTCCAAACATGATCATCATCATCATCATCATCTTTTACAGTTTCCATCCTCAGGCTGGGTCTGTTTGGAACATAAGCCTCGCCACTTAGTCCTTTCTCCGCATCACCTCTCCGCTGTCACTCTGGTCCAGTCCTCGCCTCTCTTCTTGACACATTCCTCCACTCCTTTCAGCCATCTATATCTTGGTCTTCCCCTTGGTCGTTTCTTCTGCATCTCATGTATCCTCTTGGGAATCTTCTTCTCATCCATTCTCTTTAAGTGTCCATACCACCTCAGTCTTGATGCCTCAATCCTACCTTGCAAGGGCTCCTCTTTCACCATTTCCCTGACCTTTTCATTCCTCCCTCTCTCTTCTTGTTACTCCGATCCTACTTCGCAGGAACTTCATTTCTCCTGCCTGTCTTCTGCTTATGTCTCTTTTCTTCCCCCCCTGTGGGTGGGGGCTTTAGAATAAACCCACGGTATCCCCTCCCTGTCGTAAGAGGCGACTAAAAGGGGCGACCTTGGCTATACTTTAAGGACTCCGCGTTGTTTTGTGAATTGGACCCCCAGTGGGTGGGAGGAAGCAAATACATCCACTGGAATCCCTGCCAGTCATAAATGGCGACTAAAAGGGCTTCTCGGAACGGTCCCCTTTCGAGGGTTTGACAGTCAGCTCTAAAAGACACACCCGTGCGGTATAACTCTCATTAGGTTATATCGCACTTCTTTCCGTTACTGCTTTCAGGGTCTGGCAACCAAAATGTCTATATGTGCGTGCTGTTTGGGGAGAGGCCACTTACGCTTGCGACTATGCTCGAAAGCCTGTTCCGGTCTTGGCCGCGCCGACAGGTGGGTGTGCCATGTACCCGTGCAGTAGTATCCGCCTGACTACGCAGGTCCCCGCACAGCCGAATGTCTGAGCTGTAAAATCCAGTATATGCCAAGGGGTACATGCCAATACGGCATTGTAAAACATCGGACCCCCGGGCAATGCCTTCCAAGCTTGGCGGGCCTTGCCCTGGCTGGGTAGCGCCTACTGTGACGGCCCGTGATCGGATGTCGGTGGCATTCGGGGAGGATGATCTGGCCATGGGTTCAAAAAGAAAAATCCCCCAACAGGGTGGTCCTACACCCAAGTCTTTAACATTTGATTCCCTACGAGGATCAACCCCCTGGGAACAATCTGGGTGCTAACACCAAGTTTCTGGTAGCTACCAGAACAGATGGGGGTGATTTCAAGCTGGTAAAGAGTATTTTGTTTTCTCGCCACATAGAAGGTGTCTATGGTGAGCTTGAGAAAGTACAAAAGATGAGGAACAGTAGCTTGTTGCTCAAGACTAGGACTGGTGAGCAAGTTGAACAACTTTTGCAATGTGACCACTTTGGCGAAATTCCCGTCAAAGTGGAAAAGCACACGTCCCTGAATCTGGTCCGAGGAGTTATTTTCCACCGGGACCTGATTCTGAACACTGACGAGGAGCTCAAGGAGGATATGCAGCACCGTCACGTGACTGATGTCCGGCGCATTACGCGCAAGGTCAATGGTCAAATCGTGGATACTGGTGCTTTCATTATTTCCTTTGAGCTTTCGGTGCTCCCGGAGTAAGTCAAGGTTACAAGTTACCGTTGTGACATACGGCCTTATATCCCTCCACCAATGAGGTGTTATAAGTGCCAGAAGTTCGGGCACATGTTATCCCGATGCTCGAGTCCCGACATCTGTGGAACATGCGGTAAGGTACCCCACGAAGCGGAAGAGTGCACAACACCATATCAGTGCACTAATTGCCCTGGATTTCATTCTCCTCGGGACAGGAACTGCCCTGTCTTCCTGCGTGAGAAGAAAATCCAGGAGATCAAAACCCTGGATGGTCTCACCTACCAGGAGGCCCGCAAGAAGTACCATACCACGATTTCGCCTTCTCCAACGATAGATTATAGAGCCATAATACCAAATTTGGTCCCGGCTACCTCATCTTTTGTACCAGCTGTGAAACCTGCAACTGAGTTTCCTGTTCCGAAACCAGCACCTATGAATATAACGGAAAGCCCGAAGGTGACTTAAACTCCACCTTCGGCCATCACGAAGGCTGCTCCGCCCGCACAGCAGGGGAGGAACTTGAAGACTTACTCCCCTCTTGGGAGGAAGTCGATGACTTTCTCCCCACCCAAACGGTCGGCGAAAGCCGCGCCGAAGCCGGCGGAGGCGGCATCGTCGACCAGGGTCAGGAATTCGGCTCCTGACCCGTCTATATATCTTAAAGAGGCGGGTAAGAAGGGACCCCGCACTACGCATTCCCTTTCTCCAAAGAAGGGGAAGCCTTCTGCGCCGGGGGAAGTTTCGGTCCCCAGATCTGCTCGCTCCCCACGGAGATCCCCCCGCCGCCGAACTGCGTCTAGGAAATCTTCCACAGAGTCGATTCACTCCATGACCTCGCCTGAGGACATGGAGATTATAGTCGACGTAGTGGCTGTAGATCCTCCAGAGTCTAAGTTGTAGCTTGCTGCTCCAACTTATTCCCTAAGTTCACACAATGGCACTGTTACAGTGGAATTGTAACAGTTATGACAGGCATTTGACAGAACTCAGTCGGCTTATTGCCCAATACGCAGCGAGTATAGTATGCCTACAGGAAACAAACCTCAGACCTGATCACGAGACTGTTCTGAGAGGTTTCCGACCATACTCGATAGAGCGACAAGACGCCACCCGGGCTTCCGGGGGCGTTTGTACCTTCATTCGCTCTGACTGCTATAGTGAGAAGTTTCCACTCGCCACTCCTCTGGACGCTATTGCAGTTCGCGTGTCCTTGCCTGCTATGACAGCTGTTTGTAATGTGTACCTTCCACCGAACCAGCCACTTGATATTGACGTCTTCGATCTTGTTGATCATTTTCCAGTCCCTTTCCTACTCGTGGGCGATTTCAACTCTCATCACCCCCATTGGGGATCACCATTTTCCTGCCCCAGAGGAAGGGACGTGGAGGGCTTAATTCAAGGGTTGGATTTATCTCTATTAAATACAGGGGAAGCTACAAATTTTAGCTTAGCGCACGGCAGGTACTCGCACATTGACTTAAGTGTGTGTAGCTGTGCGCTGGTCCCCCTATTTGGTTGGTATGTACACGACGACCTCTGTGACATTGACCATTTCCGATCGTTCTTACCCTTCTGAACCAGATGCCCGTGGAGTTCTCCAGTCGTTGGGTTCTTAAGCGGGCAAATTGGCCCTAGTTTCAAGAAAGAGCTGTGTTCGTTGATCTTGGTTGCCGGAGCGTCGATGACGAGGTACAGCACATCACCGATGTGCTTCTTGCTCCCGCCGAAGAGTCCATTCCATCCTTTTCTGGGACTCCTCGTCGCAAATTCGTCCCTTGGTGGACAGAGGATATTGCAGCGGCAATAAGAGACCGTCGGCGAGCTCATAAGCACTACCGTCGGCGTCCAACCATGGCCAATTTGGTGGCGTTTAAGAAATTTCATGCCAAGGCACGGATTCTTATTCGGCAGAGTAAGAAACAATCCTGGGAACGGTATGTGTCTTCTATTACGGCACATACCCCCTCCTCTCAAATGTGGACTAAACTACGACGCATTTCGGGAATTGAGACATCTTCTACTGTACCGGGAATTTCCATTGTTAATGAATTGGTTACAGATCCTTATCGCGTTGCAAACCATCTCGCCTCGTATTTTGCGTATATATCCGGTTCCGATAACTATGACCCTGCCTTCGTGGCCCTGAAGCGCGGAGCGGAACGTTTCCAGCTTAGTTTTGCTTCCCGCGCTTTGGAGGAGTACAACATGCCCTTTACGGAGTGGGAAGTCCGCGGAGCGCTGGCGCTCTGCAGGGACACGTCTCCCGGCCCGGATAATATTCACAACCAGATGCTTAGCACCTTAACGATGAGAGCATTCGTTATTTGCTCAGTGTGTTTAACCGAATCTGGTTGGAAGGTGTGTTTCCAGCGCAATGGCAGGAGGGTATCATTATACCTATCCTGAAGCCCGATAAGGATCCCAATTTGACAGGGAGTTACAGACCTATTTGTCTCACTAACGGTCTGTGCAAGCTCTTTGAGAGGATGGTCAATCGGCGCCTGGTGTGGGTCCTGGAGAAACGGGGACTCCTGTCTGAATACCAGTGTGGTTTCAGGGAGTCTCGGTGTACCAACAACCATCTGGTACGCCTGGAGACCGCCATACAGGACGCTTTTCTCCGGAGACAGCACCTAGTCGCTGTTTTCTTTGACCTCGAGAAGGCTTATGACACCACTTGGCGTTAACGGCATCCTCTCTACCCTGCATCAATGGAAATTCCGAGGTAACTTGCCGGTTTTTATTGCGAATTTTCTGTCCCTTCACCTATTCCGTGTCCGAATAGGGGGGGGGACATAATAGCAATATCATATACAGGAAAACTGAGTCCCTCAGGGATCGGTGCTTAGCGTAACATTATTTGCGATAGCCATTAACGGTATAGTCGCTGCTGCTGGTCCAGCAGTGGTACCGTCACTGTATGTAGACGACTTCGCTCTACATTATGGTGCGCATAATATGACGGTCGCTGAACAACAGCTACAACAAGCTATTCGGAGAGTGGAACGCTGGACTCTAGAGCATGGCTTTCGATTCTCAACCACTGTCCTCGGTTGTCCATTTCTGCCGAAAGCGCACTCTCCATCCTGATCTTGAGCTTTATCTGGGCAATGTAGTTTTGCCTGTTGTTGCTGCATACCGGTTCCTTGGGCTCCTTTTCGATCAGAAATTGACGTGGGAGCCAAACGTGCGGTGTTTGAAAACTGCCTGTGCTAAGAAACTCAACATGTTGCGGTATCTTAGCGGCACCTCATGGGGGGCGGACCGCGCGGTGCTCCTACTCTTTTATAAGGCTCTGATTTTATCTCAATTAGACTATGGCAGTGTAGCATATGGTTCGGCCCGTAAGTCAGTGCTTGTTAAACTGGACAGTGTCCACCACGGCGGTGTGAGGCTGGCGACGGGTGCCTTTCGGACGAGCCCAGTCGTCGGCTTGCTTGCCGAGGCTGGCGTACGTCCTTTACACCTGAGGCGCCAACAAGTACTGTTGACCTATGCTGCAACTATTCGACAGATGCCACTTCATCCAAGCTATCCATGTTTGTTTTCCAATCCGAATCGCCGGCTGTATGATGCGCTCGCCCGAGCCACTCGGCCGGCGGGGATTCGCTTGGATGACTTATACCGTCAGTTCGATTTCCTTCTGTCTCCTGTATCGTCCGAGTACCTAGCAAGGCTCCTCCGTGGATGGACTCTCGCCCTGATATCATCCCGGACCTGCACACCGGCCCCAAGTCGGACACTGACTCCTCCGTCCATCGGAGGCTGTTCCAGTGGTGAACCGGTATCTATTCACGGACGGTTGGAGGGTAAACGAGAAAGTAGGCTGTGCATTTGTGGTTGAGAATCGTCGGTTTCTCTTTTCACTTCCCGATGCCTGTGGCGTGTACACAGCGGAGCTCTATGCCATCTTAGAGGCTCTGCGGTACACGTTATCGGACGATCACCAGCGCTTTCTTGTGTGTACTGACTCTGAGTGCGCTGCAAGCGATCGATGTGTGTTTCCCAAAGCACCCGTTGGTCCAGCGTGTGCGTGACCTGCTCGTCAGTTCGCGTAACGCTGGGGCCGGGGTGTCCTTTGTGTGGCTTCCTAGCCACATGGGTATTGCGGGAAACGAGCTTGTTGATCAGGCGGCGAGAGAGGCAGTCGCACTGACCTGCTACTGATGTGCGCTCTCAGTTGCGGCATTCGATCCTGTCGCTTTGGGAGGAAGCATGGCGTGCCACGCCTCCACCCAACAAACTGAGAGGCATCAAGGAGACAACGAAGGTGTGGAAATCTTCCTTCTGATCTCTCCGGAAGGAAGCTGTGGTACTCTGTCGACTCCGGATCGGCCATGGGATTGCTACGCACTCCCACTTGCTGAAGAGAGAAGATCCCTCTGTGTGTCCTTGCGGCGCCCACCTAACCGTGGCACACCTTCTCTTGGAGTGTGTGGATCTGCGCAGGACTCTTGAACTGCCTAATACCCTCTGCCTTATTCTCCGTGATGACGGGCCGTCAGCTGACCTCTTCATCCGGTTCATGAGGGAGAGTGGTTACTTTTTTTAAGTTTTAATGCGTAGTTAGGACTGTTAATTCAGGTTAAATCTGTTTTATGTTTTTCATTGTGTTCATCTATTTTATTGTTCACTATGCCTTACTTGTTTTATCCTTTGTTACCATCCGCCTTTTATTTATTTTTTATTCAAATATGGCATAATTTTTGGAGCTCACTTTCTGTTTTATAAACACCATTTTCGTTTCATCCATGGCAGTGAGTTGTTTTTATCTACATCATTTCATTTCATCAGATGCCGATAACCTCGATGTTAGGCACCTTAAAACAACAATTATCACCATCATCTCTTTTCTTCATTGTCCACGTTTCTGAAGCATAGGTCAGTATCGGGATATAGTAGCTTCTGTATAACACTTCCTTGCTTTTTTGTGGGACATCTTTATTCCACACTAAGCTCCTAATGCTTCTGCCTGTCTGCCAGGTTCCGTAATCGCTTTGTCATTTCTCCCATTTTCCTCCACTATACTTCCCAAGTACTTGAGACTTTCCACCTTCATCAGCTGTCCACCTCCAAGTGTTATCCCACTCATTGGTCTGTCCTTTTTCCTGGTTGTTAACAGGATCGCACATTTACTGATGTTTAACTTCCATCCGTACTCTCCCACTGTTTCTTCCCAAGCCTTCAGTTGCTCCTGAATTTCCTCCTCCTTGTTTCCCCAGACCATGAGATCATCTGCAAACACCATTGCTTTCATATTATCTTCTCCTATCTTTCCTGCTATCGGTGTCATTACCTCGTCCATAACCACAAAGAGAAGGGGTGACAGCGCACTACCCTGTTTCAGGCCACTCATTTGTCTGAACCAGTCTGTTCTTTCCCCTCCAACTTTCACACAACTCACACTTCCACAATACATCTCCTTCACTCTGCCTACAGTCCCTTTTTCCACTCCCATGTTTTCCATTGCTTTCCAAACCTTCTCCCTACACACACTATCATAGGCCTTTTCGATGTCCAGGAAGGCCATCAACAGATCCTCTCCAAATTCCTAGTGGTGTTCCTGGAGCTGTCTCACTGAAAATATGAGATCCACTGTTGATCTCCCAGGTCTGAATCCATACAGCTCCTCTCTCAATTTTCTCTCCACTTTGGCTCGTATTCTACCTTCTAATATCATTTAATATATCTTGGCACAGTGAGGTATAAGTGTGACTCCCCTGTAATTTCTGGACTCCTTTCTGCTTCCTTTCTTAAATATTGGGACAATTAATCCTTTCTTCCAATCTTCTGGGGTCTTTTTCTCCTTCCATATCACCCTCATCACACGGTACAGCCACTGTTTCCCAACCTCAACTGCTGCCTTCGCCATTTCAACACTCACTTCATCCACACCAGTTCTCTCCAATTCAGGTCCTTTTCCATTCCTGTGTTGTCTTCTCCATCTTCCAATACATTGTCTTCCTCCCTATGACCATTTGGATTCAGCAAATCCTCAAAGTACTCTTTCCACACTGTCTTGAGTGTCTCTTTGTTGTGTACCTCAATTCCGTTTTTGTCCATTACCACATCCTCTTGCAGACCTCTTCTCTTACTTTTGACCATCCCATAAAGTACTTAATTTCCTCTGCTGTCTTCCTCCATCATCTGTCCACTTTACCATCCACTTCTTCCTCTCCTCTGCGACAATCTTGTTTGCTTCTTTCTTTATCTTATAATCTTCTCTTGCCTGATCAGTTCTTTCCTGGAACCACACTCTGAAAGCCTTGTTCTTCTTTCCCACAGCTTCTTTTACTCTCTCATTCCACCATGGTGTCTCTCTACACCGCTTTCTGTTGCTTGTTCTTCCACATACTGCCACTGCAGCTTCCACCATTGTGTTCTTGAATTGCTTCCATTCCTCTTCCCCTGTTTTAGGTTTGTTTGGTGGCATCCTCTCCCTTATCTTCTGGAAGTCTTCCTCGACTTCCTTTTCCTTGAGTTTCCATACTTTGATTCTCCTTTCCTGGTACTCTGTCCTCTTGCTATCCTTTCAAAACAGGAACTCCAAACGTGATACAAATCGGAATTAAGATACGCAAATGTCACGTGACGCAAGTACACGATCTTATTGGTCTGACATCATCGTCTATGTTGATGGTATTTGAGGCGAAATAAATACAGGTTTTGAGACGCAGGGATACAGTACTTGTATTTCTCTTATGTTTTAGTGACCAGTTAACTTCAGTTCCCTCTGTATTGCGTGAAGATCATTTTATTGTAAGTTGAATTAGTTTCAGCTCTTAATCATTTAACCACGTCCGCTTTTCTGGTGATCTTGAATTTGAATCTATGATACTTGAATTAAATTTTTGAAATATGAAAGTAATTAACAGTGCATAGGTTAATGGAGATGACTAAAATATTCTCCAACCTAACCTAACTTTTAGAGTTTTTCCTGTCATAATAATAAACCAAGGTTTCATGATCCAAATTGAGTTCTCAAGTTATACCAATTTATCCTGGCATGTGACAGAGGAGCTTACTTTTGAAAACAAATTTAGGCTACAACAAAATACCAGTACTCTAGTGCCCATAGGCCTAATGTAACCAACTGCATGAAAGATAATTTATAAAGAACCAGTGTAGGCAACATCTGTGTAAAATGCTTGTCAGTTCGGATGGTCTCAAGTCTTATAAGTGAAATATGCTGATTACTAATAATAACAGTAATTAATGAATTAAAATGTTTTTATTAATTACACACTACAGTATTTTTAACAAAATATATACACTTCCGGTCAAAAGTTTCCGGACACTGAAAATTCTGTATTTTATGCTTATTGTTGGCGAGATCGGCACCTGCCCGTATCAACCTCCATCCTGATCGATAGGCGCAACTAGCGCCCTCAGCTATCTTTTAAACAGTTCGTTTTATGATCTGTTCACGGCTCAACACATTTAAACAGTTCATGTATTTTGTGTTAAATAAATCAGTTAAGTTACATTAAATCGAGCGTTACATTTCATTGCCGCTTTAAATCCTCTAATAGGTTATGGACCCAGAACGATTGGCTCAGATTTAAATTAACTGAAAACTGGAAACAGCGGGATCATGCGGACATACAGAGAGTAGAACGCGTCGAATCGGCAGACATCTTGCTCTCTCGAGAAACTTCTGGACATCGACAAAGCGAGAAGGAACAAACACAGTCTTCTCGAATATTGTCTACTTGATCGTGAGTGAACAGGGAAAAAGCCAATCGCGAGTGTTTTCGGCAATAGCACGCGACGCAAAGTGTATGGCCGGTTGTGAGTGTTTCAAACAATAACACGCGGCACAGCAAATTTATTGTGAACAATCGTGAGTGTTCCAGACATTAACACGCGGCACGATTGAGGTGAGACAATGAATTCTAACGGTGTAGTGCGCATAGAGGCCTTAGGGCGCGATAATTACGACACCTGGAAAATGCAAATGCGTGCCATTCTGATAAAGAATGACGCGTGGGGTTATGTCAACCGCCAGATCGTCAAACCCGAGCCGGGTGAGGACAATGCAGCCCAAGTGACCCGAGTGGACGACTAGGGATGAAAAGGCCATGTCAGACCTAATCCTATCCATCAGACCAAGCCAGCTCAAGTTGGTGAAGAACTGCAGGTCATCAAGCGAGATATGGCAGAAACTTGAGGATACGTTTCAGTCGAAGGGGCCGGCTCGCAAGGCCACGTTGAAGAGTCTAACCTTGCAAAAGATGACTGAAGGTGGCGACATCCGTGAGCACCTCAACAACTACTTTGACTGTGTCGACAAGTTGGCTGACATGGACGTAGTTATTAACCCAGACCAACTTACCATCATGATGCTGTACAGTTTGCCGGCAAGTTTTGAAAATTTCAGAATTGCTATCTAGAGCCGGGACTATCTACCCAAGCCTGAGAATCTACGTACGAAGATAATCGAAGAACACTATGCCAGAGTTGCCTCGTCAACACCGAAGGAAAATAAAGGCGCCATGTACGTGAAGAAGAAAGGTCCTGCAAGGAAACCACAGTCGAAGCCTCAAAACAAAAACCACGGCTACTCCGGTGGTAAGAGTGACAAGGAGAAATCATTTCCGTTCAAATGCTCGAAGTGCGGAATCAAGGTACGTAAGGCAGTGGACTGCAATGTTAAAGTCAACGAAGATCAGCTGTCGGACGCGTCACTCTTCTCAGTTGAGGAACCTGATACGTGCTAGATCGCGACGAGCAGCGTCGAAAACCTGTGGTTTCTCGACAGTGGGTGCACGTCTCATCTGTGCGGTGATGCGACTGTGTTTACAGAGATGGACAAGGGCGAGACTGGCAAGCTGAAGTTAGCGAGCAGCGCAACCGCAGAGATAAAGGTACGAGGAACTGCAAAAATTGCAACAAGTGTAGACAGTAAAATTTGCAACGTTACTCTCAATGAGATTTTGCACGTTCCTGAGATCCGTACTAATCTCTTATCACATCAGTCTCGAAGATGACCGACCGTGGTTTCTCGGTTGATTTTGGCAAAGAGAAGGCGGAAGTTATAGACCAGAATGGACTGACGAGGTTAGTTGCAAAGCGCAAGGACAATCTGTACTACATACAGGGCACCACACTGGAAAAATGTCGAAACGCAGTGTCAGAAGAAAAGCGCGACGAGAATGTGGCGCAGCTGTGGGATCGAAGGATGGGTCACATCAACTTTCGTGATCTCGATACGGCAGTGAAGAGCGGATCCATTCGAGGTGTGCAACTAAAAGGGAGATGTGGAGATCTAACGTGTGACATTTGCACGAAATGCAATATGACTCGAATACCTTTCCCGAAAGAGTCAAATCGTGTGACCGGTAAGCTCGATATTGTTCACAAAGACGTTTGTGGCCCTGTGGGCGTTGTGTCGAACGGTGGATCCAAGTACATGATCACATTTACGGACGACTACTCGAGATGGACAGAGGTACGGTTTATGAAGACGAAGTGCGAGGCGTTGCAAATGTTCCGAGAGTACAAGGCTTTCGTCGAGAAGCAGCACAGTCTGAAAATAAAGTGCGTACAGTCCGACAATGGACGAGAATATGTCAATAGGGAATTTGAAGAGTTCTTGAAATCTGAGGGGATCGAGCGCTGTCTCACAACACCATATACGCCTGAACAAAATGGTGTGGCCGAGAGGAAAAATCGGACCCTTGAAGAAGCAGCACGATGTTTACTCCTATAACCTGGCCTACCGATGACATTCTGGGCGGAGGCGATCAACACCGCAAATTATCTGAGGAACCGATGTCCAACCAAAAAGCTAAACGGGAAGACTCCATTTGAGCGCTGGTTCGACAGAACTCAGACTGCACACTATTCCAAGGACTTTGGGAGCAAGGTGTTCTGCCTGGACAAGACCCCAATCAAGGGGAAGTTCAGCCCTCGCTCAAAAGAGGGAATTTTTGTTGGATATTCGGAGCAGTCGAAGGCTTACCGCATCTGGATTCCTGAAACGAAGAAGATAGAGATCACGAGAGACGTTGTTTTTCGTGAGGAGATGACTGCGCCTAAGAAATCAGTCGATGATCTGTTCCCGCGTGACTCTCCGGACAAATTATGCATTGAACCAGAGGATCCTATCCATGAACTGGAGTTCAAGCTAGTGTCGAGAGACGGAAGTTCTGGCAGAAAACCAACCTGATGTTGCTGAATGGGAATTCCCTGATGGCTTCATAGGCTTTCCTGCCGACGATTGCGTTGTTGAACTGGAGATCCAATCCGATGAGCAACAAGCGGCATCATCTAGGAGAAGAGGCGGACGGCCTAATTTGATTAGAACTGGAAAATCTGGGCGACCCCGCAAGGACTATGGTGATCGACCAGGGGAAGCGGCTAACGTCGCTGAGATCCCAGATGACTCACCTGCTTGGATCGAAGCAATGTCAGAAGAAGCAGTTTCACCGATTCGGAACAATATGTGGAAGCTGGTCGACCGTCCCAAGGGGCAACATGTGATAGGAAGCAGATTCGTTCTCCGGAATAAGTTTAACCCCGACGGCACTATCAGCAAGCGGAAGGCGCGTGTGGTAGCGAGGGGTTTCACGCAGAGACCAGGAATAGAGTTTCACGACACGTTCGCTCCAGTCGCAAGGCTGAGCACAATAAGGACTGTGGTGGCGTTAGCTGTACAAGATAATCTAAAGATCCGACAGCTAGACATCAAGACGGTGTACTTGAATGGAGACGTCGAGGAGCAAATCTTCATGGAGGCCCCAGACCACTTCGAGGACGTTCTTGCCCATACCGTTCAAGACGAGACTGTGCGAAAGACCGCAGATGAGATGCTGGAGAAGTTGACCTATCGTGACATGGTGTGCTCACTAAACAAAGCGTTGTACGGACTGTGACAGGCAGGACGCGCTTGGTATCACCGTCTCGAGGAAGAGATGAAAAATCTCAAGGCGACTCGCTCGGATGCAGGTCCATGCATGTACCACATCGGACCGGTCGAAGATAGGATTTATAAAATCATCTATGTTGACGACATGATGATCATGGCTCGAGACGACAAGATCGACGTGGTGAGAGACTTTCTGAATACCAAGTTCGAGATAAAGGACTTGGGGGACGTGCGGTATTGTCTGGGGCTGGAGTTCGAGAGGAGCGCCAACCAGATGAAACTCAGCCAGAAAGGATACATAGACGAGGTCCTGGAGAGATTCGGAATGGCAGAGTGCAGGCCTGTCAGCACTCCCATTGATCCAGGTACGAAGCTGCAGAAGGAAGACGTGAACCCTGGCGAACAAGCGGAGAGCGTCCCCTACAGACAGTTGATAGGAGCCGTAATGTACCTGTCAGTCGGAACGAGGCCGGACATATCCCATGCAGTCAGTTCTCTCTCTCAGTTCAAGGACTGTCACGGACAGCAGCACTGGAAGGCTGCAAAACGTGTCTTGCGATACCTCGCTAACACACATGATCTCGGCCTCATGTACTTCAAATCCAGCGGTGATGTACGTGGATGCTGACTGGGGAAGCTGCCTGGTGGATCGAAAATCGTACACTGGATACGCGTTCACACTAGGCGGCGCTGCAGTGAGTTGGGAGTCCAGGAAGCAGCCTACCGTGGCCCTGTCGTCGACGGCGGCCGAATACATGGCCTTGACAGAAGCAACCAAGGAAGCTCTACACATGAGGAAACTCCTGAAAGACTTCGGAAAACCGATAATGTTGTCCCAGTGAAGAAAGACAATGTAGGTGCGCAGAAGCTGACGTCGAATCCTATGTTTCATTCACGGACGAAGCACATGGACATCGGCACCATTTCGTCCGAGATGCCGTGGCCAAAAAGGTGGTTTCGGCGGAGTACACTCCAACGGATGAGATGCCTGCCGACATATTGACAAAAGGATTGTCAAGGCCCAAGCACGAGAAATGTGCTCAAAGCCTTGGCTTGAGACCACATGCACCAGGATGACTCCGGCTGTTGGTCGAGGGGAAGTGTTGGTGGGATCGGCACCTGCCGGTATCGACCTCCATCCTGATCGATAGGTGCAACTAGCGCCCTCAACTAACTTTTAAACAGTTCGTTTTATGATCTGTTCACGGCACAACGCATTTAAACAGTTCATGCATTTTGTGTTAAATAAATCAGTTAAGTTACATTTAATAGAGCGTTAGATTTCTTTGCCACTTTAAAACCTCTAATACTTATATCCTATTGTGAAACTTTCCCTGCTTCACCCAAGTGATTTACTAGAGTTACAGAACACACGGGCACTTGTTCTGATCAGAAACAGCCGTGAAATCTCATTGTTGGCGCCAATACTGTCCCATAAGGTGATTAGCGATCAGTTGCTAGGTAACATTCTTGTGTGTTGGCTGTGTTGCAGGTAACAAATAAACCCACATTTGAAGGTTTGAAATCAATTCTTGTGTTAAAATCTTCGTGGGAACTAGTAGAAAGGTAATTTTTTAATGTACTTAATAATGTTATATAGGTCTATCAGCAATAAATGGTACACTACAATTTTTTAAGCACTAATTTCCATAAAATCTTATCAATAATTCATAATTACTCAGTTTTCCCCATTGTTATTGCAGAAAAGGGACAAGGACGTACTCTAAATGTGGAAGAAAGTTCTGCAGTGAATACTCTTCACAACGAGGTCTATTTGATCCGCGATATAGCCAAAAAATTGAAGTTTTCGCAATCCACTGTTCATGACACAACATCAAGATGGTTGAAATCTGGATTGAATAAGGACAAGAAACGAAGCGGAAGACCCACGGTCACTACCCAGGCCGGGGACCAATCGGTAATATTGTCCAGCAAGAGAAACAGAAGGCTCACAGCAGGTGAACTTCAAACAATTCAATAGGAGCCATGACAATAAAATTCCTGTCACCACTGTGAAGCGTCGTCTTAGGAAAGCCAATTCAATGGGCAGGATAAGGGTGAGGAAAGTCAACAAACCTAAGACTAAATTGGGCTATTGCACACAAAGAATGGACTCTTGAAGACTGGAAACGTGTGTTATGGAGGATGAATCCAAGTTGGAGGTATTTGGGCAAAGACGTCATGTGTATGTCCGGAGGAATGCAGCGGAAAAGATGCATCCCGACTGTATTATTCCTACAGTCAAGCATGAAGGGGGCTCTGTGATGGTTTGGTGGTGCTTTTCTTCTGATGGAACTGTGATATGTGCAGAATAAAGGGAATTCTAAGGAAAGAAGGCTATCACAACATTCTTTCCAGGAGTTCAGTGCCATCTGGCATGCGACTGATAGGACTTGGGTTCCCCTTGTAGCAAGATAATGACCCCAAGCACACGTCAAAACTCTGCAAAAATTATCTCAAGGTGAAACAGGAAGCAGAACTCATAAACATGGAATGGCCAATTTAGTCCCTCGACCTAAACCCAATACAGCTTCTGTGGGAAGAACTGGATCGCAGGGTGCGAAGAGTATGGCCTGCATCAGAGGAAGATCTTTGAAAGACTCTTCAGACTGCCTGGAATGATATTCCTTCATCAGTTCTGCAGAAACTTGTTGAACGGGTGCAAAAGATAGTAAAGAGTGTCCGCCGAGCAAGGGTGGATTTTTCGACTAATAGAAATTGTGATGTGTGTTTGTTTTTTTGTGCTTAACAATATAATGTAAGTTCCTTCAAACATAGTTCTGTATGTTAAGAATACATATATTTTAAAATTATCTGGAAATTAGGCTTCATTCCACCCCCATTCTTTAAAAAACGGAAATTTTTATGCTGTCCGGAACCTTTTGGACTTAAGTGTAAATTAGGTCATAAGTGAAATATGCTGATTAATAATAATAATTTTAAGTCGTGAATTAATTAAAATGTTTTTATTAATTACACACTACAGTAATTTTAACAAAATATATACATACATTAGGCCTACCGAGTTATAAATATTGTCCTAACTGAGTTAAAGTTCTAAGAAAAAGGTAAATAAAAGGTTAAAAATTACAACACCCAAAGACATTCCTATATTCTGTGATTTAATGTCACCAAGACTGCTCTTGCTTGATATGCTCAAACTGTGTGAACGAGTCGACTCGTTGAATCAATGAATCCATTTGATACTGTATATACAGGGTGTCTTTTATGTACATTTGGAGAATGATAGGTCGTGTAGGGGACGGGTATAGAAGTAATTTGAGGTAGGGAACTTGGGGTCGGAGCGGCCTCGTTAACCCCTAAAATAAGGAATGATTCAGGCCCTCCACCCTGTAAGTTAGGCAACCAACCCAAGACTTTATTACCTTTCTCAATCCTTTAATTCTTGGCAAGATTCATTTCACCATGTGAAAGCCGGGATCGAACCCGGGGCTACCGGCCTTTCGCATCGCAACGCTATCCATTACGCCAGTGCCACAAAGTGGATTGTATCTTGCCAAGAGTTAAAGGATTGAGAAAGGTAATACAGGCTTGTGTCGGTTGCCTAACTTACAGGGCGGAGGGCCTGAATCAACCCTTATTTTAGGAGTTAAGGAGGCCGTTCCGACCCAGAGTTCCCTATTTCAAATTTACTTCTATACCCGTCCCCTACACGACATCATTCTCCAAAGGTACGAAAAAGACACCCTGTTTACACATGTAGGCTTACATATATACTGTATGTGTATGTAATTGTATTTATATTTAAATTTTGAAATAAGTTAAGCCTATTTACTTTATTTTACATATTTGTGTTAATGGCACAATCTTATTTCATTTTGCTTAGGAATGTTTTCTGTGGAGCCTTCTAACACACACATGAAATGCATGAACAGTATAGGCCTATTATTCTCATGTTAATCCATTTTAGTATATGGTATAATCTTATGGAGTACATATGGGGAAATATATTAGGCCTATTTTACTACAAAAGGAACTTCAGAATGTGAATCAAACTCTAAACAACGATCAGCCTACTAAGCACTTAGCTATGGGCTTAACACTCCTCATTAGTACTGGAAATATGCATTCTTTCCAGAACTTTTCACCTTCATTAATGGCTCTAATAGCCAGTTCCTCACCGTAGTTTACCCAAAAAATAGTAATACGCTTTGTTGCTTCAAAACTTAGATCAGCAACACAAAAAACACCCTTTTCCATTTTTGAAAAATGCATCTGCATTTGAATCTGCAGTAGGAACTTGTCACTTATTTTGCCATTGTTGATATAATTTCCTACTGAAGCTTTACTAGCTGGACACTTAACTTCAACAACAAAGTCCTTTCCAATGCCATCTGGCAAAGCTACCATTACATGATGTGATCCAGAAAGCAGGAGACCATTGGTGGCAAGTAGTGCTTGTAAAGTAGCTATAACTTCAGTTTCAAGTGTACATCCCCCCTTTTCATTGTCTTAGTCTGTGTTGTTTTCACAGCACCGATCACTCGTTCCACAAATGTCCCATCAGATGTTCTGCACCTATAAGGCATCCAACGTTTAGAATGAAGCATTGGTCTTATGGCGCGTTAAGACAGGGTTGCCACTCCATGAGAGGAGGCAGTACAATGCGCTTCGCGTACACTTTCTGCACATTTAGCGATTGTGCAGTGACGAAGACTTTAATTATGTACTGTATAATAATACTAATAGTAGGCTAACATAACACATACAACAAAATTACATTAAATTAACTATAACGTATGCTGAATGTAACATAAAGAAAACAATCAAAATAAAGTAAAAGCCCAAGGAAATGTGTGAAGTTTCGACTGCACTTAAAGTTGAAGTACGTTATTAAAGAAAATACTCCTCATTGGCTTACCTTTCATGCTTTATACTTTCGTTAGGTTTAAGATTCTTAAAATAACTGAACACATTAATTACGACCTGATTTTCACTCCTTCTGAGCACTTGACCATGCTTTCTTTTCACAAAACTATCCATTGTTGTACGTGAAATACGTAAAATACAACACGTTAAATCTAACAGAACTGCTGCACACACACTCAAGATAGACAGCTGAATTACTGAAATAAAAGCTCGTAGGACACAGTAATAAAGCTGAGAGTAACAAGCTGCACCCCGCTGTCCTTCGAAACTTCATTCTTATAATCAGTGGTCAATGAACAGCCCGGCCTGTGTAAACAATTAAACCTACACTCTGGGTAAGCAGGTAGAAAACTTCTTCCAACATTCCTCTACAACTCTCAAACTGACATGACATGGTTATCTTTAAAAATAGAAAAGTTGGCAGCATACGAACTTTTTCAATGCTGCTATGCGGTTATGAGAGAATATTCAGAAGTTTTGCCTACATGAAAATTGTAATATTGCCAGTATAAAATATTTCAATAATCAATCATCAAGACGGCACATTTAGCTACACGTGTGTAAGAATAGGCATCACAAAGTCAATGCAACATGATATAAGATCGATTTTACTAAAAATGGGACTCAGCTTATAGCTTTTTAAAAAAATATGGATATCTAATTTTTCTAGCATTTCTATCAAATTTTCGTAGTTATAATATAGGACAAAAAAGATCGGCAAAACAGTTCTACCCGAATATGCTGTTTTTCCGACAAAGATAAATTTTCGACTGATATGGCAACAGTGGGTTGCTGGAAAATGACAGCGCCATACATGTGTCACGTGCAACAGAAAGAGAGAAGAATATCCCTATCTAACCAGTGCTTGATTCTAAACGTTGGATGTCTTATAGTTGCTTCATGGAGCTTGGAGGCTGTGATTCTCATATATTGTGTGTTCTCTTTTGCAAATGTGAGAAAAGAATCACTATCTCCACCCCTTTCTGCCAATTTAATTGCAAGATAGTACAATGACAGCTTCTTGATGCAATCACTTTCTGTGAAATACCTGCACAGTTGATTTTCAATTTTAAGCTCTTTACCTGCAACAACTACAGCATTTAAGAAACTGCCATTAGAGGAACTACTGTCAGTTGTTACACCAGTACTTGGCTTCTCTTTTACCCAAGTCCTTTGCAGTGATAAATTTCTTTGATGTCCCAATAACAGATAGCTCTGATTTTTTTCCAGTAGCACTTCACAGATTTCCTAGCTTTCTACTCACTTCGACAATGCACCCACATCAGAAAAGCTATTGCATATTTACAACCACCTGTATGGAAAGAAATCAAAATGACAACACCTATGGGCAAAGGGAGAGAGAACCATAGGCTGTGGTTGTATATTAAAAATAACAATAAAAATAATGTACAAAATGATTAAATAATTAATTAATACAAATAATAGTATGACAGAATATTATATTTTCCTCTTGGGTGGTTTTATGTAGGCCTACATACTGTATATTTTTTTCTGTTTATATTATAATTTTTCGAACTTAAAATTACTTGCAATTATCATTTTATTTTCCTCCAAGGGGTCTACTCCTTGGCATAAGAGTTATAAGTTCTTAGGCCTAAATATGCTGTTACCAAGTTTATATACTCACCAGATGATGCAGCACAGTCATGACATTCTCCACTGTCTACGCAGTACTGTTCCTCATCCTCAATTAGTGTTACTGTATAATTTTTTGATCTGACCTTGTGCTCAGGACATATTTTGCATTTTACTATACATTTCCCACTTTGTCGCTTCACTTGATCATATTTTTGACTCTGAGAGTTGCACATTTTTTCCGTATTGACTGAATTATATTAAGAACAAAGTTCCAAATGGTTCCGCCTCGTCAATACTTTGTTCTTAAAATCACTTGATCATACCCTATAGCCCTGTCACCATAATTTTCTGTGCCAGCACAGTAACAATATTTTATATTGTACAATATAGGTGCAAGGAAATTAACTGAAATTACTTAATGTTTCCTTTTCATTGGCCTTTGGAGGGGGGGGGGGGGGGGGGGGGGCAGTTGCCCCACCTATTTTCAGGATTGATAGATTATAGAAGCATTTATTTTTGAAATTGTTCAATAATTGTACTCCTAAGCATAAGAGTTATGTTTAAAAAGTTTTTAGGCCTAAATTTGCTGTTTGTTAGTGTTAATCCAACTTGATTCGTACCATACCTTGGTAATGATGAAAATTGATTGTATTTTCTAACGTGTGGACCAATCTAGAAAGAAATCTGGGAAATGTCACTCAAGTGATTTGTTTCTTTTCATGTTGCTTGTTATCCTAACACTTCGAGTTACAGAACGTATATACAAGATCCCACTTACCTATTTGCTTTTGATCCGCGAATTTCTGTAGCCACAAAACTGTCATTAGTTTTCAAGAATGATGCTGCCATGATTGCATCCACACATGGTAGATTGTCAGACTGTGCTCTTTTAAAGCCTTCTTCTGTCATTTTGAAATCAATTTTTATGTTTTCGCAATCACGAATAATGAATATTTGGGTTTTAGCAGCAGCAGATGCACCATGGTTGGCGAGCTTCATGCGGTACTAGAAGGTGACGTCTCATCCTGCCGCTTAAGTCACAGGTCGTTTTACTCTTCTTGCGGAAAGGACTTTTGAAATATTATTTTATGACAGAAAACAAAGCAACTTATCACAATGCAATATGTTTTCATACTATTTAATGGGTGTACTTAAAAAAAAAAAAAAAATTACGCATGTTCCCAATTCAGGTAATAGTGCTACATAACTCGCAGATCGAACATTGCAGCATTAAATGCTTATGAATAAGGCTCGGAATTGTTCGGTTATTTTGGCACAATGCATCATATTTTTCTCATTTTTCTGCTCGAGTGCATATCCCTGCTTGAGAAGGACGTATATTCTAATTTCCTATTGTTTTGAAGTGCTTTTTGCTCATGTTCTTAGTCATATATTTCGATTTGGACTCGGAGAGTCTATCGCAGAATTTATTGAAATACGTACTGTCGACCAAAATATTATGTGCACTAGAGTTTGAAGGTTGTTTGTGAAGTAACCAATAGACCTACATAACATCCAATATCATTTTCGTCGTTCTATTTTACGTTAGTTCATGTAGGTTTGGAATTTTTAATTTATATTTTAATATTTTTTATCGCAGTTGGAACACACGTGCCCGTTTTTAAGCGTGTTTCAACCATGCGTCACATTTAAGAATTATCACAAAAAACCAGTCATCAGATCAAATAGAAATTTTAACACAATATACATTGGAATGTTGTATAACTGGTTTATTAATTTCAAAATTCTGTGTCCAAGAAACGAAGTTATCATTTTTGTAAGGTAACTTTTTCTCGGCTCGGAGTGGTTGGAAAATGTAATTCTTTGTCGCGTTCTAATCATACATCAAAACGTTATCTATTATATAAAACAGTGTCCTCACTGACTCATAATCGCCCAGCCAAAACTAGTAAAGTTAGGAACATGAAATTTTGGGGATATGTTCGTTGTAAGTCAAAAACGCCCACTAAAGAAGGATTTTTGGATATTCAGGTTCTAAAGGGGCGTTAAGGGGGTACACCTGCATTTCATTAAATAACAATATCTCCGGATTGGTTTCATTGAGGGATGTGATACTCGGCATATAAACTCATCATTAAAAATAAGAATACACGTGTCGGAGGGTTTTTCGATGTTGTGTGTATTATGAGGTGAAAGGGGTGAAAAGTGGGGGTTGAAGGATTCCTAACGGAGTGTGTATCTCTTAAACGACATAGGCGAGGATTTTCAAACTCACGGGAAAATATCACCTTAAAAAATAAGTAAATAGGTGTTGGACTTTTTTTTTTTTTTTTCTCATAAATCCAATTTAAGGGGCCCATGGTGAGGAGTGAAATTCTTGGTAAAGAAGTCCACTAAGGAAGGATTTTTGGATATTCACTCATCATCCCCCAGCCTAACCTATTGCAGTTAGAAACTTGAAATTTTGGGGATATGGTCGTTGTATGTCGAAAACGTCCACTAAGGAAAGATTTTTGGATATTCAGGTTCTAAAGGGGTGTTCAGGGGGTAAACTTGCATTTCATTGAATAACAATATCTCGCGAGTGGTTTCATTTGGGGATGTGATACTTGGCATATAAACTAATCATTAAAACTAAGCCGACACCTGTCTAATGGTTTTCCGATGTGGTGTATACTATGATGTGAAAGGGATGTAAAGTACGGGTTGAAAGTTTCCTAAAGGAGCGTGTTCCTCTTAAACGACATAGGCGAGAAGTTTGAAACTCAGCGGAAAACAATCAGCTTAAAAAAAATAGGTGTTCGACTTTTTTTTTTTTTTTTTTTCTTTCTTCATAAATCCAATTTAAGGGGCCCATGGGGAGGGGTGAAATTCTGGAAGAAAAACTTTCTCTAAGGAAGGATTTTTGGATATTCACTCTCATTGACCAACCAAAACTATTAAAGTTAGAAGAATGATATTTTGGGGACATGTTTGTTGTGTGTCAAATGTCTACTAAGGAGGGATTTTTGGATATTCATGTTCTAAAGGGGTTAAACCTGCATTTCATTGAAGAACAATATGACCAGACTATGACGCGAGCGAAGCCGCTAGTGTTGTATGACGGAATTACGTAAATTCTCTCATTTTATATCGGTTTGTATTTGTACGAGGAAATAAGACATGGTTCACCAGCTAGCCGCTCCGGGTATAGCTGTACAGTGCTGCCAAGATGGAGCTCAACACGTCTCACGGCGCGCCTCGCTCCGAAGTGATGGGCTCCATCATAGCAACTCTGTACAACTTTCCGCAGAGCGGCTAGCTGGTGAACCGTCTTATTTCCTCGTACAAATACAGACCAATATAAAATAAGTGAATTAATTTACGTATTTCAGTCATACAGCATAACTTTTTGATGCATAACGATTACAACGCGACCAAGAACTACATTTTCCAACCACCCCAAGCCGAGAAAAAGTTACCTTACAAAAATGACGACAGCTTTGTTTCTTGGACACAAAAAAAATTGAAATTAATAAACCAGTTACACAACATTCCAATGTATATTGTGTTAAAATTTGGATTTGATCTGAGACTGTTTTTTGAGATAGTAAATCTTAAATGTGACGCATGGTTGAAACACGCTTAAAAACGGGCACTTTTTGTGTTCCAACTGCGATAAAAAATATTAAAATATAAATTAAAAATTCCAAATCTACTGTACATGAACTAACGTAAAATAGAACGACGAAAATGATATTGGAAGTTATGTAGGTCTATTGGTTACTGCACAAACTACCTTCAAACTCGAGTGCACATAATACTTTGGTCGACAGTAGTATGTTTCAGTCCTTCTTGCAAGTTAATATCAATTATTTTTATTCAGCATTCACTATGTAAATATTGTAAAAATATTCTAATTTTTAAAATTCAATGGCTATTAAAATTGTATATCAGTTATTCTTAAAAAATTAACATAAAATAATTGATGGTCAACAATCAGCCTCCGTGGCTTAGGCGGCAGCACGCCGGCCTCTCACCGCTGGGTCCGTGGTTCAAATCCCGGTCACTCCATGTGAGATCTGTGCTGGACAAAACGGAGGCAGACAGGTTTTTCTCCGGGTACTCCGGTTTTCCCTGTCAAAATTTCATTCCAGCAACACTCTCCACTATCATTTCATTTCATCTGTCATTCATTTAATCATTGTCCCCGAGGAGTGCGTCAGGCCTCGGCAGCCGGCACAGTTCATATCCTCGCCGCTAGATGGGGGCTTCATTCATTCCATTCCTGACCCGGTCGGAGACTGGAAGCAGGCTGTGGATTTTCATTTCAATTGATGGTCAACAACGCGAAGTTCCTTAAAATAACACTTCCTACTACTGTATTTAGAAGTGTTTCTTAGTTGAGATATTAAAAAAAAAAGTGTAGGCCTAGTTATGTCAGTCTGTTAATATTTCCACTATGTTCAAAATAGAAACTCTAAAGAATACGGAGTGATCTTAATTGCCATAGTTATTTCATAGTGCATATTGGACCCATAATTGGTGCATTTTTGCATGCATATTTATTCATTTAATAGTGCATGAATGTTTGGGTCTCATGAAAAATATCAGTGTTCTGTCAGCTATGTGCTAAAGATTATGCTTATGCGTCCATGTGAGATGCATGGTTGAGATTTGACCGATGACAAGAGTTCCCATGCTCTCCTCTTCCCCAGAAGAGGTTCACATTTCGTTGTACTGTATTGTAATTGTAACAGGATGTCAGTATTGCTCTTGGAGAGCAGGGATTTCGTCGTTCAGTACTTATACCGTATGTTCATAGTTTTGTCCTATAAACTGTTGATCCCTAATACAATACATTGTTTGCTCTTTGTGGGATCCATGTTAACTAAAAACTTCCTATTCCTTCTAGGCTTGTGACAAACGTCTCAATGAGAAAAACTTAGTTAAGAAGGTGGTCGTCAACAACCCTGTTAAGAAGGTGGTCGTCAACAACCCTGTTAAGAAGGTGGTTGCCAGCAAGGCAGCACCGAGATTTAAAGAAGATCGACTGGCAGTTGAAATTTCACAAAATGTGAAGCAGAAGACTGCTTTCCTCAAACCCAATGTCGAGACTTCTGTATCTCAGACTTCAATGAAAAGTTTTTGCAAGTTGGTTAAGCCTACTGTAATCCTCCGGACCAAAGTGTCATGCAAACCTAAGATTGAAGTGGTGACTGAAAAAATCAAATCTGTTACTGTCACTGTTCCTGAAAAGAAAGAGGTTAAAGATTCTGCTCCATCGTCTGTTGAAGCATGCCGCACCAGTGTTTCCAGTAATGACTCTCTCTATCTCACAGCCTTGGAGTAAGTTTGATTCTTTATCTAATTGTATTGGGTATTTTAACACTTCCAGTGTTGGTCTGTTTTGGGATAAATTTTCCTATGGACCCAAACACTGTTTCAAAGGTTATTGTGCTCAAGAAAATCTGTTCAATGTCTCCATAATATGGTACCATTCAGTGATGAGCATCAACATTCAAATTTCATACATTGCACAGAAGTTAAATATGTTGTATGTTGAGTATTAATTTGTATTGATGAAGCTATAGATTGCGAGGTGAAATAAGACTCGTTACTTAAAGGGGAGGTTTATTAAACTTAACAAAGAAAACTAATACAATGCATGCGTCTGTAAAATTTCAGTGACCAATGCGAAGCAAATACAAAACAAAAGGCGGCTGCATGCCAAAGTCCGCTAGGTGGCAGTACTAGAGGGTGGCTTGATTTGAATGATATCCAACACCCCCTCTCAAAGTGATTATCGCCCAAAGAGTTCAAATCTTGAGACCAAGGTAGTCCAAACGGTTCCTATGTTTGATTCTAGGTCAACCTTTTGTAAGCATATCCGCTGGCATCTCTTCCGTCGAGGGATACTTCAGGTAGATTTCCTCTGCAGACAGAGCGAAGTGATGGCGCACATGAATGTTTTGTGCGTGAATGGAACACAGGGTTCTCTGCCAATTTCTGTGCTCCCCGATTGTCAATATGTAGATTGTTCGCTGGAAGTGGGGCCATTAACAATGTCCTCAGACAGTTGTCGCAAGTTAATTGCCTCCTTGGAAGCGTCGCCGAGAGCCATATACTCGGATTCTGTAGACGAAAGCGCAACTGTGCGCTTTTTTCTTGACTCCCAGGAAACTGGACCTCCGCTCATTGTGAATGCGAATACAGTGTACCTCCTATCACCGATGCAGGCAGCCCAGTCTGCGTTGACGTACCCGACGAGACCACCCCTTCTCGCTTTGAAGGTGATGCCCAAGTTCAGTGTTCCATTCAGGTAACGTAGCACGCGGTTTGCGGCCTGTGAATGACTGGTACCAAAACAGTAATTGAATTGACTTAAGACACTAGTTGCATGTCCCAACGGACAGGTACTTCAGTGCACAGACGAGTTCGCAGTACGGTGGCTTCTCTCCATCGTCAATGGTCTTAAGTATTTGTCTTAGATAGCTTTGCTTCTGGATCAAGAGGTGTGGTGACTGGGCGGCATGATGACATACCGAAGCGATTATGTCCAGGAATTATCCCCGTTGATTCATGGTGGTCGAATCGGTGAGTCAATTCAATTCCTAAACAGTATGATATGTCGCCCATATCGTTAATTTCGAAGGACTTCTTCAGGAATCCATTGAGCTCCTTGATTCTATTGAAGTTCTGACATAGAACAATGTCATCAACATGAACTATAATTATCAGCCAGTCAACCCCATAGCCATCGTCCAGCCTCCTTCAATCCGTATAGTGTTTTCTTCATGGGGCATAATGTTTCCCTTCAGTAGCGTGGATAACATCTTCTTGGACTTATCGATTGTCTTCAGTCCCGTACTTCCATTCAATGATTAACTTCAAAATTGTTTCAGTGTACATCCAAATCTCTTAGTCAACAATGCCATTTAGGAATGCAGTGGAGACGTCAAACTGCACATGCATGCCACGCTGAACTGCATGAGCCATATTAACGCGAATAGAACGTGAGTCTCGCTACGGGAGCATAGGTTTCACCGTAATCTATGCCAGGACGTTGAGAAAAACCTCCTGCGACAACTTCTGCTTTCCGTTTTGCAATAGAAGCATCAGCGCCGTACTTGTTTCTCAGAACTATCAGACTCCCGACAGTTGAACAATTCTTCTGACGTTCCGGCAACTCTCGGGTATTTCTCAGTATCAAGGAAAACTCGTCGGCCATCGCTTGCATCCACATTTCTCCTTTAGGACCAGAGATTGTGGAATTACTGGAACTGGATCCACATCGAAGTCTGGTTCTTCGTTAAAATCTGTCAAATTTGGTCATCGATCGTCTTGCTGAACTTCAACACTGGTCGAGTGATTCCTGTTCATCATAACGTCAAGCGTTTCCATCGTTGACACATGTTCCTCTGATCTCTATTCAATGCTCAGATCGACCCCCCCCCCATGTCGGCCATCTGCTCTGAGTGGAAGTCTTCAAAATGATGACCTTCTACCTTGGAGGCTCTTTCAGGAACTCAATGTTCCTCAGGGATCTAAACTCTGTAGGCCTTGGAATCTGTAGCGAAGCCCAGGAACACACCGCACATGGTTCAAATTTGCCTGTGCTCGTGGTTCTATTCAAACAGTAGACTAACGAACCAAATTTCTGAAAGTCCCTCCTCATCTGTTTTTTCTCCCATCCATGCTTCAAAAGGGGTGCTTCCATTCAGTGCAGCAGTTGGGCAGCGATTCCTGATGTGTTTTGCGGTTGATACTGCTTCTGCCCAGAACGAAGGTGGAAGACCAGGCTGGATTAGTAGACACCGAGCCATTTCAACCAAGGTACGGTTTTTCTACTCGGCTACCCCATTTTGCTCACGGTTATTTGGGACAGTCAGTCGACGTTGAATGTCGGAGCTCTTCTATAAGGCATCAAACTGTCCATAGACATACCGTACTCGGTTTAGCTTATCAGACGGTAAGAGCTTTATTTTCTAATTCAACTGAGTCTCCAGCATTGTTTTGAAGGCCTGGAATTCACAGAATACTTAATTCTTCCTTTGTAGAAAACTAACTTCGTTCCAACAGGTGTAATAGTAGGTGAACGTAGCAAAGTATCTGGCATGACCGTTCTGTTCGACCTTCATGGGTCCACACACATCGCACGCACCGGTGTCAGAGTTCACCTGAAGCAGACCTCGGAGATGAGTTGGGGAATGGTTTAATTGCCATTTTCCCCTGAGGGCAAATATCACACTTGACAGAGTTAATGTCAACGACTCAAATCCTTGCACTGTGTGTCGTTTCACTGCTTTTCGAAGATCGTTGATGTTCAGATGTCCATCTTCCTGTGTTAATCCATCAAAGATTTCTTCTGTTCGCTGTTTGCCAGAGTAGTTTTATCTGTTTCAATCACACGCGAATCACTCGCAAAATATTATCCGCCGACTATTCGCTTGCAAGAGTACATTGTTGTCCCTTTTGTTGACAATTTCAGCCTTGTGTTCATCGAATGTCACGCTATAACTCTTGTCAACAATCCTCCCAACCGACAGAAGATTGGTTCCCAAGTCCGACACGTGTAGAACTTCACCCAAGTCAATGGTCTAAAGGTTCTTTCAAACAGGAAGCGGGCTGTCGCGGACTGGATTGGTCAAACTTAATGCGGGCAAGTCAAGGCGAACCAGTATGAAAGCGATCACCATCAAGTGCATATCACAATGTTTTCTGTTAATTCAACATGTCCAGCAGTTCCTCGGACGAAGAATTGCTTCTTCTGTTCGCTTTGAGTCAAGCGAGACTAAAAAGAAAATTGGTGCATGATACTAATGATAAGACAGGAGTTAGGCGAGTATCACAAACTATGCTGTGAGTTGGTCATTTCCAGACCGTTTTTTCGTATACTTTCGAATGACTGTAGAATGCACTCACGCACAAGGTCAATTAACCTGTGTTTCGTCGGCTATGCTTCCAGCCCATGCGGTCTTTGTGGAAAATCACAACTGCTCACTTGCCCGCCGCGAACAAGATTGGTCCGCCGCGGTAGACCGCCTCCTGTTTAACCAGGATGATGCAATATTACACAATACAAAGTTCGCAGCGGTGGTGCTGGCTGGTTCGCGCGGGCAGCCCTTTTCCTGTTTGACCTAGCCTTTATTGTGACCATTCACATGTCACCAACTGTGCAGTACCCTTCACACTGATTTTCGTAGAGCTGGAGTTGGCCAACTTCAGCGTTTCACTAATGTCCAAATCAATACACTCAAAACTGTTGATGTCCTTGGCCATATGTGCAGTACAACCACTGTTCAATGAACCAGCGAGACGGCACTTTCATATCACAGTCTGTTTATTCAAATTAGCGGTTCCGCCTATCAATACCTTATTGCATTTACTTAAAAACTAGATACAGTACATGTTTCGGACTATCATCAGCCCTTCATCAGCTGACTATGTCTTGTCACAGCAAAATACATAAAAAACATTGAGCACTGTCACAAAGATATGCATACATGTTGAAATGTTACAATCCTTCTTTAAAATTCATTAAAAATATGCAAGCTTTAAAAAGATTTAAAAAAGAATTAAAAAAAAACACTGCAAGTTCAACGTTTCTGTTAATTGATGCTGATTTCTTGCTTAGCATCTTGTCAGTTAAGTACTCCCGTACTCTTCTCATGTGAGCATCGAAGTCGTGCAAACTTGTTGGTCTAATATTGCCTTGTATAGGGAGCAATCAAATGGATGGAAAACTGTGCCAATTTGCCGGCTCGAAGCAAGTGGAAAATACTAATTGGATTGATCAGGCAGCAAAGTAATCCTCTGTTAAACAAGAAAAAGAAAAAGTATTTAGGCTTGTATTAAGGAGAAACAAGAAAGAAAACTCAGCAAATGTTGTAGTCTACGAGAAGCCGCTATTGAAGGTGAAAATGACAACTCTTACCTCGTATGCGAGCAGTGTGCACACCGGCTGAGCTGACCGCAGCAACTGAAGTGCTGTTCTGAGCAAGGTCAGGTCTGTGAAAGGGGGGAAGGGGGAGGGGAGCGGGTGTGGCTAGCGGGATGGGGAATGAAAGACTGGGGAGTGGGAGAGGGGTTGAGAGGGAGGAATGCCGGATGGGGGGGCAGTGAAATCATTATGTTCTCTATGGGGGCTTTGTACGTCTCCTATTAGTGACGTAGTTCGTTAGTGTTTCGTACAGAATGTTGGTATCATAATTAAATTAAAAGGCAATAAGGCAAAGAAATTAAAAGGCATAAGTTACTGGGCCAGATATGTCGACGACGTTTTTCTAATAATAGACAATGAAATTAGCAACATCAATCGCATCACAGCAGAACTGAACTTAATTGACAATAACATTAAATTTACTACGACATCCGAAATAGAACAGTCCATAAATTACCTAGATTTAACTGTCATCAGAGACGCCACAGGCCTACGTTTCAAAATTTACAGGAAACCGTCCCAAACGCACACCATTATCAGGAAGGACTCGAACCACCCACCTAGCCACAAAAAAGCTGCATTTAGAGCATTCATTAATAGGGCCGTCAGCATACCCCTATCAGAGGAAGACTGGAACAACGAGCTTTCTATCATACATCAAATTGCTAGAGCCAATGGTTTCAGCAAGCCCTACGTTGACTCCCTTTTAAGTAAAATAAAGAATAGACAGATAACTAAATTACAACCAATAGAAAAGAACAAGCCCTTCGCAATCTTCACATACTCAAACCAACTCACTCACAATATTACAAATGTTTTTAAAAAACAAGAGGTAAAAATAGCTTACAAAACAACTCACACCACTAAGAAACATTTATTTAATTCTAAGTCTGTTAATACACAAGATAAATTTCAAAAATCAGGAATCTACAGGATAAGGTGCCAAAATTGTGATGCGGACTATATAGGACAAACCGGACGCAGTTTCAAAATTAGATATAATGAACATGTTAACGCGATAAGACACAGAAAATTCTCGGCCATTGGTAATCATATGAAGGAGTTAAATCATAATTTTTCGAAAATCGAAGATGATCTGGAAATTCTACACTACTGTAACAAAGGGTGTATGCTCAACATTTTGGAACAAATAGAAATAGAACAGGCCCTAAGGAATAATCCCTCGCACAATCTTAATGATATTAATTATGATTCCAACATTCTGTACGAAACACTAACGAACTACGTCACTAATAGGAGACGTACAAAGCCCCCATAGAGAACATAATGATTTCACTGCCCCCCCCCCCCCCCCCTCCGGCATTCCTCCCTCTCAACCCCTCTCCCACTCCCCAGTCTTTCATTCCCCATCCCGCTAGCCACACCCGCTCCCCTCCCCCTTCCTCCCTTTCACAGACCTGACCTTGCTCAGAACAGCACTTCAGTTGCTGCGGTCAGCTCAGCCGGTGTGCACACTGCTCGCATACGAGGTAAGAGTTGTCATTTTTACCTTCAATAGCGGCTTCTCGTAGACTACAATATTTGCTGAGTTTTCTTTCTTGTTTCTCCTTAATACAAGCCTAAATACTTTTTCTTTTTCTTGTTTAACAGAGGATTACTTTGCTGCCTGATCAATCCAATTAGTATTTTCCACTTGCTTCGAGCCGCGCAATTGGCACAGTTTTCCATCCATTTGATTGCTCCCTATACAAGGCAATATTAGACCAACAAGTTTGCACGACTTCGATGCTCACATGAGAAGAGTACGGGAGTACTTAACTGACAAGATGCTAAGCAAGAAATCGGCATCAATTAACAGAAACATTGAACTTGCAGTGTTTTTTTAAATTCTTTTTTAAATCTTTTTAAAGCTTGCATATTTTTAATGAATTTTAAAGAAGGATTGTAACATTTCAACATGTATGCATATCTTTGTGACAGTGCTCAATGTTTTTTATGTATTTTGCTGTGACAAGACATAGTCAGCTGATGATAGTCCGAAACATGTACTGTATCTAGTTTTTAAGTAAATGCAATAAGGTATTGATAGGCGGAACCGCTAATTTGAATAAACAAATTGCAATTGTCAATACGGACCAAAAATGGAAAATTTTCCCAATATCACAGTCTGTCAACAGTGTCGAAGAATCTTCGCAGATGATAAAGAACGCAGTCGTCCTTGTTAATGCATTGAAACATTACTTGTTTCAGTACGTTAGCTTTTCTTGCAGGGCCTTTGGACTGGTACAAGTTTTCCAACTTTTGTCAGAGTTTTCTCGAAATAGCACAATCTTTCACTTGTTTTAACTCTGTTGAAGAGATTCCTAGGAGTATATCTGACATGGCCTATCCCCCAAATTCCACATGGTCACTTCGGCCGTATATTCTGCATTCACCTCGGGTTTCAATGTTACATCACCTACGTGGGTCAAAGCATCATTTTTTATCAGTAATGCTTTCATATGGATCTTCCTCATATCAAAATTATCTTTTGAAAGCATTTCGATGTGCGTTATCGTGGCCGATGCCATGCTGCAGAATGTTCCAGAACAGCTTAACCTTACTTTCAAGTCTTCCTTTAATTTCATTTACTCACGTGCTATAGATAGCGACGTGAACTAAGAATCACGTTACTTTAAGTGGAGGTTTATTGAACGTACCAAAGTAAGAGAACTAATACAGCGCACGCGTCGGCACAAGTTCAGTGACCAACATGAAGCAAATACAAAACAAAAGGTTGCAGCACTCGAGGGTGGCTCGATTTGAATGATATCCAACACTCACCTATAAAATATTATGTTTAGTAATGTAGGAAATGCCAGTGATGGACCGGGAATTCTCGTGGAATTATGAATTTCTGGAATAATCCGTGAAAAATCTTGTTAATCGGGGATTTTTCTCCACATGCGCACCAAAAGGTACCTTCTAAGGAGGCAACCAATTATCTAGTAGCATAAAATGATTATCTTGCGTCAATCACTTCCACTATAATCTACCCTGTTTAAACCATTCATGCAGAAAAAATGTTCTCATCTTTTGATTAATTTTCTGCTGTAATATTTACCATAGCAAGAAATATTTTGAGGAATATATTGAGATACTTGACAGGAAGCCTCCTTTGTATAAAGACTACCGCCACGCTGGGAACCAAGCTGGGAAGATATTCAATGTACTGTATATACCCGAATATTAGAAGAGGCCTAGTTATAAACTGCCTCTTACAGATTTTTTCCAAATAATACTCGCTAACTCATAACTTGCTCAATATGCCTTTAAGGTTGTGCTTTCATTTTTATAACGTCTCGTGTTACCGGAAATCCCTCTGCCCTCTTTTCAAAGACATACTCTATAATGTCTTTGTCCAAGTCAGGGAAGCATCCTTTCCTAGGTCCACGAAAAGATTTTCTTGTATGCGCACTTTTAAGTTTGTCCTTAGTTTGCTGACATCTACGCACATTGCACTCGCTCACTCCGTACATCTGTCCTGCTTGAACATTTGATGTTATTTCAGCATAACAAATCACTATCAACTTCAAGTTTGCTCCGTATCTCACGTTCATTTCTAACACAGTCGTAAAGATGTACACAGTAATTTCCAAACACGTCTTGCCCGCGATGGTATTGTTCGTTTTTGCGTCGCTTTCCTTTCTTCAACGGTGTTGGTCAGTCTGTTGCCTTGTCGATAAGTAGGCCTACCAGTATTGTCTTCACGTTCCATTTTTTTTTCCTCAGTTAAGTGTGATTGTTTTCTTGTGGGAATTGATTTTTTGTTATGTAAAAAAAAAGGCGGAAGTTATACGGCTAGATTTAAACTCGAAGTGATCAAATACGCAGACGGCGCCGGTCGAGAATTCATTTGAATGAATTTGATATTCGCTACTTGCGTCAACAGAAAGATCGCTAGAAACCAATAACCAAACACGCAAGGTGTTTTCAAACGTGGCGATGCTAAATAAGAAATTGTTAGGTTAGAACACGTATGTGGTATTGTTAGTTACGATGAGCTGACGACATCAGACAAAGTATGAAGGCCATCAGTTGAAACACTCTCTCCTCCTCGCAGGAGTTGATTTACAATTAACTTCCCTCATTAACACAAACCTACAGAATTTACTGCCTTTAAATACAGGCCAAAAGTGATTTTAAAGTTTTCCCGACTTTGAATGGGCGCCAAGGTTGACCATATGGGTCTTCCTGAATAAAATAAAAATACATAACTGTTGCCCCGACTTTGAAACTGCTTATCCCAGGCGCAGGGCATTTGGCATGCGTTAGCTGATGTACCAGGTTCATGCAAGACAGGAATATAAACACACATGAATTTTAAGGAGAGAATCTATTGGCTGTACTATACTTAATACACATATATACATATTTAACACAAAATACCCTTCATACACTCGTGATTTATACAGTACCTTGCCACTGAATTTAGGCTCTGAGAGCAACAAACACTTACGGCCATATCAGACCCAGGCATAACAGCCACCTACGTATATACACACTGTACCGTCCGTATACAAAATATCTACACACGTTAGACTGGTTCACTCCACTTTCTTTCTTCTCGAACTGCTCGTTCACGTCTCCATTGTCGCATGACTTTTCGATGGAAAGTTTACGACTGATTATCCTTTTAGGCGTGGTAAGTTATTACCGACAGCCCATGGTATGGATGGACCCATGAAATGCACGTAGCCTCCAATAGCCCGTAAGAGCTCAGTGGATTGCTAAACATTAGTCACTGCTCGTTCGTATTACGATACCATGATCAAGTAATAACGACACTAATTTGCAAGTAGACAACGGACTTTTGCTGTTAAAGCAAGAAGACTATCTCTAACTGTTAGTTACGGAAACCATGACACGTAAAACGACCCTGGGCGCTAGTAGATCAGTGTTCTGCCAATAAAGCAATAAGACGACCTCGGAACACCAGACACGCCATTATATGCACTAGCGTAGGGATACCTAACCCCAATGTTTCCGCCGGAACTAATTCGTGCGTGGCCCGCTCCTAGTGGAACATCAGTGTCAACACATGAACATCAGACAGTCGAAATCCACACTGACGTCACACAGTAGTTTTCCACGCGCCAGTTAATGGGAGTTCATTCTATAAATAGCCTAAGTATTCCCTCACAAGCCGAATTACTGCCTGTATTTTCCGGGTATGTCACACATCCAGCACTCGAAAATACCAATTCATTGTACCTTTATAGTACAGCCACGAATTTAACATTTAACATTACTAGGTCAAAATAAAGCCATTAACTCCAAACCCAAATGAAATAATGCTTCTACTTAATACAGTCTTATATATCCTTATTTCCCAAAACATAATGAATCGCAAAACCCCATATTTTATAATATCAAATATCCAAAAACCGATAATTAATAAACAATGATCCTAGTTGGTCCGGACCATCCAAAGATGAATCCGTCCACAAAAACACACAGGCACAATAAAAATCGCCTCTGCAACCCCACGTTAACCCAATATCATAAGATACGACTAAAATACCCTAAACTAACTGCACAAGGCACAAAACCCGAGGGTGAGCTACTGTACTGAATAAATTCGGTTAGACGCCCCCACAAGGATCAATCTCTAAACTACAAGGCTTTAGATTTATCCTTGTCCGTCACACAAATACACTAGTACTCCTGTCTTGTCATCGTGAGCAAGATCTCTAGGTGACATATAGCTTGAGGTAAGCAGCGTTATATGTACCTAGGACCTTGTCGTCGTTGGTAATCAAACTGTAGGCACATGCACCTACCCTGCGGTCTCTAGCTAATGGACCGCAAAGAAAAACCTCAAGAATGCAACTCTGCTCTACCGACAGCAGATGCTCAGCTCGCAACAACACCAGATCACCTATCTTAATTTTTACCCCCTCCCTTCCCTGCTGTTTCAAAACCATCTTACCTACAACTACAATAATCCTCAATTCATTTAATCTCTTAGGGTACAGCTTCCCCTGTTGAAAATCCCAAAATCCTGCGAGACACACAAAAAGAAATCCTTCCTGCAAACTAACTGCCACGACCTCCAAACATATTCTACTGGTACCATCCCACACGGTCACCACCACCACCACCACCACCACCACCACCAGAAGACTAACAGACTGACTGTTACTAATCCCAAATATAACCTCATACAGCATCTGACCAATCACCTCAACAACACCCTCCATGTAAGAGTGAGCTATAGGGTACCTAGGACCGCTCAAGCTAGACCTATCTGCGATGTCAAAACTCTGCCCGTGGCCGCAAGTACATCCAGGTTTCTCCGAGAACACCACCCTGTGTTCCCTCAGAACGTCAAGCACCTCTGACTTCTGACCCTCGTCCAACATGGTATCTTTAACAACTGCCTCCACACAGTGATCATCATCATCACTCAACTCGCGATCATCTCCCATGACCCAGAAACAAGTGATCCACATCACTCAACACACGATCATCTCCCATGATCCAGAAACAACAGTGAGCCATATCACTCAACACACGATCACCTCCCATGATCCAGAAACAGTGATCCACATCACTCAACACATGATCATCTCTCATGACCAAAATACAACTTGATACCATGCCGACACCTAATTCTTTCTCCTCAGAAACCTCGTTAGTAACCTGAATGCATCCAACGACACTAACAAAATCTCTACCATCAACCTGATAGCCTAACCTAACCCAATCCTGTTGCTCACTCCGCCCAAACTTCACTAGCGCCTTACTGTAACCTAATTTACAGCTCTGGTCTCCTAACCTATCAGATCGTACATTGATATTATACTCTACATTATGTTTTTCTTCCAGAGCGTGAGCAGGAATACTATGCAAGGACTCTCCCCCTGCTCCATATAGTGAGTCCTGGCGAAGTTTAAACTTCCTAGCCTATTGCTTCTCTCAACCTGCCTTTCCATGGCACGCCCCCTATTTGCCTGCTCTACCTCACATGGTCTGTTCCCCGGTTGATTGTTTTTCCCGTACCCCTGACACTCTGTTATTTCTTCCTCTCCCATGAACTTCATACCACATGTACCTATCTCCTCTACCTGGATCCCAGTTCTTCTCTCTCCCCTGATTATAATTTCCTTCCCTTTGATTACCCCCATTTCTCTGACATTGCCTACCTGTCTTTCTCATGGTACCTAATCTTCCAAGTGACCTCTCTATGCCTGTAATAGCGACTATCTCCTGCACGCACACTGCAGTCCTAATGTAATCGGAGAAATTACATACTAACTTCATAAGAAGATTTTCACTCCCTCCTAGTCCCAAATGTTCACCACGTAGAATTCTACCTACAGTATCTTCCTCCATACTAGTCACTATCTCGCTAACCTGGCTAATATTCTCATCTACCTTCTTCATACCATTCCCTAGCAAACTAATCTCGACTCTCTCACCTATCTCCACTACCTCACCACTCTCCTCACTAACTTCAGCTCTCAAGCATCTCCACTCTCCCAGCACTCTCCCCACGAACTTCAGCACTCTCATCCTTCTCCACTCTCCCAGCACTCGCATCACTAACCACAACGTTCTCTTCCACGATGCCTACAATTTCCACTTTCTGCTCTCCCAACTTACTATCTACCCTGGGAAATTTCTGGCCAGTCTCCAGTGTCTGGCTAGAAATCTCCCCTGCCAACATCACTTGTTGAGCATCCAACTTATCTACTTCCGAGTCTACGCTCTCTTCCTGAACAGCAATATGATTACCTAGCTTAGTTTCCAGATTAGTGGCTTCTATACTGGCTTCACTAACCTGGCTAGTAACATGGCTGTCTAGGCTAATCACATCAAGCTTATCTGACAAATGCTCTGTGACCTCGTCAAGCTTCTCTGACAAATGCTCCTCCACACTATTCAACTGACTAGTTGTTTCCCCCCCCCATCCTATTCATCCTCTCCTCCATACCATTCATCCGACTGATTATCCTCTCCTCCATCCCTACAGACTTGTCGCTAAGATACACGAGCCTCCTCAACATGTCCATCACACTTAACTCATTTCCCCCCTGCCCTGGCAAATCTCCCCTGACTCTACTGTTTTCCCCCATCCCTATAGCAAATTGCCTAGCAGCCCCTGCCTGATTCTGCCGCTCACCAGCACCGTCCCCCAACAAAGCAGAATTGCATCCTGGCTCTAAACGTAGCCATCCCTAATTGAAATTTGTGAAAATATGCCTACAGTTTAATTCCTGTGTCCTGGTACACATCAGCATGTCTAAGGCCTCACGTTGGGCTGCAACTGAAACACTCTCTCCTCCTCGCTGGAGTTGATTTACAATTAACTACCCTCATTAACACAAACCTACAGAATTTACTGCCTTGAAATACAGGCCACAAGTGATTTTAAAGTTTTCCCGACTTTGAATGGGCGCCAAGGTTGACCATATGGGTCTTCCTGAATAAAATAAAAATACATAACTGTTGCCCCGACTATGAAACTCCTTATCCCAGGCGCAAGGCATTTGGCACGCATTTGCTGATGTACCAGGTTCATGCAAGACAGGATTATAAACACACATGAATTTTAAAGAGAGAATCTATTGGCTGTACTATGCACATATATACATAATATATAACACAAAATACCCTTCATACACTCGTGATTTATACAGTACCTTGCCACTGAATTTAGGCTCTGAGAGCAACAAACACTTACGGCCATATCAGTCCCAGGCATAACAGCCACCTACGTATATACACACTGTACCGTCCGTATACAAAATATCTACACACGTTAGACTGGTTCACTCCACTTTCTTTCTTCTCGAACTGCTCGTTCACGTCTCCATTGTCGCATGACTTTTCGATGAAATGTTTACGACTGATTATCCTTTTAGGCATGGTAAGTTATTACCGACAGCCCATGGTATGGATGGACCCATGAAATGCACGTAGCCTCCAATAGCCCGTAAGAGCTCAGTGGATTGCTAAACATTAGTCACTGCTCGTTCGTATTACGATACCATGATCAAGTAATAACGACACTAATTTGCAAGTAGACAATGGACTTTCGCTGTTAAAGCAAGAAGACTATCTCTAACTGTTCGTTACGGAAACCATGTCACGTAAAACGACCCTGGGCGCTAGTAGATCAGTGTTCTGCCAATAAAGCAATAAGACGACCTCGGAACACCAGACACGCAATTATATGCACTAGCGTAGGGATACCTAACCCCAATGTTTCTGCCGGAACTAATTCGTGCGTGGCCCGCTCCTAGCGGAACATCCGTGTCAACACATGAACATCAGACAGTCGAAATCCACACTGACGTCACACAGTAGTTTTCCACGTGCCAGTTCATGGGAGTTCATTCTATAAATAGCCTAGGTATTCCCTCACAAGCCGAATTACTGCCTGTCTTTTCCGGGTGTGTCACACATCCAGCACTCGAAAATACCAATTCATTGTACCTTTATAGTACAGCCACGAATCTAACATTTAACATTACTAGGTCAAAATAAAGCCATTAACTCCGAACCAAAATGAAATAATGCTTCTACTTAATACAGTCTTATATATCCTTATTTCCCAAAACGTAATAAATCACAAAACCCCGTATTTTATAATATCAAATATCCAAAGACCGATAATTAATAAACAATGATCCTAGTTGGTCCTGACCATCCAAAGAGTATCCGTCCACAAAAACACACAGGCACAATAAAAATCACCTCTGCAACCCCACGTTAACCCAATATAATAAGATACGAATAAAATACCCTAAACTAACTGCACAAGGCACAAAACCCGAGGGTGAGCTACTGTAACTGAATAAATTCGGTTACACAGTTGAACTCTTTGCATTATTGGATATAGGGGATTGGGATAGCTTTTTGAAGACTAGAATCGCAAATGCATTGGACGGAGATTTGCAGCAGCGAGGGCAGTTGGCAATTCTAGTAGTCCTGTTTCAATCGTGCAAATTTTAAGTTTTCTCGGGAATAGGGTCTTTCCCTCACAAATCCCCCTCCTATATCTCGCACAGAAGATTTTCAAACTTATTCGGAAGGAAAAGTGAGTTATATGCAAGCGAATGCCAGTAGACGCAAATTCAACCTGAAGACCAGCATGCACCAAAACAACACGAAAACAAGCGAAACGCGGCACGCAGTCAAGAATGCCAACCTCCTGTAGCAAAGTACAGTGATTTTCTGTGTACCAACTGCGGAAGGAAGAATTAAAAACTCTATTTGATGAACGATCGTAATTTTCTATTAATGAGCTTGCCATAACCTGTATCTTAGATGTGCAATTTCACGACACAGAAAACAATATTCGTTAAGTTTCTGGTGTCCCGTAACATTTCTCAAAAGACGTATGATACGCGTGTACGGCTTCAGGAAAGAAAAAAATAGGGTGTTTTTAGTATTTAAATGACGTCACGACCTTCAGATGTCCGGGATCAACTTGGAAAGAGCGCTGACGTTATTAATTTTAAAAACGTTGATCACTCAATTACTGCTCATAAAACTGACTGGTTTTGTTCTTGTAAAGATAGTTTTAAAACATATTGCCATATGCTTTCGAACATATAATTTATCCGATTAAAATTAACTGTATGAGTAAATCCTAACCTCAAAATGTACGCTAATCGCAAATTCATGGTAATTAAACATAACCCTATTTTAATCTTCATTAACGCATTAATTCGTTGTGAATTACAAGATGCCGCCTCCACACACTACTTTGAGAATTATAATATAATTTTTTAAAACCTTGATGAAAAATTTTTTATACCCTGAATATAAGACAACCCCAAATTTTTAGAAAACAAATAGTGGGGGAAAAACCTAGTCTTACATTCGGGTATATACGGTATTTCTAAAAGGTTAGTTTGTTTTAAGACTCATAAAAAATAAAAATTAAAAAGAAGATTCAGAGTCAAAACAAAAATTTTAAAATGGGCTTCTTGGCTTGACGGATGCAAACTTATTTATAATAGAGTTAAGTCATTGTAGCAGCCACATCACGTTCAATTGATAAAATTGCTAAATTACTTAGTCTTTCTTGCGTCATTTCTTTCCCAATGTTTCTCAAACAGCATCCTGGTAGCAAAGATGAGATCTATAGTGGAATGCCCTGGCTGGAATCCATGTTGTTCCTCCTCAATATCTTCTATTATTTTCTTGATCTTTCCTAATAGCAATGATTCATAGATCATGAGACCCTGGGAGAGGAGAGTTATGCCTCTGTAATTCTTGCATAGTTTCCCATCTCCCTTTTTAAATAGGGGGATAATCACTCCTTTTTACCAATCAGGTATATCATTCTCCTTCCATCATAATCATCATTTCCCCTTATCCAGCTCCTGCCGGGTATTTATGGCACTTCTCCACTTTCCTCTTTCCTTCCACCATTCTTCTTCCACGATCTTGTCCCAGTCCAGATTTCTTTTCCTTACGCTGTTCTTCACTGAATCAATCCACCTTGTTCTAGGTCTTCCTCTTGCTCTCTTACCCTTGCACTTCGCCTCCAGCATCTGTCTTGGTATTCTATTTTCCTCCATCCTCTACATGTCCAAACCACCTTAGTTTATTCTTCTCAATTCTCTCATTTAGTTTTTCCATCCCAACTTCCTTCCTAACATCTTCATTCCTCACTGTCTTTCCTTGTCTTTCCTATCATACTTCTTAGGAATTTCATTTCACTGGCTTGGATTCTACTCTCTTGCCTGCTTGTCAGGGTCAAAGTCTCAGCTGCGTAAGTTAATATGGGAACATAGTACACTTTATACATTACCTCCTTGCTTTTCCTTGGTACTTCCTTATCCCAAACAAGTTTTCTTACACTTTGATAGAATGCATTGCTCTGCTGTACCCTCCTGCCGATCTCCATGTCCAACCTACCAGTTTGCTGCCGATCTCCATGTCCAACCTACCAGTTTGCATCAATTCACTTCCTAGGTATTTGAACGTGTCCACAATTTCCAAACTCTGACTTCCAATTTTCACTGTGCCCTTTCCTTGTCTTTCCCCTCGTCATCACCATGGTCTTGCTTTTCTCTATACTGATTTTCAGGCCATACTTGTGAATATTTTCGTTCAGTGCATCTAGTTGTTTTTGCACTTCTTCGGTGTTCCTTCCCCAGACCACAATATCGTCTGCAAATAATAGTAGCTTCATTTCTTTATGTCCATATGCTTCCTTTGTTTCCTTTACAATTTCATCCATTACCATTATGAATAAAAGAGGTGACAGCACACTCCCCTGTCTTAGTCCAGTCTTGTTCCTAAACCAATCTGTCTTTCCAACTGGGGTCAGTACCCTGCTAACACAGTTGTTGTACATTGCTTGCACCATTTCCAACATTTCTCTTCCCAGTCTCTTCTTAACCATGGTTTCCCATACCTTCTCTCTGGGGACACTATCATATGCCTTTTCTAGATCTATGAAAGTCATGATCGAATCCTCTCCATATTCCCAGTTCTTTTCCATCACCTGCCTCAAGCTAAAGATTGGGTCCACTGTGGATCTTCCACTCCTGAAGCCATACTGTTCCTCTTGCAACTCTCCTTCCACCTTTCTTCTCATTCTTCTTTCTAATATCCTTTCCAGTATTTTTACTATCTGTGATATGAGGGTGATCCCTCTATAGTTATCACACACCTTCTTGTCCCCCTTCTTAAACACTGGTATTATTAGCCCTTTCTCCCAGTCTTCTGGTACACATTTCAGTTTCCACACACACTTTAGCAGTCGATACAACCATTGCATACCAACAGGTCCAGCAGCCTTTATCATTTCTACACTGATTTCATCCACCCCTGTTGCTTTTCCCATCTTCATTTTCTCTACTGCTAACTCCACCTCCAGCATTGTTATATCATCTTCTGTTATAGAGTCGTCAGGTTGTGTCACTTCCATCTCCCCAGTACAATTGCTCACATTCAATAGCTTATCGAAATAGTCCTTCCATCGTCCCTTTATCTCTTCTGGGTGTGTTAACAACTCTCAATCTTCCTTTTTCACTAGCTTTGTAGTAACTCTTTCTTTCCTCTTACTTCTTAGAAGCCCATACAGCATCTTTTTACTGCCACTTACATCTGTTTCCATTCTTCGTGTAAATTCTTCCCAACTTTTCTTCTCCTACCACTTTCTTACACCTCCGTTTGCTGTCGTGATACTTCCTTTTGCTTTCTTCTGTTTGATCTCGGTTCCATTCTTTCCATGCAGACTTCTTTTCTTTAACTGCTTTCCTCACTTCCTCATTCCACCACGGTGTCTCCTTCTCTTTCCCTCTTGTTGACGTCCTACCACAAGCACTCTCTGCTGCACCAACAAATGCCTTTTTAAAGTGGGACCATTCCTCTTCTATGTATTCCACTTCAGTAACTGGGATTTGTTGCTTCAATCTCTCCTGAAAATCTTCCTGTACAGTTTTGTCTTTCAATTTCCATACTTTTATTTCAATTTCTCTGATCTCCTTTAGGTTTTCCAATTTTTCCCATCTAAATTTTGCCACCACAACTCTATGGTCCTCATCAAATGCTTCTCCTGGTAAAGCTGTCACATCTATCAGCTTTCTGCGATTAGTCCTTTCCAGCAGAAAGTAGTCTATTACTGATTTTGTTCTTCTATCGCCCCAACCATATGTCGTAATTTTCCTGCTGTTTTTCTTCCGAAACCATGAATTACCCACTATCAGTCCATTCCTTTCACAAAAATTTACAAGTTCCTCTCCTTCACGGTTCTTCTTTCCATATCCATATGGTCCAATGACTTCTTCCTTTCCTTGTCTCTCGTTTCCGACTTGTGCATTCATATCTCCCATGATCACCACTTCTACATCTGAAATTACTCTTTCTACATCCTCCAGGAATACTTAAATATCATCTTCTCTGTTTCCAGTCTGTGGTGCATACACTTGTATGAAGTCCATCGCATCATTTTTCATCTTCATTCTAATTTTCATTATTCTGTCACTCACACACTCGACCACTTCAACATACTCCTCCAGTTGTTTCGAGGTTATCAGTCCCATGCCATTTTTTACCTCTTGGCCACCACTCCAGTATAATGTATATCCTTTCCTCAATTTCTTCCTTCCTTTACCTTTCCATTTCACTTCTCAGCCCCATCAATCCAACATTCTCCCTCTCCATGAAGTCTACCACCTCCTCCACCTTGCCTGTCAGGGTCATGACATTCATGATTCCCACTTTCATTTCGGTTACTGGTCGCCCATTTCTCACAGATCCCCCAGTACCAAAAGAACTGCGCGTCGCCTGCAGGGTACGCCCTAACCTTCTCCGAATCACTTGAAGTGCCATTTCCATTTTAGGCTATTATTACGATGGGGTCGCCACTCCCAAAGGCATTTTATGAAGCTACTGCCAGCTATTATACAGGCCGCCCCTCACATGGGAAACAGACGCCCTTGCAGCCGCCCTAACGTGGGAAACAGATGCTGCCGATTGATGCTGTACTCATACTATTCCCTGAGTACTGGGTTGCCTCTTCCGCAATCTCCACCGTTCCGAAGTCCATCTTCTCCGCTGCAGATTCCGTTGAGGTCTTCGCACGTAACCCTGTGCACGGGGCCTATGTTATACCCCATAGGACTGGGTCCTCACCAGAACTTAGCCGGTACTGTAGTTCCATGGTATATTACAGTACCGTTGCCCACCCCAACGACGTGGATGCACCTGGCAAGAATTATCCATGTGGCCAATTATAATTGCCTCATCGACCGGGTTAAGGAGCTGTCTAAATCCAGCCTCTCCTTCCATATGGCGCTTAAAACTCTGTACGTCAGTTGTACTGTACTCCTATTGATCAAAGTATCTTTATCATGTCTATGTTAAACTCGTCTATCCCTGCCGATCTATTGCTTATCATTTTCTTAATAGCTTGTTCAACTTCCTCCCAGGTTATATTCTCTATTTCAGGACTTTTGTCCGGCCTGCCACTCCGCGTCTGCGCCGTTTCACCAAAACTTTGCAACAACTAACGACAACTGGAAAAAGCAGTTCACACGCACCCCTATCCAAGGTGATTGACTCACTGATCACTTAAAATCCTTATTAATGATTGGTACAACTAAATTTGATCCTAAGTGGAGAGAAATTTTAAGTACCGGTACAAAGCTTTTCCAGTCGTCGCACTAACTAAACTAAAATATCATTAACTTTATATTTCATAATTTGATTAATTGTCAAATGAACATAAATACTCACTGTGGCATTCATGCTGTATGAGTGTATTGTGTATTGAAATTTTAAATGGGCTGTGTTAAAAATATAGAAAACTGCATTAATAATAAGAAAACTAAGCTCCGACGGCAACAAGACAGATCATATTGCACCTATATTCTTTAAAAAATTCCATACCCCTCGAACACCCCGGAGTGTTATTGGCCCGCAAGGTCCCCCAAATATTTACAATGTGGCCCTTTGTTAAAAAAGGTTGGGCACCCGTGCTCTATTTCATTGGAATTGACAAAACGAATACATCCTTTCACCTAACTTGTGGTGGTTCTTCCATTTGTATAGAGTAGATTATCGAAATTTATTTAGAATTCCGCAGTTTTATTTCTAAGTTATGCTATAACTCCATTACTGCATTCAATGGATTTAATTCCCTCTGCTGTTTTCCTTTTATTTCTTATGATACTGTAAAGCAATTTCCTGGTATTGTCTGATATTATTTTATTAGCTAGCTCTTGTTTCGATTTTTCTTTTTCTGTCTGTATCATTATCTTAACTTCCATTTTTTTCTCTCGGTACAGGTCCAGTTTTCTGCCTAGTTCCGGGGAATCTCCGGTCTTTCTTGCATTATATAAGGCTGATTTAGCTTGGTTTCTTTCTTTTATAGCTTGTTTGATACAGTTATTCCAATATGGGTCTCTTTCGGTTTTCCACCAGCCACAAATTTCTTCAGATGCAATTACAATCTATGTTTTAAATTCTTCCCTTTCTACTTTCCCTGGTCTCACTTAATCTTTGAGAATTTTATTCTTCACTTCCTCAAAGTTTTCCCTTGCTGGTTTAGAAAGGTTCCATACTTTGGTATTCTTGTGATTTTTACTGTCCTTGGTTTCTTCTTTCGTATATCGGCAACAAGGCGACGATGGTCACCTTTCAGGTCTTCCCTAGGGATAACTTTTACATCACATATCAACTCCCACCCATGTTGATCGAACAACATATTATCTATCACTGTCCCATTGGTTTTATCCCAGCTGTATCGTGTTCATCTCTCTTCTCAAACTGTTGCCAATAACCAAGTTGTTCCTTACACAAAAATCAAGGAGGTATTCTCCTTCTATATTCTGATTTCCAAAGCTGTGGGGGCCAATTAGTCCCACATCAAATTTGATTTTATTGACTTGTGGATTGAAGTCTCCCATTACAACTAAGTTGTTAGTTTGGTCTTCCAACTTATCTAGAAAGTCAAGCTTGTCTTCAGTTGAGCAACCCACCTGAGGGGCATAGACCTGTAGTAGATATCCTTTTCATTTTAATTGTTGAGCTGTTGTCTGCCAGCTTTGATGTCCTGCCAGTATCTTTTGAGCTCATCATTCATTTCCTTCTTCCGACTTCTGATAGAGGTCTCCTCCATCTGTAGGCTTCTGCACCTTACTTAAAACCCCAGTAGTTTTTGATCATTTGTCTCTGTCCATAATTTTGTTCTCAGAAATACATATTTCTGGAAGATCTTGATTACATTTTTGGAATCATCCCAATTTTTGCCTTTGTTTTCACGCAATTCCATATTTTCATAGTTGTATGATTATATTTGTTTATTCTCTTAAATAACTTCAACGTTCCGGTATTTAACTTTGTGTTTGAAATTATTGCCCTATACTGTATTTTGTCACAAAGGTACCAAAAGCAGTTCAGTCTATCACATGGAAAATTCATTTAATAAGCAAATGCGTTCAGAAAATACTAGTGGAAGAGATGTAAATGGGCTACTGTATTTAGTTTTTCATTACTACTTGTGCTATATTAGTTAAGATAAATCTCGTAAGAGGTTGTGATAGTTGTTTTATATAGTTTTTTAATTGTGCAGTGGACTGATGCTTCTGCATGTTGATAATTTCCTCCCTGCAGATGTTTTAGTGCAACCACAAGTTTTGTTTGTCTTATTATTTTTTTCTATCTTACAGGGAACTAGAGTCTGTGAAACTTGAAGGGAAGGAAGAAAAATCAAAGGTCCTTAAGGTTCCACCTGGTGTTCATGACTTTGATGCAGAGAACTGGACAGATCCTTTCCAAGCCTCTATCTATGCTATGGACATTTTTAATTATCTCAAGGAGAGAGAAGTGAGATGATTATTCCAGATGTCCAGAAACCAAGGAAACTAACCTAAATTGTTTTTATTACTACTTACTCCCTGGAAATGCAAGGAATGTTGAAGAGATATGCAGTCCAACCTTTTAATACATTATATTCCTCTGGAGTTACCCTTGAAAGCAGGCCATATTAGTTATCACTAGGGGGGTGGATGTTGACCTAAAAGTAACTTAAAATCAATAAAACTAACTTTCTGAATAAGGCCAACAATGATTAGATGAATTTTAAATATTTGACTAAAATACACTTACAGGAGGTTTTATTATTGTATTTAAAACATTAAGGTGTGGGGGTTTTTTTTTACCGTGAGATTGAGAGAACGGTTGAACCGATTTACTTCGTAAACTACTCTTGACGTAAGCTCTTGGCAAGTAGATTTGCAATGTTTCTTTGTAAGAAAAATGTGTTGCCATATATTTTTAAATTAATTAAAAATGTTGCATTCCTGGCACTCTCTCTTTGGCCCACGAAAGACATGACGGACCACATTGCTCTAATAGTTGTTTGTTTATGATGTTCCCATGAGATTTACTGGAACAAAATTGAGGGGCCTAGTGGAAAACCTGTGCAGTGATTTTGGTACAGGAAGACGGCCAATGCCATCTAGTATCGGTAGGAACTTATAGCACATTGGCACGAGCTCATTCTTTGAAAGAAAGCATTATATATTTGCTGTTATGCATGACTATCATACATCAGTTTAATTCCTTTCTCCTGACAAAACACCCTTTTGTGGCATGTGCCTCTTTTCCACTGGTCCCCTCAATTATTTAAGGTGGCAGTTGTGTGTATAAATTGTTCACGTACGTAAACAGTATGCCCACTCTTAGTGGCCTCGATGGTGCAAGTGTTAGCGTTGCCCACTGGGATCATTATTATCCAGAGCTAAAGAATTTAAGGGGCAGATGACCTAGCTGTTCTGCTCCTTAAAACTCCAATAACTAAATGCATTCAAATCCCACCTTGGATATGTTTTTTTATTTTTGCATTCTTCTTTCTTGTTATTGGTATTCCATTGTCATGAATATACGGTAGTTTACTTTTATTATTCCCATAACGTAACTATGACTTGGTCCTCCGACACTTTAGTTGCAGCTACCACTCGGTCCTGCACCTTTTTTCAGAGGATTTGAGTCCTCACCCGGCGCTTCTTCACTTTTCATAATCAAATGCACATTATTTATAACCTCAGGAGTTCGGCTGTGAAGTGGTTTACCACAAAGTTTTGATTGAATAGGTGGCATTTTCCTCAGCACGGCAGATGATCTCCCTGTTCCGCCCCTTAAAACTCCACAAATACACTAACACAATCTCCACTATAACACAACATGCGCACAGTGAACTAAAAGGAACTACGATAAATGTCAGTCTACTACTGTATTTCATTTATTCCTCGGCAGAGCACACAATAAGATTGACACAGTCTGTCTTATTACGCTACTGACAGCTCAGGTATCAATTGACCATGGCTGAGACTCGCTGGCTGTCCTCTGTATGACTGCGCAACCGGGACTGACCAGCCAAAATCGGTGGAATAAACTGTAGACCTGTTTTACCTCTTACGTGTTCAAACAAATGCACAGTATGGTCAATAGTCTAATACATCACGCTGCTTCTACAAATTGTTAAAACTTTAGTTCTATATCTCATAGTTACGTACTGCTAAAAAGTGACTACACAGAATTAATGGACCACTCTATCTCGATATTTCATTGGCAACCTCAAGAATGGGCTTCCCTGTGTTAATGATTTTTGACCCGCATGAGGCTTTGAATTCTAAAGTTGCCTCCATTACGGTGGTTGGTGAAGAGAGTCTATGCTCCCATTTCTAAATTAGTCACTGAAACCTGAAGGATTGTCCTATGACAGCTGATGGAAATTGCTTATTTAGAGCAGTTTGGTGCTGTTTACCGTATTTACTAAAGTAATTCTCCCCCTTCTTCCCCCTCCCCCCCCCTTTTTTTTCTTTCAACCTCAAGAAAAGGGGAGGGAAAATCGTGTGAATATAAATTAAAAATGGAAATGAAAAAAAATCAGAACATAATAACATTACCGTATATACTCTAATACCACCCGCACATTTTTAAACAAATTCGGTCGTGAAAAATTGGAGTGCGGGTCTTATTTGAGTCATCCTGATTTTAAAGATTTAAATTGCCCGCCACGCGCGATATCGGGTGTTGCGAGTATCCGCTAGATGGTGCTAGCCTTCTTCCGTCTATCGCCTTGTTTTACCGTAAGCAGGCGGCGTCATACAGTCTCGCGCACGTTTTCCAAGTGTAAACATGAGTTCTACGAAGCTTTTATGGTCGTTTACTGTGAGTGAGAAGCTGAAAGTTGTGAGGGTAGCTGAAATTATTGGAAATCGTGCCACCGGTAGGAAATATGATATTGACGAGTCATGTATTAGAGATTGGAGAAAGAAAAAAATCGTGTTGCTAACAAGTAGTGGTGCTCGTAGAGCTTTCTGCGGGCCGAGTGTACAGTTTCCGGAAATTGAAAAAAAAAACCAACTTTATCAATACGTAACAGAAAGGCGGGAATTGGGAAATGGGGTGTCGGCCGAAATTTGTCAATTAAAGGCATTACAGATCCCCAAGGAACTTTCTACGGTAGGGTTTAGAGCAAGCAGAGGATGGTTTCAAATTTTTTATAAAAGAAATTGGTTGAGCATACGAAGGCGTACCTCAATTTCGCAGCGTCTTCCTGGTGCCTATGAAGAAAAGTTACTTTCCTTTCAGCGTCACATAATTCAGTTGCGGAAGGAAAATTCATATTTGCTTTCCCAAATTGGTAATGCAGATCAGACACCAGTCTACTTTGAAATGCCACTGGACAGTACTGTGAATGTTAAGGGATCTAAAAGTGTGACTATCAGAACAGGTTGAGAAACAACGGTGCAAGGTAATGTTGTGTATACTCGCTGCTAGAACCAAACTTCCGCCGTACGTTGTTCTCAAGCGAAAGACTCTTCCAAAAAATATACCCGCTGGTGTTATCGTTAGAACTCTGGTTGGATGGACAGTTCACTGGTGGAAGACTGGTTAAAGTGTGTGTGGCAACTTCACCCTGGTGCATTATTACGACGAAAGAGCTTGCTTGTTCTCGACAGTTACCGCGGCCATACAACAGACGCTGTGAAGAAATTCAAGGATGGGAAAACCGACGTAGCAATCATCCCGAGTGGGATGACGTCTATGCTACAGCCACTGGATGTCTGCGTGAACCGACCGTTCAAAGCAGCCTTGAAACAGCTGTATACGGAGTGGATGGCGGCCGATAAGCACACACTGACCCCAACTGGTCGTATTCAGCGCCCGGAAGTTCAGCTACTCTGTTCGTGGATTTTGACGGCATGGAATCATATCTCGGGAGATCTCATATGGAAGAGCTTCAAGAAATGTATTTCCAATGCTATGGATGGCAGTGATGACGACATTTTGTGGGAAAGTGATGGTGGAAAAAGTTCCGAAGTTGGTACTTCTGATGACGATGAATGAAGTGTTTGTGTCTTTTATTTGTATTTTTAATTGTTTCTGTGTGTTATTTTAGGACGACTTCAGAACTGTTGGAAACTATTTTGTAGAAATGCTATTCTGTTTATTTAGTAAAGATTTTAAATAGTTTTGAGTAATTTTTTTTTTTTTTTTAAATTTTGATTCTTCAAAATCAGGGTGCGGGTCTTATTCAGGGGCGGGTCGTATTCGAGTAAATACGGTACTTAAGTTACGAAGTTTATTTAGGCCTAAATACTAGAAAATAAATCGAAAATACCGTATTTGCTCGCGTATCCCTCGCACCCAATTTTAATTTGGTATTTCAGGGGGGAAAGTACTCGCATTCGTTTCTGACTCCGTCATATAAATTACCGTAATACCCTCGAGGTAGAAACACGTTCGATTTAGTGCGCCATAGCAGTAGTCCTTGTCCAGGAACTTACCCGAAGCGATACTGACAGGAAGAGCGAACAACGAGTTGATCCGAACTTGTCCGATAGAGGCGCTGCCTTGGGACACGTTCGAATTAGCGATTAGCGCGCCACAACAGTCATCAATACACAATGTTATCGTTTGTTTTGGAGGCAGAGGTTTCCTTTATTGTTGTCAGTCAGTTGCCTTGTAGACATCAGTAACAGTACTCTGGCTTAGAATCTGCTCTACACCACCCGTGCCATCACACTCGCATGCCTCGAAGACTGCGCAAGCAAGCCCACCATCACATCGCAGAGAAACGCAGTCCATTTCTCTCGAATCTCAACGACTCTGTCCCTACGCATTGCGTCGCATCGGACCTCGGCCGCTTGAAAACATACAGCGGTGTGAATGCTAGCACATCATCAGAGAAGAATTTTGCATAATGAACGGACACACCACAGTCCCAAACCAACAAGCCTTTAATATAGAACTGTCTGAATCATTTTAATCATGTTTTAATATGTCCTCTATTTTTTAAATTTACAGTGCACTATGTATATAACTAGGCTACTCAAGGCCACATGTATCAATGTTCTTTTCTAGTATAATAACCTACATATGTTTTTAATACACCAATTATTTTCCTACACATAGGCACATAACATAGCATGTTTTTTCGATAGGGTTTATTAGTTTTAGAATGTTAATATAATTGTTACTCTATCCAGGATTACAGTAGAACCCCTTTTTAACAAATCTCGGGGGGATTTGATATTTCCTCCTTAGAAGGGGTTTTCCTTAAAAGGGGGTTCGAAGAAAATAGGCTATATATCACAAGAAATAATGATACCGGTACATTTGTCTTCAACTAATGTAATGTCAAGAAATAATAAATGAACATGTTAAGAGATACTAAAAAAGTCAAATAAACACAAGAATAACAGAATATATTTACGAAACAGCACAGGTAACGGATTCCTTAGTGGTCCATTGGGAGCACAAGTTGCAGCAAGGAAAGGAGAAATAGGTATTACTGACATGTATTTGTAACTTGAAGGAACAGAGGCCTAACATATATTAAGGATATTTGTGAAGGCAGACCATGAGAACTATGAGAATAAGCATAAGGTATTACCCTTCACTTTCTGAAGTAGTCCAGTAAAGTAGTTTGCTTCCTCTTGCCCAGATTTCTCACGGAAAGAAGTTTTCTCTCAATTTGGTTGAGTGTGTTGATGAGCTCTTCATCCACACTGAAGGAGAAGTACCGGCGGACAATATCCAGTCCTTCCACTGCTGCCCCAAAAGTTGGTTCTGCTGGATCCTCTTCTTCTTCGTCTTCCTCTTCAGTACTTTGCCTTTTTGCATCATCACAAAGGTCTCCAACATCCATCTGTGGTGGTGAGGTTAGGATATCATCATCACAAGTAACAAATTCTTCAAATGTTGTGACAGTAGAATCCTTTGATACAACCCCCCAATCTTCCCCAATGTCATCAGTAGCATCTTCTTCATTAAAAACTTCTGAAATAGCACCAAAACCTGCATGGCCAAAGCAGTTTTGAATAGTGGTTGTTGTGACTAGTTGCCTTGCTGCTACAAACATATGCATGGCTTGGAGTATGTTCAATTTCATTACCTCATTTCTTTCGAGGAAAGAAACAGCTCTTTGAACCAGGGCCTTCCTGTACTTCACTTTCACAGAATGAATAATGCCAAGGTCCAAAGGCTGCAGGTGACTGGTGCAGTTAGGAGGAAAGAAAACCACTTTGATATTCCGCAGGAAAGACGTATCTGAAGGATGAGCTGGAAATCTGTCTATCACCAGCACTATTTTCCTTCCTGCCGATCCCATCTTGGCATCCAAGCTTTGTAAAAAATTTCGAAATATCTCAATGTCATCCATGCACTTCTGTTAAAATCATATTTACATGGGAGTGTACGGGTGTTCTTGGATTCTTAAATTTTCCAATTATTAGTGGGGGGGTAATTTTTCACTCCTGTTGCTGTTAACACATAACAACGCTGTCAGTCTTTCTTTACTTTTTTTTTGCCTCCGTGGCATTTTTCTCCGTGAACAACGTATGTTTTGGACGGGAGCAAGTTGTAAAACACTCCAGTTTCATCGGCGTTAAAAATATCCTTAGCATCATATCCTTCAAGTCGTCGAGGCAACGTTTTCTCTTTCCAGTATACAACTGTATTGTCATTAACTTCCGCACTCTCGCCGCACATGTTTTGGAACGAAAGATTGTGCCGTTTTTCGAAGCGATCAAACCAGCCATTGGAAGCATGGAAGTCGACCAAATCCAGCTTAAGTGCGATTTCTTGAGCTTTTTGTTTAAGTATGTTCCCGTCAATTGGAGCGTTCTCACTCCTTTTTCCCTCGAACCATTTCATTAAAATGTTTTCAAGTTCCTCGTACGGCGAAGAACGAATATTCTTCCGTATTTTTGCCCCAGAACCGCACTCAACTTCCGCGGTCAGAATAGCTTCCTTCTGTTTCATGATGCCAAACTGCGTAGAGGGTGCCAAGTCATATTTTTTTGCCATCTGTGACAAAGGTACTTGGCTATCCCTTTCAACATCCCTGATGATATCCTTTTTCTGAAGAGTCAGCTTCTTAAGTTTTGCAGCCATAATGAATGTGGTCCGCCGTAACTCGCAGTACAACTCTTATCACAGACACAAAAAACTCGTAGCACAACGTCCAACAACACATGAACAAAAACAGATTGAGCCTTCAGTCCGCACCCCTCGCGTCCGCGTGATTCCTAAGCAGCGATTGGAGCAGCGGGACAGAAGTGCCTAGCAGGTGTAAGAGCGCTGCGGCTATAGGTTAAGGCAGCTGACGTCACTGTAGACATTACCCGACTAAAACTGTCCTGACTCCCTAACGGTTGGAGATTAGTGTATGCGTTCGCGGACTTTCTTGTAGAGCTTGAACAGCTCTTCATTTCGCACGCATATACTTAGGGTCTATCAATGACGGTTCAGGCAGCGTAAGCCATGGAAGGCGCGACTTTCTACTTATTCCGTAATTTTTTCTAGAATACATTTTCATTTTGTAGAATATCCATAAACATTTTCAGTTTTTTTATTGCTTATTGCTTTTAATCTTTCACCTATATCACGTGAAGTTTGCAAGAGACCTTTGGCCTAAATATTTATATTTCGTGAAGTTACCAGAGTCTCGCGGCATTTACGCGTAGGCCCTACGTCAGTCATGCCTCTAGACTGTATAGCTAGTCTCAAGGTAAACCACACTTCGTTCCCATACAGCCGTCATTCCAGTACTACCTACAATTCAATGGACATAACTAACCAGCAGCGTCTAGCGTGATAGTGACTGCTGCTTGCCGGTAACAGTGATTTCCAGCGGCCGCGCCAATTTATCACGGTTCTATACATCGCTAAAGCAGTGATTTCGCTTAGGGCGTCAACTTCGGACTGAGATTACGTCAAAACTGAAGTTAAGATACTTTTTTCTAAACTTGTTTTGAATGTAAATTATCGACATATTCGTTACAACGGGATGCGCGATCGTAATTTATGTGAAATATATTCCTTAGAATCGGACTTTTCCTTATATCGGGGTTCGTTAGAAGGGGGATTTAAATAACACTGTGCTTATGGCGATTTGGCTGGGACTTACGAAAATCTTCGTTAAAAGCGGGAATTCGTTAAAAGTGGGAACATTAAAATGGGGTTTTACTGTATATTGATTTCTCTGTATGATGTCAAAGTGTTAAATTTAGGTCAGCAGGTGGACTGAAGAAGGGACCATATGTTCCCGAAACATGTATCCTAGCTTTCCATAAATCCAAGTGTTTAATTGTATTGAAAAGGGCGGAAAATAAAATAAACTTTACTGAATTCTACATCATCAGTCCCCTGCCGCGGTTGGCCAAGTTCGAGCTCGCTTGCGCATGCAGCGAGGAATCGATACCGGTATGGAAGATGATCGATCGCCAAGCGTCTGCACTCCAAATTCCCCCTCTGCCCCGAATCATCCCTAACGTGCGCATGATGTCCCCATCATAGGCTCTCAATGCCGCACAATTATAACGAATAGAAATAAATGGTGTCGGCGGGCATCGCAAATGCATTGGATGGAAGTCAGTATGAAGCAGTATGGGATGATGACCAGAATGATGCACGCGAGAGTATCTCGGAGATTGGCGGCACTGGCAATGAATAGGGAGAGTGCCGTATGCCTCGTTTCAATAATGCAAAACCCCGTGTTTTTTCGGGAATACGGTCATTCCCCGCATCGATCTCGCACCGAAAATTTTCACACATATTTTTGATAAAAAAAAGTGCACGATTTGTGAGCAAATACGGTATGCATAACACAATTAATTTTAATTTTAACAAGAAGTTCCGTGATTAACTGAAGGGCCTCCTTTTCTTAAAATTTAAGATTCATGGCAATGATTAATGTATATGGATCTATCTAGAATAATGACGATATTAAGTTGGTACTAATAGAGAACTACAGTTGGCAGCCCTGGTGACTGAATATATTCTTAGTTCTATCTCTTAAGGTACAGAAAACAAAATTTGGTTGAAGTCCAATGGATAGCATGGACGTTACATGCAGTTAAACATTGGATCTAACAGCGCGCGTAAAATCATGTTGGCAACAATGACATGTATTGATCAGAAATAATCTGAAATAATATGATCTATTGTTGTGTCAATTTTGAATGAAATCCATTAGTTAGTATAGAAGTTACATGCATTTTAAAATTGGACCTATCAGCAGGCTTAGAATCCTGTTGGCAGCACTGACATATATCAGTTAAACCAAATTAATCTAGAATGCCAGGTACTATACGTGTGCAAAGTTTAGAGCTATTGGCTTGCATACTTTCTGATATATTGATATTAGGATAACAAGAATAGAGACAGTATTTATTAACAGTTGGCAGCCCTGGTTACTCGTAAGACTCAGCATAGTCATATCTGTTATTGTACACATAGCACACACAAAATTTGGTTGAAATCCAAATGATAGTATAGAAGTTACATGTATGTAAAGTTGGACCTCTCAGCAGGCTTAGAATCATGTTGGCAGCACCGACGTATGTTACTCCAAATTAATATAGAATGTCATGTACTATACATGTGCATATTTTAAAGCTGTCGGCTTGCATACTTTCTGATATATGGGTATTTGGATTTTCAAAAAATGAGAGCATTTATTAACAGTTGGCAGCCCTGGTGGCTCTTAAGAATATGCTCAGTCATATCCACTTATGTACACATAGCACATACGAAATTTGGTTGAAATCCAATTGATAGTGTGGAAGTTATATGCATTTAAATTTTGGACTTATCAGCAGGCTTATAATCATTTTGGCAGCACTGCCGTGTATGGCCTCCTTGAAATTAAACTGCAATATTACTATCTAATCGTGTGCCAATTTTGAAATAGCTCCCATTCATACCTTCCAAGATATCCAACATTGAGCTCAAATTTCAATTGCGATTTTTCAGCAGTTGGTAGCACTGACATCATTTTCAAATATGGCCGTGAGATATTCAGGTATAGATCTTTACTCCTAACAAATTTTGTTTCGATTGCTGCAGCCGTTTAGGAGTTGATGGGGGGGGACACAGACATACAGGAGGACAGACACACATTTGCCCGATCTCATAAGTCTACTTTTTCCTCATTTTTGCAAAATTTGAAAAATAGGCTAAAAATCTAAGACAATAATACGTTCCTTAGCATCAATTACATGGAAACAGACTTCTTTTAATGTCGCACAAGTATTCGCTGCAGATAGGAGCCAGACACCTGAAATGAATTAGAATACTGGATTAGGGTAAAATTGCCTACACAACACGCGTTCTTTTCATTTCAAAGAAATAAACTTGCCATGTCATTCATCGTTGCTTTCTCCAAAGTGGGGGCATGGTGGCTCAGCGGTCTATCTGTGTGCCTCTCACCAAGGCGGTCCGGGTTCGATTCCCGGTCAATGCATGTGAGATTTTCGAAATGAAACGCCATGTCCTGTGGTTCGGATTACACGTAAAAAGGAGGTCCCGTGGCTCATGATCTACAGATTAACGGTCACTTTAAACTACAAGCTTCCTTCCTTTCCTTTCTTCCAAAGTCTTCTGCGATGAATCACTACAATTATCCTCCATCTCTCAGATGCAGTAGTCTTCAGTTCCAACTAGTTCGTTGGAAATGCAATTTTCTTGAAACTTTCATAATGTCTGGTGAAATCGGTGCCCATGCACGAACAATCCACTCGCATATTAATTCTAGTGAAGGCCTTTTGATATTCCCGGTAGGCGTCGGAGTATGGGAACCTCCCGCCATCCGTTCAGAATATACCTGCCGCACATTGTCTTTGAATGTCTTGTTGACGCTTAAATCAAGAGGCTGCAAGACTAATGTCAAGCTACCGGGAATTATTACAGCATCTGTCTTCTGGTTGACCATTTCTTGGCGAACATCAAGAAGATGGGCACGGAAACTGTCCAAAACCAGGAGAGACCTTTGGTTTGAGATGGCCAGGCTATCTTCCCCACACAACACGCAACCAATCCTTCATGAGATCAGTCACCATCCATCCTCTCTCCTGGACACGAATGTGCAGACCAAAAGGAAATTGCCCTTTAGGAATTGCTTTCATCTTGAAAATTACATAGGGAGGAAGTTTTCGCCCACCCCCAGTAACAGCCAGTATAACTGTGCTGCGAAGCTTCTCTGCTCCAGTAATCCTCATGACTACGCTAGATGCTCCCTTTTCGGTGATTGAAGTGTTTCTTGGCATATCAAGGTAAATCTGAGTTTGATCTGCATTTCCGATTTGCGATAGGAGGTAATTGTACTAGAGCTGCTTCCTAATTACGGTAGAAATCTATGAAACTGCAAGATTTTTTCACTGTGGTCCTTCTGAAGCCGCTTCTTTGAAGAGAGATTGTTCCTCTTCATGAACAATGCCACCCTCTGCTTGTTTCAAAATCAGGAATTTTCAAGGTTTTTGCTACTTGTACAGCCTTTAACTGGTGCATCTCGTGGGAAACTGAAAAGCCATCATTTCTCAATTGATGTACGTAGAAACAAGTTCCTTACCCAATTTCTGGAATCTTCCCGGTTTTTAGTCTCCAAAATGATAGTTGTTTCCTTGGTACACAGTGTCTTCTTTCTGCTTCTGCCAGTAATGCACGTGTGATAATTTTATTGGGGAGATCCTAAGACCCCTTCGATCTGGTATTTCTAATTTATGCAACTTCAGTTTTGAGGAGCTGATTAGTTGTAGTTCCATTTTATATATATGATCTATTAAACACATTTTGTACAATAGTAGTTAATTGAAATTTGCATAGTAGGTTAGTGTCAATGTCCTATCATTACAATCGATGTGGTACGTATTACATGGTTCTCCGCAAATAGTACACTGACATCTGTCGGTGGGGCTGCGATATCCCTTGGTTGAGCATATCCGGTGGTGTAGTCCGTGGGCTTCCACTCTCGTGTATAGGTGGCGTAGCTGGTAGTTGGCTTTCTTCCATTAGTTGTTTGTCATTGCTGGGGTGTTTCGGAGCTCTGTTTATTTCTTTCGCTTTGTCACCTGTGTTAGCACGCTGTACATTGTTCGCCGCGTCTTCGGCCACAGTTGGCTAAATGCAATTCAAACCCAGATGAAAGAAAGTGAAAAATGTGATATCATGCTTGCATTAACTGCAGTTCAGAGTTCAGCATATTTGTAAATACTGTTTTGTGGACCCCAACGAACAATGTTGATAGCGAGCGTGTGTTGTCCCATTACAACACAGTGGTTACAGACAGACGGTACAATTTGAAAGAAAGCAATGCTGAACTACTGACAATGCTTTTGTTTGAGGACTATAACTGCACTTCATAACCATGAAGTCGTTAAAATAATATTACAATGTGATGATTTTTAACTTTGTAAATAGATGCTAATTTTGAAGAAAATAGATGCTAATTTTGAAGAAAATAGATGCTAATTTTGAAACAAATAGATGCTAATTTTTCCGGTCCCTATTAATCAGCCACAAAATTGACGCCGTTAAAACATTATACGTAAAACTCTGAACAAGGTAAAAAGATCATGCACATACAGTCACTCATAAAAACACAATACAGTCTTGACCAAATTAAACATAATACACATGAAAAAATATTTTTGTATAGTTCATTCTCTTCCTGTCTTCAGATGATCAGACTATTGTCATGAAATCCTGTCCATTTCAAGAGTCCTTTGCTTGGCGCAGTATAAGATGGGAAGTTGTTCTTATGGTCATAAGGTGCCATTACTTGTAGGAGGACGAAAAACCATGCAAACATTCCCATTGAGCGGCTCGGAAATGAGAACTTAATGTTCCAGAAAACAAAATCCTCTTACATGTGCCTGCAATGGCCTGCTGGCTAGGGCCAGGTGATGCAATAAATCAAATAGTTTTTAGAATACAACCCCAACTTTTTTAATAACATTATTAGGACTCTTGTTATTTGTGACATATCATATTTCCCCATTTTTTTTTTTTTCCCTTTCCTTTCCTTTCCTTTCCTTGATGACAAATGTAAGATGATTTAAGCTAATCTCATTCAAATTATGTCATTAAGTATAATTAATACTCCGAACAGAAAAGGGTTGCAATTCCTGGCTGTGTAGCATGCATTTTTAATGTAGCACATGACATACATAGCCTAAGGGAACAGACTTTTTCCTCGAATGTCTAAATATGTTGCATTAGTAATTTATGCTGATCTAATTAAACATATTATTGCAATGCCAGTACAGTAGATTCGGATGACAAAATTGCGAATGCGGAAAAAAGTAGTGCGGATACAGATACCAGTCGGGCGGATGCCGATAACATTTTGTTTATCCGCGCAGGGCTCTACCAATAGGACATTGCAAGGAAGGATTTTGTGTATTACCACTGCCATCGTTATGTCCAGGCCGCAAGGTTCCTCTAGTGACGTCACGCGTAGGGTCGGTACAGCCGCCGTAGCAAGTCAGACGGCTCCTTTCGCACGCAGTCACTCCAAAGCGAATATAAATTCATATTTGTTGGAAAATGTTAATACTATTTGGAGTTCACTGGCAGTTAGATAAGTAACCACTAAATAGGCCTAATTATCGCTCTGCTAGTTCGAATCCTGCCGTTGTAGCGGGCATTTTACGAGTGAACAAAATGGTGCATCGTCTGTGGACTTACTAGGACGTTGACGCACACAGACAGGGCAAAAATTGCAGCTTTTTGACGTCCTGTAAATGTTATATCAATAAAAAGAGGCATTGAAACAGTTACTCAAGATGTACCACAACGTCGATAAATCGCATATGGCTAAATTCGGGATTGAAGGAAGGAAATATTCGAATATTTCAATACACAAAACAATTTGCAGGAACAGTTTGTTAATAAAATAAATCAATGTATCCGCAGAAACAATACATAGACAGGTACACTTTTCTGTGCCTACTGCCAGATAAACCCTCGAACTGAGCTTAAGTTATAGGCTAACATTTGAGAAAACTACAGAATCTCTCTTTCAAGGATAATATACCAAATTATGTGCATCTCTAATTCTGTATTTTATTTTCCTTTCTTTTAGATAACCAGCCCCCCACCCCTTACTGCCTTCTTGAACACTCTGTCCCCAAAATTCATTATATAAGGTAGCAACAGAAATATTCATTTCTAGACCTTGTTTATCAGAAAATACAAAAATACTACAAAAATACTAGCTATTCACTTCTGGACTTGCATGAGGAAAAAGGTTAAGTAAGAAATCTGCCATTCTTGACATTCAGTAAAACAAAGTTACGACAATTATGCCTCCTCTCTAAACAACACCAGCAAAATCCAGATATAAAAATATACTTTGGAATTTTTGTATATTTATGCACTAAACAAAGTAATTGGGGCCAAAAGGATCTTCTTCAAATAAGTATCCCTTGTACAATATAACCGTTATCCCCCTTGACCTGTCAGAAAAATGGTTAAATTTCAAAAGGTCAATGTCACTTTACAGAGGTTTCCACAAAAAAACTAATGCTATCACTGTTGTCCAACTTCATTTCATCTCACAAAAATGAATGACCTTCACAAAACAGGATATTCTTCAAATAAACATAAGTATAAAAACACTATTGGCCTCCTGTCGGAAAAAAGAAGGTTCAAGAACCACTTCTTCGCATAAAATTGTATGTACCAATTCACTGCGGAACTACTCGACTACCAGAAAAATGTATGGTATAAGGTCCAAAAATCAAGGCTACTTAACAGAGTATCTTCTCTGAATAAAACCACTACTTCAGTAAGAAAACAAAACAAATCTCACCCTATTCCAGATAAAAGAAGTGAAAAAACATTACGTTTTTGTTATACACAACTAGAAAAGAAATGAAAACCTACTGTCTCCATAGCACTTTCTCGAATGAATATCTTTTGTACAAAATAACAGATATACCTTGCTGACCCTTCTTCGAATAAACATAATTATGTATAAAAACACTATGTCCCCCTTGGCATCCTGTCAGAAAAATAAGGTTCAAGAACCACTTCTTCGCATCAAATTGTATGTACCAATTCACTGCGGTACTACTTGACTACCAGAAAAATGTGTGGTATAAGGTCCAAAAATCAAGGCTACTTAACAGAGTATCTTCTCTGAATAATACCACTACTTCAGTAAGAAAACAAAACAAATCTCACCCTATTCCAGATAAAATAAGTGAAAAAACTTAACATTATTGTTATACACTGCTAGAAAAGAAATGAAAACCTACTGTCTCCATTGCACTTTCTCGAATGAATATCTTTTGTACAAAATAACAGATATACCTTGCTGACACTTCTTCGAATAAACATAATTATGTATAAAAACACTATGTCCCCCTTGGCATCCTGTCAAAAATAAGGTTCAAGAACCACTTCTTCGCATAAAATTGTATGTACCAATTCACTGCGGTACTACTTGACTACCAGAAAAATGTATGGTATTAGGTCCAAAAATCAAGGCTACTTAACAGAGTATCTTCTCTGAATAAAACCACTACTTCAGTAACAAAACAAAACAAATCCCACCCTATTCCAGATAAAAGAAGTGAAAAAACATAACAGAACATTTTTGTTACACACTACTAGAAAAGAAATGAAACCCTACTGTCTCCATAGCACTCTCTCGAATGAATATCTTTTGTACAAAATAACAGATATACCTTGCTGACCCTGCTTCGAATAAACATAATTATGTATAAAAACACTATGTTCCCCTTGGCATCCTGTCAGAAAAATAAGGTTCAAGAACCACTTCTTCGCATAAAATTGTATGTACCGTACCAATTCACTGCGGTCCTACTTGACAACCAGAAAAATGTATAGTATAAGGACGAAAAATCAAGGCTACATAACAAAGGATCTTCTCTTTTCAATAACTAATCAGAGCAGCTCAAAAAGTCAATGCACACCTCAAAAACTAATCTGCGCAGCTCAAAAAGTCAATGCGCACCTCAAAAAACTAATCTGCTCAGCTCAGAACATTTTTGTTATACACAACTAAAAAAAAAACTGAAAAGCTACTGTCTCTATAGCACTTTCTCGAATGAATATCTTAACACATGTATAAAGTGTGGAACCATTTAGAATATCCTAATCTAAGTGTCATAATTTCAGTCAGTATTAAGCTACTGTTGTGATATCAGCACTAGATGTTAACCTCTTATGGTGTAAGCTACAGTACAGAAAGTTGATAACTAATGTAGCCTCGTACCAAGTTAGGTGTGAACGATAATAAAATGAGATTCAACTTACAATATTATTTACAGGTAATCACACCAAAAAATCTGTCCTAAAATGTAGACCTATGTATATATGATCTCAAGGGAAAATACTCTTAATTTGTAGATCACAAGTTGATCATTCTTTATCTGATCAATTCTAATCGTCACTATTCACCACTTTAAGGTTAAATGCCTGAGAAAACCCAACATCACTCTAGGCTATTCAACAAATCACATTCTAAACTACTTCTGGCTCATGATATGATGCACAACGTAACCAATCTCTAACTGTAATCAATGCACAGAACACCTCTTGTGTGACCTAAACAGAGCCTAACCTAACAGTACACATTTTCAATTACTCAATCTAACTTGGCTATTGCATCAGGAATTTACCATGGATTGTAATCTAGAAATCAGGTAGATAGGTTGCTAACAATCCCATTAATGTAAATACAGCAGCCTACATAAATCCTACCACATGAAAATTATGTTCACTTGAGGTTGAACGGGACACATCTTGGATAGACTTCAAACTATGCTGAATAATACCGTACTAATAATAACATGTCTGATTTACATAAGTAGGCCCTAACATGTAATTTAACCTCAGCATTTACATGTTAGAAATCTTTCCAGTCCTAGCATAGGCTGACATTTAGAACTTCATACTATAATATTGAAACCATATTATTAACTTATAAATTAGCATCAAGACGAGTAGGCCTAAAGGTAGCTCTTATCTCCCGAAGTATCTTACTTTCAGGGAAATGTTTAACACACACTCTCGTCTTCCCTGTAATGTGAAAATATTTTCTAGGACTTTTAAGTACCGGTACCGTATTCATTGCTTTCTTAAATTTTCGTCGGTGGGGATGGAAAAACAAGGCATATAACCTAGTCATCTCCATCATAATAGTTGTTTTTGCAACCGGTAACACAACTACGTTTTGGCATTCCATGGACCATGGAAGGAATAATTGTTTCAATGAATAAATATAATTGTATTACCGGTACCATACCTACCAATAAACCTGCATTAGTCGAAAATAAGCGATGTAAAGCTTCTAACTGAACCATAACCTTAATAAGTGTGGTGTCAAACATGCAACTCAAACATTTTATAGATATAGGCTAATTACCTACCTACGAAATGAACATTTGCCTCAGAAAACAAACGGAGTACCGTAATCCTCATTCTTACGTATTGCTTTTAACTCGGACACTAACTAAATTGTATAAACAACACAGCACAAACCACTCACAGTTAAGCATAATGGTCGTTACCCATCCACCGTTAGCGATCAGCTGATCACATGGTAATGGCCGCTGCCTGATGGCCTGTACATTACGATGGCAGTGGTATTACCGTAAATGTTAATAAAGGGAATCCAAACAGTAAATTACACTCAAAAAAATTAATCCTCGCGAATACTTCTTGGTCTATATTGCCGAAAGCATGGAAAATATACACAAAGTATTCGGCTAAGAATTATGCAGCCTAAAACACTCCACAAAAAGTGCACGGGACCGCATGCCTATCTTATATAGGTCAGGACTGTTAAAAGGTCTTATCTCGTGCACGAGGTCTATCATGACATTCCAAGGCTTGGAGGGAGACTAAACTTCGGGGAAGTCAGCACCCCTGGCTGACTATAAGTGATGAGTCATCTATGTTAAAGTGCAAGAATCCTTGAGTGAATTTTTGCGAAACTAGGACAGAATCAATGCATCAAAATGATAGTTCCTTTACAATAATAATAATAATAATAAATGAAACCTACCATATCGCTATCGCTGCTACTAATTATAAGTTCTAATTCTTTTAAATCTGCCTCTTCGTCGCTTGTATCTGAATTGGATCCAGTATTGCTTCCCAGGGAAATGATCCAATCCACCCCATCAAGTATGCATTCACATTTCATAGCCTCTTCCAGTTCTCGTTGCACTAGCAACAAAACATGCTTCCCGTTTTCTGAAGTCACTTTCTTAATGGCCTCAACAGTAAGGTTTTCAACCTCACTGAGTGAAACTTTTATGCTGTGCAAAGAAACCCTTCACTTGACCCCTTATCATTTCTTTAGGATTGAAGTGACATTGATATGGGGGCAGTCGGATGATTTCAAGGCCATGCTTTCATTGTTAAATGTGGCTTTTCATCGCATTGGCTTCATTCTTGCCGTTAAAATGAAGAGCTCGACTGAAGCATTTTGCCATGACGTGTTGACAATATACAATCTTTTATGACAAGTGGTGAATTTCGTATTCGTACTTTATGCTTGATCTGCCCATTTGTAACAATTTGCCAAGATTAAATTAAGTCTTAACCACCTTACAGCCGGACATCATCGCAAAAGCATATCGGCTCAGTAAAGCTGAATGAAAGACAAGACACGACAAAGGAAGCACTGGTCGAAGATGAAATGCTTAAGTTTGTGCACTAATCTGGTGCATCATCGCTACTAATGCGCACCCTAATTTCAAGACATAATTTGCCTGATAAAAGTGCACATTACATTTGAGTAATACCGCATTTCTTCACATAATCGTCACACATTTTTAGCCAAAAATTCTTGGGGAAAAGCAGGGTGCGACAATTATGCGAAGAATATTTAAGTTCAAAGAAGAAAACCACAGTTTTTAAATATATACTGTATTATTATTTGCTGCATGTTTGTGCCCTCCCTTATTATTATTTGCTTATTATGTAACCACAGGTATTTCACTTTCATCAAGATCATCGTACAATTCTTGTATTTTCCATTCTGGACACCAATGCATTTGATCACGCACGGGTCACTTTTGCGATGTTTTCACGGAAGTGGCTGATACTAGACTGCCACGAGGTGTCCTTCCTTAAGATTCCACTAATAGCAGTCGGACCTGTTTTAACGTTGGCAAACTGGGACTAGCAGCGCTTCATACGGCAGTTTATTGAATCTCTTCATTCCGAGGCCAACTCACGGAGCGATAGGTCCGCATAAGTTTAATTTCCCAGGCCCTGGGGTTGCGTTGAGCGTGACGTGGGCCACTCGTTCGCGTAGCGTGTCATAGCCTGCAGTTAGACAGGCTTCTTCTGACAAGGTCACGACAGGTTAAAGCTTGCGGAATGTGCTGATGAAGTGGCCGCTCGCGTCATAGTTCATAGCCCGCAAAAATAAAGACGACATTACTTTCTCCCGGCAAGATCACGCCAGATTATAGGCTCGCAGAATGTGCTGAGTGACGAAGCTGGCTGCTCGCGTCACAGTTCATAGCCCGCAGGCATAAAGACGAGATATTTTTCTTCTGACAAATACGAATATGCCATGCGACGATTATGCGATGAAATTTTATAAACCTATTTTAGTGTTTGAAAAGTGGGGTGCGACGATTATGCGAGGGAATACGGTACAGTATTTCACATGCCATGCATTCACTTTCCTGCATTCAAGATAGATCTTAAATTTCCCAAATCTTGTAACTGCAGATCGTGGGGTATTGTTAAATGTAGTTGCAGATCTCAATCTCTTGGTGTAATGACTAAACTAGTTCTTAGCTCTCGTGCAAAATTTGTTGTTTTTAATCACTGCAGTTAGTGTGTTAATTTGCAGACACAGTATCCTATTGACCACTACATGGAGCGTCAGCAGCACCTCAATACATGGATGAGATCACTGCTGGTGGACTGGATGGTTGAAGTGCAGGAGACTTTTGAGCTGAATCACGAGACCTTGTATCTGGCAGTGAAACTTGTTGACTTGTACTTGTGTAAAAATACTATTTCCAAGGAGGCTTTACAACTTATAGGGGCTGCCAGCATCTTCATTGCCAGCAAGTATGATGTGAGTACCAGATCTTATGTGCTACCAACTTGAGAGGATTTATTTTCCTTACATGCACAAGGTGGCATTGTATTGATGTACATGTAGTATACATTAAACTTTTGATGTTACAGGAACAAATTCCACCCCTTGTGGACGATTTCCTGTACATCTGTGATGGTGCATACACTACGTCAGAGCTGATCAGCATGGAGAGAAACATTCTTATATCTCTGGATTTCAACTTAGGAATTCCATTGTCATACAGATTTCTTCGCAGATATGCACGGGTTGGTATTTTAGCATTGTCATTATTGTCCTGTGAAGTCAGATGACTGTGTGCATTGAAAACTTTATTATTCTCATAAGTAGAGATTTCAACTCATCCCCAAATGTTGCCATCCCAATAATATTCCTAATCAAGTTGGGTTCCTAGAACCAGTGTGTATCATTTCTCACTGTTGTTTTACCGCTTTAGTCCTCCGAAAATCTCATCAAACTTTAACCCCTATCATATATTTGAAAGGAAGCCCAAAAGACCGCCCCCCTCACGAATCTTAATGAGATTCATTTCGAAAACAACGTACTCTATGAAACGTTAATCAATTACAAAACAAAATATAAACCACCATAGAAACTAAATCCACAACCGATGATCCATGTTACCTTCCCCTAAACTTACTCCATACCCCCCCCCCCTTCCCCACTCCTAACCAAAACTCTCCCGAACTCTCATCCCTCTCCTCTTCCGCCCCTATTGTCTTGCTTGTTGCTTCCATGTTGACACACCGTTTCAGTACAGCACTGTCTCCGTCCGACTCAGCACGGCCCTGTTACCTCATTGCCGCATTACATCGTAAGTCTTTATATAACATTTAGGGTTTTTAAAGTATTATTTTATCTACTACTTCTTTCTCTCATACACAGTTTCATTTCTTTCCAGTTGGGAATGATCAACCCTTGCTTGGGCTTTTGGAAGCCAACATTAGATATAAGCCAAGAAAGACTGCCAAGCCCGGCTGTGGATTTTTATTAAGTTTTTAACATAAGAAAATATTTTAACAACTTTTAATATGTTACAGTGATCCATGTGTGTTTTTATGTCAGTTTTTAACTACACCCAGTAGACAAAGGGAATGTTTTAAGTGCTGCACAATTATTTAGGCTGATGAAGGCGTCAATACGTGTTAGACGTTGAAACATGTACCATGTGATGTGTTAAGACAGGTGATTGTATCACGACATTTTAATAAACAGTATTGACGAGGCGGAACCAGTTGGAACTTTGTTCTTAGTATATTTCAGTCAATACGGAAAAAATGTGCGACTCTCAGAGTCAAAAAGATTATGAAGCAGGCCAAGCTAACTGCGCTAAAAGGGCGCGTTATAAATATAAAGATCTGAAAATTAAATTGGCCAGCACTGTCAAGGACATCGCCTTTTTAAAGAAATGCAGAGAACATAACATAACTCCGTCACATTTTAAATCTTACCAGAAAAAGGGCCCATTAAATAAATATGAAACCAGAACACAGAGGATAATTAATATTAGAGTTTTCCAAAGAGAAATTAAATTTCTTTATATCAGGAAGAACAATCTTAATAACAAACTTTATCGTGCACACCTAGAAGCTTCAAATCTATCCAGTAAGAAGGACTGGGATAGATATTCATTTACTGTAAATCAAATCTTATTTACGAAAATCAATAGGAAAGTACAGTCGCTAGAAAATAAATTCAGAAACCTACAAAATAAATTCAATAAAGTCAGGGATGCGAATGAACAAGTTAACAATAGGCTGTTTACCCCAGTGCAATTTTCTCCACCTGTCAAAAACTTATCAAGTGTTCCATTTGACGATAATGAACTCGAAATTCTAGGCAAGGGGCCCAAACACAACTGGGAATGTAACCTCAATGACAGAACGCTAACCACTTTAGTAGTGGAAGCAGAAACAGCCATACGTAGGCTTCCTCTTGATAAACAAAAAGAAGTCAGATACACGACTAACAAAGAAATTCAAAAAATAGTTAACACTAACACAAAAAACAACAAAAATTCGAATCTAAATAAACTTAAAGAATTGAAAGAGAAAATAAATAATAGCGATGTAATTGTTACTAAAGCAGATAAGGGTAACACGGTCGTGCTGATAGATAAGGAGGTATATGTCAACAACACACACAATTTCCTCAGCAGCTCGAGCTTTGAAGAGGTTAAGAAAGACCCCACCCAATCTATACAGAGAAAGTTGAAAAATATGTTGAAAACCTCCATGTTTATTATCAATGAAAAACAAACTAGTAAGTTAACCAATATGAACCCGGGATTACCAACTTTGAAAGCGCTCCCCAAAATTCATAAAGAAGGAATTCCAATAAGACCTGTCATTAATTTCAGAAACAGTCCCCTTTACAGAACCGCCAAATTTTGTCAGCAGTTCCTTGAAAGACATTACATTTTCAAAGCAAATAAATCCCTGAAAAACACACTCAATTTCTGCGAAGAAACCATGAAACTTACCTTAATGAGCAAACACTCCATGCATAGCGTAGACGTGAAAAATATGTACACAAACATCCCAATTGCACCATCGCTCAAGGTCATTAAACAAAATTTGTCTAACAACAGTATATTGTCAAAAGTAGAAATTAACGAATTCATGACGCTATTAGAATTCACACTCACAAATAATTTTTTCACTTTTAACAATAGGATCTATAAACAAAAAGAAGGACTCTCAATGGGATCACCGCTATCCGGTTTAGTAGCTAACATATATCTTGACCATCTGGAACACGAAGAAATAGTAGGCAAAATTGACGGTATACATTACTGGGGTAGATACGTGGATGACGTGTTTGTAATAATCGATGATACTATTTTAAATATAGAAGGACTCGTGCAAAAATTAAACGGTTTGGATAAAAGCATACAATTCACCTCTGAATCAGCCGTAAACAGTAAAATCAACTTCCTTGACACTACAGTTTGTTTAAATAATAACAGGTTAACCTATAAAGTTTTTAGAAAGCCAACCCAGACCCACACGGCAATAAGAAAAGACTCTAACCACCCGGGCAGTCAAAAGAAAGCCGCCTTTTATAGTATGGTCAGCAGAGCCTTTTCCCTTCCTTTAAGCAAAACAGATCTAAATGAAGAAATAAAAATCATTAAACAGATTGCCAAGGTAAACGGATTCACATCCCTGTTTGTCAACAATATTATCAGTAAGCTTAAAAACAAACCGGTCACCCGCCTAACGCCGGAACAAAAAGAGCAGCCCAAATACGCGACTTTCACGTATTTCAGCACCAAAACTTATAGTATTTCAAACATTTTCAAAAAGTGTGGACTAAGAATAGCATATAGAACTTCCAACACAAACAATAATATTTTATTCAATACTAATAAATTGAACCATACGAACAAATTCAGTAAATCAGGTGTGTATATGTTGAAATGTGCTAAATGCGACGCTAATTATTGTGGACAAACAGGTAGAGCATTGATAACAAGATACGGGGAACATTTCAATGCCATTAAATACAATAAATTTTCAGCCATGGCAAATCATATGAAAGATACCAAACATGAATTCACAGACATTAACAACGATATGAGAATCTTACATCGAGCAAATAAAGGAACTACAATGAACATCTTAGAAGAAATTGAAATCGATTTAGCCCAAAAGACCGCCCCCCTCACGAATCTTAATGAGATTCATTTCGAAAACAACGTACTCTATGAAACGTTAATCAATTACAAAACAAAATATAAACCACCATAGAAACTAAATCCACAACCGATGATCCATGTTACCTTCCCCTAAACTTACTCCATACCCCCCCCCCCCCCCCTTCCCCACTCCTAACCAAAACTCTCCCGAACTCTCATCCCTCTCCTCTTCCGCCCCTATTGTCTTGCTTGTTTTTTCCATGTTGACACACCGTTTCAGTACAGCACTGTCTCCGTCCGACACAGCACGGCCCTGTTACCTCATTGCCGCATTACATCGTAAGTCTTTATATAACATTTAGGGTTTTTAAAGTATTATTTTATCTACTACTTCTTTCTCTCATACACAGTTTCATTTCTTTCCAGTTGGGAATGATCAACCCTTGCTTGGGCTTTTGGAAGCCAACATTAGATATAAGCCAAGAAAGACTGCCAAGCCCGGCTGTGGATTTTTATTAAGTTTTTAACATAAGAAAATATTTTAACAACTTTTAATATGTTACAGTGATCCATGTGTGTTTTTATGTCAGTTTTTAACTACACCCAGTAGACAAAGGGAATGTTTTAAGTGCTGCACAATTATTTAGGCTGATGAAGGCGTCAATACGTGTTAGACGTTGAAACATGTACCATGTGATGTGTTAAGACAGGTGATTGTATCACGACATTTTAATAAACAGTATTGACGAGGCGGAACCAGTTGGAACTTTGTTCTTAGTATATTTCAGTCAATACGGAAAAAATGTGCGACTCTCAGAGTCAAAAAGGAAGGGTGTAACAAAAATTGCAACTTAAACCGAGTCGATCTATGAGTCGTACATTTAGATCACAATAATTTTCCCCTTGAATCGATTCAAAACTTTTACACCTACTAGCATTAACAAAGTATTTGTGGATTAATTTAACCTTCAGAGTGCTATCGACGAAAGGGTTTATCACCAGTTCTACCATGCGGTGGTGCTATTTATGAAACTGTTTAGTTTCACTTTCTTGCTGTTTGAGATATTATTTGAATGTAGACTTACCTGTTCTTTTGTGATAGTCCTTAGGACCATTTACTTTGTATTTTTAATCTCTATGGTGATACAAAGTATGCTTTTCATTTATTCAAGGAGAAGGCAAAGTTTAACTTCTGTGTGTTCTAATGGCTGACAACAGGCCAAATAGTAGTTTTACTAGTGGCGCTTCTAAAAGTCTACTATACCCAGAAGGGGGCATAGGGGATATGTAGAGATACGGGAAAATCTCAATTGCGATAAATGCGAATTTTACTTTTTCTCCTTTTTTCAACTACCTGGTAACTAATATGACTATGTATACCCAAAATTTGCGAAACAATGTGCGACAAATTGCGATAACTAAGGGTTCTTGCGAATTATTCCCATAAATGCGAAAAGTGCCGAATTTACCGATTAATGTTTAATATTATGTTTTATTACATTTTCCCGCCGCAACTTTGAAATTTGAGAGTTCCTAGCAATGAAAATATCGGCTAACTAATTGATATTTACCAGTAATAATCGATATGTACGAACATGGATTATTGTCGTGAAAACAATCGATGACGGTAAAAATCAATTTGACAATGGTGCTGTTATTGCCGCATAATATCCACTGTTTATCGCCAGTAAAACGATGATTTTGGAGAAATTATTTTGTAGTTTCATTTGGTTGTGCTAATAAAAGGAATATTCCAATCGTTTGTGCGGATTCTTTATAAAAATTAGAGCAATAAGGTTATGCTTATGTAGGTTTATATCGCGCCGGCCCGCATTTCTTGTATTAGAAGTGAAAACTCTAAAGTATGTGTCGTGATATGAATAGACTATGTTTGTTAGGCGTTCTCGTTGCTTTGGGGAATGTTGTATAATATGATGAAAGTATTCTCTACCATGTGAGTTATAGGTTATGTTACATGTTGTCCGGTGATTTCTCCGTGAATTCGGATACTGTTTTACAGATTGTCAGTCAAGAGTCGCAAAAAGGTATACCAGTAATTGCGTGTTTACATATTCTGTTTAACTTAAGAAAACCTTCGAGACTGATAAGATGTGATCATTTAAATCTTTGGAGTAGGTATGAAAAAAGGTGCACAATGAAGTTCACAGGATTGTCAGCATTAGTCTACACAAGTTGCATTGGCAGCAGTGTTAAGTCTCCTGTTGTGTGTGTGGTTTTTATTTTTATTAAGGGAGTGTTAGAGGTATTAAAATCCTAATATCAGTATTAAAGAAATGTAGAAACTTGACACCATACATTTTCAGAAATGTGAGATCTCTGAAGATAAAAGCATCAGCCTGGCTAATTGGCAAAATTGAGCTCAAGTACTGTCGGTTGGTTGTATGATGTGAGACGAGGGTACCTGAGCTATGCTGAAAAGATCCAAAGGTCATGTTCTCATTATGCAATCAACAATATCGGGTGTTGTGCAGCAACTCAAATCTTGAGGGCCGACAGAGTTGTATTAGTTCACTGGTACCAAGGTGCCAATTGTTAGAACAAAGCGATCTGTGGTCAGGCGACAATGCTTGTCTTATGAAGTTTACTGTGTGGCAGGTGGAATGACGACAGTACCGGGCTGTCCTGGACTCTGTGGACAAACTGGTTCAAATTCTGAGGATGTCTATGAAATCCTTTTGTGTGGTTTTCCTACTAACTCCTTGCCAAGTTCCATTCATTTCTTTTAATAACTTATCATAAGAGGTTGGATTCAAGAAGTGCCATTTGACCATTAAACCACCGGCAAATAGAAAATATATGGCCCTCAATGAAAAGGAACTAATGAGGGAGTCAACGTTCATTTTATTATTTAGTTAATTATCCATTGTATGATATTTACCTAATGTTAAGTAAATGTATGATTCACATTATTATATTAAATGCTTAAATGCCGTTTATCAGAAACACCCATATTTCCAATCCTGCACATGTTTGAATTAGTTTCCGTGCATATTATTTTGAACCTTTTAGTTTTATTGTACCTGGTGACAAACTTATAACTGCTACAAAATTGTTAATTTTTAAATTTCAAAATGCTCCAAAATGCTATTTTTTCAAAATGAAAGTGCTACAAAATAAATTTCAAAATGCTATTTTCTCGTATCTTTAATATGTCTTCCCTAAAAGTTCACACCAGCGTGCTGCTGGAGTGTCTGTCTCGCTTTTCCGTTTCACTCCCTCTCGCACAGACTTGAGTCCTTAACTGTCGAACATCAAACGGTTGCGTACCAGTGTCCCTTATTTTGCTAGCTGTAGTGTCCCTTGACATTAGTTGATCGTGGGTGTATGTAACGTAATGTTTGATTATGGCTTTTTGAGTCTAGTTTTTGATTGTTGGTCGAGCGATATACAATGTAGCACTCGACCTAAGGATATTTGTAAGTCTGTGAAAAATCTGCCTGATTTCTATTCAATATGTCCGCCTCGTTGCGTAGTTACCGCGGAGGCCCGGGTTTGATTCCCGGCTCTGCCAAGAAATAATTCTGGTCTGAGGGCTGGAGCGGGGTATACTCAGGCTCGAGAGGCAAAAGTAAGAAGAGGCGGGTTCGATTCCCACCTCGGCTATCTTGGAAATGGTTTTCCGTGGTTTCCCGCTTCTCCTCGAGGCAAATGCCGGGATGGTTCCTAACTGGCCAAGGCCACCCCCTTCCCAATCCTCATTTGAATTGCAAAATCACACACAAATACAGTCATCTCAATAACTCAGGTTATTATAAAATTACACACACGGATCCAAGTGCATGGTACTACATGGCCACGGTGTCGCAAGGCCCCTAAATGAATCATCTATTCAAATTTATCGCAGCAAGAATATCTGAAATTGCATAAGTGTTATCAATGTTTGGAGCAACCTATGACTATGAAACTTTCTTCTCTGCATTGAAACTTACAAGATCATGGCATCGCGCTCTGATGTATGATAACCTGCGAAACAGCTCTCCATATTTTAGGAGGGGTACTATACACGATTTTCACGATTTTTGTATTTTGGCTCTCGAAAATTAGGGTTCCTAAAGCAGAGTAAATACGGTATCAAGAAAGCGCACAAGCGTGCAGTAAATAATGAGTATATATTTAAAAATTGTGGTTTTCTTCTTTGAACTTAAATATTCTTCGCATAATCGTCGCACCCTGCTTTTTCCCCACGAATTTTAGGCTAAAAATATGCGGCGATTATGTGAGGAAATATAGTACCTGTAATGTAAGATCAAAAACTGTTTCAGTGTGGCAAGATCTCCATGGCTGATCTGACACTAGCTCGGTATATTCTGGAGCTCTCTCTCATGGATTACAGTTTTGTATGTGTGTCGGACTCCAAGTTGGCTGCAGCTACACTCCTGTTGGCTCTCTGCATGATTGGTAGCAGTGAGTGGACCCCTGCCTTGGAATACTACTCAGGTATATACATGGACATGCTTTGATTCTTCCCCTAAATAAAGCTCTAAGAACTAGATTCATTCCTAAATTAACCAATGTATTTTACATCTTTTGGAGAATGTTAACTTTCCAAATTGACTAACACACTAATAATAATTTGATCTGACAAAATATTTTGGCTCCTTTGTTTTGAGGGAGTTTCTGTATTTTATCTGCGGGAACTTCTTGTCAAGGATCACTACTCATTGCAAAACGTTACGGCTCCTACGATACAGCTTCCATCTTGGGAAAGATGAAATATCGTTGAGAAAGTGTAGAATGTTTTCTTTCAAGAATCTGTCGTATCAATAGATTCACTTTAACAGCAACTGGACGCCAGAACTGTGTTGAGCTGTAAATCTTTTGCTGAATACATTTGGTTGGGTCTATTGTGAAGCCCATTACGCCATCGCTTATTGTACCCTATGTGGCAGAATCTATTACTACTGTAGTTGGTCGCTCTTCCTTCATCTTAATGTTTTTACACTTCTAACAGCTTTTAGCCAAGCTAGTTATACCGGTACTAAGAAGACCGTAGTGTGAAAGTGGACCCTAATCCCAGAACCGTGGTAGAAGCTATAAATTGTGACCTTTATCTTAACTAAGAAATAAAGAATAATGTCTTTGCAAAACAAAATATAATGTAAGAACAAAATGAAATTACAAATAAAGGACAGATCACGGAAGAGTTAATAGGTTAGTAATTACATCCAAACAACACCAAATACATCAAAGAAAGAACAAGGTAATAACATCAATTACAACAGGTTAAGGCTTATTACAAACTCCAAAAATAATCATAATTCATTAATCAAGTTAAAAGGAGAAAGGACAGGAGGAAGAAATTCGCAAAACAAAACCTCTCTTAAGAGGTCGAGAGAGGTACCATGATTCGACAAAAATTAATTACCCAAAGGAAAGGTTCAAGCAGAAAATACTGATGATACACAAAGAAGGTCGAAATTAAATCACGAATGACAAATTGAAATTTATCCACTCAAAATATTAAATAAAGTACGGAACGAAACGGATCAAACAACAGCTAGACTGACTGCTTTCATCTCAATCTTATGAAAACCTGCAAAAAAATCAGAATTGGCGACCATCGCCAGGAAACTAACAATAATAGTGAAACAGAAGTTTTATAAACGAGAATTACGACCATCAGAAGGCCAAGAAAAAAAAAATAAGTTAATAATAATGAGAACTACTACGAGAACTGTGGATCGAACACATTTTTAGGTTATGTGATTTGGCATATGTTTGGTACTTCGTAAGGTCTGCAAGGGCTTCGCAGATCTTATCCGATCTCAATCAAATGACACAAAAAGGCTCTCGGGCCGTAGCACAAGGCAAACACATAATTAATCCATAAAGGAAATACAACACTGAAACCAAAGCAAAAGATACTCAAATAAATTAAAAGGCAAAATTAGGTACAACAGAATAAAACTCAAGGTTCCGTACCATTTACAATTAAACAGGTTGAGTAACAGAAAAAACTTAGTGCTGATCACAAGCCAAGAAAGAGATATTGGGTCTCGGATAAATCTGCCAACCCAAAGCCCACTCGCAGTACATCTTTAAACATATAAGACATTACCTTTGCTGCAGATTATAATTTATTATTATTTATCGTATGGCTTTTAGTGCCGGGAGTGTTCGAGGACATGTTCGGCTCGCCTGAGTCTGTAGCTGCTTCCAGCGGACACCTTAAAGGGTGAGCTACAATTTCCGTTCAATTTCAAGTAGTTCCAACTTTCGCCACCAGATATCAATGATACCTAGTGGTGAACGTTGGAACTTTGATAGTGTTCTGTCGAAATCTAACCTAACAAATTTTGCTTTACACAAGTTTAGTCTGTGAAAGGGTCTTTTACATGCCATAAATCTATGACATGGGACCGCCGGCTTTACTTCCCCTCCGAAGGAAGGCATACTGAAGGATTTTTAATGCTCTTAAAAAATCCGACTTCGGCCGGGTTTGAACCCGCTATCTTGGGCATGGCAGTTCAGCATGCTAGCAACTACGCCACCGAAGCCGCTTAGATTATAATTAATATTGAGTAATAAATTTCGCTTTAGTGTAACGAGTACAATACAAACACTTCGGGGTTCCGATACGAGTAAAACTCTCCCCTGATAAATCGTTAGTAAACTTTCACATCTGTCTTACAAGCCCTTCCAAGATGGAGTGTCGAAGCTTATTTGTTTAAATTGTTGACCTTAATTCTGTGTTGATTCGGAACTGCCAACACAACCTCAGACTAGGCCAAAACTAGTCTATCAGAAAGTCAAATATTATTGCTTAACAGTGTTGTCAACACTTGCAAATGGCCTGTGATTGTACCCACAGCAATCACCTTTCGACAGGATCGCGATCTCACTGGCCACAGCTGATAATATAATATTAGATAGATTTGTGGGAAATACATGGGGAGATGAATCTTATTGTCTTATAATAACAGCTTTTCAGCTCAAATTTTTTTTAACCTGCCATCGGTGGTCCAAAGCTCCCGTAAAAGAGACGATGGATGGGAAATGTTTCACTTCTTACGAAAATAAAGATAACACGATGTGCCCATTTACGATGGTGTTGTCTGGCGTGATTTCAAAGGGAGCGCGCTAATGACGTCAGCGAGCGGGTTCCGAGCTGTCAGCCCAGCAGAGTTTGAACGAGCCTCGTGTTTCACATGGTGCCAACGGAAGTTGAAAGCTATTATTCTTATAAAGCTTTTGTTATGGAAGGTTATACCAGCACTTCAGAATGAAGTTAGGAGTAATTCACCAGCTTATTCCTGTTGTTTTATGGGAATTTACAAACCTTCTCGATCTTTTTATGGTTATAGCCAATGACACGTAAGATCTAACATTACGTAATGAGAGTTCACAGATCGATATGTGTCCTTGGGACAGTATACAGGGTGATCCTCTATGTAGTTTACAACTTCAATAATGTGTAATTATTTATTGGACCACTTACAGATTTGGTTTATATGTCATTACATAGCAAAACACTTAAAGTTCTTTTGACAAATGCATTTCGGCTCAATGTGGGCACCGTTTGTCATCCTGGACACATCCCAACGGAAGTTGATTTCCAGCCACGTATTAACCAGCATTTCCGGGTTAACAGAGGCGATGGTTGTTGTGATGCGATGTCTTCGTTCATCAAGATTTGCGGGGAAGGGATATCTTTCACAAAGCCCCACAGAAAGAAGTGCAGTGGTGTGTAATGTGGGGACCGTGGCGGCCAGGTAATTGTTTCTCTCGAAACAGCGCAGAAAATGTTCACTTTGGGGCTGTCACGTGGTGCCCATGGGGTTTTTCCATGCCCCAAATACGACAATTGTGTTGACTCGCCCAGAAAGGTGCAACGTTGATTCATCGCTGAAGACATTGTTCAAGAATGATTCATCACGGCTGATGCGATCCATCATTTCAACACAGAATTCATGTCTGAAATGTTTATCCGCTTCACTTAGTGCTTGAACCAAGGGCAATCGGTATGCTTTCATGACCAAATGTCGACGCAACACCCGCCAAACAGTGGTCTGAGGGCTACCAGTTTCGATTTTTCCGGACAGCCTGCGGAGGAACCTCTCCCTAACTGTTTCCACCACATCGCCAGTCACAGGTGCGCGGCCTGGTGCCTTTGTGTGTGTAGCACAGAACAACCTGTTTCGGTAAATGTCTGGTGCCATTTGTACACGGTTGGTCTGCTGGGTGGGTCTTTGCCAAATTCTGTGTGAAACCTCCGCTGTTCACTCGTTGCTGACTTGGTTTCTTCAAACCAGAACACGCACTTTGCTCTTTCCGCTCCTGTGAAAGACGCCATTTCCAACAAGTGACAGGTGGCGGGCGTGGTGGACAACTGTGCAACTACAAACTACGTGAGTGAAAATAGGCTGTATAGATCTTCACGGAACTACTTGTTATATATAAGATCTGTTTCAAGTGAGTATGTAAGCTTTTTGCAGTTTAAAGATCCTTTCTTGGTTATTATTATTATCATCATTATTAGTTTCTTGTTGTTTCTATTGTTTCCCGTCATAGGGTTCATAGCGTCATCCAACAGCCTACAACTGGACAATGTAAAATATCGCCACAGAGTGGCTAGTTTGAGTGCTCAGTGCGAAATATTTCTTTAAACTTAACATTTCTTTTGTATTATTATAAAAGTTATTACGTTTTAATAGTACCCCAACCGCTATCTTGAAAATATAATACCATATAAACCAAGTCTGAAAGTGGTTCCAATAAATAATTACACATTATTGAAGTAGTAAACTACATAGAGAATCACCCTGTATAAGCCAGCCCTGGGAGAGGTCGGGTATCTCACACCGACACAGTCATCAAGTCATAATAGTCTACGTGTGTGTGTGTGTCCACGACAGTAAAATACGCCTTTATTCTGAACGAGCGCTCCTTGGAGCTAGGCAACATACACAACGCCACTATGCTAGAGTGGACATAGACTTTGTGCTTCGTTTGTGGTGATATAACAGTGCTTCGAAACTTATGCCCGTTGCTCACTGTAAAATGTTTCTTAAAATTTATTTTAAAACTAATATAAAAATTTGACGAAAGCAAGATGTGGTGTTCACGGTAAAATTATTTTATAAAATCCGTGGATGTATCGGGATCGCCATCTACCGATATACTTCCGAACCAAGAATCAGCTGTTCAACACACGTTGGTTTGAGAGTATGGCTCCAACAAACATTGCAAAAATTTCTGCTTTAGGTACAATTATGTCGTACAGTGGTAAAAAAAGGAAGAAAAGAAATTCTAGGAAGTCCTTGACTCGGGAATGGATAAAAAGAAGAGGAATGCTGTCCTAGGTCGAAAATGAGTTGAGGTTAGAAGATCAGAATTCATATAGGAATTTTCTTAGAATGGAGGAAAGCAGTTTTAAAAAACTCCTAGATCTCGTTGGTCCCAAAATTATTCGACAGGACACTTAAACATGAGGCAAGCCAGTTCTCCTGAAATGAGACTGAAATTGAGTTCGAAGCCAGTTTATCTTCGCCTTCACATCAGCCTGGCTTGTGTTTGGTCGAATTTGTGAAACATATTCGGCGATTGAGATTTCTGCCTCCCTTCTTGCATTTCTATTGTGGTATATGGGCGTTTCAACCTCATACAAACACTGATATTTCTGGTACTCGTCCAGTAAAACACTAACAGCTTCCTTAGTCCAGCCGGGGCCTGCCATTTTCAAAGTGTTGGTTTACAAGTGAGCTTTACATCTTCTCACCACGTGGCGCCAGCATCATCTTCATGTCAGCTTCCCTGATTGGTTCGTTTCGTAAAATGAATTTTACGGAATAGAACATGTCCTATTTTATGGAAAGTTTTATCAAAGGTTTTATAAAACTTGAATTTGACCGTGAGCAACAGAAATTTTATAAAATTAAATTATTGTACAGTAAATTTGAAGGAAAATTTTATCGTGAGCAACGGGCATTATAATATTCGCTGGTTGAACACTTCAACGTATTCGAAGGTATGTGAGTGACTTGTTACACAAGTACCGTATATACCCGAATGTAAGACGAGGTTTTTTCCCACTTTTTGTGTTATAAAAATTTGGGGTCCTCTAATATTCAGGGTTTTTTTTTAAATTATTATTTGCAAAGTAGTATGTGGTGTTGGCATCTTGTAACTCGCAACAAATCAATGCTTTAATGAAGATTAAAATATGGTTTATGTTTAATTACCATGCATATACGAATATCGTACATTTTGAGGTTAGGATTTACGCATACACGTCTTTTTAAGCGGATAAATTATATGTTCGAAAGCATACAGAAATATGTTTTAAAACAATCTTTACTAGAACAACCAGTCAGTTTTACGAGCAGTAATTGAGTGATCAACGTTTCTTAATTTAATAAAGTCTCCCATTCTTGAACAAAGAAATTATAGAGTATGTCTTGGAAAAGCGGGCAGATGGATTTCCGATAACACGAGATGTTATAAAAATGAAAGCACGACCTTGAGGGCATATATTGTGAAAGTTATGAGTTAGCGAGTATTTTTTTTTTTTTAAATCTGTAAGAGGCAGTTGATAACTAGGCCTCGTCTTATATTCGGGGTCGTCTTACATTCGGGTATATACGGTATATGACCTTGTCTTGTGCTATTCCCACCACTTATATCAAACGTGAGAACTGGGACCACCACTTTGAACATTTGCAAGTGAGAGTAGGCTACCCTACCAACATACATTTTCACGGGGAATTTTTAAGAAAATCCAGAATAAAAGTATGAAACTTCGAGTGTGAAATTGGTAAATTAATCCATCCTAGTGTCAGGGTTGTAAATAAGTGAATAGGACGATTGAACAATACAATTTTATAGTGTGAAGTGAAAATATAATTTTTTGTAGTCTCTAAAATGTATACATTAACAAATGAAAGTATAATTCATGAACGTAATCTAGCTCATCGGACAATATTAAATAAGACCATAGTTTATTTTGTTTGAGCGACATAAAATCCATTAGGGAATGAGTGTTATTTTATTTTATTTTTTTCTTCTGCCCGTCGGCAGAAATTTACTAAATAAATGTTCTTGGTGAATTGGTTTATTTTTAAATATGTTTTTAATTCTCTTATGTCACGACTCTTTCCTTTTTCCTTTACGGGGAGCATGAATGCAGTGTCTAGTAATTAAAGCCCAAGCCCAGAACGCCCTGAGAGAGATCTCGTGCTAACACTGCATTTACTGCTACCTTTCATATGGTTGTCTGTCTCTCCAGGTGTACAGACGGGCACAACGTTTCTCTAATGCTAATTAATAAGCGACAAATTCACAGACCGTAGGGAATGGTACGCGCGCTTTGTTTCACTGGGCAACGTCGCAGGACTTTCCTCGGTCGAGAGCATTGTTCCCGTCGTTAGCTACGATACTTTCTTCCCACATACCCACCCGATGAAATAAAAGTACACAAAACACGTCATTCATAGTCATCAGAAGTACCAGCTTCGGAACTTTTCTTTCCCACTAAATGTAGTCATCACTGCCTCCATAGCATTCGAAATACTACATTTCTTGAAGCTCTTCCGTATGAGATCTCCATAGATACGATTCCATGCCGTCAAAATCCACGAACACAGCAGCTGAACTTTCGGGCGCTGAATACGACCAGTTGGAGTCGGTGTGTGCTTATCAGCCGCCATCCGCTCCGTATACAGCTGTTTCAAGGCTGCTTTGAACGGGCGGTTCACGCAGACATCCAGTGGTTGTAGCATAGACGTCATCCCGCTCAATCACGAATACATGACTCGTCAACATCATATTTCCTACCGGGCACGATTTCCAATAACTTCAGCTTCCCTCACAACTTTCAATTTCTCACTCACAGTAAATGACCGCAAATGTTTCGTAGCATTCATGTTTACACTCGGAGAACCTGCGCGGGACTGTATGACGCCGCGTGCGTACGGTAAAACAAAGTTTTAGCCGGAAGAAGGCTAGCACCATCTAGCGGATACTCGCAACACCCGATATCGCGCGCGGCGGGCAGTTTAGATCTTTAAAATTTGGATGACTCAAATAAGACCCGCACCCCAATTTTTCACGTCCGAATTTGTTTAAAAATGTGCGGGTGGTATTCGAGTATATCTGTAATACTTCATAACAAATCCATGCATGAATACCTTTCGTTTAAAAAAAAGAATGAAGGAAATCTAGCGGCTAGAATGGCCGGATGGACTCGGTTAAGTTTTCATAAATACCGTATATATCCGAATACCACACGCACATTTTTATACAATAAAAAAAATTGGGGTGTGGGTATTGAGTTGTCCAAATTTTAAAGATTTAAATTGCCCACCAAGCGCGAGTATCCGCTATTATGGTGCTTGTTCTGGTGTACTTGTTTATTTCCTTCTAATGGCTTGACCGGTCGTGCAAGCCTAACAGAAGCGTCAATTTCGTTAGTTGCGTTATGGCATGGCATCAGTAAAGGCTCGGTCGAACAGGGAGTGGACTGCCCGCACAAACTCGGTCGCCCGACCGCTGCTAACTCTGTATTGTGTAATATTGCATCATCCTGGTTAAACAGAAGGCCAAGTGAGCAGTTGTGATTATCCACAAAGTGCGTGCGGGCTAGAAGCAAGGCCCACGAATCGGAGAAGTTAATTAACCTTGTGCGTGAGTGCATTCTACAGTCATTCAAAAACATACGAAACATCTGTCAGGAAATTACCTCAACTACCAGCATAGTTTGTGATACAAAACTCCTGTCTTTTCTCACTAGTATCTTACACCCAGTTTCTTTTTCAGTCTCGCTCGACTCGAAGCGAACAGAAGAAGCAATTCTTCTTCGTCTGAGGAACTGCTAGACATGTTGAATTAACCTCACGAACGGAAAACACTGTGATATGCACTTGATCGCAATTGCTTTCACATTGATTCGCCTTGACTTGTCCGTATTCAGTTTGACCACACCAGTCCGCGATGGTCTGCGGTCGTTCCATTCGCACGGGCAGCCCGTGTCCTGTTTGACCGTGCCGAACTCGTCGCACGCACTGGAATGTTTAAACTACGCTGCTGTTTAAACCATACCAGCAGATCTTGTTCTACGTCGTCGTATTTCCCGGATTTAATTTTCTTGCTGTTTGCAGAAGTATTCCCGGCAGAAGCCAGTGTTTTCCATATCTCCTCACACATATTTCAAGGTTTATCACTGTCCGATGAGCTGCTGCTGTCATGGCGTGACGTCATGTAGCCTTGACGAAGTTCGCCCGGTCAGATAATACACGAGGGACTGCTGCATTCTTTCACTCAGAACACCGGAAGTATCTCTTGCGGAGATTGGCGAGATTTGTCTCCAGTGAACGTCTTATACTATAAGGTGATACAAAATCTGATCTATTTAAGGGAATGCATCTGTGAAAATATAATAGAATATGATGAAAAATATGATTTTCTGATTTTTATGTTTTTATAATCTTTAGACCTCCTACTATCATAATACTGGCTCCCTTTTTAATATTTGAGCCATTTAGCGCCGTGACGTCATTATTTAAAGAGTCGCATGCACGTGATTCTCGCTACCTTGGATACCGCATGGTCCACGCCTGCCATAGTTTCTTATTTTGTTCTCTAACTCTATTCTCTCACATCCACAGTATTATGCTTTGCCGTAGGAGTAGAATTCGTGCTATGGACACTCTAGATTGGCAAGACTGCTGATTGTGCATTGTTTTCCTCAATTGGAGGGAAGTTTGATGCTTGTTTGTATTCAATGTTTACATCTGCATCTCGTTGAGTTTACGCGTTGGAAAGTGTTGTTGTTTCCTATGGCTAGCCCGGTGGTTCGGCCACTGTCTTGGCAAACCAGTTTTGTGTTTCCCTATTTGTTTCCACTCTGTGGTTGTACATATCTTTATTATTTGTCTTCATTGTATTTATTCATTGTCAAGTTTGTTTTGTTTATGTTGGTTAGTTGTCATGTTTCATTTGTTTTGATTACATGTTGTATTCCCACTGCCGGTGTTTCCAGTGGGATATTTTTGCTTAGAAGATATTTTGGTATTCTAAGTTGGCCACTTTGATTCTTCTTCTTTCTCTTAGTATTCTTTTTGACTTGTCTTTGAACTCTCTGCTGTGATTGGCTGCTTTCAGCCTATCAGAGGCCTCCTTGCTGTTTGTAGCGACCAATCACGTTTTTCTTCTTCGTCTTTAAGCTTGTAGCCATGACAGAATGTTGTGCTTTGATACTGGTTGTGATCTATCGACGAATATCCAGTTAATCACTTCTGTAATTGGTGCTATCTTCACAGTAACCGTGCTTAGTGATCATATCCTGCACATGATTCATATTTTTGTTAGGGCAGTGACATTTTGGTGATTTTCGGTCTCATCAGACCATGCTTGTTATCGCTACGCGCCATGTTGACGAATCCTTCAATCCGCGGCGTCGGATAGTTTATTGTAACATGTTTAATTCTGATCTTCACCTATTGCCTAACAATTTGTCATCACGCGTGTGAATATGATTTTGTTTCGTGTGATAAGTACTTCATCGCTTGTCTTGATGCATGTGCTACAAGGCCATGCACTATCTTCCTGCACCATCACTGAAATGGAGGTTGACACTGGGCTCAACTACTTTACTATTGTGACAATACCGTGCGATTGGCATATCCCGGTATTTGTATGACAGCAACTACTTTGACTTACTGCGTTTCACACATAATTTGTTTTATTAACAATTCATTTTTTGGGATTACGGTATCGGCGCATCACTGTAAGTTAGTCCTGGTTCGACGACACATTCTCGTTCCATGCGACCTGTTTTCATTATTTGTTGCAACTCCACTTGCGTTGCATGTTTAAACTATACCATTCTTTGGAACCGCCTTGTGTAGCATGCCGTTCCGTGATGTATTGATCTGCAGCTACGTTCAAGACAATTTATGTGTTTTAGGCTCAAGCCTTACGTGTGTTAATTCCATGCGAGTGTTTCTTCAATTGTGTAAATTTGTGCCAGTGTTTCTCATATATTTGTGTGCCACCTTTGAATATTTATTTTATGTGCCACCTATTTGATAATATATCTTATTATTAGTAATTGTTTGTGTTGTGCCCTTTATGCCTTCCTGGACCTCCTTCCTTGGTGACAATGATATTGTCTGGTCCTCCGCATGTTTGCTAAATTGTTATGCGACCTTTTATAAAGTCAACCCTTTTTATCATTACATCTTTATCTAATGCTTTGGCCAACAAACCCTTATACATGTCCGCTATTACCAGAATACTCTTGGTGGGTTCTTGACATCCCGCATTGGCCATTACACCCGGTTAAAGTAAAGTAATTCTGTAGAATTGTAGGCTTAGTTTGTCATTCAAGTACATAGTGCATATATATAGTTCTTTGGGTATTTATTTAGTTTACTTCTTTTTATGTCGCTTTACATGTTTATTTTAGTGGTAGTGATAGTTTTATTGGCTTCCATAATATCGTGGTTAGGTCAGTTGTTGTTGTAGATAATAGTTTAGTTCGGGATATAAACTTACTTGGAAATGAATAGAATATGTAATACTAGCATAAAGGAAAGAAACGTGGTTATAATAATGGTAGGACTTTTGTGCAGAACCGCTGGAAACATAACCTTGAAACTGTGTCAAACCAAGTTAGTGATTTGCCTTTGTGCGATGACACAGATCAGTGTCAGGACAGAAATGAGGATGTAAATACCTCTGTATCAAGTGCTTGATGAGCTAGTGAAAAGAAATTGGGACTTTTTATTGGCACTGTAGAAGATCCATCCACCTGAAGCTCAAGTGTAACAGGTAACGAGGCAGATTACATGGTAGTTCATAACAGGGTATGGCAGGATATGTTAAAAAAAGTAAAATGTTGTGTGTGTGATTCCCAGTCAATGACTGTCTAGATTCTAACTTCTGAAAATGTCAGTCTGCCAGAGGCTAGCATCTGATGAAATACTGCAAAGGTGTACCAGGGGAACAACTCAAAATGGAAATGAGTTTACTTAGTGTAATTTGAAGCAAGTGTCCTAAAGAAACCTTTGTTTCCGAGAAAAATAACTTTTTCTGTGATTTCTGCTGTATGTGACTTCAATATGAGGTATACAATCACTAATGAACTGAAAGGAACTGTCTTAGGGGAACAGCTTAGTGAATCTTCTAAAAACTTTGTGCTATTAGGGACAAACGTCTTGTACAACGTAGTGTCGAGTCTAGCAAAGACGTTATTAAAAAATCGAGAAAGATGAAAAAAATGCGAAGAATTGTTTAAGGAGGTAGGAAAGAGCCATATGAAGGTCCAATGTATGCTGCAGGTTGCTTTTGAATAAATAAGTTATTGAGAAATACATTTTTAGGCATGTTGAATCTTTGAACTGCTTTTACTCAAGTGATTTTTTAAAATGTTAGACAATCTTCAAAACAGTCCACATGATGCAATTTTCACTCAAATGGCTTGAAATTCAAAATTAAGATTGTTAATTACTTATGTAAAAATGTGACATATGCAATTTAGTCAAATCATCACAGAAATAAAGACCGCAGAGGACTGGAAAAAGGGAATAATTGTCCCGATCTTCAAGAAAGGTAGTAGAACAGAATGCAGAAACTATCTGGGAATAACACTGGTGGCTGAGAGATGGTGGGAAGACAGAAGACATTGGAGAGGCTTGTGTGCCAAACAGACCCGGCCAGTGGTTGGAAACTGTGCATGATGATGATGATGATGATGATCACAGTTCCTTTTGCAATATTAAATTGAATTTTGAATTTGCTTCAGAATCTCAAGAAAAAAAACTGAATTAAATTTGAAAAATGATCCTGAAGCTTTCGAATCATCAATTTCAAAAAGCATATGTCGTAATTTTGTCATCTATATTCAGAGAATTATATATAAAATTATTGGATCCGTAAAATGAAAATTGCATCATGTGGACTTTTTTTTTTTGTTTTTTTCCTTATTTCAGAACCGTGATTTTGAATAATAAATTAATATCTCCAATGCTACTTAGTACACAGATGTTGCTCAGTAAGATGTGAATTCTTATAAATATTCAGATTTGTATCTTCAAAACTGTGGGGGTTTCAAATTTCACAGATGCATCCCCTTAACAGGGAAAACCTCTCGTGCAGGAACACTTTATACGGGAAAAATATACGTTTACAAGGTGGCCACTACTCCTGGAAATTCTGGAAAACTCCTGGATTTTTATTAGGTCTGGAAAACTCTTGGAAAATAGCCAATGTTAATTATACAAATCTGTTGTTGTTGTTTCCTATGGCTAGCCCAGATTCCAATCCATCAGCTTTCTTGCATTCCAATAGAGTTGTGTGAGGTTTCCAGAAGTTCTAGCAGTCACATAAAGTTTGTTGCAATGTAGCAGGTGCCCCTTATCCATTTTACTTCCAGGTTCGTGACAAAGTGTGCATTCTTCAGATCTCAGGATGTTGATTCGTTTCAGATGAGCTGCAGGGCAGTCATGGCCAGTGTTGTCTGAAGAAGGCTACAGCTTCTCTTCTTAGTGTTAATTTATATTGATCACATTTAGCATCAATGTCCTTCCATAATTTGGTTTCTACCTTTTTCTTTGCCATTTCTTCATACCTGTTTTTGATAGTATTTTTCAAGATCCTTTTTGCTGATATAAAATCTGACAGGTTGTTGTAGTGTGGTACCTTTTTTTTTTGCTAATCTGTCGGCCTCTTCATTTCCTTCTATTCCAACATGAGAAGGGATCCACTGAAATGAGATCTGTTTGTGGAGTCTTTGAAGGGTTTTTATCATACAAAAAATTTATTTCAGTTCTTTATTTTGGGGCTTATAATTTGACGAGATGGCTTGGATGGCTGCTTTTGAATCTGTAATAACTAGGGATTGGAATTTTTCGGTGATTTCAGAGTGAAGAAAGTGGTTTTTTAAAGTGGCAAATTCGGTGGTTTCAAGTGCACTTTTCGGTACTTTCAAAATCATAAATTTAGGTGGGATTTTATAAATATCATGGATAACATGCATAGCATAACACATTTCAGCCATCCTTCAAAGTATACTTCAATAAAGAGATCAAAATTCTCTTGTGACAAACGGTGACGGCTATCACTTAACGTGCTAGTGTAAACTGAAAAACAAAAGTTCACAGCATTTGAACAGGGGATCCAAATGGTTTTCAACACAGATTCTGCGAACTTAGGAAATACAAATGTCATTCTTTGCAAAACTCCAACAATGTCTGTCTTGGTCCTGTCATGCATCTGCTTCTTGATTAAAGTTTGCAGTTCTTTGTATCCTCGTAACACCTCACTTTCTTCCAGTGTTCCACAGAACGGCAACTTCTTAATTTTCTTTGCAGGGTCCTCATTGATGTTCATTGGCACTATTTCTGCTGGATCAAACGCACACATTTGTAAATCCTGTTCCCAGGGTCAACAGATCTCAAGCTGATTCATTTTCCAAGAGCATGGGACCCATCATTTACTAAAACTGAATGTATTTTCCCTCTTTTTAACACATTTCCACAACCCTCCAACTGCTCCTTAATGTTGGTACCATACTTTCCAGAAACAGCAAGTTTAAGGGCTTGCTGAATTCTCTGTAGATGTCCATCAAGAAGGTGAACAGTTGGATGTGGCAGTCTAATAAGGGGATGAGTTCAGTGATGTCTGTGCCAAATTCTTTGAATCTCAAGTATTTCGTCATGTGAAACATTGTTGAGAAAATCAACACCAGAGTTATCAGTCCCTACTACTTCACTCATAAATTGCAAAATATCTTTCAAGTACTCTGGCAGGCACACTACAGAATGACACCAAGAAGACCACCTGGTTAATACTGGTTCAGGAAACAGTGGCACATTTTGATCTGGATACTTGCCATCTAGATATTCATGTCTGATAGGCGGACTACATGACGCCACGCATCGAATAGGTACTAGGATGAAGGGGCAGATAACCTTGCTGTTCCGGTCCTTAACACCTCAATAACTAAGTACTGTAACTTACTAGGATGATTTCCCAGATTGTTAGAGATCGCTGTATGCAGAAAGTGAGGCCCGCTATCTACCGTTAAGTTTCCAATCTTTCCGTGTTTGTTGGATGCTCTCCATGCAGTCAAGTCATGGGAGAAGATTACCGCTACTACACTCGCACAAAAACAAGCGTTTGTCGGCTTCTGTGACGACGATATTTTAAACGGGCAAGGTGGTCTCACTACGATGACATTAGGGCAAAACCTGGATGAATATCAAGATGCAGAAGAAAGTGACATCCAGTAGTTAGACTTCGATAAAGACAATCATGGTTTCAGACATGAGGATATTGTATGGAATTTGACTGTCGGTGAGGTAAACTGAGATCCAGTACATATAGAATGCAGGAGTGATGCAACGGAAATTCCGAAAGTTCCCACAGTCATGCTAGTGTGTCTAGTCACACTTATCTCTTACATAGAAAATCAAGATGAATTTTCATTCTCATACCGTATATGGTTTTGAATTCTTCAGAATTGTACAATCTAAAATTAGAAAAAATAAAAAGTTTTTAATATTGGTAAAATCCACAGTGTGTCTTACAATACTATGTTATAAAGTATTATATATTTTTTTGCGTGTTCATAAAATACATTTCAATATTTTTAACCAATAGTTTTCTCTTTGCTAGGCTTAAAAACATTACTGTAGATAATTCGCAGTTTTCAATATTTCGCGGAAATTCGTGCATTAATTGCCGCGAATTATCGGAAGTGCACTGTAAAAAAAAACAAAAAGCTAAAATTCGCGTTTTCAAGCGAAATTCATGCATAATTCGCGAAATTCGCGTCTTCAAGCGAAATTCGCGAAATTTCGCGACTTCAAAAACAATTTTTTTCACCATTTTTAGGGTTATTAAAACACATTACCATCTATGTATTACTTCATTTAATAATTCGCGATCGCGAATTTTTCCAATCCCTAGTAATAACACATTTTTGATAATCCATGTTTCTGCCTAATAACTGATGGAGTGCTTATGAAATTGCTCTTATCTCAGCACCCAAGTTTTTGTTTTGGCCTACTGGGAAGTTCTATTTTCTTTGTCTTGTGAGCCATCTGTAAATATTTTTAGCCATTGGATTAGATGGATATCTTTCTTCTATTGTACAGAGGGCCAGTTGTTTTAGATCTTGTGGTGAAGAGTCTTTCTTGCAGACCTCTTCTAGCAAAGTAAGATCTGTAGTCACTTGTATATATTCAATGGGGTTGACTGGCATACAGAGTGGTTAAAGTTTTATTTGCAGATTGCTCTTATTGATATACCGTATTCTTTGGCGAGACTTAAGGGATATCTTTGTGTTTTAAGATTGGGGCTAGAAACTGGTTTTTTGATCCATGTCATTTGCGGTAGTCTTTGTATACTGAGATATGCATTGGCTGTTTGATGTTTCATCTCTTCTTCTATTGGTAAGTTGTGTGTATATAATTGCAAGGCGGTTATAGGTGTGGTTTTTATTTCACCTGTTATGATTCGTAGGGCATTATTCTGACACCTCTCGAGGCGATCAATGTTTGACTGGGGTGCTCTAGAGAGTACTTCACTGCCATATTTTATGATAGGTTTGATGTAAGTATTGTAGGTTTTGTTCAGTGTGTCTTGAGTGCTCCCCCAAGTAGCTCCTGCTAGTCTCTTCAGTAATTTCATCCGTTTGCTATCTTATCCTCCACATGTTTTATGTGTTCGGTCCAGTTCAGCTTCTTGTCCATGATAATACCTAGGTACTTTGTACTTTCACTTTTTGGAAGGTCTTGATTACTAAATTTGAGACTAAAAGTTGGATTGTGGTGTCTCAGGGAGAAAAACTGGTATACTGTTTTGGAAGTATTGATTTCCATATTATTGTTTTCAGCCCAGTTTTTTTTAGTTTTATAAGCGCCTGGTTCATTCTGTGTTCAAGAAGCATTTGCTGATTTGGGCTGTTACATGCTGATATTCACATTACCTACTTTCTCTATTGTTTTTGGAAGATCGTTGATGTACACATTGAATAAAGTTGTGCTTGATATAAAAATCTTTCCACCTTAAATCCTACTCCCGCTGCGGTTTTGGGTGAGCACTCTATCATTAACGAACGAAATTTCCTCAGGCTACTTGTTTCTGTTTGGGAGATCACACGATAGTATTTTTGTAAAACATTAAGTATAGACAACTCACCACAATAAAATTGCAGGCGGCTTTTTTATTTTTATTATTATTATTATTTTAAGCTGATATTTGAGTCACAAAGGCTTTTTTAAAACAACAATTAGATCACGTGTGTGTAGGCTTGCGCATCAATAACGCAATCACCACTGATTTTTGTCAACATCTGTCTAAGTAAACCAAACACAACTGCTTTATTTTGGTCTTGGAAGTAGGCAACCGATAAAGCCCTTACTTGCACCTATTTTTAAGTCTGGAAAAATTGAATTACTCCTGGAAAATCTTGGACTTTGAGTGGCCACCATGATGTATCTTATGGGACCGATCACGGGACAGAGAATATCGGACGTCTTAAGTGGAAAAACTTCTTAACAGTTTTACTGTATTACAGTGTTAATAGTATACATTTTTGTTTTAATAGTGTCAAAAACAAAAAAAAGTTTTTAAAATGAAATTTTCATTCAAGAATAAGGGTGCGGGGATTGTTTGGGGGCGGGTATATATGGTATTTCTAATATTCGCTTCGGCACTCATAACATTCCTCAGAATCAACCAATTTAAATACAGTAAAACTCGGTTAAGAAGTTCCCGCTTAAGACGTCCGATATTCTCGGTCCAGTGATTCGTCCCTTAAGAAACCTGCATATTTTTCCCGTATAAAGTGTTCGTGCATAAGAGGTTTTCCCGGTTAAGTAGTTCAGATTTTGTATTCCCTTAGACCAGGGGTTCCCAACCTGGAGGGCGTGGGGCATTATCAAGGGGGGCGTGAAGTGATTTCCTAATAAATTTTTTTTTAACTCGTATATTACAATTTTGTAAAATAAACATATTTCGAATCTCTCCAAGTGATTGTCGCACCAGATCAATCGTTCAAAAGCACTGGTAATTGCCAACTGTCGGCACAAACCTCTGCGGAGCCGCGAGGTTGGAGGTGAAATAAGGAATTTGCTGTGTTGATGGGAGCAAAATCATGCCAATTTTAACGTCTCGTTGGCATATCTTTGTGATTTCTTTGAAGTTTTGAACAGTTTGAATTAAAGCTCCAAGGCAAAAACTCTAATATTATGCATTCCTGAAAAAAAAATACAGTTATGGAAACGCCGGCTTCAGTTGAACAACTTCTCATCCTTTCACCGCCTTAATGAAATTTTGCCGGAAACTGAACGTGATCGTAATAAACTTACTGTAGGTGCAAATTCAGTCACATTTTGATTCTCGGGCACAAGAATTCAACTTCTACTTTCCTGATATCTCGTCGGAAGAATGGTCCTGGATGTTAACAAGAAATTAGTTTACCATTGACATTCATTGAAGCACTGCCAGCTCAGCTTTAAGAAGAAGCCATAGATTTGAAGTGTGAATCAAAGCTAAAAGATGATTCTAAAATATTAGGACTGGGTGACTTTTGGGTAAACTGTCTTGCAGTGTATTCTGTAATAGCTAAATTTGCATTGCGTGTCATTGTCCCATTTTCCCCATTTTCAAAGACATATTTATGCGAGTCAGGATTTTCAATGCTCAGTGTCATAGAAAAAAAGCAGCGCTGTTGGCTTGATGTTGCAAGCGATCTCCGCTGTGCTCTGTCAAATAAGAGGCACGTCCAGAAAGTAAGTTCCGTTTGGTAATAAATTTAAATTGTGTACAGATACAGAAAAATTATTTATTGCACAACATTCTAGACCTCTTAAACTACTTTTCCACATAACTGCCGAACTTGGCAGGCATTTGTCATAGCATGGCACAAGTTTTTGGATACCTTCTTCATAGAAGTTTGCCGCCTGTGTCTTCAACCAGTTGGAAAAATCTTCTTTCAGCTCGTCGTCATTGTTGAAGTGTTGACCGCCAAGGAAAGACTTTAAATGTGTGAACAGATGAAAGTCGCTAGGAGCGAGGTCAGGGCTGTACGGAGGGTGGTCAAACACGTCCCAGCCAAATCCCTGTAGGAGGTTTTTCGTCACATTTGCAGAGTGTTGTCGTGAAAAAAAGCAACACCTTTTGACAGCAACCCTCGGCGCTTATTCTGTATTGCGCGGCGCAATTTCCTAAGTGTCTCACAGTAAGCATCTGCGTTAATTGCTTGACCACGCTGTAAGAAATCAATGATTAAGATGCCTTTCCAGTTCCAGAACACTGTGCACATCATTTTCCGAGGTGTCATTTGTTTCGGCTTAACCTTTGCTGGGGATGAAGTGTGCCTCCATTCCATTCCATTGATTGCCGCTTACTTTCAGGGGTGTCTTAAGACACCCAAGTTTCATCTCCTGTGACTGTGTCAGAAATTCTTCACCGCCTTCATTGTAACTGGTCAAAAACTGAAGTGCACTACCCATCCGTTTTGTTTTGTGTTGCTCCGTAAGAATCTTTGGTACCCAACGTCGGCAAAGTTTACGAAAGTTCAGTTTTTCTGTAACAATTTCATGAATTAGTGATCATGAGATTTGGGGAAATTCCATAGCGAGAGCACTAATTGTAAACCTGCGGTTTTCCCGGATCTTGTCATCAATCGCGTGAACCAGTTCTTCTGTAACCAAAGATGGACGCCCACTTCGTTCTTCATCTTGCACTTCACTACGTCCTTCATTGAACTGTCGGACCCATCTTCTCACCATTTAATCCCTCTTCGCATTTTGTCCATACACTTTGCAAATTTGCCGATAAATTTCAATTGGTTTCACTTTCCTAGCATTCAGAAAACGAATCACAGATCTGATTTCACAAGCGGCGGGATTTTCAATCAACACCTACATTGTGCGAGTAAACATGCACAACAACGCGTACGTGACTGACAGCGCTCTCCAAATGGTGCACGTTTCTTCTTCTTGATACAGAGCGTCTACTGCGCATATGCGGAACTGCGCTGCAGCGGAACGTACAACTAGTTGAAGACACAGGCGGCACACGTCTATGAAGAAGGTATACAAAAACTCGTGCCACGCTACGACAAATGCCTGCAACATTTCGGCAGTTGTGTGGAAAAGTAGTTTAAGGGTTGTAGAATTTTGTGCAATAAATAATTTTTCTGTATCTGTACACAATTTAATGTATTACCAAACGGAACTTACTTTCTGGACGTACTTCGTATCAAACCAAACATACCGAATCTTACCTAGAGAAAATGGTGTCAACCCTCTCACTGACATTTGTTGACAAACTTAAGGGTTTGTTGTAAAAGTGTGTTCTTTGTATTGTGCTAAAATGAATTTAGTATGTAATAGGTAGGCCTATTCCATTATATAGTGTTATTACATTAGGTCTATATCCTCCGCGTCAATCGAAGTGGTTATAGAAGCGATGAGTGATGGGGAGGGGGGCGCGATGAACTCCCGTATCTGAAAAGGGGGGCGTCAACTGACAAAGGTTGGGAACCACTGCCTTAGAGTATAAGACGTTCACTGAGAGACAACTGACTTAGAATCAATACTCGCCAATCTCCGCGGAAGATGCATCCGGTGTTCCGAATGAAAGAATACAAGAGTTCCGAGTGTTCGCGGGTCTCTGACCGGGCCCGCTGTTCCGAATGAATGAATACGGCCGTTAAGTGTTCGCGGGTCACTGACTAGGCGAGCATTTCAAGGCTGAATGACGTCACGCTATGACGACACCCGCTCAAGGCCGACTACAATATACAGCATCATGCTTTCATTCGTGGCCTCCTATATTCTTTGTTCGTGGCTTTTATCGCTGTTCTGTGTGATCTAACTTGTTAGCCAAGTATTGCCAGACGTAGCATAACATTATTGTGATTACGAGAATTGCGTCGTCAGTGAAGTAAAGTTTTCTAATCATTGTGAAAATGAGTGGTTCTCAGATGAAAGGCATCAAAAGAAAGGCACTTTCTATTAAAGATAAAGTGGACATTATAAGAAATGTAGTAGTCTACTCTTTCACGTGTTGCTCTTGCGAAGGAGCTCGGAATGCCGCCGTCTACTTTGAACGGCATCATAGCAAGAAAGAAGGGATCTTGGCTTCTGCCGGGAATACTTCGGCAAGCTGCAAGAAGATTAAAAGCGAGAAATACGAAGACTTAGAACAAGCTCTGCTCGTGTGGTTTAAACAGCAGCGAAGTTTAAACATTCCTTTGAGCGGGATTATCGTGAAGGAGAAAGCCGAAGAAATCGCGTGTCGATTACAAGTGCCTTTTACTGCGTCGAATGGGTGGCTGGATCGCTTTAAAAATCGGGCTGGCATAGTTTACAAGACTATTAGTGACGAAGCTGCGAGTGTAAGTACAGAGGAAACGGAAGGTTGGAAGGAAACACTGCTGCCGGCAAAAATCAGTAATTACAAACATAGTGACGTTTTTAATGTTGACGAATTCGAACATTTTTATCAGGTTGTTCCGGATAAATCTTTGGTTTTGAAGGGAGAATCTTGCCTAGGAGGAAATTCAAGTGCGAGCGACGGTGCTAGTTGGTGCGAATATGGATGGGACGGAAAAGCTGCCACTACTGATCATAGGAAAATCGAGAAAGCCCCGGTGTTTCAAAAACGTCAAAACTTTGCCATGTACTTACAGAAGCAATAAATCAGCATGGATGACAAGCTCCCTATTTGAAGAGTACATTCAAGCACTAGATGGCAAAATGGGGAGCCTAAACAGGAAGATAGTGGTGTTTATGGACCACTGCCCTGCTCATCCCAAACAGTGGCCTCATTTAAGAAACATTAAAACTGTTTTTTTTTTTTTTTTTCACCAAACACTACATCAGTACTCCATGCAGCCCATGGACCAGGGGGGTTATTAAGGTTCTGAAGTAGAGGTACCGTAAAGCAGTAGTGTGTCGTATGCTGTCACGCATGGAAGCAGGTGGACCAATCTACAGGCAATCTCTTTTGGACTCCATGCATTTAATTGCCTCATCTTGGGAGTCGACCACCATTGAAAATTGCTTCAAGAAAGCTGGTTTTGATGGTGTTACAAGTAGCAGCATTTGTGCGATGAAGAGCCAGGGTGATGGAAAACCGTGCATGAGAAGATGGAGATAACCAGCAGTTTCAGAGACTTCACTGCTGTTGATGATCTGGTAATAACTTGCGAGGAGCAGACCATTGACAACATATGCAAGGACATTCAGACAGGAAATGAGGATGAAGAGAAGAAGATAATTCTCCAAGGCCTTCTTGTAGTGAGGAAAGTGTCCATCTTGGAAAACGACGGAAATTCATAGAAGGTGCTGCTTCCACATGGAAAGCCGTGTGGGAAATGGAAATTTATAGAACTAGAAAGCAGTAAAAAGCTCAAACAATCTACACTGGACAACTTCTTTTCAAAGTAGAGGCCTATATTTTTGTGGTGTGAAATACAGCATTTTTGATGGTGTACAGGTCAATTGACGTAAGCCACAAAAAGCCAAATTTTTCAGGACTGACAAAAAAGTGTTTTCAATTCAGTCTGTTGTTTATTTACATTCTAAAATGTGTCTATAATTGTAGTTTGCTGGAATATATGGTGTGTGCTCAAACAGTTATTGAAATTAATTCTATTAATGTGAATTGTGAGGGTTATGCCAATTAATTTCTCTTAATCTCTAGTCTGATAGTCAGATTTTAATATTGGGGCTTCTCTTTTTCTGGCTTTTATATAGGCCTATGTACAGTATATTGTAGGATACTTCACAAACAACAAAAATGTGTGCGTTTCACATGCATTTCAGGCCACTAACCTTTTAAGAAGTTTCCCTGTTAAGTTTTTTTTTTAATGGTCCCTTGAAAAACTTCTTAAGGTTTTACCTCAAAAGATAGAGCTTGATCCACTGAGTGCTCTTACTCCAAAACGAACTGTGTAATTCCATTAGAACCAATGATATGATTGCTACAATGAGAAAAAATGTTGAAAAAATGAGATGTAATATCGAATGTCCACTCATAACTTTCCTCAGAATCAGCCGATTTGAATAGTGAAGAGCTCCAATGAAAGCACTTGAGTCGCTGAGTGTACTTAGACCAAAAAAACATGCGTACCTTGCTTCAATGAGAAACAAAGTGGGGAAAAGTAGGGAAAATATGTGAGAAAAAAACACAAATAAATTGAGGAAGGCGGAAGTTCAGCGATTTGTAATACTTGATAACAAATCTGTGCATGACTACCTTACATTTTAAAAAAAGAATGCCGATAATCGACCGGATAGAATGGCCGGACGGACTCGGATAAGTTTTCATAAATATTTTTAATACATAGATTGTAACTAGTCGACAATACTGGTATTAATCTTCTGCACAATGGCTCTTCAGATATTAATCCACATTGCGGTAATGCCGTTATCAATCTACTATATATTTGTCAAATACCACTCGCTCATTCATCACGAAATCTCAGAAACCACCGAACGGATTGGAATGAAACTTTGTATGCAGCTTCCTCAAGGACCGTAGGTGCTCGCTAAGAAAGGTTTTCAAAAAATTCACTCGGGATCATGGTCAAACCGCGGAAAACGCAATTATATGAACAGCCTAAGTCTATTGTTGCCAGGCATGCGGGCTGCATCACGTCGTCCCTACCAGTGTTTTGGTGCTTTGCAGGCTGGTCGGGAGTTTGAGAAAAGGGATATTGTACTCCTCAGCTGCGATGGCAGGTTGCTTCGTATTAGTGAAACACATCGCGCGTATGGTGCTCTGCAATATCCGCTTATGTTCTGCAAATGGCTACTGCATTAATATCCCTCAACCTCACAACAGCACTCGAGCACCTTTGAAGAAGACCGTGTCTGCCCCTGACTTTTACAGCTTCAGAATATTTGAGCATGATGGTGATAATTCTTATCTTTTGTTATTTCACAATCTACTCAATCCGTTTCTGGTTCATATGTATGCTAGGATTGAGACAGACTACTTTGGATTTGCATCAATCGGAAATAGTTGGGAAGTGAGGAATATGTGCACCTGAAGGATGCAATGAGTAAAGCTGACAGCCGTTTGTCAGATGTTGGTAAAATGGTCGTGTTGCCGTCGACTTTCACTGAAGGCTTGCGCTATATGCATGAACACACTCAGGATGCTATGACTTACGTGCACCATTTTGGACGTCCTGTTCTTTTTATAAACCAAACCGGGTACGATGGGTATCCCAAATATCGCAGGCAGCCCACTTCGGAAGGTGGGGTTTCTATTATTAAAAAGGGAGTGGAAATTGACAGTAGCTGGGTGGTACCCTATAACCCCGTCCTATCTCGCACCTTCTCATCTCATATCAATGTTGAGTACTGGAACTCAGTAAAGGCAATAAAATACATTTGCAAGTATGTTAACAAAGGTTCCAACCAAGCTACTTTAGCATCGGAGAGTTTGACGAAGTTGCGAGATATTAATCAGGACGCTACATCAGCAGCTCAGAGGCGGCTTGGCGCATACTCTGCTTCCTCATACATGAATGCTATCCTTCGGTCATGCAACTTGCCGTCCACTTCGAACGGCCAGCGGGTTTATTTTAATGAAGACGACGTTCGTGACCATTTTGACAGCTCTCCAAAGACAACTCTTCTTCCTTTTTTCGAACTATGCCGATCCGATAAATTTCCTTCAACACTTTTATATTGTGAAGTTCCATCCTATTTCGTTTGGAAAGGTAAGAAGTTCTGTAGAAGGAAACAAGGAAAGCCAGTCGCAGCCATCATGGTGTGAAAAAACATCAGACCCTTGGCAGAGTTTATCCCGTTCACCCTGGTAATGCCGAGTGCTACTACCTCCGCCTCCTTTTACGTAAAATCCCTGGCCCTCGGTCATTTACTGACCTCAAAACCGTAGCAGGGGTGGTTCAACCAACATTTCAAGCGGCGTGTATAGCACTTGGCTTGCTAGAGGATGATGCGCACTGGGACCGCACACTAGAGGAATAGTCCTCCACCGACTCTCCCCACAAGATACGTGAGCTGTTGTCCGGCCATCTTACTGGTGTTTTGTCAAGTGAGTGATCCCATCAAGCTCTGGAAAAAACAGCCTCGCGGGAGATGTGGTGAGATAGGTTCAGAGGCAGTGTGCTGGTGTCAAATTGGTCATGGGCATAATCTACAAAAGGTTTCTGTTGCTTCTTGGGGATTTAGTACTAAAAATGTCTGGTCAGCAACTAGAATGCTTTGGACTTCCGTCGCCTTCTCGAGAACAAGACTCGGTCATTGTTCACCGAGAATATGTCAGTGAACTATTTTAAGACACAATTAAGTTGTCCAAAGTGGTTGCTGATAATGTTCCAAAATTGAACAACGAGCAGAGATTGGCGTATGACTAAATAGTTCGAAGTGTTGTTTCAGAATGTGGTCAGCTCTTTTTTCTGGATGCACCAGGCGGAACTGGCAAAACCTTCCTGATCAATCTCCTGCTCAGTACATTTAGAAGTCGACAGAACAATGGCATGGCAGTCGCCTCCTCGGGTATTGCAGCAACCCTACTGGATGGTGGAAGAACAGCTCATTCTGTCTTCAAGCTCCCTCTTAACCTCAGTCACGCTGCATCTGCCCTTAGTAACATCTCTAACCAAAGTGGCACAGTTCGCATGCTGAAAGAGACAACTCATTATTTGGGATGAATATATGATAGCGCACAAAGGAGTTGAGGCATTGGACTGAACACTTAGAGACATTAAAGGTAACAACCAACTTATGGGTGGAGTCACAGTACGTCTTGCCAATGACTTTAGGCAGACCCTCCCTGTTATACCCCGTGGAACAAGGGCTGACGAAGTAAATGCCTGTCAAAACTCGTCTTACATATGGCCCTAAGTCAAATCAATTCCCTTGACTAGCGACATGCGAGTACACCTCCATGGTGATTTTATGGCTGAGGAGTTTTCCCATCTCCTAAGCATTTGAGATGGAAAGTTGGAGGAAAATGACTGAAAAATAACTATTCCAGCTCAACTGTCCGAAGTTGATGACAGTTTAGAGAATCTGATCGGAAAGATCTATCCCCCAAGTGTTTGTAAATTCCAACCTTGATAATTCATGGATGGAAGTAAGAGCTATTCTTACCCCAAAAAATGACTCTGCTGATAGTATATCGCCCTCCTTTAGAAGTTATCAACAACAAATATGGTATACGAATCAGTAGACTCGGTTGTATAGGTTGAAGATGTGGAGTTTTTAAACACTCTTAACCCGCCCGGAATACCGCCTTGTGTCCTGATCCTCAAGGCTGGTGCTCCTGTCACGTTATTGCGCAACCTAAACCCTCCTAAACTCGGCTATGGAACCAGGCTGCAGGTTAAAGCACTGCATAAATTTGTGATTGAAGCCACCATATTTACAGGTGTTGGCCAAGGCGAAACAGTCTTCATACCCCGCATTCCTCTAATCCCATTAGACTACCATTTTCAATTGAAACGTCTGCAGTTTCCTTTGAAAGTCTGCTACGCCATGACAATTAACAAGGCTCAGGGGCAGAGTTTAAAAGTAGCCAGTGTGGATCTGAGAAGCGACTGTTTCGCACATGGTCAACTGTACGTGGCATGCTCCCGAGTCAGTTCTTCTGGTGGCTTAGTCATTCTGCAGCCTGATAGAAAGACCAGAAACGTAGTTTACCGAGAAGTGCTTAGGCGTTAAAAACACTCTAGATAGACATGGCAGTAGGCTAGGGGACCTGCCTTAAATCAAAGCTCCCCGTCGTATATTGCACCAGATTTTCAATTTCAACGCTCCATGTTGCCTTCATTACCTTCCACTACAGGAAAAATCTATGTAACTAATGTTGTTGCGGGCGAAGCTGTGGGTAACGGCTAGTATAATATCGATCAAGGTGTCTACGACCTGGGAAAACCGGGAATTCTGAATTTCTGGAAAAATCAGGGAATTTCTTTGTTAGTTAGGGATTTTTCTCAGTTTGTCTAATTCCCGTAAAAGTGAAAGCAATACTTTCGAATTTCGCGGGAAGTGAACGCTCTCTACTGATGACAGTGCTCAGCCAATGAGCAGTGACTTCTCAAGGTCAACTGAACGTATGATATGGCAACTTTCCATTTGCTTTCTGCGCAGGAGCCAACTACGCCATTTTATTGGGCCTTGAGCATTTTGTTCGTTGTGATCAGTATTGCCAATGTTGCGATTTTGTCGGTAGTGTGGCAACTTTGGCGTCAAAATATTTTAAATTTAGTATCGTTTATAAATATACTTGCTTCGCCCGGAAACAGTTATGAATGCATTACGTGACAAGCACTTCCCCCCCCCCCAATGTCAATGAACTACGACCTAGGCCTATATCCATTTTAAGTCTCGGCATGATGGGTTAAAATCACTGACTGAACTATTAATTATATTTTCATGGAGATAGCATGTACAACGAATTCTTGTCAGACGTAATTTAAGAATGGTGAGGTGCATGAAACTCGAATCCCCCTCCCGTCCAATCTCAGGGTGTCGAGCGATACGGGAAATACGGGAATTATACGGGAATTTTAGTGACCCGGGAAAAATACGGGAATTATACGGGAAATTCGCACTTGATACGGGAAATCTTGAAAAGTCTCATAATGCCCGACTTCTTAGCCCCCGAACGCTCGGTAGAGTCCTCCCGCTCAATCTTCTATTTCGCCTGCAGACCGCGCTGCCACCCGTAATTTGCGCCACCGATAGAGCGCTAAGCGGGATGAGAACCCAGTCAACGTCGAATGCATACTTTGCCTGGCCGACCGCCGGCCGTACCCTCTACGCGTGGGGCTACGCGCGCCGCGCTCGTTGCTGACAATGACATACAGGAATCAGTCCGCCTTGTTATTCACAGAGGAGAACTGGGTTTCTCGACAAGAGCAGCCCTTAATGAAGCTAACAGATCAAGATATTAGAAAATTCCAGACGCGGATGTGCTGCAATTTCGCACCAACTGCCGAAAATTGTACATTCGTATCCTATGGCTGAAAAAATCAAAGAGTGGTCAACTCTTGCTCATGAGAGTCCCGTGCTATTTCCTGCCTAGACACTATAGGGGTCGCTGAGACTCCTAAGTTGGAAGAAGTTACGATCGTCATTGCCTTGGAAATTCTTTGTAATCAGAAGAATTTGCTTTCTGGCGCAATGGCTACGCTGACGTATAATCTTGGCGAAGTGTATTTTTTTCACGGAGCAACTTAACACCGTAGTAGGCACGCAGCTTTTTGTACTTAGTTTTCTGGCATCTTGTTTTAAATTATTGACTAACATATTTCTAAATGCAGACAATCCATACCTCCATTAGGATTCGAGTTCCATAATTCATGCAAAATGAGGTCCGTTCGTTTGTGAAATTGGGGTCATAACCCCCCTACCCTTTCAGTGATTACCGTATGGTACTTTACGTAGACTAGGGTGAAGATGTAAATGAGCATTAAAAAAATATGTTGCCAGTTGTTTGGTTTATTAACTTGCGCCAATATCATCCATATGTAATGAAAACTGGGCATGGCTGGATTTTAAGGTAGAGCCGCATGTGCTATCAAATCGCTTTCTTGCAATACCTGGAATATGTATAGAATTATAAAATGATTATTGGTTAAATAAGTGTTAATAGATAGGCTATTATAATTATAATGATTAAATAAATATTAAAGAAGAAACGATGCGTTGTTAGTAAATATTAGGCCTACCGGTACGGCGAATAGCCTACAACTCGTAGCTTACGTCACAATTTAGCATTTAAACAGGTCACGTTAATGCATAATATGCCAATATAACAACTGGATAGCAAATTACAATAATATTCTCACATATAACATATATAATTTGCACCAACTTAATTATTGTAGTCTAAGATATGTTAGACCAATGCCGTTTGAAATGTGCAAATCGCACACTTTGTAGGCAAGCTGTTTGTTATGGTCGTCTCTGATGCGAAGTTCTACTAATTACTCTTTTTGGAGACACTTGTCTTTGGAATATTCATGAAAGACCAACCCTTTAGTTATTATTTCAAAAGTTGAACGCCTAAAAGCAAAACCACAATCCGAAATAATAACGAAGATAATCACGAACGAATGTTTCACTGCCAATGAAAATCAAATGGAGATTCGCGGACTGGAAGTTCGTTATGCATAAGCTTCGATGCCATTTTATCTCGTGGAAGCTCTATAATGTTACGGTACCATACAATTCAATCACTTCCAGTAAATATTTATTACTAGCGGACCCGTGCGAGAAATCTCGCATGTTCATAAACCACACTTTCTCCAATAGGTTTATAATGAGACACTTAAGGAGAAAGGTTATGTTTTTATTTCAACCAAATGATTATAGAACACTATTAACATTTCAGGATAAAGGAAAGACCTCAGAATGTTAATATGACATGAAACATGCGTCTCAGTGGCCCGTGGACAGGAAGTATGGAGCGTATTATCCTACATCAACGGTGATTGCAAATCGCACACTTCGTACAATTTTTTTATATGTCCTTTTTTAAAGAAATTATAGATATTTATGAAATTATAGTGCAATAAGTCACTGCTAATGTCTATTCTCTTTCATTTGAATGCTCATTTGTCACGATCGGTCGCTTGTGAGCGCCGCAGGAGGGATGCATACTACTGAAATAATATATATGAAGATGTGACACTCCTATTCTCTACTCTCTCAACCCTCCTCAGTAGTGATGGGCTGCGAGTGGACTCGCGAAGAATCGAGTCTGGAACCGTAAAACTCGAGATACTCGAGTCCGGAATCGAGGCCGAGGACGCTGTCAGCGTTATCCGTGAGCCATATATGGAAACTACACGATATATAGTAATGTCGGTACGCCTTGGCCAAGTATTATTAGTTTCCCATCAATGCACAGTGATACAATAGGATATTCAAAATTGGAAACCGGCAAGAAGTGGACTGATGACAGAAAGAAAGAACGCAATACAGTAAAGAGAAATTTCCTTCAACGTGATAATTTGCTAAGCAGTTGTATATATCGCTGTTGATAACGCCATTAGTCTTATCGATATCTCTGGTTGAGTGGTTAACGGTGCTAACATTCACGCAGCGTGCTGGGGTTCGATTCCCGGCGAGGAGGTTTTTTTTAAACTTGATTTTTTAAATTACATTTCTTTCTTTATCATTACGTAGTCGTTATAATATGAAGCATAGTGTGCATTTTGCAAACGATTTCTCTTGTAAATCACTAGTAGAAAAGTCGTTTGCAAGTTTAGTTAGTGTTGGGATCGTGACGTCACCGCGGAGACTGGAGTCCTTCGCACGGGTTACTCGTTCAGACTCGGAACTGCTAGACTCGATTCTCGCGAGTCCAAGCGTCACTCGCGCACATCACTTCTCCTCAGTAAAACAGTCATTTATATCAGCTCTCCTCAAGTAAACGGTATTTTATTTGTGTTCGTAGCATCCCATCCCATCTGCGAGAGAGTTCACTGGGCGCGCGCTTTGATCACGCTACGGGTTAGGCCTAAATATCGCCATCACCCGTGAGCTGCGGAAGTGTCTCCAAAAATGCAGTTACACTTACGCCAGACAATTTTGATTCGCGCTTTAAGATTCATTTTTCAGCCATTCGGTATGCGAACTCTAGTCTTAGAGGGTTCTAAAATATACGGGAATTTGGTGGATTTTCGTACGGGAAATACGGGAATTATACGGGAATTTGAAAAAAGGCCAGCGCTCGACACCCTGAATCTAAAAACACTTATAGTGGGCGATGTATTGAAGATAGAGATATGCTTTCGCGGACTTTTTGTAGAACTTTCCATGGTGAGCAATTCTTACGCTCATAGTATATTGATATTTTTAACGGTTTGCCCAGCATAAGCTTCATGAGAGCAGATAGCTACTGTATATTGTCTCGATTGCTTTCGGTACAGGAAGTGAGGTTTTACTGTGTGTATTGTCATGTCAAGTGTTAGCGTGCGCCTAGGCAACATGTGTTAGACCTGGGTTGACTACTGTTTGCGCGGCTTTTCCATCCCGGTATTCTTTGATTATTGTCTGCTGCAGTTCTACTATTAATGCTTTAGTGTGCTGTTTGAAGTTTAAGAAAAATATAACATTTGTGCCATTGTGTGCTAAACCTGAAGTGAAAACTTATTGTGTGCAATAATTTCCAGGGTGTTCTCGTGGTGCTGTTGATATATGATTTAGCCCCTAAAATACATAGTCTTTCAAACTTGTGGTTGTGCTACTCCCAATTATATTGTGTTCTATTCGATCTGTGTCTATACTCTTGTGCATCGAGGCAAATAACTTCTCGCTTTGATTACGAATATTTGATTTGGGATTCCTTGTACTGTATACTGTAGTGATCAAAACGCTTAACGGAAGCTCAAGCACTAGTGCTGTTGTCTAGCTCACGATCACTGTGAGGCTGTTAATGTGATCATCTGAAGTCCACTTGTAGATGCTGCCACTTATGTTCAGGCTGGTTCACGATTGGCCCGGGAATAAGAACGGGAAGCTTGCTGGGGCTCCAGTTAACCACTGCAACGGGAACAAGGAAAAAGTTTGTTTATGTAATATGATGGATATGCCTAGTGTCCTTAAATGCATATTTATTGCTCCAGCGTTCCTTGGCTAGGCTAGAACTTACCGTATTTACTCGAATACGACCCGCCCCTGAATAAGACCCGCACCCTGATTTTGAAGAACAAATTAAAAAAAAAAAAAAAAAATACTCAAAACTATTTACAATCTTCACTAAATAAACAGAATAGCATTTCTACAAAATAGTTTCCAACAGTTCTGAAGTCGTCCTAAAATAACACACAGAAACAATTAAAAATACAAATAAAAGACACAAACACTTCATTCATCGTCATCAGAAGTACCAACTTCGGAACTTTTTTCACCATCACTTTCCCACAAAATGTCGTCATCACTGCCATCCATAGCATTGGAAATACTACATTTCTTGAAGCTCTTCCGTATGAGATCTTCCGAGATACGATTCCATGCCGTCAAAATCCACGAACAGAGCAACTGAACTTCCGGGCGCTGAATACGACCAGTTGGGGTCAGTGTGTGCTTATCGGCCGCCATACACTCCGTATACAGCTGTTTCAAGGCTGCTTTGAACAGTCGGTTCACGCAGACATCCAGTGGCTGTAGCATAGAAATCATCCCACCCGGGATGATTGCTAGGTCGGTTTTCCCATCCTTGATGAATTTCTTCACAGCGTCTGTTGTATGGCCGCGGTACCTGTCCAGTGCAAGCAAGCTCTTTCGTCGTAATAATGAAACACGTTTTTTTTTTCTTTCTCCAATCTCGAATACATGGCATCGTTAATATCATATTTCCTACCGGCGGCACGATTTCCAATAATTTCAGCTTCTCACTCACAGTAAACGACCGCAAACGTTTCGTAGAACTGATGTTTACACTTGGAAAATGTGCGTGAGACTGTATGACGCCACCTGCTTACGGTAAAACAAAGTGATAGCCGGAAGAAGGCTAGCACCATCTAGCGGATACTCGCAACACCCGATATCGCGCGTGGCGGGCAATTTAAATCTTTAAAATCAGGATGACTCAAATAAGACCCGCACCCCAATTTTTCACGTCCGATTTTGTTTAAAAATGCGCGGGTGGTATTAGAGTATATACGGTATGTCCAATTTTGCTTTTAATTGCGCCCAGGAAATGTGTTTGTAACACCTTTCAAACTCTGCCTTGTATTATCAGACTAGGTTAAATTATTTTAGACTGATAATGGTGTGTTCTGGCCTGTTGAAACATCATTTATAATGATTTCCTTCATTTAAATGTATTTATAAATTACTAAATTGACTCAGTTACTTCTGTCATGAAGAGGTGGACCTAATTGAGTGAGAACTCGGAATATGCCTCCATTCGTCCGTTGGATATATGTGTAAATTACTGTATAGGCCTATATGCAGACATATGCTACCAAATATCATTCCTGCGACGTAGGTTGGTGATTTCAATGGTAATGAAAGGTTTTACAAATTAAATATTGGTCCAAGATGATCCTGATCATATGGTGATACCTTGATGTGTGTATTCAACCTCCCTTTGTCCCTTTTATTGGAGGCATTTACCGTAATGAAAGCAGCATGACTTATTAGACTTTGCTTATTTTACTGGACAACAAGTTCACTTATAATATTCTATTGAAATAAATTTATTTTCACAACTGTTTCCCTTGTGCCGCGATTGGTCACATCTGTTTGGATCCTGGAATTTCCGAGAACAGGGAACATAAAACTTAATTCTATTTTCCATTTGCTTTCCTGGATTACATTTTGCTTCTTGTTCCTGGAGAGCGCTTAAAACCAACCAACAAATAGCGTGCATCTCATCACACTTCCCGTTCCCGGGCGAGTGTGTAGCAGTCTTTACTCGGGGAATTCTCTCATTAATCCTGGAAAAATCTGGGAATTCTTTTAAGATGAGTTGGTATTACCCTTGCATGAATTAATTAGCTTGCCACGGTGGGTGAGTGGATAGCGTGTCGGTCTACTAACCCCAAGATTGCAGGTTCGCCCCTGACCGTGGTAAGTGATTTTTGAAAGGCGGCAAAAATACGATACGCATGTCATACGATGTTGGCATGTCAAAGAACCCATTTGAATTCAGTAGGCAGAGTTCATAATGGCAAAATTAATCTCGGGAGTTTCCGCCAGCACAAAGTTCCTCATTTCTCTACTAGAAAGCGCTATTGTGTTCAAGGAGATTAGATATCTAACCTCCTTGACTTTCATAGTCAAGGAACTACGAAATTCGACATGCAAGCTACCCTCTGGGTGTCAAATAGCAAAGCTTGCACCAGGCACCCGAGGCCATACGATATTATTATTATTATGAATTAATTGCCGGCGGTCGAGATGGGAACTATTCTGTTTACTTTTATCACACGTCATTCTGCTTCGTTGACAGGTACAGTTGCGCGAGTAAGATATGACTCAGCTACAGAGCTGTCCGTGGTGACATGACGCTTATCTGCGCTTCTAAGACAGGTAGCGCACGCAATGCTGCTTGACTTATGTTCAACTTGCACTGTGTCCTTCTCCTTACCCCGCGGGGCTCCTGCTAGAATCAACAAACTGTGGCGCAGCCAGGCTCAGTGGCAATCAAATGTTAAAGGGGTAATAGGCACCCTGATCGATGTGTTCATACGGGAACTACGCAAGCCTTCATGAACTACTGCTATACATATTACCTTTATTCGCAAGTAGGCCTATTTAAAACTCAATTGCACGCAGGAACACTATCGAAAAAGGCGAAATATTAATGGAGCTTAATTCCGTAATGTAGTAATTATTGCTACCGTACGTGAAAATAAGTAACCATCTTGTGCTGAATATTTGCATGGTCGAAATAGCCGTGGTGATAGTGTTTTGTCTGTGAATCTACCAGATTATCGATTTAAACAATTTTTTTCATATCAATGGCTCATTTTAACAGAATCCACATGAAATTTAGTGTTGGTCTGTGAATCAAGAGGTCCGGGAACTGGACAAGCCTTTCATGAGCTACTGCTGTGCACATTGCCTTTACTCGTAAGTTTATAAGGAACTTAAGGTTATGAGCGGTGTCGCGTCTATTAAGCTAGTTGATCCATATCGTATTCTCTATTTAGGCTACTGTTGGTGGAGGCTACAAAACCTCTAATAAAATGATTTCCGTATTATGAACTGCAGTATCTGTAAAATACTACTTTTCTACAATAGATCAATATTTGTGCCAATAATATTTTAAAATACCGGTGTATCTACAATTTAATGTGAGGTTTCTTATCAAAAGTTAAGTCTACAGGGTTAAAATTATATTTATTAAATTACTGGCACATAATCTTATTTGGCTAAATAAAAATTCAGTTCACGGTTGGCCTATTCTCACCAAGAGTATAAATTAGACTAAGCACACTTGTGGAACTAAGGCTAATAATATTAGACTGTAAAGTCTTCCTCGTTTATGAAACAGCTAATATTATTATAAACCTTCACTAATATTTTTGAGTCATGAACTAATATTATTAGCTAATAAGTTTATGAAACAGAAAACTAATATTAGTTAATATTATTACTGTTTTGCTAATAATATTACTGGAAGAACTTCATGAAACGGGCCCCAGGGCTGCGGAAGTATCTCCAAATGTGCAGTTACGCTAGAAAAACTTGATTCGTGCTTTAAGATTCATATTTCAGCCATTCGGTATGCGAACTCTAGTCTTAAGAGAGTTCTAAAATATACGGGAATTTGGTGAATTTTCGTAAACAAGTGTTTAGTGCTTTTCAGTCGGTCAACACGAATGTACCCAAAAGAGATGGGTTATGCCCTAATCCTGAAATAAATTACATGAGATTAATAAAACACTAGGATGACCAGTTTCGATCGTCAAGCGATCATCATCAGATCCATTACACTTAGGCTATAAAATCTATGTTTGAAATACAGGTGAAAATATTTACAATATGTACAATTATTTAGTTGCAGTATTGGTACTGCAACTGTCAGTGTATGCTAAATGCAGTATATATGTTAGGTGAAATGCTAAATGGTGATAGCTATCCGGAGATTATATGGTTGTAAACTATGGTTAAACTATAAAATTTTAGGCTAACTACTTATCTGATTGTCTTCCGTACTACAGCTACTCGCAGTTTTCGTGTTTACTAGAACTCACTGTGCGGTCGACTGCGGTGGTTATCTTAACGACTGGTTTTTCCCTCCCTTCTCCCCCCTACCCCTACGTGCTGTGGGGAGTGATCGCGATGTGTTTATGTGAGGTGTTGCCAACCTAGATAAGATGTATGTTATTGAATGAGGTGGGTCTGCAACTATTAAAGACCGTGGATCAGCCCTCTCCACGCGTGGAGCATAACCCATTCGAACTAAGCGTTGACGGTCTTATGAGGACGTCCCGGCACCTTTAATACTGCCGCGAATATGGGCCTTGGTTTATTGCAGAAGAAAAGTACATCGTACACCTGATCCAGATAACATTTACCTATTAAAAACCCCCTAATTTCCCCCCTTTTTTATCTAGCTTGGCTGTGTCGCTAAATTGTGTTTTGTTTCCGACAGGGTGTGTTTTTTAGTAGCGTGAAGAGGGGTGAGCTCTCCATGAACGTGTGTTCATTTAGATTGTTGGGATTGTTTCGTTTGGCTAGGTGTATCTCGATTGCTTCCTTTATGTCAAGAGCTCTGCCTTTCGATTCGTGATGGATTATTTTAAGGTCCGACTCTATGTTGGTAAAGCTGTGCCCTGCGTCACACATATGTTCGCACACGGCTGAATGTGTTCCGTATCTTATCGCATTCCTATGTTCATTATAACGTGTGTCTACTCGCCTTCCACTCTGCCCGATGTAATTAGCTTGACAATCGGTGTCTTGGCAAGTTATAGAATATACCCCTGACCTTGAATACGGGTCACGTTTATTTAGATTACTATTTAGGAGGTGCCTAGCGGTTGTGTTTTTCGTCGTGAAAGCTATCTTTATGCCTTGCTTTTTGAATAGGTTAGTGATTTTATATGTATTCGCATTCACATAGTTGAAACGCGCAAATTTTTTCTCATTACTGTCCGGTTTGGGAATCGTTTTATCTTTATTTTTATGTTTGGCTATAATTTGGTTTATTTTGCTTGGCGAGAAGTTGTTTTCCTTAGCTATTTGCATAATTGTTCTTATTTCCTTATTATAGTTGTCTTTTGACATGGGTATGTTTAAAGCCCTATGCACCATTGAATTGAAACCCGCTAGTTTGTGCGTACTGGGGTGATTAGACTGATTGTCGATTGCATGCGAGGTTTGTGTTGCTTTCCGGAACATGGAATATGAAAGGTCGTTGTCTTTACGTTCAATAGTTATATCGAGATAATTTATTTTCCGGTCTATTTCGGATTCCTTAGTGAATTTGATAGTGGTGAAGCCTATTAATGGATTGGAGAATTGTTTCTTCGCTTGTTAGTTCAGTATCGTAGATGCAAATTACATCATGTACGTATCTTTTCCATATTACTATACCCTTTGTTGAAGTCTTTTCTAAGAACGCATTTTCTAGTGCATTGATGAAGATGTCAGCGATTAACCCACTTAGTGGCGATCCCATTGCTAGGCCTTCTCTCTGTGTGTATATTTTATTGTCGAATTGAAACACGTTTTGGTTGAGAACGACCCTCAGTAATCTCACAATCTCTTCAATTTCTTTTACCGAATTGTTGGATTTTAAGTTGTTTTCGATAGTGTTGATTGCTTCAATAATCGGAATATTGGTGTACATGTTAGTTACGTCGAAGGATACTAGCCTGAAGCTAGGTTTCATTTGTAGGGTGTTCAATGCTGTTACTAGTTCTGTTGTGTTCTTTACAGAGTTGTTTTTGTCGTTGGAAAGACGGCATTTTAAGATTTTTAGTAACTCTTTGCTGATTTTGTAATTGGGGGCATTCCTACAATTGACTATTGGTCTCATTGGGCATTCCTTTTTGTGTATTTTTGGTTGTCCCCTCAATGACGGTATTTTCGGGTTCATGTTTATTAGTTTTGATTTTTCGGCTTTGGTCAGTATGTATTCTGTTTCTTTTAGCGCACTTTTTATTTGTTTTTGGAATTTGTTGGTGGGGTCTCTTCTTAATTCCTTGATTTCGTTGTTTAGGAATTCGTCTGTTTTTTCAATGTATTCTGTTTTGTTCAAAATTACTGTAGTGTTTCCCTTATCTGCTTTTGTGATGATTAAGTCATGTTCTTTTATTTTTTGTTTCAACGACTTTATTTCTTTGAGTTGTTTGTTGTTTTGAATGTTATTGCTATCGCCCTCTCGTTTGAGGATTTTTTTGGCTTCGTTGGTGGCGAGATTTTTGGTTAATTCCCTGTCTTCTGCTGGGAGCTTGTGACTGGCTATCTCAATATCTGTGATCAACTGTTTTATATTGTGGTTCGTGTGTGCGTCTGTTCAGTTGTATATCAAACCTTTGTCTAACATATTCATTTCACCTTGAGAAAAGGTTACGTTCGTTCTGTTGTTTACTCTGCTGTGGAAATTGAATTCATTGTTATTCGTGTGTAGTTCGTTAGATTGATGGTTCTGTGTTTCTCCTAGTTTTCTTAATTTATTTTCTAGCGTTTCATGCTTCCTCGTTGCTCTGATTTTGATGGTGTCATGTAGGTGCTCGGTGAAGCTGTCCCATTGGGCTGCGTGCCAGAAATTACTTAGTTGCAATTGAATGTCGTATAATTGTTGGTTAATATTTTGCTAAATCGAACGTGTTTCTATCTCAAGGTTATTAGTCATTTATATGATGGCGTCAGTAATGAATGCGAGATATATGCAAGTACTTTTTCCCCTGAAATTTCAAATAAAAAAATGGGGTACGTGATATACGCGGGGGCGAGATATACGCGAGCAAATACGGTACTTCCTGTACATTTATCGCATTTACTCTTTCTGGAGTTGATAACCATAAGCAACAAACGCCATTATTCTTCACTAGTTGAACCACAAACATACCTAATACCGTACTCCCTCTGTAATCCGGCATCTCAGCTCTCCGGCACACCCAGTAATCCGGCGTTTTGTATTAGAGTAAGAGCTCAACACCTGATTTGATAATGCGTCCCCAGTACTGTACAATGTTTCCCACGCGGCGACAAGACTAGTGTCTGAGTAATCAATGCATTGGCGCCAAGAGCGATGACTCATGCACTCCCCTATCAGGTGTTTAGTGTACGACAGTTATACTGTAGTAGTGTTGTGTTGAAGATGGCATCCGAGCAGAAAAGACTTAAACATAAAACTCTATCTTTGTTAGGTAAACATGAAATCCTAAAGTGGCTTGAAAAGGGCGAAATGTTAACTAGTGTTGCTAACGAATACGGTGTTGGTAGAGCTACAGTTCATGACATATGAAAAAACGGTCATAAAATAGTCTTTTTTCTTTTTTTTTTTTTTTTAAGACGAATGAACATTTAAAAAGTAAACGACAGACATTGAAAATCCTAAAGTTGATGATAGCTTCTATGCTTGGTTTTTACTAGAACGTGGTAGGCTCACACCAATTTCTGGTGAAATCCTTAATGGAAAGGCTAGAGAATTTTACCGGAAAATTACATTAAAGGATGATTTCCAAGAAGGTTAAGGAACAAGTTCTCAAAGTGTCTCTCAACCGTAAAAGCAAACGACAATTTCCAGCAGTCTACTTCCAAGGAATAAGGTGAGTTATATGATGTGTTTTCGTACTTTTTTACTTTGTATAGTACAATGTAATTAAAACCGATTTTCAAATTATATCTGTGTTTTTCTCGATATTTTCCAGTAATCCGGCATTTTCGGTAATCCAGCAGTGCTCTGGTCCGATATGTGCCGGATTACCGAGAGAGCAATGTACATAGGGGCCATATTCTTTTGTAATAGCCATACGCCCGAACTTTTTCATATCTTCTTTCTTGCCTATATATGACTTTCAAGGTACTTAAAATACGGTATTTTAGCAAAATGAACTCTCAAAATATCACAATCTGATTTATTACGTGAATTGCAGAAATGGTCACAAAATATACTCCACTTGGTACGAAAAATGCTAAATATTATCGCAAAAGCTCTCCATTAAACGGATTTAATGCTTCTCAGTAATAGACAGTCGTGGTTTCCTTCTCATTTGATTGAGTGCTGCATTTTCTCTACACAAAGCCGGAAGTATGTGCATTCAGTTCCGCGATCTCATAGGCTATCGATGAAAATCGATATCGGCCATCGATTATATCAAATTGCGTTGTGGTCGTAGATACAGCAGTGAGAGTTTGCGACATAGTGAAGTTTCAGGAGGTTTGATAGAAGACCACAGTGTATTTGGATCAACGTGTTTGCATGCATTATGGTTTCACGACGTGTAATGTGGACAGCGTGAGGGGCTTCTCTGCTTAACGCAAAGATACTTTCCAATTGTTGTACAACTCTGCATGCTGATAATGCTGAAACCATGCTCAGTTCGTACTTGGGAGACTAGTAAATATGTAGGCTATATTACAGGGCTGATCACCTAACTTTATTTCGCGGTACTGTACCAGTGGGTTTATATATTTATTTCTATAACATTTTGTATATTTGGTTGTTCTAAGATTTAATAACAAAGATACATTAAAGGAGTGCTCTTTAACCCCTTAGCGTGTACGGCGCAACGGTGTGCCCACTAGCCTGCTACGTTCACAGGCTGTACGGCGCAATGGTGCTGAGTCGAATTTGAATCGCCCGCTACGTGGACTTCGTAATAGTTATTTGTTTGGTCTTAAGATGGCAGGAAGAGGCAACTTTTGGCTACACTTCGAGCTACTTATTATTGCCAGGAGGTGTCTGATATTTTCAGTCATTTATTTTGCAGATCTCGGCACACGTGTGCCCGCGTTTGCGGACCGTGAGTTTGCTTGTAAACATGGCATGTCCTGGCACAGTTATTGATGACAAAGAAATAGCTAATTTGCTCGATAATAGTGCCAACGAAAGTGATTCAGTGTGTGACAGCGATATAGAGGATGAGTTCGCTATAACTTCCAGTTAAGATAGTGAGGCTGGTGATGTAATTCGTGGTAAAACGCCAAGAAATACGAACTCGTTGGGCGACTGTGATATTGTCCCAGTATTGACGTGCCGCTGACCAGGGATAATCAGGTTATTGAAAGTTTATAATATTGTTACATGTTGTTGTTACGTTTTTTTTTGAAAACTTGAGCCAGTGCGTTTAGAAATTATAGCGAAATGCATATGATACCGCGCTTACCATCGGGAGTTGGCTAGAAATGATGCACGTTGTGGGTGCAGCCCAGAGTTTCACAATATCATGCTTGAGGGGTTAAAAACCCCTTATCACATAATTTGTTAGATTTACCCCATACTAGAAGGAAGATTTCAGGAGAAACGTCGATCATTATGACAATTTATTTCGCGAAATGCCCACCAAAATAGTGTCAGATTTAACACCGAAATCTAGAAGTTGTATTTCACCAAAAAATAAGGCCCTTACTATCACAGTACCAGGGTGTCAGCGATACAGGATATGCGGGAAATGTAAAGGGATTTTAGTTACCTGGGAAATATACGGGAGTTTCGCATTTGATCCGGAAAATCTTGGAAAGTCTCATAAAGAAAGTCTTATTAGGCTCCGAACGCTCGGTAGAGTCGTGCTGCTCCTATTTCGCTTGCAGATTATTATTCATTATTACAAAGGGTATTTTGGCTATTTTTAGAAGTGTAGAATATTGAATCTCCTTGTTCTGGTCTCCTTTACTGTTACCATACAATTCGGTCTCTGCCCGTAAATTTATTACGTGCCACTCCTATACTCTTTCGGCCCTCCTCAGTAAAACATCAATTTATCTCAGCTCTACTCAGTTATTTTATTTGTAGCTTCTTCTATCTGCGAGAGAGTTCAACTTTATTGCACACATGCATTGCTCACTCTATGGAAGTATCTCCGAACATGCAATTACACTTATGCTAGAAAGACTTTCTTGCGCTTTAAAGTTCATTTTTAAGACATTCGATAGGTGAACTCTAGTCTCGGAGAGTTCTCAAATATACGGGAATTTGGTAGATTTTCTTTCGGAAACTGACGAACTCAACACATTTTATACAAAACCATAAATTTACAAAATAATTATTTATTTGTAAAAGAAATCTCATAAATCAAATATTAGCAAATACTTTTAGGATAGTATAAAAAATACTGTCCATTTCCCAAAGTCTGATACATCAAGCAAATGGGGGTTTTTAAAATCAATATACTGTAGTGATGTGATAGTGGATGCATTTTCTGCAATCCAAAAGCTGTCTTCCAAAGACGTCCTAAGGTTATAAAATGTTAGTTGTGTAATGAGAAGTCCTAGTTTCCTGCACAACCAATTAAATTTCTGAGCCATGGCACTAAATGCAAAATTAGTGACCCCAGTCAGCAAAACTATCACTGGGCAATCTGTCTGAGGGTGCAGGATGTACCCTTCTTAAAGATATGGTAAAACAAGTCTCGGTGTGTGTGTGTTTTTTTTTTATGGCTGTGAAAAATATATACCGTATTTCCTCGCATAATCGTCGCACTTTTTTTGCCAAAACTTCGTGGAAAAAAGCAGGGTGCGACGATTATGTGAAGAATATTTAAGTTCAAAGCATCTACTGTATCATTATTTGCTACACGGGACAGTCATTCGCGTAGCGTGATTCATAGCCTGCAGTCAGAGACAGGCTTCTTTCTTCTAACAAGGTCACGACAGGTAAACGCTCGCGAAATGTGCTGACGAAGTTGGCCATTCGCGTCGTGGTTCATAGCCCGCAGGCATAAAGACGAGATTACTTTCTCCTGACAAGATTACGCCAGATTAGGCCTATAAACTCGCGGAATGTGCGCTGGCCGTTCGTGTCATAGTTCATGGGCCGCAGGCATAAAGACGAATTACTTTCTGTTGTCAAGACCACGCCAGATTAGGCCTATAAACTCGCGGAATGTGCGCTGGCCGTTCGTGTCATAGTTAATGGGCCGCAGGCATAAAGACGAATTACTTTATGTTGTCAAGACCACGCCAGATTAGGCCTATAAGCCCGCGGAATGTGGGCTGGCCGTTCGCGTCGCGGTTCATAGCCCGCAGGCATAAAGACGATACGGTATTACTTTCTCCTGACAGGATCACGCCAGATTGGGCCTATAAGCTCGCGGAATGTGCGCTGGCTGTTCGCGTCACAGTTCATAGCCCGCAGGCCATGCCAGATTAGGCCTATAAGCTCGCGGAATGTGCGCTGGCCGTTCGCGTCGCGGTTCTTAGCCGGCAGGCATAAAGACGATACGGTACTACTTTTTCCTGACAGGATCACGCCAGATTAGGCCTATAAGCTTGCGGAATGTGCACTGGCCGTTCGCGTCGCGGTTCATAGCCCGCAGGCATAAATACGATATTACTTTCTCCTGACGAGATCACGCCAGATTAGGTCTACGCTCGCGGAATGTGCTCTGGCCGCTCGCGTCACAGTTCATAGGCCGCCGGCCTAAAGATAAGATTACTTGCTGACATGATCACGCCAGATTAGGCCTATAAGCTCGCGGAATGTGCGCTGGCCGCTCGCGTCACTGTTCATAGGCCGCCGGCCTAAAGATGAGATTACTTTTTGCCGACGTGATCACGCTATAAGCTCGCGGAATGTGCGCTGACCATTCGCGTCGCGATTCATAGCCGGCAGGCATAAAGATGAGCTTACTTTCTCCTGACAAGACCACGCCAGATTAGGCCTATACGCTCGCGGAATGTGGGCTGGCCACTCGCGTCACAGTTCATAGCCGGCAGGCATAAAGACGAGATTACTTTTTGCTGACAAAATCACGCCAGATTAGGTCTACAAGTTCGTGGAATGTGCGCTGGCCGTTCGCGTCCTAGTTCATAGCCCGCAGGCATAAAGACGAAATTACTCTCTGCCGACAAGATCACGCCAGATTATACGCTCGCGGAATGTGCTAAGTGACGAAGCTTTCCGCTCGCGTCACAGTTCATTGCCCGCAAGCATAAGGACGAGATATTTTTCGTCTGACAAAGTCTCGGCAGCATGTGCAACTGACTGGCGCACAAATACGAACATGCTATGCGACGATTATGCGATGAAATTTTATAAACCTATTTTAGTGTTTGAAAAGTGGGGTGCGACGATTACGCGGGTGGCGACTATTATGCGAGGAAATACGGTACTCTGTTGAAGGGCAAGGAGCTGGAGGTAAAGAAGAGTCTAAATAAATCTGTTTGGGCACAACTCTGATTGAAATGCAGCATATTTTGAGGATGTACACCCCTATTCCAGTAGTAAAATTTGTTGGAAAATGATGTTCGAGATGGTCAAGAAAGTTTTTTTTTTTTTTTTTTGTCTTTATGAAATTTCTTATGCTAAATGTGTAATTGTGATTTCCTCTTTATTTAGGTTACAAAGCAGCAGACCTGAAAAATTTGGTGGATAAGCTGAACAAAATGCTTCATTTGCCACCTAAGGAAAAACTGGTTACTATTAAGAACAAGTATTCTCACAAGTAAGTGTTCTTCATGAGCTGTTTCTATCATATGTTACTGCCATTAAGTACTTATACACTTGAATGGATTCTTTTATTATGTGCTCAGAACTTTTTCATTCGAGGATCCAGGAAATTTAAATTTGATGCACTAGGTTGTCCTATTGACGTCAGAAAAGTTGGATGGCGCAGCCACGCGGTAGAATGTTGAAGCTGTAACATTGTGACTGGTGAGGTTTATTTAGATGGTGAAGCATTGACGTCTTGATGGAAACAGAAAGAAATTTGTCAAATTCGAGGAGGTACTGCTCTATATACGGTTGCAAATCGTTTAAAACTGGTACGAAATATCTTCACTACTTTCCTTTACAAAAAGTTCAGAGAGAAAGATGAGCTTCGGCGCCGTCAATTGGAAAACGTGTTACATGTTACATTGCAGTGTGCATTTTTGTGAAGTAGACTTTTTTCCACCGGTACTGTTGATTATTGATAGTTATTGTCTCTAATTTGTACATGGATATAGCTACATCAAAAATACTGATAAACTTGCAGCCTATTACTTCTGTGCCGTACATAGAATGTAATCCGGTCTTCGTAAACTTATTTTAGGGGTTCTTCCGACTGACAATAGCCGAATGGTTAGAAAACTTAAGGAAAATGCTGTTCCTAGCCTTAATTTGCCAGAGAATTTATATCAATTAATATGATAAAATTGGTCCGGCCAGATCAAACATAAAATGCCAGCGTTTCGCCCCAGTGTGCCGTTGGGCTCGTCAGTTGGTACACACACACACCTCTCCAATACGCATGGCTAACACATACTGAGAAGGCCATCACAAGTCACAAAATAAAAGTAGTATTGACGTCACGAGTGATGCCAATGTGCTACAGAAGTCAAGCTCCCTTTCATAAAACAAAAAAATCCTCTCAGCACGCCGGAAGGTGGAGGTAGATTTCACCGGGCAAACTAGGGGATTGGCTATAATAGGCAAAATATGCAGGTTTTCGTAGGAGGATCAGACCTCATTGATTGCAAGAAAGTATTTTACATTTGGAGGTTAAAAATCAACTTTTTTTTCGTTTTTGTATGCATATTTTTATCATTTTATTGTCTATGGGGATGGTAACCTTCTTGTCATTCGGGGTTCATTTTTATACTTCTGATCACACTGTCCTTATGCAAGGTTTGGAACTGATGTGTAACTATCTGACAGTCTGTTACTTCTTCTCGCAAAATTTTATCTCCCGCAGAGATTTTTGTTGGTTCCTCAGTTTAGGGGCTGCGACAACGTGGTCATGTAACCCCGGGTGTGTAGAATCAGATAAACGGTGTTAATTTTGATGACTGTTTTAGTGTGTAATTCAGGTAAGGTCTGCAGACGGTCAATTTTAAGTAGTAGTTCCTAATTTTGTACCATATCCTAACGTTAACGACACCTAGCTGTGAACTTGGCTACTAGATGCCACCGCAACCAGCAACTTGCAACGAACGTTGGAACTTCTCCTCCAAAGGAAAGAATGCTGAGGGTTTTTTAGCGCTCTTAGAAAATCCGACGACTTTGGCCGGCTTTGAACCAGCGACCTTGGGCATATAAGTTCAGCATGCTACCAGTTAGCCACTTCTCACAGTCAGATGGAAAAATGAATGTGATCTCGTGCAATGGCGTTGTCTTGGCAACCTCTGATAGCTCATCCCTCATCAATTTAGAAGTGTTGTCACGGTAACCTCTGATGGCACTTGGCATGTTCTTTAATTCCGAAATCATTTTTCTCATCCCTTGGCGTAATGGTAGGTCAGATCAAAAATTCTTTCAGACAAAGTTTTAGGTAATTATTAGGGGAATATTTTCCATTATGTACGGGTTTGATATTGTGCCTATTAAGAGAGATATGATTAATGTTTCCCGAAAAAAACACTTTTTTCCACACCTTTGGTCAATGGTTGGTGCTATCAAAAAACCTATTGGACATAAATTTTTGGCACTTATCCGACAAATATTATGAACTTTGAATTGATTCGATATTTCCCGTATTAAGAGAGTTATAGCAACATTTCACTTTTTCGAAAAGAAAAAAAAAAAGCCCCCCCCCCCCCATTTTCACCCCCTTTAACCAATTTTGCCCATTAACGAACTCGACCGATTTTTTAAGGGGTTACATATTATGTAAAACATTAAAGTGATTGGTGCAAAATTACGGCAGTTATCGTGTCCACAACAAACTGATATATATGCATATACACACATCAAAAAAAGTTTTGCATCACCTCGGTTCCCAGATCTCCGGCATATAGACGTTGACTGTGTATATTGTATCCAAGATACAGTCCCTTTGACTGTTCATAGATGTCACTAAAACTGCTCAAAGATGTAAACAACCATGCATGAGCAGGGCCTATTAGACGGAGGGGGTACGACAGCCGATCAGTTCCAGTCATTCCACCAGGACGAAGGTACGCTGCTCATGTTGTCTGTAGTTCTACCATGCCTAGAAGGTCAATACCGCAGTTCGATCGCGTCCGCATTGTTACTTTGTGTCAAGAAGGGCTCTCAACAAGGGAAGTTTCCAGGCGTCTCAGAGTGAACCAAAGCGATGTTGTTCGGACATGGAGGAGGTACAGAGATACAGGAACTGTCGATGACAGGCCTCGCTCAGGCCGCCCAAGGGCTACTACTGTAGTGGATGACCGCTACTTACGGATTGCCGCTCGGAGGAACCCTGACAGCAATGCCACCATGTTGAATAATGCGTTTCGTTCAGCCACAGGACGTCGTGTTTCAACTCAAACTGTGCGCAATAGGCTGCATGATGCGAAACTTCACTCCCGACGTCCATGGCGAGGTCCAGCTTTGCAACCCCGACACCATGCAGCGCGGTACAGATGGGCCCAACAACATGCTGAATGGACCCCACGGAATTGGCATCACGTTCTCTTCACCGATGAGTGTCGCATATGCCTTCAACCAGACAATCGTCGGAGACGTGTTTGGAGGCACCCTGGTCAGGCTGAACGTCTTAGACACACTGTCCAGCGAGTGCAGCAAGGTGGTGGTTCCCTGATGTTTTGGGGTGGCATTATGTGGGGCCGACGTACGCCACTGGTGGTCATGGAAGGCTCCGAAACGGCTTTACGATACCTGAATGACATCCTCCGACCCATAGTGCAACCATATCGGCAGAATATTGGAGAGGCATTTGTCTTCATGGACGACAATTCTCGACCTCATCGTGCACATCTTGTGAATGCATTCCTTCAAGATAACGACATCGCTCGACTACAGTGGCCAGCATGTTCGCCAGACATGAACCCTATCGAACATGCCTGGGATATGTTGAAAAGGGCTGTTTATGGACGTCTTGAACCACCAACCACTCTGAGAGATTTACGCCGAATTGTCGTTGAGGAGTGGGACAATTTGGACCAACAGTGTCTTGATGAACTTGTGGATAGTATGCCACGGCGAATACAGGCATGCATCAATGCAAGAGGACGTGCTACTGGGTATTAGAGGTAGTGGTGTGTACTGCAATCTGGACCACAAATGCTGAAAGTCTAGCTGTATGATGGTACAACATGCAATGTGTGGGTCTCATGAGCAATAAAACGAGCTGAAATGTTGTTTGTGTTGATCTCTATTCCCTTTGTATTTAACGGTTCCGGAACTATTGGAACCGAGGTGATGCAAAACTTTTTTTGATGTGTGTAGATATTCCTGGTTATACCATATGCTCTTTGAATCTTGTGCATACTTTCTTCTACAGCAGATTTCTCTAAGCCATTCTTCTGAATTATTTCCCCCTAATATTTGAATTTATCTACCCTCGTAATATGACCAATTTTTGTTATTAGGGTTTCTGGAGCATTTTTAGTATTTGTCATAAATTGTTTTTTCTACAGAAATCTTTAAACCTGTTTTATTGGCTATCGCTGCTAATGGATTGATTTTTACTGTTGCATGAGCTAAGTTTTCAGAAAATATGGCTAAATCATCAGCAAATGCCAGACAATTTACTTTTAACACCACTGTTTTTTCTCCCTAGTGTTATAAGTGATAGTCTGCTCCTTCAATTTCTTATTCCAAATTCGTACTTTTTTTTTAAGGATACAATTGAATAAAGGTGGAGATAAACCATCACCTTGTCTTACACCTGTATATTTTGAATGGTTTTGGAATTCCTCTCCGAAATTTTACCTTTGAATTGTCGTTTGTGAGGGTTTCACTGATTAGGTTTGCCAGTTTAGATTTAACTCCAAATTCTCTGATTACTTTATGTAGAGTAATTCCTTTTATTTTACCTACTACACTGACCGGCAAATAAAGTGGAACAGTTAAAAAAAAAAGTAATATAAATAGTATAAAATTAGCCATGAAAAAGATTTACTCACATTTTAAAAGCTTTTCACGCATTAGAACACACATCTGAAACATCCGTGATTAGAAATTGATAATGACATTTCATAGGGTGGTTTATTACCACCAATTACCGCCGATCTTAATGGTTTTGTGGCGGGAAGTGCACCGTAAGCGTTGACGGTTTGTGAGTGTTGCCGCTCGCTTATTGTTGTTCTAGGGATAACAACTGGCATTTGTTGAACACATGTGAACCATTGTCATAAATTTTAGCAAGTTATCCATGTGCAGTTCACACTAAAACGTGCCTCTTAGCCGTGAAGGAGCTGCACTGGCAGTTGCATTGGCGGAGGATGGCTGCAGCTTCAGTTATGTTCCTGAGGTCATTGGATCATCGCTCGGTAGCATTCACCGTGCAGTGCAACGTTACAGAGAACCCCAAACTTACGACAGGAGACGAGGGTTAGGTCGTAGAAGATGCACAAGTGCCAGGGATGACAGATTTCTCACCCTGCAAGTTCTGCATGATCGCCATACCACAGCAGTCCAGGCACGAAATCAACTGGAAAATGTCAGAAATGTGAGAGTGAGTGAGCGAACAGTAAGAAGAAGGTTTGAAGCTCATCTTTCGTCCAGGAGACCTGCACTCGAACGACATCAGAGAGGCGCGTCTTCGCTTCGCAAGGCAGCATCTGGGATGGACCCACAAGCAGTGGGCCTCTGTTCTCTTCACTGACGAGAGTCGCTTTAATCTTAGGTCTCCTGATGGAAGAGAAAAAGTGTGGAGAAGGCGTGGAGAGAGGTACAGCCCTGTTGCTTTCTCCTCCAGGACTCCATTTGGAGGTGGCTCGGTTATGGTATGGGGTGGCATCAACGTTATGGCCCGCACTGAGTTGATGTGAATCGATCACGCGACGCTCGATCCCAAAGGTGCATCGAAGAGATCCTGATGAACCATGTGATGCCCTTTGCGCCTTTCATAGGTCAAAATTTCATGCTGATGCCCACATGCCCGCCCTCATACTGCTCGCTGTGTTGTACAATATCTGCAGGAAGTGGGGATTCAAACCCTGGACTGGCCAGCTCTTAGTCCTGACTTGAACCCCATCGAACATGTATGGGATATGCTTGGAAGGAACGTCAGACAGCGTGACCACACCACCTTGGCACAACTGAGAACATCGCTGCAGGAGGAATGGGATTGCATCCCGGCAGAAGCCATTCACCGAGTTGTGAACAGTATGCCTGAGTGTTTACAAGCTGTCATAGACGCTAAGGGTGGAAACACTCGTTTTTAGTGACCAGTGTTCTCGTGCAGTGCAGTGCAAACATTAATACTGTTCTGTTTGTCAATACGTTTGATTAAAAACCAGCCCAAAAGAACATTACTAAAAAGTAGAAAATTGCAAGATTTGCAAAATGTAACGAAATTTGTGAGTTAAAGCGTGTTGTAAAACATGTTTTGGTATTTTCTGTAGCCAACCATCTAAAATTTACATAAATAATGCAAATATTGGAAAACCGATACATTTTAGTGGAATAAATTAAGAAATTACATCAAAAATTAAAGTGTTCCACTTTCTTTGCCGGTCAGTGTATTTTAGCATTCAAAATGGTCGATGTTCATTGATTATCCACAAAATGGTGATGTATTATAATACCACGTTTATTATCTCCAGCTATTTACCTATTACTTCAAACAAGACTATGAATACACCGACAACTGGTTACTTTATGAGTCTTCAATAACCTATGCCGAACATATAAAGGCTCTTCGCATACGTCACCCCCCTCCCCCAGGGGCTCACATCTAGCGGGACATGGGTTGGCGATCACGGGACACCAGCTGTGTCCGGCATTGCTTCCACTTACTTGTGCCGGGCTCCTCTCCATCTTCATTCCTGATGACCTCCCTTGGTCAACTCTAGTTCTTTTCCTACCCCGACGGTATTAGGGTATCCGAGGCCTAGGGAGTCTCTTCCTTTACCACCTTAATTGGCCCTTCTCATCTTTACTGATCCTCGTTCTTTGAGGGGTCAGACCACTTGTTTTCTTTTCATTCTATTTCCTTTTCTCTTTAAGATTCCTGCACTGTTTTTGTTAATTGGCTCCCCGTGTATCCGAATTATCTTAAGCAAATTTTTTGAATCTACGCTACATTTTGTGGGCATTTTCAATCTAACATACTTCACACAGTCAACAACCACATTAATTTGATCTGTACCTCAATTAAGTCGATGATGATTGAGTCTTCAGTCTTTTGACTGGTTTGATGCAGCGCTCCATGCCTCCCTGTCCTGACCTAATGGCTTCATCTCTACATAGCTACCACTCCCTACATCCGAGGCAATCTGTTTAACATATTCTAACTTTGGTCTACCCCTACAGTTCTTGCCCTCGACCCTTCCTTCCATAACTAAGCTTGCTATTCCTGGGTGTCTTAGTATGTGTCCTACTAACCTATCTCTTCTCTTCATTAGCAGTTGCCAGAAACATCTCTCCTCTCCCACTCGTCTTAATACCTCTTCGTTTGTAACCCTATCTACCCATCTGATCTTCATCATTCTCCTGTAATACCACATTTCAAAAGCTTCAATTCTCCTCTTTTCTGCTGCACCAATAGTCCAAGTTTCACTTCCATAGAGTGCCACGCTCCAGACAAAGGCTTTCAAAAATGACTTCCTAATACCTAAATCTATATTCGATGTCAACAGATTCCTTTTTTGTAGAAATGCTTTCCTTGCCTGAGCCAACCTACTTTTTATATCCTCTTTGCTTCGTCCACTGGTTATTCTGCTTCCTAAGTAACAGAAGTCTCCTACTTCCTTCAGCTTTTCACCTGCCAATTTGATCTCCATAGAGGTTTCTGATTTATTTCGGCTGCATTCCAGTATTTTTGTTTTACATTTATTAATTTTCATCATGAGTTCTTTCCGTAAGACGGTCCGTACCAGTCAAAAACTCATTCAAATCCTCAGGCTTGTCGGCCAAGATGACGATGTCATCAGCAAATCTGAGTTGAAATTATTTCTCCTTGAATCTTCACTCCCACTTTAAATTTTTCTCCAATTTCCTTCATTGCTTGTTCAATGTAAAGATTGAAAAGTATGGGTGATAAGTTGCAGCCTTGCCTTACACCTTCCTGAATACCAGCTTCTCTCTCATGTCCTTCAACTCGAATGACTGCTGTCTGGTTTCTGTATAGATTGTATACCACCCTCCTATCCCTGTACTTAATTCCAATAGATTACAGCGGCTTCGGTGGCGTAGTTAGTAGCATGCTGAGCTTCTATGCCCAAGATAGCGGGTTCAAACCCGGCCGAAGCCGTCGGATTTTTTAAGAGCGTTAAAAATCCCTCAGTATGCCTTCCTTCGGAGGGGAAGTAAAGCCGGCGGTCCCATGTCATAGATTTATGGCATGTTAAAGATCTTTCCACTAATTACACCTGTGTGAAACTAAATTGGATAGGTTAAGAATGTAAACAACGCTCTTAGGTTGCTACGTTCGTTGCCAAGAGCCGACTGCGGTGGCGTCTAGTAGCTAGTTCTGAACTAGGCCTAGTAGTCGTTGACGGTGGCGTTTGGTGGCAAAAGTAGGAACTATTTGAAAATTCAAAGTTGCAGTCCCTACTTGAATTAAAAAAACAGATACACACACACTAATACAGTCATCACAATTAACACCGGTTATCAGACAAATTCTACACACACCCAAAGTACACGGGGCTACATGACCGCGTTGTCGCAGCCCCTAAACTAAGGAACCAACCAATAGATTACAAAATGTCAAACAATTTAGTCCAATCAAAGTTATCAAAAGCCTTTTCTAAGTCTACAAATGCCATGAACGTTCACTTATCTTTCCTTATTCTACCTTCCAAAATCAGCCTAAGACTTAGTACAGCTTCCCTTGTTCCTACATTTCTCCTGAAACCAAACTGGTCTTCACCCAACTCCGATTCTATCTGGCTTTCAATCCTCTTGTAAATTATTCTAGACAGGATCTTTGAAGCATGAGTAACCAAGCTGATTTTACAGTAATCTTCACATCTGTCAGCTCCCACTTTCTTTGGTATAGGGATGATTACATTCTTCTTGAAATCAGGAGGTACCTCACCTGTCTCATAAATCCTACACACCAAGTGAAATGACCTGATCAGACCTTCATCTCCTATGCAGCGTAGCAACTCAATTGGTATATCATCTATGCCTGGTGCTTTGTTCCTGCTTAAGTCTTCCAATGATCTGTCAAATTCTGATCTCAGTATTAAATCTCCTTTTGCATCCTCATCAATTTCCTCCTCCCTTTCCATTACACGATTCTCAATCTCCTTTCCCTTATACAAACACTCTATGTAAGATTTCCATCTCAACCTTTTCTTCCCTACCTGTTACAGGCTTTCCATTTGTGTCCTTAATATTACAGCACTTAGTCTTCTTTTCCCCAAAAGTATTCTTAATCCTTCGATAAGCTGTGTCTACTTTTCCTAATTTCAGACAATTTTCTATACCTGCACATTTCTCTTTCAACCATTCTTCTTTCGCTTCCTTGCACTTCTTGTTGACCTCATTTCTCAGACGTCTGTATTCTGCTTTCCCCGTTTCATCTCTTACATTCTTGTATTTCCGCCTTTCGTCCATCAATTCTAGCATATCCTGAGTGATCCACTGTTTTCTACCTATTCTTTATTTCCTACCAATGTTTTCTTCTGCGGATTTTGTTATTTCATTCTTCAAAAGTGCCCATTCGTCTGCAATTGAAGTTTGTTTAGGGTTTTTTATTAGTCCTTCCTTTATACTCTTCTTGAATCTTTCGTTTACATCCTTTACTTGCAGTCTGTCTATTGCCCACCTTTTTGGCTTTTGACTTTTCTTCAGTTCCTTCAACTTTAATCTGCATTTCATTACAACCAGATTGTGGTCAGAGTTTGTCAGCACCAGGATATGTTTTACAATCCAAAATCTGGTTTCGAAACCTCTGCTTGACCATAATGAAGTCGATTTGGTAACTCCCTGTATCTCCTGGTCTCATCCATGTGTATATTCTTCTATTGTGGTTATTGAATAAGGTGTTAGCTATGACCAACTCATGCTCGGTGCAGAATTCCTCAGCCTGCTTCCTCGATCATTCCTTTCACCTAATCCGAAATCTCCTATCTTCCCTTCTCTCCCTTTTCCTACCACAGCGTTCCAATCTCCCATTACTATAACATTTTCATCACCCTTGATATACCTCAGAATTTCATCTATTTCTTCATAGACCTTTTCAACATCCTCATAATCAGCTTGACTGGTAGGCATATAGACTTCTACCACTGTGGTGCACGTAGGTTTAGTATTTATTTTTGCTACAATAATCCGTTCACTATATTGCTCATAATATTCCTCCCGCTGTCCAAGTTTCCTACTCAATATGAGACCGATCCCTGCTTGGCCATTGTTTGATTTAGTGCTAATTACCCTATAGTCTCCTGACCAAAAGTCCTGTTCTTCCTGCCAGCGCATTTCACTAATCCCAACCAAGTCCAACCTCAACCTATCCATTTCCCTTCCTAAGTTTTCTAACCTTCCCCTTCCTAGCAGACTTCTAACATTCCACGCTCTGATCCGTAGAATATCAGATTTCCTCTTTGTCACTTCTGTGATGTTAACCCTCTCTCGAGTAGTCCCCACAATATATATATCATATCAGGTTAAGTGACCATTGATAGTTCAGTGCTAGGCTTTAATGCTTTATATTTGGCTGATGAGGGTGACAAAAAAAAAATCATTAGTCTCTGAAACATGTCCAGTTTCCAAGAACAACTTGTAATATATATATGATGCTGTGAGCTAGCCACCTCAGAATAGTGGGGCTATAATACTAGCTTAAAATGAATCCACAAAGACAGTATACAAACTTCACACTTCACAATTCACTATTTATTAATAACAGGGTGTCGAGCAATACAGAAAATACGGGAAATTTAGTGACCCGGGAAAAATACGGGAAATTTGCACTTGATACGGGAAATCTTGAAATGTTTCATAATGCCCGACTTCTTAGCCCCCGAATGCTCGGTAGAGTCCTCCCACTCAGGCTTCTATTTCGCCTGCAGACCGCGCTGCTACTCGCAATTTGCGCCACCGATAGAGCGCTAAGCGAGATGAGAACCCAGCCAACTTTGAATGCATGCTTTGCCTGGCCAACAGCCTGCCGTACCCTCTCCGCGCAGGGCTACGCGTGCCGCGCTCGTTGCTGACAATGACATACAGGAATCTGTCCACATTGTTATTCACAGAGGAGACCTGGGTTTCTCGACAAGAGCTGCCCTTAAAGAAGCTAACAACTCAAGATCTCATACCAAATGGTTTTAAAGTCCGTGCAAACACTCGATGCAAATGCGTCACACAGAATATGAGTTCCCTAGTGAAGCTTTAAATTAATAAATCCTTGAATATTGTTTGTTTTATCTTATTTTGTGTGACTTATAGTTCCTTACCACAATCTAGTATTAACAAAGTGACTTATTTCATTTTGTGTATGACCAGGGTTGATACGCGACCGGGAATACCGGGAAAGGTCAGGGATTTTTGTTGCGGTTAGGGAAAACCGGGAAAAGTCAGGGAATTTAAAAAAAAAAGAGAGAAAGAAGAAAAAAAAAAAGAATGAAGGTTTGACAGTAATTTTTGGTGGTTATACCTGGGTGTCTACCGGTAACGAAAAGTAACTAAAAAGTAGCTAATTTTACAAACGGGTAAAGAAAGTTTCGAAAATTCGCTGAGGTCGGTTTAAATCATTTAAACCCGCGCCGCTAGGCTCATTGTGATGAAGAGAGTTTCACGCAAGCGTCTCAGATTGCGTAGGCTTCTCCGTGCACGACCTCAAGGAAATGCATACTGAGGATACCTTCAGTGGTACTGTCTACATCGGTTCAATGTATATTTTCGGCATCAAGAAGAGAGTTTAATTTTGTGTGAAATGTTTTTCTGTATTCGAAATCCTGACTTTTTGCGAGAAGTTTATTCGTGATAACATCCGAAACACAACAGAAACCTCTAATTTCTGATATTGACCTTATAAATTTGGATATCTCAAATTGAAGTACAGAAATAGTGATATAATTTTTGTCACGATATTGCAAAATGATAAAATTTCGAAAGAAAATCGCAAAAATGCTCCGAAATACATAGACGATGGTATATTTTAAAAATCTATCAGTCTCGTAAATTTGCGACATCCAGTTCGGTTAATTCGAAACTCCGTTATATGTATATTTTTCCTTCCAACTGTGGTTCCATTGGATATATAATCTAACCAGTTATCTCGAAAGCTTGTATAATTTGAAATCGAAAGAAAATGTGCCTCTTGTCATATTATTCGTGCAATCCTCTCTGAATAATTCGTAATATCAGATACCTATTTCGAACGTTCATCCTCCAAAATCACATCCTCAAAACGGCCGGCTGGCCGCGCGACTTGCCTGCGGGAATCTCGTCAAAAGGACCGAGATCGATGCCAGTTGCGTAAGTAATAAAGCCCGTGCCCGATCGCGAACTTGTGTCTACGAGGACTGCGGGAATCCTGTCAAAGGTGGTTGGGCACCCATTACGAAACATACCGAACCCTACTAGTCACTTTTCCCATTACCGTATACTTAAAAGTGTACGGGGAGCGAGAAGTGCATCAACCCACTTTCAAATAACAGACTACGTAGCATCGTGATACCCATTTCTTCTCGTGATCCACCGTGAACTTCCAACCACAGCTTAGCGACAGTGGGAATCACGGCGCCGACCGTGTCCATGACTGCTCGTGAATGTTAACCATGCCCAACCTCGAGCTTGCCTCCGCCATTCTACCAGGACATTTGTTGAACGACCGATTGCATACTATCGCGTTCTCCGTGTCCAACCGCGAGGACAACTTGAATCTCGTAAAACGACCGGGAGTGGTAGCGATTGCGATACATCGCGATATTTCTCCGCTTTCGATGAAGAGTACAACTGGATTCTTGTCAAATGGACAGCAAGCAGCGCCAAATGTGTAATAATACTATATTTTTCCGTGCCCGACCTCAAGGACAATAGAAATCTCGTCGAAAGATTTCCAAGGAATCTAAAACCAAATGGTAAGAGAGCCTAGCTGGCCTACTCTTTAAGTTTTGATGACCTGCTAGGATAATTTTAAAGCTGTTAATATTTTTGACATATTTCCTACATGTTATCAGGGGCGTATATACATTTTTTTTTGAGGGGGGAGATAGTCTGATAAGACTGGCCTTCTAATAAAGGGATGAGTTCAGTGATGCCTGTGCCAAATTCTTTGAATCTCAAGTATTTTGTCATGTGAAACATTGTTGAGAAAATCAACACCAGAGTTATGTCCACTACTTCACTCATAAATTGCAAAATATCTTTGAAGTACTCTGACAGACACACTACAGAATGAAACCAAGAAGACCACCTGGTTAATTCTGGTTCCGGAAACAGTGGCACATTTTGATCTGGATACTTGCCATCCAGATATTCATGTCTGAAAGGCGCACTATATGACGCCACGTGGCGAGTAGTTACTAGGATGAAGGGGCAGATGACCTCGCTGTTCTGGCCCTTAATACCACAATAACTAAGTAACTTACCAGGATGACCACCCAGATTGATAAAGAAAGCTAGGCCGACTATCTACCGTTAAGTGACCGATCTTTCCGTGTTTGTTGGATGCTCTCCATGCAGTCAAGTCATGGGAGAAGATTACTGGTACTACACTCGCACAAAAACAAGCGTTTGTCGGCTTCTGTGACGATATTTTAAACGGGCAAGGTGGTTTCACTACGATGACATTAGGGTAAAACCTAGATGAATATCAAGATGCAGAAGAAAGTGACATTCAGTAGTTCGACTTCGATAAAGACAATCATGGTTTCAGGCATGAAAGCGATGAGGATATGGTACGGAATTTGACTGTCGGTGAGGTAAACTGAGATCCAGTACATATCGAGTGAAAGAGTGATGCAACGGAAATCACGAAAGTTCCCACAGTCAAGCTAGTGTGTCTATAGTCACACTTATCTCTTATATAGAAAATCAAGATGAGTTTTCGTTCTCATATATTGTTTTCTTCAGAATTGTACAATCTTAAATTAGAAAAAATAAACCACCTAAGAAACAAAAAGTGATGACAGTCATTTTTCTTAGTTTTTAATATTGGTAAAGCCCACATAGTGTGTCTTACAATACTATGTTATAAAGTATTCTTTTTTTTTTTTTTTTTTTTGCGTGTTCATAAAATACATTTCAATATTTTTAAACAATATTTTTCTCTTTGCTAGGCTTAAAAACATTACTGTGGATAATTCGCGGAAATTCGTGCATTGATTGCCGCGAATTATCAGAAGTGCACTGTAAAGAAAACAATGAAAAAGCTAAAATTCGCGTTTTCGTGTGAAATTCATGCATAATTCGCAAAATTCGCGTCTTCATGCGAAATTCGCGAAATTTCGCGACTTCAAAACCCATTTTTTTCGCCATTTTTAGGGTTATTAAAACACATTACCATCTGTGTATTACTTCATTTAATAATTCGCGATCGCGAATTTTTCCATTCCCTAATAATAGGGTACATATTAGCTTATTATTTCTTTATTTTTGATACGTACCATACTCATTTCTTGCATGTATAGGCCTACATATATGGAAGCAGAATTGAGACAAGCTATTGAAAGCCTATTGGCAAATCCCTATTGAGATGCAAGAAGTTCAGATGAGGATTGGGATTAAATTAGGAACCGTCCCGGTATTTGCCTGGAGTAGAAGTGCGGAAACCACTTCCAAGATGGCTAAGATGGGAAGCGAACCCTCCTCTTCTCAGTTTTGCCTCACGAGACTTAGTGTGCCTTATTTCTTGGCAGACCAACCAGGACCAACTGCCAAAAAAAATGTTAGCGGCACAGTGCGAGATGGTTGGTAGAATACTCTCCTGACCTTTAGTCACCTGGCAAATAAAAAGCCACTTGCAGAAAATTCACTGAATTCACTGACAAATTGACTTCTTAAATACATGCGTTGAAAGGCAAGCTTTATCGACGGAGTAATACACAGACCGGCAAAAAAAGTGGAACAGTTAAAATGTAATATAAATAGTATAAAATTAGCCATGATAAAGATGTAAGCACATTTTAAAAGCTTTTCTCGCATTAGAACAAACATCTGAAACATCCGTGAATAGTAATTGATAATATGACATTTCTTAGGGTGGTTTATTACCACCAATTACCCTATCTTCGATGGCGGGAAGCGCACTGCAAACATTTAAGGGTTATGAGTGTTGCCGCTCGCTTTTTGTTGTTCTAGGAATAACAACTGGCATTTGTGGGACACGAGCAGTGGGCCTCTGTTCTCTTCACTGACGAGTCGCTTTAATCTTAGATCTCCTGATGGAAGAGAATGAATGTGGAGAAGGCGCGGGGAGAGGTACTGCCCTGTTGCTTTCTCCTCCAGGACTCCATTTGGAGGTGGCTCGGTTAGGGTGTGGGGTGGCATCAACGTTATGGCCCGCACTGAGTTGGTGTGCATCGATCACGGGACACTCAATTCCCAAAGGTACATCGAAGAGATCCTGATGAACTATGTGATGCCCTTTGCGCCTTTCATTGGTCAGAATTTCATGCTGATGCAGGATAATGCTCTCATACTGCTCGCTGTGTTGTATAATATCTCCAGGAAGTGGGGATTCAAACCCTGGACCGGCCAGCTCGTAGTCCTGACTTAAACCCCATCGAACATGTACGAGATATGCTTGGAAAGAACATCAGACAGTGTGACCCTACCACCTTGGCACAACTGAGAACATCGCTGCTGGAGGAATGGAATCGCATCCCGGCAAATGTCATTCGACGAGTTGTGAACAGTATGCCTGAGCGTTTACAAGCTGTCATAGACGCTAAGGGTGGTAACACTTGTTTTTAGTGACCAGTGGTGTTGTGCAGTGCAAACATTAACACTGTTTTGTTTGGAAAAAAAAAAAAACCATTACTAAAATAGAAGACTGTCTGGACGAAACCATTGGTCGCTACTTGGTTAGACGACAGTCTGGACGAAAATTACTGATTGCACTACTGGGTGTAAGCCCCAGGTTAGGTTTGTTTTGTATGTAGAACCATATATACCACAGTAATGAACGCTGATCGCAAGGATTCCATGTTTCGAACTAATCGGCAAAACCAGCGCCTCAGTGCCTAAAAATTATTGGTCTAGGCACAAACCATTGGTTTGGATGAAAATTATTGATGCATGTCTACCCCCACTGTGCGTGACAAAAACCAGGGGTGGTGTTAGTATGACGTAACGACCTAACAATTATTGGTCAGCCATCACAATACTCTCCGATGAACGAAAACAAGCCATGAAATTAAGATTCATGCAATTGACATACAAATCCATGACACAAATCATAGTGTTCACAGCTGGTAGGAGAAACACAACAAGCAACTACGGAGTGTCACTACTCCAAAGGTTTAATGCTTATTCAGCACAAATAGCACCTGATAAATATGACCAACTTGCCCACCACATTAATTCCCTTCGCAGCGCTGCCTAGCGATTGGAAACCACAATGGCGTTTGATGCTGGGAGTACGCTACTCTGAACTTTGCCTAGCGATTGAAAGAAACGGTCATCCTCCATCAAAATCAATTTTCTACAGTAACTTATGTAATGTGACTAAGATACAAGAGTTGAACATTTTATTGCTAAAGGGTGTTATTATATTTTTCAGCAGTGTTAGCATTATTGTTTGGCACTGGTCTTGCCTCTTAGTTGGAGCGTGGTGAACCCGGAATAAGGCTTTACATACAAACCTAACCTGAGGCTTATACCCCAGACCCCCTTGCTTGTATTAAAAGCAATAATTTTCATCCACACAGTCACCTGGCCTAGTAGCGGCCAATGGTTTCGTCCAGACAGTCGTCAATTCTCAATGCAAATGCTTCACACAGAGAATATGAGTTCCCTAGTGAAGCTTTAAATTAATAAATCCTTGAATATTGTTTGTTTTATCTTATTTTGTGTGACTTTAAGTTCCTTACCACAATCTAGTATTAACAAAGTTGAAACGATTTCTTTGCTCCACGTTGAGCGTACAAGTGAAACATTTTCTATTGCCCTCACTGTTGCGTGACAAATGTAATGTTTTCGACTAGCCCTGCCTTGCACTTTGAAATATTTACTCTAAGATATGTTGATTTAATGGGCGCCAAGACTCAACGCTATGCTGAAATCTAAATTTATATTTAACAACGCCTAGCTATGGTAGAACACCTCCAAGAATCTTTTCACTCAGATCGTGGTATGATTTGATCATTAACCCAACAAACAATTGTATCAGGAGAAGGAATTGGTCTATATCTAATGCTACCTACTGAAAGCAAAGATTGCAGGGTTAAAAGAAATGAATTTATTATATAAAACAAGTATGGCAAAATTAATAATAATAAGTTTGAATTTAAATTTGAGTGTTGCAACTTGAATATTACCGCTAGAAAATTACGTGAAAACGGAGTCGGATGAATTACTCATTTTACACTTATTCCCAAGCTATGAAGTTACTGAAATACTGAAAATGAAAAAAAGAGACTAGAGATTACGTAGTTCTGAGTCATTCACGCTTACCACTGGAAATTGCCGAAGCATTTCCCTCGTACTGGATGTTGAAGAGAGCTTCCCACAGCCTCCTGGTCGTCGTCATCTTCTTCGTTAGTTGATGAGATACTTGTAGACATGATAATTTATGGTCCGAACATCGGAACCAACCGCACGTACAACCACACTGGTTAAGTTTTACAAAGATCGTCCTTGCCTCCACGGCGCGCAAACCATATGCACTCGTCGCCTCCCCTCTCTGGACCCGGCTTCTTCTCGCCCGCTCCCCTCTGATTGGCTGAGCCACCACGCGCTACTCCCCTCCTCAGGGTCATTACACTCGGCGCGAGGACGATGTCGATTACCGTTCCAGGCCATTTCGCCTTTTCTTGAAGCAGCAACCCAGCTTGCGTCATGCTTCTTGACAAGAATAAGCCTGTAGCCGAATTCCCAGTGACTCATCTCTCTCATAATACCCTAACTGTCAAAACTCCGTAAAATTCCGTAATCATATAATTTTCTACGATAATGTTCGTAATAATTTGCTTGATAGTGTTTTCTATAACATTGAAAACCTATCTGTATATTTATAATTTTATAAAAAATGCTCCAAAAAAATACCCTAATAATAATAAGTTACCATGAAAACTTCTCTTGGCTGAACAATTTGCCGCGTAAATAAATATAGAATGGCTTCCTACTGACTTATGTCAGTGGCGTAAAATCCCCTCGAAAATCACGTTACATATTCGCCTCGAATCATCGGATGATTTTCCGTGATGATGGTCCATTATCCGACTATCCCAGACACGTTAATAAACCCCATCCAAAATACATATTACATAAATTAAATCACTCTAAATTACATATATATACTCATAATTTTCTTTACGCACTTTGCGTCAAAGTCTGTTGTCACTATGGATTGCTCTTTGCAACCAGTCCAATGTTTTTCATATAGAATAATGTTCCACGGATATTTCCGTCTCTCTAATTTCTCTGTTGGAAAAATAGACATAAATATTGTGTGAGCACTATGTATATAAGATGTCACATCACACGCATCAAGGTGTTCTGATATATGTATCACCACAGAACTTCCTAATTTCACTGGAGGTCCCTTCCTTATGGTGAAATTTAATCTCACTTATCACTGAGCACACGATCACACTATTGTGGCAGCGCATCTTGACCATAATACTTAATCTCTCTTTACATAAGACGAAATTAATATTGACTTCTGGAAAAAAAAAAAAAAAAAAAAATCAGTAAATGCGCATTACATATAACACCCAATATTCTGTGCCGTAATTGCCCTGTCTTCTTAAGTTCCCGTAGACCATATTCTACTTAATACTAGTTCTCAACTCAGACCAGTTCTCTTCACACAAATAATACCTTTGTACTAATTACCTTAAATTACACACTTACAAATCTTACATGGCGAGGCCGTAAACAGAAATCACGTGTGCTGTTATGTATGAGTTTCATGAAGGACTGTCTTGCCTTCTGGTGGCCCATCTTTTGTCTCGTTGACGCCTTAAGCAAAAATACCCTATTCGAGCGCTCACCCATCTCTTGGAGACAAATGGGAATTCAGCGCTACCAGATTCTGGCCTTGGTGTATCGAGACATTTTAGTGGACAAGAGCATCCGACAATCCCGCCATATTTCCCTGTACCTTAAAAACTCTCAATTACATACTACACCCCCCCCCCCTGTGTGACTTCTGATACGCCTACCTGGAAGACCAGATCTCCCACATACCACACTTACTCATTTGATAGGCTGGCTCGCCAGCTAAACACACTTACTTTATGACACATACTTTCGTAGACTATGTATATTATACGTCCCATATAATCTGTTTCCCTTACTATCCTCCAGCACATATGCTGTTTTGCCAATACGTTTGGAAACTATAAATGGGCCCTCGTAGAGATAAAAGAACTTGGACATGACTTTCTCTAGCTTATTTCCAACCTAGCCAGTGGCTCCCTCAACTTAACGTCATCACGTTGCTCCACTAGCATATTTCTCAGTGTATGTAATGATGCCCTGTTGCTACTGTCCACACATGCACATATTAGAATACCGTCCTCTGCTTTAACCACAGGAGAATCCCTACATAAATTAGTGTCCCTAGATAGCATGTCCGCAAGAATGTTATCTTTACCTTTAATATATTTTACTGTGAATTCGTATTCCTGCAGAGCAAGAATCCACCTACTCTGTTAGAACTGAGTTTACAAGTCCTCATATACAGTAATGCATGGTGATCTGTATGGATCTCAAATTTCCCCCCTACTAAATACATTCCAAATTTCCCTAAACTGAAAACAATACCTAAAAGCTCTAACTCAGTAATCGTGTATCTTTTCACTGCTGCTGTCAGTCCTCGCGAGGCTAAAGATACAATGCACAGATTACCCTCATCATCTTTCTGACATAACACTCCAGCAATGCCTATATGTGAAGCATCTGTCATAACCACATATTCCTTATCTTTCAAAGGATATTTCAGCATTACCGCTTCCTCAAAACCTTCCTTCAGCGCTCTAAAAGCCTGATCATGCTTGGACTCCCATCTCCACAGAGTCCCACTTTTAAGCAATTCCCTGAATGGTTCTACCAACCCTGAGTATTTAAGAACGAACCTCCTGAAAAAAGTTGCAAATTCCTAGGTATGTTTTTAACTGTTTAACATTCTGTGGCACCTCTGCGTTAAGTATCTTATTAACCCTACTTTCCTCTGGTGTCACACCTCTACTCAACACTCTATGACCTAAAAATGTCACTTCTGACTGACAGAATGACGACTTAGACAGCTTCAAAGTGAACCCTGCCTGATCTAACTTCTGAAAAACTATATCTAAATGTCGTAGATGCTCCTCAAAACTGCGTGAACTAATTACCATATCATCAATGTAAATGGTTACAAACTCTCCTGTGTCATCCCCTAATGCGATGTTTAAAGCCCTAATTAAAGCTGCTGAACTACTCTTTAACCCATAAGGTGTTCTACAAAATTGATAAAGGTTATATTTATGACTAAAAGCTGTAAATGGTCTATCTTCGTACATAAGTGGCACTTGCCAAAAACTGGAACTCAAATCTACACACGTGAAATACTTCTTCTCCTCAAATGTTTGCATTAATTCCTCTATTGACATAGATTTCAGCTGATCTGAACTAATTCTACTGTTAACCAAACGAGCGTCTAAACAAATACGAACTGTGCCGTCGGCCTTGGGTACCGTGATCAAAGAATTAACATATGGACTAGAGTGCTCAATAATCCCATCTTCAAGCATTTGGTTAATTTGTGCCTCAACTGCACTCTGATAAGCGAAAGGTACAGGATATCTATGTCCTGTGAATACTGACCTATCAATAACGTTCAATGAATGTGTATAGCAATTGGCCATACCAATGCGATCCTCAAACTCGCCTATTACACAATAACACATCATAGAGCCGAACACATTGTTTCACCTCTATATTTCCCTGAAATGCAGCATCACGTAAAGAGTCCTCTAGACTAGCGTTCGTAATCACACTGCCCACAAAGCCTGGAGAACCCCGCTCTACGGCTGGCGATATCTCATTTAAAGTACTAATCGCACCTACAACACTATTTCTCTGAATATGGTCATTGAACGCTACTTCTACCTCAGAATCTCCCCATTTAAATTTCAAACTCCCTACATCATAACATAAGTTACCAGACACTCTACTTAGCCACTCTGAACCCAAGATAACACTGAATACTAAATTTGGAATTACAAGACAAATCTGCTTTTCTACATGATTATTAATTTTAATGTCTACTAAAACTTGCTTAGAAATGACTTTAGACCTCTTCCCAACAGCTGTGATAACAAAAGTGCTTTTAATTGGCAACTCCTCAAAATTTACTCCAGTTCCTTTCATTTTATCATAGAATGCACTACTTATGCAACTCTTCATACAACCACTATCAATTAAAACATCTGTGTACGCCTCGGCCACGTTAAATTTAACTGTGGGGCTCTTACTGACCTCCTCCTGAATAATACCTTCATCATTTAGTTCACGTAATAATTCATTTCTTACATTTAGGTCATAGGGTTCCTGTATAAGTGTATGGACAGGGCATGTTACAGACTGAGATTCTGACCTTACATCGCAGCCTGGTTCGTGTTTAAAGCATTGCTACCGCTTGGTGTAGTACTACTCACTACCGCACTGGTCTGGTTGTCCTGGGTTGTGTTAACGGTATCTCTCTGTCCGTTATTACCATTGGGCTGATTCCCTCCTTGACCCCTGTTCTGGTTATAATTATTATTATTGTTATACCTCCCTTGGTTACCCCTACAATCATTATTTCGGCCTTGATTTCCCCTGAAATCATTATTTCTACCTTGGTAGTTCGTACTATACCCATTTCCTCTGTATTGGTTTTGCTGATGATTATTATTATTAATTTGGTTCCCCCTATTTTGAACGTTGGCCCCTTCGTCACTGTTCCCTTGAACTTCCTGGTTCCTATTCTCATTAGGCCTGTTATTATTGTTACCCTGGTTCCTACCGAAATTCTCCTCGTAACCACCTCTTCCCAGAGCATCGAATGTACTCAATAAATTCTCCACTTGTGAAATAGATTTAACATTTTGGATACAGGCAGCTTCCTTGATTCTATATGGAAAATGTCTTAGTAATAGCCTGACTACATCACTTTCCTCCTTCAAACCATCCAGATATTTGCACGTTAATACCTGTCCTAAAAAGTACTCGGTCATAGTGTAGTTTCCTCTCGGGTTATATTTCCCACACACAATTCCCTCACGATGCTGAGATTGAATCACCTCATTCCAAAATTTCTCACAAAATTTAACTTTAAAATCTGAACTATTCTCGAAATTGTCTCTGTAGACAGCAAACCAGTTTCTTGTCTCCCCTACAAACTCTTGCTCTAAAATTTCAACTACCTGGCACCACTCAATACTACCATCTTCAAACCTCTCCCCGAATTTATTTTCTATCGTATTCATGAACTCCATTGGACAACCCTGCCGATTACTAAATTTGCCTAGTTCTATTTCCCTGTGTGTGCTATTCACATAAACTGGCCTGCTCTGACTACACACATCAAAAAAAGTTTTGCATCACCTCGGTTCCCAGATCTCCGGCATATAGACGTTGACTGTGTATATTGTATCAAAGATACAGTCCCTTTGACTGTTCATAGATGTCACTAAAACTGCTCAAAGATGTAAACAACCATGCATGAGCAGGGCCTATTAGACGGAGGGGGTACGACAGCCGATCAGTTCCAGTCATTCCACCAGGACGAAGGTACGCTGCTCATGTTGTCTGTAGTTCTACCATGCCTAGAAGGTCAATACCGCAGTTCGATCGCGTCCGCATTGTTACTTTGTGTCAAGAAGGGCTCTCAACAAGGGAAGTTTCCAGGCGTCTCAGAGTGAACCAAAGCGATGTTGTTCGGACATGGAGGAGGTACGGAGATACAGGAACTGTCGATGACAGGCCTCGCTCAGGCCGCCCAAGGGCTACTACTGTAGTGGATGACCGCTACTTACGGATTGCCGCTCGGAGGAACCCTGACAGCAATGCCACCATGTTGAATAATGCGTTTCGTTCAGCCACAGGACGTCGTGTTTCAACTCAAACTGTGCGCAATAGGCTGCATGATGCGCAACTTCACTCCCGACGTCCATGGCGAGGTCCAGCTTTGCAACCCCGACACCATGCAGCGCGGTACAGATGGGCCCAACAACATGCTGAATGGACCCCACAGAATTGGCATCACGTTCTCTTCACCGATGAGTGTCGCATATGCCTTCAACCAGACAATCGTCGGAGACTTGTTTGGAGGCACCCTGGTCAGGCTGAACGTCTTAGACACACTGTCCAGCGAGTGCAGCAAGGTGGTGGTTCCCTGATGTTTTGGGGTGGCATTATGTGGGGCCGACGTACGCCACTGGTGGTCATGGAAGGCTCCGAAACGGCTTTACGATACCTGAATTACATCCTCCGACCCGTAGTGCACCCATATCGGCAGAATATTGGAGAGGCATTTGTCTTCATGGACGACAATTCTCTACCTCATCGTGCACATCTTGTGAATGCGTTCCTTCAAGATAACGACATCGCTCGACTACAGTGACCAGCATGTTCGCCAGACATGAACCCTATCGAACATGCCTGGGATATGTTGAAAAGGGCTGTTTATGGACGTCTTGACCCACCAACCACTCTGAGAGATTTACGCCGAATTGTCGTTGAGGAGTGGGACAATTTGGACCAACAGTGTCTTGATGAACTTGTGGATAGTATGCCACGACGAATACAGGCATGCATCAATGCAAGAGGACGTGCTACTGGGTATTAGAGGTAGTGGTGTGTACTGCAATCTGGACCACAAATGCTGAAAGTCTAGCTGTATGATGGTACAACATGCAATGTGTGGGTCTCATGAGCAATAAAACGAGCTGAAATGTTGTTTGTGTTGATCTCTATTCCCTTTGTATTTAAAGGTTCCGGAACTCTTGGAACCGAGGTGATGCAAAACTTTTTTTGATGTGTGTATTTTCCTGCCTAATTCTAGCTTTCAACTTCTGTTCTAATTCAGCAATTTTCTCCTCAGCCTTTCTTTCAATATTAGTTACAGTTAACCTAATGCTCCCTTCCGATGCTTTAACTTTACCACTTAATTTAGCTTGTTTCTCACTAATCTCATTAATGCTTTCCTTATTCCTCTCCCTTAGAGTATTAACTTCAGTGATTATTTCTGCATGTACTTTATCAATTCTTCCCCCCAGCTGTTCTTTAACCTCTGTAGTTGCTACCTGAATTTTATCGATTTCTCCCCCCAATTGCTTTTTGACCTGCTGTGTTTCCAGTTGCACTAGTTCTTTTAAATTTTCAGCCTGTGTACTGATTCTAATTTCTAACTCCTCCTGTACTTTTCCTAATTTTCTGTCTACATCTGCAATAATCTCTTTAGCCTTCTCTTCCATCACCCCTCTGATCTCACCTCTAATCAGTTCGAATTTCTTATCTAATTTTAGATTGTTCTCTTCAAATTTCTCACTTAATTTATTGCTCATTTGTTTACTGTTTTGTTCTAATTTAGCATTTAAAGTTTCAATACTCTCTCTATTTTCCCTACTATTTTGTTCAAGTTTAGCATTTAAACTATCGCTCAATTCCCTATTACTCTCTTTATTTTCCCTACTATTTTGTTAGTTTCGCATTATTTTGCTCGAGTTTAGCATTGTTTTGTTAAAGTTTAGCGTTTAGAGCATCTGTACTTATTTTATTTTGTTGCATAAACTGAAGAAGCAAACTCTCTAACCCTGCTTGACTGTTTTGATTAGCCCCCTCAGTATCGAGATTTACCTCCAACATCCCTGTACTGCTTTCATTTCCAAGACTAGCCATACTGGTCGTATCTTCACTATCCAACTGGTGACCACTACGCAACTTCATCTCTTCCTCAGCACTACCCATGCTGATACACACCGATAAATGAAAACCCCCAAAATACAGGCACAGAATTATATACCCTTCTCCTTCCACAAATGTTATTAGGTTTTCGGCCCCAAGTTGGTAGCGACAAGTGAAACGATTTCTTTGCTCCACGTTGAGGGTACAAGTGAAACGTTTTCTATTGCCCTCACTGTTGCGTGACAAATGTAATGTTTTCGACTAGCCCTGCCTTGCACTTTGAAATATTTACTCTAAGATATGTTGTTTTAATGGGCGCCAAGACCTCAACGCTATGCTGAAATCTAAATTTATATTTAACAACACCTAGCTATGGTAGAACACCTCCAAGAATCTTTTCACTCAGATCATGGTATGATTTGATCATTAACCCAACAAACAATTGTATCAGGAGAAGGAATTGGTCTATATCTAATGCTACCTACTGAAAGCAAAGATTGCATGGTTAAAAGAAATGAATTTATTATATAAAACAAGTATGGCAAAATTAATAATAATAAGTTTGAATTTAAATTTGAGTGTTGCGACTTGAATATTACCGCTAGAAAATTACGTGAAAACTGAGTCGGATGAATTACTGATTTTACACTTATTCCCAAGCTATGAAGTTACTGAAATACTGAAAATGAAGAGAAGAGAGATTACGTAGTTCTGAGTCATTCGCGCTTACCACTGGAAATTGCCGAAGCATTTCCCTCGTACTGGATGTTGAAGAGAGCTTCCCACAGCCTCCTGGACGTCGTCATCTTCTTCGTTAGTTGATGAGATACTTGTAGATGTGATAATTTATGGTCCGAACATCGGAACCAACCACACTGGTTAAGTTTTACAAAGATCATCCTTGCCTCCACGGCCCGCAAACCATATATGCACTCGTCGCCTTCCCTCTCTGGACCCGGCTTCTTCTCGCCCGCTCCCCTCTGATTGGCTAAGCCACCACGCGCTACTCCCCTCCTCAGGGTCATTACAGGCCGGACGTTGGTTTTAGACGATAGCCCTTGACCTTGAATTCAGCGGGTGAGCCTGTACAGTGTCACACTCTCACACTATCGCTTCACTCTTGTCACCACCGGCCTGATATAATGGAATTCCAGACTTGAGCACGTGCCAGACAGTACAGTCAAAGTCGAAGTATTGTGTGACGTGGAAGTACACGTTTAGTTACGAACAGAACGTAATTATATTTGCCAATGACTGTACTTCAGGAGCAGTGTGAGGCAGCTTTGTCAATCATCGGACCGCTTGGGGCAGCTGATAACAACACAGGTACTGCAGTAACTCGCCTCCAGGCAGATTTTTCACTCTTCTAAAACAAACGTCCGGCCTGTACACTCGGCACGAGGACGATGTCGATTACCGTTCCAGGCCATTTCGCCTTTTCTTGAAGCAGCAACCCAGCTTGCGTCATGCTTCTTGACAAGAATAAGCCTGTAGCCGAATTCCCAGTGACTCATCTCTCTCATAATACCCTAACTGACAAAACTCCGTAAAATTCCGTAATCATATAATTTTCTGCGATAATGTTGTTCGTAATAATTTGCTTGATAGTGTTTTCTATAACATTGAAAACCTATCTTTATATTTATAATTTTATAAAAAATGCTCCAAAAAATACCCTAATAATAAGTTACCATGAAAACTTCTCTTGGCTGAGCAATTTGCCGCGTAAATATAGAATGGCTTCCTACTGACTTGTCAGTGGCGTAAAATCCCCTCGAAAAGCATGTTACAAAGTGACTTATCTCATTTTGTGTATGACCAGGGTTGTTACTCGACCGGGAATACCGGGAAAGGTCAGGGATTTTTGTTGTGGTCAGGAGAAACCGGGAAAAGTCAGGGAATTTAAAAAAAGAGAGAGAAAGAAGAAGAAGAAAAAAGAATTATTAAGGTTTGACAGTAATTTTTTGTGGTTATACCTGGGTGTCTACCGGTAACGAAAAGTAACTAAAAAGTAGCTAATTTTACAAACGAGTAACGAAAATTCGCTGAGGTCGGTTTAAATCATTTTAACCCGCGCCGTTAGGCTCACGGATTGTGATGAAGCGAGTTTCACGCAAGCGGCGCCGATTGCGTAGGCTTCCCCGTGCATGACCTCAAGGAAATGAATACTGAGGATACCTTCTGTGGTACTGTCTACATCGGTTCAACGTATATTTTCGGCATCAAGAAGAGAGTGTAATTGTGCGTGAAATGTTTTTCTGTATTCGAAAACCTGACTTTTTGCGAGACGTTTATTCATGATAACATCCGAAACTCAACAGAAACCTCTCATTTCTGATTGACCTATAAATTTGGATATCTCAAATTGAAGTCCTGAAATAATGCGATATAATTTATTGTCTCGATCTTGCTAAATTATACAGTTTCGAAAGAAAATCACAAAAATTCTCCGTAATACATATACGGCGGTATATTTTAAGAATCTATCAGTCTCGTAAATTTTTGACATCCCGTTCAGTTAATTCGAAACTCCGTTATGTCTATTTTTTCTTCGAACTATGGTTCATTGGTATATAATTAACCGGTTATCTCGAAAACTTGTATAATATGAATTCGAAAGGAAAAAAAAAGTGACAGTCAGTCTGAAAGACTTGACTTTGTATCATTTTAAATGCTACAAATGCTGAAAAATGCTAGAAAGGCTGGAGCATACCTGCCAACCCTTCCGATTTATTCGGAAACTTTCCGAATTTTCACCTAGTCTTCCGATCTTCTTAATTACTATTATTTCTTCCGAATTTCGGACCCCAGTGATATATTGTAAAAGAAATAGGAACTGCGAATAATTTCCATTCTCAAGGAGATTCTCTCGTAAGTCGTAATTGCTTTTGTGATTTGCGTAACCTGGGATTTTTGTGTAAGTTTCTCGCTTGGCAGTGAGCTCCATAGCTGCCTGCGATCTCGGAATGGTGAGTCAGCTGATCAGCCTACCGCATACTGATAAGTGGTATTTTACGGACAAACAGGTGCCAAGCCTGCGCTGATTAGTCGAGGCTGGCCAGGTGACTCTGTAGTATGGGATTGAAACTTGTATGCTACGCGCGGCGATTGTGACTTGCTCAGTTTGACGCCACGTGTTTATACTCTGCTAGCGTCACATTGATTGCGTCGGTAGATAATTATTTCAACGAGTTGTGTCTATGATTGTTTCGTGTCGTGTGTTTTAAGTTCCTTTCGTCACGTTATGGCGACAAAACATCAGAAACGTTATCTCCAAGTGTTCAAAGAAAGCTATAAAACTGAATTTCCATTCATTGTACAATCTAGTAGAGGAGACCATTTTGCTCTTTGTTCCGTGTGTCGTTGCGATATAAATATTTCTCATGGTGGAAAAACTGACATTGTAACTCACAGCAACACTCTAAAACACAAGGACAGTGCTAGTTGTTTACAGAAGAACAAAAAATTAGTTACTTTTTTGTTCACGTGAATGAAGACAATGCTGCCATTCGAGCAGAATTTTTGTTCACGGCGTTCATCGTAGAACATAACCTCTCTTTATCATGTTCCGATCACGTGGGACAATTGTTTAGAAAAATGTTCCTGGATTCGGAAATTGCGAAGAAATATGCCTGTGGGAGGACAAAAACATCCGCCATTGTTCATGAAATGGCACGTGACGCAGATTCAAAAATTATTAATATTTTAAAATATGGGCCTTTCGCGATCTCCACTGATGGTAGCAATGATAGAGATAGTAAGCTGTATCCTGTCGTCGTGTCATTTTTCAACAAAGAATCGAAGATGATTGAAAATCGTTTGCTATCCATGAAAAATTTGGAAGGTGACTCGACTGGTGCTAACATTGGTAATTTGCTTCTGCGTCTTTTGGAAAGACATGCTATTCCAATGGCAAACTGTATAGCTTTTAGTCTATGATTGGGAGGAAAAATGGTGTTGCTGCGAAATTAAAAGAGCAGTGTAAAAACATCATTGTTGTAGGATGGCCATGCCATTTAATTCATCTGGCTGCTGAGAAAGGTGCTGATTCCCTTCCTGTGAAAATTGATGAGATAATGATTGATATTTATTATTATTTAAACAAAATCTGCAAGGGGAAATATCATCTGAAGTTATATCCAGCTCTTTAGCAAACTGATGTTAGGAAAATACTGAAGCATGTGTGCACGCGTTGGTTATCCTTGGGTAAATGCTTAGACTGATTCACAGTGGAAGCCACTGCTGAGTTTTTTAAGGATGAGGTGAACCAGTCCACTGGCACAAACACATCTCTCATGTATTTCCAAATTCCCAAAGTAAAGGCACATTGAGATAACCCTGCAGAAGTGGAATTTGGTGTTAGTGTGAACAACCGAGTAAAAGATCAAGCACGTGTTATCATTGGTAAAAGGAAGTTGGAGAGCAGTTCTTCTCCGTTTGTAAGGAAAAAAGTGACGGAACCAAGTCAAACTGTTGGTATTTCAAGACAGGAGAGACTATTTCTTTTTCTGTCATCTAAGTTAAATGAGGCTTCTGGCATTTACCATCCCTAAATTTGAAAAGTATAACAAAGTTATTCAATCACAAGCACCTCACATCCATGCCCTAATATACATACTGATTGATTTGCTGACAGAAATTCTCTGTAGGTTTGTTAAGCCAGTGGCCATCAAGAAATATTGCACAATTTTAGAAGTGGTCTATCACACAAGAGAGAATCGGAAATCTGATGATGATTTTGGTAATTGGTTCAACATCTAGTTGTGTAGAAAATCTGGCTCCTGAGAAGGTCTTTTATTTGCATGTCAGGAACTACTTCACTGCAGCCTCTGATTATATTATTCATAAATTTAATTTGGACAGTGAGTTTCCTGTTAATGCTCAAGTGGCACAGATAAGGTCTTTGTCTACTGCTTCCTTTAGTGCCGTGAAGTATTATATCTCTAAGTTTCCAATTATGTTGCCAACAAAAGACTGTGAAGATGAGCACCAGCAATGAATGCATTACAATGCCAGTTTTGTGCTCTCCAAATGGAGGATTTGGCATCTTCTATTGTGGAAGTAAAAAGAGTAGATTGTTCTTGGTCTGCAATAGGGGATATACAAGTTGGAGATGGGTGTCTGAAATCCCGTATTTGCTCGCGTATATCTCGCACTTTTTTTGACCGAAAATATGTGTGAAAATTTCTGGTGCGAGATATAAGCTAGGAATTACCGTATTCCCGAAAAACACAAAATTTGCGATGTAACAGTAGGCCTACTTGCGCAACTGCTGTGGCATGCTAATCGCTAATTCGAACGTGTCTCAAGGCCGTGAATTTAGCCAACCGTGGCCGAAGACGCGGCGAATGATGTTAAGCGTTCTAACACTCACACTGCACTGTATGCTTGCACGCGGCCGAGCTCTGATGCGACGCAAAGCTTTAAGACGAAATCATTGAGATTCGAGAAGCCTGAACTGCGTTTCTCTGCGATGTAACAGGCCTACTTGAGCAACTGTTGTGGCGTGCTAATCGCTAATTCGAACGTGTCTCAAGGTGGTGAATTTAGCAAGATGCGGCGAACGATGTACAGCGTGCTAACACTCGCGCTGCGCCGTATGCTTGCACGCGGCCGAGCTCTGATGCAACGTAAAGCTTTAAGACGAAATCATTGAGATTCGAGAAGACTGAACTGAGTTTCTCTGCGATGTAACAGTAGGCCTACTTCCACAACTGTTGTGGCGCGCTTATCGCTAATTCGAACGTGTCTGAAGGCGGTGAATTTAGCCAGCCATGGCCAAAGATGCGGCGAACGATGTTCAGAGTGCTAACACTCACGCTGTGCCGTATGCTTGCACGAGGACGACCTCTGATGCGACGCAATGCTTTAAGACGAAATCATTGAAATTCGAGAAGACTGAATTGCGTTTCTCTGCGATGTAACAGTAGGCCTACTTGAGCAACTGTTGTGGCGCGCTAATCGCTAATTCGAACGTGTCTCAAGGCGGTGAATTTAGCCAGACGCGGCAAACGATGTACAGAGTGCTAACACTCACGCTGCGGGGTATGATTGCACGCGGCCGAGCTCTGATGCGACGCAATGCGTAAAGACGAAATCATTGAGATTCGTGAAGACTGAACTGCGTTTCTTTGCGATGTAACAGTAGGCCTACTTGAGCAACTTATGTGGCACGCTAATCGCTAATTCGAACGTGTCTCATGGCGGTGAATGTAGCCAACCGCGGCCGAAGACTAACGATGTACAGCGTGCTAACACTCGCGCTGCGCCGTATGCTTGCATGCGGCGCCTCGATCCCTAATCGGCTCGTATCGAAGTTCGGATCAACTTGTTGTTGCTTTCTCTTCCTGTTAGTAACGCTTCGGGTAAGTTCCTGGACAATGACGACTGTTGTGGCGCGCTAAATCGAAGGTGTTTCTACCTCAAGGTTATTACGGTCATTTATATGATGGCGTCATTAATGAATGCGAGATATATGCGAGTACTTTTTTCCCCCTGAAATTTCAAATAAAAAAATGGGGTGCGAGATATACGCGGGGGCGAGATACACGCGAGCAAATATGGTATGACAGAGTAGCTTGAGTAATGCTGTCAATATTAACAATTCCACACAGCAACGTTGAATGTGAGAGATTGTTTAGCCAGGTGAAGAAGACAAGGACACAATTCCGATAACCTCTGAATGACGAAAACCTCAACAAACTGTTAGTGGTTAAATCAAGCCTAAGTGGAAATTGCTACGAGCAGCAGTATGACAGGGCATTTTTGAAGAGAGCAAAGTCAGCTACAAGATCTGCATTAAATCAGTAAGCATTCTCAAGATTACCATCCACATGTATATACATCACCTAATCATAATTAGGTAAGTAATGTTGTCCATGGTAATTAACTTAAGGGACACTGGGACTGAAATATTCAAATTCTATATAAACTGAGGTACAGCTTTGAAATTTTATATGGTTATGAATAGTCATATTATAAACCACTGTGGGAAACGTGAGCATTGTAAGTTGATTAGTTCTCCAGATATTAATTATTTTGTACATTTATTGTGCTAATTATTCAAGTTTTATAAAGGTCAGCCGCGTTAAAAAAAAACAAGATAGTGTAACTTTTATGTAATATTCTATTGCACTATAACAATTGGAAGAAACCTACGGATCCGATTTTGAATTGCATTAATGAGTGTCAAGAAATTAATTTTTTTTCTTATCCAAGTTTTTTTCTACAAAAAAATCGTATTTTTTCCAGTTTGAATTTTTTTGCAGCCAAACCAAAAGTTCAATCTAAAAAACGATCCGCAGGTTTATAGTCATTGCAATGAAGATAATAAATTCCCATTTTGAAAGCAATATCATAAGATTTATGACGCGAGTAACATTTTGAATGCCTGAAAAAGTGAATCCGAGAAAACAGCAATTTTCTAAAATGATGCACAATTTACAAGGTTTCAGCTTACCAATGACATTAGGACTGTCCTACAGCATAGGTGACACCCTCCTTCTTCTGTTTTGCAGCCTCCTCCTCCTTCATTTCTGTCAGTTTCACCTTCCGTCGACATGCCTTTCGCTTCTCCAATTATGACCGCGGACTTACATACTTCCTGCGACTGTCACATCTTTCAAGTGTTTGTGCTGTGACATGAGATACTGAAGTTAGTCTTATTCCTGATTTCAACTCTGTTGTTGCACTACACCCCATGTTGAATTCTGCTACAGAATTCCAAACAGCAATTTCAAGTATCTTCCGTGAAATAAAAATCTCTTTTGGGCACTTCCTCCAGATAACAGAATGCAGAGACTCATTCTGATTTTCAGTAGCACCACGGATGCATCTGGATAGTAGCTCATCTGATGCCAGCCTTTGATAAACAGGCACAATCTTGACAACTAAGGGTTCTTAAAGTTCTACAGCCATTTTGTCATGACTATGTGGTAGTTTACCAGCTGCGATACTTCGATTGTAGAAACACCAAGACTCAGAACCTTCAGGACACTTACTGTGCTGGGGCGTTTAAAGGGCACACCGTGCATTTTAAAGCTACGCCAGGGCTTTAAAAATGGCGGAATTTGGATAAAACACTGCTATATGATCCGCAGGGGATAGGGGTGTATTAATATGGAAAAAACCGAAAATCGACATTTTCCACAAATTTCACTAAAATTTCAGTCCCAGTGTCCCTTAAGTCTGACAAAAGGTGAATAGGCTATGTGGTAGCGAATGCGAAGTGTAATCCATCAGAATGATTGTATGCATTTTCTTTAAACACACAATTATGTTCTCTTACATTTAAATATTGGCCATACATATTACTCGATGATTGACGATTGTTTACATTTTTGTGAATTTTATGCTGAATTCATACTTTGCCAATAAAGACACACAGGTCTTTTGTGTACCCTCTTTCGCCCACGCCACGGTATACTGCGCATGATGAAATCTATAATTTAAAAAAGATCTTCCTATTTGTGACTTCCGAAGGTTGGCAGGTATGCTGGAGGCTTCTCGCTCCGCTCGAAGCCAAAGACTCTTTGACACGTTAGAAAATTATCTGCATAATACTTATCTTGCTTATCTTGTTTCAAATTACTCGCGAACGGCAAGTGCAAAGCAAGGTCCAGAGCGCGCAGGGACTTGCCCCTTCCATTCAGTCTAAAAACACATATAGTGGGCGATGTATTGAAGATCGAGATATGCTTTCGCGGACCTTTTTGTAGAACTTTTCATGCTGACCAATTCTTATGCTCTTCATCTTCTTCTTCTTCTGCTTTTACAGCCTCATTGGACCACTTCAGTCAATCATTTCTTGGTCCTCTTCTTCAGTAAGTTTCCTTTCAGAGTCACCCAGTAGCTCTTCATTCGCTCTGATCTCCTTAGGCGTTCCTCATCTGTAAATACCCTTTTTACAGTATTACGTTTGTCTATTTTAGCCTGAAATCTTATTTTTATATCTCTGTTTTTTTAATTGTTTTGTTTTGCAAGTCATCCAAGGTTATTTCCAATTCTTTCATATCTTCTCTAATTTCCTTAATCCATCCTACTTGTTGTTCCTTATTCCTAAGTTTCACTACAATTTTTCTAGATAACCTGGTTTCTGGTGTCCTCATGATGTGACCAAAGAAAGAAAGCCGTTTCTTCCGAATAGTATCAGTGATGGGCTCCAGTTCTCTGTATACCACTTCATTTGGTACTATCCGCCACTGTCCATCTTTCTGATATTTTTTATTTATGCATGTTCTAGCTATTCTTCTTTCTACTTTTAAAATTTTGTCGATTCTGTTTTTCTGAGTAACTTTAAAAAGAGTTTCACTTCCATAGGTCACCTCTGGTTGAACCACCGCCTTTAATGTTTTAATTTTGTTGCGATTGATAGACATTTTCTTTTATATGTAGACCATGTTAATTTTTGGGCTTTTATCATTTTATTAGTTCTTTTTTGCCATGCAGGTTTCTCATCCAAGTTGTAAGTTATAAGTTCTCCTGAGTATTTAAATTGCTTCACTATTTTAACTTTCTTGTTATTTACTGTTATGTGATTGATTACAAGTGGATTTGCTACCATTATCTCTGTCTTTTCAAATGATATTGAAGTCCAACTTTTTGTGCTATATTTTGTAGGCTTATTTGATTTCTGGCTGCTTGAATATTATTAGCCAGTAACGCTAACTCATCTGCGTATCCCAAGCAATTTAAGTCTATTTGATCTTTCTTGGTTCCAATTCTTATGTTCCTAGGATTTTCCCTGTACCATTCCCTCATTATATATTCCAAAGCACAATTGAAAAGTAGAGGCGATAAACCATCTCGTCTTAATCCTGTTTTAATCGTAAATGGTTCAGATATTTCTCCTCTGAATTTTACTTTAGATTTGGTGTTTGTTAGAGTTTTATAATTTTTATTAATTTGGGATGAAGTCCGAAATTCCTTAGTATTTTCAGCAATGAAGATCTATGTCTACAATCATAAGCTTTTTTGTAGTGTACGAAGGTTATGACTTGCTCTTTTTGTCTACGTTTGTAGTAGTCCATTACTAATTTTAATGTGATGATCTGTTCAGGGCAGCTTCGCCATAGTATATTGATATTTTTAATGGTTTGCCCAGCGTAAGCTTAATAAGCGCACTGATGCCAGGTTTGTTTTCGACTTTTTCACTGAAATCTTTAATGCTTGGCTTCTTTTGATCATACATAAATTATTTTCTACAGAATCTTTCCTCGAGATATCCTTTACAGAATGGTGAAAACCGCATCTCCATCCAGTGGTTCTCGAGATTACATCCAAGAATCGGGGATTTTTGTCTTATACTAACAAAGTGGTGATTGCCGAGGTACACAAGCACCAAGCGGTACTGTGACGTCACACACCTCAGTGCATCTGGGTGCATTTCGTCCCGTCATCGTAACGTAACGCCAGACCCCAGCGTAAAGACGAAGTCGACAAGATCATTTAGAATGATAAAATGTGCCTCTTGTCGTATTATTCGTGCTATCCTCTGAATAATTCGTAATATCCAATACCTACTTTGAACGTTCATCCTCCAAAATCACATCCTCAAAACGGCCGGCTGACCGCACAACTTGCCTGCGGGAATCTCGTCAAACGGACCGAGATCGACGCCAGTTGCGTAAGTCATAAAACCCGTGCCCGGTCGCGAACTTGTCTACGAGGACTGCGGGAATCCCGTCAAAGGTGGTTGGGCACCCATCACGAAACATACCGAACCATACTAGCCACTTTTCCCATTACCGTATACTTAAGTGTGCGGGGAGCGAGAAGTGCATCAACCCACTTAGAAATAACAGACTACGTAGCATCGCGATACCCATTTTTTCTCGTGATCCACCGTAAACTTCCAACCACAGCATAGGGACAGCGGGAATCACGGCGCCGACCATGTCCATAACTGCTCGTGAATTTTAACCATGCCCAACCTTGAGCTTGCCTCCGCCATTCTATCAGGACAGATAGACCGGCAGACCATCACTGAACGGCCGATTGCATACTATCGCGTCCTCAGTGTCCAACCGCGAGAACGTGAATCTCGTAAAACGACCTAGAGCGGCAGCTGTGATACGTCGCGATATTTCTCCAATTTCGATGAAGAGTACAACTGGATTCTTGCCAAACGGACAGCAAGCGGCGCCAATTGCGTAATAATGCTATATTTTTTCCGTACCCGACCTCAAGGACAATAGAAATCTCGTAACTACTAAAAATGACACCGATTATGTAAATTGCGATTTTTCTCTGTGTTTGATCTTGAAAACTACAAATCGCGTCAAATGGCTGAGACCAGCGCCGATCGTGTAACGTCTCGATATTTCTCCATACTTTACTGCGAAGACATGATTCGGTGACTATCGCGTAACATCGCATATATTTCGTGATCTTCCGCAGGGACAAAGGAAATCTCCCCAAACGGTCAAGATCAGAGCAACTTCTTGGTAATCATAGCTTCTTGTACATAAGACGGCATATTAACTGAAACAACTCATTTGATATTAAATATCAAATGTTACAATAAAATGTATCAGTTGACAGTTTCTAGATACTTTTATTGTGATTGACTAGAAAGTAAGAATTGGTGATTGATTCCTTTCTTCAGTTATTTTTTTAAATTGGTTAGCAAATTCACATTTATTGTAAAAATGTGTTCCTGTTCTTATCGTAATAAACGTTATTTATTATAGTAAAGAACTGTTGTTTTAAATTTAATTTTTGTTCGTGTTTTTATACTTAAAAAGAAATGCGTTTATTTATACAGAGAGCTACATATAAGTCCGGTTTATAAAATGAATCATTGCTCGGATATTTCTTTATTACTATTATTTTCATCTACTACAACATTTCTCCTCGCGTCTAAGAATAGCCTTGCACAAATAATTGGTCTAAAATCAGTTTTTCTAACTTAATCTTAATCGACCATACAGAAGTAGGTTTCCTAAAGGTAAATGCACTTTTGCTAGGTTTGGAAAACCTAAGGAACAGCGAGGTAAATTAGTCCCTGTGGTTAATGAGTTTTCTATACTTTGCCCTGGAAAATCTGAAATAATCAGGGAAATAAATGACTCTGCGGTCAGGGAATTTCTTAAATTTTGGTCTGGAAAACCGGGAAAAGTCAGGGAAATTGGAAATCCTGAAAGCGTATCAACCCTGTCAAGAGCTTCTCGAAGACATGAATCGCAAATGCATTGGACGGAAGTTAGGATGATGCAGTATGGGATGATGATGCATGCTAGAGTAGCTCGGAGATTGGCAGCAACGACTGCAATTGACAATTCAGGTCGTCTTGTTTCAATAATGCAAATTTTAAGTTTTCTTTTTCTTTTTTCTGAAATAACGTATTTTCCTCACAAATCCTCGAATATATCTGGCACCGAAGATTTTCACACTTATTTTCGGTCAGAAAAGTGCGAGTTGTATGCGAGCAAATACAGTATATCATACTATGTAGCATCAAAATAAAGCTTTTTTTTTTTACTCTCTCCCTTTCCCTAATAATGGATTTTTGCGAAGTTCGCGTGTATAGTACCCCAATTTCGGAACTAAAAATTTAGGAAATGAAGGGGGTCCTATAGCCGCGTAATTACGGTAATAGCAATCTATCTATCTATATATATATAAAGCTCAATGTTTGTCTGTCTGTCTGTTATGTATACAAATCCACACCGTTTCACCGATCTGAACCAAAATTTGTATACTTACCCTTCGGAACCCTGCGGGTAACCCTGTCCACTTGAAATTTCCGACAGACCACCCCATTCCCTGCATTTAGGCCCTTTGGCCCAAATCTTCACCGTTTCACCGATCTCAACCAAAATTTGTATACATACCCTTTGGAACCCTGCGAGTAACATTGTCCACTTAAAATTTCGGACAGACCACCCCATTTCCTGCATTTAGGCCCTTTCTATTATTTAAACTAGTTTCCATGATGGTTCCGTATTGACGTACTAAATAGTTTTAACAACAAATTGTATATCCGCCTTAGTCAATACATAAATGCATTTATGTATTGACTAAGGCGGATATACAATTTGTTGTTAAAACTATGTATTGACTAAGGCGGATATACAATTTGTTGTTAAAACTATTTAGGCCCTTTGGCAAACATCTACACCGTTTCACCGATCCGAACCTAAATTTGTATACTTACCCTTTGCAACCCTGCGGGTAACCCTGTCCACTTGAAATTTCCGACAGACCACCCCATTCTCTGCATTTAGGCCCTTTGGCCCAAATCCACACCGTTTCACCGATCAGAACCAAAATTTTTATTCTTACCCTTTGGTACCCTGCGAGTAACACTGTCTGCTTGAAATTGCGGACAGACCACTCCATTTCCTGCATTTAGGCCCTTTGTCCCAAATCTACACCGTTTCACAGATCTCAACCAAAATTTGTTATTTACCGTCTGGAACCCTGCGAGTAACACTGTCTGCTTGAAATTTCGGACAGACCACTCCATTCCCTGCATTTAGGCCCTTTGACACAAATCTACACCGTTTCACCGATCAGAACCAAAATTTGTATACTTCCCCTTTGGTACCCTGCGAGTAACACTGTTTGCTTGAAATTGCGGACAGACCACTCCATTCCCTGCATTTAGGCCCCTTGGCTCAAATCTACACAGTTTCACCGATCTGAACCAAAATGTGTATACTTACCCTTTGTAACCCTGTGAATATCACTGTCCACCTAAAATTTCGGACAGACCACCCCATTTCCTGCATTTAGGCCCTTTGCCAAAAATCTATATCGTTTCACCGATCCGGACCAAAATTTGTATACTTACCCTTTCGAACCCTGCGGGTAACCCTGTCCACTTGAAATTGCGGACAGATCACCCCATTCCCTGCATTTTGGCACTTTGGCACAAATCTACACCGTTTCACCGATCAGAACCAAAATTTGTATACTTACCCTTTGGTACCCTGCGAGTAACACTGTCTGCTTGAAATTGCGGACAGACCACTCTATTCTCGGAAAGAGGACAGGGTCCGTCCCAAAGGCAATGGAAAAAGGGGTAAAACCGGACCCGCTCAGGAAACCCTCAGGGTTGCCAGCTCCCGAACTCACCAGCCATGAGCCCTTGAGGATGTAGCACTATCCAGGGTGCACCAGAAGTGGTGGGGCTACACACACCCTGCCTCCTTGAGGGTCTTGAGCAGAAGACATGAGATATTAATAAAAGAAAAAGAAGGCTGACACTCGAAGAATGAGGCTATCAGGAATGATTATACAGGGGCCAATTAAGGCGGGAAAGTGAAAGAGCCGCTAGGCCTCGGATACCCTGATACCATCGGGGTCGGAAGAGAACAAGAGTTTGACCAAGGGAGGCTGACTGGAAAGAGAACTGAAAGGAGCCCGTCACCAGTAAGTAGAAGCAATGCCGGACTCAGCTGGGGTCCCGTGGTCGCACACCCACATCCCACAAGTTGCGAGACCCTGGTGGGTGGAGGGGGGAGGAGGGGGCAGGTGTGAGAATAGCTTGCTGATTCATCGCGAGGTGGCATGAGGGAAATGTCCAGACCCCGCCGTGTTACCTGGTATTGCTATGCTGATGTTCATACAGGGTCTTCACTCAAACCACTGTAGTGTTACGAAAGAATGAGTGATTCACCGGTCAATGTGAATAGGACCGGGAACCCCCCCCCCCCCCCTGAACGTCTGTCATCATATATCGTCATCTGCGATATTCTCAGGTTCGTGCAGCTTGGACCCGAGCAGTACTCGATAAGCTGTTTCACTGCACGCATCGAGTATAGGCCTAAGCCAGAAAATAACGTTCAGACTTTGGAAAACATCGAAGGTAGAAATCTGAATTACCTATATCAGATTTAAAATTACACCAAGTTGGTTTAGTAGTCATTTTTCATTACCTTATTATTATCATCATAAGGGCAAATGACCTAGATGTTACGCCCATTATACCACTAATCACCACACACAATAAGTCTTTATTGCCTGTGAATTTTGAAATATTTCTTTCTATCACGGTAGTTTGTAAGTTTGTCGTGTCAATTCAACAGTAGTATTCATTACCATCCTCATCAAAAGGGCAAATGACCTAGATGTTACGTCCATTATACTACTAAGTAACACCACAGTCGTCATCGCCTGTGATTTTTAAAATTTGTATTTCCATTAGTTTGTAAGTTTGATATACCCGTTCAGTAGTAGTAGTAGTCTTCATTGTCATCCTCATCAAAAGGGCAAATGACCTCTCATTCCTTTAAAGTACGGTATCAATTTTTCCCATTCGTTGATAAGTTACATGTGCCAGTAGTCGCTTCGATGTTCATCATCACTATGTAGAAGATGTTTTGCGTCAGAAGAAAAGACAACTGGATGCTCAGGAACGTTAACGATATATCGACTGCGAAATCTGGAAGCTTCTATTTGAGGAATTGCTTCAGACATTTATCGTACAGTTTAAACCTTAACATGACAAAACTTTTAACCAGATAGCGATCTAAGTGGGAGCTCTTTGGCAAAAAATAATCAAGTCTTTCCCGAAATGTGAGTCCTAAAAATAACTTTTTCTATTGTTTTCTAAGTTTCATATGTCAGTTATGTAGTAATTTTCAATATCATCCTGATCAGTAGGGCAAATTACCTAGATGTTACGCCCTCAACGTCATTGGGGGCAAATGACCTAGAATTTAAGTCCATTATATTTCTAATCACCACCACATAGTCTTCTACGACTGAGATGTCACGAATTCTGGGACCGCTAATGACATATCTCGACTCGGACTGAAGACAAATATCACGAGAATGATCATTATTTTACAGAGCCTTCCCATAGTGACTTAAGTATAAACATTGTCACTGGGTTTGATAATGTAAGAAATGAATACATAAATAAATATAATTTATGACGTTGAGTGTTAAGGAGACTGGAATATTATCATCATTCCACCGGGCGAAGCCGGGTACTACTGCTAGTATCATAATAAAACTACACATACCTGATTATGCGATAGTTTTCACCTGATATGGACCAAACTATAAGTACTGTAGTGATAATTTTCCGCAAGAATACATTATATAGATCGTTTCTGTTCATTCAATAGTTTCTTTTCCTCTTTTATGTACTGGTACCAAATATATATTATCCATTTTCGTGCTTACCGACGATGGCTATTGAATAAAGTTGTATTATCAAGAGGTCTAATCACCCTGGATTTTGTTGTTACTTAAACTTACCGGCATAAAAAGTGAAACACTACGAATTTCAGACATAACTCAATGTTGGACGGTTTCAAGCCTGGTACAATCGGAATATTGTGACATTGCAGCGATATGGCAATGTATCATTAGTTAATTAGCCCATTCGAGAAGATTCAATGCAATAATTGATAAGCATTGTTGATCGTGACAATCACAGCACCTATATTACAGTTTTTCGCCTTCGGACAAGAATAACCACAGACGGCTGTCTTAAGGTTTATTGCTGAGAATTCTCATACCCCATATTTTTGTGGATATTACGGCTAGTCTACAATAATTATTCTCGCTCCTAAGTCAGATCATAATGGCTCTTTCTCCTGAAACCGCTGCAAGGGCAGTGGCATAAGTGGAGGATGGGCGCAGTATACGCTATGTGGCAAATATTATAGGCACATCTTGTTCTAACGTGTACAGAACTGTTAAAAAGTTATAGAGAGGACAATACCTACTCCAGAAGGCCTGGTTCTGGTCGTAGGAAAAGCACTACTGAGCACAATGATCGCTTTCTCGCAATGCAAGTTCTTTGTGATAGACACACAACAGCTGCGGTGGCCAGAAATTGCTTGCAGCAAGTACAGGGAAAGAACATCAGTGAAAGGACAGTAAGGAAGTTGTATGAAGTGGGTTTACAGTCCAAGAGGCCCGCCACAGCACCTCTCCTGAGACGTGAGCACCGTGTCACTCTGATGCAATTCGCCAACGCCCATCGAAACTGGACTGTGGAGCAGTGCAGCTCAGTGCTATTTATGGATGAATCCAGATTCTGTTTGAGGGCACCGGATGGGAGGGAGAGAGAGTAAGGAGAAGGCCCGGGGAACGTTATTCACCCTGTACCTTTTCTGCGAGGACACCGTTCAATGGAGGCTCTGTGATGGTCTGGGCTGGGATTACCTCGGATACGCGCACAGAGCTTGTGTTCGTTAACAATGGGAGCCTGACAGCCCACCGGTACGTGGAGATTTTAATACATCACGTCGTGCCTTTTGCACCAGTCATCGTAGAGAACTTTATCCTGATGCATGACGACGCTCGCCCACACGTTGCCGTCGGTGTAAATGAGTACCTAGATGAAGTCTGAATTGAGCGCATGGTGTGGCCTGCTTGTAGTCCCGACCTAAACCCGATAGAGCATGTCTGGGATATGCTTGGGATATGTGCTAGAAGTAGTTTTCCTGTAACAATAGCTCAACTTCAAGCTGCTCTCGAGTAAGAACATTCGAGATTGCATCCTGGGCATGCCTGATCGAATCACAGCTGTAACTGCCGCTTGAGGTGGTAATACCCGTTATTGAGCCAATGGAAATGTGCTCATAGAGTAATCATTCATAATCATACAGTGTAACAGGTGTGAGAACAGAAAGATAGATTCCAGGCTTCGACATTTCCTAAATAGTGTTTCTGAACTGTCGTTTGTTATGATTAATTTTTATCAATTATTGTGCTAATTTTGGTAATTAACTTAAGATTCGTTGCCATGTTGTTGTAATGTCATAATTAATACATAAGTGTATTAGAGAATTTATTTGAACCCGCGCAACGAATGAGGGACTCGACGCAATTTTTGTAGTGGGTTTTTTGTAAGTTTTTGTTGTTTGAAAGTACACTATTGCAGTAATTTTTCCCAAATTGTGTATGAGTTGTCCCTACAATCATATAAACATTGTAGTTTACGTGTGTGGTGCTTCAGTGATGACTGAACGTAGATATAGGGATGTTGTTGTCTATAATATAGGAAGGACAACAGGTTTTGTTGTCGCAGAGCCCACTCGTTAACAGCATGAATTTCTTGTGACTGGAGTCCTTATACCACTGAATGGATGGTAATGACTAGGGCTCGGATCGATATGCTCAATAAAATCTCCAGATATGCTCGAAAACCAAGTGTTTTATGCTCAATAGATAGCTCGAAAAAACCATTATATGCTCGGAAAAAAAAAACATTATATGCGGTTAAATATGCAGAATATGCTCAAACACCGTTAAGAACTATAGAAAGGAAAGTGAAACGAAAAAACCAATAACATACCTTTATATACAAGCTTTATTTTCTATTTGTATGTATGATACACTGCAATGTACTCGCATTCAAGTTTTCCAAGTATATAAGAGAAGTTTTCTTATAAAAGATACAGTTTAAAAGTTCATTTACAATATGTTCAGATTTAGGAGAGTCAATGAAGTATATCTGCATTGAAATAGGAATCTCTGTTTCGCGGGCATTTAGGCCGTGATAAGCCCGTGAAACAGATTCCTATTTCAACGCCGGTCGTAAAAGTCTAAATTTTTACTTATATCTGCATTGGTCTGTACAACGAATATTTTCTATGTTTTCAGTTTTGAATGATTTTCTTAAATCGGTCAATAAAAGTTTCAATGATGAGAACTACCTCACTAAAGGTTAAAAACCTGTCGTTCTATTATTCGCACCAGATAGGCTTTTCAATAATTATTTCTGTTTTCGAACCTTAAGGCTGATCAGTGCCCGAATTCGGGGTGGAATTCGAAGAAAAACAAACTATTTAGACGAAAACCACAAGAATATGCATTTATATGCTTCTATTCTGGAAACCGCGGTTTTATGCATTTATATGCTCGATAAATTTCAATTCTGTTGGTCCCAGGGAGGCGAAAACACCACCGAAAGGCTTCTTTCAATGTGTACTATTCAGGAAAAAAATATGCAAATATGCTCGAATCCAAGCTCTAGTAATGACTATATTAATACACACACACACTGATCTTTCTCGTTTCTTGTTGTAGTTGTTTCTTCTTTTAGATGCTTTGCGGTCATGTAGCCCCGTGTATTTGGTTATGTGTATAATATGTCTGATAGCCTGTGTCACTGTGATGTCTGTACTAGTGTGTCTGTAAAGCCCGACCCAGGAATGTTTGCCGCGACGCAGTTACGCACTTCAATTCGTTCACACCTTCTCTGGCACAAGTGACACGTCCTGACTCCCCGAGTCCCGATGTAGCAACATCATTCATTCTCTGCTTGGACTTGGCCGTGATAGCATAATGCTACGCAATGTAGACGAGAGCTTCGCTCACCCGCTCGTCATTGTGCAACGACTTGGCAACATTACATTGGCTCCCCAAATCAACAGTGGCTAGTATCGAAGCAGTTTGCTCTTAATTTTTAAAATAACTTAAAAAGTAAACTACTGGGCTTAGAATTGCGATTCAAGTTTCTATATACTCGGTAAAATGCTGACTTTCATCCTACTTTAATGTCGAAACCGTATCTGGTCACACTTGACCCCATGGTGCGCGTGGTATTTCGTTTCGGTGACGCGAGCCGCCAACCTCCCACTGTTCTGAAGCTACGCCTGTCCGGTCATGTCGCAGCAGAAACCTCTGGGTCGGGCTATAACTGGGGTAGGAAGCGGCAGTGGCCTTAAGTTATGTACTGTCCGAGCATTTTCCTGGAGTAGAAGAGGCACGGAAAAATCACAAGGATGATGAGGTGGGAATTGAACCCCTCTTACCAATTCTGCCTCAAGAGGCTGAGTGTACCCCCTTTCAGATCTCAGACCAGAATTACATTTCTTGGCAGAGCCGGGAATCGAACTCGGACCTCCATGGTGAGTGCCAAGAATGCTAGCCACTACGCAATGAGGCGAACAAAACACTGGTTGGTTCCTCAGTTTACGGGTTGCAAAAACGCGGTCATGTAGCCCCGTGGTGTGATTAACTATCACTAACCATTGGATCGACCAATTACAGGTCTCCATTTTCAGACGGAATTCTGAGTGAATTCAGAATCAAAAACATTTTGAGCTTTAAGGAACATGGGATAGATATTAGCATAATTATGTGAAACAAGAACAAGGAAGAGAGAGACCAGGTAGTTTGGACATATATTTTCTTCTACCAAAAGACAATTTATAAAAATAACATCAGTTTGGTTTTTGTCTAAAGAAGTTAGCACTATTTGAAACATAAATAATTTTCAGAAAGATTTTCTTTACTAACCAGGAAAGAATACTTTGGTAGATCTTTGAACATTAAAGACCAGTACAGTACTTTAAGGCACAACTTAATTAACTTGATCTGTGAAAGAAGAGAGTCACAGCCCATAGAAGGGGCTGATAGCGGTCAGGGGCCAAATCCTGCCGTACCTCATGAAAAGAAAGAAGGGGAAACTGAAAGCAGTTACACAGAAAAGACGTAGCCTATAGAAGGGGCTAGTGGCTGTTAGGGGCTGAATCCTGCAGTACCTTTTGAAATGAAAAAGTGATATTAGTTGCCATAATGCACAGAAGCAAGCCATGAAATGTTACAAGAAAAAGTGGACACAGGTATGCATGAAAGTTAATTATGAAACTTTTCCCAAATGGAAAATGTCTAAAGCAAGCCGTTATGTTACACTTCCCAGGGAAATTGAAAAGGCAAGCCGCATATTAAAATTGAGAACTTCTGAAGCAAGCTTGAATGAATCTTTCCTCGGAAAGAAATAACATGATACAGCAAAACAGCAGAGTACATTTTACAAAACATAGGTTATGTAAAAACAATATAGTACTTATCTTAATTGTAGAGTAGGTTAGCAACCTAAACATTTGAAGACTATAAATACTTCATATAGAACACCTGAGTGCGAAGCAAGGATGACATAGGTTATGTCCCGTAGTACTAGTTCACAAAACGTAGAGCTTTATAGTAAGCCATATGAAGACTGTCTTACGTGATAATTTATTCACTTGGTAGACAGATTGTATAGGAATAGTTTTCCTTGACACTAAAAGATGTAGAGTTCACATCTGTAAAAGTTTGTTGCACCAACATGTCGTAGAAACACGTGACTTGTGATCGAGGTTTAATCACTAAGAAGAATGTCGAAAGACATTACGAAGTTTTATTACGACTTCTTTATGCGTAAATTAATGATATGTAGACATAGTTGAAGTTTAAAGTCCGGTATCGCAAGACTGGTGGACAGAATGGACTGTCAAGAAAGCACGAAGAGGTCAGCCCAACAGCTCGCTTAAATAGCAGACCAGCTGACTTTCCAGAACCATCCATGGCAAGCGATTGGAGGAGCCGGGCCACGATTGGAGAAGACTTGCTGTGATTGGCCGATGCGTGGTGGCTGGCCAATGAGCGCGTAGCTAATGGAGTCCAGAAGACCACGAGGTTTCATGCGGGCAAGACGAAAGTAAAACGTGGCTAAAACACTTAGAAAATTTTCTGAGAAGCGAACTTGACTTATAAACTAGTAAGTAAATTATTTTACAACATACTTGATTAAACATGGAAGCTTATTACAAAAATGAAATGTCAAGTACACGTGGTGACCAGATTAGGTTATGAGAAAGAATAAATTTGTCTGACTTTGACACTTTCACAAAACTTAAATTAACTAATTATTCGCAAATGCGAACACCCCGTATACTTTGGGTGTGTGTAGAATCTGTCTGATAACACACACTAATACAGCCATCACAATTAAGACTGGTTATCTGTAATATTCAGGTAATAATAATAATATAATTATTATTATTATTAATAATATTCAGGTAAGGACTGCAGACTATCAATTTAAAGTCGTTCCTACTTTTGTTACCGTTAGCCGTGTACTTGGCCTCTAGAAGCCACCTCAACCAGCCCCTGGCTACGAACGTTGGATCTACAGAGCATTAATCAATTCTAACTACAAATTTGGCTTCACACAGACAGGCAGAAGCATTTCTGAGAAGCATTTGGAGCTTAGTGTGGAATAAAGATGTCCCACAAAAAAGCAAGGAAGCGTTATACAGAAGCTGCTATATCCCGTTACTGACCTATGCTTCAGAAACGTGGATAATGAAGAAAAGAGACATAAGCAGAATACAGGCAAGTGAAATGAAGTTCCTGCGAAGTAGGATCGGAGTAACATAAAGAGACAGGGTGAGGAATGAAAAGGTCAGGGAAATAGTGAAAGAGGAGCCCTTGCAAGGTAGGCGTGAGACATCAAGACTGAGGTGGTATGGACACTTAAAGAGAATGGAAGAGAAGAAGATTCCCAAGAGGATACATGAGATGCAGATGTAGAAGAAACGATCAAGGGAAAGACCAAGCGATAGATAGCTGAAAGGAGTCGAGCAATGTGTCAGGAAGAGAGGCGAGGACTGGACCAGAGTGACAGCGGAGAGGTGGTGGGAAGAAAGGACTAAGTAGCCCAGGAATTTGTCTAAAAACGGTCAAAACCTTGAAAAAATTTTAGTAAAGCTGAAAATTGGTACAGTTGTCCTAATGATGTTCTTAACCAAATCCCCGGGCTTCCCGTGTCAGCTTCCTGGATTTCGAGCCGTTTGAACTCCTGGAATGCTGGAGAAGTAGGTGGTGTCGCTGGAATGCGCATTGTAAGCGAACGATGTGGTTTACAGTGCTCTAACATGGCTTAAATTAAAGGAGAAAAAATAAGCTCTAAGTTAATTCATGGGTTGGCATGTTAGCGATACTTCCGGTCTAACAGGAAACTAAAAAATGCCGCGAATTTATTCAAAAACAAAAAGGTGCCACGTTTATCTTTTTGACGTTTGTTGGCAAACTATCACGAATATCGCAGACAAGTCTTCTATAAAATTTGTTGGCGACAAAATAAGCTTTCATTTGATGTATTCATAATTGATGTGCAGGTAATAGTTGACGAGCTACAGAGATTTCAACAATGGTGCGCGACCTGAATCAGCCTCTGCTTGCGTTGTTTCTCATCGGCCAACTGATGCGTTCGCCCGCAGCATTGATGCATCTAATTGACGGAGCTTCTCGTTTTCTTTTGTTTATAAATTTTAAACAGTTGGTCGTTGTCCGATGTATGTTATACCGTATAAGTGTTATTTATTGTGTTGTCATAAAAATGAGTTTTGAGGACTGCATTTTGTGTAAGAAGCCACTCTACGATCCGATGGACGTTGTTTGTGTTTTAAAAGGTTTGACTTCGTTAATTAATGCAAGTGAACAACGATGTGACTGTCTTGCTGATCAGTTTAGACAGTATCTTGAAGATTCAAAGGAGCTGATTATTCATAGTTCATGCAGATAAGTTGTTGGTATTTGATTAATATTCGTTACCATACCTTTGAAATACATACTCATAACACTGCACCAGCTAATATGGCCATAGAACAGGATCTTATGCTGCCATTGAAATCACGTGGAGGTTTAACAAGAGGGTGAGGAGTGGACGACAGCGCGCTGGCTCACTTTGTCTCGGCGTTTCCACTGTGCATCCCGATCTGTGAAGCTGTAGAAAATGTCTGGTATAAAGACAAAATCCTTGGAACAGCACGTTGAGTTGAGAGACTCGCGGCGGAAGCTGGAATGCCTCCACGCAGAAGTGTTTCGCTCGTGGGTAGATCGCTCTCCGTGGGATTTAAAGAAATAGTCTTCAATCGCTTTCCCCTGGCGTAGTTGCAGACAACGGCGTCAACTGCGACAAGGCTCGAAGTTGGTGAAGAAGCAATACAACAAATAGTGGGGAAAAGTTTTGAGGGTCTCAAGCTCGCAAGAAAAAGTCGCGTAGTCCCTTTGTCAGCTGTTGGGTGCCAACTAAAAATTCGTGATGACATCTTTCCGGTCAACCCGCACCAACTTTCCATGCGGATCATATGTGTGATGAAATCGGAAGCGGATAATGTGGAGTTCTTGAAGTACGAGCTTGCACCGACTCCTCCAGCTCTCTTCGATTCATCCTTATTGAGAAAAACAGCCAAGTCAGCACTTCAACGCCTTTTCAAATCTTCTGAAGCCCCCAAAGATTTTGAAGAACAGTGCAAAGTAGTCGTTGATGGAGGTCTGCTTTTGCATACCGTTGTATGGCCAAGACCTGCAACTTTTGGTGACATAATCCAGTCCTACAAGTTGTACATAAGCAAGCACTATCCTTCAAACATTACCATTGTGTTTGACAACTACGATCAGACTCCAAGCACGAAGAACCAGGAGCAGGCACGCCGTGCGGGGAAGCGGACGTCCATAGACATCGTAATAGATTCCAACACAATGGTTTCCACTTCTCAGCCAGACTTTCTAAGTAACACCAAAAACAGGGGCAGTTCATCTCCATGTTGACAAAGGAGCTTAGAAATGCTGGAGTTGCTGTTCGTCAGGCGACAGGGGACACAGATACACTAATTGTCGACGTAGCGTTGTCTCTAGATGCCGAAGATCATGCTGTTACTGTTATAGCGTCAGACATTGATGTCCTATGCATGTTGGTGGCGAAAGCAAGAAAGAACAACATCCATTTTTACAGTCCTGGAAACTCAAAATCTCTTGGAAAGATCTTCCCTATCACAAACATTCAGGAAGATATCGGCGAGATGAAAAGTTGAGTGTTATTTGCACATGCCGTGAGCGTTGTGACTCAACTTCGGCTATTTTTAGGAAAGGGAAGAAGCGTCCATGTGGCATTCTCAAAAACAACGAAGATCTTCGGTAAACTGTCAAAGTTTTCTATCAGCCTGGCGCATCCAAGGAAGATATCAAGATAGCTGGATAAAAATTTGCTCTGGAGTTGTTCAACGGAAAGGGCTTCAATTCTCTAAACGAGCTTCGTGTGCATCTGTATGGAAGAATGTTTAGTTTTAACATTTTGTTTGTAAAAAAAGGGTGTACCGGTGCAACATGTATACATACAGATTCAGTAAGGTATCTGCAGTAATTTCTAACAAAAATTATTTTAATTATTTGATAAATAATACAGTATAAACCGTATTAGTTTTAAGCAGAAATATCTACTCCGATATTCGCACTACTTTTTACTTAAGATATTTGCTCTCCTAAAAATGGCATTAAAATAATGATTTATGATCGCCAAGTCATAAAAGGTTACATATTTTACATATTAAAACATTAATTTTGCTTATGTAGCTCAATAAAGCACGCAAAAAAAACCTCGCCGAGAACACCTTAAAGACTGAAGAGATGTCGATTGGAGGGGGACTCAAAATACGAAATTGAATTATTTTCACTATTAGGAGCACGTGTACAAAACGGGTGATTTTCATTAAAAACACTCTAAAAAAATTTTAGAAAATTTCAAATTTTTTGGGGGGAGAGGGTGATTTTTTTGAGAGGGGTGGGTTTAAGCGTGAAATAGTTTGAAAAGAGGGGAAGCACTTCATTTATCATAGAGAAAGGAAGCTCCTGTCGGATGTAACAATGCAAAATCAAAGCGCGTCCCGGTCGCAGTGTCCGTGTAGCGCAGACAGAGAAGAGAATGACGTAACAATCTTTTGTTTACACCGCTATAGCTCGGCAACTATTATTCATACATCAATTATAAATACATCGAATGAAAGCTTATTTTGTCGCCAACAACTTTTATAGAAGACTTGTCTGCGATGTTCGTGATAGTTTGCCAACAAACGTCAAGAAAAGATAAGGTGGCACTTTTAAAAAAACGCGGCATTTTTTAGTTTCCTGTGAGACCGGAGGTATCGCTAACCTGCCAACCCATGAATTAGCATATAGCTTATTTTTTCTCCTTTGATTTAGGCCATGTTAGAGCACTGTAAGCCAAATCGTTCTCTTACAATGCGCATTCAAGCGACACCACCTACTTCTCCAGCATTCCAGGAGTTCAAACGGCTGGAAATCCAGGAAGCCGACACGGGGAAGACCGGGGACTTTAAATATGTTGTTGAGAACATCAAATAGGACAACTGTACCAATTTTCAGCTTTACTAAAATTTTTTCAAGGTTAAAACCTAACATTCCTGGGCTAAAGTGGCAAGGCTTATGTTCCAAACAGACCCAGCCTGGGGCTGGAAACTGTACAAGATGATGATGATGATGATGATGAAATCTATGACATGGGACCGCCAGCTTTACTTCCCCTCCGAAGGAAGGCATACTGAGAGATTTTTAAAGCTCTTAAAAAAAATCCGACTTCGGCCGGGTTTGAACCCGAGATCTTGGGGGTAGAAACTTGGCATGCTACCATGGGGTGAGGAGGGTACGCTCAAGTTACTATTGGGAACAACTAAAATGTAGTTCTTTCTTTACCAGACCTGTAGTAACAATCTTATAGTGGTTTTTCTGTTTTGGGTGGGAAGAAACACAATCATATTACTGACATGATTTATGTGCTAGCCATGCGTATTGGTGAGGTGTGTCTGTACCAACTGACGAGCCCAACGGCACACTGGGGCTAAACGCTGGCATTTTGTTTGATCTGGCCGGACCAATTTTATCATATTAATTGATAAGAGTGAAGATTGACAAATATAATTTGGAAACTGGGAGTCTTCGTATATCAGATAGTGAGCTAGGCGGGATTTCAACGGGTTATGACATTCTAATGAAGTCTTCCTTATAAGCGTGGCGATAATGAAACCGATAACAATACCAAATGATGTGAAGAGATACATCTTGCAGAGGCTCTCATTCACACGTCTGCACACAGAACGTTACTGTGCTGCAAACAGACTTGGATCACTACAAGAACATGTGTTTCGAATATTTTAAAATATTCTCTTGATTATTCCCCCACAACATTGAGAGGTCACTGAAAGGTGAAGTGATGGATGCGTGTGCACTAGCACCTTTTAGCATCCCCCTGTGGGTACAGGTTAGAATACACCCAATGTATGCTCTGCCTGTCTTAGGAGGCGACTAATATGGCCGACATGACTGACTGATATGACAGACTTTGATTTAGGTTTCAAATATTCCTGAAGGAAATATGATGTTAGTTTCCATTTGTAAATACTTGAAACCAAATAGGATTACCAAGGTAAGGTTTATTGTTTTTGTGAAAGGGAGTTTGACTCCCGTACCACCTTGGCATTTTTTGTGACTTCAATACTAGTATTTTGTGTCTTGTAATAGCCTTCTCAGCATGTGCTAGCCACGCGTCTTGGTGAGGTGTACATACCCGCTGACGAGCCCAATGGTACACTGGGGCGAGGTGCTGGCAATTGTAATTTGAGCTAACGGGATCATTTTATCATATTATATAACTTTGATTAAGGAAGACCCCCCCCCCCGTGGAAGGGGAGGCAGAATTCATCCACGGTGTCCCCCGCCCGTCGTAAAAGGCGACTAATAGAGGGGGGGGGGGGGCCTTATTAAGGTCCTTTCCCTCTTCCGGTCCCGTTTTTTGTTCGACCCTTAAAATAAAAGTGCATGCTACCTGGGAAAGGGCCTCAAACTTAGCCATCTGGCCAGAAAGCCTGGACGGTATTCCCCATCTCGTCAGGTGGGTGCGCCATATACCCTTTCAGTAGTATCAGCCTCACAACGGAAGTCCCTGCACGGCCAAATACTTACGCCGAATAGATCCCTGTGTATGCCAAGGGGTGAATGCCCATTCGAGGCACTAGGACCCCGGGCAATACTTATTATCGCCAGGTAGGTATTGCCTTGGCTGGGTGGCGCCCTCAGTGATAGCCCTCGTTCAGAGTAGGTAGTATTCGGAGAGGATGATTCAGGATGACAAATAAAAGGTCGAAAAAACCATCACAGGGTGGTCCCCTTAAAAAGCTGTCGCCGGAGTGTCAAATAAATCCCAAGCTTTATACACCTTGGGATGAAGAATTCAATAAGATTTACTGTGGACAGGTCTCCTCGCTACCAGGACAGACAGGGGATATTTTAATCTCGTTAATTTTTTTTTAAATTTAATTTTCAACCTCCGGAATGGTCAGCTCCTCCTGAATACCGTTAGCATGCAACGTACCGAAGCTTTGCTCTAATGCACGCAATTCGGCAAAATTCCGGTTAAGGTGACCAAGCAAGAAACACTCAATGAGGTCCGTGGTGTAATATTACACCACAACCTCATTTTGAATATGAATGAAGAACTAATGTGGGATCTGGGGAAGAGAGGCATCGCCAAAATTAGGCGCATCGCCCAGAAAATTGGAGAGGACAGACTCGATACCGGCACTTTCATTCTCCATTTTGAGGGTGATGTAGTGCCTAAGCAGGTGAAGGTCACGTCCTACCATTGCGACGTTCGACCTTGCATCTCTCCACCTATGCATTGCTACCAATGCCAGAAATTCGGGCATGTTTCCGCCAGGTCTACTGCGAAGGCCGTTTCTAGAGAGTGTGGCAAGGGGACACATGTGGTTGAGAGGTGTACGCCTCCCACGATATGTACTAACTGCCAAGGAAGTCGCTCTCCAAGATGAAAACATTGCCCTGAATTCACCAAGGCAGCCAAGATCCAGGAGATCAGGACTCTTCATAGGCTTTCATATCGTGACGCTCGCAAGAGGTGCCGTGATATGAATGCTCCCCGAATTTCGGGTATTGTTTGCGGCTGCAGCGACGCCCTCAATCACCCCTGCCGTGTGTTCCAAGTGCAGTACCTTCGGTTTCCAACTGTTCTGCGATTTTAAAATCTCCCCTCGGTGTACCAGTTCCAGAACCTTCTTCGGCAAACATGAAAAAGGTGTCTGCTCTACCGCCCAAGAAAAAAGTCGTCTTTCCGCACTTCTGGAGAAGAAGTCTTCTTTTTCTTCTCCGAAACGGTTGGCGAAGATATCTTCCCCTGCTAATTGGGAAAGAAGACTTTGACAACCGGAGCTGGAACATCTACCAGCCCATCTGAAATGGAAATAATAGTAGTGGAGAAGGGAGAGAATTAGGAGTAGTACCCTTTATTTTGGTCCGTATTGACTTAATTCTTTGACGGCGTTAAAAATCCCTCAGTATGCCTTCCTTCGGAGGGAAAGTAAAGCCGGCGGTCCCATGTCATTGATTTATGGCATGTTAAAGAACCTTCCACTAATTACACCTGTGTGAAGCTAAATTGTATAGGTTAAGAATTTAAACAACGCTCTTAGGTTCCTACGTTCGTTGCCAAGAGCCGACTGTGGTGGCGTCTGGTAACTAAGTTTCGAACTAGTAGTCGTCGACGGTGGCATTTGGCGGCAAAAGTGGGAACTATTTGAAAAATTCATTAGTCTGCAGTCCTTACTTGCTTTAAAAAACAGATAACACACACTAATACAGTCATCACAATTAACACCGGTTATCAGACAGATTCTACTCACACCCAAAGTACACGGGGCTACATGACCGCGTTGTCGCAGCCCCTAAACTTAAGAACCAACTAATTCTTTGACAATTTGTTGATAAAATTTTTCGTCTATTCAATACTTCTCATTTACATAATAATATATTAAAACTGGTACATGTTTCGAGTGATGCTATTCGCCCTTCCTCAGCCAGATACACTTGTTACAAACATTATACAAAACATTATATAGACCATTAGAATAACTTACTTGAAGTCCTCTCAACATTTAACTGTTGCAACCAATATTGTAAATCTAAATAACATAAAACGGCATGCCTATAATTAAAATTATGTATACAGTTAAAAACATCTAATATAATTCATGTTAAAAATAACTTTTGCAGTTCATTGCATATATCGCATCTGCGAGACTTCTTTGTCTTGTATTGAAGTTGACAACTTCAAACTGGTTTGATGCATTGTAAATTTTTTTTTTTTTTTTTTTAGTATTGCTCCATTTTTTTGTTTTCTTGATGGGGCAAGCTGCCTGGGTTGATATTTATCCAAATCTTTTGTTAGTTCTCATGTCTATAATTGAAAAGAAAGGAAAGCTGATGTTAATGAAAGATGCCTATGTTAATATTAAAGAAAGCACTATTGAGATTGTTCATTTAACTGCTTGTCTTCTTGTTGAAAATGAACTTTCTGGTTAAATGCACCATCATCCGGTTAGGGTGTTATCTAAGAAAAAATAACTAAAAATATTAATGTTCTTTTGAAAATTTTAAATGTGTATTCCTATCGTGAAAACTGGCGCTTTAGGTCGTATGTGTTCGCGACACTGCTTAACCCATGAACGCCCGAATTAATACTTTTATTTTTATTTTTTTATTAAGTCATACCATAGGGAGTTATTCAGCTGCTCAAACCATATTTTACGAAGGTGGCATCTTAAATTCCCGAAATACAGGGCTTTACATATGTGTAACTCTAGGCGCTTGTGTTGTCAAAACCCTTACTGCACATTCTGAATGGTGATTTATAGATACAATAATGTACCAATTTCATATTGGTTGCTAAATACTTACCTTGATAATATTACATTTTAAAAAGCACTGAGCAAGTGTTTTGACACCTTTGAACCTTAGATCATATAGTCAAGTGACTAGTTACTTGGTGTGGAACGGCAAGATGCATGATATGCACAGTCCCTCATCACATTTACAACATGCAGTGCGGACACTGCTTACACACAATTCATCGGCACACCGCCTCCGCTTATGTCCTGGGTCTTTGATGACTAGGTGATCGCGTCCATCATATCACAAGTCTTCAATGTCGCGGCCCTATCCTGCACGTGCTGTTGTCAGCCGCCTGGCTCCACATGGTTCTACACCGTACAATTCTACGTAGAATTGTGCCACTTCCCTCTTTAACTGCAGTTGAGTTGTCCTTTACCGTGATATCGTAATGAGGTACCATGCATTTTGGAGACTCTGGACAAGCCAAGAAAATATGGCTGCTCACCACATTTTTTCTTATTGACACATGATATCAGTTCACATTTTCATCCTTTAGGTTCGTTCCTCCCATGAATTTGTTATAGGTGCCGATCTGGAGAGGACGTAGGATTGTAACTATTTTTCTTTTCAGCCCGAGAGAACCTTCTGACCTGTTCAGGGGGGGGGAAACAGGGACAGTCTTGCTGGCAACAGTTACTGTGCTGTTTTCATGCCAGTGAGCTATAATCATGTCATCATTACTCCTTCTCCCCTTACTCCAATATTTCTGCCAAGGTCAGACTTCTAAATAATTGTTATTGGATTTACATCCCTTTTAACTGCTCTGGCTTTTAGAGACGCCGAGTTGCCGGAATTTTGACCCGAAGGGGATCTGTAACGTGCCAGTAAATCTGACACGACTCCCTCGCATTTGTGCACCCTCAAATGCCAGCTGACTGCATAAGGATTCGATCCTGCAAGCTTGGTCACAGCAAGCGAAAACGTTGCCGCTGAGCCACACAGCCAGTCTAGACCTCTGCAATATCGAAATAATTCTCGTATTATATTTTCTGAAACACTGCCTGCAGCCAGATATCTCGGCAAAGGTATGGTCTTGAGTACGGTACTGACATAAAAAATGCTACGGTTACATAAAACATATTGTATGAAGGCATGCACTGTTAAAAAAAGCTGTATATGGAAAAACGTTGAGTGTATAAATGCATGAAATGTATTTTAACTAATTTCATATGAATGTTCTGCAGAAAATGTCTCGCCTTACCACTGACCCTGTATCCGTTACCATATGGTAAGGCTGGGAAAATTAGTCCCGGACACGAGCATGTATAAAGAAACACATAAGATATGTTACTGAATTATAAATTAGATATGTTGACTTCCATAATCCAGAAGGCAAAGTAAACTATCTCCATTTTACGCAATAATTTAGAATGTCATACCTTTTGCCGCATGCCATCAAGACTTGAGAAACCATGAAATGCACCCAATTGTTGGGACATCACCGAAGACATTCCCTAGTGACTAATGTGCGAGAAATGAATCTATAGACCTTCCTTGATCATATAAGCGCGAAGTTCGAATATCTTTAACTGGAAAAGGTCCTGTAGAGCAATAAATGCAAACGGTACTGCGGGCGTTGATGGGTTACAGCTGTACTGCCGATGAGTAGGTCGTGTGTGTTCGCGACTCTGCTTAAAGCTGTACTGCCGATGAGCATGAGACTGGTAGGTCAAGCCTAGGCTTAAACTCGACCGGAAGGAAGATGATTTGAGAAAAGGTTTGGGAGTGGAGACGAACTCTGGGCAGACAGGACAGAATCCAAGCAAAGAAATAAATATAGTAAGCTAATGAAATAAATAGTTGTGCGTTGATTAAGACTTGCGAGCGTAAGGCGAGAAAGCAAGTGTTTATAAGCAAGTATAACTGTGCGAGCAGCGCTGGCTGAGGTTGCCAGCAGGTAAGCGCTAAGTGTACCATCCCTACCCAAACAGAAAATAGGGTACTATGTAGGTACACAGGTAGCTGGCAAGGAAATACAAACAAGGAAAAGTTTAATTATTTCTTTTCCTTCCTGAAAGGAAATGTTTTAGGGAGTATTCTAATATACTCAGGATATTGAAATTGACAAGAATAATTTTATTCTCCAACAAGGATGGATCCCTGAGCGAGAAACCAAATGCCCCCAGAGTGGACAGAGATAAAGTGCTTTTAGAGCTTTTAGTAAGATTATTGTTATTTGTAGAAATTACTAGACGTAAACAATTGTTGCATTTAATGTCGGCTAAACTTTTATCCAGCAGAGTGCCGACTAAAAGTTTAGAACGGGTTATGAAACCCAGACCTAACTTAGACAAAACCACAATTCAAAGTAGGAAGTCATATGACAAAGCAAACTCTTCTTCTAGTAGGAAGCTGGCTGAGCGAGCTATACTTGCCTTAAAGCTAACTTTAGCTATTTCTTGTGAATCATTTATGAGCAATGTTAGCAGAAGTTTTCTATAAACGCAAGAAATGATTGAATTTGTTTTAAACTTAGCATTCAGGATTTGTGATCATTTCTTTGAATACAGAAAGTTATTCTAGAGAGAAAAAAATAGGGAAAAGTAAGCCATACCTAAGAAATCTTCGAGCAATAGAAGTAGAAAAACAATAATGCATTTCATTCATTTGAGTGAAACATGTAACGAACAAGAATTCGGGTCTCAAACCTATTTCTTTTATTTAAACAAAGAACCTTTTAACTCGAGTGGTCAGAATAAAACTTAATAAGATTAACAATAAACTTTACAAAATGTACAGATATTTTGTTCGATTGGTTAAGTAGACTACCGATTCCTTATTAGAATGCCTTTGTAGTAAAGCAAAAGGAGCTTTAAACAAATAATTTTGAATTCCCGGGAACAGCAGGAGAGAAAGGAAAAGGATTAAAAGGTGGATTTATAACCACTTAGATTATTGAAGCAGTAATTAAGGGATATCAAATTCAATTGGGAAGGTCACATTTGTGAAGCCTGGATTACATAAGAATTGATACAAACATTTTAACATTTGAGAAATAACGAATTCAAAAATTCCTGAACGCAGCAGGAAAATGCAAGGGCATATTGAAATGTGGATTTATAACCACATGGAGTATTTATACGGTAATTACAAGATGTAATACACGAAAAAATGGGAGGGAGCCTATTTATAGGCTAAGCCTCGCTGTAGCTTACAAGAAAATGTTTAAATTACACTAAATTGTTAGTAAAGGAAAATTGGGAATATAGGAAATGGGGAATTAGTCTGGCGGATTTTTCTGTTTTGGACGAACGCGGCGCGGTAGTTAGCCACACATACCCTTTTCGTAGCACAGACAGTTTGTAGAACATGAGTGAAATGTCACTTGCAGTTAATAGTTCAATTTAAGTTGGAAGTTAGCAGTACTTTGACGTTGTAGAGTATAGTTTTTCACTGTTAGTCTATTGCAAATGGAAGTTTCTAGAGTTCTAGTTACAGTTGAATAGGGCGAGTAGAAATCACACGAAGGAAGCAGAGTTATGTTTCTAACGGCTATAATTTTAGCAGAATTCCCTCGATGTAGGGAAGGTATCCCCCTTTGTTTCGTAGAAGAGGTACTAGGTTTTGCATTACTTTCGATAGCAAGCTTGGTTCAGCTTAAGAAGACACATTTCCCACGAAGGGCAGTTAGAAGATTGCACAATATTGCGAAAATTCAAATACTGCCGATAGTATTCATTAAAAGTTTTAGATAATTTTAAAACCTCTAAAATGTGGTTTAAAATCACTGTAGAATGTTACTTATCTTAATTTGCATAGCAGATGATGTTTTCGACCAGCCATTACACAATCTTTGACATGGCGTCTGTTTAAAAATTCAATACATAGTTGAAAGTGGTTGCTTCTCCTGAGAAGAGAGCTGAACTATCTCACCGTAGCACCAAGTAGTAAGTGACGGAGAGATTTGATCACACGGAGAGCCAGAGCAAAGCGAGAAAGGGAGGGGGGAAACAAATGATATACATTGTAGGCAACCCAAGAAAAAGTAAAAATTATATGCAATACAATTTCGATGCGTAGAATAAAAGTCTTCATGGAGATTGTAGATAACGGCAAGACCGCCGTCTGCTTCAAAGTTGTAGAACTTGCAGTAATAGTTCTTTAGATGACTGGAATTGAGGGGTTCCACGAATAGCCGCATGGAGAGCTATTGAGAGGTTTACAGGGAAAATGCACATCTGAAACAAACTTTCACACAGAATAAACAAGTGTACAAGGAAACGGAAACCCATGAAAGGTCACTGTTGGTGTCTACGAGAAGGGATATAAAATAATGTGTAAAGAAAGAGAAGCAAAGAGCAGTGACTGCTAACTCTAACAAGACTTATATTCCATAGAACATACCAGAGACAGCTGTGCTGTGCAGCGACCAGCAGCGGGGAAATGAACAGGGGTGGAGCTCGGCTGGCAGATCTTGCAGAGTATGACCTACAAACAGTTAGTTGTTGGTTGTTTTTTTTTTTTAGCGTATGGCTTTTAGTGCCGGGAGTGTCAGAGGACATGTTCGGCTCGCCAGTTTTGCAGCTGCTTCGAGACGGACACCCAATGGGTGAGCCACAAGTACCGTTGGGGAGGAAAGTGGAAATGAAAGGTCGAGGAGTTGGAAGGTAGCGGCTGTGGCCTATAGTTAGGGACCAACCCCGGCATTTGCCTGGAAGGAAGATGGGAAACCACAGAAGACCATCTTCAAGGTTGCCGGCGGGGGGATTCGAACCTCCTCGCCTCCCGGATGTGAGCGACTGCCAGCAGTCATGCCGTAACGACCTCGGCTAACTCACCCGGTACCTACGACCAGTAGCGGTGTGGAACTACCTTACATATAGTTAATGACTTAATCCAACCAGTGCAATATATTGTGGTTTTGGAGAAATGAAGCCATTACCGTAATTACGATACTTCACTGGTAATTAGCTCAATTAATGTGTCGTATAAAATATTAGTTTCATTGAGGTTATAAGCTGGATCTTGTTCATTAAGGCTCCCTTATTCTCATAGTGTGATATTTTTAGATCATTCTCTATGTTCGTAAATTTATGACCCGTCGCTTTCATGCGATTTCCCATTGCCGAGAATATGACAGGTGTCTCAATTCAGTGGAGATTATGTTGAAAATAGCTCTGGTGCCAATGAACTTTTTTTTTTTTTTTTTAACTGAATATATACCGGTAATAGTCTTACAGTGCGGACTGAACCTTGAGCTAAGAGGAAACTGTATTTTGGCAAAGAATGTCCTCTCTTCCGGTAAATTCTACCTTCATTCTGCATTTAAGATTACGATCAGTGTCAGTTGCTTCATCGTGAAACCTGGGGGGGCTTGCTAACCATATCAATACTTAAAATTCTTGGCTGAGCTATTTGTCTGCTTTTTCTATTTAAACTGAAGTTGGCTAAAGAAAAGTGAATTGTATATTAGAACTCTCCCCCTAATGAATTTATTCCCTGTTTAAATTGTGTACCTTCCAAATTGAGAGACCACATCATATATCCTAACCTTGTATGGAATGCTGAAATTACTTAAACTAGACCAAGAATACATAACCAATTTTTTCCCTCTGTGTCTTAAAACATTCTTTCTTTTCCAGGGTGTTTTTTGAAGTGGCTAAAATTGCTCTTGTTGATGATCTGAAATTATGAAGATGTTCCATAAATGGTCCTTCAGCTGCAAAGTGGTGGTGTGTGCGCTTTGTAAAACACATTGCACAGACAGTTTCACCCATGGAAAGGAGAATATCCCTGCTTCTTGACATTGATGGATTCCTAACCATTGTCCGTGTACATTGAACATAGTGACGAGATTCCAAGATCATTTTGTATTTCTATATGGGTATTGAAAGCAAGAGTTACTGAAGAATGAATGACTTTTTAAAATGAATGTTTTGGAGAAAAAAATTTTCACAGTGAAGATTTTTGTAAGAGGATTTTAATTTTTGGAAATATTTTTAAGATTTGTGATACTTTATTGTGCAAATTTAAAAAAAACATTTTTAAAGATATTTAATTTGTTTTAAAAAAGAAGTGTAATTGAAAAGAGGGTTGGTAAGCTGTTTGTGAGTTGCATTCAATTTTTTTAATATGGTAAGAGTACAATTGTAACTAAAAAGAATCTTAACTAAGATTTATGAACTCTTCCTACAATCTTTGAAAATGTATTCCTTTTTATTAGTTCTTTTCATTTGAAACCCTAATTATACCCTGTTTTATTAGCTTCATGGAGTTAACTATAACTGATAGGTCTGTTTTTAATTTTCAATGTTTAGAAAATGGGTATTATAATATGTTAATACCGGTATGGAAGACGAGACATTTCTTTGCAGTAAGTGTTGCCTCCTGTCCTTTTCAGTATTGCCTTTCATCATATTTTTCACATAGAAATCTATGCATGCCATATTGTCAATTTTACAACTTTATGAAACAAGTTAATAAAATGATCAAGGGACAGAATTATTGGTAGGTAAATTTAGAACACTGTTATGAGTGTCTCCTTTAAAGTCACTGTAGAAGCACTTATATTGGATAAATTATACAAAAATTCCAGGCTATTCAGCTATATCTGTAGTACATAAACTTTGTATTTGTGAGCAGTCCAACCATTTTCTTTCATTGTTATTGCTGAATGGGGATTATGCAAAATGATATTCGTGTTGCAGGAATCTCAAGAAACTAGGTACAATTCATTGAGACTATGCCCATGATTAATGAAAAGTGTAGCAACGATTTGAACATGGGTTAAAGCTTTTGTGATTAATTTCTTATGCTGTATGTAAAATCCTTGAAACATTGACTGGTTACTTAGTGTGTTTTATTGAAGCGATCATAAGCACATTGTTAAAAGTAGTCTAATAATAATTGTGAATCTAGAGGATTTCTAAATTAAGGAAATCATTGCAAGGACTCAGTTTTAATAGCTTCAGATATCTTGCGTGATTCATTAAACACTTCGGTTGACTGTGAAGAGTTCTTAAAAGGTACTAAATGCTTTAATTCACATCCCAGAATAGGACAGGAAAATTGAAATAAATAGAAGTCTACTGAGGAGGATTACTAAAATAGAACAAACATGTAAAGCAGGCTTGCCTTAAACTCTGCAAGAGAAACAGCTGCCTGAAGTTTCTCTCTGCCTTGGCATGGCAAGTCCTTAAGACTGTAGTTTCGTTCTTTACATCATTGCCATTTAAATGCCTATGTTGTATATGGGTGTTAAAATACCATACTGGCCAAAAATCATTTACTGATGCATTCAACCCTATAGGCAAACATTGGACATCTTGTGTAATAAGAAATTAAGATGTTTAAATATTTATCAGGGGAGAGAATGATCTTGGAATGACTAAAAGTTTGGAACAAATGCTATAAAGCTCTTGAGTAAACTTGTGAATTAAAAACCACATGTACCTAGAGAGTAATGTTAATTGCTGTTATTTGCATTCCATGGCTTGAATATATACTGTGTATTCTTTTTTATAGAATTGAAAAGATTTTTAATTACCTTAACTCAGTGCTCCATGTAAATTTATTATTGCTCTAAATTTCGGTATGTTAAGGCCTGAGGTGTTATGCACCAGTTACCATTTGATAATGAGCAGTTTCCATGTACTGGTATAATTTTATCTTTCTAAAATGTGATAGTTTTTAGTGTAAAGAATTTTAGGCCATTAAGGATTTGCTCAAATTTCTTCCATAACAAATGTGTGTGTGCAATGAAAAGTGTGCATGATACTTCTTTTTGTGCTCCTGTTCTCTTTGTTCTTATTCAAATCTTTCATAAAGCAGCATGTTCGAATTTAGTGCCAGTGTTATTTAATTTCCTCGCCTTAATCCTATATTTGCTTTACCAAATTCAGTATTTTAATATTATGGAGATTGACCAAAATTTTTCTTCTGTAAGTTACTTACTGATTAAAAGTTCAGAAATAGACTTAGTACAACAGGGTACTTAATTCTCATGCTTAATATATCAAATTTGTGAAGAGAGAATAATTTAATCCCCCCTACTAAACCATTCCTTGGTGGAATGATGCAGGTGCATTGTATAAATGTGCCTGTACCGGCATGTCAACCCCTTAAGTGTTAAATTTGTACATATGTTTTTATCTGCCACATCTGGGATAGAACTGAATGTCTCGAAAGTATCTTGTTATTTTTGTCATTTTCTTCCTCATTGATGGAAATTTAAGTGCTTTCAAAGAACAGAAGGAAGGCCGGGAGGAAGTAGAATCTTTAACTAGGGTTACTTTGGTCTAACAGTACAAAAATGTTTAGAGTTCTATTGATGTTTTATAAAATATTATGGCTGGAGTAAAGGGGGGGGGAAAGGGATAGCTTTAAAGTGTGTTGTATAAATTGTATTAGAATATTTTTTCCTACAATTTCCCCCCACAGTCGCCCCTGTGACTAGTAACCATAGTTGGTTATTATCAGTGATATGTTCATACATCTTACATTGTCATACCAAGAAGGTTTCAATAATTCCAGTGATAACCAAACTTTCTTCATGCAAATGCTTAATAGCTCCTCTAAATGTTTGGGATATACCAGTACAGAGTAAAAAATTCGATGATTTTTGTGTAACAAACCTTCTACTAGATATTCTTCCTTCCCAAAGTGAAACAGATTTCTCTAAACTTAGTTACCCCCTCCCATTTAGTGTTAACGTAGGGACCAAACTTAAGTATGTCAGACACAGGGATAACCTTCAACAATACGCTTTAATGTTGGGTCCTACTCTAGTTTTTGGTAGAAAGGGGATAAACTCGGCAGGTTAATTCCTCCTACAGGTTTGTAACGTTGATACTCGATGCATGTGTATTTAGGTCTATTGGTTAAGACTCCCTCTCCCACCAAAAAAAAACTAAGTAAAAGGTTCAAATTTCAGTCAAGTAGTTCTCATGTCTTCTGCAGCATTTTATGGGTATGAAACCCATTGTCAATGCATAATGTAACAATTCCAATTTGTTTTTATGCAGTGCAAATTACCGTATGTACTCGCATATAAGTCCCCCCCCCCCCTTTTCCTAAATATTTAGTTCCGAAATTGGGTGGGGGTACTATAGTCGCGAACTTCGCAAAAATCCATTATTTTGGGAAAGGGACTGAGTAAAAATAAGCTGATGCTACATAGTACGATATATTTAATGAAAATAAACTAAGTTTACATCTTTCATCAGCAATAATACACCACAACATCCGCGCAGCGAGTTCCGCAAAGACTTAAGATGGGCGTGGCCAGTAGAACATGCAGGCTGAATACAAAATCGCTACCTATAACACGAAAATCATTATTTTTAATTTTGGCGTACAGTATGTTCATGCTTCACAAAAAAATATTTTGGCCTAACAAAGGGAAAATAATACCGGTAATATCAGCACCTGGCGCATCCACTCGGCCAGAGTTGCCAGAGTATCGGCATGTCTCAGCTGATGTAATTGCCGTAATTGACGCGCGGTGACAGATGCAGCTGAAGAGACGAGTGCGCAGAGAGATAATGCGGGGAATTACGTCATCCCAGGTCGGCTGATACACGGGCAACAGCCAAGTGGACGCGTGATGGTGCTTTCATATAAATGCCATTTTTAAGCCATTTTTCAATGCAAACTCGACAGCACTTAATTTAAACGAGGCCGTAAAAGTCATTCTGCGATTACCGGTACTCCTTTCACAAATCTTTACACAACGCATCTCAGATAAAGACCGGACGTGAATGCTATGACCCAAGTAGCCAACAATGAACCAACATCTGGTAAACAAAGACAAGTAACTTATATTGTCCACGATTATTGCCAACCACCTCTGCGATTGTTTTGCCTGACCAACCACCGGCCGTAGCCTGCGCGCCGCGCTCGTTAGTAGACAATGACTCTCAATAATTAAAGGAGGGGGAGGGGGGGTACTATATGCGATGTCAAAGAATTTTTTAATTTTGGCTCTCTATAATTAGGGGGGGGGGGGTACTATATGCGAGTAAATAAGGTATATTAAATAAGCTATCCAGTCAGTCAACACACATTTGTGTTAGACTAGAAAGCTTTCTTGAATAGAACTTGGCAAGATTTGTATTGGACCCAATCATGCCTTGAAATGGGCGTGCCCTTACAACGGATGGCACCAAAGACAATCAGCTGATCATAGTGTGCTCCTGTTTACGATGGACGTACATTCCTGGCTAACATTGTAGCCTTGGAAAAGATTTCTCAGGGAAATTATTCACTCTTAAAAGTGTGGGGTCCGGGGAAAGCACGAATTATTTTAGCCTACGAGTGTGCTTGTGATGAGAGTAAATTGCACAGTTTGTACTGAATCTGCAAAGAATAACCATACTCGCAAGGTAGCTGCCTTCAGCAACTATTTTTCTCACTGTTGTGATATTTCCTGGCAGGCAGTGTGATTGAATTTCATAAGTAAACAAAAAATCATTACTGTATGCATATATTTCTCAAAAACAACTGTATCCGCTATACAAAATCGTGCTTCGATACTTTTGCACACATAAGACGTGTTTTAGACAAGAATAAATTGATGGGAACTCCTCTCATCTTTAGTACAGAATGTTCCAAACATATCGGCCGAATTGCTATTGCATGAATTTTTAATATACTCTTTCTTAAAAATTATCCGTAGGTGGGGGGGGGGGGGGGTCAAGGTTTGTTGGGATCAAGATTTCCAGGACAGTCGCAGGGAAAATAACACTTCAAGGTATCGGACTCTGGTTATGTTAATCCAGGAAATAGCAAGATTCTCAGCACCACAAAATTTGGATGATGAATTTGGGAAAACAATACTTTCAGGAACAATAGAGGTTTCACTTTAGAAGATTTTCCCAATCAAGGAGTGATCTCCCCCACCCTATGTTTTTCCATATAAATTGATGATTTGCATCTTTGTACAGTATGTTTAATGAAATTACCTCTTAAATGTTGGCCAGAACTACCGTAGTTTGTTCCTGATACTTTTGTGAAAGCTGCTCATTAAATGCAGAGAAGACACAGGCGTAGAAGGTAACTCGTGGCTTTTTAGCTGGACGATGTAATTTGAAGTAGATCGAAAGGAATGTTTCATTGACAGGTTCTCACTTTTAATATATGTGACAGTTTGTCAAATTTGAGCTCTTGATGAATGTGAAGGAAAGGTTAGCCATACAGTCAGTCATTTTGATGTCAATTATGTATTGTTTATGTTGATCAGGGTCAAATGCAAGTCACATAATTTCGGCATTATTTTCAAATTTAACGAATATTGTCACAGTCCTGACCTTCCTCACTTACGGCTATTAGTCTGCCTGCAAACCATCGCATGACATTTAGATAAAAACTTGGTGAGTTGGCAGCATTTATAGCAAGATACTGGCTACATTAAGTTCTTGTTTCAGAGTGTGTCGAAGATGTTATTGTTGTAATGATGCAATACTTTTACAAATGTATATAGTGTTCACACAACTGGTTTCTAATTAGACTGCCATTTGATATTTACCAGGTTGTTTTATATATTTTTAATAAATTTGAAGCATATATTTTATAGATGTATGAGGAATGAGCTTCAATGACTTTTCAGTGATGTATGATAAATCATGAAAGAAATGTGTATATATATTCATTAAATTATTTTTATCAGTCTCATCTATTTCTTTGTTTTACATAAGTTTAATTAAGTTTATCAGTTCACCTCTTAAGGTGCTTAGTTTATAATTGCCCGACAATCTCTCATTCCTCAAGTGGTTTAACATGGTATTCGTGGCAAACGGGCACCCTCCAGGCTAGTATGTCTGCATTCTTAACCGTTTCCTTGTTGCATTTTCAGGCATGATACCCCCTGAAATGATCCTCATATTTTAGAATATGAAGTACTGTGGACATGGGTATAAACTCTTGATCATAACATTGGAACTATATAATACAGTACATTTAAATAAAAGAATAGCGGCTTTAGTGGCGTAGTTGGTAGCATGCTGAGCTTCTATGCCCAAGATAGCGGGTTCTAACTCGGCCGAAGCCGTCGGATTTTTTAAGAGCGTTATAAATCCCTCAGTATGTTTTCCTTCGGAGGGGAAGTAAAGCCGGCGGTCCCATGTCATAGATTTATGGCATGTTAAAGAACCTTCCACTAATTGCACCTGTTTGAAGCTAAATTGGATAGGTTAAGAATGTAAACAACGCTCTTAGGTTTCTACGTTCGTTGCCAAGAGCCGACTGTGGTGGCGTCTGGTAGCTAAGTTCTGAAATTGGCCTAGTAGTCGTTGACGGTGGCGCTTGGCGGAAAAAGTAGGAACTATTTGAAAAATTCCAAGTTGCAGTACACACAGTACAGATACACTAATACAGTCATCACAATAAACACCGGTTATCAGACAGATTCTACACACGCCCAAAGTACACGGGGCTACATGACCGCATTGTCGCAGCCCCTAAACTTAAGAACCAACCAAATAAAAGAATATTAAAGGGACAGGAATTCCGCCTGATCAATACACAACTTTTCACAGTCAAAGGGCTATATTATACCCATTTGGTACATGTTTCGAAGCCTTCCATAATGGCCCCTTCATCAGCCATACTCAGAAACACATTGTCAGTACAATCAAGGAAATACATTAAAAAGGTTAAAACTAACATGAGAAAACTTGATGAAAATGAGACATAGAAATCTTTAGGACAGTTGTGGTGCAAAAACATTGAATAAAACTTGTCGTGAGCAAACCATACACATATTACATACAAATGGAAAAACACATTAAAAATAGTATGTTAAAATGCAAACTTAAAGTGCAAGTTATGACTCTTGCAATAATCTTATAGAGTTCTCATAAAATATAATAGCAGGATTCTGTGTCCAAATAACCTAGGGAGTTGGACCCATAAAAAGAGTTAAAAGTTGTTCAAAAACTCTTGGTCCTTTTTTTTTAAATTCATTTCAAAGGATCTTGTCGACTTCGTCGTTATGGTTGGGGTCCATCGTTATGAGTTACCGAGACGGACGTGACTTCATGCAGCTGCGCGGGAACGTGACGTCATGCTCACGCGGGGAGCGAGAAGCAGACGCTAATAATTATTGGAGTCGGTTGAAAGAGGCCTGGCGTCGAGCGACCTGGGGCTTTGAGCGAAGCGAACACAAGAATACAGTGTGACTTCTAAAGAGATATACAGGATGCCTCCTAAAGAGGTGTGCAGGATGTCAGAGCAAAGCATCGAATCAGTCCCAATATTCGATCCCTACTCTCACTCAAAAAAAATCCCCCCCCCCCCCCTTCTGTTCAGCCCGCCACTGCTCGCTCCCAGGTTCTACAACTCATCTCCCAACTCTCTACCGTTACACTAGTCTAGCCAGATCGAACACAGGCCTGCCTAGGGCAAAAACTCTTCTTTTCTGAGAAATAACAACTCCGCAACAAGCTTCACGAAAACCCAAATTAAAATCGAAAATTACATTCTACAAACACCAAATTCAGTATACTTCCCTCATTTCAGTTACTCTATACTTTTAACAGACACAGAAGGCATAGTCGTGACTCCTTCATGGAGTAGGCTATTGTCTAAATCTGGACACTCATACTACGTCCTTACACTAATTCAAATTTACGGCCAAATGATCCTTCTGACAGGGAGGCAAAGGTTTCCGCCGGCTTGCCTGGGATGATGGGCCACAAAACCGCTGTCAAAAAGTACACAATTTACGCTTTATTCAACCAAACACATCTCTAATACAAGTACAAGAAACACATTTCTTTCCGTGACCCTTAAAGAGGAGCCCGCGCGGGAAGCCTGAGTTAATGGGCAATGCAGTCTGATGAAAGAGTCCTGGGGCTTCGAGCAAAGCGAGAAGCCCTCCTGAGCCTTTCTAACATTTGTAGCATGCGTCATTTGAAATGATATAAAGTCTAGTCTTTAAGACTGACTGTGGTTTTTTTTTTCTCTTTCCAAGCTGGCCACACACTCTACGTTTTCCTGCGTTGGAAGTCACGTTCTCTCCGCTATGACGTTTCTCCTAAGGCCCATATGTCTCTTGGAAGAAAAATTTGGGTTTCCTAGTCACCAGATGTTCAACTTTCCTTTCGTCTCCATTTTCAAGAGGCTTTCATCAGGCTTGGCCGATTTGAATTTAATCACATGGCGATGTATTGATCTTTCTACCAACGATCCCTCCTTCGTATGAAGTCAACAAAGTCTTAATATGACCAAGAGTTTTTTAACATACTTTTAACTCTTTTTATGGGTCGAACTCCCTAGGTTATTTGGACACGGAATCCTGCTATTATGTTTTATGAGAACTCGATAAGATTATTGCAAGAGTCATATAATTTGATCTTTAAGTTTGCATTTTAACATACTATTTTTAATGTGTTTTTCCAATAGGGATGTAGCGAGAGAAAGTTCGCGCCAGATAGCGCTCGTGTAGTACTGGGTAAGCGCATGGCGATCGTTTTATGTTTCTCCCAGTCAGCTGCGAGGAATCTATAAATTGTGACAGAGTTTTCTAAGCTAAAGTAAATTATATCTTCTCTAATTATACTCCAAGACTAAATTATTTAATTCTATAGGTATACCTCCTAATATATTATGGACGATTTTCAGCGTTTAAGCGTTAAACAGCTGTAAAATGAGCTACGGACTAGAGGCACTAAAACTAGCGGGAGGAAGGAAGAATAGCCTACAGCGGTAATAACAAAATTCTAACACGCTTTATTATTCAAATAATGAATATGAGTCAGCATGCTTTCTCCTAAAGATTACAATTATTGTACTAGAGTATTGTAGGTCTATATTCATAAATATATCTCCATAAGACTTAAATCATAAATAGGGATTTAAATATTCACTTGCTCCCCCTGCTTACAGACTTCGATTCATGTATTTTTTAGGTTGATAGATTACATGAAACTGTCGTGTTTTAAGGTAAACATAATCAAAGAAAGTTGATACCGGTAATGTGTACCTCGAAAATGCATCGCAACGTTTCGTTCTTATGTAATTTTGTCAATTTCTCAATAAGAATTGTTCCCTTACCCCTGGGAAAGGACTTGGGGGTAGGCCTACAGTTTTTTAAAAGTTAGAGAATCCCTGCTTTAGGGCCATGAACTGTTTCCATTCATCTGACTATGTCTCAAGAATGTAGAAGTCAGTCGCTACCACATTCTCCGTCGGGCAGATGGAAGTTGACGATTAATTCTGATTTCAAGAAACCAACCCTAATACGTTTGTGACTGTTAATGTTGCGACATTTATTCTTGAAGTATTTGACCGAGTATTGATGTCTTGAAAAATGGGAGTCCGAAATGTTACTTTCATTTCTTCGTGTATATTGCGATTTCTTCCCGTACTTCAATGGAGATGATTTCTGCAGATTCCGATATTGTAGGCTTATCGTGATAATCCGGCAATTTTCTAGTGTATGGCCTCTTCCTAAATAATTATTTTTGTTGTGTTTGTGGTCCACGAAAAAAGCGATGGAACTGCGCCCGGTTTTAATCTTGCTCTCTCACCTTCAAATACAAACGCATAAATTCAGTGGTTGTTATCGAAATGTCTAATCAGTTTATAGGTACAAAATAGGAATTATTTCCCTTTGTAAGTCACACTTATCCAGCACAGTTTTCGTGAAGTCATCGGGTTGTAAATTATGGAAACACACTTTAATATATTCGGTCAGATTTTTCTCACCGAAATTTTTCCTTCTAATAGCATGTGACCATTTCTTCCTCATTTCTTTATTTTGTGGAAATTGGTGAAACGAAAACGGGCTTCTCTGATTTTTGCAAAGAGGAACACTGCAATAGCTCGGTATAGTCACGAAAATAACAATTTAAACAACTTAAATTCGTACATATTAGCGGCATGAGAACACAGGAGACAAATGAAGAGCGCTTTGCGCTTACCCAGTACAACAGCAGTGCGCTCTATCGGTGCTAGTTCTATACATCCCTATTGTATGTAATTGTAAGGTTTTCTCAGGACAAGTTTTATTCAATGTTTTTGCACCACAACTGTCCTCAAGATTTCTATGTCTCATTTTCAACAAGTTTTCTCATGTTAGTTTTAACCTTTTTAATGTATTTCCTTGATAGTACTGACAATATGTTACTGTGTATGGCTGACGAAGGGGCCATTATGGAACGCTTCGAAACATGTACCAAATGGGTATAATATAGCCCTTAGACTGTGAAAAGTTGTGTATTGATCAGGCGGAATTCCTGTCCCTTTCATATTTTGACTTTTAATCAATAAGGAACCATGATTGATTCTACTAAATAAAAGGAATTTTACACGTGAATTACCAACAGTCTTGCAATGACCCACAGTAAATCACCCACCTGGGGTCCTTGGTTTGAAGTTGGTCCTCATTTAATCTGGTCACAATTTTAAAACTATGATCTGGCCTCGTAAACGATTATGAAACTAAGTTTTAAAAAATGTGTCAGTAATGGAATTTGCAGAGTTTTCACAAACTGTACACATAATTACATTGCCGTTTTATTTCCTGAGGTCCCTGGTTCAGAGCCACTTCAGCATCTTATTATTTCTCCCTGAATTAGTCACATTGAACCATACTACAAAAATTGACAAATCTTAATTTTAATATGCTAATACAGTATAGGTAGCCGCTCCATGGAGTCCTTAGTTCCCAATGTCTACTCCCATCGCCAATAAAATCATCTGACGGAGTAAAAGGCAGGGAAGGTTGAATGCTTGGTTGTAGTCCACGGGCATTTCCAGTACGCTGGTTTACAGTATCCTAATCAATATTACTGTCGCTATCATTTAACTGATCATTTACATCTACAATACACAAAAAGAATCCCTTCCACACAAGCTTTTCGAATCACTAACATCGCTTCTATTCAATTCTGTTACGACATAGACATCCGAGAGACCAGCCTCGTTTCCTAACAGCTGGGAGAAAGGTCAAGGAACAAACATTTGTTACCGTTAAAAAGCAACACTAGGCCTTCTAAATGCTGTCGTACGCCTGCCTGACATTATCTATACAGGGTGACCGCTTTCTGGAAAACTCGGGGAACACAGGGAATTTAAATTGCATAGAGTAAACAGGGAAAAAATTTGGCACGATGAAAAAGAAATTTCTTGACGTATGATTGGGCTTAATAATCGTGCATCGTAGGCTGTATTAATGAATCTTGCATTCAAGATTAATTACCGTTAAGATTAAAGATGAAGTACCATAATTTGACCGTTCTGCCATTTCTTCTTTTCGGATGTTCGCCTTTCAGGGTATCCAAAGTCAGAAAAATTAGCTTCGCGAGAAAGAAAAATGACTTGGGTGTTAATACCTTATTCCATATAAGTAGAGGGTAATTGCAACACGCCAGAGCTACGAAGAAGTGCTCTTACCTACGCGAGCACTCTACCATCGATTGAAATAATACAGACACCGTATCAATTGTAAACTGGTTTTAACTTCACGTCAGTGAGAGATCAGATCTCTTCTCTTCGGCTCTGGCGTGTTGTCATTTGACTCTCAACTTATATGGAGTAAGCTGTAGTTGTGCTGGAACGTGATTCACTGAACAGATGGCGCGAAGTCTGAATTTAGTTTACTTATGTCCCAGGCATCCTTCCTGTACTGTCGACTTGTGTATGTAAATTATTTGCAGACTGTCGAAGAGTCTTTTTAATAAGAAGCTATGAGCAAAGAGACATACAGGTAAATGGAATTTCTTTGGATATAATGAGTAATAAAACAAATACTGCAACGACAATGGTTTATGTGACCTAAAATTCTTTCATCAACAATTAACACTTTCATATTTAGTATTTTTTGAAGATCATGGAGGGATCATCGAAATTCAATCCAGAATAACTGCAACCGTCGAAGTATCCAGATTTTCAGCCATGGTTAGAAGTTCCAAAGAATGCAAAACATGATTTTTGTAACAATTGCTTTGAGCAACATGGGGCAAGAGAGCTATCACTAGCCACATGACAGGAAAATATCACAAAGCAAGGATCACCAGCCAGCATGTAACTGTGCTTTTGTCAGATCGAGCCTTACTTCAGATCGGTCGTTTTATATCCCGTGTCAACGAGACTGAGCTTCAACAATTTGATAGGAGTAAATCTCGCTTGGATCATATTTATACTAAACTCTTAAGGGCTTGGAAGAATATAAAGATGTGTGGCAGATCATAAAAATCATCTTTATTTTCCCATGGCAACCCCTTTGTGGATGTTTTTTTATCCATTGACAAAGAAGTGTTAGTGGAAAACATTCACAAGTAAACTCGCATAGCGATGAGAAGAGCATGGGATGGAATTCAGGATGCAGGTGGAGAAGATGCCATAAACATTGATGATGATATGGTTCGTTAGCTTGTGGGGCTAGGGATAAGGAAAAAATCGCTATTGATGGACGAAAGTGACGGGAAACGGAAATAGAACAGTTGAGTCGGTACGAGAGAGAGAGAGAGAGAGAGAGGAGAAGAGAAAGGATGAAGTATTGATGGCATTAAATAACGAAAAGGAAATATTGCGCACAAGAAACATGAGCTGGAAATGAAAATAAAAAACATTGAAGAAATAAGAACTTCAAACGTACTCAGTCACCTAAATATCTGTGATTAACTATACCTAAATAATTGTGGTTATTTTTAAATGTGATCAATGAAACTTGTAAGTTATTTAATTTGTGAAAGCTGTGTTATGTATTTTACGTACATAATCTTTTTATATATATATATAATTTCCCCTTTTCCAGTTGACACTGGGTGGGGGCAAATATGGTTCCTCTCCACTTAGTTCTGTCGTTCCACCATTCCTCTTCCGACACGGTGTTCCAATCCAGGTTCCGTTTTCTAATACTATTCTCCACAGAGTCCATCCAACGCATTCTTGGTCTTCCTCGTCCTCTCTTCCCTGTCTTCCATCGTTCCAGTGCTCGTCTTGGTAGCCTTACTTCATTCGTCCGTTTAACATGTCCAAACCATCTCAATTTGTTTTGCTCCAGTTTGTCATTTAGTTTCTGTACTCCCAGTTCTTTCCGTATATCTTCATTTCTCACTCTGTCCCTCCTCATTTTCTGGGCCATACTTCTCAGGAATCTCATCTCAGCTGCTTGTACTCTGCTCTCATCCCTCTTAGTCATTGTCCAAGTTTCTGCTGCATATGTCATTATAGGAACATAATATGCTTTGTACATAACTTCTTTAGCCTTTATTGGTATATCCTTGTTCCATACTAGTCCCTGTACCTGTTGGTAGAAAGCACTCCCGAGTTGTATTCTTCTGCTAATTTCCAAATCTATACTCTGTATTTCGAAAGAATGAACGTGAAGGAAATGGCGGGAGCTTGGAACAGCTGACCACCGCGGGCTCCTATTGGCTGGATTTTGACAACTAATACCATACGTTGCCAGATTATTGTCATTCATTCAGTCGTCTGTTAACTGTGTCGGAGTTTGTTTCATTGCCATAGTTTCGTTTACTTTAAACATCGAGTCAATAAGTTGTAAATAGTACCGCAGGAAGAACGTGGGAAAATTCTGGAAATACAGCTAGAGACCGCGCGTGCGCCAACCTGTAAAGGCCGGCTATCGTTCATTTCGACATCGAACTTTTTTTCATGGTTAGCCTTGTTTGTTCAATTCAAATTTAAATATACTTAATGTTTACGTATCCAGTAATGTTTCATTGCATACCGTAGTGTTCAAATTAACGCTTGTCCTTCAATAACCTACAAATCGACAATGTAAAATCACTGCAATGATATCGCCACAGAACAGCTTGTTTGTGTGCTTGGTGCTAAATACTTTACCTTAACAGTACGTATGTGGAGGCTATTATTAACCGTACAGAGTCGCGATACAGTGAGTGAGTGTGCTTGGTATTGTCATGTTATTTCTGCGTTCTGTGTTAACTGCTGTAAACTGTGAACGACCTTCACCCAAACTCTTGTTTCATCTTGAAGGATATAATCATTGCATGGTGAGTGTTGATATATTCATATTACTTTGTTTGTATTTTGTATTATATTTGTATAGCTGTCAAGTGTTCGGCCTCTTTCCCGTATTTATTGAATAAGGGTGACAAAGGTAGCATAGCTTCGGTGTGTTATTTATTAATTTCATACTGTATTTCTCTATTTGAATGTCCTCGGCGTTGATTCAGGATCGACATTTGCATTATATTGCGCATAATAGTACCGAAATAATATCCTAAGTGTAGCCCTGTGTATTATTCGAATCAGCTGTTCTACATCAACAATAAAAACTTGGCAACACAGCTCAGCTGTTCCAGGGTGTCGAGCGATACGGGAAATACGGGAATTTTAGTGACCCGGGAATGATACGGGAAATTCGCAGTTGATACGGGAAATCTTAAAAGTCTCATAATGCCTGACTTCTTAGCCCCCGAACGCTCGGTAGAGTCCTCCCGCTCAGTCTTCTATTTCGCCTGCAGACCGCGGTGCCGCCTGAAATTTGCGCCACCGATAGAGCGCTAAGCGGGATGATAACCCAGCCAACGTCGAATGCATGCTTTGCCTGGCCGACCGCCGGCCGTACCCTCTCCACGCGGGGCTACGCGCGCCGCGCTCGTTGCTGACTTTGACATACAGGAATCATTCCGCATTGTTATTCACAGAGCAGACCTGGGTTTCTCGACAAGGGCAACCCTTAAAGAAGCTAACAGCTCAAGATCTCAGAAAATTCCAGACGCGGATGTGCTGCAATTTCGCACCAACTGCCGAGAATTGTACATTCGTATCCTATAGCTGAACAAGATGTTCAGTAAAGAACATATAGCCTACTTTCTCCTAAATGCATGGGTATTGTTATAACTCTTTGTCCTTTTCAAGGAGTATGATTGAATGTTGGTTGTAGTAGCTTGTTGAAATACAACGTGCTATAGGGATATTAAACATGAATATGAGGTGCCCTTTGCTAGTGCTACCTCTGTACCTAATTTCGTTCAATTCGGTTTCGCCGTGTTTGAATTGATAGGGGGAATCGATTTGCACACATACTTGGCCACCATCTGCAAACTATTGGGCTGATGTTCTTGCAGTTTGGTCAGAATATGTTCCCCACATAAAGATATGGTGTTGCAAAATTTGGTAGAGACTAGATTATTAGGTTGGTCGTAATTACATTTTAGCTTTTAACATTTGGGTGGCCGCGATTACGTTTCCGTCAAGATAGCGGTGATATAAAACATGACACTGAGGTGCCTCTTGCTAGTGCTACCTCTGTACCAAATTTCGTTCATTCGGTTCCACCGTGTTCGAATTAATAGGGGGAATCAATTTTGACATAAAGATGGCCGCCATCCGCAAACTATTAGGCTAATGACCTATTAGATTGGTCAAAGGATGCTCCCTCCATAAAGATATGTTGTTGCAAAGTTTGGTAGAGATCGAATGGTTATGTTAGTCGTAATTTGATTTAAGCTTTAAACATTTGTGTGGCCGCTATTACGTTTCTGTCAATATGGCGGCGATATTAATCATGACACTGAGATGCCCTTTGCTAGTGCTATCTCTGTAACAAATTTCGTTCCATTCTGTTTCACCGTGTTTGAATTAATAGGGGGAATCGATTCTGACACAAAGATGGCCGCCATCCGCAAACTATTAGGCGAATGACCTATTAGATTGGTTAAAGGATACTCCCTCCATAAAGGTATGTAGTTGCAAAATTTGGTAGAGATCGGATGATTAGGTTAATCGTAATTTGATTTAAGCTTTGAACATTCGTGTGGCCGCCATTACGTTTCAGTCAAGACGGCGGCTATATAAAACATGACACTGAGGTGCCCTTTGCTAGTGCTACCTCTGTACCAAATTTCGTTCCATTAGGTTCCTCCGTGTTCGAATTAATAGGGGGAATCAATTTTGACATAAAGATGGCCGCCATCCGCAAACTATTAGGCTAATAACGTATTAGATTGGTCAAAGGATGCTCCCTCCATAAAGGTATGTTGTTGCAAAGTTTGGTAGAGATCGGATGGTTATGTTAGTCGTAATTTAACTTAAGCTTTGAACATTTGTGTGGCCGCCATTACGTTTCTGTCAATATGGCGGCGATATAAAACATGACACTGAGATGCCCTTTGCTAGTGCTACCTCTGTACCAAATTTCGTTCCATTCGGTTTCACCGTGTTTGAATTAATAGGGGGAATTGATTTTCACACAAAGATGGCCGCCATTCGCAAACTATTAGGCTAATGACCTATTCATTTGGTCAAAGGATGCTTCCTCTATAAGGGTATGTTGTTGCAAAATTTAGTAGAGATCGGATGATTAGGTTAATCGTAATTTGATTTAAGCTTTGAACATTTGTGTGGCCGCCATTACGTTTCCGTCAAGATGGCGGCGATATAAAACATGACACTGAGGTGCCTTTTGTTAGTACTACCTCTGTACCAAATTTCGTTCCATTCGGTTGCACCGTGTTCGAATTAATAGGGGGAATCGATTTTCACACAAAGATGGCCGCCATCCGCAAACTATTACTCTGATGACCTATTAGTTTGGTCAAAGGATGCTTCCCCCATAAAGGTATGTTGTTGCAAAATTTGGTAGAGATCGGATGATTATGTTAGTCGTAATTTGATTTAAGCTTTGAACATTTGTGTGGCCACCATTACGTTTCCGTCAAGATGGCGGCGATATAAAACATGACACTGAGGTGCCATTCGTTAGTACTACTTCCGTACCAAATTTCGTTCCATTCGGTTGCACCGTGTTCGAATTAATAGGGGGAATCGATTTTCACTCAAAGATGGCCGCCATCCGTAAACTATTACGCTGATGACCTAATGGTTTGGTCAAAGGAAGCTCCCCCCATGAAGGTATGTTGTTGCAAAATTTGGTAGAGATCGGATGATTAGGTTAGTCGTAATTTGATTTAAGCTTTGAACATTTGTGAGGCCGCCATTACGTTTCCGTCAAGATGGCGGCGATATAAAACATGACACTCAGACTCACACACAGACAGACACACTTTTTTCGCCCTGTGTTGATCTCATAAGTCTACTTTCATTTTTTGCAAAAATCGAAAGTAGGCTAAAAATCAAAGAGAGGTCAACTCTTGCTCACAAGAGACCAGTGCTATTTCCTGCCTAGACCCTATAGGGGTCGCTGAGACTCCTAAGTTGGAAGAAGTTAGAATCGTCATTCCCTGGAAATTCTTTGTTATCAGAAGAATTTGCTTTCTGGCGCAATGGCTGACCGCATCAAGAGCAGCTACTCCGCACTTCCGAGACTGCCCTCCGTCACTGCGCGTTTGAAGCAGTTCGACGGAAAAGAGCCACGGCTCGACGTGTTGTGGTCTGAATTTGTGGCTTCAGCACCTTTCTCAGTTCCTGCCAAAAACGATCTCACAAGCTTCGTTAAAACGATACTGACTTTGTATCACAACAGTGCAGCTCTAGAGAGAAGTTTCTCCCTGAACAAGGAGTGCATGATCGTCAATCACAAAGAAGCAAGTCTGATTGGCATGCATACTGTTCAGGACACTGTGATGGCAGCTGGTGGAGTAGAAAAGATAACCGTGAGCAAGAATCCATACTGCACGAAACTCCTACGCCGTGTTCAAGGAAGCCAAACAGGTGCGAAGCGACGGCTAAGGTGGCAGTCGAAAGAAAAGCCACAAAAGATCATCAGGAATTGGGAAAAAAGAGTTCTGTCAAAAGAACTTAATTTTGTGCAGTGTATAACTGAAGTTCCTAGTAACAATCTTGTATTTGTCAAAGTGTCTTATTTAATTTCGTTTTGCATTATTTTATTTTCTATTATCTACTTTGATAAAATAAATCTAAATTAAAAATTATTCGCGGCGTGTCGCGTGTGGAATTTTACTGTTTTTAGTCTTTCCATGGTCTTCTTTCGCAGGGGAGATGCACGTACCAAATTGTTTTCAAGTCCGTTCAAACACTCAATGCAAATGCGTCACACATGCATAAATTTCAAAAACTACAAACAATATCTCACAGCTCTCGACATTTTACTATCGAACACCCGTCACCAACATGTGGCTACAAAATACACCACACAAGTGACAGGATTTTTCTCGTATGGGCAGGCATCGTTTCGATCGCTTGTCGGATTTCCTTTCATTGTCATTGTTTCGTTACTTTTGTTTCTCCGAAGTTCGACCCGAGGACTGGACACATCCCGTACAGCATGTACAGAAAGAAATACTGAAGGTGGTCTGGATATCGCGGTGGATTAAATGATTATTAACCTTGGCTGTTCATCAAGCTCTGACGAAGACAATGATGGTGGTGATGATGAAAGGGACAGTGAAGGGATTGAGGGTGTCAACGAAACCCTTGCCAAGTGACTGAGGATAATTTATTTATTGGTGTCAGTTCGCTTGCGTCAATCGACAATAGAGCACAGGCTATTGTTTCCCGTCATAGTGTTCAAAATACCGTCCGTCATTCAACAGCCTACAATTCGACAATATAAAACCACGGCAATAATATCGCCACAGAGGGGTTTGTTTGAGTGCTCAGTGTACCTTAACTTACTTTTGCTTTATCTCGAAAGCTAATATTAACCGTAGAGAATCGCGATTCAGTGAGTGTGCATGGTGTTATCTGTCAACTACTGTAGTAAGCTGTGAAAGACCTCCACTCAGACTCTTGTTTCATGTTAAAGGATAATCATTGCATGGTGAGTGTTTTTATATTCATTAGGTGTAGAGTGTTTGCCCTCTTTGTCGTATTTATTGAATCGAATACCTATTATAAAGGTATCATAGCTTCGGTGTGTAATTTATTTATTCATCTAAAAGCATCGTATTTCTCTGTTTGAATGTCCTCGGCGTTGACTTAGGATCGTTTTTTTTTTAATATATTACGTATAATTGTACCGAAATGATGTCTGAAGTGTAGCGCTGTGTATTATTCGAATCAGTTGATTTACAACACTAAAACTTAGCAACGCAGCTCAGCTGCTCCAAGCTCCCTACATATCCTTCGCGTAGTTTCCTTGGAAATACAGGGTGTAGATGAGAAGCATGCTCAGAATCCTTCCGTGTAGCGGTTGGTCGTAGGGTCTTGTTATGTGGCGACCGTGAGTTGCGGAGAGGAAAAGCGGGGCAAAGTGACAGGAAGGCTGTCAGTACCGAATGCGCGGGGTGGGCAATACTGTATTTGTCCCGTAATTTACGCGTGTAATAGCGGACATACCCAGTGGCGTACGCAGGATTTCCTTCTGGGGGGGTTCATTAATAAAATAGGGTAATTAAGCACATTATTAAAGGGACAGATGACCTTGCTCTTCCGCCCCTGAAAACAACAGTTAACATCATAATTAAAATGACATTTTGATTAATATTCATAAAACACAATAATTAAATAACCATTCTCTATGCATGAAAACTATTTTAGGCCTTATTATTTTTTCAACACAATGAAAAAATGAAAAATATGGAAAACAGTAACTAAATATTAAAAGTGAAAGAATGCAGTGGTATCATCATGACCATAGTTACGTTGTTGCTTATAATATTGATATTATGCGAGAGAAATATGATGTTTTGTTCTCCGTGTTCCCACTGCCATTTCTATTGACTCTCAAAATCTGCCTAACTTGATGACTTTATCCGTATCATTAATTGGAATAAATTGCAGAAACTCCTCATGTACTGCATTATCTTTAACGAAACGGACACGCGATTAAAGCAACCCGAAGCGACGTGAAAAAGTTTACCGATCGCACACTTTAACAGTAAAACTGATCCATGGCTAGCTCCAACGCTGAAGGAGGAGGAGTCTCGCTGGGAGTTGACTGCAGGACATTTACCAAGTGAGGAACGCGATCACATTTAAAATATATACAGGAGTAATAAATGTTGCACATTTTCCCGTAAATTACAACTGTTTATGTTTGAATTGCGTATAAGTTCTTGACAAAGAAAGTGTTTCTCCAATTGGATGATTGTATTTAACTGTATGCACGTCGTATAATCTTGGCGAGGTGCATTTTTTTTTTCACGGAGCAACTTCACACCGTAGTAGGCACGCAGCTTTTTTTATTTAGTTTTCTGGCATCTTGTATTAAATTATCGACTAACATATTTCCAAATGCAGACAATCCATACCTCCATTAGAATTCGGGTTCCATAATGCAAAATTAGGTTTGTTCGTTTGTGAAATTGAGGTCATAACCCCCCGATCCTTTCAGTGATTACGTAAATCACTGAAATCACGCTAGACTAGGGAGAAGATGTAAATGAGCATTAAAAAAAAATTGTCGCCAGTTGTTTGGTTTATTAACTTACGGTAATATTTTCCATAGGTACTGAAAACTGGGCACGGTTGGATTTTAAGGTGGAACCGCATGTGTTATCAAATATAGCTTTCTTGCAATACCTGGAATATGTATAGAATTATAAAATGATTATTGGTTAAACAAGGGTTAATAGATAGGCTATTATAATTATAATGGTTAAATAAATATTACAGAAGAAACGATGCGTTGTTAGTGAATATTAGGCCTCCTGGTACGGCGAATAGCCTATAACTCGTAGCATCTGTCACAATTTAGCATTTAAACGGTTCACGTTAATGCATAATATACTAATATAATAACCGGGTAGCAAATTATAATAATATTCTCACATATAACCTATTTAATTTGCACCAACTTAATTATTGTAGTCTAAGATATGTTTGACCACTGCCGTTTGAAATGTGCTAATCGCACACTTTGTAGGCAAGCTGTTTGTTATGGTCGTCTCTGATGCGAAGTTTTACTAATTACTCTTTTAGGAGACACTTGTCTTTGGAATATTCATGAAAGGCCAACCCTCTAGTTCTTATTTCATAAGTTGAACGCCTAAAAACAAAACCACAATCCGAAATAATAAAGAAGACAATCACGAACGATTCACTGCAAATGGAGATTCGCGGACCGGAAGTTCGCTATGCATAAGCTTCGGTGCCATTTTAACTCGTGGAAGCTCTATACGGTTACGGTACCATACAATTCAGTCACTTCCCGTAATCATTTATTATGTGACACTCCTATTCTCTACTCTCGCAACCCTCCTCAGTAAAATAGTCATTTATATCAGCTCTTCTCAGGTAAACGGTATTTTATTTGTGTTCGTAGCATCTCGTCCCATCTGCGTGAGAATTCGCTCGCGCGCGCGCGCTTTACTCACGCTACGGATTAGGCCTAAATCTCACCATCACCCGTAGACTGCGGAAGTATCTCCAAAAAATGCAGTTACACTTACGCCAGAAAATCTTGATTCGCGCTTTAAGATTCATTTTTCAGCCATTCGGTATGCGAACTCTAGTCTTAGAGGATTCTAAAATATACGGGAATTTGGTGGATTTTCGTACGGGAAATACGGGAATTTGAAGAAAGATCATCGCTCGACACCCTGTGTTCCAAGCTCCCGCCATTTCCTTCACGTTCATTCTTTTGAAATACAGAGTATAGTCCTCATACCTGCCAAGTTTTTTGGTTTTCCCGGAAGGTTTCCGAATTTTCAAATCCCTAGCTTGTTTACGTTCTCTGCATCCAATCGCATTTCAGTTTTGATTTTCGAGTTGCGCGAGTGTTTAAATTCGACTAATAAGACTCAGGGTGTCTACCGGTAACGAAAGAGTAGCCAATTTTACTATTGGGTAACGAAAAGTAGCTAATTCTTATGTCTGGATAGTTGGAGGTAACAAAAATTCGCCGAGGTCTGTTAAAAATCATTTAAACCCGCGCCGCTAGGCTCGCAGATGCGATGAGGCGAGTTTCACGCAAGCGGCGCCGATTGCGTAAGCTATATTTCCCCGTGCACGATCTCGAGGAAATGCATACTGAGGATACCTTCAGTGGTACTGTATACATCGGTTCAACGTTTATTTTCGGCACCAAGAAGAGTTTAGTTTTGTGTGAAATATTTTTCTGAAACCTGACATTTTGAGAGACGTTTATTCGCAATAACTTCCGAATTTCAACAGAAACCTCTCATTTCTGATGTTGGCGAAATAATTCATTGTCGCAATCTTGCAAAATTTTACCGTTTCAAAAAATAATTGCAAAAATGCTTCGAAATACATAAACTGTATTTTAAAAATCTATCAGTCTAGTTAATTTGCGACATAAAGTGTAGTTAATTCGAAACTCCGTTATAGCCTATGTCTATTTTTCCTTCGAACTATGGTTCCATTGGATATATAATCTAACCGGGCTATCTCGAAAACTTGTATAATTTGAATTCGAATGTGCCTTCTTGTCGGATTATTCGTGCAATCCTCTCTGAATAATTCATAATAACAGATACCTACTTCGAACGTTCATCCTCCAAAATCACATACTCAAGACGGCCGGCTGGCATAATTTTTTTTTCAGCCAGAGCCTAGCCACAGTATGTAATTCCGAGCCTCTTATTGGCTGTTATGTCATGCCATTCTCCTGGTTCCGAATAGAGACGGTAGGTAGTAGCAGGGGTCACATCCGATCAAACATGGAGGAAGGTTATCGAGTGAGAATAGGATAATATCCGATGTTGAATTGCATTATTAGCGTGAAACAGGCATGAAACGTGCTTTAGATCAAGTTTAAAACAACCCACGCAGTAAATGAATGCGTTCCAATCAACATCTAAGGTCCTAGTGAAATCATTCGACATTTAACCACATGTATTAAGACCTATGGTAATATACTTCCTTTACGAGCGGAAATGTGCACGAGTGGTAACCTGCGGCATAAAACATGCTGTAAAAAGGAGGGAGGATATAATAAAATAATTCAAAAGAAGTAAAAATTTCTGCTCTCAGGTAGTCTTGAACCCGGGACACAAAGTTAGCAAGCTCGCAGGTTACCACTCGTGCACATTTCCGCTCGTAAAGGAAGTATATTATCATAGGTCTTAATACATGTGGATAAATGTCGAATGATTTCACTTGGACCTTAAATGTTGATTGGAACGCATTCATTTGCTGCGTGGGTTGTTTTAAACTTGATCTAAAGCACATTTCATGCCTGTTTCACGCTAATAATGCAATTCAACATCGAATATTATCCACATCTCACTCGATAACCTTCCTCCATGTTTGATCGGATGTGACCCAGGGGGGTGAAACAACTATAGATCCTTCGCTTCCAAAGCCCTCATGGCGACTGACAAGTTCGCTGAACCGCCTTGTGGAGCGCCAGTGGTAGCGCTGTTGACCAACTCGGCTGCTATTGGTTGAAATCCGACTAGATTCCTATTGGTTAATATTTCAAATTTTTCTGTACAGGTGTGTTGTGTATTTAGATTTCTGTACAGCTGAGTATTTTGGTGTCTGTTCTTATATTTCTGTGTGGTCGTGTGTTTTTGCATTTATTATCAGTTTTGTGAGCTTTATTTGATACTATCAACAAGATCACCCGTCACAGGATTATGCCCTAATACGGTAGGTGTTTATTTACTTTAATAGTCTCGTGTAGTGTAGTTACCAGGATATGATTTTAATGTTATGGCTTTTGAATTGTGTGCTTTATTGTTTAATAATAACTCCGTTTGCAGTATTTTCAATTACAGTGCACTCTCGTTAATTCGCGGTAATTAATGCACGAACTTCCGCGAATTACCGAAAACCGCGAATTCATCCGCAATTATTTTTGTTAAGCCTAGTAAAAAATAACTATTGTTTAAAATATTGAAATAGGCTTGAACACGCCACTTGATTGTACTAGGTGTTGTCTTATAAGACATGCTAAGCTAGAGGTAGGCCTATGTGGATTATGCCTACATTAATATTTAAAATAACAAAAACAGTCGTCACGTTTTGTTTCTTAGATCGTTTATTCTAATTTTCGATTACACATTTCCAAAGAAAACATTATATGAGAACGAAAATTAATCTAGTTTTTCTATATAAGAGATAAGTGTGACTAGAGACGCTAGCTTGACTGTGGGAAACTTTCGGGATTTCCGTTGCATCATTCCCGCACTCGATATCAACTGGATCTCCGTATTCCTCACCAACAGTCAAATTCCGTGCTATTTCTTTGTATTTTTGTCTTAAATCATAATCGTCTTTATCGACGTCTAGCTTGCCCGTTCTAAATATCGTCGTCACAGAAGTCGACAAGCGCTTGCTTTTGTACGAGCGTAGTGGCGGTATTTTTCTCCCATGACTTGTTAACTGCATGAAGAGCATCCAACAAACACGCTCACGGTGTCGCGTAAGTTTGCGCCATTAGGCAATAATCGCTGTTTACAATACGCTGTCCGCGCATCCACCCTTCACAGCTCACAGATCAGTGACCTTGGAGTTTGGCTGTTGGGGAAGGGAGGGTAGGTGTCGAGTGAAAGTGCATTCCTCTAGTATTGTTTGGGCTTCGAAGATAAAGGAAATCTGTACTATACCACTCGCGACAACATGCTCGTATGTTTCGAAGATTGCGCAAGTAGGTCTACTGTTCCATCGCAGAGAAATGCAGTTCAATCTTCTCGAATCTCAATGATTTCGTCTTTACGCATTGCGTCGCATCAAAATTCTTTTAAACGACGGAGAGATTGCTTTACTTAGCGTGATGATTAGTTGCTGTGAGAATTTCTGTTTTAAAAAATCCTCTTGGAGACCCGCGAATTAACCGCAAAACGAATTATCCGCACGCGAATTATCGGGAGTGCACTGTAATTATATTCTTAGCTACCGTAGCTTATGAAGTAGGCTACTGTGGGTTCTCAACTATATGAAATATCTTTCTCTTCTGCCTTTTTATAACCCTACTTTATTGAAACGGGGAGCTATACGTAGAAAGGCAGTAAACTGATTATCTCATTGTATTTCTTTTCATTTTTCAGGGCATGAGGCACTCCAAGGAAGGCATCAGATTAGGTCTTTATACTACAGTTGTCCAGTAATGGGACCAGACAGCCTACTAGTTGGAATAACCTGAACTGTTGTCCAAACAGTGGAAGAATAGTCCTATTTCGGCAAAAGTAAGTTATTGATGAGACTTTGATCTATTAATTGTACACCAGTTTTCATGTAGGCCTATGTGGGTTGGTCAAGACGTTGATAGGGCATGCTGTTATAGCAATAAACTAAGTTCATGCCTTCGTGTAATGAATTCACATATTACACTGTCATATGGTGGACATCAGCCCCATATACTGCTTGATCGTATGTGTAATTATCATGACTGTACTAATGTGTGATGGTGCAGTGGTCAAGCCGCTTGCCTCTCACCAAGGTTGATATGGATCCCCGTTAATGCTTGTGAGATTTCCAAAGTGAAATGTTATGTCCTATGCTTTGGATTCCACATTAAAAAAAAGTGGTGATGGTCATGATAATAACTGTCACATAACGCTATAAGGTTCTTTTCCTTTTGTGTGTTATTGAGGCAAGAATTGACAAAGTGGCAGATGTGATCATAAGTTGGGTTTGGAAGGTAGGATAGTTAATAATTACCGTACAGCTGGCTAAGATGTAAGGAGAGAGACTGTTGGGGATGTCGCCATATTTGAAAATCTCAGTCCTCCAGACATAATAATGACAATAGGCATTTAAATGTTTTTTTATTTTTATTACATGCTTTTGTGGGGAGTTTGAGCTATGTGGGGAAGAAGAAATGCCATCCCAAGTGGTCTAGGTAGCTGGAAATTATCTGTTAGGTGCCCAAAGATCTTTTTCTTGCTTCGTCAATTGTTTTGATCTCTGATAAGAAATGCCCGTGTAATCGGTACACACACTTTACAGTAGACTACTAACCTACTGAAAGGCTCAATGAGACATTTGAAGTTGTACAATCCTCACTGTAATTGATTTGTAAACATATAACTTAATATTTTTGCCATTAGGCCTACAACAGTTATTATGACTACATAACACAATAACAAAAATAAATTCAAAACTTGTTGCATCAAGATTAGTTTACAGTACTAATTGGTAGGCTAATTATGTAACAAATGCCAGCGTTAGCTTTCATCTGGTCGCATGAATTATTATGATCATTTGCTGCATTTTTTCCTTCTTCCGTGGATGTCTTTAGTTATTATTTTAAGGTGGGCTGTCTAACATCAAATACAGACCTTTCTGCCTTAGTTTACCTGGGGGTAAATTGTTAACTTCTGAGATGATGTATTTGTTCTGATGTAATTTAATGGCTAGAGGCATTCTCCACTTCAAGTAACTTAGTATTCATTAGGGCAGCATTATCCTAACATGAAGGCTACAGTGGCATTCAGCCAGCTATAATGAGGCCTATTACACTCTTCCTGGACAATGAAGAATGTAATTTTATTGTATTATAATTATTAATATTAATAATACTGTTGAATGAAAATTATGGGATATACTAGTTTTCCCACAGAGCACTTGTCCTCTCTTTGCATGAGCAACAAAAATTCTGTTTGTGCATGCTTAACATTTAAACCCAAGGAGTAGCCTAGCTGTTTACTGAAGTTACAAGTTTTCACTCAGATATCAATATTTCTTGCCCAGTCATTGTCCAACATCTTTACAATTACAATGTTATAGTTATGTGTGATGATTATTCACTAACGGAATGCCAATTGTTATTAGGACGGACTCCTGTAGTCTCGAGGTACATATTGAGACTTCTGATCTAGAAGGGCTGGCTTCAATTCCTAGCTCTGCCAAGACATTTAAGTTTGGTCTGAGGGTTGAAATGGGGTTCACTCACCTGAGATGAGATGGGTTTGATTTGCAACTCAGCCATCACAGAAATTGTTTTCTAATGTTTTCCACCTCTATGCCACGGTGGTTCCTAAATTGAGACCACGACCACCTCCTTCCGAATCCCAGCCTCCATTACACATACACTTGCAGCCATCACAATGACACATTTTATCATTAGAGATTCCTCACACACATGCCCTGAGTAAACAGGGTTACATGATCATGATGTTGTAAAGCCTCTTAATGACGCAACAACATTGACTGGCATGCTAACGTAAACAATATTTTTCTATTACAGGTTTGCTATTTGTGTGGCCCTACCGTGTGATAACAGTTCTCTACTGGGACAATGGCTTGGCGAAATTAAATGGTGCTCTTTTTTTTATGAAAATGTTCTGTTGAATTATTATCTGTAAAAACTAGAAAAGAATATACAGTATATCACAGCATAATAACTTATTTTAGTCTCATGTTAACCTTCAGAATTCCTTATCTGCATCCTGATTCCTTTCAGTATCATAATTCATTCGACAGTGGTTAATTACTTAATATGTTTTATTGGATGTGTGTAATTTGTATTGGTGATGGCCTTGTATTCATATTAGTGTGCTGTATTCCTTTCTTAATAAGCTTGTAGGCCTAATAGGGTGTATTAATTTGTAAATTTGGTCAGCACCTGAGGTGAACTAAACAGTTCTTCACAATGTTATTTATATTATTGTGCCACTGGATAACCCTACCTAAGGAGTGGAGAGAACCCACAACTGTTAACACTGGTGGCAACTAAACCACTCTTCTACCTGTTTGGTATTATATTGTAACATATTACTGTAGAGTGGATGATTGCTACACAGCTAGTTTCACAAGGCATGGGTGAAAATCCAACCACCATGTTATTTAAAAAAAAGAAACTAAAAAGCAATGTCATTGATGGAAAAAATAATAAAAACAGTATATACTACTAGAAAAGTAAAGGGATAGGAGGGGGGGGGGGGGGGAGGGAGAGGAGGGGGGCTGCCGCTGTACAGGTTTCAAATCGCCCGCTTTTGAAATTTAGTACGCTGAGCCGCCGACAGGTAGCAGGCTGAGCCGGCGGATGACGTCATCCTGGCAGTTGTAATCGGAATCGAATTTTAAGCCTCAGTTACCGTTCTCCTATATTGTTCTGTGATGTGACCCCTGCTACTACCTACCGTCTCTATTCGGAACCAGGAGAATGGCATGACATAACAGCCAATGAGAGGCTCAGAATTACATACTGTGGCTAGGCTCGGGCTGAAAAAAAAATTATGCGGCCGGCTGACAGCACGACTTACCTGTGGGAATCTCTTCAAACGAACCACGATCGACGCCAGTTGCGTAAAATTATAAAACCCGTGCCCGGCCGCGAACTTGTGTCCTCGAGGACTGCGGGAATCCCATCACGAAACATACTGAACCCTACTCGCCACTTTTCCCATGACGGTATACTTAAAAGTGTACGGGGAGCGAGAAGTGCATCAACCCACTTAGACATAACAGACTACGTAGCATCGCGATACCCATTTCTTCTCGTGATCCACGGTGAACTTCCAACCACTGCATAGGGGCAGCGGGAATCACGGCGCCGATCATACAACATGTCCTTCTCCAACATGAAGTCCACTAGCTCCTCAGTCTTGTCCGTCAGGGTTAAGATGTTGACTGTCCCTATTCAGATATATTGTGATGCTGGTCGCCCATTTCTCACAGATCCCCCTGCATCTGAAGAACTGCGCGTCGCCTGCAGGGGACGCCCTAGCATTTTCCGAAGCTGAACCATACTTGCTTTCATTTCAGGCTATTATTAAGATGGGGTTGCCACTCCCAAATGCATTTTATGATCTACTGCCAGGTATGAACTAGGCCGCTCCTAACATGAAGAATAGACGCCTTTTGTAGCCGCTCCTCTGGAGTGCAGACGCTACGGGTGTCCATAATATGGATCTTTACTCTATTAACCCCGAGCACTGGGTCGCCTCTTCCGCCAACTTTGCTGTACCGAAGGACTCCTTCACCACCGCAGATGCCGTTGAGGTCTTCACTCATACCCTGAGCTGGGCTCTTCATACTTATAACCCCGGAGAGAGGGTGTCCCACTCCACTACTAGTAATACCAACACTGTATAACATTACTGTACACTATGTGCTGTTGCACCACCCTGTGACCCTCCACTACTAGTAATATATATATAAGTATGTGTTAATAGAAAGTTAATTTAATGCAGAGAAAACACAGGGTAAATATTTTTAGGCAACCAGCGGTCACCCTGCTATAGTTCACAATTAGTTTTAATTCCATACAAATACGAGAGATGGCAGGAGAATGCCAGAACATACACGGGCGCTTTAGCAGGGCACGGCCGACAGAATGTGAGCTGCGCAGCAGGGAGCTGTGACTTGCTATTCGGGCGCTTTGTGAAGGAAAGGGTTAAAGGGAGAGTGTAAAACTACACCTATTCGAATAATTTACAGTAACATGCAAACTAGTGAACATATCACTATGAAATTTATAGTGCTATACTACACACTGCAGAGAATATGCCCTACACTTTTCATTTGTCACTATAAAGTATTTTGAACTAACAATTTTCAAAAGAATCAGGTAGCCTGTAAAGGCTTGAGAAATATTTTCGAAAATACTACCTCATGAAACCTTTTGAAATGAGACACAGGCTCTTCCATGTGTATTAAATAATCCTGCGGAACAGATTTTTGATAGCTTACGTAGGACTTGTTACGGGTTTTTACGTTCAAAGAATGTATTTTTTTTTTTAGGGTGTTTACTATGGAAAACGGGGAATACTCGAGGAATTTTTAAATCCTGGAAAACTCAGTGAATTATCAGGGTATTTTAATGACACGAAAGGAACCTTGAATAATTGGAAATGTAGATTTGATGGGGGGCGAAGTATATTCTGGTGACGATTGTTGTAGATGTATGTTCGTACTGAAGTTAAATCGGTAAGCTCTCATTTCTTGCAAGATAGAGCACACAAATTACATGTGTACACTGTGTATTTGTGTGTAAATGTGTAACTATGATTTTTGAGAGCATTTCTATTAACAAGCTAAACACTCGAAAAACAAAAGTTTTTCTGGATGAAAAAATGTAGAAACTTGGCAAAATATAGATTTTTTTCTCCCAACTTTGTCATGCTACCCTTTATTAAATAGATGGTATATTGGCTTTCACGACCGGTACGAGCACTTTTTGAAATGCTCTTTTTAAGTCAAACTCTGTTTTTTATATTATGGCCGCTACTGTTACTCAGGGAATTTTCTAATTTATCGGGGAAATGTGTTACAGTAGAGTCTCGCAAACTCGGCCTAATGTGGACCGAAAGGTGGCCGAGATCGCGAAAATACCGGGCTATCGGGAAATGTGTTAAAAAACAAGAAATAAGCTGTTAGTTTTGGTTTAAAAGTAATGCAATGCAGTACATTCATTTGTTTTTAACAGAAACACAAGTTTTAAAATTATTAAGCCACTACACTTACAGTACTTGAATATTGTATAGTTCAGTACTATACTGCATAATAATCAAGGAAAATATTACTGTAAATTATAAATGAAAACTTGAAAAACCAGGCCTACACAGCATATGTGCAAAATAATTCCCGTAAGCAAATATTTTTTTCACTTAATGAAAATTACCATTTACTTTTTTTTTTTCTTCAAAAAAGTAAGTTATGTTCTTTTGCTTTTCGCTTAAACCCTGTTTTTTGAAGCCTCGTCACGAAGGCGGCGAAGATACAGAATTGCGGAGAATGCGCAATCAAATAAATACAACGTTCTGCGCGAGAACCGTTTGTTTACTTCTTACTGCCAACAGTTTGTGCGTGTACAGTCCTGTACTGTACAACTACCTGCATTTATTAGATCGTCGTTACTCTTCTTACTATGTGCTGTAGGTCAACTTGTTTCGCATTGTATGCAACTGTCGATATTTCCATTGATGGAGAAAACGAAAGAAAACATAATAACGCTCTGTGCGGAATCACAAAACCAAACAAAAATCATGATTTTTTTCTCCTGTCAGGGTGGCCGAGAAATCCGGAGTGCCGAGTTTGCGAGACTCTACTGTAGTTGGTTTTGATAGACATCCCGGTTTTTCTCTCACATATACTGCAGCTGTTCTAAACCACTAAAGAAGTGTCATACATAATATCTGCAGTATATACTGTATAGCAGCAAATACTTTAAAGTGAACAGATTATTGAAACCGTAATTGAACAATAGCCTACCATAACCTCCATGAGCGAATTTCTTTGTCAGAAAAATATCGCTCATAAAATCACTTAAATTTATTTTACAAAAGATATTGTTCCAGGAAAAGGTGTATTTTAATGTCTTGAACATTTCTACAAAGTTTCACTACTGTAACTCTCATAGTGCCGGAGAAAATGTTCCTTATATCCTGAAAATTTTATGAATCAACGGTCACTTTTTTTTTTTTAATTTCGCTTTCTGGGAAAGAAGACTGGAGGGCATTGGAGCAAAGAAATTCAAGAGGATTTCTGAACAGTTGGACTCGAAATAACAGATGCAGAGAACAAGAAAAAAATTACCGCCCGTCTTAAGAATCACAAATTTTCAGCAGAAATGATGCACAGACGGCCTGCGGAGATTTTAGACGAATTAAGAACACTGCGATCAGAGTACTGGGCAGATAAGAAGAATCGAACAATACAACCTTCAAAGAAAAAGTGTACATGGAAGACTCAAGTGGTCCAATGTGACCAATTAAGTTAATAATAATAATACGATTCGATTTTCATACCTTATTCATCTACCTGGGGGGCATTATGAATTGTATAGGTAACCAGCTGAAGTACCCGTTCTTCGAACAGCTTTTAGTACTTGCTGGCCTAAATCATTAATATATATAATCACACATTCGTAATGTAGTTGAATCGGTCATTTCAGAAACAGCATAAGTCAAAAATAACAACTTTCGGGGAAGTAGAAAAAACTGTATGGTCTCTAGAAAACTGCAATAAAATTATGAAAAGAAAATATGAAATACGTACATGCTGTCGCTCTTGACATTGTTTTCAGTTAGAATTACTTTTTTTTACAACAAGGATATTTTGGCCCTTTTTGAACCTTGACTTTTGTTGTTTCTAAAATGAACGTGGATTTTCAAAGTAAAACTCCTTTATTTAATATATATATACATAATATATGTTATACACAAAATTGGTTCAAAACCTGGTTACATCAGTACTTTTTAGTTCTCCATGTCAACTTCTTCATTTTACTCTCTACTAATGGTCTCCCAAGAATAGACTGCATCATAAAAACGTTTGATCTCTTCCTCATGTGGTATGTAATTCTGAAACTTCTTCAGATCGTCTCATCTTCTTAAAATGTATTGGTATAAAACCTTTTGGGTAGGCTATGTTAATTGGCATGGTCATCGGTTCAGGAGTAGGATTTCGTACATTACATGTGTGAACCAGTAAGCCGTAAATGTAGGTCCTGGCTGTTATAACGAATGGAGCACTAGCATGGTGAGAGAAGTGCATGAACTTCGAGATTTGCAAGCGCACGTTTTGTTCTTTGGAATTGCTTTTCCACGTGTCTCTTCCGACAATACCACTTTCTTAAAGAACCCACCACCTACTGACATCAATTACGTCCTCCGATTCCACAAGGTCGACCAAAAAGTTTTGTTTTGCAGATGAAGATAAAATCAACTCTGCGTACTGCTTCTGGGTGAAAACTCAATCACATTTTCATAACTTTCTTTCCACCACGGTGAAGTTACGGTCACAAGGTAAAAATGAATGACCCCTCACAGGAAAGTATTGCTGCACACTTTGAAATTTCTTAGAAGTAACAAAGGCATTCATTAGCCGCAATAAACAATAATTTTTATTTTGGCCAAAACATCCGTCCGAAAATATATGAAGATGTTCCACATTTTTCAACGAAGATTGTATGTAATCTAAAATGAATGAACAAACTTCATTAGGGCCTTTACCAGCTTGGCCCTCATGGTAAAGATAAAACACTGACGTATTGTCTTTCAGGTTATGAATACAGAAGACATTGAGATAAAAGGTCTCTAGAACCGGTATGGTGGGAAGTTGTAAGTTTTGCATAAAATGTATGCAAATGGCTCTGATGGATTCCACATTAGCAACAATAGTGGTTATTTCTTTGATTTTTGTGTAAAACTTTTTTCTCGTCTGATATGCTCTATTTTCTCGGCCACATGACCTTGTTTGGCAGTGGCATTTAAAACTTCGCTTTTTATTTTCACGTCTAATGCTTCACAAGTGCAGCAAGTGTCGACTTGTGGTCGCCCAAAATATAACGTATAGTTTTCTTTAAAAATCTTTAAGTAAAACTTGTACTTAACATCAAGGTTTGGATGTAACTGCTTGAATAGGTTGTACATCTCCAATATATTCAATTTTTCATTAAGGTAATGAGATTCTCTAGAGCTATAGTGAGCAATTTTTACTGGAAAACATTTGTTGGCGTAAGATTCCCTGAAGTAGCTTTTCCTCGCAAGTATTTAGGTGATTTCTCAGATACCAACAATTCATTTTATCTTCTGATACGGCCAGGCGTAATGGCATGAATTTTCGCAAATGCCTTTAGACATACCTGATGTTTTCCTTTAGGCGTTGATACCTCATAGATGAAACAATTTCCACGGTCAGGTTTGTTTGATTCGTCACCTGGTTTTCTTCTTCTTTGCTTTACTTCTGTTGTGGATATTAATGATTGCAAATAATTATCTTGTTCATTTTTAGATTCCAACCTCCTAAAGTTATCGTAAATTCTCTGGTACTTTGGCATAGCACTTTCTGCGGCACCTATAACAACAGGCTAAATTAGTTTTCAATGTCAATACTTTTATGGTAGGTTAGGATAGGACACTCTATTAACCGTCCCAAGTATTTGTTTACATGATTAGGTTTATGATTAAACTGACATACAGTAGATCTATCTGCCTGACATACACTAGGTACTTACTTGCAATCAGGTCCGGGTTGTAACTTGTTAACTTGTATCCCTTTGTAAGATGTGTAAGCCTCTCCTTTAACTCGAGCCTTTTTTATGATTTCAGATTTATATAGTTATTTGTTTTGTACACCACGTTTTCTTGTAGCTGTAACAATATGGTTGGTTGGTTCCTAAGTTTAGGGGCTGCGACAACGCGGTCATGTAGCCCCGTGTACTACGGGTGTGTGTAGAATCTGTCTGATAACCGGTGTTAATTGTGATGACTGTATTAGTGCGTGTTATCTGTTTTTTTTTTAAATTCAAGTAAGGACTGAAGACTTTTGAACTTTTCAAATAGTTCCTACTTTTGCCGCCAAACGCCACCGTCAACGACTACTAGTTCAGAACTTAACTACCAGACGCCACCGCAGTCGGCTCTTGGCAACGAACGTAGGAACCTAAGAGTGCTGTTAATATTCTTAACCTATACAATTCAGCTTCACACAGGTGTAATAAGTGGAAGGTTCTTGAATATGCCATAAATATATGACATGGGACCGCCGGCTTTACTTCCCCTCCGGTGTATTAATAGCATAGGGAGTTTAGTTTCCTTCTTGTTCCTCCATCATTGAAGCCAAAACACTACCCTCAACAAACAATACACATTGAGAAACAACACTGTTGCAGACATGACAGATACAGTGTTGCCAACGCGCAGTTCTAAACAGTTGCAGAACTGACAGCTGCAATGTTGCCAACGCGCAGTTCAATACAGAAACAACATAAGTCAGACTAATGCTGTTTCTGTAACGAACGCTAACTCGGAGTAGCTGTCTATGTATGATAAACATGACTGACTTATGTTGTTTGTGAACAAAACTATGTATTTACATGCATAGAATACGAACATGTTGCTAACTCGATTTTGCCAAAAAATTACTTATGCTGTTTTGCAATTACTGATTCTGCTATGTTATTTCCATGTTACCAAATACATGTGTAGACTACATGCATTTTCACTCACCTAATTATTAATCAGAGGTAGGAAAGTGAAAATCCTCAGCCTGCTTTCAGTCGACCGACAGGGTCAGGGAATGGAATGAATGAAACCCCCATCTAGCAGCGAGGGTATGAACTGTGCCGGCTGCCGAAGCCTGTCGCACTCCCCTGGGGCAATGATTAAATGAATGCAAATGAAATGATAGTGGAGATTGTTGTGAAGCCTCCGTGGCTTAGGCGGCAGCAGGCCGGCCTCTCACCGCTGGGTCCGTGGTTCAAATCCCAGTCACTCCATGTGAGATCTGTGCTGGACAAAACATAGGCAGACAGGTTTTTCTCCGGGTACTCCGGTTTTCCCTGTCAAAAATTTCATTCCAGCAACACTCTCCACTATCATTTCATTTCATCTGTCATTCATTTAATCATCGCCCCAGAGGAGTGCGTCAGGCCTCGGCAGCCGGCACAGTCCGTATCCTCGCCGCTAGATGGGGGCTTCATTCATTCCATTCCTGACCCGGTCGGAGACTGGAAGCAGGCTGTGGATTTTCATTTTTTTCAGTGGAGATTGTTGCTGGAATGAAATTGTGACAGGGAAACCCGGAGTACCCGGAGAAAAGCCTGTCTGCCTCCGCTTTGTAGGTGAGAAAGTGCGTTTATATATTGGAAATAAATATCAGCTTCTATGTAGTACAAGTTAAATAACCTGTCTTATATATTGAACACCTATCGTTTAACGTCTCCATACTATATTTAAACATATAAACATTATGCTAAAAATACATCAAACTTGATAGCAATTATCATATCCGAAATAAGTAATATTGCGGAAACTACGTACCATGTCATGATAAAGAGTAACAGTAACGGAACAAACTTCAATCATCCCAAGAAATAATAACAAAGACAAATTAATCACAGAAAAAAATTCTACGTTTATGCCGTGTTTTGTGCGAGATTACGCCTAGTAACCCCGAGATAGTTCATCAGCGGGCTCTTGTGGTCTATTTGCGGACTACTAAAGGAGTAGCAAACTGCGCGATACCTAAATTCTTATTTAGAACACCTCCGCTACTTGACTGCGAGAGCTTAATGCTAAAATAGTCTTTCAGCTCCCTATAAAGGCTTCTAAAATGATTATATATTGAATTTCAGGGCCAAGCAATTAAAACTCAGCAACTTTTCTAGGTTTACGCCGTGTTTTGTGCGTTTTATTATTGGCCGTGAAAGGCAAAATACCAACTTTATTGAAATAAATTTGCCCAGTTTTGCAGTAAGATTAATATGAACACTAAATAAAGTTAATGTGGCAGTCGGTAGTCTTCGACACATTCGTGTGTGAATTTGGGTTTCTGATCATGGTAAAAAACGACAAAAAGCAGATAAATATTGGCCAACAGAAATATTTAGTTAGCAAAAAACAAATCGATAAAAAGGATGAAAGCATACCGTGCAAAGTAGAAAGCACTATAACATTGTGAAACAGCGTAAAGATCCAAATACTCACATACAATAACCGGCACAAAGAGTATAAAATTAGACTCAAAATCACGTCTCGTTTCGGGCCCCACAAACTACCTCTATAAATAAAACAGTTCATGTAGAGACTAGCTTAGACTAACATCGCTCGGCGTTGCACGTGTTTTATAGCACATATTTAGGTTTTACTCGCTAACCGTTGGAGATACACGAAAAGTAGTGAGCACCTTTCGGATAGAAAATTAAATGTTAAAGCTCGTATATGCCATCAAAAGTTTGCTGTTTCTTAGCGTTCTCTTTTTATTTATAAATGGAAATATGAAATTTTGAAAACAAGGGGTATAGTGACTCACAAATGTAGGTTTTACTCGCTAACCGTTGGAGATACACGAAAAGTGATAAGGACCTTTCGGATTGAATCAAAAGGTTGCTATTTCTTAGCGTTCTCTTTTTATTTGAAATGGAATTATGAAATTTTGAAACCAAAGGGTGTACTGCTCGGTTCCAAGCTCTGTGAACTTGCGGGATGAAGGGAAGAGGCAGGGTAGGAGCAGGCGAGAATTGAGAAGCCTGTCGACAGCCCGCCGTGTTACCTGACATTCTCGTCTATTCCAATACAGATAACATGGGTCTTTTCTGAAACCAGTGTGGCGTTGGGAATGAGTGACTGAGTCACCGACTAATGTATTTGCTTATGTTACTACGCAAGGACCGAGAAAGCGTGTCACCACCACTACTGATAGTCTGCGATGCACATTCCACTCAGGTCCACGCAGCTTAGACTCGAGCAGTAGTGACGTCACTAAAATGGTCGCCATTTTTAAATAGTGCAAAATATCGAAATCAAAAGTAGCCTATGTGTAAACCTTGTAGATCAGCTACATCCATGCAAAATTTCATTTCAATCGGACCAGTGGTTCTTGCGTGATTGAGTAACAGACAGGACGACAGACAGACAGACAAACACTATCTCATTTTTATATATTAGTATGATAACTATCCTCCCGTGGCTCATGATCTCGAGATTAACGGTCACGTTAAACTACAAGCTTTTGATAACTATCCTTGGTCACTTCTGCACTGGATATATTTGCTAAATCACGTAAACATGTGTTCTTATTTAATGCTCATTTATTAAGGGCAGCCATGTTTGACAAATTTTCGACAGCGTGTATAGTATTTTAAACTAGCGCAAAAGCGCTTAAGTAGCACACATTGTGGTCACTAGTTTCCATCATGTCCGATACACAATACAGCACACAATTATTGGATTTGGCAAAATCCATTGGTCTGGATGAAAATTATGGATGAGTGTCTACCTCCACTATGCGTGACAAAACCCAGGGGTGTTTATATTGCCGAACGCGGCCCAGGGTCGCGCTACCCACCAATTCGTTTTGGCAAAACCCATTGGTTTGGATTGAACAAATTTTAATAACATGACGCCATTCAGCGCTATTTTGTTAAACGGTACCTAGTATATAGCTACATAGTTCTGTAAGTGCAGGATTTGCAATAATTGATGGTAACTCGCGCGCAAAATGACGGACACAGCTGGAATTTCATAAATACAAGTCGTAATCATATTTGGGATGACTGAGTAGGTTACAGACAGCGGGCGTAAACATCTATTACTACATAATCTCCCGACTTTTTCAGACCATTACTACAGGTTGGCTAATTTGTGTACTTCAGAAGAGTTATCAAAGATTGATCCTTCATTAATTTTTACTTAAGGTACAATGGAAATAAAACTTCATACACATGGCCCGTAGGCTGTAAAGCTGCAGAAACTACTGGATATTAATCACTCGTGATCCTGGTGACTAGGCTATAAGTAGGGGAGTGATGAGAGTTAATAGTGACACTAGCCGCTCGGCTACACTGACCTTTTATGTATATTTCGCGAAACCATGTGCATGCGACATATCGTTAGACTCACGCTGACGTCCTCCTTCCTATGGACGACTCGTTATATTTTTCAATTTTTTTTTTGAAATTTTTTGTTTTGAAAGTAGGCGATAGTTTTAAAACCAAACATGATAGAACGTTGTGCCATGGTTCAAACGAATGGTCTTTATGTCTTTTATTTGTTATAATCAAACTTTTTATTTTTGATGTTATTTTTGAAAACAGTCCTATTTTGAAATTCCTATATTTTGGAAGCTAGGAAGTTTACATAAACGTTTGTTTGACGTAAATGAATGGTCCTGACCCCTTCTACCCCCAAAATTAATTTCAAGTCTCTAGGGTAAAAATACCAAAAAAAGTAGTGTGGTAGGGACAGTTCTGGGACTCCCCCTACTTTCATATAAACTTTGCCGATATATCCCGAACGCATGATCGGATTTTAAGGAACGAGGTGTTGTTGGCGTATGGATGACGTCCTTTTTATAAGAATGTGTGTTGGTATTTTATTTTTTATTTTTTTAATGTTTGTTTTTTTGGATTGGCGCTAATTTGGAAAAAAAAAGTTTGTTTGACGTTAATGAAAGGTGGCTATGTCTTCTAGGCGGACAGCAAGTTTGAAGTGTGTGGGAGGAAAAGAAAATGATAGCCTACTTTCTCGCGAACATAGGCGATAATTCGCGAACGCCTGATCGGATTTTAACAAATGAGGTGTCGTTGGACTCGAGCTGACGGGCGCTTTGCTCTGGACCACGTATTATATTTTATTTATTGTTCTTGAAAATGTTTGTTTTGGAAAGTAGGTGATAGTTTGAAAACCAAACTTGGTAGAACGTTGTCCAATAGTTCAAACCTTTATTCTTTTTATAATAAAACTTTTTAATTCTTGAGATTTTTTGAAAACACTCAAATTTTGAATTTTGTATATTTTGGAAACTAGGAATTTTACAAAAGAGTTTGTTTGACATAAATGAAAGGTCCCTACCCCCTCTACCATAAAAATAAATGTCAAGTCTCTAGGACAAAAACTATGCATTTTAAAACTTTTTTTAGTAAAGAGTGTTTGTAGACAGAGAGAGAGAGCCGGTAGCGCATGGCGTGTGTTACAACGAGGCTATGACTGGCCATGGTGAATACAGGAAATGACTATTTCGACGGGGCGATGTATGGCAGAAAGATAGAACGAGGAGTCGCTTTTTCGATATTTTCCTACGACAGATGAATGAAGGCGAATATTTCGAAAATCCCTCATGGTGATCTTTAAACATGTTAGTAAACACTGACCAATAACCTGACAAATTCATAATGGTATGAGACGAATAAAGGCAAGGCTTTTATAGCCGACAACAACAGAACATGCTTTATGTATGTCTGACTGGCAGCTAGAACGGAAAAAATAGAATATCTTCCCGAGGGCCTGCTTGGAGCCTGGCTAGCTGGCTAAGACAATGGAATGTGGGTGAGAGCTGACAACATTGCTGTCAGGTGATAACAGGTTGGAACAATGTGGCAACTCTGTAAGAGAGATGATATTTCACATCCTGTCAGCCATGCCCCGAGCAGCAGCAGCTGGCAGGGCCCCGCAGAGAGGAAAGGGGAGAGAGGGGAAAGGGTGAACACAAAGAGAGAACAGGAAATCACGTGACCACTGCAGAGCGGCGAGGAGGCGGTGAGAGGTGAGGGGAGGAGTGGAGAAAGCATGACAGCCAATAGCTGAACGAGTTGTATGTCAACATGGAGTGAAGGAGTGAGACGCAGGTGTGGAGAAAGAAAGAGAAACATGTATGGACATGAACGAAGCGCGGAGCGCCGTACACAGGGCTCTTGTACAACATAATTCAATAAATAAATAAAAAGTGCCCAGGTTCACACAACATGTAATTTATTGATCCAGGAATTAAAGGTAGAGTTAAATCCTAACCATTTTATATATAGTTTATTTCCTTTTTGTTTCAACACTTTTTCCACTAGATAATGTTTAGGAAACGCTGTTTTCTGAAGTTCATGGAGATAAAATCTACCTTTTATGGGTTGATGGTTGAGGTCCTCGAGTAAATAGGTGACTGGACTGTCCAAGTTGACTTGACGAATTCGAAATAGTTCAGTCCCTCACTGAGGTGTGTAGCCCTTATTGAAGGCAGACTTAAATTTGCTCACTCGAACAAAATCCCCAATTTTCAGTCGGTGACGTTTAGGGTCTGCTGTTTTTATGGGGCTAAACAGGTTATCCAGTCGCTGAATATTTTTGGTCACGAGCCGTTGCTTGGTCCCAATCGTTCTATGTTTGGTGTCATTGTAACATGACACTAGCTCTGGTAACATGTTCAACCTGCGATAAGTGCCCTGAACGGTAAACGCTTTCCACATATGCGTTTTCAATGTTCAGCTGAACTGCTCGACCACGCTGGCTTTGAGATTGCTGTACGTGGTGTAATGGTGAATATCCTTAGATTACAGAAAACTGTAGAAATCCTTGTTGAAAATTTCTTTCCCCTGGTCTGTTTGTAGCAACTGATGTTGACGTTTGGAGTGTTGAATAATATGTTGAAAGGCCTTGGTGACTAGTGAACCAGACTTGCGACGCACAGGTTCAACAAAGGCCATTTTGGAATACGCATCAATGATGGTCAACATATAGCGTACACCGTTGTTAACGCTAGCATATGGTATCATCTCAACCAAGTCAGCTTGCCAAAGTTCATCCACACCTCGTGAAATCACCTTGAGTCGCGGATAGTGACGCCTAGCTGGGCGATGCAACTCGTGGGCAATACCCATTTTAATGGGTGAGGGCTTAAACAATAATTTTGGCATTTCGAAGTTCTTGTTCAATTTCTTGAATTTCCCAATCGTGACTCGTATGGTCGGCTTGACGTGAAGCATGCAACAACTGTAGCTGCTGGACGAGCTTATTGAGATTGTGCCAGTAGGTAACATCCACAAGGGGTTTTAATGGTTTAAATGTCACTCCCGAAGCGGACGCTTTACGACGACCACTTTGAGTGGTGGGAAACATTTTTGCAATGATGGTTTTATATTTTTGAGATATATTGGCATTCACTTGTTGAGTGGGATCATACTGTCTTTTGTGGGCTTGGGTATCCAATAAAATGGATTTATATTTGCCAAGATCCTCTGGTGTATAATCATGGGAAGGGGGTGTTCGAGAGAAGAGCAGCTTTAACAGTCCTGGTGTTAATTTATAATTGATGTTCTTAATGACAGATTTAGTACGAGCAAATTTAATCGATGAATCACGAATTTTAAAACTATCATCCTCATAGCGAACACCATACGTGGTATCTGTGTTTCTAATAAATAGATCGGTGAAATAGGTTTTTTAGTGTTGATCCATAATATTTTATTAAAATGTTTTTCAGTTGAGCTTTATGTTGAGGGGAGGCCAAGAGTTGTGAAAACGGAGACTATCTGGAAGGGCAAGGTGTTTCGACCATGACCAAGGATTTTTTTTTCTTAAAAACTCTGCAAGGGGTGCGGCCTTTTTTTGAGGCGTTAACACTTGTTCCTCGTCATCCTCAACTTCGCTAACACTACTCAAATCTTTCTGTTCCTGTTCCTCTTCCTCAGGATCCTCGTGCTGTGTCTGAGTGGCTACGCTACCAACCGTTTCAGATGGCTTGAAAGAGGGTTTCAACATGGCTTTTAGCGGAGGTGCTAAATGTTGTTGACTAAACAAAGTATGATCTGCACGTGATCGTTTCAATTGACGAAACTTTTGGCGAATAGTATTTTTTGCTCTCATAATATGCTTTTTCAATCGACTCCCTGCTAACGCCATGGTGTCTTGACAAATGACTTGACAGGGAATGAGACAGTGCCTTAAAAAGCAATAAAATGATCAAACCATAAGCGATACCGTCCTTGGTTGAGTTCACTTTGTTTGTCAATCACTAAACAGCCATGACGTTGAGTGTTCCAGCACTTGGCACACAATTCTGTAAACATTTGAAAGGTCATATCCGGATTTACATGTTCATTATAAATGTGGCGCCTATTCCTCTCGTCCTGGCGAAATAAAACAATGACATTGGCATTGTCACGAATCAACTGTTTGGACACTTTAGAATACGTTTGTCCAAGATAGAAGCAATCGATATGTTTGTGACGACCCATGCTGAAATATCTTTGAATGATGCCTTGTAGTTCAGTGGATACATCATCGAAAATCATGAGTGAATGGGGCTTTACCTCATCCGGTGGAATAACATTTTCTTGCATGGAAAATGGAAAATAACCCATATTCTCATTTTGTAATCCAGACATGACTTGATCCCGAAACACGTAGAGGGTTTGGTAGAGAGATTTTGCAAAAATATAAATATTTTGAAAACGCAGACCATTGGGCGCTGTGATGAGCGTTAGCAAAAGATTGGTCTTTCCACAGCTGGAGGGCCCCACAATGATGCAGCGAACGGAAGATGGAAACAGTGAACCATGGCGTTGTTGACGTGATGTGGGACAGAGATGGGAAACCATGTTCCCCACGGGGAATGACTCTTGCTGCTTAATAATCTTCATTTCAACTAAGGCTTAGAGAGGCTAGCAGGCTGTCTATACACAGGGCACCGAGCCTTGTCATAGAAACAGTAGACCCATACTACAGGTTGACGATGGATGTCTTTCGTCGTGCGTTGATGGCCAAAGCTAGGTCTGTCCCCGTACATGATCCTAAACAAGAAACAGATCCTGCTAATAAACACTATGTGGATCGGTCAGTAGTGCCACGCACAAAACAGGGAGATTATGACTTTAAGGGAAAGCGGTTAACCCATGTAAAACATCCTCAAGTGTCTACAGACATTACTACAAAAAGTATGTGGATAACAAGGTGTATGAGTTTTATGATAAAGTGCCTCAGCTTACAATGAATGGCTATAGCGCTAATCACCATCGGATTATTCACGTGGAAGACCCGCAAGACGAAGACGATGTCTGTACCAAACGTTACGTGACCTGTGAAATGAAAATGCTTTATAAATTTATTCCATCTGTATTTTCAGTGTATCTGACAAATGAAAAACCTGTGAATGACGGAAACCAGTTACAGCTTGTCCATGACCAACGCCTGACCTATGTGCTTGCTTCGGGTTTAAGCCACTATCGATTACACTATGATGGAACCATTCACATGAAATATGCCATGCCTGATGAGAACCATTTACAAATAGAGATAAATGGTCATAGGATGTTGGTCCGTAAACATGAAATGGTCAATGCAGGTGACGAATTATCCTTTTATCTCATGTTGACATGGGATGAAAAGCAAGCGGGAAAAACCATAAACGATTTCCCACTTTATATGGAATTGGAATATACAGCCATGAAATACCAACCTGACGTTAGTCGTGACTTAAACTTTCTTGTGAAAGGTTGTTGATCATCATCATGGTGAAACAAAGATATGTGGTAAAAAAGACCAAAAGACTAAAAATAAGACCCTGACCTTGGCAAAGCCTGGGCTTAAAACATTCGTGGACAACCCCTGCGAAAGAAAGAAATAAAAAATATTGTGTTGACCATAAGAAAAGCCCTTTGAGCAGCACAGAGACATGTTATTCCAAAACGTCAGCGACAGGGTTCAAACCAAGGGCGAGTGATTCCCGTCCCCAAACGAGCGGGATTTTCACCTGCTTTATTTGCCGGTTTGGATGCCCTGGGTTCACTTTTGGGTGGTGCCAGTGCAGTGGCGAAAACCATCAAAGCCACACAGCAGGGCAAGTAACAACTCAAAGAAAGTCAGCGACATAATGAAACGATGGAAGTGATTGCTATGGGGGCTAGAAATGCCAATTTAAAGCCAGCCTTTTATCAACAGTGTTTTGGGATTTCACTATTTCGAAATATTTAAAAAAAATCAGGCATAGCAATATATGCCTTGACGCATCAACTAGTGGAAAGCTATGCTAAACAACTAAAGCTTTCTCATTTTCGAGGTGTGTTTATGCGAAACCAATTACCCCCAAGACCCTGGAAAGAGGAATGCGCTGTTGTCAATTTGGATGATCACCGAGGGCCAGGAACGCATTATGTAACATATGTCAAAGAGGGATCAACCGTATGGTACTTTGACAGTTTTGGGAATTTGCCCCCGTCCGTGGAACTAGTAACCTATTTTGGAAACAGAATCAAGATATATTATAATGTGAAACGTGAGCAAACGTTTAACAGCCAACAATGTGGACGTTTGTGTTTAATTGTTTTATATAAGACGCAGCATATGCAAAAACGTCAACAGTATGTCGGCAGAAAGTAAAACGTTTACACTGCATGGACGTGGACCTGAAGTCAGCCTAGACATTTACCCGCCCTTCGAATTGAGTAAAAAAACCTATGGTTTAGGACTTGTTTCACTTGAAACGTACAATCGAATATACAACATACGTGAAAATGTAAACAACAAGTTTTACTATGATGATTGTGTGCTCACCCTGAACTCTGGTGGATACTCGATAGATGATATTTATGAACACATTTATGTGGTGTTGATCAATGAACATGGATTAGTCATTTCTCGATGGAACGTGCAAGTTTGAACTTGTAGGAAGTACCAACACTCATCGCTGCAGTATTTTCTCTGCATTCAAAATTGACTTTAAAACACGCCCCGATTCCATTGGTCCATTACTAGGATTTAAACCATGCGTGTTGGAGCCCAACAAAAAACATGAATGAGGCCATGAAGTGAAATTCATTGAGGACCATCATGTGTCGGTGACGTGTAATATTATTAGCCAAGTGTACACCAATCAAGAAACATCGCATTTGCTTTATGACTTTATTGTAACATCGCTCAATGGCTATATTATTCGTGAAAACCCTCCTGTGGTGCTTTTTCATTATGTGGCTGTCGATGGTATTAGTAATATAACATTAAGACTGATCAATAGAGAGCAACAACTCATTCAACTAGATTCTACCACACCAGTGACTTACAAGTTGGTGCTAAAGCCACTATGAAGTTTGTGTATAAAGCAACAACACCGTCTAGGAATGGTGTTAGTTGTTTGCCTCGTGAATACACGTTAAAATGTAAGGACAAGCAGATTTTACAGCATTTGGGTTACCACGTCAACCCCCATGATGAATTCTATCCTAGAGGTAGCGAACCGCATCGAGGAGCAACCAGGAGTGGTAAGAATTGATCTCCATTCATATCAAGCTCAAACACCTGGACTCAATAACAATGATGAAATTCAATTTGTTATCATCAACCAAGATATTTACACCCTACCGCATGAAAGTGTCATTCAGATTGAAGGTCGGCTCACCAAAGCCGATGGCTCTACACCCACCACATCCAAGTTAGCCAACCATGCTTTTGCCTTTCTTTTTTCTGAAGTACGTTATGTCATTAACGATATCGTGGTGGATGGCATTCGAAATGTGGGTATTTTCAGTGTCATGAAACTATATCCCTCTTATAGTGAGGAAGAAGGTAAAACACTTTGCATGGCGGGTTGGTGCCCTGACTCGACCAATGGCTGGATGGTACACACCGATGAAACCTTTACTGGATATTTACCTCTTAAACTGATTTTAGGCTTTGCCGAAGATCACCAGCGCATTGTGGTCAACGCAAGGCAAGAGAGGCTAGCAGGCTGTCTATATACAGGGCACCGAGCCTTGTCATGGAAACAGTAGACCCATACTACAGGTTGACGATGGATGTCTTTGGTCGTGCGTTGATGGCCAAAGCTAGGTCTGTCCCCGTACATGATCCTAAACACGAAACAGAATTGGTGAGAGATAGGAGTGATAATAATGCACTCAAGGGAGTCGACAATGCCTCCATAGATTCAAAAATTCAACTATAACGCTTGCTATGGAAAGTGCCCCATGTAACCCTTGACGATTGCAAAAAACCAGACATACTCAAGATGGTAAAGAGAGATATGCCTCTACCCATGGAATTTAGAAGCTGGGCACTCCTGAGTACCCGCTATTGCCCACTACCATCACGCACAGTTAGTCTGTAAAAACAGCTCGCTATACTGAGAGACCTCTCTACATGATCGTGGGTTTTCAAACGAATCGCAAGAATCAACAAACCAAAGATGCCACGCAATTTGATCACCTGCAATTGAGAAATGCACGTCTTTTCCTCAACGGAGCTGTGTTTCCCTATGAAGGACTGGATTTAGATTTTTCAAAAAATAAGTTTGGCCTCCTGTACGACTTGTTTTCTAAATTTGGATGGTCGTATTATCAAAAAGAGGACAACCCCATGCTGCTACCCCAAGCGTTTAAGGCAAGGGCGCCACTGATTGTCTTTGACTGTTCTTACCTGGAAGAGTCTGTCAAGCCATCCAATATTGACATCCGACTAGATTTTGAAACGCATGACAATGTACCAGCCAATACGACGGCCTACTGTTTGATTATTCATCACAAACAAGTCAACTATTATCCACTGTCCAACCAAGTGACGAGTGTATAAATAACAGGTCAACCCACGTCAAGCCGCTCAGTCATGTCTTGCTTTAAAGCACCAAGAGAAGTCACATCCATGAATGTAAACTCTGAGGAACAACGTTTCAAGACTTTTGCAACATGGCCAGTGCCTTTCATAAACCCTCAAGCCTTAGCGGCCGCTGGATTCTACTATTTAAAAACAAGAGATGAAGTGAAATGTGCCCTTTGTTCCATCATCATAGACCAATGGCAAGAGAGCGATGAACCCATGCAGGAACATCAGCGCTGGTCACCTGCCTGCCCCTACCTGTGCAGAATGGAGGTGGGAAATATACCCTGTCATTCAAGCTACCCCTCACTCGTGCCTCTGGGTGATTAAAAAAAACAAGTTACGATACGTGCGGACTGTATGGTGTCCATGGTGCTTCGGCGAGCAGCTCACCGTCAAAAACGCCTAGTTTAGAGACATTGGGACATCATCGGTGTTATGGACGTTACAAACTCAAAATACTGTATTGTTGTATGAGTTGGTATCGTCCCTATCCCAAAGTGACTAAAGCCTGTAAGACGTGTTATGATAATAAAATGATTTTATAAAAAAAATTGTGGTTGTTAATATTATTATTTCTCATGCCCTCCCTGTGCTACCCTAACCTCATTTTTTTTCAAACTAGCATGGCCGGTAAGTCCATGTTATGGGCTCACCATAGTGGCCAATGGTCAGTCAGTCGTCAGTTGAACTTGGTCCAGGCAAGCGTCTACATGTTGCGCACACTCATTGTGGATTGCCAAGGGTTTAAAATTGGTGACAACAAATTTATATTTAAACAAGTGGCCATTATCGATTGCACCACGTTTTGGATATCGCAAGCTACGCATTTGTTATTTAAACCGCCCCATGATTTTGATTTGTTGTGTGAAAAAGATCGCAAACAAACAGAGTGGATTGAAAATCATAGGCAACTAGACTAGAATCAAGGAACCATTTCCTATAAATATTTGGACGTGGTCATGAAAGCGCACTTGTCCTCGGCTAATGTGGTATTTGTGAAAGGTAATGAAAAACTTGAATGGTTGCAACCATTTTTGGCGTCTTACTGTCAATGTATCGACCTCATGGACTTGGGCTGCCCATCCCTGCAAACGCTCATGGATACTTGTCTCTGCGGCAACATTACCCATACAGCCCTAGCCCATGTGTGGCATCTCTTTCATTGGTTAACCACCCATGCCTGCTGGGAGTTGTTGAACAAAATTAAAAATCAAGATATACCTGTGAATGACGCCAGTGAGATTTCTACAAGCGACGTGTAAACATCTACAGCACGTGATACCATGGAGAAAGGCAATGCTACGGACAAAGCCATCGGCAAGTTCTTTGTGTGCAAAAAAAAACTAGACAGTTTTACCAAAGAGGAACTCTTAGTGCTGCCCAAGTCGTTCATTTATTATGTGGCCGCCAACTCGGTGAAAGAAATCTGGCAACATGTACCAAAATCATGGACTCAAGACCCTGTGTTGAGTGAATTGCAACCCTGTACGGATTACGATCATCATAAGTGGCCATGGCAAAAATACCCTCTATGCGTCAGTGCGCGACTTGTCAGCTAGTGAAACTGTATCACGGTCATACAAGTCCGTGTAAAGACTTTGTTGAATCATTCCACGGGTGTCATGGCGAGAAAAAGCAACAACATCAACGAACACAATCATCGTCCACAGAGGAGGAGGAAAAGGATATGCCAGACCTGTACTGGCAATGGCGTCATTGACAAAGTGATTCAATACTTACCTTTTGAAACCCATCTCCCAGGTTATCGTTTTTGTGGCCCTGGAACTCATCTTGAAAAACGTTTGCAGCGTGGTGATGAACCCATTAATCTTTTGGATCAAGCATGCAAAGAACATGACCTTTCTTATCGCCATAGTCATCCATGTTTAAGACATATGGCAGATAAATTGTTATTGAAAAAAGCTAAACAACGTTTCAGTTGGTGAAAGGATGGCAGCCCTGATTGTGATGAATGCTATGAAAGGAAAGTTGATGATGCATGGACATAAACATTGAGTAATTGAGGAGTGAGGAATTGGGATTTGTTTGTATTATATCTTTTCTTTTGTCAATCCTTATGGCTATGAAATAAAAACAAAGGTTTACAAGAGCAAGATGTTTTTTTTTTAAATCATGATGTTGATGGGCTGATTTCCAATTTTCACATTTCACACATGATGAATTCACACATTTGCCAATTTGCAATTTACAGTTTTTAAAAATGTCTGTTTCAAGTTTTGTGTTTTTGATGATATAGATTTTCCATTTTGTTGATTACACTTTTAAACAATGTCTGTTTGAAGTTTTTTGAATTTTTATATTTCACACATGACCATTTCCAGTTTTTAAAAATGTCCGTTTCAAGTTTTGCGTTTTTCGTGATACCGAAACATGGATTTACCATTTTGCTGTTTGACATTTTTCCATTTGGTGTATGTTGAAAGTTGAGATTTGTCAATGATGTTGATGCAAGTGCTTGACCATGATGATGCTGCAATGTGTTTATGGGTGTTTGGAGAAACGTCGAGGTCTACGACTACTGCAGGTAAGACTGTTTTTACAAAAATAATGTCTATTGACCGCTACATTTCAAAGAAAACAAAACTATTGAAAACAAAATGACTATTCACCATTTAATATATAAGTGACAATTTCCCTCTCCCCACCCACCCTACCTCACCGTGTTTGCTCTAGTCATACATACACATCAGCTTTCACTCTACTCATACATTCACACCTGTCTTTGGGAACAAACACAACCACTTTATTTATTCCCAAAAGCACATTCTCGACATGCACACTCATCCCAAAATAACTTTTTTTTTAAGTTTACCATATACATTACAAAAAAAATAAAGTTACTAAAAAATATTACTTATTTTATATTTACAAAAGCTACAACTTTGTACAGCTTTAAAAGAATCAAACTATATACCATATTCCAATTCCCAACTCTTGTTAAATTTAAAATAAAAGTAAGGTTGCATAAAACTTTTTTTAAAAGCAAAAGGCCTAAGTGGGTTGCCACTAATTACAAAATTAGCAATTTACAATTGCAAGATCCAATATTTACATAATACAAAAATACTATATTGAACCCTTATTAATCAGTCGATGAATAAGTCTTCATGATTTTATTATTATTATTACTGAAGCCCAGGCAGTACATGTTGAAATTGACAAAGGGAAGGCAAGGTAGTGTGTTGCAACTATTACAACAGAAGCAAGCTTGGTAGTTATTCCTGAAGACGACCGGTTAAGCCGAGTTCAAGGACAAATTCTGTTCCAACGCGCACCTAAATTGGAGTCATTATGGGAGTGTCATGAGTAAAGTTTCAACCGATCCAGGATTGAATCAGCCAATCAGAAGAGACCACGCCAAAGCCACGCGGTGAGTTGTGTACCCTGGAAAAAGGCGCTAAAATGCATATCTAAAGAACCGCCGATCCGAATTAATTCCGCATAAGTGCATTGAGACGTTTGGATAAAATGAAGAAGATTGATACTAGTCCCAAGTTTGTGAGGTGAAAACTCCAGATTATTTTTACAAATTCTCCCCACTCTACGTCATTCTGTCAGTTTCCAGTAAATTGATCGGTGATGAGCTGTTTAGGACACAACTTTATTGAGCTCTGGTGAGCAACGTTCACGTCAGTCTGCGTCACGATTTTTCAAGCTCTAATGAGCATACTTTACTAACATTTCATTTGTGCTCAAGGGAGCAGAGTTCACGTTTGGCAGTGGAGATCTCTAGGCGAGATAAGAGCAGCACGAGAGACATGTTTAAGACTTGTTTTCAAGCCAGTTGCGATGAGTTTGAAGTGTGTAATTTTATGTAAATTTTTGTATTATATTTTTGAGTGATATTTGTGCGTGTGTTAAGCAAATGCTAAGATAGGGCAAGTCTACGATCAGTAATCGCATAGGACATTATTGTGAGTGAAAGTAGTAGCTCACAGCGATTATAGCTAGGCATATTATTAACATTGAACATTTCTGTCCAAGAAACTACGCCAAGATGTCTGATGTATGGTCGTGTGTTGGAATGATGTGCATCGCCTCTACAACTACGTCGACGATGGAGGCCTAGATTTCCCGTAGGGAAATGCACCGGGATGGAGGTTAATGTTCTGCAAGCTGAAACGGTGATGTACAAAAATTGATTTACTCAATATGTAGTTAGATAAGGCGCGGGAACGTTGTAAATAATTTAGTCATTGTTTTCTTGTGTTTAGATTTTTTTGTGTGCCGACAGTATTATCTGTAAATGTACGTTGGCGCGTGGCCAAATTTGTTTGTTGTATTTTTTCTTTGGAGTCATATTTAGTGTACACGGCGTGTGTATTTGATTTTATCCATGCGAATGCGAAACTCGTTACATTCGATAAGTGGTGCTTTATTAAAATTTATTTTTATAGGAAAGGGGGGTAATTATTGTAGGATGTTTCTTGAACAGGTTTTTATTCATACTAGGGTTGCCGAGCGCAACAATTTAAGATGTAACTGTAGAACACCTTAGTTCTAAATTTTTTAGCTTTTTTTTTAGTCCTTTTCAGGTTCTGTAGTCACGGACTAGATTGGAAGCGCAAGCTGGTGGAAAATATTTTATGTCATTTATTTCAGGTTTATGTCAAACCCATACGTGTGATTCTGTGTGTGTTCTTGTGTCAGGTGTGTGTATTGATTCTTCGTGATGAGGGGTAGGTGGTGCTACCGCCCTCAATTGTTGTTGCTGTATTTTGATGGTAAGGCAGAGCGCTCTTGGAGGCTACTGTACCTTGTCCAGTGCTGATTCTTGGATTTCCTAGGGGAAATGCTGAGATATTTTATTCTGACACACACACGTATATTGTGCTATGGGAGCACGCTTCTTCGAGACTCGAACCCATGCCACCGCAGGTCGAGGTTATTGACACGTGGGTTGACAGATGTGCAGATTACCACTTAGCGCTCGTCTAGGTCTGGTGACTCATTCTTTAGGCAGTCCAGCTGACCGACTGACCCCTATAAGCTATCATTAGCAAACCTGTTCTTTTGTGATGGTCATTGGACAATAATTAATTGGGGGAGTTCGCCATGTCTGTTACGAATTATCGCTTATCGTATGAATGGAATATTGTTTTAATGATGTAAATGTTGGCTTTGAGCCTAGTGATTTTATATGACTCAATTCATGTTTGTTTGTCTGTTGTGACACCTTGTGGTGTAGAGGTATTTACTTGTAAAAATGGCAAGCGGTCATATGTGTATTTCTTTTGTTGGTCACGTGTTAATTTACTTGTGTTGATTTTGAAAAGTCCTAATTTTAGGCATTAATGTTTTTTGCTACGGCAGTTCTTTGATTCCAGTTTCATGCGGAAATTATTGGTTGTTTTATTTAGTGTAGGAGGTGTCGGTTTAATTTATGTAGTGTATAGTTGGTTCCCCGCGTCTGTCTAGCTCTAGACAATGCAGATTCGTCCTCTGAAGGTTTACCGGATGGTGACGAATCTCGCATTTATTTGTACTCATCGTTAAGCATGTAGAACAGCCGCACACGTACACAATGTCATTGAAGTATTTTTGACATTTGGTCCAATTTATAATCTCTCCTGAGATTAGGCCTAGTTATGGCAAGTAATTAATTCAAGTGGGAGTCATTTGGGAGATCTTGTTTTTTTTTGTAAATAGTTGATCTGTTATTAAATTCATTTGTTTTAATCCTGGTATTCACTTCTTCCTGCATTTTATTTTGTTTTGTGTTACCCTGCATGTCATAGAAGCGCTTTAACAACAACTTACGAAATGGACTGTTACACCCCCCGAAGCTGAGTCTCATAAGCTTCCTTGCAAGGGTTCATATATCAAAAATGGCTGCCCAAGTGGGGATTGTTGTTGTTGTTGCTTTGCTGACCTCATACTTATTTCGCTGAGAAATGATGCCAGGTCAAGCGGGCAGGAGTAAATTCAGTAAATTGAGGCGGAGTTGTACCGCCATGTGCATTAGTAAAATCACTGAGTTCTTAAAGTTAGAAATATTGAACAAGGTTAGAAGTTGATATTGTATTTGTTTTTAACTTGTTCTGGCGCCCGGCATAAAATTGGAAAATTTGCATATTAGTGAACTCAGTTAAACAGGAAGGTGCTGCCTTATTTTTACATTTAATTAACTTCGGTTAATTGGTGTTGTTCGTAAATTCTGTTGGTTAGGAATTTTAAAAGCAGATCACAAGGGAGTTATTTGTTGTTTGGAAATAAGAGTCTTTCTTCAGTAAAATTTTGATTACTGAAACTTTTATTAAATTAGAATCAGTAGTATTTAAATATCAAGACATGTGTGCGTGTGTATGGCTGAAATCCCAGTGCATGACCCTGTTTTTCTCTGAGTATATATTTGTGTGTGTTGCGATGGCTAGCATCGAAGAAATCAAAGTGTAGTTAGAGCAGATGTCTGTGCAAATGTCTGCAAAGACGGAAGAACAGTTAAGAATTCAGAATGAACACAGTGATAAACAGTTAAAGAACATGAGTGAACAGAATGATAAACGATTAAATAACATTACTACTGAATTGCGTGAACACGGCGACAAACAATTACACGAGTTGCGTGAGCACAGTGACAAACAATTACAGGATGTGAACAGTAACATTACGGTCCAATTGCAGGTCCAGAAATTGGATACCGACAAACAATTACACGAGTTGCGAGAGAATAATAATAAACAGTTAAATGAATTAAACCATAAATTATCAGAGCAGGCAACAGTACAAACAGCTCAGTTAGGAAAGATCACCCAGGAAATAAACCAAAGTACTAGGGTAGAATTAGAGAAACTGGCAGGAGAGGTAGCGGAAAATAACTCGAAGCAATTAGGAGAAATTAAGAAGCTAGAGTCTAAATTCGACAATTAACTTGTACAATTGGATGAAATGGTAGCCGCTAAATTGAAACAGATTGAGACAGCATGCGTAAACAACACGGCTGGAATGAAAAGCACGCAGGATGAACTACAGGGGCAATTCGACAGGATAGAGGCGAAGAACGAAAACATACAGGAGCAGATTAATTCAGTCGATAATAATGTACTAGAATTAATAAAGGAACTCGACAAGCTTGAAATAAAAACGGAGAAAGAACAGATGCACTTGCGCGAAAACCTGGAAGACCAGTTAACTAAAACCCAGCAGGTGATACAAGAGCAAATACGAGAAGAGGTAGGAGAACAATTAACTAAAACCCAAGAGCAAATACCAGAAGAGGTAGGAGAACAATTGGTTAAAACTCAGCAGCAGATACAAGAAATATGGGAGCAGCTTGAGAAGAATCAGGAAAGAAGCGAAGAAAAAATTAGTAGTTTGAAGAACAGGATCCGGAAAGATTGGGAACAGCAGGTGAATGAAACTAAAGGAGATAGGCTGACGATATTAAAGCGGCTAGGCGAGTACAATTCTAGAATGCAGGCTTTGGAGGAAGGCATGAAATCCAAATTCCAGGAACACGCAGACCTCATAGTTAAGAACGAGATAAGGTCCTTAGAAAATGCTACTTTATTCTCTGCAGAAAACACAGTAGGCAAACAGGGAAGTATTGGAAGTCCGGTGGGCTCGAAGCTGGCTGAGGATACGAGCCGAGGTCAGAGTCCAAAGATAACGTGCGACACATTCCAAAACTACAGAGAGGAGACATCAACTCCACAACCCGGCTTTGGCACCTGCCCAAGTGATACAAGTAATTAGTGGAAACGACTTTAAACCCGACAAATTCAGGGAGAACTCAGGATCTACTCCTAAAGCATTTTTGCGTCAGCTGGACGACTACTTTAATGACCAACACGTCAGCCCCGCAAAACAGCTGCGACTGGTTGAAAAATTTTTGGAGGGCCCAAGTTTAATTTGGTTCCAGAGTTTCAAGTACACATTTAATGACATGGCCCAATTTAAAGAGGCATTCTTGAGGAAGTTCTGGAGTTCGTCATTGCAGCAGGGGTTGATGATGGATTTATACACCAGGAAATATCACAGCACACACCCCACAAGGTTTTCCGAGTTCTTTAGCCAACAGCTGGGTAAATTCCGGGATTTTGACGACCCCCCTTCAGAGGAAAACATGGTTTTAACCATCGGTAAGCAGCTTCCGATGAATATTCAGCAGTTTTTAGTGGCTGGTAATATCAAAACCGCAGTTCAGGCCGAGGAGATACTCCGCCACTTGGATGAGACGAGTATGGTCAGTCCGCAGACAGGGAGACGGAACATGGAGTGTGTAAACACGGCTGAAGTTGTTCAAGGGCATCAAACTAATCACAATCAGAATAATCAAACGAAGCCACAGTCTACCGGAACACAATTTACGCCCAAACGGCAGGAGTTCGATGGCCGAAACCAATTCAATAACAACAATAGGAACTTCCAGAATCGCCGTGATAATTATAATAATAATAATCAGAACAATTACAATCGGAGGATGTACCAGCGAGAAAATAATAACTGGAGAGGACACCAGAACCAGGGCAGGCCATACCAAAGGAACGGGGAAGGAAGATGGAACGACCAGAGAAATTATCGGCAAGATAACCAGGGAGATTATCGCGATGAATGGAACAAGCGTTACATTGAGACACAGAAATACTTAGACGAATTAAACGCTGAAGAAACAGAGAAAGAGAAGTGGGGACGAGCCATGAAAAACAGAAAAAGTCCAGATAATCACCAGGATGGAGAAAGGGTGACAAGACAGGAGGACACGCGGAAAAATAACAGAGGAAATTCGCGGGACGAAGTTTCGGGCAAGGGCCTGGAAATATGGTGGCGGAAGAAGAAGAAGACGGTAGAAAAAGAAGATGGGAGAAGAAGAAAAAGAAGATGGGAGAAGAAGAAGAAGAAGGGACCCATTTGATGAATAATCAAGACTATGAATGCAGAATCATTAATGCAAATTTTTATTTGAAAGCCGACACTCAAATGTACGTGGCCATGGAGTACCTGGGGAGAGCGAGCTTTGTTTGTAAACGAGACAGCTGGTCCGGCAGAAGTTGTAATCGTGTGAGTGAGAGGGGAGGTCTGGCGAGACGTGTGAATGACATTGCAGCGAGGAGCGCGCACATTAATTGGAACAGTGGAATGTACACTCAGGCAGACGAGTGAGGTACTTAAGAGATGTTATCTATACTACTGTGGATATTGTTTTTAAAATCCAAATCAATCACTTGCTTCGAATTTCAAAACCTTGCTGAGGATAAATGAACCCTTATTAATCAGTCGATGAATAAGTCTTCATGATTTTATTATTATTATTACTGATGCCCAGGCAGTACATGTTGAAATTGACAAAGGGAAGGCAAGGTAGTGTGTTGCAACTATTACAACAGAAGCAAGCTTGGTAGTTATTCTTGAAGACGACCGGTTAAGCCGAGTTCAAGGACAAATTCTGTACCAACGCGCACCTAAATTGGAGTCATTATGGGAGTGCCATGAGTAAAGTTTCAACCGATCCAGGATTGAATCAGCCAATCAGAAGAGACCACGCCAAAGCCACGCGGTGAGTTGTGTACCCTGGAAAAAGGCGCTAAAATGCATATCTAAAGAACCGCCGATCCGAATTAATTCCGCATAAGTGCATTGAGACGTTTGGATAAAATGAAGAAGATTGATACTAGTCCCAAGTTTGTGAGGTGAAAACTCCAGATTATTTTTACAAATTCTCCCCACTCTACGTCATTCTGTCAGTTTCCAGTAAATTGATCGGTGATGAGCTGTTTAGGACACAACTTTATTGAGCTCTGGTGAGCAACGTTCACGTCAGTCTGCGTCACGATTTTTCAAGCTCTAATGAGCATACTTTACTAACATTTCATTTGTGCTCAAGGGAGCAGAGTTCACGTTTGGCAGTGGAGATCTCTAGGCGAGATAAGAGCAGCACGAGAGACATGTTTAAGACTTGTTTTCAAGCCAGTTGCGATGAGTTTGAAGTGTGTAATTTTATGTAAATTTTTGTATTATATTTTTGAGTGATATTTGTGCGTGTGTTAAGCAAATGCTAAGATAGGGCAAGTCTACGATCAGTAATCGCATAGGACATTATTGTGAGTGAAAGTAGTAGCTCACAGCGATTATAGCTAGGCATATTATTAACATTGAACATTTCTGTCCAAGAAACTACGCCAAGATGTCTGATGTATGGTCGTGTGTTGGAATGATGTGCATCGCCTCTACAACTACGTCGACGATGGAGGGCTAGATTTCCCGTAGGGAAATGCACCGGGATGGAGGTTAATGTTCTGCAAGCTGAAACGGTGATGTACAAAAATTGATTTACCCAATATGTAGTTAGATAAGGCGCGGGAACGTTGTAAATAATTTAGTCATTGTTTTCTTGTGTTTAGATTTTTTGTGTGCCGACATTATTATCTGTAAATGTACGTTGGTGCGTGGCCAAATTTGTTTGTTGTATTTTTTCTTTGGAGTCATATTTAGTGTACACGGCGTGTGTATTTGATTTTATCCATGCGAATGCGAAACTCGTTACATTCGATAAGTGGTGCTTTAATAAAATTTATTTTTATAGGAAAGGGGGTAATTATTGTAAGATGGGGGCGTGGTGGCTCAGCGGTCTAGCTGAATGCCTCTCACCAAGGCGGTCCGGGTTCGATTCCCGGTCAAAGCATGTGAGATTTTCGAAGTGAAATGCCATGTCCTGTGGTTCGGATTCCACGTAAAAAGGAGGTCCCGTGGCTCATGATCTCAAGATTTACGGTCACGTTAAACTACAAGCTTCCTTCCCTTTTTATTGTAAGATGTTTCTTGAACAGGTTTTTATTCATACTAGGGTTGCCGAGCGCAACAATTTAAGATGTAACTGTAGAACACCTTAGTTCTAAATTTTTTAGCTTTTTTTTGAGTCCTTTTCAGGTTCTGTAGTCACGGACTAGATTGGAAGCGCAAGCTTTTGGAAAATATTTTATGTCATTTATTTCAGGTGTCTGTCAAACCCATACGTGTGATTCTGTGTGTGTTCTTGTGTCAGGTGTGTGTATTGATTCTTCGTGATGAGGGGTAGGTGGTGCTACCGCCCTCAATTGTTGTTGTTGTATTTTGATGGAAAGGCAGAGCGCTCTTGGAGGCTACTGTACCTTGTCCAGTGCTGATTCTTGGATTTCCTAGGGTAAATGCTGAGATATTTTATTCTGACACACACGCGTATATTGTGCTTTGAGAGCACGCTTCTTCGAGACTCGAACCCATGCCACCGCAGGTCGAGGTTATTGACACGTGGGTTGGCAGATGTGCAGATTTCCACTTAACGCTCGTCTAGGTCTGGTGACTCATTCTTTAGGCAGTCCAGCTGACCGACTGACCCCTATAAGCTATCTTTAGCAAACCTGTTCTTTTGTGATGGTCATTGGACAATAATTAATTGGGGGAGTTCGCCATGTCTGTTACGAATTATCGCATATCGTATGAATGGAATATTGTTTTAATGATGTAAATGTTGGCTTTGAGCCTAGTGATTTTATATGACTCAATTCATGTTTGTTTGTCTGTTGTGACACCTTGTGGTGTAGAGGTATTTACTTGTAAAAATGGCAAGCGGTCATATGTGTATTTCTTTTGTTGGTCACGTGTTAATTTACATGTGTTGATTTTGAAAAGTCCTAATTTTAGGCATTAATGTTTTTTGCTACGGCAGTTCTTTGATTCCAATTGCATGCGGAAATTATTGGTTGTTTTATTTAGTGTAGGAAGTGTCGGTTTAATTTATATAGTGTATAGTTGGTTCCCGCGTCTGTCTAGCTCTAGACAATGCAGATTCGTCCTCTGAAGGTAGACCGGATGGTGACGAATCTCGCATTTCTTTGTACTCATCGTTAAGCATGTAGAACGGCCGCACACGTACACAATGTCATTGAAGTATTTGGGACATTTGGTCCAATTTATAATCTCTCCTGAGATTAGGCCAGTTATGGCAAGTAATTAATTCAAGTGGGAGTCATTTGAGAGATCTTGTTTTGTTTTATTTTGTTGTAAATAGTTGATCTGTTATTAAATTCATTTGTTTTAACCCTGGTATTCACTTCTTCCTGCATGTTATTTTGTTATGTGTTACCCTGCATGTCATAGAAGCGCTTTATCAACAACTTACGAAATGGACTGTTACACCCCCTGAAACTGAGTCTCATAAGCTTCTTTGCAAGGGTTCAATATCTACGAGTTACAAAAAAAAAACATGTCCTTAAACGAACAAACAGAGAAATCACGCCTCCTCCTCCTTGCGGTCGTAACCCCAGGGCAGGCTCGTGAGCCGGTCATCAGCCCACACACGTTTCTTTTCCATGGAGGCGTGGGTGCGTTTTCTCTGTTCCACAAGATACAAATGATGGTTCCTGGTTTGTATCCTGCACTGTGTATGGGACATAGCTTTGCCAGTGCGTAAAACCGCCAGGTAGTCATTTACACGTAGCGATTTTACTACTGCCCTACCTACAACTTTTGCTCTTTTGGCTTCCTTACAGTCTAGTGTGCGATAAGCATACATTTTCGAGGCCAAACCTACGAATTCCGTCATAATGGAATCACCGCATTCATCTTTTAAAACGCCCATTTCCTTCTTGATTTTTATGGGTAGCTGAAACATGTTGTCAGCGCTATACGAAGAGGTGTCGAACCAGTCAGTATGCTGCCTCATGACGTCATAGGGGTTGCAGTGGCGAATGTGGTAAAGGAATGAGTCCGTATCCATATACAAAAGAGAGACGTCCTCAAAATGGCGTTTGGCAAATTCATAGTGGAATCGATACATCACCGATTTAGTAAAGTCTAAAATGACTTGGCCCAAGTAAAATGGGCTTATCCATGGTCACGCTTGTCCTACTCATTTCAATAGTGGCCAAATCCTCATCGATAATTTTGATCGATTTGAAATTTGGCTTGGCAATGTACCGCCGGGCACCCCACTGCCCCTCCCAGATATTCACCAATTTAATGTCACGGTATTTGCGGACATTCTCCAGAACTTGCCATAGATGCAGTTGTTCATTAATTTAAAAAATAATAATTTCAAACTGCTTTGTTGCTATTTGTCGGTGCTCTGTGTTGAGTTGCATGTATGGCTTGAGCCATGGATTTTGGGCAAAGGAAATACCCCTATGGATTTTCTTCAACACCAAGCCTTGGGCTAGACATTGCACCAACATTTGGATATGCAGCACATACCGATTATTGTTGTAAAGTGTGCCCATGAGTTTTTCAATTTTCAATTTACTGTCAGGGGGTACAATTTGCTCAAGGCAGAATGGGAAATCATCATGTTCATCATACAAGGATGAGGATATTCAATATCCACTTCTAGCACATATCCACTGCCTGTTTCTTGGCTAGCCATGTTCACATCAAATTCTGACACTTGTTTGGTTGTCAGCCAAGCAAACTCCCCATAGGGCAATGGCTATCTCATGGCGTAACCATACAAATTATACACGTCATAGTACATTAAGTACGGTTCTGGTTTGTCTGGTGAATAATCAGGCATGTAGACATTGTTCGCTTCGGCATGGCGTTGGTTCAGCGACACAAAGCCACCGCGAATGCCCTTTTCTAAAAATAGAACCATGTCTACATCAGTGAGTAAATCCTATTCCACTTGAGTGTATTTCAAAGCGGCATCAAACGAGAGTCCAGGACTCGTATAATAGTGAGCCAGGTCAAACCGTAAATGTCCTGACACAACTCACGGAATTTTTCAAACACATCGGTGAGCAGCAATACATCCAGTTTTAGGTAATGCATAGCATATTCACCTAGCGTCTTAATGCCAAACACTCGCCAAACTTTACATGCATGTGCATAGTCTTCATCGGAAACGGTACTACGTGTTAGTTTTGAATAAAAATTATCTTGTGGTGGGAGTTTTCTTTGCTTTAACACGTCCCAGCTGTTGCAGAAATCGTAGGGAAATATACCTTTCCGAATGCATAACTGAAATCGCTCAGGATCATTAAAATGCATTCTGGTATTTTTTAATTCCTCCTCATTCAAGCCATTCACAAGACTGTCTAACGAAGATGCCATAAACTTAAGGAATCCAAAAATCGAATGCTAAAGTCGCTCGACCGCCATGTCAGGGCTGTAAAACGCTCATGGTATTGGGGGATAATGGTAAACGAGCCCTTGTTGACATGACCTAATTCACGAATCAAAAACTGAATGTCATAATTTGCCAGATTGTGGAAAAAGACACTGATGAAACGAGGAGCTGAAAAGTTCAAATTGCATTTACTATGCGCAGCTCCACGAAACTCTCCCGTAAAGTGCGAGTGATCACGAACGGTGTCTTCAGCACTGATCAGAGGCTTTTCGCAAATATGGCATGTCGTGGCATGCTCATACCGCTGCTGCTGTTCTGGAGATAGGCTCATGGGTACTGGGTGGTCCAGTAATCCCCGTACATGGTCGGCCAACTTTACAAGTTCATCCAAAAACCATCTGGCACAATCTGGTCCCTCACGATATTTGTAAACTGATTGTGTGGGGTCATAGGCACACGCCACATTAAATCCTATGGCAAAGGGTTCATGTTTTTGAATGGGTGTGGTTGAGCTAATGGTGGGATCTGGTTCACATCCCGCCATGGGTGTGGTAAGAGCTTCGAAATCTGCATATACCACATAGGGAACAGTGTCACGCTTATGAATGTCCTTAAACTTTAACACGGCCTTGTCCCCTTGTGGCAATATCAGTCTAACCGCTTCCTGAGAAACACAATCTATCCTATGGCGTTCTAAAAGCGTAGGGGTTGTAACATATTTCAGATAACGGTCGCAAATGTACTTCTTACCATTATGCTTGGACGCTTGACTGCTTAGCAATCTACTCAGGCTTTTAATGAGGCAATAGTGATTCACCTCTCCCTCAGACAGATATAAAAGATGAATGTGATGTCGTTTCGGTTCTTTTGTGGCATAAAGAGGACCCACAATCTCATTACCATCAAGGCCATAGATCATTAACGAAATGTCATGGTTATCTACTTCAACCCTATGGATTTCAGTTAAGTCTATAGGAAACGATACTCGAGTTAAATTTAAAGTTTGTTTCAATTCATCAAACTTGGCGCTGTACATTCCTGGCCAACAACTATTCTGTTGTACCGGCTGCAAATATCCAGCCATACACCACAGAAAACAATCATTGTCATGATTCTTTATATTCACCACCCCTCTCCGGCAGGAAATCACTGGTGGTGTTTTAATAAAGCTAGACCCAGCATTCAATGGGTTGAAATGACAAATGTTGATTTGTAGGTAATGGATTTTGTTTAACGCTAAGCCACTGAGTCCTTGTTGCAGTTTATCATATTTTGATAGCAAGGCATTTATCACGTTGGATTGATACCAATCGTTCAGATTATCGGCTATCAAAAGCTCTTGCATTTTACTGCCAATACAAAATGTTCTTTTATGCTCAACGTCCTTGTTTTTATATATGAAATCTCACACGAGTTGTGTATTGATCTTTAAAGCCGTATGCAACCTTTGCGCTGTACAAATTTGTTCTTAAAAAATTTCAAAACATGATTCCATAAAGTCTTTTGGGATTATACTCTCACGAACATTCACTACGCGGCCAGAGCCCACACGTGACTTGAAACATGACTCAAAGGTTCCCAATTTAAGCTATCTGTAGTGGCTAAAGACATTATTTTTGTAAAAAGAAAAATCTCACCCAAGTTTTCAGCCGTAGACTATCCGGTAAACAATGCTCCCAAACACACACGATCTCGGTTTTTCAGCAGAGGTCAAGCGTTATCCAACACTCTAAAAACAAATAAAATTAACCGCCATGAGTATATCCATTCCAAATAACATCTTTCATAAACAAAAATAAAAATAATAAAAACAGTTTTTTATATATAATTTTCAAAAAATATTACCTGGGTTTTGTAAAAAGCTCTGTTTTTCCCTTTTCCTAGGCTCGTGTGTAATGGGTTGTCTCTGTCTGACTGCCCGTCTCGTCCTCTTGTATCCCAACAGGTATGCAGATTATCTAAAACAAAAATAACAAACCATGAATAAAATTACAAACCAATAATAATTTAAACATTCATTAGCATTAATAAAAACTATACAGTGTTAATCCCACACTTACCTGTAAAATACATAATGTATCCAATACGGTCACTAATTAGAGTTGAGCACATGAATCCAATCACTTTTATACAGATAAGACACTTGGCATATGTCAACACAGTAACGTTAAAAACAGGAATGACACGCAATGTGCAATGACAAGCACAATACTGTCTTACCTCACCTCTCCCCGACCCTCTAACCCCACCCCCTCACCGCTCTTACCCGGCAATTGGCTGTGGGTATGGTAGGGGGCGGAGTTGTCGTTGCTTACTGAGTTATATGTCTAACGTCGTTGTCATATTGTTCGACCTCCAAGTGACATCTACGTCACTGTAATTTTCCATTGGCCTGTTGCGCCGTCCGCTCACATTCCTGAATCGCGATAACATGTCTCATCCTGTCAGCCAGACAAGCTTCAAGCAGGCCCTCGAGAAGATATTCTATTTTTTCCGTTCTAGCTGCCAGTCAGACATACACAAAGCATGTTCTGTTGTTGTCGACTATAAAAGCCTTGCTTTTATTCGTCTCATACCATTATGAATTTTTCAGGTTATTGGTCAGTGTTTACTAACATGTTTAAAGATCACCATGAGGGATTTTCGAAATATTCGCCTTCATTCATCTGTCGTAGGAAAATATCGAAAAAGCGAATCCTCGTTCTATCGTTCTGTTATACATCGCCCCGTCGAAATAGTCATTTCCTGTATTCACCATGGCCAGTCATAGCCTCGTTGTAACACACGCCATGCGCTACCGGCTCTCTCTCTCTCTCTCTCTCTCTGTCTACAAACACTCTTTACTTTTAAAAGAAGTTTTAAAATGCACAGTTTTTTGTCCTAGAGGCTTGACATTTATTTTTATGGTAGAGGGGGTAGGGACCTTTCATTTATGTCAAACAAACTCTTTTGTTTAATTCCTAGTTTCCAAAATATAAAAAATCAAAATTTGAGTGTTTTCAAAAATTTCAAAAAATAAAAGGTTTTATTATAAGAAAAATAAAGGTCATAGAGACCATTCGTTTGAGCTATTGTACAACGTTCTATCAAGTTTGGTTTTCAAACTATCACCTACTTTCCAAAACAAACATTTTCAAAAAAACATTTTAAATATAATACGTGCTCCAGAGCAAAGCGCCCGTCAGCTCGAGTCGAAAGACACCTCATTTGTTAAAATCCAATCAGGCGTTCGCGAATTATCGCCAATGTTCGCGAGAAAGTAGGCTATCATTTTCTTTTCCTCCTACACACTTCACACTTGCGGTCCACCTAGAGGACATAGCCACCTTTCATTAACGTCAAACAAACTTTTTTCCAAGATTCACCGTTTCCAAAATAGCGCCAATCCAAAAAACAAACATTTTCAAAAAAAATGTAATACCAACACACATTCTTAGCAAAGAGGACGTCATCCCAACGCCAACAACACCTCGTTCGTTAAAATCCGATCATGCGTTTGGGAGATATCGGCAAAGTTTATATGAAAGTAGGGGGAGTCCCAAAACTGTCCCTACCACACTACTCTTTTTGTATTTTTACCCTAGAGACTTGAAATTTATTTGGGGGTAGAAGGGGTCAGGACCATTCATTTACGTCAAACATTTTTTTTGTAAACTTCCTAGTTTCCAAAATATAGGAATTTCAAAATGGGACTGTTTTCAAAAAAACATCAAAAATAAAAAAGTTTTATTATAAAAAATAAATGACATAAAGACCATTCGTTTAAACTATGGCACAACGTTCTATCATGTTTGGTTATTAAACTATCGCCTACTTTCAAAATCAAAAATTTTCAAAACCTTTTTGAAAAATATAACGAGTCGTCCATAGGAAAGAGGACGTCAGCGCGAGTCTAACGATATATCGCATGCCCATGGTTTCGCGAAATATACATAAAAGGTCAGCGTAGCCGAGCGTCTAGTGTAACTATTTTAAACTCTCATCACTCCCCTACTGTTATAGAAACTCGCTGAAAGTTGATCATAAGTGAGCCTAGCCGAGAAGTACCAATTGAGTGTGACGTATTCAGAAATACTTTCGAAAATCTATAAGTCGCACTAAATTACAATCTACAACTTCCTGGTATGCACAAATCCGCCTCTCAAAAAAACTATGCCTGTGTACCTAATACCACAACCATATTGAAAATATACAATATCTAACATTAAAATTATTCATTCTACCCCAGGGTGTCGAGCGATACGGGAAATGCGGGAAATATACGGGAATTTTAGTTACACGGGAAATATACAGGAAATTCGTACTTGATACGGGAAATCTTGAAAAGCTACATAATGCCCAAATTCTTAGCCACCGAACGCTCGGTAGAGTCCTCCCGCTCAGCCTTCTATTTCGTCTGCAGACCGCACAGCCACCCGCAATTTGCGCCACCGATAGAGCGTTAAGCGGGATGAGAACCCAGCCAACGTCGAATGCATGCTTTGCCTGGCCGACCGTCGACCGTACCCTCTCGTTGCTGACAATGGCAGACAGGAATCAATCCGCATTGTTATTCACAGAGGAGACCAGTTGTTTTTTCGACCTGGGTTTCTCGACAAGAGCAGCCCTTAAAGATGCTAACAGCTCAAGATCTCAGAAAATTCCCGACCCGGATGTGCTGCAATTTCACACCAACTGCCGAAAATTCGTATCCTATGGCTGAAAAAATCAAAGAGATGTCACCTCTTGCTCTCAAGATGACCCGTGCTATTTCCTGCCTAGACCCTATAGGGGTCGCTGAGACTCCTAAGTTGGCAGAAGTTAGGATCGTCATTGCCCTGGAAATTCTTTGTGATCAGAAGAATTTGCTTTCTGGCGCAATGGCATCAAGAGCTGCTACTCCGCACTTCTAAGACTGCCCAACGTCACTGCGCGTTTGAAAAGAGCCACGGCTCGACGTACTGTGGTCTGATTTAGTGGCTTCAGCACCTTCCTCAGTTCTTCACAAGCTTCGTTAAAATGATACTGATTTTGTATCACAGCAGTGCAGCTCTGGAGAGAAGTTTCTCCCTGAACAAGGAGTGCATGATCGTCAATCACAAAGAAGCAAGTCTGATTGACATACATGCTGTTCAGTACGCTGTGATGGCAGCTGGTGGAGTAGAAAAGATAACCGTGTGCAAGAGTCCATTCTGCACGAAACTCCTACGCCGTGTTAAAGGAAGCAACACAGGTACGAAGCCAGGAGGAAAAGGAAGCGACGGGTAAGGTGGCTGTCGAAAGAAAAGCTACGAAATATCTCAGGGAATTGGCAAAAAAAAAAAAAAAAGATATTGAACGACGCCCGTTCTGAGGCAGAGAAAATTGAAGATCAAATAATTTCCCTTGTGCAGCTTTGAATTAATAAATCCTTGAATATTGTTTGTTTTATCTTATTTTGTGTGACTAAAGTTCCTAACCACAATCTAGTATTGACAAAGTGACTTATTTTATTTTGTATATGACTAGCGTACAATTCCTATGCAGAAATTAGTACTGTCAAAAGAACTTAATTTTGTGCTGTGTATAATTGAAGTTCCTACTAACAATCTTGTATTTGTCAAAGTGACTTATTTAATTTCGTTTTACATTATTGCATTTTCTATTACCTACTTTGATAAAATAAATCTAAATTAAAAGCTATTCGCGGCGTGTCGCGTGTGGAATTTTACTGTTTTTATCCTTTCTGTAGTCTTCTTTCACAGGGGAGATGCACATACCAAATTGTCTTAAAGTCCGTGTAAACACTCGCTGCAAATGCGTCACACATGCAAAATTTTCAAAAACTACATCTCACAGATCTCGACATTTTACTATCAGACACCCGTCACCAACATGTGGCTACAAAATACACCACACAAGTGACAGAATTCTTCTCGTGTGGGCAGGCATTGTTTCAGTCGCTTGTTAACCACTGTCTGTGTCGGATTTCCTTTCATTGTCATTGTTTCGTTACTTTCACTTCGCCTAAGTTCGACCCGTGGACTGGACACATCCCGTACAGCATGTACAGAAAGAAATACTGAAGGCAATCTGGATATCGCGGTGGATGAAATATTTATTAACCTTGGCAATTCATCAAGCTCTAACGTACACAATGATGATGGTGATGATGATAGGGACAGTGAAGGGATGGAGGGTGTCAAAGAAACCCTTGCCAAGTGACTGGTTATAATTTACTTATTGGTGTCAGGTCGCTTGCGTCCATCGATAATAGAGCACAGGCTATTGTTTCCCGTCATAGTGTTCAAAATACCGTCTGTCATTCAATAGCCTACAACTCGACGATATAAAACCACGGCAATAATATCGCCACAGAGCGGCATGTTTGAGTGCTCAGTGCTAAATATGTATTTACCTTAACTTTACCTTTGTATTATCACGAACACTAATATCAACCGTAGAGAGTTGAGATTCAGTGAGTGTCCATGGTTTTATCTCTCATCAACTGTACTGTAAGCTGTGAACGACTTCCACATCGACTCTTGTTTCATGTTAAGGGATAATCATTGCATGGAGAGTGTTTTTATATTCATTAGCTGTAGAGTGGATGCCCTCAATGTCGTATTCATTGATTGAATACCGGTGATAAAGGTATCATAGTGTAACGTGCCACCCATAGTGGCACTTTCGTTAGCTGGATTACGGTGGGTAGAAGCACAACACAGTGGTCCTTTTAAAAGAAAAAGTAGTTTTATTGCAGGTCTTAGCAAGTTATAGTTCACCACACAATAAACAGATACAAGCAATTAGTATCTCACTCTAGATCCTTTCTGATTGGGAACACTCCCCTTTCACTCTCTCGAGCAGCTGTCCGTTCACTAATTGGACAGGCCTGTGTCCAGCCAGTCTGTCACTCACCGAAATACCTGTACACTTCCTTGAGTACACAAACTACCGTTAGGCTACTTACGCGTCTGCTACGCAGGCTCGGAAAGAATCTCACTGGGTTTCGCAATTCACACAGCACTTCACTACAATTATCTCTGTCGCACTGGCATATACTCTCGCTGACCAGGTTGCTTTATATAGGGGCTGGTGACTCAATGGATGCTTCTAGAATAGTCACGAATATTCTGGTCTATCCCTTTTGCTCTCGCAGCCCCGTTACGTAGCGTAGGGCGCAGGTAACACACAGAGGCAGTGCATAGCCCGGGGCGGCTGTGACTCACGCGGCGAGGCGACGGAAGAGCCTCGCAGCCGTAACACCACCCCCTTCCTAAAAGGCTGATCGTCCAGATCAATCATTGGTCCGTCTGTGTCCCTCCGTAGGCTGCCAGGCGATCTCGATGTACGATCTTCATCTTCGTCCTCAGGCTCTGCTGGATCCTGTAGACGACATCGTTGATCCGTTCCATGACTCGCTACGGGCCCTCCCAGGACTTCTGCAGTTTGGGTGACAGGCCTTTCTTCCGTAATGGGTTGAAGAGCCAGACCAGGTCGTCCTCGTGGAATCCGCCGGCATCCGTCTGCTGGTCGTATCGGGTCTTCATTCGGTCGGTCTCGATCCGCAGTCTCCACCTTGCGAACGTTTGCACGTCCTCCAGTCGGTCGACCAGTTCTTGACAATACTGGCTTACCGGGACCGGATCATCCCCAGGTCGGCCGAAGGCAAGGTCGACAGACGGAGTTCCCTCCCAAACATGGCCCGGGCTGGTGTGCACCGGTGGCTTCATGTACGGTGGTGCGGTAGTCCAGGAGAAATAGTGGAAGGTGTCTGTCCCAATCCCTCTGGTGTTCGCTGACGACTATCCGGAGATGGTTCTCGATGGTGCGATTGAATCGCTCTACCATTCCGTCGGACTGGGGGTGTAACGGCGTCGTCCTTGTCTTCCGGATTCCCAGCAGCTGGCATAGGTTCTGGAACACCTGTGACTCGAAGTTCCTCCCTTGGTCGGAGTGCAGCTCCAAGGGTACTCCGTACCGGCTGACGAATTCCTTCACCAGGGACTCTGCGATCGTCGCGGCTTCTTGGTTAGGAAGTGCATAAGCCTCTGGCCATTTGGTGAAGTAGTCGCTGACGACCAATAAGTAACGGTTCCCTACCTTGCTCAACGGGAATGGCCCAGCAACATCGATGGCCACTCTCTCTATGGGGCCGCCACGTTGTAGATCTTCAGTGGGCCCCGTCGCCTTCGTCCTGGGCCCTTGCTGGCTGCGCAATCGTGGCACCTCGCGCAGTGGTTCTCCACGTCTGTTCGACATCCGATCCAGTAGAATCGCTCTCTCAGCTTCTCCAGGGTCTTCTTTATCCCTAGTTGTCCACCAGATGATCCTCCATGGACTTCCTTCAGGACTTCCTCCGTCATAGCCTTTGGAACGTCGACATGTTTACGAGATATCTACCCGTCGGTGCTCTCCCAGATACGGCAGATGAGGCCATCCCTTACAACCAGCGAGTCGCAATGCGCCCAATAAGCTGCAGCCACTCACAATGTTCCACCCGGGTCTGGGAACACAGGCTCTCTTCCATTCGGCTATCAGTCCCAGGTCATCATCTTCTGTTTGCGCCCGCGAGAAAGATTCGCGGCTCCAGCTCCCATGAAGTTCCACGGTAGTCCTTCGACACTGTATCCCGGTGCTCTCCTCCCTTCTGGCACAGAAGGTGCAGTCTGCGATGCACGGCCTTCGTGACAGGGCGTGGGTGTTAGAATGCAGTTAGCCTTTCCTGTGCTGGATCTCAAAGTTGTACTGTTTAAGCCTATCTAACCACCGCGCGAGTTGACCCTCGGGCGGCTTGAAGTTCAGGAGCCACCGCAGGGATTCATGGTCGGACCTGATGAGAAATTCATGCCCGTACAGGTACTTGTGGAAGTGTTCAAAGGTCTTCACGATGGCGAGCAGTTCCTTCCTGGTGACGCAGTGGTTCCTCTCTGGCTTTGACAAGGCTTTGCTGAAGTAGGCCACTACTCTCTCCTCGCCGTCCACTACTTGCGACAGGATTCCCCCTATACTAAAGTCGCTGGCATCGGTATCGACGATGCACCTTGTTCCAGGCCTAGGGTAGGCCAGAATAGGTGCGGTGCGCAGAGCCTGCTTGAGTTGTTCGAAGGCACTGTGGCATTCTGCTGTCCACGTGAAGAGTTGGTCCGTCTCAGTCGGTCGATGCAATGGTTTAGCGATGTCGGCAAATCCTCTCACGAAGCGACGGTAATAGGTGCAGAGTCTCTGGAAGCTTGGTAGTTGGGACTTGTACTTCGGAACTGGCCACTCCCTCACAGCTGCGGTCTTCTCTGGGTTGGTGCGCACGCCTTCCTCGGAGACGATATGCCCAAGGTACTGGACCTGCTTCTGGAAGAGCTGACACTTCTTGGGGCTCAACTTAATCTGGGCAGCCCGAAGCTTCATCAAGATCTCCTTCAGGTTGCTGTAGTGCTCCTCGAAGCTTCTCCCCACAACGATGACGTCGTCTAGGTTGACCTAGGTCTTCCAGTGTAGTCCCCTCAGAATGGACTCCATTAGCCTTTCGAAGTTCGCAGGGGCGTTGGACAACCCGAACGGCATGACGGTGAACTGCCAGAGTCCGCTGCCCACAGAGAACGCCGTTTTCTCGCGGTACTTATGGTGGACTTCTACCTGCCAGTAGCCACTCTTCAAATCTAAGGTGGAGAACCATCTTGATCCTGATATGGTGTCCAGCGTGTCGTCGATCCGGGGTAGAGGGTAGCTGTCCTTCTTCGTGACGTCGTTCACCCGCCTGTAGTCCACGCAGAACCTGGTGGGGCCGTCCTTCTTCTTCACTAGCACGACCGGAGAGCTCCAAGGACTATGTGATGGCTCGATCACCCCCTGCTCCTTCATTTCTTCCACCATCCGGTCGACTTCAGCTTGCTTGGCGAACGGGACACGTCGGAATGGGGCCCTAATCGGTGCGCAGCCCCCAACGTCGATTCTGTGCTGGACCAAGCTTGTCCTGCCGAAGTCTTTGCTCCCCACGGAGAAGACATCCTGGAATTCGCGTAGCAGGTCCCGAAGTTGGCGTGATTGTTCCTCGTCTAGATGGTCCTGGGATCCTTGAAACAGCTTCTGTAGTTCTTCTGGCAGGGCACGTCTTCTTCAGTTGTCCGTCTGCAGGTGTCCGTCCGTCGTGTCTGTGATGCGGGCAATCCAGGTAACGGGCTCGCAGACTCCTAGCTTGGTGTCCCGGTGTACCGTAATGTCGTAGTCGTTCTGGTTGGACAGGCTGACGTTCGGCCGAGGCGTCCTGTTGATGAGGGTCTTGTCAACTAGCAAACCATTTGTCTGGATGTCCTCATATTTTGGCTCGATGAGAGCCGCCACTCCCTCAGCAGTTCCGTCGACAATTACGGCAGCGCTGACCTCCGTCCTGGCGGGAACGATGACGTCCTCTCTCAGCCTTACTCGTCGTGCGGTGACGGCCTCGTGTGCTGGTTGCAAAGCAAGTTCGCCACCTCCGAAGTGCAGAGTGTTGGTACTCAGGTCCAAGGTGATGTTGTTCTGGTCCAGGAAGTCCAGTCCGATGATCACTTCGTTTGATACATCAGCCACGAGCACTGGATGCTTCACCGCCCGTCGACCAATGATGAAGTCCAGAGATGCTTCACCACGTACCGGTGCGGTCTCTCCGGTCGCGGTTATTAGCTGGAGGTTCCTTTGCGTGGGTTGCACTCTCCACTTCGGGGTTACGGTGGGATTGACGATGGTCCTCGACGCTCCCGTGTCGATCAGCATGGGCCAGCTCACTCCGTTGACGTCTCCGTCGACCATCAGGCTGCTTTTATCCCTACGTAACTGCGTCACACGAACTTGGACTGCCGGGGCTTGACGACTGTCACAAGCCAACCTTTGCCCCCCAAGGCTGGCTAATACTCGTTTCCCTGGGCCGCGCGGTTTTCGGACGACTGATTTCTCGTCGGATACCCTCGGCGGCGGCGATCACCACAGTCCTTGCTCAGTTGGCCTTTCTTACCGCAGGTCCAGCAGGTCGGTAGTCCTCTTCCGGACCTCCTCTCCGGGAGTCTTTCGGCTGCGTCGTTGTTGGTGGCGCCACGACTATTGAAGAAACGGCCTAGCGCCTCTATCAATTCATCAGCTAGGGGCTTAGTCTCGTTGGTTTTGGCCGGTTCGTCGACGTCCACTTGACACACCCGCGCAAGCATTCTAGATGCCTGTTTTGCCGTTTCGAACTCAAGTGCGTGGCTCAGCGCTTCTGCCAGTGTCTTATTGCGCGCGAGTCGCAGCGCCTGTTGAGTGTCCGAGTCCCGTAGCCCGTCGGTGAAGGTCTGTGTCGCAATCTGTTCCAGAAAGTCGGCCGGCGCTGTTGGATAGGCAAGCCTTACGAGGCGTGCGATGTCCATCTCGAACTCCTGCAGGGTTTCCGCGTCCTTTTGTTCCCGGGTCCGGAGCTGCATCTGGTAGGCTTGTTGAATATGGCTATCTCCATAATGGGACTCCATATGGGCGATTAGTGAAGCGTAGTCCTGGGATCCAGTCGGGATGGCCTGAAGGACGTTAAGGGCGTCCCCTCTCAGCACTACAATGAGAGCTGTAGCCTTTTCCGTGCTATTCCAGTTGTTTATGGAACAGGCTGCCTCGAACTGACGTAAGTAGGTGCTCCACGGGACCTTTCCGTCGAAGGTTGGGGGCGTCACTCTGCTCTGTCGCGTTCCTGATATTCCCGGTGTAACTGTGGGCGGGCGTTGGTGCAGCTCGGCAACTTCCTCTTCTAAAGCTTTGATTCTCGCATCCACTTCCGTCGGCGGGCGTCGGCGCAGCTCATCAAATTCTTTTGTAGAGCGTTGAATCTCTCTTCCACCCCCGTCAGTGGGTGTCGGCGCAGCTCGGCGAGTTCCTCCTGTAAGGCGTCGAACTTCCTTTGCACTGCCGTGACTTCCTCACGTAGGCCCTTGCAGATGGTGCTGACTTCCTCACGCAAACCCTGTTCCAATTTCTTCAGGTCCTGTGCTAACTTATTTTGACCGTCTTCCATCTTCTTCTGGCCGTCTTCTAATTTGGCAGTTAAGTCCTTTGCTAAATTCTTCTGGCCGTCTTCTAATTTGGCAGTTAGGTCATTTGCTAAATTCTTCTGGCTGTCTTCTAATTTGGAAGTTAGGTCCTTGGTTAAATTCCTCTGGCCGTCTTCTAATTTGGATGTTAGGTCCTCGGATAAATTCTTCTGGCCGTCTTCCATCTTCTTCAGGTCATCCGCTAACTTATTTTGACCGTCTTCTATCTTGGTTTCCATGCCACTTAACTTTTCTAGCAATGCTGCCAATTGCGCTTCCATTTTAGTTGTTTGTCTAGTAAAGGGCATGCACTCACAGGAAAATTAGAGAACTGTGGTAAAATGACCTGCTCGGGTTTTGAAACCAGGATCTTCAACTGTTGTTCGTAATCCGGCTTCTGACACCAGTTGTAACGTGCCACCCCTAGTGGCACTTTCGTTAACTGGATTACGGTGGGTAGAAGCACAACACAGTGGTCCTTTTAAAGAAAAAGTAGTTTTATTGCTGGTCTTAGCAAGTTTCAGTTCACCACACAATAAACAGATACAAGCAATTGGTATCTCACTCCAGATCCTCTCTGATTGGGATCACTCCCCTTTCACTCTCTCGAGCAGCTGTCCGTTCACTAATTAGGCAGGCCTGTGTCCAACCAGTCTTCAACTCACCGAAATACCTGTACACTTCCTTGAGTACACAAACTACCGTTAGGCTACTTACGCGTCTGCTACACACTGCTACGCAGGCTCGGAAAGAATCTCACTGGGTTTCGCAATTCACACAGCACTTCACTACAATAATCTCTGTCGCACTGGTATACACTCTCGCACATATAACACTGTCCCCCCTCGCTGACCAGGTCGCTTTATATAGGGGGCTGGTGACTCAATGAATGCTTCTAGAATAGTCCAGGATTCACAGCTTCTCGAGATTTCCATCACTAGCTGGGTCACGAATATTCTGGACTATCCCTTTTGTCCTCGCAGTCCCGTTACGTAAGGCGCATGTAACACACAGATGCGAGGCATAGCCCGGGGCGGCTGTGACTCAAGCGGCGAGGCGACGGAACAACCTCGCAGCCGTAACAATAGTTTCGGTGTGTAATTTGTTTATTCATCTAAAAGTATCGCTCTGTTTGAATGTCCTCGGCGTTGACGTATAATTGTACATAAATAATGTCTGAAGTCTAGCGCTGTGTATTATTCGAATCAGTTGATTTACAACAACACTAAAAACTTGGCAACACAGCTCAGCTGTTCCAAGCTCCCGACATATCCTTCGCGTTATTTCCTTCGAAATACAGGGTGTAGGTGAGAAGCATGCTCAGAATTCTGGCCGTGTGGCGGTTAGACGTAGGGTATTGTTATGTGACTACCATGAGTTGCGGAGAGGAAAAGTGGGGCAAAGTGACAGTAAGGCTGTCAGTACCGAATGCGTGGGGTTAGCAATACTGTATTTGTCCCATAATCTACGCGTGTAATCGCGGACATACCTCCAATTTTACTATTAAAAAAAGGGATAGTGGGTGGGTAACATCTATTACTACATGACCCCCGAAATAATAATAATATCGTATGGCCTCGGGTGCTGGTGCAAGCTTTGTTATTTGATACCCAGAGGGTGGCTTGCATGTCGAATTTCGTTGCTCCTTGACTATGAAAGTCAAGGAGGTTAGATGTTAGATATCTAAGCTCCTTAACATTATAGCGCTTTCTAGTAGAGAAATGAGGAACTTTGTGTTGGCGGAAACTCCCGAGATTAATTTTGCCATTATGAACTCGGCCTACTGAATTCAAATGGGTTCTTTGACATGCCAACATCGTATGACATGCGTATCGTATTTTTGCCGCCTTTCAAAAATCACTTACCACGGTCAGGAGCGAACCTGCAATCTTGGGGTTAGTAGACCGACACGCTATCCACTCACCCACCGTAGCAAGCTACCCCCAAAATTATTTCTCATTAATACAAGGGATATTTTGACTATTTTCAGTACCGGTAGTGTAGAATATTGTATCGCCTTGTTCCGGGCTCCTATAGAACTTATATTTCCTTTCCATCTGTCACTTGCCATAGGACGCGCCACCGGCGTATGGTTATGCATTACCAGCTTCCGGTGTAGTAGTCAGGTAATGGAAGCAATGGGAACTGTGTACTACAATTTTCCTTGCGTGTAACTAAGCAAATTATTGTTGTTAGGAGAAATAAAAGTTGTAAAATGCACCAAGAATGATATGATCTTCAGCTGTGTGAAGTGAGAAAACTCTGCATGTGTGCATTCCTTATGTATTAATGATGCGAAATGTCAGCTAACGTTGTGCCGCATACAACACTCGTAGTCTCTAAATGTCGCACATTTTCCCGTAAATTTACAACAGTTTATGCTTGAATTGGTTATAAGATCGTGACAAAGAAAGTGTTTCTCCAATTGCATTCTGTATGCATGTCGTATAATCTTGGCGAGGTGTATTTTTTCACAGAGCAACTTTACAGCGCAGTAGGCACGGAGCTTTATGTATTTAGTTTTCTGGCAACTTGTTTTAAATTATTGACTAAAATATTTCTAAATATTTCCATAATTCATTCAAATTGAGGTTCGTTCGTTTGTGAAATTGAGTAACTCCCCCCTCCCTCCTACCCTTTCAGTGATTACCGTATGGTACTTTACGTAGACTAGGATGAAGATGTAAATGAGCATTAAAAAAATTGTGGCCAGTTGTTTGGTTTATTATCTTATGGTAATATTTTACATAGGTACTGAAAACTAGGCACGGTTGGGTTTTAAGATGGAACTGCATGTGCTATCAAATATCGCTTTCTTGAAATACCTGAAATATATAGGCTATATTATTATAAAATGATTATTGGTTAAATTAGTGTTAATAGATTGGATATTATAATTATAATGATTAAGTAAATATTAAAGAAGAAACGACGCGTTTTTAGTAAATATTAGGCCTACCGGTACGGCGAATAGCCTATAGCTTCCGTCACAATTTAGCATTTAAACGGTCACGTTAATGCATAATATACTAATATAACAACCGGATAGAAAATTATAATAATATTCTCACCTATAACATATTTAATTTGCACCAACTTAGTACAATTGTAGCCCAAGATATGTTAGACCACTTCCGTTTGAAATGTGCAAATCGCACACTTTTAGGCAAGCTGTTTGTTATGGTCATCTCTAATGCTAAGTTTTACTAATTACTCTTTTAGGAGACACTTGTCTTTGAATATTCATGAAAGGCCAAACCTCTAGTTCTTTTTTCATAAGTTGAACGCCTAAAAACAAAACCACAATCCGAAATAATAAAGAAGATAATCACGAACGAACGATTCACTGCTAATGAAAATCAAATGGAGATTCGCGGACCGGTAGTTCGCTATGCATAAGCTTCGGTGCCATTTTAACTCGTGGAAGCCCTATACGGTTACGGTACCATTCAATTCAGTCACTTCCCGTAAACATTTTTTATGTGACACTCCTGTTCTCTACTCTCTCAACCCTCCTCAGTAAAACAGTAATTTATATCAACTCTCCTCAGGTAAACGATCTTTGCTCACGCTACGGATTAGGCCCAAACATCGCCATCACCCGTGGGCTACGGAAGTATCTCAGAAAATGCAGTTACACTTACGCCAGAAAATCTTGATTCGTGCTTTAAGATTCATTTTTCAGCCATTCGGTATGCGAACTCTAGTCTTAGAGAGTTCTAAAATATACGGGAATGTGGTGGATTTTCTTACGGGAAATATACGGGAATTTAAAAACAGGTCATCGCTCGACACCCTGTACCCCTTTCCAAAATAATGTAGTAACTGTTAACTATCTCTGTCATCAACATAATTGGAATATACCATTTTACTGTAATATCAAATATCCAAAACCGAAAATTAACCCTGTAGAAAGTACAGATCTTTGCGTTTAAATAGTACTGACGTTCCAGAACTTCTTTTGCTGTTTACTTGAAAAGGAGAACCGCCGTTCTGGAACGTCATTTACCAAGATTTGCGTAGTCCCCGTTTTTGGATTTCTTGCATGATTCTAATATGTTATGTCGTCAATAAATTGGTGAAGACTCATGGTTAAGCGCCGTGTGTGTATTGTTCAGTAAGTTGTGGGAAGGAGTATTAGCTATCGGACTGGGTTGATATCAGCTGACGGGACGCACACGTGGCTGCAATAGACTCGTTGATATTGAGAGCCGTCTAAATATTTTGGATGGTTGCCATGTTGGTTTTTATATATGTAGGCCATTGAGTTACGTACTGTTAGATGACAATAATGAGTGCAGGTCTTTCTAGTTGACGCCCGTGGGCGACCTGCACGTCGTTATGAGGATGAAGTGATGATGAAGACGTCACGTACACCCAGTCCCCGAACCATGGGAATTAACCCCAGGAGATTAAAATCCCTCATGGCTCGGCCGGGAATCAAACCTGGGACACTTCGGGCCCAAGTCTAGCGTGCTAACCATTTAGCTACGGAGCCGGAATGATGACTGTTATTGCGTAGGCTCGTTATTCAAACATTGACTTCGATAGAATGATTAGGACACAAGAAATAAAAACTTAATTTTAAAATTTTGCACAGCCGCCATCTTGGGGTTATGTAAACAATTGAACTAAGTTAGATGTCGGTGCATTACAATGTGTACAAACATTTCTTGTACCAAGTTGCCAGCGTTCGGATTGTTAAATCGCTAGAAAAGTCTTCGCATGGCCGCCATGTTCATTACGTACTTTAACAGATTCTTGAAGGTCACAGGTGAACTTCTAGTAGTGCCCTTTATCACCGTACAAAATTTCAGGGTGATATCGGTAATGGTTACGGAGATAGAGAATGCCGGTGAAATATTTCGCACAGCCGCCTTGTTGGATTTGCAAGTTCCGAAACGTATGTTAGGGCATTTTGAGCTTAAAACATGGCTTTGCTATGTAAACACTATGTTTAATTAGAACTCTCATAAATTAAAAAAAAAACTTTTACTAATTTTGGTCCCGATTTGGTCTACAGAAGGTATATTCTTACTCCTTAAAAGTTGTGAAATTGTGACGTTCCAGAACATCGATACTCCTTAAAGGGTTAATGACATTGCATCGACTAGTGTGGATGAAACAGCATTGTATACAGTTAAACTCTATTAACGACATCCAAGGGACCTTAAAATTTTTGTTATAAACAAGTTTCGTAACCGAGATTCATATTTTAATTCTAGCGGGGTAGAAACTACAAACTTAATTAGCCTTAAAACTCAGCAATTCTTTTAGGTTTGTGCCGTGTCTTGTGTGGGGTTTCGCCTAGGACACCAAGCTGGCTCATCGGCGGGCTCTTGGTGTCCCCGCCCGGACCCCCACAGGAGTGACGAACTGCGCGCCACGTCCCTTTATATTAGGTGCAACTGCACCACTTGACTGCGAAAACTAAAAGCTCAAGCAGCCTTAACCTCCCTATGAAGGCTTCCAAAAAGATGGTATATTGGCTTTCACGGCCGGTCCGGAGACACCAAGAGCCCGCCGATGAGCCAGCTTGGTGTCCTAGGCGAAACCCCACACAAGACACGGCACAAACCTAGAAGAAATGCTGAGTTTTAATTCACTGGCCGTGAAAGCCAATACCATCTTTTTGGAAGCCTTCTAGGGAGGTTAAGGCTGCTTGAGCTTTTAGTTCTCGCAGTCAAGTGGTGCAGTTGCACCTAATATAAAGGGAGGTGGCGCGCAGTTCGTCACTCCTGTGGGGGTCCGGGCGGGGACACCAAGAGCCCGCCGATGAGCCAGCTTGGTGTCCTAGGCGAAACCCCACACAAGACACGGCACAAACCTAGAAGAATTGCTGAGTTTTAATTCACCGGCCGTAAAAGCCAATATACCATCTTTTTGGAAGCCTTCATAGGGAGGTTAAGGCTGCTTGAGCTTTTAGTTCTCGCAGTCAAGTGGTGCAGTTGCACCTAATATAAAGGGAGGTGGCGCGCAGTTCGTCACACCTGTGGGGGTCCGGGCGGGGACACCAAGAGCCCGCCGATGAGCCAGCTTGGTGTCCTAGGCGAAACCCCACACAAAACACGGCACAAACCTAGAATTGCTGAGTTTTAATTCACCGGCCGTGAAAGCCAATATACCATCTCAATTAGCCTTATTTTATTTTATATACTCGCTAACCCTACATGAACATATACAACAGTTTGTAGAGTACTCTCGAAACTTCGCTGCTCATTTTCCCGAAAGTAATGTTGTGACGTTTGAATATAGGTAATATAGGTTGAATCTGTCAATCCACCACTGCTGCACACATTTTATTCTGCTTCACCACAAGGAGAGTCCACTAATGGGTACATGGGTAGCTTCTATTTTGCCTATACCACTTGAGCAACCTTTCATCCTCGTCGCTCTATTCAGATATTCGTCACCACTAAATTTTCGACCCATTCTCTTCAAATGTAGCAACAATTTTATCTTTGTTCTTCCAAATCGTTTGGAAATTGACGGCACGCACCAGTTTCTTTCCATTTCTCAATTTCATAAATCACTTTAACTTTTTCTTCCAAGAAAACTTTTCTTTTACTGGCCATGCTGTGCTAAAATGAGTGTACTTCGAGAAAATCTGCTACCTGAATTCTGGAAAATCTCGTTGCAAACTTAGGCTGAAATTGACGTTATATGCGAGATGCACGCATTCTCGTAAATTTGTCGTATGAAGCAATGCTGAGAAACATATTACTTACCGTATGAGGTATACGTCTGTGCTGCAGATACCGATGTCGTTATAATAAAGTTCAATTGTAAACATGTACAGTACCGGTATATGTGTACACAAGCACAATAATACAGTATAATACAGTATATCTACAAACATAAACAGATTTTAACCCAATATAATAAATAGGTACTGTATATGATAATCTCGGGCTGCACGATGGTAAAACCCAAGGGTGGGATTCTGTAATAAATTAATTCTGTTACAATAGAATATCAAATGTTATTTTATCCGTATAAAAAGGTCCTGCATCGATATCATTCATGTCGCTTTAAATATTATTCAACTGCAACCAATACCTAATAGCGAAAGAAAAAAAGGCACGAACCAAGTGAACGGAAAAGGAAAGTAGTGAAGGGGGTTACTGCTGCTGTGCTCATGGAGTAGGTAATACTGCTACGGTCACAATAGGAGTCCCTGGTCGAAACCGTAAAGGTACCATTTGGCTGCACACGACAGACAAGCGACCGAGACCGACGACAGCGACGAGAGACGGAGACAAGTCAACGTGTCGCCACTGACGTAATTTGATGACGACCGAGACTGACGACACGCCTAGACATGCAGTAGATGTTTATTGGGATGTGCGTGGACATATTCTTTGAAAAATGATTACGAAAAATGTTCTAATGTTAAGGTTGCTCGAAGAGTAAGAAGACGATGATGTGTTGCTGTGTTATTTGTTGCGAAAGAAACCAAGAAAACCTATGAGTTAAATATTCAAAACCAGACGCGAAGAAGGATCTTTCTGTTTGTAAATAAAGAATCAGTTATCTTTAGAAGAAGAAAAGTTCAGGAGAATCTTTACATTAAAACCGTAAGCAGTTTGATTAAGTACATTTTATTTCCGACATTTTATCACTTCATAAAACACGTGCTGCGTCCGCTTGTCGCGAGACACTACTGCTCTGAGAGCGGTCTCCTACGGTTCATCTCGGTCGCCGATCTGTGTCGCCTGTCTCCGTCTCGCGCACTCAAATGTACTTCATATCTTTGAATGGAGAGCAGATCGAAAGCGACCTGTCTCGGTCTCGCAACTCTGTCGTCTGTCTCGGTCGCTTGTCTCTGTCGTGTGCAGCCAAATGGTACTTTAAAACGGCGGCTTCGTTATCGTCACAACTACTCAGGGCAAGTAATTACAAGTACATTATTTTACTCAGCATGCAACAGAAAGGCTTAAGTTAATACGGAAAAGAGCAGTAGTGAAGGGTCAGCTGACGAGAATGGCGGAATACGTTAGAGAATTTGACGACGAAACTCAAGGTTTAAATTAAATTCAACTGCGTTTTGACGACATGATAGATATTAGAAGTAATTACGATGAAATTCAGTCGAATTTAGAAGTAAAGGAACCTGAGGATCAGAGTCATGATGAAGATAGGGAACAATTTGAAGCAAGCTATTATAGGTTTAAGTACGAATTGATGAAAATACTAGCTGAACAGAATCCGGAATCGTCAGGTGGTTCGCAAGTTGGCAGTGCACATGGCTCGTGTAACTCAACAAGGCTGTTACATCGTGGGAGATACAAGATAAATAACACACACTTGTTAATATAAAACAACGGTTTATTTAACACTAGTTGATACTCAACGTTACACAAGGCGGCTTAACTTGACCGGTCCAGAGCGGAACTAAAGAATATGCGCGGAACTGTCGTCTACAGTCTGCGGGTGCATATATACATAGTATATGGAAGGTTCCAGATTCGAATGTTCCAGATTAGAATGTTCTGGGCATAGTGACTAGAATGTTCGTGTTAACTCAAGTAAATACACAACAAAGGCGTAGGCAAGTAAAACTTCCACCAATTAGCCTGGCTAGTTTTAATGGTGAATACGAGAAATGGTTATCATTTTCAGACTCTTTCAGAGTGATGGTGCATGAAAATGAAGATGTGCCAACAATACAAAAATTTCAGTATTTAGTATCTTCTTGTAAGGCGGCCGCCAGTCAACTAATTGAGAGTATTCCAATCACGGAAGGCAATTACATTGTGGCGTAGAAACTATTAGTAGACAGATATGAGAATAAGCGCCTTATTGCCTCTACTCATGTGCAGGAACTAATGGCATTAAAGCCTGTACAAAGGGAATGTGCACCAGAACTTGTGAGATATTCCAATTCATTTTCCAGTAATTTAAATGCATTAAAGGCATTGAATCTTTCAACCCCATTGCATGAGGTAATATTGATGCATGTGTGTTTACAATGTCTTGATGTGAACACTAGAAAGGAATGGAAATTAAAACTCAATAGCCAGGAACAGCCAACATTAGAAGAACTGCTTCATTTTGTGGAACATAGACGTCAGGCATTGGAAAATATAGAATCTGTCGGTCAAACGGGTAACGGTGGTCCCATGTCATAGATTTATGGCATGTTAAAGAACCTTCCACTAATTACACCTGTGTGAAGCTAAATTGTATAGGTTAAGAATGTAAACAACGCTACGTTCGTTGCCAAGAGCCGACTGCGGTGACGTCTGGTAGCTAAGTTCTGAACTAGTAGTTGTTGACGGTGGCGTTTGGCAGCAAAAGTAGGAACTACTTGAAAATTGATCGACTGCAGTCCTTACTTGAATTAAAAGAGATACACACACTAATACAGTCATCACAATTAACACCGGTTATCAGACAGATTCTACACACACCTAGAGTACACGGGGCTACATGACGGAGTTGTCGCAGCCCCTAAACTTAAGAACCAACCAACCAACCCTAACTGACAACAATAGGGAACAAAGAAGGACCAAACGGGTAGCAAACAAGCGTTTTCTACAGAGGGGAGGGATAGTTAACATAAGGCGACTAAACTTAAACATCATTCGTATGTTGCAACCCAGAAGATCACTTTTGCATGCTGTAAGAAAAATCACTTCCTATTCAAATGTCCGCAGTTCGCAAGGCTAAGCGTAGAAGAACGGAAACAGCTGGTGACAACAAACACTGTGACAATTGTTTACAGGGTTCACATCTAGCTCCTAATTGTACATCTAGTTTTTGTAAGAACTGTGGAGGGAAACATCATTCACTGCTTCACAGGGAGTCTTACACGACTACCAATGAACAGGGGGTGGATCTGATGAAACTGTCACACTGTCTTTCCACACTGTTAAGGGAAGGTTAAGATCACAAGTACTCTTGTCTACAGTCAAGGATGTCGTCGTCAGATTGCACAGCTGTCGCGCCTTACTAGACAGCGGAAGTTAAGCTAACTTTGTCACTGAACAACTGGCTCAGGCGCTCAAGCTTCAAAGACATAGGCAAGCGGTACCTATTCAGGGGATCAATAATGCAGCCGCTCAGGCAAGCCACAGTATCACTGTACTTATACAAGTGGTTACCGCTAATTTTCAAGATGAAATTCAATGCTTAGTTCTCCCACGCATAACAGGCAGCATGCCTCATTGTTACATTGAGCATAAACATTGGAACTTGCCCCATGATATTGATTTAGCAGATCCTACATTTTATCAGCCTGGACACATAGACATGCTGGTGGGAGCAGGGTTGTTCTTCAAGCTTTTGCGGAATGGGAGAATGACTCGTCCAGGAAACTACCCAATACTACAAGAAACAAAACTAGGGTGGATCTTGTCAGGACAGGTCTAACAAACAACAGAGAATGACACACTAGAAAGAAATGTCTGTTTCATGAAATATGAAGATGGACTGGATAATAAGTTACAGAAGCTCTGGGAATTGGAAGACATGACCACTCCTCCCAGGACGCGGGAAGAAATCGAATGCGAACAACACTTCAAAGAACATACCACCAGAGATGAACAAGGAAGATACGTTGTTCGACTGCCAATGAAGGAAGATTGTGAGTCCCTGGGGAGCTCGTATAGTCAAGCTACCACACCGTTACTACAATTGGAACGCCGACTACAACGCCAGCCACAGCTTCGATCGGAATACAGCAAGTTCATGGAAGAATATGAAGGATTAGGACATATGAAACTTGTCCATGATGAGGAGGGCGATCGTGAAGGCACGTATTATCTCCCTCATCACCCGATTATAAAGGAATCGAGTACATCTACAAGAACGCGAGTAGTTTTTGATGCCTCGGCAAAGAGTTGATGGGTTGATGGTAGGCCCTACAGTACAGCAGCATCCATATTCAATCGTTTTGAGATTCAGAACACATCCTGTCGCATTCACTGCTGATATAGCAAAAATGTACAGGCAAATTAGAGTTCAGTCAAGTGACATGGGACTTCAGCGGATACTCTGGCGTAAGTCACCCGATGAGGCAATACAGATTTATGAGCTTCAAACAGTTACTTATGGGACAGCAGCTGCACCCTTTCTAGCCACTAAATGTCTTCAACACCTCGTCGAGGACGAAGGGTTTAGATATCCACTCGCAGCAACGGTCCTTCGAAGGGATTTCTATGTCGACGATGTTCTGTCTGGATGCGCTACAGTGGAGGAAGCGCTAAGGCTTCAAACAGAGTTGATCCAGTTGCTAAACTGTGGTGGATTCCCATTACACAAATAGTGTATAAATCACGGTGGCTTACTAGAAGCAATTCCTGTCGAACACCGTGAGACCCAGTTACCATTACAACTTGACAATGATGGTGATGTTAAAACCTTAGGGATTCTTTGGCACCCAACTACAGATAAATTTCTTGTAACAACCAAGGTAAATATAAACGAGTCATAAACGATGAAGGACAACATATCTAAGCGCATTGTATCTTCCTTTGTTGCATCAATTTTTGATCCACTAGGTCTTATGAGCCCTGTTGTGATTGTTTACAAAATATTTTTGCAGCAGATGTGGCTTCACTAGTTGTCATGGGATGAACATCTTCCAGCAGATTTAACGAAGGAATGGCAAATCATATGCAATCACTTGCCTACAGTAATCTCCCTAAAGATTGATAGATTGGTATTATGTCAGGTTGAGCCAGTAGACATTCAGGTGCATGGGTTCTGCGATGCTTCAGAGAAGGCATACGGCACATGTCTGTACATCAGATCTATAAACAAACAAGGAGAAACCATGGTACGACTCCTGTGTTCAAAGTCAAGAGTAGCTCCAGTGAAAAAGGTAACCTTACCTCGTTTAGAATTGTGCGGAGCGGTCCTGCTCGCACAATTGATGCATAAAACCTTGCCAATTTTAGAGCTGGATGCTAGCAACGTCTATTTATGGACAGACTCATCGATAGTATTGTCCTGGATAGCATCACCTGCAACCAGATGGAAGACATTTTTTGCTAATAGGGTTGCAACAATTCACGAGGCTACGCATAATGCCACATGAAACCATGTTTCGTCCAGTCAGAATCCAGCGGATCTCGTATCGAGGGGAACCACTCCAATGGAACTAATGAGTTCACCAATTTGGTGGATTTGTCAAGATTTGGCAAGATGGCGTCACAGTGAAAGTGTAGTGAAATAGCAGCTAGTGTAAATATTTGATAAAAGTGGTAAAATATTATAACAGAGGTTTAAAATCTATGAAGTTACTTCCTTAGGTCAAGTGAAATATGGAATATTGATAGTATTTAGAAATTCTTATTGATAATTTAATAAACTTAAACTAAGTTGTGGGAACGTGTATCCAAAGATTCGGTGACTTCTTCAATCACTGTTTGAACCAAGTAGAGCAGTGGTGCTTTTACGAGTTTTCACCCGATTAGAAGATATACGTATTTCACATTCTTCTTTATTGGTAGGCAATTAGATTAATTCATTTAGGTAGTAATAAATAGAATAAATTTAGTGTAATTTGGTGTAAACATCAAGGCTAACTTAGATCTCTAGTATGTCGACAGTAAACAGTGTTAGTGTCTCGTCAGGTAGTGTAACCGTTACGGATGTATGCTCGTCGTGCAAAATAAAAGTAAAAAATGCAAATAAAGTCATCACAAGATCACAGGTAAAATTGAGTGAGGAGAAAAGTGAAACCGATTGTCGTAATGTAGGCCTACCGGTACCGTCATGCGAATGTCATAACCTGAGAAACGAACTGTCCTCAAAAGATGAAATTATAAAGCTGCTAAAGGAAGATATTACTAAGTTAATGGAAGAGTTGAATAAATTAAAAGGAAACAGAGAGGAAAGCAAGGAAACTTGGTCGACAGTGGTTGCTGGTAAGGTAAGATTGAATATGCCTAGACCTAAAAATGGAGTACCGGTACATGTAACTGAAATTCCCGTCTCAAATTCATTTGGTGCGCTCGTCGAAGAAAATGATGACTTGATTCAAGAAGAAAAGAAGAAAGTGATAAAGAGAAATTCCAGGAAGATGCGGATATTTGCGGATAGTCACGGGCGAGATGTAGCAGCAAGCGTATTGGTGAGAAGCGGAGAAATGGAGAACACTTCGACTGTAAAGCCTGGAGCACCATTTGCAGCGGTCACGAACGGGATGGTAGGAGATTGTGCGTCCCTTACTTCAAAGGACTATGCAGTAATCATCGCTGGAGCAAACGACGTCTATAGAAACGTGAGTAAAAAGGTAATCAAAGCTTTAAAGGGTACATTGCCATCCATGCATAACACAACTGTCATCATTGTAAACATTCCGCAGAGATACGACTTAATTCCCAAATCATGTGTAAATGTAGAAATAGAGGCTACAAATGGAAAAATTCATAAAATTTGTAGGAATTTTCCAAATATCCAAATTATAGGTGTAAGTAAATTAGACAGGAAGTTCCACACTCGGCATGGCCTACACTTAAATAGGTTAGGAAAAGCGTATCTTAGTGATGAAATCTGCAAAATTGTAAATTCAAATGGTAAGAATAGTTCAACAGTAATATCTTTAGAGTGGAAGCAGGGAAACTGGTAAAAGAAGCCAAACGTGAGTTTTGGCATTCAGATCTTTTGATGTCAAATTTAACTGAGTCCAACAATGGTATTTCGGATTTGTGTAGCAACAATAATAATAACAATTATGATAGTAATAATGTAAATAAATCACCAACACAAGCTTGCAAAAGTAACAAATTTAAAATTTACCACCAGAATGTTCAGTCTCTCTATAATAAAATTGATTACATAAATCTAATGCTTAAAAATGAACTTAAAGACATCTCAGCACTATGTATTTGAGAACATTGGCTGAAAGAGGAACAACTCGAATTAATTCAATTCCCAGGGTTTATACAAGCCAGTAAATACTCTAGATCTAATATTAGCCATGGTGGTACTTGTTTCTTCTTAAGAAATAATTTAGATCACGAACAGTTAACAGCTTATGATTATCTAATTATGAAACAGGATTTTGAATTCTCTGCCGTAAAAATACAGCAATTTAAGTTAATAATTGTATGCGTATACCGTTCTCAGTCAGGAAAGTTTTCTTTATTTATAGATAAATTAGAATTGTTACTCAATAACATGAGCAAAGTAAATTTCGATGTAATAATTTGTGGGAATGTAAATGTGGATTTCTTAAAATATGATAGAAATTGTGAATTATTAACACAGTTACTAATTTCCTATGACCTGAAACCTAGAGTAAATACCCCAACAAGAATAACAAAATTTAGTAAAACCACTCCTGATCTTTTTTTTTTAATACAGATAAATATCACCATTCAATAGAAGTCTATTGTCCGGGTTTTAGTGACCACCATGGACAAATACTGAGTTTTGAAGTACCCGAAACAATCAATAATAATGATAATGGAGTAAAATCAAAGTGCAGGTCATTCACTGAAACAAATGTTACATATTTCAATGACTTATTAAATAAGGAAACATTGTCAGAAATATATAAACTAGGAAACGTAAATGATAAATTTAATGCATTTAACAGTACCCTAAAACACTATTTTAAAACAGCGTTCCCCTTTAGACAACGAACTGTTCAAAATAACAAACCTAGCAATTGGATAACAACAGGGATTATAAATTCATGACAAAGAAAGAAATTTCTACACAAATTATATAAACAATACCACACAACATCTGAATTCAATTTATACTACAAAAAAATACACTAGCATATTAAATAAGGTAATAAGACTAGCAAAGAAATGCATAATGATAATTTTATTTCCCAATCATCTAATAAAACAGGGCTATGTGGTCCGTAATAAAGAAAGAAATGGGAAAATCTGCTAAAATACAAAGGAACATTACACTGACCAGAAATAATAAAGTGATTAATAATCCAGAGGAAATAGCAAACACTTTTAATGACTATTTTCTGGAAATTCCACAAAAATTATTAAATAAATCACAGGTAAATACACTAAATTCTAATAATAAAATAAATATTTGTAGTGATTCCTTATTTATAAATCATGCCACAAGTGAAGAGGTAAGAATAGTTATAAAAGAGCTAAAAATAAATTCTGTGCTGGCATTGATGGCATCCCTGATGCAATTTCAAAGAAATGTGCAGAAAATATAATAAATCCACTTACACACTTAATAAACATTTCAATTCTCACTGGAACTTACCCGGATATTTTGAAGTTATCAAAACTAATTCCAGTGCACAAAAATGGTTCAAAAGATGAATTAGATAACTATCGTCCTATTATCTTACCAACTGGTATTGCAAAAATTGTGGAAAAAATCATGTATAAGTTTTATAGAAAAAATAGAATATTATCAAACTCACAACATGGATTCAGAACGGAAAAATCTACACAGGGACAGCAATTTATGAATGTATTAATAGTATACTGAAATTAATTGACAATAAGGAACATGTAACTGGCCTATTCTTGGATTTATCGAAAGCATTTGATGTTGTTGACCATAAAATCCTCCTTACAAAACTAAATCAATATGGTATTAGAGGTCTAGCTAATAAATGGATAGAGTCTTACTTAACAAGGCGTAAACAAATAGTAAGCTTGAGACACAAGGATGATGGAACCAAATTACTTAATGAAACATTGTCCAATGAGGGAATTATTTAATTTGGAGTACCCCAGGGATCGGTTTTGGGTCCACTACTCTTTCTTCTATATATCAATGATATAACACAGAACGTTCATTCACATAAGGACATTTTGTTTGCGGACGATACAACACTCGTAATAAAAGGTGAAACTAAACAGGTCATACAACAGTCTGCTGACTCCGTTACAGGAGAGTTAACCAAATGGTCACAAGATAATCGCCTCATAATAAACTATAAAAAACAGTATGTCTAAATTTCCACACTATACAGAATAGGAATCTTGCGAAGCCCAATATAACATTAAATGGTCATCAAATAGAAAATAAATCAGAAACAAAGTTTTTAGGACTATGGATACAACATGACTTGAAATGGAATAAACATATACAATATCTGAATACTAAACTGAACTCGATGTGCTTTGCGTTACGTATTTTGAAAACCTGCACTAGCATGCACACATTAATGAATACTTATTTTGCTGATTCCCATTCATACTTAAGATATAGGGTCATATTTTGGGGTATATCACCAGATGTACTAAGCACGTTTAGGATACAAAAGAGGGCGTTTAGAATTATGGCAAATGTAAACACTAGAGAATCATGTAGGCCTCTGTTTAAAGATTTAAACATTCTCCCACTGCCCTGCATATATATCTTTGAAAGTATTATGTTTTTTAAAAAGAATTTAATGAATAAGGATGTTTTTCTTAAAACAAACAATGATGTTCATAGGCATAACACTAGGCAAAATCAAAACATTCATATTTCACACACACACAAAAGCATATATCAAAAAGGAACTTTTCACACAGGAGTTAAATTATACAATAAACTACCCCAGTATATAAAACCTGCCCCAAAAATAAAAACCTTTGATAGAATGTTAAAAGCTTATCTGCAGTGCCATTGTTTTTACTCTGTAGTTGAATATCTTAGTGTATAGGAGCGATGAAATCTTTAATTATATTTTACTTTTCTATTTTAATTGTAATACCTAGCTGTAAGTTGTTGTATTTATAGAATTAAGTTTTCATATTATGATAATAGAGTAAGGTGTAAATAGTTGTCCAATAAGATTGTATCTCTTAAGATATGTTATTATAATAAGTTATAGATAGTTATAGTATTATTATATACCTATTAGTACTTTTATTTTATAGATGTAAATTCTGACGTGTCCTATATCAAAAATGTATTGTATACTGTGCCCAAATCCAGTTGCCTAGATTGAAGTACAAGCCGTGAGCCTAGATTTGAGGGAACAGGCCACGATGATAAGTCCAGATTGGGATGTTTGAATAGCGCGCGCCGAACCTTCTTAGTAGCTTTTCGAAGGTTTTGACAGCCAAGAAGTGGGTAAGTGACGTAGGACGAGAGCATCATAGTCGAGGCTATATGTCACTAAATATTTTCCGATGAGATGGAAACATGAAACCTATATCAGATTACTGGCACGGACAAGGGAAGAAGAATGAGCTTTGTTTCACAGAAATTGATCGAGCGGAAGCCGAGTTATGAGCTGTTTTAGTTTCAGCATTTTCTCCGCATTGACCTCGAGCCAGCCAGCCGAGGAGTATATAAGGCGTGTCTCCCAGGCACATGGATGTTCACTTCGTCATCAGCACTCCGTTGCTTTGGACGTGCTACTCTACGTAAGCGCTCTAGCCGCTATAACTCTCGACAATCTACGAACATCGTTACTATCGCCAAGCACATGATTGCTTTAATTTTCGATTTACAGCACAAGCTGTGGACTTTGAAATTTTCTACAGTACATGGTTACTGAAAGTGTTAAACATTTCAAGTGAGTTTCGAACTTTTCTACGTTATCACCGTGGTGAAATAAGTCTGTGGCACTTGGTAATTTCTTACCGCTACAACTTGGACATATGATAGACTTTGTCTATATTTCTTTCTACAGTCCACAATCATTTATAGCTGGATTATTTATATCCAACAGTCTAGGGACAAGTTTTAGTCTTGTTCGTTGGACCAGCCAAGATAAGTCAGTAATCTTAATACCACTCTTGCATATTACAATTCAAAAGCCGATAATGGGAATACAGGCTTGCCTTGTGCGACCTGAAGAGTGAGAAGCTCTGCCCAACCAACTCGACAGAATTCGTAATTGTGCTGAATAAGATTGTGAGCGTACTAGAATACTGATTATATCACAGTTGGGTCATGGTAATTATTTTCAACATGGATCGTTTAGATCAGACCCCTGTCAACTTCACTTCAGCTTTTGAAGCTGCCAACATTTTTCTGCAAGATATTATGAACGCCACTATGTCTGTGTAGACAGCTTATGGGTACAAAATGGAAGCCGATACGAGATTATAAGTACGCGTCCTAATGGGACAGACAACAGGAAGACTGAATAATCTAAAAATGCTCAAAGTCCATGTAAATTATATTGTATTCTCTTTGTTATATAATTTTCCAAAGAAAAGTATGTATTGTCCGTTGAGACATTATATATTTAAACACAAATTATCTTGCAATGGCCTTCCCAGTGTGTACTAGACAGTGTCTTGGTGAGGTGTGCTTTAACCAGCTGAAGAGCCCAATGGCACACCGGGGCGAAACGCTGTCATTTTGTTGAGTTATGCCGGAACATTTAGCACAATTTGTGTTTAAATATATAATGGCTCAACGGACAATACATATTTTTCTTTGGAAAATTATATATTCAATGCCAAGGTAAGGTTATAATTGCTTTGGAGTGGAGTTTCGACTCCCATAGTGCACTGGCTTTGCTCGTGACGTGGATACACATGTATCAAATATGTCTTGCAATGGCCTTCCCAGTGTGTACTAGACAGTGTCTTGGTGAGGTGTGCTTTAACCAGCTGAAGAGCCCAATGGCACACCGGGGCGAAACGCTGTCATTTTGTTGAGTTATGCCGGAACATTTAGCACAATTTGTGTTTAAATATATAATGGCTCAACGGACAATACATATTTTTCTTTGGAAAATTATATATTCAATGCCAAGGTAAGGTTATAATTGCTTAGGAGTGGAGTTTTGACTCCCATAGTGCACTGGCTTTGCTCGTGACGTGGATACACATGTATCAAATACGTCTTGCAATGGCCTTCCCAGTGTGTACTAGACAGTGTCTTGGTGAGGTGTGCTTTAACCAACTGAAGAGCCCAATGGCACACCGGGGCGAAACGCTGTCATTTTGTTGAGTTATGCCGGAATATTTAGCACAATTTGTGTTTAAATATTCTCTTTGTTATGAACAACTTTGTATTTAAACCAACCCTGATATTACTGCATCCTGAAAGTGTTAGTAAAAAAAAAATGCTACGATATTTTTGAGAAAAGAACAGTGAAAAGTGATAAATTTTTCAACAAGTGATAATTTTTGTTATTGATCTTCAACGTGTGAATGCTAAATGATTTAGGGATCAGTATAGACGATTGACTTTGCGCTGATAAAACCCTACCCCTGTATATAATTATGTTGAACGAAGTAAACAGGACTGATATTTTGACCTTTTAGTGTCCATGTGTTGCGACATTGTATTTTGTGTATATAAACTATACTTCTCCAGTCATCTTTTGTGCCATTTTGGGCATATTTTTCCTGTCATTTGTGTTTTCTTTAATAAAATGAGATAATGTTATGGTATGCAAACCCGTGTCATAAATCTCCTTCTATCCTTATTGTTGCATCGAGCCGAAAATCAGTTAAGCATTTTTTTTTTTTTGTTGGGTCTTTGTATTCGACTTTAACCCATCTGGCGTCCCGGGATATTTTGATTCTCGTGCTGACTGATTTTTTGTGAAATGCATATGTGGTCGTCTGGACTTCGGTCCAATTGGGCACAATACACGTATTTGATCGAATGGAATTAATAAAATCTATCTATCTATGGTCCAGAAAAACATCAACTCGTGGCCATCGACTGCCCCAATATTAGAAGTTACTGAAGAACAGAGAAGAATCCAAGTAACTTTGGCAGTGCCAAACACAACGGAGAATTCATGGAACGCTATTCCACGCTGTCACGCTTAGTGAGAGTGAGAGCATACTGCATTAGATTCATTCTCAACGCAAGAAATAAAAAAAATTAAAACAGCAGGGGTGTTGACAAATGACGAATTGCATGTATTTCTACACAGATGCATCAGGATTGCACAACATGTGGTCTACGCCCAGGAAATACACGAATTCAAAAGAGGCAACCAAGTGCAGAAGCAAAGCAAGTTGATGGATCTACATCCATTCTTGGATGGTCAGGGAATGGTCCGGGTTGGTGGGAGACTCGACAACTCAAACTTAACATATGATGCCAAGCATCAGCTGATTCTTCCTCCAAGGCATCACCTGACAAAACTCATAGTATTGTCAGAACATCTGCGGTTATTGCATGCTGGGTCACAACTTTTAGCATTTCGAGAACGTTACTGGATCCCTGCAGCCAAGTCAATGATCAGGTCTGTTTTGCACAAATGCCTTAAATGTTTTAGACTGAAGGTTAGAGCTTCCCAACAACTAATGGGAAATTTACCATCACCCCGAGTCCAACTATCTCGACCATTTCTCAATGCTGGGGTGGACTATGCAGGCCCGAGCTTGATCAAGGGTGGAAATACGCCGAGCAAAACAACACTGAAATGCTATATTGCAATTTTCATCTGCCTTTCTACAAGGGCTATTCATGTGGAAGTGGTTAGCAATCTCTCTTCAGAGGCCTTTATAACTGCCCTCAAAAGGTTTACAGCAAAAAGAGGGAAGACCCATATATATAGCGACAATGGGACCAATTTTGTCGGAGCAAACCGGGAACTGCAGGAACTGAGGAAAATGTTCCTGTCAGAACAATTCAATTTACGGTTTCATGAGCATGCAGCAGCTGAGCAGCTAAGCTGGCATTTCATACCCCCCAGTTCACCTCACTTCGGCGGTCTATGGGAAGCAGCGGTGAAATCAATGAAGTACCATTTTAAACGTGTAGTGGGCAATACTATGCTGACATATGAGGAATTAAGTACATTAACTGCTCTGATAGAAGCTTGCCTTAATTCCCGTCCTTTAACGGTCCTGTCAGATGATCCCATGCCCCCAAGTTATTTATCTCCTGGTCACCTGCCTACCCGAGCCTGATTTAACTGATCTGCCCTTGAGTAAGTTGTCCAGATGGCAGCGAGTGCAGGCCATGCAACATCAGCTGTGGAGGAGGTGGTCATCCGACTACCTGAATTCGTTGCAGCAGAGGAGAAAGTGGTCAATTTCCAAGGACAATCTGCTACCTGGAGCAGTGGTCCTTGTTCGTGAGGACAGTTTACCTCCCTTGCAGTGGCGAATGGGAGTCATCACTTAAGTCCACCCAGGAAAGGATGGAGTAGTGAGAATAGTAACATTGCGAACCAAGGGAGGCACACTCAAGCGGCCCATCCAGAAGTTGGTGGTACTACCTACGCAATAGGAAGTTTATGACATTTGAACCTGGAAACTTGATACGATGGATTAACAAGATGTTTGTCTAGTGTTTTGTATAATTAACTTATTTTAACTGTGTTATTCATATAATTCATTGTTTGTATTTTTGTTGAATTTCAGTAGATTTAAGGGAGGGGAATATGTTTGTGGTTACGGGATGTTACGGCTTTGGTTGGGAGTTTTTGGTTTATGGGTTGGCAACAAGGATGATTGTTGGAACAACATTGCTACGAAATACAGTCCACTATATAAGTTATGATATAAAACCCAAGAATAAATCATACGTTCTAGTGTGAATTTTTGCCCGCATACGTATGTAAATAAGTAGCTATTTTTATATACGTGTGTGTATTAAACCCAACATTTTGATTAAGCCCAACAGTAATAAATCTAGTACACTTTATTGACCCTTAAATTCCCTGTGTGTTCATATGGGCACGCATGTAACAGCATCCTAATTCTTCAATGGTTATTTTTGTCCTTAATTATTTGGATTGGTGACAATGCAAAATTGAAGGGGACCGTTTAAGCTACCGGTATCTAAAGTGTTTCATTTCCTGTTGCGAGTTCATTGTTGTGTGGCAGTTATGAGCTTCTGAGTTGGGAGTTTAAACTTTGATGTGCAAATGATGGACATTGACACATAGTAAGTGGCTTTCTAAGTTCCTATTTGTTCAAGTTTCTTATTTAGTTGTTGGTGGCAGTATAAAACATTAGTTATTACAGTCTGTGTGCCTAAATGGCAAATGATCAATTAGTCTAGTGTTCAGGACCTTATTTATCCTACAGTGTCCATATGGATGCGGTGGGAAGACGTGTAGTCACAATTTATATTCATTGCAGAAGGGTTATATACTTCTTCTTCTTCTTCTTCTTCTTAGCGTTATCCCGTAGGAACGGGGTCCGCTTTTTGTATCAATGCACGCCATTTCTTGCGATCTAATGCTTCGCGTGATTTCAAGTTTCTTGATCGTAAATCGGCGTTAATGGTGTCGAGCCACCGCAATTTTGGTCTCCCACGCTGTCTCTGGCCGTCGACCGTTAGATGGTAGGCCGAGCCGATGACTGAACTTTGTGGTGCACGGACAACGTGCCCATACCAACGGAGTCTCCATTCCTGCATTTTCTCATTGATTGGAGCCACGCCAGCTGTATGTCGAATCGTTGTGTTGGGGATATGGTCGAGCAGAGAAATGTCTAATGATCTTCGCAGCATCCGCATATACATTCGATTATAAATATAACAGGCCACATAATCGTGTAAGTTTTATTATGAACATGACTAAGTACTACTGAAGGACTATTATCTCCGTAGGTCGCTGTCAAGGATTTAGATTTTAATCTAACAGTTCAGGATGCTCTCGACATTCTCTTCAAAAAAGATGGCAGTACCAGAAGTAGATACCGTTTACATAGCACCTCCTGACCCAGCAATTTTAACAGATAAAGATTCGGGGGATGAGGATGGAGGTATACCTGACAACCTAAATTCTCGCCAATTTCGTTCACAAGCAGAAGTGAGATTATAAGGCATCCAAAGTTTAGAATGAAGCATTGGTCTTATGGTGCGTTAAGACAGGGTTGCCAATCCATGAGAGGAGGCAGTACAGAGCGCTTCGCGTACACTTTCCACACATCCAGCGATCGTACAGTGACGAAAACTTGAAATGATTACTGTTAATAATACTAATAGTAACATAACGCATAGAACGAGATTAAATGGATGCTTCTCCTCACAAAGTCATTATATTTAACATTCCTGCTATTCTTGCGAAGTGTATTACATAGCCTGGACCTTGCCCACTCTCACTACGAATTTTAAAAACGGTAGTCATCGATATTCCTATAGGCAGAGCAGTTTCATTGATTAAATTATTTATACTTTCGTTAGGTTTAATCTTATTAAAATAAAATAACTGAACACATTAATTACAACCTGTTTTTTCCTCCTTCTGAGCACTAGACCACGCTTTCTTTTCACAAACCTATCCATTGTTGAACGTGAAATACATCAAATATAACACGTTAAATATAATAGAACTGCTGCACACACACTCAAGATATAGACAGCTGAACTACTTAAACTACGGTAGCTCGGAGGGTACAGTAATAAAGCTGTAAGTAGCAAGCTGCACTCCGCTGTCCTTCGAAACTTCATTCTTATAATGCGCGGTCAATGAACAGCCCGGCCTGTGTGAACAATTAAACCTACATTCTGGGTATGTAGGTAGAAAACTTCTTCCAACATTCCTCTACAACTCTCAAACTGACATGACATGGTTATCTTGAAAAATATAAAAGTTGGCAGCATACAAACTTTTTCAATGCTGCTATGCGGTTATGAGAGAATATTCAGAAGTTTTAACTAAATGAAAATTTTAATATTGCCAGTATAAAATATTTGAAGGATCCATCATCAAGACGACACATTTAGCTACACTTGTGTGGAAAATAGGCGCCACAAATTCAATGCAACATGATAAAAGATCGATTTTACTAAAAAGGGCACACAGTTTATAGTTTTTTCAAAAATTATGGATATCTGATTTTTCTAGCATTTCTATCAAATTTACGGTACGTAGTTCGAATATAGGACAAAATGATCGGCAAAACATATTTCTACCCGAATATGCTGTTTTTTGGATCAAGAAAAATGTTCGACTGATTTGGCAACAGTGCATTGATAGAAAATGACAGCGTCATACATGTTTCACTTGCAAAAGAAGGAGAGAAGAATATCCCTATCTAACCAGTGGTCCATTCTAAACGTTGGATGCCTTATAGTTGACAAGGAAGTGGAGACTGAGCCACAAAACCTTCATTACTTAACCAAACGTAGGCAAAAAATATTGGTTAGATGGTGATTTAGAGTGTAATCTTAGGACTTTTCCTGATCCTGACTTTATTATTTATTGTGGAAAAACATCAATTCAGATTTTTTTGAAGAATTCTTAGATGAAGCTGACCTGTAGTTAAATTCTAGGTTGAAAAGTAAACAAAGTGCTCTTTTCAAGAACTGTCCAAATCCTTTGATAACTTCTGAAGAAATACGTTGCTCTATTGGTATCCTTATTTTAAGTGACAAAAGATTATATTGGGATTCTGACTATGGAGCAATTGGAAGAGATTCCAATCACCACCCTAGGGAAGATAGGCAGAATGAGTAAAAGGTTTGGGAGTGAAATGACAAGAATGTGTCAGAGGGATGAACCCAAATAAATAGTTTATTGGTAACAAGAGTAGCAAGTAACAATAGATAAGGAGAAAACAAGCTGATTTAATGCTGAAATATCAGCGGCTTCGGTGGCGTAGTTGGTAGCATACTGAGCTTCTATGCCCAAGATCGCGGGTTCAAACCCGGCCGAAGTCGTCGGATTTTAAGAGCGTTAAAAATCCCTCAGTAGGCTATGCGGTCCCATGTCATAGATTTATGGCATGTTAAAGAACCTTCCACTAATTACACCTGTGTGAAAGCTAAATTAATTATAGGTTAAACATTTGACAAACGCTCTTAGGTTCCGACGTTCGTCGCCAGGAGCCGACTGCGGTGGCATCTGGTAACCAAGTTCTGAACTAGTAGTCGTTGACAGTGGGGTTTGGCGGCAAAAGTAGGAACTACTTGAAGAAAAAAAATCAATGTCTGCAGTCCTTACTTCAATTGAAAACAGATAACACACACTAATACAGTCATCACAAATAACACCGGTTATCAGACAGATTCTTCACACACCCAAAGTACACGGGGCTACATGACCGCGTTGTCGCAGCCCCTAAACTGAGGAACCAACCAATGCTGAAATAAAATCTAAAGAAGTTTGAACTTCCCAAAGCAGAGTGGTGTGCCCGTGGCTCATTTACAATAGTTGACGTTATTTACAAATATGGTTAAGCTTAAAGATTTTAAACAAATAGGATTGTTGTGCTCAAAGAGAGAACTGAACATCTAAAGGAAGCAAACGAGCAAAATGGTTAACAGAGTTCAAGTGGCGCATCTCAAATTGCTGCCAAATATGAAGATCAACATTAATTGGTAGCATATTTTTAACCTTAAGTGATTAAAATGCTACAAAATTCAAACAGGGCCGCCGTGCCTAAAAATGTAAAAACTGTGCCACGCATATAAAAATAAAGCAATTCAATTGCTGCGAGGTTAATATACAAAGAAGCATAATGTGACATGAAGTTAGCTCTGTTCCTTATTGACGAGGTATAATACATAAGTTTGAAGATTAAAAACCTTAAGTCAATAATAATGTGTACTATTTATTGCACCGGTTGCTCAGCGCAAAATAATGTGAATATAGAAGCAAGAATGACAGTAGGCTACATGAAAAATTTTAACATGAAAGAAGGTTGTTCTCAAAAATATTTCTATAAATTAAGAGTCTAAAAGCTAAAACACTTACAAAGAAGCAGTTTGGAGAATACAATTTACGAGAGAACGTGTCTTTATACTCGTGCACAGCAGTGCTAGTGCTTGGTCTCAGACCAAGGATTGACTCGAATAATTAATTTGTTTAAAAATTTACAATTTTTTTGCATAGGCTGGATCAGATAAGCAAGAATATGACAAATTAAGGTGCCTCATTCGACACGCAAAAGCTAAATTAGAGTTAAGATAGGACAATCTAAGTTGATCCCGACAACTTGGGCACAGGAGTATTTGCTTTCAAAATTTGAACTACCATTGAAGAATGGAAGAACCACAAAAATGGGCTGTTGGAGGTCGTCAGCGTATATATGAACATAACTATTTCGGAATTCATTAGAAACATCGTTTATATATATCGAAAAGCATAGTCGACCTAAGCCAGATCCCTGAGGTACTCCACTTTCTACCGATTTCCAGTCTGAGGAGAAGGCATCCGCGAGGGCCACTCTCTGTGTACGCATGGAAAGGTAGGATTTGAACCAGGAAAGAGCACTCTGAGAGAAGCCAAAAGATTTCAGCTTTGCAAGAAGTATATTGTGATTTACCCAGTCAAAAGCCTTACTGAAATCGAAAAGACATAGGATTGTAAGCTGACGCTTGTCCATAGCTGAGCGTATATCATCGCTGACCTTTAACAATGCAGTGGTGGTACTATGCCCCTTTTTAAACCCAGATTGGTAAGGATTCAAGATATTAAATTTACTTAGGTATTCACATACTTGTTCATGAACTATTTTATCAAGCGCTTTACTAAGGGCACAAAGGATATTTATTGGTCTAAAGTCACTACAGCTAGTGTTTTTTTTTTTTTTTGGCACTGGACGTATGTTAGCACACTTCCAAAGAGACGGGTATACTCCACTTTGTAGATAGAAATTAAATAGATGGATAATTGGGGGTATAAATACTTCAAGACAGTTAGAAATAAGAGAAATTGGGATGCCTCTTGCTTTTGTACGAATTGATTTGATGGCTTTCACAATCTGGTGTGGGTAAACATACATAAAGAAAAAAAAATCATGGGCAGGGGGAGGGATGGATGTGTATTTCATGACGGTCTCTGATAGCCTACTCTTAATACATCGCCAATTGAGGCAACATTTGAGTAATGCTCATTTAATTGTGATGCAGAGACAGGCATCTCAACATCTGTGACTGAACTGGCACCAACTCCCAATGATTTTGCAGCACGCCATCTGGCGGAGGTGGTTTTGCAGTCACTGAAGAGGTTGTACATATATTTCACTTTTGTGTTCCTGGTTGTTTGTTTTGTATTATTACGCAGAATTCTGTACTCTTCATAGTCAATCGTAAGTTTAGATTTAATAAATGTTCTACGTGCTTTATCACGTTTCTTTAAAAGCGGTTTGATTTTGTTGATGTATTTCACATCTTTATTGTTATTTAATAACTCATTGATATTTAACTACACTAACGCCATATGTGAGAACACCCACTCACAAAAGCTGAAGTAAATATTCTTCTTTGATCCGTCCCATGTACAATAATACTATTAAGTCGCTGTTTTAATAAAACCAAAAATCGCTTTCAACGTATGTTCATTTATGTTTACTCATTTATTTCAAATAAACCAACAGGTTATGGGGTTCAGTCACGCATTGAGATAATGTGCGTAATTAGACGAAATAAAAAACAAAGTATTTTGAGCGCGATATTTTGACGAAAACTCCTAGAAGCCAATCGTGAGGTTAGGACCAAGTGCACACACAATGGATTCAACCAGGATAATCAACGTTGGCCTTCTGGAAGGAAAAGCGAACTGGAACACATGGAGATACAAAATAAGTATTTGCTTACGAGGGATCACCGGAGCTATAGACGTAATTGAAGGCAGGTTAGTGAAGCCAACCTCACTTTCTGAGGATGCAACCACTGAAACAAAGGCGGCGTATCAAAGTAAGCTTGATGTTTTTAATAAGGCGGATAGCCACACATTGCTTGTGTTAACCACTAACATGTCAGAAGGGACGTTACAAAAAATCATGCGTCTCACGTCAGCTCGGGAAGTATGTTAGAATTCCACAAATTATTTGACGGTGTCTCTGAAGATAAAGTGTACAACTTATGCCTGCAATTCTTCAGCTACAAAAAGGCAAATGAAGATGACATCGCAGCGCACGTTTCAAAATTAAAGAATCTGTGGAGCGAACTAAAGCAGGAAATGTCCAGAGATGTCGAAATCAACTCTGATCTGCCAGATGTATTTATGATTTGTAAAATTCTAGGGACACTGCCAGAAGAATATTTTTCATTCAAGTCTAGCTGGATGTTGATGTCAAAAAGGGACAGGACAGTCGACAACCTGACCAATCAGCTGTGTGCGTACGAGAGGGCGCTCAGAGGCAAAGCAGAATCACCTCAACAAGAAGCACTCTACTCGGATTCGTCCAAACAGAAAACCCAGCAGCAGAACTCTTCGCAAAACTATCTCCAAAAGAGCAACAAAAAGAAAATATTCTGTCCTTACTGCAGGAGACCTAACCACACTATCAAACAGTGTAGGAAGTGGATCGCCGATGGAAGACCGCCCAAGCCCAGCAACTCAGGAACATCAGAAAGCGGTACCAACATGATTTTGGTCGCTATAACCTCGACTGTGATGAACTCAGAATGCAACTCTGACGACTGGTTTGTAGATAATGGAGCAACGAGCCATGTTTCTACTAACAGGATTTTTTTTGACTTTTGAACCATTTTCTACGGACCACTCAGTGACCACAGCGAACGGTGTAAAAGTTGCGGCCATTGGAAAAGGTGACATCGACATCGAAGCAGTGGTTAACGGCGAGCGGCACAAGCTCACGTTGGCTGATGTATGGTGCGTTCCTGGGATCCAGAGAAAGCTATTCTCAGTCCTTGCAGCCCAATACAGAAACAAGGACAGCAGGTTCGTCTCGTCAAGAGAGGTCTGCAATTTCGTCGTCAACGGCGAAGTGAGATTAATTGGAGTTCGTGAACGGTTCGGTGGATTCTACAAGCTGAGAGTGAGGAGCGTGAGCAACACTGCATTCAAGGAAGTCAACGCAACATAAAAGGACAACCTTCTCCAACTTTACCATGAACGATTCGGACACCAGAACAAGCGACACGTGAGATCCCTCCTGAACAAAGAGCTGGGAATCCGCGTTGAGGTGGACAGTGAACTGTGTGAAGGCTGCGTTTACGGCAAGGCTCTTCGTTTGCCTTTCGGAACGAGGTCTGGAACTACGAAACCGGGAGAGCGGATTCACACAGATGTCTGCGACCAATTCGACGAGTCGATGTCAGGATACAAGTATTTCGTCCTCTTCAAAGATGATTTCACGAAGTTCAGGACTATTTACTTCATCAGAGAAAAGTCTGAATTTCCAGAGAAATTAGCCCAATTCGTTGCAGAAGCTAAGACTCTCGGACACAACGTCAGGGAGCTGATGAGTGACAATGGCAAAGAATTCGACAACCAGTATGTAAGAAAAACCTTGCAGAAAGAAGGAATTGTTCAACGACTCGTCACGCCATACACTCCGGAACAAAATGGATCCAGCGAAAGAGAGAACCGCACCGTGGTCGAATCTGCTCGAGCAATGATGTATACTCATGGAAAACTTCCACAAAAACTTTGGGCCGAGATGATCCGGACAGCAACCTACGTTCTTAACAGGACTGGACCTTCCCACGCTGAGGGAACATCTCCCTACGAGCTATGGTACAGCAGGAAACCAGGTCTGAAGCATCTTCGGGTGATCGGGTCTACCTGCTATGCGCATATTCCCAAGCAGCAAAGAAAGAAGATGGATCCCTAGGCAACCAAAGGAATTATCATCGGATACGACAACGGTGACGGCTACAGGATATTTTGTGAAGAGGAAGGTAATCTAAATCGATCGAGAGATGTCATCTTCGATGAGAAAGTGTTGCAGCACAAGAACGACGTCAATCTTCCGGGAAGCTTAGACTCCTCTGTTCAACCAGGACAAGATTCGACCCCTGAAGAACAACAAGCTGACGACTAAACGCAGAGCGAAGAGGAGGAAGATGAATTCTGGGACCTGAATAATGAAGACGAAGCTGAAAGTCAACCAGAACAAAAAAGTACTCCAATCTCAGATGAAACCATCGTTCGACGACTTCGTGAGCGTTCGCATCTCAATCCTCCATCAAAGTATCAAGACTTCGTGATGTATCTCTGAAGCCCTAAACAAGAACCTGAATCCTACAGTGAAGCCATGAGATCAGATCAACAGGACCAGTGGAAGGCAGCCATGGGTCGTGAGATGAAAGCTCATGAAGAGAACAAAACTTGGGAACTGGTTGAACTGCCTCCTGGAAAAAGGGCCATTTCAAACAAATGCGTCTACCGAGTTAAAACGAACGCCGATGGATCGGTCGATAAATTCAAAGCCAGATTGGTCATCAAAGGCTATTCACAGCGGAAAGGAGTAGATTACAACCACACCTTCAGTCCAGTGGCCAGGACATCAACCATCAGAATATTGCTCAGTGTTGCTGCAAAAGAGAAAATGAAACTGGCACAGATCGACGTTTCAACGGCATTTCTCTATGGTGACCTCCAGGAAACTAAATATATGCAACAACCTGAAGGATATGGTGATGGATCTGCCAGGGTATGCCGCCTGAAGAAAAGCTTGTATGGACTGAAGCAAGCTCCTCGATGCTGGAATGAGAAGTTCAGCAACTATATCGTCAGCCTGGGATTTCGGCGAAGTGAAGTGGATCCTTGTCTCTTCGTGAGGCAAGAAGGACGAAAGAAGATGTTCTTCGTCCTCTACGCTGACGATGGAATGATTGCAGCTGAAGATGAGCAGGAACTCCATAAATTTATCGACGATCTGAAACGGGAGTTTAAAATCACCTCTAAGCCAGCATCGTACTACCTAGGATTGGAAATCAACCAAGGAAAAGCTGGGTCAATACGTGTGACCCAAGCTCATTACACGGAAACCATACTGGAGAGATTCGACATGAGTAGTTGCAAGGCTGTGACTACTCCAATCACCAAGGACAACGATGCAGAATAGAGCCCTCAGAACTTCGAGTTTCCATACAGACAAGCTGTTGGAGCACTCATGTTTCTCATGTGCGGAACACGACCAGACATCGTGTATGCTGTCAGCGTGGCCTCCAGGAACCTTGAAAAACCAACCGAACGAGACGTGATCAGAGTGAAGAGGATCCTGGGGTACTTGAGAGATACAACAGATCTTGGACTGTTCTACAAAGCCAACCTGGGAGAGGAGGCTTTTGATTGTTTCAGCGATACAGATCACGGTGGTGACTTCAGTACGGGTCGCTCAACCTCAGGGGTCCTGTGCGTGTACACTGGATCGCCGATTTCGTGGATGAGCCAGAGACAACCCCCTGTTGCCATATCCACAACCGAAGCTGAAATCGTGGCTGCCAGTGAAGCCGCAAGAGAGATCATCTGGATCAAGAGGCTCCTGACTGAACTAGGCCAGTTGAAGTCGACGCCCATTCTGCAAGTCGACAACGAAGCAGCCATCCGGCTAGCACAAAATACTGTGTTTCATCGGAGAACGAAACACATTCGTATCAGACACTTCTTTGTTCGCGAATTGGTCATAGCAGGAGAAATAGACATTTCAAGAGTTGACACACAAAATCAGCTCGCGGATATTTTGACCAAACATTTGTTTTCAATTCATTTTCGAAAATTATGTAACGACATGGGGGTCTGCAAAGTTATTAAATAATGGAGAGTGGTGATGTCTTGTACCCATTTAATGGGCACGGAGGTTCGAACCAATGATATTTAAATTCAGAAAGAGAAACTATTCATAAGATATTCACAGTCATATGGACTAAGTGTAAGGCCTCATGGAGTCACTCGACGCAATTAATGTCCGTTATCTTGATACATTACATACAGGCCGTATCTGACTCACGGAGAGCGCGTAGTCATGCAGTATCAGCTAAATGATGTCATGCAGATGGAAAAATTGAAGCCAGTAGAGAGAAAGGGAATTCCCCCCTTTGAATGCAAACTAAGCATTAAAACGACAACCCTGGTTGTGATACAACACTGCATTGTGGTGAAATATCTGATTTTTATGGAAACTACGCAAAATTTGTATAATATTTTGGCATCAACCAGAATAATCCAGGGAATTACGAATTAATCAAGACTAACATTTAATAACTTATGCACAGGGAAAAAGGGCTTACGAAGCAAATACGTCATTAGGCGGGGTTATTAAGCGGTCCTTGGTAGGAGAGAAAAAATCCAATTCGCCCACACAGCTGAGGAGCCTTGTGGATTTAATTTAAAATAAGTGGACGATCGATTTTCGGAAAACAAGATGAGAATGTAACGATCTGGTCGTAAGGAACAAAATGGTTATTTTTTTCAAAAACGTGCGACGTCTAGTTCAAAAGATAGCTCCAAGAAGGAGACCGAATTGATTTATTTTTGCAAGTTCTCAATGTATAGCCGAGCCTCCAGGCAGAATTCATTCAGTCTCCAGAGTCAAGTTGGACGTGACGCTGGATCACAGTGTTTAGACCGCCAGTACTTGTCGTCAGTAAGCCATGTTGGGCCCATATCAGGGCGAAGGAACAATCTTCAGTATATTCAGTCTACTGTCATCGCGGCAGGAGATGGCAGTTGAACACGCTGCGACGGGGTGCGCGGGCTCTCGCAGTACGCATGCGCGGTCCACCTATTCCAGATCTAAATATATCGGCTCCCTGCAAGCCAATCGTTGTCATCGCAGCACACAGCACGCAGCCAGAGAAAGAAGGAATGTGCTGACTGAGTGAAGCAAGTAATGACTAACTTAATGTTTTTGGAATGCGCGATAAGCAGTGAGCTGGAACACATCTGCAGTTCAAACCCAACTGCCAACTCCTGGCGCGATATCAGTACCGTAGGCGCCAAGGAGCGCGGTACTGGTTCACAGTATTCAGTTTGGTGTCCGCCGTGGCGGGACATTGTTTCGAAGTCATCATAGGACGTGGTGCTGGGCCACCAAAGTAATCAGTCAGTCTGAACGGGACTTGACTCAATGTGCCTAGTTCAGTACATCGAACACGAAAACTTCAGGGAAAGGCCACGTAGATTCGGAAAGAACTATACGTTTTCAAGATTACAAGTAAGCCGGTTCGAGACCAGGCAGAAGTTGCCGAAAGTAGAAAGAACTCCGCATATATAAAATTGTGAGGATAAAACGAACAATACGCTAAAGAAGTGAAAATTAGGTCCGGGTGAAGCCAAACACGATAGCTAGAAACAAGTATCTCTAGTGTTAGAATAATCTAATGGTCTTTGGAGGAAAGCCATTGGGATTATAGGGTCGCGTAGCGAAAGTAAAAGTAAAGACGCACTTAAGTATAAATCGATGCGCAGTTAAAAGTGGAAAGTACCTTACATTGTCCAAAAAGAACATTTCGAGCCTTGTTGGAGTCAAAGAACAGGTCGATAATTACATAGTTTCACAACATAACGTTGTTAAAAGAGAAGCCAGGTTAAGTTAATAAACCGGTGGGTTTAAACCGTGGAAAAACGACAGAACTTTGATTCAAGACCTAGGGGGTCCGATCCAGAAGTCATCATAGGACATCTGGATCGTGCGGCTAGATCTAGGGGAGAAGTCGTCATCAGGGAACCAATCGGAAGTCATCGCTTGCGTCCTGAGATACGACAAGAACAATTACACAATGTGTAATCAATTGTAAATAGAGTGTTGAACTGTCATTTATTGATGCATGCGCCAGTAAACTATAACATAGCATAGAATAGGACAAAACCCAAGGGTTAACACGTGTGTAGTGTTACATAGTGAATAAGTGAGAAAAGATGAAACGTGAGAAAAGGTATAGTGTATTTGTGTAAAGGATAATATAAATTCAAGTGAAAGTGTTCTATAATTGAGATCCATTATGTGTAGAAATATAAATATGTCATATCAAGTCAAAATCACGTGTGTTAACGAGAAAGGAATTATGTGTTGCCATATTGTTGGAAAAATGTACTAGTTACAACAATGTGGGTGAAATCCTTCACAACGGGGGATCCTGAATTGGTGAGTACCAAAATGAATTAAACATATTGAGCCATTGTGGACCCATAATTTGAAATGTACTATTGTGAAATGATTAAAGATAAAGGGATAACAATGAACAGTGCTCTAAAGTGTCACTTCTTAATGAGGAAGGCCGTAAAAATGAGGCCATGTAACGAGTTACATATTGTGCGGATAATACCCAAATGCGTGTAAGCATATAAATTAATTAATAAAAGGGTGGAACCAGATTATTGTCGAAAGAAATAAGTTAAGTAATTGAAATCAGTAACGTTTGTTATGCGAAGCAAACGCAATAAAAGTTGAACGCAACTTAAGTTAATAAGAAATTGAAAAATTAGGAAAGTGAGAGATAACTTAATAAAGTTTAAAACAATGCAAAGAAAATCAAAATCAGTGATAAAAATAATAAACAACCCCTATACGGTTAAATGATATAAGTTAAAAGTAATTGCAAATGACCTTAGCATCACAAGTAAAGGCAATGAACGGCCTAAGGAAAATAAATGTAATAATAAAAGACCACAGAAAGAACGAAACGGAAATAATATAATAACGTAATAATGTAAAAGTAAGTTCATTATCCTCGCCAGGATATCTGGACTACAGTAATAATGAATTGAGTATCCAAGAAACGTATTATTGTCGCCGAAAATAGGCTAGACCGATGTATGCTTAGGGCTTTGAAATATTGAATTAACGTGCAAATATTGGATAATCATTATAGTCTATGGGAAATTCGTCGGTTGACCAAGGTAAGGTCTTATAATTTGTTCTAGTGAAAGGGTAAATGCTCACTCAGGTATTGTGTAATTCTCATGTAGCCAGGGAGCACATGAACGAAAAAGTATCGTAAGACTGGATGGATGATACTTGTCTAGGCGGGTAGCCGGAAGCAGGGTGAGATCGATTCCCTCCTACGAGCTATGCCGACCTCCGCAGCCAGGTAAGACATAGCGTTCCCAGGTTGGTTAGCATTTGTATTTCGAATGCCTATCTCAACAGACTCATATATTGGCCACAACGGGCTTAAGAATACGTTTGTTTTAGTCATCCTAATAGCAGAGAATAATTATCCCAAAAGAAGCACGAATAAATGTGAATTAGACTGAGCACAGTCCATATGAGGAATAGAATAAGAACGCTTGGATTCTCATAGCAGAGATGGTCTCTCTTTGAATGTTAAAATATATGGTTGGTTAAATAGTACGCTAGGTCAGGAGGGACGGAGTTGTTTACAAAAGGGTCGTTACTCCAGTCGAGACGAGAGGAAGTTAATGAGGTTCGCGCTGCTGGCGGGGACCATAAACATGTTGACACTGCGTGAAGACAGAACGCAAGGGGAACCTTGTGATTTTATTTGAAAAAACGAATTACAGCAGAAGTTATTGCCTGATAAATAATTGTTATCATGCATGGATTATATATCCCGTATTAATAAGAATCATAACGATATGATCAAAGCAATGAGAAATAATAATAATTGCATTTTTGAAAATGTAAAAATTTGTTTCCAAGACCTTCAAGAAAATTGAAGACGGGTAATGAAAAAGCACTAAAAATGGGACTTTGTGAAATGCGGGCTTCATAAACCTCCTATTCTGGGGAACACAATGGCTGCAATAAAATATAATTGGCATTAAGGTGGAGAAGTAAATGGTACTCATGTGGAAATAATGTTATATGTTTTTTGGGCATAATTTGTGTTTGGAATGTGTGGTGAAAGAGATTAAAAGGATAAAAATAAATGTAAAGAATAATAAGTTCAGATTATAGCCAGATGAAGGCATTGTAATATTAAAGGTAAATATCCTGAGTTTGAGCCTGACCAGGCGAAACTCAGTTGAAGTGACTGGATACCCTCATTTTGGGGATATAAGATTTAGAATATCTGAGACTAAAGTATCAGTGTAAGCAGATGGATCATGATGAATCCATTGGAAATGAAGCAAGATAAACTAAGAGTCATTATTTTGTTATTATGTTTGAAGGTAATTTCAACCAATATATTAGTTTTGTGACTTTATAATTTGAAATATTTGAGTGAATTAAAGATATCAATTTAAAGTAGTTGGTGTTATAGTTTTTTGTGCTTGTCCTTCCTATAGTTCACATTCTGAGTACATGGTCAGACAGTGGGAATAAATGTACACGCCCTGAGCTGAGATTAGTCGGATGATGACCTGTAATTCCGTTTTCCTAAACGGGCACATTATTTCACATCTTTATTGTTATTTAATAACTGTTGATACCGGGTGACTTAGCCGTGGTCGTTACGGCATGACTGCTGGCAGTCGCTCACATCCGGGAGGCGTGGAGGTTCGAATCCCCCCGCTGGCAACCTTGAAGATGGTCTTCTCTGGTTTCCCATTTTCCTTCCAGGCATATGCCGGGGTAGGTCCCTAACTATAGGCCACAGCCGCTACCTTCCAACTCCTCGTCCTTCCATTCCAACTTTCCTCCCCAACGGTACTTGTAGCTCACCCATTGGGTGTTCGTCTCGAAGCAGCTACAAAAACTGGCGAGCCGAACATGTCCTCGGACACTCCCAGCACTAAAAGCCATACGCTAAAAAATCATTGATACATAACTACACTAGCGCCATATGTGAGAACACCCACTCACAAAAGCTGGAGCAACTATTCTTATCTTTTTATCTTCTTTGATCCGTCCCATGTACAATAATACTATTCAGTCGCTGTTTTAATAAAACCAAAATCCCTTTCAATGTTTGTTCATTTATGTTTGCTCATTTATTTCAAATAAACCAACAGATTTCTTTACTGATCAACGGAGCAGAGTTATGTTTTATATCCACTTTCTTTTGCGGTGCATGCATATCATAGAGTTTATTTACACAATCATTAAATAGAGGCACTTTGTCATCTATGTCAGTGGATTTGGTAGAAAAGTCTGCCAAGGGAGTAATTCTGCATCCGTTTTAAAATCATTTAAATTAAATTTGCTGAAGTCACGCACAAAGATTGATTTTGGTCGAAGTTTCGGGGTAGATAGAGAAAACGTTGCATATAGAAGATTATGGGCTGAGAATCCAGCAGCTGGTTCTTGTCCGTAGTCAACAACGAGGTCATTACAGTTTGAAGAGATAATATCGAGAGAGCTGTCACAAGTAGCTGTGTGAAATGTAGTATCGAATGGTAAACATTCAACATTACAGGAACAGAGCACATCACATACCTGTTCAGTTTCAAAAGCTTCACTACCAAACCGAGCATTAACGTCCCCAACAATAAAAACATATTTGTAATCAAGAATGAACCAGTACATGTCATTCAGAAAAATATCTAGGTAGCCAGCTTCCGGTGGACGGTACACACAAGCAAAGAGAATTTTAGTTTCGGTAAGAGAAATGTCAAGTATAATGTATTCAGGCCTCTTATTATGTTCACCAGGAGACTGGCTTAGCACGCTATACTTTATGTTATCCCTAAGGTAAACTGCAACACCACCTCCACCGACGGTTAATCTGTCATTTCTAATGACTTTATAGCCAGTGAGAGAGACAGCAGCATCTGGAATTGAGGGCTTGCGAAAGGACTCACTTACCAAAGACGTGACAAAATTCAGAACAGTGAGAGGAGTCAACTAATGATTGAGCATTGATATGAGCAATTTTAGGCAGTTTGTGTTTTTCAGGCTGATAGCGGAAAGTATGTCTGATAGACTATGGTCAGATGCTACCATAGGTACAAGTTAAAAAGATCTTGTAAAGTAGTGAAAGGCATTGCCTAGTCACTCAGAAGAGAAATTAGTACAGTGACCATTATAAGTCGACATTCATAATCTACAATAGCACAAACTACAACACAATTTAGAAGCTTAAGGAAAAGTTAAGTTATGACAGATGGCACGTAAATATATGAGTTAAATAATGACACAGTGAAACACACTGCAATCTTCAGTAACCTTTTGGAATTACACAGTCATGTCATCAGATCCGGCTAGAATTGAGCTAGGAATAGTTTAAAGTCACTTGTCACTCACTAACCATCACACCTTGAAAATGCCATTAAGGTTTTATTTCTCAAGACATGGTGTACGTTATAGCTATATAGACTATACATTCAATTTAACATTTGTGATAGGTTGAATTAAAAAAATACAAAAAAAATACGGATATAATGAAATTAAAGTTGAATGTGGTTTAAAGCAGGCCTGCTAGTCTCCAGCTTGTACCCTATATAGGCCTACCTACAGAACATAAAATGTATTCACATTGCATGATGCAAGGTTAGACAGGAAATGTTAATCTGAACACATAACAGTGATGGTTACAGGTGACAGCTGAATAACAATTATTTATAATAATTACCATCCATTGGGGTTAATCTCACTAAATGCCTGTCATCGGAGAGAGAGAGAGAGAGAGAGAGAGAGAGAGAGCTAGCAGCCATTAAATCAACTGTGAACTGGATTAATTTTGTTTTGCCTGATCTATATGACAATATCTTTGTCATGCAGTAGCCTATAGCTCACACTCACTATTAACAGTAATAACCTGTGTAGGAGAAGAAAGATAAGTTTGGGCTGGGAGCGAAAGGTGAAAGCAAGTAAGTCTGTTTTAGTATGTAAAGACGTAATGTTTAAAGCTGATTGATTGTTTAGAAAGGCTTGGTACTGGTAGGCTACCTTAGAGAGACGCTTAATATTTAGAAAAAATAATTTTGCCACCCTGTTCAATAAGGGAAGGAAGCTTGGAACTAATAGCAAGCAGTATAGTCCAGTATTGAAGTCTATTTGGTAAAGACAGCTTTACAAACGTTATCGAATTTAACAGACAATTTTCTAAATGTTGTTGCCTAAAAGGAATGTGGTATTTTTTAAATTTAAGTTCCACAGCCTTACTTGCTCTCGAGCAATAGGTACCGGTATTATGGTATACAGTTGGTACAATCAATTGGTTAAAGTTAAAATTAGATTGGTAAGGGATATAACACTGATCACACTAAGTTAGATCAATCTAAGGTCATTGAAATTAGTCAGCCTGTGACGAATACCTCGGCTGACTGCAAAGATGACGCCATTTTTGGACCAACAATGCTTAACTCCCACCTTGTCGATTGTTTTGTGGAGCAATTCCAACTGTAACTTTGTTAGGTCTTCCCTAATTACAGTCCCAGTCCCCTTCAATTTCTTATTCGGCTGAAAGAGCACATTCCGCTTGGCAAAGGAGACAAATTTACATATGATGGGGCGTGGCTTTTGGGTGTTTCTTGAGCCTACCCTATGGGTCCTGTCAATGTCCTCAATTTTTATATTTACGACTAGCTGTTCTGCGAAGTTAAGGACGAGCTGATCAGTCGATTCGCCATTCTTTTCTTCCATGCCAAACACCCGGATACAATTCCGCCGGGAGTATTGCTCCATTGTGTCAGTCCTTTCATGCAGTTCCTCTTTCAATGATTTCACTTCCTCCTCGCTGGCCTTAATTTTATTTTCCTTAGTGTTGAAATCAATGGATGCTTTGAGATCCTCTATCACTTTTGAGGTGATCTCATCAACAGGCCTTGACAAGAAGGAGGGCTGGGTAACCAAGTCATTTACGATCTTTAGCACTAATGTTGACAAGTCGCCATGTTCATCAGTGCTGCCCTCTGTGTGGTTAATGCCAGCATTTCCCATCTTTACCGGGGGAGAGCGCTGACAGTCTTCCTGCACCTGTTGGCGATTCTGCGCATTACGCTTCGTATTTTTATTTTTCCCTCCAGACATTGTATAACCTAAAATTGAGTTCTACTATGTATAAATGTAGATGATTAAGGGTTTTAGAGTATATTTGGCAGCCTGATTTCTTTTGACGACTGATGTACAGTAATTTCACTCACCGGATTGTTGGTTTCAATGGACACACGATCGCGAGAACACGTTAAAAATACACTACACTTCTAAGCGACACAACTCAGTGACTTCAGTCCGCCATGTCACACGGAGGAGTGTGAAGCCTGGTGCAGTCCCACATATTTTTCCAAACTTGCCGGGATATTTCACTATGCAACAGAAAGCACGCAAATCTCCTCCGAAGAGGACTGTGAAAAAAGAGACATATCGAAATCTTGTACCAAAATATCGGCAGTTAGTTCTCCAATGGTAGTTCTAGGTACTTCTTATGGTTTAGATAGTGAGGTCGATGCCAGCAGTTATTGCCAGTCTCAAACGCCAAGTAAAGAATCTGAATAGAAATTTAGTGAGAACACAGCCAAATGCAAAGGGTCTCGTAGAGAAGAGGCTTTGCTCGACGACGATGACAACGATTTTGATGATGATAATAATAATAATAATCACATAATCACGTCCAAGTCTTGAAGTTTAATCTAGCCTGTGTCAACAGTCAAATGCAAGGGGTCTCGTAGAGAAAAGGCTATGCTCTACGACGAGACCTAAGATGACGACGACGACGATAACGATTTTGATGATGATAATAATAATAATAATAATAATAATAATAATAATAATAATAATAATAATAATAATAAACCTTTTGCTCGTAGTTTTCAAGCCATACATAATCCTTACGGTACGAGTATTTACCGAGGCTACATAATGATACGTTCGTACCTAGGGGCAGATGACCTCGCAGTTACCTCAATTAGTAACAAACTACGTTCGTACGACACCCGACAGAGGATCGAGCTGGGGACTCACTCGCGATGAGATCGGTTCTCTTTTATTAGCCTCCAATCTAGGCTCGGATATTCGGTTTAAAAAGGACCGTCCGTTTTATCAGTCGTGACAAACGGGCGCCATTATATGTTTTAATTATATCGGTTCTGCCAATATGCGAGAAAAAATTCACTATCATAATCGTAATATCCTAATCCTATAGCGACAGGGAATAGCCTGTTCTCTACAAAAACGACGATATTTAGCAAGGAAATATAAAAGGAAGAATACTCAGCCCTAACTTCGGCTTCAGCTTTCGAAGTACCAAAAACGGAGGTTTAGCAGCACTGGCAGAGTGTTGCGATAAGCTGTGAGGTCGTTGATTGAAAATTAGAAGCAAGAAACGTATTGGAGAGTTGAGATTATTATGAATAAAAGTGATGTAAAATCTCAAGCGGCTTCGCCCGTGTGAAGCTTATCTTCTTATTATTATTATCTTAAATGCAATCTCGACGTCAGGAAAAAATATGCTGATGTAAATGCTCGAGCGGCTTCGCCCGTGTGATCCCAGTTCAACGTGTATCCTCTTCCCCAGTGTGTGAATCCCAACCCCCCCCCCCCTCTACTGAAAATGCAGGTCATCAGCCTGCTGAACTTGAGTAATGCTCAAGCCACCGGTTGCCCTCAGAAGTAGTATCTTGTCGGAAGACCCTTTGTATAGCATCCCACTCATCTCCAGCCCCTCCCCCCTTCCTTTCCCCTCTGTGTAGTAGGTATTGTGTGTGTGATGATAACCTGCTTTATTTTAGTGTCTGTGTAGGCTATTTGAAAGTCAGGTGAGGTTTGTGTAGGAGGTGGCTGTGGCCTAATTTTAAGCACCCTCTCTATAACGCAAGTTATCAGACAACTTTACTTGTATAATAAATCACAGCTTCAGAGCAGCCTACTAGCTTAGTTTGTAAACATTGTGTGTATTTCTACCCCAAATTCATCCCCTTTAAACTCTAGTAGTAGTTATTGTTGTTTTAAGGGGCAGAACTACGAGGTCATTTGCCCCTTCATCAAACTCTCTAGTTATAACCTTAGTAATATAAATAAATAAATAAAAGCATATTTCTAAATGCAAGTAGGCTACTTTGTGGCACCTGTCTCCTGATATACCATACTCTGGTGAAGCCTTCACAATGACACAGGTTATCAGACAGCTCACAACCATACACACACCTTTATATAGTAAATACAGGAATCCATGTCAAGTGGAATCTTGACTGATTTAGCAAGAGAGTGGTAGCCTTGAATCCAGTAACTTAGATGCAGCTGTCCCAATCAACATACAAGTACAGTACATAGAGAGGACCTAACCAGGAAAAAAAGAAAGCAGATCTTGCTCTCGATTAGCAGAACATATGGGCGGGCTTGTGCATCTTCCTCGCTTTACTACGTCCAAATCCTAGCGATTGGGTTACAAATTACAGCCTATTTCAACTCACCATCATGACAGGGATGGCTAGAGCGAAGGATTATTTAAAGCCTCGTAAGAATATTTCGTTAAAAAGCGAAATGTTAATTGTTTGCCGAGCTAGAGAAATCGACAAGGATAGGTATCTTAGAAACGGACCGCGGCATTGTAGTACCGTCCGTTGCCTAGGACCTGGCGTGTATGATTTGAAATCTATTGTCCCCGAAAATACCGTATATCTGAGCACTCAGGTCTTATTTTCCAATAGTTATTTATGGTTTATTGCTCGCGAATTGAACGGCCTTCTTCATACGTGTGTTAATAGCTTCTAATCTCTGCCATGCCGTGGTTTTTTAATGGCAAGATGAAATAACCGTCACAAGCCGCCATTACGAGCTACTTTCTGTTTGAACTTTGGTTCGAACTAGACACTACCGAAAACGCTATTTTGAAAGGCACTCGTAATTCCTAATTAGACAGGTATTTACGAGAACGTCAAAGAAAGATCGATAAATATGTAGGTGTGTATAAATTTTAATGCAAACCCCAAGAATAAATATGAATTGACATTCAAGTACTGTGCCCGCTGGCCGAAGGTTTCGGGGAGCCACCGGTTTCAAATGACCCTTCCGAGACCCTCTTCCAGTTAACACACAAGTATAGGGGACGATACATTCATAGGCTGGTATAGCACAAAGTCTGCACTTGGGGGTATCGGGAATTAGTGAGGTTCGATCTTAAACCAGCTCAGAGGAATGCATCGATAACAAAACTAAGCAAGAAAGAGAGGTTAGTCTTATGTTAAAATCAAGAATAAATTTTTATTCAGAATAGATCCCTAGCCTAGCATGAGAGTTGCAAACGGCTATTCCGATACTATTCTGGCCTGAAAGAAAATATATAAAAAAGTCCTAAACAAGATCTAAATTACTCTCATGGTCCTAATACAAAATTCGACTGAGAACGAACAAGCTAAGAGAGTGGCACGTAAGATCAGCCCTAAGCAATTACATCGAAAATGACTACTGGAGGATCAAACATCAAAAGAATCTACTGCAAAGCAAGACATTTACTTGTTTACAAATACTAGAGCATTTACATTTAATTGCAAGGGGGAAAATTATTCTTCGCTATGATGGTGCCATCTCTAACATTTGTCTTTAGATTTAAGTGTTTAGCTAGTCCTAAATATCATTAATTAATAAACGAGACGCGTTTATTACAAAGAAAATCAAGCTCTGTGCACAACGTTGCTGAATAAAAAAAAAATCTATGCTAATACAACACAAATGTATACAATAATTCAGCACTCCTATGGTTGTGCAATTGGCACTGCCTGCGTACTCGATTTGTTACTGTTTGTAACAAATGGTCATAGTTTCAAAGTGTTAAGAAAGTAGAAAAACTTTGGAAAGCCTGGAAATGCGATGGTAATTAAACAATTACATCGACTCATATTGCTACCAATCTGGTGTGTGTGCTACAGTTATCACATCACCAATTGGTTGTCGACTATTCATGTGAAAGTGTATCAAAATGTATCTAAAATGGTTTAACAATAACTAAATGTTAACATTCGGTCCAGAAAATATGTTATTTTTTGTATCTATTATCTTATATTAGTTCAGGGGGAATTATGAGATTTGTTTAGTTTTACAAAATCCTATCTTTGATTATTAAAGCTTCACACAATTATGTATTCCTCACAGTATAGTTGTTCAGTTTATGGACCTTTAAAAGCGTTCAGTGTACTCGGGTAACTTGTGTATCCAACTTAAGCAAAATAACTCAATAGTTTAATAGTTTACTAGACACCCTGTGTCTTCACCAATACTTCATCATTATTAGACATCCTGTGTCTCCACCAATTACTTCACTCTTATTACGGATTCATCAATCCAGGCGCCCTCGGTTAGGTACTGCACCCGAATTCTCCAATCAGCACCTATATCCCCTGAGATGAAAGGATTGCAGACTTACAAATACCCAATTCAAAATATCTTACCGTGGCCTGCTAAGTAAGAATTTGGAATTCTAGGATCACATAGTGCATATTTAAATAGTACCACCTGAACAGCTACATACTTCTACTATTATTTACATTTAATAGTGAATTCGAGAAACTCCAATCTCGAGGGGTGTTATGGTCTAACTTTAGTGGGCGCCTGTAGCTATCCAGCAGTGCCATTTACGAAGGTTATAGAATGATTAATCGATCAGTTAAAATAATATTGACTGAGTCGCTAAAAAGTGCCAGCCGTTTATTCACTAAGGAACGATACATGAAATGTCCCTATGGCATATAATCTGACCTAGTGTCCCATTTGACACTTCACAAATTTAACACACAAAAAAAAATCAAACTGACAATAACTATGTCCTGAAAAAGAAATAAATTTGGAGAATTTGGCAATCTATTTGAGCCCTTATTCCTCCTAAGAATAAATCTTGTGCATAAATGTGCACCTCAATAAACATGAAAATGATTTACAAAATATCCAACCCTTGTGAAATTCCTTTGAATTTTCACGAAAAAGATCAAACTATGAAACGACGTTAGCTTTAGACATTGCCCTAGTTTATACAGTTGCGTTTCATTTTCTTGAACCGTAGTTCCAAATCTAAAATTGTAATGGTGAAAATGTTAACTATTAAGTATTAATTATGAAGCTTATGTGCAAGTGTACAACGATTTGTGGTCAGCACAAATTATAATTTCTTACATGAAATTAATTTAATTTTCCTTCTATCACGATTTCTAATAAATCTTTATGCTTTTTCTTTCACAATCACCACGCCTTCCTAGGTTAAATTATTTAATATAAGTCGTTGCAAAATGAGCATTCGTGCCGAATGGTAAAGTTTAGCACTGCTCTGATCTCCTAACTGGTGATAATTCTGATAATGTAATTCATTGCAAGACTATCAGTTACGTAAAAATAGTGGATTCAAAAGTGCTTGGCATTATTTTCTCATTCAACACTTCTCTTTCAAAAATTACACACATAGTTGCTCTACTTTTCTAACATACTGTGCAGACACTTGCCTCGATGCAATATAATATTTTCACACTAGCTGTGAACAAACTGGGAAAACTTTTACACTATGCCTCCTTATTCAATTAAACGTAATTTCATCTACGTTCATCACCTAGCACGGAATGATATTATAACATCCATTTCAATTGCATTTTATCTATAATGCACAACTCCTACAAAAACTTCTACTATCCTGATACATTTATTCCTCGAGCTACAATATTTCAAACTTCAACTACGTCTGTGCAGCTTTTTAAATTTCTTGTATGAAGATTTTATTTACCTTAACCCACGTATAAATTTCGTTGTGATAATACCGCAACTAAAAATTTTACTAGTCTGCAAGAATTCAAAGAAATAAAAATACGAACATATTATCTCCTTCTGGTATTTCAAAATTTCTGAATATAATTCAATTAAATCTACATTGGCTTATTTTACAGACACCGGTCGACTTATAAAATGTCGCCTGTCATTTCCTTTCGTTATTTAATTACCTGTTCTGATCAATGAAGTTCCAAGGTTTCCTTCATGAAATATAAATTTATTCAAAATTATAGAGACTATTTAATGCTCTAATTAAATCCTTAATTCACCAATGTGAATGATCTCTTAACATTTCTTAATTGGAAATATAGTTTAATCCATTACTTAACTAACAATGTAGTTCCAAATAACTATTTGCCTTGTCAACTACAAATGACATTTATTATAAATTGGATTTATTTGTTTAAAGTCTATCATTTATTAACAATTGATTGTCGTGTAATTAGGCATTAATAGTACGCTGTAAGTTTGTAATTGGGATTGAAACTTGAATCAACATAGTAAGTTTCGATTATCCCCGTATTTTCCCTGAAAATACCGATTTTCTTATCCTACAGTGCCGTATCTAGATTTATCAATGCGTGTTCCATCTCACTATAAAATACAGATATAGATAACGTTACGCATATTGAAAGCTCATTTAATGAATATACGATCTACTATCTGACATGTGAAAAATGGTTATTCGCTCATAAAACGTCTGACTTAAATCTGAATGAAAAAGTGGCAATAAAAATGAATTTAACGGATTTGAAGAATCTACAAAAATTGATAATAATAATAATAAAAATGTTGGTCAATCACCGAATGAAACACAGAAAAGAAACTACTACTACAAACATGGATTATATAATCTGACAACTTCAGCTACCTTATGTAGAACGATGAGATTCTGGAGTACTTGCTATTAGCAAGCAGAGTTCCTCTCGAAACCTTCAAAGACAGCTCTGGCCCCCACCTGTGGTCGGACCGTGACGTAGCCAGCGAACTGGGTCAGTGGCCAGCGTGATGACCTCGCCTCTCGTTCCTGGCATCTCCTCGATTTGTTGGCTGTCCTTCAGCGTATCGTGATGAATTTTGATGTTGCTTCTCAATGCTGCTTTACAAGCGCATTTGGTTTGCTCCGAATCTCGTTCCATTGTAGTTTGTGAGAGCATTTCAAGATGTGAGTGAAATCTCTTGTCGTATAGTAGTTCCATTCGTAGTTTCAGAGTCTCGCGTGGTTGGTTCACCGCGATCTCCATCTATGTCGAAGTATTCTGGACTTCATTGTAGATACTGCGTTTCTGTTTCCCTACATTAATGCAATTAGCAGTACATTACTATTAGGTTAAAGAGTAAACCAATGGTATCTCCCCATTGCCTGACTGCAACTTGCATTTTTAATACTGGTATTTGTAGTGTAATACCACCGTCGAATACTGCTTTGAAGTATAGAGTATAGGCTGCAGTAAGATTATCGTCGTGTAGAAATATCAGTTTTAAACTGTGGATGTAAGATATACTTCCGTCCTCCTGTAGTAAACTGAGCCGTATAAATGAACTGCTTGCAAGCTGTGTGTGTAGTGGACAGCTGCAAGTCTGCCTAGCAATGCTAGCCTGCACGGTGAGAGCTCTGCTTTCACGCAGATTTCGCTGCCTTCTGAAGCCTCGCATTTCACTTGTTATACGTTAAACTGTTATACGAAGTTTGTTCCCAGACTAGGTCTTGCCTCGGCCTGGTCAATGTATAGAGTGAATACGAGCGATTCCCTGCTAGTCTCAGGATCTCTCTTCAAGTCTCCCCCACTCTTTCTCCTTGTGTGACGCGACTGCTAACCTCCCCAGGCTGTTGTCACATGTTGTTACCTCTCCTCTCTTGTGACGACACACTACAGTCTCCGGATGTGCGATCCGCGCTTCTAGCGATGTCGGCCTGTCCATTCCAATAATTCACCTATTTATTGTTTAAATAATTTCTAAATTTCCATCCTTTCTTCCGGCCTTTTATAAATGTTACTAGTACTTGCTTGACATAATAAAATACTCATTCTGAGTATGAAATCTTTGGATCTTCGATTTTATTTATTCTGAATAATTTCATTCCGTCATTTCTCAAATTTGCGGGTTTTTGTTCTCATCTCGTCTAAGTCATGGTCTTGGCCAAAAATAAATTCGAGCTCAGTACGACTGCAAATAGTTCATTACCACCGGTATAACCACAACAACAATGTCGGAGGTATTAATCCACCATCACGACTCATATAAACTCTAATAATGTTAATTACAATAAGTGCGGATTCCTAAATTATACACCTTTTAAATGCTGGTCATAAAGGTTATGTGTACAGGAAACACATCCTGACAACGCTTTGAATTAACATGAAGGCTTCTGATACAAGCTAAAGTGTGTGATTGTGCATTTATAAAATTGCCTCTTCCCTGAATGAAGTCGAACCTATGTTCTTTTGGTTACATAATATTGTACCTCTCATGGCCTCTCTAGCTTCTTGTAAAGAAATAAACATGTTTTCAAGTATTGATATGGCCAAACAAATGAATAACGGGACTGCATTCCGATGTTATAATACTAGGAATGTCACAGCCTTCTGGATAAATAAATAATGCACTGCCTAAAATGGAATGTGCTGTGGACTGGCTCGGCTTGTAACCTTGGCCTTGATTTGACATCTGCCAAACTAGTTTCTTTGTCATAAGCTTGACAAAATAAAAGTTGATAATAACTGTTTGAAATGATACGAAATGGATATTACAAAATACTGCCTTCCTGCCGTTTATAAATGTTTAACAAAACTATTACTTTCCACACGCGTTCTTATAATAGCTACCTGCGTTGTGCACTTAAAGAAATGAAACCAAATTAAATTAAATCTACTGTTTCCAACTCATTACAATACGCGACTAATACATGATCTGACTTACAGATGCAGCGACCCTTGGTTCGAAACCCGCCATGAGCTGTTATAAGCGGTCTCTTATATGGTATTAGATCATCTTCTCATTGTACCCGGTCCTCTTCCGCTGCCAATTCCCCACGCATGATTTAGAAATCAATTGTCATAGCGTGGTTGGGGTTGTATTCGAAGATCTGATGTTTTAGCAGGATCATAATGTTAGCGTTGGTGATAGTATTACACATATTTAAAGAAAACTTGCACTCACTGATGCTAATGTGCTGTAATAAATTGCCCATTTTCACTCCACCACTGACGTTATCCTATCGCTTGTGCGACACTCACACGTGACCATTTCACTAATATTTACATAAAATATTAAACCAAAAATTACTATAAATCCGGCAAACAAAAACACTATATTTGTAGATTTTATACATTTTATCAATTACACAGATTATGTAGCACTGAGGTTTGACCATGCGGTCGTAAAGTTTGCGTTACACACGTCCATCATTTCACCTCGTGAATAAAAAATATTTCACAGTTTATGTATTAATAAACGTCTCCAATCATTAGATTGTCAAATAATACTCTGATAGCTGTCCATTAGACAAATACACACTGATTTTCCGTGTCACATGGTTTCCCTTTACGGACGTACTTTTACTTGTGCTCCAACATGCACATCGATGTTGCTTCATCCAATGACAAGTAAGAACTGGTGTTACTAAATATTGACGTTCTCTTAGGATATGAGTTAGCCGCGTAAATTGACAGTTTCGTTGATCTGCGAAGTATGCTGTAATTTAAATAAACAGAATTACTTTGTTTAAATTATAGTTGATTTATGGAATGTCTAAAGTGCATAAAAATATGATTATAAGAGATTTTGCTTCAGTTTCTTCCCTCCGCTCGCAGGGTATTGTACAGTACCCCAGGGGTAGGCACCCCTTGGAGACCATCCCCCCAGCATCTATCTAAATATCCTAACGGGCAACCCTCGTAAAGCCAGGCCAACATACATCAACGCCGCAAGGACAGCTTGCCATTCTAGAAAGCAGCTCAATCCTTGCACAATTATTACACACAGCGACATATTATTAACTGGGGGAGCTATGCCATCACATTGCTGACAGCATAGCGCCCAAGAATATAAAAGGAGGCCTAAGGAGGTCACAGGGATCTCTCCATTATCAGTCTTTCAGTGGTACGGCCGAAGGCTACGTTGGTGTCATCAGAGGTGAGTCAGTCGTGTTCAGATTTCCTACTTTTGTAACCTTCACCCACAGCTTGTACTTTCACATTGTGAATATTGTTACATTCCCTACAAGGGACTCATACTATAACATCACAGACCAATAAACACTTGGTCAACACTCTACACTCGCCTTACTGTTTATACGCCTCTTTACATCCCAACGCCCTTCCTTATTCCCGTCACGGTTAGACGTGACATACGGTAGTCTGATAGTGCTAGCTCAGATATCATTGTATTCCTCGCGGCGGCCCGGCTGCTAGAGATCAGCGCGTGCCACTTAGCTGATACAAGCACATTCAGTTATATAATAAGCCAGTCAGCTGAGCGACCAGCACAGTGACCCTTGCATTGGGTCCCATCCCCTAAAACACTACTACGTTATTTACAGGAGCGCCCCCTAGCTCCTAGCACACAACAACACTCTACACTGGTCAGCTTACCCTGCCAAGGGAAGCTACCCCCTTCTAGGCACAGCTCTATAAATTAACACAATAACTCTGTCTTTTAGATCCAACCACCCCCAAATAAGGGATCTAAAACACTGGTGGAGGCGGGGTACTACGCATAGTAGAACAGGACTCAACCAACGAGCCCTCGTAGTAAAAACGACCCCTTCCGTACCGCAAAAAGCCAAGCAAATAGTGAAAAATTTTTCCCCAGACAAAAAACACCATTTTTGCTCCAAAACTAGCTACACAGGGGAAATTCTTACTAAACCAACCCCCCAGCCCCAGACAGAATCAAAGAGATACGAAAATACACTGTCAAACACGCACCGCAAATACGGGCACTCCAAACAAAAATCGGGGCAATACAGGGCAAACAGACATACACTCTGTCAGAGGGTAGGACAGCGCGATTAAGATGCGCACATAAGCACTTGAGGCACATACATGAACACCTCAATAGGATCCATGTCCAAAGAAACAAAATACACAAACAATTAGTCACCACACATGGTCCCGTAATAGATAATGCAACCCTCGAGAGAATGAGGGTGCACTACGCGACTTTACACGCTCAGTACAGGGAGTTAATTCGCGAGCAAGCGCTTCTCCAACTAGCGGCCTCAAAACTGTATAGGACACAGAAACATTAATACGGTAATTTGCAAACAGGCCATATGCCTCCACAGGCAGTACGCCCAAATCTGGGGCGGACATAAGAAACTCCGGGCTCACTAGACCATTTTTTGAGTTCTTGGTAGGGCCACCAGCCCAGCCGAGAGAGGACATAAGCGTAGATACGCTAACTCGACAATTTGCGAGGATGTCCCTCTCGCCATGTACTGCCACACATGGGAAGGAGGTCACCATGGCTACAGTCCAGAAGACGGCCAGGTTAGGCTCCAATAGGCTACAAGCACAAAGTTACACAAACACATGTCCTTCAGCTCCGGATCGGAAGGCAATTTTGCCAAACCGAGGGGCAGAGCCTAGAACAACCCCCTTGGAACAAAGAGTCGAGAGGGAGTTGAAGCCAGGACTCTCAGACACACATAGCATGACAGGGAGACAACGGGACGTAACCACGTCATGGGCAGACGACATAGAACCCGTCCCACTACACATAAAGCCTACATACACCCACACAGATAGGCTCACACAATGGCAGGAGTCTGCCGTGGCCACGGGCCAGAAAGCGGTCAGGCTACACGCCACCACATTGCTAAAACAGACACAAGCCAGTTCAAAGGGCAAATTGCCAGAACGAAGGCGAACACCGGTATTAGTCCCTCAGGATGCACGATACACGCACGCACATTTTGACCGGGCACTACCACACAGTACACGGGGATTAGGAAAAGTGTTATTACCTACCCCACAGAACAGATCGGTCGAAAACACACACACACCCGTAAAATCTACTAAAATAGCAGAGGGGTACCTCAGTGGATCCCAGGGGCTTACACCCTAGTGACGGGGCGACGGTATCCAACTGCCGAGCACTGACGCTCGAAATAGGATAACGGCTTTCACCAGGAATACAATATATTCCGACATCACTTGCACCAATAGTATAGTACACATAAGTTCTTTCACACGGGGGAAACAAAATAATAGACAAACAGGTACTCACAAACATAAAATGCACATTTTTTTCTCTCTTTCTCTATCTGCCTTCTTTCATGTATATGCAGTGCAACTTGGCTAGATCAGAAGTGCATGATTCAAAATCTTTGTTTTTTTTTGTTTGCCCCTGACACTTTTTCTCTCAGGCCATCAATGATTATTGGTCGGAGTGGTTATCACCATAAATTGAATAACGTAAAGTTTCTAATATCCAAAGCCAAGTAGAAGCCCATCAGGTGAGCTACGCGGCTTAAAGCCGGAAAGAGATATTTTGAACATAGCTTAAGCATCAAATCACAGCATAGAGCTTAAGCGAGTCTTTCTAAGCAGAAATTACTAAATGTTCTATATTCCGGTTCAGCAGTTGGATAGATTCTCTTGTAGCGGGCAAAAGCCATAAGCGTGGCAAGAATTAAGAATCGCAAACTAGTTTTCAAAAATTTTGGTGAGGTGTGCTTTAACCAACTGAAAAGCCCAATTGCACACCGGGGCGAGACACTGTCATTTTGTTGAGTTATGCCGGAACATTTAACACAAATTGTGTATAAATATATAATGGCTCAACGGACAATACATATTTTACTTTTGAAAATTATACATTCAGTGCCAAGGTAAGATTATAATTGCTTTGGAGTGGAGTTTCGACTCCCATAGTGCACTGGCTTTGCTCGTGACGTGGATACACAGGTATCAAATACGTCTTGCAATGGCCTTCCCAATGTGTACTAGACAGTGTCGGTAGATTCCCCTGAGATGTAACCAGATTACTATAGTGCTAACGTCACCTACTAGGTGGATAGTACGATCAGGACCTACTTACCATTTTCAAGCATTTTTTTTCATAGTGGTTACGACACAATTTTGGCAGACTATCGCCATCGGGCAACCCGCTTTAATCAGCATAAAGCAGGGTGCTAACGAGATACAGGATAATCTTTCTATTATTTTCTTTCAAAATGCTCTCTTAAATCAGAGCGGGGCATGGAAATTTTTTTTGCCTCACGCATGCGGCCCGAGAAAGGAAGATGGCCAAGTTAAACTGTACATATATTTAACACATAGGCATCCGTTACATATAACACTGCCTCTAACATGACTTTTTCTCACCGGCACATAGTCACCAAACACGCGACTAGCGGCCCAGACACACTCGGGCATAACGCCATTTTGAACCATGGATAAGGAACATACTCGAACCACGTTACAGTAACACACAATTGGGGACACAAGGGTAGTTAGCAAGAGGTTCTTTTACAGTACGGCCAATGCATGTGAGACTTTCGAAGTGAAATGCCATGGCCTGTGGTTTGGATTCCACGTAAAACGGAAGTCCCGTGGCGCATGATCTACAGATTAACGGTCATGTTAAACTACAAGTTTTTTATTACAATGCGAGAAGCACTGCTCGCAATTACTACAGACAACAATCAAGTCCACACACACACACATGCAGAAAACAAGGACGTGGGCTGAACATAAAACAAATGAAAGCCCACAACATCGTAATTCAACACCATCGAGTCAGCAGTCACACACCTCAATGGCCAAGACTGCTCGACACAGACAAACTAAGCCAGTTCCTAGTGAACAGGAATAAACGCATCATTCACGTCCGATCCAAGGACCCTATAACTTCCAAAATTACACTACGAGGAGAGTTCAAAAATACGCAAACTCCTCACAGTAATGAGTACTTTCGTTTGCGCATAGCAAATACACAGTACATGTGCCATAATATATGCGGCACAGAGAGGGTCACACCAAGTCTTTACGGGCAACCGGGTCCGAACCCATGACCACACACCACACTCGTACCAAAAACTAACTAGCCAACGGTATTTTTGGTACGCGAAACACAAGCAAAAACCACACTGGGGACGCCCCAAACCCTGAAACACAACGCAGACATAGAACACAGAGAATGACATAAGGTCACGGGTTCCAATCCCAGTAAAAATTAGACACAAGGGAAAGCAATTATCCAGGCTTCCAACCACACCGAAATTGGCCCATACAAATACATGAACAGGGAATACTACATTTCCTCCCACCAAAAGCCAGACATAAAATTTCGAATTACACCAGACATAGAAAATACATTTCCCAAACACAGGTAGGAAAATTTCGCAAGACACAAGTCTTAGGAAACAATGGCCACACAACATCATTAGCAAATAGTATGAATTGCCACATTAAGGCCGCAAGGAATCTACAACAATGACCACACTTGCATACGTGCAGGAAAGCACATGCCAGCGGATGACAAACAATAACATCCCAGCCTGACATTACACATACCAACTGCTGACTTGCAGACTAGTCATACTGCAATACTGCTGATGACAAGACACTATTGTTTACCGGCATTGACAATGAAATTAAAAACGCAAAACAATCATAATAACATATATTTTTTTTAACACTGCAAAAGCACTTGGCAATGGACAAGACGTTGACAGGCCACGGGCGCCTCCCGCCCATACACGTGATACATATTACGACTTAGCCTGCAACAGACCAACCGTCCGCGTGGTGTAGCGGAACATAGTCACACACACGCGCATGCACTCAACGATTAGGAGCAAACACAGACAAGATCTCCCCTCTAATAACTTCTTTTATCGATCGTAAGGCATAGGAGTCATTACAGGTGACTAGGACATGGCCAGTCGCACTACGACCACTGGCCACATTTACACTACAAATGGCAGACCAGATTAGGTCGTGAAGCTTTATTATCCCAAGGCGCGGATAGAAAGCCAACATGGACCAAAGGAGGATGACAAACCATAGGTGGATAATCCGAGAGGGATTACCGACATACTACAGCAGGCTACCATGGTTAATACCCAATTCCCTTCCAATAACCCTCTCACGTCCAACATAAACCAACGCAGACACATGAACACGAGCAAAACAGCTACACTACATTACAGAGTACACACAAGGGGTTGATGGACTTCATGCGTCTAAACAGAAGGCATGCTACGCCTTGGATCACGATGCTACCACCTGAGTATTAGGGGTGGGTCGGCAAAAAAATTAAATAAGCATAAGGCGCATCTCCAAATGAGAGATGAGGCCATAGATATATACTAACCATTCTTTATTAATTAAACACTCCCGCATGACAGGAATATATTGGTATTATGCCCCACCCTACACCTATCCTTATATGAGTGCAGATGCCTCATATCCAGACACCTGCATGAGTATCCCATCCATTCACCAGGGATATTAATATCAAACCTGCATGGAATTTTTATATCTTTGCAATCCAGGGGACACCTGCCCCAGTCCACTCACTATAGGAGCATCCCAGCGCCATCACCGGTTCCAGGCCACCACTAACGTGGAACCCAAAGGTGCGCAACCCCTTCCTACCATACTTTAAGCCCACTCAACAAATAACTACCCCCAGATCCTAATAACAGGGTACCTGACATTACAGACCCTACTAACACCTCCATTAACATAAAGAGAGCATTATTGCTGGAAAGCTGACGTAGCAATGGTAGACCAGAAGTAGTCTATGTACTTAGAAGATCTACAACCCCACAACACTGGAAATATTTTACATTTTACACAGAGATTAAACTATTTACACAGGTTACGCTCACATTTTTTTTCTTACAAAGGAATCTGATACGCTCTGATTGATGACAACGGCGTAAGCCGAAGGTCAGAGGGACCACACTTTGAGAACTGGGGAAGGCGATGTGGACCCTTACCCCAGTTGGATCAACAAATTACTGACCCGACCAGACAGACGAACCACGTAAGGTCAAAGCATTCGCGGCCTGGCCGGGCAAGCTCTGGAATCCTAGGTGCGCATAAACCGCCCCTGGGAGGAAGGGATGCTACACCCACTTTGTGCCACGGTCGTCGAAGCCAAGACCTGCAGGGAGACTTTCTGAGAATGGCGGGAGAAATAGCTCACTCAGCGCCAGACTCGGGAGCTATCCCTAGAGACGACCCCATTATGACTAGACTTCTAGTTAAGTTTAAATTTAAGTAGGCACGGCTTCCATAGCGGGAAGCAAAACTCCTGTGCGCTGGAGTGAAATGTTACTCCGAAATACATAATACTACGGCCGACAAAGGCGAAGAGAATCCTACAATGCGAAAAGCATACTACTACGGCCGATATAGGCGAATATTAATGCGAAAAGCATACTACTACGGCCGATACAGGCGAATATTAATGCGAAAAGCATACTACTACGGCCGATACAGGCGAAGATTACTGCGAAAAGCAGACCACGATTGCCGACAAAGGCGAAGAGAATATTATGCCATTGGACGACAATGTCCAATGCCCACATAAATGGCGATGCATCGGGCAGCCAATGGGCATTAAGAGAGGGGCATTGCGAGCGCCTCATAAGGGTTACGTGGGCGGCCCAGCTACGACTACACACGCAATGGCAACGGCAAAGAAATGATAAGTACAGCGGGCGAAACGGTTTGCTTAGTGGCACCGTAAGCTGCCTGCGACTAGATTAGTACTAGTAATAGACGTCGACACCTAGAGTTAAGGGGCGGAATCCAGCGGTTCTAGAGACAACCGGTGTTTCTGGAATCGTGCGGGTGGTGTCCTGGGGAAGTAAATTGCCCCAGGCGATCGCCCTGGTCGAAATTTAGCTGTAAGACGGTTGCATTTGACACGCAACCTAGGATTAAGCAAATTTATTCACCGCTGTTGCCAGGTATGGCACAGCACATTTCGGCAGTAGATTAAGGCAACCCTTTCGGCTTAGAAATAGCATTTTTTTTATTTAGACCATAATTAAAATAGATAACGTTAAGTAACACCGTTCGGCGCCTGATGGCCCACAAACCCGGCGTCAGGGTAAGTCCGACAATTCATGACAAATTCATGACAACTCATGGCAAATTCATGGCAACTCATGGCAAACTCATGACAACGCATGGCAAATTCATGGCAAACTCATGGCAAACTCATGACAACGCATGGCAAACTCATGGCAAACTCATGGCCACTCATGGCAAACTCATGGCAAACTCATGACAACTCATGGCAAATTCATGGCAACTCATGGCAAACTCGTGGCGAGCGCATGGCAAAATCATGACAACTCATGGCAAACTCATGGCAACTCATGGCAAACTCATGACATTTCATGACCACCCATGATACCTAGTGATAAGTCAGTACAATACAGTATAAGTCTACATTTAGGGCAATTTTTTTTAATGTATATATTAAGGTAAAATTTCGGCACTCGGTGACTAAAAATCCGTTACCGAGGTAAGCCCGACAATACTTAGGCTAAACGAGACTAACATAGGCTAACCTAGATTAAGTTAGACTTAAGTGGCACCATAATTGATTTTATATACTATGCGCAGCGATGGAACTGCTATATGTATTAATACACTCTATTTGCAGGAAAGCAAGGAAGCGATTGAATGTACATGTTTCCAGATATATGGCCATTAACACATTTTGTTTTGCAGATGACGAGAATTGTACACAAACCTGTTGTATATATATATATATATATATATATATATATATATATATATATATATCCCAACACAGAAATACCACACTCTCTCCCTTTTGTACAGAAACATACACCCTTTTTTAATTTCCGTTGCACCTCCTTAAGGTGACGGCGTAGCGACCACCGAAGCACAGTATCCGTGGGATGCTGGGCATCGATGAGCGCCGAAAACCAGATGACACGCAAACAAGGCGTGACTTCGGCGTCTAAGGGCGGCACAGGTATTGTAAGGGCCGAACCTTCGACGCCAAGGTGGAATTTCCCAACCCACGGCGGGAAAACCACTAGGACATAAGCTCAATGGAAAAGGAATTAGCGGCCTAGCCACTAAACTACGATAAAACGGCTGAGTGGAAAATGGCCAGGAAAGAATCAGCGAATGGTATACAAAGGCCAGGTAAAGAGCTCTACGAAATGAAAGGTACCAGGCTCATGAGCAAACCGGTTTAATAATAAGATTCTTATTTTTATATATACATTATATCATGCTTGTAAATTAAAGGTTTATATATACATTATATCATGCTTGTAAATTAAAGGTTTATATATATAAAATATCATGCTTGTAAAGTACATGTCAACAATATGTCACGCCATTCAAAATATCATGCTTGTCAATTAAATGTCAACAATATGTCACGCCATTCAAAATATCATACTTGTAAATTAAATGTAAACAATATGTCACGCCATTCAAAATATCATACTTGTAAATTAAATGTAAACAATATGTCACGCCATTCAAAATATCATGCTTATCAATTAAATGTAAACAATATGTCACGCCATTCAACACTGCCATAATGGCAACACCGACTATACGGTCTTGTTTTTTCCTTTCTACTCTACTAACGCCCAAATTTGTCAGGGTGTTCCGTTTTTTCCCAAACAAATAAATACTTTGAATATTTCCCTTAAATTATACCCTGGAACACCCATTTTTTCTATTCTCTTCTATCTTTCTCTTCGCAGGGAGCACTTTTCCCCAAAATAAAGCCAGACGGCACAATTCCTCGTCTAGCTGGGTTTTTCCTCCCTGCACAACTATGTAACGAAGCACTATCAAAACCATGTTTTTTTTTCTTTTTTGAAACTCGCAACATGCCAACAATGACAACGTCAATTTTTTTTTACAATGTCAATTTTTTTCAATGTCAAATTTTCCTCAATGTCAATTTTTTTTTCAATGTCAATTTTTTCTCGATGTCAAATTTTTCGCAATGTCAATTTTTTCTTGTCAATTTCTATTTGCACAATGCCAATGTCAGTGTTATACATATATCTGTACATCCCATAACCCTCCCCTCTGAACACGGGCTGATCTCACACCGACACTTCACGACATCACCCATTCTCTACGACGACGCCAACGACGACGAGGAAGACACCGCCAGACGATACGAGGGGGCTGCAAGAACGCCTACATCAGCATCCCAACCTCAAGTTCCGTTCCCGTTCGCGGGGACGCGAACTAAATAGGGAAGGAGGCTTGTACAGTACCCCAGGGGTAGGCACCCCTTGGAGACCATCCCCCCAGCATCTATCTAAATATCCTAACGGGCAACCCTCGTAAAGCCAGGCCAACATACATCAACGCCGCAAGGACAGCTTGCCATTCTAGAAAGCAGCTCAATCCTTGCACAATTATTACACACAGCGACATATTATTAACTTGGGCAGCTATGCCATCACATTGCTGACAGCATAGCGCCCAAGAATATAAAAGGAGGCCTAAGGAGGTCACAGGGATCTCTCCATTATCAGTCTTTCAGTGGTACGGCCGAAGGCTACGTTGGTGTCATCAGAGGTGAGTCAGTCGTGTTCAGATTTCCTACTTTTGTAACCTTCACCCACAGCTTGTACTTTCACATTGTGAATATTGTTACATTCCCTACAAGGGACTCATACTATAACATCACAGACCAATAAACACTTGGTCAACACTCTACACTCGCCTTACTGTTTATACGCCTCTTTACATCCCAACGCCCTTCCTTATTCCCGTCACGGTTAGACGTGACATACGGTAGTCTGATAGTGCTAGCTCAGATATCATTGTATTCCTCGCGGCGGCCCGGCTGCTAGAGAGCAGCGCGTGCCACTTAGCTGATACAAGCACATTCAGTTATATAATAAGCCAGTCAGCTGAGCGACCAGCACAGTGACCCTTGCATTGGGTCCCATCCCCTAAAACACTACTACGTTATTTACAGGAGCGCCCCCTAGCTCCTAGCACACAACAACACTCTACACTGGTCAGCTTACCCTGCCAAGGGAAGCTACCCCCTTCTAGGCACAGCTCTATAAATTAACACAATAACTCTGTCTTTTAGATCCAACCACCCCCAAATAAGGGATCTAAAACAGTATGGTCAGTTACTGTTCAGCATGGATCTTGGTCTTTGTTAGCTGTGCAAACATGCGTCAACCATGCGTCAACGGGCGCTTACATCTCCACGTCGAGTAAATAAAAATTGTGGAAATCAATTTTTATTTCATCCAATTACCAATTCTTGGTTTGACTCCTTGCACGATCCATTCTATCAGTGATTCTGTGATATTCTTCGTCACTCATACGATTGTCTTCTCCTGTCGGTTCAATTTCATTGTTATGAACATCAGCTGTCGTAACTTTCCTGTCATTCTTAGGACGTTGGTTACTTCCATCTCTTCTTCTATCAGATTCTCCATCTTCTCCATTTCTTCTCCGTTCCTGAAGATACTGTCGACTTTCTTCTGCTTTACCTCTCCAATCATTGTCATATTGGAAATGTGGATCATTTTCTTTCTGGTAACCACTATTATATCTGTAGTCTCTCCTGGGATTATCAGTGTATCGGTTATTATCTTCACGATCACGTGGCTGTCCTCTATAACCACCGTTGTAGTTATTAATGTTGTTGCTATTGCCACGACGATTGTTGTTGTAATCGTTGGCTCAATTTTGATACCTGTTCTGATAATTTTTATTGATCGTGTCAAATCGACGATTCCTTCTGTAAGGCGTATTATCTTTACGGTAATCACGGAAATCTCTCCTTCTATCTGGTCCCTCTTGATTCTGATGATTGTTCATTCGACGATTTTCTGTAGGTTGGATAGTTTGACTGGTCCTATCGACTGAAGTTATATTTACATCATGTATGCCTGCACGATGCCTAGGTGTAGGTGCAAATTGTTCATAGCTGCTATCCAGCTTCCTTAGGACGTCGTCGCATTTCATGAATGTATTCGCATCTGACGCTATGAGTAACCTTTGTACTTCCGTAGGGTATTGTCTTCTAATAGTTTGGACAAGTTCTAACTCTGACAAAGGGGGTTCTAAACATTGTAGTTTCGAAAGTTGACTTGCGAACTAGGTAGCATACTTGGTTGTTTGAGTACTAGCGTACCTCTTGTTGTACATTTCCACCCTTATATTCTGTTGACGTTCCATAGACCGATAAGTCTTAAGGAATGCTTCTTTAAATTCCTGATAGTTATGGGATGAATATCTGAATGCTTTAAACCAGGTTAGCGGGCTGTTCTCTAGATATTTTTCGACAGTCCGTAACTCCCTATCTGGTGTTACCATGGTTTCTCTCATATATGTCTCCACGTTTCTCAGAAAATACCGGTGTAACAGAATTTGAATTATTGAACTTAGCTGGTCGATCGTCATGGCTTCTCAATTACACAATGTTTGAGTACTGAGTTTGACCATAATTCGGCGTGACATTAAAATTAGGTGTCAGCCCATAATTCGGCGTTATGTTAGCATTCGGTGTCACAAATTGGGATGTTGTTCTAAATGGATTATAATTTTGGTTCTCCATCGGAACATTCGGCTTTTCTATGTTAGTCGAAGTGTTTATAGATGGTACACCCTCTCAATTAGGTTTTAATAGACGATTGATGCGTTCATCAAGTTCGGCGTATTCTAAAACTTTCTCAGGTTGCTTGTTATTTATAGCATTCTTCTGTAATTCCATCCGCTCGATTTTTCCTTGAATGCGACTATCGAATTCCTTCTGTTTTTCATCCTGTTCCTCAAGGTATTCATCTATTGTTTTTCCTACATATTGGTTTGATGTATGATTGTTTTCACGAGTTTCCTCTCGAATCGCTTCAATGTCTTTAGCTAAGTCATGTTTTATTTTGTGTACTTCATCCTTTATTTCATGCACCGCCGTTGTGTTCGCAGTGACTTCCTCCTTCACCTTCTCTACCTTGCTCGCTACACGCTTAGTGTTTAAGTGTACGGCAACTGCTATGCCTCGCGTTAGTCTTAATCCAGTGTTAACTATCGCGACATCGGCTTTTAACACTCCAACGTATGTGTTGACTTCTTCCATACGCTGTTCCACGTTATTAATTCTAGCACTAACAACTTCTCTTGCATTAGCGACTTCATTTCTAACTGACTCAATGCTATCGTTCATCTCCGCCTGAACGTTTTCGAGTTTTTGGTTGATTTCTGATCTATTTGTGCGTATTTCCTGCTTTACCCCTTCTAAATGTGCTTGATATTCTGTGCGGTAAGTTTCCATCTCTGCACGCAAATCATCACTAACCTTATTGATAGTAACAGTAATTTCAGCTTTAACATTGGCAATGTCTTCTCGCACTTCTACTACATTCTGTGCCATATCTGCCCTAATGTTAGTGTTTAACTGTGCCATGTCAGCCCTAATATTAGTGTTTAACTGTGCCATGTCAGCCCTAATATTAGTAGTAATGTTGTTACTAGTTTGTAACAGAGTAGCTGTAGCAGTGTTACTGTTCTAATTCATGTCTGCCCTAACAGTGTTTACATCATCTCTAACAGTGTTGATATATTCAATAATATCAACACTTAAATTGTCACTGTTTTGTGTCATATCGGCCCTGTCAGTGTTTATATCGGCCCTGAGATTGTCACTATTCTGAGCTATATCTGTCCTAACATTGTTTTTATCAGCCCTGAGATCATTGTTATTTCGTGTCAAATTGTCCATTGACACCTGCGGATTGTGCAGTAGGGCAGGCAAGTTTGCCAACAACTCGGCCGTCTCTTGCGCAGACATAATAATTTCAATTGGAGAAATACGGGGAACTAACAACTTCACATGCCTTAACAATGGTTTGATTAGGAAAACAGTAGAAAATCCATTCCTTCACAAATTTATTCGATGATAACAGCTGAACCTCTGGTAAAATTTAAATGACTTCAAGACAACAAACAAACTTACATTTACTCAAGACTAGGATAACTGCAAATCAAATCCACAACTTATTATCATTAATAAATGATACCTAGCCTCATGGTCTTAATTCTAGGATAGGAATGCCATGTAGCCTTCCCAAACACAAGTACGAAAACTCAATTCGTCACTAATCTGTTGGATTTGCTATCAAAACAAAATCCTCACAAACAAACGAATCATGGAGATCGAACACAAGTTTCGACGCAACCACGTTCGGCGCCAACGTACATATGTGCCCGCTGGCCGAAGGTTTCGGGGAGCCACCGGTTTCAAATGACCCTCCCGAGACCCTCTTCCAGTTAACACACAAGTATAGGGGACGATACATTCATAGGCTGGCATAGCACAAAGTCTGCACTCGGGGGTATCGGGAATTAGTGAGGTTCGATCTTTAACTAGCTCAGAGGAATGCATCGATAACAAAACTAAGCAAGAAAGAGAGGTCAGTCTTATGTTAAAATCACGAATAAATTTTTATTCAGAATAGATCCCTAGCCTAGCATGAGAGTTGCAAACGGCTAGTCCGACACTATTCTGCCCTGAAAGAAAATATAAAAAAGTCCTAAACAAGACCTAAATTACTCTCATGGTCCTAATACAAAATTCGACTAAGAACGAACAAGCTAATAGAGTGGCACGTAAGATCAGCTCTAAGCAATTACATCGAAAATGACTACGGGAGGATCAACCATCAAAAGAATGTACTGCAAAGCAAAACATTTACTTGTTTACAAATACTAGAGCATTTACATTTAATAGCAAGGGAAAAAATTATTCTACGCTATGATGGTGCCATCTCTAACATTTATCTTTAGATTTAAGTGTTTAGCTAGTCCTAAATATCATTAATTAATAAACAAGGCGCGTTTATTACAAAGAAAATCAAGCTATGTGCACAACGTTGCTGAATTTAAAAAAGCTATGCTAATACAACACAAATGTATACAATAATTCAGCACTCCTATGGTTGTGCAATTGGCACTGCCTGCGTACTCGATTTGTTACTGTTTGTAACAAATGGTCATAGTTTCAAAGTGTTAAGAAAGTAGAAAAAATAGGAAAGCCTGCATATGCGATGGTAATTAAACAATTACATCGACTCATATTGCTACCAATCTGATGTGTCTGCTACAGTTATCACATCCCCAATTGGTTGTCGACTATTCATGTGAAAGTGTATCGAAATGTATCTAAAATGGTTTAACAATAACTAAGCGTTATCATTCGGTCCAGAAAATATGTTATTTTTAGTATTTATTATCTTATTTAAGTTCAGGGGGAATTATGAGATTTGTTTAGTTTTACAAAATCCTATCTTTGATTATTAAAGCTTCAGATAATTATTTATTCCTCACAGTATAGTTGTTCAGTTTATGGACCTTTAAAAGCATTCAGTGTACTCAGGTAACGTGTGTATCCAACTTAAGCAAAATAACTCAATAGTTTAATAGTTTACTAGACACCCTGTGTCTTCACCAATACTTTATCATTATTAGACATCCTGTGTCTCCACCAATTACTTCACTTTTATTACGGATTCATCAATCCAGGCGCCCTCGGTTAGGTACGACTGCAAATAGTTCATTACCAACGGTATAACCACAACAACAATGTCGGAGGTATTAATCCACCATCACGACTCATATAAACTCTAATAATGTTAATTACAATAAGTGTCGATTCCTAAATTATACACGTTTTAAATGCTGGTCATAAAGGTTATGTGTACAGAAAACACATCCTGACAACGCTTTGAATTAACATGAAGGCTTTTGATACAAGCTAAAGTGTGTGATTGTGCATTTATAAAATTGCCTTTTCCCTGAATGAGGTCGAACCTATGTTCTTTTGGTTACATAATATTGTATCTCTCATGGCCTGTCTAGCTTCTTGTAAAGAAATAAACCTGTTTTCATGTATTGATCTGGCCAAACAAATGAATTACTGGACTGCGTTCCGATGTTATAATACTAGGAATGTCACAGCCTTCTGAATAAATAAATAATGCACTGCCTAAAATTGAGTGTGCTGTGGACTGGTTCGGCTTGTAACCTTGGCCTTGATTTAACATCTGCCAAATTAGTTTTTAAGCTTGACAAAATAAAAGTTGATAATAACTGTTTGAAATGATACGAAATGGACATTACAAAATACTGCCTTCCTGGCGTTTATAAATGTTTAACAAAACTATTAATTTCCACACGCGTTCTTATAATAGCTACCTGCGTTGTGCACTTAAAGAAATGAAACCAAATTAAATTAAATCTACTGTTTCCAACTCATTACAATACGCTACTAATACATGTTCTGACTTACAGATGCAGCGACCCTTGGTTCGAGACCCGCCATGAGCTCAAATGGTATTAGATCATCTCCTCATTGTATCCGTTCCTCTTCCGCTGCCAATTCCCCACGCATGATTTAGAAATCAATTGTCATAGCGTGGTTGGGGTTGTATTCGAAGATCTGATGTTTTAGCAGGATCATAATGTTAGCGTTGGTGATAGTAGTACACATATTTAAAGAAAACTTGCACTCACTGATGCTAATGTGCGGTAATAAATTGCCCATGGTCACTCCGCCACTGGCGTTATCCTATCGCTTGTGCGACACTCACACGTGACCTTTTCACTAATATTTACATAAAATATTAAACCAAAAATTACTATAAATCCGACAAACAAAAAACAATATATTTGTAGATTTTATACAGTTTATCAATTACACAGATTATGTAGCACTGAGGTTTGACCATGCGGTCGTAAAGTTTGCGTTACACACGTCCATCATTTCACCTCGTGAATAAAAAATATTTCACAGTTTATGTATTAATAAACGTCTCCAATCATTAGATTGTCATATAATGCTCTGATGGCTGTCCATTAGACAAATACACACTGATTTTCCGTGTCACATGGTTTCCCTTTACGGACGTACTTTTACTTGTGCTCCAACATGCACATCGATGTTGCTTCATCCAATGAGAAGTAAGAACTGGTGTTACTAAATGTGGCGTTCTCTTAGGATATGAGTTAGCCGCGTAAATTGACAGTTTCGTTGATCTGTGAATTATGCTGTATTTTAAATCAGCAGAATTAATTTGTTTAAATTATAGTTGATTTATGGAATGTCTAAAGTGCATAAAAATATGATCATATGAGATTTGGCTTCAGCTTCTTCCCGCCGCTCGCAGGATATGTTCAGTAACTCTTCAGCATGGATCTTGGTCTTTGTTAGCTCTGCAAACATGCGTCAACCATGCGTCAACGGGCGCAGTACGTCACTGCTTTTAACACGAGGGTCGGTAGCTCCTGCCGAACGGCGAGTTTAATGTTATTTTCTGATACGCTCGCTCATTAGGGGCTGATGACCTAGCTGTTCCTCCCCCTTATAATGCTACAATAATTTTTATTCTCTCGGCGTTAATTTCCTGGAGAATGTAGTTGCCGTTACGACCGCAAATACGAATAGCTTTTGGGAATTTTAGTTTATACTTTTACGTAGGTATATCTAGTATATTTTATTCGCTCTTTCGTAACATCTCAGGATAGCTGTGGCGTTATCTTAATTTTTTGTAAGCCCCTCAGGTCTTAAGCCCACTGCACTCGAGTAACCTAATGCTCAAGCCGACGGTTGACCTCGGGAGTAGTATCTTGTCGGAAGGCCCTTTGTAATGCTTCCCTGTCCCCTCAACCGCTTTCCCTTTCCCTCTGTGTAGTAGGTTTTGATTGTGTGAGTGATGATAACCTGCTTTATTGCAGAGTATTTTTAAGTCAGTTGAGGATTGGAGAGGAGACGGCCATGGCCTCACGTTAAGCACCGTCACAATAACACAGGTTATCAGAGAAAAATACTTACCCAGCCTAGTTTAAGGGGCTAATCGGCCTCCTAAGTCGCTGCTCCTCTCATAATAAATTACGGCTTCAAAGCTTATAATAATATTATTTAATCTACTGTAGGCAGAATAAATCATATTTATTAATTACCAGCGTATTTCTCGTGGCAGTGGGCACTGCTCTTAAGTTTATTCTACATATCATTACTGTAGGGGAGTGATTTTAAAATTATTTCAGTCAGTTCTCTCTCTGAATATATTTCAGAATTTTTGACCCTATCTAATATACCTTAAGCATCTGCCATAATATTAATAATTATAATAATAATAATAATAATAATAATGGTGGTAATTACCCGGGACCATTACGAGTCCTTTGAAAGGGAGGAAACAAACCTTCATCCCTAAGAGAAATTGTCTCTGCTGAAGCGTTCAAAGTACAGCCCTATGGTGAATATGGGTAGCTACGTTCTTTTACAGTTTGCAACAAAAACTAAGAAATCTCTTTGTAGCAATTCTGGGTCCGGTCCTATTTGTCAATTAGATCTAACCTGATGTATTGTGCCCAATCGGACACGGCAGACTGGCATCGAACTCGGGTCTTATCAGAGAAGACCAGGCCCATGATTCTGCCTAGAGTCGAACCATTGATCTCTGAGGGGGAACAGCTATAGGGAACCCGAAGAGCAATGAGTTATATAATGACATATAATGTAGCATGATTTCACGGCTAGAATGCGAATATCATAGCTGTTTAAGGGGAATAATTGTTAGAAAATGCAGTTATATGTACGTTTTGGAAGCATAGAAGTATGAAGGCAAGCCAGCTTGACGGTTGACTAATCGCAGCCAGCGGATGGGCGGAGATTCGTGACGCCGAAGGAACTTATTTCGTCTGGACCGCTGGGACAGCTCAAAATTAATGATTCTGGGGTTCCCCGATGGACAATATTTGAGACTGGAGAGGGGGTAATTGTCCACGGAAATTAATTGATTACAGCCAATTGGAGCATTGAAATGGAGTAAAATGTACACCCAGGTGAATATATTCTAGGAGAGATAATTTAGGAGTGGTTTCACGCCTAAATTAAAGCCCATATCTCTAAATAAGCCTGTAAACACAGAGACTACGCGTGAGAGGATGGGTTTGGAGACACGCACTAGGGGATTTACCATGGTGGCGTCATGACGCTATGGAAAAAGGCAATTAATTGTAATTAAATGGCCGAAGCGATCGCTTGCACGCGAGTGATTATGGGACTTCCACACCTAGATAAACAAGGTGTATACGTCATTTTGAATGGATATGCATTATTTCAAGAAAGGAGTTGCTCTCGTGTGTCCTGTGGACTACATTTTACGAGAAACCTTTATATAGGGGGAGCAGAGCAGACCAAGCCAGTTAGTCTTCAGTTAGTCTTGAGTTCGTCTTCAGTTCGTCTTCAGTTCATCTGCAGTCTACACGTAAACTAAAACGCTGCCAGTAAGTGCGCGAAATGTTAGAGTATCGACGCTTGAATATATTTGAAGAACAATGGAAGCACATCATACAGCTTCTTAATAGTAATTATGAATCGCGTAAGATTTAATCTACAGCAGATATGTATCCATTATTATACGCAAGTGTAGTTCGCTACCTCGTAGGAACAAGTTAGGATGTTTTTGGACATTAAATATACCAGGAGGTATTATAGTTATAAATGACGCAGTATCGACAGGATCACTACAATTATGGGAGCCTGGAAGGCATCACCAATAAACTTGACAGTGAAATGAACAGTATTGAAGGTGACGAGAATCGAACGCACGCACACTCTAGATAGACTTTCGCGGAGACCAGCGGTTGTCGTAGCTGCATCGCATCTCTGAGGTCAGGCGTTAGGAGGAGTCCAGTTAAGGATCCACATGTGAAATAGTGCGAAAAGTGTATATAAGTTTTATTACAGTGATTTTAAAAGTGTTTATGTGTATTGTGAAAAATATGTATTGTGTTAAAGTGAGAAAAGCCACTGATAAAAATATGATTATCATGTGTGAAGTATGTGATAGCATGTGTCGTGTGAGATATAGCATGATGGCTTAAACCAAGCGTCATGGTAGGTTCGTGGCTGGTGTGCTGGAATAATCCAGCGAAAATGAAAAGTGAGTACAAATTTACAATGTTATTCTAATTAGATAGTTCACCATACAACGAGGCATCACTTTAAGAGTAAGATGTAACAGTCACTTATGTACGAGCTTTCACCACTCGTATTTTTGGTAGAATATGGCTTGGAAGGTGATTTGTTTAGGGCCATTCAGGCCTAAGATAGTGATGAATGTAACGGTAACGTTAAATGATAATAATAATAATAATAATAATCTGGGGTCGGTAACAGTAATCAGTAAAGTGATAGGCATTTCAGGCCTAAAGAACGTTCAAAGTGTGTCATGTCTAATATAAAGATACTGTATTTTGGAAAACAGTAAGAAAGTAACGTGAAAATATAGCGAGATACGAGAGTTTTTCAGTGTCAGTGAAGTGTTGAGTGAATATTTGATATGGTCAATTCTTAGGATTGTATTTGAGAACCATTAAAGTAATGTAAGCCAGTAAATCTTTACTTGTTTTTGGAGCTATTTGAAGCTTTGGCTTAAGAGTAATGGCAGAGAGGACGTGAGTGCTTTAATAATTGAGTCATCTATAAGAAGTATTGTTTGAGCCGCATACAGCGGGCAAGTAACGTAGAATCAAGTGATTTACGTCAATAAAGTTGCTGGGACCATTCTAACATAGCTTGCACGTTAGGTGAAAAGTTGGCTAATCTACGAGATAGTATTGGCTGGGAGCATACTGGTATTTTCGCGGCCAAGTGGAACGGAGGCTGTCTGTATCCACGGCTTGCAGGAATTGTGCCATGAGGGACACTCTTCGAGACCCCGTGAGCTCATGCATTAATTGATCTGCCCTGAGAGGAGAATCATGTTCGTCGTATAGGAAACGCAGATTTCCTTATTTTAGGCAGCTGCTGATGAGAAATCTTGTATTCTCATTATGATGCGCGCCCGAAGCCACTAGTATTCGCCACAGAACGGCAAGGCTATTACAGGATCCATCCCTTGCCATGAATGTTAGTTCGGAGCCGAGTTGAGCCCATTACACTATAAATATAGGTGGTAAATAATTAGAATGACTCAATTAATAGAGACAACACTCAGCGTAACTCCTTTGTACTGCAATTGTAAACAAAGTTGACCTTGCTAGCAGCCAAGGGGGGTGGTTTGTAGATCACGAGGACGGCGGCCATCTTGCTCAGCCAGCTGGAACTAATTTTATTGCCTGCTTGAAAGGCAGGTCTGTTGACCTGGTCCCTTTATTTTAGAAGCATAGTGGGACACTGAAGAATCTCGATATTTCGAAATGTAATTAAGATACGATTGTTGTGATGATGCCAATTGATTTAAATGATGTGTTTCAACACATATACCTTGTCGGATCATGGTGATCGGATAATATTTGGCCCAGTTATTCTCTGAGGAGGAACGCTGAACCAAATAAATGTAGGCATCTTTTTAAAGTGCATTTTGCCCAGTTCACACTAATTTATGCAGACGGGTAGGTAATTTCTAATAACATGACACGTTTGTAACGATAATAATTTCGACCAGACCCAGAAAATCGTTGTATGGTGAAACTATAAACATTTCTATCCATGTGTGTTTTGGAAGGGAAAACGTACCACTTTTAGCGTTTCATATTGATGGGAAGGAGGAAGACGATTCACGCGACAATATCATTTGTTAATTAAGGCATAAAATAATGAATTTATGTTAATGAATGTAAATGCCCGTGAGAAACGGATTAATGTTTAATTATTACAGAATTAATGTCATTTAAAGTGATATGTGACTTTTGTGTTGTGATACTCCAGTTTGTTAAATTGTGCCACATGGCGAACGCTATGGAGACTCGTAGATGTCTGAAAGTATCAATGATAGGATGCTAGAAATAGATTTGAGTGCAGTGAAGCACTAATTAAGAAGAGACTCACAAAATAACCTTGATTTTCATTGTGGGAATTAAATGTAAATTATCCTTTGTTGTATTTTGTTGTATAGCCATGACTTTATATCAGTAAATGTTTTATTTAGGAATATGTTGTTTCTTTCATGTAGAGTAGTTACCTGACAGACTGAAATCCTGAACATGCGGTCGTATGGTGGGCATGAACGTCCCATACCTCGAAAAACCGTGAGCTAGCTAGGATACGAACACATGTTCCACATGATGACAATTGGGTACAGTATAGGACCCTGTTAAGTCTCCACTCTTTTTCTAGCTAGAGTACCCAAGTCAGGGGGACCCTGCCTAATGTGGAAACAGAGGCATATTCAGTTATTAAGACGATACCAAGCGACACTACCGTTACCATGTAGACTGTTCGGTCAACTTCCATGTCATACAAGATATAAAAACAACCCCTGGCATTATACAGCCCATAAAGAGCCTAGGCCGACCAAGTGACCACTGCCCTGCAATTTCGCCTGCAGACATTGGAATGACGCGTGATCAGCGCATCGGGTCCCCTCGGCCATTAATCTTGGTTTCCGTGATCGGGGCGCTGCCTCACTGTCAGACAGCTACTCAATTGTCCTCACGAGGCTGAATAATTAGGTAGTCGGCGTGAGGTAGGTCGGTTCCCCAACCAGTACCGTACCTATATCCACAAAAATCCAAGACAGCACTATAATGAAGCATATCAAGCAAGGTGAGGTAGTTTGCTATTGCTTTCCACACTGAGTCATTACAACAGCAATGACCCTAGAATTAGATCCTTCACGGCATCCACAGGCACTAGATGAGCCCTGTTTGGCAATACCAAACATCACTCGTCCCTAGATAGCTTTCCACATAATCACATCCAAGTCTTAATGTTTAATCTAGCCTATGTCAACAGTCAAATGCAAGGGGCCTCGTAGAGAAAAGGCTTTGCTCTACGACGAGACTCAAGATGACGACGATAACGATGTTGATAATAATAATAATTTATGAAATATACAGTAGTAAAAGCAAGCAAGATAACTTTTTGGCTCTCTTGAGTGTGGATTGGGAAAACCCCACGTTCTTGCATATAAAACCGTGTTATTTTGTGAAAAAGATTAATATATATCTCGTGTAAATATTCTTTCGGATTAGGTTGCGTTTAAAATAAAAACTGACGTAATTTCTGTTAAAAAGGAGGGGGTAGGACTAGCCTAAACTTTTTGATTTTTGAAAAAAGGAAAGAACCTGTACTTGAGCTTAACAGACATGTTCTCTCCTAGGAAATGATTGATGGCCCTGATAAGAGCTGTTTTTACACACCCGCAGAGAGGTGTCTGAGTGAGAAGATCGGTGAATAACCTTCTCACTTCTTCTTAGGAGCTGCCTTTTTCGGGGAAGCCTTGGGCTTCACTGCCTTCTTAGGCTTAGGTGCTTTAGTTTTTTTCGTGGGCACCTTGGCAGCCTTCTTAGCCTTAGAAGGAGACTTCTTAGGCTTAGGGGCAGGAGCAGCTCTCTTCTTCTCAGCAGGTTTCTTGGAGATGGCCTTCTTGGCGGCTGCCTTTGCTCCGGACTTCTTGGCCTTGGGAAGACGCTTCTCCTTAGGGGCAGCAGACCGCTTGGCAGGTGGTGCGGTGACCTTCTCGGGCTTGACTGCCGAGGCGAGCTTGAAGGAGCCCGAAGCTCCCTTTCCCTTGGTCTGGACCAGCTTTCCGGAAGCGACAGCAGCCTTCAGGTACTTCTTGATGAATGGGGGCGAGCTTCTCAGAGTCCACCTTGTAGTTGGCAGTGATGTATTTCTTGATGGCCTGTAGACATGATCCACCCCTTTCCTTGATACTCTTGATGGCATTGCCCACCATCTCGGAGGTTTTTGGATGGGCTGGCTTGGTGCGGGGCTTCTTGGAGGCAGTGAAGCCTGAGCCGGAGCCGAGACGGGAGCTGAGGCTGCTGAAGCTGCTGCTTTGCCGGCCATGGCGAGTGAACGAGTGTGTGTACTGCTGTCTGTCTATAAACTAAACAAAATATCGGCCTGTTCTCAAGTATAGTATAAACGGCAGGTCGGAACCCGAGTGACGGTAAGTCAGGACGTGCTTCCTAGCCCCTTCAAAGTGCTCCGTATGCCCCTCGGGGACGCCTAGGCTTCCTGGTCGGGATAGTGGTGTATTCTTTGGAATACACGTTAAGATAGAGGTAGCATTTGCTGCTCTTTGCTTTACTTCATTCCTTCGTTTTTGCAAACACCAACAGTGATTTCTTACTTTTTCTTTTATTTGTGCACCTTGTTCACTTTCTTTGTAAGTCTGTTATAGATATATATCTTCCATGATCAACCTAGCGGCATCTAGCAGCTAACTATTGAAGTTTCTCAATATCTCAACTCTCAAGAGGACTTCCTTCCTAATCCAGCCACAAGATGTCGTCGCTATCTTCAGCTAACATCTCCATGCTCAAGAGGACTTCTTCATCATTCCAATCCTCCAGACGTCGTCATCATCGCCTGCTAGCCTCTCCTCGGAGATCACTCCATCAATAAAATTATTGTCTAAGAAATTGCAATGTTGGCAATTTTTATGTATGTTCCTTTGTCCCTTTCCCCCACCCCCCACCCTTTTTCCCTTGGTACCTTCGAGCCTCGTTGAGCGGTTTGGGTAGATCATTGGATAAGGAATAACCCACCCACCAAGGGAAGATGATTAAAAAAAGGGAAGTAGGTTTTGGATTGGAGAAAAAGGATAGAAAAATAGGAGGAGAGTTCCATAAAAGTTGTAATTTTAACTTTAAATACCTTTAGAGGCAGTTGCCACTGAAAATTAACTCTCTGATACCTAAAGTAGGTACGAGCTTGGTCGAAGCTAACGGGAACCGCAGCTAGGACTTGGGCGATTTGCAAGAGAGAGGCTTTAGTGTATTTCCTCCCAAGCATGTATAAAACTACTATAGGGAAGGGTGATGGTCTGGCAAGACTGATAGTAACAAATTTGTTGTATGGTTTTTCAAAGCAATTCGTTTTTTCAAAATAATTCGAAGAATGCCAATAATTTAAATCAGATTTGGTATTTCCAATTTTCAAAGTTGTGGAATTCTTGAAAAGGCAACCAAGTGCTTCCAAGAAGGAGAATGATAAAAGATTACACCTGGGGAAGTAATTTTGTTGAATGAACCAATGGTTGCATTTAGAAATGACTAAGCTTTTACTCAGCGAGGAGCCGGCTAAAAGTTTAGACAAAAAGAAACACTTATCTTTTGGAAAACTGACCATAAGTTTTCGGAGAGGATCTCCACAAGCAGGTAGCTGGCTTAGCGAGCTTTACTTGCCTTACTGGCCAATTAGAATTAGCTATTAAAGCTAAAAGAAACTTTAGTGAGGTGGAAACTAAGATTTCTTGCTCAAATGCAAAAAGTGGTGAAAGCCCTATTAATGGATTTAATAACATTGAGTAGGAAGAGCCAAGGAAGACAAAATCTTGCCTAATCGTTGTACTTGCGAAATGATAAATCCAAAAACAAATATTTAATTTATTAAACAATTCAAAGAAGGATAATGAATTTAATAAGTATGTAATATATTTTTGACAAACATAGTTCATTTGAACTTTTTGACAAATGGGGTCACAGACCTCTCAACATTAAACGTTTGCTCCAGGCAATTGACAATTTACAAGGTTTAAAACCTTACATGTTTCTAAAATCTTTATAAGATTTAAACAAATAACCAATGAAGTAATTAAAGTTTGAACGTTAATTGGAGTACAAAGAGTGTACCTTAAGAAATTCCGGAGAGAATATTCTAGAAAGAGTGAAAACTTCTAAAATAACAATAAGAAAACATGAAAAATAAGATAGAAGTTCCTACAACTTCTTATATTTATACAGAATTAATGTTGGTTATTATGCAAATAAGGGCAGGTCACTGACTGTGAAACCTGAAGAGATAATCAAAAGGAAGGTTCTCGACCTCCTATGTTTTAAATGGGAATCACGAACCAAATGGGGCAGTTTCCATTTCGTGAGACCTAGAAATAACTCACTCAAGAGATGAAAGAATTGTTTTCCCTGATCAGAAGGGAGAAACAATGTAAGTTTGAAACGTGCGCTGAACACGTAATTATACAGAAATTAATTAATTACACATGAGAAAAAATGGGAGGGCACATCTATGGATTGACACCTCGTTGAAACAGACCTAAATTTAAAAGTTTATTACAGATTGTTAGTAAGAGGTTTAGGAAAGAGAAATAGGGATTGAGGAAAAATGTTCATGGCTTTATTTATATGTAAACGGACGATCGCGACGCGGTAGAAAGTTGAACAAGCACTGGTTTTCACTATAGTTCGTTGAAATATATGAAAAGTTCACTATAGAAACACGAAAGTTTTTGGCAAAGAAAGTTATTTCAATTTGAAAAAAACTGACTGGTTGCACTAGATGAACGAAAGTCTATTGCTGGAGAAAATGGTAGATTACAGTTAAATGCGCCAAGAACATCCAACGGTGGACGAAAATTCGCTATTGAGCTTTAATTCAGAAGTGAGATTCTTCAATTTTAAATAGCATTCTCACAAGTAAGTGAAAATTTCATAACGGCAGGACTTGTAGATGAAATACAGAATCTAGAAGGTTCCAGAACGACCTTAGTAGAAAAATGGGGTTAAGAAAATCCAACGGAGGAACTAGCTTGGTGAATTATAGACAGCGGGTATTAGATAATATCCCACGTAGTGAGAGGATTTCTCATTTGAATAGCTTAAGAAAAGCTCTTTTCTAGTAAGGTTGGCTTGTACGAACAAAAGCTCAACATGGCAAATCCCACGAAGAATGATTTTTGCCCCAAAATAAATAATCTCACACTGTCTATAAAAGTATCGTTAAAAGCACGTGAAAGTTAAAACCATGAAGATGAGGTTAAAACTTTAAGATGGTACTTATCTTGATTTCATGTTGAAAGTGAAGTTCCTTTTGACGATAACTACTTTGTCAACATGGCGTAGAAGAGAGTATGCCTCTTGGTTTGAGGAGGCTGGCTCGAGAGGAGCCTTAACTGATCGAGTCAACTGCCGACTGAGAAGTGAGACTTGCTCAACGGAGCACGGAGGGTCCAAGGAAGGGAAAAAGAGGAAAAGGAGAACATATAAACATTGCCAACTTTATAACAAAAAATTATTTTCTCTTGATGAGCTGGTCTTCAAAGAGTTGATAACAGGCGATACTAGCGCAGCATGGTGAGTAAAAAAGTAGACAGAGTCCTCTTGCTCAAGGAGAAAATAGCTGGCGATGGTAACAGGATCTGGTGGCCAAATGGATAAGTAAGTCCTCTTGCACCAGGAAGAGTTGAAGAGCTTCAGAGATTCGCTGCTAGATGACGCTAGGGGAGTCACAGAGAATATATATCTAGAACAGACTCATAAAATTTATAAGCGACCTGAACACCTAAGAGAAAACAGAAGATCACTGTTGGTGTTTGACAAAGAGGAAGGAAAGAACATGCAAAAGCATTGAAAATTATAATCTCTCGTACCGTGTATTCCAAGAATACACCATACTGGTAGGGGTAAACACAACAGAGAACAAATAAGCAGTTAGACATTTAAGGGAAGAGGAGCGATAAAAGACAGGGGTCTTGTAATCGGACCGTTAGTGGTCAAGACTCTGACCACCCTGACTCTCCCATCTCTTCCAGGATAACACTCGGTCACTCTACCAGAGATCCAGACTAGAGGGGGAGAAACATCCCTAACCAAGACCAAGTCTCCCACTTTAATGTCGGGACTGGAAAGAAACCACTTCTGTCTCCGTTGCAAGGAAGTTAAATATTCCAAGTTCCACCTCTTCCAAAAAGAATTACGGAGGGCTTCAAGTTTACGCCAAGCGATAGGTAGATTAGAATCCCTGTAAGAATTGGGAAGAGGAGGAGGGGCAGAAAGAGAAGTGCCGATAAGGAAGTGACCAGGGGTGAGTGGAAGTAGGTCATCAGGGTCATTGGAAAGCGGAGTTAAAGGGCGAGAATTAACAACACCTTCAATCAGAACAGACAGCGAATTAAATTCTTCATAAATCAGAATGCGATTACCTAAAACCTTTCTTAAGTGACGTTTAGTGAGCTTTACGCAGGATTCCCACCTACCACCGTGATGAGGAGCGTAGGGAGGTATAAAGCGCCATTTAAAACCTTTTGAATAGGAAAAATTAGAAATTTGTTCCATGGCAGGAGAGGAAGTGAGAGCTTTCTTCCAAAGGGAAGCTGCGCCCTGAAAAGTGGAAGCGTTATCAGAGAACATCTCTGAAGGAACACCACGCCTAGCGGTGAAGCGAGAGACAGCTGATAAAAAATAAGAAGTAGAAGCATTCGTTACTAGTTCCAAGTGGATTGCGCCAGTAACCATGCAAACAAAGAGAGAAACATAAAGCTTACCAAACAATTTGCGTTTAGCTTCAGGAGAATTTCGTTGATATTGGAACGGACCCATATAGTCCACACCAGTTAAAGCAAATGGGCGTATAGGAGAAGAGCGAAAAGAGGGCAGATCGCTCATTAATTGAGTTTTGATCTTAGGTTTCGTTTTGAAACAAGGAATGCACTTGTGAATTACAGAAGAAACTTCATGAATTCCATTTATAATCCAGTACTTTTCCCTTAAGAGGCAAAGCAGAGTGCGTGTACCAACATGAAGATTACGATAATGAAAGTCACGTATAATTAAGGAAGTTACGTGATGTTTGGAAGGCAAAATGACGGGATGCTTTTTGTCCTCAGAGAGTAAAGATTGCGAGAGCCTTCCACCTACCCTGAGTAACCCATGGTCATCAAGGAACGGGGCTAAAGCACGAAGACGGCTGGATTTGGGAAGATCCCTTTTAGAAGAAAGCAAAGATAATTCAGAAGAAAAGGCTTGTTGCTGTGTTAGTTGTAAAACCTTAATGGTAGCGAGATTCAATTCATGATTGGTAAGGTGTGGTTTGGGGAGGAGAGGTTGGTCAACCACTAAATATTTCCATCTAAGGAGATAGGCGATAATTCGTATTAATTTATGAAAAGAAGAATAGCGGGACAACAAGGGATGAGAAGCGTTGGAAACAAGACACGAAGCAATAGATAGAGGTACTTTAGCGTCGGGCACGTTGGAGTTTGTAAATGGAGGTTTAGAAGGCCATGAAGAAGAGTCTTCGATTAGCCACGAGGGCCCATGCCAGTACAATTGGGAAGCTGCCAATTGAGAGGGTAAACAACCACGAGAGATAATATCGGCTGGATTATCCACACTGGGCACATGCCTCCATTGACATCCAGAAGAAAGAGTTTGAATTTTGGAAACCCTGTTTGCAACAAAAGTTTGCCAGTGAGAGGGGTTCTTGGCGATCCAAGAAAGGGTGATCATGGAATCGCTCCAGAGATAGATTTGCAAGAATTCGACCTTTAATACTTCCCGTAGTTTTTTAACAAGTTCTGCAGCCATGAGTGCAGCGCACAGTTCGAGCCTAGGCAAAGTGATAGTTTTAAGAGGAGCGACCTTTGATTTGGCACAAACAAGGTTGGAAACTGGAGATCCATAGAGTGAATCGTGATGAACTAAATATGCACAGCAACCATAAGCTTTTTCAGAACTGTCCGCGAACACATGAAGGAAAAAGGATGCATTAGAATGAGAGCTGATTAAATTCCTAGGAATTTCAATAAGGGAAAGATCCAGCAAATTGCTGCGAAACGAGAGCCAACGATTAAGAATAGAAAGAGGGACAGTATCATCCCAATCACATTTAAGCAACCACAGCTCTTGCATGAAGAGTTTGGCTATAACGATAACTGGGGCAAGGAATTGAAGCGGATCAAAAATTTTTGCAATTTCAGGTAGGATTTGTCTTTTTGTATTAGGAAGCTCTTCTGCGAGCGAAACTTTATAGATAAGAGTGTCAGTGCTAGTGCACCAGTGAACTCCTAGAGTTTTTATAGATTCGGAGTTTCCACAAATTTCGACAGAAGAAGGATCTAAGTCTTCGATGGGAAAATGAGCAAGAAACTCATGGGAGTTGGAGTTCCACTTATGAAGTGGGAAACCTCCATTCCTTAACAATGCCTGAAGTTCTAAAGACACAAAAGAAGCTTCCTCCAAAGAGGGGAAGGACTGCAAATAATCGTCAACATAGAATGACGTAGTTAGTGCTTCAGAGGCTTTGGAATTAAATAAATGACCATCTTGTGAGGCCAGCAAGTGTAGGGATCGGATAACAAGGAAAGCAGAGGGTTTTAAGCCATAAGTAACCGTTTTCAAGCGAAATACCTTAATGGGCTTACTGATTTCATCACGCCACAAGATTTTTTGAAGATCTCGTTGTTCTGGTTGAATTAACACTTGACGGTACATCTGTTTTATGTCGGCTATAACAGCTATGGGAAATAACCGAAAGTTTAAAAGTATAGCGGATAGATCTGACTGAATAGCAGGACCAGATTAAAGAGTGTCGTTAAGGCTGTTGCCATTAACGTCGGGCGATGAACCATTGAAAACAACTCGGATTTTATCTTTTACAAGAGGGTTCTTCCACACGGGATGATGATTTAAATAAACCGTTTCAATTGGGGGGTGCGATTCATCATCAGATTTGTTAACAACTTCCATATGATCCAAGCTTTCATACTCATCCATGAAATCAGTGTACTGCTGTTTGACAAGGGGTTCTTTTTTGAATTTGCTCTCGATAGCAAAGAGAGCTTTGCGAGCTTTAGGCTGAGAGTTGATAAGTTTGGGAGGATTGTGTAATCTTGGCATTTGAACAACGAACCGGCCATCAGAAGAACGAGTGGTGGTGTTCAAAAAAAGTTGCTCACATAATTCATTTTCTGAAGAGGTCACATTAGGAGAATCAACGCTTTCAAGCCTCCAAAACTGTTCCAGGTCAGTGTTGGAGAAATAACATTGCGATGCAGGTTGGAGAGAATAATGGGGAAGTTGCCCTGTGACGATCCATCCAAAATTAGTGTCTCTGGCGACCACGTTTGAGGATAACTTACGAACCTGTTTACGTAGGCAATTCCAAAAAACATTGGCACTAACGAGTATGTCAATAGGGTTCTGCATATTGAACGAAGGATCGGCTAACCTTAAATGCGAGGGAATTTTTAACCCTGAAATATCCACAGAGTGACTTGGAGTGTCTTCTCCAATGCTATTGAGAATTAGACAATTAAGTTTAAAGAAGTTGTTTCTATGACAAATATCTCTTATGGTTAGTTTTGAGAATTGTAAAGCTTGCGATTTTGAGCTGTTGATGCCCGACACATTGATAGAAGTGGGGTTTACGGGTAGGCCTAGTTTTCTAATCAAGGAATTAGACACAAAATCATGAGTTGCCGCTGAATCTAAAAGACCGCGTGCACGGACCCAGTTGCCAAAGTTATCCTGAACTTCAATTTGGACAGTAGACAACAATACTTGAGCACTGCGAATGGACTTGGCATTCTGAATATACAATGACGCATTAGAACTGTTAGCACTATCATTTTTCGGAGAAGTAGATGCCGTCGATGACCTTGCCTGATCATGACGATGTAGCAAAGTATGGTGAGCCTTTTCACAATGGTAGCAAAGTCTTGTGGACTTGCAATTAGAAGCAGAATGCGTGGGCGCTAGGCAGTTGAAACAATGTTTGTTTTGAGCGACTAATTTTCGTCTGTCGTCGACTGACATTTCTTTAAAAGATTTGCAGAGGTATAGGGCATGGGGATCTTTACAAAGTATGCACTTTACAGGTTCGTTTAAACTTTTGCGAGGTTCGCTTTGCGTGTTTAAAACAATAGAGCTAGCAACACGACGTTCACTAGACCTAGTTGGGTAACCAGTAGTGTTTGATTTAAATTTGGATGAGCTGAGCCCGGGTTTTTGGGTATTGGACGCTGAGCGTTCACTTTTGGGTTTGATGGACATTAATTCGAATTTGGAACTAGGAGATGAAGGTTCACTTTGATTAGCTAGAGCGGTTAAAAGTTGGCATCTAGCGTTTATGAAAGTAACTAAATGCTCGTAAGTGTAGTCGTCTTCTTTAGAAAGTTCAATTTCCCAAGCTTTGAGGGTAGCAGCATCAACTTTAGAAACCACTAAATGTATTAGGAAAGTATCCCAATAATTAGTAGGTTGATCTAGTTGGGACAAAGCCTTAACGTGAAGTTGTGTAGTGTCAACTAGAGTACGTAAACTAGTGACGTCATTGTGCTGTGACGCAGGTAGATTGAATAGAGCCTTTATATGGCGCTGAATACGTAACCGTAAATTTCCATATCTTTCCTTTAATAAGTTAAAGGCAATGGGGTAATTTTCGGCACGCAGAGGAAGTGCTTCGACCAACTGCAAAGCTTGACCTCGGAGAATAGATCTCAAATAATGAAACTTGTAAATGACTTGAATGTCTTCATTGTCATGAACAAGGGAGCAAAATAATTCATAGAAAGAATCCCAAGCAGATTCATCTCCAGAAAAATGGGGTAAATCAATTTTCGTTAAAGTTGGTTTGGGCTTGTGAGTACCCTCACGGAAAGAAGTTTGTGGTTCGTGAAGGGAACCAAGAACAGAAGCGTCCTTTTTCTGCTCCTCTTCGAGTTGGCGTATTATTTTGAAAGCAGAACCTATGCCTTCGTAATATTGGTTTTCTACTTCGACTCGATCTTCTGTTTGATTGAGCATGCAAGTTTCTATTTCAGTTTGAATGTTGCAGTAGTTTTCATAAGAACGTTCAAAATCCCTTACACGATGTTTCAACAAGTCTAATTGAGCTTCTGAGGGATCCAATTCTTTTATGTACTTTCTGAATCGGGTAAAATGCCCTTTATAGGATGCTCGTTTAGAAGTAAGTTTTTCATCCTTATCCTTATCAGTAGGAGCCATGTTAAAGAAGGTAGATTGAAATGTAACTCACGAAAGTGTGGACCCTTGGAAATGCTGTCTAGCTGGCAGCAGCAAATAAGTAGAAAGAACGGGACACACCAAAGGAGACAGGAGCAGCCTCTTTCCCCTTCACAGGCTTTGCATGATGTAGTTATAGCTGAAAAATTCAAAGCAGATATTAATAATTTGCAAAGTATTGTCAAATGACACTTTTTAAAAAGAAAAAATGGAAAATGGACTCTTCCGGGTTTCTGGGACCAATTTTTGGGTAGATTATTGGATAAGGAATAACCCACCCACCAAGGGAAGATGATTAAAAAAAGGGAAGTAGGTTTTGGATTGGAGAAAAAGGATAGAAAAATAGGAGGAGAGTTCCATAAAAGTTGTAATTTTAACTTTAAATACCTTTAGAGGCAGTTGCCACTGAAAATTAACTCTCTGATACCTAAAGTAGGTACGAGCTTGGTCGAAGCTAACGGGAACCGCAGCTAGGACTTGGGCGATTTGCAAGAGAGAGGCTTTAGTGTATTTCCTCCCAAGCATGTATAAAACTACTATAGGGAAGGGTGATGGTCTGGCAAGACTGATAGTAACAAATTTGTTGTATGGTTTTTCAAAGCAATTCGTTTTTTCAAAATAATTCGAAGAATGCCAATAATTTAAATCAGATTTGGTATTTCCAATTTTCAAAGTTGTGGAATTCTTGAAAAGGCAACCAAGTGCTTCCAAGAAGGAGAATGATAAAAGATTACACCTGGGGAAGTAATTTTGTTGAATGAACCAATGGTTGCATTTAGAAATGACTAAGCTTTTACTCAGCGAGGAGCCGGCTAAAAGTTTAGACAAAAAGAAACACTTATCTTTTGGAAAACTGACCATAAGTTTTCGGAGAGGATCTCCACAAGCAGGTAGCTGGCTTAGCGAGCTTTACTTGCCTTACTGGCCAATTAGAATTAGCTATTAAAGCTAAAAGAAACTTTAGTGAGGTGGAAACTAAGATTTCTTGCTCAAATGCAAAAAGTGGTGAAAGCCCTATTAATGGATTTAATAACATTGAGTAGGAAGAGCCAAGGAAGACAAAATCTTGCCTAATCGTTGTACTTGCGAAATGATAAATCCAAAAACAAATATTTAATTTATTAAACAATTCAAAGAAGGATAATGAATTTAATAAGTATGTAATATATTTTTGACAAACATAGTTCATCTGAACTTTTTGACAAATGGGGTCACAGACCTCTCAACATTAAACGTTTGCTCCAGGCAATTGACAATTTACAAGGTTTAAAACCTTACATGTTTCTAAAATCTTTATAAGATTTAAACAAATAACCAATGAAGTAATTAAAGTTTGAACGTTAATTGGAGTACAAAGAGTGTACCTTAAGAAATTCCGGAGAGAATATTCTAGAAAGAGTGAAAACTTCTAAAATAACAATAAGAAAACATGAAAAATAAGATAGAAGTTCCTACAACTTCTTATATTTATACAGAATTAATGTTGGTTATTATGCAAATAAGGGCAGGTCACTGACTGTGAAACCTGAAGAGATAATCAAAAGGAAGGTTCTCGACCTCCTATGTTTTAAATGGGAATCACGAACCAAATGGGGCAGTTTCCATTTCGTGAGACCTAGAAATAACTCACTCAAGAGATGAAAGAATTGTTTTCCCTGATCAGAAGGGAGAAACAATGTAAGTTTGAAACGTGCGCTGAACACGTAATTATACAGAAATTAATTAATTACACATGAGAAAAAATGGGAGGGCACATCTATGGATTGACACCTCGTTGAAACAGACCTAAATTTAAAAGTTTATTACAGATTGTTAGTAAGAGGTTTAGGAAAGAGAAATAGGGATTGAGGAAAAATGTTCATGGCTTTATTTATATGTAAACGGACGATCGCGACGCGGTAGAAAGTTGAACAAGCACTGGTTTTCACTATAGTTCGTTGAAATATATGAAAAGTTCACTATAGAAACACGAAAGGTTTTGGCAAAGAAAGTTATTTCAATTTGAAAAAAACTGACTGGTTGCACTAGATGAACGAAAGTCTATTGCTGGAGAAAATGGTGGATTACAGTTAAATGCGCCAAGAACATCCAATGGTGGACGAAAATTCGCTATTGAGCTTTAATTCAGAAGTGAGATTCTTCAATTTTAAATAGCATTCTCACAAGTAAGTGAAAATTTCATAACGGCAGGACTTGTAGATGAAATACAGAATCTAGAAGGTTCCAGAACGACCTTAGTAGAAAAATGGGGTTAAGAAAATCCAACGGAGGAACTAGCTTGGTGAATTATAGGCAGCGGGTATTAGATAATATCCCACGTAGTGAGAGGATTTCTCATTTGAATAGCTTAAGAAAAGCTCTTTTCTAGTAAGGTTGGCTTGTACGAACAAAAGCTCAACATGGCAAATCCCACGAAGAATGATTTTTGCCCCAAAATAAATAATCTCACACTGTCTATAAAAGTATCGTTAAAAGCACGTGAAAGTTAAAACCATGAAGATGAGGTTAAAACTTTAAGATGGTACTTATCTTGATTTCATGTTGAAAGTGAAGTTCCTTTTGACGATAACTACTTTGTCAACATGGCGTAGAAGAGAGTATGCCTCTTGGTTTGAGGAGGCTGGCTCGAGAGGAGCCTTAACTGATCGAGTCAACTGCCGACTGAGAAGTGAGACTTGCTCAACGGAGCACGGAGGGTCCAAGGAAGGGAAAAAGAGTGGGGGATGGGAGACAAAAGGAGAACATATAAACATTGCCAACTTTATAACAAAAAATTATTTTCTCTTGATGAGCTGGTCTTCAAAGAGTTGATAACAGGCGATACTAGCGCAGCACGGTGAGTAAAAAAGTAGACAGAGTCCTCTTGCTCAAGGAGAAAATAGCTGGCGATGGTAACAGGATCTGGTGGCCAAATGGATAAGTAAGTCCTCTTGCACCAGGAAGAGTTGAAGAGCTTCAGAGATTCGCTGCTAGATGACGCTAGTTGAGTCACAGAGAATATATATCTAGAAGAGACTCATAAAAGATATAAGCGACCTGAACACCTGAGAGAAAACAGAAGATCACTGTTGGTGTTTGACAAAGAGGAAGGAAAGAACATGCAAAAGCATTGAAAATTATAATCTCTCGTACCGTGTATTCCAAGAATACACCACGGTTCTCACTCCTGTGTCTGTCGTCAAACCATACAGTTGGAGCCTACCTCAGGCTTGTCTCCTGTCTACTTGAGACATTTTTAAATGTCTACGCCATGTTGTGGATTTAAGCGAACGGTCGCCATGGATCATCTACTCTTCAGGCAATCAGCTAAGTACCGAACTCTAATGGTTTTCACCGCATTTATATTGGTTTTAAACAGCTAAATGCTTTTTAAATTCTTGTTTTATAGACAGTTTGAAATTGCTAAATACAACGCAACAACTACCTTCGAGGGATTTTTCTAGTCATGCTCTATCTAGGCTGACTTTCCATTTAAAAATTTAGTGCTTCCTGCACAAATTAACTGAGATTGAGTTCTCGCACCGCGGGATTCATATTAAACGAAATACTGTGTATAGAAACTTAGCTTTTCCTCCGTGGGACCTATCGCCCAATTCAACTGTTATCATAACTCTAGAACTTTCGACATTAAACTATCTTTCTACAAGTAAACTGGCCTAGCATTTCTTCAAATATGTGAACACATTTTCCTCACTGAGAAAGTTGTGTTGCATAAACCTTTAATCAACATAATTTGTCTTCCTTCGTGGGATATTTTCTGTTGCATTCAACTGCAATCTACAAAAGCTACGCTGCAATATATTCTCTCAAGCTAAAATTCAATCAGTGATTTACATAATTGCAATAACTTTTCTTCTTGTGAACATTCTGTGCTGCAATAGTGAACTTTCCAAACACACCAATAGACTATAGTGAGATCAGTGTCCGTTCAACTACCATCCGTGTCGCGTTCGAAAGATAGCAATAAATACGGCCGAGAACTTTTTCCCAATGTTCCCATCTTCCTTCTTTCCAAATACCTTACTAACATATTATAATTAAATTATAAAATTTAGATGTCCATCAATGGCTATTTATCACCTTAATCTCCGTATAATCTGTGCCTAGCACACTCTTTAAATGATTGTTTTCCTCGTTTACTAGGGAATTCAATTATTTCTACTCATAAGTGAGTTTTCTAACTTTCATTTTCAAGGTTTCACGAAAAGGCAACTGGCCCCATTTTTCTCGTAATCCCTGTTTAAATATAAAAAGTTATAGAAACTTCTTCTTAATTTTCCTCTCTTTTTTTGTTATAATCTCATATTAATTGTTTTTTGATAGCCTTTAAGATCTCTAATAGGAATTCTTAAAATGCCTAAATTGTACCTGATTCCTTGTTAAAGCTTTAATTATTTGTAATTCTCGTTTTCAATTTTTAGCACAACTTTTAAAATCATATTCAGATTTTGTGCTCGAAGCAAGTTTTAAACTTGCGTCCTATTTAACATTGTCCAAAAAAAAATACAATTTTTAGTATTAATTCTCAGACTTTTGTATGTTAAATTGTTTATTGTTATTTTGAATCCAAATAAATTTTATGTTGTTGCTACGTCAACTCTTTCTTTCTTCTTAAAATAAACAAAATTTCAGCTTTTCGCTTGATACATTACAACAGAATAATGATTAGGTAGGACCCTGGTTTACCTGACTCTTCCTATCGGTTTATGCTATCTTCAAGCAAACCTCATACCGGTACTAAAATTATAAAAGTTTTGCTTTTTGTTGCATTTGAACAAAAACTTCTAGTATCTTTTGCAAAGCATCTTTTAGCTGCTATAGCTAATTCTAACGAGCCAGTTAGGCAAGTAAAACTAGCTCTAAAACTTGTGGTTCGTTTTCAAAATTTGAGTTTTTCTTCCAGTCTAAACTTTTAGTCGGCACTTTGCTGGGTAAAAGCTTAGCTATTCTTAAATGCAACTATTGTCTTTCTCATAAAAAAATCAACATAATTGTTCCCAAAATCACTATAACTGTTTCACCACTACCTTTACTGGGAGTACTCGATCAGTCGTCGGAGATCCTACAGTTCCAAGGACTAAAATTATCACGGCAAATTCAAATTATTTGCGCCTTTCAAATCATTCATTCAAACTTAACTCCTTTGAAAGGACCTACAGTAAATCTGTCATTATTTGTCTTGCCAGACTACCACCCTTCCCCATATTACCCAATTTTAGGCTGGGAAGGGAAAGCACAAACGCCGCTTGCTGCAAATAGCCCAAGCTCCAGCCGTATTTTCCGTTAGCTGTGTCCAAGTCCATTCCCACTTTAGGTATCTTGCAGGCTTGCGCAGTGAAATTAGTGATGAAATGTTTACTTCAGGGTAGTTAATGATTTATATTGGACCCTCGTCCTATCTATCCATACTTTTTCTCCATTCCGAAACCCTTTTCTTCCCTTTCCCGTTATTTCATCATCTTCCCTTAGGGAGGTTCTTTCCTTAGCCAAAACCTACCCAAACTTTGGTCCCAGAAACCCGGGAGAGTCCATTTGTCAATATTTTGTAAATTATTAATATCTACTTTGAATTTTTCAGCTATACATTCACTGTGCAAAGCTGGTGAGGGGGAAAGAGGTTGCTTCTGTCTCCTTTGGTGCCACTCTCCCTTGCTGCCTTCAGTCTGACAGCATTTCCAAAATTCCACATTTTTGTAAGTTATACTTCAATTTACCCATTTCGCCATGGCTCCTACAGATAAAGATAAAGACGGTAGAGATTAAAAACTCACTTCCAAACGAGCATCTTATATAGGGCAAATTACCCGATTTAGAAGATACTTCAGAGAGCTAAATCCTTCAGAAGCTCAACTAGATTTCTTAAAACATCGCGTAAAGGATTATGAACGTTCTTATGAGAATTATTGCAACATTCAAACTGAAATCGAAACTTGCATGCTCAATCAAACAGATGATCGAGTAGAAGTAGAAAATCAATACAACGAAGGCATAGGCTCCGCCTTTAAAATAATATGTCAACTCGAAGAAGAACAAGGGCGGTTCTGTTCTTGGTTCCCTTCATGAACAACAAACCTCTTCTTGTGAGGGCATTCACAAGCCCAAACCAATTCTACCTAAGATTAATTTGCCTCACTTTTCTGGAGACGAATCTACTTGGGATTATTTCTATGAACTATTTTGCTCTCTTGTTCATGACAATGAAGACATTCAAGTCATCTACAAGTTTCATTATCTGCGATCTATTCTCCGCGGTCAAGCCCTACAGTTGGTTGAAGCACTCCCATTAAGTGCTGAAAACTACCCCATTGCCTTTAACTTGTTGAAAGAAACATACTGTAATTTACGGTTAAGTATTCAACGCCACACAAAAGCTCTATTCAATTTGCCTGCGTCAGAGCACAATGACGTCACTAGTCTGCGTACCCTCATCGATACGACACAACTTCACGTAAAAGCTTTATCCCAATTAGATCAACCCACTGACCATTGGAACACATTTTTAATACTTTTAGTGGTTTCTAAAGTCGATGTTGCTACCCTCAAAGCTTGGGAAATCGAACTTTCCAAAGACGACGATTACTCTTACGAGCACTTAGTCACCTCCATAAATGCTAGATGCCAACTCTTAACTGCCTTAGCTAACCAAAGTGAACCCTCTTCTCCTAGTTCTATATTTGAATATTTGTCTCTTAAATCCAAAAGTGAATATGCTGCGTCTGGTACCCAAGAACCCGGGTCTAGCTCGTCTAAACCTAAGTCAAATATCACTGGTTACCAAACTAGGTCTAGTGAACGTCGTATTGCAAGTTCCCTTGCTCTAAACACTCAAAGTGAACCTCGGAAAAGTTTAAATGAACCGTCAAAGTGCATACTTTGCAAAGATTCCCACGCTCTGTACTCATGTAAATCCTTTAAAGAACTGTCAATTGACGATAGAAGAAAATTAGTAGCGCAGAATCAATATTGTTTTAATTGCCTCTCACCCAAGCATTCAGCCTCTAATTGTAAATCTACCCGGCTCTGCTTTCATTGCGGAAAAGCGCATCATTCTCTATTGCATCGTCACGATCAATCGAAGTCATCAGTAGCATCCACTTCTCAAAAAGGTGATGATGCCAGCAGCCCTAATGCTTCATCTTACATTCAGAACGCTAAGTCTTTACGTAGCGCTCAAGTGTTATTGTCTACTGTTCAAATTGAAGTCCAGGATAAGTTTGGCAACTGGGTCCGCGCACGAGCTCTTCTTGATTCAGCGGCAACCCATGATTTCGTTTCTAATTCATTAATCAAAAAACTAGGCCTACCTGTAAACCCCACTTCTATTAATGTATCAGGAATCAACAGTTTAAAATCTCAAGCCTTACAGTTTTCAAAACTAACCATAAAGGACACTTGTCACAGAAATCATTTTCTAAAACTTAACTGCCTCATTCTCAACAGTATCGGAGATGATACTCCAAGTCACTCTGTCGATATTTCAGGTTTAAATATTCCTTCTCACCTAAGGTTAGCCGATCCTCTGTTCAATGTACAAGGCCCCATTGACATACTTTTCAGTGCCAATGTTTTTTGGAATTGTCTTCGTAAACAAACTTGTAAACTATCTTCAAACGTTGTCGCCAGAGACACTAATTTTGGTTGGATTGTTACTGGTCAACTTCCTCATTATCCCCCCCCCCCCAACCCGTATCGCAATGTTATTTCGCTAATACCGATCTAGAACAGTTCTGGAAACTCGAAAACATTGATTCTCCTAATTTGACCTCTTCAGAAAACGAATTCTGTGAGCAACTGTTCATTAACACTACCACTCGTTCTCCTGAAGGCCGGTTCATTGTTCAGATGCCAACATTACTCAATCCTCCCAAACTTATCAATTCTCAACCTAAGCTCGAAGAGCCCTCTTTGCTATCGAAAGCAAATTTAAGAAAGAATCTCTTGTCAAACAACAGTACACAGAGTTTATGGACGAATACGAAAGCTTAGATCATATGGAAGTTGTCAGCAAATCTGATGACGAATTACACCCTTATAAAGAAACTGTATTCTTAAATCATCGCCCTGTGTGGAAAAACCCTCTTGCAAAGGATAAAATCCGAGTCGTGTTTAATGGGTCGTCACCTGGCATTAATGGTAACAGTCTCAACGACACTCTTTATTCTGGTCCCGCTATTCAGACAGATTTATCTGCTATACTTTTAAATTTTCGATTATTTCCCATAGCCGTCATAGCGGACATCAAACAGATGTATCGTCAAGTTTTAATTCAATCCGAACAACAAGACCTCCAAAGAATCTTGTGGCGCGACGAAACTAGCAAGCCCATTAAGATATTTCGCTTAAAGACAGTCACTTATGGACTGAAACCTTCTGTTTTCCTTGCTCTCCGATCCCTACATATGTTAGCCTCTCAAGATGGTCATTTATTTGATTCTAAAGCTTCTGAAGCCCTAACTACATCCTTTTATGAAGACGATTATCTCCAGTCCTTTTCGTCTCTTGAGGAAGCTTCTTTCGTGTCACTAGAACTTCAGGCATTGCTAAAGAATGGAGGATTCCCACTTCATAAGTGGAATTCCAACTCCCATGAGTTTCTTGCTCAGTTTCCCATAGAAGATGCAGACCCCACTTCCGTTAAAATCTGCGGAGACTCCGAATCCATAAAAACTCTTGGAGTACACTGGTGCATTCGCACTGATACCCTCATCTATAAAGTTTCACTTGCCGAAGAGCTCCCTAACACAAAGAGACAAATTTTATCTGAAATTGCAAAAATTTTCGTTCCGCTTCAATTCCTTGCTCCGGTTATTGTTATAGCCAAGCTTTTTTATGCAAGAGCTATGGTCGCTGAAATGTGAATGGGACGAAGCTGTTCCACTTTCTTTTCTTAATAGATGGCTCTCTTTATGTAGCAGTTTACTTGATCTTTCTCTTATTGAAATTCCTAGGAATTTAATTAATGCTCCTCCTAACACATCTTTCTTCCTTCATGTGTTTGCCGACAGCTCCGTGAAAGCTTACGGTTGTTGTGCATATTTTGTTTATCGCAATTCGCTAAATGAATCTTCATTGTCCAACCTTATTTGCGCTAAATCCAAAGTCGCTCCTCTTAAAACTATTACTTTGCCTAGGCTTGAATTGTCTGCTGCACTCATGGCCGCAGAACTTGCCAAATAATTGCACAAAGTCTTAAAGGTCGAATTTACGCAAACCTATTTGTGGATCGATTCCATGATCACTCTTTCTTGGATTGCCAAAAACCCCATCCACTGGCAAAACTTTGTTGCAAATAGAGTTTCTAAAATTCAAACTCTTTCTTCTGGATGTCAATGGAGGCAAGTGCCCATTGCTGATAACCCCGCTGACATCATCTCTCGTGGAAGTTTACCTTCTCAATTAGTAGCATCTCAGTTGTACTGGCATGGGCCCTCGTGGTTAATTGAAGACTCTTCTTGTTGGCCTTCTAAACCACCGATTACAAACTCCAACTTGCCTGACGCTAACGTATCTAAATCCACGGCTTCGTGTCTTATTTCCAACGTTTCACACCCCTTGTTGTCCCGCTATTCTTCCTTTCATAAATTAATTCGAATTTTTGCCTATCTTCTCAGATGGAAATATCTTGTGGTTGACCAACCTCTTCTCCCTAAACCACACCTAAGCAATCATTAATTAAATCTCGCCACTAATAAAGTTTTGCAGCTAACACAGCAAGAGGCCTTTTCCACTGAATTATCTTTGCTATCCGCGAAGAAAGATCTTCCGAAGTCCAGTCGTGCCTTAGCACCGTTCCTTGATGAAAATGGGTTACTCAGGGTAGCTGGTAGGCACTCGCAATCTTTGCTTTCTGAGAACAAAAAGCATCCCGTTATTTTGCCTTCCAAACATCACGTATCTTCCTTAATCATGCGAGACTTTCATTTTCGCAACCTGCATGTTGGTACTCGTACATTGCTTTGTTTACTAAGGGAAAAGTACTGGATCATACAGTAAATGGAGTTCATTAAGTTTCTTCTGTAATTCATAAATGCATCCCTTGTTTTAAGGTGAAACCTAAGGTTATTACCCAATTGATGAGCGATCTACCTTATTTTCGCTCTTCTCCTATACGTCCCTTTGCTTTAACTGGTGTAGATTACATGGGTCCATTTCATTATCAACGCAATTCCCCAGAAGCTAATGCAAATTGTTTGGTAAGCTCTATGTTTCTCTTTTTGTTTGCATGGTTACTGGTGCGATCCATTTGGAACTACTAACAAATGCCTCTACTTCTTACTTTCTGTCAGCCGTCTCTCGCTTCACTGCCAGGCGTGGTGTTCCCCCTGAAATGTTTTCCGATAACGCTTCTACTTTTCAAGGAGCAGCTTCATTGTGGAAAAAAGCCCTTACATCTCCTTCTGCCATGGAACAAATTTCTAACTCCTCCTATTCTAAAGGATTTAAATGGCGGTTTATACCTCCTTACGCCCCTCATCACGGCGGCAGGTGGGAATCTTGCGTCAAGCTTCCTGCACAAATTAACTGAGATTGAGTTCTCGCACCGCGGGATTCATATTAAACGAAATACTGTGTATAGAAACTTAGCTTTTCCTCCATGGGACCTATCGCCCAATTCAACTGTTATCATAACTCTAGAACTTTCGACATTAAACTATCTTTCTACAAATAAAATGGCCTAGCATTTCTTCAAATATGGGAACACATTTTCCTCCCTGAGAGATTTGTGTTGCATAAACCTCAAATCAACATAATTTGTCTTCCTTCGTGGGATATTTTCTGTTGCATTCAACTGCAATCTACAAAAGCTACGCTGCAATGTACTCTCTCAAGCTAAAATTCAATCAGTGATTTACATAATTGCAATAACCTTTCTCCTTGTGAACATTCTGTGCTGCAATAGTGCACTTTCCAAACACACCAATAGACTATAGTGAGAACAGTGTCCGTTCAACTACCATCCGTGTCGCGTTCGAAAGATAGCAATAAATACGGCCGAAAATGTGTTCCCAAAGTTCCCATCTTCCTTCTTTCCAAATACCTTACTAACATATTATAATTAAATTATAAAATTTAGATGTCCTTCAATGAGGTGTCACTCTATGGCTATTTATCACCTTAATCTCTGTATAATCTGTGCCTAGCACACTCTTTAAATTATTGTTTTCCTCGTTTACTAGGGAATTCAATTATTTCTACTCAAAAGTGAGTTTTCTAACTTTCATTTTCCAGGTTTCACGAAAAGGCAACTGGCCCCATTTTTCTCGTAATCCCTGTTTAAATATAAGAAGTTATAGAAACTTCTTTTTAATTTTCCTCTCTTTTTTGTGTTATAATCTCATATTAATTGTTTTTTTCATAGCCTTTAAGATCTCTAATAGGAATTCTTAAAGTGCCTAAATTGTACCTGATTCCTTGTTAAAGCTTTAATTATTTGTAATTCTCGTTATTAACATTAAAGTTTTCAAATTTTAGCACAACTTTTAAAATCATATTCTGATTTTGTGCTCGAAGCAAGTTTTAAACTTGCGTCCTATTTATCATTGTAAAAAAAAATACAATTTGTTAGTATTAAGTCTCAGACTTTTGTATGTTAAATTGTTTATTGTTATTTTGAATCCAAATAAATTTTATGTTGTTGCTACGTCAACTCTTTCTTTGTTGTTAAAATAAACAAAATTTCAATTTTTCGCTTTATACATTACAACAGAATAATGATTAGATAGGACCCTGGTTTCCCTGACTCTTCCCATCGGTTTATGCTATCTTCAAGCAAACCTCATACCGGTACTAAAATTATAAAAGTTTTGCTTTTTGTTGCATTTGAACGAAAACTTCTAGTATCTTTTGCAAAGCATCTTTTAGCTGCTATAGCTAATTCTAACGAGCCAGTTAGGCAAGTAAAGCTAGCTCCGCAAGCTTCCTGCTTGTTGAGATTTTCTCTAAAACTTGTGGTACGTTTTCAAAATTTGAGTTTTTCTTCCAGTCTAAACTATTAGTCGGCACTTTGCTGGGTAAAAGCTTAGCTATTCTTAAATGCATCTATTGTCTTTCTCATCAAAAATGAAATCAACACAATTGTTCCCAAAATCACTATAACTGTTTCACCACTACCTTTACTGGGAGTACTCGATCAGTCGTCGGAGATCCTACAGTTCCAAGGACTAAAATTATCACGGAAAATTCAAATTATTTGCGCCTTTCAAATCATTCATTCAAACTTAACTCCTTTGAAAGGATATACAGTAAATCTGTCATTCATTGTCTTGCCAGACTACCACCCTTCCCCATATTACCCAATTTTAGGCTGGGAAGGGAAAGCACAAACGCCGCTTGCTTGCAAATAGCCCAAGCTCAAGCCGTATTTCCCATTAGCTGTGTCCAAGTCCATACCCACTTTAGGTATCTTGGAGGCTTGCGCAGTGAAATTAGTGATTAAATGTTTACTTCAGAGTAGTTTATGATTTATATTGGACTCTCGTCCTATCTATCCATACTTTTTCTCAATTCCGAAACCCATTTCTTCCCTTTCCCTTTTTTTTCCATCATCTTCCCTTAGGGAGGTTTTTTCCTTAGCCAAAACCTACCCATATAGGAAGGGATAGCCAAAGGTTTGGCGCTTCCCCTTACCCAAGAGAAATGTTTCCCTCTTAGTTTCTGCCATCCTGGTTGAGGTGCGATTGACGGGTAGCACTTTACCGGTCGCCTCTCCTTGCCGACGTTTAGGGGCGTCCGGCGCCGTCGCGACGTCCCCTGGAGAGACCCCCGCTCACCTGGCCGAAGCTTCATCCTTCCTCTAGCCCCCCAGTAGGAGGACTGCCTTCCGGTACCGACCTGATACCCGTGAAAGCGGCAGCCGCTTGGCCTGCAGGTTGATTTCTACGGAGGGAAGGAGTCCTACAGTAATCTGCCTCTCACTACAGTGCCTGAAAGGACCTACAGGACTAAGGACCAAAGTTGGGGGACATCCCCAGGGAGTTCCGGAACAATATAGTCCTGTATCCTCCTGAAAGGCCCAGTCTCCAGAGCAGCGCGAACAAGCCTCATCTAGAGCTACTCTTGTTCCTTAGGGCCCTCCTCCTTGATGAGAAACCCTTAGTAGGGGACTAAAAGAATGAAAGTAAAGTCTTCTGGAAAGTAAATTAGCCCTGGGTGGGATCTGGCATCTCTAACAGAGTCATATTAGGCCCGCAAGACAACCAAACACCATCCTTTACCTTGCCTTAGTTAGAGGCAGAGATGCCGAATAGGTATTCGAACCTGGTCCTGAAAGAGTGAGATGATTACGTTAACATTCCGGATGTTACTCTGCCACAAGAGGCCGAAGAGGCCTGTGAGCCTCTGAAGCGGCAGTTGAGGAGGAGGTTTAACCTGCATCTGTACCTCCCAGGTAACAAACCTACATCCATCCACCTTGGAAGCCCTTTAAAGAGGTCCCCTATGTATGAGAATACCTCTCTAGTCGTGGTTTGTTTGTCCCGAGAACACTGATATGATATATGAAGTGCACTTCTGTAAATATTATTAAGTGTAAAGTAAGAAACCACATTAATGGGAAAATGTATTACTAAGTAGAAGGATGAATCATTTAGTGAAAGAGGGTGATTAAGAACTGATATTAGTCCTACTAGCTTAGTTTGTAAACAGTGTGTGCATTCCCCCCACTATTGAAAAGGCATGTAATCAGCCTGGTGCACTTGAGTAATGCTCAAGCCGACGGTTGACCTCCGAAGTAGTATCTTGTCGGAAGGCCCTTTGTATTGCATCCCTCTCCTCCCAAGCCCCTCCCCACCTTCCTTTCCCCTCTGTGTGGTAGGTAGTGTGTGTGTGATGATAACCTGCTTTATTGCAGTGACTTTGTAGGCTATTTGTAAGTCAGGTGAGGTTTGGGTAGGAGGTGGCCGTGGCCTCATTTTAAGCTCCCTCTCTATAATGCAGGTTATCAGACAACATTACTTGTATAATAAATTACAGGTTCAAAGCAGCCTACTAGCTTAGTTTGTAAACTGTGTGTGTATTTCTCCCCCAAATTCATCCCCTTTAAACTCTACTAGTAGTAGTAGTAGTAGTAGTAGTTATTGTTGTTTTAAGGGGCAGAAGTACGAGGTCTTTTGCCCTTTCATCAAACCCTCTAGTTATAGCCTTAGTAATATAAATAAATAAATAAATAAATAAAAGCATATTTCTAAATGCAAGTAGGCTACTTTGTGGCACCTGTCTCCTGTTAAACCATACTCTAGTGAAGCCTTCACCATGACACAGGTATTCAGACAGCTCACAACCTCACACACACTTTTATATAGTAAATATAGGAATCCATGTCAAGTTGTATTGCCTATAATCCCTAAATCTTGACTGATTTAGCAAGAGAGTAGTTGCCTCGGAGCCGGTAACTTAGATGCAGCTGTCCCAATCAACATACGAGTACCTAACCATTGCATTTTAACCAGGAAAAGAAGAAATCAGATCTTGCTCTTGGTTAGCAGAGCATATATCGAAGGACTGTGCCTCTTCCTCGCTTTACTACGTCCAACTCCAAGCGATTGGGATACAAATTACAGCCTATTTCAACTCACCATCATGAGAGGGAAGGCTAGAGCGAAGGTTTATTTAAAGCCTCGTAAGAATATTTCGTTAAAAAGCAAAATGTTAATTTTTTGCCGAGCTAGAGTAAACGACTTAGATAGGTATCTTAGAAACGGACCGCGGCATTGTAGTACCGTCCGTTGCCTAGGTCCTGGCGTGTATGATTTGAAATCTATTGTCCCCGCAAATACCGCATATCTGAGCACTAAGGTCTTATTTTCCAATTGTTATTTATGGTTTATTGCTCGCGAATTGAACGGCCTTCTTCACACATGTGTTAATAGCTGCTAATCTCTGCCATGCCGTGGTTTTTTAATGGCAGTATGAAATAACCGTCACAAGCCGCCATTACGAGCTACCTTCTGTTTGAACTTTGGTTCGAACTACACGCTACCGAAAACGCTATTTTGAAAGGCACTCCTAATTCCTAACAAGACAGGTATTTACGAGAACTTCAAAGAAAGATCGATGAATATGGAGGTGTGTATAAATTTTAATGCAAACCCCAAGAATAAATATGAATTGACATTCAAGTACGTCACTGCTTTTAACACGAGGGTCGGTAGCTCCTGCCGAACGGCGAGTTTCATGTTATTTTCTGATACGCTCGCTCTTTAGGGGCTGATGACCTAGCTGTTCCTCCCCCTTATAATGCTACATTAATTGTTATTCTCTCGGCGTAAAGTTCCTGGAAAATATATTTGCCGTTACGACCGTAAATACGAATAGCCTCTGGGAATTTTTAGGGTATACTTTTACGTAGGTATATCTAGTATATTTTATTCGCTCTTTCGTAATATCTCAGGTTAGCTGTGGGGTTATATTCAATTATTTTTTTAGTAAGCCCCTCAGGTCATCAGCCCACTGCACTCGAGTAGCCTAATGCTCAAGCCGACGGTTGACCTCGGGAGTAGTATCATGTGTGAAGGCCCTTTCTTATGCTTGCCTGTCCTCTCAACCGTTTTCCTTTCCCCTCTGTGTAGTAGGTTTTGATTGTGTGAGTGGATGATAACCTGCTTTATTGCTGAGTATTTGTAAGTCCGGTGAGGATTGGGAAGGAGATGGCCGTGGCCTCACGTTAGGCACCGTCACAATAACAATTGTTATCAGACAAAATTACATACACAGCCTAGTTTAAGGGGCTAATCGGCCTCCTAAGTCGATGCCCCTCTCATAATAAATTACAGCTTCAAAACTTTTAATAACATTATTTAATCTACTGTAGGCAGTATAATCCATATTTATTAATTACCAGCGTATATCTCGTGGCAGAGGGCACAGCACTTAAGTTTATTCTACATATAATTTCTGTAGGGGAGTGATTTTAAAATTATTTCACAGTTCTCTCTCTGAATATTACAGAATTTTTGACCCAATCTAATATAGTTATTAGCAAGGAAAGTACATCCGCCAGAATCAATACTATAAAGAAAAATTCATTATTAAAATTGTTTTCAGTACATGTTTCGAGAATTAATTACATTATATCCCCTTCATCAGCTATTCAAAAACACGAAAGAAAGCGTAGCACAGTAATAAGATACGTATTTAAATCTAATATGGTGCACCATAAAATTTAGGTTATAAGGAGAGAATAAAATGAAATGAAAGAGAAGGTGACGGTGATCAGCTTACAGGTGCTTGTGACAAATAATAGTTCCGTATTGAAGATTGAAATGGTAGATATGTAACAACAATATCTTATTTGACACCCTCACAGATAACTTAACTGTTAAATCCAAAATTAAACCACCTTCAATGGTTTTTAATATAAATTTATCTATTACAAATATTTTATTCTTCATTACATACTTTTATTAATCACTATTGCCGCTATTACAGACCCCTAATAATTGCTTTTCCTTACAAGTTCTAATTTTAATTTTTCCACTTTGTACGTTTTCTTCTTCCCATAAGTTCATCTTTTACCAGTAACGCTCCGTTCGTATCTACGCCCTTTTCCAGAACTAGCTCTGACGTTTTTTCACTTCCTACCACCATCTTTTTGAGTTTTGGGCTTTGCTACGCCCATAAAATTTTAAACAATAGACATATCATTTTATGAATGTAACATTGTCCTAACCTCATGTAATTTAACGTATTTATTTGATTTATATTCTTTTAATGTTGTTTAAATTAGATTTGCATTTTGATTTTAATATATTTTTCTTCTTTGTCACTGGCATAATTTTATCTGTTTTTTCTATTGCTTTCTTTTTAGACACCTTACGCTTCCAACTAACCTCTCTTTGCCAAGAGGTCATATTCCATCACGTCGATTTTCTTGAAGCCACTAAAATATGTTGAAGTATTGGTACGTACCTATATCCACAAAAATCCAAGACAGCACTATAATGTAATGAAGCATATCAAGCAAGGTGAGGTAGTTTGCTATTGCTTTCGTCACTGAGTCAGAACAACAGGAATGACCCTAGAATTAGAACCTGCACGGCATCCACAAGCACTAGCTGAGCCCTGTTTGGTATTACCAAGCATCACTCGTACCTTAATAGCTTTCCACATAATCACATCCAAGTCTTGATGTTTAATCTAGCCTGTGTCAACAGTCAAATGAAAGGAAGCTTGTAGTTTTACGTGACCGTTAATCGTGCGATCTTGAGCCACGGGACCTCCTTTTTACGTGGAATCGGAACCACAGGACATGGTATTTCACATCGAAAATCTCACATGCATTGACCGGGAATCGAACCCGGTCCACCTTTGTGAGAGGCCAACAGCTTGACCGCTGCGCCACCACGCCCCCCAACAGTCAAATGCAAGTGTTCTCGTAGAGAAGAGGTTTTGCTCGGCGACGATGATAACGATTTTGATAATGATAATAATAATCACATAATCACATCCAAGTCTTGAAGTTTAATCTAGCCTGTGTCAAAAGTCAAATGCAAGGGGTCTCGTAGAGAAAAGGCTATGCTTTTCGACGAGACCTAAGTTGACGACGACGATAACGATTTTGATAATAATAATAATAAACCTTTTGCTCGTAGTTTTGAAGCCATATATAATCCTTACGGTACGAGTATTTACCGAGGCTACATAATGATACGTTCGTACCTAGGGGCAGATGGCCTCGCAGTTACCTCAATTAGTAACAAATTACGTTCGTACGACACCCGACAGAGGATCGAGCTGGGGACTCGCTCGCGATGAGATCGGTTATCCCCTCGTTTATTAGCCTCCAATCTAGGCTCGGATATTCGGTTTTATAGGACCGTCCGTTTTACCAGTCGTGACAAACGGGCGCCATTATATGTTTTAATTATATCGGTTCTGCCAATATGCGAGAAAAAATTCACTATCATAATCGTAATATCCTAATCCTATAGCGACAGGGAATAGCCTGTTCTCTAAAAAAACGACGATATTTAGCAAGGAAATATAAAAGGAAGAATACTCAGCCCTAACTTCGGCTTCAGCTTTCGAAGTACCAAAAACCAAGGTTTGGCAGCACTGACAGAGTGTTGCGATCAGCTGTGTGGTCGATGATTCAAAATTAGAAGCAAGAAACGTATTGGGGAGTTGAGATTATTATGAATAAAAGTGATGTAAAATCTCAAGCGGCTTCGCCCGTGTGAAGCTTATCTTCTTCTTTTTTTTGAGACGTTTCCGCCATCAATGGTCCACGATATTCTTCACTGATATGATCACTGTAATGCTTGTTTTCTTGTCTGCCAGTAGATCTTCATTCTTGACGAATGTTCTGCTCTCCTTTCTTCCGTCCACTTGCAGTGAGGGCGAGGCATCACAGATGTTAAAAGGTGTAGATTACTGGTTGATTTAACCGCCTTTCTGAACAGGTTCCTATCCGAAACCAGAGCTTGATCGATTCGAGCTTCTCTTAGGTCCTTTTTAACTTGCATCGACCATTTACAATAGGATTTTTTTTTTAGATATTGATGAGTGGATTCGATATGAAAGTCGATGATGCTTCATCCGCTCCAAATGTCCAAAGAAAGACATTCTCCCTTTTCTCTTCACACTCACCAAATCTTCTATATGTTCAAATAATTCATTGTTATGTCTTCTTCTGTAAGTACCATTATCATTAACAGATCCTAATATTTTCCTTAGAATTTTCCGATTCTTAAGTTTTATTTTCTCAATGGACTTTTGTTTGTCATCCGTAAGCATTCTGCAGCATACAGTGCTGACGGCCTAATTACTGTGTTATAATGACAAAGTTTGGCATTCCTAGACAACCTTTTACTTTTGTAAATGTTTTTGCAGGTTTGAAAGGCACCTTCCAATTTGTTACATCTGCTCTCAATGGCAGCTATTTCTGAATTATTAGGGGTAATCCATTCCCCTAGGTATTTAAATTTTCGGACTTTTTTGATTTTTTGCAGACCATTCATGATGAATTTTGAGGCATCTTTGACATTTGTGATATAATTAGATTTATGGAGGGCCACTTTAAGTCCTGTTTTAGCAGCTATGGTTTGTGGTTTATTAAGTTGGTCAGTGGCCTCTTCCATTGTATTAGCGAACAAAGCAATGTCATCTGCAAAAGCGAGACAGTTTATATTCAGGCCTTCTTTTTTAGAACCAATTCGAATACCATAATTATTTGGTAAGATTGTTAACCATTCTCTTATAATTTTTTCCAAGACACAGTTGAACAGCATCGGTGGTCCCAGATCACCTTCTCTACAGCCAGTATTGATTGCAAAGGCTTCGGACAATTCACCACGAAATTTGACCTTAGAAATGGTGTTTTCTAAGCTTGCTTTGAACAAATTAATTGATTTATTGTCTAGGCCAAATTCACGTAAGGTGTTAATTATTGTGTCTCTATGAATGCAATCATAAGCCTTTTGAAAGTCCACTAAAATCACAACATAAGATTTTGATCTTACCGTACAGTAGGAAATTGTGTTCTTAATGTTATGAATTTGTTCAGGACAGGATCTTGATTCCCTGAAACCAGCTTGATATTCCCCTAACTGACGGTCTAATATCGGTTCTGCTCTGTTCAGAAGAGCCCTTGCAAATATTTTGTACGTTACCGATACTAGTGAAATACCTCTATAATTATTTGGGTCGGATTTATCCCCTTTCTTATGTATAGGATGAATGATGGCGGAAGTACAACCCTCCGGCAATTTTTCACTATGCCATATTTCTTCAATGGTTTTCTGGAGACAAATGATGGAGTCATTATCTGCATATTTCCATAATTCAGCCACAATACTATCCTCCCCAGAGGCCTTATTATTTTTTAGCCCCTTGATGATTTGTGTTATTTCTTCGACAGAGGGTGGTGAGCTGTCGTGGTATGCAACGCTAGGATAGAAAGTAAGTTGTTCAGTAGGTATGTCCGTGTTCAAAAGGGTTTCAAAATATTCTCCAAAGGCTTTAGCACAGTCTTTATTATTGAGATTAAGTTTACCATCAGATCCTCGGATGTGAAGAGTAGGGGCGACGTATTTGGACAGTTGGTGCTTAAAAGTTTGATAGAAATCCCTTGTTTTGTGTCTTTGAAAATCATCTTCAATTTGAATAATTTGTGATTTGTGGAAATTTCTTTTTGCCAATTTTAAAATTTTACAAGTTTCTTACCTGATGCAGAGAAAGTTCTCAAGGTTCACATCGTCTTTCTTGTTATTCCACTTGATCCAAGCTTTTCTTCTTTCCTCTATTGCGTGATCACATTGATCGTTCCACCAAGGGTGCTTGCGCGTTCTATCAAGAGGAATGGATTCCGAAGCCGCAGTAACAATGGCGTTCCTTAAAGTAGACCATGTTCCATCTTTTGGTTTGTTGTGGAGTGTTTCCGCAAAAGTGTTATTTGACTTCTGACTACCGATGTTGTACTTTTGCGTTTTCATTCCCTTTTCAACATTCACTCTATTGCTCCTAAACGGAATACCATTCATTTTAATAAGGGACAGATAATGGTCTGAATCTATATTCGCATTACGCAGGACCTTCACATTTTGGATTTCACGATCTGATTTTTTTTGATATTGCAACATGATCCAGTTGAAATTCACCCATAAGTGAATTTGGATGTCTCCATGTCTTTGCTTTCCGAGGAAGATGTTTAAACGCAGTAGATTTCAGAACTAGGATGTTATTTTTGCAGGTGTCAATCAGCCGTTCGCCATTTTTGTTTGTTCGTTTATGTGCGGGATAGTTTCCAACTATATTCCTAAACTTTTTCTCTCTTCCTACTTGAGCGTTGAAATCACCGAGTAGGATGGTGGTGTGATGCGCTGGAATATTGTCAATCACGTCTTCTAATTGTTCCCATAATATATTAGTTTGCTCTCGGTCTTTCTTGTTTGACAAGTTCGTCGGTGCATGAAAATTGACCACGGTGTAGGCTTTATTAAGTGATCTAAATGACAATGTGGATAGTCTTCCATTGAATGATGTAAAATCCAGCACTAACTCAACAGCTTTCTTGTGGACTATAAAACCTGTACCAAGACGAGGGATGTTCTGTGTAACTCTTGTGCTAGGTATTCCTTTATAAATTCTGAATCCTTGAGACTCAAAAGCTTCTTCATCACAAAATCGTGTTTCTTGCAATGCAGTGATGACAATGTTATGTTTCTCAAGAACATCCAATGTTTGCTTTAGTTTTCCTATCTGAAGGAGTGAGTTTATGTTAAGTGTTGCTAAGTACATAATATATTTCTTCTTACATGACATTGCAGGCTCCCCAGACTCCACAGGCCTACTAACTCCACAATACGCGGAGGTGGATTTATTACCACCTGGGTAATTACCACCTGGGGTAGATAATCCAATACTTTGTGTTTCCATCATGAGTGAAGAAAAGAATTGAGAAAGGCTATCCCGAAGGATAGCGGGGTTATAACTGATGAGGTAGTAAGCCACCCAGTATTAACATCAGCCGCCCAATCTGTAACAGACGCTGTTTGTGGCCGCTCAATCTGAGACAGACGCTACCCTGATATAAGTGGACCATATACCTTTGACTCTTAATCTCCCGAGCACAAGGAGACCCCTTCCGCCATTATTACTGTACCGCAGTTCAACCGCTCCACCAACAATGCCGTTGAGGACTTCACCGTAACCCTGGCAAGGGACCCTTACAAGGTACTACCAGCCGGGTCAGCTGGACCTAGGTTTTTTAACGAGGTGTTACTCCTCCGACTCCTCCTTCCCCATTTCTTGCGAATAGGGCCCCGGACTTGCCACCGGTATAGTGGAGTTCTTCTTCTTCTTCTTCTTCTTATTATTATTATTATTATTATCTTAAATGCAATCTCGACGTCAGGAAAAAATATGCTGATGTAAATGCTCGAGCGGCTTCGCCCGTTTGATCCCATTTCAACGCGTATCCTCTTCCCCAGTGTGTGCATTCCCCACCTCCGCTACTGAAAAGGCAGGTCATCAGCCTGCTGCACTTGAGTAATGCTCAAGCCCCCGGTTGCCCTCCGAAGTTGTATCTTGTCGGAAGGCCCTTTGTATAGCATCCCTCTCCTCTCAAGCCCTTCCCCTCCTTCCTTTCCCCTCTATGTAGTAGGTATTGTGTGTGTGATGATAACCTGCTTTATTGCAGTGTCTGTGTAGGCTATTTGTAAGTCAGGTGAAGTTTGGGTAGGAGGTGGCCGTGGCCTCATTTTAAGCACCCACTCGATAACGCAGGTTATCAGACAACGTTACTTGTATAATAAATTACAGCTTCAGAGCAGCCTACTAGCTTAGTTTGTAAATATTTTGTGTATTTCTCCCCCAAATTCATCCCCTTTAAACTCTAGTAGTAATAGTAGTAGTAGTAGTAGTTATTGTTGTTTTAAGGGGAAGAACTACGAGGTCATTTGCCCCTTCATCAAACTGTCTAGTTATAACTTTAGTAATATACATAAATAAATAAAAGCATATTTCTAAATGCAAGTAGGCTACTTTGTGGCACCTGTCTCCTGTTATACCATACTCTGGTGAAGCCTTCACAATGACACAGGTTATCAGACAGCTAACAACCATACACACACTCGTATATAGTAAATATAGGAATCCATGTCAAATGGAATCTTGACTGATTTAGCAAGAGATTGGTAGCCTCGAAGCCAGTAACTTAGATGCAGCCGTCCCAATCAACATACAAGTACAGTACATAGTGAGGCCCTAACCAGGAAAAGATGAAATCAGATCTTGCTCTTGGTTAGCAGAACATATGGGAGGGCCTGTGCCTCTTCCTCGCTTTACTGCGTCCAAATCTAAGCGATTGGGATACAAATTACAGCCTATTTCAACTCACCATCATGAGAGGGAAGGCTAGATCGAAGGTTTATTTAAAGCCCCGTAAGAATAAATCGTTAAAAAGCGAAATGTTAATTTTTTGCCGAGCTAGAGAAAACGACATAGATAGGTATCTTAGAAACGGACCTCGACATTGTAGTACCGTCCGTTGCCTAGGACCTGGCACGTAGGAATTGAAAATTATTGTCCCCGCAAATACCGTACATCTGAGATCTCAGGTCTTATTTTCCAATAGTTATGTGTGGTTTATTTCTCGCGAATTGAACGGCCTTCTTCATACGTGTGTTAATAGCTGCTAATCTCTGCCATGCCGTGGTTTTTTAATGGCAAGATGAAATAACCGTCACAAGCCGCCATTACGAGCTACTTTCTGTTTGAACTTTGGTTCGAACTACACGCTACCGAAAACGCTATTTTGAAAGGCTCTCGTATTTTCTAAGAAGACTGGAATTTACGAGAACGTCAAAGAAAGATCAATAAATAAGGAGATGTGTATAAAGTTGAATGCAAACCCCAAGAATAAATATGAATTGACATTCTAATACGTCACTGCTTTTAAAACGAGGGTCGATAGTTCCGGCCGAACGGCGAGTTTCATGTTATTTTCTGATACCTCGCTCTTTAGGGGCTGATGACCTAGCTGTTCCTCCCCCTTATAATGCTACAATAATTGGGTAGCTCATTTGCAAAACCAGCTATGTGCATAAATTTACGAGAATGAGATAATATTATCCCATGTTGCTTTATGATACTGGCTTCTAATTTAGCTATGTTTCAGGTTCCTAAACCAGCTATAACAGTTTTAAATTTGACATTAAAAACGGAAAACGGTTGCAAAACCTGCTACATGCATGGCAGGTATGGATGCAAAGCCTGCTGAATTCACAGGGCAATGTTTACGTTTACAAAACCTGCTGTATGTATATTAACTAACATGGCCGTCCTTCGGGCAGAGTTGCAAAACCTGCTATTTTCCTTTCCATAATAACAGCATCGCACTCCTCTTTATCAAAGAAAATAAAGCTAACACGCTTATCTCTATTGTAGATAGTTAGGTTGGCTGTATGCATACTGTGGAGATTCAGCTGTGAAATTCTGCTTGCAATTGTTTCACTCGCGCGCCAATTTCTCTGAGTACATTGATGTGGATGCAGCCTACAAGCTGACGTCTCGTTACTACAGACGTTTTTAGTTATATTTCTTTTTAAATGAATGAAGTTAATAATATGTCAAGAGAAAATACCGATAGTGGTAGTGACACAGAAGTTATTGCAGAGACTGAACCACGACGATCAAGGAAGAGGAAGAGATGTCCTGAGACATGGGAAAGGAACGTGGCTAAAGTTTCAAGGTATGTTTGTCAATATTTTATTGGAATTAATTTATATTGCAGTGCTAATTTGAAGCCTAACCTAAAATAGTATATGCGACTAAAAGCATTCTTGTCTACGCTTAACTTTACTGGATATCAGCTGTCATAGAGGCATGTCTGTTTTTAATGTTTTTGTATGGTATAGTATTATTACGAAACTGCAGGTTTACTTCCCTCTACGTGCAATATACACAGCAGAGTTAAATGTCGTTTGTTGGCATCATTCTCTTATTGTTTACTGGTTCCTATTATTTCAGATATCGACCCAAACAGTTCCCAAGTATGCCAGCTTGTGGACATCAGACGGGTACATTTCAGTGCAAGGAATTGTCTTTGCAAGATGTAAGAAGGATTCACCATAGATTCTATCAGCACCCAGCCAAAGAATGGCAGAATAATTTCATCCTTCAACATCTTTCTGTTTCATCTCCAAAGAGACGTTGTACACCTCCAGGTATCTCAAGTCGACGTCAAGTGAGCACAAGATTTTGTTTGCCCAAGAAAAAAGAAAATGTAGTAAAGAATGTAAGAGTCTGCAGGGCAGCATTTCTTAACATCCTAAAAATAGGTAGGGATCAGGTGAACAGATTATGCCAAAGGTTTCTTGTCCAAGGCACAACGCCACCTGAGACTCGAGGTGGTGATAGGAGATCACTGAAATACGAACAGAAGCGAGAGGCTGTGAAAAATCACATACGGTCATTCAAACCTCTGCAAAAACCTAATTGTCGTGGCAAAGATACACATCGGCAGTACTTACGTAGTGACCTCAGTATTCAAAAAGTGTGGACTATGTACAATGAACAATATCCTGGTGAAGATCTTCATGTGGAATATGACTATTACAGATCTATATTCAATGAACATTTCAATATTGGGTTCGGTGCCCCTTGTGTTGACAAATGTTTGACGTGTTGTCTTCTTGAGAATAGGATATCAGCTGAGAAGAGTAAGCCTGAGCGAAAACAATGGAAATTCCAGCTAAAAGCTCACAAGAAACGAGCTGATGTTTTCTATGAAAAATTGCGTCAAGAGAACGACAATGAACTGACTCTCAGTTATGACTGTCAGAAGAACCTTGTGTTACCGAAAATACCTGACCAGGCTGCATATTATGCAAGGTAACTCTATCTTTACAACTTGACAATATGCGAAGGTCCCTCCAAATCTTCTCAAAGCAAAGCCAACACGTTTTCTTACATATGGTATGAAAATGAATTCCGAAAAGGCTCTAATCAGAGAGCATCTGCTGTTCACCACCACTCGGTGAATAAGGACCTGAAAACTGTCACCACAGTCAGATTATTCTCCGATGGCTGTGGTGGCCAAAATAAGAATAAAACAGTGATAGGGATGTTATTACACTGGCTTCTTCTTGAAGCGCCTCATAATATTGAAACAATTGAACTAATGTTCCCTATAGTAGGACATTCATTCAACCCGCCGGATCGGATATTTGGACATCTAGAGAGAGAATTTAACACTCGAAGTGTCATTGCAAACCCAGAAGAGTATTTTCACGTTATCAAGAGGTACAGAATCGTAACGTCTAGGAGAAGATGCCCCTGTTAAGGATTGCAAAGCATATTCAGGTGACATTCTTAAAAACCCTGGACAATGGCATTTCCAATTTCAGAAAGCAAAGAGATTAATAATCACAAGAAGCAAAAGCAATAAATCTCTCCTGGTTTGAGGACAACCCTTCTACAATTTCGACATTGGTGAAGCGAAGAGTTTGTGCAGGAAGGGGAAGAATTTTAAGATCGCTCACATCCCTGATATCCCAAGGGGTGTTGTTGTAAAATCGGCTAAGTTCAAGGATGTTAAAAGACTTCTTGCCCTTCACTTTGGGGAAGCATGGGACAGTAATCCAGATTTGGAATTCTATGTCAATGCATTTGCAGAACGGGACCCTGATACTCAAAGTTTGAATGATGATGCAGATGATGATCATGATGATGACATTTTGGACTTTGAACTAATTGATGAAACAGACATAGCCTATACTCATTTTGGTTGTACTTTGATAGTATATCAACACAGACAGAACTATTCTTAACTGTGTATGTCTTTTACGTTGTAATATATTCCACTTTACGCAATATGTTCTTCCATTACGCGTGTATGCATTATAAATTGTAACGTACTCAATACATAATTCCATCCATCATGAGTGTGTGATTAAACTCAGCCACTAGAATTGTAGCTGGTTTTGCAAACTAAGGCGCAATCAATATGGCTACCACTAGAGTTGCAAAAACCTGCTATGTGAACAACACAGTTGCAAAACCTGATATATGCAAATAAAAAATATTAATAATTTGTTTTCTACTCATCAGATATTTCAGAACGTTGGTACACATATTAATTATGTTAAATGTTTATCAGCCCTCTGCCACATTTCTGTTTCGTTTTATTAGTTTTTCCTGATTTCTCACTAATTACTTACCATGCACATAGCTGGTTTTGCAACTGGGCTACTCAATTGATATTCTCTTGGCGTAAAGTTCCTGGAGAATGTAGTTGCCGTTACGACCGTAAATACGAATAACTTCTGGGAATTTTTAGGTTATACTTTTACGTAGGTATATCTAGTATATTTTATTCGCTCTTTCGTAACATCTCAGGCTAGCTGTGGGGTTATTAGCCCTGTGCAATCGAGTAGCCTAATGCTCAAGCCGACGGTTGACCTCGGGAGTAGTATCTTGTCGGAAGGCCCTTGGTAATGCTTCCCTGTCCTCTCAACCGTTTTCCTTTCCCCTCTGTGTAGTAGGTTTTGATTGTGTGAGTGATTTTTTTTTTGTCGCGTGGCCTCCTGAGAGGCCGAGTGCAGGTCTTTCTAGTCGACGCCCGTGGGCGACCTGCGCGTCGGGATGAGAGATGGATTGAATGAAGATGAATGAAACTGGGCAAGGATGTGGAAGGAAGCGGCCGTGGCCTATCAGAAGGTACCATCCCAGCATTTGCCTGGTGTTGAAATTGGGGAAACCATGGAAAACCATTTCAAGGACAGCCGACGGTGGGGCTCGAACCTACGCGTCTACCGAGTCAGCAGAGAGCTTGGCCCCATGGCCTAATGCTGCGCTTTAGCCAGCGTAGCCACTGCTGTCGGTTGTGTGAGTGATGATAACCTGCTTTATTGCAGAGTATTTGTAGGTCAGGTGAGGATTGGGAAGGAGACGGCCATGGCCTCACGTTAAGCACCGTCACAATAACACAGGTTATCAGAGAAAATTACTTACACAGCCTAGTTTAAGGGGCTAATCGGCCTCCTAAGTCGATGCCCCTCTCATAATAAATTACAGCTTCAAAGCTTATAATATTATTCAATCTACTGTCATCATCATCATCATCAATGTCCCACTCCAGTCGCCCGGGTGTGGTTAACAAGCCTCTTCCACTCGTTTCTGTCCTTCCACTTTTCCTGCTCCATTACTTCCTCCACATCCAATCCAGCTTCTCCGATGTCCTTCCGAATCTGATCCATCCATCTTCTTCTTGGTCTTCCAACTGATCGCTTACCCTTAACTTCTCTTTCCAACTCCCTTCTTGCCGCTCGTTCCTTTCCCATTCTCTTCACATGTCCGAACCATCTCAGTCTTGCTTTCCGTATCTTCTGTACTAACGGTTCCACATTTAGCTCTTCTCTGATTTTAACATTTTGAATTCTATCTCTTCTTGTCTTTTTTACAGATGTTCTTAAAAATTTCATTTCTGCTGCTTGGATCTTACTATCTTGTCTCTTGTTAGTTACCAGCGTTTCCAGTCCGTATGTTACAATTGGTATGAAGTACTGTTTATATAGTGTTAATTTCGTTCTCCTGGGCACTTTGTCATCCCATAAAAGCTCTCTGACTTGATGATAGAATGTTGTGCTTTTACTTAGTCTGTTGTTAATTTCAGGGTTGATTTCATTACCTCCGTTAACAATGCTACCCAGATATGGGAACTGTTCCACATTCTCTAACCATTCTCCATCTATGTTCACTTGGCTTCTCTTTTCCTCTTTTCCACAGTGCAGGACTACAGTTTTCTTTTTACTAATTACCATTCCAAACTCCTTCAGCTTTTCATTCCAAATGTCCAATCTCCTTTGTACTTCCTTTTCTCCCTCTCCCCAAATCACCACATCATCTGCAAATACCAAGGCCTTCACTTCATCACTACTGATATTCTGTTTTACACGTTTTATGATTTCATCCATCAATATAACAAATAATAATGGTGACAGTGCACTTCCTTGCTTGAGGCCTTTTTTTGTATAGAATGTTTCAGAATCACCACTACCCACTTGTACACTGCTCTTACTCTCATAATACAACATTTTTATCTTGTTAATTAGTGATTTTGGTACATTCCTTTTCAGTAGGCATTCCCATACATATTTTCTTTTAACTGTATCATAGGCTTTTTCCACATCCAAAAATATAAAGATGATTTCCTTGTTCATTTCTAGATGCTTTTCCATTATCATTCGCACTGCAAATATCAAGTCTATTGTTGATCTATTCGGTCTAAAGCCATACTGTTCTTCCTCTAACTGAGGTTCTATTATGTCCCTCAGTCTCTTGCCTATGACTTTCTCCATTATTTTTAGCCCATGTGATAACAATGTTATACCTCTATAATTTTCACATTTCTTCCTATTTCCTTTCTTGAACAGTGGTACAATGCTTCCTTGTTGCCAATCTTCAGGTATCCTTTCATCCTTCCATATGGCATTGAGGGTTCGGTATAGCCACTGTAGTCCAATGCTTCCTGCTGCCTTAATCATATCAGCATTGAATTCGTCTTTTCCACTTGCTTTACCTTTGCTCATTGCTTTCACTGTCCTTTCAAGTTCCAACCATGTTATTGGGTTCTCTTCTTTTTCTCCATCTATTTCCATTTTCTTATCTCGTTCTTCCTCTGGGAAGTCATCCCCATTATAAAGCTTTTCAAAATACTTAGACATCACCTTCTGAAGACCTTTTTCATCATGTACTATGGGACCATCTTCTTTCTCTAATGCCTTGATTTTTTCTTGGTCTGCTCTTTTCGATTTTATTACTCTATACAGTAGTTTCTGATTTCCTCTACTATCTTGCTCAATTTTGTTGGTGAACTCTCCCCAGCATTTCTCTTTTTCTTTCCTGATACTCCTTTTTACTTGTAGTTTTAATCTTTTGTATTCCACATGTAACCTTTCTATCTTATCCTCATCTTTCTGATACGTTTTTTGCTTTTCCTTATCCATTTATTTCTTCACCTTGTTCCTTTCTTTTATTTCTTGCTTTATTTTGTCTGTCCACCACCGGGTCTCCTTTTCCTTAACCTTTGCTTTTGTTTTCCCACATACCTCAACTGCTGCTTCAACAAATGTCTGTCTGAAATTGTTCCACTCTTCTTCTCCACTTTGTGTTTCTGTGTTAGGCAGCTTCATTTTTATCCTATCTTGGAATGCTATCCTTTTGTCCTCCTCCTCCAATTCCCAAATCCTGATCTTTGGTTTTTTCTTAAGTACAATTTTAGGGATTTTTACTCGTTTTTAATCCACTATTAATAACCTGTGATCACCTCCCATACTTTCACTGGGGATTATCTTCGCATCCATGACGTATCTTCCCCATTCTCGGTCTGTTATCACAAAATCGATGAGAGTACCATACTGTCCATCCCAACTATACCGGCTGATCTTATGGCTATTCCTCTTCTTGAACCACGTGTTCTTTATTATCAGGTTATTTCTGACACAAAAATCCAACAGTTTCTCTCCATCTTCATTTCGATCGCCATACCCATGTGGACCCAAAACATTCTCATATCCCATTCTATCAGTTCCTACATGAGCATTTAGATCTCCCATTATCATGATTCCATCTCCAACAATATGTGATTCCAGTTCACTGAGGAAATCTTCTTTTTCTTCCAAGCTACATCCTGTCTGTGGAGCATACACCTGTATTATCTTCAGTAGTTCCTTATTTACGTGTATTTGCATTATTATAATTCTTTCATTTACATACTCAACTTCAGATATTGGTCCAACATTTTGATTCACTATAAAGCCCACTCCATTTCTTTTCTCTTTACGGTTACCCATCCAGTACAAGGTGTACCCCTTACTTAGTTTCTTCATTCCTTTTCCCTTCCGTTTCACTTCACTTAATCCCAGGATGTCGAGTTTTCGTGTCTCCATTAGGTCAATCAATTCATTTTCCTTGTCATTCAGTCTTAAAATATTTATTGTTCCAAATCGGGTTTTGTTCTCTGATCTAACACTTGCACAAACATCAGCATTACCATCATACGCTGCAACTGTAGTCAGAGTCATGTCAATTCCGTTTTTCTTCGATCCGAGGCTTGTATTATAATTGAAAGCAACTACAAATTTACTCGTCTGCTGGCTTGCTAAGCCTAACGCATCTGAGGATTTTCTTTTGGGGTTTACTCCCTTAGCCTTTGAAGATCCCTCTTCTCCACAAGGCAGTGGTTTCCTCTTCTAATTTCCCCCAGAGAGGATGGGTTGCCTCATCCACCATCTTCGCCATTCTGAAGGTCTCCTTCTCTGCCTAAGATGCTGTTAAGGTTTTCACCCGTACCCTGGGCATGGGTTTCACGTTATACCCCGTGAGACTGGGTCCCTGTCTGAACTTAGCTCTCCTTCACACCGGCCTACTGATGTGGAGGATACCCACCCCCGCAGCGTGGATGCGCCAAACAAGAATTACTCAAGTGGAGGCAGGATAAATCATATTTATTAATTACCAGCGTATTTCTCGTGGCAGTGGTCACTGCTCTTAAGTTTATTCTACATATCATTACTGTAGGGGAGTGATTTTAAAATTATTTCACAGTTCTCTCTCTGAATATTACAGAATTTTTGACCCTATCTAATATACCTTAAGCATCTGCCATAATAATAATAATAATAATAATAATAATAATAATAATAATAATAATAATAATAATAATAATGGTGGTAATTACCCGGGACCATTACGAGTCCTTTGAAAGGGAGGACAACAAACCTTCATCCCTAAGAGAAATTGTCTCTGCTGAAGCGTTCAAAGTACAGCCCTATGGTGAATATGGGTTCTTTTACAGTTTGCCACAAAAACTAAGAAATCTCTTAGTAGCAATTCTGGGTCCGGTCCTATTTGTCAATTAGACCTAACCTGATGTATAGGACCCTGTAAAGTCTCCCCTCTTTTTCTAGCTAGAGTACCCAAGTCAGGGGGACCCTGCCTAATGTGGAAACAGAGGCATATTCAGCTATTAAGACGATACCAAGCGACACTATCGTTACCATGTAGACTGTTCTGTCAACTTCCATGTCATACAAGGTATAATAACAACCCCTGGCACTATACAGCCCATTAAGAGCCTAGGCCGACCAAGTGACCACTGCCCAGCCATTTGGCCTGCAGATATTGGAATGACGCGTGATCAGCGCATCGGGTCCCCTCGGCCGTTAATCTTGGTTTTCTTGATCGGGGCGCTGCCTCACTGTCAGACAGCTACTCAATTGTCCTCACGAGGCTGAGTAATTAGTAATTAGGCAGTCGGCGTGAGGTAGGTCGGTTACCCAACCAGTACCTTACCTATATCCAAACAAGTAGTTCCGTGATGAACTATACAGCCTATTTTCATATATCCTACTTATGTTAATTGTCTCTATAAACATACAAAATTTCAGTATGATTGCTGTAATAGATTCGTAGATATTGAGAACCGACTAAATATTTCGGATGGTCACCATATTGGATTTTATATATGTACAGTAGGTCCTAGAGTTATGTACTGTTACATGAAGATTATTGTGTACGTGTAGCATTCAAACTTCAATCGCATGAATAGGACAAAAGAAGTAACAAGGAGATTTTAAAATTTCGCACAGCTGCCATCTTGTGGTTATGGAAACAATTGAAATAAATTAGATGCCAGTGGATTAACATTCGTATAAGGATTTACTCTACCAAATTTCACTGCACTCGGATGGTTAAATTGCGAGAAACGTCCATGTGAATATTTATAATTCGCGTCGCCACCATGTTGGATTTGTGATCACCGGGTTATTGAAAGTCCTATAGGTGAACTTAAGTTCATAGCCCCTATGAACATTAAACAATAGTTAGCTTTCTAATGAAATCTACCTAAAAATTCAGTTTGATTGCTATAATAGATTCGTAGATATTCAGAGCCGTCTAATTATTTCGAATGGTCGCCATGTTGGATTGTTAATTGTATAGGCCATAGAGTCATGTACCATTAAAGGAAAATTATTGCGTAGGTTCATTATTCAAACATTCACATCGATCGCATGATTACGACACAAGAAATAAAAACTTAATTTTAAAATTCGCAAAGTCGCCATCTTGAGGTTATGTAAACAATTGAACTAAATTAGATACCAGTGTATTACAATGTGTATAAACATTTCCTGTACCAGATTTCATTGCGGTTGTCACATTAAATCGCGAGAAAGGTCTATTTAAAATTTTCAAATTCGCTTGGCAGCCATGTTCGTTTTGTAGTTAACCGGTTTTGTAAGTCTTATAGATGAACTTCCAGTAGTGCCGTTTATCTCCGCACAAAATTTCAGGGTGATACCGCTAATAGTTTCAGAGATATAGAATGCCGGTGAAATATTTCGCACATCCGCCATCTTGTGGTTATGTAAACAATTGAACCAAGTTATATGTCGGTGCATTACAATGTGTATAAACATATACTGTATTAAGTTTTATTGCGTTTGGTTGGTTAAATCGCGAGAAACGTCTATTTAAAAGTCGCAAATTCGCGTGGCCACCATGTTGGTTTCGTAGTTACCAGTTTTTCAAAAGTCCCATAGGTGAACTTCTAGTAGTCCCTTTATCACCGTAAAAAATTCCAGGGTGATATCGGGAATAGTTTCGGAGATATTGAATGCTGGGGAAATAATTCGCATAGCCGCCATGTTGGATTGGTGAGACGTAGCAAAATTTGAAGGGCACGGTCGGGGTCGTCCGGAATAGTGCTATGAACTTACCGAGTTTCATTGAAATCGCTCCAGCCGTTTAGATTTTATTAGGGACACCCACACACACACTCCTCACACACACACACACACACACACACACACACACACGCGCGCGCGCGCACATACACAAGGACAAAAGGTGATCTCATAAGCCTATTTTTTCAAAATTGAAAATAGGCTAAAAAATCCAAGACAGCACTATTGATACGTAACTACATGATAACTGACCGATGTGATTCGAGAAGTTGTTCGCTATGCCATCTATTGCTTTATATTTGAGGCGCTACTCGTTCTAGAGAAATGAAACGCACCCGCAGTGAAGTATAAGAGATGTAATTGAGGAACTCGACCGGTATTATTGCGATATCGAGAGGCTTTGTTAACGTGAGAGGAACTAAAAGTCGGCAGACATGACGGAAAGTATGTAAAAAGGATCTTTGAAAAGTTGCTTTCACCGTGCGAGATTATAATATTTAAATGACTGAAGATGTTATTGGAGATATGACAAGATGCGGATGAGATTCTGGTGCTGGGATGAAAATGTATGTGAAATTTACTATGTAATCTATCCTGAGATCTTCCAGAACGTCTCCCAAAGCTAAGTGGTTTTATATTATCTTGGTGAAAAGCAAAGGTTAAAGAAGTACCTTTTCTATGAAGGAATAACATCATGTCCTCCCCTTTTCAGTGTTAAACTGTCCCATATTCTTCGACAGTCAAGTTAGATTGGAGATTGGCTTGCTTGTTGTTTATTAATTTGTGTCCTCCTTCTTATATTCACGTAACGTAGAGATGAATCGTGCTGTTGTTTGGGTTGTATTTATTTATGTTTTGTTCGCTGCGGTTCATAGTTTCTTCTTAGTGTTATTTTCTTTTCGCGATTTTGTTTTGTCCGTCGAGAAACGTGATCGTAATCTATGGGCGGTATTTCTTATTAACCTCTATCCCTTGTATCAGTATGGGATGCTACATGGACCTTGAGGGGTTAGTAATGTTTGTTTTAATTGTAATTTGAGTCTAGACGTAGGAGTGTGTGGTGTTTACACATTGGCTGACTTCGTCAGTCTTAATAGTGAGAACACACACAATGTTGGTTGTTGTTTTATTTAGGGTTTTACGCTATGTCTGTCATCTGTGCTCCCTTATGGATAACCCTCTGGGTTTTTATTCTTTCGTCCTTAAGGGCTGAGCTGACATTTCTTCGTAAGCGTATTTGTTTTTGTATCCTGTTCGGTCGACCAGTGCTCCTTGGAATTTCCCTCTTTCTTTCGTTTCCCATAAGGAGTGGACGGACAGTAGAACCTGTATGTACCGAAAGGCTTCTCATATTATTATCAGGTTTCTAGACATGTATTTAAGGGTGGGTTAATGTTTTGTTTAAGTGGGAGCTTGACTGAAAGTTGAGGGTAGTTCTCGGGTTTTGTTTTGTAACTTTCAGTTGAGAAGCAACACGTATTCTCTAATACGTTTATTAATGAGGTTTATCAGGGTTTCTTTCTGTTAGTGACGTGGATGTTTATGGCATGAACCTGGGCCTGTTATCTATGTTCATTTTACTGTTGGTAAGATGTCTGAATCTCATACTTCGTCCGGATAGAATATTTATTCAGGTGGTTTATGAAGTCGGGTTATATTTAATTGAGGGGTTCTGGTTGTTATTTATTTAAACGTTACGTTTGTATCTACATCTTATTATCTTGGGGATTTCTTGCTTTGTTGGTAGCGTTCTGTAGTCGTGGATGTTTTGACCGATTTTCCTTTACTGTTGTTTTATTGATGATACCTTTTGTTTTAATTTATTAAGGGGTTTATTTAGCTTGTACGACTTCATATGCTAGTTTGAATATTTCTTCTGGTTACTTCTGTAATCAGCCTTTGGTGGGACGAAAGTATTATTTCGTATTTATTAGTTTTAGCATTCCCTTTGATTTCATTCTGTAATTTTTATGCGATCTCCAATCTAACCAGTGTTAGGCTTCTCTGTTCGTCTTTTATATCTTTATTTTTTATATTTATGTTATTGTTTCCTTTTGTTAACCTTGTATATTTTATTACAGCCCCATCGCCAATCATTTACCATTTCATGCGCTTCTCACGTCCCTCGTTTACTTTTGTTTTGATATTAAATTTTGTTTACAACGTTTACGCAAGAGATGTGGTTTTTAGTAGTTGTATCTCCATCTAGTTCAAAATGTGAAAATAAAGTACACAACTGGGTTATTAAAACCACGGCCGGTCTTTTACCACGCATGCGAGAAACCTGTTTTAGTCTGGCCTTCGACTGCGTGTGTGGGGTGCGTTAGTCTCAACTATAATGAAGCATATCAAGCAAGGTGAGGTAGTTTGCTATTGTTTTCCACACTGAGTCATAACAACAGCAATGACCCTAGAATTAGAAACTTCACGGCATCCACAGGCACTAGATGAGCCCTGTTTGGCAATACCAAGCATCACTCGTCCCTAGATAGCTTTCCACATAATCACATCCAAGTCTTGATGTTTAATCTAGCCTGTGTCGACAGTCAAATGCAAGGGGTCTCGTAGAGAAAAGGCTTTGCTCTACGACGAGACCTAAGATGACGACGATAACGATGTTAATAATAATAATAATAATTTATGAAATATGAAGTATTTGATTTTGTAAAACCATATAATCACCCCTAACAGACAAATTCCGGATTTTCATCACTATTTTAGAAGTTTACCTAACATTAGATATACCACATTTAACATAGCCTACACCGACTGTTGCATTACCAACACTGCAACTAAATAATTGTACATATTGTATATATTTTTCACCTGTATTCTCAAACATAGATGTCATAGCCTAAGTGTAATGGATCTGATGATGATCGCTTGACGATCGAAACTGGTCATCCTAGTGTATTTATTAATCTTATGTAATTTATTTCAGGATCAGGGCATAACCCAGCTCTATTTGGGTACATTCGTGTTGACCGACTGAAAAGCACCAAACTTTTGTTTAAATATACAGTAGTAAAAACAAGCAAGATTACTTTTTGGCTCTCTTGAGAGTGGATAGGGAAAACTCCACGTTCTTTGACATAAAAGCGTGTTATTTTGGGAAAAAGATAAATATATATCTCGTGTAAATATTCTTTCGGGTTAGGTTGCGTTTAAAATAAAAACTGATGTAATTTCAGTTGAAAAGGAGGGGGAAGGGCTAGGCTAAACGTTTTGATTTTCGGAAAAGGAAAGAACCTGTACTTGAGCTTAACAGACATGTGCTCTCCTAGGAAATGATTGATGGCCCTGATAAGGGCCGTGTTTACACATCCGCAGAGAGGTGTGTGAGTGAGAAGATCGGTAAAAACCAATAACCTTCTCACTTCTTCTTAGGAGCTGCCTTTTTCGGGGAAGCCTTGGGCTTCGCTGCCTTCTTAGGCTTAGGTGCTTTAGGTTTTTTCGTGGGCACCTTGGCAGCCTTCTTAGCTTTAGAAGGAGACTTCTTAGGCTTAGGGGCAGGTGCAGCTCTCTTCTTCTCGGCAGGTTTCTTGGAGATGGCCTTCTTGGCGGCTGCCTTTGCTCCGGACTTCTTGGCCTTGGGAAGACGCTTCTCCTTAGGGGCAGCAGACCGCTTGGCAAGCGGTGCGCTGACCGTCACGGGCTTGGCTGCCGAGGCGAGCTTGAAGGAGCCCGAAGCTCCCTTTCCCTTGGTCTGGAGCAGTTCTCCGGAAGCGACAGCAGCCTTCAGGTACTTCTTGATGAAAAGGGGCGAGCTTCTCAGAGTCCACCTTGTAGTTGGCCGTGATGTATTTCTTGATGGCCTGTAGAGATGATCCACCCCTTTCCTTGAGACTCTTGATGGCGTTGCCCACCATCTCGAAGGTTTTTGGATGGGCTGGCTTGGTGCGGGGCTTCTTGGCGGCAGCAGCCTTGCTCTTCTTGGGCGAAGTCTGAGCCGGAGCCGAGGCGGGAGCTGAGGCTGCTGAAGCTGCCGCTGTGTCGGCCATGGCGAGCGAACGAGTGTGTGTACTGCTGTCTGTCTGTAAACTAAACAAAATTTCGGCCTGTTCTCGAGTATAGTAACAACGGCAGGTCAGTACCAGAGTGACGGTAAGTTGTGGACGTGCTTCCTAGCCCCTTTAAGGTGCTCCGTATGCCCCTCGGGGACGCCCAGGCATCCTGGTCGGGATAGGAAGGGAGAGCCAAAGGTTTGGGGCTTCCCCTTACCCAAGAAAAAAGTTTCCTTCTTAGTTTCTGCCGTCCTGGCTGAGGTGCGATTGACGGGTAGCATTTTACCTGTCGCCTCTCCTTGCCGACGTTTAGGGGCGTCCGGCGCCGTCGCGACGTCCCCTGGAGAGACCCCCGCTCACCTGCCCGAAGCTTCACCCTTCCTCTAGCCCCCCAGTAGGAGGACAGCCTCCCGGTACCGATCTGATACCCGTGAAAGCGGCAGCCGTTTGGCCTGCAGGTTGTTTTCTACGGAGGGAAGGAGTCCTACAGTAATCTGCCCCTCACAACAGTGCCTGAAAGGACCTACAGGACTAAGGACCTAAGTTGGGGAACAGCCCCAGGGAGTTCCGGGACAATATAGTCCTGTATCCTCCTGAAAGGCCCAGTCTCCAGAGCAGGGCGAGCAAGTCTCATCTAGAGTTACTCTTGTTCCTTAGGGCCCTCGTCCTTGATGAGAAACCCTTAGTAGGGGACTAAAGGAATGAAAGTAAAGTCTTCTGGAAAGTAAATTAGCCCTGGGTGGGGTCTGGCATCTCTAACAGAGTCATATTAGGCCCGCAAGACAACCAAACACCATCCTTTACCTCGCCTTAGTTAGAGGCAGAGATACCGAATAGGTATTCGAACCTGGTCCTGAAAGAGTGAGATGAATACGTTAACATTCCGGATGTTACTCTGTAACAAGAGACCGAAGAGGCCTGTGAGCTTCTGAAGCGGCAGTTGAGGAGGAGGTTTAACCTGCATCTATACCTCCCAGGTAACGAACCTACAACCATCCACTTTGGAAGCTTAGGCCCCTTAAAGAAGTCCCCTTAGTGTGAGAATACATCTCTAGTCGTGGTTTGTTTCTCCCAAGAACACTGATATGATATATGAAGTGCATTTCTGTAAATATTGTAAAGTGTAAAGGAAGAAACCGCATGTAATGGGAAAATGTATTACTAAGTAGAAGGATGAATCATTTGGTGAAAGAGGGTGATAAGAACTGATATTAGTCCTACTAGCTTAGTTTGTAAACAGTGTGTGCATCCCCACGCCCCCACCCCCGCTACTGAAAAAAACAGGTCATCAGCCTGGTGCACTTGAGTAATGCTCAAGCCGACGGTTGACCTCCGAGGTAGTATCTTGTCGGAAGGCACTTTGTATTGCATCCCTCTCCTCCCAAGCCCCTCCCCACCTTCCTTTCCCCTCTGTGTGGTAGGTAGTGTGTGTGTGAATATAACCTGCTTTATTGCAGTGTCTTTGTAGGCTATTTGTAAGCCAGATGAGGTTTGGGTAGGAGGTGGCCGTGGCCTCATTTTAAGCACCCTCTCTATAACGCAAGTTATCAGACAACATTACTTGTAATATAAATTACAGCTTCAAAGCAGCCTACTAGCTTAGTTTGTAAACTGTGTGTGTATTTCTCCCCCAAATTCAACCCCTTTAAACTCAAGTAGTAGTTATTGTTCTTTAAGGGGCAGAACTACGAGGTCATCTGCCCCTTCTTCAAACTCTCTAGTAATAACCTTAGTAAAATAAATAAATAAATAAATAAATAAATAAAAACATATTTCTAAATGCAAGTAGGCCAATTTTGTGGCCCCTGACTCCTGTTAAACCATACTCTAGTGAAGCCTTCACAATGACACAGGTTATCAGACAGCTCACAACCACACACACACTTTTATACAGTAAATATAGGAATCCATGTCAAGTTGTATTGCCTATAATCCCTAAATCTTGACTGATTTAGCAAGAGAGTAGTTGTCTCGGAGCCGGTAACTTAGATGCAGCTGTCCCAATCAACATACGAGTACCTAACCATTGCATTTTAACCAGGAAAAGAAGAAATCAGATCTTGCTCTCGTTTAGCAGAACATACAGTATATCAAGGACTGTGCCTCTTCCTCGCTTTACTACGTCCAACTCCAAGCGATTGGGATACAAATTACAGCCTATTTCAACTCACCATCATGAGAGGGAAGGCTAGAGCGAAGGGTTATTTAAAGTCTCGTAAGAATATTTCGTTAAAAAGCGAAATGTTAATTTTTTGCCGAGCTAGAGAAAACGACTTAGATAGGTATCTTAGAAACGGACCGCGGCATTGTAGTACCATCCGTTGCCTAGGACCTGGCGTGTATGATTTGAAATCTATTGTCCCCGCAAATACCGTATATCTGAGCACTCAGGTCTTCATTTCCAATAGTTATTTATGGTTTATTGCTCGCAAATTGAACGGCAATCTTCATTCGTGTGTTGATAGCTGCTAATCTCTGCCATGCCGTTGTTTTTTAATGGCAAGATGAAATAACCGTCACAAGCCGCCATTACGAGCTACTTTCTGTTTGAACTTTGGTTCGAACTAGACGCTACCGAAAACGCTATTTTGAAAGGCACTCCTAATTCCTAACAAGACAGGTATTTACGAGAACGTCAAAGAAAGATCGATAAATATGGAGGTGTGAATAAATTTCAATGCAAACCCCAAGAATAAATATGAATTGACATTCAATTACGTCACTGCTTTTAACACGAGGGTCGGTAGCTCCTGCCGAACGGCGAGTTTCATGTTATTTTCTGATACGCTCGCTCTTTATGGGCTGATGACCTAGCTGTTTCTCCCCCTTATAATGCTACAATAATTGTTATTCTCTCGGCGTAAAGTTCCTGGAGAATGTAGTTGCCGTGACGACCGTAAATACGAATAGCTTCTGGGAATTTTTAGGTTATACTTTTACTTAGGTATATCCAGTATATTTTATTCGCTCTTTCGTAACATCTCAGGCTAACTGTGGGGTTATCTCCAATTTTTGTTTTGTTTTTTTAGTAGGCCCCTCAGGTCATCAGCCCACTGCACTCGAGTAGCCTAATGCTCAAGCCGACAGTTGACCTCGGGAGTAGTATCTTGTGTGAAGGCCCTTTCTTATGCTTGCCTGTCCTCTCAACCGTTTTCCTTTCCCCTCTGTGTAGTAGGTTTTGATTGTGTGAGTGGATGATAACCTGCTTTATTGCAGAGTATTTGTAAGTCAGGTGAGGATTGGGAAGGAGACGGCCGTGGCCTCACGTTAGGCACCGTCACAATAACAATTGTTATCAGACAAAATTACATACACAGCCTAGTTTAAGGGGCTAATCGGCCTCCTAAGTCGATGCCCCTCTCATAATAAATTACTGCTTTAAAACTTTAAATAATATTATTTAATCTACTGTAGGCAGTATAATTCATATTTATTAATTACCAGCGTATATCTCGTGGCAGAGGGCTCAGCTCTTAAGTTTATTCTACTTATCAATTCTGTAGGGGAGTGATTTTAAAATTATTTCACAGTTCTCTCTCTGAATATTACAGAATTTTTGACCCTATCTAATATAGTTATTAGCAAGAAAAGTGCATCCGCCAGAATCAATACTATAAAGAAAACTTCATTATTAAACTTGTTTTCAGTACATGTTTCGAGAATTAATTACATTTTATCCCCTTCATCAGCTATTGAAAAACACAAAACAAAGCGTAGCACAGTAATAAGATAGGTATTTAAATCTAATATGGTGCACCATAAAATGTAGGTTATAAGGAGAGAATAAAATGAAATGAAAGAGAAGGTGACGGTGATCAGCTTACAGGTGCTTGGGACAAATAATAGTTCCGTATTGAAGATTGAAATGGTAGATGTGGAACACTAATATCTTATTTGACACTCTCACCGATAACTTAACTGTTAAATCCAATATTAAACCACCTTCAATGGTTTTTAATATAATTTTTTCTATAACAAATATTTTATACTTCATTACATACTTTTATTAATCACTATTGCCGCTATTACAGTCCCCTAATAATTGATTTTCATTACATGTTCTAATTTTAATTTTTCCACTTTGTACGTTTTCTTCTTCCCATAAGTTCATCTTTTCACAGTAACGCTCCATTCGTATCTACACCCTTTTCCATATCTAGCTCTGACGTTTTTTCATTTCCTACCACCATCTTTTTGAATTTTGGACTTTGCTACGCCCATAAAATTTCAAACAATTGACAAATCATTTTATGAATGTAACATTGTCCTAACCTCATGTAAGTTAACGTATTTATTTGATTTATATTCTTTTAATGTTATTTAAATTAGATTTGCATTTTGATCTTAATATATTTTTCTTCTTTGTCACTGGCATAATTTTATCTGTTTTTTCTATTGCTTTCTTTTTAGACACCTTATGCTTCCAACTAACCTTTCTTTGCGAAGAGATCACATTCCATCACGTCCATTTTCTTGATGTCACTAAAATATGGTGAAGTATTGGTACCTACCCATATGCACAAAAATCCAAGACAGCACTATAATGAAACATATCAAGCAAAGTGAGGTAGTTTGCTATTGCTCTCTTCACTGAGTAAGAACAACAGCAATGACCCTAGAATTAGAACCTTCACGGCATCCACAGGCACTAGCTGAGCCCTGTTTGGCAATACCAAGCATCACTCGTACCTTAATAGCTTTCCACATAATCACATCCAAGTCTTGATGTTTAATCTAGCCTGTGACAACAGTCAAATGAAAGGAAGCTTGTAGTTTTACGTGACCGTTAATCGTGCGATCATTAGCCACGGGACCTCCTTCATTACGAGGAATCCGAACCACAGGACATGGCATTTCACATCGAAAATCTCACATGCATACTCCGGTATTTGAACCCGGTCCACCTTGGTGAGAGGCCAACAGCTTGACCGCTGCGCCACCACGCCCCCCAACAGTCAAATGCAAGGGGTCTCGTAGAGAAGAGGCTTTGCTCGACGACGATGATAACGATTTTGATAATGATAATAATAATAATAATCACATAATCACGTCCAAGTCTTGAAGTTTAATCTAGCCTGTGTCAACAGTCAAATGCAAGGGGTCTCGTGGAGAAAAGGCTATGCTCTACGACGAGACCTAAGATGACGACGATAACGATTTTGATGATGATGATAATAATAATAATAATAATAATAAACCTTTTGCTCGTAGTTTTCAAGCCATATATAATCCTTACGGTACGAGTATTTACCGAGGCTACATAATGATACGTTCGTACCTAGGGGCAGATGGCCTCGCAGTTACCTCAATTAGTAACAAACTACGTTCGTATGATACCCGACATAGGTTCGAGCTGTGGACTCACTCGCGATGGGATCGGTTATCCCCTCGTTTATTAGCCTCCAATCTAGGCTCGGATATTCGGTTTAAAAAGGACCGTCCGTTTTACCAGTCGTATCAAACGGGTGCCATTATATGTTTTAATTATATCGGTTCTGCCAATATGCGAGAAAAATTCACTATCATAATCGTAATATCCTAATCCTATAGCGACAGGGAATAGCCTGTTCTCTACTAAAACGACGATATTTGGCAAGGAAACATAAAAGGAAGAATACTCAGCCCTAACTTCGGCTTCAACTTTCGAAGTACCAAAAACCGACGTTTGGCAGCACTGGCAGAGTGTTGCGATCAGCTGTGAGGTCGTTGATTCAAAATTAGAAGCAAGAAACGTATTGGAGAGTTGAGATTATTATGAATAAAAGTGATGTAAAATCTCAAGCGGCTTCGCCAGTGTGAAGCTTATATTCTTCTTCTTCTTATTATTATTATCTTAAATGCAATCTTGACGTCAGGAAAAAATATGCTGATGTAAATTCTCGAGCTGCTTCGCCCGTGTGATCCCATTTCAACGTGTATCCCCTTCCCCAGTGTGTGCATTCAAACCTCCCCCCCCCCGCTACTGAAAATGCAGGTCATTAGCCTGCTGCACTTGAGTAATGCTCAAGCCGACGGTTGCCCTCCGAAGTTGTATCTTGTCGGAAGGCCCTTGGTATAGCATCCCTCTCCTCTCAAGCCCCTCCCCTCCTTCCTTTCCCCTCTGTGTAGTAGGTATTGTGTGTGTGATGATAACCTGCTTTATTGCAGTGTCTGTGTAGGCTATTTGTGAGTCAGGTGAGGTTCGGGTGGGAGGTGGCAGTGGCCTCACTTTAAGCACCCTCTCTATAACGCAGATTAACAGACAACATTACTTGTATAATAAATTACTGCTTCAGAGCAGCCTACTAGCTTAGTTTGTAAACATTGTGTGTATTTCTACCACTAATTCATCCCCTTTAAACTCTAGTAGTAATAGTAGTAGTAGTAGTTATTGTTGTTTTAAGGGTCAGAACTACGAGGTATTTTGCCCTTTCATCAAACCCTCTTGTTATAGCCTTAGTAATATAAATAAATAAATAAATAAATAAATAAATAAATAAATAAATAAATAAATAAAAGCATATTTCTAAATGCAAGTATGCTACTTTGTGGCACCTGTCTCGTGTTATACCATACTCTGGTAAAGCCTTCACAATGACACAGGTTATCAGACAGCTCACAACCATACACACACTTTTATATAGTAAATATAGGAATCCATGTCAAGTGGAATCTTGACTGATTTATCAAGAGAGTGGCAGCCTCGAAGCCAGTAACTTAGATGCGGCTGTCCCAATCAACATACAAGTACAGTACATAGTGATGCCCTAACCAGGAAAAGAAGAAATCAGTTCTTGCTCTCGGTTAGCAGAACATATGGGAGGGCCTGTGCCTCTTCCTCGCTTTACTACGTCCAAATCTACTGATATCGCGCCAGGAGTTGGCAGTTGGGTTTGAACTGCAGATATCTTCCCGCTCACCGCGTATCTCGCATTCCAAAAACATTAAGTTAGTCACTACTTGTTTAACTCAGCACATTCCTTCTTTCACTGGCTGCGTGTCGTGTGCTGCAATAACAGCGATTGGTATGCGCGAAGCCGATATATTTAAGTTTGGAATATGAGGTCCGCGCATGCGTACTGCAAGACCCCCCCCGCACCCCGTCACAGCGTGCCGGACTGCCATCTCCTGACATCTCGCTTTTTAGTAAGCGATTGGGATACAAATTACAGCCTATTTCAACTCACCATCATGAGAGGGAAGGCTAGATCGAAGGTATATTTAAAGCCTAGTAAGAATAATTCGTTAAAAAGCGAAATGTTAATTTTTTGCCGAGCTAGAGTAAACGACATAGATATGTATCTTAGGAACGGTTCGCGGCATTGTAGTACCGTCCGTTGCCTAGGACCTGGCATGTAGGATTTGAAAATTATTGTCCCCGCAAATACCGTAAATAGGGGGGATGTGGGAGTTCTAACTCATAGCCTACTTTCTTGGTGACCTCATCCAATATGGCGGCCATGACGTCATCATGACGTAATTCAGGATGGCGCCCAGACGCCACCATGACGTCACTCAAGATGGCGACCATGATGTCACCATGACGTCACACGGTCATGACGTCACACGGCCATTACGTCGCACAAGATGGCGACCATGACGTTACAAGATGACGGCTATAGCGTAACTAACCTAGCCTAACCTAACCCCACCTACGAGCTGTGATCAAAAAGTTCCAAAGAGTTAATCGAGAGCCTACTTTCCGCGTGACGTCACCTACGAGGTGTGATCAAAAAGTTTACCCATAGCCTTCTTTCCTGGTGACGTCACAACGAGGTGTGATCAAAAATTCCAAAATGTTGACTCATAGCCTACTTTCCGCTAACCAAAATGGTGGCTAACCAAAATGGCGACTAACCAAAATGGCGGCCATGGCTTAACTAACCTAGCCTTACCTAACCTCACCTATGAGGTGTGATCGAAAAGTTTCAAAATGTTGATCCATAGCCTACTTTCCTGGTGACGCCACAACGCGGGGTGATCAATGAGTTCCAAATATGTTGACCCATAGCCTACTTTCCTGGTGATGTCGCAACAAGGGGTGATCAAAAATTCCATAATGATGACTCATAGTCTACTTTCCTGGTGACGTCACATACTAACCCGCCATACATTTAGGGGCCAAGCCGATATCCCCCGAACGCATGATCGGATTTTCACAAATGAGGAGTCGTTGAAGTCGTGCTGACATCCCCTTTCCAAATTCCCAAAATGTTGACGCATAGCCTTCTTTCCTGGTGACGTCACATACTAACCCGCCATACATTCACGAGATAAAGCCGATATCCCCCGAACGCATGATCGGATTTTGACAAATGAGGTGTCGTTGAACTCGGGCTGACATCCCCTTTCCAAATTCCCAAAATGTTACGCATAGCCTACTTTCCTGTTGACGACACATACTAACCCGCCATACTTTCAGGGGCAAAGCCGATATCTCCCGAACGCATGATCGGATTTTGACGAATGAGGTGTCGTTGAAATCGGGCTGACACCCCCTTTCCAAAATTCCAAAATGTTGACCCATAGCCTACTTTCCTGGTGACGTCACTTACTAACCTGGCAAAGCCGATATCGCCCGAATGCCTGATCGGATTTTGACGAATGAGGTATCGTTGAACTCGGGCTGACATCCCCTTTCCAAAATTCCAAAATTTTAACGCATAACCTACTTTCCTGGTGACGTTGTATACTGACCTGGCAAAGTTGATGTCCCCCGAACACATGATCGGATTTTGACGAATGAGGGATCGTTGAACTCGGGCTGATACCCCCTTTCCGATGGACAACCTATTGCCACCTCCAAAATAAAACATACCCCTACTAGAGGGTGAAATTATTAATTTTTTGAAATTCTTGCTTTCCAAGTGCGACATGTGGGAGTTGGAATGCTAATAGGAAATTAAACGTTGTTCCACATAAACAATATGCCAACGAGTCGATGCCATAATGAATTTGCATTTTTTGTTTTCTTGTTTTTACGCATGCATACTTGGTGATTTTGTAAGAGGGCAGGCATTTTGAGATATGTTTTATAAGAAGACGTTTTAGTAGTGAGTAGCTAGATAGTCGCCTACTTTCCTATGAAGTTTGCCGGTATCTCACGAACGCATGGTCGTATTTGGACTTGTGACGTGTCAAATTGCTTGCCTTGAAGCCCTTTTTGATGTTGTTAATACGTTAAAGTTTTGAGAATGATGGAAACAGACTTTAAATGATCATAATTAGTGGTTGAAGAGAGAGGATACCGCTGGGCGTGTGTTTTAAACAAGGTTATAATGACCGTGCTTGATAGAACAATCGATATTTTCGACGGGTCGGTTTAGGACAGGTCGAGGATTCGTTTTCCAATATTTAGATGGTTCGGTGTATGACAGAGCGAGGGTTTGTTTTTCCAATATTTTACTCTCGAAGGCGATCTTTAACGTGTAAACGATGATGAGTTACATGACAAATGATAATTCTTTGATCAGATGATATTTTGACGGGTCGGTTAAGGACAGGCCGAGGATTCGTTTTCCAATATTTTGACGGGTCGGTTTATGACAGAGCGAGGGTCTGTTTTTTCAGATATTTTACTCTCGAAGGGGATCTTTAACGTGTAAACGATGATGGGTTACATGACAAATGATAATTCGATGACCAGATGATATTTTGATGGATCGGTTTAGGACAGGCCGAGGATTCGTTTTCCAATATTTTGACGGGTCAGTTTATGACAGAGCAAGGGTTCGTTTTTTCAGATAATTTACTCTCAAAGGGGATATTTAACATGTAAACGATGATGGGTTACATGACAAATGATAATTCTATGATCAGATGAAGAGCAAACAGAACTTGGTTCTACTGTATGTTGGTTGAAGCGGGTAGAGAAAACAAACTTGCTGGAGAGCAGGCTAACAGGATGTGGATGTTATTTGAGCTCACTGGAATGTGCTGACCTGACTCGACTTGACAACAGGTGCAAGATTGTAAATCACTGAGTCGGTAAAAGGTATCATGCATGTGTAGGAATGTGCTATTTGATGAATCATGGATTGTAGAGGCTGATGCGGTGGCCATGCTTGACATTGTATTCATTGATATTTCATGAATCATGAATTGCAGAGGCTTATGCAGTGATTCGTTTATGCTTGGTGAAAGCATGACTGTGATGATAGAAAGAAAAAAACATTGCGAGAATGACCGCAGAGTTGCGTAAACAGATAAGCCAATACAAAAGCTGATATATAAGCCAACAAAAAAGCCAATACATAAGCCAATACAAAAGCCAACACAAAAGCCAATACATAAGCCAATACAAAAGCCAACACATGGGGTTAGGTTTGGTTAGGTTCTGATATGTTACATTAAATTAGGTGAGCTGTGTGTGACGTCATAGCCAGTCTTAAAGCAAGTCTAAACTTGTAGAACATGTCACGTGACAAGGTTAAGTTAGGTTATGTTAGATGAGTTGAGGTTAAGTCTTTAAATAATCACAGTCTTTGAGATACTTTCCAAAACCAATAAAAACCCACTAAATACATTGACTAAAATAATTTGTCAAATAAGCCAATATAAAAGCCAATATATTAGCCAACACAAAAGCCAATACATAAGCCAACACAAAAGCCAATACAAAAGCCAATACATAAGCCAATAAAAAGGCCAACACATAAGCCAATACAAAAGCCAATACATAAGCCATGATAAGTCACATTATCACTAAAACAGTTGTAACCTTTAGAGTGTGAACATCATACTGACAGGTTAGTTACTACTATGGAACTTACTACAAGCAACAAGGGTAGGCAACGTGCAGTCTATCAAGGCTGCTCTTATAAGTATAATCGTCAGAATTGGAATGGAATAATATTCTGGCGATGCTCAAAAGAGAGGTCGACAAAATGTCGAGGAAATCTAAAAAGTAAAAATGGAAAGGTTTTAAGTGTAAGTGTTCATCAATGTAGTGCTCCAAACAAACCACGGTTGTTGTTTACAATAAATTATGAAAATGCTAAAAAGCAATTTCAAGAAACCGATATTGCAGCTCAAGATAGTGCAGTGTTTGCTCAAAAGCACTTATCATATCCTCAAAAAGTCATGTTACGACAGTTATCAACGTCTAAGAAAACCTCAACACTATCAAAGTCAGCACAGACTATGAAAGGAGTCTCTGTGGAAAAGGAAGAAAAGGAATTCAAAAGTTTTAGTGATGTTGAGGATAATGTTGATAATAGTGATAAAGGTTCTGAGGATGATAATGATAATGATAATGCTCTGTTTACCCCTAAAAATCATTTGTTAAATTTGTTTACTGGAACAATCCCAGTAAGCTAATCCAACGGCTTCAATACTTGCATGCCTATAGACAGGCTGGTCATACTGAATATGAGGAAGAACTATTGGATATAGAAAATGAGCTTCGTCGTGTCAAAATTATTATGTAATGAATTCACGTAACCGCTTAAACATATTCCCAGTCTTTGATATACTTTCCAAGACCAATAAAAATCCACTAAATACATTGACAAAATAACTTGTCAAATAAGCCAACACAAAGCCGATATATAGGCGAACACAAAAGTCAATACATAAGCCAACACATAAGCCAACGCAAAAGCTAACACATATGCCAACACAAAAGCCAATATATAAGCTTATGGTAAGTCACTTTATTATCAAAACAGTTGTAACCTTTGTAGTGTGAACATCATATAGACAGGTCAGTTACTACTATGGAACTTACTACAACCAACAAAGGTAGGCAACGTGCACTCTATCAAGGCTACTCTTATAACTATAAACGGCAAAATGTAAAAGGAATAATATTCTGGCGATGTTCAAAACAGAGGTCAACAAAATGTCGAGATGATATGAAAAGTAAAAATGGTGAGGTTTTAAGTGTGAGTGATCATCTATGTAGTGCTCCAATTGAAACACCGATAGTGTTAACAAAATATCATTGGAATGTTAAAAAGCTAGTACAAGAAAAACATGTTGCTACTCAAAATAGTTCATTGTTTATTGAGCAACGTTTAACCCCTGTTGTAAAAGTTATGTTTAATCCATCTTTCACGCCACAAGAGCCATCAACGTGCAAGAGGTAGTGTTGTTGTTTTAAGTGGCGGAACTACAATATCATCTACCCTTGATATGCAGATAGTTTTATCAGGGAAGGAAGTGATGAACCTATGCAAGAACATCAGCGCTGGTCACCAGCATGTCCCTACCTGTGTGGAATAGAGGAGGGTAATATACCCTGTCATTCAAGCTCGCCCTCACTAGTACCTCTAAGTGATGAACAAACAAGTTATGATACGTGTGGACCTTATGGCTTCAACAGTGTTTCGATGAGCAGCTCACAATCAAAATCATCCAGTTTAGAGACATTGAGACATCATTGGTGTTATGAACGCTATAAACACGAAAGACTGTATTGTTGTATGAGTTGGTATCGTCCCTCTCCCAAATTGGCAAAAGCATGTAAAACTTGTTATACCAATAAAATTATGTAAAAAAAAGGTTGCTGTTGATGTTATTATTTCTCATGTTCCCTGTGATATCCCTAACATCAATTTGTTTACTAGAATGGGAATGTTAGTCAATGTCATGAGTACACCTTAGTCACTGATAGTCAGTTAGTGGTCACTTGAACTTGGCTCAGACAAGCATTAACATGTTGAGCACACTTATTGTGGATTGCCAAGGGTTTATCATTGGAGATAACAAATTTATATTTAAAGAGGTTGCCATTATTGTTTGTTCAACCTTTTGGATATCACAAGCTACTCATTTGGTGTTGACACCACCCTATGCTTTTGATTTGTTGTGTGAGAAAGACTGTAAACAAACTAAATGGATTGAAAATCATTTGCAACTAGATTGGAATCAAGGAATGATTTCATGTAAGCACCTGGACATGGTAATGAAAACTCTGCCCATGTGGTATAAGTGAAAGGTGATGAAAAACGCCAATGGTTCAACCATTTTTAACACCTTCCCGTCAATGTATTAATCTCATGGCCTTGGGATGTCCCTCGATTCAAACATTCATGGACCGCTGTCCCTGTGGCAACATTACTCATAAAGCCTTAGCCTAAGTGTGGCATCTCTTTCATTGGTTAACCACCAATGTCTGCTGGGAGTTGTTGAATAAAATTAAAACTCGAGGTTCACCCGTGGATGATATCATAGAGATTTCTACAAGCAACGTGTAAACATCAACGTAATACCATGGAAAGAGGAGATGCTACTGATAAAGCGATTGGAAAATCCTTTGTGTGCAAAAAGAAACTAGACCGTTTTACCAAAGAGGAATTATTGGCGCTCCCCAAGTCATTCATTTATTATGTCGCAGCCAATGCTGTGAAAGAAATCTGGCAACATGTACCAAAGTCATGGACTCAAGACCCTTTGTTGAGTGAATTGCAACCATGTACGGATTACGATCACCATAAGCAAGTGGCCATGGAAAAATACCCTCTATGCGACAGTGTGCTACTTGCCAGCTGGTGAAATTGTATGACGGTCATAAAAGTCCGTGTAAAGACTTTGTTTCCTCATTCCACGTGTGTAATGGCGAGAAAAAACAACAACAACAACAAACATCGTCTACAGAGGAGGATGAAGATCAAACCTTTTCACCATCAATGGAAAAGGATACATAAAACTTGTACTGGTCATGACCTCATTAACAAAGTCATTCAATACTTGCCTTTCGAAATTCATCTTCCTGGTTAAAGATTTTGTGAACCTGGAACTCGCCTAGAAGAATGTTTGCAGCGTGGTGATGTATCAATTAATCTTTGGATCAAGCATGCAAAGAACATGACATTTCTTATCGCCATAGTCATCCTGGTTTAAGACATGTGGCGGATAAAGTGTTGTTGAAAAAGCTAAACAACGTTTGACATCCTGTGATGCCTCAGTGGGTGAGAGGTTGGCAGCCTTGATTGTGATGTGTGTTATGAAAGGAAAGTGGACATAAACATTGAAAAAAAAAGAATGAGGAATTGATATTTCTTTGTATTCTATTTTTGTAAAGTGCTATTGGCTATAAAATAAAAACAAGGTTTTTCAGAGCATAATGTTTTTCGCATTTTAAAAAATGGTGATAGGTATAACCTAACTTAACCTTGTCACGTAACATGTTCTACAAGTTTAGACATGCTTTAAGACTGGCTAAGACGTCACACATAGCTCACCTAACCTAATATAACATATCATAACCCAATCTAACCACATGTGATAGCTTTTGTATTGGCTTATGTGTTGGCTTTTGTCTTGGCTTTTGTATTGGCTTATGTATTGGCTTTTGTATTGGCTTATATATCGACTTTTATATTGGCTTATGTATTGGCTTTTGTGTTGGCTTATATATTGGCTTTTATATTGGTTAATTTGACAAGTTATTTTTGTCAATGTATTTAGTAGATTTTTTTATTGGTCTTGGAAAGTACCTCAAAGACTGGGAATATTTAAAGAATAAACCTCAACTCATCTAACATAACCTAACTTAACCTTGTCACATGACATGTTCTACAAGTTAAGACTTGCTTTAATACTTGTTATGACGTCACACATAGCTCACCTAACCTAATGTAGCATATCAGAACTTAGCCTAACCTAACCCCATGTGTTTGCTTTTGTATTGGCTTATGTATTGGCTTTAGTATTGGCTTTTGTGTTGGCTTTTGTTTTGGCTTATGTATTGGCTTTTGAGTTGGCTTATATATTGGCTTTTATATTGGCTTATTTGACAAGTTATTTTTGTCAATGTATTTAGTGGGTTTTATTGGTTTAGGAAAGTATCTCAAAGACTGTGAATATTTAAAGACTTAACCTCAACTCATCTAACATAACCTAACCTAACCTTGTCACGTGACATGTTCTAAAAGTTTAGACTTGCTTTAAGACTGGCTATGACGTCACACATAGCTCACCTAACTTAATGTAACATATCAGAACCTAACCAAACCTAACCCCATGTGTTGGATTTTGTATTGGCTTATGTATTGGCTTTTGTGTTGGCTTTTGTATTGGCTTATGTATTGGCTTATGTATTGGCTTCTTTGTTGGCTTATATATCAGCTTTTGTATTGGCTTATCTGTTTACGCAACTCTGCGGTCATTCTCGCAATGTTTTTTCTTTCAATCATCACAGTCATGCTTTCACCAAGCATAAACGAATCACTGCATAAGCCTCTGCAATTCATGATTCATGAAATATCAATGAATACAATGGCAAGCATGGCCACCGCATCAGCCTCTACAATCCATGATTCATCAAATAGCACATTCCTACACATGCATGATACCTTTTACCGACCCAGTGATTAATAATCTTGCACCTGTTGTCAAGTCGAGTCAGGTCAGCACATTCCAATAAGCTCAAATAACATCCACATCCTGTTAGTCTGCTTCCCAGCAAGTTTGTTTCCTCTGCCCGCTTCAACCAACACACAGTAGAACCAAGTTCTGTTTGCTCTTCATCTGATCATAGAATTATCATTTGTCATGTAACCCATCATCGTTTACATGTTAAATATCCCCTTTGAGAGTAAAATATCTGAAAAAAAACGAACCCTTGCTCTGTCATAAACTGACCCGTCAAAATATTGGAAAATGAATCCTCGGCCTGTCCTAAACCGATCCGTCGAATTATCATCTGATCATAGAATTATCATTTGTCATGTAACCCATCATCGTTTACACGTTAAGGATCCCCTTCGAGAGTAAAATATCTGAAAAAACAGACCCTCGCTCTGTCATAAACCGACCCGTCGAAATATTGGAAAACGAATCCTCGGCCTGTCCTAAACCAACCCGTCAAAACATCATCTGATCAAAGAATTATCATTTGTCATGTAACTCATCATCGTTTACACGTTAAAGATCGCTTTCGAGAGTAAATTATTGGAAAAACAAACCCTCGCTCTGTCATACACCGAACTATCTAAATATTGGAAAACGAATCCTCGACCTGTCCTAAACCGACCCGTCGAAAATATCGATTGTTCTATCAAGCACGGTCATTATAACCAGTAATAGCCTTGTTTAAAAAACACGCCCAGCGGTATCCTCCCTCTTCAACCACTAATTATGATCATTTAAAGTCTGTTTCCATCATTCTCAAAACTTTAACGTATTAACAACATCAAAAAGGGCTTCAAGGCAAGCAATTTGACACGTCACAAGTCCAAATACGACCATGCGTTCGTGAGATATCGGCAAACTTCATAGGAAAGTAGGCGACTATCTAGCTCTCTACTCAATACTAAAACGTCTTCTTATAAAACATTTCTCAAAAAGCCTGCCCTCTTACAAAATCACCAAGTATGCATGCGTAAAAACAAGAAAACAAAAAATGCTAATTCATTATGGCATCGACTCGTTGGCATGTTGTTTATGTGGAACAACGTTTAATTTCCTATTAGCATTCAAACTCCCACATGTCACACTTGAAAAGCAAGATTTTCAAAGAAATTATAATTTCACCCTCTAGTAGGGGTATGTTTTATTTTGGAGGTGGCAATAGGTTGTCCATGGGAAAGGGGGTGTTAGCCCGAGTTCAACGATACCTTATTCGTCAAAATCCGATCATGCGTTCGGGGGACATCGATTTTTTCCAGGTCAGTTTGTGACGTCACCAGGAAAGTAGACTATGCGTCAACATTTTGGAATTTTGGGAAGGAGGTGTCAGCCCGAGTTCAACGATACCTCATTCGTCAAAATCCGATCATGCATTCGGGAGATATTGGCTTTGCCATGTTAGTATGTGATGTCGCCAGGAAAGTAGGCTATGGGTCAACATTTTGGAATTGCGGAAAGGGGGTGTCAGCCCGATTTCAACGACACCTCATTCGTCAAAATCTGACCATGCCATCGAGAGATATCGGTTTTACCAAGTTAGTATGTGACGTCACCAGGAAAGTAGGCTATGCGTCAACATTTTGGAATTTTGGAAAGGGGGTGTCATCTCGAGTTCAACGACACCTCATTCGTCAAAATCCGATCATGCGTTCGGAAGATATCGGCTTTGCCCCTGAATTTATGGCGGGTTAGTATGTGACGTCAACAGGAAAGTAGGCTATGCGTCAACATTTTGGGAATTTGGAAAGGGGATATCAGCCCGAGTTCAACGACTCCTCATTTGTGATAATCCGATCATGCGTTCGGGGGATATCGGCTTTGCCCCTGAATGTATGACGGGTTAGTATGTGACGTCACCAGGAAAGTAGTATATGCGTCAACAATCTGGGAATTTGGAAAGGGGATGTCAGCCCGAGTTCAACGACTCCTCATTTGTCAAAATCCGATCATGCTTCGGGGGATACCGGCTTTGCCCCTGAATGTATGGTGGGTTAGTATGTGACGTCACAAGGAAAGTAGGGTATGAGTCAACATTATGGAATTTTTGTCACCCCTTGTTGCGAAGTCACCAGGAAACTTTGCTATGAGTCAACATTTTTGGAATTCTTTGATCATCCCTCTTTGTGACGTCACCAGGAAAGTAGGCTGTGGATCAACATTTTGAAACTTTTCGATCACACCTCGTAGGTGAGGTTAGGTAAGGCTAGGTTAGTTAAGCCATGTCCGCAATTTTGGTAAGTCGCCATTTTGGTTAGTCGCCATTTTGGTTAGCCGCCGTTTCGGTTAGCGGAAAGTAGGCTATGGGTCAACATTTTGGAATTTTTGATCACCCCTCGTTGTGACGTCACCAGGAAAGTAGGCTATGGGTTAAATTTTTGATCACACCTCGTAGGTGACGTCACCAGGAAAGTAGGCCATGGATTAACACTTTGGAACTTTTTGATCACACCTCGTAGGTGAGATTAGGTTAGGCTAGGTTAGTTACTCTATAGCCGTCATCTTGTAACGTCATGGTCGTCATCTTGTGCGACGTCATTTCGATGTCATGGCCGTGTGATGTCATGGCAACGTCGTGACCGTGTGACGTCATGGTGACATCATGGTCGCCATCTAGTGTGATGGCATGGTGACGTCGTGGGCGCCATCTTGAATGACGTCATGGTGATGTCTTGGACGCCATCTTGGATGATGTCATGGCCGCCATCTTGGATGACGTCACCAGGAAAGTAGGCTATGAGTTAGAACTCCCACAGCCCCCCCTACTACCGTAAAACCGAGCACTCAGGTCTAATTTTCCAATAGTTATGTGTGGTTTATTTCTCGCGAATTGAACGGCCTTCTTCATACGTGTGTTAATAACTGCTAATCTCTGCCATGCCGTGGTTTTTTAATGGCAAGATGAAATAACCGTCACAAGCCGCCATTACGAGCTACTTTCTGTTTGAACTTTGGTTCGAACTACACGCTACCGAAAATGCTGTTTGGAAAGGCACTCGTATTTCCTAAGATGACAGGAATTTACGAGAACGTCAAAGAAAGATAATAATAATGTTATTGGTTTTACGTCCCTATTAACTACACTGGCTTTTAGAGACGCCGGGGTGCCGAAAGATCGATAAATATGGAGGTGTGTATAAAGTTGAATGCAAACCCCAAGAATAGATATGAATTGACGTTCTAATTCGTCACTGCTTGTAAAACGAGGGTTGGTAGATCCGGCCGAACGGCGAATTTCATGTTATTTTCTGATACCTCGCTCTTTAGGGGCTGATGACCTACCTGTTCCTCCCCCTTATAATGCTACAATAATTGTTATTCTCTCGGCGTAAAGTTCCTGGAGAATGTAGTTGCCGTTACGACCGTAAATACGAATAGCTCTGGGATTTTTTAGGTTATACTTTTACGTAGGTGTTACAAATCAATTCTTCAAGTCATGTCTTCAATAATTCAAGAACAATCACTTTATTTGTACCCAACAAGGAGCATCACTATCCAGCCATTACATTCAGTTACTCAAAACCTGTTCCATCTTGCTCATCGACGCCCCAAGGGTGCCAACTTACAAAAATCAAATTTAATTACAGAAATACATTCACAAAATTACAGAAGCACATTCACAACATTCTCCCACCTTGAAACGGTAGGTTTCAACTAAAAGCACAAAATAATACAAAACCTAGGAATAAACATGGAATTAACAAATATATACAAATTCAGTTTGGTTGGCCTTTTAACAACCCTGCCCCTTCTTGTCAGAGCAACAGCTTCACTCTCAACTACTTGAGGGGGGTTACTAGAGTCACAATCAGGCACCAAGTCAACAGCATTGGGACCACACAAAGAACCATCACTATTTTCATAAGGAGGTCCAATCTCCATCAAGCACAAACGTTGGACTGGTCGCAACAACTCACTCTTAACTGTTTTTACCTTTGCCACTCTAGTTACTCCATCTTTACCAGGGAAGATCTCAAGCCCTCGAGCCAATTCCCAATCAATTCTTTTCTTTTGGTCAGACACAACCCATACAACATCTCCCACCCTGACATTCTTAGAAGACTTAGCAGTGTTTAACATCAGAGACCCTAGGTATTCCTGACGAAAACGTTCTTTTAGGTTTATCTTAACCTCAGCTACATATTTCACCCTAGCAGAAAGACCCTTTTCATCCACTTCGTCAAGATCAGGCACCTTTGTCTCAAACTGCTCCTGCAAAAACATAGCAGGCGTTATTGGTCTCAACTCATTAACATCTTCAGACATGTAGGTAATGGGACGCGCATTCATAACAGCCTCAATCTCGGTAATCAAGGTCATTAGTTCACAAAGATTTAATAACGCACGACCAAGGGATATTTTCAACAGTCTTTTCATCACCCCAATAAGCCGCTCAAAAAATCCACCCCACCAAGCACCTGTGGGAACATTAAATAGCCACTGAATTTTCAATTCACGTTCAACTGTAGTCTGCTTAATGAGATTCCAAACTCCTACAAAGTTAGTACCGTTATCACTATACATAGTTGTGATTCTGCCTCGTCTGGCAATCATTCTTCGAAGAGCATGTAAAAACGATTCTGTAGAGAGCGACTCTACCACTTCAAGATGGACTGCACGGTATACAGCACAGGTGAACAAGGCAATCCAAACCCTAGTACCATCTTTTATGAAAAGAGGTCCAGCCAAATCGACTCCGCATACTTGGAACACCTTTCCAAGATTTACACGGTTATTAGGTAACCCGACAGGTGGCGTTCTCACTGGTTGGGCTTTGTGCCTAAGACAACGAACACATTTACTAACAACACGTCGGGCTAATCGTCTACCTCTGACTATCCAGTATTCTTCTCTCAGGGCTCCTAACACAGTACTTGCTCCAGCATGGTGCATTTTCTCATGACATTCTACCACCATGGACTCCACTAGTTCACACTGAGGTAGTAAAATGGGTTCCTTGAACATGGGTGTGAACTCATCAGATAATATTTTAGTACGAACTCGAATCAAGCCATCATCATCAGTTTTAATGTTGAAATTATTTACATCTAAATCACAAGATTCACGGTCACGTAAAACTACAATCTTCCTTCCTTCCTTTTATTTACATCTAGAGGGTGACTACTCTAAATCCACCGTACTAATTTTAATTCAGCATGTCGTACTTCTTTGCCAGTCAACTCCTCTCCGCAGTTTGAACTTTTCCCACTAGCTTTCTCAAGAAATCGGTAGATCCAACCAACAATACGCACATTTTTCGAGAAAGAAGCAAAGTGTGTGAACATGTTTTCTCTTACATCGTTTGTGTTGTACAAACTAACAGCCGTTTTCTTCGATTCCTCTTCTGTAGGGGCTATTTTCACAGTTAACCACTTGTTCTCATTCTCTAGGAATATACTATACATATAATGCCAAGAATGCAATGTAAAATGGTTCTTTTCAGAACCACCAAACTAGAGATATTGGACACTCAATACGCATTATGCAACTTAATATTGAAGGCCTAAGTTCAGCCAAATGTGTTTATCTACATAAACAGCTACAGGATCTTGATATTGACATCGTTAATATCCAAGAGACGCATACCAAAGATGAGCAGGACTTCCATAGAAGAGGACATCTTCCAAGTTATACCCTAGTAAATGCCATCCACCACCCAAAGTATGGTATAGCCACTTATGCCAAGTCCAGCCTGACTGCAGTCCAAGTTCTTGAGTCCACAGTCATAGACAATACCTTCCTATTAGTCATTGAGATTAACGGCCTAAAAATTGTCAATGTGTACAAGCCTCCATGCATAAACTGGACTCCAGCTGTACTGCCTACTTTTGACCATCCATGTATCTATACTGGTGACTTTAACAGCCACCACACATCATGGGGTTATGATACAGTAGATGATAATGGAGAGACATTACTTTTATGGGCAGAAATATCCAATTTGCATCTGGTGTTTGATGTAAAGGACAAAGGTACTTTCCATTCCGCACGCTGGAATAGGGACTACTACCCAGATCTAGTATTTGTTTCTATGGATCAACTATCGCAACCCTTATATACCTCACGAAATGTTCTGTCTAACTTTCCAAACAGCCAACACCGTCCTGTAATTGTAGAGGTAGGGCTAAAAATCCCTCTTGTGAATTCGATGCCCTTACCCAGATGGAATTTCCAACGCGCTAATTGGGACGCATTCTCTAAGGAACTTGATAAAAACTTAACTGAGAAGAACTTACAATCAACAGCAACCAACTATGGCGAATTTGTTGAACTCGTTATTAAGGCTGCAAAAGCAAACATTCCTAGGGGTTATAGGAAGGAATATGTGCCTGGATGGAATAAGGACAGTGAGGACTTGTATAAAGAATATCAAAGTACTGGAGATCAATCATTAGGCACTCAGCTACTACTGTCCCTCAATAAAAGCAGGAGAGAGAAGTGGGAAGCAACTGTTACAGAAATGAATTTTGTAAAGTCGAGCAGAAAAGCTTGGAGAATACTTCACGGACTGACTGGTAAGAAAAACTCCAGAAAGACATACGGTACTTTAAGTCCTGACACCATTGCTAATAGAATGGTAGATCTTACAAGGGCAAAGCGAGACAAGTGTCACACCAAAATGGTGAAACGTAACTTCACTCTCCTCAAAAAGAACGCCCAGAGAAATAATCAACTATCCAGGGCGTTTTCTGTTGAAGAAGTTGTAGCAGCTATCAAGCAGTTGAAGACCAACAAGGCAGCTGGTCCTGATAACATCTATAATGAATTCATCTTACACATGGGTCCACTCAGTATAAACTGGATTACTTCTCTTTTCACATATATCCTTGAAAAGAATCACCTACCCAAACAGTTTAAACTATCCAAAGTTATAGCTATTCTGAAACCAGGTAAATCTGAACACAATCCTGAAAGCTATCGTCCCATTGCCCTGCTTAGCGCCATGTTTAAACTTCTGGAACGTGTCCTTCTGAACAGGATAGCACCGTACATTGAAGATGTCATACCACCTGAACAAGCTGACTTCCGAAACGGTCGTAGTTGCACAGATCAAGTTCTTGCCCTTACAACACATATTGAAGCAGGTTTCCAAAACCATCTAAAATCCACAGCTGTCTTCATTGATCTCAAGGCAGCCTATGATACTGTCTGGAGACAAGGGTTACTTTTCAAACTGTTTCAAGTTATTCCATCTTTTGAAATTGTGAATTTGTTATCAAACATTCTCAGTGAAAGACAGTTTGAGGTGTTCTTGGGTGACTCTAAAAGTCACAAGAGGAAGCTGAATAATGGACTCCCACAAGGATCTGTTTTGGCCCCTATCCTTTTCAACCTGTATATTCATGACTTGCCAAATACTCCGGCAAGAAAGTTCATTTATGCTGACGATATTGCGCTTGTAACGCAGAGCAGAAATTTTGAAGATGCAGAAAACACCCTTACTGAAGACCTTAAGAGAATGTCAGCTTTCCTTCAGTCCTGGAGATTGATTCCGAGCTTGAATAAAACAGAAGTATCTTGCTTCCAACTTGCACATCGGTTTTCTAATTACAAACCAAATATTTTGCTTGACGGACAACAACTTAGTTACAATCCCTTTCCTTCTTATCTTGGAGTGACTTTGGATAGAACCCTGACCTACAAAGAGCATCTCACCAAGCTCTCCCATAAAATTGCTGCAAGAAACAACATCCTACATAAACTTAGTGGTACTTCCTGGGGAGCCTCTGCCGACTGTTTACGCCTAACTGGCATTAGCCTTGTCTATTAAACAGCAGAATACTGTGCACCCGTGTGGTTGGAAAGTGCAAATGTGCATAAAGTAGACTCAAGATTAAATGACACAATGCGATGCATCACTGGTACTATTAAGTCAACGCCTTGCCATTGGCTGCCTGTGCTGAGCCACATTCCTCCACCACATCTAAGAAGGAAACAAGCATTGTTGAGAGAGGCTAAGAAGATCAGGGCTTCACCTACTTTACCACTACACCATGAATTTTGCCATCCCTCACAACAGCGACTACGGTCTAGGAGGCCAACATGTGTTACTGCAGAAATACTGTATGTGGATGGGTTTAATTTAAACCAAAGTTGGAGAAACGAGTGGTCAACAAAAACAGCGGGGACAAGTGCCCATTCTCTTGATCCTACAAAGGAACTGTGGTGCCGTCTTAACAGATTCTGAACCGGCCATGGCTGCTGTAAATTCTTTCAACACAGATGGGGCTGGATCAATTCAGCAATGTGCGACTGTGATCAAGAGGAGCAGACAATGGATCATCTGCTCCGACACTGCCCTCTGTTCTCGTTCCCTGGGAACCCTGCTGAACTCTTTCATGTCACTCCGAATGTCATAACTTGGTTGCAGAATGTGGATAATGTTGTATAATGTAAATTTTGTATATAATTCACCATACGATTAAATAAATAAATAAATTCTCTAGGAGCCACTGAGGACCCTCCCACCATTTTGATGCAACAAATTCGGACAACAAGCATCCTCGGCTGAGTATATCAGCAGGATTACAATCGCCAGGAACAAATCGCCACTGCTCGGGTGACGTCAAATGGTGGATTTCCTTTACCCGGTTTCCAACAAAGGTCTTCCATTCACCTTTCTTGATCCAGTAAAGAACAATCATAGAATCAGACCAGTACACAATGTTGGAAATATTAGTCGATTTACTAATAACAGAACCAAGCCTTGCTGCAAGTGTTGCCGCTACAAGCTCTTTACGAGGGATTGACATGTCTTCCATTGGTGCAACTCTGGACTTAGCTAAAACAAATCGAACATTAAAGCCATCTTTGTTTTCATACCTCATAAAGGCACAAGTGCCCAGTCCAAGGAGACTGGCATCACTGAATACATGTAAACAAGCTGTGTCAGAGACACCTCTTAAACATCTAGGCACCCCAATACTGTCAATCAAATCAACTTCAGTAAGCCATTGCGAGCACTTCATTTGAATTTCTTTTGGAAGGGGTGTGTCCCAGTGTAGTTTGAGCTTAAATGCCATTTGCAATGCAATTTTCAAATGGAGTAAAGGTGCTGATAACAAACCCAATGGATCAAACACCCTACTTATAATCGACAGCAATTTCTTCTTAGTTAATTCATTGATTTTCTCTTTTGGATCGAAGCTAAAGTTGCATCCCAACAGATCATCTAAAGCATGCCATTTGACACCTAAGACATTTTGTGTCACATCATCTCCTGACAAAACGCACTCACGGAGTTGGAAACTGGCTTGAGACATGACATTTGTAGCTTCGGACACAAATTCCTTAGCATCACTCAGGGACTGAAATGAACAAAGGCAATCATCCATGTAAAAGGAAGTTTTTAGTCTTTCAATTAAGTCACCACTTAGAGTATTCAAATGATGAGTGATGGTGGCATTCAGCAAAAATGGGCTACACACAACTCCAAAAACTACACGACAGTGACGCAGCGTTATAATATGCCCATCACGCCACCACAAGAATTTTAACATTTCTCGATCCTCAGGGTTCAGTCCAATCATTAAGAAAGCCTGTTTTATGTCTCCCACAACACCGACCTCCTGTAACCTGAAACGTAATAGGATAGGTACGATACTAGCAATCTAGTTGGGTCCCGTTGCTAAACAATCATTTAGAGAGACGTTTCCAATACTTTTCGCCGATGCATCAAAGACTGGGCGGATTTTAGTTGTTTTCCCATAATTTATAACTGGTCTGTGAGGTAGAAAGTGCCCTATGTTTTCATCAGATGTTATTTCAATAATCCCATCTGTTTCCCATTGTTTAAAAACAGTATCATATGCATCATAGAGTCCATTGTTATCTAAACGGCTTACTGTCGATTTCAGACGACTTTCAGCTATTTCACGATTAGTGGGAAGAGGGGGGTGCTCATCAATCCAGGGCAATGTTACTACATACCGACAGTTTTCACCTTCGAAACGAATTGTGTCTTCAAAATTTCGCAAACATCTATCATCTATGTCCGACCTTTTTGTTTCTGTCTGTTTCTCAATTCCAATAACTTCTAAGTCCCATAAAGGGTGGTGTAAATTGAGCAAAGAGGTCACAAAGTTTGTCATACTGCTTACTTCTTGCCTCTCTGCGGTACCCAGAAGACACCATCCAAGCTTCGTCTCAAATGCTAACAGCTTAGAGTCAATACATTTCACACCTGTAACAAGTTCGCCCATAACATCCGCTCCTAACAACACATCAATAGGTCGGTTAACTCCATCATCTGTCAATGTAATACCATGTGCAGCCACCTTCCGTAACAAATGCGGATCATTCACAGGTGGTATCAAACCACAAATCTTCTTCTCCCTAAGTGCCTTAAGAACAAAACTGTTGTCACCCTGTAAGCTAGTTAGTTCAATTTCATGAATTGGATGTGATATTTCAGATGACACACTCCCACCAAACAGCATATGACAAATATTTTCACGACCACATTCGATCAAATCCAATTTTTCACAGATAGCTTCCGAAATATAACTGCGGTGTGAAGCAGTATCAAGTAATATTCGAACAGTGACACCATGCAATTGTGCTACTAATGTCTTTAAAATGACAGTTCCACTAGGCCCTGCAAATAACGATGCTGTTCTGCTGGGTTCACCAACACACGTGATATCATAGTGCCTCCCTTTACATTTACCACAATCTATTCTTTTCCTATACTGCTGTCTCGAGTGACCTCCCTGCAAGCATGCAAAACAAGCTCGTTTTTCTTTTACAATTTTACGACGGTCCTCAACCGACATTTCTTTAGAACACTTGTAAGAGGGATGGTTTTCATTACAAAACAAACAGGTTAGGGTTACTTTGTGTGGTCGTCCTGTTTGCTGATAACCTATCCAATTCTGCCTGACAGTAGGAGTGAAAGAAACGAGAGCTGCTGCTGTTGGCTCTGTTCTGGGCGCAGTGAATTTATTAACTTCATTCACCTTAGCATGATTACGCAGTCTTTGTTCACTCTCGGCTTCTTTGCCCAGAAAACACAAAAGTTTATCAATTTTATTACCACCATCATCGTCCTCATCTGCTGCTCTTCTTTCCCATATTTTCAAAACGTCAATGGGGAGGCATTCTTCAATGAGTGGAACTAAGATTGCTGCCCTATCAGAATTCATGCCTAATGTTTCTAGGGATCTCAACTTAGTACTTATATTATCATACAGGTCAGTCACAGATAAACCTGAGCGAACCAATTGCAACAAATCTTTATACATACAATTTATAACCATCTCATCTTTACCAAAACGATTCTTTAAATGTTCCAAGACTTTAACATAATTCTCACTTGTGTGTGGATAACTGTCAACTAACTTCCTAGCCTGTCCCTTCAGTGACATTTTCAAGTAACTAAACTTATCAACATTCGTAATGTTAGAATCCTCATGAATCCTTTGAAATTGTGTCCAAAATTTTATCCAGTTACCTGGACCCAAGTCGAATACCTCAAGCGTGATTTTCGGTAGCCTTAACCTCTCTGACGACATGGTTGACGACGCCGAAGCCACGTTGCTCTGTACGCTGAAATTATCTCCTGCATCAACACAACTGGCAACACTAGGTTTTAATCCTTCCACTTTATCCTCGGCTTCAAGAAGTGCTTGCAGAAGATCTTCTTGAACGGTAACACAGTGCATTGTTTCTTCGATGCAGGCATCCTCGTTTCCGTCAACATTCAACAACTCGTTCAAGATGCTTTCGTCCAATTCTTTTAAGGAATCCGCAATTGTTCGGAGAGTATTTATTTTCACACGTAATTTTTGGAAATCGGCTTCAACTCCGACCGCTCCAATAGCTTTCGTCGCACTTGCCCGATACGCACTTCTCTTCTTTTTCAACTTTTCAATCGTGGCCATTGCGAGGCAACAAATTCAAAACAAAACAAAACAGGGAAATTGTTTACCAAACCAACTTTTTCAATACAATCCTGTCAATGGTCGCCAAAATGTTACAAATCAATTCTTCAACTCATGTCTTCAATTCAAGAACAATCACTTTATTTGTACACAACAAGGAGCATCACTATCCAGCCATTACATTCAGTTACTCCAAACCTGTTCCATCTTGCTCATCGACGCCCCAAGGGTGCCAACTTACAAAAATCAAATTTAATTACAGAAATACATTCACAGAATTACAGAAGCACATTCACAACAGTAGGTATATCTAGTATATTTTATTCGCTCTTTCGTAACATCTCAGGCTAGCTGTGGGGTTACCCTATTTTTTTTGTAAGCCCCTCAGGTCATCAGCCCAGTGCACTCAAGTAGCCTAATGCTCAAGCCGACGGTTGACCTCGGGAGTAGTATCTTGTCGGAAGGCCCTTTCTAATGCTTCCCTGTCCTCTCAGCCGTTTTCCTTTCCCCTCTGTGTAGTAGGTTTTGATTGTGTGAGTGGATGATAACCTGCTGTATTGCAGAGTATTTGTAAGTCAGGTGAGGATTGGGAAGGAGACGGCCGTGGCCTCACGTTAGGCACCGTCATAATAACACAGGTTATCAGACAAAATTACATACACAGCCTAGTTTAAGGGGCTAATCAGCCTCCTAAGTCGATGCCCCTCTCATAATAAATTACAGCTTCAGAATATTTAATAATATTATTTAATCTACTGTAGGCAGTATGATTCTTATTTATTAATTACCAGCGTATATCTCGTGGCAGAGGGCTCAGCTCTTAAGTTTATTCTACATAGCATTTCTGTAGGGGAGTGATTTTAAAATTATTTCACAGGTCTCTCTCTGAATATTACAGAATTTTTGACCCTATCCAAGTTATTAACAAGAAAAGTACATCCGCCAGAATCAATACTATAAGGAAGAAAATTAATTATTAAACTTGTTTTCAGTACAAGTTTCGAGAATTAATTACATTTTATCCCCTTCATCAGCAATTGAAAATCACAAAACAAAGCGTAGCACAGTAATAAGATAGGTATTTAAATCTAATATGGTGCACCATGAAATTTAGTTTATAAGGAGAGAATAAAATGAAATGAAATAGAAGGTGACGGTGATCAGCTTGCAGGTGCTTGTGACAAATGATAGTTCCGTATTGAAGCTTGAAATGGTAGATATGGAACACCAATATCTTATTTGACACTCTCACAGATAACTTAACTGTTAAATCCAATATTAAACCACCTTCAATGTTTTTTAATATAATTTTATCTATTACAAATATTTTATTCTTCATTACATACTTTTATTAATCACTATTGCCGCTATTACAGTCCCCTAATAATTGATTTTCATTACATGTTCTAATTTTAATTTTTCCACTTTGTACGTTTTCTTCTTCCCATAAGTTCATCTTTTCACAGTAACACTCCATTCTATCTACGCCCTTTTCCATAACTAGCTCGGACGTTTTTTCATTTCCTACTACCATCTTTTTTAGTTTTGGACTTTGCTACGCCCATAAAATTTTAAACAATAGACAAATAATTTTATGAATGTAATATTGTCCTAACCTCATGTAAGTTAACGTATTTATTTGATTTATATTCTTTTAATGTTATTAAAATTAGATTTGCATTTTGATTTTAATAAATTTTTCCTCTTTGTCACTGGCATCATTTTATCTGTTTTTTTCTATTGCTTTCTTTTTAGACACCTTATGCTTCCAACTAACCTTTCTTTGCGAAGAGATCACATTCCATCACGTCCATTTTCTTGAAGTCACTAAAATATGGTGAAGTATTGGTACCTACCCATATGCACAAAAATCCAAGACAGCACTATAATGAAACATATCAAGCAAAGTGAGGTAGTTTGCTATTGCTCTCCTCACTGAGTAAGAACAACAGCAATGACCCTAGAATTAGAACCTTCACGGCATCCACAGGCACTAGCTGAGCCCTGTTTGGCAATACCAAGCATCACTCGTACCTTAATAGCTTTCCACATAATCACATCCAAGTCTTGATGTTTAATCTAGCCTGTGACAACAGTCAAATGAAAGGAAGCTTGTAGTTTTACGTGACCGTTAATCGTGCGATCATTAGCCACGGGACCTCCTTTTTACGTGGAATCCGAACCACAGAACATGGCATTTCACATCAAAAATCTTACATGCATTGACCGGGAATCGAACCCGGTCCACCTTGGTGAGTGACCAACAGCTTGACCGCTGCGCCACCACGCCCCCAACATTCAAATGCAAGGGGTCTTGGTGTATTCTTGGAATACACGTTAAGATAGAATATATTTTTACTGCTCTTAGCTTGTTCATTCCTTCCCTTTTCTCAAACACCAACAGTGATCTTCTAATTCCTCTTTGTTGGTCATGTCTCTTATGTTCCTTGTGAGTCTGTTCTAGATATATATCTTCCATGACCCACCTAGCGTCATCTAGCAGCGAATCTCTGAAGTTCCTCAATTCTTCCCTGTACAAGAGGACTTCCTTATCAAACTAGCCACCAGATCTCGTCGCCATCGCCAGCTATCATCTCCGTGATCAAGAGAACTTCGCCTACTTTTTCACCCACCATGCTGCGCTAGTATCGCCTGCTATCAACTCTTTGAAGATCATTTCATCAAGAGAAATTAACTTTTCAATGATGGTTATGCTTATATGTTTTCCTTTTGTCTCCTACCCCCACCCTTTTCCCTTTCCTGGTTCCTCTGCGCTTCGCTGAGTGTGTCTCACTTGGACGTCGGCAGTCGATTCAGAAGAGCTCAACTAGAGCCAGCCTCCTGAACTAGAGGCATTCTTTAAATTCCACGCCATGTTGGAACTGTAATCTCAACCGTCAAAGGGAACTTCACCTTCGCCATGAAGCAAAGATAAGTACCGACTTCAGGTTTTAACGTCATCCTCATCGTCTTTTAATAGCTACATGCTTTTAACTATCGTTTTATAGGCGGTGTGAGATTACTATATTTGGGGAAATAATCATCCTTCGCGGGATTTTCTATGTTGGGCTTTTGTCTGTCTAAGCCAATCTTTGTAAAAAGCCACACTTCTTATGCTTGTTAAATGAGAGATCTTCTCACAACGTGGGATACCATTGAATACCCACTGTCTATAAAATACTAAGCTCGTTCCACTGCTGGAATAACTTTGGCCCATTCTTCAGTTAGGATTGCTCTGGAACCTTCCAGAATCTGCACTCTATCTACAAGTTGTACCGTCATGTATTTTCCACTTACATGTGGGAATACTGTTTCAAACTAAGAAATCTTCCTTATGAATTACTGCTCAATAGCTAAACTTTCTTCCTCCGTTGGAATTTGCTCTGGCATATTTAATGATAATCTACGACCTTCTCAAGCAATACACTCTCGCCTATCTAGTGTAACTAGTTATTTTCCAGAATTGCAATAACTTTCTTTGCCATAAACTTTTGTGCTACGACCGTGAACTTTTCATCCATTCAACAAACTATAGTGAAAAACAGTGTTCTTTCAGTATTTCTTCCGCGTCGCGCTCGTCCGATTATTATAAATACGGCCATGAACATTTACCTTCCATCCCAGTTGATCTTTCCTAAACCTCTTACTAACAAACCATAATAAAATTGTTACTTTAGGTCTTTTTCAATGAGGTGTCACTCTAAAGACGTGCCCTCCCCTTTTGTTTATATATCATTAATTAATGTCTGCATAACTACGTGTCTGGTACACGTTTTAAATTACCTTGTTTCTCCCTTCTAATTAGGGAATACAATTCTTTCAACTCATAAGTGAGTTATTTCTAGGTTTCACGAAAGGGAAACTAGCCCCATTTGTCTCGTGATTCCTACTCAAACATAGGAGGTCTAGAACCTTCCTTTCGACTTTCTCTTCAGGTTTCACAGTAAGTGACCTGCCTTATTTGTATAACTACTAAAAAGAAAGTAATTCAGCTTAAATACAAGATGTTATAGGAACTTCTCTTTTATTCTACCTGCTTTTTGTTGTTGTTACTTTCGAAATTGTTACTCCTTTCAAGATATTTACCCAGAATTTCTTAAAGTACACACCTTGTACTCGATTTATTGTCAAACTTTAATCACTTTAATTGTCTTTAAATTTTGTATTTTATCTTCGCTATTTCAAAATCTTGCGAGGATTTTATAAAGGTTTGAAACCTAATGAATTGTTAATTGCCTGGCGCAAACTTTAAATGTTTTCTGAGGTCTGCGACCCCAAATTGTTAATTGAAAATATATATTTGTTAAATTCATCAAATTCTTTTGAATTCTTAAATTAATTAAGAGTTCCTTTTCGCTTTTTCATTTTTCTAGTATAACAGTTAGGCAAGATCCTGTCTTCCTTGACTCTTCCCACTTAATGCCATTAAATCTATTGATAGGGCTTTCACCATTTGTTGCATTTCAGCAAGAACTCTTAGTGGTCAACTTGGTAAAGTCTCTCTTAGCTTTAATAGCTAATTCTAACTGGCCAGTAAGGCAAGCATAGCTCGCTACGCCAGCTTCCTGCTTGTGGAGATCCTCTCCAAAAACTTATGGTTGGTTTTCCAAAAGATAAGTGTTTCTCCTTGCCTGAACTTTTAGTCGGCTCCTTGCTGGGTAAAAGCTCAGCCATTTCCAAATGCAAACTATTGGTGTACTTACCAAAATTATTCCCAAAGTTATAATTCTTTTATCACTATCCTTCTTGGAAGCACTTGGTCGCTTTTCAGGAACTCTACAATTTCGAAAACTGGAAATATCGAAACCGATTCAAATTACTGGTATTCTTCGAATTACTTCTTCAAAAACGAATTCCTTTGAACAGACATACAATAAGTCTGTTACTCTTTGTCTTGCCAGACCATCACCCTTCCCCATAGTAGGCATATGCATGCTTGAGAGGGAATACGCTAAAACCATTCTCTTGCAAACCGCCCAAGTCCTAGCTGCGTTTCCCGTTAGCTTTTACCAGGTCCTTACCCACTTTAGGTATCCGAGAGCGGATTTGCAGTGGCAACCGCCTTTGAGTGCATTTAAAGTTAAATTTATAACTTTTGAGGGACTCTCCTCCTATTTCTCCATCCTTTTTCTCCAGTCCGAAACCCACCCCCTTTTCTTTATCATCTTCCCTTGGTGGTTAGGTTATTCCTCAGCCAATAATCTACCCAAATTTTGGTGCCGAAACCCGGGAGAGTCCATTTATGTCATTTTTATTCTCTTTCAAAGGTTATTTGACAATACCTTGCAAATTATTAATACCTGCTTTGAATCTTTCAGCTATAACTACATCGTGTAAAGCCTGTGAAGGGGAAAGAGGCCGCTCCTGTCTCCTTTGGTGTGTCCCTTTCTTTCAACTTATTTGCTGCTGCCAGCCTGACAGCATTTCCAAGGTTCCACAGTTTCGTAAGTTATACTTTAATCTACCTACCTTGACATGGCTCCTACTGAAAAGGATAAGGATGAAAAACTTACTTCTAAACGAGCATCATATAAAGGACAAATTACCCGATTTAGAAAATATATCAAAGAACTAGATCCCTCAGAAGCTCAATTAGACTTGTTAAAACATCGTGTAAGGGATTTTGAACGTTCATATGAAAATTATTGTAACATCCAAACTGAAATAGAAACTTGTATGCTCAGTCGAACTGAAGATCGAGTCGAAGTAGAAAACCAATATTACGAAGGTATAGGTTCTGCTTTCAAAATAATACGCCAACTTGAAGAAGAACAGAAAAAAGACGCTTCTGTTCTTGGTTCCCTTCACGAACAACAAACCTCTTTTCGCGATGGAACTCACAAGCCCAAACCAATTCTACCTAAGATTAATTTACCCCACTTCTCTGGAGACGAATCTACTCGGGATTCTTTCTGCTTTTAGTACAGCACTGACTTGTTAAATTTTGACCGAGGAATATGTCCCTTTCGTGGATTTCGTGCGTGCAAATTCTGGAAACGCCGGAGTCGACAGAACAGCCAGACCGAGGCCTTACACGTCTCTCCTTACCTAAGGGGTCTCGTACGGGCTCTTCCTGGTGGTCTCGATCACCACCAGGCTGCCAGGCCTAAGTATTTTCCACTTCCCTCCTTACATTAAATTGAGGCTCTTCGGGCATAGGCATACTCTGCCGGGCTAGGTCCTTTCTCCCTATCCTCATAAACCTAGACTTCAGCTTCCCCCCTTAATAACTAATGTGTTTGTATGTGTGGAGGCCTGTGTATTTGCTGAAGTAACATTTTGCTCGGATATCCATGCTAAATATTCGCTTTCATGTGGCTTATAGCCGCGTTTTTGATCGCTTTGGTCGTTAATGGGTTGCCCAGACCCCTGTGGGCGGTCGCTCCCCTCCATTTATAACTCTTGGGGGCTCGCTGCACTTCCCATTTAAGCTCTGGGGGCTCGCTACCCTCCATTTACTTGGGTTGGAACAAAATCGTAGGCTGCGATATTCAACGCTCTTGGCGGGCTGGATATATCCAAATTCACGCTCTTGGCGGATGGGATTTGGCCACAGTCACGCTCTTGGCGGAAGGGCATCCAGTGATTGACTTACACATTTATTTATTGTTCATTACTCAGTGTGTGTGTGTGTGTTCTTCGCCGCACATCCGGGTGAGGACTCTGTTGCTTCACTCCCTGCGAACGGAAGACTACCCTCTACGCCTCCGAGGGTTGACTTAGAATCCATCTAACTATGAGTCTAGTCCCAAATTTGGTCGTCTCTAGGTTCGTCTCTTGAGTCCAATACTGAGTTGGCTATTTCTCCTACTAGACGTCAAAAATCTCCCCTGCAGGTCTGGCTTCGATGACAGTAGCGCATACTGGGTATAACTTTTCTCCGACACGGGGACAGGCTAGGTCACCCGAGATCTTGACGTTTACCCGCACTAAGTCATCGTCGCTTCGACCTTTCGTAATTCTGTTTTAGTCTGGGTCAGGGTCTACCACCGTTTTCCCTGGCTCTGCCTTTCTGCGTTCCTTTACGTCGTCATGACGTATACACTTGTCACCACCTAGTGTGAGCTCAGCTCCTTTATCTCTTTGGGGGAGTAATTTTGTGTAGCAATGTAATGTAAATTTTGTGTACAATGTATGTAATATTTTGTGCACAATGTGTGGGATTGTAGATCAGTCGAACCGTATTGGCTGCTTTCGGCCTTCTTGGTTCAGTTGGATCTCTTGTGCTGATATCCCTTTATTGTATATGACATGTTAATTGGGTTGGGATTCGGATATGGGTTTGTTATCGAGGTCCGCTGTAGCGATAGTTGCTGTAAAGGTCAGTCCGCAGGTTTGGAAGGGTATGCATAGCCAGACTCTGTAATGTATCGGCCTAGAGTCGGTAATGCAGTGGGATATCCTTTAATTTACTGGATAGGATAGGTTTTCCCAGTGTGATCAAGATTTAAATGCATGCGAGTGTGATATTAATAAGACCCCGGGTTAAGTGGGTAGGGTAACTTATACATGCATGTTGGGTAAAGGAGTGGTTAGGGCTGGGTTAATAGCTCTATGTTTACCATGCAGGCTGTTTTATTGGAAATCTTGGTTAGTTCGTTATTGGCCATCCACCTATGTAAAATAGATGTAATATCTAGCACTTGTATTGTGTCCAACCACCCTAATATTCGGGTGGGAACCGTATGGCGAGGGGTGCAGATGACCCATACTGTAAGAAAGCATGAACGTCTACAATCCTCGTGTTCAATTAGTGTATTGTGTATACGTGTTTGTGTGTAAATGGGTATTAGGTATTGGGATGTATTCAGGAATGGTATGGAGATCTCTGCCCGTATGTTATTCTATGGAGAATTAGAAGTGCGGTGCTTTTCCGTGCTCTGTGCCATTTGTCCATTCTCTCTTGTCCATATTGTGTTTTCTTTGCTCCTTCCTTTGGTATCTTTAACGTGTGAATCCGCATCCTAGCTGTCTGTATTCCTTTGTTTAGCGCCCTGTGGTCTGTCGTGGGCGTTGTGGCCAGCCCTGATTTATATCTAGATCCGTATGTAAGATCGTCGGTATACCCTGGCATCCGTGTGCCATTTCATACCTTATATTGTTTATGTATTTGTGTATTGTAGCGTTTACTGACGCTGTACTTAAGGACCATTCTTTCTATGTTTCATCATTGTAGGTTTCCCATTTTTTTAATGGGGGGCGGGGGGGGGGGTGGATTATTTATCTCTGGGCGGGGTCTCTATTCGTATTACCTCTAACTGTTTGTAGTGTATGCGCCTAATTATGTTATTTGCACTGTTTGGCAGTTGTGTGTGGCAGGAGGCGTTCATGGCCTCATTATGCACCGTGCTTTGGCGCGTGTTTGCTTATCATGCGGCATGTCGCCTTCTCGTGCCATGTTACCTGAGACGCCTTGCTCTCTGCGTGTGTAATTGCGTTCACTATGCAGTGTCAGTATCTCATTTCCGGAGCTGTCTCCTACATGTCTGTACCCATTAGTCACGTGGGCGTCTTACAGTGATAATGCCCATTGTGCTTTATGGCAACCTTGCATTCTATGTGTAGTGTCTAATATTCTGGTGAAAGTGCTCTATTGATAATATGCTGAGCCCTGTGATTGTGCAAATCTGTATTATCGTAATGGCTGGGCTCCCGTTATCCGGTTGTTCGCAATTCAGCAATTGCGTGTCATGTTTTGTTTATGTGTCCGCGGCCGCAACCTCTGCAGGTATGTATCAACCTTGGCCGCTACGGAATTCGTGGTATGTGAGTGTACCGATTGCTTTTGTTTTGATTGGTACATATGTGAATGCCGTGTCAGGCGATGTTAGGAAATTAAAATAACATTTCCTGTCCCGGTATTGCTGGCGTTTCCCCATATGGCTGTTTGAAATATGCCAACGTGCTGAAATTTGCTTTTAGGGCATTCTCAAGATCCGCCTCTAACTGTGTCTGTCGTACCAAGATGCCATTGGTTAGCTTGATTCTTGGTACGCCTGTCTCGTGATTTTTTTAAATGTGTTTAATGTATTGATCCCTGTTCGCAATAACTAGCGTAGTGCTGATCACTTCTCGTATTTTTGCTTTTGGGAATTTGCAGGTGTTTACCAACTGTTCCCGTGCCGCCTATGATGTCTCCCGATTGCCTTAACAAATGGTGTGAACTTTTGTAATGTGTCGTGTAATAAACCCTACCGTTATTAACATTTACAATGTCCCCAACTTTGTGTTATTGCTATCCTGATGCTCATATATCCCTGTTTGTAATGTCTCCGTTTGTGGAGCTCATGTATCTGTGTACGCTTATCTCCGGGCTTCTAGTCGCGTGTCTGGCACCTAGGTGTCGGTGTCAACTTAGATTATTTTGTGGCTTGTCAGACCTTGTTGACCTGACTACCCTTTATTACTGTGCCCTCCATTTGGATGGCTACTTGTCCTTACGTTTCTGGTATTCAGAAGGTCGCGATTTCGAGACCGCCTTCGTGCAGGATGACTATGCCTGTTGCCTTTTAGGCCTGTGTCTCTTGTGTGAATTTGTCTGTGTTCTCTATACTGTTTTTTACCCCCTGTTGCCATTTTGCGCGTGTTTAGGATTCCCTGTCTGTAGTGTTTTGGTTTACCGCAATGCGGGCTATACGCGACTGGCAGGAGTATTGTGTGGTCTTGGTAGAGCCTGGTATGCCTGATACGTCCCCTATTGGTAACCCGGGGTCGCTAACGCTCTAACTAAGTTATTGTAGCGAGTATCGTAAAACAGGCATACGTACGTAAAAATATCCCCTGTATATAGTGTCCGTGAGAAATTTTGTTGTCCCCGCTTTTGAATTGTGGGTGTAGTGCAGTTTTGAACCTGGCATGAATGAATTCCTACTAGTATAATGTCGTAGTGGGCGCGCCGAGCTGTGCTAGTGGCTCGCTGTTTACACAGTATCGTACTGTATGTTCTTGCTGACTTATAAAATTGTGTCCCGTTACTATGTGATAATGGCAGGCTGGACTGTGTGGGCGCTTACTCCGGTGTATTGACCGACGAGTGTAAAGGCCCACACGTCTGTAATCCTGTGTGATTGACGGTGACAACCTGTCTGCCATCCCTTGTGATAAAAGAACTTGTAGCTCCGTGTACTTGTGTGTGTCCCACTCTTTGTCGTGGCTACGTGCCAATGCTATGAATTGATAAAGTTGTGTATTGTTTGTGCATATCTGTGTCCCCTGTCTGCTCTTGTGGTATCTAGTGTGTTGTTCGTGAGTAGGTGTCGGTGTCGGACATTTATTCCCTTAGGCTCCTAGGCCTGTTCTACTAGAGATTGTAGATTACCTACTATGTTTGTGTATGCTAGTCGTGTAGTTATGTGTGTGTGTCCTTGCCCCTTCTATTGCGTATGTCGCAGCTAGGTGTCGGTGGCAGCTTTGTTTTTATGTCCTTTGTAATTGGATTAGGCCCTCGCGGTTGGTGTTCTATACCTTGGCTTTCTTATCCTTTCTATGAGTGGAGCTGTTTCCTTTTCTCTTTGTGGCTTTCCCGGTCTTATTTGTTAGTGTCATTGGTCGTGCATGGTACGCTTTCATTCGGCGGGCGTGGATTGTGTCTTTGATACGTTTGTGACCCCGCCGAACGTTCACAATATAATCCAGGTCGGATATCCTTCTGCAAACTTTGAAGAGACCTGTCCAATGCGGGTGTAGGAATTCGGACACGTTCTCTTTGCGGGCTGGGCTCGAAATCATGACCAGTTGACCTGGTGTATACTCCTCGTGCTTGTGTGTTCTGTCATGCCGTTCTTTTTGCCTTTTTGTGCCGCGACTATGTTATTTCTCGCGTTCGTTCGCGCTATCTGCAGATATTCTAATCGGGCTGCATTGTCTGTTAGGGCGTCCTGGGGAATGTATACATTATCTACTGGGCTTCTAGGTGTATATCCATGTAATAGAAAGTGTGGAGAGTATTTGGTACTCGTGGATATCGATGTGTTGTGACTAAATGTAACGGGCTGTGGGTAACTATTCCAGTCTATTCCCGTGTCTCCCGTGAATTTAGCTAGGGCCGTCCCTATTATCTTGTTCATACTTTCTGTGAGCCCATTGGTCTGGGGTGAGAAACTCGTTGTTGTGTATGCCCTTATCCTTAGTATTTCCAGAAACTGTTGGAGTACCCTCGAGGTGAAAATAGTCCCTCTATCGGACAATAGGGTTTGGAATATACCATAGCGTGTGACGATTTCAAATAGGAAATCTGCTATGCTATTCGTGTCTGCTTTGGGTATGGCCTTTGTTATCATATATCGGGTAAGATACTCCGTGGCGACGAGTATGTATTTATTACCCTTTTCGGATGTGGTGATTGGGCCTTTAACATATATCCCTACCCTGTGGAATAGTTCTCCTACTGGAATAGGGTTTAGTAGCCCGTGTGGTTTTCCAGGCCTTGCTTTGAATCGTTGGCAGGTGTGACATGTTTTGACAAAGTTTTCTATGTCTGCCTTTATGTTTACCCAGTAATATTTGGTTCGAATCCTGTGGTACGTCTTATGCGTCCCTAGATGCGCCCCTGCCATTGACGTGTTATTATGTCCGGTCATGATATTTTCTTTTAATGAGTCCGGAACTGCTATGGGCGCAATATCGTGCATGGCTGTGGGCTTAAACTTCAGGACCCCGTCTTTGTCTAGGAAAAATCGCCTAGACAGCCGTGCTGTCTTGGAATCCACCTTGTCCAAGTTTTCTAGCGCCATGAGTATCTGTTTCAAGTGTGGATCATGTTTTTGCTCCTGCTTCATGTCTACTAGCGTCAGGGCAAAGGTGGGCATGCTATCCCACTCGTGATCCTTACTGTCATCCGGGGGGCCTGCTACTGGCTGTCTAGATAATCCATCTGCATCCAAGTGTGTAGCGCTCTTCTTGTGTGTGACCACGAAATTATAATCGTAAAGACGAAATATAAACCTGTTGAGGCGCAAATTGGGCTTTTTGAACTTATCCCAAAAAGCAGACTGGCGTGGTCAGTTATTACTGTGAATTGGAGACCATAGAGGTATACTCTGAAATAGTTTGCTCCCCATGAGAATGCTAACATCTCGCGTTCTGTGGCGGAGTATCTGGTCTCGACAGCCGTTAGTTTTCTGCTGGCGTAAGCCACTGGCCGTTTGCGCCCTTCAGTGTCTTCCTGTAATAGGGCGGCTCCTAACCCATATTGGCTTGCGTCAACGTGTAGAAATGTGGGCCTATCGCTTTGAAAGTGTTGTAGTAATGGCGGGGTGGTCAATAATTGTCTAAGTGTATTAAATGCATCTATGTGTTCTTGTGTAATATGGAAGGGCGTTTTTTCGTGTGTTAGCTCTGTTAGGGGATGAGCGATGTGTGCAAATCTGTAGATTTACTTGCGATAATAGGATGCGAGTCCCAAAAAGCTGCGCAATTGCTTCAAATTTGCGGGGAATACCCGTTATTGCGCCTGTCTTCGCTGGGTCGGGGATAATCCCTTCTCTGTTTACAATATGCCCCAGGATATTAATTTGCTGTCGGGCAAATTGACATTTCGCAGGTTTATGCCTCAATTTGGCTTCCCTAATCCGTGCGAATGCTTCCTCTAAATGCGCGAGGTACTCTTCGAAAATTTGGGAGAAAACTGTGATATCGTCAATGTATACGAGCACAGATCGCCACTTCAGGCCTGAAAATGCCTTATCCACCAGTTTTTGAAATGTTTGGCTGGCGATGCGGAGCCCCCATCGGTAACGTATGTACGTATAAAGGCCGTTCTCCGTAACGAATGCCAGTTTGTGTCTGTCTGGTTCATAAATAGGGATTGAATAGAATCCTGAGTAACAATCCATTGAGCTGTACCAGTTGGCCCCACTGAGAGCATCCAAATGTCTGCACGCGGCAGTGGATAGCTGTCATTCTCTATTAATTTATTTAGCCTGCGGTAATCAGTGCAAAAACGATGGGAACCATCTTTCTTCTTAGTCGCAAGACCGGAGCACTATAGTTTGAAATTATGGGTTCTATGATCCCTGCCTCGAGCATCTCCTGAATTTGATTGTCGATAGCATGTCTTTCCTTCTGGTTCACCCTAAAGGGGGGGGGGGCTGGTGGACTGGTTGGTCACTGGTGAGTGTGACATGGTGTTCAATGAGGTCGGCTACCGCTAGATCTCTGAGCGAGTTGGCAAAGATGTGTCTGTTGTTTTCTAGGAGTTCTGTGATCTTCCTATTTTGTTCCGGTGTCAATTCTGCCATGGGCGTGTTACGCGGTGGCGTTTCTGTGTTTGCGTCCGTGTGTGTGTTGATTGTGGCCAATGTGGAGGCCTGGTGCTTGCGGGTTTCTCGCTCCGCTCGAGTACCGTCTGTGTTTTTGGCGTATGCCGTGGAATGTGTGGTGATCTTTTGATCATGCATTAAGTGTATCTTGCCACTAGCGAAATTGATGCTCGCATCGTACTTTGCGAGGAAATCCATCCCAATTATTGCTGACATAGAAAGATGTTCTATCACGAACATGAGGTGTGTTGTTGCAAAATTGTCCATCCTTATGTGCGTATGTGCCACCCCTAAGTTTTCTAGTGTCTGCGCGTTGGCCGCTACAAGCCGGATGTCACCTGTGACACCGTGTGTCTGCCCTTCGGTAACGTATTCGCTGTTTACGCGACTTACCGCCGCCCCCGTGTCGATAAGCACTTGTACTCTGTGCCCATTTATGCTGGCGTATGTTGTTAATGCCTCTATATTGTTTCCTTCCCACTGTAGAGATTTGTTATTGAGTGTGTATGTTGTTGTTGTTGCTACCGCTCCTGTGTACCTTGGGGTGTTATAGTTTGCATTGCCCCTAGGGCGTATAGCCGTGCACGCTTCCTGCCCCGCACTTGTGCTGAGTGGGTACGGAACGTCTCGCTGCTTATCGTATTTAGCACGCTTGGTCACGTCATACATTTCCTTGCTCCGCGATTCTGCTTCGCGTAGCGAAATGTGGTCGTGACTCGCATCGTATCTCCTCTTCGTTTTCCGCCCTGCTAGAATACCCGGTTTCTTGTGGGCAGTTAGTGTGGTTTCGATTCCCAGTTTTTGTGTAGATGTATTGGTTCTCTCCCTGTCCTGTGAGGGTGTGTCTGCAAATCGCACCCTTCGTTTGCATGTATTGCCCCGTTTCTTGTTCCAGGCGTTTATGAGTTCGACTCCTGTCGCTGGCTTTCCTATGAGAGCTGTGTTTGTGTCTTGCGCCCGTGTAGGGTCGACTCCCGCCCCGTGTTGTGCTGTGGGGGGTATGTTCTCACTCCTGGAGGGTGTGGGTTTGGACTTTTCTCCCCGTTTCTCTATCGATGATGTGTTCATGTCTGGCGACGTTGTGGGCTCAGTTTTTGTTCTGTTCGAGTGTAGTTGTGAGAGGAGTGTAGTGCACCGCTCTAGGGTTCCCTTTGAACAGTATGTGTAGGGCCCTATCGAATCCTGTAGTTGTAAACAATGGCGGTGAATACATTTCGGTGTAGACGTGTATGTTAGATTTGAGGACCTTACCGAGAGCGGTCACTTCCACGGCTCTGGCATAAATACCGTCCCTTTTCATGTACCTCTTATAATCTTGCCCTGTCTTAAATGGGTTTTCTTGTTCGTCTGCTACGAAATCCCTATAGTCGCCCCAATTGTGTACGATGTGCTGTACCGTTCTTAACCTGTACGTTCTGTGTTGGTCCTGGTCCCCATGGAGCAAGAAGCTAATTGCTCGAAATAGGCAATTGCCATCTCCTTTTACGGGGTGAGTATGGAAATGCCTCGGGGGAGGATTCCCGTTTGTGTTGCCCTTTGACTGCTCTTTTCCCTTACTTTCCAGTTTCTGTGTAGGGGAGGTTATTCTTGGGGTGGTTGTCTGTGTTCGGGTATTCGTGGGGAAGGGTCCTCAACCGGTTTTATTGCCGGTTGCCCCCTCCCATTGAGAAGTTTTTTGGGAACGTGTTTCTTCGCCTGTCTGCAAATCTGCCCTGTTCTCGGGGCGCATAGCCTCGCCAATTTTTTTCCTGAGGTTGGCAACTTGGCGTGGGCAGCAACCCACTTTTAGGCTGCTGGGGTGCGCCCCGTCTGGCCTCCTGTGGATAATCATCCGGCAGTGGATAGTGTTCAGGTCCCAGTTCGTATCACTCAGGGGTATCCCGTCTGCGCTGTGGGGCTGTTTGGTTGTGTCTAGGGCCGTTCCGTCTATACTGTGGGGTTGTTTTATTGTACTGAGGGCTGTCCTGCCTGTTCTGTGGCGTGTTGCCCTGTCTCCGATGGGGAGGGGTATACGCTTGTCTCTGTGGAGGTGGGTTTTCCCGGTAATCCCTGTTTCTTCTGTATTGGGCGGAATCATTGGCTTGTCTGCTTGGGGGTGGACTGCCTCGGCGGGGAATATTGTATTCGTACTCCGGAGGGTAGTACTCTGGTGTGTATGGGGATGTTGGCCGTCGTGGAAGGTAGGTTGGCCCTTCCTGTGTGTATGGGGATGGCAAATGTCGTGGAGGGTAATGTGGCCTCTCCTGTGTGTATGGTGATGTTGGCCGCCGTGGAGGGTAGGTTGGCCCTTCCTGTGTGTATGGGGATGGTGAATGTCGTAGAGGGTAATGTGGCCTTTCTCGCTCGTAATTTTGACCCTCCATGTAACTACTTCCCCTGTCCTGGTAATATATCTTCTCCGTGTCATTCCTTTCCCCCCTGAATGTTCCCCCGCCTGCCTGAATTGCATCTATCGTTAGCTTCTCCGTTCTGTCTACCAGCTCATCCATCTTTTGGCTGGTGTCCCCCTTTTCCGGATTGAAATGCTGATTCACGGCTTTCTCCGTAGCCTTTTCCGTGATTTTTCACCCTGCCTCGATTATCTTTATGTTATTTAGCATGTGTTGCACTGTTTGGTTATTCATGATGCAGAGCTTATCCACTAATGATGGCCTAAGCCCCTGCATCAATAGTTTATTTTTTCGTTTGTTAGGCATCGCGATGTTGTATTTATCGCACATCAGCAATTTCGAGTTGACGTACGCCTGTGCGCTCTCTGTGGGCCCTTCTGTTCTCTGTCTTATTTGATCGTATAGATCTTCTTCGTCTGGTGTGAGCTGGAATTCACTCTTTAATAGAAAAGTGATTTCGTCCCATGTGGCGTTTTCTAAGTTGTCCTCATGAAGCTCATACCATGTCATGGCCGCTTTCGCTAAATATGCGGGTAAGAGCCGTTTCTTGGCCTCGTCGCCCCATCCATTGATTCTAGCCGTTCTGTTAAAGGCTTTGAGGTTTTCCTCCGGGTACTGGCCCTCCCCTGTGAACTTTGTGGGGTGAATCATTGGATACTCCGTTTGCCTGGCCATATCCTGCTCGTTTGCTTCCCCTTGGCTGTGTAAAGATTCCTGCCCGTTTATGCTATCCGCCCCCCAGTCGTGTGATGAGGTGTCTGAGCCTGTGTTGTTTCGGTGGGGATTATCCTCACTCCCTGTGTACGAAACGTGTTATGTTACCAGCGAGCTCGTCCCCTGATATATCTTCGCTGATCGGGGGTGTAATATCGTATTGTGTAGATTTTACCACCTCCACCGTCCTGTCTATGTCCGGCTTGACTGTCTCTAGAATAGTGTGTATGTCTAGAACTGCCTCTGTTGTTTCGGTGTCTTCTTTAATGGTATCTGATTCCAATAATTGTGTAATGCGTGTGAGCAGGCTATCGGCCTTTTGCTCCGTAAGTTGGAGTTGCTGTAATAATAGGGGAGGGAGCCTTAGTGGTAAATCTGTTGCACTAGCGCTGGATAACGGTGACTGTTGTTCTTGCGAACCGGTCTGGGCCTGGGATCGTGTAAAATGTGTGGTTTGCGCTGCCGCTGCAGGGTATTTAGCGCGGATCTCTAATGCCTGTGCTTCGAGCTCCTGGAGGAGGCGTGGCGCAGTGTGCTCGGTTATTAAGTCGCTATTCTTGATTCTTAGCTTTGGTAAGAGTGGGGTTGTGCTGGCCGACAAGTGGTGCGCGAAATCCCTTAGTGTGGTTTTAAATGTGGTCATTTGATTTCTACCGATCTATCCTTATGGGGTGGGTGGGAGGGCTAATGTTAATTAATGTGCCCCACGCTGAAAAGAAAATGAGTGGCGTATTCTGAGGGAGAAAAAATCCTAATCTCGCTTGGCTGTCTCTAATACCCGGGTCGTAGTTCCAGATCATTTTTGTCTGAGGAACCTTACTGAGTGGTAACTACCCTCACTCGTGGGAACTACTCGGCGTCTCCACCATTTATTTTTTCTGTCCCGGGGTTGAGGGTTGTGGACGAACAAGCTGTGTTAGTGTCCAATTTAGGGGTCGTTCCCAAATGGTGCGAGTTTCCACGTAAATGGGGAAATCGCGAGTGTAGGTGTTTGTTAAAGGATGTGGGGAATTGGGGTTATAGCTCTACGGGGGTGTGATCGGTCCTTAAGGGATGCGCGATCAAGATGGGATTAATTGCAGCGCTGAACAAACAGCTGCAAGTGTGCTAGGAGCCTGCCTGCCGAGTCGTATATACTGCCTGGCCGCTTGAGTACTCTAATGCTGACACAATGGAAATCCTTACCTAGCACTTCTCAGATTGATGGTCACGGGCAATTAAGAATGTCAGAGGGGAGTAAGGATGTGAAGGCAAATGTTAATGATAACAAAAGTGTAGATTACTGATCAAGGGTTTATTCTGGTCAGTGTTTGTGTTTAGTGCAATCCCTTTCAGTGTGGGACAGTGTGAAACAATTTGGTTATCAAAGTACAATGTCAATGTAGGTGTGAAAGATAGGGATTACAATTATGTGTAAGGATTGCTGAGCACACTCTTACCTGAGGTGGTGACTTGAACCGGAACGCCGTCGAACAGAGCCTAGGGCTGCAATAGACAATTGGTTTGGTCCGGGTCTTCTTTTTATGCGTTTCGGAGCTGCTTGGTCAGCGTTACATCACTTGTAGCTGTCCCAGATAGTTCTAGTGTATTTGTTATGAGTGTGTTGCAAGTTGTTGGCTAACCTCCTGTACTAGGTGCCGCCGGCTTGCTGTGTAGAGATGTTGTTCTGGATTTTATGATGTATCGAGTTGGGGTGGTTTCGGCATAGAAGAGGGTGTTTTGGTGTTTAGATAGAAGTATGGTTGTATAGATTAAGTTAATGATGAAAAGATGTTTGTGGCTGTGTGCCATTTGTGAATCCAGAGGCGTATGTTTATAATCCCCTCGGGGGTGCGTGGATGTCTGAGGTCCTAGGGTCGTAGCGACCCGAGGGGATCAGCAGTATTAACCGAGGCTACATAATGATACATTCGTACTGTCCCCGTTTACCCGGATAGTAGGCTGTCAGATATCCGCCCCCTCAATCGGATTGCCAATACTCCACCGCGCCGGCTCAGCTACACCAATGAAAATGGCACTGACAGATACTACCGAGATTTGAGCACAGAAGTTAACAAGGAATTATTGTGGAACACACCAAAATAGACGGGGGTTCATACTTACCTCTACTTACCTCTTATAAATATCTCGGGGATTGGGTTGACAACAGGATCTCTAAAGTATGCTCCCACAATAATCTTCACTATGATATTTAAAAATGAACCAGAACGAAGGCAAGAACTTTGAACTGTACAAAAGCTTTATTTCAAATAAAGGGTATGACTTTAACAACTCAACAAAATAAATGTGGCTATCAGTAGCCCATGTCAATCTGACTATGTCCTCCTATAGGACTTGCAAAGTTATTATACAACATGTTAGCTCCCACGAGCTCAAAATAACGTAACATTCATAGCACACTTGGACTGGAAAAGGAAGTCAGGATGAGACACATTTATAGAGCATTTGTTTTCTTTTAATAAACATGACACTTGTATTTATAGGCGCAAGGCCACAATGCAGACGACCTCGTCCGCTGATAACCAGTTGTCTGGCCAGCTGCCATCTACCCTTCAAACCTGACGCACACCTGTCAAATGGGCTCACTTGTCAAGCCACGTTGCGTAAGAATCCAGCACTCTCTCAAAAGTTTTAAATGTCCGCAAGACATCACAAAATATTGTTACGCAAATCTTTCAAATGCTTTACTCACATACCACTGGATTATTCTGACAATCCCTAAACTTGTTTAATTATCATCCAAATGTTTAATAAGCATTGTTTAGAGTATAAAACAAACTCTTAAATGTTTATAACAAAACTCATAAATGTTTATAACAATTAGAAATTGTTTATAATATAGTTAAAGACAAAAAGAATTTTAAACACGCCTCTAACATTACTTTCGTTCCACATTATTGTCAAAGATATTTACATCATTTATTTACAATATTAACATTTAAATTATTCAAATTATTAATTTGAGAAATACATTAACCACATGTTCATCCGGTTGGTAATTTCATAATCGTGTCAATATAATCGACCAATGAAGGTTAGTTATACATGTTAATGTCACAATCTGGTTTAATAAAGGTTTAATAATTATTATAATTATTTGTGACGGTAATCTTCATTCAAAATCTTATCTCAAATTCTTTCAATACTCTTGTTAATTATAACAGTAAATTCACTTGATTAATTTTCAAAGGACAAATACAATACACTCCAGCGGCAAATACGTCGCTTATAAAAAAATGCACAAAACTGCATTAAAAATAGGCCCAAAATTCATCATATATTAATATATACGGCATCAAAATCTTCCACAGAATTTACAAGAACCTCCACTAACAAATTCTTTAACATCATTAATTACTGTGGGAACCTTCTTCATTTACTTCAAGGGCATTATACATCAGCGACTTTCAACACGTTCGCTGCACTAGCGATTATACATTCATAGTTCCACTTCAAAAATTCTTATAATCATTAATAGTTTCAAAACTGTTGTCATTTAACCTTCGTGGATTTCATTCATGAATCGAAATGAAGTAAAAATTTGCCAATCACAAACAAATTTAATAGTGAATACGCTTATATACGCCTCTCTGGTCTATCAAAATTTAAGATTATCATCTTCAAAGTATTGTAGTATAAAAATACTATCATCAAACAAAGTGCGACTAAACTGCAAAATAGTCGAATAGAATCCAATTAGACTGTGGAATGCAAACATTATTATTCAAATCTCTAATTGAGAAAATAAAACTCCTAACAAAAGTTCACGACTTTAATGCATTCAATAATTCATAATTAAAGTTCATCTTTCACAAAATTGTCTATGATGCAATGGTCGTTCATAACTGACGATAAATGTCTGTGTTGCAATCAATTTCAAATAACGACTAGTATTTCCAAGATCGTCGACAACGCAAGAGATTTTAACGCTCTAAAATCATTTAAATGTTCTTCCTTCTTGATGATGACAGAAAATTGGTCAAAGTAATTAAACTGGGGTAGAAATTACTTTAATAAAGTGACATGCTGTCTGAAGTTAAATCTGCCATGAAAATCATTAACTTATATTCAAATCGTGACTACCAAAAATAAGCAAATTATTAAATATCTAAATATCAGTCTCAACTGATCCAAAATCATTTAACTATGTCCATGACATAACAATGTCTTAATAAATCGTCGAAAAAGGCATAACTCATCAAGGTGTACTGAGAATAGGAATCTCAAACAAGAATATAGGGCAAAATACATGAGGACAAAAATATGGGAAAATGGTTGCTCAAATATTGCTAGAAAACTCAAATACAATAAACGTTCACGACTACCTTATCTGCCGATTGAAGTTCCAGAGGAAAATTCCCCAAAGAAGACTGCTGATGGATCCATTTCACCAAGTTAAAGCTGCGCTCCATCCTCGAAACAGGAAACAGCACCCTCAGAGAATCGAACTGCTTCCTCCTCCGGAAATTGCACTGCTCCATGAAGACGAAAGACATCCTTCCGGCAAAATTCTTCTTTGTGAGTCGGGACTACCCTGACCTCTCTTGAAAAATCCCTGAAGATCTTGTAGAAAATCGCCATGAAGTTTTTGTAGTAATTTCCATTGAAATATTCATATTCAGAGAGTATGAAATCGTTTCCATTGCTGTTTGATGGTATTCAGCGTTGAGCCACGAAACATGGGTGTAGATGGTTGTTCACCACATGTCCGCTTGTATGGAATGGCAATTAGCGAAGTTCCATGTTGCTATCTTACTCCAACGATGTATGTCCCAATTGCATTAAAGTCCTTTAGCCTTCCATCTTCTCTTCGGTTATGGTAATAGAAGAACAAACTGCCTTATTAAACTGCTCCATAATACTGTAGCGTTGTGTCACAAAAGCAATCAGAAGTCTCCCTGTTATACTAGCAGTGTCAGCCGTAGCGTAGGATCTGGCGATACAAAGTGCTTCTCAGGTGGCGAGAAAATCACTTTTGTCAGTCGTCTAAAATTGCTAATATCTTCGAAAATAATTCCTCGAAATTGTTCAAATTTACTACACTGCTTAATGTAGCACTGCACAATAGAATTAGCTTATGGGCAACCGCTAACTGTTCATAGCCACTCTTGTAGACGCGTTATAATGTGCGTTTTAACTTCACCTAGTTTTACTCACAGTAAACTTGCACTGCTTGTCTGCTTGAATCACGTTTAATGCGGTGGCTTCACCACGCGTTATAAAGACGACTCTCTCTACTAATATCACTGGACGTCTCACCAAAACGACTATATAAGCACTGATACTGACGATTTGAGATCTGACGATTGAGACTCCTCTTTTCTGCGCAAGGCCTTTTATAAACTTCATAAGGGGCGTATCCATCCCTTCCATAGCGTGTTACTGCGTCATCGCTCGAAGTTCCAACTTCGTCAATACATGACGGATTTTCAAAATTCAAAAACTGGAAATAAATTTCACCAAAATTCCAGATCAATGCCTCTACTGCAAATGGATTTTCACAATCCTACATTCCAAAAAGTATTAAAATACCATAGTTTCAGCAATCTCCGTCTTCCTTCAAACAATCGTTGATTGGTTCGAGCCTCCCCTCCAATAGCATAATTTCTTCCTCAGCACAATTCCACGTTTCCTGCGACTGCGTCGTAAATCTCGGAACTTTCTCGAATAAAATGCTGACGTCATTGAGAATCTCAACTCAAGTAGCCTGCTGGTATAACGTCTGCGTCATCCGTGCTTACGTCATGACCATCCACGTCATAACTATGACAGCCATAACTTTCTTTATATTTTCCAAAATAGCCACCGTGGTCTCGCTATAATTCAATTACGGGGGCATTCTCCCCTCACCACGTTTTAAAAACAGTTGCAAATTGTTTTTAAACTCAGTGTTACAAGTATCTCAACTCTCTTGAACACGAAATTGAATTATTACTGGCTTACTCTAGTATGATATTTCCTCTATGTTCCTTAATCATAAATCTCTTCTACTCTGGGTTGTGTGTGGTTAAATGCATTCTCTCCTCTCTACTTTCTCTTCTGTCCATTATTTCTATTTTCTAAGTTCTGCTGGACTGTCGAAGGTCCAGGATCGATCACAACATCCTGCCTTTTCTTTTGGTTTTCGGCTTCTTTTTCCCGTACGGTAGTTCTTTCAGGTATTGCTGGCTTTCCCTTTCTCTTTCCTGATACTGATCGGGTGTCATAACCTGACCTTGAGGATTCTGATTGCTATTTTGGTTCTGGTTATTTCTATTATAATTTCTGTTATAACCATGATTGTTGTAATATCTGCCTCTTCCATTGTTGTAATTGCCTCGATTATAGTTCCAGCCTCTTCTCTGTTGATACGGACGGTAACCTTGCGATCTGTTATTTCTAAACTGATTATTCCTGTGAGGACCTACATTGTCAGTTTTCTCTTCATCTGGCTTGTCAGTTTGTTGGACTTGGTCCATATATACCGTATTTATTTCTTTGAAGTCATGCCTTTGACCTTTCTGTACCACGTTAGGCATTGGACTTGTGTAGTCTAACCTCCTCAGTAATTCATCCATGCTGGTCAAATCCCTTATGTTTGACGAAATGATTAGTCTCCTCACCTCCACAGGCAGCATACGAGAAATCGCATCAATTAATTGCTCCGTTGACAAAGGGGGTTGCAAAAATCTCAAGCGGGACAATTGACTCGTAAAGAAATCAGCGTACCGCGTTGGAAGAGTACCTGAGTATTTTCTTGAATAAACCTCCGCTCTTAACGAATTCTGCGCTTCGATGGACCAAAATCGCTTGATTAGCGCCTCTGCAAACTCGTCAAAGTTACTGAATGTGTATCTAAATGCGCAAAACCATTCGAGGGGTCCTCCAATCAAAAATCTCTCCACTATCTTCATCTCTCTCTCTCTGGGAATGTGAGCTTCGATGAAATAATCTTTGAGGTTCCTGACATATTCTATAGGCGTCAAACTGTCAGTGTTGCTGAATTTTTGTGGTTTGTCTTCAAAATTCCTGATGACCGTGACATTCCTTGGATATGAATCCGGGTAGTTTTTCCCACTATCTCGGTAGTTCCACTCAGGTTCCATATTCCTCTCATCATCTTCCTCCCTGAATCTGGATATACGTTCTTCAGGAGTCACGTCTCTCTCTTCTGGATCTAGGTTATATCTTCTGGCATAATTCCTATTGGTTTCGCAAGCCAAGCCTTCTGTATCCTTGTCAGTGATTTCCGTTAAGACTTTCTTGATTAACTCCTCTTTGTAGGTCTCCATCAAACTAGCTTCTCCTAGCTTCAAATTTTGCAGTTTACTCGTCGTTTCATTTACATCAGAGACAACTTTATGAATCTGTTCCTCTAATGCAGATGTTAATGCTTGCACATCCTGACCTAATTGTGTTCTATCTTCTACTTGTCTCTCGGATAGCGAATCCATCCTGACGCTTAAATCTTTCCTAATCTGTACTACTTCATTGTTAATATCAATTTGAGTACTGGCAAGTTTTCTTTCAATACGTTCTTGAATTTGGGTTACATGTTCCCCACTTGACCTATTCCACTCGTCTTTCCATACTGCTACATTTGCCGTTAACATTTCTGCTATGTCTACTTCGATATCTTCTTTAAGTAATCTATTATGGTCTAATACCTGGGTTCTCATGACCTCTACATCAAACTTTAAACCTGCTAAAGACGCTGTCGTTCTAACTGACTCATCAACTAGCCTAGTCGTTAATGCACTTATATTACGTGTACAAAGTGTTTTCGAATTTTCTATTTCTTCCCTGACTTTATTTACATCAGTTTGGACTTTAGCAATATCTACGAAAACTGTGTTGACCTCTACTTGAATTTTATTTATGTCACTTTGCATCTCATTTACATCCGAATGAATGTTATTAATATCAACCTGAACATTGGACACATCAGTTCTAACATTTTGGATTCCTCTTTGGACTTCCTCAACCTTGTCTTGGACAGTCGCAACATCATTATTAACAACAACTACCTCAGCCCTAGCACAAGAAATATCACTTCGGACATTAGCAACATCTAAATTCAACATTGTAAGATCTTTCTGTACTTTAGAAACATCAAGTTTAACATCAGAAACATTTTTATGCACATTGGACACATCTGTGCGGATGTCAGTTACAGTATTCTCGATTCCTTGGGTATTAATCTGTAAACGCGACATATTATCTTCTAAATTAGCAGAACTAGTCTGGAGAACTTTCATATTAGCAGACAAATTACTAGCATTCTCCTCCATTCGACTAGTACTCTCCTCCATTCGACTAGTACTCTCCTCCATTCGACTAGTATTCCTAGCTTCCATCTCCTTTATACTGCTATTCAGGCTTGCTGTCAAATTAGCAGACATCTCCTCTAACATCTTCCTCAAACTTTCGTCTGCCATTACAATATTATTCAAAATTATAGACTGCTGTAGGGACATACATCAAATGAGCAAAATAACAACATCTGAGCAACACTTTTCACCATATATAAATTTGATCAATTTTCTGTCTTAAATCTAACTTATAATTACCTTATAATTAACATTCGAAGACACTTCATGTTGAAACAAACTCAAGCACATGTTCAAATTTCCCTGGCTCATTTTAAAATATCCTAACACAAATAATTTACATTTACAATCCAAATAATTTAATTTTATCTCTAATATGACTGAAATGTCATAAGCCGGTCAAATAAAATAAGATTCCAGGTCATAGGCGATTTTTCTAAGTTTCCAGCCTATTTAACCTTTCTCAAGTTGTATAAGATCTGATCTTTTCTGAGTGTAATTTTCCTAATACAATACAACATTTAATTCCTATATAATCACACTCTTAAATACTACAATTGGCCAAGACATCTAACAAAGAATCAACCTCTTTATTTGAGTCTATCGATCCACACGTTTTAGGTTTGCCAATCCTACTGGCGTTCAACCTGGTGATCCAGTTATGTTGAATCAGCCCCACGTTTTAGGGTCGCCAATCCTTCTGTCCCCGTTTACCCGGATAGTAGGCTGTCAGATATCCGCCCCCTCAATCGGATTGCCAATACTCCACCGCGCCGGCTCAGCTACACCAATGAAAATGGCACTGACAGATACTACCGAGATTTGAGCACAGAAGTTAACAAGGAATTATTGTGGAACACACCAAAATAGACGGGGGTTCATACTTACCTCTACTTACCTCTTATAAATATCTCGGGGATTGGGTTGACAACAGGATCTCTAAAGTATGCTCCCACAATAATCTTCACTATGATATTTAAAAATGAACCAGAACGAAGGCAAGAACTTTGAACTGTACAAAAGCTTTATTTCAAATAAAGGGTATGACTTTAACAACTCAACAAAATAAATGTGGCTATCAGTAGCCCATGTCAATCTGACTATGTCCTCCTATAGGACTTGCAAAGTTATTATACAACATGTTAGCTCCCACGAGCTCAAAATAACGTAACATTCATAGCACACTTGGACTGGAAAAAGGAAGTCAGGATGAGACACATTTATAGAGCATTTGTTTTCTTTTAATAAACATGACACTTGTATTTATAGGCGCAAGGCCACAATGCAGACGACCTCGTCCGCTGATAACCAGTTGTCTGGCCAGCTGCCATCTACCCTTCAAACCTGACGCACACCTGTCAAATGGTCTCACTTGTCAAGCCACGTTGCGTAAGAATCCAGCACTCTCTCAAAAGTTTTAAATGTCCGCAAGACATCACAAAATATTGTTACGCAAATCTTTCAAATGCTTTACTCACATACCACTGGATTATTCTGACAATCCCTAAACTTGTTTAATTATCATCCAAATGTTTAATAAGCATTGTTTAGAGTATAAAACAAACTCTTAAATGTTTATAACAAAACTCATAAATGTTTATAACAATTAGAAATTGTTTATAATATAGTTAAAGACAAAAAGAATTTTAAACACGCCTCTAACATTACTTTCGTTCCACATTATTGTCAAAGATATTTACATCATTTATTTACAATATTAACATTTAAATTATTCAAATTATTAATTTGAGAAATACATTAACCACATGTTCATCCGGTTGGTAATTTCATAATCGTGTCAATATAATCGACCAATGAAGGTTAGTTATACATGTTAATGTCACAATCTGGTTTAATAAAGGTTTAATAATTATTATAATTATTTGTGACGGTAATCTTCATTCAAAATCTTATCTCAAATTATTTCAATACTCTGGTTAATTATAACAGTAAATTCACTTGATTAATTTTCAAAGGACAAATACAATACACTCCAGCGATAAATACGTCGCTTATAAAAAATGCACAAAACTGCATTAAAAATAGGCCCAAAATTCATCATATATTAATATATACGGCATCAAAATCTTCCACAGAATTTACAAGAACCTCCACTAACAAATTCTTTAACATCATTAATTACTGTGGGAACCTTCTTCATTTACTTCAAGGGCATTATACATCAGCGACTTTCAACACGTTCGCTGCACTAGCGATTATACATTCATAGTTCCACTTCAAAAATTCTTATAATCATTAATAGTTTCAAAACTGTTGTCATTTAACCTTCGTGGATTTCATTCATGAATCGAAATGAAGTAAAAATTTGCCAATCACAAACAAATTTAATAGTGAATACGCTTATATACGCCTCTCTGGTCTATCAAAATTTAAGATTATCATCTTCAAAGTATTGTAGTATAAAAATACTATCATCAAACAAAGTGCGACTAAACTGCAAAATAGTCGAATAGAATCCAATTAGACTGTGGAATGCAAACATTATTATTCAAATCTCTAATTGAGAAAAAAACTCCTAACAAAAGTTCACGACTTTAATGCATTCAATAATTCATAATTAAAGTTCATCTTTCACAAAATTGTCTAACTGACGATAAATGTCTGTGTTGCAATCAATTTCAAATAACGACTAGTATTTCCAAGATAGTCGACAACGCAAGCGATTTTAACGCTCTAAAATCATTTAAATGTTCTTCCTTCTTGATGATGACAGAAAATTGGTCAAAGTAATTAAACTGGGGTAGAAATTACTTTAATAAAGTGACATGCTGTCTGAAGTTAAATCTGCCATGAAAATCATTAACTTATATTCAAATCGTGACTACCAAAAATAAGCAAATTATTAAATATCTAAATATCAGTCTCAACTGATCCAAAATCATTTAACTATGTCCATGACATAACAATGTCTTAATAAATCGTCGAAAAAGGCATAACTCATCAAGGTGTACTGAGAATAGGAATCTCAAACAAGAATATAGGGCAAAATACATGAGGACAAAAATATGGGAAAATGGTTGCTCAAATATTGCTAGAAAACTCAAATACAATAAACGTTCACGACTACCTTATCTGCCGATTGAAGTTCCAGAGGAAAATTCCCCAAAGAAGACTGCTGATGGATCCATTTCACCAAGTTAAAGCTGCGCTCCATCCTCGAAACAGGAAACAGCACCCTCAGAGAATCGAACTGCTTCCTCCTCCGGAAATTGCACTGCTCCATGAAGACGAAAGACATCCTTCCGGCAAAATTCTTCTTTGTGAGTCGGGACTATCCTGACCTCTCTTGAAAAATCCCTGAAGATCTTGTAGAAAATCGCCATGAAGTTTTTGTAGTAATTTCCATTGAAATATTCATATTCAGAGAGTATGAAATCGTTTCCATTGCTGTTTGATAGTATTCAGCGTTGAGCCACGAAACATGGGTGTAGATGGTTGTTCACCACATGTCCGCTTGTATGGAATGGCAATTAGCGAAGTTCCATGTTGCTATCTTACTCCAACGATGTATGTCCCAATTGCATTAAAGTCCTTTAGCCTTCCATCTTCTCTTCGGTTATGGTAATAGAAGAACAAACTGCCTTATTAAACTGCTCCATAATACTGTAGCGTTGTGTCACAAAAGCAATCAGAAGTCTCCCTGTTATACTAGCAGTGTCAGCCGTAGCGTAGGATCTGGCGATACAAAGTGCTTCTCAGGTGGCGAGAAAATCACTTTTGTCAGTCGTCTAAAATTGCTAATATCTTCGAAAATAATTCCTCGAAATTGTTCAAATTTACTACACTGCTTAATGTAGCACTGCACAATAGAATTAGCTTATGGGCAACCGCTAACTGTTCATAGCCACTCTTGTAGACGCGTTATAATGTGCGTTTTAACTTCACCTAGTTTTACTCACAGTAAACTTGCACTGCTTGTCTGCTTGAATCACGTTTAATGCGGTGGCTTCACCACGCGTTATAAAGACGACTCTCTCTACTAATATCACTGGACGTCTCACCAAAACGACTATATAAGCACTGATACTGACGATTTGAGATCTGACGATTGAGACTCCTCTTTTCTGCGCAAGGCCTTTTATAAACTTCATAAGGGGCGTATCCATCCCTTCCATAGCGTGTTACTGCGTCATCGCTCGAAGTTCCAACTTCGTCAATACATGACGGATTTTCAAAATTCAAAAACTGGAAATAAATTTCACCAAAATTCCAGATCAATGCCTCTACTGCAAATGGATTTTCACAATCCTACATTCCAAAAAGTATTAAAATACCATAGTTTCAGCAATCTCCGTCTTCCTTCAAACAATCGTTGATTGGTTCGAGCCTCCCCTCCAATAGCATAATTTCTTCCTCAGCACAATTCCACGTTTCCTGCGACTGCGTCGTAAATCTCGGAACTTTCTCGAATAAAATGCTGACGTCATTGAGAATCTCAACTCAAGTAGCCTGCTGGTATAACGTCTGCGTCATCCGTGCTTACGTCATGACCATCCACGTCATAACTATGACAGCCATAACTTTCTTTATATTTTCCAAAATAGCCACCGTGGTCTCGCTATAATTCAATTACGGGGGCAGTACCTAGGGGCAGATGGCCTCGCAGTTACCTCAATTAGTAACAAACTACGTTCGTACGACACCCGACAGAGGATCGAGCTGGGGACTCACTCGCGATGAGATCGGTTATCCCCTCGTTTATTAGCCTCCAATCTAGGCTCGGATATTCGGTTTAAAAAGGACAGTCCGTTTTGCCAGTCGTGACAAACGGGCGCCATTATATGTTTTAATTATATCGGTTCTGCCAATATGCGAGAAAAAATTCACTATCATAATCGTAATATCCTAATCCTATAGCGACAGGGAATAGCCTGTTCTCTACAAAAACGACGATATTTAGCAAGGAAATATAAAAGGAAGAATTCTCAGCCCTAACTTCGGCTTCAGCTTTCGAAGTACCAAAAACCGAGGTTTGGCAGCACTGACAGTGTGTTGCGATCAGCTGTGAGGTCGTTGATTCAAAATTAGAAGCAAGAAACATATTGGAGAGTTTAGATTATTATGAATAAAAGTGACGTAAAATCTCAAGCGGCTTCGCCCGTGTGAAGCTTATCTTATTATTATTATTATCATCTTAAATGCAATCTCGACGTCAGGAAAAAATATGCTGATGTAAATGCTCGAGCGGCTTCGCCCGTGTGATCCCATTTCAACGTGTATCCTCTAACTTCCCCAGTGTTTGCATTCTACCCCCCCCCCCCCCCTACTGAAAAGCCAGGTCATCAGCCTGCTGAACTTGAGTAATGCTCAAGCCGACGGTTGCCCTCCGAAGTAGTATCTTGTCGGAAGGCCCTTGGTATAGCATACCTCTCCTCTCAAGCCCCTCCCCTCCTTCCTTTCCCCTCTGTGTAGTAGGTATTGTGTGTGTGATGATAACCTGCTTTATTGCAATGTCTGTGTAGGATATTTGTAAGTCAGGTGAGGTTTGGGTAGGTGGTGGCCGTGGCCTCATTTTAAGCACCCTCTCTATAACGCAGGTTATCAGACAACTTTACTTGTATAATAAATTACATTTTCAGAGCAGCCTACTACCTTAGTTTGTAAACATTGTGTGTATTTCTACCCCAAATTCATCCCCTTTAAACTCTAGTAGTTGTAGTAGTTATTGTTGTTTTAAGGGGCAGAACTACGAGGTCATTTGCCCCTTCATCAAACTCTCTAGTTATAACCTTAGTAATATAAATAAATGAAAATCCACAGCCTGCTTCCAGTCTCCGACCGGGTCAGGAATGGAATGAATGAAGCCCCCATCTAGCGGCGAGGATATAAACTGTGCCGGCTACCGAGGCCTGACGCACTCCTCTTGGGCAATGATTAAATGAATGACATATGAAATGAAATGATAGTGGAGAGTGTTGCTGGAATGAAATTTTGACAGGGAAAACTGGAGTACCCGGAGAAAAACCTGTCTGCCTCCGTTTTGTCCAGCACAGATCTCACATGGAGTGACCGGGATTTGAACCACGGACCCAGCGGTGAGAGGCCGGCGTGCTGCCGCCTAAGCCACGGAGGCTAGTAATATAAATAAATAAATAAATAAATAAATAAAAGCATATTTCTAAATGCAAGTAGGTTACATTGTGGCACCTGTCTCCTGTTATACCATACTCTGGTGAAGCCTTCAGAATGTCACAGGTGATCAGAAAGCTCACAACCATACACACACTTATATATACTGTCAGATATACTTTACACACTTTTCTTGTATTTTCTTCATTTTCTTTGTTGTTATTTGTTGTCAAATGTATTGAAACATGTTAATGTATGCTTTAAGGGTACTTACACAAAAATATGATGTCACAATGAATGCAAACTATGCCTAAGACATTTAAAAATATAAAAAATGGGTGTGTAAAGTTACCTCACGCAAGGGGTAACTTTACACAAACCAGTACCTATCAAGATTTTTGGCTATACAACCACACAAGGGGTAACTTTACACCTGCCTGGAAAATGTAAATGGGAAGATAACAGCAATTAGAGGTAAGTAGATACTTTAAAATGCTTTATTGAATAGTCTGAATACATTTTAAAAATAAATTATTTATGTGTAAAATGTTTAGTTTTATGTTTGTAGTAAATAAAAAGGAAAACAATGCTGCTGAAGTGTTTGAAGCAAAAAGTCTATTAAACTAAGTTTTTACAACAGTCTAAGGCATTATTAACATTATTACAGTACCGTAACATATAAATGTCACTTTCATACAGACTGGATATTTACATCAATGACTGCAGATGTTCTCTGAATTTCAGGAAACCTTTCCTCAACATTCTATGTTCATCAAGCAGTCCCACTATGTCCTGGCAATTGACAACGGAAACATCTTCAACAGCAGGCCATACAAATGTGTATGCTGAGCAACGTGTCATCTTTACAAATCGAATTTGCCTCTCATCACAAGATATTACTTTGTTTATTTGCCCAATGAAATGCTTATTTGTCTTCTTAGAGGCAAATTGTACCACAACCCATTGGCCTATAATACACTGATTATCATCTGGTGTCCTTGGAAGCTGCAATGTCTCTGACATGTCACTATCAGATGAACCACATTCTACCTGATTATGCGCATCATTCATGGGCTCCTCTTCTTCACTGGCCACTTGTGTGTCACACATAGTAGACGATCCAGGAACACACATTATATCCCTTGCTCTGATTGACTTTCCAGGCTCAACCAATATTCTCTTTTTCCTTATTCGTGCGTTTTGGTCCACAGGACTGCGACTTTCTCGGAGGTGTTCTAACACTGACTGTGCAATTACAACTTCAGTTTCCTTATCGGTGTCTGATGTAGAGTAATCCGGGAGACGTTTCAAAACTGCATAGCTGACTAGCGGATAGATTCCAGCCGCTCTGAAACCGGCCTTGAGATTTTCCTTTTTCCTGTCAGAAATACCTTCTACCAGTTCTGTTAGGAGTGCGGGAAACATGTCCTTTGACAGTGACCCAATTCTCGGGTTGTGCACCTTGAAGTCTGATAATATGCGTCTCCATACTCTTTTCAGAGGAGCGAAGAATGCAATGTCTAAAGGTTGAGTTATATGTGTTGAGTTGGGAGGCAGCATTATAAATCTTATCCCATGTAGAGCACACATGTTAATAATGTCAATATTGAAATGAGATGAGAGGTTATCACCTATAATTACTTTCGGACCATCCAGGTTTCGAACATAAGGAATGATAATTGTGTTAAACCAGTCATAAAAAATAAAAACAAGCGGTGTCAAACCAACCAGACTTAGTCCTGTTGTACCGCGTTCCTAGTGGTCCTCCCTCAGTCCATGTGTCCCATAGATGATCCGCTTTGTACACAACGTACAGTGGAAGCAGTGTACCTGCTGCTGTCCCACAAAACACGATTGATGTAGCCCCTTTAGAGAAGTTTCTCACTATCTCAGGATATTTTGTCCCTCTTTTGAAAATTGAATTTTTTTCCCTGGGTCATCACTCAGGTTTGTTTCATCATAATTAATAATATTGACTGGAGGTACCCCTTCAAGAGATGAAGTCATGTTGTCAAAATACATAATCACTTCCTCTGGAGTCTTTTCCGCTCGGCAAAGTTTTATATTCTCTGCTAGTCTTTGCGTCAATCGGGTTTTATGTCTTTTCTGAAATAATCTAGCCCATTCTTCTCCAGGAAAGTTGTTTCTAAACCGAGCGAAACGTTTTCCCTGTTTATCTAACATTCTCTTTGCTATAATGCGCACGTCCATTTTATCAAGTGCTTGTCCCCATTCACCACACACTTCAATCAAGCGCACTAACTGTAATTCTTCATCTTGAGAAAATACAGTTGGTCTTCCATACCGGCAATGTTTCCCTTGAGGTTCCTTCACCTTGTTTGCAATTGTTTTCATTGGAACGTGGAACTTGGATTCAGCTGCACGCATTGACATTCCCTTATTTACAGCATTTACTGCAGAGTCAATATCATGCTGAGTGTAGTCTGCATACCTGCGAGAACCGGGCTTCCTAAGATAAGTTCTTGGCATTTTGCAGGGTTCGAACCTGAAATTAAAGCACGCTGACATTATTACCCGTGTATATGGGAATGATAAGAGAAAACTGGCTTAGGCTGTTATTAATCCGCAACACCCAAATACTCTGGGGTTCAAACATGAAATACCAAACACTGCCTTAGCCTGTGTAAAGTTACCCCCTCCGAAGGGCGTGTCGTGCACCTTCGGTTATTTTCGGCTCTCAGTGATGTGACTCACCAAGGAAACTTGTTCCACATCCAATTCCCGCCTCCCAAGTCTTTATGGAGATAGCTTTGTTACAAATTACAGCATGTAGTACAATATGACTATAGTAAAGAAATGAAAGTTTCTATACAATATAGAATATGTACAAATACTCACGTACGTTTAGCTGCAGTTATTATCCAGCGGAGTGGAGTACAAACAACACAAATACGGTTTTCTTACTAACACTGTTCACTACGTCTTGTATAAACAGACATCTTTCTCACAACTTCCAAAACCGGCCACGTGCAACGCTCAAAAGATTTTAGCGGGAAGTGTGTAAAGTTACCCAGCCTGTGTAAAGCTGACGGTAGTAAATATAGGAATCCATGTCAAGTGGAATCTTGACTGATTTAGCAAGAGGGTCGTAGCCTCGAAGCCAGTAACTTGGATGCAGCTGTCCCAATCAACATAAAAGTACAGTACATAGTGTGGACCTAACCAGGAAAAGAAGAAATCAGATCTTGCTCTCGGTTAGCAGAACATATGGGAGGGCCTATGCCTCTTCCTCGCTTTACTACGTCCAAATCTAAGCGATTGGGATACAAATTACAGCCTATTTGAAATCACCATCATGAGAGGGAAGCCTATATCGAAGGCTTATTTAAAGCCTCGTAAGGGTATATCAAGGGTGATGAAAATGTTATAGTAATGGGAGATTGGAATGCTGTGATAGGAAAAGGGAGAGAAGGGAAGATAGTAGGAGATTTCGGATTAGGTGAAAGGAATGATCGAGGAAGCAGGCTGGTAGAATTCTGCACCGAGCATGAGTTGGTCATAGCTAACACCTTATTCAATAACAAAATAGAAGAATATACACATGGATGAGACCAGGAGATACAGGGCGTTACCAAATCGTCGACTTGATTATGGTCAAGCAGAGGTTTCGAAACCAGATTTTGGATTGTAAAACATATCCTGGTGCTGACATAAACTCTGACCACAATCTGGTTGTAATGAAATGCAGATTAAAGTTGAAGAAAAGTCAAAAGCCAAAAAGGTGGGCAATAGACAGACTGAAAGAGAAGGATGTAAACGAAAGATTCAAGAAGAGTATAAAGGAAGGACTAATGAAAAACCCTAAACAAACTTCAATTGCAGACGAATGGGCACTTTTGAAGAATGAAATAACAAAATCCGCAGAAGAAAACATTGGTAGGAAAGAAATAATAGGTAGAAAACCGTGGATTACTCAGGATATACTAGAATTGATGGATGAAAGGCGGAAACACAAGAATGTAAGAGATGAAAAGGGGAAAGCAGAATACAAACGTCTGAGAAATGAGGTTAACAAGAAGTGCAAGGAAGCGAAAGAAGAATGGTTGAAAGAGAAATGTGCAGGTATAGAAAATTGTCAGAAACTAGGAAAAGTAGACACAGCTTATCGAAGGATTAAGAATACTTTTGGGGAAAAGAAGACTAAGTGCTGTAATATTAAGGACACAAATGGAAAGCCTCTAACAGATAGGGAAGAAAAGGTTGAGAGATGGAAAGCTTACATAGAGAGTTTGTATAAGGGAAAGGAGATTGAGAATCATGTAATGGAAAGGGAGGAGGAAATTGATGAGGATGCGAAAGGAGATTTAATATTGAGATCAGAATTTGATAGAGCTTTGGAAGACTTAAGCAGGAACAAAGCACCAGGCATAGATGATATACCGATTGAGTTGCTACGCTGCATAGGAGATGAAGGTCTGATCAGGTTATTTCACTTGGTGTGTAGGATTTATGAGACAGGTGAGGTACCCCCTGATTTCAAGAAGAATGTAATCATCCCTATACCAAAGAAAGTGGGAGCTGACAGATGTGAAGATTACCGTACAATCAGCTTGATTACTCATGCTTCAAAGATCCTGTCTAGAATAATTTACAAGAGGATTGAAAGCCAGATAGAAACGGAGTTGGGTCAAGACCAGTTTGGTTTCAGGAGAAATGTAGGAACAAGGGAAGCTGTACTAAGTCTTAGGCTGATTTTGCAAGGAAGAATAAGAAAAGATAAGAGAACATTCATGGCTTTTGTAGACTTAGAAAAGGCTTTTTATAACGTTGATTGGACTAAATTGTTTGACATTTTGAAATCGATTGGAATAAAGTACAGGGATAGGAGGGTGATATACAATCTATACAGAAACCAGACAGCAGTCATTCGAGTTGAAGGACATGAGAGAGAAGCTGGTATTCAGAAAGGTGTAAGGCAAGGCTGCAACTTATCACCCATACTTTTCAATCTTTACATTGAACAAGCAATGAAGGAAATTAAAGAAAAATGTAAAGTGGGAGTGAAGATTCAAGGAGAAATAATTTCAATTCTGAGATTTGCTGATGACATAGTCATCTTGGCCGACAAGCCTGAGGATTTGAATGAGTTTTTGAATGGTATGGACTCCGTCTTACGGAAAGAATTCATGATGAAAATTAATAAATGTAAATCAAAAATACTGGAATGCAGCCGAAATAAATCAGAAACCTCTATGGAGATCAAATTGGCAGGTGAAAAGCTGAAGGAAGTAGGAGACTTCTGTTACTTAGGAAGCAGAATAACCAGTGAAGGACGAAGCAAAGAGGATATAAAAAGTAGGTTGGCTCAGGCAAAGAAAGCATTTCTACAAAAAAGGAATCTGCTGACATCGAATATAGATTTAGGTATTAGGAAGTCATTTTTAAAAGCATTTGTCTGGAGCGTGGCGCTCTATGGAAGTGAAACTTGGACAATTGGTGTAGCAGAAAAGAGGAGAATTGAAGCATTTGAAATGTGGTGTTACAGGAGAATGATGAAGATCAGATGGGTAGATAGGGTTACAAACGAAGAGGTATTAAGACGAGTGGGAGAGGAGAGATGTTTCTGGCGACTGCTAATGAAGAGAAGAGATAGGTTGGTAAGACACAACTAAGACACCCAGGAATAGCAAGCTTAGTTATGGAAGGAAGGGTCGAGGACAAGAACTGTAGGGGTAGACCAAGGTTAGAATATGTTAAACAGATTGCCTCGGATGTAGGGTGTGGTAGCTATGTAGAGATGAAACGATTAGCTCAGGACAGGGAGGCATGGAGAGCTGCATCAAACCAGTCTAAAGACTGAAGACTCAAACAACAACAAGAATAATTCATTAAAAAGCGAAATGTTAATTTTTTGCCGAGCTAGAGAAAACGACATAGATAGGTATCTTAAAAACGGACCGCGGCATTGTAGTACCGTCCGTTGCCTAGGACCTGGCATGTAGGATTTGAAAATTATTGTCCCCGCAAATACCGTACATCTGAGCACTCAGGTCTTATTTTCCAATAGTTATGTGCGGTTTATTTCTCGCGAATTGAACGGCCTTCTTCATACGTGTGTTTATAGCTGCTAATCTCTGCCATGCCGTGGTTTTTTAATGGCAAGATGAAATAACCGTCACAAACCGCCATTACGAGCTACTTTCTGTTTGCACTTTGGTTCGAACTACACGCTACCGAAAACGCTATTATAAAAGGCACTCGTATTTCCTAAGAAGATAGGAATTTACGAGAACGTCAAAGTAAGATCGATAAATATGGAGGTGTGTATAAAGTTGAATCCAAACCCCAAGAATAGATATGAATTGACATTCTAATACGTCACTCCTTTTAAAACGAGGGTCGGTAGCTCCGGCCGAACGGCGAGTTTCATGTTATTTTCTGATACCTCGCTCTTTAGGGGCTGATGACCTAGCTGTTCCTTCCCCTTTAAATGCTACAAAAATTGTTATTCTCTCGGCGTAAAGTTCCTGGAGAATGTAGTTGCCGTTATGACCGTAAATACGAATAGCTTCTGGGAATTTTTAGGTTATACTTTTACGTAGGTATGTCTAGTATATTTTATTCGCTCTTTCGTAACATCTCAGGCTAGCTGTGGGGTTATCTTAATTTTTTTTGTAATCCCCTCAGGTCATCAGCCCAGTGCACTCGAGTAGCCTAATGCTCAAGTCGACGGTTGACCTCGGGAGTAGTACCTTGTAGGAAGGACCTTTGTAATGCTTCCCTGTCCTCTCAACCGTTTTTCTTTCCCCTCTGTGTAGTAGGTTTTGATTGTGTGAGTGATGATAACCTGCTTTATTACAGAGTATTTGTAAGTCAGGTGAGGATTGGGAAGGAGACGGCCATGGCCTCACATTAAGCACTGTCACAATAACACAGGTTATCAGAGAAAATTACTTACACAGCCTAGTTTAAGGGGCTAATCGGCCTCCTATGTCGATGCCCCTCTCATAAATTACAGCTTCAAAGCTTATAATAATATTATTTAATCTACTGTAGGCAGGATAAATCATATTTATTAATTACCAGCGTATTTCTCGTGGCAGTGGGCACTGCTCCTAAGTTTATTCTACATATCATTACTGTAGGGGAGTGATTTTAAAATTATTTCACAGTTCTCTCTCTGAATATTACAGAATTTTTGACCCTATCTAATATACGTTAAGCATCTGCCATAATATTAATAATAATAATAATGATTGTGGTAATTACCCGGGACCATTACGAGTCCTTTGAAAGGAAAGACAACAAACCTTCATCCCTAAGAGAAATTGTCTCTGCTGAAGCGTTCAAAGTACAGCCCTGTGGTGAATATGGGTAGCTACTGCACCCGAATTCCGCATAGTCATAGCCTATATCCGCTGAGATGGAAAAGGATTGTAGAGAGGTCGATTCCCAGCCAGATAAACCAACACTACCCTACTAGGATAATGACTAGGAAACTCTCGATACATACCAGCCATGCTACAACACTACTGATTAGTTACACATTTACTAGAAATAAAATACCCATAACATGATGGTAGGTCGAGAATCTCGGTTCTCGGGCGTGAACGGTGAAAGTTGAGACTACGTGAATTCTAGTAACTAATTCGCAACATCATCGCATATCGATTGCAAAATGAAAAGGTGATCAGATTTATAAAAAGCGAACAGGCAAACAAAAATAGTGCCTGGGATTTATTATTAAAAATTTACAGAACGATAAACTCCCTATCAACAATAAAAATAAAAGCAAGTTAAAATAAATCACACGTCAGTTAGTCCTTCTATCTGTGGTATAAATGTTCATAAACAATGTCATTACAGAAATGTAATTGTTTAAGAAATTATTAAAATGTTAACGTATTTAATAATCACCCTGTGACTCTGTCACTGAAGCAGTCTGATCAGCATCAGCTGATCAAGCATCAAAATTTAAATTAACAATGTAAAAACCCTAAATTATACACATACGTGTGTAAAACGTGAATATATAAAATAATAATAATAATAGTAATTAAATATAAGTGAAATATATACATTATATAAAATTTCCATGTTTAACACGGTATTAAAAATACTATTCGCACTATCAGTCGCGATCTGACAGTCCTACAGTGTCTCTGTTTAAAAAAAAAAAACATTTCTATGAACAATGTTTCACACAACAATGAATTTTCAGGTATCTCTGGTAACTTGTCATAATTAGTAAAGCTTGTATATCGAACACTGAAGTTAAATATAGCTTAGAATATATCGTGTCAATGAATAAAATCCAATAAGATAAAGAGCGATACGAAACTCCTTAAAAACCTTTAAACACTTCGAGGATCCTATGCTGATACTCTCTGACATGAACAATACAAATATTAACTCTTATGTCAGCGCTTTTTACACATACTGTAACAATTCGTTGCTCCACATGGCAATACATTTCCTTCTCTCGGTGAACAATATTCATAAATAGCGTCTGCTACGCTCCAAACATAATATACTTCTTTCTATTCATTAGACTGTGGTGTGTGAGTGTGTCTGGTGAGGGTGCATGTGAGTGGGCCTGGTGACAGACTGTTTTAGTGGTAGTATTTGTTTGTTGGTGAAACTTAAGTATTTTTTCGTAAGTAGAATTTTGGTATTTAATTGTTAGTAGAAGGTTAGTATTTTGTAGTAGAATTACTCTTTACTTATTCTGAAAGGGAGTAGCAGCCTTCCAGAATAAATCAATTCTTCACTAGTCTAATAGACGGTTAAGATATTGATAATATAAGCCAACTAATGGCTACACTGCGTTCTGCTGCACGGCTGAAAGCAACGGGAAACTACAGCCATAATGCTATTCCCGAGGATATGCACCTCTCTATGCATAATTACATGTGATGATGGCCTCCTCCCTTGTAAAATTTCAATCCGGAGGTAAACTAGTCCCCCGTTCGGATCTCCGGGTGGGGACTACTCGAGAGGGGGTTAACATCACAGAAGTGACAAAGAGGAAATCTGACATTCTACGGATCGGAGCGTGGAATGTTAGAAGTCTGCTAGGAAGTGGAAAGTTAGAAAACTTAGAAAGGGAAATGGATAGGTTGAGGTTGGATTTGGTTGGGATTAGTGAAATGCGCTGGCAGGAAGAGCAGGACTTTTGGTCAGGAGACTATAGGGTCCTTAGCACCAAATCAAACAATGGCCAAGCAGGGGTTGGTCTCATATTGAGTAGGAAACTTGGACAGCGGGTGGAATATTATGAGCAATACAGTGAACGGATTATTGTAGCAAAAATCAATACTAAACCTACGTGCACCACAGTGGTACAAGTCTATATGCCTACCAGTCAAGCTGATGACGAGGATGTTGAAAAGCTCTACGAAGAAATAGATGACATTCTGAGATATATCAAAGGTGATGAAAATGTTATAGTAATGGGAGATTGGAATGCTGTGGTAGGAAAAGGGAGAGAAGGGAAGATAGTAGGAGATTTCGGATTAGGTGAAAGGAATGATCGAGGAAGCAGGCTGATGGAATTCTGCACCGAACATGAGCTGGTCATAGCTAACACCTTATTCAATAACCACAATAGAAGAATATACACATGGATGAGACCAGATTTTGGATTGTAAAACATATCCTGGTGCTGACATAAACTCTGACCACAATCTGGTTGTAATGAAATGCAGATTAAAGTTGAAGAAACTGAAGAAAAGTCAAAAGTCAAAAAGGTGGGCAATAGACAGACTGAAAGTAAAGGATGTAAACGAAAGATTCAAGAAGAGTATAAAGAAGGACTAATCAAAACCCCTAAACAAACTTCAATTGCAGACGAATGGGCACTTTTGAAGAATGAAATAACAAAATCCGCAGAAGAAAACATTGGTAGGAAAGAAAGAATAGGTAGAAAACCGTGGATCATTCAGGATATACTAGAATTGATGGATGAAAGGCGGAAACACAAGAATCTAAGAGATGAAAAGGGGAAGGCAGAATACAGACGTCTGAGAAATGAGGTTAACAAGAAGTGCAAGGAAGCGAAAGAAGAATGGTTGAAAGAGAAATGTGCAGGTATAGAAAATTGTCTGAAATTAGGAAGAGTAGACACAGCTTATCGAAGGATTAAGAATACTTTTGGGGAAAAGAAGACTAAGTGCTGTAATATTAGGGACACAAATGGAAAGCCTCTAACAGATAGGGAAGAAAAGGTTGAGAGATGGAAAGCTTACATAGAGTGCTTGTATAAGGGAAAGGAGATCGAGAATCATGTAATGGAAAGGGAGGAGGAAATTGATGAGGATGCAAAAGGAGATTTAATATTGAGATCAGAATTTGACAGAGCATTAGAGGACTTAGGCAGGAACAAAGCACCAGGCACAGATGATATACCGATTGAGTTGCTACGCTGCATAGGAGATGAAGGTCTGATCAGGTTATTTCACTTGGTGTGTAGGATTTACGAGACAGGTGAGGTACCCCCTGATTTCAAGAAGAATGTTATCATCCCTATACCAAAGAAAGTGGGAGCTGACAGATGTGAAGATTACCGTACAATCACTTGATTACTCATGCTTCAAAGATCCTGTCTAGAATAATTTACAAGAGGATTGAAAGCCAGATAGAAACGGAGTTGGGTGAAGACCAGTTTGGTTTCAGGAGAAATGTAGGAACAAGGGAAGCTGTACTAAGGCTGATTTTGGAAGGTAGATTAAGGAAAGATAAGAGAACGTTCATGTCATTTGTAGACTTAGAAAAGGCTTTTGATAACGTTGATTGGACTAAATTGTTTGACATTTTGAAATCGATTGGAATAAAGTACAGGGATAGGAGGGTGATATACAATCTATACAGAAACCAGACAGCAGTCATTCGAGCTGAAGGACATGAGAGAGAATCTGGTATTCAGAAAGGTGTAAGGCAAGGCTGCAACTTATCACCCATACTTTTCAATCTTTACATTGAACAAGCAATGAAGGAAATTGGAGAAAAATTTAAAGTGGGAGTGAAGATTCAAGGAGAAATAATTTCAATTCTGAGATTTGCTGATGACATAGTCATCTTGGCCGACAAGCCTGAGGATTTGAATGAGTTTTTGAATGGTATGGATTTCGTCTTACGAAAGGAATTCATGATGAAAATTAATAAATGTAAAACAAAAATACTGGAATGCAGCCGAAATAAATCAGAAACCTCTATGGAGATCAAATTGGCAGGTGAAAAGCTGAAGGAAGTAGGAGACTTGTGTTACTTAGGAAGCAGAATAACCAGTGATGGACGAAGCAAAGAGGATATAAAAAGTAGGTTGGCTCAGGCAAGGAAAGCCTTTCTACAAAAAAGGAATCTGTTGACATCGAATATAGATTTAGGTATTAGGAAGTCATTTTTGAAAGCCTTTGTCTGGAGCGTGGCGCTCTATGGAAGTGAAACTTGGACTATTGGTGCAGCAGAAGAGGAGAATTGAAGCATTTGAAATGTGGTGTTACAGGAGAATGATGAAGATCAGATGGGTAGATAGGGTTACAAACGAAGAGGTATTAAGGCGAGTGGGAGATGAGAGATGTTTCTGGTGACTGCTAATGAAGAGAAGAGATAGGTTGGTAGGACACATACTAAGACACCCAGGAATAGCAAGCTTAGTTATGGGAGGAAGGGTCGAGGATAAGAACTGTAGGGGTAGACCAAGGTTAGAATATGTTTAACAGATTGCCTCGGATGTAGGGTGTGGTAGCTATGTAGAAATGAAACGATTTGCTCAGGACAGGGAGGCATGGAGAGCTGCATCAAACCAGTCAAAAGACTGAAGACTCAAACAACAACATTCATTACTACCAACAATCTTCAATACTCTGCACGGCATTACTTCAATAAGAAACCCGTCTTGCTACAGACTTGTAGAAGAATCAGTGACTTTACTAGGTAAATACGCAATTGTATACAATCTTTCAGAGTGCACTCCTAACTTCATCTCTCCTCTAAATTATTTAACCTCGTGCATCTTTAGCAACAATTACATGTTTGTTCACTACAATTCACCTCATACAGTATTTCTTATTTCCTTCAATAGCGCTTTCCCTTCACTTAGTTCCAAAATAGATTGTTTTTCCACGTTACCAAATATAATGAATACTAACTCGTAGTTCGCTCGTCTTTACTAGTTAATAAATATAAATACATACCCTCACGCATCTGGTGTACATTTAAATAAATGAATTTTTCATATTTAAGCTTGTTTTAAGACATACTAGACTTCAGGTAGACTAACAAATCTCCTGAGTAGGGGGGTAAGGCCGATTCTATTACCCCCCACCACTACTCTCAATGCGAGCCGATAACTCCCGAACCCGTGGTCGGAGATTCACGAATGAGGTGTCGTTGTACTCGAGCTGACGGTGGCTTTGCTATGGACCACTCGTTATATTTTTGAAAAAAAAAAATGAAAATTTTTGTTTTCGAAAGTAGGTGATAGTTTGAAAACCAAACATGATAGAACGTTGTGCCATGTCCCAAACGAATGACCTTTATGACCTTTATTTTTTGTAATAAAACTTTTTTATTTTTTATGTTTTTTGAAAACACTCTAATTTTGAAATTCCTATATTTTGGAAACTAGGAATTATACAAAGAAGTTTGTTTGACATAAATGAAAGGTCCCTATGCCCCCTACCCCCAAAATAAATTTCAAGTATCTAGGATAAAAACCTGACAGTAGTGCTAGGTCAGGGGTTCTGCGCCACTTAGGAAGTTGTGAGCCCCTGCGACCTTGGAATGTAAGGAGTCATGCTAGGAGGGCGTGCTTGGATTCGTTTTTTTTTGTCTCGTTGCGCTCTTTACGGGAATGTAGGTGTCGAAAAGGTGAAAATCTGGAAACATGGTTTTCTTGGGGTAAAACCGTGATTTTAAACTTTTTGCTATATCTCGCGAACCAATTATGCCAGAGGCGTGTACGAGGGGTCCAAGGACTCGGGGTGACGTCCTCATTGCTATGAACTACTCGTTATAATTTTTTTAAATTTGGAACCTCGATTTTGGGGTAAACATGTGTTTTTTGTGATTTTTGCCGATATCTCACGAACCAATAAGCCTAGAGACTTGTATGAGGTGTTATTTTTTTCGTCGCGTTGTCCTCCTGCCGAGGATGTTTCGTGTTGAGCAGGAATGAAAAACCATGTTGAGGTAAAACCGTGATTTTAGACTTTTTGCTCTATCTCGCAAACCATTAACGCTAGAGACGTGTACAAGGTGTCCTAGGACTCGGGCTAACGCCCCCTTTCGAATGTGGTAGATATGTTTTCCAAAAAATAATTCACAAAGGGCCTAACGCCATACATGCAGAAAAAACTTTTTTCTTTACCTGTTGAAAATGTTCATGAAGCGTGGTTTTTGAGAGGGACGATAGTGCTGGGTGTGTGTGTGTGTTTCAACGAACCTGTCGCTGACCACGGTGGCTGTTCTCAATAGAACAATCGCTATTTCGACGGGTCGGTTTATGACTGAGCGAGGGTTCTTTTTTCTGATATTTTACCCCGAAGAGAGCCTTTAACGTGTAAACGGTGATGAGAACTTGGTTCTTTGTTGGTCGAAGCGAGTACAGAAAACAAACTTTTTGGAGAGGGGACAGACAAGCAGGAGGTGAATGTCATTTGAGCTTATTGGAATGCGCTGATCTGCCTTTACAACAGGTGCAATGGAAAATGACAAATACGCAGAGGACACTTGAAGGTGAAATAATCTGACAATCGTGGTGGCAGGGAAGTACGAAATGCATGTGAACACGTGTGAGATGACATGTACGCTAAACAAGTTACATCCTGTTGGCTTCGTACGTGACAAAATGCAAGTTCATTTGAAATTTGATCTAGCACAGGTATTCACCGGGGGCGTTAGCTGTCCACGTGCACGATAACAGAATGTTCAAGCGTGGGAAAAATGATTATACATGCAACGTAAAATATATAAAGACATGTCGTTATCATTTCCACACTCACTTAGGTGACTACGTTTGAACACACTGCGTTGCGTGAAACACTTGGTCTTGTTTAACAGTTTTGGTGTTGGTGGAAAATACTTAACCTTGTTGTGGGGCAGATATTTATTTATATATATTTATTCATTTACACATTTATTGATTTATATATATTTACAAGCAATTATTTATTGATTGTTGAAGATATAAATAAATGTTTATTGATTTGTTTGTTTGCAGATAACGTGTATAGCCTACCTGTTGTGCGACTGTGGGAAAGAGATTGAAAAAGAGAGAAAGACTGACAGCTAGAAAAGAAAACCATTACCACACTAGCCCACGAGACGGGAATAAAGCAAAGCAATACACGTCATGGTGAGATTTGTTTTTAAATATATTTTGTTTTGTGTATGAAATGCATAAACTATATGGAATTGATATACTCATGGTGGTTTATTTTATTTCTTTATAGATATTTGGAGAAAAAAACTCGACTGCTTTAGCCACAACAGCTGAAAACCAAGTGGCTTTAGACTGGAACCACTGTCAAGCAGTCTACAGCTGAAAACTCAGGCGAGAGTGTTCTTTCAAAATAATGTCTTTTACTGCTGCGGATATGTTAACTTGGGAACCCCTAAAAAGTTGTTTCAAATCGCGTGTGTGCTCTGGTCGTGTGGTCAATGTTAGAAAAAGTTTGATTCCCAAAGAATTTTTAGAATCTTGTTTTGAAATGTTTAAAATTGAAATTTGTACAGCGCAAAGGTTGCATATGGCTTTAAAGGTGAATACAGAATTGGTGTGCGATTTCATATATAAAAAGACGGACGTGGAGCATAAAGAGACATTTTATATTTGCAGTAAAATTCAAGAGCTTTTGATAGCCGATAATCTGAACGAGTGGTATCAAAGCCATGTGGTGAATGCCTTGCTATCAAAATTTGATAAACTGCAACAAGGACCGAGTGGCCTTGCCTTAGACAAAATTCATCATCTACAAATCAACATTTGTCATTTCAATCCGTTGAATGCTGGGTCTAGCTTTATTAAAACACCGCCAGCAATAGCTTCGAAAAAGGCTGTGGTGAATATTGAAAATGTTGATGATGATTGCTTCCTGTGGTGTGTGGCCGCCGATTTGCAACCAGCACTACGCGCCTGTCACAGGCCGGGAATGTACAAGGCCAAGCTTGTTGAATTAAAACAAACTTTAAATTTAACTCGTGTGTCGTTCCCTATGGACTTAACCGAGATACATAGGTTTCAACAAGACAACCATGACTTTTTGTTCATGGTCTATGGCCTTGATGGTAATGAGATTGTGGGTCCTCTTTATGCCACAAAAGAACCGAAACGACACCACATTCATCTTTTATATTTATCTGTAGGAGAGGTCAATCACTATTGCCTCATTAAAAGCCTGAGTAGATTGCTAAGCAGTCAAGCATCCAAAGATCAACATAAGAAACATATTTGTGATCGTTGTCTGCAATATTTTAAAACCCCTACGCTTTTGGAACGTCATAGGGTAGATTGTGTTTCTCAGGAATCGGTGAGATTGATATTGCCACAAGGGGATAAGACTGTGTTAAAGTTTAAGGACATTCATAAGCGTGACACTGTTCCCCATGTGGTATATGCTGATTTCGAAGCGCTCACTACACCCATGGAGGGATGTGAACCAGATCCCACCATTAGCTCAACCACGCCCATTCAAAAACATGAACCCTTTGCCATAGGATTTAATGTGGTGTGTGCCTATGACCCCACGCAATCCGTTTATAAATACCGTGAGGGAACAGATTGTGCCAAATGGTTCTTGGATGAACTTGTCAAGTTGGCTCATGATGTACAGGAATTACCGGACCACCCAGTACCCATGAGCCTATCTCCAGAACAGCAGCAGCAGTATGAGCATGCCACGACATGCCATATTTGCAAAAAGCCACTGATCAGTGCTGAAGACACCGTTCGCGATCACTCGCACTTTACGGGGGAGTTTCGTGGAGCAGCGCACAGCAAATACAATTTAAACTGTCCAGCTCCTCGTTTCATCAGTGTCTTTTTCCACAATCTGGCAAATTATGACATTCAGTTTTTGATTCGTGAATTGGGTCATGTCAACAAGGGCTCGTTTACCATTATCCCCCAAAACCATGAGCGTTTTACAGCCCTGACATGGCGGTTGAGCAACTTTAGCATTCGATTTTTGGATTCCTTTAAGTTTATGGCATCCTCGCTAGACAGCCTTGTGAATCGCTTGAATGAGGAGGAATTAAAAATACTAGAATGCATTGTAATGATCCTGAGCAATTTCAATTGTGCATTCGGGAAGGTATATTCCCGTATGATTTTTGCAACAGCTGGGACGTGTTAAAGCAAAGAAAACTCCCACCACAAGAGAAATTTTACTCAAAACTAACACGCAGTACCGCTTCCGATGAAGACTATGCACATGCATGTCAAGTTTGGCGAGTGTTTGGCATTAAGACGCTAAGTTAATATGCTTTGCATTACCTAAAACTGGATGTATTGCTGCTCACTGATGTGTTTGAAAAATTCCATGAGTTGTGTCAACACATTTACGGTCTTGACCCGGCTCACTATTATACAAATCCTGGGCTCTCGTTCGATGCCGCTTTGAAGTACACTCAAGTGAAATTGGATTTACTCACTGATGTAGATATGGTTCTATTTTTTGAAAAGGGCATTCGTGTCGGCTTTGTGTCGCTTAACCAACGCCATGCCGAAGCGAACAATGTCTACATGCCTGATTATTCACCAGACAAACCAGAATCGTACTTAATGTACTATGACGTGAATAATTTGTATGGTTTCGCCATGAGTCAGCCTTTGCCCCATGGGAAGTTTGCTTGGCTGACAGACAAACAAGTGTCAGAATTTGATGTGATCAATGCTAGCCAATAAATAGGCCGTGGATATGTGCTAGAAGTGGATATTGAATATCCCTCATCCTTGTATGATGAACATGCCGATTTCCCATTCTGCCTTGAGCAAATGGTTCCCCCTGAAAGTAAAGTGAAAATTGTAAAGCTGATGGGCACACTTTACAACAAAAATCGGTATGTGCTACATATCCAAATGTTGGTGCAATGCCTCGCCCAAGGCTTGGTTTTGAAGAAAATCCACAGGGGTATTTCTTTTGCTCAAAAAGCATGGCTTGAGCCATACATGCGACTCAACACAGAGCACCGACAAATGGCAACACAGCAGTTTGAAATTAATTTTTAAATTAATGAACAATTGCATCTATGGCAAGTCCATGGAGAATGTCCGCAAATACCGTGACATTAAATGGGTCAATGTCTGGGAGGGGCGGTAGGGTGCCCGGCGGTACATTGCCAAGCCAAATTTTAAATCAATCAACATTATCGATGAGGATTTGGCTACTATTGAATTGAGTAAGACCAGCGTGACCATGGACAAACCCATTTACTTGGGCCAAGCCATTTTAGACTTTTCCAATCGGTCATGTATCGATTCCACTATGAGTTTGCCAAACGCCAGTTTGAGGACGTCTCTCTTTTGTATATGGACACGGACTCATTCATTTACCACATTCGCCACTGCAACCCCTATGACGTCATGAGGCAGCATAGTGACTGGTTCGTCACCTCTTGCTATAGCGCTGACAACGTGTTTCAGCTGCCCATAAAAAAACAAGAAGAAAATGGGCGTTTTAAAAGATGAATGCGGTGATTCCGTTATGACGGAATTCGTAGGGTTGACTTCGAAAATGTATGCTTATCGCACACTCGACTGTAAGGAAGCCAAAAGAGCAAAAGGTGTAGGAAGGGCAGTGGTAGAATCGCTACGTGTAGATGACTATCTAGCGGTTTTACGCACTGGCAAAGCTATGTCTCATATACAGTGCAGGATACAATCCAGCAATCATCATTTGTATCTTGTGGAACAGAGAAAACGCACCCTCGCCTCCATGGATAACAAACGTGTGTGGGCTGATGACCTACTCACTAGCCTACCTGGGGTTATGATCGCAAGGAGGAGGAGGGGTGATTTCACTGTTTAATCGTTTAGGGACATAGCTTTATGTAACTTGTAGATTTAGTATTTTGTAAATATTGTTTTTTGTCATTGTAAATAGTAGATTTTGTAAAATAGTGGCAACCCACTTGGACCTTTTGCTCTTTGAAAAGTTCTATGCAACCTTATTTTTTTAAATTTTTGATTGGTGAATAGTTTGATTCTTTAAAGCTGTACAAAGTTGTTTTTTATTGTAAATATGAAATAAGTAAGATTTTTAGTAACTTAAATGACTAGTATTTAATTATTTTTCGTAATGTAAATGGTAAACTAAAATGTTCTTTTGGGATGAGTGTGCATGTCAAGAATGTGGATTTGGGAATAAATAAAGTGGTTGTGTTTGTTCCCAAAGACAGGTGTGAATGTATGAGTACAGAGAGAAAGCTGGTGTGTATGTATGACCAGAGCAAACACGGTGAGGTAGGGTGAGTGGGGAGGGGGAAATGGTCACTTATATACTCATTTTGTTTTCAATAGTTTCGTTTTCTTTGAAATGTGGCAGACAATAGACATTATATTTGTAAAAACAGTCTTACCTGCAGTAGTCGTAGACCTCGACGTTTCTCCAAACACCCATAAACACATTGCAGCATCGCCATGGTCAAGCACTTGCATCAACATCATTGTCAAATCTCAACTTTCGACATACACCAAATGGAAAAATGTGAAAACAGCAAAATGGAAGATCTATGTTTCCATATCACCAAAAACGCAAAACTTAAAACGGACATTTTTAAGAACTGGAAATGGCCATGTGTAAATTATGAAAATTCAAAAACTTCAAACGAACATTTAAAAAAAAGTGTCATCAACAAAATGGAAAATCCATATCATCAAATAGACAAAACTTCAAACGAACTTTTTAAAATACTGTGAATTGAAAATAGCAAATGGCAAACGTGTAAATTGGACATGTGTGAAAAGTGAAAATGAAAAATCAGCCCATCAACATCATGATTTTTAAATAAATAAATAAATAAATAAATGAAACCATCGTGCTCTGGTAAACCTTTGTTTTTATTTCATAACCATAGGGAATTGACAAAAGAAAATAGAATACAAACACATCCCAATTCCTCACTCCTCCATTCCTCAATGTTTATGTCCACGCATCATAAACTTTCTTTTCATCGCACTCATCACAATCAGGGCTGCCATTCTCTCACCCACTGAGGCATCACAGGATGTGAAACGTTGTTTAGCTTTTTTCAATAACAATTTATCTGCCACATGTCTTAAACCAGGATGATTATGGCGATAAGAAAGATCATGTTCTTTGCATGCTTGATCCAAAAGATTAATGGGTACATCACCACGCTGCAAACGTTTTTCAAGACGAATTCCAGGGCCGCAAAAACGATAACCTGGAAGATGGACTTCGAAAGGTAAGTATTGAATCACTTTGTCAATGACGCCATTGCCAGTATAGGTCTGGCATATCCTTTTCCATCGATGGTAAAAAGGTTTGGTCTTCCTCTTCTTCTGTGGACGATGTTTGTGTTTGTTGTTGTTGTTGCTTTTTCTCGCCATGACACTCGTGGAATGATTCAACAAAGTCTTTACACGGACTTTTATGACCGTGATACAGTTTCACTAGCTGGCAAGTCGCGCACTGACGCATAGACGGTATTTTTGCCATGGCCACTTGCTTATGGTGATCGTAATCCGTACAGGGTTGCAATTCACTCAACACAGAGTCTAGTGTCCATGATTTTGGTACATGTTGCCAGATTTCTTTCACCGCGTTGGCGGCCACATAATAAATGAACGACTTGGGGAGCGCCAAGAGTTCCTCTTTGGTAAAACTGTCTAGTTTCTTTTTGCACACAACGAACTTGCCAATGGCTTTGTCCGTAGCATTGCCTTTCTCCATGGTATCACGTGCTGTAGATGTTTACACGTCGCTTGTAGAAATCTCACTGGCGTCATTCACAGGTACTGTAAATCTTGAGTTATAATTTTGTTCAATAACTCCCAGCAGGCATGGGTGGTTAACCAATGAAGGAGATGCCACGCATGAGATAGGGCTGTATGGGTAATGTCGCCACAGTCACAAGCATCCATGAGCGTTTGCAGGGAGGGGCAGTCGAACTCCATGAGGTCGATACATTGACAGTAAGGTGCCAAAAATGGTTGCAAACATTGACGTTTTTCATTACCTTTCACAAATACCACATTGGCCGAGGACAAGTGTGCATTCATGACCACGTCCAAATATTTATAGGAAATGGTTCCTTGATTCCAGTCTAGTTGCCTATGATTTTCAATCCACTGGGTTTGTTTACGGTATTTTTCACACAACAAATCAAAAGTATGGGGCGGTTTAAATAGCAAATGCGTAGCTTGCGATATCCAAAACGTGGTACAATCGATAATGGCCACTTGTTTAAATATAAATTTGTTGTCACCAATTTTAAACCCTTGGCAATCCACAATGAGTGTGCCAACATGTTGACACTTGCCTGGACCAAGTTCAACTGACGACTGACTGGCAATCAATGACTAATGTGTGGTCATGATATGGACTTACCTGCCATGCCAGTTTGAAAAAAGAATTGAGGTTAGGGTAGTACAGAGGGACATGAAAAAATAAGAAGTTAAGAATTACATCATTTTATTATCGTAACACGTCTTACAGGCTTTTTTCATTTTGGGATAAGGGCGATACCAACTCATACAACAATATAGTCTCTTGTGTTTGTAACGTGCATAACACCGATGATGTCCCAATGTCTCTAAACTAGGCGTTTTTGATGGTGAGCTGCTCACCGAAGCACCATGGACACCATACGGTCCACACGTATCATAACTTGTTTTTTTCATCACTCAGAGAAACAAGTGAGGGAAAGCTTGAATGACAGGGTATATTTCCCCCTTCCATTCTACACAGGTAGCGGCAGGCGGGTGACCAGCGCTGATGTTCCTGCATGGGTTCAACGCCCTCCTGCCATTAGTCTTTGATGATGGGACAAAAGGCACATTTCACTTCATCTCTTTTTTTTTAATAATAGAATCCAGCGGCCGCCAAGGCTTAAAGGTTTATGAAAGGCACTGGCCATGTTGCAAAAGTCTTGAAACGTTGTTCCTCACAGTTTACATTCATGGATGTGACGTCTCTTGAGGCTTTAAAGCAATACATGACTGAGCAGCTTGACGTGTGTTGACCTGTTATTTATACACTCGTCACTTGGTTGGACAGTGGATAATAGTTGACTTGCTTGTGATGAATAATCAAACAGTAGGCCGTCGTATTGGCTGGTACATTGTCATGCGTTTCAAAATCTAGTCGAATGTCACTATTGGATGGCTTGACAGACTCTTCCAGGTAAAAACAGTCAAAGACAATCAGTGGCGCCCTTGCCTTAAACGCTTGGGGTAGCAGCATGGGACCGTTCTCTTTTTGATAATACGAACATCGAAATTTAGAAAACAAGTCGTACAGGGGGCCAAACTTATTTTTTGAAAAATCCAAATCCAGTCCTTCATAGGGAAACACAGCTCCGTTGAGGAAAAGACGTGCATTTCTCAATTGCAGGTGATCAAATTGCGTGGCATCTTTGGTTTGTTGATACTTGCGATTCGTTTGAAAACCCACGATCAGGTAGAGTGGTCTCTCTGTATAGCGAGCTGTTTTACAGACCAACTGTGTGTGTTGGTGGTGGGCAATAGCAGGTACTCATGGAGTGCCCATCTTCTAAATTCCATGGGTAGAGGCATATCTCTGTTTACCATCTTGAGTATGTCCAGTTTTTTGCTACCGTCAAGGGCCACATGGGGCACTTTCCATAGAAAGCGTTGTAGTTGAATTTTTGAATCTATGGTGGCATTGTCAGCTCCCTTGAGTGCATTATTATCACTCCTGTCTCTCACCAAACAAAGCACTTGCCTTGCGTTGACCACAATGCGCTGGTGGTCTTCGGCAAAACCTAAAATCAGTTTAAGAGGTAAATATCCTGTAAAGGTCCCATCGGTGTGTACCATCCAGTCATTGGTTGAGTCAGGGCACCAACCCGCCATGCAAAGTGTTTTACCTTCTTCCTCACTATAAGAGGGGTATAGTTTCATGACACTGGAAATACCCACATTTTGTGTGCTATCCACTACGATATCGTTAATCACGTAACGCACTTCAGAAAACAGAAAGGCCAAAGCATGGATGGCCAACTTGGATGTGGTGGGTGTAGAGCCATCGGCTTTGGTGAGTTGACCTTCAATCTGAATGACACTTTCATGTGGCAGGGTGTAAATATCTTGGTTGTTGATAACAAATTGAATTTCATCATTGTTATTGAGTCCAGGTGTTTGAGCTTGATAGGAATGGAGATCAATACTTACCACCCCTGGTTGCTCCTCGATGCGGTTCGCTACCTCTATGATAGAATTCATCATGGGGGTTGACGTGGTAACCCATATGCTGTAAAATCTGCTTGTCCTTACATTTTAACGTGTATTCACGTGGCAAACAACTAACACCATTCCTAGACGGTGTTGTTGCTTTATACACAAACTTCATAGTGGCTTTAGCACCAAATTGTAAGTCACTGGTGTGGTAGAATCTAGATCAATGAGTTGTTGATCTCTATTGATCAGTATTAATGTTATATTACTAATACTATCGACAGCCACAGAATGAAAAAGCACCACTGGAGGGTTTTCACGAATAATATACCAATTGGGCGATGTCACAATAAAGTCATAAAGCGAATGCGATGGTTCTTGATTGGTGTACACTTGGCTAATAATATTACACGTCACCGACACATGATGGTCCTCAATGAATTTCACTTCATGGTCTGATCCATGTTTTTTGTTGGGCTCCAACACGCGTGGTTTAAATCCTAGTAATGGACCAATGGAATCGGGGCGTGTTTTATAGTCAATCTTGAATGTAGAGAAAATACTACAGCGATGAGTGTTGGTATTTCCTACAAGTTCAAACTTGCGCGTTCTATTGAGAAATGAATTTAATCCATATTAATTGATCAACACCACATAAATGTGTTCATAAATATCATCGATCGTGTATCCACCAGAGTTCAGGGTGAGCACACAATCATCATAGTAAAACTTGTTGTTCACATTTTCACGTATGTTGTATATTCGATTGTACGTTTCAAGAGAAATAAGTCCTAAACCATAGGGTTTTTCATTCAATTCGATAGGCGGGTAAAAATCTAGGCTGCCTTCGGGTCCACGTCCATGCAGTGTAAACGTTTTACTTTCTGCCGACATACTGTTGGCGTTTTTGCTTATGCTGTGTCTTATATAAAAAATAAACACAATCGTCCACACTGTTGGCTGTTAAACGTTTGCTCACGTTTCACATTATAATATATCTTGATCCTGTTTCAGAAATAGATCACTAGTTCCAAGGGGGGGGGGGGGGGGCAAATTCCCAAAACTGTCAAAGTACCATACGATGGATCCCTCTTTGACATAAGCTACATAATGCGTTCCTGGTCCTCGGTGATCATCCAAATTGACAACAGCGTATTCCTGTTTCCAGGGTCGTGGGGTAATTGTTTTCGCATAAACACACCTCGAAAATGAGAAAGCTTTAGTTGTTTAGCATAGCTTTCCACTTGTTGATGTGTCAGGGCATGTCTTGCTATGGCTGAGGTTATTTTTTTTTTAATATTTCGGAGTGGTGAAATACCAAATACTTGTTGATAAAAGGCTGGCTTTAAATTGGCATTTCTAGCCCACATTGCAATCGCTTCCATCGTTTCATTGTGTCGCTGAATTTCTTTGAGTTGTTGCTTGCCCTGCTGCGCGGCTTTAATGGTTTTCGCCACCGCACTGGCACCGCCCAAAAGTGAACCCAGAGCAGCCAAACCGGTAAATAATGCAGGTAAAAATCCCGCTCGTTTGGGGACGGGAATCACTCGCCCTTGTTTTGAACCCTGTCGCTGACGTTTTGGAATAACACGTCTCTGTGCTGCTTGAAGGGCTTTCCTTATGGTCAATACATTATTTTTTATTTTTTTTATTTCGCAAGGGCTTGTCCACGAATGTCTTAAGCCCAGGCTTTGCCAAGGACAAACTCCTTGTTTTAGTCTTTCTCACCGCATACCTTTGTTTCACCATGATGTTAATGACCAACAACCTTTCACAAGAAAGTTTAAGTCACAACTAACGTCAGGTTGTTATTTCATGGCTGTATATTCCAATTCCACATAAAGTGGGAAATCGTTTATGGTTTTTCCTGCTTGCTTTTCATCCCATGTCAACATAAGATGAAAGGATAATTCGTCACCTGCATTGACCATTTCATGGTTATGAACCAACATCCTATGGCCGTTTATCTGTATTTGTGAATGGGTCTCATCAGGCATCGCGTATTTGATGTGAATGGTTCCATCATAGTGTAATCGATAGTGGCTTAAACCTGAAGCAAGCACATAGGTCAAGTGCTGGTCGAGGACTAGCGGTATATGGTTTCTCTCATTCACAGGTTTTTCATTTGTCAGATACACTAAAAATACAGATGGGATCAATTTATAAAGCCTTTTCATTTCATAGGTCACGTAACGCTTGGTACAGACATCGTCTTCGTCTTGCGGGTCTTCCGCGTGAATAATCCGATGGTGATTAGCGCTATAGCCATTCACTGTAAGCTGAGGCACTTTGTCATAAAACTCATACACCTTGTTATCCACATACTTTTTTGTAGTAACGTCTGTAGACACTTGAGGATGTTTTACATGGGTTAACTGCATTCCCTTAAAGTCATAATCTCCCTGTTTTGTGCGTGGCACTACAGACCTATCCACATAGTGTTTATTTGCAGGATATGTTTCTTGTTTAGGATCATGTATGGGGACAGACCTAGCTTTGGCCATTAACGCACGTCCAAAGACTTCCATCGTCAACCTGTAGTACCAGTCTACTGTTTCTATGACAAGGCTCGGTGTCCTGTATATAGACAGCCTGCTAGCCTGGTTAAGCCCTAGTTGAAATGAAGATTATTAAGCGGCAAGAGTCATTCCCCGTGGGGGACAGGGTTTCCCATCCCTGTCCCACATCACGTGAACAACGCCATGGTTCACTGTTTCCATCTTCCATTCGCTGCATCATTGTGAGACCTTCCGGCTGTGGGAAGACCAATCTTTTGCAAACGCTCATCACGGCGCCCAATGGTCTGCGTTTTCAAAATATTTATACTTTTGCAAAATCTCTCTACCAACCCCTCTACGTGTTTCTGGATCAAGTCATGTCTGGATTACAAAAAGAGAATATGGGTTATTTCACATTTTCCATGCAAGAAAATGTGATTTCACCGGATGAGGTAAAGCCCGATTCACTCACGATTTTCGATGATGTATCCACTGAACGACAAGGCATCATTCAAAGCTATTTCTGCATGGGTCGCCACAAACATATCGATTGCTTCTATCTTGGACAAACGTATTCTAAAATGTCCAAACAGTTGATTCGTGACAATGCCAATGTCATTGTTTTATTTCGCCAGGACGAGAGGAACAGTCGTCACATTTATAATGAACATGTGAATCCGGATATGACCTTTCAAATGTTTACTGAATTGTGTGCCAAGTTCTGGAACACTCAACGTCATGCCTGTTTAGTGATTGACAAACAAAGTGAACTCAACCAAGGACGGTATCGCTTAGGGTTTGATCATTGTATTGCTATTTAAGGCCCTGTCTCATTCCCTGTCAATTCATTTGTCAAGACACTATGGCGTTAGCAGAGAGTCAATTGAAAAAGCATATTATTAGAGCAAAAAATACTATTCGCCAAACGTTTCGTCAATTGAAACGATCGCGTGCAGATCAGCTTTGTTTATTCAACAACATTTAGCACCTCCGCTAAAAGCCATGTTGAAACCCTCTTTCAAGCCATCTGAAACGCTACCCACCGTTTCACAAGCCGCTCAGACGCTGCACGAGGACCCTGAGGAATAGGAAGAGGAACGGGTACAGGAAGATTTGACTAGTGTTAGCGAAGTTGAGGATGACGTGGAACAAGTGTTTACGCCTCAAAAAAAGACCGCACCCCTTGCAGAGTTTTTGAGAAAAAAGGAATCCTTGGCCATGGTTGAAACACCTTGCCCTTCCAGATCGTCTCCGTTTTCACAAGTCTTGGCCACCCCTCAAAATAAAGCTCATTTTAATAAAATATTATGGAGCAACACTGGAACCCTATCTCATTGATCTATTTATTGGAAACACAGATACCACGTATGGTGTTCGCTATGAGGATGATAGTTTTAAAATTGGGGATTCATCCATTAAATTGGCTCGTACTAAAGCTGTCATTAAGAACATCAACTATAAATTAACGCCAGGACTGTTCAAGCTGCTCTTGTCTCGGACTCCCTCTTCCCATGATTATACGTCAGAGGACCTTGGCAAATATAAATCCATTTTATTGGACATCCATGCTCACAAAAGACAGTATGATCCCACTCAACAAGTGAATGCCAATATATCTCAAAAATATAAAATCATCACTGCAAAAATGTTTCCCACCAATCAAAGTGGTCGTCGTAAAGCATCCGCTTCGGGAGTGACATTTAAACCATTAAAACCCCTTGTGGATGTTACCTACTGGCACAATCCCAATAAGCTCGTCCAGCGGCTACAGTTGTTGCATGCTTCACGTCAAGCCGGCCATACGGGTCACGATTGTGAAATTCAAGAAATTGAACAAGAACTTCGAAATGCCAAAATTATTGTTTAAGCCCTCACCCATTAAAATGGGTATTGCTCACGACTTGCATCGCCCAGCTAGGCGTCACTATCCACGACTGAAGGTGATTTCACGAGGTGTGGATGAACTTTGGCAGGCTGACTTGGTTGAAATGATACCCTATGCTGGCGTTAACGACGGTGTACGCTATATGTTGACCGTCATTGATGTCTATTCCAAAATGGCCTTTGTTGAACATGTGTGTCGCAAGTCTGGTCCACTAGTTACCAAGGCCTTTCAACATATTATTCAACACTCCAAACGCCAACCTCAGTTACTACAAACTGACCAGGGGAAAGAATTTTTCAACAAGGATTTCTCCAGTTTTCTCAAATCTAAGGATATTCACCATTACACCACGTACAGCAATATCAAAGCCAGTGTGGTTGAGCGGTTCAACCGAACATTGAAACCGCATATGTGGAAAGCGTTTACTGCTCAGGGCACTAATCGCTGGTTGGACATGTTACCAGAGCTAGTATCACGTTACAAAGACACCAAACATAGAACGATTGGGACCAAGCCACGCCTCGTGACCAAAAATATTCAGCGATTGGATAAACTGTTTAACCCCATAAAAACAGCCGATCCTAAACGTCACCGACTGAAAATTGGGGATTTTGTTCGTGTGAGCAAATTTAAGTCCGCCTTCAATAAGGGCTACACGCCTCAGTGGGGGACTGAACTACTTCGAATTCGCCAAGTCAACTTGGACAGTCCAGTCACCTATTTACTCGAGGACCTCAACCATCAACCCATAAAAGGTAGATTTTATCTCCATGAACTTCAGAAAACAGCATTTCCTAAGCATTATCTTGTGGAAAAAGTGTTGAAACAAAAAGGAAATGAACTATATGTCAAATGGTTAGGATTTAACTCTACGTTTAATTCTTGAATCAATAAACTACATGTTGTGTGAACCTGTGCACTTTTTATTTATTCACTCATGTTGTACACCACCTATATCTCTGTGTGTACACTTCTCAGTTCCACATATTTCTTTCTCTTTCCACCTGTGTTCTCTCTTACATTACCCCTCCCCATCTCCCCCTTCACCTCCCACCACTGCTGTTCGCAGCTCTTGCCTATCTATTGGTTATGACATCATTCCCACAAGTTGCATCATACTTTTTACTGATTCAGCGATTCCCACTCTTTGAACATTCTGTTATCGTGCACATGTACAGCTAACGTCCAAGGTGAACACGTGTGTTGGATCATATTACACGTCAAATTACATTTTGTCGCGTACGAAGCAAAACAGATGTAACTTGTTAACAGTTATTATGCACGTGGACAGCCAACGCCCAAGGTGAACATCTGTGCAGGGTCAAATTTCACATGATCTTGCATTTTGTCACGTACGAAGCAAACAGGATGTATCTTGTTTAGCGTACATGTGGTTTCACACATGATCACATGCATTTCGCACTCCCCTGCCACCACGGTTGTCAGATTATTTCACCTTCAAGCGTCTTTGTCATTTTCCATTGCACCTGTTGTCATGTCAGATCAGCGCATTTCAATAAGCTCAAATGACATTCACCTCCTGCTCGTCTGCTCCTCTGCAAGTTTGTTTTCTGTACTCGCTTCGACCAACATAGAACCAAGTTCTCATCACCGTTTACACGTTAAAGGCTCTCTTCGGGGGTAAAATAACAGAAAAACGAACCCTCGCTCTGTCATAAACCGACCCGCCGAAATATCGATTGTTCTATTAAGCATGGTCATTGTGGTTAACGTCAGATTCGTTGAAACACACACACTCAGCAGTATCGTCTCTCTCAACCACCTCGCTTCATGAACATTTTCAACAGGCAAAGAAAATAAAAGTTTTTTCTGCATGTATGGCGTTAGGCCCTTTGTGAATTATTTTTTGGAAAACATATCTACCACATTCGAAAGGAGGCGTTAGCCCGAGTCCTAGGACACCTTGTACACGTCTCTAGCGTTAATGGTTTGCGAGATAGAGCAAAAAGTCTAAATCACGGTTTTACCTCAACATGGTTTTTCATTCCTGCTCAACACGAAACATCCTCGGCAGGAGGACAACGCGACGAAAAAAATAACACCTCATATAAGTCTCTAGGCTTATTGGTTCGTGAGATATCGGCAAAAATCACAAAAAACACATGTTTATCCCAAACTCGAGGTTCCAAATTTAAAAAAAATTATAACGAGTAGTTCATAGCAATTAGGACGTCACCCCGAGTCCTTGGACCCCTCGTACACTCCTCTGGCATAATTGGTTCGCGAGATATAGCAAAAAGTTTAAAATCACGGTTTTACCCCAAGAAAACCATGTTTCCAGATTTTCACCTTTTCGACACCTACATTCCCGTAAAGAGCGCAACGAGACAAAAAAAAACGAATCCAAGCACGCCCTCCTAGCGTGACTCCTTCCATTCCAAGGTCGCAGGGGATCACAACTTCCTAAGTGGCGCAGAACCCCTGACCTAGCGCTACTCTCAGGTTTTTATCCTAGAGACTTGAAATTTATTTTCGGGGTAGGGGGAATAGGGAACTTTCATTTATGTCAAACAAACTTTTTTGTATAATTCCTAGTTTCCAAAATATAGGAATTTTAATATTCGAATGTTTTCAAAAAAACACAAAAAATAAAAACGTTTTATTACAAAAAATAAAGGTCATGGGCCATGGCACAACGTTCTATTATGTTTGGTTTTCAAACTATCACCTACTTTCGAAAACAAAAATTTTCAATTTTTTTTTCAAAGATATAACGAGTGGTCCATAGCAAAGCCCCAGTCAGCTCAAGTCCAACGGCACCTCATTCGTGAATCTCCGACCACGGGTTCGGGAGTTATCGGCTCGCATTGAGAGTAGTGGTGGGGGTAATAGAATCGGCCTTACTCTCCTGGTCTATCATTTCAGTTTAACAATGTTTCCATTAAAATTGATAATAACTATAGGCATCATTTGACCTCAATTGTCACTAACATGATCCAATTTTATATTGTATTTTCATGATAACAATAGTCCAAGACTATATCAATGTCAAATAAATTGTATTCCGCAATTGGAATTGTATAACTTTCATATTGTTATAAATAAGTGTTTCAGTTGTATTCTGACATAATAATGTTTGTTAAACAATGTTACGGCATTTTAAAATAATGCTCTTCTTTATAATAATGCAATATAATTATACAAATGTATTCTGTCGCTGTTACGCATTTATAACTACCAAGAACAATCTTAACGTTCAAAATGTTCATACAATTGGAAAGTATTTTCAATGAAATATGTTACTATCGAAGCATTCCCTTCGAAATATGTTGTTATCGAAGCATTCCCGTATAAAACGAGTTTCGTTCGAAAGTGTGCATGTTAAAACGATTCCTTCAAAATATATAAGAAACGAAATATCTAAAGTCAAAAATGAATGAAATTACGTCTGAAACGACACACGTAGACGTATCAAAGAATTACAATGAATCTCTAAAATTTAGCTACAATAAACATAGGATAAAGATAAGAATATCTACAATGAAGTTGGTCACCCCTCGATTACTACAAATACTACTGCAAAACTACAGATCTTAGAGCATTCAGTTTATCTACCTTTTTGATGGCTTCTGGTGTCGTGAATACCTTCATAAGATGTTGTCGATATTCCGCTGGAACTGCGTGAGCACGTCGTCTGCCTTGGAAACCAGTATCTCTCGGGCGCGTGCGAGACAGCTGAACGCTCTCCCGTCTACATCGTGATACGGACACCTGCGGTCCCGCTCGACGTGGCAGCTAACGGCAAGTCTTCTTGATTCACGGTCAGCGACCTGGAAACTGCATCTCTTGGTCCAATCGACTGCTAGCGTTCGTCTTCTTCTTTTCTCCGTGTAGCAGAGTGGTATCATCAATGTAGATCTGAATGTCCTGGGTTGACATCTCCTCCTGATGGTAATAGACATCTCGCTTGTAGTATTGGAAGTCATCTCAGAATACTGCATGTTGTTAAGCAGTTGTAGATTTATCGATTCCCGGTCTTCTAAGTCACTTTGAATCTCCAATCCATGGTATAGACTAACCTCCTTCCATTAGTTTAGTTGCTCATAATCTTCTCAGTATTCGTTGAAAAAGTTTGTCCTCCCTGACTCAGGTTCATTACGGTCATCTTGACTATGATGTTGTAACGTAGAGTATTTAATGTAGCAATAATGTAGCTCTAGTAAGCAATACTGTTGGTTTATCACTTCGCTGTAGAATGATGCTATTTTAGCGAAGTCTTCTCCGGATAATTGTGCTACAGAATAAATGCTGTTCTCTTCAATATCTAGTGCATTTGCATTTCACCGGCTCCTCGTATCTCTTCCTCGGCGAATGGTCGATCTCCCGACGGTACTACCTCTATTGTCCTCCGTACTTTTTTTTTATCGTGGAAAATGTGCTCTGTTGGACGCGTGACTGAATACGTCCGCCTGGTTCAAGAAGCTGAGTAAGAGTCCTCGCTTCCCTCTCCACGATAGCGCGCGTGCCAAACCTAGACTGGTCTGCTAGCTTCGCGCGGATGCATTTTAATAGAAATATACTCATAGTTTCTCTCCAAGCCAATAATTTATAATTCTATTTAACCAAGTAAATTCCATATTGTATTCTACACCTGTAGAAGTGTTTATTTCGATTTGAAATGAAAATCCACTGCCTGCTTCCAGTCTCCGACCGGGTCAGGAATGGAATGAATGAAGCCCCTATCTAGCGGCGAGGATGTGAACTGTGCCGGCTGCCGAGGCCTGACGCACTCCTCTGGGGCAATGATTAAATGAATGACAGATGAAATGAAATGATAGTGGAGAGTGTTGCTGGAATGAAATTGTGACAGGGAAAACCGGAGTACCCGGAGAAAAACCTGTCTGCCTATGTTTTGTCCAGCACAGATCTCACATGGAGTGACCGGGATTTGAACCACGGACCCAGCGGTGAGAGGCCAGCGCGCTGCCGCCTAAGCCACGGAGGCTTTCTTATTTCGATTTATATAATGCAAATTTATATAAAAGCAATTCCCACAAAATTTATGTGCCTCAATCTGATTGGCTGTTGAAATGTCGTGATAGCGGGTTCAAACCCGGCCGAAGCCGTCGGATTTTTTAAGAGCGTTAAAAATCCCTCAGTATGCCTTCCTTCGGAGGGGAAGTAAAGCCGGCGGTCCCATGTCATAGATTTATGGCATGTTAAAGATCTTTCCACTAATTACACCTGTGTGAAACTAAATTGGATAGGTTAAGAATATAAACAACGCTCTTAGGTTGCTACGTTCGTTGCCAAGAGTCGACTGCGGTGGCGTCTAGTAGCTAGTTCTGAACTAGGCCTAGTAGTCGTTGACGGTGGCGTTTGGCGGCAAAAGTAGGAACTATTTGAAAATTCAAAGTTGCAGTCCCTACTTGAATTAAAAAACAGATACACACACTAATACAGTCATCACAATTAACACCGGTTATCAGACAGATTCTACACACACCCAAAGTACACGGGGCTACATGACCGCGTTGTCGCAGCCCCTAAACTAAGGAACCAACCAACCAATGTCGTGATAGAAACTCCTGGATCTAGCCTCTTATCAACGGGTCGTGTGCATAATTTGTTATTGTCGCCTTGACTAACCAAAACTGGTTTTCGGCTAGCTAGCATGAAGCCTTGTACAATTTCCAGCCTCGAATGATCTAACACTTCCTTAGTTAAATCTCATTCACCAGACTATTTCCAAATAATAATTCCATAAATTGCTCCAAAATTTTCCAAAATCGTTTCATTATGCAGCATTCACTTCCAAAAATGCATAAATAAATATTAAATTGTTTTAATTCCATATATCCTATTTTTCTCTCCAATGGTTCACAAGTTGGTTCGAACCTCGGCTGAGGCTGAATTCAAGTACACTACGTTCTCTAACAGTTTGCCACAAAAACTAAGAAATCTCTTTATAGCAATTCTGGGTCCGGTCCTATTTGTCAATTAGACCTAACCTGATGTATAGGACGCTGTTAAGTCTCCCCTCATTTTCTAGCTAGAGTACCCAAGTCAGGGGACCCTGCCTAATGTGGAAACAGAGGCATATTCAGCTATTAAGACGATACCAAGCGACACTACCGTTACCGTGTAGACTGTTCTGTCAACATCCATGTCATACAAGGTATAAAAACAACTCCTGGCACTATACAGCCGATTAAGAGCCTAGGCCGACCATGTGACCACTGCCCAGCCATTTGGCCTGCGCATCGGGTCCCCTCGGCCGTTAATCTAGGTTTTCGTGATCGGGGCGCTGCCTAACTGTCAGTCAGCTACTCAATGGTCCTCACGAGGCTGAGTAATTAGGTAGTCGACGTGAGTTAGGTCGGTTCCCCAACCAGTACCGTACCTATATCCACAAAAATCCAAGACAACACTTTAATGAAGCATATCAAGCAAGGTGAGGTAGTTTGCTATTGCTTTCCACACCGAGTCATAACAACAGCAATGACCCTAGAATTAGAACCTTCACGGCATCAACAGGAACTAGATTAGCCCTGTTTGGCAATACCAAGCATCACTCGTCCCTAGATAGCTTTCCACATAATCACATCCAAGTCTTGATGTTTAATCTAGCCTGTGTCAACAGTCAAATGCAGAGAAAAGGCTTTGCTCTACAACGAGACGTTAGATGACGACGATAACGATGTTGAAAGTAATAATAATAATAATTTATGAAATATGCAGTAGTAAAAACAAGCAAGATATCTTTTTGGCTCTCTTGAGAGTGGATAGGGAAAACCCCACGTTTTTGCACATAAAAGCGTGTTATTTTGGGAAAAAGATAAATATATATCTCGTGTAAATATTCTTTCGGGTTAGGTTGCGTTTAAAATAAAAACTGATGTAATTTCTGTTGAAAAGAAGGGGGAAGGTCTAGGCTAAACTTTTTGGTTTTTGGAAAAGGAAGTAACCTGTTCTTGAGCTTAACAGGAAATGACTGATGGCCCTGAAAGGGCCGTTTTTACACACCCGCAGAGAGGTGTGTGAGTGAGAAGATCGGTAAAAACCAATAACCTTCTCACTTCTTCTTAGGAGCTGCCTTTTTCGGGGGAGCCTTGGGCTTCGCTGCCTTCTTAGGCTTAGGTGCTTTAGGTTTTTTCGTGGGCACCTTGGCAGCCTTCTTAGCCTTAGAAGGAGATTTCTTAGGCATAGGGACAGGTGCAGCGCTCTTCTTCTCGGCAGGTTTCTTGGAGATGGCCTTCTTGGCGGCTGCCTTTGCTCCGGACTTCTTGGCCTTGGGAAGACGCTTCTCCTTAGAGGCAGCAGACCGCTTGTCAGGCGGTGCGCTGACCTTCTCGGGCTTGGCTGCCGAGGTGAGCTTGAAGGAGCCCGAAGCTCCCTTTCCCTTGGTCTGGACCAGTACTCCGGAAGCGACAGCAGCCTTCAGGTACTTCTTGATGAAAGGGGGCGAGCTTCTCAGAGCCCACCTTGTAGTTGGCCGTGATGTATTTCTTGATGGCCTGTAGAGATGATCCACCCCTTTCCTTGGGACTCTTGATGGCGTTGTCCACCATCTCGTTTGTTTTTTTTTGGATGGGCTGGCTTGGTGCGGGGCTTCTTGGAGGCAGCAGCCTTGCTCTTCTTGGGCGAAGTCAGAGCCGGAGCCGAGGCGGGAGCTGAGGCTGCTGAAGCTGCTGCTGTGTCGGCCATGGCGGGCGAACGAGTGTGTGTACTGCTGTCTGTAAACTAAACAAAATTTCGGCCTGTTCTCATGTATAGTATAGACGGCAGGTCGAACCCCGAGTGACGGTAAGTTGGGGTCGTGCTTCCTAGCCCCTTTAAGGTGCTCCGTATGCCCCTCGGGGACGCCTAGGCATCCTGGTCGGGATAGGAAGGGATAGCCAAGGATTTGGCGCTTCCCCTTACCCAAGAGAAAAGTTTCCCTCTTAGTTTCTGCCGTCCTGGATGAGGTGCGATTTACGGGTAGCATTTTACCGGTCGCCTCTCCTTGCCGACGTTTAGGGGCGTCCGGCGCCGTCACGACGTCCCCTGGAGAGCCCCCGCTCACCTGCCCGAAGCTTCATCCTTCCTCTAGCCCCCCAGTAGGAGGACAGCCTCCCGCTACCGACCTAATACCCGTGAAAGCGGAAGCCGTTTGGCCTGCAGGTTGATTTCTACGGAAGGGAGGAGTCCTACAGTAATCTGCCTCTCACAACAGTGCCTGAAAGGACCTACAGGACTATGGACCTAAGTTGGTGAACAGCTCCAGGGAGTTCTGGGACAATATTGTCCTGTATCCTCCTGAAAGGCCCAGTCTCCAGAGCAGGGCGAGCAAGCCTCATCTTGAGCTACTCTTGTTCCTTAGGGCCCTCGTCCTTGATGAGAAACCCTTAGTAGGGGACTAAAAGAATGAAAGTAAAGTCTTCTGGAAAGTAAATTAGCCCTGTGTGGGGTCTGGCAACTCTAACAGGGTCATATTAGGCCCTCAATACAACCAAACACCATCCTTTACCTTGCCTTAGTTAGAGGCAGAGGTACCGAATAGGTATTCGAACCTGGTCTTGAAAGAGTGAGATGAATACGTTAACATTCCGGATGTTACTCTGCCACAAGTGGCCGAAGAGGCCTGTGAGCCTCAGAAGCGGCAGTTGAGGAGGAGGTTTAACCTGCATCTGTATCTCCCAGGTAACGAACCTACAACCATCCACCTTGGAAGCTTCGGCCCGTTATAGAGGTCCCCTAAGTGTGAGAATACCTATCTATTCGTGGTTTGTTTGTCCCAAGAACACTGATATGATATATTAAGTGCATTTCTGTAAATATAGTTAAGTGTAAAGTAGGAAACCACATGAAATGGGAAAATGTATTACTAAGTAGAAGGATGAATCATTTAGTGAAAGAGGGTGATTAAGAACTGATATTAGTCCTACTAGCTTAGTTTGTAAACAGTGTGTGCATTCCCCCCCCCCCCCCCCGCTACTGAAAAGGCAGGTCATCAGCCTGGTGCACTTGAGTAATGCTCAAACCGACGGTTGACCTCCGAAGTAGTATCTTGTCGGAAGGCCCTTTGTAATGCATCCCTCTCCTCCCAAGCTCCTCCCCTCCTTCCATTCCCCTCTGTGTGGTAGATAGTGTGTGTGTGATGTTAACCTGCTTTATTGCAGTGTCTTTGTAGGCTATTTGTAAGTCAGGTGAGGTTTGGGTAGGAGGTGGCCGTGGCCTCATTTTAAACACCCTCTCTATAACGCAGGTTATCAGACAACATTACTCGTATAATAAATTACAGCTTCAAAGCAGCCTACTAACTTAATTTGTAAACTGTGTGTGTATTTCTCCCCCAAATTCATCCCCTTTAAACTCTAGTAGTAGTAGTTATTGTTGTTTTAAGGGGCAGAACCACGAGGTCATCTGACCCTTCTTCAAACTCTCTAGTTATAACCTTAGTAAAATAAATAAATAAATAAATAAATAAAAGCATATTTCTAAATGCAAGTAGGCTACTTTGTGGCACCTGTCTCCTGTTAAACCATACTCTAGTGAAGCCTTCACAATGACACAGGTTATCAGACAGCTCACAACCTCACACACACTTTTATATAGTAAATATAGGAATCCATGTCAAGTTGTATGCCTATAATCCCTAAATCTTGACTGATTTAGCAAGAGAGTAGTTGCCTCGAAGCCGGTAACTTAGATGCAGCTGTCCCAATCAATATACGAGTACCTAACCATTGCATTTTAACCAGGAAAAGAAAAAATCAGATCTTGCTCTCGGTTAGCAGAACATATATCGAAGGACTGGGCCTCTTCCTCGCTTTACTACGTCCAACTCCAAGCGATTGGGATACAAATTACAGCCTATTTCAACTCACCACCATGAGACGGAAGGCAAGAGCGAAGGTTTATTTAAAGCCTCGTAAGAATATTTCGTTAAAAAGCGAAATGTTAATTTTTTGCCGAGCTAGAGAAAACGACATAGATAGGTATCTTAGAAACGGACAGCGGCATTGCAGTACCGTCCGTTGCCTAGGACCTGGCGTGTATGATTTGAAATCTATTGTCCCAGCAAATACCGTATATCTGAGCACTCAGATCTTCTTTTCCAATACTTATTTATGGTTTATTGCTCGCGAATTGAACGGCCTTCTTCATACGTGTGTTAATAGCTGCTAATCTCTGCCATGCCGTGGTTTTTTAATGGCAAGATGAAATAACCGTCACAAGCCGCCATTACGAGCTACTTTCTGTTTGAACTTTGGTTCGAACTACATGCTACCGAAAACGCTATTTTGAAAGCCACACGTAATTCCTAATAAGACAGGTATTTACCAGAACATCAAAGAAAGGTCGATAAATAGGAGGTGTGTATAAATTTTAATGCAAACCCCAAGAATAAATATGTATTGACATTCAAGTAGCCTACGTCACTGCTTTTAACACGAGGGTCGGTAGCTCCTGCCGAACGGCGAATTTCATGTTATTTTCTGATACGCTTGCTCTTTAGGGGCTGATGACCTAGCTGTTCCTCCCCCTTATAATGCTACAATAATTGTTATTCTCTCGGCGTAAAGTTCCTGGAGAATGTAGTTGCCGTGACGACCGTAAATACGAATAGCTTCTGGGAATTTTTAGGTTATACTTTTACGTAGTGTACCCGAGGGCACTAGGCTGACTGGTTGGAGTATTCTTGGAAATACACGGTACGAGAGAATATAAAGTTTAATGCTTTTGCATGTTCTTTCCTTCCTTTTCATCAAACACCAACAGTGATCTTCTATTTTCTCTTTGGTGATCATGTCGCTTATATCTTTTGTGAGTCTGTTCTAGATATATATCTTCCATGACCCACCTAGCGTCATCTAGCAGCGAATCTCTGAAGCTCCTCAATTATTCCTGGTGCAACAGGACTTCCTTTTCCATCTGGCCACCAGATCTCGTTACCATCGCCAGCTATTATCTCCATGAGCAAGAGAACTTCGTCTACTTTTTCACTCACCATGCTGTGCTAGTATCGCCTGCTATCAACTCTTTGAAGACCATCTCCTCAAGAGAATTTAATTTCTTATGTTGGTTATTCTGATATGTATTCCTTTTGTCCCCTACCCCCACTCCTTTCCCTTCCTTGGACTCTCTGTGCTTCGCTGAGTGGGTCTCACTTGTGCGTCGGCCGTCGACTCAGTTAAGGCTCAACTAGAGCTAGCCTCCTGACCTAACGAGGCATTTTTTAGATTCCACGCCATGTGGTAACTTTAAACGTCAAGGAGAACCTCCCCTTCGCCATGCAGCAAAGTTAAGTACAAACTTCAAGTTTTAACCTCATCTTCATGGTTTTAACTTCTACATGCCTTTAACGATCTTTTATAGGCAGTGTGAAATTACTTATTTTTTGAAATAATCATCCTTCGCGGGATTTTCCATGTTGGGCTTTTGTCTAATTAAGCCAATCTTGGTGAAAAGCAGCATTTCTTATGCTTGTTAAATGAGAGATCTTCTCACCACGTGGGATATCATCTATTACCCGCTGTCTATAAAGATTAAGCTCGTTCCACCGCTGGAATAACTTTGGCCCCATTCTGCTATTAGGATCGTTCTGGAACCTTCCAGATCCTGTACTTTATCTACAAGTCACGCCGTCATGTATGTTCCACTCACATGTGGTAATGCCATTCTAAACTAGGAAATCTTCCTTATAAATAAATGCTCCATAGCTAATTTTCTTTCCTCCGTTGGATTTGTTCAAGTGCATTTAATTGTAATTCACAACCTTCCCAAGAAATAGACTCTCGCCTACCTAGTGCAATCAGTTATTTTCATCATTGCAATAACTTTCTTTCCCATAAACTTTCGTGTTTCTACAGCGAACTTTTCATCTATTTAACAAACTATAGTGAAAACTAGTGCTTGTCCAACTTTTCTACCGCGTCACGATCGTCCGTTTACATTAAATAAGGCCATGAACATTTATCCTCAATCCCAATCGATCTTTCCTAAACCTTCTACTAACAAACCATATTAATAAAATTGTAACTCTGAATAATTTCCAATAAGGTGTCACTTTAACGAAGTGCCCTTCCATCTTGCTTGTTTATCATTAATTAATTTCTGTATAACTACGTGTTTTATACACGGTTCAAGCTCACATTGTTTCTACCTTGTAATCAGGGAAAACAATTCTTTCAACTCTTGAGTGAGTTATTTCTAGGTTTCACGAAATGGAAACTGCCCCATTTGGCTCGTGATTCCTACTTAAACATAGGAGGTCGAGAACCTTCCTTTTGATTTTCTCTTCAGGTTTCACAGTAAGTGACCTGCCCTTATTTGTATAATAATCAAAAGTAATTCAGCTTAAATATAAGAAGTTGTAGGAACTTCTATCTTATTCTTCATGTTTTTCTTATTGTTATTTTCGAAGTTGTCACTCTTTCTAGAATATTCTCTCAGGAGTTTCTTAAAGTACACACCTTGTACTCTATTTATTGTTAAATTTTAATTACTTCATTTGTTTTTTTTTTCTTACAAAGATTTTAGAACATATATAAGGTTCGAAACCTTATAAATTGTTAATTGCCTGGCGCAAAGTTTAATGCTTTCTGACGTCTGTGACCCCAAAATTGTTAACCAAATTGAAAATATATTTGTTCAAGTTATCAACTTCTTTTGCCTTGTTAAATAAATTAAATATTTGTTTTTGGATTTATCATTTCGCAAATACTACAGTTAGGCAAGATCCTGGCTTTCCTAACTCTTCCTCAGTCCATGCCATCGTTAATATAGAATAAATCTGTTACTATTTGTCTTGTCAGACCATCACCCTTCCCCATAGTAGTCTTATGCATGCTTGGGAGGAAATACACTAAAGCCTTTCTCTGGCAAACCGCCCAAGTCTTAGCTGCGGTTCCCGTCAGCTTCGACCAGGTCCTTACTCACTTGAGGTATCGGAGAGCTGATTTTCAGTGGCAACCGCCTTTAAGTGTGTTTAAAGTTAAATTTATAACTTTTGTGGGACTCTCATCCTATTTTTCTATCCTTTTTCTCCAGTCCGAAACCTATCTCCTTTTCTTAATCATCTTCCCTTGGTGGTTAGGTTATTCCTCAGCCAATAATCAACCCACTGGTGTCGAACCTGGGTCTCTGAGAAGTTGAGAACGGACTGGAGATGCCAGCAAGAAACGAACCCAGGGTCTTTGAGGGAGTTTAGACAAGAAAAACCGTTAGAGACAGGACACAGTAAATCACTAACGTGATATGGGATGAATTCTGACATTATTTATTAACATAATGCAGAAAATATGAGCAGAATACGACAGTATTGGGCTGAAAATGCATGAATTGCTCAGCATAGCACTAGGAGTTGGAGCCCTTGACATTTTACAAATCCGTTTCAAAAGTAGGCGTGTTTCGTGGCGACGTGTCAGTCATTTGGCCCCGTGTAGGTGCGGGTTAGAATACACCCACGGTATGCCCTGCCTGTCGTAGGAGGCGACTAATAGGGCCGACATGGCCGAATAACTTGCCAGTTTTTGATTTGTTCAGACCCCCTGTGGATGGAGAGGGCAGAATTCATCCACGGTATCCCCTGCCTGTCGTAAAAGGCGACTTAGAGGGGGCCTTATAAAGGTCGATTTTGGTTTTCTGGTCCCAGTTCTGGTTTGACCAATAGAAAAAACCATGCATGCTGTTAGGGGAATGGCCACCAGCTTGGCCTGAAAGCCTAGACGGTATGCCCCATCCCGTCAGGTGGGTGCGCCATGTACCCTACAGTAGTATCCGCCTTACAACGAAGGTCCCTGCATTGCCGAATACTGGTCTGCATAAATCCTGGCATGCCGAGGGGGAAGTGCCTGTTCGAGGCACTGGGACTCCGGGCAATATCTGCTATGCCAGGTAGGTATTGCCTTGGCTGGGTGGCGCTCACAGTGATAGCCCCCGTTAGGAGTGGGCAGTATTCGGGGAGGATTTCGTCCGGGATGCCATCAAAGCGATCACGGACACCTGTACAGGGTGGCACCCTTAAAAAGCCGTCTCTGGAGTGTCGAGCTAATCCCAAGGTGTATACGCCTTGGGATGAAGCCTTTAACAAACGATTTGCGACAGATAGATCACCTCGCTACCTGGTAGCTATCAGGACAGACAGCTCGTAAAATCGATCAATTTCGCTGAGGAAATCGAGGAGAAATTTGGTGATCTTAACGGGATTTCCAAGCTCCGGAACGGCAGCTCTTGCTGCATACCGTTAGCCGGCAGCAAATCGAACCGTTGTTGGAATGCACGCAATTCGGCGAAATCCCCGTTAAGATCACAAAGCACGAAACGCTGAATGCGGTCCGTGGAGTTATTTTCCATCGTGACCTCATTTTGAATAGCGATGCTGAACTGTTGCGGGATCGGGGTAAGAGAGTTGTCACAAAGATTAGGTGCATCACCCGAAAGATTGGGGAAAGGAGCGTCGATACCGGGGCTTCTATTCTCCATTTTGAGGGTGATGTTGTACCTAAGCAGGTGAAGGTCACATCGTACCACTGCGATGTGCGACCGTACATCCCTCCACCTATGCGCTGCTACCAGTAACAGAGATTCGGGCATGTTTCCGCCAGGTGTACTGTGAAGGCCTTATGTAGAGAGTGTGGCAAGGGGATACATGAGGGTGACGAGAGGTGTACGCCTCCCCCGATATGTCCCAACTGCCGAGGAAGTCACTCTCCACGGTCAAAACAGTGCCCTGAATTCATTATGGAAGCCAAGATCCAGGAAATCAGGACTCTTGACAGGCTTTCATATCACGACGCTCGCAAGAGGTACCGTGATATGAATGGCCCCGAATTTCGGGTATCGTTTGCAGCTGCAGCGACGCCGTCAATCACCCCTGCCGTTAAAGTTTCCAGTGCAGTACCCTCGATGTCCTCTTTTAGTACGAGTTTGAAATCTCCCCTCGCTGTACCAGCGAGCACTGTCAGCCCGAAGGAGGTCCCAAAACCTTCTTCGGCCACGGTTAAGAAGGCGCCGGTTTTAACACCTAAACCGGCGAATTCGGAGAAGAAGTCCTCTTCTTCTCCGAAACGGTCTGCGAACAAGTCTTCCCCAGCTAAAGAGGGAAAGAAGACTTTGCCGACCAGGCCTGGTCCTTCTTCCAGGCCACCTAATACGAAAAATAAGGGGGGAGAAGAGGGAGACGGTTCGTCGCCGTCTCTCTAGCCCTCCTGCTTACGGGGTGGGTACTGTCTCTGCTGGTCTTTCCGCTCCCACGACCACCAAGGGAGCGAAGCCTGCTGAAGCCAAGCCCGTCCGTATGGAGGAAATCCCCTATAGAAAAGAAATTAGATCGGCGGAGGAGAGGGGAACGGTTCAGCGCCGTTTCTCTTCCTCTCCTAAAGGCAGGGCTGCTCACGTATCTGCTGGCCATCCCGCTCCCACCACTACCAGTGGAGCGGTGCCAGCAGGAGCGACCTTGTTTTATAAGGACCCGAGGTCTGTGGGGAAGGGACCATCTACGTCCCAAAAACAAACGTCGGCGCCGATCCAGAAAGAAATCTCTTCGGGGCGTGTCGGGGACAGACACCCAGTCTTCGGACCGGGAGAAAGTCCCTCGACACCGCTCTCGCTCTTCCCCAAGAGCGAAACTCGTGAGGTCCGACGACGACCGCGCGCAACCCAAGAGAGCGCCCGCTCCATTTTCTTCGTCTTCGGAAGGAGATGTGGAGATTGAGGTGTGGTCTCCTGCCCCATCATCTCCAACTAGAGATGGGGAAGGGTGGCAAACGGTCAAGCATAAGTAGAAGACCCACTTCTACTTAAGTCCACACCATGGCACTATTACAATGGAACTGCAATAGCTATTCTGTTCATCTCTGTGAGTTACGACAATTAATATCTTCTTTTTCGGCAACCATTGTCTGTCTTCAGGAATCCAGGTTTCGTCCTGGACATGAGACAACAATGCGTCACTTCAAACTCTTCTCTAAAGACCGGGTGGACGGAGCTGTGGCCGCTGGTGGCGTCTGCACTCTCGTCCACTCTAGCCTCTTTAGTGAAGAGGTGCCGTTGCGTACTCAGCTAGAGGCAGTTGCAGTTCATACTTCGTTGCCAGTAATGGCAACAGTATGTAACGTGTACATCCCGCCTGATTCTCAGCCGGATTACGACCAGCTGGTGGATCTAGTCTCTCAGCTCACCCCTCCTTTTCTCCTTCTGGGAGATGTTAATGCCCACAACACCATCTGGGGCTCCGCTACCACTAGCGGTAAAGGGAGAGATTTTGAGAGGCTGATCAGGCGGCTGGACCTGTGTCTGTTGAACACAGGGGAACCTACGCAATTCTCCATTGCACACGGTACTTATTCAAGTATCGATATTACCTTGTGCAGTCGTGCGTTGGTTCCCCTGCTACAGTGGGGTGTACACGATGACCTTTGTAATAGTGACCATTTTCCAATTATCGTTACTCTTCCGAACTAGAGAGCCATCGAGTTACCAAGTCGATGGCTTCTCCGTCGGGCTGATTGGCCAACTTTCACGGCACGTGCGGTGTTTGCCGAAGATACCTTTGAGAGTGTCGACGATCATACCATTCACATAACGAATGGTATTTTGGCTGCTGCAGAGGAAACAATACCTTCCTCATCCGGAAACTCACGCCGGAAGCTTGTCCCTTGGTGGACAGCCGAGATTGCAGCAGCCATTAAAGATCGTCGACGTGCTTTCAAATGCTATCGGAGGCGAAACACTATGGCCAACCTTATCACCTTCAGAAGGATGCGTGCTAGAGCCCGATATCTGATTCGGGAGAGTAAGAAAACGACGTGGGAAAAGTATGTGTCGTCTATAACGGCGCATACTCCTTCATCTCAAGTGTGGACTAAGCTTCGTCGGATCTCCGGACTCCCGACATCACTGTCGATACCCGGAGTGTCCATCAATGGAGCCATCAACACGGACCATCTCGCCATTGCCAACAGCATTGGCTCGCACTTCTCCAATGTATCCGGCTCCGGGAGTTACGATCCTACATTTCTGACTCTGAAGCGGGAGGCAGAGACTCACCGCTTGTCTTTTGCCACTGCTGTTTCGGAGTCCTATAATGTACCATTCTCTGAATGGGAACTGCGCAGTGCGCTTGCATTGTGAAGGGATACGGCTCCTGGACCGGATAACATACATAATCAAATGTTAAAACATCTGTGCGAATCCAGTATTAAAAAACTGTTGATCCTCTTCAATCGTATATGGATTGAAGGGGAGTTTCCGTCTCAATGGCGAGAGGGGATCGTGATACCGATTCCTAAGGCTGGAAAGGATCCCAAGCTTGTAAGCAGCTAAAGGCCCATTTGTTTGACAAATGGCCTATGTAAGCTGCTCGAAAAGTTGGTGAACCGTCGACTGGTGTGGTTCTTGGAGGAGAAAGGTCTCCTGTCTGAGTACCAGGGTGGATTTCGCTCTCATAGGTCCACCACTGACCATCTGGTGCGACATGAGAGCGCAATACAGGGGGCATTTTTCCGAAAGCTGCACCTAGTCACGGTCTTCTTTGACCCCGAGAAAGCCTACGACACCACATGGCGCTACGGAATCCTTTCCACCCTTCACAATTGGGGACTCCGTGGTAACCTACCGACTTTCATTGCGAATTTCATGTCCGTCTGACTCTTCCGTGTAAGGGTCGGTAGGACATTATCGCAATACTATACTCAGGAAAATGGAGTTCCTCAGGGATCAGTGCTGAGTGTCACCTTGTTCGCGATTCCCATAAATGGCATTGTTGCCGCCGCCGGGTCCGCGGTAGTTCCATCGCTGTATGTAGACGATTTAGCTCAGCATTACAGCTCTGGAAGTATGGCAGTCGTGGAACGGCAATTGCAGCTAGCTATCAACCGGGTCGACAGGTGGGCTCACGATCGGGGTTATCGTTTTCCAGCAGCGAAAACCTCCGTCGTCCATTTTTGTCGGCTCCGGAGGCTACATTTACACCATGAACTACATCTCAGGGATGCTGCGTTGCCGTTGGTTGACACTTATCTCTTCCTGGGGCTCCATTTTGATAGCAAATTAACTTGGCAGCCCCATATACGGCAATTAAAAATGACATGTCTCAGGAAACTGAATATGCTCAAGTTTCTTAGTGACACTATGTGGGGGGCTGACCGTGCGGTGCTGCTACGGTTCTACCAAGCCCTCGTCCTGTCCCGGCTAGACCATGGTTCTGCGGCATACGGTTCAGCAAGGCCGGCAACATTGAAAATGCTGGACAGTATCCACCATAGTGGCGTTAGGCTGGCTACCGGTGCCTTCCGGACCAGCCCGATACCCAGCCTACTCGCCGAATCGGGTGTTCCACCTTTAAATTATAGACGCCAACATATGCTTTTAGCATATGCTGCCAATGTGCGTCAAATGCCGCAACATCCGACCTATCAAGCTCTCTTCGGTACCCAAAACCACCAGGGGTACGCCAACCGGCCTCGTGCCACTCGGCCAGTTGGTATTAGACTTGACAGCTCGTGTACTGAAATAGGAGTGGCTGTAGGTCCCTGTATGATCCGGACATCTAGCGAGGTGCCTCCGTGGCAAGTCCCGCGTCCGGAAATTCGGTTAGATCTTCACCGAGGTCCTAAAGTGAACACGGATGCCTCCGTTTACCGAAGGCAGTTCCACAGCATAGTTCACCAATTTCCGGACGCTGGCATTCTCTACACGGATGGTTCGAAGGTAGACGAGAAGTTGGGTTGTGCTTATGTTATTGATGGTGCAAATACCAAGATCTCTTTGCCTGAGGCCTGTAGTGTGTTTACTGCGGAGCTCGTTGCCATCTATGAAGCTCTGCAGTTTGCACTACAGGATGCACGAATCCACTTTCTCGTGTGTACCGACTCTTTGAGTTCGTTGCAGTCAATTGCTACATGTTTCCCGCAACACCCCCTAGTGCAGCGAATCCACGACCTACTAGCCGGGCAGTACCAATCTGACACTCGAATCACCTGTCTGTGGCTTCCAAGCCACATGGGCTTTGCGGGAAATGAGTTAGCTGATCAAGCTGCAAAAGAGGCGATATCACTACCACCTCGACCAATGGAGGTACCCGCTAGAGATAGTCGCTTTCAGTTACGCTTACAAGTTCTGGCTTTTTGCTAGATTCAGTGGCTAGCTGACCCACTGCCCAGTAAACTGAGAGCGATCAAGGGAAGTACTCGCGTTTGGCGGAGCTCTTTCCGGGCCCGGAGAGAGTCCGTCATTTTGTGTAGGCTAAGGATAGGTCATACAAGATCCACCCACTCGTACCTAATGAGAAGGGAAGACCCCCGACTTTGTACCTGTGGAGCCGTTTTCACCGTGGCCCACATTTTCACCGAGTGTGTGGATCTTGCAGACTTACGAAGAATCCTTGGTTTGCAGATGACACTCAAACTTATATTAGCCGATGACGCGGTGGCTGCTGATCGCGTTATCCGCTTTATAAGTGAGAGTGGGTTAGGGCCAGCAATCTAAATTTCCAGTGAACATTGACTCAACGACTTGCTCGTTTTTGAATGATAATGTTTTGTTTTTCCCTAAATTTTGTTTATTTATATATATATATATATTATTTAATTTTTTATTTTTGTTTTATTAATTTTTGGTCTTTTTAAATTTAGATGTCCACTTCAAAATTGTAAATTCAATTCAAAATTTGTATTCCTTAATCTGTGTTAAGAGGGGCAGATGACCTCGTAGTTCCTCCCCTTAAAACAACAATAACTAACTAACTCAGCCATTTGGGACTCTTTACACCGTCAAGAGGAGGGTGAGAGACACAGTCGTGGTCCAGAAATTCCCCTTAGTACAAGAGAAGGAAGCTATGGAAGGGGGACTGACGAGGATAATTTAATGATTACTCGCGATTGGAGTACGTCAGAGACATGAGAGTTGTACCAATGTGAATTAAATGCAAGGAGGCTAATTATCAAGCCATCAGACGACAAAATTGAAGCAGATATAATAAAATGCGGAAGAGCACAGCCTAAGGAGGATTGGCGCATATACTTCACTAAGCAAGAGGGGAATCAGCTTCGACTTAGCGTTCCCAAGCGCTGAAGAGTATAATTAATTATAATTAATTGACCGATCGATTCTCAAACACACAAGCATTTATGGAAATGGCTATGCAAGACGGACCTGAAAAACATCATTTCAAGCCGGTGTAAGCATTTAGAGGAGAGATGAAGCTCCGAGAGATTTGAGGACATACTTTTCTTGTGTAAACCAATATAAGGTCGCCGAAGCAGGCAGTCGAGGACAGTTGTACCACATTCTAGCGCGGAGCTTGAGTCGCTCTGGCCCAGAAAAAGAACGCGCGCGCAAAGACTTTACTCAGTATTCGCCGTACAGTGCAATGTACGAATTAAGAACGATTAATAATAGACAGTTGTACCACATTCTAGCGCGGAGCATGTGTCGCTCTGGTCCAGAAAGAACGCGCGCACAAAGACTTTAGCATTTATTTAGTGTTATTAAGTATGATAGCCGTACAGTGTAATGGACGAGTTAAGAAATTATTATAATAGGTCAGTAGAACCTCATAATGAACAGATACCGCTCGGGGAGGCAGTAAGTGCAGTAAGAGGACAATGAAAGTGGTAATTGTACAAGTATAATGTACAATAGACGAGCGTAGCACAGAACATATCTCTTAGACATGTTGTCAGTGGTTAGATGTGCGAATGTAGGAATATTTTGTTAATACGGGTGATGCAATTTCACGTAAATACCACTTTATTAACGTTGAGAACAATATTAAAGCACGTCGATGCTAGCTAGTATCAGTAACTTACCATGTGATAGGAGTTGGCGAACATTGGAAATCACAGGGATTTTCAAGGAAAGGGATCAACTAGGGAACTTCAGGCAGTGTCGAGACTTTCAAACGGGATACAGGAATGATCGTGGAGGAAGGCTCTACAGAACCTGGAATTCTGAGATTCTGCATTAAGTGTCGCCAAGTGAGAAATTGTAAATAGATATCGTGTGTTTTTAAGTGATTTGTATAGTTAAAAATATGTATTCTACAAATGCAGTGATAAATCTAATGTATGATATGGCAAAACGAGGCAGTAGCCTCGATATGAGAAAGGAAAGTGCAGTGTATTTCACAGTGGAAAAATCAAGTAATATGTGTGTACAAAGTGTGATGATGCCTTGCTAAAATGCAAACATGGCAGGCATTATGGATCACATGTGGGCGAATCCACCAGGAAGACTAAGTGAGTACCCAAAAATCATGATTTTGTTGTAAGAATGTAATCCACTATATGTCAGTAATATCTAAAGTTGTAAAATATGCCAATGAAAGTTAAATTTAGAAGGTAGAACCTTCATACATTAATTTTGTGTTCGTTGTACATCACGTTGTGTGTAAATCCGTTATAAGTAACGTAGAAATGGCATTTGATTTAAAAGGATTAATTAATTTAATGGACGCGGACGTTCAGTTAGTGATGTTATAAATACCGGTACGTCGTGTCGAGATAAGGGAAATTATGTCAGTAATAATAATAATAATAATAAATAGACATCAGGGAAATTGTAAGCAAATATATGTTAATTTGAATAACTGTATATCTAAACAGTAATATTAAAAGTAAATGGACGAAGAAAAATACATGAATATAAGAGAATCATATGATAATGGACGGAAATATGCAAAAGAGGTGGGAAATGGAAATGTTTAAAAGTGAATTGAATTGCAGCTTGATGAAAAGCTTATAAGATTAATTCATAGAGATTGTCTTATTAATTAAGGAAGAGACCATCACACAATAGTCGGGAAAGTCAGGTTTGCTAAAGCGACGTATGAAATCTCGTATATCCAAGGGGCGTACGGAGATATAAAGTGCAATTGAGCTTATCTAGTGGGAAACCTAGCTCAGATTATTGCTAATAAGCAGTCCGGATTCGAATCAAGGAGCGCATGGGAGGAAAACGAGGACACCTCGCCATAACGCATGATATCGACCGTGAACTGGCTAATTGTGTGAATTAATTCATCTCTGAGGGAGTGAATTCGACATGGGAGGGAGGTTGTGCCCTGGCCGTGATCTTTGATAAGAGCGCCGACTATTCCAATTACGACTATGTGTCCGATGAATCTCGTTCCTTCGGCTAAATGTAAATGGTCCAATGTTAGGCTAGCCTTTAAATCCTAAATGAAAGGGATAAATGTTTAAACAATTCCATATTCCGTAATGCATTCAGTAAGAATTCATCTGTATTTTTTGTGGGTCACTAAGACGGCACATTGTTATGTCTGGGAGTAGCAGGCAAATGCTTGGAAAGAGAAACGGAAGGAGTGATGAGAGGGGAAGACGTGAGGGAAGGTAGCGGCCATGTTGCTTACCGCCCGCCGCGAAGGTCCATTGTACTGAACGAGGGTTGGGGAACAGACCTCACCCGTAGTAAGATGTGTAAACTTGAAAACTATGAAACCCTGATTGTTATAAAATGATGATTGTATTAATGAATATTGAATGTATGTGTAATGAGACACATTTCTAATTAAGAATCGTTGATATCTTAATATTTGGCCGAGTTGTAATATGGCAAAAACTGACATTTTATACTGACAGAGACACAATGTTCCGAGGTTGGAAACTATAATTTTACGCTATACCTATTCCACGGGTAGCACTAAGGTCCCACTCGACGCGACGGCGGTAAACTAATAAATGTGTGGAAGATAAACTCTTTACGGCATATAGTGAAATTACAATAAATAAGTTGGTTAATGCATGGTAGACTCATATATTTTGGTGGGAAGGAAGAAAAAGGCATTATGATACGCATATTGTATAGGGGAAAGTGCGTACAATAGTTAACGAGAGATTGTAAGATTGACGTTGTTTGTGTAATTTTACCAGTGCATTAGCGCACATTGGATTGATTTTTATGGTGATTTTAATGTAAAAGTGAAATCAACAATAATTTGGATTTGTGTGAGGATAAAGTGTGAACATTAATTGAGGGTGGAGTATGTTTGCATTTTTGTGTTAATGTAATTGTGGTATTGTTTTGTTGTGTGTTAAGCCATGATTTTAAACTCAAATTAAAGCCTTTAGACTAGAGTTGTGTGTTGTTATTGTAGAGTTGATACCTCTTAGTTTCAAATCCAAAATATGCGACTGCTCAGTGGGTTGAATGGTACACGCCCGAGGACTGCTGCTAGCTGGAGGCAGAAGCATATTTTCCATGAAAATTCTTCACATGGGTACATGGGAACAGGTGTAATGCACATGGACTTGGACTATAGGTACAGCTAATGTCGATCAAGATCTAATATAAACAACTCTAGTAACTTAACGAATAACATGAAGTAGGGAAGGACCGCACCTATTCTTATATAAGCTCATATCCAACCAAGCATAAATATTGATAAATAACCTTGCCACCTGAATTCACCTTGTTATTTATCATGGCATGGCCCAAAGTGGGGCAGTCGGCAATAAAAACCATTCCCTGGACGGTTTTTACTAATAATTTTTAACTTGGCCGATGTCTTGCATTGGGTTAGCCAGAACTTATTATTATTTATCATGGCGCCCAAGGTTGTGGAGCTTATGGGATTTAGGGAAACCCCATAGATTTTATGGTATTTCATGGGGAAAACCATAATAATTGTTTTTTTCCTCAAACTGTGTTTGAGCGATTTTTGAGTTCAGTAGGCTTTTGAAGTAACATAGAGTCTCTCTATTGAGAAGAGAAGTGCCGAAGGGTACTAGAGTTACATACCCAATTCACAATTTATCCACAATCCAATTTTAAAGAATAATCTTGCAATATGTGTATAATATCTGGAGTCTTTCTTCAAAACGCATCCATTTATGTATCCGTGAAGCCTGCCTATATCTCAAGTGAATTGAAGTACAGGATGTCTGTCACGGAGGGAATACTGCAATGTATTGCGGAATTAAGACAGCATTTTGACGCTGTAAATGAACAGAATAAGGAGGAGGCCAAAGCAAATGAGGAGGAAATAAGCCAACAGTTGGCTGAGGTAAACAACCGATTAGACGCCAATCAGGTTGATGTAAACAACCGATTAGACGCCCATCAGGTTGCAATGAACAACCAGCAGGTCGAAATAAATAATCGATTGGACGCAAATAAGGTTGAAATAAATGATAAATTAGGTCAAATGCAGGAAACCATTAAGACCGAAGTAACTGCAACTGTTGTAAGCAGTATCTCAGAAATGAAGGTTAATACAGATAAACGTTTTGAGTCGATAGAAGCGAAACTCGAAAATAATTTGCAGGCTTGTAAGCAATCTCAGGATGAAACTAACAGCAGGTTAGATGCGCTGTCAAATGATATTAAGGATATACAAATCCAAAATGAGGCGAATCTCGAACGCCAAGCGAAACAATTTTCCGAATTCACTAGAACTGTAGATCAGAGATTGGAAGAGAACGATAGTAAATGAGATCAAAAGTTGATAGGTTATGCGAAAGCCGTAAAGAACGATTTAAAGAGGCAGGATCAAAACATATTAGACCAATGTAAGTAAATAGAAGAAATTAAGGCCACCGCGAACGAAAGTAAAGAATTAGTAGGTCTTATAAAAGGTCAGGTGAGCAAATTTCAACAAGAACTGGACCAAGCTCGAGGCGACATTGCTGTGGTCAACAAAAGACAAGAAGAAAACAGAGGGGAAATTAAGAAGGTCAGAATGGAAATATCAAAGGTCAATGAATACATCCAAGAAGAAGTCAAAGGACTTAGGGAAGAATTGGAAATAAGAGAAGGCCAAAAGACAGAGGCAAACGACAAGACCCTTGCTCAAATAAAGGAAGAAGTAGAAGATGAAATCTCCCATATCAAGCAAAGCCTGAAGGAAGATAAGAAGAAAATATATCAAGTGGCAGAAGAAAATCGCGATAGATTGAGCAAAATCGAACTAGAAGTACTCGCTCGACTGGAAAGGGCAGAAATACGCCACAATCAAATGGAGACTAGGATAATAGCACAGGAGGAATCCCTAATGAAAGATCCTAAGTCAAGTGAAGGCAGCTTGGAAGATATGAGGAAAAACAGGTGGGCAGACTTAGAGACCCAACCTGTATTAAGAAGTGCTACAGGGCCAGGCGAAGGTACTTATATAACGCCAAATGCACCGATCGCAGCATCAACACCGCATGAAAATGCTATACAAAACCAAGTCGTTACTGTAATAAGAGCAAGCGAGGAAAAACCATGAAAATTCTCAGGTAGCCATTGTAATATGATACCAAAACATTGGTTGAAGGAGGTATTCGAATATTTGAATGACGCACGGATACCACAAGAGCGCAGGTTACGAGCCATAGAGAAATTAACGGAGGGAGAGTGTGCGTTATGGTTTCGCAGTTTTTGTTATACTTTCGACACTATCGAAGAGTTTCGGGAAGCTTTCCTGAAGCGATACTGGGATCCGAGCATACAACAGAATTTACGATTGGATCTGTACTCGAGGAGATATAGTACCAACAATCAAACCAAGTACGCTGAGTTCTTTATATCTCAGTTATGCAAATTCAGAGAGCTAGATCAAGCCCCTAGGGAATTAGATCTATGCGTTGCTATTACCAAACAACTTCCTTATGAAATTCAAAGGCTGCTGATTTTGGCAAATGCAAAAACCGCCATGGAAATGGAGGCAGTTCTCAGGCAACTGGACCTTACTACGTCCAATAACATGCGTCAGAATCGAACCGTGGAATAGGTACACATGACCAACACGCAGACTGACCAGTACAAACCTCCGAAAAACAATAAAGCCACTAGTACCGAAACTTTGAGTTCCAACGGGCATCAATGGGAACATGAACCCAGGAGATGGCAACCGAAATATAAAGGAAACGCCAGTAGAGGCAGAGGAGGCCGAAACCACTGGAACCAACCAAGTATACGTGGTAGACCATACCAGAACAATGGTAGGGACAATGACCAAGAAGGCAACAATAGAACTTGGACACCCCAAGAAAGATGGCGTAACTTCGACGAAGAGGTGGAGGAACGATACCAAGCTTCACTACAATACCTCGATGAGAGAGGAGAAGAACCCAAGAAACATCAAGTCCGCTGGGATGAGGCTATTCGAAATCGAACGTCACCAGATATATATGGCGACGGGGCCAAGAGTTTGGAGTTACAGCGCAGCGAAGAGGAGAGAAGACACTCCAACGGGACTTGCGCTGTTGATTAAAAAAAACACCAAAATTAGAAGATTTTGAAAATGATGGATGGAATGCAGTCAACATCATTAACTGGATAGCTCAACCTGAAGAATTAATTGAAGACACAGGAGGAACACAGGTTATAGTCAAAAGGGAATAACCCATTATATTAGTAAGAGTGGCAAGATTGAATGTAAGAAGCCTTTTGGACACAGGCTCAACTGTATGTCTCATCACGCAAGCTCTACATAATGAGATAGCCCATAGAGAAAACGTCTTGAAAATGCCAATCTCAAGTGTCAAAATTAAGGGTGTCATTCCAGACAAGACAATGATATGCAAATATCAGGTATTCCTAGACTTACAAATAGGAAGCTCTATTTTTACTCTCGAGTTTTCTACTCGTAAGCAAATTACCTTTTAACCTCATAGTTGGTGCGGATTTTATAAGGGAATACAGAGTGATTATAGACCTATCACAGGACAGGGTCATGTTCCGTGTGAATGAAGAAGCCGAAGGCTTAGAGGTCTCACTCAAACAGAATGAACCTGGAACAGATGAACAAGTATGGTGTACATACAAAGACATGACTGAGGAGGAAGTGTTAGCCATTGAAAATATAGGAGACGAACTGCAAAAACTAGCCGCAGACATGGAAAAGGATCTGGAACCAGAAGTGGAAAACTGTAATTTGGAAAAGCTAGAAGAAGCGAAAATTGGCCCAAGAGAGAAAGAAAATTTAAAGAAATTGTTATTGGAACAGAAGGAAATCTTTGATTCGAGACCTGGTCGAATAAAGAACTTCACTTATGCATTCCAAGTCAACAACTGGACACCATTTAGGCAGAAACCCTACCCAGTCGCCGAAAAGCACTATGCACCCCGTTCCCTGCATTTAGGCCCTTAGGCACAAATCTACACCGTTTCAGAGTTATGTACCAAAATTTGTATACTTACCCTTTGGAACACTGCGAGTAACACTGTCCACTTAAAATTTCGGACAGACCACCCCATTCCCTGCATTTAGGCCCTTTGGTCCAAATCCACACCGTTTCACCGATCAGAACCAAATTTCGTATTCTTACACTTTGGTACCCTGCGAGAAACACTGTCTGCCTGAAATTGCGTACAGACCACTCCATTCCCAGCATTTAGGCCCTTTGACACAAATCTAAACCGTTTCACCGATCTGAACCAAAATTTGTATACTTACCCTTTGGAACACTGAGAGTAACACTGTCTACTTGAAATTGCGGACAGACCTCTCCATTCCCTGCATTTCGGCCCTTTGGCCAAAATCTACACCCTTTCACCGATCTCAACCAAAATTTGCATATTTACCATTTGGAACACTGGGACTAACTCTGTCTGGTTGAAATTGCGGAGAGGCTACTCCATCCCCTGCATTTAGGCCCTTTGGCACAAATCTACACCGTTTCACCGATCTGAACCATAATTTGTATACTTACACTTTGGAACCCTGCGAGTAACACAGTCCACTTAAAATTTCAAACAGACCACCCCATTCCCTGCATTTAGGCCCTTTGGCATAAATCTACACCATTTCACCGATCTGAACCAAAATGTGCTTACCTACCCTTTGGAACACTGCGGGTAACCCTGTCCACTTGCAATTTTGGACAGACAACTCCATTCCCTGCATTTAGGCCCTTTGGCACAAATCTACACCGTTTTACCGATCAGAACCAACATTCGAATACTTAGACCTACCCTTTGGGACCCTGCGAGTAACACTGTCTGCTTGAAATTGTGGACAGACCACTCCATTCCCTGCATTTAGGCCCTTTGGCTCTAATCTACACCGTTTTACCGATCTCAACCAAAATTTGTATATTTACCCTTTGGAACACTGCGACTAACACTGTCTCCTTGAAATTGCGGAGAGGCTACTCCATCCCTTGCTCTTAGGCCCTTTGGAACAAATCTGCACCGTTTCACCGATCTGAAACAAAGTTTACATACTGACCCTTTGGAACCAAATGAGTAACACTGTCCACTTGAAATTTCTGACATACCACTCAATTCTTTGCAGTTACCTCAGGAATCCATCGGGGTTGACAGCTTCCTAACTCACCAGACATGAGTCCTTGAGGGTGTACCAGAAGTGGTGGGGCTACACACACCCTGCCTCTTTGAGGGCCTTCAGCAGAAGACAGGAGATATTATGAAAAGGAAAAGAAGGCAGACCCCTCGAAGAATGAGGGTATGAGGAAAGATGAGACAATGGCAAATTTAGGCGGGAAATTGAAAGACTCCCTAGCCCTCGGATACCCTAATACAGCCGGGGTCGGAAGGGAACAAGAGTTGACCTAGGGAGGCCGACAGGAAAGGGATCTGAAAGGAGCCCGGCACCAGGAAGTAGAAGCGATGCCAGACTCAGCTGGGTCCCCGTGGTCGCTAACCCTGGTCCCACAAGTTTTGAGACCCTGGGGGGGGGACCATTTGTGAGAATAGCTTGCTGATTCATCTCGAGGTGACATGAGAGGACTTTCCAGGGCCCACCGTGTTACTTGCTGTCTATACTGATGCCAGCACAGGACCGTTGCCCAAGCCACTGTGGTGTTGCGAAAGAGTGAGTGATTCCTCGGCCAATCTAAATGGGACGGGGAACCCCGAACGTGTGTCATCATATTTCGTCATCATCTGCGATCATCTCAGGTTCGTGCAGCTTGGACCCATATTCTTTGCCGAGCAGAACGCCATTTTCTTTTTCACTAGACGCATCGAGTACAGGCCTAAGCGAGAAAATAAGGTTGAGACTTGGAAGATATCGAAGCTAGACATCTGAATTACCCATATCAGTTTTAAAATGTCACCATGTTCGTTTAGTAGTCATTTTTTCATTACCTTAATATTATCATCATAAGTGCAAATGACCTAGAACTTTCGCGCATCATACCACTAATCAACGCCGCATAAAGTCTTTCTCGACCGTGATTTTTTAAATATTTATTTTTATTACAGTACATTTTGTACATAATAAGTTGAAGTGTCAATTCAATACCGGTAGTAGTTTCCCCTATCATCCTCATCATAAGGGCAAATGACCAAGATGTTACGGCAATTACACCATTAATCTCCACACACAATAAGTCTTCCTCGCCTGTGAATTTTGAAATATGTACTGTATTTCTATTACGGTAGTTTGTAAGTTTGACATGTCAATTCAACAGTAGTTTTCATTATCATCCTTATCAAAAGGGCAAATGACATAGATATTACGCCCTCATTGTCTTTTGCGGCAAATGATCTAGATTTTAAGTCCATTATATTTCTAAGGAGACTTTGAGACATTATCATCATTGCACCGGGCGAAGCTGGGTATTACTGCTAGTCTATAAGCAGGGTGTATCTTAATTATACCGACAAAAAATCAGGGAAGCTCTGCGTGTTATGTAAAAGACGATGCTGCAATCGGATTGGCGGATAATTTTTTTCCCTCCGAGAAAATGAGGTTACTTTGTTACTTTCGGGCGCGCGATTCAAATCTACGAACTCGTCGTATTTGCTGAGCTAGAGACCAAGCCACTGGCCACCGCTGTGCTTCAAGCAAGGGAAGGGAGTGTGATAGAAGGTGACAGAGATATGCTGGCGGGCATGCGCAAGTTTCCTCGATCGCATCGGCTTGCCGCATGCCCGCCAGCATATCTCTGTCTGCTTCTATCACACTCCCTTCCCTTGCCTAAAGCAAAGCACTGGCCAGCGGCTTGTTGCCTGGCTCAGCAAATACGGCGAGTTCATAGCTTTGAATCGAGTCCCGGAAGTAACAAATTAAGCTCATTTTCTCGGAGGGAAAAATTTTCTCCGTCATTCCGATTGCGTCATCGTCTTTTACATAACACGCAGAGCGTCCCTGATTTTTTTTTCGGTATAATTAAGATACACCCTGTATATAAATCACAAAGTTTGTCTGTTTGTTATGTATACAAATCTACACCGTTCCATCGATCACAACCAAAATTTGTATACTTACCCTTTGGAACCCTGCGGGTAACCCTGACAACTTTAAATTTCGGACAGACCACCCCATTGCCTGCATTTAGGCCCTTTTGCACAAATCTACACCGTTTCACTGATCTGAACCAAAATTTGTATACTTACCCTTTGGAACCCTGCGAGTAACACTGTCCACTTAAAATTTCGGACAGACCACCCCATTCCCTGCATTTAGGCCCTTTGTTCCAAATGTAAACCGTTTCACCGATCAGAACCAAAATTTGTATTCTTACCCTTTGGTACCTTGCGAGTAACACTGTCTGCCTGAAATTGTGGACAGACCACTCCATTCCCTGCATTTAGGCACTTTGGCACAAATCTACACCGTTTCACCGATCTGAACCAAAATGTGTATACTTACCCTTTGGAACCCTGAGAGTAACACTGTCTACTTGAAATTGCGGACAGACCACTCCATTCCCTGCATGTCGGCCCTTTGGCCAAAATCTACACCGTTTCACCGATCTCAACCAACATTTGTATATTTACCCTTTGGAATACTGGGACTGGCACTGTCTGCTTGAAATTGCGGAGAGGCTACTCCATCCCCTGTATGTAGGCCCTTTGGCACAAATCTACACCGTTTCACCGATCTGAACTGTACCCCCCCCCCCCCTAACCCTGTATGTCCTACTATTTACTATGCTACCTGAGGACGGATTGAGGAGAAGCGAGACTGGCTCGTTGGTGGAAGTTGGACCTAATCCCATGGCCCGGAAGGAAGAATTTCAGGGTATCCTCAACAAGGAAATTTTATACCAAGTAAAAATCAAATATAATTTTCTAAGGAACGTTACAAATGAGGTTATGATCTGCGTGCCCTTTGAAATAACAAAAAAAACTAGGAACTAACAATATACAGTCGTTGCCGTTAATAACAAGAAAAAGAAGAATACACAATATCAGTGCAAAGGACTCGAGGCCTAACTTAAATGATATAATATTAAATATACATGGATAACCATTTGGTTCAGGAAAACATAACATCACATGGAAGTAAAATATCAAACACACATCCCTGCCGGCAGTACATAACTAACACAAACATAACCTAACCTAAACACTTGCGAGATATAAATTATAATCCACCGCTAAAACGGAATTGGATCTTTACACTAGACCTCCCTCGTTACAAATTTTAGCAGAATTACTTGGATGATATGCTGGCAAGAAGGAATGGTCCTCGGGAGGTACCATGTTAAACACTGGAACACGATGTAGGCTTAATCTCAAAAGCGATTCGCTAAATCGTGAATAAAATCAAATAGAATTGAACACCAACGGAAACAGAGTTATTTGAATTATACATTGACAAGAAGGAATGGTCCGTAAGAGGTACCACGTTAAATTACGACCACGAGGTAAGCTTAACCTCAAAGGCGATTAACCAAATCGAAAATAAGATCAACTATAATAGTTTACACACTTATGTGAATAACTAAAATGATGAATGGAACTAATTAAACAGGACGGCGGTTAAACTAAAAGATTAATAATTAAAGTTAAGTATCGAAACACACGAGCTGAACTGATAACCGTCCGACCGCCTCGGGGCATACACAGAGAGTGACGCCGACAAGCATGATGAGAAACAAAGACGAATCACAACCAAACAAACCCTGACCCCTGATTTATCTTAAAAACCAACAAAATACATTCCCCAAACTAATTACAATACAGATCACTTAATAAAACAAAAATCTTAAGCCTAGTCTATTGGCGTCTTTAGTTAATTTTGCACGTGGTCAGATCTGAGCGTCACCAACGGACGCGGCTTTTAAAACAAGTTTTGGCCTGCACGAGACAAACAAAATATTTACGTAAATTAAACCAACATGAACTTGAAATGCAACGGCGGCCGATACACATTACTAACAGAAAGCAAGGTATTACAAATGATACATAAAAATAGCACTTTTGAAAATACGTCCCGCGTTACTACGCAATTGAACTAAGTCCACTTTACATCCTGACCACGCACACTAAACGGAATTAAAATAAAATGAAACAAGTTTACAAGAAATTAAATTTAAATGTTCATCAGTCCCGTGGCCGACCCACTTAAAATATGAATATTCGTTCACATCGCAGAGTCCTCGGGAGAACCGAGGCCGCCTGGTCGGCGTCTCCCGTAGAAATTTTCACATCCACCTACCTCAGTTACTGGCGATAAAAGACACAGTTCTTTATGCCTAACTTACAGAGCTAGGGTCCACCATCTTGTTCAATTCAGGCCTACCACAACAAATTGTCGCAGATTAAAATAAATGGCCTTATGCCATGGGAAGTTTTGAATCATCTTAAGTTGGTACCTTGGAGTTTCAACAGTTGCTACTAGGACACTAGCGCCAATGTTTCTGATCACAACCAGCACATTGGAAATTTCCACGATGACATGGCCTATAGGGTGCCGCAAACGTTTGGTCACTATTGCAACATGCTGCAGAATTCGAGTAATCACACAGAAAGTCACATTTGGGGGAAATGGGAAGTTTTTGGATCTTTATTTCAGGTGTGTCCAGGGGATTTATTTCAGAACAGCCCCCAATTTGCCAGGCTTGGTTGTACCAACGGTACATGAACCATAATTTGTATGCTTAACCTTTAAAACCCTGCGACTAACACTGTCCACTTAAAATGTCAGGCAGACCATCCCGTTCCTAGCATTTAGGCCCTTTGGCACAAATCTACACCGTTTCACCTATCTGAACCAAAATTTGTATACTTACCCTTTGGAACCCTGCGAGTAACACTGTCCACTTAAAATTTCGGACAGACCGCCCCATTCCCTGCATTTAGGTCCTTTGGTCCAAATCTACACCGTTTCACCGATCAGAACCAACATTCGTATTCTTACCCTTTGGTATCCTGCGACTAACACTGTCTGCTTGAAATTGCGGACAGACCACTCCATTCCTTGCATTTAGGCCCTTTGGCACAAATCTACACCGTTTCACTTATCTCAACCAAAATTTGTATACTTACCCTTTGGAACCCTGAGAGTAACACTGTCTACTTCAAATTGCGGACAGATCTCTCCATTCCCTGCATTTAGGCCCTTTGGCCAAAATCTACACCGTTTCACCGATCTCAACCAAAATTTGTATATTTACCCTTTGGAACACTGCGACTAACACCGTCTGCTTGAAATTGCGGAGAGGCTACTCCATCCCCTGCATTTAGGCCCTTTGGCACAAATCTACACCGTTTCACCGATCTGAACCATAATTTGTATACCTACCCTTTGGAACCCTGCGAGTAACACTGTCCACTTAAAATTTCAAACAGACCACCCCATTCCCTGCATTTAGGCCCTTTGGCACAAATCTACACCGTTTCACATATCTGAACCAAAATTTGTATACTTACCCTTTGGAACCCTGCGCGTAACACTGTCCACTTAAAATTTCGAAAAGACCACCCCATTCCCTGCATTTAGGTCCGGTCCAAATATACACCGTTTCACCGATCAGAACCAAAATTCGTATTCTTACCCTTTGGTATCCTGCGAGTAACACTGTCTGCTTGAAATTGCGGACAGACCACTCCATTCCCTGCATTTAGGCCCTTTGGCCCAAATCCACACCGTTTCACTTATCTCAACCAAAATTTGTATACTTACCCTTTGGAACCCTGAGAATAACACGGTCTACTTCAAATTGCGGACAGACCTCTCCATTCCTGCATTTAGGCCCTTTGGCCAAAATCTACACCGTTTCACCGATCTCAACCAAAATTTGTATATTTACCCTTTGGAACACTGGGACTGGCACTGTCTGCTTGAAATTGCGGAGAGGCTACTCCATCCCCTGCATTTAGGCCCTTTGGCACAAATCTACACCGTTTCACCGATCTGAACCATAATTTGTATACTTACCCTTTGGAACCCTGAGAGTAACACTGTCTGCTTTATATTGCGGACAGACCAATCCATTCCCTGCATTTAGGCCCTTTAGCTCTAATCTACACCGTTTAACCGATCTCAACCAAAATTTGTATATTTACCCATTGGAATACTGCGACTAACACTGTCTGCTTGAAATTGCGGAGTGGCTACTCCATCCCCTGATTTTAGGCCCTTTGGCACAAATCCACACCGTTTCACCGATCTGAACCAAAGTTTACATACTGACCCCTTCGAACCCAATGAGTAACACTGTCCACTTGAAATTTCTGACATACCACTCAATTCTTTGCAGTTACCTCAGGAATCCCTCGGGGTTGCCAGCTTCCTAACTCACCAGACATGAGCCCTTGAGGGTGTACCAGAAGTGGTGGGGCTACACATACCCTGACTCTTTGAGGGCCTTGAGCAGAAGACTGGAGATATAATGAAAAGGAAAAGAAGGCAAACCCCTCGAAGAATGAGGATATGAGGAAATATGAGACAATGGCAAATTTAGGCGGGTTAATGAAAGACTCCCTAGCCCTCGGATACCCTAATACAATCGGGGTCGGAAGAGAACAAGAATTGACCAAGGGAGGCCGACAGGAAAGGGAACTGAACGGAGCCCGGCACCTGGAAGTAGAAGCGATGCCAGGCACATCTAGGGTTCCGTGGTCGCTAACCCAGGTCCCACAAGTTGTGAGACCCTGGGGGGGGGCATTTGTGAGAATAGCTTGCTGATTCATCGCGAGGTGACATGATAGGACTTTCCAGAGCTCGCCGTGTTATTTGCCGTCTATGCTGATGTCAGCACAGGGCCGTTGCTCAAGCCACTGTGGTGTTGCGAATGAGTGAGTGATTCCTCGGCCAATCTAAATGGGACGGGGAACCCCGAACGTGTGTCATCTTATTTCGTCATCATCTGCGATCATCTCAGGTTCGTGCAGCTTGGACTCAGATTCTTTGCCGAGCATTACGCCATAATCTCTTTCACTAGACGCATCGAGTACAGGCCTAAGCCAGAAAATAAGGTTGAGACTTTGGAAAATATCGAAGCTAGACATCTGAACTACCTATATCAGTTTTAAAATTACACCATGTTCGTTTAGTAGATTTTTATTACCGTATTATTATCATCATAAGTGCAAATGACCTAGAACTTACGCGCATCATACCACTAATCAACGCCGCATAAGTCTTCCTCGACCGTGATTTTTTAAATATTTATTTTTATAACAGTACATTGTGTACATTATAAGTTGAAGTGTCAATTCAATACCGGTAGTAGTTTCCCCTATCATCCTCATCATAAGGGAAAATGGCCAAGATGTTACGGCAATTACACCATTAATCACCACACACAATAAGTCTTCCCCGCCTGCGAATTTTGAAATATGTACTGTATTTCTATTACGGTAGTTTGTAAGTTTGACGTGTCAATTCAACAGTAGTTTTCATTATCATCCTTAGCAAAAGGGCAAATGACCTAGATATTACGCCCTCATTGTCTTTTGCGGTAAATGACCTAGATTTTAAGACAATTATATTTCTAAGGAGATTTTGAGACATTATCATCATTCCACCGGGCGAAGCCAGGTACTACTGCTAGTCTATATATATTGAGAAGGCGTTTCAGGACGTGGACCATAGAGACCTAAGTCGAGTTGACTCGCACCTTAAGAACTAGATGGAGAATCGATTACTAAAAAAATTACTATACTCTTCGAGTAAAGGTTGTAGACAAAATTTTAATCATATAAAATACATAACAAAGGGGACGTGAGTAGCGCATGAAATGGTAAATGAGGGGTGAGGGGGCTGTAAATAAAAGTATACAAATTAGCAAGAGGTAAACATAAAAATAAAACACACACAATGAAAAGACTATAAAAACGGAGAGCAGAGAAGCCTAACCCTAGTTAGATTGGAGATCGTAGCGAAATTACCATTTGTGACTTCAATGGGAAAGCTAATTAAAATAAATAAGAAATAATACGTTCGTCCCACCACAGGCTAATTACAGAAAGTAACCAGAAGAGATATTCAAAAAGCATATGAAGTCGTACCAACCAAGAACAAAACCCCTTAAATGAACTAAAATATGTCTCACAAACAAGCACTACAGTAAACAGATAACTATCGGTCAAACATCATCCACTTACTACAGTATAACACGACGACGACCATAAATAAAGGAAAGAAAAACATACACAACCCTTAAGAGAAACAATTTACAACTCCTCAAAACAAAACAGCAACTGACTTCATAAACTCGCTAAATAAATCTTCTTCTCGGACGAAAGTATGAGATTCAATCATCTTGCCGAAAGTAAAATGAGCATCAATGACAGTCCCCGGGTACTTGCCACAAACACACATATCACAAACCGCAAGAATAATCGATACACCTCATTTAATAAACATAAAGAGTACGCACGTTGTTTCCCGACCGAAAGCAACAAACACAACCCCATAAATTACCCTCAACTTTCGGTCAAGGTCCCACTTAAACAAGACGTTAACCCACCCTTAACCACATGTCTAGAAACGTGATTATACCATGAAAAGCCTTTCGACACAAACCAATGAATATGTCAGCCCAGTCCTTAAGGAAAATAAGGAAACCTAGTCGGTTATCCTTAAGGTTGCACGAATGACTGACATCTCAAAGAAAAACAATAACCCTTAATACATAAACAAATAAAATATTGGTGAGCGTTACGACTATCAGACAAGGACAGAAAGTCAACTGAAGCACAAACACACACCCTCCTCTTCGAGGCCCAATATACGCGAACTAACTTAAAATACTAACCCCTCAAAAATCTTGTAACATCCCATACTATTACAAGGAGTAGACGTTAGTAAGAAATACCTCCCAAACTACAATCACGTTTCATGACGAACAATGAGAAAAACACGGCAGAAAAATAACACCAATCAAACAAATCAACAACAATAACGGCAATAAACCAAAATTAATAAAATCCCAAACAACAACGCGTTTCCTCTCCACGCTATGTATACAAAGGGGAGGACAATAGACAAGCAAGTATAACCAAAAGAATTACAATCTCCAATCTAACTTAAATACCGCAGGAACTAGGGACATACTATCACCAAAGGATGGGAGGACATGACACTATTTGCTTAACTGCATATTACACTTCACTCATTGATAATAGGCTTCAAGATAAAATGACACTTAGCTTTGAATACGACGTTCTGGGTGTTCTCGATGATATAACATTTTAATAACAATTCAATTTTCCTGTCCTTTTAAGTTGTGGTATCAATAGCCATAATCGCGTCATGTCCCATCGATCGTTTCCAAATCCGGTAGATATATTCATAATTAGACAACAGCATCTTTAAGCAGACCAAACGGTAGTAGAAGTTATGTCTCCGACCCTCACTTCTTCTCTTTTTCAACACGATTCTCTCGACATAACAATAACTGCAGTCGAGTTCCACAGAGCCAGAGCACAAACTCCACAGCGGGCGCGTTTTATTTACTCCAGAACAGGTTGCGCTTCAAATATAAACCTACAGATGGCAGACTATTCAACAACTCGTATCTCATCGGTCCGTTAATGACGTAGTAACGGATCATACTCCTGCCTGCCAAATTTGGACACAGCTTGCGACTGTCCAACTTCTATTAGATGTCAAACACAGAGGTTATGTTGACATATACATCAGCTGTTACCTAGATTGTCACATGTCTGCATCACGTGATGTCGGGCCCTTGACATAACACAGAGCTGCATTGTGGGAGATGTCAAAGTTAAGAAGAAGAAATAAATCGCAGCTGATCAACAATATCTCCTCAAAGCGCACGGGAACTAAAGATACGATGTTAAGTTTAAACTGTTGCCAGAAAGTTAGTGTTAACTTGCATAGCGCAGATCATATCAGAAGCAGCAGATTTAATTTATGTCGATCGAAGGACAAGGAGTATCATTACGAATATGGTATTAGGACTTCTCTGAATTTACAATGAAAACTAAATAATCAATTTACAACCAATACACGAAGAATGCAGCAATCACACAATCGACCTCCCAATGTTCAAAATGTGAAAGTAACAAGAGCAGGCTCTGCTACCAATTGAGAAGGCGTTTTAGGTCGTGGACCATAGAGACCTAAGTCGAGTTGACTCGCACCTTAAGAACTAGATGGGGAATCGATTACTAAAAAAATTACTATACTCTTCGAGTAAAGGTTGTAGACAAAATTTTTATCATATAAAAGACATAACAAAGGGGACGTGAGTAGCGCATGAAATGGTAAATGAGGGGTGAGGGGGCTGTAAATAAAAGTATACAAATTAGCAACAGGTAAACAAAAAATTAAACCCACACAATGAAAAGACTATCAAAACGGAGAGCAGAGAAGCCTAACCCTAGTTAGATTGGAGATCGTAGCGAAATTACCATTTGTGACTTCAATGGGAAAGCTAATTAAAATAAATAAGAAATAATACGTTCGTCCCACCACAGGCTGATTACAGAAAGTAACCAGAAGAGATATTCAAAAAGCATATGAAGTCGTACCAACCAAGAACAAAACCCCTTAAATGAACTAAAATATGTCTCACAAACAAGCACTACAGTAAACAGATAACTATCGGTCAAACATCATCCACTTACTACAGTATAACACGACGACGACCATAAATAAAGGAAAGAAAAACATACACAACCCTTAAGAGAAACAATTTACAACTCCTCAAAACAAAACAGCAACTGACTTCATAAACTCTCTGAATAAATCTTCTTCTCGGACGAAAGTATGAGATTCAATCATCTTGCCGAAAGTAAAATGAGCATCAATGACAGTCCCCGGGTACTTGCCACAAACACACATATCACAAACCGCAAGAATAATCGATACACCTCATTTAATAAACATAAAGAGTACGCACGTTGTTTCCCGACCGAAAGCAACAAACACAACCCCATAAATTACCCTCAACTTTCGGTCAAGGTCCCACTTAAACAAGACGTTAACCCACCCTTAACCACATGTCTAGAAACGTGATTATACCATGAAAAGCCTTTCGACACAAACCAATGAATATGTCAGCCCAGTCCTTAAGGAAAATAAGGAAACCTAGTCGGTTATCCTTAAGGTTGCACGAATGACTGACATCTCAAAGAAAAACAATAACCCTTAATACATAAACAAATAAAATATTGGTGAGCGTTACGACTATCAGACAAGGACAGAAAGTCAACTGAAGCACAAACACACACCCTCCTCTTCGAGGCCCAAAATACGCGAACTAACTTAAAATACTAACCCCTCAAAAATCTTGTAACATCCCATACTATTACAAGGAGTAGACGTTAGTAAGAAATACCTCCCAAACTACAATCACGTTTCATGACGAACAATGAGAATAATACGGCAGAAAAATAACACCAATCAAACAAATCAACAACAATAACGGCAATAAACCAAAATTAATAAAATCCCAAACAACAACGCGTTTCCTCTCCACGCTATGTATACAAAGGGGAGGACAATAGACAAGCAAGTATAACCAAAAGAATTACAATCTCCAATCTAACTTAAATACCGCAGGAACTAGGGACATACTATCACCAAAGGATGGGAGGACATGACACTATTTGCTTAACTGCATATTACACTTCACTCATTGATAATAGGCTTCAAGATAAAATGACACTTAGCTTTGAATACGACGTTCTGGATGTTCTCGATGATATAACATTTTAATAACAATTCAATTTTCCTGTCCTTTTAAGTTGTGGTATCAATAGCCATAATCGCGTCATGTCCCATCGATCGTTTCCAAATCCGGTAGATATATTCATAATTAGACAACAGCATCTTTAAGCAGACCAAACGGTAGTAGAAGTTATGTCACCGACCCTCACTTCTTCTCTTTTTCAACACGATTCTCTCGACATAACAATAACTGCAGTCGAGTTCCACAGAGCCAGAGCACAAACTCCACAGCGGGCGCGTTTTATTTACTCCAGAACAGGTTGCGCTTCAAATATAAACCTACAGATGGCAGACTATTCAACAACTCGTATCTCATCGGTCCGTTAATGACGTAGTAACGGATCATGTATAAAGCACAAAGTTTGACTGTTTGTCTGTCTGTTATGTATACAAATCTACACCGTTTCACTGATTTCAACCAAAATTTGTATACTTACCCTTTGGAACCCTCGAGTAACCCTGTCAACTTTAAATTCCGGACAGACCACCCCATTGCCTGCATTTAGGCCCTTTTGCACAAATCTACACCGTTTCACTGATCTGAACCAAGATTTGTATACTTACCCTTTGGAACCCTGCGAGTAACACTGTCCACTTAAAATTTCGGACAGACCACCCCATTATCTGCATTTAGGCCCTTTGGTCCAAATCCACACCGTTTCACCGATCAGAACCAAAATTCTTATTCTTACCCTTTGGTACTGTACTCGTTTGGAGATACGAGCCAGAAAATCATTCATCTAGTTGAAAGTTTTATAAATTGGCCCATGTTAAAATACAACGATGCTGCAAGTTGACACAAAGACAGGTTTGTTGAGCGAGGGAATTAACTGAGTTAATTCGGCCAGCCAGTAGCAGAGTAGTAGCCGCCAGGGGACTTGGAACTTGTTTTGTCGAGACAACAGAGAGCCCGAGCAGCAACGAAGACTTCCGAGTGAGATTCCCGACAGAGAAGCAAGGCGCGTGGCAAGAATAAGGAGAAGGGAAAGAGGTGCGAGCTCGACACGCGACTGGAACCAATGTGAAGCCGCCTTATTAAAAATAACACAAACAGAGTAATTAACATATATAATTACTAGGACAAAGCTACTATATCAAACCATCATGAAGAGTTTTGAATGATAATTAAGAACGATTGTCCACAATTACAGCCGAGTATTTAAGTAATTAATGAAGAGTTTGATCAATTATGATAAGCGACCAATCGGAGCCATGGACTGAGAAAAGACGCGGTTTTGGAAATTAGACGCGGGGGAAATAGAAGAGGCAGCGAGATTCTTATCAATCACGACTTCGAAGCAGAAGGATGTTCGAACAAGCTACTCTACAAGTTGAACATAGCAAACAGCAAATATTCATCGAAGGCACTTAGTAATGTGCAAGTAACATAAAAGTCGACATTCAGCGAAGAAATAAATATATTATTAACAACAAATCCACAGCTTCAAGCATGGTGAAATTCCAAAAGTTGAGGGAGGAATTTCTTAACGATTGTACAAGCGTCGTGATGACCGCCTAAACAATTATGGGAACGTCGCTATGATAGCATCAAGAAAATCCGAAATGACTTAACATCAATATTTCGGGGGAGATTAACATCTCATCTCTCCCGTAATAGAAATTCTACTAATATCAGTCATTCTACCATCTAAAATGACGATCTACAGGGAACTTTGGGGAAAGAAGACCAGAAGAATTCATGACCGAGGGCGGCCAAGGAATGACCCGGCGCCGAAGCGAGAAAGGGCTATCCCATCTCACCCAGAAGAGTCATCGGTGGAGGGGGGCGACAGCACGATGATGATCGAGTTCGTATCCCGAGACCTGACCGCACGAGATATTCGGTGGGAGAATTGGACAAGAATGCTGGACATCACGCAGTCTTAAGCCGCTAGAAAAATTACGTTTCTAATGGGTAACCAAAGGAAGTCCGCTTCATGTCAACTTTAACCCAGCACAAGGTAGTCTACGGACCAACATTGAACATCCCACTTTGTAGAATTGTATATATCTAGAATATCCGACAACTATTGTTGAAAGCCATTTTTCTATATTGTTTATTAGTTTATTGCAGTTTTCATTCTTATGTTCGTAAAAACATCATGCGGATTTTTAGTCGTATTTTTCGACAATTTCGGAATTTTAGGGATTTTTCGTTTCGATTTTTCGATTTTTGCGGTATACGAAATTTAAAGGGAGATTTTATAGTTTAGTTCAGAATAGTTATAGTAAAATTTAAACGTGTTTTAAATCACCCGATGTCTATGTTTTATTAATGATTGTAATGATGGAAATGTTTTCCAAGTATGTGATAGAAAGTATATGTCAAAGAATGCGATTCAGAAAGATCTATTGTAGAGATCAATATAAAGTCACGATATGATAAATAATTAAACAGATTTGGTGAAGAAATTTTGTGAGTAATATTTTCCAAAGCATTGGAATTTGTTGAAAAGACAGTAAAGAAAAAATCTGTAAAGAATTGTAGTGTGGAATTAACAAACACTAATGATAGCGTATTTTGAAGTAAGAAATAATGTAACGAAGGTATTGAAGGAATATTACAGTTTGTTGAAAGCTTTTTAAGAAATGTGAGTGAGGCAAAGAAATCAGATTTTATTTGAAGATTATCATTTTATCGCATTACCTGATAAATTAATTCATGGATAGAACCAGTATTTTTTATTATATTGTTATTAGGATTGTGGTAACTGAAAGAAACGTTTATTATTGGAGAGTATAGAGAAGGAAATTGCATTGAAGGAACTGCGAAGTATCTCGATGGATGAGATTTATTATTCCCGTAGTAGACGGAGGTATTTGTTGTGAGACAATGAGCCAGTGTGTAGCCATTGATCGATTTTTGTAGAAATGTCTGTAGTAACAGACGCGTGTATTTCATGGAAGTAAGAAGTTATGAGAGCAGTGTTATGGAAGTTTATCAATTGTGGATGTTATTGAAATAGTCTCAATATAGTTGAAACTCCTTGAAATTCACAGGACAGCGGATCGTGGATGAAGTTAAATCTGATAGAAATTATAGGATTTAATGGATCTTTGTTGAAGCTGAGAGTAAACTGAGGCCTATTAAATGGTTCTTTTCCTAATGTTTTCATTTATGGTAATTATTCGACGAGTGGAAATGTGTATTTTTATTAAGTATATTTATTTCATGAACAGATTAGATGTAGGAGGCTTTTGAGCTATGTCTCTACTTAATTGTACGGATTATAGAATCCCAGATTGTAACGCAAACCACGAACGAGACATAGTAGAGTGAAGTTATATTTTTCTGAAGCCCGTTGAGAGGCAGGAGTGAAGTAGAAGGACAATTACATGTTGTATTGTCGGGAGAAAGAAATGAACGCTTTGTATATATTTTTGTTTTAAGTAAGTAGTCGATGAACTACGACGTGATTATTTTCATTGTATAGAATGCTGTATTAAATATATTTCAGATAGATTCGTAATTAGATTTAGGAGTGTTTTATATTTTTAATTTAAACTTTAGGGTTATGTAGAGATTTTGGGCTTCCTAGAGGAAGAAATTTTAATGTTAGGGTGCGGGAGATAAATTGTATAGAGTAATGAATAGTATTTGTAATGACGGAGATCTACGTCAGGGGTAACGTCATTTATTTTTGGGATTATTTATATTTATAGCTTACAACATCTTTTCTTGTTATAGACTCCCGTCACCTAGGACACAGCAGTTGTTCGCTCTATAGAAGCTTATTGAAGCTGTCACATAACATTATTTACGGTTTCTTAAGGAAACCATTTGTTTTTATGTGGATTAATGACACTTGGTCATTCTTATTTATTTCATTGTTTTTTGAGAGCGTTTAATCGAAGCTCGACGACACGAGAAGTGTATTGGTTTTAATAATAAATAGACGGATTCGTGTTGACGATTTCCTGATTGTTTTATAGGAAACTGGCATTATATTTGTAGTTAGATGGTAGAGGAATGTGCTGTAGGGCGGAAGTTCCCGAGGGACCTAATCCGCATCCTACGCCCGAGATTTTTTGAGACTCACCTTATCCTAAGTAGTTAGATGACCCTACTGTTCTGTAGTTTGTTACTGCAGCACATTCCGTCTGAGAAAATCCTGTCCCTTATTCTGAGTGTTTTTCGCCAAGTGGCACCATGTAGTTTTTAGCCGGGACTTCAAGATGCTACAATCCCAGATTATTTCCAGCCGGAGGATATTGGTGGATCATCCAGTATATAAGGGTACAGTACCCTGCGAGTAACACTGTCTGCTTGAAATTGCGGACAGACCACTCTATTCCCTGCATTTAGGCCCTTTGGCACAAATCTACACCGTTTCACCGATCTGAACCAAAATTTGTATACTTACCCTTTGGAACCCTGAGAGTAACACTGTCTGCTTGAAATTGCGGACAGACCTCTCCATTCCCTGCATTTCGGCCCTTTGGCCAAAATCTACACCGTTTCACCGATCTCAACCAAAATTTGTATATTTACCCTTTTGAACACTGGGACTAACACGGTCTGCTTGAAATTGCGGAGAGGCTACTCCATCCCCTGCATTTAGGCCCTTTGGAACAAATCTACACCGTTTCACCGATCTGAACCATAATTTGTATACTTACCCTTTGGAACCCTGCGAGTAACACTGTCCACTTAAAATTTCAGACAGACCACCTCGTTCCCTGCATATAGGCCCTTTGGCACAAATCTAAACCGTTTCACCGATCTGAACCAAATTTTGTATACTTACCCTTTGGAACCCTGCGAGTAACACTGTCCACTTAAAATTTCGGACAGACCCCCCCCCCTTTCCCTGCATTTAGGCCCTTGGCACAAATCTACACCGTTTCACCGATCAGAACCAACATTTGGATACTTAGACCTACCCTTTGGTACCCTGCGAGTAACACTGTCTGCTTGAAATTGCGGACAGACCACTCCATTCCCTGCATTTAGGCCCTTTGGCCCAAATTTACACCGTTTTACCGATCACAACAAAAATTTGTATATTTACCTTTTGGAACACAGCGACTAACACTGTCCGCTTGAAATTGCGGAGAGGCTACTCCATCCCCTGCTTTTAGGCCCTTTGGCACAAGTCTACACCGTTTCACCTATCTGAACCAAAGTTTACATACTGACCCTTTGGAACCCGATGAGTAATACTGTCCACTTGAAATTTCTGACATACCACTCCATTCTTTGCAGTTAGCTCAGGAATCCCTCGGGGTTGCCAGCTTCCTAACTCACGAAACATGAGCCCTTGAGGGTGTACCAGAAGTGGTGGGGCTACACACACCCTGCCTCTTTGAGGGCCTTGAGCTGAAGACAGGAGAGATTATTGTGGTGGCGTGCTGATGTTATTAGGACGTGGACCTGGAGACCTTCTCGAGTTCACTCGCACCTTGAGAACTAGATGGAGATCCGACTAAGGAATGACCACATTATTCGAGTAGAGGTTGTAGAATGAAATTTAATATAAAAAACAAGACAAATAAAAGGGGACGTGAGTAGCGCATGAAATGGTAAGATGAGGGATGAAGGGGCTGTAATAAAATATGTACATGCAATTATAAAACAGTCAACAATAACATATAAAACTCAGAAAATAGAACTATAAAAGAGAGAATGTTGACGACGAGGAGGTGTCTAAGTCACTGGAAATCGTTCAGTAGAGGGGCATAAATTAACAATAATTGGATTGGCAACTTCACTTCGATGTACAGCTTTGGGACTTGTGTTTTCAGCTGCAGAGTATTGTGCCCCGGTGTGGCTGAATAGTCCTCACACTAACCTCATAGATACCCAGCTCAACACCACCATGCGCCTAATCACTGGCACAATAAGGTCTACACCCACACATTGTCTACCTATCCTCAGCCACATCCCTCCACCAGATCTTCGACGTAAAAACGCTCTCCTCAAGGAGTTCAAGAAAATAATGGATAACCTACAGCTACCAATACACTGTGACATTGCTGACATTTGCCTGAATCGCCTACGATCCCGAAATCCACCAACAAGGACTGCAATAGACTTGGAGAATACCAACTACAACATCACTAAAGAATGGCAGGGAAGACAAGATAATAGGCCTGGATCAACCTTACCACGCATTGGATCATCGTTGCCACCTGGATTTGAGCTTCCTCGGAAAACATGGTCAACTCTCAACAGGATTCGTACGGGTCACGGCAACTGTGCAGACTTCCACTACAAATGGAAAATAATGTCTTCACCTAACTGTGATTGTGGTGCCCCCAAGCAGACCATCCAGCATATCATCACCGAATGTCCTAAACGAAAGTACAGTGGCAACGTGACTGATTTCGCTCATGGATCATCAGAGACAATTAACTATATAAACAATTTAGACATGAACATATAGTTTGTCTTCATAAACTAATTATCTTTTATGTGCATATTGTATCTGTAAAGCCAGACGCTAAATAATAAATGTGAATAGTACGTTTCGTTCCACCACAGCCTGACTACAAGAAGGCAGTCAAAAGCATCATTCTGAGAAGTACATGAAAACGTGTATCCCACGAACCGTCTATCCTTCCACCCTTATACAGTATTAAACTGTATGTCACAACGAACTACCCAAAGAAACAAACCCTTACTAAAAACGACGACCCTTAAATGTCACGTCAAGAAACACAAAATTAAACACACGACACCAAAACGAGAAAACTTCACAAAATATGACGTGACGTGACACACAATCCCCGCAAAGAAACAAGGATCGGATAAACAAAATAAACAAAGATAAACTCCCGAATGAAGATAAAATAAAAAGATTTCATGAGCTGGTAGAATAAAACTTCTCTCGAATGAAAGCACAAGATTCAGTTACCTTACGAGATACCAAATAAGCGTCAATTGCAGTCCCGGACACATACAACGAACACACATTCCGTAATCTCGGAATAGTAACCAATATACCTCATTTAATAACGTAATGGGGATACGCGTTGCTTGCTTACTGAAAGCCACAACAAAACAGAACAACACTAAACATGACCCTCGGCCTTCAGTCAAATTTCCACATAAACAAATAACGTAAACCCACCCTTAAACATAAGTCCAAAACCGTGATTATAAATGAGACATATTTCAGACGCATACATAATTAGTGTCAGCCCAGTCTCTAAGGATAAAAGAAACCATAATCGGACATCCTTAGAGTTGCACAAATGACAAGACACATAAACAAAACCCATAACACAATTAAATGAAACTGGGTGTGCGTTCCGACCATGCAGAAGAAAATCCAAGGCAATTGAACAAACACACTCACCCTCGTCAGGATAAAAAGCGCGAAACTAACCCAAAGATACCAATCCCTAAAGGTCCTCGAAAAATCCCATACTTTTACAAGGGGTTAGGAACTGGTAAGAAACATCTCTCAGAAATACAATCACGTTTCGTGACCAAAACAATCGCATGAACACGCACAAAAATAAAACAGTACAAGATACGGAAATGAAACAACAACAACAACAACAGGAATCCCTTAAAATGAATAAACCCCAAAATAAGCAAGTTGATTCTCCACTACGTACGTATATATAACGAATAACTAGGGACCAAAATAAACACCAAATAACCTCAAAGAAAAACATGATAGATCTCCAGTTTAACCTTACCTTAGCAGGTTAAATTAAGGAACATTTAACACTGAAACTTGGGGAGTATATATATATATATATATATACATAAGTTTTCTTCAAAGCATGGCACTTATGGTGTATTCCTTGGAATACACGGTAAGACAGAGTGAGCATTTGCTGCTCTTTGCATTATTTCACTCCTTCCTTTTTCCCAAACACCAACAGTGATGTCCTAGTTTTTCTTTGTTTGTGCAATTTGCTTATATTACCTGTAAGTCTGTTCTAGATATATATCTTCTATGATCAACCTAGCGTCATCTAGCAGCTAATCTCTGAAGTTCCTCAATTTTTCCATGTACAAGAGGTCTTCCCTACCAATCTAGCCACCAGATCTCGTCGCTATCGCCAGCTATCATCTCCGTGATCAAGAGGACTTCGTCTACATTCCCATCCTCCAGGCTTCGCTAGTGACGCCTGCTAGAAACCCTCTGAAGACAATTTCATCAACATACTTAATTTTTGTAATGTTTGTCATTTTTATGCATATTCCTTTGTCTCATAACCCCCACTTTTTTCCTTCCTTGGTCCCTCCGCGCTTCGTTGAGCTGGTCTCACTTGTGCTTCAGTCGTCAAGACCTCCAGTTGGAGCCTAACTAGGGCTCGTCTCCTCTCCTCGAGAGACAAACTTTTGATTCGGACGCCATGTCCAGATCTTAACTAACGGTCGCCTGGATCGCCTACTACAGAAATGAGCTAAGTACTATGTTCTTCAACTTATTTTAATCGCTTTTAATTAGCTATACGCTTTTAATACCGTTCTATAGACAGTGAGAAGTTGCTAAATGTTGTACAATTGCAATCTTCGCGGGATTTTCGATGTCAGGCTTTGTCTATCTAAGACAGCTAATCTTGAAAAACGAAGCAGCTTTTCTTGTGCATGTTAACTGAGAATGAGCTCTCACACCGTGGGATTCTTATTAAACTAAATACTGTCTATAGAAAACTTAGCTCGTTCCACCGCTGGACTTTACTTACCCAATTCAACAGTTATGTTTGTTCTGGAATTTTCTACGCCAAACAATTCATCCACAAGCTAAACCTTCTAGTATTTTCCACTCCCATATGGAAATACATTTTCTAACCAAGGTATTTTCTTTATGAACAGCTAATCAACACCTAATTTGTCTTCCTTCGTGGGAATTCGTCCGCTGCATTCAACTATAACCTACAAATTTTTTCAACGCAATAGACTTTCTCAAACCAAAATGCAACTAGTTATTTTACACCACCGCAATAACTTTCCTTTCTACAAACTTTCTGTGCTACAATAGTGAACTTTCAACCACGTCAATAGACTATAGTGGAACCAGTGCTCGTTCAACTTCTCATCCGCGCCGCGCTCGTCCGAGAAAAATAAATAAGGCCAAGAACTCTCTCCACCAAGTTCCTATTTCCTCTCCCAAAACCACTCTTTACTAACAAATTAGGTTAATCCTCAAATTTATGTCTATTTCAATGAGACCTCGCGAAACCATAGGCGCCCTCCCAACTTTTCTCCATTTATAACTTATTCATTCTGCTTAAATATCAGTAGTTAGAAACTGCCTATTAATCTATTTTCTTTTCTTGCTAGTACAGGAATTGTTTATGTTCTAAGTACTCAAATTTTCATTAATCTCGTTGATCCAGGTTTTCCTCGTGATCCTGTTTAAACATAGAAGTTCTAGAAACTTCTTCTCAATTTTTCTCTTCAGGTTTCACAATAAGTGACCTGCCCTATTTGTATAAATTATAATAGTAATTTCTGCATAAATATAAGAAGTTATAGAAACTTCTATTTAATTTCTCTCTCTCTTTATGTTGTTATAATTTCGAAGCTGTTATTTGTTCATACTTCTAAGATGCCCACATAGGAATTCTTAAAGTACACACATTGTACCTGACCTATTGTTCAACTTTAATTAATTTAGGAGGTCTGAGACCTCAATGGTTTAAAAAATCAAATTATACATTTGTTAAATTGATCATATTCTACGCATTGTTAAATAAATCAAACTATATCCTTTTGTTTCATCATTTTCTATAAATAACGATTAGGCAAGATCCTGTATTGCCCGACTCTTCCTATAGGCTTACATTTAAAAAACTCACAAATCAAATTAATAACGGTTCCACTATTTGTTGCATTTGAGCAAGAACTCTTAGTCACAAACTTATTAAAGCCTCTCTTAGCTTTGATAGCTAATTCTAACTAGCCAGTAAGGCAAGTATGGCTAGCTCCGCCAGCTTCCTGCTTGTTGAGTTTTTCTCTACAACTTATGGTTGGTTTTCCAAAACTTAAGTTTTTCTCATTGTCTAAACTTTTAGTCGGCGCATGCTGGGTAAAAGCTTAGCCATTCTTAAATGCAACGATTGGTGCTCTTACCAAAATTATTCCCAAGGGTATAATTGCTTCATCACTACCCTTCTTGGAAACATGCGGTCGCTCCTTAGAAATTCTACAATTTCAAGAAATAAAACATCACGGCTAATTCAAATTATTTGCATTATTCAAAATATATGCTTAAAACAAACTCATTTGAAAGGACACATAGTAAACTCATCATTTCTTTCTTTGGCAGACCACCACCCTTCCACATAGTAGACGAATCTTGGCTTGGAAGGGAAGGTACTATCAACTCTCGCCGGCAAATAGCCCAAGCTTCAGCCGCATTTGCCGTTAGCTACATTCAGGTCCATACCCACTTTAGGTGTTTCACGGGCTTTGCGGTGACACTCGTCTCTAAACATTGTCTTTGTTTGGTGTTGGACTCTCATCCTATTATCCACACTTGTTCCTTAGTCCGAAACCCACTTCCCTTTCCTTCTCTCTTCATCTTCCCTTGGGGGTAAGGTTAATTCCTAGCAAAAACCTACCCAACTTATATACAGAATAACAACAAGGACGATTTCCACTTGGCTTTTTTCTCCAAGACGTTCTGGAAAGTCTCTGATGACATTTCATTTAATAATTATTTCATATAACAAGAAATCTCAACTGCTAGACAGAGGCCGGAATCCCACCGTGTTTCCTGAATGTTTATAACCTCGAAGATCAACAGATATTAATTAACACGTAACATTTTCAATGGAATTGTCGGTAGTGGGCATTATGTGGGCTCAACATCTTATATCACTCCTCGAAATAACAATTCAGTCGCGATAACAATCACCGAAGGCGTGTTTCTTAGACTAAGATGGGTTCTCCATCGCGGGCGCTTTCCTTTTCCAGACGTGCGGAAATTACGATCACTTAAATGTTTTACTAGTGAACGCTAGATGGAAATAACGTCGAACGGATCTTAAAATTGTACCGGATCAATTATGAAAAGGAAAAGAAGGCAGACCCCTCGAAGAATGAGGGTATGAGGAAAGATGAGACAATGGCCAATTAATGTGGGAAATTGAAAGACTCCCTAGCCCTCGGATACCCTAATACAGTCGGGGTCGGAAGAGAACAAGAGTTGACCAAGGGAGGACGACAAGAAAGGGAACTGAAAGGAGCCCGGCACCAGGAAGTAGAAGCGATGCCAGACTCAGCTGGGGTCCCGTAGTCGCTAACCCTGGTCCCACAAGTTGTGAGACACTGGGGGAGGCAGTTTTGAGAATAGCTTGCTGATTCATCGCGAGGTGACATGAGAGGACTTTCCAGAGCTCGCCGTGTTATTTGCTGCCTATGCTGCTGCCAGCACAGGGCCGTTGCTCAAACCACTGTGGTGTTGCGAAAGAGTGAGTGATTCCTCGGCCAATCTAAATGGGACGGGGAACCCCGAACGTGTGTCAACATATTTCGTCATCATCTGCGATCATCTCAGGTTCGTGCAGCTTGGACCCATATTCTTTGCCGATCAGTACGCCATAATCTCTTTCACTAGACGCATCGAGTACAGGCCTAAGCCAGAAAATAAGGTTGAGTTTTGGAAGATATCGAAGCTAGACATCTGAACTACATACATCAGTTTTAAAATTACACCATGTTGGTTTAGTAGTCATTTTTTCATTACCTTAATATTATCGTCATAAGTGCAAATGAGCTAGATGTTACGCGCATCATACCACTAATCAACGCCGCATAAAGTCTTTCTCGACCGTGATTTCATAAATATTTATTTGTATTACAGTACATTGTGTACATTATAAGTTGAAGTGTCAATTCAATACCGGTAGTAGTTTCCCTTATCATCCTCATCATAAGGGCAAATGACCCAGATGCTAGGCCAATTACACCATTAATCACCACTCACAATAAGTCTTCCTCGCCTGTGAATTTTAAAATATATACTGTATTTCTATCACGGTAGTTTGTAAGTTTGACGTGTCAATTCAACAGTAGTTTTCATTATCATCCTTATCAAAAGGGCAAATGACCTAGATATTACGCTCTCATTGTCTTTTGGGGCAAATTACCTAGATTTTATGTCCATTATATTTCTAAGAGACTTTGAGACATTATCATCATTCCACCGGGCGAAGCCGGGTACTACTGCTAGTAAACCATAAATAACTATTGGAAAATAAGACCTGAGTGCTCAGATATACGGTATTTGCTGGGACAATAGATTTCAAATCATACACGCCAGGTCCTAGGCAACGGACGGTACTACAATGCCGCGGTCCGTTTCTAAGATACCTATCTATGTCGTTTTCTCTAGCTCGGCAAAAAATTAACATTTCGCTTTTTAACGAAATATTCTTACGGGGCTTCAAATAAACCTTCGCTCTAGCCTTCCCTCTCATGATGGTGAGTAGAAATAGACTGTAATTTTTATCCCAATCGCTTGGAGTTGGACGTAGTAAAGGGAGGAAGAGGCACAGTCCTTCGATATATGTTCTGCTAACAGAGAGCAAGATCTGATTTCTTCTTTTCCTGGTTAAAATGCAATGGTTAGGCACTCGTATGTTGATTGGGACAGCTGCATCTAAGTTACCGGCTTCGAGGCAACTACTCTCTTCCTAAATCAGTCAAGATTTAGGGATTATAGGCAATACAACTTGACATGGATTCCTATATTTACTATATAAAAGTGTTTGTGTGGTTGCGAGCTGTCTGATAACCTATGTCATTGTGAATGTTTCACTAGTGTATGGTTTAACAGGAGACAGGTGCCACAAAGTAGCCTACTTGAATTTAGAAGTATGCTTTTATTTGTTTATTTATTTATTTTACTAAGGTTATAACTAGAGAGTTTGAAGAAGGGGCAGATGACCTCGTAGTTCTGCCCCTTAAAACAACAATAACTACTACTACTAGAGTTTAAAGGGGATGAATTTGGGGGAGAAATACACACACAGTTTAGAAACTAAGCTAGTAGGCTGCTTTGAAGCTGTAATTTATTATAGAAGTAATGTTGTCTGATAACCTGCATTATAGAGAGGGTGCTTAAAATTAGGCCACGGCCACCTCCCACCCAAACCTCACCTGACTTACAAATAACCAACAAAGACACTGCAATAAAGCAGGTTATCATCACACACACACTACCTACCACACGGAGGGGAAAAGAAGGTGGGAAGGGGCTTGGGAGGAGAGGGATGCAATACAAAGTGCCTTCCGACAAGATACTACTTCGGAGGTCAACCGTCGACTTGAGCATTACTCAAGTGCACCAGGCTGATGACCTGCCTTTTCAGTAGCGGGGGGAATGCACACACTGTTTTCAAAATAAGCTAGAAGGACTAATATCAGTTCTTAATCACCCTCTTTCACTAAATGATTCATCCTTGTACTTAGCAATACATTTTTCCATTACATGTGGTTTCTTACTTTACACGTAACAATTTTCTACAGAAATGTACTTCATATATCATATCAGTGTTCTTGGTACAAACACACCATGACTAGACAGGTATTCTCACACTTAGGGGACCTCTTTAAAGGGCCTAAGCGCCAAGGTGGATGGTTGTAGGTTCGTTACCTGGGAGGTACAGATGCAGGTTAAACCTCCTCCTCAACTGCCGCTTCAGAGGCTCACAGGCCTCTTCGGCCTCTTGTGGCAGAGTAACATCCGGAATGTTAACGTATTCATCTCACCCTTTCAGGACCAGGTTCAAATACCTATTCGGTATCTCTGCCTGTAAGGCAAGGTAAAGGATGGTGTTTGGTTGTCTTGCGGGCCTAATATGACTGTTAGAGATGCCAGACCCCACCCATGGCTAATTAACTTTCCAGAAGACTTTACTTTCATTCTTTTAGTCCCCTACTAAGGGTTTCTCATCAAAGGAGGAGGGCCCTAAGGAACAAGAGTAGCTCTACATGAGGCTTGCTCGCCCTGCTCTGGAGACTGGGCCTTTCAGAAGGATACAGGACTATATTGTCCCGGAATTCCCTGGGGCTGTTCCCCAACTTAGGTCCTTAGTCCTGTAGGACCTTTCAAGCACTGTTATGAGAGGCAGATTAATGTAGGACTCCTTCCCTCCGTAGAAATCAACCTGCAGGCCAAACCCCTGCCGCCTTCACGGGTATCAGGTCGGTACCGGGAGACTGTCCTCTTACTGGGAGGCTATAGGAAGGATGAAGCTTCGGGCAGGTGAGCGGGGCTCTCTCCAGAGGACGTCGCGACGGCGCCGGACGCCCCTAAACGTCGGCAAGGAGAGTCGACTGGTAAAATGCTACCCGTCAATCGCACCTCAGCCAGGACGGCAGAAACTAAGAGGGAAACTTTTATATTGGGTAAGGGGAAGCGCCAAACGTTTGGCTGTCCCTTTATTGGGTTTTTAAGTAATCCAGTTTCAAACAGCGCCAACCTAGAGGAACTATTATACTTGCGTTTGACCGCCAGTCACTAACTTGCACCTCTATCTAAGTTATATATAAATGTACTCTTTTGTTTTATTCCCTGTAATGGCGGACATGCCAAATCTGCATGCCAAATCTATATCCAAATATACAATTAATTAAAACTATCCTTTTGTATTAATATCTGCTGAAACACAACAGGTTATGGGCCCAGAGTACAAAGGAAGTGGACGGACATATTACTGTAAGTTTTGAACTTTTATTTATTTAAAAATTGTTCAATGGCCGGTAATGGCGGATTTGGCAATTCGTTGCCGCAAATCGAAAAATTGCATGGAGGCGCAAATTATGAGACATGGGCGATGGATATAGAGATGTATCTTATGCATGAGGATTTGTGGATATATGTGGAGTTTAACCTTGCATCGACTGCGTCGGAAGAGCAAAAGAAGCAGGCCCAACGTACTAGAGCCAAGATTTATATGCTATTAGATAATGGACCTAAAATGGAAATTGCTAACATTAAAACCCCATAAGCGATATGGGACCACTTAAAAACAACCTACGAGAATAAAAGCGTTAATCGGCATATTGCTCTCATAGACTAATTATTTGATATTAGTTTGGCGAATTCAAAGTATATGGAGGCCAAATATAAGTGCAAAACTGAGAAGTATGGGGAAGGAAGTTGACGATGAATTTGTTGCCGTACTCATGTTGAGAGGATTAACAGAAGATTATAAACCTTTCAGAATGGCAATTGAAAACACAGCTACTGGAAAACTGAATACCGAAACTGTCAAACAAAAGCTACTTCAAGAAGGTTATCGAAGTTCGTTGGAAGTCAAGGAGACTGCGGTGGCATTTAATACTAAACACAAAGTCAAACCTAATAATCCAACATCCTCTAATCCTTCAAATCATGGGGGCAAACATAAGAATAATACATTTGATATTAATAAAGTTAAATGTTTTAGGTGCAATAATTATGGACATCTAGCAAGGGATTGTTCTCAAAATAATAAAGTTCCGCAAGTTTCTAGAGGAGATGACTCCAGTAAGAGAGCCGACGGCAAATAAAGGAAGGGCAAATGCGTGGCTCATGGCCATGGCATCTAATGTTCAACCAGAAAAATGGTACGTAGATTCTTGTTCTTCAGCTCATATGACAAATTATATTGATTTATTAAATTACTTTAGTTCTAACTCGAAAGATAATCTTGAGGTAACTGTTGCAAATATTGAAAAGATTGGCACAGCAGGAAAAGGCAGTGCAACTATTAGCTTAGTTCAGGGCAACGATCAGGAGCTTAAAAATGTTTATTATGTACCGAAGCTTTCGTCTAATTTACTCTCAGTGAGTTGTATGACTAGAAAAGGTGCTTGTGTAATATTTAAAGAGAAGAGCTGCCAGATATTTGACGCAGCAAATTTAAAGATTACAGGGGAACTAATTGCTACTGGTTCCGAAGAAGGTGGAGTTTATACGTTGGATGCGAAAAGTATTGTAGTCAACCGGAAAGAAGAAAGTAGTGAAGCTAGGGCGATGTCTATTTTAATGGAGGAAAAGAATGGCCAAATATTATGGCACAAAAGGTTAGGTCACCTAGGACACAAAAATATGGCTTTGTTAGAAACTAGGGCTACTGGTATGAAACTGGATAGAACAACGCCGTTTCAACCATGTATCGCTTGCGTTGAAGGTAAACAATGCAGGGAACCTTTCCAAACAAAAAATCCTCGACATGAGAAAACTACCCGAAAATTGGAAATAGTGCACTCTGATTTGCCTGGGCCAATGACACCACCCTCAGTTAATGGAGAAAAATATTTTTTAACGTTTACAGATGATTTCTCAAGAAAAACGTTCATTTATTTTCTTAAGAGCAAAGATCAAGTGTATGAGTATTTTAAAATATTTAAGGCAAAAGTAGAAAATGAAACAGGGTGTAAGATTCAATGCCTACGTACTGACAATGGAACAGAATATGTCAATTCTAAAATGAAACGAGAAATTGAAAACTGTGGTATTAGGCACGAAACTAGTATCCCTTACACTCCAGAGAAAAATGGACTTGCAGAGAGAGTCAACCGTACAATAGTTGAGAAAGCAAGACCTATGCTTCTAGAAGCAAACCTATCTAAAAAGTTGTGGGTAGAAGCTTGCAGGACTTCTGTATACCTTAAAAACAGATCTCCAACTAAAGCGCTAAAAAATGAAGTACCGGAAGAGAAATGGTCCGGAAAGCAAGTAGATTTAGGGAATTTACGAGTGTTTGGCTGTGTGGCCTATGCGCATATTCCAAAAGAACATAGAACCAAGTTTGATTCTAAATCCAAGAAATGTGTATTTGTGGGTTATTGCGAGGATTCAAAGGGTTATCTACTAGCGGATCCAGAAAAGGGATATAAGCAATTAAAATATAGAGATGTTTTTTTTTTTAAACAATTTCATCTCCAGAGAGTCTGAAACCAGTGAGGGTGACAAAACAGATTTTCGAACGTTGTTACCAAAAGTCAATTTTGCGGTTACAATCGAAGAAAATAGTGAGGCCAAAGATGATAACACAAATACGGAAAGAGGGAACCAAATAAATTTAGAGCAAAATATTGAAGTTATCGATAAAAATGCAAACGTTATAAATAGTGATAGTCAGGGTCATGCAAGTTTAGAAGAAGACTTGATTATTTGTAATGAGACTTCTGAGAATAATGAGTCTGATATGAGTGAGCCAGTAGAGACTGTGCAAGATGAATCAATCAGACGGTATCCTAAGAGATCAAGGGTTCCTAAGATATTTCCAGATCACTTACTTATTTAACGTCAATGAGTGGAAACTTTTGTGACTGCTTACCCGCTCATAATGATCCACAAACAGTGCAAGAAGCCTTAGTGTGCCCAACTCTAGGAATGGGTATTCCAAGATTCAGACACCTAGATATCAAGGGAAAGGCTACAGCCGCTTTTGAAAGTTGAGATATTTGAATATCGCGCTACATTGCTTCTCGAAGCAATTGGAAAGAATATACCGCTAAGAGCATGTCAAGTGACGTAGCGAGTAATAGCAGAGGTCGAGGCTATTTATTGATTAAATAGTTAACCATGGAGTAGAGACTTGAGACTTGGATCAGATTACTGGCACGGCCAAATGAAAGAGAATGCACTTAGTATCAAGTAAATCGGACCAGGGATACCAGAGATATGAGGATTACTAGATTTCAGCGTGATGACGCGTGACCCTGACTGTTTTGAATAAAAGCCGGCCGGCACAGGCATCAATAGCTCACTTCGACACAAGCACTTGCCTAGCAAGGTGCTACTACGCTGAACCAAGGCACATGGTTGCCGGATCTACACAGAAGTTATTTTCAAAGTTGTGATAGTCACAAACGTGCTGCGCTACGAGTGGTAGTAAGTCTCCGGCAGGGAGAATCACCAAGGTGATAGTTATTTTTCGACGGACACTGGTGAAATATTTTTATTTTCACATGGACATATGCTAGACTTTGTCTAGAATTAGTACTTTTTCACAGTCCAGTAATAATCTAATACTTGGATATTTTAGTCCAATTTCAGTCAGTTTCATATTTGTAACTTGATAACCACTCCGATCTATCAGTACATTGAAGACCAGTCTATCACGGTGGTGTTCATTAGCCAACGCAGGGAAACTACATGTTGCTTCGCGCATGGTAGATGGTGTGAAGCCATGCCCAAGGAACGATCTTCAGAACAGCCGTTGATTGGTTAGACTGTCAGTGTTTTCTTGTACTGAAAAGATTACCGTGGGTTATGTTACAACTGACATATCTGAGAATAGATCACTTAGATCTGACCCCATTTAAGCAAACTGTTATGGAGTTAACAGAAGCCAATATTGAAATGGATCAACAGTTACTTCAAACGTCAAGAGATATTACCACTATGTCTTGTTAGACGGATTGTGGGTATATAATGGCGGCCGATACAAGGATTATACGTGCTTGTCCGATAGGGCATGTCTATGGATAAATCTGGTACAGACCAGGTTCACTACGCTTCAAGACCATCAAGAAATGTAAGCCACATTTGAATTATATTATGCCTAGCTAATTGGAACAAACTATTTTTCGGCAGATGACCAACACATTTATTTTTCTTCGTATTTAAATCTTGCAATGATTTACGCAAGACATATTAGAGTTATTCTGAGTATTTTCAGCACTCAGAACAGTTTAGGATCGATGACCGAGCATATCGAGCATTTATTTGAATATTTCATATTTTTGGGAAATCACGGTAATCAGCCGATGTAACTGTAAAAGTTAATAATTATTTTTGTTGAGGAATGGATATTTTTTCCATATTCGAAGGTTCGAACATGTGGATTCTCACATAATGAGATGATAATTAAATATATTTAAAATAATATAACTAATAATAATAATAATAATAATCCACTAATAATAATAATAATACTTTTTATTACTTTTCTAAATAATTCTTGGATATTATATTTTCTAATAATCATATGTATTGAGAGAGAGCCTATGAAGAAGTTTAATCATTTCTAGTTTGGAACAGGAGATTTTCCGAAGGAGAGTGGTTAGCGCAAGCCCGCATTCAACCAACATTTCAGTTCTGGTTGAACAGTTAATATTTGCAATGAGCAAAGTATATTTTTCAGATAACACGGAGAGGCATGAAACGGGAAGCAAATGATATTTGTATCAATTAGGATATTTTTGTATTTATATAAAATCATGACGTAAATACGCATTCGAAAGTGAAATAAAGATTTTCATAAGTATGGTAAATTCACGGGTTGAACTGAATGGTAAAATAAAATAAACTTGTAAGTTTATTAATCTTCCAGTGTTGATAACAAGCAGAGGCTTGATTTATTGTATAAATTTTGGGAAGAAAATTTATGTGTGTGGAGTAGTTGAAATGCCATTCCCAGGTGCGCATGTTTAAGTCGCAGGAATGAGGAGGTTGTTTCGAGCATCAATCAAATAGCAGGTTCGATGGCTCAGGTTTATAGGAGTATTGGAACTACACATTTCGTCGTATGAATGACCCGAAGGTTATTTCTTAAAAACCATCAGTTCTTATTTTCAACCTTGTTTACGGATTCCATTAAGACTTTGATTTTGCTAGAACCCGGATTTGTCATGATAGTAGTTTATTCTTCTTCAGAGGAAGACCTTTGCCGTTGTTGTTGTAATATTGTGTTCTTACACAAATAATAGAATGGGCCACTGCCAATTAAAAATAATTCTTTAACCACGAATAATTTGAAGGATGTTTTCAATCCTAGTGCCATGAACTAAATGAATTTATTATGAAGCTACAATTCTTATTTCCGCATTCTGTCGAAGAATTGCAAGTTGTGAAAGTTACTAAAAGGGCCACAAATATAAATATTTTTCTTAATAATGATTCCAAGTGGAAAATCAAATAGTTGAATGGTTCAACAATTTATTGATCAAGTTGATGATTCAGAAATCATATATTTTGTTAGGAACTTGAAGTTCATAATCGAGTCACTTCTCGAAATGTTTAATGTCGGAAGAACAATTAATTTTTGTTGTGCTTCGCATAGTTCTTCGATGCTATGCTCAAGGTCAAATACTTTTCAGGTGTTATTAATATGTGTAAATAATTTGTGTAGATTCAGAAATAATATTTTTTTTGTCAATATTTTTTGAAACTGGAAAAATAAGTGAAAGTTAAAAATTCTATGAACATTTATTCTACGAGTGTTAATATTATGTAAAAATTCAAACAGTGAACTACGATATTTCCAGTAAAGACAATTAAATTTGAACTGGATTTAATCACAAATAAATGAATATAATTTTGGAACACAGTCTACAGGACTAATAATCGGACTTGTGTTTCCAAAGATAATAATGTCAAATGTGCTTGGAAAATTTCTGTACATTATGTAAATAGGAGTGTGGGTCGCCACACGTGAGTGATGCTACTTTGAGCATTTTTGCAGTCAATTTTAAATTCAAAATAAAATGAGATAATTTTACATGATGTGTTATGCCAGTTGAATCTCCTTCTATCCTTATTGTTGCATTAAGCCAAAAATCAGTAAAGCATTTTTTTCATTTGATGTCGTTTTTGCGATTTGCTTTAACCCATCTGGCGTCCCGGGACATTTTGACTCTCGTGCTGAATGATTCTTGGTAAAATGCATATGTGGTCGTGCGGACTCCGGTCTAAACGGGCACATAAAATAAGATAGAGAGAGGGTAGTGGTTTTGTAGGGGTTCAGATGCCTCCACCTCCACACCCTCCACACAAGATGGCGGCAGCCCGATAACTCCCGAACCCGTGGTCGGATTTTGACGAATGAGGTGTCATTGAACTCAGGCTGACACCCCCTTTCCAATGGACGACATATTTCAACCCCAAAAATAAAACCTACCCCTACTAGGGGGTGAAATTGTAATTTTTTAGAGAATCTCTGTTACCAATTGCAACATGTGAGAGTTTGAATGCCGATATGGATTTAAACGTTGTTCCACATAAAGTGCATATGTTCGGTGGAAAGCCACTATGAATTAGCATGCCCACTCATGGCTTTTGTAATAGGGTGGGGGAGCGGATCCCTATAGATGGGTTATTGTTGACGGGTCATTGTTGGCGGGGTCATTGTTGTCGAGTCCTTGTGGACGAGTCCTTGTGGACAAGTCCTTGTGGACAGGTCATTGTTGACAGGTCATTGTGGACGAGTCTGTGTGGACAAGTCCTTGTGGACAAGTCCTTGTGGACGAGTCCTTGTCCCTTTGGACGGGTCCCTTTGGCCTGGTTCCTACGGACTAGCCCATGAATTTATTTAAATTATGTCAAAGGGCCTAACTACATTTGTGTGTGTTGAATTGACGTTGTTCACTAATCCCACACTACTAAAATGTAATAACGATATGAAAGGAAAGTGATGAAATACATGTGAACACGTGTGAGATGTCATTATTAGCATTCTCCTTGTGAAACAAGTCACATCCTGTTTTGATTCATACGTGAGAAAATGCGAGTTCATGTGTAATATGATCTAACACACAGGTGTTCACATGTGCACGTGCACGATAAGAGCTAACAAGTCACAACCTGTTTTGGCAGTGGTGGGAATAAGGCTAGAGACATGTACGAGTAGTCAAATTACTCCGGCAGACAACCCCTTTCTTATGGATAACTTATTTCCACTCAAAAATAAAATCTACCCCTACTAGGGGGTGAAATAATAATTTTTAGGTGAAAGTCGCTTTCCATGTGCAACATGTGGGAGTTTATATGCCAATATGAAATTAAACTCGTTCCACATAAAGTGCATGCATACAACTGAATGCCGCTATGATTTATCATTTTTGTTTTTTGTTTTACGAATGCGCAATTGAGGTTTTTGTAAGAGGGCGGGCTTTTTGAATAATGACTTATAGATACGTTTTTTTACAAATTAACCAAAGATCCAAAAACTAATAGGTCATCGGATTTTTAATATCTTATGAACTAAGAAAGCTAGGAACTTGTATGAGGGGTCGTTGGACTTGTGGTGACGCCCTGTTTTTGAATGTATTATTCATTTTTTGTTAAAAGGGCCTAACTGCACTTTCGTTAATATCTCGCTAACTAATAATCACAGAGGGTCGAGTGAGGTGTCATAGGACTTAAAATGGCCAACCCCTCCCCATGACCAATGAATTTACCAAAAAAAAAAAAAAACAGCAAGGTCATTAACCTAAGACTGTATCAACTAATAATCAGAGAGGGACAAGTGAGGTGTCACAAGACTCAGGATGGCCAACCCTTTTCCATGACCAACGAATTTACCCAAAATACCCAAAACAGAAAGGTCATTGACCTAAGATTTTATAAACTTATCAGTAGAGAGGGTCAAGTGAGGTGTCATAGGACTACGAATGGTTAACCCTTTCCCATGACCAATGAATTTACCTAAAAATTCAAAACAGCAAGGTCATTGACCTGAGATTTTATAAACTAATAATCGGATATCAACATGTGAGGTGTCATAGGACTTAGAATGGTCAACCCTTTCCCATGGCTAATGAATTTACCCAAAAATACCCAATACATCAAGGTCATCGACCTGAGATTTTATAAACTTATAATCGGATATGGACATGTGAAATGTTTACAGTGAGTGATGAAACATAGCTAGGTAGTGAAAGAATTATTGTAGGCTACATGTATGGTGACTGACAAATCTTTCACCATTGGAACTTGTTTTCAGATCAAACTGCTGTACAGAGAGAGTATAGGTTGTAGGTATGGGATAATAAATGACAAATGGTGTATACAAAATCTGATTAATCGATTCAAGAAATAAGTGTAGTCAATCTTTAATTGATTGGTTAAATAGGATAGCTAAAATCCAAAATGGTGACTACATTGAACTAAACTGAACCAAGCTGAATCAAATCCAACCAAACCGAACCAAACTTAATCAAGAACAAGCCAATGGTTTAAGTGTAAAACTTGTGGTTGAATGTGGGCATTGGTAATGTCAGAAAGGAAAGGGATAACGCTCTACCTATACAGGGTAAGGTAAAGCTAGTGCATGATTCTAATGCACACACACACACAAGTACATGAACCACACACAACCATCCTATGCAGTTATTATGGGTTGACTGTTAAAACTTGCTCAGTGGTTACTGGGACAAGATGGTCGCTACACACAACAAGCTTTAAATACCTGAGGCTAATAATCTATACACACACTCACACACACTTGTTCCAAACTAAACTGTCTTGCTGGCAGAGCTCACACAGTAGGTAAATGACAGAAATGCTTGGCTAACAGAAATACAATCATTTTCGGTTGTCTAATGTTACCAGCTAAACATTACGTGCTATAGTGGTGAGCACATGTGCCTCTTTCACTGGAGCTCTAAACTCGATTTCTAGCTCTAAGGCCTAGAACGAATCAAACTAAGAAAAAAGGGTATGGTGACGCAGTGGTTAAACTGTTAGCCTTTCACTAAGGTAGACTAGGGTTTGATTTTTGGTTAATATGCATGTCATAAACAATCAAATAAAAGCAGAGATAATGTTTAAAACTGATTACACTTGTCTCTTTTCAAATTATTACTTAGATTACAAATACAAACGTGGACTGGGTTTGACATACAGTTAATGCTTCCTATCACATACCAGACTGCAAGAAAGCCAAACAAGCAAAAGCAGTGGTAAAATCGCTATGTGTAGAGAAATACCTAACGGTTTTTATGAACTGGCAAAGGTATGTCGCATAAACAGTGCAGGATACAATCCAGCAACCATAATTTTTATCTCGTGGACAAGAGAAAACATATATATAGAGAGAGATATATAGAAAGCTTGTGTGTGTGTGTGTGTGTGTGTGGGTAGCATTGGTTGTTTGACCAGAGAAAATACGGTGAGGTAGGGTGGGGAGAGGGAGTATTAGCACTTATATATGAATGGAAAATATTTTTTTTTCAATCGTTTTGTTTTTCAAATGTAGTGGTAGATAGTCGTTTTTTGTAAAACATTCTTACTTGCAGTAGTAATAAGCCTCTATGGTTCCGCTAACACATAGATAGACTGTATTATTGCCATGGTCAAGCACTCACATTAAGATCATTTACAAAATCATAAAATGAAAAATAAAAATCTTGTTTTGGAAATATCGTTTTTCAACATACATACAAAATAAATATATAAAAAAATTGTAAACAGCAAATTGGAAAATCCATGTTTCCATATAGACAAAATTTAAAAACCTTAAACAGACATTTAAGAAAATATATGCAAATGGGAAATTGACAAATGTGTAAATATGAAAATGGAAAAATCCATGTTTCCATATCACGAAATTGAAAAACATCAAACTGTCATTTTAAAAAATGCAATTGGAAAATTGACAAATTGCAATGTGTGAAATGTGAAATTGAACAAATGGCTATCATTATAAAAAAAAAGAACATGGTGCTCTATGGTTGAGGTGTGAATCAAACCCTCTCTACTTATTTGGACCACTCGAGACTGAGTAGACTAGTTTTAGTTGTCATACCACTTTTAAAAGTTTTTGTTAAATCTAGGAATTGAACCCAAGAGCTTGTAGGGGGGATCCAAGGTTATAATATGTTAAACAGATAGCCTTGAATCTAGGGTGTGGTAGTTATATAGAGATGAGACGTTTCGCTCGGGGCAGGGAGGCATGGAGATCTGCATCAAACCAGTCAAAAGACTGACGACTCAAACAACAACATGTAGAGCTCACCAAAATAATGTTGTGTAACGGTAAATGTTAGTCAACGAACAGTAATGCATTACTAAAACCCATGACACGATACCTAAGAGCTTTTCTAAAATTATTTTAAAATGCCTTTAACCCTATATTAAACACCCAGTTCACAAGACTCATAACTGCAATGTTATGGTCAAACAAAACAAAATCTATATTTCAAAACAAACAAGTGGTTTAGTCAATGTATACTGGAAAAAGTTTTATAAACACTCAAGTCCACAAAAATAATTAAATTAGTAACTGTCAGGTTGACCGAGTGGTTATGGTGTTTGACTTAAGTTCAAATTTTCTGTACAAGAAAGCAAGGGTTCGAATACCTTACCTGATATAACTATTGCCTCAACATGACTTGACCACACTGTATTATTGTGTACTCGGTACACAAACCATAGATAGAGTGTATTGTTTAAGGTCACTCTCTTTGCGAACATAGTCAGAGACTGTTGATGGTTAACAATTGTATTAATAGTGGGACATAGGGATAGCAATTAAGAAAAACAGACAATACCCATACACTTTTTTTTATTTATTTAATGTAAGTACTTGTACAATAGTTATATACAAACTACAACTCTCTTTTGTCTATTACTATCTAGTCCTTTTCGATCCACTTGCATAACAAGGCAGATGACTTTGTAGTTCAGCCCCTTAAAACAACAACAACACTACCTCTTGCATAGTCTGTGATGTTGATGACTCTTGAGGCGTGGAAGATGGATACAACATAACTTTTACAACAGGGGTTAAACGTTGCTCAACAATCAATGCACTATTTTGAGTAGCAACATCTTTCTCTTGTACTAACTTATTAGCATTCTGATAATTTTTTGCCAACACCATCAGTGTTTTGTCTGGAGCACTACATTGATGATCACTCACACTTAAAACCACACCATTTCTACTTTTCATATTGCCTCGACATCTTGTTGACCTCTGTTTTGAGCATCGCCAGAATATTATTCCTTTTACATTTTGTCGTCTATAGTTATAAGAGTAGCCTTTATAGAGTACACGTTGTTTACCTCGGTTAGTTGTAGTAAGTTCCATAGTAGTAACTAACCTGTTAGTATGATTTGCACACTACAAAGGTTATCTCTGTTCTGGTAATAGAATTATTTAGCGTTGGCTTTTATATTTAATATGTACAGTTAAAAGTGATAGAAAAGTGGTAGAAACGTGGTAGCAAAGTGGTAGACAAGTGGTAGACAATTGGTAACATAGTGGTAGAAAAGTGGTAGCAAAGTTGTAGCAAAGTGGTAGAAAAGTGGTAGAAAAGTAGTAGAAAAGTGGTAGCAAAGTGGTAGAAAAGTGGTAGCAAAGTGGTAGCAAAGTAGTAGAAAAGTGGTAGCAAACTAGAAAAGTGGTAGAAAAGTGGTAGAAAAGTAGTAGAAAAGTGGTAGCAAAGTGGTAGAAAAGTGGTAGCAAACTAGAAAAGTGGTAGCAAAGTGGTAGAAAATATTACATGTATTGTTAAGAAATAGTTTAAGCGGTTACATGGATTCATTACACTATAATTTTAGCATCACGAAGCTCATTTTCTATATCCAAAAGTTCTTCCTCATATTTAGTATGACCAGCCTGTTTACAGGTATGCAAGTACTGAAGCCGCTGGATTAGCTTATTGGGATTGTTCCAGTAAACAAATTTAACAAATGATTTTTTTGGGTGTAAACCATTATCATCCTCCTCATCATCATCATCATCATCATAATCATCATCATCATCATGGTTATCATCATCAATATAATTATCATCAATATAATCATCATCACTATTACTATCTAATCCTTTTTGTTCATCTTGCAATGCAACAACCTTTGGCATAGTTTGTGTTGTCTTTGATAGTGTTAGAGGTTTCTTAGACGTTAACGACTGTCCTAACATGTCTTTTTCATGGTACCTATGGACTGGCCCATGCAATTATCCAAATTATGTCAAAGGGTCCGGTCCAAAGGGATCAGCCAAAAGGACCTGTCCACAGGGACCCGTCAAGAATGACTCCATTCAAAAAAGGGCCCTTCCAAAGGGGCTAGTCAACAGGGACCAGTCCAAAGGGACAAATCAACAGGGATCAATGAAAAGGGGGAAGCGCATCATGTAAGTCGTTGCGCGCCGCCGCCGTGGGAACATAGGTGTTTATCAGCAGTCTCCGGCAATGTTCGGGAGAGTAACCTTGAAAAGTAGCTGAAACTCGGTAGTCGAAAGCATAGCTTGACCCGTTTCTTACCTATATGACAAGGTTAGGTTAGGTAAATTTAGGTTATGTTAGGTGAGCAGAGGTTAAGTCTTAAAATATTCCCTCTCTTATGTGTTCAAAGCCGATTCACTCTGAACAGTCAGCCAAAACTTTAAATATGTATTTATCATTACATAACGAATTAAAGCAAACTTAATTAATTATGAATGGCGTTTTTTGTTACTGTTCAATGTAGACAGAATATATGCATTAAATGATAGACTCAAGACAAAATGTTTTGATTGTTGACTTGCGTTATTGATAAATTGGTTTAATGTTAGGGGCAGTGCACACTTTCCATGTCGATAATTTATATAGGCTAGAAGGATGGTGTTGCAAACTTCTAATGTGTATTTCCTAATTTCATGCATAGTCTATTTCATAGAATTTTCCTGTAACTTAAAAGTTCATGCTGATTTTGTCTTTGTGTTTGACATTGCAACTACAATGGTTGATTGGATATTCTTTGTCAACTTTCAAATCATGTATTTCATGTCAGATATGTTGGAATTTGTGTTCATGTGTGAAGCTATCAAGTACCGATACCTAATTGGTTACACACAACTGTTTCATAATGAAAATCTGATGTCAGATATGTTGGAATTTTTGTTCATGTGTGAAGCTATCAAGTACCGATACCTAATTGGTTACACACAACTGTTTCATAATGAAAATCTTGATCTCTGATTCATTGGAGAACTGTTTACGCTTGTCTGAACCAAGACTAACTGACTACTCACTGCTAAGGTTTAGAAATTACATTTACTCAAATCACATTCTGGTAAAAAAGATCATGACTACTATAAACTGCTACCACTCTTCCACCACTTTGTTAACACTTTTCTACCATTTGACTCTCACTTTTGCTCTTACTTTAAACTGCACATACTACAAACTATCATTTTTATTACCGAGTTAACTTTACTAGAGGTTAGTTTATGCTCAACAGTCGACATGGAAGTATCAACGACTAGCTATGGTAAGCCATGTGCTTACTATAAAGGATATGCATATATTGTAAAACGAACTAATAAAAATGGAACTGTTATTTGGTGCTGTTCGAAACAACGATCTAAAAAGTGTCGAGGAATGATTAAAACAAAAGGCTCCAACATACTTATTTCAATCGATCATCATTGTAAATCTCAAAATAATACTCATTTAAATGGACAAAATACTCTAACCAAGGTAAAAAAGCAAGACCAAGAAAAAAATAGTGTGGCTCAAGATAGTGCTTTGTTTGTTAAAGAGCATTTATTATCTCCTGAAAAAGACATGTTAGGACAGTCGTTAACGTCTAAGAAACCTCTAACACTATCAAAGACAACACAAACTATGCCAAAGGTTGTTGCATTGCAAGATGAACAAAAAGGATTAGATAGTAATAGTGATGATGATTATATTGATGATAATTATATTGATGATGATAACCATGATGATGATGATGATTATGATGATGATGATGATGATGAGGAGGATGATAATGGTTTACACCCAAAAAAATCATTTGTTAAATTTGTTTACTGGAACAATCCCAATAAGCTAATCCAGCGGCTTCAGTACTTGCATACCTGTAAACAGGCTGGTCATACTAAATATGAGGAAGAACTTTTGGATATAGAAAATGAGCTTCGTGATGCTAAAATTATAGTGTAATGAATCCATGTAACCGCTTAAACTATTTCTTAACAATACATGTAATATTTTCTACCACTTTGCTACCACTTTTCTAGTTTGCTACCACTTTTCTACCACTTTGCTACCACTTTTCTACTACTTTTCTACCACTTTTCTACCACTTTTCTAGTTTGCTACCACTTTTCTACTACTTTGCTACCACTTTGCTACCACTTTTCTACCACTTTGCTACCACTTTTCTACTACTTTTCTACCACTTTTCTACCACTTTGCTACAACTTTGCTACCACTTTTCTACCACTATGTTACCAATTGTCTACCACTTGTCTACCACTTTGCTACCACGTTTCTACCACTTTTCTATCACTTTTAACTGTACATATTAAATATAAAAGCCAACGCTAAATAATTCTATTACCAGAACAGAGATAACCTTTGTAGTGTGCAAATCATACTAACAGGTTAGTTACTACTATGGAACTTACTACAACTAACCGAGGTAAACAACGTGTACTCTATAAAGGCTACTCTTATAACTATAGACGACAAAATGTAAAAGGAATAATATTCTGGCGATGCTCAAAACAGAGGTCAACAAGATGTCGAGGCAATATGAAAAGTAGAAATGGTGTGGTTTTAAGTGTGAGTGATCATCAATGTAGTGCTCCAGACAAAACACTGATGGTGTTGGCAAAAAATTATCAGAATGCTAATAAGTTAGTACAAGAGAAAGATGTTGCTACTCAAAATAGTGCATTGATTGTTGAGCAACGTTTAACCCCTGTTGTAAAAGTTATGTTGTATCCATCTTCCACGCCTCAAGAGTCATCAACATCACAGACTATGCAAGAGGTAGTGTTGTTGTTGTTTTAAGGGGCTGAACTACAAAGTCATCTGCCTTGTTATGCAAGTGGATCGAAAAGGACTAGATAGTAATAGACAAAAGAGAGTTGTAGTTTGTATATAACTATTGTACAAGTACTTACATTAAATAAATAAAAAAAGTGTATGGGTATTGTCTGTTTTTCTTAATTGCTATCCCTATGTCCCACTATTAATACAATTGTTAACCATCAACAGTCTCTGACTATGTTCGCAAAGAGAGTGACCTTAAACAATACACTCTATCTATGGTTTGTGTACCGAGTACACAATAATACAGTGTGGTCAAGTCATGTTGAGGCAATAGTTATATCAGGTAAGGTATTCGAACCCTTGCTTTCTTGTACAGAAAATTTGAACTTAAGTCAAACACCATAACCACTCGGTCAACCTGACAGTTACTAATTTAATTATTTTTGTGGACTTGAGTGTTTATAAAACTTTTTCCAGTATACATTGACTAAACCACTTGTTTGTTTTGAAATATAGATTTTGTTTTGTTTGACCATAACATTGCAGTTATGAGTCTTGTGAACTGGGTGTTTAATATAGGGTTAAAGGCATTTTAAAATAATTTTAGAAAAGCTCTTAGGTATCGTGTCATGGGTTTTAGTAATGCATTACTGTTCGTTGACTAACATTTACCGTTACACAACATTATTTTGGTGAGCTCTACATGTTGTTGTTTGAGTCGTCAGTCTTTTGACTGGTTTGATGCAGATCTCCATGCCTCCCTGCCCCGAGCGAAACGTCTCATCTCTATATAACTACCACACCCTAGATTCAAGGCTATCTGTTTAACATATTATAACCTTGGATCCCCCCTACAAGCTCTTGGGTTCAATTCCTAGATTTAACAAAAACTTTTAAAAGTGGTATGACAACTAAAACTAGTCTACTCAGTCTCGAGTGGTCCAAATAAGTAGAGAGGGTTTGATTCACACCTCAACCATAGAGCACCATGTTCTTTTTTTTTTATAATGATAGCCATTTGTACAATTTCACATTTCACACATTGCAATTTGTCAATTTTCCATTTGCATTTTTTAAAATGACAGTTTGATGTTTTTCAATTTCATGATATGGAAACATGGATTTTTCCATTTTCATATTTGCACATTTGTCAATTTCCCATTTAAATAAATTTTCTTAAATGTCCGTTTAAGTTTTTTAAATTTTGTCTATATGGAAACATGGATTTTCCAATTTGCTGTTTAGAATTTTTTTATATATTTATTTTGTGTGTATGTTGAAAAACGATATTTCCAAAACAAGATTTTTATTTTTCATTTTATGATTTTGTAAATGATCTTAATGTGAGTGCTTGACCATGGCAATAATACAGTCTATCTATGTGTTAGCGGAACCATAGAGGCTTATTACTACTGCAAGTAAGAATGTTTTACAAAAAACGACTATCTACCACTACATTTGAAAAACAAAACGATTGAAAAAAATATATTTTCCATTCATATATAAGTGCTAATACTCCCTCTCCCCACCCTACCTCACCGTATTTTCTCTGGTCAAACAACCAATGCTACCCACACACACACACACACACACACACAAGCTTTCTATATATCTCTCTCTATATATATGTTTTCTCTTGTCCACGAGATAAAAATTATGGTTGCTGGATTGTATCCTGCACTGTTTATGCAACATACCTTTGCCAGTTCATAAAAACCGTTAGGTATTTCTCTACACATAGCGATTTTACCACTGCTTTTGCTTGTTTGGCTTTCTTGCAGTCTGGTATGTGATAGGAAGCATTAACTGTATGTCAAACCCAGTCCACGTTTGTATTTGTAATCTAAGTAATAATTTGAAAAGAGACAAGTGTAATCAGTTTTAAACATTATCTCTGCTTTTATTTGATTGTTTATGACATGCATATTAACCAAAAATCAAACCCTAGTCTACCTTAGTGAAAGGCTAACAGTTTAACCACTGCGTCACCATACCCTTTTTTCTTAGTTTGATTCGTTCTAGGCCTTAGAGCTAGAAATCGAGTTTAGATCTCCAGTGAAAGAGGCACATGTGCTCACCACTATAGCACGTAATGTTTAGCTGGTAACATTAGACAACCGAAAATGATTGTATTTCTGTTAGCCAAGCATTTCTGTCATTTACCTACTGTGTGAGCTCTGCCAGCAAGACAGTTTAGTTTAGAACAAGTGTGTGTGAGTGTGTGTATAGATTATTAGCCTCAGGTATTTAAAGCTTGTTGTGTGTAGCGACCATCTTGTCCCAGTAACCACTGAGCAAGTTTTAACAGTCAACCCATAATAACTGCATAGGATGGTTGTGTGTGGTTCATGTACTTGTGTGTGTGTGCATTAGCATCATGCACTAGCTTTACCTTACCCTGTATAGGTAGAGCGTTATCCCTTTCCTTTCTGACATTACCAATGCCCACATTCAACCACAAGTTTTACACTTAAACCATTGGCTTGTTCTTGATTAAGTTTGGTTCGGTTTGGTTGGATTTGATTCAGCTTGGTTCAGTTTAGTTCAATGTAGTCACCATTTTGGATTTTAGCTATCCTATTTAACCAATCAATTAAAGATTGACTACTCTTATTTCTTGAATCGATTAATCAGATTTTGTATACACCATTTGTCATTTATTATCCCATACCTACAACCTATACTCTCTCTGTACAGCAGTTTGATCTGAAAACAAGTTCCAATGGTGAAAGATTTGTCAGTCACCATACATGTAGCCTACAATAATTCTTTCACTACCTAGCTATGTTTCATCACTCACTGTAAACATTTCACATGTCCATATCCGATTATAAGTTTATAAAATCTCAGGTCGATGACCTTGATGTATTGGGTATTTTTGGGTAAATTCATTAGCCATGGGAAAGGGTTGACCATTCTAAGTCCTATGACACCTCACATGTTGATATCCGATTATTAGTTTATAAAATCTCAGGTCAATGACCTTGCTGTTTTGAATTTTTGAGGTAAATTCATTGGTCATGGGAAAGGGTTAACCATTCGTAGTCCTATGACACCTCACTTGACCCTCTCTACTGATAAGTTTATAAAATCTTAGGTCAATGACCTTTCTGTTTTGGGTATTTTGGGTAAATTCGTTGGTCATGGAAAAGGGTTGGCCATCCTGAGTCTTGTGACACCTCACTTGTCCCTCTCTGATTATTAGTTGATACAATCTTAGGTTAATGACCTTGCTGTTTTTTTTTTGTAAATTCATTGGTCATGGGGAGGGGTTGGCCATTTTAAGTCCTATGACACCTCACTCGACCCTCTGTTATTATTAGTTAGCGAGATATTAACGAAAGTGCAGTTAGGCCCTTTTAACAAAAAATGAATAATACATTCAAAAACAGGGCGTCACCACAAGTCCAACGACCCCTCATACAAGTTCCTAGCTTTCTTAGTTCATAAGATATTAAAAAGCCGATGACCTATTAGTTTTTGGATCTTTGGTTAATTTGTAAAAAAAAACGTATCTATAAATCATTATTCAAAAAGCCCGCCCTCTTACAAAAACCTCAATTGCGCATTCGTAAAACAAAAAACAAAAATGATAAATCATAGCGGCATTCAGTTGTATGCATGCACTTTATGTGGAACGAGTTTAATTTCATATTGGCATATAAACTCCCACATGTTGCACATGGAAAGCGACTTTTACCTAAAAATTATTATTTCACCCCCTAGTAGGGGTAGATTTTATTTTTGAGTGGAAATAAGTTATCCATAGGAAAGGGGTTGTCTGCCGGAGTAATTTGACTACTCGTACATGTCTCTAGCCTTATTCCCACCACTGCCAAAACAGGTTGTGACTTGTTAGCTCTTATCGTGCACGTGCACATGTGAACACCTGTGTGTTAGATCATATTATACATGAACTCGCATTTTCTCACGTATGAATCAAAACAGGATGTGACTTGTTTCACAAGGAGAATGCTAATAATGACATCTCACACGTGTTCACATGTATTTCATCACTTTCCTTCCATATCGTTATTACATTTTAGTAGTGGGGGATTAGTGAACAACGTCAATTCAACACACACAAATGTAGTTAGGCCCTTTGACATAATTTAAATAAATTCATGGGCTAGTCCGTAGGAACCAGGCCAAAGGGACCCGTCCAAAGGGACAAGGACTCGTCCACAAGGACTTGTCCACAAGGACTTGTCCACACAGACTCGTCCACAATGACCTGTCAACAATGACCTGTCCACAAGGACTTGTCCACAAGGACTCGTCCACAAGGACTCGACAACAATGACCCCGCCAACAATGACCCGTCAACAATAACCCATCTATAGGGATCCGCTCCCCCACCCTATTACAAAAGCCATGAGTGGGCATGCTAATTCATAGTGGCTTTCCACCGAACATATGCACTTTATGTGGAACAACGTTTAAATCCATATCGGCATTCAAACTCTCACATGTTGCAATTGGTAACAGAGATTCTCTAAAAAATTACAATTTCACCCCCTAGTAGGGGTAGGTTTTATTTTTGGGGTTGAAATATGTCGTCCATTGGAAAGGGGGCGTCAGCCCGAGTTCAATGACACCTCATTCGTCAAAATCCGACCACGGGTTCGGGAGTTATCGGGCTGCCGCCATCTTGTGTGGAGGGTGTGGAGGTGGAGGCATCTGAACCCCTACAAAACCACTACTAGAGAGAAATGGCTTCGAACGTGGGGCTCGAGTTAGACACGGTCAATCGCATGCCGATTTAAATTGTGATAATTTTTTTTCTATAAATATTTTGGGGAGTTGAGAGATGTCTGGTTTGGATGAATAAATTAGTAGGAAACCCAATTAGTGGGGAAAATTAAAAATTTAACTGGATTAATAATTAGAATGGGTTTGATTATTTTTGATAATGGCTTAACCATTAGGGCGTCAAGTAAATTCAGTAGTAAACGTTCGATGACTGGACATACGCATTATTAGAATCCAGGTGGAGGATATTTGAGAACTTGCATATTTTTCTTGTGATATTGTGGTAAATGTAATTCGTAAAGGTAGAGAATTTTGTTTTTCCATCACGTCGACATTAGGACAAATCTCATTTTATTAGAGTGTTCCAATTAGCTATTCATATTTTTTGTTCTAGTTATAAGCTTGTGTTTGCCAATATTGTATACCCCTAAGTTTTGAATAATAATTGAAAATTATGGAAGAAATGATGAGGATGATGAGGAGTTTGGAGGAGAGTTCAAAAGAAGCTGGACTGCGTGTAGCAGCCATTATGAAAGAAAATACTGAGGCTTTGGAAAGGAAACTTAAAGAAAATTCTGATTCTTTAGAAAATAAACTTAAAGAAAGTTTAAACGATAAACTTAAAGAAAATTCTGATTCTTTAGAAAATAAACTTAAAGAAAATTTGAAGGATAAACTTAAAGAAAATTCTGATTCTTTAGAAAATAAACTTAAAGAAAATTCTGATTCTTTAGAAAATAAACTTAAAGAAAGTTCTGATTCTTTAAATGGTAATTTGAAAGAAAATTTAAATAGTAAATTTAATTCTATGGAAAGTAAATTTAAAGAGAATTCCGAAATTTTGAAAATGTCTCTTGAGAGTAAAATGACTAAATTATGCGAAAAAACACATGAGCTCGAAACTTCATTAGCTACTAACGCAAGTTTAATGGACGATAAATTTCGCGATGCCGATCTTAGATCTCAAAGCTTAGCTGATAGGATAGAACATGGTCTTAGGAAAGTTGGTGAAGACATGATCAACCTAGAAGTCAGAGTGAAGAAAGAGAGTAATGAGATGGGAATTCTAGTTGTTCAACGGTTGACAGAACAATTCAAAGAACTTGTAATGGGAGAGATAAGAGAAGGTGTGATTAATGAGTTACAAACTGAAATTAAAACCACAGTTGTCAATGAAATTAAAGACACACTCAAGCTGGAGAACCAAGAGGGAATCAAGGAGATTAGGGAATCTTTGTCATCCCATATTCAAGTAATTTCCAAAGATATCCAAGCAACTCAGAAGGACATATCAGATATGACAGGGTCATTGAAAAGTCACGAGGCTGTTATGAACCTGATATCCACTGATGTCATGGAGAATTGTAAGGAAACCGAAGCAATTAAAAAAATGGCAGAAGAAAACCATAAGGAACTTGAGGCTATGAAAACCCAAATCAAGGGCGAGAAGCAGTCTGACGATCTGTTGAAAATGCCAAGTGTAAGGGGAAAAGAACAGATACAGATAAATCTAGGAGCAGCTAGAGAAACTGATAGTCAAAGACAGGATGAGGTCAGGACAGTATTTCAATCCAACCCCATAACTGTATTCAAGAATGTAGAGGATAAGCCTTCTAAATTTTCAGGGCGAGATTCTGTAACACCCGTAGAATTTTTGAGAGAAGCAGGTGATTACCTGAAAGATTCCAAGATCCCTAAGGAAAGACAGATCCGAGTGATAGGGAAGTTTTTGGAAGGTCCTGCACTTCTTTGGTTTAGAGCTTTTAGATCCACTCTAACCACTTTTGAGGAGTTTTCTCGTGGGTTATTGAAAAAGTTTTGGTCCCCGGAAACCCAACAGCAAGTCAGAGCAGAATTATATTCGAAGAGATTCTCGACGTCACAACCTACTCGATACTCTACGTACTTTTCTGGACAGCTTTCTAAACTGCAACATTTAGATCCGCCGATGCCAGATAACGAATTAATTACTGCATTGATACGTCAGTTTCCAGCAAACGTCCAAAGGACTTTGATCGCTGCTGACATCTTTAATATGGAGCAATTTGACGAGGTATTGCAGAAGCTGGATCATACGAACGCTCAATTCTTCCATCAGAAGGGAGGAAAGAATAACAACGCTGTGTACGCTGTTATGGCAGACAGTTATTCTCAAACACCTCGAGAGATTCGAGAGGGGCGAGAAGAGAAAACGCCGAGGGAAGAGCCCGATAAAAGAGGATGGAATCAGTACAGTAACAGATACAGTTACAAGCCTTATGCGAGACCGGATGGTGGAAATCGATATAATACTCGATGGAGAAGGCCAAGGGATAATCAAGGAAGGTACCAGGAAAGAAGATACTATGGTAGAAACAACTACAATAACAGAGGGAATGTGGATACTCGTCAGTCCAATGAAGAGTTCAACAAGGAGACGAGGAAGAACTTAGAAGCAAGACACCAAGATAACTTGCAGTTTATGGAGCAGAAGCACAATGAACCAGGTCCATCGGGAACACAACAATCCCGGGGGAATGGAAACAAAAACAAAAAAACTTCGAATTCACAGTAGAAGATAGAATTTTGAACACTTTCACTTCCAGAATTATTAAATGGCAAGCAGAGGATGATGACTTAATCCAACAGAATGACGAACGGAAAGAAATGGGTACAAGAATTAGAATGCCAATCATATCATGCGAAGTATTCGGTATGCCTGTCGATACTTTGATTGATACAGGGGGTATGCTTTGTCTTGTGAGTGAGAAGCTTTATATTCTGTGGAAGCTCAAAGAGAATTTGGAGGAGATTCCAGTATCAGGAATTAAGATCCAAGGAATAATACCCAACAAAATATCTCTGTGTAAAACACAATTATATTTATGTATTACTTTTGGAGGACATGATTTCCGACATGTGTTTGTAGTAATGAAGGACATGGTTTTTGACATGATATTGGGAGCGGATTTCATTCAGAAATATCAAGCAGTGATAGACATGAAAACAGAGACGATCTGATTCAAGAATACCGAAGAGATAAACTTCGAGGGAAAAGAAGAGGAAGACATCGAGGGAGATGCTCAATGGTCTCTGATTTTTCATGAAGCTGAAGGAAGAGAAGTCTACACTGAGAAGGAGTCCCCAGAGCTAGGGAAAATTTTGGAAGAGTATCACGATATTTTTGATATTAAACCTGGTGAAATTGAAGATTTTGAATATTGTGGAAGTAAACAACAATGGAAGCTATGAAGTCGCTAATACACGAACTGGTAACATCGTGGGAACTTATAATGCATCGAATTTGAAGATTTGTTATTCAAGAACCAGATGATTTAATGTGTAGATAGGAAAAATAAAATTTTTTCAATTTTTATTTTTTGCTAGGTGTGGGGTGGATGTGCCCAACTCTAGGAATGGGTATTCCAAGATTCAGACACCTAGATATCAAGGGAAAGGCTACAGCCGCTTTTGAAAGTTGAGATATTTGAATATCGCGCTACATTGCTTCTCGAAGCAATTGGAAAGAATATACCGCTAAGAGCATGTCAAGTGACGTAGCGAGTAATAGCAGAAGTCGAGGCTATTTATTGATTAAATAGTTAACCATGGAGTAGAGACTTAAGACTTGGATCAGATTACTGGCACGGCCAAATGAAAGAGAATGCACTTAGTATCAAGTAAATCGGACCAGGGATACCAGAGATATGAGGATTACTAGATTTCAGCGTGATGACGCGTGACCCTGACTGTTTTGAATAAAAGCCGGCCGGCACAGGCATCAATAGCTCACTTCGACACAAGCACTTGCCTAGCAAGGTGCTACTACGCTGAGCCAAGGCACATGGTTGCCGGATCTACGCAGAAGTTATTTTCAAAGTTGTGATAGTCACAAAAGTGCTGCGCTACGAGTGGATCTTAGTAAGTTTCCGGCAGGGAGAATCACCAAGGTGATAGTTATTTTTCGACGGACACTGGTGAAATATTTTTATTTTCACATGGACATATGCTAGACTTTGTCTAGAATTAGTACTTTTTCACAGTCCAGTAATAATCTAATACTTGGATATTTTAGTCCAATTTCAGTCAGTTTCATATTTGTAACTTGATAACCACTCCGATCTATCAGTACATTGAAGACCAGTCTATCACGGTGGTGTTCATTAGCCAACGCAGGGAAACTACATGTTGCTTCGCGCATGGTAGATGGTGTGAAGCCATGCCCAGGGAACGATCTTCAGAACAGCCGTTGATTGGTTAGACTGTCAGTGTTTTCTTGTACTGAAAAGATTACCGTGGGTTATGTTACAACTGACATATCTGAGAATAGATCACTTAGATCTGACCCCATTTAAGCAAACTGTTATGGAGTTAACAGAAGCCAATATTGAAATGGATCAACAGTTACTTCAAACGTCAAGAGATATTACCACTATGTCTTGTTAGACGGATTGTGGGTATATAATGGCGGCCGATACAAGGATTATACGTGCTTGTCCGATAGGGCATGTCTATGGATAAATCTGGTACAGACCAGGTTCACTACGCTTCAAGACCATCAAGAAATGTAAGCCACATTTGAATTATATTATGCCTAGCTAATTGGAACAAACTATTTTTCGGCAGATGACCAACACATTTATTTTTCTTCGTATTTAAATCTTGCAATGATTTACGCAAGACATATTAGAGTTATTCTGAGTATTTTCAGCACCCAGAACAGTTTAGGATCGATGACCGAGCATATCGAGCATTTATTTGAATATTTCATATTTTTGGGAAATCACGGTAATCAGCCGATGTAACTGTAAAAGTTAATAATTATTTTTGTTGAGGAATGGATATTTTTTCCATATTCGAAGGTTCGAACATGTGGATTCTCACATAATGAGATGATAATTAAATATATTTAAAATAATATAACTAATAATAATATTTTTTTTTTTTTTTTTTTTTTTTTTTCGTGTGGCCTCCTGAGAGGCCGAGTGCAGGTCTTTCTAAGTGACGCCCGTGGGCGACCTGCGCGTCGGGATGAGAGATGGAATTGATGAAGGCGAATGAAACTGGGCAAGGATGTGGAAGGAAGCGGCCGTGGCCTGTCAGTAGGTACCGTCCCAGCATTTGCCTGGTGTTGAAAATGGGAAACCACGGAAAACCATTTCAAGGACGGCCGACGGTGGGGCTCGAACCCACGCGTCTACCGAATCAGCAGAGAGCTTGGCCCCATGAACTAACGCTGCGCTTTAGCGCGCGTAGCCACTACTGTCGGTATAATAATAATAATAATAATCCACTAATAATAATAATAATAATTTTTATAATTTTTCTAAATAATTCTTGGATATTATATTTTCTAATAATCATATGTATTGAGAGAGAGCCTATGAAGAAGTTTAATCATTTCTAGTTTGGAACAGGAGATTTTCCGAAGGAGAGTGGTTAGCGCAAGCCCGCATTCAACCAACATTTCAGTTCTGGTTGAACAGTTAATATTTGCAATGAGCAAAGTATATTTTTCAGATAACACGGAGAGGCATGAAACGGGAAGCAAATGATATTTGTATCAATTAGGATATTTTTGTATTTATATAAAATCATGACGTAAATACGCATTCGAAAGTGAAATAAAGATTTTCATAAGTATGGTAAATTCACGGGTTGAACTGAATGGTAAAATAAAATAAACTTGTAAGTTTATCAATCTTCCAGTGTAGATAACAAGCAGAGGCTTGATTTATTGTATAAATTTTGGGAAGAAAATTTATGTGTGTGGAGTAGTTGAAATGCCATTCCCAGGTGCGCATGTTTAAGTCGCAGGAATGAGGAGGTTGTTTCGAGCATCAATCAAATAGCAGGTTCGATGGCTCAGGTTTATAGGAGTATTGGAACTACACATTTCGTCGTATGAATGACCCGAAGGTTATTTCTTAAAAACCATCAGTTCTTATTTTCAACCTTGTTTACGGATTCCATTAAGACTTTGATTTTGCTAGAACCCGGATTTGTCATGATAGTAGTTTATTCTTCTTCAGAGGAAGACCTTTGCCGTTGTTGTTGTAATATTGTGTTCTTACACAAATAATAGAATGGGGCACTGCCAATTAAAAATAATTCTTTAACCACGAATAATTTGAAGGATGTTTTCAATCCTAGTGCCATGAACTAAATGAATTTATTATGAAGCTACAATTCTTATTTCCGCATTCTGTCGAAGAATTGCAAGTTGTGAAAGTTACTAAAAGGGCCACAAATATAAATATTTTTCTTAATAATGATTCCAAGTGGAAAATCAAATAGTTGAATGGTTCAACAATTTATTGATCAAGTTGATGATTTAGAAATCATATATTTTGTTAGGAACTTGAAGTTCATAATCGAGTTACTTCTCGAAATGTTTAATGTCGGAAGAACAATTAATTTTTGTTGTGCTTCGCATAGTTCTTCGATGCTATGCTCAAGGTCAAATACTTTTCAGATGTTATTAATATGTGTAAATAATTTGTGTTGATTCATAAATAATATTTTTTTTGACAATATTTTTTGAAACTGGAAAAATAAGTGAAAGTTAAAAATTCTATGAACATTTATTCTACGAGTGTTAATATTATGTAAAAATTCAAACAGTGAACTACGATATTTCCAGTAAAGACAATTAAATTTGAACTGGATTTAATCACAAATAAATGAATATAATTTTGGAACACAGTCTACAGGACTAATAATCGGACTTGTGTTTCCAAAGATAATTGTCAAATGTGTTTGGAAAATTTCTGTACATTATGTAAATAGGAGTGTGGGTCGCCACACGTGAGTGATGCTACTTTGAGCATTTTTGCAGTCAATTTTAAATTCAAAATAAAATGAGATAATTTTACATGATGTGTTATGCCCAGTTGAATCTCCTTCTATCCTTATTGTTGCATTAAGCCAAAAATCAGTAAAGCATTTTTTTCATTTGATGTCGTTTTTGCGATTTGCTTTAACCCATCTGGCGTCCCGGGATATTTTGACTCTCGTGCTGACTGATTCTTGGTAAAATGCATATGTGGTCGTGCGGACTCCGGTCTAAACGGGCACATTAGGGTCGGAAAATAAAATTCAATGGAAAGAGGCAATGAATTTAGAGTGGAAAAATTTAAAGGACAAAGGAGTTTTTGAACTGGTAAATTTGCCAGATGGAAAGATTCCTATAAAATGTAAATGGGTTTTTAAACAAAAGATTGATGCTGCAGGAAAATTGGAGCGTTTTAAAACAAGAATAGTTGCTAAGGGATATTCACAAAGATATGGTGTGGATTATCAGGAAACATTTTCTCCAGTTATAAGTTATTTGGCATTACGAATGCTGATAGCACTATCAGTTGAGATTGGGTTAAATATTTATCATCTGGATGTCACATCTGCGTTCCTGAATGGAGATTTGACAGAGACTCTTTTTATGGAACAGCCAGAAGGTTTTACAGAGCTGGGCTCTGAAAACAAAGTTTGCTTATTAAAGAACGCCATCTATGTTCTTAAACAGGCTTCCAAATCATGGTATGATAAATGTAGAAATGTCCTAATGGCATTAGGATTCAAAAGAGTTTCAACTGTACCATGTATTTATGTTCAGGGAAGCGGAAATTTACTTTGCATAATAGCTGTGTGCGTGGATGATTTCCTTGTGTTTTGTAAGAATGAAACAATTATTACCAGTCTAGAAGAGTCACTTAAGAAAAATTTTGAAATTAAAAACTTAGGGGAAGCTAAAAGTGTTTTAGGTATGAGAGTGCAGAGATCAGAAAAGGGAATCACGTTAGATCAGGAACAGTACATAAAAACAATTTTGTCTCGTTTTGATATGCTAGATTGCGAAATAGCGAATACTCCTATGGAACCTAAGTTAGATCCGCCCAAAGGAGATCCAAGTAAATGTCCTGATGTACCATATCAAGCGTTACTGGGCAGTTTAATGTATGCAGCGGTCTGTAGTAGACCAGACATTGCCTATGCTGTTGGAAAACTAAGTCGTTATAACACATGTTACACTAGGGAACACTGGGAATATGCAAAACGGGTGTTACGTTATTTGAAGGGTACGATTGATTTCAAAATAGTTTACAGCAAATCGGGCAGCTCTTTAATAGGATATGCAGATGCAGATTTTGCTAGCGAAAAAGCTGATAGAATTTCATGTACTGGGTACATTTTGTTTCTTGCTAATGGCCCCGTCGCTTGGGAAAGTAAGAAGCAGGATATTGTTGCTCTATCAACAACGGAAGCGGAGTATGTCAGTTTAGCAACATGCACAAGAAAGGCAGTAATTCTAAATAGAATATCAAAGGAAATTTTAAAGGGAAACGATTACAAACTTATTTTTAAAAACAGTAAAGTTTTATTGTTTAGTGACAATCAGTCAGCTGTTAAAAATGCCAAATGTAGCGAAATACAAGAAAGGTCTAAACACATAGACGTAAAAGATCATTTTGTCAAAAATGCAGTTGAAAAACAAGAAGTATCGGTTGATTGTAAAGGTACTAGTGTGCCCATTTAGCATGAAATATGCAAATCACAGTATGCCAGCAATGCTCAAATTGGGATTTTCGGGGTTATGGTATGTTCTCCCACTCTGTGACTTACACATTTTGGATTAAATAGAGGATGCACTTCCAAAATAAAAACAAAATCACCTCCTTCTATAAAACATTTAATTCCACAATTATATGGCGCTACAACAAATTAAACAAATAAAATACTGACCCATTCTAACTTGTTCAAAGTAAACAAGGAATACAATATAAAACAAATGCTAAATCATAAATAAATGGTTTCTCATAAACCAACAAATATATCTCTATTTTCACTTCCATATAGTGTCCTTTTTAAAATTCCATACAATTCAGAGCTCCAATAGGCTCTATACATTCCAATATAAACTGTGTTATCACTTTACTGCACATCACTTCCTTTTATATGAGTATTTTATAATTCAAACAAATATAATTCTTATTAAAGTACTTTTACTACTTTGCTTAAACTTTGGGCTTTCACAATGTTCTCAGTTACCATCTCTCTCAAATCAACAATTCACTACAGTTATTGGGAAAACATTTGCGCATTCCCGAGTTTCTGAAGACTACTTGAACTAGTCCAAAAATTAAGATCACTCCCGAAATCTAATTGTCTTCACTGAACTCGTGAATCATTACATCATAATTATAACATTATATTAGGGATTTATTATTATCTGTCTTAAAAGACCATTATCTCATAAGAAAGCAACGATCTGAACTTGCAAGCGGTAATCTTCATCTACAAGAACCTCGGTTCGAAGACCGGGTCGTTAAACAAACTCTAAACAAGCTAGCGTACTATAACTTCAAAACAGACGGATCCCAGACCGACCGCAACATCAATGACAAGGGGTCTAGCCTGGACACTTAGCATGAGTTATTGTAGGGAGGGAGACTTCACGGCCATCGCCCCCACGGGACGAGCGACTCCAGTTTCAACACAGCTGTTTCTTAAATGCATTTCTTTGAACAGGCCTGGCTTTTTATTCACATACTTTACAACATTATTATTTTCATTAGACCATTCTCGTAGCCTTGGCATTTATTAATTATGAAGTATCCTCATTGGTGGGTAAGAGTAATTCACATACACCAACGAATATTTAGGGTCTTCAACAACTAGACGAGTCTGGGTTCGACTCTCTCAACTGCCTCGGGAACCAATCCCATACTGGAGGACTTATATAAATGCGACTTAGGGCGGCCTCGGCCTTTAACCTGCGCTCATAATACAATACATTCGCACCCTATTATAACACTACAACACACATGGCCTCGTGACCCACATCACTATATAGAGGACTTACTATAGCTCAATTACCACGACCAACTGCCCCTCATAATTAAATTTACCAAGTATATTTAGGTTCAACGCCTTCCTAGCGTGACAAATTTACTTCAATGCGATACATAACGCTTATCCTTTATTTGCAAATTGCCTTCAAAAAACTGATAAATTCAAAATCACATTTGATCTATATCTCAATTTTATATTAATCCTCTCCCGTACAATAATCGCTTTACCTTAAGAACATATGTTCACAACATGTATTTATTCCTTTAAAGGAGCTCAAAAGCTACTACTTTCATATAATTCATCATAATCTTCATTTATCTAATTGTGATTATTATTATTATTACGCTTGCTTTCATATAATTAAATCATTTATCAAATACACTGATATTTTATTTCATTCATTTCCCATAAGGGATTTATTCATTTCACAGAATCATTTTATATTTTCTCAATTTTAGTTGTTCAGATTGCGCTATATTCTGTTATTTATTATACAAAAACATCCCTATTATCTCATTCTCAGGTGGATTGCACGCAAACATCTCCCAACACATGACATAATGAAATGGTTACTCACATGATAAGACGGTCCTCGACCGTATTTTCCAACGATGTTTCATGTCGCCCACTTGAATGTGTTTAAGCCATCTTCCCTAATTCCATTTCATACACTGACATTTCTTGACACACATATAACTTATATACCTTATACACTGGTAACATTTTGAATACGAGTCCGTATTCTTTTATAATACACAAATGAATTCACTGAAAAATTATTACACTAACACAAATTTCCTATATTTACAATACACTGCTTTTATCACTGAGGCTTTGATTTTAGCCTTTACACACGTGATTTCTCTCTTCCCCGTCTCCAAGGGTGAAACTAGTAGATGTCGGCTCCCTATCTGACCAGAATATGAAAGTCTCGAACACTCTACCCCTCCCTGGAATGGTACTTCTTCAAATCCGGTTTCCTGACGATCGGCTATTATTATTATTAGCTCGAAATTGTTTCTTTCTAGACACTATTAGTGTGTTTAGCGAAAGTCTGTCTTGTTCACGGTCTCCCAAATACTCTATCGGTGACCTACTATTTTCTAGCATCTAATGCTCCTCCTTCAATACGTAACTTAGTGCTTTTTATAGTTCGTTTGTTTCCTTGAAACAACGTCTCAATTTAAATTCTCACTTCTGATTATTCTGTTCTCTAATTCCTATCTTTTCAGAAAACTATGCGGCCCTTATTTTTTCCGACCCTGATCAGGTTCTTTAACATTGATAGAATGTTTGTTTCGCTATTATGGTACTTCAAAACGTTACGATACTTTCGGTCGTTTAAATGAACTGTTATTTGAAGACCTATCGCCTGTTCTTTAAGTTCGCAGCCTACTTTGACTGTAATACTGAACTTTTCACTATATGACTGATACTGGCGGAACTAAATCCTGTATTAGGATTTTCCTAAGTCTTCACACGGCGATACTTTGATGATACTTCTCGGCCACTCCCTTCGGGTGCACGACCTCTCGAGGTCTAGTAAGTACTGCATTTACGGTGATATAGCTTCACGTCTCCTGGACGGAATAATACTTTGCGGTGATGATGCTCCAACGTCACGCCCCCCGGGCTGACTAGTAACTGCATTCGATGTGATGTAGCCTGACACCCCCTCGGGCTGTCCGAAACTGCATATAGGATGTGATGCAGCACCTCTGCATGAGGTCTGTTCTTAACTGCATGATTTGTCTGGCTCTGCCAGGACTTTTATACTCGTTGGCTAAAAAAAAAAAATCCTCGTTTTTTTTCATAACCAACTTTTGAAGTAATGGTCGCACACTATTAGAAATTATATCTCTGGAAAGCTCGTTTTCTAAACGTAAACTGACTTCTTTGCACAAGAAAATCGATCGTGCAATTCTGAGATATTAAATAAAATTTGGTCTTCAGATATGTGGGTGTTACAGTTGATTTTTAATCCCCACCTCCTCGGGTCTCGGGGAACTTTTAATGACGTATGGCCACGTTTGCACTTCTTTCCTAGGCAATTATTAAAACCTTTTTCTCCACACAAAAATCTCTATTCCGAAATGATTCACAATGATGTATTTCTTTAGTTAATTATATGCTCGCAAGTGCTTTAAATCTAATTATTCTTCTTCTTGCACAACTGCGAGGTTGCCAATTTCCTGCAACGTAAGAGCAATTTCCGAAACATGCTCGCAGTCATTCCGACGGAAAATTCCACTCGTTCTAATTATAGCCATGATTCGCTCTTATCGGTGCGTCATGCGTGATATCATTTCCTGGCCACCTGGGCTCTCCTTTCCTGCACAACGTTATGCTCGCCATCTCGTATAAAATCTTTCTATGTTCCACTGAAGACTGTATATTTCCTTCCTTCTTTTTACCAAAATACATGGATTCGACCCTTTGAACCAGTGGTACATGGGTTCACTAGTAAAATGATTGCAGATGTTCTGACAAAAAGCTTAGTTAAGTCGAAACATTTGAATTTTTGCAAATTGATGAATTTATTATTGCCGATCGAATCCGATTGGTAAAATGACAACTGGATTAAGTGAGGGTATTGGGTTTTTAAGTAATCCAGTTTCAATCAGCGCCAACCTAGAGGAACTATTATACTTGCGTTTGACCGCCAGTCACTAACTTGCTCCTCTATCTAAGTTATATATAAATGTACTCTTTTGTTTTATTCCCTGTAATGGCGGACATGCGAAATCTACATGACAAATCTATATCCAAATATACAATTAATTAAAACTATCCTTTTGTATTAATCTCTGCTGAAACACAACACCCTTCCTATCCCGACCAGGATGCCTAGGCGTCCACGAGGGACACACGGAGCACCTTCAAGGGGCTAGGAAGCACGACCCCAACTTACCGTCACTCGGGGTTCAACCTGCCGTTTATACTATACTTGAGAACAGGCCGAAATTTTGTTTAGTTTACAGACAGACAGCAGGGCACACACTCGTTCGCCCGCCATGGCCGACACAGCAGCAGCTTCAGCAGCCTCAGCTCCCGCCTCGGCTCCGGCTCAGACTTCGCCCAAGAAGAGCAAGGCTGCTGCCTCCAAGAAGCCACGCACCAAGCCAGCCCATCCAAAAATCCCCGAGATGGTGGGCAATGCCATCAAGAATCCCAAGGTAAGGGGTGGATCATCTCTACAGGCCATCAAGAAATACATCACGGCCAACTACAAGGAGGGCTCTGAGAAGCTCGCCCCCTTTCATCAAGAAGTACCTGAAGGCTGCTGTCGCTTCCGGAGTACTGGTCCAGACCATGGGAAAGGGAGCTTCGGGCTCCTTCAAGCTCGCCTCGGCAGCCAAGCCCGCGAAGGTCTGCGCACCGCCTGCCAAGCGGTTTGCTGCCCCTAAGGAGAAGCGTCTTCCCAAGGCCAAGAAGTCCGGAGCAAAGGCAGCCTTCAAGAAGGCCATCTCCAAGAAACCTGCCGAGAAGAAGAGAGCTGCACCTGCCCCTAAGCCTAAGAAGTCTCCTTCTATTGGTTTTTACCGACCTTCTCACTCACACACCTCTCTGCCGTTGTGTACAAATGGCCATTATCAGGGCCATCAATCATTTCCTAGGAGAGCACATGTCTGTTAAGCTCAAGTACAGTTTCTTTCCTTTTCCAAAAATCAAAACGTTTAGCCTAGCCCTTTCCCCTCCTTTTCAACTGAAATTACATCAGTTTTTATTTTAAACGCAACCTAACCCGAAGGAATATTTACACGAGATATATATTTATCTTTTTCCCAAAATAACACGCTTTTATGTCCAAATGCGTGGGGTTTTCCCTATCCACTCTCAAGAGAGCCAAAAAGTAATCTTGCTTGTTTTTACTACTGTATATTTCATAAATTATTATTATTATTATTATTATTATTATTATTATTATTATCAACATCGTTTTCGTCGTCATCTTAGGTCTGGTCGTAGAGCAAAGCCTTTTCTCTACGAGACCTCTTGCATTTGACTGTTGACACAGGCTAGATTAAACATCAAGTCTTGGATGTGATTATGTGGAAAGCTATCTAGGGACGAGTGATGCTTGATATTGCCAAACAGGGCTCATCTAGTGCCTGTGGATGCCGTGAAGGTTCTAATTCTAGGGTCATTGCTGTTGTTATGACTCAGGTGTGGAAAGCAATAGCAAACTACCACACATTACTTGATATGCTTCATTATAGTGCTGTCTTGGATATAGGTACGGTACTGGTTGGGGAACCGACCTACCTCACGCCGACTACCTAATTACTAATTACTCAGCCTCGTGAGGACAATTGAGTAGCTATCTGACAGTGAGGTAGCGGGGGCGATCACGAAAGCCAAGATTAACGGCCGAGGGGACCCGATGCGCTGATCACGCGTCATTCCAATATTTTCAGGCCAAATGGCTGGGCAGTGGTCATTTGGTCGGCCTAGGCTCTTAATGGGCTGTATAGTGCCAGGCGTTGTTTTTATACCTTATATGACAAGGAAGTTGACAGAACAGTCTACACGATAACGGTAGTGTGGCTTGGTATCGTCTTAATAGCTGAATATGCCCCTGTTTCCACATTAGGCAGGGTCCCCCTGACTTGGGTACTCTAGCTAGAAAAAGAGTGGAGACTTAACAGGGTCCTTTACATCAGGTTAGGTCTAATTGACAAATAGGACCGGACCCAGAGTTGCTACAAAGAGATTTCTTAGTTTTTGTGGCAAACTGTAAAACAACGTAGCTACCCATATTCACCATAGGGCTGTACTTTGAACGCTTCAGTAGAGACAATTTCTCTTAGGAATGAAGGTTTGTTGTCCTCCCGTTCAAAGGACTCGTAATGGTCCAGGGTAATTACCACCATCATTATTATTATTAATAATATAATGGCAGATGCTTAAGGTATATTAGATAGGGTCAAAAATTTTGTAATATTCAGATAGAGAACTGTGAAATAATTTTAAAATCACTCCCCTACAGTAATGATATGTAGAATAAACTTAAGAGCAGTGCCCACTGACACGAGAAATACGCTGGTAATTAATAAATATGATTTATCCTGCCTACAGTAGATTAAATAATATTATTATAAGTTTCAAGCTGTAATTTATTATGAGAGGGGCATCGATTTAGGAGGCCGTTTAGCCCCTTATACTAGGCTGTGTAAGCAATTTTCTCTAATAACCTGTGTAATTGTGACGGTGCTTAACGTGAGGCCATGGCCGTCTCCTTCCCAATATTCACCTGACTTACAAATACTCTGCAATAAAGCAGGAAAGGAAAATTTCCGAGTGGACAGGGAAGCATTACAAAGGGCCTTCCGACAAGATACTACGCCCGAGGTCAACCGTCCGCTTGAGCATTAGGCTACTCGAGGGCATTGGGCTGATGACCTGAGGGACTTAAAAAAAAAGATAACCCCACAGCTAGCCTGAGATGTTACGAAAGAGCGAATAAAATATACTAGATACACCTACGTAAAAGTATAACCTAAAAATTCCCAAAAGCTATTCGTATTTACGGTCGTAACGGCAACTACATTCTCCAGGAACTTTACGCCGAGAGAATAACAATTATTGTAGCATTATAAGGGGGAGGAACAGCTAGGTCATCAGCCCCTAAAGAGCGAGGTATCAGAAAAAAACCTGAAACTCGCCGTTCGGCCGGAGCTACCGACCCTTGTTTTAAAAACAGTGACGTATTAGAATGTCAATTCATATCTATTCTTGGGGTTTTCATTCAACTTTATACACACCTCCATATTTATCGATGTTTCCTTGACGTTCTCGTAAATTCCTGTCTTCTTAGGAAATACGAGTGCCTTTCAAAATAGCGTTTTCGGTAGCGTGTAGTTCGAACCAATGTTCAAACAGAAAGTAGCTCGCAATGGGGGCTTGTGACGGTGATTAATTTCATCTTGCCATTAAAATACCACGGCATGGCGGAGATTAGCATCTATTAAAACACGTATGAAGAAGGCCGTTTATTCGCGAGAAATAAACCACACATAACTATTGAAAAATAAGACCTGAGTGCTCAGATGTACGGTATTTATGGGGACAATAATTTTCAAATCCTACATGCCAGGTCCTAGGCAACGGACGGTACTACAATGCCGCGGTCGTTTTCTAAGATACCTATCTATGTCGTTTTCTCTAGCTTGGCAAAAAATTATCTTTTCGCTTATTAGCGAATTATTCTTACGAGGCTTTAAATAAACCTTCGATCTAGCCTTCCCTCTCATGATGGTGAGTTGAAATAGGCTGTAATTTGTATCCCAATCGCTTAGATTTGGACGTAGTAAAGCGAGGAATAGGCACAGGCCCTCCCATACGTTCTGCTAACCGAGAGCAAGATCTGATTTCTTCTTTTCCTGGTTAGGACCTCACTATGTACTGTACTTGTATGTTGATTGAGACAGCTGCATCTAAGTTACTGGCTTCGAGGCTACCACTCTCTTGCTAAATCAGTCAAGATTCCACTTGACATGGATTCATATATTTACTGTATAAAAGTGTGTGTATGGTTGTGAGCTGTCTGATAACCTGTGTCATTGTGAAGGCTTCACCAGAGGATGGTATAACAGGAGACAGGTGCCACAAAGTAGCCTACTTGCATTTAGAAATATGCTTTTATTTATTTATTTATTTATATTACTTAGGTTATGACTAGAGAGTTTGATGAAGGGGCAAATGACCTCGTAGTTCTGCCCCTTAAAACAACAATAACTACTACTACTACTACTAGAGTTTAAAGGGGATGAATTTTGGGTAGAAATACACACAATGTTTACAAATTAAGCTAGTAGGCTGCTCTGAAGCTGTAATTTACTATACAAGTAAAGTTGTCTGATAACCTGCGTTATAGAGAGGGCGCTTAAAATGATGCCACGGCCACCACCTAGCCAAACCTCACCTGACTTACAAATAGCCTACACAGACACTGCATTAAAGCAAGTCATCATCTCACACACACAATACCTACTACACAGAGGGGAAAGGAAGGAGGGGAGGGGCTTGAGAGGAGAGGGATGCTATACAATGGGCCTTCCGACAAGATACTACTGCGGAGGGCAACCGTCGGCTTGACCATTACTCAAGTGCAGCAGGCTGATGACCTGCCTTTTCTGTAGCAGGGGGGTTGGAATGCACACACTGGGGAAGAGGATACACGTTGAAATGGGATCACATGGGCGAAGCCAGTCGAGCATTTACTTCAGCATATTTTTTCCTGACGTCGAGATTGCATTTAAGACAATAATAATAATAAGAAGAAGATACGCTTTACACGGGCGAAGCCGCTTGAGATTTTACATAACTTTTATTCATAATAATCTCAACTCTCCAATACGTTTCTTGCTTCTAATTTTCAATCAACGACCTCACAACTGATCGCAACACTCTGCCAGTGCTGCCAAACCTCGGTTTTTGGTACTTCGAAAGCTGAAGCCAAAGTTAGGGATGAGTATTCTTCCTTTTATATTTCATTGCTAAATATCGTCGTTTTTGTAGAGAACATGCTATTCCCTGTCGCTATAGGATTAGGATATTATTGCTACCTGACTTGATGGGAAGGGCTAGACCAAATGCTACCATAACCTAGGTTAATTAGTTTTAAGAGACTATACATGCTAAATCTAGTGTCAAGAAAACACACAAGAAAAATTTCATGACAATATATTAAGAAATGAAAATATTACAGATAAATATGACAACATTAAATAATTTAAATAAATAATAGATTAAATAGTTAAATACAAATATGTAAATATAAGCGAGGAACCGTGGACATGATGACATTCACAAATGTCTAGTGAAATAACTAGGGTTACCTATGTGAAGGAAAATAACAAGACCCCTTAAAGAAATTCCAATAAATTACCTTATATGTCCATAAGGACCTAGCTGAACGACATAGGTTCAATAAAATATTAATTATCCATTCGAGTCTTTAATCTTTCAAAAATCAATCAGAGCAGAAGGATTTCACGTCAACCTTAATTCCAATCCAAACATGTCTACCCTTTTTTAATAACAAATTCACTCGATAATTGTTAACCAGAAAAAAAAACGAACAACAACAAAGTGACCCGTGACCTATCAAACCAGACTTTATATGAAATAAAAATACGTATCATAATAAGTGATACTTGACACGGAGTTCATAAGGAACTATACTAAGAGCCAAAGATATGGAGAAAAAATTACAAATTTAGGTTAAGAATAAAAATATCTTGGCTCGGAGAAAAATATGACGTTCTGGACCATATAGGCAAGGCAGGCCAGATACAAACGTTAAAATAAAATCCCTAGGAGTCTTAAACTCGAAAACACCAATTCGGTTACTGGAAAATAAATTAAATAGTTGAACATACATAGCAAGCAGCCTAAAGATACCATTTGAGGTTAGCACTTCACAGAAATAAACTGCAATATATCATACCAAATTAAGAAGTACACCAAGGAAACAACACATCTTCGTATCAAAATATCAATGAACAACTATAAGAATAATCCAGTATCCGATGATGTATAAATGTTACAAACCTTTCGAGAATTTCTTCCGTTAGCCTACCTTAAGGCGAGTTGCCAAGATACATTTCTACAAATTAGAACCAAGTATGAATTAACTAAATTTCTTATTACACGTAGGTACATAATTGAAGGTGTTTAGACTAGGGAAAATACCTCTAGACGGGCCGAAGCCCGTCTAGGGCCCGTAAATAATAGATCGCGTGAAAATCACATCGTGACCTTCCAAGTTCCAAGCAGAAAAACAATAATCCACAACAGACGTTGCTATTGGTTACAGGATTTTTTGAAGTGTCGAATGGGTCGATAACCGGCCTGCGAGCACAAGGATACGCGCGCTATCTCTTGTCTCGCTAGCCAAACCAGTAAGTACGTCCACCACTACCAAGATGGCGTGACGTATTAGATTGAGTCAACACTGGTACAACATATAGTCAACAGATGTCGGGAGAGTGTTCTTTCTTTTTCAACGGCAAGTCGGAGATAATTATATTACTGAAGAGTAATCCAGAGTTCGAGCAATGTAGAAACGTATCAACCCTCCCTCCCTACGATAGTGGACAATGGTACACTAATGTTCACAAGTGGTTGAGGGATAGGAAGTATAGATCGTCAAATTCTTTGCTGAAATGAATACTATGTAACAGTTCATTCATACAACATAATCAATAGTACACCACACTGGTCGTTCGCAGAGATAAGAGTCCATCAAATTCCCAGAAACCTGAAATTCCCAACATGCTTATAAGTTCAACATCTTACTTTGGGTAAATTCACAATCTGGACTTGTTTTTACATAATTTGAGAATACATATGTAATATCTTCATCAGGTAGAGGGTGTCAAGTTCAATTCCAAACGAAGAAGATTTCCATCACGACGTCCTGGGCCCCGGACATACACGATAGTCTTCATTCTCCAATTTATATGCTCGAATCACCAACATTCTTGAACTGTAACCCAAATTCACTTGCGACAGCAATAGTACTAGAATTCTACTTAATGACTAACAACAAAAATCATACTTGGACACAAATTGGGAACAATTTTCAAAATAACATAAAATGGCGAACGGAACATACTCTTAGGTTTAAACAAGAACATCAGGGATAATAACATTTAAGAGATTCCTCGCTTTTACAAATTTCCAATACAATTTTATGACAAATTCTCTTTCGAAGGGTCACCACCCTTCTTAACATGCGATAAATGAACCCTAAATATCCTCTTTTTTTGAGGGTCGCTGACTAATAATGTGACTGGAGTTAGAAAACTTACAACCCTGCATGGACCACGGAACCTAGTGATCAGCTTACCACTCTCCCTTGATCCAGGCTCCTTAAGAGCGAAGTTCTTAACATACACAATGTCGTCAACCTGAATTGACGTTGGTTTACGTCCATCATTATACCTTCTCTGTAACTTTTCGTGGGCTACCTTCATGTTTCTCTTAGCCTTATTCCAAACACTGCGAACATTTTCAGGAATACTCTGATCGGGTAGAAGTTGATTAATAGACCAAAGGTTGTTAATAGGGGAATTGGGTACATAGGAGAACATTAGACTGAAGGGCGTGGTGCGATGCGATTCGTGAACAGAAGTGTTGAAGGAATGTGTCAACCAAGGTATGCAATCATCCCACAACTGGTGATCTTTATGGTGATACGCTATTAACGCCGCACGAAGGTTCCTGTTTACCCTTTCAGCATATGAACCTTTAGGATAATATGCCGTAGAAGTAACGTGGCATATAGACAGCTCGAAAAGATAATTACGAAAAACATGGGATTTAAAACATTTTGCGTTATCAGTAATCACAAATTGACTAGGGCCAAATGAAGCGAAAATTTCATTTAAACATTTTATTACTACTTGCGTTGTCGCTGATCTAGTTGGAAAAATCCAGTTGAACCTACTAAAGCCATCAGTGCAGACTAATGCAAACCGGTTTCCCATTTTAGATAACGGCATCGGGCCGATAAAATCCACGAATAATCTTTCCATAGGTCTTTGAGAAATTTCGGAAGATAACAACCCTACCTTAGTGTTTACCGAAGGTTTGGCTAGATTACAAGCCATGCAATTGTTTACCATCTTACGGATATCTTTGTCCATCCCTTTCCAAATAAAATTTTGTCTTATTTTCATCCTAGTTTTAAAAACTCCTAAATGACCTCCAATCGGAGATTCATGAAAATATTTAAACAATTCAGGAACTAATACAGCAGGTAACACAATTTTTGGAATCCTATCATGACGAGCTAAGCAACATAGTACACCATTTCTTACAGAGTAAGGTTTAATAACCTCTCCCTGTTCGATTTTCCTAAGAACTTCTCCGATAAATGGGTCTTCCTTTTGATAATCTTTCACATCTCCGAACAACTTCGGACAGTTAGACAGAATTACAGTGTTTACGTTACAATCTAAAATTGCGTTATTGCACCTTCCTACATTTTCTTCAATTTCGGAATCCTCAGAATACATTCTACTGAGACAATCAGCTATCACATTTTCACCTCCACGAATGTGGCGTACCGAAAACTTGAACGAGGAAATGCGAGTAGCCCAGCGAGCTATTCTTCCCATCTTCCTCGATCTACCGAGAACCCAACTTAAGGCTTGATTATCTGTCTCCAACTCGAAAGGAACATGTTCAATATAAAGTTTAAATTTTTCTAAGGCATCCATTACGGCTAAAGCTTCAAGATCATAGACGGAATAATTCTTCTCAGCATCACATAAGGTACGAGAAGAGTACGCTATCGGCAACCTACCTTGTCCATGGTCTTGGAGCAACACCGCCCCAACAGCTCGATTGGAAGCATCTGTTTGGACTATGAAGGTTTTGGAGAAATCAGGTATAGATAGAATCGGAGCATTAATTAGTGCTAATTTTAAATCTTCAAAGGCTGCTTCTTGCGAAGGTCCCCAAACAAAATCGACTCCTTTCTTTCTTAACATATTTATTGGAGCCGCACGATGAGCAAAATTACCAATGAATTTACGAAAATAGCCCAGCATCCCGATAAACCTGGCTACTTCTTTTACATTCTTGGGTGCTTTGAAATCCCGAATAGCTTGCGTTCTAGAATGATCAATAGAAACTCCTGATGAGGATACAATATGACCTAAGAATGAAATCTGAGGTTTAGCGAACGAAACCTTGGAGAGTTTTACCGTAAGTCCAGCTTTCTTAAAACGAGACATTACTTCAGTTACATGTTTCAGATGATCATCGAAGTTTTCACTGTAAATTACAACATCATCTAAGTAATGATAGACGAACTTAAATTTGATACCATCAAATACCATATCCAGCAAACGGTTTAGTATGGCAGCACCCGTAGAGATACCAAAGGGCAAACGGTTAAAATGGAAGAGGTTCCAGTCAGTAGAGAAGGCTGTTAAATGTTTAGATTCTTCCGCTAATGGAATTTGATTGTACGCACGATTCAAATCTAAAATTGTGTAATAGTTGGCACCCCTGAACCAAGTAAAACAAGATCTTAGGTCCGGAAGAGGTATGGACTGTTGGATGACCTTTTTATTGAGAGCACGGTAATCAACTACTGGTCGAAACTTGCCATCAGATTTTGGCACTAAAAATATAGGTGACGAATATGAAGAAGTAGATTTACTTATTATCCCCACTTCTAACATCTCATCAATCATGTCCTTCAAGATTTTCATTTTGGGAGGAGCTAACCTGTAAGGAGAAGAACGTACAGGGATGTTATCCGAAACATCAATCTTGTACTCTAAGAGATTGGTCATTCCTAACTTATCAGTCAAAACTTCTGGGAAGGAGGCACACACTTCACGAAGCTGAGCAGCTTGTTCAGGATTCAAATTTTCAAATTTAAGGTCTTCGATAGTGTCCGAACTAGATTTATCTCCGGAACAATTCACCCCAGAAAAACTAACACAAGGTTTGAAATTAATCTTTAAATTAGGCTTGAATCGGAACCAACATGACCTAGTTCTAAGGTCTAACAACAATCCCACATGTGACATGAAATCAGCACCCATAACAACATGGCAAGACAAATTATTAGCAACCCAAAATTCATACTTCCACGTGAAATCTAAAATTCTTATTTTCAACTTAACCAACCCTAAAACTTCAAGGTTAGAGCAGTTTGCCGACACAAAATTATTTGATTGTTTAATAATTTTCCCAAATTTGCATACCGAACTCATATTTTCAAACCAACTTTTGTCTAAGAACGACTTTACACTACCAGAGTCAACAAGAGCGGTCACAGGTTCGTTGTTGACTAATATATCGATGAATGGAGAACAATGTTTGGATACCTCGGTTATCCTAGTACATAACCTCTCTCTTAGTTTGAGACCTTTGTCATCATCATGACAATCCGATGAGGTCTCTTTATTAGATAGTCATTGATTTGGTCCAGATCTCCTCGTACACCACCTAGCAATGTGATTATACGAACCACATATGTCACATCTTCTATCAGAGTTAGTTCTACGACGATCAGAACCCAAAGAATTTCTACCTCGAGCATAATTGCCTTGAAAGGAATTAGGCCTACTTTCAATTCGATAATTCAGAGTATTACCACCTTGGGATCTTAAATAATTAGGAGTAGGCGGAGGAATATCAGCAACTCTTAAAGAATCTGAATGTTTTACCTCTTCAGCAGCCAAAATAACCTTGTTTAGTTCAACATAATTCCTGGGCCTACCACACATAGTCAGGTACGATCTATACTCTGGACTAATGCCCTTTAAAATAGATGAAACAATCTCGAGTTCAGTTAGTTGCACTAAAAATTCTCTCGCATAACATTTAATATCCAAGAAATATTCATTTAATGATTCATCGAATCTCTGTACTCGATAGAAATACTTATGCATCAGTACACTCAACGCACGACTGGGGAAAAAGGAAGATAAAATATCTTGTTGAAAGTGATTAACCGAATAACGACGTCTCATAGCAATTACTAATCTTTCTCGCAACGGTCCGGTAGTGTAGGGGAAAACCAAATTAAATATTTGACTATCTGAACACCCAAAAACTTCAGCGTTATCACATAAATCAATGAATTGTTTTAAAAATTTCACCAATTGGTCAATATCGTTACCATTACACATCTGTAGACACTGAATACATGAGGTTAAGGGATGGGGTACGCTCCCGAACTTGATTCCCATATTTAAATTTACACCAGAAGGTATACCATGGTTGTGCGATGCATTCGAGTTAACATTAAAATTAGATTGGCATGCTAGATTTCCACTATTAGGCCTAACATCAGATAAATTACCACCCACATTATTATTTGCAGAACCAGAAATAGAAATGTTACTAAAGGAAGCATGCAAATCATCAAAATTTTCATTGGCAGTGTTCGGTGGAACTGATTCTGTTCGCATATGATAGTTGGCAGGCCTGGCTTCCCTGTTTCTGCCTGACATTAGGTTATTTTGATCATCATCGTTAAACATGGTGGTGGGCTCGACAGGTAATGACAATTGCTCTGAATTATTAACTAAATTGCTTTCAACACTGATGGTATCAATTATTTCACAACGTTCACTTACAGAAGGAACCCCATCAATAGAATACACAATCGTACTTACTCTATCACGATCGACATTATTAGGAAACAACTTAAAAATGCACTCGACAAGCTTTGCACGCAGGGAAATTAATTCTACGTGAAAATCAGGATCTTTTTCCTGCCAAATTTTAATCAAATCATGGAGACGATAATACCAGTGTAACGCACGCACCTTGAATCTATTCAATTGAGAAGAAGAGGAAGCACTATTATTATAAAGGCAATCATACACATGCAATAAGCCTTCCAGAGATGGTATAATTATAGACTTACCCAACGCCCAGTCTAAATCGTCCCAGGAAGGGATATGTATAGGAACATCCGGCAATGATTTCAACAAAAGCAGATCAATTTCCCTATGTCCAGATGGAGTACGGCCTCTCACAATCAGCTCGTATCCTATTTCCTCCTTATTTAGACAGGAAGCTGATCTCAAGGTTCTTGGTTCCATTTGTTGCCGGTTGACATGAAATAGAAAATATCACAATTATTAGTACAGAATAGATTAAACTCATAAGCCTGAAAAATCTCTTATGCCTTCCCCAACTCCAAACTCAACATGACAGTCTCTCAAACAAATTAAATGTGGTATACCGGAACCACGTTCTGCCTACCACTATGCTACCTGACTTGATGGGAAGGGCTAGACCAAATGCTACCATAACCTAGGTTAATTAGTTTTAAGAGACTATACATGCTAAATCTAGTGTCAAGAAAACACACAAGAAAAATTTCATGACAATATATTAAGAAATGAAAATATTACAGATAAATATGACAACATTAAATAATTTAAATAAATAATAGATTAAATAGTTAAATACAAATATGTAAATATAAGCGAGGAACCGTGGACATGATGACATTCACAAATGTCTAGTGAAATAACTAGGGTTACCTATGTGAAGGAAAATAACAAGACCCCTTAAAGAAATTCCAATAAATTACCTTATATGTCCATAAGGACCTAGCTGAACGACATAGGTTCAATAAAATATTAATTATCCATTCGAGTCTTTAATCTTTCAAAAATCAATCAGAGCAGAAGGATTTCACGTCAACCTTAATTCCAATCCAAACATGTCTACCCTTTTTTAATAACAAATTCACTCGATAATTGTTAACCAGAAAAAAAAACGAACAACAACAAAGTGACCCGTGACCTATCAAACCAGACTTTATATGAAATAAAAATACGTATCATAATAAGTGATACTTGACACGGAGTTCATAAGGAACTATACTAAGAGCCAAAGATATGGAGAAAAAATTACAAATTTAGGTTAAGAATAAAAATATCTTGGCTCGGAGAAAAATATGACGTTCTGGACCATATAGGCAAGGCAGGCCAGATACAAACGTTAAAATAAAATCCCTAGGAGTCTTAAACTCGAAAACACCAATTCGGTTACTGGAAAATAAATTAAATAGTTGAACATACATACCAAGCAGCCTAAAGATACCATTTGAGGTTAGCACTTCACAGAAATAAACTGCAATATATCATACCAAATTAAGAAGTACACCAAGGAAACAACACATCTTCGTATCAAAATATCAATGAACAACTATAAGAATAATCCAGTATCCGATGATGTATAAATGTTACAAACCTTTCGAGAATTTCTTCCGTTAGCCTACCTTAAGGCGAGTTGCCAAGATACATTTCTACAAATTAGAACCAAGTATGAATTAACTAAATTTCTTATTACACGTAGGTACATAATTGAAGGTGTTTAGACTAGGGAAAATACCTCTAGACGGGCCGAAGCCCGTCTAGGGCCCGTAAATAATAGATCGCGTGAAAATCACATCGTGACCTTCCAAGTTCCAAGCAGAAAAACAATAATCCACAACAGACGTTGCTATTGGTTACAGGATTTTTTGAAGTGTCGAATGGGTCGATAACCGGCCTGCGAGCACAAGGATACGCGCGCTATCTCTTGTCTCGCTAGCCAAACCAGTAAGTACGTCACCACTACCAAGATGGCGTGACGTATTAGATTGAGTCAACACTGGTACAACATATAGTCAACAGATGTCGGGAGAGTGTTCTTTCTTTTTCAACGGCAAGTCGGAGATAATTATATTACTGAAGAGTAATCCAGAGTTCGAGCAATGTAGAAACGTATCAATTATGATTATGATAGTGAATCTTTTCTCTCATATTGGCAGAACCGATATAATTAATACATGTATTGGCGCCCGTTTGTCACGACTGGTAAAACGGACGGTCCTTTTAAAACCGATTATCCGAGCCTAGATTGGAGGCTAATAAACGAGGGGATAACCGATCTCATCGCGAGTGAGTCCCCAGCTCGATCCTCTGTCGGGTGTCGTACGGACGTAGTTTGTTACTAATTGAGGTAACTGCGAGGCCATCTGCCCCCAGGTACGAACGTATCATTATGTAGCCTCGGTAAATACTCGTACCCTAAGGATTATACATGGCTTCAACACTACGAGCAAAAGGTTTATTATTATTATTAACATTGACACACTGGTAGTTTTGAGAACTAACTAATTTACAAATAAAATAAGAAAGATCCCCAAAAATACTAGTGACGAAAGTGGAAGGTGTTGAACAAAACCATTTACCCAGGCAGTTTAATAGCATGAACATAAGAGAATAACTAAACCTATGATACAAGAACACAGAGGTCACTTTTGATATATATATATATATATATATATATATATAATTGACAATCAAGAATATTACATACATTACAAGAAGGGAGTAATATTTAAAAGGAAATTAATTCCTAGTATAAACAGCTAAGGAAATATAAGCAAGGAATCCCATCGATTGAGGAGGAAAAGGGTTGAATTAATCATAATTATTAAATGGGCAAATGAAAAGTCAAAGACCAACGAAAAATATCCAACGTTAAATAAAACAGATCAATTACCTTTAACCCATACACAAGGCATGAACCGAAACTAGTTTAAGTTCAAATCCGGTCTCAACTCAATGCAATCAATTAAGTTTGTCTTTAAAACAGGAACGAATTCTAGGTACGTGTGATCGCAACCAAATCCTAAACATGTCTCTCTCTTTATCGACACGAAAACAAAAACCTATTGTTTTAACTGCAAAAGAAGAAACGATAACAATAGCTAGGTTGTCACCAAGCAACACATTACTCAGAATAAAATAAGTGCCATAATCTTCGACACAAGTTACAGTGCCTATATGAGGCATATTATGTAGATGCAAGGAGATAAAGAAAATTTACATAAAGGTATTTAGGTTAAGAAAATCCTTGCTCTAGACCAAGATGAAGACTGAATTCTACATGTTTTGTAGCTCAGAAAAGAAATTAAATAACCACATTCCCCCAAAAGATACATGTAAAGAAATAGATAATTGGAAGCTATTTTAAATATATCGACAAATACCTTACCGAAACTCCGACCACAAGGCTAGGCCAAAAACCCGAGTGAGAACAACAGACCGCCAACATAAAAATAACACAAGGTTAAGAAATTACAATACGTCCAAGATAAAAAAAAAACATATCGACAGAAATAAAACAGTTTCCAAAATATCTCACAATATTTACAAACCTTTTCTAAACCATACTGGTTGAGATGCCAGAAAAGAAATTAAATAACCACATTCCCCCAAAAGATACATAGTAAAGAAATAGATAATTGGAAACTATTTTAAATATATCGACAAATACCTTACCGAAACTCCGACCACAAGGCTAGGCCAAAAACCCGAGTGAGAACAAAAGTCAAAATATCATTTGCGAGATGTCGGAAGTACTTCAGAATCAAGTAGGATATGAACATATTCCAAAATAGAGGCTATGTTAGCCTTCAGGGCTAACCAGCCCGGTTTAATATCGGAGTTATAAATTTTGCATCTTGCTTGTAAGGATTCCAATAGAGAACAACTCTTCTTATTATAACTGTATCCTAGGTAACAGCCTTTTGTTGACTTCGGCAGATATCGGAGAGGGACGAGTGTCCGAGAGACGCAGCCCTCCAAACAGTAATCGTAGACGTAGTACTAACTTACTCCGCCAGATGGTAGCATCGCATGGCGACAAATGAGATTCTACTCGTGCTCAACAGGGAGCGTGGCAAGTCTGTTTATCTCAATCACATGGACGGCAGCTAGACCAACTCGGTACATATTAGTAACGATAAAGTTCATGTCAGGGAAATTAAAACGCGTCATCTCTCCTCCCCACTATACAGGACGATAGGACACAATTGTACACCAAGTCTATGTGTTGAGAGAGAGAGAGAGAGTAAATAGAGCTGCATATGAATATCTGTTCGTTCTTTCATAATAGCCCAAGGTACACCAAACTTACCATCTTTAAGATAAGCACACACCAAAGCGTTCATGCATCTAACCATTACCAACATGCTTAGGTTTTCAATTCCTTACTTGGCAACAATATAACAGTTTTTCTTTTTTTAAAGATAAAATACAAATCAGAAGTTTTCTTGGCCGATGTAGACACACTCAATCTCAACGTAGAGGTCACGGCTTTACTCGACGAAGTCCGGGCCCAGGACATTCGCAACAGTCACCAACTCGCCAACCAGGATGACAATATCAGCTCTTGATCTGAAACCAAATTGTACTCCGACAGCAAAGGTACAACCAGTTCACAATCACCAAAATAAGTAATAAATGATCAACCGAGTATCATTTTCCAAATGACCCAATAAATTTCCTCCCATCTCAAAGATTCCTTGCTTTTACAAAATAGGGACATAAGTTATTACATCTAATAACCATACGGTTTACAACTTTTACAGAATTATATTTTATGTGAGTATTATTAATTAAATCATAACTTTGTGGGACGTAATTCCACAGCTATTTCAAAAGAAAAAGATAAAATGAGAACAAACGAACTTTGAAACAATTAACAGCCAACCGAAGAACACAAAAATGAAAATGACGTAGGTTAAGTCTAACATTGTACCATCGTAAATAAATGAAGATTACCATTAAGCTTTATAGACTTCTCAAATAAAAGGGGGTCAAGGAATGTTACAAGCGAGCAAAACGATAAAAAAAACTAAGAGGAAACCCGACGCTAACATCACACAAGAATCCCTTACAAATACCCGATGAAGCAACACGAAATACGAAAACAAGGAAGGAAAATTCATGAGCGAGTCTCATGCTATCAGAACATCAGAAACGAGAGAAAAATAAATAGATAAAGAGAAGTACCGACAAAGTTCAAAAGGGGAGAGGCAAAGCAAATACCAAAAATAACAAGGAAATCCAGAAAATATTTTAGTATAAGATCACACGTGCAGAAAAACAGAAATACACAAAATCTTTCACACACTCATACATAACCGCAACATTCCCCCAATTACTGATTACTATTTACTACCCGCAAAGTGGATACCCCAAAAATATCTACCAGTATATAAATAAATGTTCGTGAAAACACGATCATACAACATACTTACCAACCATAACACTCACTCACATGTATGCAGGCTCGGAACATACAACAATGAAAGAAACGCACACAGAACGCCCAAGACATGAACCTATTGAGCCATTTTAGTATATCCCTTTTAGAATTACAAATTTTCAATATCATACTTCACTCAATGCTTACCCTGCTCAGACATAAAGTTAACGAACCCAAGGAACGCATCTCCAAAAACAATACGGGTATTTTCCTTATAGCATAACTTACTTACCTTTTCAACTACTATCAGCCAAAACATAACATTCAATATCTTTTACATCCCTGATGAAACAAGCAAATAAGGCGACATAATGTACACCAACTTGGATCAACTTGGGATCTTTTGTAAGGAATGCTTACCTTTCATACCAAAGATCCTCTTCCTTCATCTTAATTATACCAGTTCCATACCAGACATAACAAAAATCGAAATAAGAAACTGTCCTCATTCGACAACGCAAGCATTCAAATCACTACCTAGTGCACTTAAGTAGCAATATATTTTAACGAAATATTTATTAACCTACTCGGTATTATACAATCAACAATGACAATTTTAACTAACGCAAACCTAACCTTATTTTGAACAAACAAAACAACAATTTCCAACCCCTTAATATAAATCTAAATTACCGCAATCACACTAAACACAACCATTCTAGATACACACAGTTTTTCACACACAATTTAGAAGAATTGCAAGCTAAGTATAATACTTACGGAGCGTGAATCACAACAGGAAGGACAAACCAAAACATCTACCAATAAACAGAAAAAAAAACGAAGAAATTACAACCAAATAAAACATTACTCAGAAATATCACAATTTTCCTTCACTTGTGATAAATGAACTCTGAAAATACGTTTTTTTTCTGAGGATCACTCACTAGCATAGTCACTGGAGTGATGAAACTAAGAATTTTGCAAGGGCCTTTGAATCTAACAAGTAATTTCCCGGATTCTTTAGGACCAGCTTCTTTTAACGAGAAGTTTCGAACATATACCTCATCACCATCCTTTAATGAACACTGTTTACGACCCACATTATACCTTCTCTGCAACTTTTCATGAGCTATCTTCATGTTTTCCCTAGCTTTCTTCCAAACCACCTGAACATCCAAGTTAGAAATGTTCTCAGGCACTAGATCGTTGAGAGACCATAAATTTGATATCGGAGAATTAGGCGAATATGAAAATATCAGATTAAAAGGAGTGTTTCGGTGAGATTCATGTATAGCCGTGTTGAAAGCGTATGTAATCAAATGTATGCAACTGTCCCAAGCCTTATGAACATTGTGGTGATACGCAATAAGTGCTGCTCGTAAATTCCTATTCTCCCTCTCGGCATATGATCCTTTAGGGTAGTATGGGGTGCTAGTGACATGAGAGATAGAAAATTCGAATAAATAATTTCGAAATACATTAGATGAGAAGCATTTGGCGTTATCTGACACCAGTAACTGATAAGGGCCAAAAGAAGCAAATATTTGATTTAAACATTTAATAACTGTTAGAGTGTTTGCCATACGAGTAGGAATGATCCAACTAAAACGAGAAAAACCGTCCGTGCAAGCAATTACAAACCGATTTCCATGCTTTGACAAGGGCAGAGGGCCTACGAAATCGACGAACAATCTCTCCATAGGTTTAGTAGCGATTTCCGAGGATAACAGCCCAGTTTTAGAATTGATAGTAGGTTTAGCTACATTGCAAGCGTTACAACCGTTCACCAATTTCCTGATGTCTTTATCCATGTTTTTCCAGATGAAATTCTGTCTAATTTTCTGCCTTGTCTTAAATACCCCAAGATGTCCGCCAATTGGTGACTCATAGAAATACTTAAAATCTCCGGTATAAGAAGAGAAGGTAGTACAATTTTAGGCAACCTATCGTACCTAGCGGAACAACATAATGTGCTGTTCTTCATCGAATACGGCTTCAAATTTTCTCCCTTTTCTAATTTCTCAATGATTTCATTCAAGCCAGGGTCCTCTCTTTGATATTCGGATACCTCCCTAAACGATTTAGGATAATTAGACAGGATAATGTTCACCTTGTTACTCTCATCAAACTTATCTTCAGCCTTATCCTCGATTTTCTCATCACCGTACATTCCACTAAGGCAATCAGCAATGACATTGTCCGTGCCCTTAATATGACGAACGCTGAATTGAAAGGCTAAAATACGGGTGGCCCAACGAGCTATCCTTCCAGTCTTCCTGGGTTTTCCCAATACCCAACTCAATGCCTGGTTATCGGTTTCGAGATCAAAGGAAACGTGCTCGATATATATTTTAAATTTTTCGAGAGCAAACATTACTGCTAGCGCTTCTAATTCATACACAGAATACTTTATCTCAGCATCGTTTAATGTCCTCGAAGCATAAGCCACAGGTAACCTTCCTTCATCGTACTCTTGTAACAATACCACACCAACAGCCTTGTTAGATGCATCGGTTTGGATGATAAACCTTTTGCTAAAATCAGGAATAGCCAAAATCGGTGGATTGGTTAACGCCAACTTAAGATCAAGAAAAGCCGATTCTTGCGACGGACCCCACGAAAATACAGTACCTTTCTTTCGAAGCATGTTAAGGGGAGCTGCACGGTGAGCAAAATTAGGAATGAATCTACGAAAGTAGTTAATCATCCCAATAAAACGTGCTATTTCTTTAGGCGTTTTAGGTTGTTTGAATTCCCTAATAGATTGGGTTCTGCTTTGGTCTACCGAGACACCAGATGACGATATTACATGTCCCAAGAATGATATTTGGGGTTTAGCGAAAGAGATTTTAGATAACTTGACCGTAAGACCACTATTCTTTAATCGAGACAACACCTCACGAACATGTTGGGTATGATCCTCAAAGTTTTTACTGAAGATGACTACGTCATCTAAATAATGGTAAACGAATTTAAACTTAATTCCGTCAAATACGTTATCTAGCAATCTGCTCAAGACAGCAGCACCGTTCGACAACCCAAAAGGTAAACGTTCAAATTCAAATAAATTCCAATCCGTGGCAAACGCCGTCACACTCTTGGACTTCTCTGCCAGGAGAACCTGGAAATAGGCCGACTTTAAATCTAATATCGTAAAATAGGACGCTCATTTGAATCACGAAAAGCAGGACTGAAGGTCAGGAAGAGGAATCGATTGTAAGATGACTTTCTTATTTAATGCTCTGTAATCGATCACGGGTCTGAATTGACCATTGGGTTTAGGAACTAAAAATATAGGAGAAGAATATGCTGAAGTAGATTTACGAATAATCCCCTCCTCAAGCATCTCGTACACGATACCCTTTAAAATTTTCATCTTAGGAGGAGCCAATCTATAAGGCGACGCACGAACAAGAATGTCGTCGGAAAGCTCAATTTCATATTCTATTAAATTAGTAGCACCTAATTTGTCAGTTAGAACCTTAGGAAATTCTTAACACAGGTCTTTAATCTGTTTAGCTTGATCTTCCCTTAAGTTATCGAACTCTAAATCTTCAATGGTTATAACCTTTTTTTCTTCCTGAGTTGAGTTGACTCCACTAATACACTCCGAATGATTGAATTTCCATCTGAGATTGGGTTTGAAATGAAACCAAAAGGACTTAGAATTTAAATCTAACAATAACCCAACATGAGTTATGAAATCCGACCCGATAAACACTTGATACGACAAATTGTCAACCACCCAGAATCTAAACATCCAAGAAGAGTTAAATATGCTGACCTTTACCCTTACGTATCCTAAAATACTGAGTGAAGAAGAATTGGCTGCTATAAAGTTATGTGGTTCCTTTACCAAATTGTCAAATTTACAAACACAAGACATCGTCCTGAACCATTTACTATCAAGAAATGAATTAACACTGCCCGAATCAATAAGAGCGGAGACAGGTTCATTATTTATACAAACATCTATGTATGGGCAATTATTTTTTGTCGCATTAGAGATACGGTTACACGTTTGATAATTCGCTTTACCAATTCGAGAAAATTTGTCATATACCTTACGATTTGTCTTAAGATCCTTATCAAAATCTGTTTTACTGTTACCTACAATACCATCAGATTTTTGATAATCCGACAAGATCTTTCTATCATCTAGTCATTGCCTACGATTAAATCTTCTATCACACCACTTGGCTATGTGATCATAAGACCCGCACCTATCACAACGTTTACCATTTCGAGTATTTTCAGTGTAATTGAATCTCCTTCTTTGGAAAGAAGTCTGTTGTAAATGATTATTAGGATTAACAGGGATATTAACCAAGGGAGGCGGAGAGTTAATCACTCTTACAGCGTTAATGCTTTTGACATTTTCTGCAGATTTAATAATATCATATAATTCAAGAAACCTCATAGGTTTACCTTCCATAGCCATACATAACCTATATTCTGGGTTAATACCTTCTACTACAGTAGTAACAATTGCCGATTCACTCAAATTTAAATTCAAAACCCTAGCGTAGCACCTAATTTCTTTAATATAATCATTCAAAGATTCATCTACCCTCTGACCACGATAGTAACAATTATGTTTCAGTAGACTCATTGCACGTTCAGGAATTAAATAATCAATTACTTCGACATGAAATTCAGATAACGAAGAGTGAGATGACATTGCGCTGATCAACTTATCACGCAACAGGCCACAGGTGAAAGGAAAAATTAATTGGAAAATTATAGTATCGGATAAACCAAAAACAATGGAATTGTCCATTAATTCAACTAGTTGTTTCAAAAATTTTATCAAATCCATAGTGTCATTACCCGAACACATCTGTAAATTCTGAACACAAGAGGTTACTGGATGAGGAATACCGTTAAATCTTAAACTGTTTTCACAGTTAGGCATCGATGGCATATTTCCCCCAATATTAGTATTATTCAACAAACGTGATGGAAAATCGGTTAAAAAATTGGTACAGGGTAACCCAAATTGGCTTTCATTTCTAGGTAATAACCTAGAATTTGCAAAGTTATCATCAGGAAAATCATTTGAAGCCCCAGACGAAGAAATATTTGGCAAGAGATAAGGTATATTATCAATTTCCCCATGCTCATTAACACTTACATCATTAGAGTTTAATAAAGTCGGTTGAGGAATCCTTGATGACCTCCCTTGTAAGCTCTTATTCAAAGTAATTCTGCTCTCCATGCTTGCATTATGATTAGTTAAGGATAAACTTTCAAGATTATTAGGTAAATTTTCAGCGGCACCTTCAGATTCTATAATCACACGTGAGTTACTCGCATTTGGCACAATAATTTCACACGGATTATCACTAACACCATTGACACAACCCTGAATATCACCACACTCAGAAGGAAATAATTTAAAAAAGCATCAAGAAGTTTACTTTGAAATGACATTAATTCCGAACCGAAATTAGGATCCTCGAGTTTCCAAATATAAATGAGATCACCAAGTCTATAAAACCAATGGCATGCTTGCGTTTTAAATCTCCCTAATTGTGACGTAGAAGGGTTACTAGCACCTATCAAATAAATAGATAAATTAATTAAATTCGTTACAGCAGGTACAATGTTATTAGACTCACCAAACGTTTGATGGTAACTGTGCCGTTTCTTGGCACTAATCTCTGATCGAACATACAATTTATACTTTGGCATAAACATTTGAATCGAGCGGCGGAGTTAGTTGTGGCTGGCCTCGATAGGTAGCATATCTTGCCGGTGCTGCCTTGGACAGGGATTGTAGTTTCTCCCTCTGTCTGATAGGAAGAGCTATGTTCTAGCGACAAGTATTTGACAATCTCGACGTTGACTTTAATGGTTTTGGAAGGCTGGGATTTTTCGAGACATGTATGATTCTCGTACTGATGTTGTTAGGCCAGTCATCATGGATCTACGTGGTTTTATAAATACATAAGAAGTAAACTGAAGTTCTACGGTATGTGAAAATATTGAATGATATTATCCCTCTTCGTCAAGTTATTGGCTGGTTGCTATTTGTAATCTTACTGGAGATAAACGTCAGGATATGATTCGTATATTATGGAATTAAGGTAGGCTATTTTGTCATCGTAAGTACTTGTGACTGTATCGACTGGCAAGGTAAATGTATTTATATTGTATTATCCTACGTTGCATGATGGGACCCTTCAAGGTTATACATTCAAACTTAATGTCATCCTCGTGTATTCACACTGGTAGGCTAACTGACACTCATATTTGTTTTGTGTAATTAATGTTTTGTTTTCTGTTTTCTGTTAATTTGTAAATGCATTTTAATTACAAGTAGTATGCCTCATGGTCTGTGGAAAATTTATTAATGTAGGATTTATTTTGATGTTCGACAACGCTAGTACGGTGATCGTTTTTCTTCTGTTTTTCATGATGGCTACTGTCGTATTGTTTTTAACTATGTGTGATCATCTGTTGTTAATATTTGAGAGATTTTTGGTAGCCATTGAGGTGAAAAGACGTAAATTGAATTAGCTCCGTATATTTTGTGTTGGAAGACATTAATTCTTCAGTTTTAGGCAACGTAGGCCTGGCTTTGTGACATGTATTGTCTCGGGAATTAATTAATTATTTATTTGCGTGGAAATGTATGAAATACGGTATGATGCATTATGCAGGGGCATAATGAAGCTATTGAATATTTAATTCGTCATCCTCTTGATATTTGGCTTGGATTCTCACTAATGACAACAGATGATTGGTTGAAAGCACCGCTTATTTACTTCATCGTAACAACTTTGGCTGGATTACTAAAATATGTATTACAGTCAACTGGAAGGAAAAAATATTTGATGTCAGAATCCACATCTTGATTTGTAAGTGTTTTGTTTATTTGTATGCATGTTTATTGTGAATAAATTATGTTTTTACCCGATCACCTTAGTATTATTTCTGGGTTCCGGGGTTCGAAGATGGTCTCAGACAATTGCCCTCTGAGTATGAACTTACTATGGTCCAGTGCCTTCCCTCCCAAAGGCCATTACTTTACTACGGGGTCTAATGTGTTATAGCAGTAGCGTGGTTAGATTTGTACCACATTCAGTAATTGTTTGGGGCTAGTCTTTGGATCTTGGGGCTTGGAAGTATGCTTGGGCCTAAAGTTTAATATTTTTATGTTTGTTGTTACTGTTATTATCTTTGTATAATATTTTCTTGTTATTTATGTTTCATGTGGTAATATGCTGAATGGACGAGAGCATTTTAAAAGCTGCATCATATTTGTCTAAAGAGGAACTGGCTTATGAAATTCAAATAAGGAATGGCAACCCTAATTTTCATCGTGAACTGGATATTATTCTTCTCAAATCGTTAAAGTCAGCTCCTGTTGTTAGTCTGACTGATCAACATTCTTATGGGACAAAAGGTAGGTCTGATGTTGTGATATCTGTTTCAAACCTATTAGTGTCCTGTGATGAGTTAATGCAAGTTGCCAAACCTTCGGCATATCGTGTGAACAAATTAAAATTTCGTTCTATACACTGGATTAATCGTTTAGTGAGCTTAATTGAATATTGGTCCAAGAGTGATCTTGTTTTTTCCACCAAGCTAATTGGGCTTCGCGACAAGCTGATAGATAGTAATAATCGGTTGTCCTCGAGTGATATTTCTGAGAATATTAGTGAACCTGTTGAATGTTCTGAAAGTGTTTGCTCATATGTTAGTGATTCTTGTGATGGCGTTGTGAATAATAGTAATTATATTGGTAATTTTGAATCAGTGTCGATGGAGAATAATGAACATATGTTAGGCGCTTTGCAAACTAATAATACTACTGGGGTAAATAAACAAATAGGCTCTTCAAGAAATACACCTGAGGTCATGTCGAGCCCTAGTAATTTGAATGCTGTTGGTAATTCACGTTCTGATAAAAGATGTAACGATTTTTCTAGTTCTATTTCTTGCCATGACGTTGGTAGTGCTGGGAACAGGTTAGGATCTCACCGTACTTGGACTGATAAGGAAGTACAAACTGTTGATAGCTTACTTGGTGAATGTGACGTGATAGATAGAGTAAATAGGCTTCTTTCTGATAATCGAGCCTCGACTAACGTTGTTTCTCTAAATAAACTTATGACTGATGGTCAGGTTAATTTTGCTTGCCTTCCTAACCCATTAGCTCTAATTTTGAAAGATTTTCATGTGTGCTATGGCACTGATATTAATTTATTTGTGAATTTTTTGAAGAAATTAGTGGAATTAGGGGATGGTTCTGGTATAAATTATTTTCAGCCACGCGGAGAGATGCAGCTTGTGGATAATTGTAGTAGTCTTGTTCCTTATAAGAATTTACTGGGAAGGCGTGAGTTCATGCCTACTAATGTTCAAGGCCATGTATTTCAGGGGCGTGCTGACCAGAGGTTTAATGGGAGTAGAGCCAGCAAAGGCAAGAGATGTGATTTTTGTGGCTCGTATGACCATATTAGTCGATGGTGCGATGCAGATTTTGATAATTTAAGTTGATATTCGTTGTGGTGTATGAAATTTGTCAAAATTGTGTAGACGAATTCTGGTCATTAGGACATGCATGTGTTTTTGATGTGTGTATTTGTCTACACGTGTGGTGCACGTTCTGCTAGATTGTGCAAATCTATAAATGTTCTTCTTGTTTGTTATTGTCAAAATTGTGTAGATGGATTCTGGTCATCAGGACATGTATTAGTTGTGTGTTTTATTGATGCTTGTATTTGTCTACACGTGTGGTGCACATTCTGCTTGATTGTGCAAATCTATAAAGGTTCTTCTTGTTTGTTATTGTCTAAATTGTGTTAGGTCTGAAGTGACAAACTTGTGTAAATGTATTTGAGTGCATGAATGTGGGTGATTGTTATTAGTTTTGTTTTGTAATCGGGTGGGTATCTTGGTTGTTTCTTAAGGTGAATTAAGGTTAGGGTTTGTTTTTGCTTAATTTATAATTGAATTTAATTAAATACGCCGTACGTATAAAATGATACTATGTTGGGATATCATAGGTAAGTAATTACAAACCTCTTCTGTTCTCCGAGTGATGACTTAGTCATTTATCTGCTTGTTGATTTATGAAGGTAACTACTTGCCGAAATGTGTTTTGGTGATGGAAAATCATGCTATGCCAGGGTAAAATGCGGCTAGTATGACATGTTGATTTCAGTGTGTTTTATTTAAGGGTTATTATTTATTTTGTGTATGTCGATGTCCTAACGGTGTGTCAATTTATATTCTGGAAAATTATGGGGATTTTGTGGGTAGTAAATGGTTTTATTAATTTTGGGAGTTTGTAAGGTCGTATGATTTCAAAGAATGTTTGGGTACGTTTGTAGCTTGCTGGTCTGCACGTGTGGTCAGTTGATCTTCTTTCATTTAGGGTCTTCTGTTGGTCATTTATTGAGGGATTTCTGTCGAGTCTGTTCTTGTTTTGGTCTTGTTCGCTATATTGTTTACTTAGTTTGATATACTAGGCTATGTCAAGAGTGAATAATTGTATTGTTTATGTTATTGTCTAAATTGTGCATTTCCAAAGTCGGACATTCAGAAAGTGTAAATGTGGTGTGATTTGTTTTGTTTTTGTAATTTGGTTGGTTTTCTTGTTGTTGTTGTTTTGTGGGTGTCTAGATAAGTGTGGATGTATATTAATTTAAGGGGTAAAAGGTCATTGTATGTTACTTAGGATCGTGGATGTAAATTAGCATTTTGTTGACGCATCTGTCAACTTAAGTCTACCAGATGAATGTTATGGGGGTTCATTTGCTTAGATATGAGTTGAATATGTTGGTAAGTATTTATAAACAATTCTCCTAAGTCTTCAGTTGATTGAGTGGGCTCAATTATTTTTGCTGTCTGACTGAGAAATAAATACTTTAGGTTAAGTAATGTGATGTGATATGATGAATTGATTTGTGGTATTTGGTCAATATACGGCGACTCACTATTGGCCTCATGAAATGCGTGCTTCGTCTCGTTTTCCTAGTTTCTGTTTGGTCTGAGTCTGTATATGATAGGGTATTTATGTATTTGTGTTTGGTGTGGATGTGTTGACAAGTGCTAATTCATATTCTGGTTGTTGTTTATTAATTATTTGAGGGTTGTAATTGTAATATTTTTTCTGGGGATTTTAAGTTATGTGTCATGATGTAAGGTTGTGGTGTGATTCTGCTTTGGTATGCACGTGTGTCCTGTTATTTGCTTGATAATAGGGTCTTTCTATTGTTCTTCTTGGAATTTTCTTGTGTTTTCCTGCTTTGGGTGTTTCTTTTTGCATTATATTTTCTGTATTTTGGACAAATCGGTTGAACAGATATGCAATGTGAGACTTTTGCCTTCGTCTTTTGGGAAAAATTTGTTTTTTAATTGTGAATATGAGAGCTCAAGTGCCATTCAGCATTATTATTGGAACTTATTTTTGGAAAATACTGTTATTATTGTAATATTTTCGGGATATTGGCATTTTATAAAACATGCATGCGATCTTCTGTGTTAATTGAGGGTCATTGTTAAATATTTCACCTGTAAAGATGTGGATTCTTGATAGTACTGGGTTATTGTTATAAAATCTGATGCCATCATGTAATATTTTATTGTAATTTGTTCTTTGTAAATGAGTGTCAACGTTAGATATTAAGCTTTCCTTTACACATTACTGTCGCAGTCGAAATTTGATTTCAGCTAATTTCTTCGAGGTCTTATTCTGCGTTTGGAGTGTTATGCAGTGCGAGAAGATGTCTCTGGCCAGGATATTGGACCAATCTATGTAACCTTCGGATGAAACTGTTCCTGCCATCGTTTATTCAAGATGCCATTTGTATTAATGTTGTGGAAATTGTACAAAGAAAACCAACTCGATGTATTCTACACTTAAGTATTTGTTTATGTTCTTGGCATGACATATTTTGGTGGTTATGGTGCTGATTAAAACTGAAATGAACTTTTAATTAAGTATTTCACATTCGGAAGCTACTGTGTTTGTGATAATTGGCAAAAACTTTTTTATGCTTAAAGATTTGCTTGATTATGCATGTTGATACACTTGTACCATTTACGTCGTCTCTGTTCTGCGAACCATCGACAAGTTTGGGGCCCGGGAGTCTGTGCCGTTTCTTGGCACTAATCTCTGATCGAACGTACAATTTATACTTTGGCATAAACATTTGAATCGAGCGGCGGAGTTAGTTGTGGCTGGCCTCGATAGGTAGCATATCTTGCCGGTGCTGCCTTGGACAGGGATTGTAGTTTCTCCCTCTGTCCGATAGGAAGAGCTATGTTCTAGCGACAAGTATTTGACAATCTCGACGTTGACTTTAATGGTTTTGGAAGGCTGGGATTTTTCGAGACATGTATGATTCTCGTACTGATGTTGTTAGGCCAGTCATCATGGATCTACGTGGTTTTATAAATACATAAGAAGTAAACTGAAGTTCTACGGTATGTGAAAATATTGAATGATATTATCCCTCTTCGTCAAGTTATTGGCTGGTTGCTATTTGTAATCTTACTGGAGATAAACGTCAGGATATGATTCGTATATTATGGAATTAAGGTAGGCTATTTTGTCATCGTAAGTACTTGTGACTGTATCGACTGGCAAGGTAAATGTATTTATATTGTATTATCCTACGTTGCATGATGGGGCCCTTCAAGGTTATACATTCAAACTTAATGTCATCCTCGTGTATTCACACTGGTAGGCTAACTGACACTCATATTTGTTTTGTGTAATTAATGTTTTGTTTTCTGTTTTCTGTTAATTTGTAAATGCATTTTAATTACAAGTAGTATGCCTTATGGTCTGTGGAAAATTTATTAATGTAGGATTTATTTTGATGTTCGACAACGCTAGTACGGTGATCGTTTTTCTTCTGTTTTTCATGATGGCTACTGTCGTATTGTTTTTAACTATGTGTGATCATCTGTTGTTAATATTTGAGAGATTTTTGGTAGCCATTGAGGTGAAAAGACGTAAATTGAATTAGCTCCGTATATTTTGTGTTGGAAGACATTAATTCTTCAGTTTTAGGCAACGTATTATATTGGATATTGTAACATGCGTAGGCCTGGCTTTGTGACATGTATTGTCTCGGGAATTAATTAATTATTTATTTGCGTGGAAATGTATGAAATACGGTATGATGCATTATGCAGGGGCATAATGAAGCTATTGAATATTTAATTCGTCATCCTCTTGATATTTGGCTTGGATTCTCACTAATGACAACAGATGATTGGTTGAAAGCACCGCTTATTTACTTCATCGTAACAACTTTGGCTGGATTACTAAAATATGTATTACAGTCAACTGGAAGGAACAAATATTTGATGTCAGAATCCACATCTTGATTTGTAAGTGTTTTGTTTATTTGTATGCATGTTTATTGTGAATATATTATGTTTTTACCCGATCACCTTAGTATTATTTCTGGGTTCCGGGGTTCGAAGATGGTCTCAGACAATTGCCCTCTGAATATGAACTTACTATGATCCAGTGCCTTCCCTCCCAAAGGCCATTACTTTACTACGGGGTCTGTAACGTTCCAAGTCAGGAATTATAATAGGAACATCTTTCACATCCTTCAGAAGTAACGAATCCTTTTCACGATTGTTGTTAGAAGGTATTTTTCTAGTGAACAATTCATATTCAATTTCCTCTTTCCTTAGGTTATAGAAGGCTGATAATGTATTCCTCGGTTCCATTTTGTGTATACAATCGGACATGAAACAGAAATTTCCACAAGGATTAGATTAATAATACCCAAGCTTTAAGCGACCTTTGTGTTCAAGAATCTTTTTGATTTTTTTAAACTTATTATAATGTCCGTGAAAACAATAACATACGATCTGCTACCAATTGACTCACTGGTAGTTTTGAGAACTAACTAATTTACAAATAAAATAAGAAAGACCCCCAAAAATACTAGTGACGAAAGTGGAAGGTGTTGAACAAAACCATTTACCCAGGCAGTTTAATAGCATGAACATAAGATAATAACTAAACCTATGATACAAGAACACAGAGGTCACTTTTGATATATATATATACAGGGTGTATTTGATATGATGGAAGTCCTTTACACTGGTGATAGAAGATGGTATTCTAAGCAAATATCTTCATGAAATTCAGTCGGATTTTAATTAGTGTAGGTGGAATTAAATCACAAAAATCGTCGGTCAATGTCTTGGAAACGGGCTTTCACTTCGTTCCCCTCAGCAGTACAGCTGACTTCTCCCAGTCGCCCTCCCCTCCAACGCTAAGGAATGTTGACAAGAGTCTGAAGTTGAGTGACCTCCTCGTCTTGTTTGCCAATGGCATTGAAATACACAAACCGAGCCTATGAACAGCTGTTTCACACCTTCATGGGGAGTGGCTACATGACTAGTGATGGTGGATCTGTTTAGGATTTCGCCATCCTCATGGCCTATGCATAGAAAATGGAAATCCTAAAGATTTGGTAAATTAATTTAAGAAACTGTTGGTCTATCTTTGTGTGAAGACAGTGCAACAACCGTAACAAAAATATTAATAATACTATTATTATTATACCAGGCTACTACTGCTGTACTAATAATAGTAATAATAGAATTTTAGACACACTAATTTCTACGGGGCTACCTAACCACGTTGACGCAGCCCCTAAACTATGGAACCAACCTAAGTTCCTTTATGTTTTTTATTTGGTATGTCGAGTTGCCAAACGTTTATTTTTAGCGATCTAACACCAGAGCTACACATGCTGACTCTTCTTCTTCTTATTATTATTATTATTATTATCATCATCATGTTCATGGGGTGCTAGTATTGAGGCAGCTTACCATCAACGGCCGATATGCAAGTCGGGGCGTGATGGCGCGGCGGTCCAGCTGTTGGCAACTCACCAGTCCAGTAGCTCACGATCACGAAATTTACGGTCATGTAAAAACACAAGCTTCCTTACTTCCCACCATCTGCAGCCACATGATGATTTCCCGTGGCATCCCACGAGCCCAAAGTTGGAATGCCTACCCCCGCGGTGTAGGCATGCGCATTTAATCGTTCACCACGATCGCAGCAAGTCCGGTAATTGAAGGTCCAAACTCAGCACTGACAGTGGCTATCCTGAGTTTGTATTTCCCTGGATCCTTCCACGCGCTTTCCATGCACATGCCGGGGTAGTATGGTACTTGAAGTCCCGGAGCACCAACCACATTCACGACCCTAATAACTACAGCTACACATATTACTACAGTCACCACAGAAACACAGTTTATCAGACAAATCCAACACTCACCCAACTACACGGTGCTGATAAACATATGTCCCAAGCCCCTAAAATGAATTAACTACAACCATCACAACAAGCTTTCAAGTCTCTTCCATCATCATTGTTACCAAAAATATTTATTTACTGAACGTCTTAAACAATTGGAACCCTACTTAAAAATAAATAACATTCAATAAAGATATAGTCTCTTATAACGTGTATACTACTACTACTACTAATAATAATAATAATAATAATAATAATAATAATAATAATAATAGTAATATGTTGTTGGACACACTACTTTTATTTTTGGCGGGGATGTCGAGATTCCGGAATGTTGTGTTCACAGAATTTCATGTACGTACCATTACATCCATCGGATTAAGTCTGTCGTATTTCTTCACCTTCATGTATTACATGACTCAGACTAGATCGAATCCTCGAGAAGGATAGCACTCTAATACCTGAGCCCACAGCCTCACTATCATTTAATTATTATTATTGTTTTATACAGTACATATAACACATTGCTGGTACATCACAACATAACTATACGGGCTTCAGGGAACCAAACTATTGCTACTGAAACAGCCACTTCTAAGCTGGAAAGTCGAAATCGCTACCCATGAATTTCCAGACGATTCGGGTTGTTGAGAAAACTACTGCCTTCTGCTTTAGTTTGTCAATTTGAGTATCCAGAACCAGTTCTTTAAGGTCTTGGAGCAAGGAATTTCGGATACGCCCGTATTTGAGACAATGATAGGTATGGTCTTTACCCGTTCTAAATGCCATTGCCTTTTGATAGGGCCAACCAACTCGCTATATTTGCTTTAATGTTATTATTATTATTATTATTAAAAGTAATAAATAACCCCTGGTATTACAGCCCGTGAAGGGCCTAGGCCTACCAAGCGATCGCTACCCAGCCATTTAGCCTGCAGATATTGGGGTGATGCGTGATTAGCGCATCGGGTCCCTTCGGCCGTTAATCTTGGTTTTCGTGATCGGGGCGCTGCCTCACTGTCAGACAGCTACTCAATTGTCCTCACTAGGCTGAGTGCACCCCGTTCCAGCCCTCACGTCAGTTTCTAAAATCCCTGACGGAGCCGGGAATCAAACCCGGGGCCTCCGGGTGAGAGGTAGGTGCGCTACCCCAACACCATAAGGCTGGCTATTATTATTATTATTATTACTATGTACATGTGGTACCATACTAGTATTAAATCTTGAAAGTAGTTTTCCATGGTTTCCCACTTCTACCCCCAGACAAATGCTGGAATGGTTCCTAACTTAAGTCCACGCCTGCCTCCTTCCCAATCCTCACCTGAATTACAAACACCCACATAACTAAAGAAACCACAAAAACACAGGTTATCAGACAAATTCTTCCCACACCCAACCACATGGGGCTAAATGACCAAAATCGCCAAGCCTCTCAAACAAAACATCTAGTGTATTCCTTTCGTCTTAAATGCTAGTTCTGAACAGAATACGGGATGTCGGAATTTTGTCACACCATATTTCATTAAAGTGCCGGACGGCAATGACACTTATAAAGTAGGCTACACAATACTGCCGGTCATAACGTCCCAAGACATTGCGTGCAATTTCAACAACAACAACAACAACAGCAACAACAACAATACAAATTTTCTTACGAGATGGGTATCGCTCGCTTTCCTCGTAACAGCTGATACCTCCCCTCAACTAGTAAGGTCAACGCTCCGATTACGTAACAACTTCTCCTCCGTCCATCGCCCCACCTCGCCCCGCCCCGTTTACCCCAGCCTGCTGCCTAACCTTCTGTTTGAAGAATTTCGGAAATGCCTAAAAACATTGACTTTTTAATGATAAATTTTCAATTTAAAGATAGGTGACAATTTTTTTACCCAGGAAGCTTACAATAGTCTCTTCTATCACCAGTGTAACGAACTTCCATTATATCAATTACACCCTGTATATATATATATATATATATATATATATAATTGACAATCAAGAATATTACATACATTACAAGAAGGGAATAATATTTAAAAGGAAATTAATTTCTAGCATAAACAGCTAAGGAAATATAAGCAAGGAATCCCATCGATTGAGGAGGAAAAGGGTTGAATTAATCATAATTATTAAATGGGCAATTGAAAAGTCAAAGACCAACGAAAAATATCCAACGTTAAATAAAACAGATCAATTACCTTTAACCCATACACAAGGCATGAACCGAAACTAGTTTAAGTTCAAATCCGGTCTCAACTCAATGCAATCAATTAAGTTTGTCTTTAAAACAGGAACGAATTCTAGGTACGTGTGATCGCAATCAAATCCTAAACATGCCTCTCTTTTTTTATCGACACGAAAACAAAAACCTATTGTTTTAACTGCAAAGAAGAAACGATAACAATAGCTAAGTTGTCACCAAGCAACACATTACTCAGAATAAAATAAGTGCCATAATCTTCGACACAAGTTACAGTGCCTATATGAGGCATACTATGTAGATGCAAGGAGATAAAGAAAATTTACATAAAGGTATTTAGGTTAAGGGAGTCCTTGCTCTAGACCAAGATGAAGACTGAATTCTACATGGTTTGTAGCTCAGAAAAGAAATTAAATAACCACATTCCCCCAAAAGATACATAGTAAAGAAATAGATAATTGGAAACTATTTTAAATATATCGACAAATACCTTACCGAAACTCCGACCACAAGGCTAGGCCAAAAACCCGAGTGAGAACAACAGACCGCCAACATAAAAATAACACAAGGTTAGGAAATTACAATACGTCCAAGATAAAAAAAAGCATATCGACAGAAATAAAACAGTTTCCAAAATAACTCACAATATTTACAAACCTTTTCTAAACCATACTGGTTGAGATGCCAGAAAATATTATTACACCAAGTAAGTCAAAATATCATTTGCGAGATGTCGGAAGTACTTCAGAATCAAGTAGGATATGAACATATTCCAGAATAGAGGCTATGTTAGCCTTCAGGGCTAACCAGCCCGGTTTAATATCGGAGTTATAAATTTTGCATCTTGCTTGTAAGGATTCCAATAGAGAACAACTCTTCTTATTATAGCTATATCCTAGGTAACAGCCTTTTGTTGACTTCGGCAGATATCGGAAAGGGACGAGAGTCCGAGAGACACAGCCCTCCAAACAGTAATCGTAGACGTAGTACTAACTTACTCCGACAGATGGTAACATCCCCGTCTGCACATTGGTAGCATTGAGCGTGCTCGAGTCCCTGTCACATTTTGAATATTGGGAGATTAGTTGTGAGATTACTGCATTTTTCTTGGATCGTTTGTAATGACCTTTTGAATCTTACATTTATTATTTTTAAGTTTCCTTCTATTCCGAGATGTACTCAGTTACCCGATTTTCCTAGTTCCCTACTTGTGTGAAATGTATTATTATATCGGCTTGCTGGAAATGAGCACTACTGGCAAGTGTAGTTGGAGACTTAACTACAAAACTACGTAAGAGCTGTTAGACGCGAACTTCTTCGATTTGGTATCAGATATTTCTACGAACTTCAAAACATTTAACGGACTCAATTGTCATTCTCCTGTTACTTCTAATATGCACGACATCTTCTCTTCCGTATAACCTGAAACTGTAAGCTATTGTTAATCAGTTGTGACTTTATCCTTCGTCTTACCATTGATAAAACCCACAATGCTCTGCTTCGTGTAGTATCAGCGCGCCATACCACGTGACGAACTCAATTGACGATAGCCATATCAGCTGTTATATGTCAACACAAACTTGATACATTTGACATTTTCATTTTGACTTGGACTTGCGAGCTAAGTCCAAGAATTGGAGGTGGGAGAGATGATACAATACTATTTTATGATACTAATTTCGACGCTATTTCCATCTAGCGGTAATTGCTTGAAATACTAAGAGATAGAATTTGCCGGCTATCTCTCGTAAATATGAAATGCGCCCCAATGAGAATGTTAGCTTGACCAAAGGAACTTGCAACAACAATATAGAGATCGGTGATTGTCACGACAAGAAGATGACTGAGAACACCATGACCGGTTTACAGTCTAGAAGATATTAAAATGTTTTAAAATTAAGATTGGAATTACCTTGTTACGATTTAAACCTTCTCCTTTTGGATATCCGTGTTCTTCGTGCTCATTTGAAACGACACCAAGATTGAGCATCGATATATATATTTTGAAGCTGTCGCCTAGAACGTCTAGTCATCTCATCTGATCCGTTACTACGTTGTTAACGGACCGGTGAGATACGAGTTGTTGTATAGTCTGCCATCTGTAGGTTTATATTTGAAGCGCAACCTGTTCTGAAAAAAAAACCGCGCCCGCTGTGGAGTTTGTGCTCTGGCTCTGTGGAACTCGACTGCAGTTATTGTTTTGTCGAGAGAATCGTGTTGACAAAGAAGAAGTGAGGGTCGGAGACATAACTTCTACTACCGTTTGGTCTGTTTAAAGATGCTGTTGTCTAATGAATATATCTACCGGATTTGGAAACGATCGAGGAGACATGACGGGATTATGGCTATTGATACCACAATTTAAAAGGACAGGAAAATGGAATTGTTATTAAAATGTTATATCATCGAGAACATCCAGAACGTCGTATTCAAAGCTAAGTGTCATTTTATCTTGAAGCCTATTATCAAAGAGTGAAGTGTAATATGCAATTAAGCAAATAGTGTCACGTCCTCCCATCCTTTGGTGTTAGTATGTCCCTAGTTCCTGCGGTATTTAAGTTACATTGGAGATTGTAATTTCTTTTGGTTATTCTTGCTTGTCCTCCCCTTTGTATACATAGCGTGGAGAGGAAACGCGTTGTTGTTTGGGTTTTTATTTATTTTTGGTTTATTGCCGTTATTGTTGTTGATTTGTTTGATTGGTGTTATTTTTCTGCCGTATTTTTCTCATTGTTCGTCATGAAACGTGATTGTAGTTTGGGAGGTATTTCTTACTAACGTCTACTCCTTGTAATAGTATGGGATGTTACAAGATTTTTGAGGGGTTAGTATTTTAAGTTAGTTCGCGTATTTTGGGCCTCGACTTGGAGGGTGTGTGTTTGTGCTTCAGATGACTTTCTGTCCTTGTCTGATAGTCGGAACACTCATCAATATTTTATTTGTTTATGTATTAAGGGTTATTGTGTTTCTTTTGAGATGTCAGTCATTCGTGCAACCTTAAGGATAACCGACTAGGTTTTCTTATTTTCCTTAAGGACTGGGCTGACATATTCATTGGTTTGTGTCGAAAGGCTTTTCATGGTATAATCACGTTTCTAGACATGTGGTTAAGGGTGGGTTAACGTCTTGTTTAAGTGGGACCTTGACCGAAAGTTGAGGGTAATTTATGGGTTTGTGTTTGTTGCTTTCGGTCGGGAAACAACGTGCGTACTCTTTATGTTTATTAAATGAGGTGTATCGATTATTCTTGCGGTTTGTGATATGTGTGCTTGTGGCAAGTACCCGGGGACTGTCATTGATGCTCATTTTACTTTCGGCAGGATGATTGAATCTCACACTTTCGTCCGAGAAGAAGATTTATTCAGAGAGTTTATGAAGTCAGGTGCTGTTTTGTTTTGAGGGGTTGTAAATTGTTTCTCTTAAGGGTTGTGTATGTTTTTCTTTTTTATTTATGGTCGTCGTCGTGTTATACTGCAGTAAGTGGATGATGTTTTGACCGATAGTTATCTGTTTACTGTAGTACTTGTTTGTGAGGCATATTTTAGTTCATTTAAGGGGTTTTGTTCTTGCTTGGTACGACTTCTTATGCTTTTTGAATATCTCTTCTGGTTACTTTCTGTATTCAGCCTGTGGTGGGACGAACGTATTATTTCTTATTTATTTTAATTAGCTTTCCCATTGAAGTCACAAATGGTAATTTCGCTACGATCTCCAATCTAACTAGGGTTAGGCTTCTCTGCTCTCCCTTTTGATAGTCTTTTCATTGTGTGTGTTTTATTTTTATGTTTACCTCTTGCTAATTTGTATACTTTTATATACAACCCCCTCACCCCTCATTTACCATTTCATGCGCTACTCACGTCCCCTTTGTTATGTCTTTTATATGATTAAAATTTTGTCTACAACCTTTACTCGAAGAGTGTAGTAATTTTTTAGTAATCGATTCTCCATCTAGTTCTTAGGGTGCGAGTCAACTCGACTTAGGTATCTATGGTCCACGTCCTAAAACGCCTTCTCAATTAGTAGCAGAGCCTGCTCTTGTTACTTTCACATTTTGAACATTGGGAGGTCGATTGTGTGATTGCTGCATTCTTCGTGTATTGGTTGTAAATTGATTAATTATTTTTCATTGTAAATTCAGAGAAGTCCTAATACCATATTCGTAATGATACTCCTTGTCCTTCGATCAACATAAATTTAATCTGCTGCTTCTGATATGATCTGCGCTATGCAAGTTAACACTAACTTCTGGAGTAGTGTGTTTTGGATGGTTCTATACCCACCTCCACCACCCCACCTCACAAGATGGCGGCGGTGCGATATCTCTCGAACCTATGGTCGGATTTTGACAAATGAGGTGTCATTGAAAACGGGCTGACACCACTTTTCCAGTGGACAATATATTTCCACCCCAAAATAAAACCTACCCCTACTAGGGGGTGAAATTGTAATTTTTTAGAAAATCTCTCTTTCCAATTGCAACATGTGAGAGTTTGAATGTCGATATGGATGTAACGATGTTCTGCAAACCAATAATCAAAGAGGGGCATGTTAGGCCTTGAGGTGAGAGCCCCTGTTATTGTTGACGAGCCCCCTGCTGTCGGGCCCCTGTGGATGGGTTATTGTTGACAGGTCCTTGTGGACAAGTCCTTGTGGACAGGTCCTTGTGGACAAGTCCTTGTGGACAGGTCATTGTTGACAGGTCTTTGTGGACAAGTCCTTGTGGACGAGTCCTTGTCCCTTTGGACTGATCCCTTTGGACGGGTCCCTTTGGCCTGGTTCCTACGGACTAACCCATGCATTTATTTAAATTATGTCAAAGGGTCTAACTACATTTGTGTGTGTTGAATTGACGTTGTTCACCACTACTATAATGGAATAACGATATGAAAGGAAAGTGACGAAATACATGTGAACACGTGTGAAATGACCTTATTACCGTCCTCCTTGTGAAACAAGTCACATCCTGTTTTGCTTCATACGTTAGAAAATGTGAGTTCGAACCCGTGGTCGGATTTTGACGAATGAGGTGTCATTGAACTCGGGCTGATACCCCCTTTCCAATGAACAACATATTTCCACCCCAAAATAAAACCTACCCCTACTAGGGGGTGAAATTGTAATTTTTTTTAGAGAATCTCTCTTTCCAATTGCAACATGTGAGAGTTTGAATGCTGATATGGAATAAAACGTTGTTCCACACAAGAGATATGTGTTTGGTGGATAGCCACTATGAATTAACATGCTTGTTTTTGTTTTTTGTTTTTTACGCATGCCCATTCATAGCTTTTGTAAGAGGGCAGGCTTTTTAAAAGATGGCGGCTGTAGTGTAACCTAACCTAACCCAACCCACGAGTGGTGATCAAAAAGTATTTTAAGTGACGCTTGTCGATTGGCAAACCAATAATCAAAGAGGGATATGTCAGGCCTTGAGGTGATAGCCCCTTTTGATTGATCCCTGTTGATTTATCTCTGTTGATTTGCCCCTTTGGACTGGTCTCTGTTGACTAGCCCCTTTTGGACGGGCCCTTTTTGACAGGGGGTCATTTTTGATGGATCCTTTTTGACAGGTGCTTTTCAACGGGTCCCTGTTGACGAGTCATTGCTGACGGGTCCTTGTTGATGAGTCCCTGTGGACGGGTCATTGTTGACGGGTCCCTATTGACAGGTCATTGTTGACAGGTCATTGATGACAGGTCATTGTTGATGGGTCCTTGCTGACAAGTCCCTGTTGATGGGTCCCTGTGGAAGGGTCCCTTTAGACCGGCCCCTTTGGACTGATCCCTATGGACCGGCCCATGAAATTTATCCAAATTATGTCAAAGGGCCTAACTACATTTGTGTGTAAAGCAGTGTGTTGAACTGACGTTGTTCACCAGTCCTTACTACTACAATTGGATAACGATATGAAAGGAATTGATTAACTAGACATGAGTTAACTACCAACGAAACACTTTGGCGACTCTGCTTGTTATTGACCAATGAGTAGGGTTTTAGAAAAACTGTTTGTTATTTTGGGTTATATACAAAAAATGCTTAGACCTTTTGAGTGACTATGTTTGCTAAACAAGACATTATACCAGACACGATTAGGATTCTTATGTAGCTCAGACAAGGAAAGAATTTCTACAGAATCTGTTGACATTGAATATAGATTTAGGTATTAGGAAGTCATTTTGAAGGCCTTTATCTGGAGCGTGGCACTCTATGAAAGTAAAACTTAGACAATTGGTGTAGCAGAAAAGTGGAGAATTGAAGTGTTTGAAATGTGGTGTTACAGGAGAATGATGAAGATTAGATGGGTAAATAGGGTTACTAACAAAGAGGTATTAAGACGAGTGGGGGAGAAGAGATGTATCTGGCGACTGTTAATGAAGTAAAGAGATAGGTTGGTAGAACACGTACTAAGACACCCAAGAATAGCAAACTTAGTTAAGGAAGAAAGGTTCGAGGACGAGAACTGTAGGGGTAGACCAAGTTTAGAATATGTTAAACAGATAGCCTTGAATGTAGGGTGTGGTAGCTATACAGAGATGAAACGATTAGCTCGGGACAGATAGGCGCTGAGATCTGCATCAAACCAGTCAAAGGACTAAAGACTCAAACAACAACATGTAAGTTCACTAAAATAATGTTGTGTAACGGTATATGTTAGTCAACGAACAGTAATGCATTACTGAAACCCATGACACGATACCTAAGAGCTTTTCTAAAATTATTTTAAAATGCCTTTAACCCTATATTGAACACCCAGTTCACAAGACTCATAATTGCAATGTTATTTTAAAACAAAACAAAATCTATATTTCAAAACAAGCAAGTGGTTTAGTCAATGTATACTGGAAAAAGTTTTGTAAACACTCAAGTCCTCAAGACTAATTAAATTAGTAACTGTCAGGTTGACCGAGTGGTTAAGGTGTTTGACTTAAGATCAAATTTTCTGTATAAGGAAGCAAGGGTTCGAATCCCTTACCTGACATAACTATTGCCTTGACATGGCTTGGCCACACTGCATTATTATGACACTCGGTACACAAACCATAGATATAGTGTATTGTTTAAGGCCACTCTCTTTCTGAACATAGTCAGAGACTGTTGATGGTTAACAATTGTATTAATAGTGGGACATGGGGGTAGTAATTAAGAAAAACAGACAATACCCATACAATATTTTTATTAAATTCATTTTATAATAGTTACACACTGAATTCAAGTCTATCTCTTTACCATTGTTCTATATAGATTTTTAAACACAACGCTTGTTGTAGATCCTTTTACAACTTTCTCCAGGTACTCTTGCTCTTAAAAACTGGGGAAGCCGCAATGGTTTTATAAACATAAAACCCTCATTCTCTTCTTTTTCATAATTATCATCATCATCATCATCATTATGAATATTATCATCAAAATTATTATAGTCATTGTCACCATCATTATCATCATCATCATCATTCTCAACATCACTAGAACTATCCAATTCCTCTTGTTTGTTTTCCACAGGGACCTCTTGTAGAGTCTGCGTTGCTTTTGATAGTGTTAAGGGATTTTTGAACGATGGTATTTGTCCTAACATGTCTTTTTGAGGTGATGATGAATGCTTTTTAACAAACAATGCACTATCTTGAGCAGCAATATATTTTTCTTGGACTTGCTTTTTTACCTGGGTTAGAGTATTTTGCGTATTTAAATGTGTATTAATTTGAGATTCACAATGATGTTCTTTTGAAGTAAGTACGTTGGAGTCTTTTGTTTTAATCATTCCTCGACACTTTTTGGATCGTTGTTTTGAACATCGCCAAATAACAGTTCCATCTTTATTGGTTGTTTTTACAATATATGTATATCCTTTATAGAAGACACATGGCTTGCCATGACTGGTTGTTGAGACTTCCATATCAACTAATACATATGAATTAAATTTTAGTAAAGTCACATGAACAATCTTTAGATTACAAGTGATTTACACACACACACACACTTTCCTAAATGTCAAGATTTATGGATGTTGTTTTCCGCCAACAGCTGCTTACTGCGTATGACAAGGCTGGAGACTGGTAGGTGAGACGGTCTTTCACGATGTGAACACTGTAACAGGCAGTAGTCAACTGACAATATTCTTATATCCTAGTCAAGGTTAACAGGTACTTACTGCGTATGACAAGACCGTACACTCGTAGGTTAGACCGTATTTTTTGTTTGTTGCTAAGGATCCCATATATACTCTAGACATGTTAGTTCTGAACACTTAGTGGTTAATTGTATATATTGAATTTAAATACACAGCTCATACAAGCACGTTTTGCGGATGGGAGGGGTGAGAGGCTGGCAAAAAAGGAAATGTTTTAGTTTAATGAAACGTCATGTCCTAGTAGGCGTGATTTATAGTAGACGCAATTGATAGTAGACGTAATTGATAGTAGGTGTAATCGATACTAGACGTGATTAATAGTAGACGCAATTGATACTAGGCGTGGTTGATAGTAGGCGTGATTTGTAGTAAGCGCGATTTATAGTAGACGCAAATGATAGTAGGCGTGATTGATAGTAGACGCGATTGATACTAGGCGTGATTGATAGTAGGTGTGATTTGTAGTAAGCGCGATTTATAGTAGACGCAAATGATAGTAGGCGCGATTGATAGTAGGCGTGATTGATAGTAGACGCGATTGATAGTAGGTGCAATTTGACATGGGCGCGACTCAGATCATTTTTGATATCATAAAGTTACAGTGTCAATGTTTATACAAAGTACAAGGTAGAGGGTATTTTAAGACATAACCTCAGCTCACTTAACATAACCTAACTTTACCTAACCTAACTTTGTCACGTGACATGTTCTACAAGTTTAGACTTGCTTTAAGACTGATTATGACGTCATAGATTGATGGGAGGGGTGAGAGGCTGACAAAAAAGGAAATGTTCTGGTTTAATGAAACGTCATGTCCTAGTAGGCACGATTTATAGTAGACGCAATTGATAGTAGGCGCGATTAATAGTAGACGCAATTGATAGTAGACGTGATTGATAGTAGGCGTGATTTGACATGAGCGCGATTTATATTAGACGCGAAAGATAGTAAGCGCGATTGATAATAGGCGTAATTAGACATGGGCGAGATTTATAGTAGACGCAATTGATAGTAGGCGCGATTGATAGTAGGTGTAATTGGTAGTAGGCGCGATTTGACATGAGCGCGATTTATAGTGGACGCAAATGATACTAGACGTGATTAATAGTAGACGCAATTGATACTAGGCGTGATTGATAGTAGGCGTGATTTGTAGTAAGCGCGATTTATAGTAGACGCAAATGATAGTAGGCGCGATTGATAGTAGGCGTGATTGATAGTAGACGCGATTGATAGTAGGCGCAATTTGACATGGGTGCAACTCAGATCATTTTTGATATCATAAAGTTACAGTGTCAATGTTTATACAAAGTACAAGGTAGAGGGTATTTTAAGACATTACCTCAGCTCACTTAACATAACCTAACTTTACCTAACCTAACTTTGTCACGTGACATGTTCTACAAGTTTAGACTTGCTTTAAGACTGATTATGACGTCATAGATTGATGGGAGGGGTGAGAGGCTGACGAAAAAGGAAATGTTCTGGTTTAATGAAACGTCATGTCCTAGCAGGCGCGATTGGTAGTAGACGCAATTGATAGTAGACGCGATTAATGGTAGGCGCAATTGATAGTAGGTGTGATCAGGTACTTACTGCATATCAAAAGGCTGTACACTCGTGTGTTAGACACTCTATCTTGTTAAGGACCCCTATATATTCCCTATACAAGGCTATACATGTTAGTTCTAAACACTTAGTGGTTATTTGTATTTTAAATTTATATACACAGGTTATACAAGCACGTTTTTTCACACAGTAAAACTTTGTCAAATAGCCACATGCGACACGCAAAGTATGTTTCCGCTATCTAGCGGTGACTATGGAAACTACCTGAACATATCCTAATCTAATCCTAGCTAACTTCACCTGACGTGACCATACCGGTTTGTGAGCAACATCAACAACACACTAAGATTCCATGAATTCCAGAGTACTTTTAGATTAATTATCGACTCTCAACTCTTATAACTATGTCTATCCCACTCTGTCAAAAACACGATTTTTTTTTTAATTTTTGCTTGATGTCAATACTAAAGTGATAATGGGTTTTCCGATCCTATCACTATAAATTCATTACCCCCACTCTTATCTCGGTCTCGACAACAACCATGCCTATTTTTATTATGTCAGATGATGTAATGTTCGAGTGCAAAGTGGGTGTAAAAGTGAGTGCAAAGTGAGTGCAAAAGTGAGTGCAAAGTAAGTGTAAAAGTAGTTGTAAAAGTGAGTGCAAAGTGAGTGCAAAAGTGAGTGCAAAAGTGGGGTGTAAAAGTGGTACCCTATTTGTAATGGCTTATTTGACAAGTTATTTTGTGGTACCCTATTCGTAATGGCTTATTTCACAAGTTGTTTTTGTCAATGTATTTAGAGGATATTTCTCATGTTCATGGAAAGTATCTCAGCCCTTTTTATGATAGCATAATGCTTACCGTCATGTTTGTAAGCAACAACAACACACTAAAATTCCAAGAATCCAAACTACTCTAAGGTTAATGATGGTCTCTCAACTCCATTCCACGCCTAGTCAAAAACATTATACATTTCAAATTTTTCAAAAAAGGTAAATTGAGAAAGTAGGCTATATATTTAAACTAAAAAAATCATATGCTAACTCCAACACCTACGTCTATCCCATTCTCAGTCAAAAAAAATATATATATATTCTTTAAATTTTTCCAAAAAATATTTGGAAAGTAGGCTATAATTTGAAAACTAATCATCCTAAAAAGTCATATATAGACTCAAACCAATGGCTTTTATGTCCTTAATCGTTAGAACAAAACATGGAATTTGACATTTTTCCAAATATTGATCATTTTTAAAAATGGGCTATATATTTTGTAAACTATGAATTACACAAAAAATGTGTTTGACATAAAAATGACAGGTATTTACCCCCCTCTACCCACAAACCAAGTCCCAGGTCTCTGGGACAAAATCCAAAAAGGTTCAATTTTGAAAGTAGACGATATTTTGAAAACTAATCATTCTAAAAAGTCATATATAGACTCAAACAAATGTCCTTTAAGTCCCTTAACGTTAGTCCCTTATTCTGAAAGGGAGTAGCAGCCTTTCAGAATAAATCAATTTTTACTAGTCTTATAGACGGTTAAGATATTGATAATATAAGCCAATAATGGCTACACTGCGTCCTGCTGCACGGCTGAAAGCAACGGGAAACTACAGCCGTATGCTATTCCCGAGGATATGCACCTCTCTATGCATAATTACATGTGATGATGGCCTCCTCCCTTGTAAAATTTCAATCCGGAGGTAAACTAGTCCCCCGTTCGGATCTCCGGGTGGGGACTACTCGAGAGGGGGTTAACATCACAGAAGTGACAAAGAGGAAATCTGACATTCTACGGATCGGAGCGTGGAATGTTAGAAGTCTGCTAGGAAGTGGAAGGATAGAAAACTTAGAAAGGGAAATGGATAGGTTGAGGTTGGATTTGGTTGGGATTAGTGAAATGCGCTGGCAGGAAGAACAGGACTTTTGGTCAGGAGACTATAGGGTCATTAGCACTAAATCAAACAATGGCCAAGCAGGGGTTGGCCTCATATTGAGTAGGAAACTTGGACAGCGGGTGGAATATTATGAGCAATATAGTGAACGGATTATTGTAGCAAAAATCAATACAAAACCTACCTGCACTACAGTGGTACAAGTCTATATGCCTACCAGTCAAGCTGATGATGAGGATGTTGAAAAGGTCTACGAAGAAATAGACGAAATTCTGAGGTATATCAAGGGTGATGAAAATGTTATAGTAATGGGAGATTGGAATGCTGTGGTAGGAAAAGGGAGAGAAGGGAAGATAGTAGGAGATTTCGGATTAGGTGAAAGGAATGATCGAGGAAGCAGGCTGGTAGAATTCTGCACCGAGCATGAATTGGTCATAGCTAACACCTTATTCAATAACCATAATAGAAGAATATACACATGGATGAGACCAGGAGATACAGGGCGTTACCAAATCGACTTCATTATGGTCAAGCAGAGGTTTCGAAACCAGATTTTGGATTGTAAAACATATCCTGGTGCTGACATAAACTCTGATCACAATCTGGTTGTAATGAAATGCAGATTAAAGTTGAAGAAGAAACTGAAGAAAAGTCAAAAGCCAAAAAGGTGGGCAATAGACAGACTGAAAGAGAAGGATGTAAACGAAAGATTCAAGAAGAGTATAAAGGAAGGACTAATGAAAAGCCCTAAACAAACTTCAATTGCAGACGAATGGGCACTTTTGAAGAATGAAATAACAAAATCCGCAGAAGAAAACATTGGTAGGAAAGAAAGAATAGGTAGAAAACCGTGGATCACCCAGGATATACTAGAATTGATGGATGAAAGGCGGAAACACAAGAATCTAAGAGATGAAAAGGGGAAAGCAGAATACAGACGTCTGAGAAATGAGGTTAACAAGAAGTGCAAGGAAGCGAAAGAAGAATGGTTGAAAGAGAAATGTGCAGGTATAGAAAATTGTCTGAAATTAGGAAAAGTAGACACAGCTTATCGAAGGATTAAGAATACTTTTGGGGAAAAGAAGACTAAGTGCTGTAATATTAAGGACACAAATGGAAAGCCTCTAACAGATAGGGAAGAAAAGGTTGACAGATGGAAAGCTTACATAGAGAGTTTGTATAAGGGAAAGGAGATTGAGAATCATGTAATGGAAAGGGAGGAGGAAATTGATGAGGATGCGAAAGGAGATTTAATATTGAGATCAGAATTTGATAGAGCTTTGGAAGACTTAAGCAGGAACAAAGCACCAGGCATAGATGATATACCGATTGAGTTGCTACGCTGCATAGGAGATGAAGGTCTGATCAGGTTATTTCACTTGGTGTGTAGGATTTATGAGACAGGTGAGGTACCCCCTGATTTCAAGAAGAATGTAATCATCCCTATACCAAAGAAAGTGGGAGCTGACAGATGTGAAGATTACCGTACAATCAGCTTGATTACTCATGCTTCAAAGATCCTGTCTAGAATAATTTACAAGAGGATTGAAAGCCAGATAGAAACGGAGTTGGGTGAAGACCAGTTTGGTTTCAGGAGAAATGTAGGAACAAGGGAAGCTGTACTAAGTCTTAGGCTGATTTTAGAAGGTAGAATAAGGAAATATAAGAGAACGTTCATGGCTTTTGTAGACTTAGAAAAGGCTTTTGATAACGTTGACTGGACTAAATTGTTTGACATTTTGAAATCAATTGGAATTAAGTACAGGGATAGGAGGGTGATATACAATCTGTACAGAAACCAGAGAGCAGTCATTCGAGTTGAAGGACATGAGAGAGAAGCTGGTATTCAGAAAGGTGTAAGGCAAGGCTGCAACTTATCACCCATACTTTTCAATCTTTACATTGAACAAGCAATGAAGGAAATTAGAGAAAAATTTAAAGTGGGAGTGAAGATTCAAGGAGAAATAATTTCAACTCTGAGATTTGCTGATGACATCGTCATCTTGGCCGACAAGCCTGAGGATTTGAATGAGTTTTTGAATGGTATGGACTCCGTCTTACGGAAAGAATTCATGATGAAAATAAATAAATGTAAAACAAAAATACTGGAATGCAGCCGAAATAAATCAGAAACCTCTATGGAGATCAAATTGGCAGGTGAAAAGCTGAAGGAAGTAGGAGACTTCTGTTACTTAGGAAGCAGAATAACCAGTGATGGACGAAGCAAAGAGGATATTAAAAGTAGGTTGGCTCAGGCAAAGAAAGCATTTCTGAAAAAAAGGAATCTGCTGACATCGAATATAGATTTAGGTATTAGGAAGTCATTTTTGAAAGCCTTTGTCTGGAGCGTGGCGCTCTATGGAAGTGAAACTTGGACTATTGGTGCAGCAGAAAAGAGGAGAATTGAAGCATTTGAAATGTGGTGTTACAGGAGAATGATGAAGATCAGATGGGTAGATAGGGTTACAAACAAAGAGGTATTAAGACGAGTGGGAGAGGAGAGATGTTTCTGGCGACTGCTAATGAAGAGAAGAGATAGGTTGGTAGGACACATACTAAGACACCCAGGAATAGCAAGCTTAGTTATGGAAGGAAGGGTCGAGGACAAAAACTGTAGGGGTAGACCAAGGTTAGAATATGTTAAACAGATTGCCTCCGATGTAGGGTGTCGGAGCTATGTAGAGATGAAACGATTAGCTCAGGACAGGGAGGCATGGAGTGCTGCATCAAACCAGTCAAAAGACTGAAGACTCAAACAACAACAACAACGTTAGAACAAAACTTAACATTTTTTTCATTTTTTCAAAAATAAGTCCAATTTTCAAAATTGCCTATATTTTGGAAACTAAGAATTAGATCCAAAATGGCGGTCGTAGCTTAACTCAACCTAACCTAACCCTACGAGGTGTGATCAAAAAGTTCCAAAATGGCTGCCGTAGCTTACCTTAACCTTTGATTGATCCCTGTTGATTGACCCCTTTTGATTGATATCTGTTGATGTATCCCTTTGGACTCGTCCCTGTTGACTAGCCCCTTTGGACGGGTCTTTTTTAAAGGGGGAGTCATTTTTTTTACGGGTCCCGGGGGACGGGTCCCTGTTGACGGGTCCCTGTTGACGGGTCCCTGTGGCGGGTCCCCTTTGACATAATTTGGATAAAATGCAAGGGCCAGTCCATAGGGATCAGTCCAAAGGACCCGCCCACAGGGACCCGTCAACAAGGACCCGTCCTCCGGGACCCGTAAAAAAATGCAAAAAAGGACCCGTCCAAAGTGGCTGGTCAACAGGGACCAGTCCAAAGGGATACATCAACAGAGATTAATCAAAAGGGGTCAATCAACAGGGATCAATCAGTTATGCTACGGCAGCCATTTTGGAACTTTTTGATCACACCTCGTAGGGTTAGGTTAGGTTGAGTTAAGCTACGACCGCCATTTTGGAACTAATTCGTAGTTTCCAAATTTTGGACAATTTTGAAAATTGGACTTTTTTTTTTTGAAAAAAAAAAGAAAAAATGTTAAGTTTTGTTCTAACGTTAAAGGACTTAAAGGACATTTGTTTGAGTCTATATATGACTTTTTAGAATGATTAGTTTTAAAAATCTCGTCTACTTTCAAAATTGAACCTTTTTGGATTTTGTCTCAGAGACCTGGGACTTGGTTTGTGGGTAGAGGGGGTAAATACCTGTCATTTTTATGTCAAACACATTTTTTTTGTGTAATTCATAGTTTACAAAATATATACCGTCGGATTTTTTAAGAGCGTTAAAAATCTCTCAGTATGCCTTCCTTCGGAGGGGAAGTAAAGCCGGCGGTCCCATGTCATAGATTTATGGCATGTTAAAGATCTTTCCACTAATTACACCTGTGTGAAAATAAATTGGATAGGTTAAGAATATAAACAACGCTCTTAGGTTGCTACGTTCGTTGCCAAGTGCCGACTGCGGTGGCGTCTAGTAGCTAGTTCTGAACTAGGCCTAGTAGTCGTTGACGGTGGCGTTTGGCGGCAAAAGTAGGAACTATTTGAAAATTCAAAGTTGCAGTCCCTAATTAAATTAAAAAACAGATACACACACTAATACAGTCATCACAATTAACACCGGTTATCAGACAGATTCTACACACACCCAAAGTACACGGGGCTACATGACCGCGTTGTCGCAGCCCCTAAACTAAGGAACCAACCAACCAACAAAATATATAGCCCATTTTTAAAAATGATCAATATTTGGAAAAATGTCAAATTCCATGTTTTGTTCTAACGATTAAGGACATAAAAGCCATTGGTTTGAGTCTATATATGACTTTTTAGGATGATTAGTTTTCAAATTATTGTCTACTTTCCAAATATTTTTTGGAAAAATTTAAAGAATATATATATTTTTTTTGACTGAAAATGGGATAGACGTAGGTGTTGGAGTTAGCATATGATTTTTTTAGTTTAAATATATAGCCTACTTTCTCAATTTACCTTTTTTGAAAAATTTGAAATGTATAATGTTTTTGACTAGGCGTGGAATGGAGTTGAGAGACCATCATTAACCTTAGAGTAGTTTGGATTCTTGGAATTTTAGTGTGTTGTTGTTGCTTACAAACATGACGGTAAGCATTATGCTATCATAAAAAGGGCTGAGATACTTTCCATGAACATGAGAAATATCCTCTAAATACATTGACAAAAACAACTTGTGAAATAAGCCATTACGAATAGGGTACCACAAAATAACTTGTCAAATAAGCCATTACAAATAGGGTACCACTTTTACACCCCACTTTTGCACTCACTTTTGCACTCACTTTGCACTCAGTTTTACAACTACTTTTACACTTACTTTGCACTCACTTTTGCACTCACTTTGCACTCACTTTTACACCCACTTTGCACTCGAACATTACATCATCTGACATAATAAAAATAGGCATGGTTGTTGTCGAGACCGAGATAAGAGTGGGGGTAATGAATTTATAGTGATAGGATCGGAAAACCCATTATCACTTTAGTATTGACATCAAGCAAAAATTAAAAAAAAAATCGTGTTTTTGACAGAGTGGGATAGACATAGTTATAAGAGTTGAGAGTCGATAATTAATCTAAAAGTACTCTGGAATTCATGGAATCTTAGTGTGTTGTTGATGTTGCTCACAAACCGGTATGGTCACGTCAGGTGAAGTTAGCTAGGATTAGATTAGGATATGTTCAGGTAGTTTCCATAGTCACCGCTAGATAGCGGAAACATACTTTGCGTGTCGCATGTGGCTATTTGACAAAGTTTTACTGTGTGAAAAAACGTGCTTGTATAACCTGTGTATATAAATTTAAAATACAAATAACCACTAAGTGTTTAGAACTAACATGTATAGCCTTGTATAGGGAATATATAGGGGTCCTTAACAAGATAGAGTGTCTAACACACGAGTGTACAGCCTTTTGATATGCAGTAAGTACCTGATCACACCTACTATCAATTGCGCCTACCATTAATCGCGTCTACTATCAATTGCGTCTACTACCAATCGCGCCTGCTAGGACATGACGTTTCATTAAACCAGAACATTTCCTTTTTCGTCAGCCTCTCACCCCTCCCATCAATCTATGACGTCATAATCAGTCTTAAAGCAAGTCTAAACTTGTAGAACATGTCACGTGACAAAGTTAGGTTAGGTAAAGTTAGGTTATGTTAAGTGAGCTGAGGTAATGTCTTAAAATACCCTCTACCTTGTACTTTGTATAAACATTGACACTGTAACTTTATGATATCAAAAATGATCTGAGTCGCGCCCATGTCAAATTGCGCCTACTATCAATCGCGTCTACTATCAATCACGCCTACTATCAATCGCGCCTACTATCATTTGCGTCTACTATAAATCGCGCTTACTACAAATCACGCCTACTATCAATCACGCCTAGTATCAATTGCGACTACTATTAATCACGTCTAGTATCATTTGCGTCTACTATAAATCGCGCTCATGTCAAATCGCGCCTACTACCAATTACACCTACTATCAATCGCGCCTACTATCAATTGCGTCTACTATAAATCTCGCCCATGTCTAATTACGCCTACTATCAATCGCGCTTACTATCTTTCGCGTCTACTATAAATCGCGCTCATGTCAAATCACGCCTACTATCAATCACGTCTACTATCAATTGCGTCTACTATTAATCGCGCTTACTATCAATTGCGTCTACTATAAATCGCGCCTACTAGGACATGACGTTTCATTAAACCAGAACATTTCCTTTTTTGTCAGCCTCTCACCCCTCCCATCAATCTATGACGTCATAATCAGTCTTAAAGCAAGTCTAAACTTGTAGAACATGTCACGTGACAAAGTTAGGTTAGGTAAAGTTAGGTTATGTTAAGTGAGCTGAGGTTATGTCTTAAAATACCCTCTACCTTGTACTTTGTATAAACATTGACACTGTAACTTTATGATATCAAAAATGATCTGAGTCGCGCCCATGTCAAATTGCGCCTACTATCAATCGCGTCTACTATCAATCACGCCTACTATCAATCGCGCCTACTATCATTTGCGTCTACTATAAATCGCGCTTACTACAAATCACACCTACTATCAATCACGCCTAGTATCAATCGCGTCTACTATCAATCACGCCTACTATCAATCGCGCCTACTATCATTTGCGTCTACTATAAATCGCGCTTACTACAAATCACGCCTACTATCAATCACGCCTAGTATCAATTGCGTCTACTATTAATCACGTCTAGTATCGATTACACCTACTATCAATTACGTCTACTATCAATTGCGTCTACTATAAATCACGCCTACTAGGACATGACGTTTCATTAAACTAAAACATTTCCTTTTTTGCCAGCCTCTCACCCCTCCCATCCGCAAAACGTGCTTGTATGAGCTGTGTATTTAAATTCAATATATACAATTAACCACTAAGTGTTCAGAACTAACATGTCTAGAGTATATATGGGATCCTTAGCAACAAACAAAAAATACGGTCTAACCTACGAGTGTACGGTCTTGTCATACGCAGTAAGTACCTGTTAACCTTGACTAGGGTATAAGAATATTGTCAGTTGACTACTGCCTGTTACAGTGTTCACATCGTGAAAGACCGTCTCACCTACCAGTCTCCAGCCTTGTCATACGCAGTAAGCAGCTGTTGGCGGAAAACAACATCCATAAATCTTGACATTTAGGAAAGTGTGTGTGTGTGTGTAAATCACTTGTAATCTAAAGATTGTTCATGTGACTTTACTAAAATTTAATTCATATGTATTAGTTGATATGGAAGTCTCAACAACCAGTCATGGCAAGCCATGTGTCTTCTATAAAGGATATACATATATTGTAAAAACAACCAATAAAGATGGAACTGTTATTTGGCGATGTTCAAAACAACGATCCAAAAAGTGTCGAGGAATGATTAAAACAAAAGACTCCAACGTACTTACTTCAAAAGAACATCATTGTGAATCTCAAATTAATACACATTTAAATACGCAAAATACTCTAACCCAGGTAAAAAAGCAAGTCCAAGAAAAATATATTGCTGCTCAAGATAGTGCATTGTTTGTTAAAAAGCATTCATCATCACCTCAAAAAGACATGTTAGGACAAATACCATCGTTCAAAAATCCCTTAACACTATCAAAAGCAACGCAGACTCTACAAGAGGTCCCTGTGGAAAACAAACAAGAGGAATTGGATAGTTCTAGTGATGTTGAGAATGATGATGATGATGATAATGATGGTGACAATGACTATAATAATTTTGATGATAATATTCATAATGATGATGATGATGATGATAATTATGAAAAAGAAGAGAATGAGGGTTTTATGTTTATAAAACCATTGCGGCTTCCCCAGTTTTTAAGAGCAAGAGTACCTGGAGAAAGTTGTAAAAGGATCTACAACAAGCGTTGTGTTTAAAAATCTATATAGAACAATGGTAAAGAGATAGACTTGAATTCAGTGTGTAACTATTATAAAATGAATTTAATAAAAATATTGTATGGGTATTGTCTGTTTTTCTTAATTACTACCCCCATGTCCCACTATTAATACAATTGTTAACCATCAACAGTCTCTGACTATGTTCAGAAAGAGAGTGGCCTTAAACAATACACTATATCTATGGTTTGTGTACCGAGTGTCATAATAATGCAGTGTGGCCAAGCCATGTCAAGGCAATAGTTATGTCAGGTAAGGGATTCGAACCCTTGCTTCCTTATACAGAAAATTTGATCTTAAGTCAAACACCTTAACCACTCGGTCAACCTGACAGTTACTAATTTAATTAGTCTTGAGGACTTGAGTGTTTACAAAACTTTTTCCAGTATACATTGACTAAACCACTTGCTTGTTTTGAAATATAGATTTTGTTTTGTTTTACCATAACATTGCAGTTATGAGTCTTGTGAACTGGGTGTTCAATATAGGGTTAAAGGCATTTTAAAATAATTTTAGAAAAGCTCTTAGGTATCGTGTCATGGGTTTCAGTAATGCATTACTGTTCGTTGACTAACATATACCGTTACACAACATTATTTTAGTGAACTTACATGTTGTTGTTTGAGTCTTTAGTCCTTTGACTGGTTTGATGCAGATCTCAGCGCCTATCTGTCCCGAGCTAATCGTTTCATCTCTGTATAGCTACCACACCCTACATTCAAGGCTATCTGTTTAACATATTCTAAACTTGGTCTACCCCTACAGTTCTCGTCCTCGAACCTTTCTTCCTTAACTAAGTTTGCTATTCTTGGGTGTCTTAGTACGTGTTCTACCAACCTATCTCTTTACTTCATTAACAGTCGCCAGATACATCTCTTCTCCCCCACTCGTCTTAATACCTCTTTGTTAGTAACCCTATTTACCCATCTAATCTTCATCATTCTCCTGTAACACCACATTTCAAACACTTCAATTCTCCACTTTTCTGCTACACCAATTGTCTAAGTTTTACTTTCATAGAGTGCCACGCTCCAGATAAAGGCCTTCAAAATGACTTCCTAATACCTAAATCTATATTCAATGTCAACAGATTCTGTAGAAATTATTTCCTTGTCTGAGCTACATAAGAATCCTAATCGTGTCTGGTATAATGTCTTGTTTAGCAAACATAGTCACTCAAAAGGTCTAAGCATTTTTTGTATATAACCCAAAATAACAAACAGTTTTTCTAAAACCCTACTCATTGGTCAATAACAAGCAGAGTCGCCAAAGTGTTTCGTTGGTAGTTAACTCATGTCTAGTTAATCAATTCCTTTCATATCGTTATCCAATTGTAGTAGTAAGGACTGGTGAACAACGTCAGTTCAACACACTGCTTTACACACAAATGTAGTTAGGCCCTTTGACATAATTTGGATAAATTTCATGGGCCGGTCCATAGGGATCAGTCCAAAGGGGCCGGTCTAAAGGGACCCTTCCACAGGGACCCATCAACAGGGACTTGTCAGCAAGGACCCATCAACAATGACCTGTCATCAATGACCTGTCAACAATGACCTGTCAATAGGGACCCGTCAACAATGACCCGTCCACAGGGACTCATCAACAAGGACCCGTCAGCAATGACTCGTCAACAGGGACCCGTTGAAAAGCACCTGTCAAAAAGGATCCATCAAAAATGACCCCCTGTCAAAAAGGGCCCGTCCAAAAGGGGCTAGTCAACAGAGACCAGTCCAAAGGGGCAAATCAACAGAGATAAATCAACAGGGATCAATCAAAAGGGGCTATCACCTCAAGGCCTGACATATCCCTCTTTGATTATTGGTTTGCCAATCGACAAGCGTCACTTAAAATACTTTTTGATCACCACTCGTGGGTTGGGTTAGGTTAGGTTACACTACAGCCGCCATCTTTTAAAAAGCCTGCCCTCTTACAAAAGCTATGAATGGGCATGCGTAAAAAACAAAAAACAAAAACAAGCATGTTAATTCATAGTGGCTATCCACCAAACACATATCTCTTGTGTGGAACAACGTTTTATTCCATATCAGCATTCAAACTCTCACATGTTGCAATTGGAAAGAGAGATTCTCTAAAAAAAAATACAATTTCACCCCCTAGTAGGGGTAGGTTTTATTTTGGGGTGGAAATATGTTGTTCATTGGAAAGGGGGTATCAGCCCGAGTTCAATGACACCTCATTCGTCAAAATCCGACCACGGGTTCGAACTCACATTTTCTAACGTATGAAGCAAAACAGGATGTGACTTGTTTCACAAGGAGGACGGTAATAAGGTCATTTCACACGTGTTCACATGTATTTCGTCACTTTCCTTTCATATCGTTATTCCATTATAGTAGTGGTGAACAACGTCAATTCAACACACACAAATGTAGTTAGACCCTTTGACATAATTTAAATAAATGCATGGGTTAGTCCGTAGGAACCAGGCCAAAGGGACCCGTCCAAAGGGATCAGTCCAAAGGGACAAGGACTCGTCCACAAGGACTTGTCCACAAAGACCTGTCAACAATGACCTGTCCACAAGGACTTGTCCACAAGGACCTGTCCACAAGGACTTGTCCACAAGGACCTGTCAACAATAACCCATCCACAGGGGCCCGACAGCAGGGGGCTCGTCAACAATAACAGGGGCTCTCACCTCAAGGCCTAACATGCCCCTCTTTGATTATTGGTTTGCAGAACATCGTTACATCCATATCGACATTCAAACTCTCACATGTTGCAATTGGAAAGAGAGATTTTCTAAAAAATTACAATTTCACCCCCTAGTAGGGGTAGGTTTTATTTTGGGGTGGAAATATATTGTCCACTGGAAGAGGGGTGTCAGCCCGAGTTCAATGACACCTCATTTGTCAAAATCCGATCATAAGTTCGAGAGATATCGCACCACCGCCATCTTGTGAGGTGGGGAGGTGGAGGTGGGTATAGAACCATCCAAAACACACTACTTTCTGGCAACAGTTTAAACTTAACATCGTGTCTTTAGTTCCCGTGCGCTTTGAGGAGATATTGTTGATCAGCTGAGATGTATTTCTTCTTCTTAACTTTGACATCTCCCACAATGCTGCTCTGTGTTATGTCAAGGGCCCGACATCACGTGATGCAGACATGTGACAATCTAGGTAACAGCTGATGTATATGTCAACATAACCACTGTGTTTGACATCTAATAGAAGTTGGACAGTCGCAAGCTGTGTCCAAATTTGGCAGGCAGGAGTATGATCCGTTACTACGTTGTTAACGGACCGATGAGATACGAGTTGTTGTATAGTCTGCCATCTGTAGGTTTATATTTGAAGCGCAACCTGTTCTGGAATTTTAAAAAACCGCGCCCGCTGTGGAGTTTGTGCTCTGGCTCTGTGGAACTCGACTGCAGTTATTGTTTTGTCGAGAGAATCGTGTTGACAAAGAAGAAGTGAGGGTCGGAGACATAACTTCTACTACCGTTTGGTCTGCTTAAAGATGCTGTTGTCTAATGAATATATCTACCGGATTTGGAAACGATCGAGGAGACATGACGGGATTATGGCTATTGATACCACAATTTAAAAGGACAGGAAAATGGAATTGTTATTAAAATGTTATATCATCGAGAACATCCAGAACGTCGTATTCAAAGCTAAGTGTCATTTTATCTTGAAGCCTATTATCAAAGAGTGAAGTGTAATATGCATTTAAGCAAATAGTGTCATGTCCTCCCATCCTTTGGTGTTAGTATGTCCCTAGTTCCTGCGGTATTTAAGTTACATTGGAGATTGTAATTTTTTTTTTGGTTATTCTTGCTTGTCCTCCCCTTTGTATACATAGCGTGGATAGGAAACGCGTTGTTGTTTGGGTTTTAATTTATTTTTGGTTTATTGCCGTTATTGTTGTTGATTTGTTTGATTGGTGTTATTTTTCTGCCGTATTTTTCTCATTGTTCGTCATGAAACGTGATTGTAGTTTGGGAGGTATTTCTTACTAACGTCTACTCCTTGTAATAGTATGGGATGTTACAAGATTTTTGAGGGGTTAGTATTTTAAGTTAGTTCGCGTATTTAGGGCCTCGACTTGGAGGGTGTGTGTTTGTGCTTCAGATGACTTTCTGTCCTTGTCTGATAGTCGGAACACTCATCAATATTTTATTTGTTTATGTATTAAGGGTTATTGTGTTTCTTTTGAGATGTCAGTCATTCGTGCAACCTTAAGGATAACCGACTAGGTTTTCTTATTTTCCTTAAGGACTGGGCTGACATATTCATTGGTTTGTGTCGAAAGGCTTTTCATGGTATAATCACGTTTCTAGACATGTGGTTAAGGGTGGGTTAACGTCTTGTTTAAGTGGGACCTTGACCGAAAGTTGAGGGTAATTTATGGGTTTGTGTTTGTTGCTTTCGGTCGGGAAACAACGTGCGTACTCTTTATGTTTATTAAATGAGGTGTATCGATTATTCTTGCGGTTTGCGATATGTGTGTTTGTGGCAAGTACCCGGGGACTGTCATTGATGCTCATTTTACTTTCGGCAGGATGATTGAATCTCACACTTTCGTCCGAGAAGAAGATTTATTCAGAGAGTTTATGAAGTCAGGTGCTGTTTTGTTTTGAGGGGTTGTAAATTGTTTCTCTTAAGGGTTGTGTATGTTTTTCTTTTTTTATTTATGGTCGTCGTCGTGTTATACTGCAGTATGTGGATGATGTCTTGACCGATAGTTATCTGTTTACTGTAGTACTTGTTTGTGAGACATATTTTAGTTCATTTAAGGGGTTTTGTTCTTGGTTGGTACGACTTCTTATGCTTTTTGAATATCTCTTCTGGTTACTTTCTGTAATCAGCCTGTGGTGGGACGAACGTATTATTTCTTATTTATTTTAATTAGCTTTCCCATTGAAGTCACAAATGGTAATTTCGCTACGATCTCCAATCTAACTAGGGTTAGGCTTCTCTGCTCTCCCTTTTGATAGTCTTTTCATTGTGTGTGTTTTATTTTTATGTTTACCTCTTGCTAATTTGTAAACTTTTATTTACAACCCCCTCACCCCTCATTTACCATTTCATGCGCTACTCACGTCCCCTTTGTTATGTCTTTTATATGATTAAAATTTTGTCTACAACCTTTACTCGAAGAGTGTAGTAATTTTTTAGTAATCGATTCTCCATCTAGTTCTTAAGGTGCGAGTCAACTCGACTTAGGTCTCTATGGTCCACGTCCTATACCGCCTTCTCATCATCGAAGCTAAGTCCTTTACCGTTTGAAGTATCATGCATGAAAATGTAATTAGAAGTTTCCGACTAAGAAAAACATCCTCCAATCTTTGGTGTTAGCATGACCCTTTATTATATAAATAGGTTCGGAGATCTTTCTGGTTTGAGGTTAAGTTGATAACTTGTGTAATTGTTTCCTTGTAATTATATAAACGTAGTGGGCAATCGCGTTGGTTTTATTTTTAGGGGTTTGTATCTTACGGGTTCTTGTAATTTTGCCTTTTCTCTCGCGTGTTGTTGCGTTTTGTTATGCTGGATAATGGAATGCTTAAGAGTGAATGTCTAGTGTTTTATTTAGGCGTTCTATCATGGGGTTAGCTCGCTGTTTAGGTGGATCTACCATGGGGTTAGTTCAATGTGTTGTTGTCGGTTTCGCTGGATGATAATTGAGGGTTATTTTGTTGTTTCATGTATTTGTGTTTTGTGTATTTAATTTAGGACTACGTATTCCTCCTTAACATTCCATTATAATCTCGTGTTCTTTCCTTGTGGGTGGGTAGATATTGTTTGTTTAACGTGGGTCTTGACTGGACAGTGGTTCCTTGTATATGTTTCCTTGTGTTTCTTTTAGTCCAGTCAAGAAACGACGCGAGAGCTCGTTATGTTATTAAATGAGATCTATCGGTTATTATTTCGGGTGGTAGTATGTGTACTTCTTACATCTGTCCGGAGGTTGTGATTGGTGCTCATATCGCCTCAAGTTATGTAACTGAATCTTATACTTCGTTCGAGAAGAAGTCTTATTCTAGAAGTTCATGAAATCATTTTCGTTGGTTATTAATTTTGGGATTGTTTTTTTTTTTTTTTCTTATCGTGGTAAATGTTTGAACTGATCTATGTTTCGTAAGGGGTTGGTATGTCACGTCATGTCATGTTTTAGTGAAGTTCGGGTACGTTTTGTTATGTTCTGTGTGATGTCGTTAGTTCTTGTACTGTTTTTTTTTCTTGGGTTGTTTATGTATGATGTGGCATACGTTATAGTATGGGTGGTCGGATAGACAGTTCTTGGGATATGTGATTTCTTAAACCTCTCAGAATTTTCCTTCTAACTACATATATGTAGTTAGCCTGTGGTGGAACGAATGTATTATTTAAACTATTGTTAACTTGTTATTCTTTATCCCCCTTTTCTTAAGTTGAGTATTTTAAGAAAGATTTCCAGCCTTCGGTATCTTGAGTCATCTCTCAGTCAAGCTCTTATTTTGATATGTTTTGTTGTTGTATTTGTATTTTTGATAAATCTGTATTTTTTCCTAGCCCCGTAAATCTTCATATTCCATTTCATGCGCCCCTCACGTTCCCCGTTTTGATATACCTCTTTTCATTAAATTCCTAATTTGCAGTTTTCAAACGATACTTTAAACGTGTTTTCATTTCATGATTCGTCACCATCTAATTCTAAATGTGAATATACTCGACACTGGTTGCGAGGTCCTCGGTTCCCTCTGAGTGGCAGTCCCCATCATGCGCACATGTGGGAGCTTTTCCTTCCCACCGTCTCGACACCAACTGTGTGCGTGGGTGGTAAATCCCCCGTCTGCACTTTGGCATTTGAGGCGGCGTGCAGATGGAGGGAACGCGGACCGAGTTACCCTGATATCGAGTCTACTCGCACATTCCGAACTAGATGGAGAAATAACTATGAATGACTACACTTTTAGAGTAAAGGTTGTAATTTAATAAAACCTTAAACAAGACATTACAAAGGGGAAACGAGGTGCGCATGAAATGGAGTAATGAGGGATGATGGGGCTGTAATAAAGGTATACATGTTAACAAAGATAAAACCATAAAAATATAAAAACACACACAATAAAGAACTATCAAAAAGAAAAGAATCTTGAAGGAGAGAAGCCTAACACTTGCTAGATTGGAGATCGTACCGAAATTGACTAGAATCATATCGAGGGGAAAGGCTAATTAAAATAATAAAATAATACATTCGTCCCACCACAGGCTGATTACCGAAAGTAATCAGAAGAAATATTCTAAATAGTTTATGAAGCCGTACAACCCTTGAAGAAACCCCCCTTTAAAATAAATCAAAGTATGTCTCACTAAAACAAACTACCTCAGAGAAACAACGACCCTACGTCAAATCATTCCACTTCGTACAACTTCATTCAACTTCATAACATGGCCAATGAACAAAAATAATAAAGACTAGTCAGACATGCACAACCCTTAAGACAGGAACAACCCAAAACTCGACTAGAAGAAAAACGAACAAACCCCCCAAACTAAACAACAACTGACTTCATACACTTTTTGAATAAAACTTCTTTTCGGACGAAGTATGAGATTCGATTATCATACTAGAAGTAAAATGAGCATCTATCACAGTCCCGGGCACATGTAACAAATGCACACATCACCACCCGAAAGAATAATCGATATACCTCATTTAATAACTAGTGAGATCGCACGTTGTTTCTGACTGGATAAAAAAACAAGCAGACTATTACAACGATCCCATATCCAGTTCAAAACCCCTATTAACAATAACATTTTCCCACCCACAAAATAATAACGAAAGCTTATAAATAAATAACCAGGAGGATGTCGATGCCCTAACTCATTTACCCAACACAAATTAACACATAGTTAGTTAGTTAGTTATTGTTGTTTTAAGGGGCGGAACTACGAGGTCATCTGCCCCTCTTAACACAGATTAAAGAATACAAATTTTGAATTGAATTTAAAATTTTGAGGTGGACATCTAAATTTAAAAAGACCAAAAATTAATAAAACAAAAACAAAAAGAAATTAAATAAAAAATCAAAATCATAAAAATAAACATAAATTACGGAAAAAGCAAAAACATTATCATTCAAAAACGAACAAGTCGTTGAGTCAATGTTCACTGGAAAATTTAGATTGCTGGCCCTAACCCACTCTCACTTATAAAGCGGATAACGCGATCAGCAGACACCGCGTCATCGGCTAATATAAGTTTGAGTGTCGTCTGCAAACCAAGGTTTCTTCGTAAGTCAGCAAGATCCACACACTCGGTAAAAATGTGGGCCACGGTGAATACGGCTCCACAGGTAACACATAAACACTAACACAAAATAAACATCATATTCGTCTTTCATCGTCAAACTTCGTCATACTTCATCTCATTAAAGAAAAAATAAGCGAATGCCCAAAGTAACGTCGCATTCCCCTAACAATTTACTTATTCAGCTAGACTGCAATGACATCCGCAGGATAAATAATACATAATACCAAATACAAATAAGAATAACAAAACAACGAGAACCCCTTAAACATTAACCCCAAATAAAAACCAACGTGATCCCTCATCATAGTACGTCAATATAAAAGGTGGAGGAACATGAACCAACAAGACAAATAACCTAAAACAATAACAATCTCCAATCTAGCTTTAATACTGAGAGAACTCGGGACATGCTAACACTGAAAATTGGCGGACATGCATTTAGTAACCAATTACATCTTCTTCAATTCATACAATGATCATACTTTCAAAGAATGTACACTTAGCTTTGCCTGGAGACGTTCCCTGAAGATCGAAAGCTGCACGCTACAAATACTTCATCATCATTTCAGTAGTGGCTCACTTCCAAGATTAAAGCCTTTAGTAAATAAACGGGAACAAGACGACACGACCAAGGTCCTTCGGACAAAACCAGACGCATTTTAATATCGTTACAAAACACATGTAGTACATCACTTTCCAGCTTCTCTCGTAATGGCTTCGTTACTTATTCAACTCTTCTTGGTAATAAATAGAAGATCCATTCTTGGGACATACTGCGTTCCTTAAGTTCCGATCTGATTCTCCTTGCGATGAGCGTTTCAATAGCGCAAAACATGTTAGGTTAAAGTTTTTGACGATAGATGGCAGTCTTTACAATATTGCTTACCTTCGTGAGCCGTCTATAAAATAGTAACGGATCAATTATTTTTATTATTATTATCAAAATCGTTATCGTCGTCGTCATCTTAGATCTCGTCGTTGAGCATAGCCTTTTCTCTACGAGACCCCTTGCATTTTACTGTTGACACAGGCTAGATTAAACTTCAAGACTTGGATGTGATTATGTGATTATTATTATTATTATTATTATTACGGTATTATTATCAAAATCGTTATCATCTTCGTCGAGCAAAGCCTCTTCTCTACGAGACCCCTTGCATTTGACTGTTGGGGGGGGGGGGGGGGGGTGGCATAGCGGTCAAGTTGTTGGCTTCTCACCAAGGTGGACCGGGTTCGATTCCCGGTCATTGCATGTGAGATTTTCGATGTGAAATGCCATGTCCTGTGGTTCGGATTCCACGTAAAAAGGAGGTCCCGTGGCTCATGATCGCACTATTACGGTCACGTAAAACTACAAGCTTCCTTTCATTTGACTGTTGACACAGGCTAGATTAAACATCAAGACTTGGATGTGATTATGTGGAAAGCTATTAAGGTACGAGTGATGCTTGGTATTGCCAAACAGGGCTCAGCTAGTGCCTGTGGAAACCGTGGAGGTTCTAATTCTAGGGTCATTGCTATTGTTCTGACTCAGTGAGGAAAGCAATAGTAAACTACCTCACCTTGCTTGATATGCTTCATTATAGTGCTGTCTTGGATTTTTGTGGATATAGGTAGGTACCAATACGTCACCATATTTTAGTGGCTTCAAGAAAATCGACGTGATGGAATGTGATCTCTTGGCAAAGAGAGGTTAGTTGGAAGCATAAGGTGTCTAAAAAGAAAGCAATAGAGGAAACAGATAAAATTATGCCAGTGACAAAGAAGAAAATTATATTAAAATCAAAATGCAAATCTAATTTAAATAACATTAAAAGAATATAAATCAAATAAATACGTTAACTTACATGAGGTTAGGACAATGTTACATTCATAAAATGATTTGTCTATTGTTTAAAATTTTATGGGCTTAGCAAAGTCCAAAACTCAAAAAGATGGTGGTAGGAAATGAAAAAACGTCAGAGCTAGTTCTGGAAAAGGGCGTAGATACGAATGGAGCGTTACTGTGAAAAGATGAACTTATGGGAAGAAGAAAACGTACAAAGTGGAAAAATTAAAATTAGAACATGTAATGAAAATCAATTATTAGGGGACTGTAATAGCTGCAGTAGTGATTAATAAAAGTATGTAATAAGTATAAAATATTTGTAATAGATAAAATTATATTAGAAACATTGAAGGTGGTTTAATATTGGATTTAACAGTTACGTTATCTGTGAGAGTGTCAAATAAGATATTGGTGTTCTATATCTACCATTTCAAGCTTCAATACGGAACTATTATTTGTCATAAGCACCTGCAAGCTGATCACCGTCACCTTCTATTTCATTTCATTTTATTCTCTCCCTATAACCTAAATTTTATGGTGCACTAAATTTTATATTTAAATACGTATGTTATTACTGTGCTGGGGTACATGAAAGGAACCTCCAAGAAGATTGCAATTATAGATGTAAAGAAATGAATAGCAGTCGGGTGCACCCTGGGCAACGTCAGACGATACAACTAAATGCACTGATGGCAGATCCTTTCACAACCGGTCTCCATCCAAATGGATTGCACAATTCCGAAAGGTCTTTTTCAAGACCACTTGTGTTTATCTCTATAAACGAGGGATTTCCCCGAGTGAAAGAGGTCATATTAGCTAATCTGTGCCAAAAACATGCATGTGACATCCTGCTAGTCCAGGAAACACACAGGGGGAGTACTAGATACCGTCCAAGAATTGCTGGAATGGAACCAATTCTGGAAAGGCCTCACGACAAATAAGGCAGTGCCATCTTTGCCAGACCTAACATGAACATCATCTCAGCCTCATTGACTGAATACAATGACATCGAGCTCCTCACAGTGCGTATTCCATTCTTCTGTATCACATCAGTCTACAAACCATCTGAGGCCACTTTCAGCTTTGGAACACCAGCCAACTTCAACCACCTGGACGTAAACTTTGTCATTGGCGATTTCAACTGTAGAAGCACAGCTTGGGGATACCCAGATTCAGATGCAAATGGAACAAGTCTAGAAATATGGACTGAGGCTCATGACTTGCATCTGATCCACGACCCAAAGCTCTCTTCTTCCCTCAACAGTGGCAGGTAGAAAAGAGGGTACAATCCAGACTATATCTTTGTGTCCTCAAAAGTATCTCGGCAATGTGTGAAGACTATGGGTGACCCTATTCCTCGTACTCAACATAGGCCTGTCATCTGCACCGTGAATTCCGTGGTGATGCCTGAAGAGGTAACATTCAAGAGGAGATTTAACTTCAAGAAGGCTGACTGGACGAAGTTCAGCGAAGAGCTTGACTCGGAGATAATAAACATTCCTCCACAACCTGAAATGTACGACACCTTTGTTGAATGCGTCCAGCAAGTTTCAAGGAAAACTACTCCGAGGGGATGTAGAACTCAATACGTTCCAAGCATGTCCGGTGATGACCAACAGCTGCTAGAAAAGTATCAGGCCCTCTATGAAGAGGATCCATTTGCTGAAGAAACTATCCAAGCTGGAGAAACACTATTGCCAACCATCAAAGCAACTCGCATGACCAAGTGGAGCAACCTGGTAGAGAACCTCGACATGAAGCTGAATAGTAGACAGGCCTGGAAATGGCTTAAAAACCTTAGCGGCGACCCTGTAAAACCACAGAAGAACTTCACTGGAGTGACACCTGATCAAGTGGCGACCCAGCTCCTGCTGAATGGTAAAACAAAAGGGAGGGTTACCACAGGAGCTCTTCAACGTGATTTGGAAGCAGGGAATCACTTTCTTCGAGATCCCTCTCGATGGTTGAACTTGAAGCTGCCATCTCCAGCTTGAAGATGTACAAGGCTGCTGGTGTCGATGACCTACGAGTAGAACAGATAATGAACTTTGGCCGTAAAACATTGGAGTGGTTACTAAGCCTAATGAACACATGTGTTGCCAAGCTACATATCCCTAAAATGTGGAGAAAATCTCGAGTCATTGCACTACCCAAGCCTGGGAAAGAACCAAACGACCCAAAAAAAATCGACCTGTATCCCTGTTATGCCATACCTTCAAGATACTGGAACGCCTGGTACTTAACAGAATCAGTATTATCCTCGAAGAGAAGTTCATTGCACAACAAGCAGGTTTTCGTGCTGGCAAATCATGTTGTAGCCAGATCTTGAATCTCACCCTACACATCGAGGATGGTTTTCAGCGCGGTGAGATAACGGGAGTCGACTTCGTTGACTTAACAGCTGCATACGACACTGTGAATCATACGAAGCTGTCAAAGAAAGTGTATGACCTTACCAAGGACCACCAACTAACATCCCTAATCAGCATCTTCCTTCAGAACAGAAGATTCCAAGTCTCGCTACAGGGGAAAAGGAGTAGATGGCGAACCCAGAAGAACGGTCTCCCTCAGGGTAGCGTGCTGGATCCAGCGCTGTACAATATCTACACAAATGATCAGTCAATTCCAGCAAGTACTAGGCTCTTCATCTATGCCGACGACACAGCAGTAGCTGCTCGGGGCTCATCCTTTGAAGAAGTGGATGGAAAGTTGACTTTAGCGATGGACGAACTCTCCAAATACTATGATGCCAACTATCTGAAGCCGAACCCTAATAAGACACAAGTGTGTGCGTTCCATCTACGAAACAGGGAAGCAAGGCGACAGCTGAACATCACATGGCGAGGTGAGCGACTGAAACATTGCCCAACGCCAGTTTACCTAGGTACCACACTAGACCGTGCTCTAACCTACAGACAACAATGTCTGAACACGAAACAGAAGGTCAGTGTTCGCAATGGCATACTCAAGAAGCTGATTGGCAGCACCAGGGGAGCCAGCCCGCACATCCTGAGGACTTCCGGACTTGCACTGTGTGTGTCAGCCGCTGAGTATGCCGCTCCTGTGTGGAACGCTTCAGCACATGCTAAGCAGGTTTATACTGCTGTCAACGACACTGCAAGGATAATCTCAGGATGCCTGAAACCAACACCAGTGCACAAACTATACCCTATTGTTGGAATAGCCCCACCCAACATCCGAAGGGCCACTGCTGCGGACGCTGAGAGAACAAAGGAGGAGAATGACCATCGACATCCACTACATGGTCACCAGGCAGCAAGATCTCGCCTCAGATCCCGCAAGAGTTTCCTTGCTAGGACTACGCCGCTGGAGAGAACACCAGAGACAACTCGTCTTAACAGATGGAGGAGCTCACTGCCCACAGACATGACACCAAAGGAAGAACTGACTCCTGGCGCCGACTTACCTTATTGTGCCACTCCAAAGACTGGCACACATTTCTGCCCCTGCCCGCGGCTACCCGGGCGGCCTTCTACGTGACTTGTGTTTCACTTATAATTGAATGTCCCGCCGCTGGCGATGTCCTCCCCTCTCCTCTACGAATGAACTGTTCCGGCTCTACAAATGAACTATCCCGGGCTGGTTAAACTACGTCTTGAGGCCTCCTCTGACGCTATTGGCCCGGCCGGTTCAAATGAACCAATGGCGCGATCCCGCGCGCAGTGACTTGCATATTGAGTAAGCCTGGCCGGGCCTGCCAATTGAATTGCCCTTGTGGTTGGACCAGCGAGGTGTTTTCCGTGACTCTGAGGACCGACTACAGTTGGTAGTGTCTACTTCCAAAATCCTCCGTGAGGCGCGCGCGACTCCCTGTCGCCTCACCTGCAGCGTTCTCTGAGAGCGTCTCTCTCCCCACAAGCTCCTGAACCATACAGCGGACAAGAGTGTTCTCGTCCGAGCTCTTCGGGCTCGGCATTCTATACAGCCCATGTGGCCTACCATCGAAATTAAGGTAAAGCCTCTGATCTTCTGCAATAACTATTGTGAACTCCAGTACTACAGAATAATTATCAGCTCACAGTGTCGCCGTGAGGAAAATCAACCGAATTTAAGATTAATTGACTTATCTATCAAAAACTTTGCACTAGTATGAACTGCAAGGCACATAGCCAATGGCGGCTTGCCTTCACAACCAGTTTATTTTGTATCGAGCAACATCGACAGAACTATTAAACCGTGTGTGATATAATTAATTTAATTGTGATTGTTCAGTTCTGAATTATACCTGGAATGTTATATTTTGGAGGGCTAGTTAGGATATGGACAAATGGGCGCATTGTTTTTGAATGTGGCCTACACTTGGAAACGGCTTGCCTCATGCCAGGCGGCCGCCAACAATTTAATTATGTGGACAACGGTCACGGTAGTTGTCGTTTGGAGCAATTTCGCTCAGGGCCAGTAGTTAGCCTTTAGTCTTTTCTTATTTAACCTAAATTCCTTATTTCGGTACCTTGGTTTGGATGTACCATGTTTTACCTTGTTCTGAGTTTCTGCTCTTGGGTTCTCCCAAAATGCCTCCTGGCATTTCATTTTCGTTTCAGTAATTATCCTTTCACATTTAAGTTGCGTTCTTGTTTTAGGCCTATTTGCAGGGACAAATCTCTTACTATCCCAGGGATATGTTTTGATACTAAGGTTGTAATTGCTTCCCGTGACCGTGGATTCACAACACCACGTGGGGTTTAGGTTACAGTTAGGAGTGTTTCTTATTTATGCCAGTGTTGGTTTTCCACATGTTGTATTTTCCTTGTTTTTCTCAATACATTTTTTTATTTACGTATTTTTATAACCCATGGGCATTCGTCTACCATCTGTTTTGCATTACCCAGACCCACGCCTTGGTATAACGAGGCCCAAATCTACATCCCGGGTACCCTACCCGCCTGGTTGCTCATTCCTTGTGAATGGTTGCCAGAGTACGACGTTTGAGAGTATTGTAAGACGAGGTCATACAATATGGTTGGTAACTTCATTAAGTTTTCTTTCACCGCGTCTCCTACCGAGTGCCAAGCGTCGTATAGTAAGTGTAGCAGAGCGTGGTTTTCAATGCAAAAATTCTTAATTACAAAGAACAATTCACAGCTGAAATGCCACATGGGCTACCTTTGACACCCCAGAGCAGTATATCCACAACTCATTTGTGCACTCAATCGCTAACACAGTCTGCAAGGATACATGATCAATCAATGGACAGGGAAGGAGGAAGATAGAAACATGGACAAAGGACAAAGATAATGACAGGCAGGTGCAGGTGAAGGAGGGAGAGATTAAAAGGGGGGGGGGACATCGCCAGCGGCGGGACATTCAAATATAAGTGAAACACAAGTCACGTAGAAGGCCGCCCGGGTAGCCGCGGGCAGGGGCAGAAATGTGTGCTTTTGCCGTACGTGGAGAGTCCGTACGCCAGTCTGACTATGGTAGAGGTTCTGTTGATCAACCCTCACAATTTAATTCATACAAACCGTAGGGTTCTTCTAATCGCTGGAACAATGCTCGTTCCCAAGGTAGACAAGGTAATTGGGGAAATCGTAGGCCTCAAGTTTCAGGAGGTCGATGGTCGGGTAATCAGCCTCAGAGTAGTCCTGTTCGTAATGAAGAAGTCAGGAGCTCTGGAAATTTTAATTCTGGAAGGAATGTCCGCTTCCAAGGTCCTTCAAATGGTAGAGGTGATGTCAGACACCAAGAAGCTACTAACCGTGGCGAAGGTTCAAACCGTCAAGAAGCTCGAGGTCGAGTGAATAGCAGTTCTGTGAAATGTAACGCCTGTGGTCGTTTCGGTCATTCAGACCGCATGTGTAATGCTCCTCCGCAATGACATCCGGAGACCGGGCATCGAGAGGGGATACCGATGTCATCAGTTGTCAATGCAAACGATAATAGAATCGGAGGTTGTTCGAAGGTTTCCGTGAGTTCCTTATTGCCTGCACCTATTGCTGGCATTTTGATCAATGATGCCAACGTTAAAGCCTTGTTGGATTCTGGCAGTGCTGCGTCACTGATAAGTGAGGAATGGTATAGGGCCATGAAAGGCATGTGCAAATTTCCCCCTCTCTCTCAAATTGATGTTCGTTTAGTTTCAGCTAATAATTCTCAACTAACAGTTCTAGGGGTTGTCAAGTTAAAGGTTAAGATTCATAATTTTGCGTGGAAGTTTCCGTTTTGGATCGTGTCCAATTTATCTTGCCCTGTGATTTTAGGCGCAAATTTCTTCTCGCATTCCGGGTTGTCGCTGGACGTTAAAAGAGAAACCTTTTGGTTTAATTTCTGTCCGCAGTTGAAATTAAAGTTTTCTGCTACTGAGAGGTATGATGTTGTCACCAGTGCGGTGGACATCAATGATGAAGACGTTCCCGAGTTGTCAAGTAGTGTCAACGACCTGGATCTTAGTGGTCTTTCTGATGGTCAAGCAACGATTATACGTGATTTGTGTTCTCGTTTTCCGGAAGTTTTTACCGACAAGTTAGGTGTCACTGATTTGATCTCTTACAAGATTGTCATGTCAGACAATATTCCAGTTAGGCATCCTCCCTACCGACTTAGTCCACCTAAGATGAAGGAACTGAAGAAGATAATCGATCAGATGTTGGCTGATGGAGTTATTCGCCCCTCTATTTCTTCATACTCATCGCCTATGTTTCTAGTGCCCAAACCGAATGGTGGTTTTAGACCCGTTGTAGATTACCGAAGGCTCAATAAGAAGGTGGCGATGGAATCTATCCCCCTTCCTGATCTTCACTCATGCTTTTCGTGGTTCAAGGATGCTAAGTACTACAGTCTTATCGATTTGAACCAGGCATACTATCAGGTTCCCTTAGCCGAGGAGAGTAAGCATCTTACCGCCTTCGCGACGGATTGGAATCTCTTTGAATTTAATAGGCTTCCCTTTGGCCTCACTACTGGAGGCGCTGTGTTAAGCAGATTGTTGGATAAGGTTTTCGCTGGCATTAAGTTTGAGTATCTGTACCACTATTTGGACGATGTCGTAGTGTACAGTAAGACATTTGAAGATCATGTTCGTCATCTTCGTGAAGTGTTCGACCGTTTGAAGAATGCTGGGCTAACTGTGAAGCTTTCTAAGGTGTTTTTCGCTAAACCTCAAATTCCCTTTCTGGGGCATGTTATTTCGGCCGCTGGTGTGTCGATCGACAGCTCTCGCACCCAGGGCATTCGTGACTTCAAGAGACCCGTCAATGTCAAGGGCGTGGCTCGCTTCGTTGGCATGGCCAATTTCTTTCGAAAGTTTATCCCTGATTTCGCTAGTAAGGCTATGCCCTTGAATAAACTACGTCAGAAGAAGGTTCTGTTTGAGTGGGGTGAGTCTCAACAAGCCGCTTTCGATGAGCTAAAAGAAGCATTGTGTAATGCTCCAGTTCTCGCTGTTCCTGATTTTAGCAAGAAATTTATTGTACAGACTGATGCCTCTTTAGGCGCCGTTGCAGCTGTTCTCTTACAGGAAGGTGACGAGGGTCGTCGTCCTATTGCTTTCGCTTCAAGGACCTTGACTGCTCCCGAGTCTCGCTATTCTGTATATGAGCTCGAAGGCCTTGCTGTCATGTTCGGTTTGGAAAAGTTTAGGATGTATGTCGAACATGTGCCGTTCGAATTGGAGACCGATAACCAAGCCCTGAGCTGGGTCTTGGCCAGACCGAGGAACACTGGGCGTATCGCTCGGTGGGCGACTCGTATTTCATCGTTCAATTTCACCGTTCGACACATAAAAGGGACAGACAATGTTATTGCCGATTCGCTTAGTAGGATGTACGAAGAATCTCCCCTTAAGAGACCGGAACCTGCTCCTGTGGAACCGGAGGTTGTTGGTGTTTGTTCCGCTCAACACATGTTAAGCAATTCTCCCCTTTTGTTTAAGGATATAGTCATTCATCAGAAGGAAGATCAAGAGTTAAAATTAATCATTTCCAAATTAGATGCTGGTGAGGTTGTAAAACCTTACATTCTCAGGTCAGGCGTGTTATGCTATGTTGCCAGGCATGACAAGAAACCGAAAGTCGTCTTGCCTGTCCAATTAGTGGACGCAATGTTAAGATATTTCCATGAGTCACCAGTGGGTGGTCATTTAGGAGTCTTCAAAACTCGTCAAAAGGTAAAACAATCCTTTACTTGGAAGTATATGGACCGAGATATTAAAAGATTTGTTTTGGGTTGTCGTAGTTGCAACGTGAGTAAACCTGCTGTCAACAGTAGAATGGGATTTTTAGCGTCTGAACCCGTGTTGCGACCTATGGAGAGGTTGTATATTGACTTCGTCGGGCCTTTTCCGAGATCCAGGTTAGGTAACCGCTTCGCGCTAGTCTGTGTCGACGGATTCTCGAGATTTTGCTGGATTTTTCCCACCAAGATGAGCAACACTGCTGCCGTCATTAAATGTTTGAAAGTCATTTTTACTTCATTTGGTCCCTGTCAGTACCTCATTTCCGACAATGCTCGTACCCTTACTTCTAATCAGTTCCGTAACTTCTGTTTCGAGTATTCTATTTCTCATGTTACGACTACTCCGTATTATCCTAATCCTAGTTTGGCCGAGAGGGTCAATAGGAATTTGAGAGCCGCGTTAATCGCGTATCATCGGGACAATCATGCAATATGGGATTCCTCATTGCATTGGTTGGCCTATGCTTTCAATACTGCTGAGCACGAAAGCCATGGTAAAACCCCATTTTCCTTGATGCACGCATTCGTGCCGAATTCTCCGTTGTCTAACCTTTGGTCTCTCAACGAACTTCTTCCCGATCAGCCTAGTCCTGAGCGAGTCCGTGAAATTTGGAAGGAAGCTCAGCGTGCTATCAAGATATCTCACGACAAGTTGGCCCAGAGGTACAATTAAGGTCGTGGTCAGAATAAATTTAAAGTTGACGATCTTGTGTATGTCAAAAGCTTTTGGAGGAAAACTCCTGGTCACCAAGTAAGTGGCAAGCTCATGCCAAGATTCCGTGGTCCGTATAGAATTTTATCCTTTCCTACCGATGTTACTGTCCTATTGGAGGACAATGAAAGAAGGCGCATTTTTCGCACCCACTTGTCATATTGTAAACGTGCTGGTGAACGTGAGGCAGAAGAAGTCGAGGAAGCTGAGAACGCAGAAAGTGAAGGTGTAGTGTGAGTTGTAGTAGTTTTTTAGGGTGTTGTGATTTGGTAACAGTGATCTCCTTTATTGAATTTTGGTATCGTGTAGAGTTCTTGGAGTCGTGTGTGTGGTGCTGTCTTGGTATGACGCTGTGTCGACAGACGTGGAGTTGGAAGTTGTGCTCCTGTCGTGTTCAATTGCAGTGATTGTGCAATATCTCCACAAGTACATCGTGAGTAGTTTTTCGCCGAGGAGAAATCTCATCAAGTGATAGGCATAAAGGGTCTTCTAGTTTTCTTTTCAAGTTTTCGTTCTTGTTAGCGGGACCTGCTTGAGGTCTTTCTATGCCCCTTGTGGCCTATTTCTTCGTTCTGTATTTGGTAGTGTTGAGGTGAACATGGATATGTTCTGAGTCGTAGTACTCTTGTTCTGGTGTGTGTGTGGATATCAGGGATTACTGCATTTGCTCGCAGCCCTGGTGTCGGACCCCTTTCCTCGTGAATTTTGTCTGTGCGCTGTCTGTAGCGTGGAGAGTTAAGAACTGTTGATTAGTACGTTGCGGTGGTGATGAAGGTTGCCCTGCATTTGCTCGCAGGCACCTTGGTGTCGTAGAAGATGACCCATCGGGTCGAATTGATAATTTTCTGTTTCTTGAGTCACTGTTCCTGTCATCGTGTTGGTGAGTTGTAAAGGTTGTAGAGAAGTGTGTGTTCCTGTTCTGTTCTCTGCGTTCCGTGTAGGTGTGTTTCCTGTTCTGCGTTCCGTGTGCTAGAGGGCATTTGATGTGTAGTGATGTAAAGTAAAAGGTAAATGGTAGATGTAAATGTAAATGTTGGAAATTTGTTGACACCAGTTGTGATCTGTGTGGTGACAAGGTAACTGTTTCATGTTCTCCCCTGTATTGTGAGAGCTGAGCCATTCCTGTGGTCGTGGGTTCCCCTAGATTTCTTTCGTGCGACCCCATCTCAGTATTTTCTCACTACGGTGAAAGATGTATAAAGATTTTCCATTTATTCAACATAGCATTGTAACATTAGGATTTTGGTTGGGTACCAGTTCCGTGTAGTTACTAACTCCAGTGAAGTGGAGGTGATACTAGTTCAAGAGAACGCTGTCCAGTGTTTCTTCCCATTTTTAGTGACTTAACATTAACGTAATTCTGCTAAACCTAAAGTTTGCGTGTGCATTGTGTATGCATCGCCCCTATGAAAGTGAATGTGATCTCGTATCACTAAGGCAAGTGAATTGCCAAGTCCTTGCTCGCACAGTGAAAGTCCTAACATCTGCTACGGAAGTTGCTCAAGCTCTCGCCCTGGTCCCTCTTAGACCAGTGGCATTCTTCGACCCTGCTGGTGAAGAAGCCAACCCAACCTTGTGTTGCGTCTCTGCGTGCTGTGTCTGCTCTTGTCCTTGGCTGTTTCAGTGGTGGTCCAGTGTGAGGGTGGCACCCCTCATTTCTGGAGTTGGTGGTGACCTGTGCCAAGGTCACTGTCATGACGTCATCCTCCATCTGATGGTGATCCTGATGCCTGCTGGTCGGTGCGGATGGTGATCTCTTCCCCGATGTCGACCCTGGATGCTGAACGACTGGAGTGGTACTATGGTGATGTTCGAGTGCTGGTATGGTGGTCACCTGGTATGGTGGTATGGTGCTGTTGGTGTTTCTTCTTGCCAAGCCCAGGGGTCTTCACGACATCATTAGTTGGGCATTTCTTCCTTCCTGCTGTTTCGACTTCCTGGTGCAGTGAGTGACGCATGAACAAACATTATTTTGCCTGTGGGCAAACCAAGCCATCCTCAAGAGAATTTACAGGGGGGAGCCCTCTTCCTGCTGGCTCACCCCCACTGTCGGCCTTATGAGGGGGAGGCTGTGCCACTCCAAAGACTGGCACACATTTCTGCCCCTGCCCGCGGCTACCCGGGCGGCCTTCTACGTGACTTGTGTTTCACTTATAATTGAATGTCCCGCCGCTGGCGATGTCCTCCCCTCTCCTCTACGAATGAACTGTTCCGGCTCTACAAATGAACTATCCCGGGCTGGTTAAACTACGTCTTGAGGCCTCCTCTGACGCTATTGGCCCGGCCGGTTCAAATGAACCAATGGCGCGATCCCGCGCGCAGTGACTTGCATATTGAGTAAGCCTGGCCGGGCCTGCCAATTGAATTGCCCTTGTGGTTGGACCAGCGAGGTGTTTTCCGTGACTCTGAGGACCGACTACAGTTGGTAGTGTCTACTTCCAAAATCCTCCGTGAGGCGCGCGCGACTCCCTGTCGCCTCACCTGCAGCGTTCTCTGAGAGCGTCTCTCTCCCCACAAGCTCCTGAACCATACAGCGGACAAGAGTGTTCTCGTCCGAGCTCTTCGGGCTCGGCATTCTATACAGCCCATGTGGCCTACCATCGAAATTAAGGTAAAGCCTCTGATCTTCTGCAATAACTATTGTGAACTCCAGTACTACAGAATAATTATCAGCTCACAGTGTCGCCGTGAGGAAAATCAACCGAATTTAAGATTAATTGACTTATCTATCAAAAACTTTGCACTAGTATGAACTGCAAGGCACATAGCCAATGGCGGCTTGCCTTCACAACCAGTTTCTTTTGTATCGAGCAACATCGACAGAACTATTAAACCGTGTACGATATAATTAATTTAATTGTGATTGTTCAGTTCTGAATTATACCTGGAATGTTATATTTTGGAGGGCTAGTTAGGATATGGACAAATGGGCGCATTGTTTTTGAATGTGGCCTACACTTGGAAACGGCTTGCCTCATGCCAGGCGGTCGCCAACAATTTAATTATGTGGACAACGGTCACGGTAGTTGTCGTTTGGAGCAATTTCGCTCAGGGCCAGTAGTTAGCCTTTAGTCTTTTCTTATTTAACCTAAATTCCTTATTTCGGTACCTTGGTTTGGATGTACCATGTTTTACCTTGTTCTGAGTTTCTGCTCTTGGGTTCTCCCAAAATGCCTCCTGGCATTTCATTTTCGTTTCAGTAATTATCCTTTCACATTTAAGTTGCGTTCTTGTTTTAGGCCTATTTGCAGGGACAAATCTCTTACTATCCCAGGGATATGTTTTGATACTAAGGTTGTAATTGCTTCCCGTGACCGTGGATTCACAACACCACGTGGGGTTTAGGTTACAGTTAGGAGTGTTTCTTATTTATGCCAGTGTTGGTTTTCCACATGTTGTATTTTCCTTGTTTTTCTCAATACATTTTTTTATTTACGTATTTTTATAACCCATGGGCATTCGTCTACCATCTGTTTTGCATTACCCAGACCCACGCCTTGGTATAACGAGGCCCAAATCCACATCCCGGGTACCCTACCCGCCTGGTTGCTCATTCCTTGTGAATGGTTGCCAGAGTACGACGTTTGAGAGTATTGTAAGACGAGGTCATACAATATGGTTGGTAACTTCATTAAGTTTTCTTTCACCGCGTCTCCTACCGAGTGCCAAGCGTCGTACACTTATCCTGTGTGGAGGTCCCTCAACCACTTAAGAGTGGGTGTCCCTCGATGCAAGACCAACCTGCAAAAATGGGGGATCCTTCCAGCAGACGCAGACACCTCTTGTGAATGTGGGGCTGAAAAAGACCCAACTCACCTACTTACCTGCCCCCTCCAGGAGAACCCATGCACAATGGAAGATGTTTCGTGAGGAAGTAACAAGGCCATCGCAGCTGCAATTTTTTGGAAATGCTGACCGGACACGGAAATGAATGATTACTGTGCTACGCTTAGTTTTGTTTTTTTAATAGCTGATGAAGGGGGTAAATGTAATTAATTCTCGAAACATGTACTGAAAACAAGTTTAATAATTATTTTTTTCTTTATAGTATTGATTCTGGCGGATGTACTTTTCTTGTTAATAACTATATTAAATAGGGTCAAAATTCTGTAATATTCAGAGAGTGAACTGTGAAATAATTTTAAAATCACTCCCCTACAGAAATGATATGTGGAATAAACTTAAGAGCTGTGCCCTCTGCCACGAGATATACGCTGGTAATTAATAAATATGAATTGTACTGCCTACAGTAGATTAAATAATATTACTAAAAGCTCTGAAGCTGTAATTAATTATGAGAGGGGCATCGTCTTAGGAGGCCGATTAGCCCCTTAAACTAGGCTGTGTATGTAATTTTGTCTGATAACCTGCGTTATTGTGACGGTGCCTAACGTGAGGCCACGGCCGTCTCCTTCCCAATCTTCACCTGGCTTACAAATACTCTGCAATAAAGCAGGTTATCATCACTCACACAATCAAAACCTACTACACAGAAGGGAAAGGAAAACGGTTGAGAGGACAGCGAAGCATTAGAAAGGGCCTTCAGACAAGATACTACTCCCGAGGTCAACCGTCGGCTTGAGCATGAGGCTACTCGAGTGCAGTGGGCTGATGACCTGAGGGGCCTACAAAAAAAATGAAGATAATCCCACAGCTAGCCTGAGATGTTACGAAAGAGCGAATAAAATATACTAGGCCTACATATACCTACGTAAACGTATAACCTAAAAATTCCCAGAAGCTATCCGTATTTACGCTCGTAACGGCAACTACATTCTCCAGGAACTTGACACCGAGAGAATAACAATTATTGTAGCATTATTAGGGGGAGGAACAGCTAGGTCATCAGCCCCTAAAGAGCGAGCGTATCAGAAAATAACATGAAACTCGCCGTTCGGCAGGAGCTACCGACCCTCGTGTTAAAAGCAGTGACGTACTTGAATGTCAATTCATATTTATTCTTGGGGTTTGCATTAAAATTTATATACACCTCCATATTTATCGATCTTTCTTTGACGTTCTCGTAAATACCTGTCTTGTTAGGAATTACGTGTGCCTTTCAAAATAGCGTTTTCGGTAGCGTCTAGTTCGAACCAAAGTTCAAACGGAAAGTAGCTCTTAATGGCGGCTTGTGACGGTTATTTCATCTTGCCATTAAAAATCCACGGCATGGCAGAGATTAGCAGCTATTAACACACGTATGAAGAAGGCCGTTCAATTCGCGAGCAATAAAGAAGACCTGAGTGCTCAGATATACGGAATTTGCGGGGACAATAGATTTCAAATCATACACGCCCGGTCCTAGGCAACGGACGGTACTCCAATGCCGCGGTCCGTTTCTAAGATACCTATCTATGTCGTTTTCTCTAGCTCGGCAAAAAATTAACATTTCGTTTTTTAACAAATTATTCTTACGAGGCTTTAAATAAACCTTCGCTCTAGCCTTCCCTCTCATGATGGTGAGTTGAAATAGGCTGTAATTTGTATCCCAATGGCTTGGAGTTGGACGTAGTAAAGCGAGGAAGAGGCACAGTCCTTCGATATATGTTCTGCTAACCGAGAGCAAGATCTGATTTCTTCTTTTCCTGGTTAAAAAGCAATGGTTAGGTACTCGTATGTTAATTGGGACTGCTGCATCTAGTTACCGGCTTCGAGGCAACTACTCTCTTGCTAAATCGGTCAAGATTTAGGGATTATAGGCAATACAACTTGACATGGATTCCTATATTTACTATATAAAAGTGTGTGTGTGGTTGTGGGCTGTCTGATAACCTGTGTCATTGTGAAGGCTCCAGTAGAGTATAGTTTAATAGAAGACAGGTGCCACAAAGTAGCCTACTTGCATTTAGAAATATGCTTTTATTTATTTATTTATTTATTTATTTATTTTACTAAGGTTATAACTAGAGAGTTTGAAGAAGGGGCAGATGACCTCGTAGTTCTGCCCCTTAAAACAACAATAACTACTACTACTAGAGTTTGAAGGGGATGAATTTGGGGGAGAAATACACACACAGTTTACAAACTAAGCTAGTAGGCTGCTTTGAAGCTGTAATTTATTATACAAGTAATGTTGTCTGATAACCTGCGTTATAGAGAGAGTGCTTAAAATGAGGCCACGGCCAACTCCTACCCAAACCTCACCTGACTTACAAATAGCCTTCAAAGACACTGGAGTAAAGCAGGTTATCATCACACACACACTACCTACCACACAGAGGGGAAAGAAAGGTGGGGAGGGGCTTGAGAGGAGAGGGATGCAATACTAAGGGCCTTCCGACAAGATACTACTTCGGAGGTCAACCGTCGGCTTGAGCATTACTCAAGTGCACCAGGCTGATGACCTGCCGTTTCAGTAGCGCGGGGGGGGGGGGGGGGGGGAGGAGATGCATACACTGTTTACAAACTAAGCTAGTAGGACTAATATCAGCTCTTAATCACCCTCTTTCTCTAAATGATTCATCCTACTTAGTAATACATTTTCCCACTACATGTGATTTCTTACTTTACACTTAACAATATTTAGAGAAATGCACTTCATATATCATATCAGTGTTCTTGGGACAAACAAACCACGACTATAGAAGTATTCTCACACTTAGGGGACCTCTTTAAAGGGCCTAAGCTTCCAAGGTGGATGGTTGTAGGCAGTGGCGTAGCTACAATGGGGCAAGTGGGGCACCGCCCCGGGGCCCCCGAGATTAGGGGCCCCCCAAACCCTAAAGGAAATATTATAAATAAATAATAATAAATAAAAGTAGTACTAGAAAACATTTTTGTGAATTCAACTTAGTTCAGGGGCCCCAATTGTACGGAACTACGCGTCTAAACTTGTGTTTAGGAACTAGTCACGCTCAGTGCAATCTGTGTGTAAGATATATCCATCGATTTGTGTGGTATTCTATGAGTATTTTTTGATAGCCGGGCGTCCGACCCAGGCGCCGGACAGACAATGCAATGTTCCCCATTCTGCCCATGACCATGACTCATCGTTCCACCCCTTCTCCCTCCACTGCGACATCACACCACAGCAATGCAAAGTAGCAGAGTAGTAGCAGTAGTGTAGTTGGTTCGTCGCCACAGCGGATCCCGGTTAAGTGGCTGAACCTAAGTTGTGGCTTGCACTGTGCTATTTTTTTAACGACGCATGAAGCGTACTTATGAAAGTGGAGCTAAATAAAAGGAAGGATAAAAGAAAAAAAGAGGAGACGGTTCGTGCTTGTACTAAGTAAGTCGTTAACTGTATCGTTGCACCCTCAAACTCAATCAGGTTTAGAGTACGTTTCGGTGCAGAAACAAGATCAAAACGAAGAAAATTAAAATAATGAAGGTAAGAAGAAACCAAAGTTAACTATATTGTAAAAGTGTTATAAGTTGTTAAGCAAAGTGAAATTATTGTTATTAAGAGTTCCATTAACAATTTGGTCAGGACGTAATATTTTATAACAAACTAATATCATATTACGTTAATATTATAAAAAGCATAGAATGTGTGATAAAGACAAACAATGAAGCGGGTTGCGAATTGCGACGGTTGATTCACTTCACTTGGGCTGAGCACATTTGTTTGTTTTTCACTTCACATTAAAAATCACCCTGTATCGGGTATACAGTAAGCATCGTTTCAACGGACGATTATCATTTGTGACAGTCTTTTTGTCCCGTTAACCAACCAATAATCAGTTAGTCGGCTCAGTTCAACATTTAGTTGAATCTGTTTCTACAAATAGAACACTGCAATGAACTATAAACCACTACACTAAATTTTACAGCTCAATATTATTCACTATGTATTTTTTTTTCAGATGTTGACGCTCATCAACAGTCTGGAGTATATAAAATCGATGTTCCGACCACTCATAGTGGCCTTTCATGTCTTGATCAGTCAGTCAATAATAACAAGTACGCAGTAAACTGGACTGAAACTGGACACGATGAAAATTATCTTTGGTAAGACAAAATTGAATTTCCCAGTCCCGTCAATAATCCAGCAATGAAAAGGTTAATCATAGCTTCAGGACCTTGTCAACCGCGTGGTCCCTTTCCAAAACAGCCTGAGGGACGAGGAAGTAAAAGATAATTTTCAACTAATTACTACAGTTTTATATCAGGTTCTGGGGTGAAATGTAACAGACTCTGGCTTTGCTATTCGCAAAAGTTAGACCGTGTCTACTGTCAACCATGTTGGCTGTTCCCTCAACATTCAGAGAACACTTTCGGTAGTACGGGACCAAACGACTGGAAACATCTTTTTGATACAATTAAAACTCATGAACAATCGGATGACCACATATATTCTTGTGTTATATTTGAGAAATGGAGGAATGATAAAATAATGAGTGATGCTTTAGAAAAACAGTTAAAAGAAGAGAAAAATTACTGTTTCTTTAACTTTGGCCACCTGTAACCTTGCTTTCCGCGGAAGAAGTAGTAAAATGGAAGATCCAAATAAAGGAAATTTCTTGTCTATAATAGAACTTCTGTCTGACTATGACCCTGTACTAAAAACACTTTTGCAAAAGCCAGCAAAAAGTGTAAACTATTTAAGCCCTAGCTTCCAAAATGAAGTTATTTCTTTGATGGAAAATGAAGTACTGAAAGAAATCAAATATGAAATACAGAGCTCTTCTTTTTCTCTGTTATTATGGATACAACTCAGGATATAAGTAAAGTTGATCAGTTAAGTGAAGTTTTCAGGTACGTCAAAGTGGTAAATGATGAAAATAATAAACCCAAAGAAATAAAGATTTGCGAGACGTTTACTGATTTTACAAAAGTTGAAGATCAAAGTGCATTTGGTTTGGCAAGTAAAATAGTGGAATCTATTAAAGATCAAGGTCTTGAATTGAAAAAAATTCGTGGCCAGGGTTATGACGGCGCAAGCGTAATGAGGTTGGTTGGTTGGTTCCTTAGTTTAGGGGCTGCGACAACGCGGTCATGTAGCCCCGTGTACTTTGGGTGTGTGTAGAATCTGTATGATAACCGGTGTTAAATGTGATGGCTGTATTAGTAAAGTATACAATGGAGTAGAGAAAAAGATTCAATAAGTTGCGCCACATGCATATTTCGTACAAGTCGCAATTTAAATCTGGTGTTGAAAGACGCTGTAGAAGCCAATCGTGAATATCGCAGTTTTTGAGGATGTACTAAATGTCTACAACTTTTTTGGACACAGTATCAAACACTGGCTGGGGTTGCAAGATGCATCTGAAAATGAAAACATAACGTTAAAAACACTCAACCCAACAAGATGGTCGGGAGAGGTTTGACGATGTATTAAGAGAACTATCCAAACTTATTTTGACAAGTAATTGGGCAAAAGAAAGGAATGATGCAATAGGATTGAAAAAGAAAATTGAAAGTTTTGATTTTGTGCTTCTGTTAGTTGTACAAACAAAAGATTTTGCAGCAACTGAACATCGTATCTAAATATCTCCAGATAACGAACTGTTTAAGGGGCAAAAGGTATCGCCGAGACTATTTCTGATGATGTGTCGCCAACATTTCCTGCACAAATCTTCAGCATGCGTGCATCTTTTTCCTCTAAAATTAAGGAAATGTCGACTGTTAAGCTACTGATAGATCTCCTCTACATTGAAAATCACATTCTGGTTGCAAGCTATCCTGACGTGTGTACTGCTTGTTTTATGTTCTTGACTGTACCTATCACAGTGGCTGAAGCAGAAAAATCTTTTTCCAAGCTGAAAATTATCAAGTCCTACCTAAGAAGCACAATGAGCCAAGAACATAAGTGGGCTGGCCCTTTTATCGATTGAAAATGAAAGAGCTCGAAAACTTAAATTCTCACATGTAATTAACGTGTTTGCAGATGCAGATGCAGATTATTTATGTCTTACTTTTGTTGTTTTCTATCATGAATTCCTTCCTCTAGACGGGGTCCATGCCATTTAATAATCCTATGCTGAATCGGCTAATATGACAATGTCATCAGAAAATCTCAGAGTTGATATTATTTCTGCTTGAATCATTATTCATACTTTAAATTGTTCTCTAATTTCCTTAATTGATTAATTGATTGTTCTATGTATTGAATGAAAAGTATGGGTGATAATTTGCAGCCTTGCCTTTCACCTTTCTGAATACCAGCTTTTGGCTCGAATAACTGCCATCTGGTTTCTGTATATATTGTACAGGAGATCACCCTCCTATCCCTATACTTTATTACAACCCTTATAAATACCTTGTATATCAAAAACTTACTCGAAGCAATGTTATCCAAAGCCTTTTTTAAGTCTACAAATGCCATGAACGTTGTCTTATCTTGTGTTATTTTACCTTGTAATGATTATGTATTTGACTTTCAAATTATCTTCCTCTTATTTTTGTAACGTTCATCCTCATATTCTTTGCTCGTAGGATATTGAATTTTCCACACGTTCCTGGATGTGTCACATAGGGAGAGTTAGGTAATGTAGACTGGCATGTGTGGCCTTTGGGCATTACAATCCGATGCATCTTCGTCATGATGTCGCCCGTAATAAAGTTACGCTGGTTATCCTCCCGTCCCCCACATCGGGATGAATGATAGGTGTAGAGTGGACTGCTCCTCATGCCTCGACGCGCGTAACCCAATAACGCTGTCTTTACTTAGTATTTACATAAAGTCCTCCTTTGAAGCTGATTCAATTCCAGCTCGGCTTCTTCCTTTTGGGTCAGTAATATTTAGATGCATCTAATCGAACATTTGAGACACATGACATAAGCCGGAGCCACACGCAGGAGTGGAGAGAGTGGTATAAAATGGTCTAATTGGCAATGTGTAAAAACATTGCTCCGCCCGATCAATTGACTACAAGAAAAACAACGTTAGATATTAATTGTACATGTTTTCAACTGAAATTAGTTCTTCATCAGCAATATCAAAGATAGCAAGGGAAGACATAAGTGTCATTGCACAAGTAGTTCCGTGAAGAACTAAAGAACCTATTTTAATGTATCCCACTGGTCTTTCCCATTAAAATTCTCCTGCAGATTCCTTCCGCGAGATGGCATCTTTCTCTAACGAACCATGCGAATTATTTTTAGGAAATACAATTGAACGACTTCTATGATTTACGAAAAGTAAGCTACAGGATTTAGTGCCTTTAGATAAGGATTGTTATCATAGCCCAGCATACGAATCATCGTTTCAATGGCCTGAATATGATACGAAACATAAAATAAGTTTTTAAAATTTCGAACTGAGCATCGTGATTTTTTTGAAAACAATTGAACATCATTACGTGTCTCTACACTAATCTCTGAATAAAGATTTGCTGTGCCGAGTCTCATTGCAGAAATATTATTTTAAATATTTAAAAATTACTTCGCCGCCATGATGTTTTTGTGTTTTTCAGGATTAGAGAAAGTCACATAGCCTATTTGTGCTTACTTAACAGTCCTTTTACTCCATACAAAATTTCAGTTTAATTACTGAAATAGTTTCGGAGATATTGAGAACCAGTGAAATATATCGTATGGATGCCATGTTGGATTGTTTTATGTAGGTATATTGTGCCCTTTTAGCAAGAAATATGCCAATCACAGTATACCAGCGTAGCTCAATTCGGAATTTTCGGGGCAGCGGTAAATTCCCCCACTCTGTGACTCACATATTTTGGATTAATTAGAGGATACACTTGCAAAAATAACAACAAAATCAAATCCTATTTTAACACATTTAATTAATAAAATTAATAGCGCTACAAACACTTTAACAATTAAATTACTGACCCATAATCATCTACTTGTTCCAAATGAACAAGGAACCACAATATAATAAAACAAATATTGTATTAAAACATATGGTTTCCACATAAACCAACAATTCCTACTTATTTTTACTTCCATAAAGCCTCAGCTTTAAGTTTCAATAACTCCGAGCTCTTTGGCTCCATGCTTTATATAATAATGGTGTCATTCCTTGTACACCTCAAATACTCCTTTTATATTTTCATAATCCTCAAAACAAATGTATCATTACATTTAAAATTATATGTTAATTATCTAACTCAATATTTGGGCATGTTCACACATTTTTCAGCTGTTATCATCTCTCTTTAGTTTCACAATTACATTAAGGTAATCAGGAAATCACTTGTGTACTCCAGAGTATGAAGATACTTGACACAGTCAAAAAACTATAGTTACTCCCGAAACCTAGTTGCCTTCAATTAACTCGTGGAATCCAACTTCCATACAACATTACAATAGGGATTGTTATTTATCTCTTACGTCTTATAAGACCATTATCACATAAGAAAACTACGATCTGAATAGGCAAGCGGAAATATCAATCTATAAGGACCTCGGTTCTACGCCCGGGTCGTTAACAACTTTAAACACTCCTGGTGTATTCATTACTCTTACAAAACGACCTCCAGACACCCCTCCTACTCCGAGGGTCTGGCCGTGAAACATGATAGTTATTTATGACTATGCGGAATCCTTCCCGTCTGGCCCGTGCTAGAGCCCTCTTTAAATGCTTTACAAAACACAAACTTTCCATTCTCAGTTCTTGGGGGAGACCTGGCCTTTTACTTTTCGTGTACGTACAACAATATTATTGGGCTTATAAACCACATTCATAATCTTGGCGTTTATTAATTATGAAAGGTCCTCATTGATTGTGGAAGAGCAATTAACGACGAATAATAAAGGGGCTTTCAAAATAAGAGGATTCTGAGTTCGAATCTCTTCACATGCCTCGGGAACCTTTCCCTTATAGAGGACTATACACAATGCGATTTAGGGTCAGCCAATAGCTAAATGACCTACGCTCAATACCATACATTTGCTCCCTTTCAATACATACACAATGCCTCGTGATACCATGTCACAAATAGAGGACTTATACCAAATCTCAATTCGCTACAATCAACTACCTCTCATAAATAATTTACCAAGTACATTAACTTTTACGCGTTCCTAGCGTGACTTTTTACTTTGATTGCGCTCCTTTTGCGCTATATATTTTAAGCCTAGCGTCATCCAATAGAACTGATAATATCATATTAATAATTGATACACATTTTTGCCTCACAAGGTTGAGTGTACCCCATTCCAACCCTCAGCCTAGAATTAAATTTCTTGACAGAGCCAGGACTCGAACCCGGGGTCTCTACAGTAATAGCTAAGAATGCTAGCCACTACCATCCATGCAAAATGATAAAGGAAAGACCTCAGAATTTTAAAATGGCATTAAACAGGCGTCACAGCGGTTAAAATGTGAAGTGGACAGCAATTATGGAGCGTATTTTCATACAGTAACAGTAGACTATCTGCAAATCGCACACTTCGTACATTTTTAAAGTCATTTTTTAAAGAAATTATAGACATTTATGAAATTAAGAGTGCAATTCGTCACTGATAATGTCTATTCTCTTTCATTTGAATGCTCATTTGTCACCATTGGTCGCTTGTGAGCGCCGCAGGAGGGATCTATACTACTGAAATTATATATATGATAATAATTTTGAATCTAAATTACATTTTGTAAGTATTTTCTATCTAAATTGCATTTTGTAAATATTGTCAATTCAAATAAAAGTACAGTAAGTAAGTATGTAGTTAGTTTTAGTTGCAAGTAGGTAGTTAGTTTTGTCTATTAGATATATGTCATTGTTCTATTAGACTGTGGTGTGTGTGTCTGGTAGCAGTTGCATTGTTTATTAGTTATAGTTCATTGTTTCAGTAGACTGTGATGTGTGAGGGTGCATGTGAGTGTGCCTGTTGACAGACTGTTTTAGTGGTAGTATTTGTTGTTGGTGAAACTTAAGTTTTTTGTTAGTAGAGGTTTGGTATTTAATTGTTAGTACGGTAGAAGGTTAGTATTTTTGTTAGTAGAATTGCTCTTTACTTATTCTGAAAGGGAGTAGCAGCCTTTCAGAATAAATCAATTCTTTACTAGTCTTATAGACGGTTAAGATATTGATAATATAAGCCAATAATGGCTACACTGCGTCCTGCTGCACGGCTGAAAGCAACGGGAAACTACAGCCGTATGCTATTCCCGAGGATATGCACCTCTCTATGCATAATTACATGTGATGATGGCCTCCTCCCTTGTAAAATTTCAATCCGGAGGTAAACTAGTCCCCCGTTTGGATCTCCGGGTGGGGACTACTCGAGAGGGGGTTAACATCACAGAAGTGACAAAGAGGAAATCTGACATTCTACGGATCGGAGCGTGGAATGTTAGAAGTCTGCTAGGAAGTGGAAGGTTAGAAAACTTAGAAAGGGAAATGGATAGGTTGAGGTTGGATTTGGTTGGGATTAGTGAAATGCGCTGGCAGGAAGAACAGGACTTTTGGTCAGGAGACTATAGGGTCATTAGCACTAAATCAAACAATGGCCAAGCAGGGGTTGGCCTCATATTGAGTAGGAAACTTGGACAGCGGGTGGAATATTATGAGCAATATAGTGAACGGATTATTGTAGCAAAAATCAATACAAAACCTACCTGCACTACAGTGGTACAAGTCTATATGCCTACCGGTCAAGCTGATGATGAGGATGTTGAAAAGGTCTACGAAGAAATAGACGAAATTCTGAGGTATATCAAGGGTGATGAAAATGTTATAGTAATGGGAGACTGGAATGCTGTGGTAGGAAAAGGGAGAGAAGGGAAGATAGTAGGAGATTTCGGATTTGGTGAAAGGAATGATCGAGGAAGCAGGCTGGTAGAATTCTGCACCGAGCATGAATTGGTCATAGCTAACACCTTATTCAATAACCACAATAGAAGAATATACACATGGATGAGACCAGGAGATACAGGGCGTTACCAAATCGACTTCATTATGGTCAAGCAGAGGTTTCGAAACCAGATTTTGGATTGTAAAACATATCCTGGTGCTGACATAAACTCTGATCACAATCTGGTTGTAATGAAATGCAGATTAAAGTTGAAGAAACTGAAGAAAAGTCAAAAGCCAAAAAGGTGGGCAATAGACAGACTGAAAGAGAAGGATGTAAACGAAAGATTCAAGAAGAGTATAAAGGAAGGACTAATGAAAAACCCTAAACAAACTTCAATTGCAGACGAATGGGCTCTTTTGAAGAATGAAATAACAAAATCCGCAGAAGAAAACATTGGTAGGAAAGAAAGAATAGGTAGAAAACCGTGGATCACTCAGGATATACTAGAATTGATGGATGAAAGGCGGAAACACAAGAATCTAAGAGATGAAAAGGGGAAAGCAGAATACAGACGTCTGAGAAATGAGGTTAACAAGAAGTGCAAGGAAGCGAAAGAAGAATGGTTGAAAGAGAAATGTGCAGGTATAGAAAATTGTCTGAAATTAGGAAAAGTAGACACAGCTTATCGAAGGATTAAGAAAACTTTTGGGGAAAAGAAGACTAAGTGCTGTAATATTAAGGACACAAATGGAAAGCCTCTAACAGATAGGGGAGAAAAGGTTGAGAGATGGAAAGCTTACATAGAGAGTTTGTATAAGGGAAAGGAGATTGAGAATCATGTAATGGAAAGGGAGGAGGAAATTGATGAGGATGCGAAAGGAGATTTAATATTGAGATCAGAATTTGATAGAGCTTTGGAAGACTTAAGCAGGAACAAAGCACCAGGCATAGATGATATACCGATTGAGTTGCTACGCTGCATAGGAGATGAAGGTCCGATCAGGTTATATCACTTGGTGTGTAGGATTTATGAGACAGGTGAGGTACCCCCTGATTTCAAGAAGAATGTAATCATCCCTATACCAAAGAAAGTGGGAGCTGACAGATGTGAAGATTACCGTACAATCAGCTTGATTACTCATGCTTCAAAGATCCTGTCTAGAATAATTTACAAGAGGATTGAAAGCCAGATAGAAACGGAGTTGGGTGAAGACCAGTTTGGCATCAGGAGAAATGTAGGAACAAGGGAAGCTGTACTAAGTCTTAGGCTGATTTTAGAAGGTAGAATAAGAAAAGATAAGAGAACGTTCATGGCTTTTGTAGACTTAGAAAAGGCTTTTGATAACGTTGATTGGACTAAATTGTTTGACATTTTGAAATCAATTGGAATAAAGTACAGGGATAGGAGGGTGATATACAATCTGTACAGAAACCAGACAGCAGTCATTCGAGTTGAAGGACATGAGAAAGAAGCTGGTATTCATAAAGGTGTAAGGCAAGGCTGCAACTTATCACCCATACTTTTCAATCTTTACATTGAACAAGCAATGAAGGAAATTAGAGAAAAATTTAAAGTGGGAGTGAAGATTCAAGGAGAAATAATTTCAACTCTGAGATTTGCTGATGACATCGTCATCTTGGCCGACAAGCCTGAGGATTTGAATGAGTTTTTGAATGGTATGGACTCCGTCTTACGGAAAGAATTCATGATGAAAATAAATAAATGTAAAACAAAAATACTGGAATGCAGCCGAAATAAATCAGAAACCTCTATGGAGATCAAATTGGCAGGTGAAAAGCTGAAGGAAGTAGGAGACTTCTGTTACTTAGGAAGCAGAATAACCAGTGATGGACGAAGCAAAGAGGATATTAAAAGTAGGTTGGCTTAGGCAAAGAAAGCATTTCTACAAAAAAGGAATCTGCTGACATCGAATATAGATTTAGGTATTAGGAAGTCATTTTTGAAAGCCTTTGTCTGGAGCGTGGCGCTCTATGGAAGTGAAACTTGGACTATTGGTGCAGCAGAAAAGAGGAGAATTGAAGCATTTGAAATGTGGTGTTACAGGAGAATGATGAAGATCAGATGGGTAGATAGGGTTACAAACAAAGAGGTATTAAGACGAGTGGGAGAGGAGAGATGTTTCTGGCGACTGCTAATGAAGAGAAGAGATAGGTTGGTAGGACACATACTAAGACACCCAGGAATAGCAAGCTTAGTTATGGAAGGAAGGGTCGAGGACAAAAACTGTAGGGGTAGACCAAGGTTAGAATATGTTAAACAGATTGCCTCCGATGTAGGGTGTCGGAGCTATGTAGAGATGAAACGATTAGCTCAGGACAGGGAGGCATGGAGATCTGCATCAAACCAGTCAAAAGACTGAAGACTCAAACAACAACAGATGCAAAGAGTAGAAAAATAAGGTTTTGTGTAAATTAGGTTAGTTGATAAGTTTATTTGTTTTAAATAGTTTTTTTATAATAATAACTCAACATTTTTTTGTAAACAATCAGTAAAATGTATAGATTTATTTTATTTCAAGTTATTTGTATTATGCATTTATAATTTTGAACTTTCGACCTGGCGTGTATTTTAATTTTAAGGCCTAGTACTTCATAGACGATCCTATCTGTTCCCTTTTGTTGTATACTCTAGCTTCATTATTGTCAGTAATAAAAGAACAAATATGTGTACTTATAATATATATTTACATGCAGTTTTCTTATTACGATATCACAATTTCACAAATTGTAAAGCTATAGCTATTACTTATCATAATTATTTAGGACATTTTATGGAGCCAACAGTCAAAGTATAAATTAAATATTTCTAGAAAAACGAAAGTGGCAAGGGGGGAGGAATTCGAAAAGTGCATAGAGTCACTTTGATAAGCTCTTATCATCAAACATTATTAATATTAAAGACCCGCAGTAAGGTCAGGTCCGCCCCTTAAAACAACAATAACTTAACTAACTAGGTCAGGTTTTCAAAAGATAGTGAGGGGGCCCAATTTCAACTTCTTGCCCCGGGGCCCCATCCGGTCTAGTTACGTCACTGGTTGTAGGTTCGTCACCTGTGAGGTACAGATGCAGGTTAAACCTCCTCCTCAACTGCCGCATCAGAGGCTCACAGGCCTCTTCGGCCTCTTGTGGCAGATTAACATCCGGAACGTAAACGTAATCATCTCACTCTTTCAGGACCAGGTTCGAATACCTATTCGGTATCTCTGCCTCTAACTAAAGCAAGGTAAAGGATGGTGTTTGGTTGTCTTGCGGGCCTAATATGACTCTGTTAGAGATGCCAGACCCCACCCAGGGCTAATTTACTTTCCAGAAGACTTTACTTTCATTCTTTTAGTCCCCTACTAAGGGTTTCTCATCAAGGAGGAGGGCCCTAAGGAACATGAGTAGCTCTAGATGAGGCTTGTTCGCCCTGCTCTGGAGACTGGGCCTTACAGGAGGATACAGGACTATATTGTCCCGGACCTCCTTGGGGCTGTTCCCCAACTTAGGTCCTTAGTCCTGTAGGTCCTTTCAGGCACTGTTATGAGAGGCAGATTACTGTAGGACTCCTTCCCTCCGTAGAAATCAACCTGCAGTCCAAACGGCTGTCGCTTTCACGGGTATCAGGTCGGTACCGGGAGGCTGTCCTCCTACTGGGGGGCTAGAGGAAGGCTGAAGCTTCAGGCAGGTGAGCGGGGTTCTCTCCAGGGGACGTCGCGACGGCGCCGGACACCCCTAAACGTCGGCAAGGAGAGGCGACCGGTAAAATGCTACCCGTCAACCGCACCTCAGCCAGGACGGCAGAAACTAAGAGGGAAACTTTTCTCTTGGGTAAGGGGAAGCGCCAAACCTTTGGTTATTCCTTCCTATCCCGACCAGGATGCCTAGGCATCCCCGAGGGGCATACGGAGCACCTTAAAGGGGCTAGGAAGCACGTCCCCAACTTACCGTCACTGGGGGTCCGACCTGCCATTTATACTATACTTGAGAACAGGCCGAAATTTTGTTTAGTTTACAGACAGACAGCAGTACACACACTCGTTCGCTCGCCATGCCCGACACAGCAGCAGCTTCAGCAGCCTCAGCTCCCGCCTCGGCTCCGGCTCAGGCTTCGCCCAAGAACAGTAAGGATGCTGCCTCCAAGAAGCCCCGCACCAAGCCAGCCCATCCAAAAACCTCCGAGAGTCTCTAGGAAAGGGGTGGATCATCTCTACAGGCCATCAAGAAATACATCACGGCCAACTACAAGGTGGGCTCTGAGAAGCTCGCCCCCTTTCATCAAGAAGTACCTGAAGGCTGCTGTCGCTTCCGGAGAACTGGTCCAGACCAAGGGAAAGGGAGCTTCGGGCTCCTTCAAGCTCGCCTCGGCAGCCAAGCCCGAGAAGGTCAGCGCACTGCCTGCCAAGCGGTCTGCTGTCCCTAAGGAGAAGCGTCTTCCCAAGGCCAAGAAGTCCGGAGCAAAGGCAGCCGCCAAGAAGGCCACCTCCAAGAAACCTGCCGAGAAGAAGAGAGCTGCACCTGACCCTAAGCCTAAGAAGTCTCCTTCTAGGGCTAAGAAGGCTGGCAAGGTGCCCACGAAAAAACCTAAAGCACCTAAGCATAAGAAGGCATCGAAGCCCAAGGCTTTCCCGAAAAGGGCAGCTCCTAAGAGGAAGTGAGAAAGTTATTGGTTTTTACCGATCTTCTCACTCACACACCTCTCTGCTGGTGTGTAAAACGGCCCTTATCAGGGCCATCAATCATTTCCTAGGAGAGCAGATGTCTGTTAAGCTCAATACAGTTCTTTCCTTTTCCAAAAATCAAAAAAAAAAAAAAAAAATAGCCTAGCCCTTCCCCTCCTTTTCAACAGAAATTACATCAGTTTTTATTTTAAACGCAACCTAACACGAAAGAATATTTACATGAGATATATATTTATCATTTTTACAAAATAACACGCTTTTATGTGCAAAAACGTGGGGTTTTCCCTATCCACTTTCAAGAGAGCCAAAAAGTAATCTTGCTTGTTTTTACTACTGTATATTTCATAAATTATTATTATTATTGTGGGAGCTGGATGAGGATCAAGACGGCCGAGTAAGGGATCTAGGGGGCGCAGGAATAAGCTCAGCGCCATTGTCTGAGAATAAAAAGAAGAGAAGCAATATTCCGAGTTCCGACGAGCCGCGAAACACATCCCCTTAATTCTCTACTCTATTTTAATCAGTTTCATTGTTTTTAATAAATAATTCAGTTCTATATTCGATGCTTGTGTGTCATGATCTGGAAACCGTTTCCCACAAATGGGGGCTCGTCCGGGATGAACTGAAACAACGAGTTACGACGCAATCCACGACACGAAGTACGACGCTATTTTCGACGAAGTGGACGGCTAATCATATTTGTTGCTGTTGCCTACGACGCTGACGACGAGACGACGTGCAATTTTGTGAGCCCACGACGAGCGAATCTACGACGAGGATTCATAGGCTAGCAAAATTTGTTCTTAAGTTTCAGTGACAATTAGTGGTGCCGTGACGACGACGAGGGTCGGAATCTAAACGACGACAGAGAATTGTGGATGTGGTAAGAGGATAGCGACTCGTCAGAGAGAAACGACGGGAAGTGGTATTCAACGATATCACCTACAAATATCACCGGTTTGGTGAATGAGGTTAAACAGGTTTGATAGCGAGGATATGAGGAAGCGATATTGATGGAAAACTACTTGACAGACGTGAGTAAACAAATAAGATGACTACACTCGGTGCAATAGAGAAAATAAATAAGAACATAAGTGATGCTCCGGTCAAAGCAATCAAAGTTTTACATAACCACATTTTCGAGCATATACCAGACGACAGGAAGAATCGAAAGCGACTGCGAGAGTTTCCTGGATTCGATTTTGACGAAAATTCCATTGAAGAGGAAGCTAAGAAGAAATTTATCGAAGAAACATTTTCCAAGGCTGATCAGTTGCGTGTTTCTGAGATTCTTAATACCGAGATCGGGACAAAGGAGGTAATGATTAACACCATTTGTTATTACATGAGAAAATTGGACGAACTCGCAACTAATATAGACGATGATGATGAAGATGAAGAAGACGAAGAAGACGAAGAGAGCGAAGAAGAAGACCAGCACAGAAGGTATAGAGAACAACATAAGTTTTCATTGTCGTTCCGCGACGTAGAGGGCGCTATGAAAACATTTAACGGTAAGAATGGTTACCCAGTGAAGAAATGGATCGCAGATTTTGAGGAGACGTCAATCTTGATGGGATGGAGTGAGCTGCAAAAGTTTATTTTCGCTAAGAAATCACTGGATGGTTTAGCTAAGCTTTTTATTCAAGGTGAGAAAGGACTGACGTCCTGGACTGCACTTGTTGCATCTGATTATGTTCACTTGTTTTTTATGTTATTATTACTTGGTATTGTGACCGTCATATTGTACGAATGCTGGTAAAGAATAAAAGTGTTGTGTTAAAGTAAAAATGATCCTGTATATTATTGGGTAATAGATGCGAGACGAAAAAAGCGCGACGAATCTCCACAGGAGTACTTTCTTGTGATGAAGGAAATCGCTAATAGAGGTGATGTTGAGCTAGTATCTCTGTGTCCGTACGTGATTGATGGGATCGAAGACGATTCAGGATAAAAACTTCTTCTCTATGGAGCAAAACATTCCAAGGATTTCAAGAAGAAAATGAAAAGTTATGAGATGGCGATGAAGTCTTTGCCAAAGAAAAGCACAAAGTATAATAACAGTAATTTTCAAGAAAGTGCCAAGAGTGCCAACGAGAAGGACGGAAAGTGCTGGGGCAGTACAAAGAAGAAAGAGGCGAGTAGTGGAGATAGATGTTATAATTGCGGTGGATCTGGTCATAATTCAAAGGAATGTGAGCACAAGGAAAAAAAGGGAACAGATCCAGGATTTGGTAGCGAGATATGTTCCAAAGAAGACGAAATCTACTGATGTCAAGATGAAGATCACATTGAAAGAAGAAAAACCGATATTTAGCAGGCACAGACGAATAGCACCGCTTGAGAACGAGTTTGTCGATGGGCAAGGCGTGGCTGGAGGAAGATATCATAGAACCGAGTCAATCAGAATATACATGCCAAGTGGTGGTAGTCCGAAAGAAATGGAAAAAAGCGACTTTGTACTGATTTTCGTCCAGTGAACTCAATCGTGGTTAGGGATCTACTTCCCATGCCAGTTATAGAGGATCTTCTGGACAAGTTACAGGATGCTACGGTGTTCTGCACCTTGGATCTCAGGAACGGATTCTTTCACGTGGACGTCGAAGAAGGAAGTCGACGATATTTGTCACTCGTAATGCGTTCTGGACAATACCCGTACAAAAAAAGTCCCATTTGGATTTACCAACTCGCCTGCAGTCTTTCAACGCTTTATTAAAGCTGTGCTCTGGGAGTTAATCCGAGTGAACATAGTGTTTACCTATATGGATGACTTAATCATCCCAGCAAAGGATGACGACGAGGCACTCCTACGATTTGGACGAGTGTTGGAATTAGATGCAGAGTACGGGCTGGATATCAACTTCAAGAAGTGCCAGTTTCTGAAGAGGAGAGTACAGTTCCTTGGATACACTATTCAACGTGGACAGATTCAACCCGCCACTGAGAAGGTCCTTGCTGTACAAAACTTCCCGGAGCCAAAGACGATCGCTGCGCTGCAGAGCTTTCTCGGATTGGCTGGCTATTTTAGAAAATTTATCCCAAATTTTTCGATTGTAGCTAAACCACTGAGCGATCTGTTGAGAGGTAAGCCGGAGTTCAAGTTTGGCGAGGAACAACGACGTGCATTTGTTGAGCTCAAACGTCTTCTCGCTTCAGAACCTGTGTTGACGATATACAACCCGAAATACGAGACGGAGCTGCACACTGACGCCAGCAAAAGTGGGTATGGCTCTGTGTTGTTGCAAAAGTACCCAGAGGACAAAAAACCACATCCAGTCTCATACATGAGTAAAAAGACGACGATACAGGAAGAAAAATACAGCAGTTACGAGCTCGAGATCTTAGCTGTGGTGAATGCATTAAAAAAGTATAGGGTGTACTTGCTTGGAATTCCGTTCAAGATCGTGACTGACTGTATGGCATTCCAAAAGACAATGCACAAAAGGGACCTGGTCCCACGAGTAGCTAGATGGGCTATGGCCTTGGAGGAGTTTGACTATACCATCGAACACCGAACTGCAACCAGGATGAAACATGTCGACGCCCTGACCCGATGTCCAGCAGTGATGTTTGGATTCCCTGATGGCCTTGCCGAGAGGATCAAAGTCGCCCAGAGAAAAGACGAAGGATTGACAGCGATAAAAGCGACACTGGAGAAAGGGCCTTACGAGAACTTCATCGTCAGAGATGGACTGCTGTTTAAATTTGTTGACAGGCGAGAAACATTGGTGGTCCCACGGGCAGTGCACCATGAAAACATCAGAGCTGCACATGAGAAGGGACATTACGCTGTTAAAAGGACTGAAGAAGACGTGAAGCAGGAATATTATATTCCAGACTTGGCCAACAAGGTGAAACGAGACATAGCCAACTGTGTGAAGTGTCTGGTGGTTAACAGGAAGGCAGGCAAGAAAGAAGGTTGGTTACATCCGCTGTTCAAGGAGAGTGTGCCCTTGCACACCTACCACATGGATCACATTGGACCACTTAAGTCTACACACAAGGGATATGAACACATCTTCTGTGTGATAGACGCCTTCACGAAGTTCACCTGGCTGTATCCTGTGAAAACTACCAAATCAGCCGAGACGATTGAAAAGATGGAGTTTCAGAGGACGAACTTTGGAAACCCAATTCAAGTGATCACCGACAGGGGGCCATCGTTCACCTCCCATGAGTTCCAGGACTACTGTAAATCGCAGAGTATCAAGCACATCTTGATCACAGCTGGACTGCCAAGAGCCAATGGTCAAATCGAGAGAGTCAACTCAACAGTGACCTAGATCATCGCTAAACTTAGCATTGACGATCCGACAAAATGGTACAAGGTTGTACCATCCGTCCAACGAGCTATCAACTCTACGTTCCAGAGGAGCATCGGAATGTCACCTTTCGAGCTGCTGAGAGGAGTCAGAATGCACAACCAAAATGATCTACGTATAGTGCAACTCATCGAAGAGGAGCTGATCGATTCGTTCAACGAAAAACGTGATCAGATGAGAGAAGATGCAAAAAAGCAGATAGGAAAAGTACAATCTGAAAATCGTGCTGAATTCAACCGACGACGTAAGAAGTCTAAGAAGTATCAGGTCGACGACCTGGTTGCCATCAAACGCACTCTGATCGGTCCATATCTGAAACTAAAAACCAAAAGTCTAGGACCTTATCGAGTGACTAGAATTAAACTCAACAACACATATGACGTCAGCAGAGAAGGAGACCATGCTGGACCAAGAATCACATCGTCCTGTGGGGAGTTCATGAAGCCCTGGCCGGGCGGATCTTCTTCATCCGGGTCGGATGAAGATCAGGACGGCCGAATGTGGGAGCCGGATGAGGATCAAGACGGCCGAGTATGGGATCTAGGGGGCGCAGGAGTAAGCTCAGGGCCATCGTCTGAGAATAAAAAGAAAAGAAGCATATTCCGAGTTCCGACGAGCCGCGAAACACATCTCCTTAATTCTCTACTGTATTTTAATCAGTTTCATTGTTTTTAATAAATAATTCAGTTCCATATTCGATGCTTGTGAGTGTCATGATCTGGAAACCGTTTCCCACATTATTATTATCAACATCGTTATCGTCGTCATCTTAGGTCTCGTCGTAGAGCAAAGCCTTTTCTCTACGAGACCCCTTGCATTTGACTGTTGACACAGGCTAGATTAAACACCAAGACTTGGTTGTGATTATGTGGAAAGTTATCTAGGGACAAGTGATGCTTGGTATTGCCAAACTGGGCTCATCTAGTGCCTGTGGATGCCGTGAAGGCTCTAATTCTAGAGTCATTGCTGTTGTTATGACTCAATGTGGAAAGCAATAGCAAACTACCTCACCTTGCTTGATATGCTTCATTATAGTGCTGTCTTGGACTTTTGAGGATATAGGTACGGTACTTGTTGGGGAACCGATATTGGGTTTTTTAGTAATCCAGTTTCGATCAGCGCCAACCTAGAGGAACTATTATACTTGCGTTTGACCGCCAGTCACTAACTTGCTCCTCTATCTAAGTTATATAAAAATGTACTCTTTTGTTTTTTCCCTGTAATGGCGGTCATGCCAAATCTATGTCCAAATATACAATTGATTAAAACTATCCTTTTGTATTAATCTCTGCTGAAACACAACAACCGACCTACCTCACGCCGACTACCTAATTACTCAGCCTCGTGAGGACAATTGAGTAGCTGTCCGACAGTGAGGCAGCGCCCCGATCACGAAAACCAAGATTAACGGCCGAGGGGACCCGATGCGCTGATCACGCGTCATTCCAATATCTGCAGGCCAAATGGCTGGGCAGTGGTCACATGGTTGGCCTAGGCTCTTAATGGGCTGTATAGTGCCAGGGTTTGTTTTTATACCTTGTATGACATGGAAGTTGACTGAACAGTCTACACGGTATCGGTAGTGTCGCTTGGTATCGTCTTAATAGCTGAATATGCCCCTGTTTCCACATTAGGCAGGGTCCCCCAGACTTGGGTACTCTAGCTAGACAAAGAGGGGAGACTTAACAGGGTCCTATACTTCAGGTTAGGTCTAATTGGCAAACAGGACCGGACCCAGAATTGCTACAAAGTGATTTCTTAGTTTTGGGGGCAAACTGCAAAAGAACGTAGCTACCCATATTCACCATAGGGCCGTACTTCGAACGCTTCAGCAGCGACAATTTCTCTTAGGGATGAAGGTTTGTTGTCCTCCCTTTCAAAGGACTCGTAATGGTCCCGCGTAATTACCACCATCATTATTATTATTAATAATAATATCATGGCAGATGCTTAAGGTATATTAGATAGGGTCAAACATTCTGTAATATTCAGAGAGAGAACTGTGAAATAATTATAAAATCACTCCCCTACAGTAATGATATGTAGAATAAACTTAAGAGCAGTGCCCACTGCCACGAGAAATACGCTGGTAATTAATAAATATGAATTATACTGCCTATAGTAGATTAAATAATATTATTATAAGTTTGAAGCTGTAATTTATTATGAGAGGGGCATCGACATAGGAGGCCGATTAGCCCCTTAAACTAGGCTGTGTAAGTAATTTTCTCTGATAACCGGTGTTATTGTGACGGTGCTTAACGTGAGGCCATGGCCGTCTCCTTCCCAATCCTCACCTGACTTACAAATACTCTGCAATAAAGCATGTTATCATCACTCACACAATCAAAACCGACTACACAGAGGGGAAAGGAAGACGATTGAGAGGACAGGGAAGCGTTACAAAGGGCCTTCCGACAAGATACTAACCTACTCCCGAGGTCAAGCGTCGGCTTGACCATTAGGCTACTCGAGTGAAAAGGGCTGATGACCTGAGGGGCTTATATAAAAAAAAGATAACCCCACAGCTAGCCTGAGATGTTACGAAAGAGCGAATAAAATATACTAGATAAACCTACGTAAAAGTATAACCTGAAAATTCCCAGAAGCTATTCGTATTTACGGTCGTACGGCAACTACATTCTCCAGGAACTTTACGCCGAGAGAATAACAATTATTGTAGCATTATAAGGGGGAGGAACAGCTAGGTCATCAGCCCCTGAAGAGCGAGGTATCAGAAAATAACATGAAACTTGCAGTTCGGCCGGAGCTACCGACCCTCGTTTTAAAAACAGTGACGTATTAGAATGTCAATTTTTATCTATTCTTGGGGTTTGCATTCAACTTGATACACACCTCCATATTTATCGATCTTTCTTTGACGTTCTCGTAAATTCCTGTCTTCTTAGGAAATACGAGTGCCTTTCAAAATAGCGTTTACGGTAGCGTGTAGTTCGAAACCAAGTTCAAACAGAAAATAGCTCGTAATGGTGGCTTGTGACGGTTATTTCATCTTGCCGTTTAAAAACCACGGCATGGCAGAGATTAGCAGCTATTAACACACGTATGAAGAAGTCCGTCCAATTCGCGAGAAATAAACCACACATAACTATTGGAAAATAAGACCTGAGATTTCAGATGTACGGTATTTGTGGGGACAATAATTTTCAAATCCTACATGCCAGGTCCTAGGCAACGGACGGTACTACAATGCCGCGGCCCGTTTCTAAGATACCTATCTATGTCGTTTTCTCTAGCTCGGCAAAAAATAACATTTTGCTTTTTAACGAATTATTCTTACGAGGCTTTAAATAAACCTTCGATCTAGCCTTCCCTCTCATGATGGTGAGTTGAAATAGGCTGTAATTTGTATCCCAATCGCTTAGATTTGGACAGAGTAAAGCGAGGAAGAGGCACAGGCCCTCCCATATGTTCTGCTAACCGAGAGCAAGATCTGATTTCTTCTTTTCCTGCTTAGGTCCTCACTATGTACTGTACTTGTATGTTGATTGGGACAGCTGCATCTAAGTTATTGGCTTCGAGGCTACCACTCTCTTGCTAAATCAGTCAAGATTCCACTTGACTTGGATTCCTGTATTTACTATATAAAGGTGTGTGCATGGTTGTGAGCTGTCTGATAACCTGTGTCATTGTGAAGGCTTCACCAGAGTATGGTATAACAGGAGACAGGTGCCACAAAGAAGCCTACTTGCATTTAGAAACATGCTTTTATTTATTTATTTATTTATTTATTTATTTATTTATTTATTTTACTAAGGTTATAACTAGAGAGTTTGATGAAGGGGCAAATGACCTCGTAGTTCTGCCCCTTAAAACAACAATAACTACTACTTCTACTAGAGTTTAAAGGGGATGAATTTGAGGTAGAAATACACACAATGTTTACAAACTAAGCCAGTAGGCTGCTCTGAAACTGTAATTTATTATACAAGTCAAGTTGTCGGATAACCTGCGTTATAGAGAGGGTGCTTAAAATGAGGCCACGGCCACCTCCTACCCAAACCTCACCTGACTTACAAATAGCCTACACAGACACTGCAATAAAGCAGGTTATCATCACACACACAATACCTACTACACAGAGGGGAAAGGAAGGAGGGGAGTGGCTTGAGAGGAGAGGGATGCTATACAAAGGGCCTTCCGACAAGATACAACTTCGGTGGGCAACCGTCGGCTTGAGCATTACTCAAGTGCAGCAGGTTGATGACCTGCCTTTTCAGTAGCGGGGGACGGGGGGGGGGTTGGAACGCACTCTCTGGGGGAAGAGGATACACGTTGAAATGGGATCACACGGGCGAAGCCGCTCGAGCATTTACTTAATTACTCCTTGGCGCTACATCCCTTGTAGGGCCTTGGCCTCCCGGACAATCTCCACCCATTCTTCCCTCTTGACTGGTTTGGTTCTCCATCTTCTGAATCTCATCCTTCTCAGATCCTCCTCCACGTTGTCCAGCCATCTGGTCCTAGGTCTTCCCCTCACACGCCGTCCTCCTGGCTTCCCATTGAAGACCTTCCTTACTACCCTGTTCTCTGTCATTCTTTCTACATTTCCCAACCAACGCAGTCTACTACTCTTTATTTCCACTACTATATCTGGCTTACCATACAACTCTCTTATCTCCATATTATTTCTGATTCGCCAGAATGCACCCTCTTTTACTGATCCATATACTTTCCTAAGTATTTTCCTTTCCCATCTCCTTAACAATTCCTCATCACCTTGTGTCATGGTCGAAGTCTCCGAACCATACATCACCACAGGTCTCACTACCGTACGATATACAGTCAGCTTCAGATTTCTACTAAGACTTCTTGATTTTAAAACTTTGCTTAAAGCATAGTAACTCCTATTTCCAGTTGCTATCCTTGAATGTATTTCTTCTCTCATGTCATTGTTTTCAGCTATCATTGACCCTAAATTTTTAAAATTTTTACAGCGTTCTTATTCTTTCTCATTCAGTTTCACATTTTTCTCTAATTCATTATATTTTCTCCTAGATGTTAGCATATACTTCGTTTTTGACTGATTAATCGTCAATCCAATCTCAGCGGCTTCGGTGGCGTAGTCGGCAGCATGCTGAACTGCTGTGCCCAAGATAGCGGGTTCAAACCCGGCCGAAGTCGTCGGATTTTTTAAGAGCGTTAAAAATCCTTCAGTATGCCTTCCTTCGGAGGGGAAGTAAAGCCGGCGGTCCCATGTCATAGATTTATGGCATGTAAAAGATCCTTTCACAGACTAAACTTGTGTAAAGCAAAATTTGTTAGGTTAGATTTCGTCAGAACGCTCTATCAAAGTTCCAACGTTCACCACTAGGTATCATTGATATCTGGTGGCGAAAGTTGGAACTACTTGAAATTGAACGGAACTTGTAGCTCACCCTTTAGGGTATCCGCAGGAAGCAGCTACTGACTCAGGCGAGCCGAACATGTCCTCGGACACTCCGGGCACTAAAAGGCATACGATAAATAAATAAATAAATAAATAAATAATAATCCAATCTCTGCCCCGTATTCCTATAATTTCCTTAGCTGCTCTTCCAAATCCGGTTTCCTCCTAGATAATAAATCAACATCATCTGCATAAGCAAGGTCTTGCGTCACTCGGTTAAGCAATGTTCCTCCTGCGTTGCCCTCTTGTATCCTTCGCATTACATTCTCCAAGGCAATGTTAAACAGTAAGGTGGAGAGAACATCACCCTGCCGTAATCCTTGGTTAACTTCAAAGGTATTTGATAGAATACCTTCAACCTTTACTTTACATATTGTTCTTTCCAAAATCATGTGTACCATTCTTGTTAATTTATTAGGTATTCCTGCCATTGCCTTCCATAGCTGATTCCTTTTAATGCTATCATATGCTTGTTTAAAATCTATAAACAGCTGGTGTACATCAATGTTGAACTCGTAACATTTTTCTAGGATCTGTCTGATGGTAAAAGTCAGGTCCGTAGTAGCTCTATTAACTCTGAAGCCACTCTGGTAATCTCCTAGATATTCCTCTACATATATTCTCAACCTTCCAGCTATAATTTTTGCTAAAACTTTACACACAATACACAGCAACGCTATCCCTCTATAATTACCACAGTCTGCTTTGTCATGTTTCTTATGTATAGGGCAGAGTATTGCTATGTTCCACTGCTCTGGCATTTGCTCCTTTTGCCATATCTCTACCATGATCTTAAGCAACCGTCTTGTTAGTTCTTCCCCTCCGTATTTTATCATTTCTGCTGTGATGTTATCTTCTCCCAGCTCCTTATTATTTTTTAGGTTCTTAATACCATTTTCAACTTCTTCCAATGTGGGTTCCTTGACTGATTCCATGTCCGTCTCTACTTCATTTTGTTCCTGTCCCATCTCCTCCCTCTGTCCAACTTCTACCTCACCTTCATATCCTCCGTATTTTATCATTTCTGCAGTGATGTTATCTTCTCCCAGCGCCTTATTATTTTTTAGGGCCTTAATACCATTTTCAACTTCTTCCAATGTGGGTTCCTTGACTGATTCCATGTCCGTCTCTACTTCATTTTGTTCCTGTCCCATCTCCTCCCTCTGTCCAACTTCTACCTCACCTTCATATCCAATTTACGCATTCAGTAATTCACTAAAATACTCCACCCATCTATTTAACATATCATCTTTACCTCCAATCAAGTTGCCCTCCTTATCTTTACAGAAAGCTGCTCTGGGTTGAAATCCTTTCTTTATATCTTTAACCCTTGAATAGAACTCTCCGGTTTCCTGAGCTGTCTTTCTCTCTTCTAACTCCTCAACCCACTGCTTCTCAAAATCTCCCTTCTTCTTTCTACATTCCTTGTCTGCTTCTTTTCTCTTCTCCCTATATTCCTCTACAGTAGTTCTTGTTCTTCTTTTTAACATTCTTCTTCTTGCCCCATTCCTTTCTTCAATCATCTTTCTACACTCTTCATCAAACCAATCCTGCATCCTAAGTTTCTTCTTTCTGCCCAGCACAGTTTCCGCCGTGTTTTGTATTATATCTTTGACCGTCTGTCACTGTTCTTCTATACTTTCTCCTTGCTTCTCTTCCACTTCATTAAGCTTATTTGTCAAAACCATTGTGTATTGCTGAGCTATGCTTTCATTCTTTCTTAATTTAGCATCATCAAACCCATGTATAACAGCTCTCTTAATCTCTCTGTACTTGGCTATCCTTTTTCTATATTTAACTCTTACCAGAAAATGATCACTATCTCCGTCTGCTCCTCGACAGCTATCCACTTCCAACACATCTGAGGCATATCGTCTATCTATAAGCACATGCTCAATTTGATTTTCTGTGATCCCATCAGGGGAGCACCATGTCACTTTCCTTATATCCTTCCTTTGCATCCATGTGCTTTTGATAAGCATGTTACTGCCTATAGCAAAATCAATCAGTCTAATACCATTATCATTGGCCACCTCATGTAAACTCTCCTTTCCCGCTGACTTCTCTCCCCACTTGTGCATTAAAGTCCCCCATAACAACCTTAACATCATGCTTTGCTCGTGCTAGTTCCTGTTCCAGCTGCTCATAGAAACAATCCTTTTCTTCCTCCTCTGCATCTTCGGTTGGTGCGTATGTACATATGAAGGATATATTGAAGAAACGGGCTTTTACTCTTAATACACACATCCTTTCGTTAACAGGCTTAAAATTTAGTATAACATTTTTATACTCATTATCAACAAGAAAACCTGTCCCTCCATATCCTCTGTTCCCACAACTATAGAACAGGGTCTGTGTCCCCGTGGCAAGTATTCCACTTCCATTCCATTTTACCTCTTGTATTGCTGCCAGCTTTACATTATATTTCTTCATTTAGTTCTTCAAGTTCCGTAATTCTCCAGGGTTTCTCAGTGTTCTTATATTCCATGCCCCAAAATACCAATTCATGTACCGTTTCCGTTGCCAAGGTCTTTTATTCATTTCATCCGTCCGGTTACCTTTGTCCTTTGGTTCCGTAACAAGTGTTTTTTCCGGGGTAGGGTTGTTAGCCCCATGCCCAACCCCCAACCCGGAGGACCAGGGTACCGCTCTTAGTCTGACTCATCACCTTAGGCCTGTCCAGCTTGGGTGGCCCTACCAGGAGCCGAAGCTCTCGCTGGCATAGCCCCAATGATCATTTGAGCTCTCAAGCCTCCAAACACCCGGCAATACCTGATTGTCTTCTGCAAGGTGACGGTACCGGCGGGAGGGCTCGAGCATTTACATCAGCATATTTTTTCCTGACGTCGAGATTGCATTTAAGATAATAATAATAGTAAGAAGAAGATACGCTTCACACGGGCGAAGCCGCTTGAAATTTTACATCACTTTTATTCATAATAATCTCAACTCTCCAATATTTTCTTGCTTCTAATTTTGAATCAACGACCTCACAGCTGATCGCAACACTCTGCCAGTGCTGCCAAACCTCCGTTTTTGGTACTTCGAAAGCTGAAGCCGAAGTTAGGGCTGAGTATTCTTCCTTTTATGTTTCCTTGCTAAATATCGTCATTTTTGGTAGTGAACAGGCTATTCCCTGTCGCTATAGGATTAGGATATTACGATTATGATAGTGAATTTCTTCTCGCATATTGGCAGAACCGATATAATTAAAACATAATGGCGCCCGTTTGTCACGACTGGTAAAACGGACGGTCCTTTATAAACCGAATATCCGAGCCTAGATTGGAGACAAAAAAACGAGGGGATAACCGATCTCATCGCGAGCGAGTCCCCAGCTCGAACCTCTGTCGGGTGTCGTACGAACGTATTTGTTACTAATTGAGGTAACTGCGAGGCCATCTGCCCCTAGGTACTGTACCCGTTCGTCCTGGGGATGCGATGACCCATCTGCTATTACATCGCATTCCTGGAGTTCCAGGACAGAGCGGAGTTAAATGAACCTCTAGTCAAATAAGGAATGTGTCGGAAATTCAGCTGAGATATCGAAAAAGCAGTGGGTAACACGAGACAAAGTATCTCTAGGGTCGTTACGGGCTTAAGTTTAATTTAAAAAATGCAAATATAAATGGGCGCCATCAACTGAATTCCTAGCAAACCACATCCTTTCCGGTTAAGCCTTAATCAAGACAAGGAAAGACAAAGGAAAATCACACCATCATCAGATCACAACTAAGATAAAAACAAATTTATTTCACTTTGATAGTCAGACAGACATTTTAAATATTCATCCTACCTGAGAGCATGGTCGAATGCCAACGTTAAATTGTCATTGTCCAAAAATCGAACCATCTCTTTTCTAATCAAAAATATTTCATCCACATACAACAGGAAAAATCTCTAAAGTTCTCTTGGGTTCTCAGTATCACTGTAGCACTATGTCTTTCGTCACTGACATTTGTGATACCTGAGACCTAATTTCTCTTTAATTTAACATCATAAATGTGGATTTGAAAAAAATTATTAATCTGTCTAAACATACACATATTATAATCACATATTTTAAATATCACGTATTTTATGGCTTGCATGGCATAATTTAAATGTTAAATACATTAGTAAAATGCTCCCAAACATCGAATAATTAATTTACACTATTTACATTGTCATTAATAATTGCTTGTTCGTGAATTACAGAAAATCCACGGCTCATTGGTCATCATCATCATCATCATCATCAAAATTAAATATTTCTCACATTAATTCTCATTTCAAAATTCAACATATTCCTGTCAGAATCATTAACTAATCACCATTAAATCAATTAAATGAAAATTATTATCATCACTTCATTATACTTTCTAATTATTCACACATTCTTATTTTATCATCTTCTTCAAATTAAATCATCAATTCCTCAACTCAAGTTGCAATTCCTTTAATTCATCTCAATTAAATTTATTTTTAATCCATATAAATTCATTAATCATCAGCTTCTTTAATTAATTATCACCTTCTAATTCAGTTATTCATCATCTATCCAATCGTCTATTAATTAATTTAAATCAGTTTATTTATCCAATCTTTAATTCATCCATTTATTTAATTCGTTGATTTACTCCAAAATTTAATTTATCAATTTATTTAAATTTTATTCTTCTGGTTATTTAGATTTTTATTATTTCATCTAGTCATTCTGATTTTTATTTCATTAGGTCAGATCATTAATATGCTTAAATTTCAGATTATTATTTTATTAATTCTTATTCTCAGAAAATCTTGTATTATCAACTTTATTTATTTGTTTAATTTCCTAACAAATTGTTTAATATGGGTTATAGAACGTTGTCTTACAGTTTTATCACTTCCAAGTTATATCTCGTATTTAATTATCATGCCCAAAAATATTATTGCCTTCACGACATCACGTTGGATCTGACTATCCACAACTACATTATATATCCTCAATTCTTCAAATATCACATTTGAATACAACAATTATTCCACAAAACTCCATAAATATTCAGCATACACAGCATGAATCTCAACAATTACGCTAGACTGGGTTCGACAACCTCATGTCTGCCTCAAAATACATTAGCAACGTTGCAACTATCACTTGGCAACTTCTACAAAATGCCTATCACAAACTTCACTTAACCATGTTGCATGATCTACAAAAAATATATAACTGGCTTCAAATTATCAACGCACACAATCTCCAATAACTGTAATTACTCTGATCACATCTAGACAACTTCTTAAACAATTAGAAAAAATATTACCTTAGTAATTCAAGATCTGCTTTCAAATAGCATAAATTCTCTTACAATTCTCATAATTCACATCACAGAAAAACACCAATGTGCTATAATCTCTCATATCAAAATCTGCAATACTGATCTGCCTTAAAATAAATCTTACCATTAATGATTCATCTTACAAGATTCAATTACTTTAAATCCTTCTCAAAGGTATCAAACACAATTATAAAAATCATCAAAAGCATCAGCTGAACCAGCTGTTAAACTGAAATTACTCTCAAAAGAGTAAAGCAAAAAAATATTGGATTGGCAAACAAGAATTACAAATGTAACCCTGCTAACATTTACTTTATTTAACAAAAATTCGACTGATATATGACTAGTAGTTCCTTGTTTGATTCACTTACAATCTCATGTACACTCGGATGATAAAAAATGAGTCCCTCAATGGCAAGTAAGATGAGTAACCACCGTACAATCGTATAAATACGAAAGACCTTGCCCCGTCGACTAACATGATAGTGCCCTGAGCGATGGGTAAGATGAGTAACCACCATACAATCGTATAAATACGAAAGACCCCATCTCGAAGACTAAATGAGTGAATGTACCAGATAGGAATCAACAAGTCTCTAGTTGTCATATAAAAGCGATATTAATTCACTAAAGTGAATAACATCTTAATATCTCCAAACAATCCAATGGAAAAAATCCCTACTGATGAATAATACACACTCGCTAGTATGCAATGAACTGACGAAGTAATTTAGATAATCAATTGCAGATCACGAGTTCGAAATACTCGTTACACAAAAAAAACTATTCATGAAAACTATCCTTGCTGGAAAAATGTCTAAAAGACCAAACATCTGCTTAATAAAGCCAACCAATGGTGAGAATATCGTATAATGATGCCTGCCATATCATATGGTCACGCCATATTCTAGCAAAATTTGAAGCATATAAAGTCAAAGCCATGTCTAAATAATCGTATCACTCCTATTAGAAAAATATACATGTGTGCCCAGTATTCATGAAAATAATCGTATCAGAAAGTTATAACTCTTACAGTACCTTCTCATTATCAGCTGTTATTAAATTTCAAAGATCGTCGATTTTCCTTATGTAATGAATTTCTCGAAAGATCGGCGTGAATATCATTACATCCATGCAATGACGATTGCCTTCAAAATCCCAAGTGAATCAGCTGGTGGACCTCCTTCTCGTCAGGAATCGAATCCATAGCTCTGTGGTGCCATCGCGTCTCTGTCTGCGTTTACTCCGTCATGATAAACTTCTGGTTATCCATAGCGGATACTGTCCAAATCTTCACGAAAAAGTTCATAGAAACAGCGGACCCCTTATTCCTCTTCTACGTTACGCCACTGTTCCATACAATGTTCAGTTTGAGTGTTGAAAGTTCAATTTCCACAGCGGTTTAGTCTCACTTGTTGAAAATAAAATTGTTTTATCAGAGTGTCTAAGTTTATGAAACACCCTGTAGCTGTGTTCGTACTCGGTAATTTATAACACTGCATAAGAAAGAATTGCATTAATGCACGAGCTAATGTTCTTAGGTGCATATGCTTATAACATTTCATTTGCCTATAATCGTTAATGTTACTTGGAATGCGTTATGAAATGCATAGTCGTAATGTCATTAAGAAAAACTATGTTCAGTTGAAGTTCACAGTTGCAGTATCTCGTAACCATCTGCCTGTACAATTCAAATGCTGAATAAACGTTCCAACTCAATGTTGTAATGAAGTTCAGCTTCTGTCATAATGCTATAATAATCTCCGCCTAAAGCTGGCCTCGCCATGTCGCTCTACTATGCTGTTCTGCGTTGAAATGCAGCTTGGAATAAAGTTCTCCAACTACTCGCAATGCTGTTCTAAAACCCCGGCCTTCTCATGCTTGCTTGGCTCGTACAGCTGGTTCTATAACCGGTCTTCATGCTGCCTACTGCGGATGTCCGCCCGGCTCACTGACCTACTTTTCGTTCGCTGCTCGGTGAAGTTAAAACTGTCGCTTTCACTTTCCGTGACACCGACAGTAGTGGCTCAGCTGGCTAAAGCGCAGCATTAGGTCATGGGACCAAGCTCTCTGCTGACTCGGTAGACGCGTGGGTTCGAGCCCCACCGTCGGCCGTCCTTGAAATGGTTTTCCGTGGTTTCCCATTTTCAACACCAGGCAAATGCTGGGACGGTACCTTCTGATAGGCCACGGCCCATTCCTTCCACATCCTTAACCAGTTTCATTCATTCACCTTCCTCCATTCCATCTCTCATCCCGACGCGCAGGTCGCCCACGGGCGTCGAATAGAAAGACCTGCACTCGGCCTCTGAGGAGGCCACACGACAAAAAAAAAACTTTCCGTGACAAAACTTGTTCGCTGCGCGACCTTTACCATACGCTTGGCATGTCCTACTCAGCTCGCTGTCTGACCTCGACTGCGTTGCTCGCTGTACTGGACTCTCTTGCTAACAGATCTCGACTGCTTGGCTCACTGAGCTCGACTGACTGTCTCTGGACTGCCTTGACCCTTACCTGCCTGGCGCAGTCACGTGACGTCCTCCCCACCTCCGTGGTCTTGCGACACAAATATAATCTCGAACCCCGATCATCTCGGCTATTAAGTTATAAAATAACTTAAGGGTTATCTGACTTCCTTTAAATTATTACCATGTATAATGCTTGTTATATCTTCTCTTCTGAGATGTTTAAATACCATGTTCCATATAGATCTTAATAAAGCTTCATATTTCCATCCATAATTCCATCTGCTTGACTGCTGTCAGCGCCTTCTTAATCCTAGACCTACTACGTCATCCTGACATTCCTCTTGACTCGATCTGAGCGCTATCTTTTCTTAACTCTTCCCATAATCTCAACTACGGCTTAATGTCTGCTGGCGTAGCCGATAGCCTCAACTAGGTATCGGGTACAGTACGAACGTATCATTATGTAGTCTCGGTAAATACTCGTACCGTAAGGATTATATATGGCTTCAACACTACGAGCAAAAGGTTTATTATTATTATTATTATTATTATTATTATTATTATTATTATAAAAAGCGTTATCGTCGTCGTCGTCATCTTAGGTCTCGTCGTAGAGCATAGCCTTTTCTCTACGAGACCCCTTGCATTTGACTGTTGACACAGGCCAGATTAAACTTCAAGACTTGGATGTGATTATGTGATTATTATTATTATTACGGTATTATTATCAAAATAGTTATCATCGTCGTCGAGCAAAGCCTCTTCTTTACGAGACCCCTAGCATTTGACTGTTGGGGGGAGCGGTGGCGCAGTGGTCAAGTTGTTGGCCTCTCACAAAGGTGGACCGGGTTCGATTCCCGGTCAATGCATGTGAGATTTTCGATGTGAAATGCCATGTCCTGTGGTTTGGATTCCACGTAAAAAGGAGGTCCCGTGGCTCATGATTGCACGATTAACGGTCACGTAAAACTACAAGCTTCCTTTCATTTGACTGTTGACACAGGCTAGATTAAACATCAAGACTTGGATGTGATTATGTGGAAAGCTATTAAGGTACGAGTGATGCTTTGTATTGCCAAACAGGGCTCAGCTAGTGCCTGTGGATGCCGTGAAGGTTCTAATTCTAGGGTCAGCGCTGTTGATCTGACTCAGTGAGGAAAGCAATAGCAAACTACCTCACCTTGCTTGATATGCTTCAATATAGTGGTGTCTTGGATTTTTGTGGATATAGGTAGGTACCAATACGTCACCATATTTTAGCGGCTTCAAGAAAATCGACGTGATCGAATGTGATCTCTTGGCAAAGAGAGGTTAGTTGGAAGCATAAGGTGTCTAAAAAGAAAGCAATAGAAAAAACAGATAAAACTATGCCAGTGACAAAGAAGAAAAATATATTAATATCAAAATGCAAATCTAATTTAAATAACATTAAAGTTTAAATAACATTAAAGGAATATAAATCAAATAAATACGTTAACTTACATGAGGTTAGGACAATATTACATTCATAAAATGATGTGTCTATTGTTTAAAATTGTATGGGCGCAGCAAAGTCCAAAACTCAGAAAGATGGTGGTAGGAAATGCAAAAACTTCAGAGCTAGTCCTGGTAAAGGGCATAGATACGAATGGAGCGTTACTGTGAAAAGATGAACTTATGGGAAGAAGAAAACGTACAAAGTGGAAAAATTAAAATAAGAACATGTAATGAAAAACAATTATTAGGGGACTGTAATAGCGGCAATAGTGATTAATCAAAGTATGTAATGAAGTATAAAATATTTGTAATAGATAAAATTATATTTTAAAACTTTGAAGGTGGTTTAATATCGGATTTAACAGTTAAGTTATCTGTGAGAGTGTCAAATAAGATATTGGTGTTCAATATTGTTACGGCTGTGAGTTTGTTTCATCGCTCGCTGCATGAGTCACAACTGCACCGGGCTGGGCTGTGCTCTGCCTCAGTGTATTGCGTGCGCCTTACGCAACTGGACTACTAGGACAAAGGGATGGTCCAGAATATTCGTGACCCAGCCAGTGATGGAAACATCGAGAAGCCGTGAACCCTGGATGGGTCTAGAAGCATTTATTGAGTCACCGGCCTGCTATATAAGAGCGACCTGTCAAGCAGTGTGTGTGTGTTTTTCGAGCTAGTGCGAGCGTTTATCCTGACCGACAGAAGTGTGGTGACGCGACTTGCGAAACACAGTGAGATTCCTTCCGAGCCGCGGAGCAGTGTGAGGAGTGTGTACCTACCTAGGGCGACAGAGACATTGTGGTGAATTACGAAACGCATTGGGCAGTTCTCTAGCCAGTGGACAGGAAACAGTGAGTGACAGACTTAGTGCAGCTATTTCCAGCCAGCGCATGGGACCACCTCATTAGCGAGAGGATTAACTGCAAGGCCGAGTGAAAGGGTGAGTCGAGCTCCATACAGGAGGGAGCTTCTGTAAGAGAGATAATTGTTTCTATCTGCTTATTGTACGGTGTATATTTCTGACCTGCAAGCAATAAAGCCAATACGTTTCTTTAAAGCAGTAATTGGTGTTGTGCTTTCTACCCACCGTAATCCAGCTAACAAAAGTGCCACTAGGGGGTGGCACGTAACAACTGGTGTCAGAAGCCGGATTACGAACTCAAACACAAGCACAACACCTGACGGTCCTGGTTTCAAAACCCGAGCAGGTAATTTTTATTAAATTTTCCTGAGAGTGCATGCCCTTTACAAGACAAACAACCAAAATGGAAGCGCAATTTGCAGCATTGCTAGAAAAGTTTAGTGGCATGGAAGCCAAGATGGAAGACGGCCAGAAGAAAATAGCCACGGACCTGAAGGATGACCTGAAGAAGATGGAAGATGGCCAGAAAAAGATGGAGGACGGCCAGAAGAAGATGGAAGACGGCCAGAAGAAATTAGTCAAGGACCTGAAGGATGACCTGAAGAAGATGGAAGACGGCCAGAAGAAGATGGAGGACGGCCAGAAGAAGTTAGCCGATGACCTAACTTCCAAATTAGAGGACAGCCAGAATAAGCTAGCAGAGGATCTAACCGCCAAATTTCTGGATGGCCAGAAAAATCTGGAAGAGTGTCTGCTGACGAAACTACAGTAAAGTTAAAGGAAATTGGAACAGGGCCTACGCGAGGAAGTCACGGCAGTGGAAAGGAAGTTCGACGCCTTACAAGAGGAAGTTGCCGAACTGCGCTAACGCCCACTGACGGGGGTGGAAGAGAAATTCAACGCTTTACAAAAGGAGATTGCTGAGCTGAGCCAACGCCCGCCGACGGGGATGGAAGAGAGATTCAACGCTCTTCAAGTGGAAGTTGCCGAGCTGCGCCGACGCCCGCCCACAGGTACACCGGGAATATCAGGAGCGGTACAGAGCAGAGTGACGCCCCCAACCTTCGAAGGAAAGGTCCCGTGGAGCACCTATTTACGTCATTTCGAGGCGGCCTATTCCATAAACAACTGGAACAGCACGGAAAAGGCTACAGCTCTCATTGTAGCGCTGAGAGGGGACGCCCTTAACGTCCTTCAGGCAACCCCGACTGGATCCCAGGACGACGCTTCACTAATCGCCCATATGGAGTCCCGATATGGAGATAGCCATCTTCAGCAGGCCTACCAGATGCAGCTCCGGACCCGGGTACAAAAGAACGCGGAAACCCTGCAGGAGTTCGAGATGGACATCGCACGCCTCGTAAGGCTTGCCTACCCAACAACGCCGGCCGACTTTCTGGAACAGATAGCGACGCAGACCTTCACCGACGGGCTACGGGACTCGGACACTCAACAGGCGCTGCGACTCGCGCGCAATAAGACCCTGGCAGATGCGCTGAGCCACGCACTTAAATTCGAGACGGCATAACAGGCATCTAGGATGCACGCGCGGGTGCGTCAAGTGGACGTCGACGAACCTGTAAAAACCAACGAGACCAAGCCCCTGGCCGACGAATTAATGGAGGCGCTAAGCCGTTTCTTCGATAGTCGCGGCACCACCAGCAACGACACAGCCGGAAGACAACCGGAGAGGAGGCCCGGAAGAGGGCTACCAACCTGCTGGACCTCCGGTAAGAAAGGCCACCTGAGCAAGGACTGTGGTGATCGCCGCCGCCGAGGGTATCCGACGAGAAATCAGTCGTCCGAAAACCGCGCGGCCCAGGGAAACGAGTATTAGCCAGCCTTGGGGGGCAAAGGTTGGCTTGTGACAGTCGTCAAGCCCCGGCAGTCCAAGTTCGTGTGACGCAGTTACGTAGGGATAATAGCAGCCTGATGGTCGACGGAGACGTCAACGGAGTGAGCTGGCCCATGCTGATCGACGCGGGAGCGTCGAGGACCATCGTTAATCCCACCGTAATCCCGAAGTGGAGAGTGCAACCCACGCAAAGGAACCTCCAGCTAATAACCGCGACCGGAGAGACCGCACATGGTGAAGCATCTCTGGACTTCATCATTGGTCGACGGGCGGTGAAGCATCCAGTGCTCGTGGCTGATGTATCAAACGAAGTGATCATCGGACTGGACTTCCTGGACCAGAACAACATCATCTTGGACCTGAGTACCAACACTCTGCACTTCGGAGGTGGCGAACTTGCTTTGCAACCACCACACGAGGCCGTCACCGCACGACGAGTAAGGCTGAGAGAGGACGTCATCGTTCCCACCAGGACGGAAGTCAGCGCTGCCGTAATTGTCGACGGAACTGCTGAGGGAGTGGTGGTTATCATCGAGCCAAAATATGAGGATATCCAGACAAAAGGATTGCTAATTGCCAAGACCCTCATCAACACGACGTCTCGGCCGTACGTCCGCCTGTCCAACCTGAACGACTACGACATTACGGTTCACCGGGACACCAACCTAGGAGTCTGCGAGCCAGTTACCTGGATTGCCCGCATCACAGATACGACGGACGGACACCTGCGGACAGACAACCGAAGAAGACGCGCACTGCCAATAGAACTACAGAAGCTGTACCAAGGATCCCAGGACCATTTAGACGAGGAACAATCACGCCAACTTCAGGACCTGCTACGCGAATTCCAGGACGTATTCTCCGTGGAGAGCAAATACTTCGGCAGGACAAGCTTGGTCCAGCACAGAATCGACGTTGGTGGCAGCGCACCGATTAGGGCCCCATTCCGACGTGTCCCGCTCGCCAAGCAAGCTGAAGTCGACCGGATGGTAGAAGAAATGGAGGAGGATCGAGCCATCACATAGTCCTTGGAGTAAACCGGTCGTGCTAGTGAAGAAGAAGGACGGTTCCAACAGGTTCTGCGTGGACTACAGGCGGGTGAACGACGTCACGAAGAAGGACAGCTACCCTCTACCCCGGATCGACGACACGCTGGACACCATATCAGGATCAAGATGGTTCTCCACCTAGGATTTGAAGAGTGGCTACTGGCAGGTGGAGGTCCACCCTAAGGACCACGAGAAAACGGCTTTCTCCGTGGGCAGCGGGCTCTGGCAGTTCACCGTCATGCCATTCGGCCTGTGCAACGCCCCTGCGACCTTCGAAAGGCTAATGGAGTCCATTCTGAGGGGACTGCACTGGAAGACCTGCCTGGTCTACCTAGACGACGTCATCGTTCTGGGAAGCTTGCCACGGTGGGTGAGTGGATAGCGTGTCGGTCTACTAACCCCAAGATTGCAGGTTCGCCCCTGACCGTGGTAAGTGATTTTTGAAAGGCGGCAAAAATACGATACGCATGTCATACGATGTTGGCATGTCCAAGAACCCATTTGAATTCAGTAGGCCGAGTTCATAATGGCAAAATTAATCTCGGGAGTTTCCGCCAGCACAAAGTTCCTCATTTATCTACTAGAAAGCGCTATTGTGTTCAAGGAGATTAGATATCTAACATCTAACCTCCTTGACTTTCATAGTCAAGGAACTACGAAATTCGACATGCAAGCTACCCTCTGGGTGTCAAATAGCAAAGCTTACACCAGGCACCCGAGGCCATACGATATTATATTATTATTATCGTTCTGGGAAGAAGCTTCGAGGAGCACTACAGCAACCTGAAGGAGATCTTGATGAAGCTACGGGCTGCCCAGCTGAAGTTGAGCCCCAAGAAGTGTCAGCTCTTCCAGAAGCAGGTCCAGTACCTTGGGCATATCGTCTCCGAGGAAGGGGTGCGCACCGACCCAGAGAAGACCGCAGCTGTGAGGGAGTGGCCAGTTCCGAAGGACAAGTCTCAACTACGATGCTTCCTGGGAATCTGCACTTATTACCGTCGCTTCGTGAGAGGATTCGCCGACATCGCCAAACCACTGCATCGACTGACTGAGAAGGACCAACTATTCACGTGGACAGCAGAATGCCACAGTGCCTTCGAACAACTCAAGCAGGCTCTGTGCATCGCGCCTCTTCTGGCCTACCCCAGACCTGGAACAAGGTTCTTCGTCGATACCGATGCCAGCGACTTTGGTATAGGGGGAATCCTGTCGCAAATAGTGGACGGCGAGGAGAGAGTAGTGGCCTTGTCAAAGCCAGAGAGGAACTACTGCGTCACCAGGAAGGAACTGCTCGCCATCGTGAAGACCATCGAACACTTCCACAAGTACCTGTACGGGCAAGAATTTCTCATCAGGACCGACAATGCATCCCTGCGGTGGCTCCTGAACTTCAAACAGCCCGAGGGTCAACTCGCGCGGTGGATAGAGAGGCTTCAACAGTACAACTTTGAGATCCAGCACAGGAAAGGCCAACTGCATTCTAACGCCGACGCCCTGTCACGAAGACCGTGCCCCGAAGACTGCACCTTCAGTACCAGAAGAGAGGAGAACACCTGGATACAGTGCCGAAGGACTACCGTGGAACTTCATGGGAGCTGGAGCCGCGAATCTTTCACGCGGGCACAAGCAGAAGATGATGACCTGGGACTGATAGCCGAATGGAAGAGGGCCTGTGTTCCCAGACCCGGGTGGAACATTGTGAGTGACTGCAGTCCGAAGTTCAAGGCCTACTGGGCGCAGTGGGACTCGCTGATTGTAAGGGATGGCCTCATCTGCCGTACCTGGGAGAGCACCGACGGGAAGACATCTCGGGAACAAGTCGTCGTTCCAAAGGCGATGACGGAGGAAGTCCTGAAGGAAGTCCATGGAGGATCATCTGGTGGACACCTAGGGATAAAGAAGACCCTGGAAAAGCTGAAAGAGCGGTTCTACTGGATCGGATGCCGAACTGAAGTGGAGAACCACTGCGCGAGGTGCCACGATTGCGCAGCCAGCAAGGGCCCAGGACGAAGACGACGGGGTCCACTGAAGACCTACAACGTGGGCGGCCCCATGGAGAGAGTGGCCATCGATGTTGCTGGGCCAATCCCGTTAAGCGAGGCAGGGAACCGCTACATATTGGTCGTCAGCGACTACTTCACCAAATTGCCGGAGGCGTATGCGCTCCCTAACCAAGAAGCCGCGACGATCGCAGGGACCCTGGTGAAGGAATTCGTCAGCCGGTACGGAGTACCCCTGGAGCTGCACTCCGACCAAGGGAGGAACTTCGAGTCGCAGGTGTTCCAGAACCTATGCCAGCTGCTGGGAATCCGGAAGACAAGGACAACGCCGCTACACCCTCAGTCCGACGGGATGGTAGAGCGATTCAATCGCACCTTCGAGAACCATCTCCGAATAGTCTTCAGCGAGCACCAGAGGGATTGGGACAATCATCTTCCACTATTTCTCCAGGCCTACCGCGCCGCCGTGCATGAAGCCACCGGGTGCACCCCAGCCCGGGCGATGTTTGGGAGGGAGCTCCGTCTACCTGTCGATCTTGCCTTTGGCCGACCTGGGAATGATCCGGTCCCGGTAAGCCAGTATTGTCAAGAACTGGTCGACCAACTGGAGGACGTGCACGCGTTCGCGAGGAGGAAACTGAGGATCGAGACCGACCGAATGAAGACTCGATACGACCAACAGACGGATGCCGGCGGATTCCACGAGGACGACCTGGTCTGGCTCTTCAACCCATTAAGGAAGAAAGGCCTGTCACCCAAACTGCAGAAGTCCTGGGAGGGCCCGTACCGAGTCATGAAACGGATCAACGATGTCGTGTACAGGATCCAGCGGAGCCCGAGGGCGAAGATGAAGACCGTGCATCGAGATCGCCTGGCAGCCTTCGGAGGGACACAGACGGACCAATGATTGATCAGGACGATCAGCCTTTTAGGAAGGGGGTGGTGTTAGGGCTGTGAGTTTGTTTCATCGCTCGCCGCATGAGTCACAACTGCACCGGGCTGGGCTGTGCTCTGCCTCAGTGTATTGCGTGCGCCTTACGCAACAGGACTACTAGGACAAAGGGATGGTCCAGAATATTCGTGACCCAGCCAGTGATGGAAACTTCGAGAAGCCGTGAACCCTGGATGGGTCTAGAAGCATTTAATGAGTCACCGGCCTCCTATATAGGAGCGACCTGTCAAGCAGTGTGTGTGTGTTTTTCGAGCTAGTGCGAGCGTTTATCCTGACCGAAAGAAGTGTGGTGACGTGACTTGCGAAACACAGTGAGATTCCTTCCGAGCCGCGGAGCAGTGTGAGGAGTGTGTACCTACCTAGGGCGACAGAGACATTGTGGTGAATTACGAAATGCATTGGGCAGTTCTCTAGCCAGTGGACAGGAAACAGTGAGTGACAGACTTAGTGCAGCTATTTCCAGCCAGCGCATGGGACCACCTCATTAGCGAGAGGATTAACTGCAAGGCCGAGTGAAAGGGTGAGTCGAGCTCAATACAGGAGGGAGCTTCTGTAAGAGAGATAATTATTGTTTCTATCTGCTTATTGTACGGTGTATATTTCTGACCTGCAAGCAATAAAGCCAATACGTTTCTTTAAAGCAGTAATTGGTGTTGTGCTTTCTACCCACCGTAATCCAGTTAACAAAAGTGCCACTAGGGTGGCACGTAACAATATCTACCATTTCAAGCTTCAATACGGAACATTATTTGTCACAAGCACCTGCAAGCAGATCATCGTCACCTATTTCATTTCATTTTATTCTCTCCTTATAACCTAAATTTTATGGTGCACCATATTTGATTTAAATACGTATCTTAGTACTGTGCTACGCTATGTTTTGTGTTTTTCAATAGCTGATGATGGGGATAAAATGTAATTAATTCTCGAAACTTGTACTGAAAACAAGTTTAATAATTATTTTTTTCTTTATAGTATTGATTCTGGCGGATGTACTTTTCTTGTTAATAACTATATTAGATAGGGTCAAAAATTCTGTAATATTCAGAGAGGGAACTGTGAAATAATTTTAAAATCCCTCCCCTACAGAAATTATATGTAGAATAAACTTAAGAGATGTGCCTTCTGCCACGAGATATACGCTGGTAATTAATAAATATGAATTATACTGCCTACAGTAGATTAAATAATATTATTATAAGTTTGAAGCTGTAATTTATTATGAGAGGGGCATCGACTTAGGAGGCCGATTAGCCCCTTAAACTAGGCTGTGTAAGTAATTTTCTCTGATAACCGGTGTTATTGTGACGGTGCTTAACGTAAGGCCATGGCCGTCTCCTTCCCAATCCTCACCTGACTTACAAATACTCTGCAATAAAGCAGGTTATCATCACTCACACAATCCAAACCGACTATACAGAGAGGAAAGGAAAACGGTTGGGAGGACAGAGAAGCATTACAAAGGGCCTTCTGACAAGATACTACTCCAGAGGTCAACCGTCGGCTTGAGCATTAGGCTACTCGAGTGCAGTGCGCTGATGACCTGAGGTGCCTACAAAAATAAATTGAAGATAACCGCACAGCTAGCCTGAGATGTTACGAAAGAGCGAATAAAATATACTAGATATACCTACGTAAAAGTATAACCTAAAAATTCCCAGAAGCTATTCGTATTTACGGTCGTAACGGCAACTAAATTCTCCAGGAACTTTACGCCGAGAGAATAACAATTATTGTAGCATTATAAGGGGGAGGAACAGCTAGGTTATCAGCCCCTAAAGAGCGAGCGTATCAGATAACATGAAACTCGCCGTTCGCTGCCGACCCTCGTGTTAAAAGCAGTGACGTACTTGAATGTCAATTCATATTTATTCTTGGGGTTTGCATTAAAATGTATACACACCTCCATATTAATCGATATTTCTTTGACTTTCCCGTAAATACCTGTCTTGTTAGGAATTACGAGTGCCTTTCAAAATAGCGTTTTCGGTAGCGTCTAGTTCGAACCAAAGTTCAAACAGAAAGTAACTCATAATGGCGGCTTGTGACGGTTATTTCATCTTGCCATTAAAAAACCACGGCATGGCAGAGATTAGCAGCTATTAACACACGTATGAAGAAGGCCGTTCAATTCGCGAGCAATAAACCATAAATAACTATTGGAAAATAAGACTTGAGTGCTCAGATATACGGTATTTGCGGGGACAATAGATTACAAATCATACACGCAAGGTCCTAGGCAACGGTCGGTACTACAATGCCGCGGTCCGTTTCTAAGATACCTATCTATGTCGTTTTCTCTAGCTCTGCAAAAAATTAACATTTCGCTTTTTAACGAAATATTCTTACGTGGCTTTAAGAAAACCTTCGCTCTAACTTTCCCTCTCATGATGGTGAGTTGAAATAGGCTGTAATGTGTATCCCAATCGCTTGGAGTTGGACGTAGTAAAGCGAGGAAGAGGCACAGTCCTTCGATATATGTTCTGCTAACCGAGAGCAAGATCTGATTTCTTCTTTTCCTGGTTAAAATGCAATGTTTAGGTACTCGTATGTTGATTGGGACAGCTGTATCTAAGTTACCGGCTTCGAGGCAACTACTCTCTTGCTAAATCAGTCAAGATTTAGGGATTATAGGCAATACAACTTGACATGGATTCCTATATTTACTATATAAAAGTGTGTGTGTGGTTGCGAGCTGTCTGATAACCTATGTCATTGTGAAGGTTTCACTAGTGTATGGTTTAACAGGACACAGGTGCCACAAAGTAGCCTACTTGAATTTAGAAGTATGCTTTTATTTATTTATTTATTTATTTATTTTACTAAGGTTATAACTAGAGAGTTTGAAGAAGGGGCAGATGACCTCGTAGTTCTGCCCCTTAAAACAACAATAACTACTACTACTAGAGTTTAAAGGGGATGAATTTGGGGGAGAAATACACACACAGTTTACAAACTAAGCTAGTAGGCTGCTTTGAAGCTGTAATTTATTATACAAGTAATGTTGTCTGATAACCTGCGTTATCGAGAGGGTGCTTAAAATGTGGCCACGGCCACCTCCTACCCAAACATCACCTGACTTAAAATAGCCTAGAAAGACACTGTAATAAAGCAGGTTATCATCACACACACACTATACTCTGATTTACAAAGGATGATCGGTGAAAACTGCCATCCGCTTGATCGGTGAGGTGTGGAGTGGAGACGAGATGGGTAACGGTCTCCTTGGCAACAGTGAGCAATGTTGCAACGTATGCCGACACAGCAGTAAGCACATGGTTTGACTCAGTGTGTCTTCACTCGTCACGGTCATTAGAGCGCCAGGCAGGGGGCTAACTTACCCAGTATTTTTGTCTTCCTGCAAGCCTCTTGGAATGTTATGAGTCACGATCTGCCTCAGTGGCAACGGAGCATTTCACCACGTGCTAGCTTTGAGAGCTGTCAGCGAGCTTTATTGGTAATTAAGAGTATACCTACAACACAGAGGGGGAAAGGAAGGAGGGGAGGGGCTTGGGAGGAGATAGATGCAATACCAAGGGCCTTCCGACAAGGTACTACTTCGGAGGTCAACCGTCGGCTTGAGCATTACTCAAGTGCACCAGGCTGATCACCTGCCTATTCAGTAGCGGGGGGTAATGCACACACTGTTTACAAACTAAGCTAGTAGGACTAATATCAATTCTTATTAATCACCCTCTTTCACTAAATGATTCATCCTTCTACTTAGTAATACATTTTCCCATTACAGCTGGGACGCTCGTTTTTGGACACTGGCGGTCACCTGCGCGGTAGAGTATAGCTGTTCCGCGAACCTATGCAAGCAGCGCACGCGCATAGCTGTTCCAGAGCCAGTAGAGACGTGTCTGTCGCCTTATGAGCTTCGCTGTTCTCGGTGTGATAACTGAAAACTCTATTGCGTGTAGTTCTTGTTCTACCGGGAAATTTATGAAAGTAGGCTACGTAGCGCTAGTGCTACAAATTAAAAGTTAATTGCATTGACTAAAGCTCGGTATAAACATTGAGCAACTGCAATGCCGCCTATTCTGTCGAAGCTTTCTTCAAAAACACTGCACAGCCAAACGCGGGAAGTGGTGTATAACATTAACACTTTCATGAAAAGTGAGGCAGTGGCTGGTACTGTGTCCATACCTTTAAAAAAGGTACAAGAACGAGTGGCAAAAGCGACAGGAATATCCAAAACGACTGTTAGGAGAATCATCAAAGAAGGTTCTCGGTGCGTGGAGGAAGGTACCTCCTTTAGTACACCTGGTAAACATCACCAGGTTCCTAAAACAGTGACAGCCGTAGATGACTTTGACAGGTGTGTGATTCGGCGGACTGTGTATGATTTTTACATTAAGGAAAAGACAGTGCCTACAATTCATAAACTATTGCCGAAACTTCGGGAAAGTATTAACTTCAAGGGGGGAAGCACCAGTCTTAAATTAATATTGAAGAATATGGGATTTAGATGGAAGAAAACCCGAAACAACAGAGCCACTTTAATAGAGAGGGGAAATATTAGATCACAGCGTGTAGCGTATTTGCTTGCAGTTAAGAAATACAGGGAGGAAGGACGACCTATAATTTACGAAGATGAGACTTACATTCACAGCACTCATACAAGACCAAAGAACTGGGTTGATGATTCTCCAGCAGGTTACACAGCGCCGATTTCGAAGGGACAGAGACTAATTATAGTTCATGCAGGAGGTCGAATTGGTTTTGTTCCTGGAGCATTGCTAGTGTTCAAATCCCAACTTAAAACAGGAGACTACCACGGAGAGATGAACGCCAATAATTACCAAAACTGGCTAACTACCAGACTCATTCCAAACCTGCCTCCCAATTCAGTCCTGGTGATAGACAATGCCTCATATCACAATGTGCAGTTGAATAAAGTGCCAACCAGCAACAGCACCAAGACTGTGATGAAAGAGTGGCTGGTGCGAAATAACATTCCCTTCCGCGATGAAATGCTCAAAATCCAACTTTATAATTTAATTAAAATTAATAAACCACACCGAAGGAATTTTTTAATTGACAATATCATGGCAACACACGGTCATACTGTATTGCGCCTTCCTCCATACCATCCTGATTTAAATCCAATAGAACTTATCTGGGGAGACATTAAACAGTGGGTAGCTGGGAACAATACTACATTTCAGTTAGATGACGTTAAACGATTGTTAGAAGAGAGAGTAAGTGCGATTGGTGTTAAAGAATGGGAGAAAGTTTGCGATCACGCCGAAAAAATTGAAAGAGAATACTTCCAAAAGGAGGGAATCATAGAAGATGCTCTGGATGAATTTATAATACGTGTGTCAGAAGATAGTGACGATGCCACTAGTGAAAGTGATACTGATGCCGAATCTGAAGGTGATCTGTCTGGAATCGAACCGCTGTCTGAATAACACGTAGACTAGATGGAACAGTGACTGTGTGCTTTTGTGTATTTTATTTTTATTTTTGTTAAACGTTGTAGGTTATAATTGATTAGCAATTTTGATTACACAAGAAGAGCTATCGCTTATCGGCCTACCTCTTTGCAGCTGCTGACACTCAGTGTGGAGTGATTTCATTCGAATGTCTGACGAGGTAAGCATCCTGTTCATTACCTTAATTTATTGCTTGCCAGTAATGTTGTTGATTACTTCGCTACATCGTGGTCATGTAGCCCCGTGTACTTGGGTGTGTATAGAAGCTGTCTGATAGCCTATGTCACTGTGATGTCTGTAATAGTATGTGTATTAACAATCGAGGTAGGATTTGGGTTGGAAGCGGAAGAGGATTGGACAACGTGGTCATTCAGCCCCGTGTACTTGGGCGTGTGTATTTGGAATTGAGGTGAGGATTGGGAAGGAGACGGCCGTGGCCTTAAGTTAGGTACCATCCCTGCATTTGCCTGGAGTAGAGGTGGGGAAACCACAGAAAACCACTTCCAGGAAGGCTGAGGTAGGAATCGAACCCACCTCTTCTCACCTTTGCCTCACGAGGCTGAGTGTAGCCCGTTTCAGCCCTCAGACTAGAATTAAATTTCTTGGCAGAGCCGGGAATCGAACCCGGGCCTCCGCGGTGACCGCCAAGAATGCTAGTTACTACGCAGCGAGGCGGGCGCAAGTAATGTGATGCATAATTCTCAACATATCGTAAATTTAAATATTACCGGTATTTTACATCGTTTCATGTTTTAATAACTTGTAATGTTTTATAGCCTATTTTAAGAAAAATTATAATAAATCGTCTCTGGAAGAAAAAGAAAACATATTGATTGTACTAATTCACTAAGCTTCACCTCCCTAAACTGGTGTTTCATAACCTGTACAATTCTGTAGGAGTAGTGATATAGTCTAAGTTAATTATTTGGGATTTCATATTTGGAGAAGTGGGTATTTTACTGTGCTTTCTTGACGTTTCCGCGGAACGCAGCGTTGTTTGATTAGGAGAGTGATATGTATTAAATGCACAGAATTACGACAGCCGCTTATTCAGCAAAACATGCTCGCATTTTAGCGCAGTTCTCCTCACCATTCCATCCAACGTGCCAATCTGGCAGTGAGAGGCAGGGCGGCGCACCACCCTCCCCTGATGTTATTCGAGGGCTAGACTCGTTCTCATGCGCGGCCTGCCAAGGTCAGTAACCAAGAAATCCCGTCAGGCCTGTACATGTGGTTTCTTACTTTACACTTAACAATATTTACAGAAATGTACTTCATATATCATATCAGTGTTCTTGGGACAAACAAACCACGCCTAGAGATGTATTCTCACACTTAGGGGACCTCTTTAAAGGTGGATGGTTGTAGGTTCGTAACCTGGGAGGTACAGATGCAGGTTAAACCTCCTTCTCAACTGCCGCATCAGAGGCTCACAGGCCCCTTCGGCCTCTTGTGGCAGAGTAACATCCGGAATGTTAACGTATTCATCTCACTCTTTCAGGACCAGGTTCGAATACCTATTCGGTATCTCTGCCTCTAACTAAGGCAAGGTAAAGGATGGAGTTTGGTTGTCTTGCGGGCCTAATATGACTCTATTAGAGATGCCAGACCCCACCCAGGGCTAATTTACTTTCCAGAAGACTTTACTTTCATTCCTTTAGTCCCCTACTAAGGGTTTCTCATCAAGGAGGAGGGCTCTAGGGAACAGGAGTAGCTCTAGATGAGGCTTGCTCGCCCTGCTCTGGAGACTGGGCCTTTCAGGAGGATACAGGACTATATTGTCCCGGAACTCCCTGGGGCTGTTCCCCAACTTAGGTCCTTAGTCCTGTAGGTCCTTTCAGGCACTGCTGTGAGAGGCAGATTACTGTAGGATTCCTTCCCTCCGTAGAAATCAACCTGCGGGCCAAACGGCTGCCGCTTTCACGGGTATTAGTTCGGTATCGGGAGGCTGTCCTCCTACTGGGGGGCTAGAGGAAGGATGAAGCTTCGGGCAGGTGAGCGGGGGTCTCTCCAGGGGACGTCGCGACGGCGCCGGACGCCCCTAAACGTCGGCAAGGAGTGGCGACCGGTAAAATGCTACCCGTCAATCGCACTCAGCCAGGACGGCAGAAACTAAGAGGGAGTCTTTCCTCTTGGGTAAGGGGAAGCGCCAAACCTTTGGTTATCCCTTCCTATCCCGACCAGGATGCCTAGGCGTCCCCGAGGGTCATACGGAGCACCTTAAAGGGGCTAGGAAGCACGTCCACAACTTACCGTCACTCGGGGTCCGACCTGCCGTTTATACTATACTTGAGAACAGGCCGAAATTTTGTTTAGTTTACAGACAGACAGCAGTACACATACTCGTTCGCTCGCCATGGCTGACACAGCAGCAGCTTCAGCAGCCTGACCTCCCGCCTCGGCTCCGGCTCAGACTTCGCCCAAGAAGAGCAAGGCTGCTGCCTCCAAGAAGCCCCGCACCAAGCCAGCCCATCCAAAAACCTCCGAAATGGTGGGCAACGCCATCAAGAGTCTCAAGGAAAGGGGTGGATCATCTCTACAGGCCATCAAGAAATACATCACGGCCAACTACAAGGTGGACTCTGAGAAGCTCGCCCCCTTTCATCAAGAAGTATCTGAAGGCTGCTGTCGCTTCCGGAGAACTGCTCCAGACCAAGGGAAAGGGAGCTTCGGGCTCCTTCAAGCTCGCCTCGGCAGCCAAGCCCAAGAAGGTCAGCGCACCGCCTGCCAAGCGGTCTGCTGTCCCTAAGGAGAAGCGTCTTCCCAAGGCCAAGAAGTCCGGTGCAAAGGCAGCCGCCAAGAAGGCCATCTCCAAGAAACCTGCCGAGAAGAAGAGAACTGCACCTGCCCCTAAGCCTAAGAAGTCTTCTTCTAAGGCTAAGAAGGCTGCCAAGGTGCCCACGAAAAAAACCTAAAGCACCTAAACCTAAGAAGGCAGCGAAGCCCAAGGCTTCCCCGAAAAAGGCAGCTCCAAAGAAGAAGTGAGAAGGTATTGGTTTTTACCGATCTTCTCACTCATACACCTCTCTGCGTGTAACATTTACATACAGGTTTATAGGGTAATCAAATAATAACTAACAACATAATAGCCTAGTGCCAACATTTATTATGTATGTTGAAGTAATAACAATTGACATAGTTGCGCAACGTATTGCAGAGATGTATGTTTCGATTATCGTATCTCGAATCCTAAGGTTATCGTTACATCTCTCTTCTCAAAATAAAATTAATATTTCTCTACGCTGATTAGATTTGCAGATTTAACCTAACTACTGGTTTTACAGTTCTGCCATGTCTTGTAGTATATTTGAACGATTCTAATGAGGGTGCTTTTGATGCTTCTTCCCTCTCTACGTTCGGTTCAACTGGAGATGTAAGGGTAGATGTGACCTTCCTTGGATGTCTGTTAGTGGATCATGAATTGACGATTGCATTCTCTCGTTTGTACTTTGATTTGATTCAACGTTTAAATCGGCCTGAATTGTTGTGTATTTTGTTATTGTGCCTTCAATATTCGATGGTCTGATGAAACTGGTATTTCTTCGCAAAATTTTCCATCATCTTTCTGAATCACATATGAGTGATCAGTTACTGGATTTAAAATTCTTCCCGTGTACCACTTGTTCTTTAGATCTCTGATCAAGATTTTCTCGTCATTTTGAGACTGTCGTGATTCCTTGGCTCCGCCATCAGCATATTTATTCTGTTTTGACCGCTTTTCCTTAAGTTTTAGTGGTACATCGGTTTGTAGTTTGGGCTGCAGATTGTTATTAGCAAAGGAAATTGGAGTTCTCGTATTCCTTCCAAACAATCTCGAGGTTGGTGTGCCTAGTTCTGGGTCTCGTGGTGTATTTCTCGACATTAGTAGGGCCAGTTGTACATCTTCTCCGCTGATGTCGCATTTCTTCACCAGTCGCTTCGCAATGTCCACGTATTTCTCAGCTAAACCGTTCGACCTTGCGAAACAAGGACTCGATGTAACTAATTTGAAGTTCCATTCCTTTGAAAATTTCACAAATTCTCTGGACGAATATGTTGCGTTGTCGGCGTGAAATTCTTGTGGAACTCCATGTGTAGCAAACCAAATTTTAAGTTGATTAATCATTTCTGCTGCTGTTGTTTTGTTAATCTTTTGCACTTCGTAGTATCCACTGTAACTATCTGCCACAACAAGATAACTGTTGCTTTTGTAGAAAAAGACATCTGAAGATACTATTTCAATGGTAATTTAGGTATTTTCTTCATTATGATGGTTTCCTTGACAGGTTTACGCTGCGTTTGTTGGCAGGTTTTGCAGGATTCAACCAATTTGGTTACGTCCTTTGTTAGAGTTTCCCAAAAGACTAACTGTCTTGATCTTCTCAGTGTTGATTGTATACCCGGATGTCCTTTATGAATCACTTGTAAAACTCTAGGTATTTCGCTTTTTTGGACAAAAACGCGATCTCCTTTGAGAATGAGTCCATCACAGTGTGATAATTCATCTCGAAAAGTGAAAAAAACATCGCAATATCTGCGGTACTTGAAGGATATCGTTAGGCCAACCATTGTTCATCATCTTGATTAATGCCTGGCAAGTTGGGTCTTGGAGCGTTGATCTTTTGAAGTCTTCAGTGGCACTTTCAGACATTGGTAACACCATTAGAACTTCGAGTTCTTCTTCATCGTTTCCGTAAGAATCTTCACATTCTCTACTAAGTGTATCCGCAATCTTCAGTTCACTTCCTTTATGGTATACGATGATAGAGTTGTACTCCTTGAGATCTAATAATATTCTTCTTAGTCTCGGTGGTGCATTCACATGCGGCTTTTTCCAGATTGACTCTAAGGGTTTGTGATCCGACTCGACTGTTAATTTCTTACCCCAAATGTAGTCAGGAAATTTCTTACAGCCGTAGCGAATCGCAAGTGCCTCTTTAACAATCTGCGGGTAATTTTGTTCGGTGCTGTTTAATGATTTTGTAGCATATGGTACTGGTTGTCCTATTTGCATTAGAACAGCTCCTAATGCCCTTGAAGGTGCATCAACTGATAATGTTACATCTTCATTTACGTCATGGTACCTCAAAACAGGGATGTTGGATAGTGCTTTTTTAGTTCCTTGAACGCCTGATCCTGTTCCGGACCCCAAATCCATGCAACATCATTCTTCAATAGTACACGCAATGGAGCTGTCAATTTTGACTGACAGGGAATAAATTTTCCCAAGTAATTTATCATACCCAACAATCTCTGTAGCTCTTCTTTGTTCTTTGGTACTTTGAGTTTCTTTATCGCATCGACTTTTGTCTCATCAATTTCAAGTCCCTTGTCTGACAAAACGTGTCCTAAAAACGAACTCCTTGTATGTTAAATATGCACTTTTCTTTATTGAGTTTAAAGCCGTTTTCATATAGTCTTCGAAGTACTATTTCAGTGGTATCCCGAAGTTTCTGGTCTGTACTGGCATGAATTAATATGTCGTCCATGGCGCATTCTACATTTGGAATGTCGTGAAGTATCTCTGTCATAATTTGCTGAAATACTTCTGGAGCTGAAGAGAGTCCGAACGGAAGACGTTTGCAGGAATAACATCCCCAAGGTGTTGCAAATGTTAAATATTCTTGTGTTCTCTCAGAGACTTTTATTTTCCAAAAACCTCGAGTGCAATCTAGGCATGTGAAGTACTTACTACCATTGATTCTTGCGGCAATGGCTTCAATCGTGTTTAATGGGAAATGCCTTCTCTTGATATTTTTATTTACATCTGTAGGGTCGATACACAAAAGAAGTTTGCCCCTTTTTTTGACGATTACAAGAGAAGATACTGCTACAGTGGGTTTCGTGACTCGCTTGATGACGTCCACTTTAACCATTTTATCAAGTTCTCGCTTAACTGTTTCCTTTATGGTCAATAGAATCGTTCTAGCTGAGTTAATCTCGAACTTTGGATTTTCTACAAGGTCTATGTCGTATTCGTAACCCTTGAAACATCCCAATCCATTAAACATCTGTTCGTTATTTAACTTCGGGTTGCTAATCTTCACGCTGTGAACTCTAATAATCAGATTTTCTTTTTCGCAAGTCTTTTTGCCGATTATTGGTTGAACTTTTTCATTCACAGTCAAGAATGTTACTTCTGATTGACGATTCTTGATCTTACATTTCAAGTTCAGTTCTCCGACAACGTTGAGCCTGTGTTCACTAAATGTTACCAACTTCTTTACTTTGGACGGTGTTATCTTAGCAGTGACCCCCAGTTTCTCTATTATGTGAGTCGGAAGAACGTTACATTGAGCACCGCTGTCTAGTTTAGCATGAAACGCTTTGTTTCCCACTTTTATTAATTCTTTCCAATCTTCTTGTCTTGGTGGTACCATAGCGTTTAGAAGAGAAAGTGTGCCGACTCCCGAGTTTGCCGTATCTTTAGTATGGGTAGTTGCTGCGCCCGCCGGTAGACTGCGCAGCGGTTGGTTGTGGCTGGAGACACTTTCTAAGCGCTCGCGAGTTTGAAAACATGGAAATGCTGCCGTGTTTAGTCCTTATTTCTTGGTGTTGAAAAGTGTATGCGATCAAGAAGCGATAGTGAAATAATACATACGTTATGACACTGGTGTGTTTAGTATTTGTAAGCCTTTACACTTATTTCTTTACGTTTGTGCTGTCGAGTGAATTATAACCTGGTAAGATTCGTCAAACAAAACTGTGTAAGTGAATATGCCGTGTTGTTTTGTTCCCGGGTGCCCATCTGGATACGACAAGTCATCTGCAACAGGTAGGCACTTTTTTAGACCTCCAAAAGCCGAAGATGATTTATTTAAATGGACTAAGGCCATTCCGAGGAAAGACATTAAATTGTCAAGTAAGTCATATGCAGGCTATGTGACAAACATTGCTCCGCTAATTTCCTTATAAAAACGGACACTTTCATTATAGAAGGAAAGACAGTCGAAATGGCGAGAATGAGATGGAGTTTGAAGCCTGGTGCAGTCCCACACTATCTAGCCGGGTATATTGTCAAGCAACTAAGGAAAGGGATCAGCTGTGTGAAGTGTGCAACAACCCTTCAAAGTGAAAAGGCCGTCAGACACAACAGCTGCAACTTTCACTAATATAAAGGACTTTGGCACAATAAATGCCCTTAGTTACCTAACTCAACCGTCTGACAGTGTCTTCAACATTCTTTTACAGGTCGAAGTAGTCGTTGAAATGGAATTATCTTCCCTTTCAAATTTGTGGGTTGATATATTTTATGAGTGTTAGGACAGCATTGATGAGATTGTTTTAGGGCCGTGATTTTTTGATGGTGTATGGAACATAAACTGGACCTTATTGGAAAACTCGTTTTTCATTTCATGAAGTGCGCTTTTTCTTTCGTACGAAAGAAATTAGGAAAGAGCAGTCAACTTCTAAGTCTGGAAAATCATCGCGTAAGCTGTCCAAAGCTTCGGACAACTGAGAGCTATAAGTTATATGGGTGAGTTTGTCATTATACTGTATTATATTATATTTACTTTATTTGTGCAGTAGTGAATGGTCTGTAGCTTTACGATTTTCACACATTCAGTTACATTTTGACCCCCGTCAGAATGTTTTATTTCCTTATTATATGAACCTATGACGCAATCTGATGTTTCATAATTAACACAACGGACGTTAGCGTTGTATATACTCAGTGCGGAGAATTTTATATTTGGATCATCTTGTCTAATACAACGTAGTGTAAGCTGATAACATTCAGTTACTGAAAAGTAACATTCAACTGCTTGTATTGATACCGTCCTCACTCAGCGCTAGCCGACGCTAGAGCCACCTAGCGGCTGGACCATACAAACTCCACAAGTCGCGTCACTTTCTCTTCTATACGCTATGGTGGTACTGTAACACTGCCAATGCACATCATATAACTAACACGTGACGATTGAGAGGTTTCATCGTCGTCTTTAGAGCCGTGTACTGCATGATTCTCCTTTTTGGACTTGCAACAGGCTTCAAAATGTCCTAACTTCCCACACAAATTACATCGTTGCTTATACGCCGGACAAGGTCGCTTTCCATGTGTCATACCCACTGATCTCTATACATGGATCGTTGATGGCAGCTCTCCGCTGCACGAGAAAGTACGCCAGGTTGAGCGCGCGGTCCGCCATGTTGGTGTGCCCATTCTCGAGCCATCCTTATGGGGAAGCAATGATAATCTAGTCAATTTTAAATCGTAATTAATGGTGCTTTGGACCAAATAAAAATATAGAGATATGTCCACTCATAGTATAAGGGCATTGGGATCACTGACACGTCATTCCGAGGTCAGTAAATCTCCGGAATAGCAATAAAAATGAATGTATAATAACAGCTGACAAATATCAACTTAGGTGCTGAGTACACGCAATTAGCGATCAGTAACAGAGTAACGAGTGAAGAACAATTTCTGGAAACTTTCTTTAAATTGTATAAATATATACGGTATGCCACGAAATTATGCATTCTTCAAATGATGTAATTATAAACGTAACTCACTATACACTCGACATATCGTAATCGGTGCTTGGTAATGAATTTCTGTTTCCATGAAATAACGCGCAGTTTAATTTATAAAATGAAAAGATCATTTAAGCAAATTGTACGTATTTATGAAACCAGCAAATATTCAGAACTTGTCAATATATCACATAACCAGCAGCTTAATTGCCACAGTAAAATTTACACAAAAATAAATGTGCCGGTAGCCTTATCAGGGTGCGAAATCGGAAATAAATTTTGGAGGGGGGGGGGAGAAGGATTACAGGACTTAATTACTAATCCCAGCACTCTGCATCAAATACTACAACTTTTAATCACGCTAGCAGCACAATAAACTTAATAATAAAGGGAAGTAGATCTAGGCCAAACTGCACTTTAAGCCAAACCAATTTCACTCCTCAGCTCCACATTAAAGTAAACACAACTAAAAACCTACTCAAAATGTACTCTCCCCACAGTTTTACAACTATTAATCGAACTATTCGCACCCAGAACAGAAAAACCCTGAAATGGGATCAAATTTAAAAACGCAATGGCCTAGCCGATCACGTCTGCTTCAGCACCACCGCATATGTATACTCTACTTCACAATAACTTCAAAATTACGGCTAAGTGACCTGTCTGCCTGAGAAGTAAAGGTATTACCGACTTGTCTGGGATGATGGGTCACCAAACCGGTACCAGTACTTGAAACTAAGATTTTACGCTTTAAATACGGTAACCAAATTCAGCTCATTTTACAACTACAAGAAACACAAAATATTTAATGCCAGGGGCCTATATGCATAACATCAAACTACTACTGTTTATTTCAGGTAGTTCTCGGTGGGGAGTATATAATTTTCCTTTCTCCTGTAAGTAAATTTCCTTCTCCTCCAGAAAAAATGTAAATTATAAATGGGCATGGCGTCACTGAATAAGACGAGCACTCTACGGACAACGTGGTCTACGAGCAATATTGCACCATGCGCTCGCTGCCATCTTGCTATACCTCCTGTCATCGTCTATTCGGCTTACTGCTGCCTTAGCTATCAGCCATCCATGTATAGAGATCAGTGGTCATACCATTTGTTGCAATTAAACTGATCAGAATTTTCTATGTTAACTCCTTGTCTTTTCATTTTCTTGAGTGCGGCGACTGACATTTGTGATTCTGATTCGCTATTCTTACTCATGTCGATGGCTTGTCTGTGTGCCAGCTCGCTTGCTTGACACATGTCTACCGTTTTGTCATAGGTTAGGTCTGTTGTACCTTACAATCTTTCACGTAACATATCATTATTGATGCCACTAACAATTTTGTCTTTTATCATTCGTTTCTCTAATTGACCGAAACTACATTTTCTTGCTTGAGTTGTTACGCGAATCAGAAACTGTTCAAAATTTTCGTCTGATTCTTGTAACATTTTATGAAAAACGTATGCTTCATATGTTTAATTAGCTTTAGGCACAAAATAATTGTTAAATGTGTCCATGATTACCTGCATGTTTGTTTGTTCTGCCTCAGTGAAATTAAGTGACTGAAAAATCTCTTCGGCTTCATAACCTATTGTTGACATAAACGTAGCGACTTGGACTTCGGGTGGTTCTCTATCCAGCTGAATTCCTTTTGAGTACCAGTTGTAAGACACTTTCCTAGTTTTCCATTCCTGTGCATATTTTTGCTAACTCCAGGGGTTTAGGTTGTCGAATATGAATTCTATGAGTTAGCCTCTGATTTTGGGCGTTTTGTTCTACGTTGGCGATAAGTTTTGTTTGCTGCTTTATAATTCAGAAAAACCAATTATTTCTGACACCATGCAACATTTACATACAGGTTTATAGGGTAATCAAATAATAACTAACAACATAATAGCCTAGTGCCAACAACAATATTGATATAGTTGCGCAGCGTATTGCAGAGATTTATGTTTCGATTATCGAATCTCGAATCCTAAGGTTATCGTTACACTGCAGGTGTGTAAAAACGGCCCTTATCAGGGCCATCAATCATGTCCTAGGAGAGCACATGTCTGCTAAGCTCAAGTACAGGTTCTTTCCGTTACCAAAAATCAAAAAGTTTAGCCTAGCCCTTCCCCCTCCTTTTCAACAGAAATTACATCAGTTTTTATTTTAAACGCAACCTAACCCGAAAGAATATTTACACGAGATATATATTTATCTTTTTCACAAAATAACACGCTTTTATGTGCAAAAACGCGGGGTTTTCCCTATCCACTCTCAAGAGAGCCAAAACGTAATCTTGCTTGTTTTTACTACTGTATATTTCATAAATTATTATTATTATTATTATTATTATTATTATTATTATTATTATTATCAACATCGTTATCGTCGTCATCTTAGGTATCGTCGTAGAGCAAAGCCTATTCTCTACGAGACCCCTTGCATTTGACTGTTAACACAGGCTAGATTAAACATCACGACTTGGATGTGATTATGTGGAAAGCTATCTAGGGTCGAGTGATGCTTGGTATTGCCAAACAGGGCTCATCTAGTGCCTGTGGATGCCGTGAAGGTTCTAATTCTAGGGTCATTGCTGTTGTAATGACTCAGTGTGGAAAGCAATAGCAAACTACCTCACATTGCTTGATATGCTTCATTATAGTGCTGTCTTGGATTTTTGTGGATATAGGTACGGTACTGGTTGGGGAACCGACCTACCTCACGCCGACTACCTAATTACTAATTACTCAGCCTCGTGAGGACAATTGAGTAGCTGTCTGACACTGAGGCAGCGCCCCGATCATGAAAAACAAGATTAACGGCCGAGGGGACCCGATGCGCTGATCACGCGTCATTCCAATATCTGCAGGCCAAATGGCTGGGCAGTGGTCACTTGGTCGGCCTAGGCTCTTAATGGGCTGTATAGTGCCAGGGGTTGTTTTTATACCTTGCATGACATGGAAGTTGACCGAACAGTCTACACGGTATCGGTAGTGTCGCTTGGTATCGTCTTAATAGCTGAATATGCCTCTGTTTCCACATTAGGCTGGGTCCCCCTGATTAGGGTACTCTAGCTAGAAAAAGAGGGGAGACTTAACAGGGTCCTATACATCAGGTTAGGTCTGGTTGGTTGGTTGGTTCTTAAGTTTAGGGGCTGCGACAACGCGGTCATGTAGCCCCGTGTACTTTGGGTGTGTGTAGAATCTGTCTGATAACCGGTGTTAATTGTGATGACTGTATTAGTGTGTGTTATCTGTTTGTTAATTTAAGTACTGCAACTAAGAATTTTTCAAATAGTTCCTACTTTTGCCGCCAAGCGCCACCGTCAACGACTACTAGGCCAAGTTCAGGACTGAGCTACTAGATGCCGCCGCAGTCGGCTCTTGGCAACGAACATAGAAACCTAAGAGCGTTGTTTACATTCTTAACCTATCCAATTTAGCTTCACACAGGTGCAATTAGTGGAAGGATCTTTAACATGCCATAAATCTATGACATGGGACCGCCGGCTTTACTTCCCCTCCAAAGGAAGGCATACTGAGGGATTTTTAACGCTCTTAAAAAATCCGACGGCTTCGGCCGGGTTTGAACCCGCTATCTTGGGCATAGAAGCTCAGCATGCTAGCGACTACGCCACCGAAGCCGCCAGGTTAGGTCTAATTGACAAATAGGACCGGACCCAGAATTGCTACAAAGAGATTTCTTAGTTTTTGTGGCAAACTGTAAAAGAACCCATATTCACCATAGGGCTGTACTTTGAACACTTCAGCAGAGACAATTTCTCTTAGGGATGAAGGTTTGTTGTCCTCCCTTTCAAAGGACTCGTAATGGTCCCGGGTAATTACCACCATTATTATTATTATTATTATTATTATTATTATTATTAATAATATTATGGCAGATGTTTAAGGCATATTAGATAGGGTCAAAAATTCTGTAATATTCAGAGAGAGAACTGTGAAATAATTTTAAAATCACTCCCCTACAGTAATGATATGTAGAATAAACTTAAGAGCAGTGCCCACTGCCACGAGAAATACGCTGGTAATTAATAAATATGATTTATCCTGCCTACAGTAGATTAAATAATATTATTATAAGCTTTGAAGCTGTAATTTATTATGAGAGGGGCATCGACATAGGAGGCCGATTAGCCCTTTAAACTAAACTAGGCTGTGTAAGTAATTTTTTCTGATAACCTGTGTTATTGTGACGGTGCTTAACGTGAGGCCATGGCCGTCTCCTTCCCAATCCTCATGTGACTCACAAATACTCTGCAATAAAGCAGGTTATCATCACTCACACAATCAAAACCTACTACACAGAGGGGAAAGGAAGACGATTGAGAGGACAGGGAAGCATTACAAAGGGCCTTCCGACAAGTTACTACTCCCGAGGTCAACCGTCGGCTTGACCATTAGGCTACTCGAGTGCACTGGGCTGATGACCTGAGGGGCTTATATAAAAAAAAGATAACCCCACAGCTAGCCTGAGATGTTACGAAAGAGCGAATAAAATATACTAGATATACCTACGTAAAAGTATAACCTAAAAATTCCCAGAAGCTATTCGTATTTACTGTCGTGCGGCAACTACATTCTCCAGGAACTTTACGCCGAGAGAATAACAATTATTGTAGCATTATAAGGGGGAGAACAGCTAGGTCATCAGCCCCTAAAGAGCGACGTATCAGAAAATAACATGAAACTCGCCGTTCGGCCGGAGCTACCGACCCTCGTTTTAATAGCAGTGACGTATTAGAATGTCAATTCATATCTATGCTGGGGGTTTGCATTCAACTTTATACACACCTCCATATTTATCGATCTTTCTTTGACGTCCTCGTAAATTCCTGTCTTAGGAAATACCAGTGCCTTTCAAAATAGCGTTTCGGTAGCGTGTAGTTCTAACCAAAGATCAAACAGAAAGTAGCTCGTAATGGCGGCTTGTGACGGTTATTTCATATTGTAAGAGGATATAAGGAAACCAGAGATATATAAGCAAAGCGAACTGATGTGAGTTTAATAATAATAATGAACTGATGTACATGGATGGCAATAGCGGAACCGCGCTAACTAAACATGTGCGAACATGGCACGAGTTCTAGACAAACTGAAAGCATAAAGGGCAGGTGGCAGCACCTTACAAATATAGAACCGCATACTTGATAAATAAGATTAAAACTACCAAAGTTACAACACTTCCCCTCAAGTAGAGGTTCATACAATCTTTACACTCTCCAAACCAGCAAACTTCAAGCAACGTTCATGTTTTATTCGACTTAAACTCTTCGTGAGAAAGTCAGCAACTTGATCGTTCGTAGAGATATACTTCAAAACAAAAAAATTACACTCAAAGAAATCGCGAACAAAGTGATGTTTGATATCAATATGTTTGCTTCTACTGTGATACATCGCGTTCTTTGCCAAATTAATTGCACTTTGTTTATCACAAAACATGAACATAGTGGCTAAGTCTTTGAAGCCCAACTCAAGCAGAAATCGACGTAAGTACACAGCTTCCTTGGCGCACTCTGACAACGCCATATACTTGGCCTCCGTGGTGCTAAGGGCCACGGTTCTTTGTTTTCTTGAGTCCCACGATATAGGGCATCCGCCGAGCAGGAACACGTACCCCGTGTAGGACCTCCTATCTTCTTGGCAGCTTCCCCAGTCGGCGTCGACGAATCCTTGGATCGGTTTGGGGTCTGCTTCGTAGATAAGCCCGATGTTCGAAGTCCCCTTCAAATATCGCAGCACTCTCTTGGCAGTTTTCCAATGTTCGACTCCGAAGCAATTGTTGAATTGTCCCAGGTAGCTGACAGCGAACGAAATGTCCGGGCGTGTAGTTGTCGACAGATATGTCTGCGCGCCTACCAATTCGCGGTAAGGCAACTTCAACTCGTCAGTACTGGGATTCTCATTTTTGCTCAATTTCGTTCCAGGGTCGAGTAGTGTGACTACAGGGTTGCAGTCGGCCATCTCGTAGCGTTGGAGAAGCTCTTCAATGTAACCTTGCTGTAGCATGGCTATGCATCCGGTCTCCTGGATTAGTTCGATGCCTAGGAAGTGTTTGGCCAATCCTAAGTCCTTGACCTTGAAATTTTCACTCAGGACTCTGGAAATCTCGGCGATCGTCTTTTTGCATTTTGACAGCACCATCATGTCGTCAACATAAACGGCAATCAAAGTTATGTTATTTCCGGAACCAATTTGGAATAGACACGGATCCGATGCGGTTGGTTTGGCACCGCACTTCCTCAAGACCTCACGCAGCTTGGCATACCAGTTTCTCCCGGCCTGTTTCAATCCGTATAGTGATTTTTGTAGTAAGCAGACCTTGTCGCCTCCCTGCAACTGGCGAAGCATGTTCTTGGCTTTCTCCTTGGTTTCGTCGTAAGTTCCAGACATCGCAATGCTCTCTAACATCTCCCTGAAGTTCTTCGGTTGGTTCATGAATATTTCCTCGTCTGGGTCACCATACAGATAAGCCGTTGTGATATCGTACTGTCTGATTTTTACACCGAGCTTGGCAGCGAGACAAACCATCAATCGAATTGATTCCATTAGCGCCACCGGTGCGAACGTGTCAAAGAGTTGATTCCATACTCCTGGTTGAAAACTTGAGCCACCAGCCTGGCCTTCCTCTTCTCAAGTGTTCCATCAGGTTTTAGTTTGTCGCGCAGCACCATCCGGCAACCGATGACTTTGGCATCACGTGGAGGATCCACCAGCTCCCATGTATTGTTTCTCAGGATAGATTCCATTTCCATGACCATGGCACCATGCCACTCGTTAGAGTTTGGTCCTGTTATTTCCTCCTTGAATGGAATCTCTGCTAAAAAAATCTCCTCGTCTTCTTCTTGCTCCTCCACATCTTGGAGATTTGTTTGAAAAAGTTTCTTCGGTCTTCCCCTTTTTCCAGTTCGCAGAAACTTGGGTCGACCAGGTCCTTGTATCAATTAAGGCGTAGTATCGGATGTTTCGACAGTCGTTCTATCATGATCATCCACTGGCGTCACATCGAAACCGAGGAAAGGTTCATCATCTTCTCCGATTTCGGGTTGAGAGACTGGTTCCTCCATGACAGCTGGTTGATCTTTTTCTCTTAGTGATTGTGGCGGTGGTTCTGCAAAGAACAGCTCCCAACAAATATCGTGCTTCGAGGATTCCGGGCGCTCCATCCTAGTCTCTTCCAGTGGCTTTTCATTCTCGAAGAATTTTACATCTCGGCTGATCAAAACTTTGTCTTTGTCAGGGGAGTATATGCGAAAGCCCTTGGTTTCTTCGGAGTAACCCATGAACACGCCTTCTCTGCCTCGTTGATCCAGTTTCCCTCTTCCGGGATCCCTGTCCAGGAAGTAAACCTTGCTTCCAAACGTTCTGAATTGCGAGATGTCAGGAATCTCTCCTGACCACAATTCGTACGGTGTTTTGCCTCCGATACTTTTTGATGGCAGGCGATTACGGATGTAATTTTCAGTATTCACTGATTCCGCCCAGAAGCGGTGAGGTAATCCGGCGTCGAACAACATGCACCTGGCAGTCTCCACCAAAGTCCTATTCATCCACTCCGACTTCCCGTTTTGTTCAGGGTTGTGAGGGACTGTGAGGCGTCTTGTGATTCCGCGCTTCTTCAGGTAGTTGTCGAACTCACGATTCAGGTATTCCCTGCCGTTGTCAGACTGGATCACCTTTACTTGTTTTCCTTTCTGATTCTCCATCCTGGTAACGTACTCGACGGTAGCTTCGTAGACCTCTGATTTTGCCTTCAGAAATCTCACTTCACACCAATGAGAGTGATCGTCGATGAATTCCAAAAGGTACCTTGAACCTCCCATAGATGGAGTCGGCATCGGTCCACACACGTCCGTGTGGATCAAATCGAGTGGCTCCGTCCGTCGATCGTATTTCTTTGGAAACTGTGTCCTGGACATCTTCCCCTCGAGGCAGACTCTACAGTCCAGAGTCGTCGATGGATGCCTCAGCTCAACGCCAGAAACCCTCCCTTTTCTCACAGCTACCAAGATGTCACCCACGTTGACATGTCCGAGCCGATGGTGTAGCAATTTTAGATCAATTATTTTGGGCGATGCAGCCATATTTGCACGTTCTTGACTCTCACTGACGTAATATAGGTTATTCTTCCTCTCAGCTCGCATCAAGACTTCTCCTTTTTCGTTCACGACGACTGCGCCTTCCTTGTCATAAATCACCTCGTGACCGCGGTTGGTGATCTTTCCCACCGACAGCAAGTTTGTCCTGAGGTCTGGAACGTGAGAAACATCTGAGAGAGAGACATCTATCTCTTCGTTCCCAATGTGGGTAGATAAGCGAACACTGCCTTTTCCCACGATATCTGCCGTTGAATCATCAGCCAATTTCACCACACCCCTTCGTGACTCATCGATCTTCGAAAATAGGGTCGCCACAGATATGTGAAGTGGCGCCACTGTCGAGACACCATATTCTGCGTACGCCACTGCTCTGAGTTGTCGTCCCCTGTAAGCATAGTTCTCGAGTGAAATTTGCCGATTGAGTATTAGAACTGTCTTTACCTTTGTTCTTCGATGGATCTCTTTGTTTAAATCTGCACTGGCTGGCTCGATGTCCTTGCTCTTTGCACACGTAGCACCGGAACTCAGATCCGCCTCCTTCTGTTTCACTATTGTTGTTTAGTTTGGGTGTTTGCTTCTTATAGTTCTTGTTACCTGGACCAGTCTTCTTCTTGACGAACATAGCTCCCGCTATTTCACCGTGTGTGCTCGATTTTCGTGCGTCATCCTCTTCGATGATTTTGGTCCGAAGAGCCTCGGGAGTCGGTAGGTTGTCACGTGACTCTACTGCACACCTTAAGTTTTCAAACCGTGCCGGCAGAATGTATAAAAACATAACTGTCAACAATTCCGGATTGATCGTGATGTTCATATCTCCCAATTTGTCCACGGCGTCGAAGAAATCGTTCAGATAGTCACGCACGTCGCCATCGACCGCCAATTTTTGTAAAGTTAGCCTTTTCAGTAAGGTCGCCTTCCGAGCCGGTCCCTGGGATTGGTAGATCTGTTTCAGTCATTGCCATTATCACATGCCGTGGCACAATTCTTGACTGCTTTATTTCACTTGGAGACATCGACAAAATGATCAGAAACCGAGCCTTTTGATCCCTCTTGTCCCGCTCTTGAATTGCCAACGCGTTTGCATTTCCAGCCGCTGGTTCTGGTTTCGTACGAATTCCCGCCGACGAATTCCCACAAATCGCCCGTAAAGAGGATAGCCTGCATCTGCACGGCCAAAGTGTCGAAATTATCCTTACCGAAGGGTTCAATTCTCCCAATACTTCCGGTGTTCATTTTTGAGGTTAACTTCTGGCAAGTTTTTACGAATAATTACGATTTGTTATTTACGCACTTAGTCACGTGCATCTGGGTCCATAACCTGTAAGAGGATATAAGGAAACCAGAGATATATAAGCAAAGCGAACTGATGTGAGTTTAATAATAATAACGAACTGATGTACATGGATGGCAATAGCGGAACCGCGCGAACTCAATATTTGCGAATATGGCGCGAGTTATAGACAAACTGAAAGCATAAAGGGCAGGAGGCAGCACCTTACATATATAGAACCGCATACTTGATAAATAAGATTAAAACTACCAAAGTTCCAACACATATTGCCATTAAAAAACCACGGCACGGCAGAGATTAGCAGTTAATAATGACGCGTTCTAACTACGTCAAATAAAATATTAATTAACACCAACTAACGTGGAAAATATGTGCTACCCATTTAAGTCCCCAGAGGGTTTACCTTAGAGAGAAACTACCAGACATTAAATCTAAGTGATAAGAAACACCAAGTCAGATTTACTTTATAATATATTCAATCAGTCTATTTAAAAATACAAATAACATGAGAAGGTCTTAAAACTACAAACCAATAATAATTTTAGAAAAGAGGAACCTTGAAATCAAAAAATAAAACCATTACCTATTTCGAAGACAAGATATATATCATCTCAGTTGATATTAATTATTCGACACCTATTCATGAAAACGTCGGAGAAGTAGTACTATGACTAAACATGACAGTCATCAAGAGCAATCACTTAAACCTCAAGAAAATATTTTAAATCATTCCCAATCACAAGGGAGCTAGAAGTCAACACGACTGTCGTGATCAAAATCCCAAGATGGAGTCCCCAAAAAAATCAGATGTTTTGTCAAAATACGTACAAGATTAATAATTCATAACCCCAAAACAAGGAGATTAAGGTTATCTAGCCAACGGTGGCCTAAGAAAGAAAATACATCATAGAGATGTTTCACACAGACTCTTAAGGAGTATACTAACTGAAACGAAGCAGGGGGAAATAAAATAAAACCAAAACGTTAAGATAAAATTAATAAAACTGCTTCGAATCAAAACAAGAGGTTCGCTGTTATTGACAGATGAGAATCTGAATCAGCTTAGAAAATAAACACATTCAAAATAACACACCAAGAGCTTGGAAAGACAAGGTAGTTATTTGTAAAGAATCAGTATATCAAAACACTCACATGAAACATCCAACCTTTTACGCATCCCCCAAAACAACCATGTGCTCATAACCAAAACATGTACGACAAAGTACGAATCTCCAAGAGATTAAATGTTAGGTTATCCAAACACATCTCACATTCATGCCAACCCCATGGCACATCACATGCAATATAAGGGTTCTTGACTCTTTTGACCAAAATCAAAATAAACTAAAAATAGCAAGAAGTAAGACCCTTATATTACCAAACTCATACTAACATATAAACACAGATCCATTCACGCGACATTTCATTCATACTGATCTTATTCAATAACGACTTGTCAACCATTACATTGCAAGGACGTACCTTATTCTGTCGGCCACGATCACAAAATCTCTTTTTTTATGTAACATGCTTAAAAATAAAACGTGACTCTTCCAATCCGTCAGTATAACTGTTTCCATCTGATGGTAGTGGAAAAATAGGCATATCTCTGCCCAAGCCCGAAGGCTGGCTTCAGAAATAGGTTCCCGCGACGAAAACTACATCTTCGTTCTTCGACGATAAGATAGGTAATAATCCATTTTCTAACAAAGACTTGTTAGGTTACCAAGGAGACACATTCCATAAATAATCTCAAACCCAGACACTGATCTGTGGCGGGATCACAAATCCAGCTTGCGCCATCTAGCGTAAAACTAGTCCAACCAACGGAATAGCTTCACAAGAAATCCGCTAGGTAGAGCGCGAGTCCAAGAAATTACATAGACTCCGTAAGTTTTCCAAACTTGACACATAGATGGGACGACGAGTATCTTACACTTGAATTAGTGTACTTCTAGCGGTACCTCGAAACGTAGATATAAATATAATTGTCACAAATCTACAATAGTCTCAAACTATTGTCTCAACCCTCCCCGCCCGCAATTGTGATCATTGGGGAACCAAATGATCACCAAGTAGAATGCAGAGGAGAAATTTGAAATCTTCATAACATGAACGCTAACTAAATAGTTTTTTCATGCACACAAAGTCACTTCAATAAGATAGCACCATAAAAACAATACAGTACAGTTTCCCATGCTTAGAAAAGTGTTTGTTTTACATAATACATCTTCATAACATCCGGCAATAGATACAGGATTAGACATCTTCTTCATTCTTCAGGAGATAATCATACATCAAGTAGCGTAGGACAGACTATGACATCCGGGCGCCCATGGACGACAAGTACAATCCACACGACTGCAAGGTTTTCTTCGTCCGGTAATATTGTTCTGAAATCAAATTGAACTGCGAACAGATTTTTATTCCTGGTTCCTTCTACACACCACAACTGACGTTAAAGTCACGAGTCAATCAATTACAATTCATCAGGCTTTAAAAAAAATAACAATGACAGACAGAAGTACAATATAACACCAAATTAAAATGAGAATAACCCCCTTAGTTTCCTCTTTTCTTTACAACTAAAATAACAATTTTTTTAATGAATATAACACATTTCTTTTCATAAAATTAGTGATTTCCTTGTACATTTCCACCTCCTTTTTTCACTTGAGAAAGGTGAACTCTAAATATCCTTTTCCTCTGAGGATCGCTTACAAGTATAGTGACGGGAGTAATGAATTTAATTAGTTTGCATGGACCCCGAAATCTAGCCAACAATTTATTTGATTGAGTTGGACAGTTTCTTTTAAGGAGAAATTTTTAACGTAGACCTCATCACCAATTTGAAATGACGTGGGTCGGCGTCCCCTGTTGTATTTTTCTCTCAGTCTATCATGAGCAACTTTCATGTTGGACCTTGCTTTGCTCCAAATAGCTCGAACATTCTGAGTTGAAATATTATCGGGTAATAATTCTTTCAAGGCCCAAAGGTTAGAAATTGACGAGTTAGGAACAAAGGAAAACATTAAAACAAAGGGGATTGTCTGATGGGCTTCATGAACCGCAGTATTGAATGCAAAGGTGAGCCAAGAAATACAATTATCCCAAGCCTTATGATCATCATGATGAAAGGCTATTAATGCCGCCTTCAGGTTCCTATTTACCCTTTCCGCATATGACCCCTTGGGGTAATATGCAGTAGAAGTCACATGAGCAATGGACAAGTCAAATAAGAAATTTCTAAAAGCGTGAGACGAAAAACACTTGGCATTGTCAGATACTAAATACTGGCAAGGACCGAAGGAAGAGAAAATCTGTTTGAGACACCTGACGACAGTCTGAGTATCTGCTTTCTCAGTAGGGAATATCCAGACGAAGCGGGAGAACCCGTCTATGCACAAAAGTGCAAATCTGTTTCCTTGCTTAGAAGGGGGTAGGGGCCCTACCCAATCGATAAACACTTTCTCCATGGGTTTGTTAGCGAGATCAGATGCTAACATCCCTGTTTTAGTGTTGTTCGAAGGTTTAGCTACATTACAAGCATTACAATTACTTACCACACTCTTAATATCTTTGTCTATCTGTTTCCAAATAAAATGTTGACGGATTTTTGCCCTCGTTTTAAATACGCCCAGATGACCACCGATTGGCGTTTCGTGGAAATATTTAAATATTTCAGGAATTAATACTTTAGGAAGAAAAATTTTAGGTAATTTATCATTGCGTGAAGTACAACACAGAATACCTTTTCTAATGGAATAAGGTTTCACAGCCTCTCCCTCCTTGATGCGATCAATGATATTACTGAGTTCAGGATCTTCACGTTGATATTCTGAAACGTTCCTAAATAACTTGGGGAAGTTTGAAAGAATTGAGTTAATAGCCTTACGTTCGATATTCTCGCTATCAGTTTCCTCAACAATACTCTCAGTATCCGAATTACTATCGTACATGCGACTTAAGCAATCTGCTATGACATTTTCACTTCCACGAATATGACTGACGTTAAATTTGAAAGATAGGATACGAGTGGCCCATCTTGCTATTCTGCCAGTCTTCCTAGGCTTACCAAGTACCCAGCTTAGAGCTTGGTTATCAGTTTCCAGATTAAATTCTACATGCTCTAGATAGATCTTAAACTTCTCTAATGCAAACATCACTGCAAGTCCCTCCAATTCATAAATTGAATAATTAGTTTCGGCAGGAATGAGAGTACGAGAAGCATACGCTATAGGTAATCTGCCTTGTTCGTGTTCCTGGAGTAAAACAGCACCTACTGCTTTGTTTGATGCATCAGTTTGAACTATAAACCTTTTTGAAAAATCTGGAATAGCCAGAATAGGAGCATTAGACAAGGCTAATTTAAGGTCTTGAAAGGCAGATTCTTGCGGAGGTCCCCAAGAAAAGGGGATCCCTTTCTTTCTTAATAAATTAATGGGTGCAGCACGCTGAGCGAAATTTGGGATAAATTTACGGAAATAATTTAACATACCAATATATCTAGCTACTTCTTTGACGTTCTTCGGTGCCTTGAACTCCCTAATAGCCTCGGTTCTGGTTTGATCAATTGAAATACCCGACGAGGAAATGATGTGACCCAGGAAGGAAATTTCCGGTCTAGCGAAAGATACCTTAGAAGGTTTAACGGTGAGTCCAGCATGCCTTAACCTTTTAAGAACCTCTCTGACATGAACCAAATGTTCAGAAAAACTTTTACTAAATATGACTACGTCATCCAAATAGTGATATACGAATTTGAACTTAATTCCATCGAAAACATTGTCTAAAAGTCTGCTGAGCACGGCACCCCCTGTTGAAATACCAAATGGTAGACGACAAAATTCAAATAAATTCCAATCTGTTGAGAAGGCTGTGACTGCACTAGAACGTTCAGATAAGGGAATTTGATAATACGCTTTGTTCAGGTCTAAAATTGTATAATGAGAAGCTCCTTGGAACCATCCAAAGCAAGACTGGAGATCGGGAAGAGGAATAGATTGAAGAATTACTTTCTTGTTTAATTCTCTATAGTCGATAACCGGTCTAAACTTACCATCAGGTTTGGGAACAAGAAAGATAGGGGACGAATAGGGTGAAATGGACTTCCTAATGATTCCTTCCTCTAACATTTCTTTGATCATTTCCTTCAAAATCTTCATTTTGGCAGGAGAAAGCCTATATGGAGGACCCCGAACAGGTATATTATCAGTTAACTCAATATCATATTCGATTAGGTCAGTAACTCCAAGCTTATCTGTTAATACATCAGGAAATTCGTGACATAGATCTTTAACACAATTAGCTTGATCGTCCGATAAATAATTGAACTCCAAATTGTCAATTGTGGTAGATGGTAGTTCTTGTTTAGCAGAGTTGACTCTATGATTATTAGGAATTAGGTTGAATTCCCACCTCTTGTTAGGTTTAAATTTGAACCAATATGATCTAGTGCTTAAATCCAATAACAGACCCACATGAGTTATGAAGTCAGAACCCAATATCACTTCGCACGATAAGTTATTTATCACCCTAAGTTTGAATTTCCAAGAAAGGTTATTAATTTTGATTTTAACGTTTGTACTTCCTAGTACTTCAAGAGAAGAACAATTCGCTGTCATAAACTTGTTTGGTTCACTAACCAAATTCCCAAATTTACAAACCGAAGACATTAATTTAAACCATTTATAGTCAATGAAGGAAATGATGCTCCCCGAATCAATCAGCGCAGTTACCGGTTCGTTATTTAAATAAATTTCTACGAAAGGACAATTATTTGTAGGTACCGTAGAAATTCGATTACAACCTAGGTCGATCGCGTTGAAACCTCTATCATTACAAACCATAGCTTTCTTGTTTACAAGCTTTTTATCAACAATATTATTAACAACCTTATTTAAGGAAACTTTATGATGTGTATGACAACCCGAGAAGGTTTCTCTATTTTGATGTCATTTTCTGAAATTAGGATTATTAGGACAAACTCTAGCCAGATGTTCTACGGAATCACACCTAAATCATCTTCTTACTGGTTTTACCGGAACAATGCTGAAATTGGAAGGAATGGGGATACTAGAAATACGGAGGGAATCACCGTTCTTCACCGTCTCAGCAATCATTATGAGTTTATTTAAGCCCGAAAAATCAGTAGGAGTCCCTCTCATTGCCAAATAAGACCTATATTCAGGGTTGATACCATCGATAACCTTAGACACGATCATTTATTCATTTAATTGTAGGCAGAAAATTTTGGCATACCCTTTTATTTCAGAAACATAATCACTCAATGTTTCATCAAAGCGTTGCACCCTATAAAAATATTTATTCTGTAGTAACCTCAAGTTATTTGGTGGGAATAAATTGTTTAATATTTCCAAATGGAATTTGCTTAAAGAAGTACGTGACCTCATAGCTTTTAGTAATTCTTCTCTGAGTAATCCAGAGGTAAATGGAAAAATCAATTGATAAATATGAATCTCTGACAGATTAAACACGATAGCATTCTCAACTAACTCGGAAAACGTTTTAAAAAATAACACTAATGTTTCAGAATCGCTACCGTTACAACTGGGGAAACTATTCAAGGATGTAGATAATGGATGAAGAACGTTGGCATATTTTAATCCTTGCTGGAAATCAGAGATGGTAGGTATAACCTCATTTGGTGACGCACTATCTCTTACATTTACCAGAGTACCCTCATTCGTAGGGTTAATAACTTTATCAATCATATTAGTATTGGGATTTGAAGGAACCGCCACTGTTGGGTTATTGGTCGAGGACCCAATTTCAACGTTACTCGAAGGAAGGAAATTATTCATGCTTACACCTTCCTGAACCAATGAACAAGGTCTAATATTATCTAACAAACTAATATTGCTTCCACCACTAGAACGACTAATTTCCTCAATATTACTTCTTCCGTTGGGAGAACAATGGACTATATCTTCAGATATAGGGTTTATCGCTTTTGAAAAAAAAAATAGGTAACACTGAACGAGCCGGGATCTTAGATTTTCCAATACAACACAGTAATCACCATCATGGTCTGAGCAAACTTGTATAATGTCGCCTACACGATAGTACCAATGTATAAGGCGTGATTTAAAACGTCTCAACTGAGATGGGGAATTATCACTTTCACTGGCATAAATATTACCTAGGTCCAACAAGGATTGGAGATCATTCACAACAGAGGACTTACCAGAACTCCATGAGTACTCATTCCAACTTGGAATGACAATGGGTGCTGTTTTTAATTAATTCAAGGTGGCCAGGTCCAGTTCTCTATGATGAACTGGGATCTTCCCTCTTATGAGTACCTCGTGAGCGATCTCGTTTTTGTTAAGGTAATAAGTAGTGACAGAATTTCTTTCATCCATGAATTATCAATATGTCAAGCTCAGCATCATATATGAAACATAACAAACACAAATATTAGCATTTAATAATACCCGATAGGTCATCACTAAGATTCGAATAGAATTTTCAAATAATTAAATATGTGGAAAGCTTCTGCTACCAGTTGACGCGTTCTAACTACGTCAAATAAAATATTAACACCAACTAACGTGGAAAATATGTGCTACCCATTTAAGTCCCCAGAGGGTTTACCTTAGAGAGAAACTACCAGACATTAAATCTAAGTGATAAGAAACACCAAGTCAGATTTACTTTATAATATATTCAATCAGTCTATTTAAAAATACAAATAACATGAGAAGGTCTTAAAACTAGAAACCAATAATAATTTTAGAAAAGAGGAACCTTGAAATCAAAAAATAAAACCATTACCTATTTCGAAGACAAGATATATATCATCTCAGTTGATATTAATTATTCGACACCTATTCATGAAAACGTCGGAGAAGTAGTACTATGACTAAACATGACAGTCATCAAGAGCAATCACTTAAACCTCAAGAAAATATTTTAAATCATTCCCAATCACAAGGGAGCTAGAAGTCAACACGACTGTCGTGATCAAAATCCCAAGATGGAGTCCCCAAAAAAATCAGATGTTTTGTCAAAATACGTACAAGATTAATAATTCATAACCCCAAAACAAGGAGATTAAGGTTATCTAGCCAACGGTGGCCTAAGAAAGAAAATACATCATAGAGATGTTTCACACAGACTCTTAAGGAGTATACTAACTGAAACGAAGCAGGGGGAAATAAAATAAAACCAAAACGTTAAGATAAAATTAATAAAACTGCTTCGAATCAAAACAAGAGGTTCGCTGTTATTGACAGATGAGAATCTGAATCAGCTTAGAAAATAAACACATTCAAAATAACACACCAAGAGCTTGGAAAGACAAGGTAGTTATTTGTAAAGAATCAGTATATCAAAACACTCACATGAAACATCCAACCTTTTACGCATCCCCCAAAACAACCATGTGCTCATAACCAAAACATGTACGACAAAGTACGAATCTCCAAGAGATTAAATGTTAGGTTATCCAAACACATCTCACATTCATGCCAACCCCATGGCACATCACATGCAATATAAGGGTTCTTGACTCTTTTGACCAGAATCAAAATAAACTAAAAATAGCAAGAAGTAAGACCCTTATATTACCAAACTCATACTAACATATAAACACAGATCCATTCACGCGACATTTCATTCATACTGATCTTATTCAATAACGACTTGTCAACCATTACATTGCAAGGACGTACCTTATTCTGTCGGCCACGATCACAAAATCATTTTTTTTAATGTAACATCCTTAAAAATAAAACGTGACTCTTCCAATCCGTCAGTATAACTGTTTCCATCTGATGGTAGTGGGAAAATAGGCATATCTCTGCCCAAGCCCGAAGGCTGGCTTCAGAAATAGGTTCCCGCGACGAAAACTACATCTTCGTTCTTCGACGATAAGATAGGTAATAATCCATTTTCTAACAAAGATTTGTTAGGTTACCAAGGAGACAAATTCCATAAATAATCTCAAACCCAGACACTGATCTGTGGCGGGATCACAAATCCAGCTTGCGCCATCTAGCGTAAAACTAGTCCAACCAACGGAACAGCTTCACAAGAAATCCGCTAGGTAGAGCGCGAGTCCAAGAAATTACATAGACTCCGTAAGTTTTCCAAACTTGACACATAGATGGGACGACGAGTATCTTACACTTGAATTAGTGTACTTCTAGCGGTACCTTGAAACGTAGATATAAATATAATTGTCACAAATCTACAATAGTCTCAAACTATTGTCTCAATTAACACACGTATGAAGAAGGCTGCTCAATTCGCGAGAAATAAACCACACATAACTATTGGAAAATAAGACCTGAGTGCTTAGATGTACGGAATTTGCGGGGACAATAATTTTCAAATCCTACATGCCAGGTCCTAGGCAACGGACGGTACTACAATGCCGCGGTCCGTTTCTAAGATAACTATCTGTGTCATTTTCTATAGCTCGGCAGAAAATTAACATTTCGCTATATAACGAATTATTACGAGGCTTTAAATAAACCTTCGATCTAGCCTTCCCTCTCATGATGTGAGTTGAAATAGGCTGTAATTTGTATCCCAATCGCTTAGATTTGGACGTAGTAAAGCGAGGAAGAGGCCCAGGCCTCCCATATGTTCTGCTAACCGAGAGCAAGATCTGATTTCTTCTTTTCCTGATTAGGTCCTCACTATGTACTGTGCTTGTATGTTGATTGGAACATCTGCATCTAAGTTACTGGCTTCGAGGCTACCACTCTCTTGCTAAATCAGTCAAGATTCCACTTGACATGGATTCCTATATTTACTATATAAAAGTGCGTGTATGGTTGTGAGCTGTCTGATAACCTGTGTCATTGTGAAGGCTTTACCAGAATATGGTATAACAGGAGACAGGTGCCACAATGTAGCCTACTTGCATTTAGAAATATGCTTTTATTTATTTATTTATTTATTTATATTACTAAGGTTATAACTAGAGAGTTTGATGAAGGGGCAAATGTCCTCATAGTTCTTCCCCTTAAAACAACAATAACTACGGTAAAACTACTACTACTAGAACTTAAAGGGGATGAATTTGGGGTAGAGATACACACAATGTTTACAAACTAAGGTAGTAGGCTGCTCTGAAGCTGTAATTTATTATACAAGTAAAGTTGTCTGATAACCTGCGTTATAGAGAGGGTGCTTAAAATTGAGGCCACGGCCACCTCCTACCCAAACCTCACCTGACTTACAAATAGCTTACACAGACACTGCAATAAAGCAGGCTATCATCACACACACAATACCTACTGCACAGAGGGGAAAGAAAGGAGGGGAGGGGCTTGAGGAGGAGAGGGATGCTATACAAAGGGCCTTCCGACAAGATACTACTTCGGAGGGCAACCGCTGGCTTGAGCATTACTCAAGTGCAGCAGGCTGATGACCTGCCTTTTCATTAGCGGGGGGGGGGGGTTGGGATGCACACACTGGGCATGAAGATACACGTTCAAATGGCAAATGGGATCACACGGGCGAAGCCGCTCGAGCATTTACATCAGCATATTTTTTCCTGACGTCGAGATTGCATTTAAAATAATACTAATAATAATAAGATAAGCTTCACACGGGCGAAGCCGCTTGAGATTTTACATCACTTTTATTCATAATAATCTCAACTCTCCAATACGTTTCTTGCTTCGAATTTTGAATCAACGACCTCACAGCTTATCGCAAAACTCTGCCAGTGCTGCCAAACCTCCGTTTTTGGTACTTCGAAGGCTGAAGCCGAAGTTAGGGCTGAGTATTCTTCCTTTTATGTTTCCTTGCTAAATATCGTCGTTTTTGTAGAGAACAGGCTATTCCCTGTCGCTATAGGATTAGGATATTACGATTATGATAGTGATTTTTTTCTCGCATATTGGCAGAACCGATTTAATTAAAACATATAATGGCGCACGTTTGTCACGACTGGTAAAACGGACGGTCCTTTTTAAACCGAATAACCGAGCCTAGATTGGAGGCTAATAAACGAGGGGATAACCGATCTCATCGCCAGTGAGTCCCCAGCTCGATCCTCTGTCGGGTGTCGTACGAACGTAGTTTGTTACTAATTGAGGTAACTGCGAGTCCATCTGCCCCTAGGTACGAACGTATCATTATGTAGCCTCGGTAAATAATCTTACCGTAAGGATTATATATGGCTTCAAAACAACGAGCAAAAGGTTTATTATTTTTATTATTATCAAAATCGTTATCGCCGTCGTCGTCATCTTAGGTCTCGTCGTTGAGCATAGCCTTTTCTCTACGAGACCCCTTGCATTTGAATGTTGACGCAGGCTAGATTAAACTTCAAGACTTGGATGTGATTATGTGATTATTATTATTATTACGGTATTGTTATCAAAATCGTTATCATCGTCGTCGAGCAAAGCCTCTTCACTACGATACCCCTTGCATTTGACTGCTGGGGGGAGCGGTGGCGCAGCGGTCAAGCTGTTGGCCTCTAACCAAGGTGGACCGGGTTCGATTCCCGGTCAATGCATGTGAGATTTTTGATGTGAAATGCCATGTCCTGTGGTTCGGATTCCACGTAAAAAGGAGGTCCCGTGGCACATGATCGCACGATTAACGGTCACGTAAAACTACAAGCTTACTTTTATTTGACTGTTGACACAGGCTAGATTAAACATCAAGACTTGGATGTGATTATGTGGAAAGCTATTAAGGTACGGGTGATGCTTGGTATTGCCAACAGGGCTCAGCTAGTGCCTGTGGATGCTGTGAAGGTTCTAATTCTAGGGTCATTGGTGTTGTTCTGACTCAGTGAGGAAAGCATAGAAAACTACCTCATCTTGCTTTATATGCTTCATTATAGTGCTGTCTTGGATTTTTGTGGATATAGGTAGGTACCAATACTTCACCATATTTTAGTGGTTTCAAGAAAATCGACGTGATGGAAAGTTATCTCTCGGCAAAGAGAGGTTAGTTGAAACATAAGGTGTCTAAAAAGAAAGCAATAGAAAAAAACAAAACAGATAAAACTATGCCAGTGACAAAGAAGAAAAATATATTAAAATCAAAATGCAAATCTAATTTATATAATATTAAAAGAATATAAATCAAATAAATACGTTAACTTACATGAGGTTAGGACAATGTTACATTCATAAATTGATTTGTCGATTGTTTAAAAGTTTATGGGCGTAGCAAAGTCCAAAACGCAAAAAGATGGTGGTGGGAAATGAGAAAACGTCAGAGCTAGTTCTGGAAAAGGGTGTAGATACGAATGGAGCGTTACTGTGAAAAGATGAACTTATGGGAAGAAGAAAACGTACAAAGTGGAAAAATTAAAATTAGAACATGTAATGAAAATCAATTATTAGGGGACTGTAATAGCGGCAATAGTGATTAATAAAAGTATGTAATGAAATATAAAATATTGTAAATGATAAAATTATATTAAAAACCATTGAAGGTGGTTTAATATTGGATTTAACAGTTAAGTTATCTGTGAGAGTGTCAAATAAGATATTGGTGTTCCATATCTACCATTTCAAGCTTCAATACGGAACAATTATTTGTCACAAGCTCCTGCAAACTGATCACCGTCACCTTCTATTTCATTTCATTTTATTCTCTCCTTATAATCAAAATTTTATTGTGCACCATATTAGATTTAAATACGTATCTTATTACTGTGCTACGCTTTGTTTTGTGCCTTTCAATAGCTGATGAAGGGGATAAAATGTAATTAATTCTCGAAACATGTACTGAAAACAAGTTTAATAATTTTTTTTTTCTTTATAGTATTGATTCTGGCGGATGTAACTTTTCTTGTTAAGAGCTATATTAGATAGGTTCAAAAATTCTGTAATATTCAGAGAGAGACCTGTGAAATAATTTTAAAATCACTCCCCTGCGGGAATGTTATGTAGAATAAACTTAAGGGTTGTACCCTCGGTCACGAGATATACGCTGGCAATTAATAAATATGAATTATACTGCCTACAGTAGATTAAATATTATTATTAAAAGCTCTGAAGCTGTAATTTATTATGAGAGGGGTGGTGTATTTTTGGAAATACACGGAAAGAAAGAATTAGCTTTTGCTGTTCTTCATTACTTTATATCAGTCCATTTATTTACATTTCTTTCCAGCACACACCAACATCGAACTGTTACCTCCTGTTTGCCCCGTGCATTTGTTAATTTTTTCTGTCAGTTTTTTTACAGAAACGCATATTCCGTCGAACCAGCCTGACAGCGTCCCATCGCTGCCTTCCAAACTTCCACTGCTTCAAGCCATGAAGACTTCTACATCAATCCGCAGGGCGTCGTGTTCATCACCAACCAACTACTCCGTGAAGACACCGCTCCATGAAGAATTTTGTTTTTGTAAAGTGTTTTCATGTTTATGTATAACCTCTTCGTTTCCTCCCCTTACTCGCCCGCTTCCCCCTCTTCTCGCCTCCTCCTACTGCTCTCTTCTCCGCGCGCGCAGCCCGCTCGCTCGGTCACTTCTACTCTTCTTCTCGACTTGTCTCCGTGCCGTGAGCAACCGCTCACCCTCTCAAGTACACTCAACTTCTTGTTGGACATGCCGTCTAGGCTAGTGTACTTTCTCTGCATCTAGCAGCCTTCATTTGTACGTCGGAAGTCAACCCAGTCAGTTAGAGCTTAACTAAAGCTCGCCTCCTCAACTCTAGAGGCAAACTTTTAAATTCAACGCCATGTTAGAATTTTAGAACCAACCGTCAACAGCAACATCGCCTTCTTCATGAAGCAAAGATAAGTACCGACTTCATGTTTTAACCTCATTCTCATCGCTTTTAAAAGGCTCAATGCTTTTATTTGAATTTTATAGACAGTGAAAGTTGCTATGTGAAAATAACTGCTTTCTAGAGATCTTCTTGATCAAACTTAAACTATCAAGTCTAACTTTCAATATGAAAATTATTCTGAGATGCTATCTCACATCGAGGGATATTTCCAAAATACCCGCTGTCTATATAATCTAGTTTTCCGCCGAGGGATTCTCTACCCAATTTAAACAAGTCATCATTGCTCTGGAACCTTCCAGAACCTGCACTCCATCTACCAGTTATACTGTCATGTATTTTCCACTCACATATGGGAATACTTTTTCAAACTAAGGAATCTTCCTTATGAACTGCTAATCAATATCTAAGTTTTCTTCCTCCGTTGGGATTTTTCTGGTGCATTCAACTATAACCTACAAGTTTTTCAAGCAATAGACTCTCGCAAATCTAGTGGAACTAGTTATTTTCCACAATTGCAATAACTTTCTTTGCCATCAACGTTTTGTGCTACTACAGTGAACTCTTCAACTATATCAACTGACTACGTATAGTGACTGTTCAACTTTTCATCCGCGTCGCGCTCGTCCGAGTACAATAAATATGGCCATGAACGCTTTTCCACAGTCCCATTTGATCTTTCCCAAACCCTTTATTAACAAACCAAAATAATAAAATTGTTACTTTAGGTCTTTTCTCAATGAGGTGTCACTCTACATAAGTACCCTCCCTTATTTGCTCCATGTATAACGAATTAATGTCTGTAAAACTTCGTGTCTAGTACACGCCTGAAATTATATTGTTTCTCCCTTTTAATGAGGGAATCCAATTCTTTCAACTCACAAGTGAGTTACATCTAGGTTTCACGAAAGGGAAACTTGCCCCATTTTCTCGTGATCCCTACTTAAACATAGGAGTTCTAGAAACTTCCTTTCAATTGTTCTCTTCAGGTTTCACAATAAGTTTCACCTGCCCTATTTGTATAATCTCCTATGTATAATGTACCCAAGTATTTCTGTATCAATACAAGAAGTTATAGAAACTTCTATTTAATTTCTTCCTGGTTTTTTGTTGTTGTTACTTTCAAAGTTGTTATTATTTCTAAGATACTTATCTAGAAATCCTTAAAGTACACATCTTGTACTTGATTTATTGTTTAACTTTAATTACGTCAGTTATCTTTAAATTTTTCATTTATTCATCTTAGCCATTTCAAAATCTTACGAAAATTTTAAAGCATATAAAAGGTTTAAAACCAAAAGAATTATCAATTTCCTGGCGCAAGCTTTAGATGTTTTCGGAGGTCTGCGACCCCAATTGTTTATAAAAATTAAAATTATATATTTCTTACAAACCCAGAGAAGTGCGTCAAGCCTCGGCAGCCGGCACAGTTCATATCCTCGCCGCTAGATGGCGGCTTCATTCATTCCATTCCTGACCCGGTCGGAGACTGGAAGCAGGCTGTGGATTTTCTTTCATTTCTTACAAAAACTACTTCCTTTTACATTGTTAAATAAATTAAAGATTTGTTCTTTGCTTTATCATTTCTCAAACATAACGATTAAGCAAGATCCTGTCTTCCCTCACTCTTCCCATGTGCTTAAATTTAAAAACCTCACAAATAAAATTAACCACGGTTCCACTTTTTGTTGCATTTGAGCAAGAACTCTTAATTATAACTTCTTTTGGACTCTCGTCCTATTTCTCCATCCTTTTTCTCCAGTCCGAAACCCACTTCGTTTTCTTAATCATCTTCCCTTGGGGGTTAGGTTATTCCCAAGCTAATAATCTACCCAAAATTTGGTCCCAGATACCCAGGAGAGTCCATTTCTCAGAGTCTATTTATGAGAATCTATTCGTTATTTATTGCTCAAAGTCCATTTGTCAATATTTTGCAAATCATTAATATCTTCTTTGAATTTGTCAGCTATAACTTCGCAGTGCAAAGCTGGTGAAGGTGATAGAGGTCGTTCCTGTCTTCTTCAGCCTGTCTTACTTGCAACTTGTCTTCTGCTGCCAACCTGACAGCATTTTCAAAATCTCGCTACAGTTTCGTAAGTTACACTTCAATTTACCTATTTTCAACATGCCAACTGAAAAGGATGAAACTCTCATTGCCAGACGTTCTTCCTACAAGAGGCAACTCACCAGATTTAGAAATTTCATTAACAAAATAAATCCCGCCGATTGTGATCTAGACGTCTTGACACAACGCCTTAAGTTGTACGAACGGTCCTATGATTACTATGATCAAATTCAAACCGACATTGAATCCGCTTGCCCAGAACTTCAATCGGATCGGGACGAGGTTGAACCCTTGTATTTTGAAGGGATCGCCAAGGCCCACCAACTGATCCGCAGTATCTCAGAACCGGACACTAGGGTCATCAATCCGGCCCAGTTCGCACCCGCTTCAGTTCATAAGGACAAACCGAAACCTTTACTTCCAAAGATAAGCCTACCTCACTTCTCAGGCCAGGAATGTGAATGGTATTCCTTTTACGAACTTTACTGCTCCCTTATTCATGAAAACACAGACATTCTCGATATCCACAAGTTCTATTTCTTGTGTTCGTCCTTGGAAGGCCAGGCCTTGGCCTTGGCTGAGTCACTGCCTTTAAGCGCAGATAACTACCACATCGCCTTTAATCTCCTTAAAGAGAGATATGGTAATGTACGTTTGTGTGTTGCTCGCCACATTCGCTGCCTGTTCAACTTGCCAGTCGTAAAACCTAATGACGTCACCTCTTTAAGAGACCTGTTAGACTCCATGCAATTACATGTTAGAGCGTTATATCAACTCAAGCAGCCAGTCCAAACTTGGGACACCGTCCTTATTCATCTAGCTACATCCAGATTCGACTTTTCGACATTAAAGGCTTGGGAAATCGAACTCACTCGCAAGGATGAGCATTCTTTAGAGCATCTGATCTCGTTTCTGAACAGCCAGTGCCAAATCCTTACAGCACTCTCATTCCAGTGCGAAAATGTCGAAACGAGTCCTCTGTGTGACATCCTGGATAAGAAACATGTCTCTTCAAATGGACATCAGTACCCATCTGTCGAGAAAAAGCAAACTCGTTCTGCCTCTTTCAACCATCCAAGAGAACATATTAGGCCACTCAACAAATCTTTAAAATGTACATTCTGCAAGGTTTCTCACGCTTTGTACTCGTGCAAATCCTGTAAAGAATTGCCTGTTGAAGACAGAAGGAAGTTTGTCTCCAATAATAAATATTCCCATAACTGCCTGTCACCTAAGCATTCTGCTTCTAATTGTACGTCTTCCAACCTCTGTTTTCATTGCAAAAGACCGCATCATTCTTTATTGCACTTTCATGATCAATCGAGGTCACTAGTACCTGCTTCTTCAAACTCCATGCAGAGCAGCTCCGAACAAACTAATGCTTCTTCCTGCATTTCTAACGCCAAAACTTCTCACAGTGCGCAAGTCCTTTTGTCCACTGTACAATTCGAAATCCAAGATAAATTTGGAAAGTGGTTTCGAACCCCCGGTCTTCTTGACTCCGCTTCAACTCACAACTTTGTTTCGCAATCGTTATTTAAAAACTAGGTCTTTCTTCATCACCTACTTCCATCAATGTATCCGGCATTGACAATTTGAAAACTCAAGCCTTGCAGACTTCAAAATTGAAAATCAGAGACATTTGTCAAAGAAACACCAATCTTAACTTAAACTCTCTCATTCTTACCAGTATTGGCAAGGACACTCCTAGCAGCTCTATTAATACTTCCGGTTTAAAGATTCCTTCGCATTTAAGGTTAGCTGATCCTCAGTTTAATGCTCAAGGCCCCATTGATATACTTTTCAGTGCCAATATTTTCTCGAATTGCCTTCGTATACAAACCCGTAGGCTATCTTCAAACGTGGTCGCCAGAGACACCGATTTTGGGTGCGTCATTACTGGTCAAATCCAACATCCCAGTCTTCAAACCAAATCGCAATGTCATTTTGTTACTGCCGATATAAATCCCTTTTCTGCACAAGAGAACGCTTATGTTTCCGATCTTAATACATTTGAAAAACACTTGCCGAAACGATGTCTCATTGTAAACAACTACGCCACCTTTGTAAGTTGTTTAAATGGTTTTGCCTTATTTCCGCACAAAATGGCAATTCAAGTTCGCCTCGCCTTGGGTCACTTGGTTTACCTTCTCATGTCATTTTTTGCAGCAGGTAATTGTTTAAACTTTCTGTCGAAAACTATCTTCCCCTTGTGTAAAACCATGGCTATCAGTCACCATCATTTCGCTGTAAGCTATGTTTCACTTCTTTCGCTATTTAGTAGGATGGCCATGGCCGCCTCCTTCCCTCTTCCTCACACTCGGAAGCCGCTTTTGAAACCGCTTGAAAATCTGAGTTCTCTAGCATCTAGAATAACTATTCTTACGCATAAACTCCTCCTCAATGTCCCAGCTTCTCTTCTTCGTTCAGAAGAATTAAGCTTTTTCCTGTTGAAAATTGTCGGATTCCGTGATCCTCAAAATTATGCGAAATTGATTACTTGCTTTATTTCATATGTCTTTAAATTGGTTTTTCACGCCCAAGCTACGGATGAATGCATGACGTGTTACTTGAAGTTCCGCTTTAAGTCTCGGCTGATTGCACTCGCTTTGTTTGTTTATTTTGAACTGCTTGTTTGTCAATCTCGTTTGTTTACAAGCTCGGGTAAGGCCAAGCTGCCGTTTACTTCCTCTATGCTTGACAAAGGTCAGAGCAAGTTTTCCTTACCTCAACTTTGGCTGACTGCCAACCATTGTCTTGCGAGTTGCTTCCGTAATTTCAGAAGCTGTTAACCTCCTTACCGAAATAAACTTGTTCTGGTCAAGGACTCTTTCAGATATTTATATTCGTTATCTCGCTGTACTATGTGGGTCAAGGTCGTGTTAACCTATCTCTCCCACTTGCTCAGACTCGTATCCTATAGCTGTTTCGATCCTTGTTTCATAACATCGTTGCATATTTTTTATGTGCGCATGTATTGCACCCTGCTTACAAATTTTGCACTTTTATTGTTCATTGTTAAACAAACTTGTTTTCTCTCGTCGTTACACTCGATGTGTTTTTGCATCTATGCTTGTTACGTTACGTTTCTTGATGACTTAAGTATTTTTCTCATTAACCCTTTTGATGCTTATTATAACTTAAAGTCATTGTTTATGGCTACTAGATTGTTGTTATCTATGGCGTTCTTGCCTTCTACTCGCATAGTTCCTTTGTTTATTTGGTATATTCTTATCCTTAATCGATGTACATGTTTCTATACGCTTTGTTTAAATTTGTTAACTCTCCTTTCGCATCTTGTCACGATCATCACTAGAGCTTTATTTCTCGCAGCTTCTAGCTACTTTGTGATTGACAGCGTTGTTAATTCGCGTCCTTTGCCCCCGCATTCTAATAACCCTGATAACTTCCTTCCACTTACACCTGGTCAGTTCTTCATAGGTGCCTCCCCCTTTTTCCTTTCTTCCTTTAGCATAGATCTTTGGCGAAATGACCGATTGTTACCCAGTAGGGAAGGGAAGAGTTAGAGACAGAATGATCTCTACTACCAATGTGTTTATTATAAGACCTCTTTCATATTGTGTTCTTGTTCTTTGCTGGTGTTTGCTGTTGTCCCCCAACATGGTGTATTTTTGGAAATACACGGAAAGAAAGAATTAGCTTTTGCTGTTCTTCATTACTTTATATCAGTCCATTTATTTACATTTCTTTCCAGCACACACCAACATCGAACTGTCACCTCCTGTTTGCCCCGTGCATTTGTTCATTTTTTCTGTCAGTTTTATAAAAAACGCATATTCCGTCGAACCAGCATGACAGCGTCCCATCGCTGCCTTCCGAACTTCCATTGCTTCAAGCCATGAAGACTTCTACATTAAACCGCAGGGCGACGTGTTCTTCACCAACCAACTACTCCGTGAAGACACCGCTCCAAGAAGAATTTTGTTTTTATAAAGTGTTTTCATGTTTATGTATAACCTCTTTGTTTCCTCCCCTTACTCGCCCGCTTCCCCCTCTTCTCGCCTCCTCCTACTGCTCTCTTCTCCGCGCGCGCAGCCCGCTCGCTCGGTCACTTCTACTCTTCTTCTCGACTTGTCTCCGTGCCGTGAGCAACCGCTCACCTTCTCAAGTGCACTCAACTTCTTGTTGGACATGCCGTCTAGGCTAGTGTACTTTCTCTGCATCTAGCAGCCTTCACTTGTACGTCGGAAGTCAACCCAGTCAGTTAGAGCTTAACTAAAGCTCGCCTCCTCAACTCTACAGGCAAAATTTAAATTCTACGCCGTGTTAGAATTTTAGAACCAACCGTCAACAGCAACATCGCCTTCTTCATGAAGCAAAGATAAGTACCGACTTCATGTTTTAACCTCATTCTCATCGCTTTTAAAAGGCTCAATGCTTTTATTTGAATTTTATAGACAGTGAAAGTTGCTATGTGAAAATAACTGCTTTCTAGATATCTTCTTGATCTAACTTAAACTATCAAGTCTAACTTTCAATATGAAAGATTTTCTGAGATGCTATCTCACATCGAGGGATATTTCCAAAATACCCACCGTCTATATAATCTAGTTTTCCGCCGAGGGATTCTCTACCCAATTTAAACAAGTCATCATTACTCTGGAACCTTCCAGAACCTGCACTCTATCTACAAGTTATAACTTACTGTCATGTATTTTCCACTCACACATGGGAATACTTTTTCAAACTAAGGAATCTTCCTTATGAACTGCTAATCAATATCTAATTTTTCTTCCTCCATTGGGATTTTTCTGGTGCATTCAACTATAACCTACAAGTTTTTCAAGCAATAGACTCTCGCAAATCTAGTGTAACTAGTTACTTTCCACCATTGCAATAACTTTCTTTGCCATCAACATTTTGTGCTACTACAGTGAACTCTTCAACTATATCAACTGACTACGTATAGTGACTGTTCAAATTTTCATCCGCGTCGCGCTCGTCCGAGTACAATAAATATGGCCATGAACACTTTTCCACGAACCCATTTGATCTTTCCCAAACCCTTTACTAACAAACCAAAATAATAAAATTGTTACTTTAGGTCTTTTTTCAATGAGGTGTCACTCTACATAAGTGCCCTCCCTTATTTGCTCCATGTATAACGAATTAATGTCTGTAAAACCTCGTGTCTATTACACGCCTTAAATTATATTGTTTCTCCCTTTTAATGAGGGAATCCAATTCTTTCAACTCATAAGTGAGTTACCTCTAGGTTTCACGAAAGGGAATCTTGCCCCATTTTCTCGTGATCCCTACTTAAACATAGGAGTTCTAGAAACTTCCTTTCAATTGTTCTCTTCAGGTTTCACAATAAGTGACCTGCCTTATTTGTATAATCTCCTATGTAAAATGTACCCAAGTATTTCTGTATCAATACAAGAAGTTATAGAAACTTCTATTTCATTTCTTCCTGTTTTTTGTTGTTACTTCCAAAGTTGTTATTATTTCTAAGATACTTATCTAGAAATCCTTAAAGTACACACCTTGTACTTGATTTATTGTTTAACTTTAATTACGTCAGTTATCTTTAAATTTTTCATTTATTCATCTTAGCTATTTCAAAATCTTACGAAAATTTTAAAGCATATAAAAGGTTTTAAACCAAAAGAATTACCAATTGCCTGGCGCAAGCTTTAGATGTTTTCGGAGGTCTGCGACCCCAATTGTTTATAAATATCAAAATTATATATTTCTTACAAAAACTACTTCCTTTTACATTGTTAAATAAATTAAAGATTTGTTCTTTGCTTTATCATTTCTCAAACATAACGATTAAGCAAGATCCTGTCTTCCCTCACTCTTCCCATGTGCTTAAATTTAAAAACCTCACAAATAAAATTAACCACGGTTCCACTTTTTATTGCATTTGAGCAAGAACTCGAAATTATAACTTCTTTTCGACTCTCGTCCTATTTCTCCATCCTTTTTCTCCAGTCTGAAACCCACTTCTTTTTCTTCATCATCTTCCCTTGGGGGTTAGATTATTCCCAAGCTAATTATCTACCCAAGGGGCATCGACTTAGGAGGCCGATTAGCCCCTTAAAATAGGCTGTGTATGTAATTTGGTCTGATAACCTGTGTTATTGTGACGGAGCCTAACGTGAGGTCTCGGCAGTCTCCTTCCCAATCCTCACCTGACTTACAAATACTCTGCAATAAAGCAGGTTTTCATCACTCACACAATCAAAATCTACTACACAGAGGGAAATGGAAAACGGTTGAGAGGACAGGGAATCATTAGAAAGGGTCTTCAGACAAGATACTGCTCCCGAGGTCAACCGTCGGCATGAGCATTAGGCTACTCGAGTGCAGTGTGGGTAGGTTTTAGCTTCGGATTAACACTACCCCCAGGGGTAATGAAAATGAAGAAACAAGGGAGTGGGTTTCGGTGTCGAGAACAAGAATGGGTAGATAGGAAGAGAATCCACCATAAAATTACAACTAGTAAAGTAGAACGAAAAATCCACTGTACAGATCCTAAGAGGAACCTAACTCCGGCGGGGGCCCGGCTCCGGCAAGCGGAGAGCGTAGCGTGAATTGAGGTTGCCTGCAAGCGCTCGGCGTTCGCACTTTCCCTTCCGAGCCAGTATTTCCTTATTATGGGGAAGGGTAGTAGTCTGACAGAGCAAAGTGTGTTAAAGAACACAGCTTTAAATTTTCTCATTTCAAGGGAGTTAGATTTAACCAAACGTTTGGTAAACTGAGATAGTTTGAATTCGACGTGATAGTTTGGTTAGTAGAACTGTTGGATTTCTAGCGAATGACCGAGTACCACCAAAAAGGGTAGCGATGAAGCAGTTATGATGCTTTTGGAAATAATTTTACTGGTTTCTTTGAAGATTGTGGAAAAATATTATTTGTTGCACTTGAGAAAACCTAAGCTTTTATCCTGTAGAGTAACGACTAAAAGTTTATACCAGAGGAAAAACTTAAAATTTTGAAAACAAACCATAAGTTATAGAGAAAATCTCAACAAGAAGGAAGCTTGCGGTGCTAGCTTCACTTGCCTTACTGGCTCATTAGAATTAGCTATGAAAGCTAAAACAACTTTAACAATGTTTTTGCGGAGAGGTTTTGTTCAAATGCAATGAATAGTTAGAATCTTATTAATTGGACACTTGATTTTCTTAAAGAGGGCATAAGCCAATGGGAAGAGTCAGGGTAAATAGGGTCCTGCCTAATCGTTATCCTATAGAAAAGGATAAAGCGAAAAAATATAATCTGGTTTATTTAACAATGCGTAGAGATATAATGAGTTTCACAAATATAAATATACAATCTAATTTTAATTTTTGAGGTCTCAGACCTCTTGAAGGGTGAAATTTGCACGTGGTAATTAACAATTTTAAGGTTTGGAACCTCTTATAAGCACTAAAATCAGCATAAGATTTCAAAAGTTGTGCTTAAGATTAACAAATTCGAAATTTAACGACAATTATAACGCAATTAAAGCTTTAACAATAAATCAGGTACAAGGTGGGTACTTTAAGAATTCCCATATGGAAATCTTAAAAGTATGAACAAATATAAAATTCGAGATTATAACAAAAAAGAGAGGAAAATTAAGAAGAAGTTTCTATAACTTCTTATATTTAAACAGGGATCACGAGAAAAATAGGGCTAGTTACGCTTTCGTGAAACCTGGAGAACAAAGTTAGATAACTCACTTGTGAGTTGGTTTTAAATGTGTGCAAGACACGAATTATACAGAATTTACTTATTATACATGGAACAATTATGGGAGGGCACTTGCTATCAAGTGACACCTCATTGAAAAAGACCTAAATTTATGAATTTAACCTAATTTGTTAGAAAAGTTGTTTGGGAAAGAAGAAATGGGAACTTTAGGAGAAAGTTCTTGGCCATACTTATTGCTCTCTCGAAGCGCGACACGGTTGAAAGTTAAATGGGCACTGTTTTGCACTATATTCTGTTAAAAAGTTCACTATTGCAGCACGAAAAGTTCATAAGGAGAAAAGTTATTGCAATTATGTAAATCACTAGTGAAATTTTAGCTTGAGAGAGTTTATTGCGTTGTAGCGTTTGAAGGTTGTAGTTGAATGCGTCGGAAAATTTCCCACGAAGGAAGAAAAATTATGTTGATCAACGGTCTTATAAAGAAAATTCCTTAGTTAGGAAAGGTATTCCCATATGTGAGTGGAAAATACTCGAAGGTTTAGCTTGTAGATAGATCGCTTGACGTGGAAAATTCCAGAATAATGATGACTGTTGAATTGGGCAAGAAAAGTCCCTCGGCGGAAAGCTCGGTTTTATAGACAGTGGGTATTTTGAAAATATCCCTCGGTGTGAGATAATATCTCAGAAAATCTGTACAAGAAGTACTGTTTCATTTTAGAGAGTTAGCTGAGGTAGCCATAACTTGATCAGGAAGATCTTTTGAATGCAGTTATTGCTGAACATTTAGAGATTCCACACACTGTCTATAAAATTGAATAAAAAGCATTTAGCTAATTAAAACCCTTTAAAATATGGTGAAGACCATTGAAGTTTGTACTTAGCTCTGTTTCATGAAGCAGGCTATGTTCCTGGTGACGGTTGGTTTTAAAATTCAGACATGGCGTCTGATTTTAAAAAAATTGTCTCTCGAGTAGAGGTGACGAGCTCGTGTGGGGCTTCAACTGTATGTGTTGACGTCGGACACAGAAGTGAGAGCGATGAAGAGGACGAGACTTCCTGAAGCCTGGCCGGCTTGACAACAAGTAGAGAGCGAGCTAAGTGCACATGGGGAGAGGTAGCGGGCGAGGGGAGGGGGAAGCAAACAAAAGAGGTTATACAAACATGGGAAACATTATAAATACAAAATCTCTCATGTAAGTAATGCTTCTTCAATGAGTAGTTGGTTGGCGATGATGACGAAACCTGGTGTGTTGATGAGGAAGTCTTCTGGACTTGAGGCAATGGAAGGGCTTCAGAAGGCAGCTGCAAGGCGTTGACAGGCTGGTTCCACAGAATATGCGCTTCTGGAAAAAAACTTAAAACAACCATGAACAAGTGCACGGGGCAAACAGAATATAAAATTTCCCTGTCGGTGTTTGCGGGAAGGAAATCTAAATGAGTGAATTAATATAAGAGAATGAAGAGCAGCAAATGCCAACTCTGCCTTACCGTGTATTTCGAGAAATACACCATATTGGGGGTCGGCGGCAAACACCAACATAGAATGAAAACACGATATTAAACTTTGGAAAGAAGGGTATCACTGTTAAAGAGGGGTCTGATAATATACCCTTTGGTTATCAAGGTCTTCTCCTCCCTGATTCTTCCGTTCCCTCCCGGGTAGCAATCGATCATTCCGCCAAAGATCCACGCTAGAGGGGGAAGGGAAAAAGGAGAGTTTCCTATAAGGATCTGACCATGTGTTAAGAAAAGTAAATTATCAGAATTGTTGGAATGCGGGGTCAACGGGCGAGAATTAACAACGCCGTCAATCAGAAAGTAGCTAGTAGCTGCGAGAAAAAAAGTTTCAATGAAGATCACAACAAGATGCGAAAAAAAACTTATCGAATACAAACAAAGCGTATAAGAGCAAGTACATTGATTAAGGCTAATAATATACCAAATAAGTAAGAAAACTATGCGATTAGAAGGCAAGAACGCCATAGGTAACAGCAATCTAGTAGCCATGACCTTAAGTTATAATGCGCACCAAAAGGGTTAACTAGAAAAATACTTAAGTCAGCAAGAAACGTGACGTAACAAGCATAGATGCAAAAAAATTATCAAATGTAACAAGAAGAAACGGATAGTTTGTTTGACAGCAAAAGTGCAAGTTACAAAAAATACAAAAGGTACGCGCAGCAAGAATATATAAAGATTTCATTGAAAACCAATCGGAGCGAACTTCTGCTACAAGTGTGAACAAGTGAGCGAGATAGGTAAACAAGACCTTGACCCACGTAGTGTAGCGAGATAACAGGTATGAATAGCTAGGTAGGTCAATGACCAGAACAAGTTTATCTGAGTAGGGGAGTAGACGACTTCGTGAATTACAGTAGCGACTCGCGTAACAATAGCTGGCAAACAGCCCAAGTTGAGATAAGAAAAACTTGTCTTGACCTTTGTCACATATAGAGGAAGTAAGAGATGGCTTGACCTTACGCAAGTTTGTATACAGACGAGATTGCTATACAAACAGTTCAAAATAAACACAAGGGGTGAATGCAATCAGCAAAACATTAAAGCAGAACAAGTACCATATGCAGTCATACGTGGTTTGGACATGCAAACCCAATTTAAGGACATATGAAACAAAGAAGTTAATCAGTTTCGCATAATTTTGAGGATCACGGAATCCAACAATTGCCAACAGAAAAAAAGCTTAATTCTTCTAAACGACGAAGAAAAGCCAGCAGGTTGAGAGAGAAATTATAACTAAGAATTATTGTCCTTAAAGTTAAAGAACGCAGATTATCAAGCGGCTTCAAATGCGACTTCCAAGTGTGAGGAAGAGGGAAGGAGGCGGCCGTGGCCATCCTACTAAACAGCGAAAGGATTGAAAAAGAGATCACAGCAAAGTGATGGTGACGGATAGCCGTGGTTTGACGCACTGCAAAGATGGTTTTCGATAAAAGGTTTAACAAATTACCTGCTACAAGGAATGACACGAGACAATAAACCAAGCGACTCAAGGCGAGGCGAACTTGAATTGCCATTTTGTGCGAAAATAAAACAAAACCCATTGAGTAGCTCACGGCAGTGGCGTAATTGTTGACACCAAGATATTGTTTCGGCAAGCTGTTTTGAAACGTGCTGAAATCAGAAACATAAGTGTTCTCTTTTTTAGAAAAGGAATTTGAATCAGCGGTAACAAAATTACATTGCGAGTTAGTTTGAAGACTGGGATGTTGGATTTGACCAGTAACAACCCAACCAAAATCAGTGTCTCTAGCGACCACGTTTGAAGATAGTTTACGAATTTGTTTACGAGGGCAATTCCAAAAAACATTGGCACTGAAAAGCATGTCAATGGAACTTTGAATATTAAACTGAGGATCAGCTAACCTTAAAAGCAAAGGAATATTTAAACGGGAAGTGTTAATAGAGTGGCTAGGAGTGTCTTTGCCAATACTGTTAAGGATGAGACAGTTTAAGTTAAGATTGGTGTTTCTTTGACAGATGTCTCTGATTTTTAGTTTTGAAGACTGAAAAGCTTGAGTTTTCAAATTGTCAATGCCGGATACATTGATGGAAGTAGGTGATGACGAAAGACCTAGTTTTTTAATTAATGATTGCGAAACAAAGTTGTGAGTTGAGGCAGAGTCGAGAAGACCGCGGGCTCGAACCCAATTTCCAAATTTATCCTGAATTTCGAATTGTACAGTGGACAACAGGACTTGCGCACTGTGAGGGGTCCTGGCATTAGAAATGCAGGAAGACGCACTCGTTTGTTCAGAGCGGTTCTGCGTAGAGTTTGAAGAAGCAGGTACTAATGACCTCGATTGATCATGACGGTGCAGTAAAGGTGATGCGGTGTTTCACAGTGGAAACAAAGTCTGGCGGACGTACAATTTGAAGCTGAATGTTTTGATGACAGACAATTAAGGCAATATTTATTATTAGAAACTAACTTCCTTCTGTCGTCAACAGACAATTCTTTAAAGAATTTGCATGAATACAAAGCGTGAGAATTTTGCAGAGTGTGCATTTTAAGGACTTGTTGAGCGGCCTAGTATGTTCTCCTGGACGGTTGAAAGAGGTAGAACGAGTTTGCTTGTTCTCGACAGATGGGGCTGATGACCATTTGAAAAGACAAGTTTGGTATCCAAGTTGTTGTGACACAGGGGACTAATTTTAGCACTTTCACACTGAAATGAGAGTGCGGTAAGGAATTGGCACCGGCTGTTAAGAACCGAGATGAGATGCTCGAAGGAATACTCATCCTTGTGAGCTAATTCTATTTCACATGCTTTTAAAGCGGAAAAGTCGAATCTGGATGTAGCTAGATGAATTAAGACAGTGTCCCAAGTTTGAACCGGTTGTTGGAGCTGATAGAGTGCTCATACATGTAGTTGCATTGTGTCAACCAAGTTTCTTAAGAGGAAACGTCATTAGGCTTTACGCCCGGCAAGTCGAACAAACAGTGGATGTGGCGAGCGACACACAAGCGTACGTTACCATATCTTCCTTTAAGATGTTGTAGTTCTCTGCGCTTAAGGGGAGTGTTTCCACGAGCGTAAGGGCTTGTTCTTTAAGACATGATCGCAGATAGTAAAACTTGTGGATAGCGGGAATAGCTTTGTTGTCATGTATGAGAGAGCTGAATAACTCATAAAAAAAGTTCCATTCATCTTCCTGGCCTGTAAAAAAAGGGGCAGGCTTATCTTCGGAAGTAATGGTTTTGGTTTATGAAGGTTTTCATGAGCGGGTGCGAACTGGGATGGATTTATGATCTTAGTGTCCAGTTCTGAGATACTGCGAATCAGTTGGTGGGCCTTTGCGATCCCTTCAAAGTACAAAGGTTCGACTTCGTCCCGACTGGATTGAAGTTCAGGGGAGGCGGATTCAATATCGGTTTGGATTTGGTCGTAATAATCGTAAGACAGTTCGTACAATTTTAAGCGTTGAGTTAAGACATCTAGATCACAATCGGTGTGAGTTAATTTATTGAGATAATTCCCAAATCTGGTAAGTTGGCCTTTATAGGAAGAACGTCCAGCAAAGAGAGTTTCATCCTTTTCAGTTGACATGATTGAATGGGTAAATTAAAGTATGACTTACGGAACTGTGGAGTTTTGGAAATGCAGTCAGGCTGGCAGCAGCGAAAAGGTTGCAAGTGAGACAGACTGAAGAAGACAGGAACGACCTCTATCCCCTTCACTAGCTTTTGCACAGGGCAGTTATAGCTGAAAAATTCAAAATAGATGTTAATAACTTGCAAAATATTGACAAATGGATTTTGACAAATAAATTTTGACAGATGGATTCTGAGAAATAAATTTTGACAAATGGATTCTGGCAAATGGATTGGCAAATGGATTGGTCCCGGGTTTCGGCACCGAGTTTTGGGTAGGTTTTAGCTTCGGATTAACACTACCCCAGGGATAATGAAAATGAAGAAACCAGGAAGTGGGTTTCGGTGTGGAGAACAAGATAGGTAGATAGGAAGATAATCCACCATAAAATTACAATTAGTAAAGTAGGACGAAAAATCCACTGTACAAATCCTAAGAGGAACCTAACTCCAGCGGGGCCCGGCTCGGGCAAGCGGAGAGCATAGCGTGAATTGAGGTTGCCTGCAAGCGCTCGGCGATCGCACTTTCCCTTCCGAGCCTGTATTTCCTGATTATGGGGAAGGGTAGTAGTCTGGCAGAACAAAGTGTGTTAAGGAACACAGCTTTAAAGTTTCTCCTTTCAAGGGAGTTAGATTTAACCAAACGTTTGGTAAACTGAAATAGTTTGAATTCGACGTGATAGTTTGATTCGTAGAACTGTTGGACATCTAGCGAATGACCGAGTACCACCAAAAAGTGTAGCGATGAAGCAGTTATGATGCTTTTGGAAATAATTTTACTGGTTTCTTTGAAGATTGTGGAAAAAATATGAATAGTTGCACCTGAGAAAAGCTAAGCTTTTACCCAGCAAAGTGCCGACTAAAAGATTATACCAGAAGAAGAACTTAAAATTTTGAAAACACCCATAAGTTATAGAGAAAATCTCAACAAGCAGGAAGCTTGCGGAGCTAGCCTTACTTGCCTTACTGGCTCATTAGAATTAGCTATGAAAGCTAAAAACAACTTTGACAATGTTTTTACGGAGAGTTTTTGTTCAAATGCAACGACTAGTGAGAATCTTATTAATTGGATACTTGATTTTCTTAAAGAGGGCTTAAGCCTAGGGGATGAGTCGGGGAAAATAGGGTCCTGCCTAATCGTTATTCTATAGAAAAGGATAAAGCGAAAAAATATAATCTGGTTTATTTAACAATGCGTAGAGATATAATGAGTTTCACAAATATAAATATACAATCTAATTTTAATTTTTGAGGTCTCAGACCTCTTGAAGGGTGAAATTTGCACGTGGTAATTAACAATTTTAAGGTTTGGAACCTCTTATAAGCACTAAAATCAGCATAAGATTTCAAAAGTTGTGCTTAAGATTAACAAATTCGAAATTTAACGACAATTATAACGCAATTAAAGCTTTAACAATAAATCAGGTACAAGATGGGTACTTTAAGAATTCCCAAATGGAAATCTTAAAAGTATGAACAAATATAAAATTTGAGATTATAACAAAAAAAAGAGAGGAAAATTAAGAAGAAGTTTCTATAACTTCTTATATTTAAACAGGGATCACGAGAAAAATAGGGCTAGTTACGCTTTCGTGAAACCTGGAGAACAAAGTTAGATAACTCACTTGTGAGTTGGTTTTAAATGTGTGCAAGACACGAATTATACAGAATTTACTTATCATACATGGAACAATTATGGGAGGGCACTTGCTATCAAGTGACACCTCATTGAAAAAGACCTAAATTTATGAATTTAACCTAATTTGTTAGAAAAGTTGTTTGGAAAAGAAGAAATGGGAACTTTAGGAGAAAGTTTTTGGCCATACTTATTCCTCTCTCGAAGCGCGACACGGTTGAAAGTTAAATGGGCACTGTTTTGCACTATATTCTGTTAAAAAGTTTACTATTGCAGCACGAAAAGTTCATAAGGAGAAAAGCTATTGCAATTATGTAAATCACTAGTGAAATTTTAGCCAGAGAGAGTTTATTGCGTTGTAGCGTTTGAAGGTTGTAGTTGAATGCGGCGGAAAATTTCCCACAAAGGAAGACAAATTATGTTGATCAGCGGTTTTTATAAAGAAAATTCCTTAGTTAGGAAAGGTATTCCCATATGTGAGTGGAAATACTCGAAGGTTTAGCTTGTAGATAGATCATTTGACATGGAAAATTCCAGAACAATGATGACTGTTGAATTCGTCAAGAAGAGTCCCCCGGCGGAAAGCTAGGTTTTATAGACAATGGGTATTTTGAAAATATCCCTCGGTGTGAGATAGTATCTCAGAAAATCTGTACAAGAAGTACTGTTTCTTTTTAGAGAGTTAGCTGAGGTAGCCATAACTTGATCAGGAAGATCTATTGAAGGCAGTTATTGCTGAACATTTGGAGATTCCACACACTGTCTATAAAATTGAATAAAAAGCATTTAGCTAATTAAAACCCTTTAAAATATAGTGAAGACCATTGAAGATTGCACTTAGCTCTGTTTCATGATCAGGCGATGTTCGTGGTGTCGGTTGGTTTTAAAATTCAGACATGGCGTCTGATTAAAAAAAAACGTCTCTCGAGTAGAGGAGACGAGCTCCTGTAGAGCTTCAACTGTATGTGTTGACGTCGGACACAGATGTGAGAGCGATGAAGAGGACGAGACCTCCTGAAGCCTGGCCGGCTTGACAACAAGTAGAGAGTGAGCTATGGGCGCACGGGGAGAGGTAGCGGGCGAGGGGAAAGAGAAGCAAACAAAAGAGGTTATACAAACTTGGGAAACATTATAAATACAAAATCTCTCATGTAAGTAATGCTTCTTCAATGAGTAGTTGGTTGGCGATGATGACGAAACCTAGTGTGTTGATGAGGAAGTCTTCTGGACTTGAGGCAATGGAAGGACTTCTGAAGGCAGCTGCAAGGCGTTGACAGGCTGGTTCCACAGAATATGCGCTTCTGGAAAAAACTTAAAACAAACATGAACAAGTGCACGGGGCAAACAGAATATAAAAGTTCGCTGTTGGTGTTTGTGGGAAGGAAATCTAAATGAGTGAATTAATATAAGAGAATGAAGAGCAGCAAATGCCAACTCTGCCTTACCGTGTGTATCAAAAATACACCACAGTGGGCTGAAGACCTTTGGGGCCTACAAAAAAAAAATTGAAGATAAACCCACAGCAAGCCTGAGATGTTACGAAAGAGCGAATAAAATATACTAGATATACCTACGTAAAAGTACAACCTAAAAATTCCCAGAAGCTATTCGTATTTACGGTCGTGACGGCAACTACATTCTCCAGGAACTTTACGCCGAGAGAATAACAATTATTGTAGCATTATAAGGGGGAGGAAAAGCTAGTCATCAGCCCCTAAAGAACGAGCGTATCAGAAAATAACATGAAACTCGCCTTTCTGCAGGAGCTACCGACCCACGTGTAAAAAGCAGTGACGTACTTAAATGTCAATTCATATTTATTCATGGGGATTGCATTAAAATGTATACACATCTCCTTATTTATCGATCTTTCTTTGACGTTCTCGTAAATACCTGTCTTGTTCAGGAATTACGAGTGCCTTTCAAAATAGCGTTTTCGGTAGCGTCTAGTTCGAACCAAAGTTCAAACAGAAAGTAGCTCCTAATGGCGGCTTGTGACGGTTATTTCATCTGGCCATTAAAAAACCATGGCATGGCAGAGATTAGCAGCTATTAACACAGGTATGAAGAAGGCCGTTGAATTCGCGAGCAATAAACCATAAAGAACTATTGGAAAATAAGACCTGAGTGCTCAGATATACGGTATTTGCGGGGACAATAGATTTCGATCATACACGCCAGGTCCATAGCAACGGACGGTACTATGATGCCGCGGTCCGTTTCTAAGATACCTATTTATGTCGTTTTCTTCAGCTAGGCAGAAAATTAATATTTCGCTTTTTAACGATATATTCTTACGAGGCTTTAAATAAACCTTCGCTCTAGCCTTCCGTCTCATGATGGTGAGTTGAGATAGGCTGCAATTAACATCCCAATTGCTTGGATTTGGACGTAATAAAGCGAGGAAGAGGCACAGTCCTTCGATATATGTTCTGCTAACCGACAGCAAGATCTGATTTCTTCTTTTCCTGGTTAAAATGCAATGTTTAGGTACTCGTATGTTGATTGGGACAGCTGCATCTAAGTTACCGGCTTCGAGGCAACTACTCTCTTGCTAAATCAGTCAAGATTTATGCATTATAGGCAATACAACTTGACATGGATTCCCTTATTTACTATATAAAAGTGTGTGTGTGGTTGTGAGCTGTCTGATAACCTGTGTCATTGTGAAGGCTTCACTAGAGTATGGTTTAACAGGAGACAGGTGCCACAAAGTAGCCTACTTGCATTTAGAAATATGCTTTTATTTATTTATTTATTTATTTATTTTACTAAGGTTATAACTAGAGAGTTTGAAGAAGGGGCAGATTACCTCTTAGTTCTGCCCCTTAAAACAACAATAACTACTAATACTAGAGTTTAAAGGGGATGAATTTGGGGGAGAAATACACACACAGTTTACAAACTAAGCTAGTAGACTGCTATGAACCTGTAATTTATTATACAAGTAATGTTGTCTGATAACCTGCGTTATAGAGTGGGTGCTTAAAATGAGGCCACGTCCACCTCCTACCCAAACCTCACCTGACTTACAAAGAGCCTACAAAGACACTGCAATAAAGCAGGTTATCATCACACATACACTACCTACCACACAGTGGGGAAAGAAAGGAGGGGAGGGGCTTGGGAGGAGAAGGATGCAATACAAAGGCCTTCCGACAAGATACTACTTCGGAGGACAACCTTCGTCTTGAGCATTACTCAAGTGCACCAGGCCGATGACCTGCCTTTTCAGTAGCGGGGGGGGGAATGCACACACGGTTTACAATCTAAGCTAGTAGGACTAATATCAGTTCTTAATCACCCTCTTTCAATAAATGATTCATCTTTCTACTTTGTAATACATTTTCCCATTACATGTGGTTTCTTACTTTACACTTAACAATATTTACAGAAATGCACTTCATATATCATATCTGTGTTCTTGGGACAAACAATCCACGACTAGAGAGTTATTCTCACACTTACGCCCCCCCCCCCCCCCAAAGAGAAAAGAAAAGAGGGAAAAGAGAAAGGAAAAAGGGGAAAGCGAAGGAGAGGAGAGAAGCGAAGGACGAGACGCACAAAACGAACTATAAACAACGATTTTAACCTAACTAGTATTCAGTTAATAATCGTGCAATATACAGTATATTAAATTGCCTAGCTGCGACGCTCTCTCCTCGCTACCCCGATCGCACTGTTGGTATCATTGTGACGAGCCGAGCTGACTGAGCACAGCGCAGCCGCCGCGCCGCCTGTCCGAACGGAGCCGAGTACAAACGAACAATCCCCTTCGGCCCGCTCCACCCGCGCCTGAGATATGTCTATCGAGGTAAATTGTATGAAGACTTCACAAGCTTTATAAATCTCCGAGAAACAGTGCACAACCGTTTAAAGGGAAAAGACGTAATTAAAAGGAAAGTAAAAGGAAGAAAAAAAAGACGAAATCCCAGTATCCGAACCGGAAAATATCGCCCGAAACGAAGGGAATGTCGATAGAGAAATAAAATTAATACTGAAGGGCTAGCGCAAGAATCGCCAAATCCGAAAACTGGAGAAGAGATGCTAAATGATGACAATATTGAAAAAGCAAACAGCGTGACGGAAACAGAAACCGAGCGAGAGCTACAGGAAGGAAAAGAACCAAAGAAAGCAGAAACCGAAGAAGAAATCCACAAACAAGAGATAAAGAAGGAGAAGAAACTAAGGAGGATTCGAAGAGAAAATTAAAAGCCAAAAATAAAGCCAAGAAACAAGTTGCAGAGCCTACTCTCAAGAAAAAGAAGAAAAATGTAGCAGAACCAGAGGATGAAGATGAATACGACCAACAAACAAGAGATGAAGATGCAGATGCAAGAACTATAGAGGAGAAAAAGAAAACGCAAACCAAAGAGAGAACCAGCAAGAAACAAGAAACCAAAGGATTCCCAGAGCCTACCGTGACCGGCAGAGACGTGGGTAAAACTGTGTTGAGTATTCTCAAGCATCACAGTCTTGTCCTATATCGGTGTGTTGGCGTTAGTACTGACGGGTGCGCTATCATGGCGTCAATAGCTTGTGGTGCTGTCGCCGAGGTGCAAACCGAAGTAGAGCATGCCGTTAGGTGCCCTTGTTACAATCACGCTCTGAATTTGTCTATTTCGAAGTCCTCGAAAGACGTCGCCGTGCGAAATGCAATAGGAGTTATGAAGGCCACTATTACGTCCATTGATTCGTCCACAAAACGCTGCTATGTATTTAAAGCAACTCTAGGTGAACTTTTATGTAGACTTTGTGAGACGCGGTGGATCGAACGGCACGACGGTTTTGTACAATTTCGCTCTTTACTCCCGAACATAGTCGAGAGTTTAGACTCGATTACTTTATGGAAAGACTCAGAAAGTGCTTCTGAGGCAAAAACGCTCATAGCTGCTCTTTGTGAGAGTGATTTTATAGTTATCGTCATTTGCTTGTCAGAAATCCTTGGAGACACTGAAACACTCAGCATTTTGTTTCAAAGAAGGGCAAATAGACTTGAAGGAAGCCCAGGATGTGCTAGACGACACTACTACTGTGTTGAGCAAGAGGCGCGAAGAGTGCGAAACACAATTTGCTGAGCTCTTCCAAGAATCAGAAGCTCTGGCAAAACAACTTGGAACCGAACGTCTGCTCCCACGCATCGCACAACGGCAAAAGCATCGCGAAAATCATCCAGCGTTAACCGTAGAAGACTACTATCGCCGGGCCGTTTTCATACCCATTTTAGACTACGTCCTAGAAGACCTAAACACTCGCTTCCCTAAAGCAACGCAAGAGTTACACAGCCTATCAGCAATGATGCCAATATCATTATGGACGTCAGCGGATGTGGACACAATCGCTGCAAAGTACTTCAAACTTCTCCATCAACATTCTGCCGCGTCGGCGGCAAGGCTTCTACAGGCTGACCTTCGTATGTGGAAGGTAAAGTGGTCCCGGGAGCTTGAATCGGGATCAACCATCCCAAAGGAAGCTATGGAAGCTTTAATTGCCTGCGATAAAGAGTTGTACCCCAGTATTCATCGATGTCTCAAGATTTATGCTACTTTACCCGTCAGCGCCGCTTCATCGGAAAGGTCATATTCTTCCTTCAGAAGGCTGAAGACGTGGTTGCGGTCAACTATGTCCGATGAACGATTAAACGGACTTGCTTTGTTGCACGTCCACTACGATGTTTATGTTGACCCATCTCGCGTGATTGATCGGTACGCGAAAAAACCAAACCGGCGACTAGAGTTTGTTGTTTAGCTTAAAATTGTTTTTATGAACATAATTGCTGTATTTGTAATATTTACGTACAATTAGCAATACACATGTACCTGTCATAATTTCGGGTAGCCTTGTTCTTATTTTGCTCAACCTATACCCCTAAAATAAAGGTTAAATATAGTTTTAAACTCCCGTAAATCTGATTAAATCGTTTCTTTAACGATCTTTATCTCGTCGATCGATTAAAATTCCTCGGGCCTCGAGCCGGGTTTTATTTAATCTTGAAGCTATTGTCTAAGCTATATAATTATTTTTTTTTACGGTTGTCAGTCATCAAACTATATAACTCTGATTTTACTCTCCTACCCTTTAATTACATGAATACAGTAACTATAAACTATGAACCCGGTATGATAGCGTTTTGGATAAAATTAAAAGTCTATCTTTACGAAAGCGCTTCAGCGATATTATTGGCATGGCAAATGATAATATAGAGAGCAGTGTTGGACTGGCCATTTGGGAAGAACGGGAGTTCCCATCGAGGCCTCGGGCCAGGAGACTCGCAAAGGGGACAAAGTCAATCATTACCTATGAGGAGGTCCGGGGGACTTTTGACCCACCTCGGACCATTCAAGGCATCTGAGGCATCAAGGGGCCTCGGGGCCTTAAAAATAATGACCTCGGCCCTTGTGCGTGTAGGCCTCTATCATCAGCTTATTATATTGTATCTAAAAATGGGGAAAATGGGGGGGAGGTAAGTTCCGAAGAGGACTCATTACGATCACAGTATTTCAATGCGCGCGATCCCCGTGTCAGTAAACTCCGCATAAAAATATTTTTCAGCGTAAAAATTGGAGCAAGTCACTGGGGAGAGGGGGGGGGGGGGGAATGGTAAGGCCCCTACTATCCCGCTCCCGTCGGGGCTCTTAGGGCCAGTCCATTACTGATAGAGTGTACGTAAGTATAGGTAAGTATGAGCAAACAAAATATTGTTTAGTGACCACACAGAAAGTAGGAAAGTAAAGAAAAATTTCACATTTCGAAAAAAATGACATTTTGGTAAAAGTATGCGCAAATAATTCGATGTTTATTGTTAACTTTTAAATTTGCATTATGGTATATTACCCCCCTCCATTTTGAGGACAGATATCATGACCGCCCCCTCCAAGGTCCGTGTCTGGATCCGCACCTGGTTGTAGGTTCGTTACCTGGGAGGTACAGATGCATGTTACACCTCCTCCTCAACTGCCGCTTCAGAGGCTCACAGGCCTCTTCGCCCTCTTGTGGCAGAGTAACATACGGAATGTTAACGTATTCATCTCACTCTTTCAGGACCAGGTTCGAATACCTATTCGGTATCTCTGCCTCTAACTAAGGCAAGGTAAAGGATGGTGTTTGGATGTCTTGCGGGCCTAATATGACTCTGTTAGAGATGCCAGACCCCACCCAGGGCTAATTTACTTTCCAAAAGACTTTACCTTCATTCTTTTAGTCCCCTACTAAGGGTTTCTCATCAAGGAGGAGGGCCCTAAGGAACAAGAGTAGCTCTAGATAAGGCTTGCTCGCCCTGCTCTGGAGACTGGGCTTTTCAGGAGGATACAGGACTATTTGTCCCGGAACTCCCTTGGGCTGTTCCCCAACTTAGGTCCTTAGTCCTGTAGGTCCTTTCAGGCACTGCTGTGAGAGGCAGATTACTGTAGGATTCCTTCCCTCCGTAGAAATCAACCTGCAAGCCAAACGGCTGCCACTTTCACGGGTCGGTACCACCGGGAGACTGTCCTCCTACTGGGGGGCTAGAGGAAGGATGAAGCTTCGGGCAGGTGAGCGGGGGTCTCTCCAGGGGACGTCGCGACGGCGCCGGACGCCCCTAAACGTCGGCAATGAGAAGCGATTGGCAAAATGCTACCCGTCCATCGCACCTCAGCCAGGATGGCAGAAACTAAGAGGGAAACTTTTCTCTTGGGTAAGGGGAAACGCCAAACCTTTGGCTATCCCTTCCTATCCCGACCAGGATGCCTAGGCGTCCCCGAGGGGCATACGGAGCACCTTAAAGGGGCTACGAAGCACGTTCCCAACTTACCGTCACTGGGGGTCCGACATGCCGTTTATATTATACGAGAACAGACCGAAATTTTGTTTAGTTTACAGACAGCAGTACACACACTCGTTCGCTCGCCATGGCCGACACAGCAGCAGCTTCAGCAGCCTCAGCTCCCGCCTTGGCTCCGGCTCAGGCTTCGCCCAAGAAGAGCAAGGCTGCTGCCTCCAAGAAGCCCCGCACCAAGCCAGCCCATCCAGAAACCTACGAGATGGTGGGCAACGCCATCAAAAGTCTCAAGGAAAAGGGTGGATCATCTCTACAGGCAATCAAGAAATACATCACGGCCAACTACAAGGTGGACTCTGAGATGGCTCGCCCCCTTTCTTCAGGGGCGTATTCTTAGGGCTACCGGGGCTACCGGCGGTAGCCCAAGAAAATTACATTAAAATAAATAATACTTTATTACAGGTTGTTGTTATACCGTGTATTAAGAATGAAGTTTCCATGTTGGTGTTGGAAATTCATTTATTTCGTCGTTTATGTAGTGATTCTCGTGGATGTAGATGTTGGATGTCCACTATACCATTCTATGATTTCTTCGGCGCTCTACGTTACTCCGGGAATCCACATATTGTAGTAGGCTAGTTTTTTGCTACCAGATTATCATTTTAAATTTTGTAAATATTGTCAATTACAGTACAGTAAGTATGTAGTTAGTTTTAGTTGTAAGTATGAAGTTAATTTGTTTATTAGATATATGTCATTGTTCTATTAGACTGTGGTGTGTGAGTGTGTCTGGTGAGGGTGCATGTGAGTGGGCCTGGTGACAGACTGTTTTAGTGGTAGTATTTGTTGTTGGTGAAACTTTAGTATTTTTTTCGTTAGTAGAATTTTGGTATTTAATTGTTAGTAGAAGGTTAGTATTTTGTAGTAGAATTGCTCTTTACTTATTCTGAAAGGGAGTAGCAGCCTTTTAGAATAAATCAATTCTTTACTAGTCTAATAGACGGTTAAGATATTGATAATATAAGCCAACTAATGGCTACACTGCGTTCTGCTGCACTGCTGAAAGCAACGGGAAACTACAGCCGTAATGCTATTCCCGAGGATATGCACCTCTCTATGCATAATTACATGTGATGATGGCCTCCTCCCTTGCAAAATTTCAATCCGGAGGTAAACTAGTCCCCCGTTCGGATCTCCGGGTGGGGACTACTCGAGAGGGGGTTAACATCACAGAAGTGACAAAGAGGAAATCTGACATTCTACGGATCGGAGCGTGGAATGTTAGAAGTCTGCTAGGAAGTGGAAAGTTAGAAAACTTAGAACGGGAAATGGATAGGTTGAGGTTGGATTTGGTTGGGATTAGTGAAATGCGCTGGCAGGAAGAACAGGACTTTTGGTCAGGAGACTATAGGGTCATTAGCACTAAATCAAACAATGGCCAAGCAGGAGTTGGTCTCATATTGAGTAGGAAACTTGGACAGCGGGTGGAATATTATGAGCAATACAGTGAACGGATTATTGTAGCAAAAATCAATACTAAACCTACCTGCACCACAGTGGTACAAGTCTATATGCCGACCAGTCAAGCTGATGATGAGGATGTTGAAAAGGTCTACGAAGAAATAGATGACATTCTGAGGTATATCAAAGGTGATGAAAATGTTATAGTAATGGGAGATTGGAATGCTGTGGTAGGAAAAGGGAGAGAAGGGAAGATAGTAGGAGATTTCGGATTAGGTGAAAGGAATGATCGAGGAAGCAGGCTGATGGAATTCTGCACCGAACATGAGTTGGTCATAGCTAACACCTTATTCAATAACCACAATAGAAGAATATACACATGGATGAGACCAGGAGATACAGGGCGTTACCAAATCGACTTCATTATGGTCAAGCAGAGGTTTCGAAACCAGATTTTGGATTGTAAAACATATCCTGGTGCTGACATAAACTCTGACCACAATCTGGTTGTAATGAAATGCAGATTAAAGTTGAAGAAACTGAAGAAAAGTCAAAAGCCAAAAAGGTGGGCAATAGACGGACTGAAAATAAAGGATGTAAACGAAAGATTCAAGAAGAGTATAACGGAAGGACTAATGAAAAATTCTAAACGGACTTCAATTGCAGACGAATGGGCACTTTTGAAGAATGAAATAACAAAATCCGCAGAAGAAAACATTGGTAGGAAAGAAAGAATAGGTAGAAAACCGTGGATCACTCAGGATATACTAGAATTGATGGATGAAAGGCGGAAACACAAGAATCTAAGAGATGAAAAGGGGAAAGCAGAATACAGACGTCTGAGAAATGAGGTTAACAAGAAGTGCAAGGAAGCGAAAGAAGAATGGTTGAAAGAGAAATGTGCAGGTATAGAAAATTGTCTGAAATTAGGAAAAGTAGACACAGCTTATCGAAGGATTAAGAATACTTTTGGGGAAAAGAAGACTAAGTGCTGTAATATTAAGGACACAAATGGAAAGCCTCTAACAGATAGGGAAGAAAAGGTTGAGAGATGGAAAGCTTACATAGAGTGCTTGTATAAGGGACATGAGATTGAGAATCATGTAATGGAAAGGGAGGAGGAAATTGATGAGGATGCAAAAGGAGATTTAATATTGAGATCAGAATTTGACAGAGCATTAGAGGACTTAGGCAGGAACAAAGCACCAGGCATAGATGATATACCGATTGAGTTGCTACGCTGCATAGGAGATGAAGGTCTGATCAGGTTATTTCACTTGGTGTGTAGGATTTATGAGACAGGTGAGGTACCCCCTGATTTCAAGAAGAATGTTATCAACCCTATAACAAAGAAAGTGGGAGCTGACAGATGTGAAGATTACCGTACAATCAGCTTGATTACTCATGCTTCAAAGATCCTATCTAGAATAATTTACAAGAGGATTGAAAGCCAGATAGAAACGGAGTTGGGTGAAGACCAGTTTGGTTTCAGGAGAAATGTAGGAACAAGGGAAGCTGTACTAAGTCTTAGGCTGATTTTGGAAGGTAGAATAAGGAAAGATAAGAGAACGTTCATGGCATTTTTAGACTTAGAAAAGGCTTTTGATAACGTTGATTGGACTAAATTGTTTGACATTTTGAAATCTATTGGAATAAAGTACAGGGATAGGAGGGTGATATACAATCTATACTGAAACCAGACAGCAGTCATTCGAGCTGAAGGACATGAGAGAGAAGCTGGTATTCTGAAAGGTGTAAGGCAAGGCTGCAACTTATCACCCATACTTTTCAATCTTTACATTGAACAAGCAATGAAGGAAATTGGAGAAAAATTTAAAGTGGGAGTGAAGATTCAAGGAGAAATAATTTCAACTCTGAGATTTGCTGATGACATCGTCATCTTGGCTGACACACCTGAGGATTTGAATCAGTTTTTGAATGGTATGGACTCCGTCTTACAGAATGAATACATGATGAAAATTAATAAATGTAAAACAAAAATACTGGAATGCAGCCGAAATAAATCAGAAACTTCTATGGAGATCAAATTGGCAGGTGAAAAGCTGAAGGAAGTTGGAGACTTCTGTTACTTAGGAAGCAGAATAACCAGTGATGGACGAAGCAAAGAGGATATAAAAAGTAGGTTGGCTCAGGCAAGGAAAGCCTTCCTACAAAAAAGGAATCTGTTGACATCGAATATAGATTTAGGTATTAGGAAGTCATTTTTGAAAGCCTTTGTCTGGAGCGTGGCGCTCTATGGAAGTGAAACTTGGACTATTGGTGCAGCAGAAAAGAGGAGAATTGAAGCATTTGAAATGTGGTGTTACAGGAGAATGATGAAGATCAGATGGGTAGATAGGGTTACAAACGAAGAGGTATTAAGGCGAGTGGGAGAGGAGAGATGTTTCTGGCGACTGCTAATGAAGAGAAGAGATGGGTTGGTAGGACACATACTAAGACACCCAGGAATAGCAAGCTTAGTTATGGAAGGAAGGGTCGAGGACAAGAACTGTAGGGGTAGACCAAGGTTAGAATATGTTAAACAGATTGTCTCGGATGTAGGGTGTGGTAGCTATGTAGAGATGAAACGATTAGCTCAGGACAGGGAGGCATGGAGAGCTGCATCAAACCAGTCAAAAGACTGAAGACTCAAACAACAACACAGGTTCAACAGAGCATTCAAACAATCGTGACTTTCATGCACATTCTTCTTTATCGAAAGAAATAATGGTTAGTGGGTAGTCAACGTGGCAACGCAGCAGAAACCGACCCAAGACAGCGGCAGCCTTACGCCGCTCTCCTCATATATCCGCACCCACCCTTGTTCCGTGCAGGCCCAGTGCTCATAGCGAGCGAGTTGCCGCTACGGCCAGCGGTTTCTTACCATACTGGACAGCGCCTAGGGCGGCGATGGTATATAACGGAGCACACTTGCATGCCTCTGCTTAGTCGACCAACTGGACCGCGCTTAACAAGAGCACACACAACACCAGCTGAAGCTGCTACTACTGCACGCCACGGCCGGGAGGGCATGTGGTGTGCGATGGTCTGAGTTACACGGAGCGAAATAGGTACTAACACATTTATACCACGCAAAATAACATCAAACTACTAAATATTTAAATAATTGCATACACAACATCAAATAAAAATTATTCGCTTACCAACTTGAAACCGCCAATTTTTAACCCCGATTCAAGTTAAACCCCAGGCTAAGGAGCGCTTATTAGCCGCACCGCATACCTGGCCCACACGCCGCTGGCTCGCGCAGCCAGAGGCTAATTTAATTGAGTACCAACGGTTTCTTTGAAGTTAAAAGCGTTCAAAGGAACAAATAGCCTACAATAAATATACATTATCGCACGCATATACATGTATGTCAATATGTTTTAGAAGATGTAGTATTTTCGATGTGTGATTTATGTAAGAGTGTGTATGCTGAAGAATCTTTATGTAGTGTTTTGTTATAAATGTGAAAGTTGTGATTTTGTAAGAAAATTATGGAACAAACACATGCGGGGGCTTTAAATGCCAATGACTGTGTAATAGAGAGTTTGTTAGAAGTTCCTTTCCGCCGTCGTCCATACAGTGAGAAAGTTCATATTATACATATGACCTGAACTGCAATTGTGTGCCAATGCATACACGTCATTTCATATCATCTACATATGCTAGGTGGAATAGGTTATCTGGCAGTTCTAAACTGTCGAAATTGTATTGCTGGCCGTGTTTGTTATTTAGTCGTGAAAGGAAGGGTTTTCAAATATGAACTCTTTTCGCACGGCAGTTCAAAAGCAAGTTTTGTGTAATATTAAGCTCAGTGGTAGCCCAGATCTTCAGACCAGTATACGCCACTGCCTTTCATCAAGAAGTACCTGAAGGCTGCTGTCGCTTCCGGAGAACTGGTCCAGACCGAGGGAAAAAGAGCTTCGGGCTCCTTCAAGCTCGCCTCGGCAGCCAAGCCCGAGAAGGTCAACGCACCGCCTGCCAAGCGGTCTGCTGCCCCTAAGGAGGAGCGTCTTCCCAAGGCCAAGAACTCCGGAGCAAAGCCAGCCGCCAAGAAGGCCATCTCCAAGAAACCTGCCGAGAAGAAGACAGCTGCACCTGCCCCTATGCCTAAGAAGTCTCCTTCTAAGGCTAAGAAGGCTGCCAAGGTGCCCACGAAAAAACCTAAAGCACCTAAGCCTAAGAAGGCAGCGAATCCCAAGGCTTCCCCGAAAAAGGCAGCTCCTAAGAAGAAGTGAGAAGGTTATTGGTTTTTACCCATCTTCTCACTCACACACCTCTCTGCGGATGTGTAAACACGGCCCTTATCAGGGCCATCAATCATTTCCTAGGAGAGCACATGTCTGTTAAGCTCAAGTACAGTTTGTTTCCTTTTCCAAAAATCAAAAAGTTTAGCCTAGCCCTTCCCCCTCGTTTTCAACAGAAATTACATCAGTTTTCATACGCAGCCTAACCCGAAAGAATATTTACACGAGATATATATTTATATTTTCACAAAACAACACGCTTTTATGTGCAAAAATGTGGGGTTTTCCCTATCCACTCTCAAGAGAGCCAAAAAGTAATCTTGCTTGTTTTTACTACTGTATATTTTATAAATTATTATTATTATTATTATTATTATTATTATCAACATCGTTATCGTCGTCATCTTAGGTCTCGTCGTAGAGCAAAGCCTTTTCTCTACGAGACCCCTTGCATTTGACTGTTGACACAGGCTAGATTAAACATCAAGACTTGGATGTGATTATGTGGAAAGCTATCTAGGGACGAGTGATGCTTGGTATGGCCAAACAGGGCTCATCTAGTGCCTGTGGATGCCGTGAAGGTTCTAATTCTAGGTAATTGCTGTTGTTATGACTCAGTGTGGAAAGCAATAGCAAACTACCTCACCTTGCTTGATATGGTTCATTATAGTGCTGTCTTGGATGTTTGTGGATACAGGTACGGTACTGGTTGGGGAACCGACCTACCTCACGCCGACTACCTAATTACTCAGCCTCGTGAGGACAATTGAGTAGCTGTCTGACAGTGAGGCAGCGCCCCGATCACGAAAACCAAGATTAACTGCCAAGGGGACCCGATGCGCTGATCACGCGTAATTCCAATATCTGCAGGTCAAATGGCTGGGCAGTGGTCACTTGGTCGGCCTAGGCTCTTAATGGGCTGTATAGTGCCAGGGGTTGTTTTTATACCTTGTATGACATGGAAGTTGACTGAACAGTCTACACGGTAACGGTAGTGTCGCTTGGTATCGTCTTAATAGCTGAATATGCCTCTGTTTCCACATTAGGCAGGGTCCCCCTTACTTGCGTACTCTAACTAGAAAAAGAGGGGAGACTTAACAGGGTCCTATACATCAGGTTAGGTCTAATTGACAAATAGGACCGGACTCAGAATTGCTAAAGAGAGATTTCTTAGTTGTTGTGGCAAACTGTAAAAGAACGTAGCTACTCATATTCACCATTGGGCTGTACTTTGAACGCTTTAGCAGAGGCAATTTCTTTTAGGGATGAAGGTTTGTTGTCCTCCCTTTCAAAGGACTCGTATTGGTCCCGGTTAATTACCATCATTATTATTATTAATAATATTATGGCAGATGCTTAAGGTATATTAGATAGGGTCAAAAATTATGTAATATTCAGAGAGAGAACTGTGAAATAATTTTAAAATCACTCCCCTACAGTAATGATATGTAGAATAAACTTAAGAGCAGTGCCCACTGCCACGAGAAATACGCTGGTAATTAATAAATATGAATTATCCTGCATACAGTAGATTAAATAATATTATTATAAGCTTTGAAGGGGAGTGGAGTTGCTCACGTCCGTAGGTCTTACCTGAAATTACCCTACACGTGCTCCAGGGTGGTGCTAAACGAGCAACAGTGATCAGGCTGCCAGACTATCCTAGCGATCTCCTGGCTATTGTACGTGAAAATGAAAAATCATTCAAATGGTTCTTTTCAGAACCAACAGGCAAAGACCTTCGGGCCTACGCTTAAAGTTCTTCATCTAAATATAGAAGGCATAAGTAAATCCAAATGCCACTACTTGTCAAAAATCCTACGAGATGAAAACATCGATGGGGTTGCTATTCAGGGAACACATGTGGTGGACGAACATCAATTACAAACCAGAGGGCAAATATCAGGATATGATATCGTAGGTGCAACATACCACCATGCATATGGCACAGCTACATATGTTCGCAGCACCATTGAAAATGGTTCATTGCTCACATCTGGCTTTAAATATGACATTCACACTGTTTTTCATCAAAGTTGGAGATTTCATCATTACAAACATCTACAAGCCTCCACTTTCTCCGTGGCCCTCCCAGATGATTCAGGTACAAAACCATCCAGCCATCTATGTGGGAGATTTCAATGGTCACCATGTAGAATGGAATTATAGCGCCACCGATTCTAATGGAGACACTCTCATGAATTGGGTCGAGGAACATGATATTCATCTTATATTTGATGCAAAAGATAGAGGTACATTTAGATCTGCACATGGAAAAAGGAGTTCAACCCAGACCTATGTTTTGTTTCCAGTGATCAAAATAAACAACCTCTGTTTACTTCACGGAAAATACTTCAAGATTTCCCACGTGGTCAACATCGTCCTGTGCGTCTTGAGGTTGGAATGCAGATACCTCTGGTAACTTCTTATCCTCGCCCTCGTTGGAACTTCAGGAAAGCAGACTGGAAAGCGTTCTCGAGTGACCTTGATAAATGTGTCAGATGGATACCGCCAACAAGCAACAACTATGAGAGATTTGTGGGTGCTGTAATTGCCACAGCAAAAAGACACATTCCTGGAGGTTACAGAAAGGAATACATTCCTGGATGGACTGATGAAAATGAAAAGCTATACCAAGAGTTCCTATCCAGTGGCGAACAAGAAATCGGGGATGAACTGCTTCATAATCTTCATAATGCCCGAAGAGAAAGATGGATTGAAACTGTAACATCTATGAATTTCAGAGAATCGAGCATAAAGCTTGGTGGGGCCACTCCCATTGTTCGTAAAAATCCTGCAGTTACTCCAAACCAAATTGCTGCTCATATAGTTTCTTTGTCTAGAACACTGAGGGACAGAAATCATACAAGAAATATCAAAAAGCAATTAACCAGTCTCAAGGCCACAAGCCCCCTTCATTCAGAATACACTAGACCATTTAGTGTGCAAGATATCGATGCAGCTTCAGAAGATATGAAATCTGGTAAAGCACCGGGATTTGATGGGATTCGCCCCGAGTTTCTGATTAATAGTGGAGAAAATACGAAACTATGGTTATCTAGGTTTCTAACTTACATTCTTCGAACAGGCAACCTACCTCGCTTATTTAAAATGAGTAAAGTCATTGCAATCCTAAAACCAGTAAAGCCTAGTGAAACACCAGAGAGCTATAGGCCAAAAGCATTGCTCAGTGCATGCTATAAACTACTAGAAAGACTAATCTTGAATAGAATTGCTACGAAAGTGTTCGAAACTATCCCTATTGAACAAGCAGGATTCAGACCACAAAGAAGTTGTGCCGATCAAGTCCTGTCATTAACTACCTTCATCGAAGCAGGATTCCAACAAAGACTAAAGACTTCGGTAGCATTTGTAGACCTAAAGGCAGCTTACGACACAGTGTGGAGAGAAGGCGTTATCAGTAAACTCCTTAAAGTGATTCCATGCAGGAGTCTGGCTCACCTTATAAACAACATGCTGAGTGACAGAACATTTCGCGTAGTAATAGGAAGTGAAATCAGCAGATCCAGCAAACTAAACAATGGACTTCCACAAGGATCAGTGCTTGCCCCACTTCTGTACAATTTATATATTTCAGATATACCCCCCACAAAATCCAGGAAATTTGGTTATGCAGATGATTGGGCACTTGCCACTAACGACCTATGCTTCGAGGAGATAGAGGAAACGCTGATAAAAGATCTCGCTGTTTTAGGAAACTACTTCCGAAAATGGAGACTCCAACCAAGCATGAGGAAAACAGAAGTTTCTTGTTTTCATCTGAACAACCGAATGACTTCAAGGGATCTCAAGGTATACTTCTATAACACCCTTCTCCGCCACAATAGACACCCCAAATATCTGGGCGTTACACTCGATAGAACGCTGTCGTTCCAAGAACACCTGAGAAAGAGCGCTGCCAAGATTCAGACACGTAACAATATCATTCGAAAACTATGTGGTACTACTTGGGGTGCAAGTGCAACTACTTTACGTTGCTCAGCTCTTGGCCTGGTTTACTGTACTGCAGAGTATTGTGCCCCTGTCTGGATAAACAGCCCTCATGTGAAGAGAATAGATGTTAAATTAAATGACACAATGAGAATGATCACAGGCACGATCAGATCAACTCCTATTCAGTGGCTGTCTGCATTAAGCCATATTCCCCCACCCCACCTCCTCAGATGCAATGCTTTGATGAATGAATACAAGAAGATCCAGATTAATCAAAGACTGCCCATTCATGACGATATCCACCACTCACATATAGATAGACTGAAGTCAAGATATCCACCCATCTGCACGGCGGAGAATCTGGCAAAGTGTAATTTCAACCTGACTGAGAAATGGTCTAATGAATGGAGACAATTCGCCACAGCAGAGTCTTTGGAAATGCCATGCATCACACAGAAGGTACCTGGCTTCGAACAACCTCGGAAAGTATGATCCAAGCTAAACCGGATCCGAACTAACCATGGTGTGTGAGCAGATCTGCTATACAAATGGAGGAAAAAGTCATCATCTTGTTGCGACAGTGGTGCTGAGAAGCAAACTGTGAAGCACATCACCCAAGAATGCCCACTGAGCCGTTTCGATGGAGATAGAAGAGAATTTTTCCTGGGGACGCCACAAGCGATTAACTACGTAAATTGTGTAAATATAAATCTGTAACTCATGTATACGCCATACGATAGATAAATAAGTAAATAAATAAGCTTTGAAGCTGTAATTTAATATGAGAGGGGCATCGACTTAGGAGGCCGATTAGCCCCTTAAACTAGGCTGTGTAAGTAATTTTCTCTGATAACCTGTGTTATTGTGACGGTGTTTAACGTGAGGCCATGGCAGTCTCCAACCCAATTCTCACCTGACTTACAAATACTCTGCAATAAAGCAGGTTATCATCACTCACACAATCAAAACCTATTACACAGAGGGGAAAGGAAAACGGTTGAGAGGACAGGGAAGCATTAAAAAGGGCCTTCCGACAAGATACTACTCCCGAGGTCAACCGTCGGCCTGAGCATTAGGCTACTCGAGTGCACTGGGCTGATGATCTGAGGGGCTTACAAAAAAACATTAAGATAACCCCACAGCTAGCCTGAGATGTTACGAAAGAGCAAATAAAATATACTAGATATACCGGTACCTACGTAAAAGTATAACCTAAAAATTCCCAGAAGCTATTCGTATTTACAGTCGTAACGGCAACTACATTCTCCAGGAACTTTACGTCGAGAGAATATCAATTATTGTAGCATTATAAGGGGGAGGAACAGCTAGGTCGTCAGTTTCTAAAGAGCGAGGTATCAGAAAATAACATGAAACTCGCCGTTCGGCTGGAGCTACCGACCTTCGTTTTTAAAAGCAGTGACGTATTAGAATGTCAATTCATATCTATTCTTTGGGTTTGCAATCAACTTGATACACACCTCCATATTTATCGATCTTTCTTTGACGTTCTCGTAAATTCCTGTCTTCTTTGGAAATACGAGTGCCTTTCAAAATAGCGTTTTCGGTAGCGTGTAGTTCGAACCAAAGTTCAAACAGAAAGTATTTCATATTGCCATTAAAAACCACGGCATGGCAGAGATTAAATAATTAATTGGTATTCTGCCCGAAGGCAGGGCCGAGCCTCCGAAGAGGCTACCCCCAGCCGGAGTTTACTTGCGGTAGGGTGGCCAGGGCCTTTCCGCTCCTCCTTATGTTGGCCAACAGCGCGCAGTGCCTAGAACCGGCATACCATCCAAGTTCTGACTGCGCCCAATGTTGCTTAACTGCGGAGTTCTCATGGGATCCGGTGTTTCAACACGGCTAGGCCGTTGGCTATGGCAGAGATTAGCAGCTATTAACAAACGTATGAAGAAGTCCGTCCAATTCGCGAGAAATAAACCACACATAACTATTGGAAAATAAGACCTGAGATCTCAGATGTACGGTATTTGCGGGGACAATAATTTTCAAATCCTACATGCCAGGTCCTAGGCAACGGACGGTACCACAATGCCGCGGCCCGTTTCTGAGATACCTATCTATGTCGTTTTCTCTAGCTCGGCAAAAAATTAACATTTCGCTTTTAAACGAATTATTATTACGAGGCTTTAAATAAACTTTCGATCTAGCCTTACCTCTCATGATGGTGAGTTGAAATAGGCTGTAATTTGTATCCCAATCGCTTAGATTTGGACGTAGTAAAGCGAGGAAGAGGCACAGGCCCTACCATATGTTCTGCTAACCGAGAGCAAGATCTGATTTCTTCTTTTCCTGGTTAGGTCCTCACAATGTACTGTACTTGTATGTTCATTGAGACAGCTGCATCTAAGTTACTGGCTTCGAGGCTACCACACTCTTTCTAAATCAGTCATGATTCCACTTGACATGGATTCCTATATTTACTATATAAAAGTGTGTGTATGGTTGTGAGCTGTCCGATAACCTGTGACATTGTGACGGCTTCACCAGAGTATGGTATAACAGGAGGCAGGTGCCACAAAGTAGCCTACTTGCATTTAGAAATATGCTTTTATTTATTTATTTATTTATTTATTTATTTATTTATATTACTAAGGCTATAACTAGAGAGTTTGATGAAGGGGCAAATGACCTCGTAGTTCTGCCTCTTAAAACAACAATAACTACTACTACTACTAGAGTTTAAAGGGGATGAATTTGGGGTAGAAATACACACAATGTTTACAAACTAAGCTAGTAGGCTGCTCTGAAGCTGTAATTTATTATACAAGTTGTTCGCTTTTGCAAATGGTTTTGTAGGTTTTGCTTCCCGTACGGTTTGAAACATTTGTTCAATCTTTCTGCCCCATTATTTTCCTTCGCTATAATTGCAGTATGAACGCGGTGTTCTGTTCATTTATTGTTTAGTTAACTTATGTTTCAATTGAATTGTTGTTCTTTATTATTTCTTGCCTACTCACCTTTTCTCTGAAGTGTGTTTATCTAGACGCAACGCACTGTCACACATTCTCACAAATACTGTGCTCGCATCAGCCGTAACCCTCGCAATGTGTATGGAGATATGCGCTGATTGGCTGTTGACACCCCTCCTCCCATCTGGAATGTTCGCCGCACTATGACGTCATTTCCACAATATATTGCCTTCATCACCGTTCTACTGTGCCTGTCTACGTCTGACCACGGCTGCCGCCTGACCACAACAAGGCCCTTCTTGGGGCAGCACTGTTGGTAAACATCGTGTAGCTGGAACCACTCTAAGCGGCATGCCTCCTTGTTTGGACTTTGTCCTGTCTCATCAACTCTGCAGTGTGAAATTTTAACTGCTCGTAAACCGCCAGCCAGGTCACTACCAAAAGATCTGTTACTGCTGGTTACACTTCGTCGAAGGAGTTACAATCTATTTTTTACGGGAGCCATGCCGATACTTCCTGGAGGAAGCCTGTTCTTGGATTTTACGACCCGCTCACTGCGGGCCAGTTAACCCATGGCCGTGTTCCAGCACTGCACTTGAAACTTTGGATCGTGCTGAACCAACGCTTCGATCTGCCCTGTCCGGGCAAAACTATACTACTTCCTGCTACTGTCTGGGCGAGTCTCCTGCAGGACGATTTTATGGGAAGATACTCTGTATCAAGTATCCAACCATTGGTAACACCAACTTTAATTAAGCTTGTTTAATACATTTTTTCAAGGCCAAGCCTTTTTTGCTTCTTGCTTTATTTGGATCTTTTCTTGAAGATACTTTTTAATCGCCTGTTATTAGGCTTTTTTATGCATTCGTATTGTAATTCATATTTTCTAGTCAACGTTTATTCTGAGTTTCCTGGAGAAACAATACATTTTGAATTGCCTTCTTTTAACTATCATTCTAATGAAAATATTTTTTATTAATTCAAAAAATCAAATAAATGTATTACCGGTAACTCTAGTTATCAATGTTTGGTCTCTTCCTTGTCTCTCTTTTTATATTCCACTGTGTGCCCGAAACCTAATCCTCTGCTAATTCCCAGTTGGGGTGCTAATCCAACCACCCCTTTCCATGGTACCTGAAACCCGGAATCCAATCCGTTTCCTTTACCCTGAGACTACATATTTATAATTAAAAAAACTGTGTAATCTAATATTTACTAAATATTTCAGTTTACCGTGGCCAAACGCGGGAGCTCTGCCGGGGAACGCGAACAGTCCCATCATACCATAAGCAGCTTCATTCCTGGAGAGTGGCACTCTGCTTGGCGTTTCAAGGAGTGTGGTGAGTTATTTTATACTTCCAGCGATGCCATTAACAATTGATGACAAGTTGTTAACTTCACGGGCGGCTTATAAGGGCCAACTTACCCGTTTTCAAAAAATATATATCCTCCTTACCCAAGGATGAACAAAATCTTGACATCATTTCCCAGCGCTTAAAAGCTTACGAGCAAGCTTACGAGAAGTATGATCTCGTACAGCTTGAAATTGAAATTAAAGTCCAGATCAACGAGTAGATAGAGAAGATGTTGAAAATAATTATTTTGAAACACACGCTCAGGCCGTAGCTCTAGTTCGCGCGTTAACCATGGAGTTAAGGGCAGAAGAAACTCTAGGGACAATTAATAATGGGAACAATTTATAAATCATTATTACCTAAAATTGAAATTCCACGCTTCTTTGGGAAAGAAGACAGGTGGCAATCATTTTTTGAATTATTCTGTTCATTAGTGCACGAAAACACGGCAATTCCAGAAATTCAAAAATTCCATATTTAAAATCTGTGTTAGAAGGCCCTCCCCTCCAACTTATTAAAGAAAATTATAATATAGCCATAGATTTACTTAAAGGTCGCTATGGCAATGAAAGATTATGCATTCAAAGACACATACAGGCTTTATTTAACCTACCTTCCTTACGTGCTGACTATCTGTCAACATTTCGTGCCTTAGGGGATACCGCTCAACTACATGTTAGAGCGTTGGCAAGACTGAACCAGCCAGTCGAGCACTGGGATTTATTCTTAATTCATTTAATTACGTCCAAGTTTGATCCCGCAAGCTTAAAATCATGGGAGATTGAAATAGCAAATACTTCGTTATATACCTATGGTTCTTTGCTTGCATTCATAAACAACAGATGTCAAGTTCTCTCGGCCGTAGCCTGTCATACATCAGGTGGTACAGATAACAAGTCTAATGTTGTCAAACCAGTCAGTACCAAAGTAAACAAATCTTCTGTCTTTAATGTTCAACCTAACGCAACAGATTGTATTCTCTGCTAAGCACCTCACAGGTTATATTCCTGCGTTGCCTTTAAAGCTCTTTCTACCGACGAAAGACGCAAATTGATAGCCCAAAGCAGATATTGCTTTAACTGTCTGTCAGCTAGGCATATGTTGTCTGATTGTTTATCTAAAAATACCTGTTTCCATTGCAAGGCTCAACATCAGTAGAATACTTTTCTATGCTTTGAATATTGCGTAATCGCGAGGACATATTGCATCATCATGCGAGCGATCACGTGATATGTCTGCAGTGTTCGCGACAAAAAAGTTTGTTTGACATAAATGAATGGCCTTGACCTGCTCTACCCCCATACCAAATTTCAACTCTCTAGGACAAAATAAATTGAATTTTGAAAATAGGCTATATTTCCAAAATTAGGAAATCTATAAAAAAAGGTTGTTTGACATAAATGAAAGCTCTCTATCTCCTCTACCAGTAAACCAACTCTCAGGTGTATAGGACAAAATTTAAAAAAATGTTCAAATGGGGTCTTTGTTAGCAGAAAAGCTTTAGGTGTACTAACATTTGAATGATACTGTCTGGGCGCGACGCCCCCGTGGAGAGCCAGTTGGTTATCCACACGCGTTTGCTAATTGCTCTGCATGTCTTAGCAGCAAGAAGAGATTGACCCTTGACCGCTTGAATCGGATAACCTTTGCCCCGCGCGCGGCTGTTATCGTTCTTTGGCTAGCGAGAGCATGCTGAACGTGGGGGGTCCGGCTTCCTACTCCATATAGGACGTGCAGCTGTTAGTTAACATTTTTGCGGGCTTGCATGCTCTGTGGTCTCTTTCTGCATAGACTGTTTTATAAGACAAATATATATAATTGACTGCATAAAATTAATATTGTCTTGTTTGTTTTAAATTCTTAACCATCATTATTGAACTCGGATATTATTTTAATGAGAGAACAAGTTTGGATATCAGTTCACAAAGTTTCATTCATGTGATATGTTTAATGAGCTTTTTGTTTCTTTAACATCATAGTATATAAGAGCAAGATTATTATGATGCAGTAGTTACTATTCAACATGTCTCTCTGCTACTCTTTTATTGCGAAGATGCAACATCTGAGAGAGGTTAAGACGCTAGCAGAGAAAGCCAGGATGTTGGGGTGTAATTTTATGGTTTCCTCCTCCAAAATGGGGGAGGAAATTATTGTCAGATCGTTCACTGCGCTAGAGAGGGATCTCTTCGACGTAGAGATTCTTTGCATCCTAAGAGACGAACGCTACCGCACAGAATTTGTGCTTAACGGGCTAACGTTAACCATTCTGGATGTTATCCTATCCAGTGTGGAAGCATTTAGGGCGACTCCCCCTCCCAATGGAGTATACCAAGACCAAGTGAGGCTTGAAGATCTTGTGCAAAGAGAAGAAAGAGAAGAAGATGGAGAGCATATGGAAGAGGAAGGAGAAGAAGAAGAAGAAGAAGAAGAAGAAGAAGAAGTGCAAATACTTGACTAAATGGACAGTGAACGCCGGTGTTTTATATTGAAATGTATTTTTTTAAATATATTTATTTTAATCATTGTGGTTTACATTAATTATATAATACGAAATAGTGAAAACAAAATGGTATGACCTTCGTTCTTAAAGTGGTAAGTAGTTCTTTTTTTCCGCCAAGATGCTGAGAATTGAAGATGCTGTCTGCAGAGTTGAATATGCTGGTGATCTTGTGTGGAAGGTAAGTACAATCATTCTTTTCTTTCTTGAGTGTGTTGGTTTTCGTGAGCTGAAAATATATAGACACATTAATAATAATAATATTAATAATAATAATAATATTTTTTTTGCGATGATTTAAAAAAACGTACATTGTTTTAATTAGAATATGTTTTTGTTCGAAATCCAAGAGTTGTGAGTTGAATCGAATCCTAGCCAAGATAAGAAGGCTTGGGTTCCTTTTCTACGTAGTACTTTGTCAACTAAGTAAATATTAGGATGTTTGGTTCGCTGTAACTCTGCTTCATAAAACGCCCCAAATATCGGCAAATTTTTATTATCTTTTAAAAGATATGTTCGTGGATTAGTATTTTGAACTTTATAAATTGTAAATAATTCCGTAGTCCAATTAGCTTCGTACCCTTTGCTGAAATGTTTCTTGATTTTTGATATTCTTACAATGTCACCAATTTTATATTTTGGTTTTCTTAAAGTTGCATTATATTGTGTTGGCAAGCGGGGTTGATTGTTTCTTTTTACATCAATAGGTTTCATGCCAATGCTGCAATGTATTTTGTGATTATACTTTACTAATAACTCGGGCAAAATATTTACCCATCGGTATGAACCACGTGTTGTGAACTCTTTCCACATCGATTCCTTAAGAGTTCGATTAAATCTCTCTACTACACTCGCTTTTATGGAGCTCCCAGTGGAATAATGCTTTAGATTTTGTTTCTGAGACCATGTTTTGAATTCACTGTTATAAAATTCCGTTCCTCGATCAGTGTGAAAATAATTGGGCAATCTTTTACTTTGAGAATAAACAAATTTTAAACTTTTTACAATCTCACTTCCTTTTTTGGTTTTAAGAGGAATTGCCCATGCATATTTTGAGTAAACGTCAATAATGGTTAATAAATATTTAAATCCATTATTCCATTTTGCAAATTTTGACATGTCCACAAGATCAGCTTCATGGAGGTCATCGATTCCTTTGCTAATAACATGTCGTCTTTTAAACTTTTTTCTAAGAGGTGCATGAAGTTCTTTTGCAATTTCTCGTCTGATTTCGTTCATAGTTAATTTCTAAACAAAGATTTATAACATACTGTGCATTGTTTTACAAATGTTTGAATTTTTATTCAATATATCCTGCATTTCTTAGTTCTTCTTCAATTGCAAAGATTTCGCTGTCAAGTCCTGTGTGACCTGCTGCTTTCGATGCAATTAATTTTTTAAGTCTTGATACTAATTTGTTTGGTTCATTCCAATGGACAAATTCAATATTGTTTCCTCCTTCGAATTTCCAAATGGCTTGTGGTGTGATGTGTTTATTTTGGCCATATCCAGTATGCATCGTAGTATTTGCTTCTTCATTCTCATCTGTTGTTTTTATAATTCTATCTATGTCTTCAGTAAAAAGGGGTTCGATTATATTTTATACTTATGAGATTGTGTTCCTCTCGGAGCTGCATTGCTTGCATAATTTCTTTTGTGCACGTTTGAAACATTTAATAATTTCAAATAAGAACTTAAATCACTCCTATCGATTAGAGAGTGATCTGGTACTTTCCTTTGAATCAATTCAAGTAGACCTTCTGTTATAGGAAAGTTTTCACCACCAACTTTTATCCACTTTTTATCAAAGAAAACTCGTTCACGTCCCAAGTATTGTTTATCATTTCTTATCGTTATACCAAATGTTCTATCCACGTTTTGTTTAATGAACGGATCAAAGTAGCGGTTAAGTAGTGTAATTATTTTGATGCTATCTCCATCTTCTTCGTCTGAAGTAGCAGTTGATTCAGAATCATCATATATTTTTTTTCTTTTTTGATTTTCTTTCTTTAGTTGACGTTGTATTAGCAATAGCTACAAGCTGATTTAATGAATTTGTTACTGGTTTAAACTTAGTCTCTATATCTAATTCTTGACGTCTAACATAATTTTGAAGTGAAAGATACTTGTCCTTAACATCTTTTTTTTTAAGCGAGAAAGTTTATCCTTTACTCGACTTTCAGCTTTAATCTTCAAGCTCTTCTCCATGACTAAACTAAAATTGTAGTTGTTTTACTTATTTATAGTATATTCAAAATCAATTTGAAGAGGAAGATCATTGGTTTTATGTTTCTCAGGGTCTCTAAGTCGAAACTGTATTTCATCTTGTTCTTCAACTACAATGTCAGTGCCATCCAGTTCAATCTCTTGACGTATATTTAAAATTGCATACACAATTGGAGATCTTGGTGAAACAAAAATTGGTTTTAATATACCTTTATACGGAAGTTGGTATTGTATATTATGATTATGAAGCGTGTATACCGGTGAATGGATTGATGGTGTGTTGGAGAATTTCAGAATAAATTTCGATAAGTTATTTTTCTTTACTTCATCTTGTAATATACCATATTCTTCTTTGGATGCGGTAAAACTTTCGAGTGGTTCTTTGTTAACCAATTGCTCAATATTTTCTAGTTCAGTTTTTAACTTGTTATATTCCTCTTTGGATGCCAGCAGCGTAACTTTCAAGTTCTTCTTTTTTAACAATATTTAGATTGTTAGCAACACCCTCAATACGAGTTTGTAAATTGCTTAAAATTTCTTTTAGTTGATTAACTTCAGTTCGTGAAGCAGCATAGTGTTCTACAAACCGTTTCTTTGTCACATCTTGGTCGTTAACAGGAAACTCAACATTTGTTTGTTTTTGATGTTGTAGATTGTTTACAGTCTGTTTCATTTTTTCAAATTCATCTCGTGAAGTGGCATATTGTTCAACAAACGTCTTATTTGCAACATCGTTATCGTATATGGGATTGTTTACGTGAGTAATTCGTCTACTCATCATATTTAAAGTCCCACCATCGTCTACGTATAAGAAGTTTTGTTTATTAAATTTAGTGATTAAGTCTTCTAGATTTTTTCGAGAAGCAGCAAAGTTTTCTAAATAATATTTGTTTATTGCATCTAACGAATCGATTGGTTGAGATATGTTTGTTATTCTTCTATTTAACATATCTACTGTTTCATCATCTTTGTTTATATTCAAAAGAGATTTTTTAATTTCATCGAGTTCTTTTGTTACATGAGTTTTAAGAAAAGAATACGATATCGCATCTTGATTTTGAATTGGATTTTTAACATTTCTTATTCTTTTGTTACCCAAGTCGAGACTATCATCATCAAACGGAAAGTGATCTTCTGAAAATTCACTCACTAAACCATGAATGAATTCTAACCGTTGTAACACTTCGGTTATTCGGTTTTCCAGATATTTTTTTTATATTCGATGTATGTTGCTGCATTGCAATAAGGTTTACTGCATCATTTGCAGATGATGGTAAAGCTAAGCCTGCGAGACGTTTGTTTTCAAAGTCAAGTTGTTGTTTCTCTATTTAACAAATTGAAAAAATTAAACATTTAAGGTCGTTAATGTTTCGTTGTATGTCTTCTTTAGACTCAATTTTATTTAGCTCATTCAGTAACTTCAGTACATAACCTTTGTTGCAAGCATCTTCAACATGTATGGGCGTTCCAACATCTTTTAACCGTTTGCCGTTAATACATAGATGCCCATCGCTTGTTGTTGTTGTTGTTACTTGATTTCCATATTGCAGTAGCTTATCATCAACATACGATTTAGTTGCAATATCATGGCGAGAAGTTGGTGGTCTGATAGACACGTTATTGATTTTGCTAAACGATGCCATAGTTAGGTTGTTAACCACACAAAGTGTATAACGCGAATGAGCATTTAGCTCTTTTGAACTATTATTTATAACTGAAAATAAACATCAAATCCATTGCGATATCGACCATTTTGTAAATCGCTATCTTTATCGATAACGAAAAAGCCAAACTTAGAGTTTTGCCAACAATAAGAACAAATATCGAAGAACTGATCATAGCTCATATCTGTATTTACATGATCGTTATATACATGACGCAAGTTTGTTCCGTCTTGTTTAAAAAGAATTAAAAAATTAGCGTTATCTCTAATTAGATGTTTAGGTATACAAGAATATGTTTGACAAAGATAAAATACGTCAACTTCGTGATGACGACCTCTACTGAAATAATCTTTCATGTGTTGTTGTTTATTGCTGGCTACATCATCAAAAACAAATATAGAGTTTTTTCTAGCCATTTCTGGAGGCAATACTTCATCATTATCAGAAACATCTCTTTTTATTTCTTTTATAGAGTCCAAAAACTTTTTTAATTCAACATACTTACTTTGAGCAAGTGATTTAGAATAAATATAAATGTTTTCAAAACGAACTCCATTTTTGTGACATAATAAATTTATCATTACTTTTGTTTTGCCACAGTTCGATGCACCGCAAATGATACATCGAATAGTGTTCGGTACTAAAACACTATGCTTTCTTTTTTCACTTTTACTCTGGTTTTCACCATTAGTAAATGAAATTACTGGTAGAGTGTTTGACTGCTTAACAAACTTCAGCATGTCAACGTTTACGTCGGAGAATGCACACTGCACAAAAAATCACATCACATCAACATATATTGTTTCCACACGTATCATAACTTGTATTATATGGAATAATAGTAGGATTTTCAGGATTTAAATCAACGTTGCCAACGTAAAACCCTCTTAAATATGGACAATGTGGTGCCCATTTTTTATGATCATTTAAGGAATATCATTTTCTCTCCAATTTTCAATTTCAATCTTACAGAATATACATTTCACCTTATCACCATGACCGGTATAATAAAATCCTGCTGATGCTAAACAAAATTCGTTTGGACAGGGAAGAGGCCAATTTTGAAAAGTTTTAAGTCTTTCATATTCAGATTTTAATTCTATGCTAGGAGAAATATTGTTTACGTAAGGGCAAGAAAAAGCCCATTTCTTATGGTCTTCAAACGGATCATCATCTTCTTCCCAATAACTAAGTTGCAGATTACAGAAAGCACACCTGACCATATCCTTATATCCATAATAGTAAACTCCTGCAGCTGCTAACCATGCAGTGTTCGTAAAACTGTCTGAAGACCAGTTCTTAAATGTTTTTAGCTGATCTCTTTCAGATTTTAAATTCATTCCTTTTTGACCCAATATCATCTGCATTAACTGTTTCTTGGAATACTTTACACAATTAAAATACTTCATGATGATGCTTTACTTCACAAAAAAAAATATGTTCCCCACACGAAGCTAAATGTGAACTGATATGAATCAACAAAACACGCTGGCTAATATGCAAGATTTGCGTTTGTTGGGTTGGCCGAGCGGTCTAAGGCGTTGGAATTAAGATCTAATTTTCAGAAATTGAAAGCGAGGGTTCGAATCCCTCACCTGACAATATTATTTTATATACATGTGGAGTGAGGAGGTGTTTGATCATTAAAGAAACTTTAATATGAAGTGGTACAAAGACCTTTTCTTCTTTATTCATTTAGAATTACAATTAATACAATTTCATTTCTCTTGTATGAGTGTTGAAGTAATCTCATTCTTTTAGTTGTCCTGATGAGTGTGTGTTGAGATGATCTTGTTCTTTTAGTTGTCCAGATGTTTATTTTCTGTAGACAAAAAATATACACTGTGTTAAAAAAGCAAACAAAAACAAAATATGTATAGGTGTCAACAACACTAGTAGATTTAATGAATTACCTTTTATAGATAGCGATTACAGTTATCACATTTGCAGCGAAGATGAAACAGTTGAAATTTTCTTTTTAGATGATCTGGTAGATGTTCCCACTCCAGACGAATTCGTTGTGGCTCATATATAGTCAGTATGTTTATAGGAAAGTAGTTCCAATCAAACTTATTAAAACCTTGAAGTCCATTGTTTCGAAACTTGTTTATTATCGAACACACGATTTTCATGATGCCATCAGAAGAATTTAACCAATGTTGAACAGCATTGACATTAAATTTAGCACAACTATTGCTTCCCATTGCAAGAGATGGTAAATGTTTTGGACAATCTGTAGGTAAACGTTGGCTATGCTTCAACATTAGATCTGACATTCCATCAATCGTATTAAGATCGATTAATGACCCAGGGGAACGTGTTTTTAGAGCAAACAAAGAGAATTCTTGTGGCAAATTATACACAACTAAATATTCATATTTATTTTTAATAGAGTCAAACAAAAAGAAGAAAGAGTTTCTTCACAATACGCTGCGACCCATGTTAACACAGGACTGAATGAAGGTATATTGCTGTTATTTAACATACAGTAAGCAAGTTCCAAACTGCCGTTTGGTAGCTTGCGAATGTCTGCAACTATTGGCTGCTTCTTATTCCACGTGTCAGCATCAGTAGAAGGAGAGTTTGCTGTTGTCAATTCCATGATTGCAACTAAAGTGAGAATACTTCTTTACTTGCTTGCTTATAACTTAGCAAATATTGGTTTAGATAATTACTTCATTAGTTAATGGTCTGTAAGATATTTGACGATCATGAATAAGAACACAATAAAGAGTTGTATCTTCAGGTATATTCTCACTTGTCTCGATTTCAATTCGCACATCAACTGAAGATGTCTTCACTGCCTCCACTTGCTCAAGGCAATTAATTACAATAATCGGACAATGAGACTTAAATTCATCTCGTGAAACTAGAGTCTCTGAACGAAAATCATCGATCTGATAATATACATTACGAAATTTAACAAACATGTCATACAATTCGCTGTAGTCATTTATAGCAATTTCAGAAGTTGGCATTTCATAGGGATAAAAAATTGAATTTAAAAAAACTCTTATAGATTTAATGTTACAATGGTCAAAATAGGAAGAGCACGTATTTAGTACATTTCTTTTAGTTTGAAAACCTAATAAAAATTGACGTGATTTTTGAGTTTCAGAAGTTGTCATTACAGTCCAACTATATTTAGTTGTTCTAGGAAGAGATGGCAAGACATGAACATCCCATGATCGAAAACCAACCTGAATGGGAATATTTTTCTGCATTAGTTTTAATCTTTTAATTTGTTCTTCGTCCGATAATAATAAAACGGGAATTTTTAGATAAACTTTAAATAACTTGACCTTAGAAAGATCATTTTCGGTTGCAGATTGCAACGCGCGTGCGTCACTCGACGATCTGAGAAGTATTAGCTCATGCTTGCAGTTTAAAATCGGCTTTCTATAATCCTCTGCTAAACCTAACAGGTTGCTTAAAGGAAGTATTACATGGAAACGTTTTGTGATACTATCGACAATATTTGCTTCACTTGCTGGTGTTGTTAAAGAGGGAAAATAACCAGCATTTTGTAAAGCTGTATATTCGTTTTTTTAATATGATGCAAAGGTTTTTAAAGAACTTGTTATACCTAGATGGCGTGTACGATCAATTTCTTTACCATTTAACGTAACGCGAATTTCGCTAAAAAGATTAGCCCCAAAATTTTGGTCAGGATGTGCTGTAGTAGAAGCAGCCAGATTTACGTTAGAAGTAATAATTTGTCCTTCTAAGTGAAGAACACCTTCTGATAATAAAACTATGTTTTCTTCATTTTGAATTGGTATTCGAATTTCATCATTATTTTCGAATTTATTAGCTGAATAAGGTTGGTAAACTCTTTCTTCTCGTCGCACAACTCTGTTGTCAACCTCTCTTTTATCCGTTATGTTAAACATGTTAACAGCTTCAAATATAGATAGAAACTAAATAAGATTAACAATTGTATATATATTTATATTGAAATTAAAGTACGCGATAGCCTAAAGACTGTAAGAAATGTTTGTTGTTACTCGATAACTGTTTCTTAGATTTTAAGGTGTGATGGCTTTGTTTTTTTTTTTTGTTTTTTTTTTTTTTAGAAATTTTAGCTGATTGATTTATATTTCTTTTTCGAATCAGAGTCGACTTCTTTTTTTTCAAACTTTGAGTATTATATAGTATAACCATATTTTTGAATGTTTTCTAGTAAGCTTACTCAACTAGAATGAAAATATAACAGTATTTCATTACTTTATATAGCAAGATAACGTGCTGGACGTATAATTAATTCTACAGTTAAATCTTCATCTTGCAAATCAATGAGCTGTTGAAGATGATCTTCAAGTTGCACATATACATGTTGAATAACCTTGCTGTTCATAGGCAAAAAATTAATTGTTGTTGGTTGTACAACAATCGGATAACCAGCAGGAACATGAGCTTTAAAATTATATAAAGAGTTGTGTTGGTTTATGGTTCAAATAAGAACTCGTACCAAGCACAAGGTTGCAACATACTCGAATACTATTAACAGTGTTAATTTTAATCATATATTCAGAATGATGAGTTGCGTTTGCCTGGAACTTTTTATGAGAAAATCCTAACAAATCTGCAATAGAATCTGCAACACCAAAATCTATAGCAAAGTTTTTCGAATATAGTTTACAATTAGAGAACACTTTATCATAATTAATATAAATATATGAAGGAAATTTGTCTTTTTCACCTAATAAAACTGATAATAAATGTGCTAGTAATAATTCATTAATCTTTGCACTTAATTGTTGAAACGTATAGCTAGCAACAGGTATTATTAAAATTGTTGTATCCACATCGTTCATCTTTATGGCTAAAACGTTATTATTTTCGTTAATTTTTACTTCACTTTCGATTCTATTTCGATCAATCTCAATTTCTTTTTTATTCTCTTTAGGGTAAACTTTCTTTTCAATACCTAAAGCCTCTGCTACACTGTTGGGTACACTGAAATCAATATTAAACGGAGAAGGCAAAACAAGACGGTTGCGTCCTTTTCCATTTATATCCTCTTCCAAATAAAGATTTGTTTTTTGTATATGATTTGTTATAAGTTTCGCCAATGAGTGATAACTAAGTAAATCATCAAATGTTGAGGCTAGATCTTCAAATTCATAAATACCTGGTGGTACCACTAAATCAATTGATAACAAAAATTTAGTAAAATGAATGCGAAATTTATTATTTCGGTTGGTAACATTTCGAATAGAATTAGATGTATACAATCCTGCAAGTACTATTTCAAAAAACTCTGCTCCTACAAGATGAAGCGGGTTCTCCAATGTAACATCAATCTTTGAGCCTTTACCTTCAAGAGTTATCCATCTTTCGAAAGCCATCTTTGAAATGTTTAAAGACGTCTGTGTTTCCCTTATTTATACAATACAAGAAGACTAAACATGAATGTCCACAAATCGAAGAAGTAATTGATTGATATAAATGAAAATTATATTGTAGATAACAATTTTTAAGATATGTTAAAATTTCTAATGGTGGTCTTAAATTACCGATACTATCAAAATAATGCACGTATTTACCTCGTTTACTTAAAGCCACCCAATGTGAACCAGATTTAACCATCGGTTCAAGGTTAACAATACAGTTTTCATTTTTTCGAGGATGTCTTGGTAACGTATCTCGCATAAAGACTCCTCTAAAATTTGGAATCTTTAATTGATGTGCGTATTTAGCTAAATCGAAATTACTTAATGCTTTATTTGGTATTTGGTTAATTATCTTTTGTATGCAGGAGGATTTAAATAAATGCCTTGACCTGCTTTTCCTCGCATTGCTTCTATAATTCGATTGTGTCTTTTCATTTCTTTTAATTCTTCTTGTGCAGCTTTCGCTTTCTTTGTAGCAGACGCTACCCCGGCTGCTCCGCCTGCTAGACCCCCCAAGCCCGACAAGGCTGCAAATATCGGAAGTAGGGGTAAAATACCACCTTGCTTTTTCGATGCTCTTTTTTTTTAATCTTTTCTTGTTTTTTATATTTAATTTTCGTTTACCTCCACCAAGCTTAGACTTAGCTTTCATTATGCCACTGACTGTTAGTGCAGCCGCTCTCTCTCCTAATGATGCGTCACGAGATTTTACACGAGACCAAGCTTTTGAAGCTAAAATTTCATCAGCCTCTCTTCTTTTGTTTGAATCTTTATGATTTGCGTAAGCAATGTCGTGCTCTTTGCACGCTTTATCTAATATATTTATTCCTGGATCACCACGGCTCAATCGCTTTTCTAATTTTGGTCCTGGTCCACAATATTCATATCCCGGAATGTGTAATTCCACAGGTAAATTATCAATAGTTTTATTAAGTACACGACTAATGAATGATCCACTTCCTGATTGAGTGGCAGAGTTGCTCCTCTTACAACGCACCATTACTAAATGATAAGTAATATAATGTAATTATATATATATATATATATATATATATATATCAGGAAAATGGGAATGGTGGGGAGAGGAGTTGTAAATAATACACACAAAATTTGGGTTATTATTTATTCTCTTTTTCATAAGCAAAGGAACACACAAAAATTAGTATTATTAACAGAATAAAAGTGTGTGTGTGTGAAAGAAATAAAGTAAGTAAGAGAGATGATGTGCTTTAATCTCAAATTTGTTTCTAATCATTTTTCAGAGAAAAATGACCAACCGGTAAAGTAACAATTCCGTTTTCAGTTATGTATCTTTTATCATCGTTTGATGAAATTGCCAACTTATTTTGCCGAACAGTAAATACAGAATGAGATTTTGAAATTATACAAACTTGAACTTTGCTGGCTTGATGTCTGTTATAAAGACACTTTCAATACTCATCAATATTCATAGTTTTACTCACGCTCTTCTTAATGCCTTTAGTCTTACACAAGCTATTCAATTCATCACACAATTTTATTGCATACATTTTGGGTCTTAACCCCACAAATTCTTCAACAATCCTTCCAGCATGTTCATCTTTCATTAAACCAATTTCACCTTTATTTTGTCTGACAATGCCAAAAGTATTGTTTGTTTCATAGTTTCCAGTATCAAACAAATTTGAATGCTGTTTTATGAACTCATAAATATCATAATAGGATATATACATAAAACTATCTGTGTCTGTGTATAACAACCTCACATTTGATTCAGGATTTGCTAAAATAACATTGTAATGAAAGTCATTCATTTTACATTTAGACAAATCTAATATAGAAACACCAACATATACTGGTTGATTGTGAAAAATCTTTAGTCTGCTCATCTCAATGACCATACATTGTTCATCGAATATAATTCTATGTTTAAAATTAGCCTTAGCTATTAAAGACTTAGCACCATAGGCTCCATGCCATTTTGGTAACCCATTTGATGTCCCTTAACTTCCTCACATTCATCAGTGAACGACCAAAAATTGCATTATTCATCAATTTATAAAAATAAAAAAACAACATTATTTGCCTGTTTTCGTTTCTCTGTGTTCACATCAATATATGGTTTTAGCCATTGACTCTGATTGAATTCGATTATTCTGTGAATACGTTCTAATTTCATTCCTAATTGAATACATTGCTTTAACATTCTATAATGCAAAACATAACGTTCTTTATTATCTAGGGTAGCCATTAGCTTTGTCAACTTTTTTGGACATAGAGGGTAATCTGAATGTTTGTCATGTAACTCTTGAGGATAACTCAAATCTACTTCCAAGATATATCCGATTTCTGAAGTATCATCAATATTTAAAACATTAAACCCTTCAACATTTGCAACCCATTTAAAGCCATCTGTTGGAAGATATTCCATCATAGCATATCCATATAAATTATTAACATCAAAGTAAATTATGTAGGACTTGTTTTTTCTCATCATAAGTTTTCATATACTTATTATTTGCAATCGCATGTCGTGTTATACACTGAACATTACCTCCTCGAATAGATCGTTCAAAAAAGTGTAACATATCAATATCTTGAAGCAATTCAAGTTGAACATTGGTTATCTTTTTCATTGCACACCAAGACATAGATGGAGCAGTGTAAAAATGAGCTGCATCAATGCCATACGTCGCCATGCCATTCGATCTAAAATTTTCAAAGACCTCTGCCAAAAGAAGTGTGTCTACTTTTAAATACAAATCGGCGTATTCTCCTAATGTTTGACAGGAAAACGTTTCCCACACCGATTGAGCAAACTCATACTCCTCGTTCGATATTGTTTGATTATAAAGACTGCTATAAAACTTGGATATTTCAGGTAATTTAGTTTCGTTAAGTACATCCATACTTTGACGTATTCATATGGAAACACGCCTTTTCTCGCAGTAAGTCGAAACTGTTCATCATCATTAAAATAACGTCTAGTTATTTGCTTTGAATCTTCACTTAACGACGATGAACATTGATCTAGTGAACAGGACAAGAAATTATATGTATCGATAAATCCTAACAGAATGAATCCATTCTTAACCCGTACATGCTTTGCAAACCCTTTATAACGTTCCATATTCATTGCTAACAAACTTATATGACCAGGATTATGTAACACCTCACCATCTTGTTTCTCACAAATTTCTTTAATTATAAAATGTCCATCATACGCCGTTAGATTATGAAATGCTATAGGCAGAACCTTTGTTACTTTGTAATTTAAATTACAACTATTGTGTGCGCTTCCTCTATATTTTCCAGTTATGTGACAATGATCGCGTACTTTGAGTTCATTATCTGCAATCGGTTTCTCGCAAATATGACAAATTTGACTTATCAAAAATTATCTTTCTTCATTTTCCGTCATCTTTAACATCGGTTTAGCTGATAAATAATATGTTTGAAGTTTGTCTACAATACTATAAAGTTCCTTTACAAACAATTATATGCAATTATTTCCCCTAAAGAGTTTAAAACTGCACAAATCACTATCAAAATTACAATGAAGGTATAAAGAAATGCTGTAAGGAATATGTTTATGGGTTAATGTAGAGTTAGGAATGTCACTATTTGGAAAACAAGTGGAAATAGGAGACAAAACGCATTCAGTGTCTGCATAAATTATAAATGGAACTGTATCTTTAAATTTAAATTCTGTAAAATTAACAAATCTTTGTTCGTCAGTTGGCAATATGCTTTTTGCAACAGGAAACTGTTTACAGTCTGCAAAGTGAACATTTAACTCATCCTCAAGAAAATAATATGACAAACAACGTCTACATATATAAATCCGTCTACAATTGCTAGTGACGCTTGAACGCACAAGGCGACCGAGATTTCTAATTAAACAAAAGTGATAACTTTCACTGTTTCCAATCTGCAACATCAATAAGTCCACACTCCTTTCATATACTTTATCTGATACATACAAAGGTACAATAGTAAATGTTTTTTTTTCCTTTTACTTCGTTTGTTCCCATACACACCCATTTGTTTTCATCATAGTGTGCTCCATACACATTCACAGAAATATTGTTTTGATTTTCAAACTTGTTTAAATATTTCATTTGCATTGGAATTGGAATATCATCTAAATTTAAAACATCTCTGTAATTAGGATAGGAAGAAAGATGATTCAAGTTTCGCGTTTTTGGATACAAACCAGCAACCACACTCCACGCAAAACAAGCTTCCTTTGTATCATACATGAGCCGGTACAATTTTAAGATCTGTTCGACGTTGTTTCCATCTAGCGGTCTCTAGTAATACATCTAAGAGATCGTAATTTCCGCACGTCTGAAAAAGGAATGCGCCCGCGTTGGAGAACTAATCCTTGTCTAAGAAACACGCCTTCGGCGATTGTTATCGCGACGAAATTGTTACGACGAGGGGACAGATAATATGTTGTGCCGACATAATGCCTACTACCGACATTTCTATTGAAAATGTTACGTGCTAATTATTCCTATTGATCTTCGAAGTTATAAACGCTGAGGAAACATGACGGGATTCAGGCCTCTGCCTAGCAGTGGAGATTTCTTGTCATATGAGATAATTATTAAATGAAATATCATCGGAGACCTTCCAGAACGTCTCGGAGACTCAGCTAAGTGAAATGATACCTTTGTAACTCTGTATAATCGTGTTTTGAAGAAGATCATTATTCAATGCATTTTCCCCAAGTTTCAGTGTTAAAAGTTTACCTTAATTCAACCTGCTTAAGTAGGGTTAAACTGGAGACCGTTCGTGTTTGTATATGAAGTCATTTGGTGTTTATTTTGTCCCCAGTTTGTTTATATACGCACGTAGTGGAGAATCAAATTGCTTGTTTTTGGGTTTATTAATTTAAATGGGTGCTTGTTGTTGTTGTTTCTTTTCGTATCTAGTCGAGTTTTATTTTAGTGCGTGTTACTTGCGTTTGTTTTATGTTGTGAAACGCGATTGTATTTATGAGAGATGTTTCTTACCAGTTCCTAACCCCTTGCAAGAGTATGGGATCTTTCAGGGACCTTTAGGGACTGGTATTCTTTAGGTTAGTTCGCGATTTTAATTGTGCCTAGACGTAGGAGGGTGTGTTGTTCATTGCTTTGGATGTAATATCTTTTTGTTGGAACACACACCAGTTTATTTTATGTTTCAAGGGTTTGTTTTTATCATGCTTGTCATTTGTGCACTCCAAGGATGGCCGATTAGGTTTTATTTTTATCCTTGGAGACTGGGCAAGCATTATCTATGTATGTTTCAGAAATATGTTTCATTTACAATCACGGTTCTAGTCTTGATATTAAGGGTTGGGTTTATGTCGTTTGTTTAAGTGGGAATTTGACTGAAGGTCTAGGGTCATGTTTAGTGTTGTTCTGTTTTGTTGTGACCTTCAGTCAGCAAGCAATGCGTGATCCCATTACGTTATTAAATCAGGTGTATTGGTTACTCTTCCGAGATGATGGAATGTGTGTTCGTTTTACGTGCCCGGGACTGCAATTGACGCTTATTTGGCATCCCGCAAGGTAACTGAACCTTGTGCTTTCGTTCGAAAGAAGTTTTATTCTACCAGTTCATGAAATCGTTTTGTTTTATCTTCATTTGGGATTTGCTTGTTTTAATTTTACTGAACTGATCTATGTTTATTTGCTGAGTTCGTATGTCACGGCACGTCATGTGAAGTGTAGCGCCTTGTGAAGTTGTGTAATTATTCTGTGTTTATTGACGTGTCATTTAAGGTTCGTTGCTGTTTTTGTTTGTTTCTTTGGGTAGCTTGGCGTGACATACAGTTTAATGTAAGGGTGGTCGGGTAGACAGTTCGTGGGAGACACGATTTCATGTACTTCTAAGAATGATGCTTCTGACTACCTTCTTGTGGTCAGCCTGTGGTGGAACGAAACGCACTATTAACACTATCGTTAATTTCTTCCCCTCTACTGAACGATCTCCAGCGACTTAGGCATTCTCCTCGTCGTCGACATTCTCCTTTTATAGATCTTTATTGTGTGTTTTACGTTTTATTGTTTTACTGTTTTATAATACCATGTACATATTTTATTTCAGGCCCATCATCCCTCATCTTACCATTTCATGCACCCCTCACGTCCCCTTTTGCAATGTCTTGTTTTTGATATTAAATTTTATTTTATTTTACAACCTCTACTCGAAAAGTGTAGTCATTGGATGGTCGGTGCTCCATCTAGTTCACCATGTGTTAAAGGTCTCGACTTAGGTCTCAGGTTCGCGTCCTCGACACCTGCACGCCTCAATACAAATTTAGCACTGCATGTTTATTGACTATTACATCAGGCAATCTACTAGTATTGGACATTCCTACTTGAAATCCAACATATGTATTTATATTAATTCTCAAACTATGAATTTTTTCTAAAGCCCACCCAGAGCCATTTGCTTCAAATTCGCTCATTTTTGTCAATGTACCTTCAATGATATGATTATTATAAAATTCATTCACATCCGTATACTCGAAAACTACTTTATTTTTGACAGCAAAATATTTTGTTTCTGATATGTCGCGAAGCACATACTGTGCACACAAAACTGAATTCACCTTTAAAGCTTGCACAGTTAACGCTTTCTTAACATACTTTGTAAACCAAATATTAGCATTTGCTAAAAATTTGCGGGGATCCAAAAACTCATTCTTAACATTTGAAACTGCAAGTGTGTACACTCTAGAATTGAATGCCGTTTCAATTAACTCACAGCTTAAGAAAGATTCATCCTTTATTTGAAGTGCAATTTCTTCACAATTCACAGCTTGTTGCAATATGTGGTTGCTAATAACTCTCCAACATTGAATCAACTCATCACTGTTCTCAATCAAGTCCATTTGAGTGTATTCCCCGATTTGGTATGATATTGAAATAGCACCGTTTAGTTCACTTCTAAAATTAGAAACACTTTCAAATGCATTGTCCAATTGGTTTCTTATATTTTCACTGTTATTATTATGTATTACAATATCAACCTTTCTACGTTTGCTAGGAGGTGTTGCCATTGTTGTCTAAGCAATTGTCCAATTTTCACTGTTGTTAATACACCACCAGCAGTTGCTGTAACACCGGCTCACCATAAACCTATAATCTTTTAAAGTGTATTCAAGCCATTGAGATAAATTGCTGCCTGTAATCTCCAGCGAACAATGAATGGCTTCAAAGGGAAATTCGTCCTGAAGTTTACCAAGCAATTTGTTTCTATACTCATTCAATTTTGTTACTTCAAAACAAGTGATGGAAAATTCAATTTTGTAAACCTCATCAAATGTATTGTATCCGAAGAAACAAATAAAATATTCATCTTCACATAATTCTTGATACAAATATCTTAGAACTGTTTCTGTCACCTCTCGCTGACTATCATCTGATTTGCTAACATTAGCAACGTAGACTGAAAATGTTGAAATTCCACTCGAAGATGTCCATTTGTTAAAACAAGCTTCTTTCTCATTATGACTCACCTCATTATCATCTTCTTTTCCTTCTTCAGACTGATGAAAGCATACACGATGATACTCTATTACCGGGTGCGATCGATGTTCAGTTCCACTCAGAAAATTAACAGTTTTCCACTTCATTTTGCTGTTCCTTTTATTTGTTTTTAGATAATCTGAAAAAAATTAAACAAATTAAGAAATAATAAGCAACTAAATATATATATCATTCGTTATATCAATCAATACATATATAATCTGCATATATATACTCACCAAAAATTTACAGTTTTAAAACAACTTGATGTGAGCGGTTCTTCAACCCCAAATACACCAACATCAGTTTGCCTCTAAGTGAGTTTAGTTCATCGATCTCTGATGCGCTTAGTTTTGCAAATACTGCTGGTAGAAATACACTTGTTATTTCACCTTGAATGATAATGTCCACCTCTATTTTTCTTCCAAATCTCGTCTCCACAGCCCGAATAATTTGGACCACATACGGTAAATCAATTATTAGTTCTGATAGGTTCTTATTAGAATACTCAACGCAAGTGGCTAAGTTATTGAACTTCGTTAGAACATCCATCACACACACAATTTGTTCCTCGTCGTTGACTTTCTTTATTTCTTTCACACACACACACTCTCTTCGCGCAAACGTAGAAGTTAAACTCATCCACGCACACATGCATTTATATATCCTTCACCCCCACCTACACTCAAGAAACCAAATGCTACAAAACAAGCTTCTGACGCAATCATCTCATTATATTTTTATCACTATTACTTAAAGAAGTCAAAGATTACATTCTTACCCGATGACGTTAAAGGTCAACCACGTCTCATGCGAACACTGCAGACATATCACGTGATCGCTCGCACAGCTGCAAACTTGCATGGGTATCAGATGACGTCAACACCCATTAATTTTTATCTCCATCGCATAAATAAGTCAAAGGTTATCTGCTTCAAGCGGTTACCCAAAGGTTATCTGCTTCAAGCGGTTAAAGGTCGGCCTCTTCCCACGCTAACATGTGCACGTGCACGTTGCACGTGCTCACATCCGCATGGCTATCAGATGATGTCATGATGATGCAATATGTCCTCGCGATTACGCAATATTCAAAGCATAGAAAAGTATTCTACTAACATCATACCTTGCTTCACAGGTTTGGAAAGCCACGTCAGGCTCCTTCCCCTGGAAGTTCCAGAGATACATCCCCAGGAGCCAATGCGCAATCTTATACCCAGAGCTCTAGTTCGATTCGCAGTTCCCAGATGCTGCTGTCCACCGTGTTATTAAACGTTCAAGATTCTTCTGGTAGATGGCTTGAAGCACGTGCCTTATTGGATAATGCCGCCACCCATGACTTTATAAGTGAGCGCCTTATTAAAAAACTTGGTCTTCCAAAGCAACCTATATTAATTCAGGTTACCGGTATCAACAATAACAATGTTAAATCTTTGCATTTTGTTAAAATTCATCTTAAAGATGCTGTTAATTGTAATACAACATTACAGTTGAATTGTCTTGCCATTGATACTATTGGCAGTAATACCCCTAGCACTTCTTTTGAAATTAGAAATTGGCAATTTCCTCATGACATTCAGTTGGCAGATCTGACATTTAATACAACCGCTTCAGTAGACATACTTCTTAGTGCCCATGTATTTTGGCAATGTCTCCTTACTTCTAAAGTCAAAATATCACCAGGAGTGTTCGATCATCATACCAAACTAGGCTGGTTAGTGACGGGTCAAGTCCCTCGTAAATCATTTCAAAATTTCTCACAATGTAATTTTGTTAATACAAGTTGTTTTATCCCTCTGTTAGGGGTGGGATAAACAGGGTAGTGTAGATGTATTAATTTAAGGGATGTTTCCGAAAAAGGGTAGTTTCCCGTGATTGGGGGAGACTACCAGTGTAGTGTGTTGGTGTGAGTACGTGATCTATTGGGGGCGTTCCTACAGGATGCGTTTACCTGCTAGGGGATGAATGTCTAAGAGTGGGCTATTAACCTAGCCTGCCAATTAAGTAGAGCGAGCGTTTTAGCAAGCTCACGTGCAGAGTCGACAACATGACACTCTGCAGTCGGGCCGCTTGCTCGAGTACAATAGAATTCCTGACGGCGCAGTTCCTGGCCTCCACGGTCAGGGGCAATTAGGACTAAGGTCAGGTTGGGTGTAAGGATGTAAAACTAGGGGCAATGAGTAATAGATGTAAGTGTTTACTGACCAAGTGTTTATTGGTCAGTGGTGGTGATGTACTGTCTCTTTAAGCAGTGGACAGGTATGAAACAAAGTACAGAGTGTGTGAAATACAAAGCGTTATTGGCAGGTGTTACAATAATAAGGAATCTGAGCACACGGCTAGTTCTCACCTGGTGAAGAGCTGGAACGGACCTTGGAGGAGCAGAGCCGATGGCCATGACTAGATAATGGGCTCTTCTGGGTCTAACTTTTAAGGCCTTCCCCCACTGCTTAGTCAGCGTTTCCTCACTCTCGCCGCTCCAGATAGTGTGTTTATGTATGTATTATGTAAGCGTGGCTGTCAGCAGTATTGCTGGGCCTGCCTGTGTTTCGGAAGTATGTGAGGCTTATGGCATGCCTATGAGGGTGGTTTTGGTGAAAAGATGAAGGGGTGAGTCTTAGGGGTACTGCCCCTGGGCAGTACAAGACCTCCTCGGCCTTTGTTCGCGGCCTCGCGAACGGGAAATAGAGTAGGCGTGTCGTTGTAGTGATTCTTCTTCATCTTCTTCTTGTCCCTCTTCTTCTTCTTCTTCGGTGTCGTGTGGATGTGTAGATGTCGTGTTGTCCTTCTGGTGATGTGAGTTTAGCGTGTGCTCAGAGAGGGTGGGTTTTGGGTGTTGTATATATACATAGTGAATTTTGATTAACATTATTGTCTTATGTTGATGCTGTTATTAAGAAAACAAAGAAAAGAAAAAATACATAGGTATGTGCATATTGGTGCCATGCAGGCAGGAAAAAAACCATGGTTGGACGGGTGGTTGTGTCGTCCGCCACTGTATGGGAAAAATTGCTCCCTGCATGTACCTCGTGTCTATAAATATAGGCAAAGTATTGCATAAAAGGTGGAAGAAAAATAGAAAAACTGGTGCCCCAGGGTATAAGTTAAAGGGATATATTAAAATGATTTATTATTGTTGGGATGAAACGGGACACCTTCACAATTGTAACGTTAGTAGAAAGGAAGGAAAGAAAAACAGTATATTCCATGTTAAATGGTGTGCCATGTAAGTATGTATACACTTGTGGGTTGGTATTGCGTATATGGCTTGACTTTACAATGTTTGTACAGTTATCTTGTAATATAAAATACTAATCTATATACTTATTACTATTCCTTCTCGCTCATGAGCCTGGTACCTTATCTCGCTCATATTCACCTGGCCGTTCTCTTACCTCGCCTCGTACGTACGTTTTCCATCAATTCCTGGCCATTTTCTATTCGGCGCTTTGCTGTGATTTAGTGGCTGTGCCACTAATTCCTAGTTGTCATGAATTTTCTCCCGTGGGTGAGAAAATTGCACCTTGGAAGCGAGGGAGAGCGCTTACAAACTCTGCGCTGGCCCTGGCCACCGTAGGTCGCTCATTATTTCAGCGTTTTCTAATTTTGTTTGCGCCAGTAGCGTTCAGTGTCCCACGAACACTTTGCGTTACTGATGCGTCGCCGTCACCTTATCGGCGCGACTGAAATCGCTGAAAAGTGTATAAGTTTGTGTGACATTTAATTTATGTTTTGATTTTATTTTTGTGTTTGGGGATTATTTACAAGGGGTGTGCACATATATGTCTTCTTTTCTCTGTAAAGTAAATACATTAGTGCACTTTCATGTGGCATTGTGCCACCGATGTCGCCTCCTTGTTAATCTGAAAAAAAATATATAGTGGATTATCGTGGTCACATATCATCTACCAAAATACCCTTCATGTCGGCTATGTTGTATATACATTTCTATATGGCGCCGTCTAAATCTAACTTATTCTTTGCCGGCTAACACTTAGTTTATCTTACTCTATAATTTGTGCTGATGTGTAGTTGTCCGTCTTCCCAGTGTATCTCAGTGTATAAGTGTGTGTGTTGGTGACGTCACCTTTACCTTAGCATGATCTTTCTTGTGCTTTTCTTCTGCAGTTGACTGTATCGTTGGAGCTCTTGCTGAAATACAATACATGATTAATAACAATGCCCTTGGCCAAATATTATCAATACGCGCCTATGTCGGTCAGCGCTGTTTTAAGGGTCGGCTTGGATGGTGCCACTGCCCTTGACACCTCTTCGGATGTCTCGTGTGTTACCGTGGTTGGTCAGCCTCGGTTGCTGTACCGTTTATTGTTGGCATGTCATCGGACTTACCCTATACGGTGCCGAACGTCCTGTGCCGCGTTCGCATGTCAGTTTCAATTAACCCTATACGGTGTCGGTCTTACCCTATACGGTGCCGAACGCCCTGTATTGCGTTCGCATAGTACCATCAATTAAATCTATATGGTGTCGGTCTTACCCTATATGGTGCCGAACGCCCTATGATAAATAAAGTGTGCTTAACCTAGATTATGTTAATTAATGCTATAAAAATATTTGTATATACATGCCGAAATAGTCCTTAACCTAATGCCGAAATATGTTGTAGCTACTGTTTAGCAACAGTGCTTGGTAAATTTGCTTAAATCTAAGTTGCCTTTCAAATGCAACTGCCTTACATACTAGAAATTTGATCGGCGCGATCGCCTGAGGCATGTCGCCACCCTCAGGGCACCACACGTGCATATTTTGGTAAAACCGGTTGCTCCCAAAACGCCAGGTTAAAAACCCTTTTGCATTCCGCGCCCTTAATGCTAATTGTCGACCTCCCCCCTTAATAACTAATATGTAGTGTATAGGCCTGTGTGACTGCGTTGCTAGGGAGCAAACGCTTCGCGCGGATATCCTGTTCATTTTTATTTATATATGCTTGTATTGGCATTATTCGCCATTTTATATTTATTAATCGGTTGCCCAGGCCGCTGTGAAGTGCTCGCCGCATTCCTCATTTACATCTCTGGACGCTCGCTGCGTTACTATTTAAGCTCTGGAGACCCGCTGTCATCCATTTATGTGGGCACGGGACCGAATGACCGCATTCTTTATCATCCGTTGGTTATTATATATCATTTGTTAAATCATCTTCACCTCACTGTCCGGAATGAGGACTTGGCGTGCCTAGGATTGGTACCGTTGAATCCTGAGGCACTGCTTCACTTCACACGATTGGAAGACTCGTTCCCTGCCTTAGGAACGCTACTTATGTTACAAACTAATTAAAAGTCTAGTCCAAGTTGATCGTCTCTAGGTTCGCCCCCTGAGTCTAATAAGGAGCTGGCTAATTCTCCTACTAGATGTCAAAAGTCTCCCCTGCAGGTCTGGCTTTGACGACCGCAGTGCATAATGGGCGTAAGTTGCTTCGTCCCAGGGATAGGCTAAGTACTCCCAGGATTCCGAAGTTTGCCCGCACTGAGTCATCGGCGCTCCGACCTTACGTCCATCTGTCATTAAACTGGATCAGGTTCCATTGCCGCCTTCTCCAGCTCTGTCCTCGTATACCGAATACCTTCTCGTCACCAACCAGTGTGACCTCAAATTCCTTTGAAAATAAGTGTGATACTGTATACTGCAGTGTTTAGTGTGATTTGTAAATATGTTTTTGTGTACTATGTAAAATTTCTAGTGTTCTGGGGTTGTAGAATCTTCGAAATGCAGTGACTACTTCAGGCCTGCTATTGCCGTATCGGATTTCCAGCGTTGATGCCTTAGTACTTTTCTGGAGGTATTAGTAGGTTTATAGGGTGTTGGGTCCCCTGTTATTAGGATCCGAGGGTGTTATTTGCTGAATGGGGTTAATGCGTGGTGGGAGAGGGTTGTGCATCGTTGGACTCCATGTTCATGGTGGCCGGGAGCCGATGATGCTGTTAGGAGGTATTTACTCTGAGTGGATGGGGTGGGTTTTTCCCAGGTGTGTAAAATTTGAAAATGTCATGCGGGTGTGATAGTAATACAACCCCTGGTGTGTGGGTGGGATATCCCATGCAGTGAGATGGATATGAGGCGTATCTGCTATCATTTGAGGATAAGGCGTGTGCTAGGATACAATAAGTGTATGTCCCTTGCATGCGGGATTATTTAATAAAATATTTGTTAGTATCAGTATGGCCTCATCTCTCTATATAGAGATGTGCATCGCCGCTTAATATTTGCTTCCGAATCACCTCTAATACTCAGGTGTAGGCGTTCGGGTCCAAGGTGTAGCAAACCTTAATTTGTGAGAAGCATGAAGTCTATCAACCCCTCTGTATATTTTGCAATGTAGTGTAGGTGTTTTTATGTATCTGTATGTCTGTGTTCGATAGTGTTGTAGGTAATGGGGTGTGTAGGAGGAAGGGTATGGGGATGGTAGCCCGTAGCTTGTACTATGGCCATCCTGATGGCATTATCCACCTCTACTCCTATTGTAGTGTGTCATCCTCTCTTGGTCGTTATGCGTTGTCCTCCCGCTCTTTGGGATTTACGCTGGCTGATTTGAGATGCCATATAGCACCTAGTGTCTCCTAAAATACTAGTCTGTGGAGTGCCCGTGGGTCTGTGATACCTACGTCGTGTAAAAATGTTTGTGTCTGTGGGCACCGCCCTGTGGCTGCCCTTATGATGTCCAAGTGTTGTGACGCTGTGTCGTTCACTGCCTTATCTTGTCCCCTGTTCATAATGTGGGAGGGGGTAGCATTTGGCTGCGAATATAAATCGGCGTAGCATAATTGCCTGTAGCGGTTTTAGGAGGAAAAAACAATTAAGAAAAGAAATTACTAGGGGGGGGGGGTGTTCCTCCATGGAATCTGTCTGTATCCGCCCTTAGTTAGTTTGTATGTTCGCGTGTAATTGCCTGTCTGCCCCTAAGTGCTGGGCGCATGTGGGAGGGAAGCGGCCGTGGCTGTAATTGGTGAGCTCTTGTATGTATGGTGCTGCCTGCTGCTAACTCCTGCCGGCGCGTGTGCTGTTATCTGAGAGAGCTTATCTTGTCCCGCATGGCTACTTGTCACGCGCCGTGTACTGTCTGTTATCACCTTTTTAAACATGTGCCAGTCCTGTCACTGGTAGGCGTAAAATAGTCTGTCTTCCCAGATCAATCCGGTCTACAATATTTGTGTAATATTGGATGCAAAGCCTAATGTGATGCCGCTTCCACTTCCTGTATCAACATCCGTGTTTTCACTGTATACCTTTACTGTTATTGTTTTTATGTTGGTGTCATCATATCTGTATGTCATTGTCACGTCCTGCTGCTACAAGAATTTCTTCCGTCAACAGTGTATGGCAACACGCTGGAATTCGCTTATTTGCAGCGCAGTGCTTTTTGTGTATTTGTTTAGTGTCCTTGTGTCTGAAAGTCTTCAATGATATGCAGGAAGGCTAACAAAACGTGACTTCCGCCACTGTCCGTTTGTCGACATGTGTTTGCATTCTAGAAAGGCCAACGTGTTAACTTGTCTTTTTTTTCGCTCTCAAGCTTGATTGGGAATTTGTTTCCGTGATTACTTCCCCTTTGTGTCTTGTTCTATTATTTTATGTCCGGGGTAATCTACATGCCCTTGTATTGGATTGCCATAATTTTTGGCAGTAGAGATGTGGTGTTCCCTACTTTGTGTGAGCGTCTGTCTGTGCCCGTGGCGTCCCCGGTATTCAGATTTCGGGCGCTATGGTCCAAAAGAATATTTTGTGGTCTCTGTAGAGGCCTGGTGTTCCCGGTACGTCCCCTATTGGTAGTCCCGGGGTCGCTAATGCCCTAAGTGGATTGCTATAGCGAATACCTTGGAACGGGCCTACGCCCCTGTAAGTAAGTCCCGTGTATGTCGTCTGTGTGAATTTTGGTTAGCCATGGTCTTAATTTGTGGGCGTGGTGTGGTTTTGAATCCCCTAGTGAATGATACTCTGTCGGCCGTAATAGTGTTATGTCTGTGAGTGCCTCCAGCCAGCCTAGTGCGTCACGTATTCGTGCTGAGCGTGCAAAGTATTGAGTTACCTCATGTGATAACGCCGCTATTGGGACTGTGTTTCCTGTCCGGCAGTTAATATTTGAAGTGCACAGCATTTAAGTTATGACCTTCCCACAAATGTTTTGAGCGTGTTTTAAAATATGTTGTCTACGAGGCCCTACGTTTCTTCATAATGACCTGCCTGATCTTTTGACCCTACCATCGTGATGACGCTATCTGTGTCAGACTAGTGTAGTTTATGTGTTTGTACATGTATTCCTTGTATGTAAAAGAACCTTCCCGTGTTCATGCTTGTGTGGCTCAATCGTTCTTGTGCTTGTGTGTCCTGGCCCTTAGTTGCCATGTCGCGCCCTTGAGGCTGACTTTGGGCAGATAGCTATTCCTGTATACTCCCGTGTCGGTGTACCTACCTTGTAAAAGAACCTCCCCGTGTTTATGTCTGGGCTGTGAGTGGCATTAGTGCAATTCATATGCCATCCCTGGTGTATATTTAAGATGTGTACACAATGATAATATGCAATTCACATACATATAATATAACCCTTCTTATACATACATTAATTCTTAGCTATAACTCTATGAGACACAGTGTCTATATGGGATCCTATGGCTTTTCTATGGGATGGCGTATTCATGCTGTCTGTTCGATGCCGTCCGTGAGATTGTCTGTCCCCGTGTCCATATTCCTGGCTTTAATTTTAATGTGCCTACGAATTATCTTAGTTCTGGCCAGTTTTTCTCTAGTTGGGAGTGGATTTTCCCCTGTAAATGTGTTTATCCTCGCCCGAGCGCTGTTGCCCGACGGGGTGAATACATTCGCCCTGTTATGAGGAGGCCTCCGCTTCCCATTGGGGTGCTTCTTTACCATTTTTCTGGGGTGTTTTAAGTAAAGTAAGCCTAAGCCTACGTTCACCGTAGTGCCTGTTAATAGGAGTAGGTGTGCTGGCGCCTGAAGGGATGCGTTGGCTCCGCGCTACCCTATCAGTGTCTGTGGGGGTGTATGCCCTCCTGTCTGCCTGGCCTCGTGGGGTGGGCGGTAAAACTTCCCTTATACCCCGTGCACTTTGTTTTGGAGGCAGGATAGTGCGTGCAGGCGTGTGTGTTATAGCCTGGTGAATTGTAAGCAATCCCCCTGTATTGCTTTGCACTGGGGGTGCATTTGTCCGTGTCCGCCTCAATTCTGGCGAAATCGCCCATTGAACTGGCGGTAGGGGGTCGTGTAGTTGTCTGTGAGCGCCCCTTTAATGTATTGGAGGGCAGTCTAGCCGTTTTCTGGGCTATGACCACGGCAGACTCCTTCCTTTGTGTCTGTCTATGTGTGTGGGTCTGTATGGGCTTATTATGCTGTGGCACGTTCTCTACGTTCTCAGCCCATGATATAGTTTCCTCCAGGTTCCTCTCTGTGTTATCGTGTGTGTCTGAGAGCCCTGGTGTCAACTCCCTCTCGTTCAATTGTTGTGAGGGGGTTGGCGTAGGTTTCGCCCCTCGGTCTGGCAAAATTGCCTCCCGGACTGGAGCTGAGGGACGTGTGTCTATGTGAGTTTGGCCCTGTAGTGTATTGGAGGCTAGCCTGACCGTTTCCTGGCCAATGGCCACGGCAGACTCCTTCCCTTGTGTGGCAGTACGTGTCGAGAGGGACATCTTCGCGAATTGCTGTGTTAGCGTATCTACGCCTATGTCCTCTCTTGGTTTCGTTGGTGGCCCTGCCGTGAACTCAAAGATGGCATTGTTGGCTTGGAGTTCCCGATATCCTTCCCAAATTTGGGCGTGCTGACGATTAAGGCATATGGCCTGTTCGGCAACTGTGGTACCGCTAGTGCCTATTTGTTTATGTTGTTTGATGAGTGCCTCCCATTGCTGGAACATGACCTCGTGTCGGCAGTGTAGTTTCCAGTGTGCTTTGTTGAGTTGTGTACGGAGGGTGTGGATTTTCGCCCGAGTCTTTCGATTCTTGGCGCTGCGGAGTGGCCGAACAAGTGCCCTTATAATTCTCAAATACTGAGCGTGCAGGAGCTGCTGATACCTCCTGAGGTAGTCCTGCCTTGTCTCAAAGACCTTATGCCAGGCAATTAATTCCTGGTATTCCCCAATGTTCTTCAGCACAGCTAAACGGTATAGGGGGCCATCCTGAACTACGTGTGTGTATTAAAAATGTGTGTGGCTTCTAATGTATTAAATCTGCTGATTCTTCCCAGGGGGGGGGGGTTGGCCAAAATGTCCCTTATATTCCCCTAGAGGGGAAAAAATAATACTTTCTCTCAGAAAAAAAATCAAATTTCGCTTGGCTGCTTTCAGTATGGACCGCTCTACCACGAGGGCTCGTTGTTTGAGTCCCTTACTCTTATTTTGCGTGGTACCCGGCCTCCACCAATCTGTTTTATCCCTCTGTTAGGGGTGGGATAAACAGGGTAGTGTAGAAGTATTAATTTAAGGGATGTTTCCGAAAAAGGGTAGTTTCCTGTGATTGGGGGAGACTACCAGTGTAGTGTGTTGGTGTGAGTACGTGATCAATTGGGGGCGTTCCTACAGGATGCGTTTACCTGCTAGGGGATGAATGTCTAAGAGTGGGCTATTAACCTAGCCTGCCTATTAAGTAGAGCGAGCGTTTTAGCATGCTCACGTGCAGAGTCGACAACTTGACACTCTGCAGTCGGGCCGCTTGCTCGAGTACAATAGAATTCCTGACGGCGCAGTTCCTGGCCTCCACGGTCAGGGGCAATTAGGACTAAGGTCAGGTTGGGTGTAAGGATGTAAAACTAGGGGCAATGAGTAATAGATGTAAGTGTTTACTGACCAAGTGTTTATTGGTCAGTGGTGGTGATGTACTGTCCCTTTAAGCAGTGGACAGGTATGAAACAAAGTACAGAGTATGTGAAATACAAAGCGTTATGGGCAGGTGTTACAATAATAAGGAATCTGAGCACACGGCTAGTTCTCACCTGGTGAAGAGCTGGAACGGACCTTGGAGGAGCAGAGCCGATGGCCATGACTAGATAATGGGCTCTTCTGGGTCTAACTTTTAAGGCCTTCCCCCACTGCTTGGTCAGCGTTTCCTCACTCTCGCCGCTCCAGATAGTGTGTTTATGTATGTATTATGTAAGCGTGGCTGTCAGCAGTATTGCTGGGCCTGCCTGTGTTGCGGAAGTATGTGAGGCTTGGCATGCCTATGAGGGTGGTTTTGGTGAAAAGATGAAGGGGTGGGTCTTAGGGGTACTGCCCCTGGGCTGTACAAAGTCTTGATCAAAACTTAGAAAGATTTTGGAAAATTGAAACTATAGATTCAGTTTCACCTTCATCAGTTGAAAATGAAATGTGTGAAGAACTGCTTTGCGAAACAACTACACGCACTTTAGAGGTTAGATTTGTTGTAACCATGCCCCGCGTGGATAATCCACCTCTTCTTCTTGAAACACACCCTAGAGCTCAACGAGCACTCTATGCTGTTGAAAGCAAATTTAAACATGACCCTGTTGTAAAAATCAATATTCTGCATTTATGGAAGAATATGATGCGATCGATCATATGGAGGTTGTTACCAGGAGAGATGATGCTTCATATAACCCACCTGAAGTCATTTATCTTAATCACCATCCTGTTTGGAAGAATGAAATTTTAAAGGAAAACATATCAGTGGTCTTTAATGGCTCTGCTTTGGATGCCAACGGAACTTCTCTGAATGATACTCTATCACCTGGCCCTCCAATTCAATCTAACATCTCTTCTGCTTTATCAAATTTTCCTCTTCCGGAGTTATCAGACTTGTCGTATACTGGGAAGATTACAGGATCCTCTCTAATCGTTTCCGACTCTCCCCTTCTCTTACAGCGATATCATTCCTCTTTCCATAAATTGGTAATGTTTATGGCTTATCTCCTTCTATGGATATATTTTGTAGTGAATCAACCTCTATTTTCAAAACCATATTTAACCCTTTCTGAATTAGGTTTAGCCTCTATAAAAGTCTTATGGCTTACTCAACGGGAAATATTCTCTGAAGAATGTCAGACCTTTTCTCAAGGTCAATCCCTTAAGAAGTCGAGTAGGCTTTCCTCTCTCGCCCCTTTATTGGATGCTGATGGCTTGCTGAGAGTAGGAGGACGTTTATCTTGGTCTGAACTTTCTGAGGATAAGAAACATCCAATTATTCTTCCCTCAAAACATCATGTCACCTCCTTATGTATTCCTTAACAGCATCTTCATGCTGGCACTCGCACATTACTTTCTATCATTCGTGAAAGGTGTTGGCCCATAAACGGAGTGCATGAAGTCACCGCTGTTATCCGGAAGTGCATTCCATGTTTTAAATCCAACCCTAAGATTACCGCTCAGCTCATGGGTGATCTTCCCACGTTTAGATCTGCGGCTGCCAGACCATTTACTTTTACGGGGGTTGGTTATTCAGGTCCATTTGTTTATAAAAAAAATCCCCTGAGGCTAAAAGTGTATTTCTGGAAAACTATATATTTCTCTTTTTGTGTGCATGGTTACCGGAGCAGTTCACTTACAACTGGTTACCAATGCCTCTACTGCTTACTCTTTGGCAGTTTTGCCAGATTTTCTGCCCGTCGAGGTCTTCCTTCAGAAGGGTTCTCGGATAATGCTAAAAATTTTGTCGGAGCCTCTGAGCAAATTAAGAGAGCTCTTACTCATAAATCAGCGTTAGAAAATATTACTGATTATGCTCACCAGAGAAATTTCAAGTGGCACTTTATCCCCCCTTATGCACCTCATCAATGTTGGCGTTGGGAGTCTTGTGTTAAACTCACCAAGGAGCACCTTAGACGAGTTGGTGGTCGCACCCCCCTTTCTCATGAAGAATTTAATTCCTTAATTATTTTTATTGAGGGCATAATTAATTCTCGCCCGTTATCTCCATTATCTAATGACCGACAGTAGTGGCTACGCTGGCTAAAGCGCAGCATTAGGTCATGGGGCCAAGCTCTCTGCTGACTCGGTAGACGCGTGGGTTCGAGCCCCACCATCGGCCGTCCTTGAAATGGTTTTCCGTGGTTTCCCATTTTCAACACCAGGCAAATCCTGGGACGGTAGCTTCTAACAGGCCACGGCCGTTTCCTTCCACATCCTTGCCCAGTTTCATTCACAATCATTCATTTCATCTCTCATTAACTCCTCTCACGAGGTTGGCGTCAGGAAGGGCATCCGGCCGTAAAAACCATCGCCACAAATACTTCCATCGTATCTCATCCCCGACCCCGTTGGAAAACGGGAATAATAAGGGGTAGACGTACATACATACATCTCCCTTATCTAATGACCCTTCAGATCTTCTGCCGTTAACGCCGGCTCATTTTCTTATTGGTGGTCCATTGACTGCCTCCTCCTCCCCCCCCCCCCCTTGTTATATTCTAATTCTGAATTTTCTTTGTCCATTTCTTGGCGCAAAATTGAAAGCTTGCGCAATAATTTTTGCGTCGCTGGAGGTTGGAATACCTCGGTTTGCTTCAGCAGCGAAACAAATGGCGAATGTCCTGCTCTAACCTTCAGGTAGGGAACTTGGTGCTTATGAAAGATCCCAGTCCCCTCTTGTGTGGAATTTAGGTAGGGTTGTTGAGTGCATTCCAGGCAGAGATGGTAGGGTCCGCGTGGTAAAACTAAAAACTTCTGTTAGTCATTTTCTCAGGCCTATCATCATGCTTGCTCCTTTACCACGCGAAGCCTAACTCTTGCGCTTTCTTCCTGCAATTGTTTCTCTCGCCCCTCCCAGCATGTTCGCTTTTGCGAAAGGTTTTGTAGGTTTTGTTTCCCGTACGGTTTGAAACATTTGTTCAATATTTCTGCCCCATTATTTTCCTTCGCTATAATTGCAGTATGAACGCGGTGTTCTGTTTATTTATTGTTTAGTTAACTTATGTTTCAATTGAATTGTTGTTCCTTATTATTTCTTGCCTACTCACCTTTTTTCTGAAGTGTGTTTATCTAGACGCACCGCACTGTCACACTTTCTCACAAATACTGTGCTCGCATCAGCCGTAACCCTCGCAATGTGTATGGAGATATGCGCTGATTGGCTGTTGACACCCCTCCTCCCATCTGGAATGTTCGCCGCACTATGACGTCATTTCCACAATATATTGCCTTCATCACCGTTCTACTGTGCCTGTCTACGTCTGTCTACATCTGACCACGGCTGCCTGCCTGACCACAACAAGGCCCTTTGGTGTATTTTTGGAAATACACGGAAAGACAGAATTAGTTTTTGCTGCTCTCCATTACTTCATATTAACTCATTTATTTACATTTCTTTTCCGCATACACCAACATCGAACTATTACCTTCTGTTTGCCCCATGCATTTGTTCATTTTTCTTTTAAGTTTGTTTCAGAAGCGCATATTCTGCTGAACCAGTCTCGCAGCGTCTCATCGCCGCCCTCCGAACTTCCATTGCCTCAAGTTCCGCCAGGCGCCGCATTCTTCGTCAGCCGACTGCTCTGCGAAGAAGCTTTACTTTCATCAGATGTTTTGTTTTTCTTATATTTCTCATGCTTGTATAACTTCTTTTGTTTCTCTCCTCTATCCCCTCTCCTCCCTTCCCCCCGCCCGCCTACCTCGGACGTGTGCGTTGTCGCTCTAATTTCGGCGCGTCACTTCGCTCGCTCATTTGACTCCTCGTCTCCGTACTGAGAGCAACTGCCCTCACCCTCACTTGTGCTTCAATCATCAAGACCTCCAGTTCAGATCTTAACTAACGGTCACCTGGATCGCCTACCACAGAAATGAGTTAGTTAGTTATTGTTGTTTTAAGGGGCGGAACTACGAAGTCATCTGCCCTTCTTAACACAGATTAAAGAATACAAATTTTGAATTGAATTTAAAATTGTGAGGTGACAACTAAATTTAAAAAGACCAAAAATTAATACAACAAAAAAACAAAAACAAAATCAATAAAAAATAAAAATTGTAAAAATAAACAAAAATTACGGAAAAAACAAAACATTATCATTCAAAAACGAACAAGTCGTTGAGTCAATGTTCACTGGAAAATTTAGATTGCTGGCCCTAACCCACTCTCACTTATAAAGCGGATAACGAGATCAGCAGCCACCGCGTCATCGGCTAATATAAGTTTGAGTGTCGTCTGCAAACCAAGGTTTCTTCGTAAGTCAGCAAGATCCACACACTGGGTGAAAATGTGGGCCACGGTGAATACGGCTCCACAGGTACAAAGTGGGGGGGTCTTCCCTTCTCATTAGGTACGAGTGGGTGGATCTTGTATGACCTATACTTAGCCTACACAAAATGACGGACTCTCTCCGGGCACGGAAGGAGCTCCGCCACACGCGAGTAGTTCCCTTGATCGCTCTCAGTTTACTGGGCAGTGGGTCAGCTAGCCACTGACTCTCCCAAAAAGCCAGAACTTGTAGGCGTAACTGAGAGCGAATATCTCTAGCGAGTACCTCCATTGGTCGAGGTGGTAGTGATACCGCCTCTTTTGCAGCTTGATCTGCTAACTCATTTCCCGCAATTCCCATGTGGCTTGGAAGCCACAGAAAGGTGATTCGAGTGTCAGCGTGGCACAGCCCGGCTAGTAGGTCGTGGATTCGCTGCACTAGGGGGTGTTGCGGGAAACATGTAGCAATTGACTGCAACGAACTCAAAGAGCCGGTACACACGAGAAAGTGGATTCGTGCATCCTGTAGTGCAAACTGCAGAGCTTCATAGATGGCAACGAGCTCCGCAGTAAACACACTACAGGCCTCAGGCAGAGAGATCTTGGTACTTGCACCATCAATAACGTAAGCACAACCCACTTTCTCGTCCACCTTCGAACCATCCGTGTATAGAATGCCAGCGTCCGGAAATTGGTGAACTATGCTCTGGAACTGCCTCCGGTAAACGGTCGCATCCGTGTTCACTTTAGGACCTTGGTGAAGGTCTAACCGAATTTCCGGACGCGGGACTTGCCACGGAGGCACCTCGCTAGATGTCCGGATCATACAGGGACCTACAGCCACTCCTATTTCAGTACACGAGCTATCAAGTCTAATACCAACCGGCCGAGTGGCACGAGGCCGGTTGGCGTACCCCTGGTGGTTTTGGGTACCGAAGAGAGCTTGATAGGTCGGGTGTTGCGGCATTTGACGCACATTGGCAGCATATGTTAAAAGCATATGTTGGCGTCTATAATTTAAAGGTGGAACACCCGATTCGGCGAGTAGGCTGGGTATCGGGCTGGTCCGGAAGGCACCGGTAGCCAGCCTAACGCCACTATGGTGGATACTGTCCAGCATTTTCAAGGTTGCCGGCCTTGCTGAACCGTATGCCGCCGAACCATAGTCTAGCCGGGACAGGACGAGGGATTGGTAGAACCGTAGCAGCACCGCACGGTCAGCCCCCCACGTAGTGCCACTAAGAAACTTGAGCATGTTCAGTTTTCTGAGACATGTCATTTTCAATTGCCGTATATGGTGCTGCCACGTTAACTTGCTGTCAAAATGGAGCCCCAGGAAGCGATAAGTGTCAACCAACGGCAACGCAGCATCCCTGAGATGTAGTTCAGGGTGTAAATGTAGCCTCCGTAGCCGACAAAAATGGACGACGGAGGTTTTCGCTGCTGAAAAACGAAAACCCCGGTCGTGAGCCCACCTGTCGACCCGGTTGATGGCTAGCTGCAATTGCCGTTCCACGACTGCCATACTTCCAGAGCTGTAATGCAGAGCTAAATCGTCTACATACAGCGATGGAACTACCGCGGACCCGGCGGCGGCAACAATGCCATTAATGGGAATCGCGAACAAGGTGACACTCAGCACTGAACCCTGAGGAACTCCATTTTCTTGGGTATAGTATTGCGATAATGTCCTACCGACCCTTACACGGAAGAGTCGGACGGACATGAAATTCGCAATGAAAGTCGGTAAGTTACCACGCCCACTTGTGAAGGGTGGAAAGGATCCCGTAGCGCCATGTGGTGTCGTAGGCTTTCTCGGGGTCAAAGAAAACCGTGACTAGGTGCTGCTTTCGAAAAAAAAAAAAGCCTTCTGTATGGCGCTCTCAAGTCGCACCAGATGGTCAGTGGTGGACCTATGAGATCGAAATCCACATTGGTACTCAGACAGGAGACCTTTATCCTCCAAGAACCACACCAGTCGACGGTTCACCATCTTTTCGAGCAGCGTACATAGGCCATTTGTCAAACAAATGGGCCTATAGCTGCTTACAAACTTGGGATCCTTTCCAGCCATAGGAATCTGTATCACGATCCCCTCTCGCCATTGAGATGGAAACTCCCCTTCAATCCATATACGATTGAAGAGGATCAACAGTTGTTTTATACTGGCTTCGCACAGATGTTTTAACATTTGATTATGTATGTTATCCGGTCCAGGAGCCGTATCCCTGCACAGTGCAAGCGCACTGCGCAGTTCCCATTCAGAGAATGGTACATTATAGGACTCCGAAGCAGCAGTGGCAAAGGACAAGGGGTGAGTCTCTGCCTCCCGCTTCAGAGTCAGAAATGTAGGATCGTAACCTTCGGAGCAGGATACATCGGAGAAGTGCGAGGCAATGCTGTTGGCAATGGCGAGATGGTCCGTGATGATGTCTCCATTGATGGATACTCCGGGTATCGACAGTGATGTCGGGAGTCCGGAGATCCGGCGAAGCTTAGTCCACACTTGAGATGAAGGAGTATGCGCCGTCATGGACGACACATACTTTTCCCACGTCGTTTTCTTACTCTCCCGAATCAGATATCGGGCTCTGGCACGCATCCTTCTGAAGGTGATAAGGTTGGCCATGGTGTTTTGCCTCCGATAGCATTTGAAAGCACGTCGACGATATTTAATGGCTGCTGCAATCTCGGCTGTCCACCAAGGGACAAGCTTCCGGCGTGAGTTGCCGGATGAGGAAGGTATTGTTTCCTCAGCAGCAGCCAAAATACCATTCGTTATGTGAATGGTATGATCGTCGACACTCTCAAAGGTATCTTCGGCAAACACCGCACGTGCCGTGAAAGTTGGCCAATCAGCCCGACGGAGAAGCCATCGACTTGGTAACTCGATGGCTCTTTGGTTCGGAAGAGTAACGATAATTGGAAAATGGTCACTATTACAAAGGTCATCGTGTACACCCCACTGTAGCAGGGGAACCAGCGCACGACAGCACAGGGTAATATCGATACTTGAATAAGTACCGTGTGCAATCGAGAAGTGCGTAGGCTCCCCTGTGTTCAACAGACACAGGTCCAGCCGCCTGATCAGCCTCTCAAAATCTCTCCCTTTACCGCTAGTGGTAGCGGAGCCCCAGATGGTGTTGTGGGCATTAACATCTCCCAGGAGGAGGAAAGGAGGGGGGAGCTGAGAGACTAGATCCACCAGCTGGTCGTAATCCGGCTGAGAATCAGGCGGGATGTACACGTTACATACTGTTGCCATTACTGGCAACGAAGTACGAACTGCAACTGCCTCTAGCTGAGTACGCAACGGCACCTCTTCACTAAAGAGGCTAGAGTGGACGAGAGTGCAGACTCCACCAGCGGCCACAGCTCCGTCCACCCGGTCTTTAGAGAAGAGTTTGAAGTGACGCATTGTTGTCTCATGTCCAGGACGAAACCTGGATTCCTGAAGACAGACAATGGTTGCCAAAAACGAAGATATTAATTGTCGTAACTCAGCGAGATGAACAGAATAGCTATTACAGTTCCATTGTAATAGTGCCATAGTGTGGACTTAAGTAGAAGATAGTCGTCTATACTCTGTGAGCTGCCAGAATGGGATTGACAGTTCTCGCCTCCCCATGTGGTCAGGGAACGAGGTTGCCAAACTGTTCGCTCCTACCGCGCACACTAACCAGGCACTGACGCACGTGGGCTGTGATACTGCAACGCAGAGTATTATGACATCAACTATGCGAACATGGATTGGCCAAGAGACAGAGGGGTGATGACTGACGTGGAATTTCCGGCCAAATGTCAATCCCATTCTGGCAGCTCACAGAGTATACTTATGCTTAACCGTTTGCCAACCATCCCTATCCTTAGGAGTAGGTGATAGGGTAGGAGAGCATTCCTCAATCTCCACATCTCCTTCGGAGGACGAAGAAAACGGAGCGAATGCTCTCTTGGTTGGCGAACGGTTATCGCCGGACTTTCTGGGTCTCGTCCTTGGTGAAGAGCGAGAGCGGTGACGAGGGACCTTCTCCCGGTCCGATGACTGGGAGTCCGTCCCCGGCACGTCCCGACTATTTTTCTTTTTGAACCGGCGTTGACGTCTATTTGGGGAAGTAGTTGGTCCCTTCCCCCCTGACGTCTCCGTCCTGCCAAACAATGCAGCACTTGCTAGCACTGCTCCTCCGGTGGTCGTGGAAGCAGAATTGCCAGCAGGTATTGGAGCTGCCTTTTCAGCAGGAGGGCAAGAGAGACGGCGATGAACAGTCTCTTTCTTACCCACCGTTCCTGTTCCCTGTTTTATTTGGCTGGATATGCGTCCAGCCGTGGCCGGCGAAGACTTCCTCCTCGAACGAGTCGGAGATGGCTTCTTCACCGGCCTTATAGGAGGAGGTACCTTCTCCGATGGCGCCGGTTTAGTTGGAGGCACCTGCGCCTTTTGTTGGAGGCCAGAAGAAGATTCCGTAACCTTCTTCTGGTTAACAGGGGTGATAATAGGGCTATTTGTAGCCCCTTTAACAGTGGTAACTCTTTTAGAACTTGTTTCCGATGTCAAGTTTGCCGCTTGATTACTAGATTCGTTTGATACCTTTTGAGCATATGATACTGAGAAAATAGGAGAGGCCATGGAGCGATATTTTCTGCGTGCTTCAGTGTAGGAGAGCTCGTCTAAGGTCTTTATTTCTTGAATTTTCTTCTCCTCTAGGAAGGCAGGACATTCCTTCCAGCGAGGAGAGTGCTCTCCCTTGCAATTTGGACATGCGGGAGGTGGTGTACATTCCGCTCCCTCATGAGTGGCCTTGCCACAGGAAAGACAGATAGGCTTTCCCGAGCAACGAGATGAGGTATGTCCAAATCGCTGACACTGAAAACACCGCAATGGAGATGGAATATACGGTCGCACATCGAGAGTGTACATTGACACTTTGATCCTCTTGGGCAGGCTATCCGACTCAAACGATAAGATGAACGCCCCGGTGTCAACTAGTACACCATTCATCTTACGTTTGATTCGTCTCACCTCGACAACGCCATACTTTCCAGTTATTTCCAGGATACGCTCGTCGGTAGTGTTCACCAGGTCCCTATGAAATACTAAACCTTTCTTCAGGTTTAGGGACTGGTGCTTCACTACCTCGACTGGAATACCACCGAAACTTGTCGTCCCAAGAAGACCATCTGTCTGTCTCTTTCCTTGAGTTTTTATCAAGAGTGCGCCGTTTCGCAGCTTTTTTACTGTGTCTACATCGCCCCATTTCCCCTCAATTGCATCATGTAAATCAAAAGGATCAACGTTTGTAAAATTTTGCCCATCGGTCCTTGTTACCATAAGGTACCGAGGGAAAAACGTTGAATCCTTTTCATCAAGCGGCGAAACTAGAGGCATAAACTTCCTCTTCTTAAATTTTAAAGACGGCTTTGTAAGGGAGCCACCCTGTGAAATAATGGACGCTATGTTTGGTCCCACGAGTAGCTAGGGAACTAAAAGTCAACCCCCGGCAGAGCCCCGCTTGCCCGGGGTAAGGCTAAGGTTCTCCAGAGGTCGCCAGGTATCTGGAGGTGGGTCGCTTGTGACTACTCACCCAGTAGCCATTCATAACCTCGCCACGACCACTCAGCTTGTGATTAGGGGAGGATTCCACCTCCTGTCACGCACACACACATTTACACCAAAGAAAGAAAAGATGAGACAAGGGCCAACTAAGGCGGGAAAGTGAAAGACTCCCTAGGCCTAGGATACCCTAATACCGTCGGGGTCGGAAAAGAACAAGAGTTGACCAAGAGAGGTCGACAGGAAAGAAGACGGAGAGGAGCCCGGCATAAGTAAGTGGAAGCAATGCCGGACTCAGCTGGGGTCCCGTGGTCGCTAACCCACGTCCCACTAGATGTGAGCCCCTGAGGGCCCACAGAAATGAGCTAAGTACAATGTTCTTCATACTTTAATCTCTTTTAATTAGCTATACGCTTTTAATACCGTTCTATAGACAGTGAAAAGTTGCTAAATGTTGTGCAATTGCAATCTTCGCGGGATTTTCGATGTCAGGCTTTGTCTATCTAAGACAGCTAATCTTGCAAAACGAAGCAGCATTTCTTGTGCATGCTAACTGAGAATGAGCTCTCACACCATGGGATTCTTATTAAACTAAATATTGTCTATAGAAAACTTAGCTCGTTCCACCGCTGGACTTTATTTACTCAATTCAACAGTTATGATTGTTCTGGAATTTTCTACGCCAAACAATTCATCCACAAGCTAAACCTTCTAGTATTTTCCACTCACATATGGGAATATTTCTTCTAACCAAGGAATTTTCTTTATGAACAGCTAATCAACACCTAATTTATCTTCCTTCGTGGGTATTCGTCCGCTGCATTCAACTATAACCTACAATTTTTTCAACGCAATAGACTCTCTCAAACCTAAATGCAACTAGTTATTTTACACCACCGCAATAACTTTCCTTTCTATAAACTTTCTGTGTTACAATAGTGAACTTTTCAACCACGTGAATAGACTATAGTGAAACCAGTGCTCGTTCAACTTCTCATCCGCGCCGCGCTCGTCCGAGAAAAATAAATAAGGCCAAGAACTTACTCCACAAGGTTCCTATTTCCTCTTCCTCAACCACTCTCTACTAACAAATTAGGTTAATCTTTAAATTTATGTTTACTTCAATGAGGCCTCGCCAAACCATAGGCGCCCTCCCAACTTTTCTCCATTTATAACTTATTCATTCTGCTTAAATATCAGCAGTCAGAAACTGCATATTAATCTATTTTCTTTTCTTGCTAGTACAGGAATTGTTTATGTTCTAAGTACTCAACTTTTCATTAATCTCGTTGATCCAGGTTTCACGAAAGGGTAACTTGCCCTATTTTTCCTCGGGATCCTGTTTAAATAAAGAAGTTCTAGAAACTTCTTCTCAATTTTTCTCTTCAGGTTTCACAATAAGTGACCTGCCCTATTTGTATAAATTATAATAGTAATTTCTGCATCAATATAAGAAGTTATAGAAACTTATATTTAATTTCTCTCTCTTTTTGTTGTTGTTATAATTTTGAATCTGTTATTTGTTCATACTTTTAAGATGCCTATGTAGGAATTCTTAAAGTACACACATTGAACCTGACCTATTGTTTAACTTTGATTACGTTAACTATCTTTAAATTTTCAATTTGTTAATCTTAGCACCATTTTAAAATCTTATGCAGATTTTAGTGCTTATAAAAGGTTCCAAACCAAAAAAAATGTTAATTGCTTAGTGCAAACTTTAATTAATTTGTGAGGTCTGAGACCTCAATGGTTTAAAAAATCAAATTATAAATTTGTTAAATTGATCATATTCTACGCATTGTTAAATAAATCAAACTATATCCTTTTGCTTCATCATTTTCTATAAAATAACGATTAGGTAAGATCCTGTCTTCCCCGACTCTTCCTATAGGCTTACATTTAAAAAACTCACAAATCAAATTAATAACGGTTCCACTATTTGTTGCATTTGAGCAAGAACTCTTGGTCACAAACTTATTAAAGCCTCTCTTAGCTTTGATACCTAATTCTAACTAGCCAGTAAGGCAAGTATAGCTCGCTCCGCCAGCTTCCTGCTTGTTGAGTTTTTCTCTACAACTTATGGTTGGTTTTCCAAATTTAAGTTTTTCTCATTGTCTATACTTTTAGTCGGCACATGCAGGGTAAAAGCTTAGCCATTCTTAAATGCAACTATTGGTCCTCTTACCAAAATTATTCCCAAGGATATAATTGCTTCATCACTACCCTTCTTGGAAACATTCGGTCGCTCCTTAGAAATTCTACAATTTCAAGAACTAAAAATCACGGCTAATTCAAATTATTTGCATTCTTCAAAATATTTGTTTAAAACAAACTCCTTTGAAGGGATACTTAGTAAACTCATCATTTCTTTCTTTGCCAGACCACCACCCTTCCACATAGTAGCCGAATCTTGGCTTGGAAGGGAAGGTACTATCAAATTTCGTCGGCAAATAGCCCAAGCTCCAGCCGCATTTCTCGTTAGCTACGGGCAGGTCCATACCTACTTTAGGTGTTTCACGGGCTTTGCGGTGACACTCGTCTCTAAACATTGTCTTTGTTTGGTGTTGGACTCTCGTCCTATTATCCACACTTGTTCCTTAGTCCGAAACCCACTTCCCTTAACTTCTCTCTTCATCTTCCCTTGTAGTTAAGGTTAATTCTTAGCAAAAACCTACCCACCCTTATTGGGTCAGCACTGTTGGTAAACATCGTGTAGCTGGAACCACTCTAAGCGGCATGCCCCCTTGTTTGGACTTGGTCGTGCTGGGCAGGCTCTGAGTCAACGACTTTCATCTCATCAACTCTGTAATGTGAAATTGTAACTGCTCGTAAACCACCAGCCACGTCACTACCAAAAGATCTGTTACTGCTGGTTACACTTCGTCGAAGGAGTTAGAATCTATTTTTTACTGGAGCCATGCCGAGACTTCCTGGAGGAAGCCTGTTCTTGGATTTTACGAACCGCTCCTTGCGGGCCAGTTACCGCATGGCCGTGTTCCAGCACTGCACTTTAAACTTTGGATCGTGCTGAACCAACGCTTCGATTCTGCCCTGTCCGGGCAAAACAATACTACTTCCTGCTACTGTCTGAGCGAGTCTCCTGCAGGACGATTTTATGGGAAGATACTCTGTATCAAGTATCCAACCATTGGTAACGCCAACTTTAATTAAGCTTGTTTAATACATTTTTTCAAGGCCAAGCCTTTGTATTTTTGCTTCTTGCATTTTTTTGGATCTTTTCTTGAAAAGACTTTTTTAATCGCCTGTTATTAGGCTTTTTTATGCATTCGTGTTGTAATTCATATTTTCTAGTCAACGTTTATTCTGAGTTTCCTGGAGAAACAATACATTTTGAATTGCCTTCTTTTAACTATCAATCTAGTGAAAATATTTGTTATTTATTCAAAAAATCAAATAAATGTATTAACTCTAGTTATCAATGTTTGGTCTCTTCTTTGTCGCTCTATTTACATTCCACTGTGTGCCCGAAACCTAATCCTCTGCTAATTCCCAGTTGGGGTGCTAGTCCAACCACCCTTTTCCACAAGTAAAGTTGTCTGATAACCTGCGTTATAGAGAGGGTGCTTAAAATGAGGCCACGGCCACCTCCTACCCAAACCTCAACTGACATACTAATAGCCTGCACAGTCACACAGACACTGCAATAAAGCAGGTTATCATCACACACACAATACCTACTACACAGAGGGGAAAGGAAGGAGGGGAGGGGCTTGAGAGGAGAGGGATGCTATACAAAGGGCCTTCCGACAAGGTACTACTTCGGAGGGCAACCGTCGGCTTGAGCATTACTCAAGTGCAGCAGGCTGAGGACCTCTCTTTTCAGTAGCTGGGTGGGGGTTGGAATGCACACACTGCGGAAGAGGATACACGTAGAAATGGGATCACATGGGCGAAGCCGCTCGAGCATTTACATCAGCATATTTTTTCCTGACGTCGAGATTGCATTTAAGATAATAATAATAATAATAAGAAGAAGATAAGCTTCACACGGGCGAAGCCGCTTGAGATTTTACAACACTTTTATTCATAATAATCTGAACTCTCCAATACGTTTCTTGCTTCTAATTTTGAATCAACGACCTCACAGCTGATCGCAACACTCTGCCAGTGCTGCCAAACCTCGGTGTTTGGTACTGTCCCCGTTATCAGGATAGTAGGCTGTCAGATATCCGCCCCCTCAATCGGATTGCCAATAATCAATCGCACCGGCACAGCTACATCAATGAAAATGGCACTGACAGATACTATCGAGATAAGAGCACAATAGTTAACAAGAAATTATTGTGGAACACACCAAAAAATACGGGGGTTCATACTTACCTTTACTTACCTCTTAAATTTATCTCGGGGACTGGGTTGTCAACTGGATCACTTAAAGTATGCCCTCACAATAACCTCCACCATGATATTTAAAAATGAACCATAACGAAGACGAGAAACTTTAAACTGCACAATAATTTATTTCACATAAAGAATGAATTTAACAAAAATTAAAACAACAAAATCCACGTGGCAATCAGAAGCCATCGACCACATAACCATGTCCTCCTGTCGGACTTGTATACTCTACATACAATGTTTCAGCTTTCTCAAGCTCAAAATAACGTAATTATAATAATGCACTTGGAATGGAAACGGGATTTGGGACGAGACACATATCAATTGGTTTGCGTGTTTATATAATTCATATTTTATTTATAGCCACAAGGCTATTATGTAAACGTCCTTGGCCTCTATCATACAGTTGTCCGGGCCAGCTGCAATGCACCTGCATCGTCAAAGTGGACTCACCCCTCCGTTCAACCCTAGCATATGCGAGTTATATCAGAGCTTAGCTCTCCTTCAAAACACGTTAAATGTCCACATCTCAACTCTATTAATCCCTTTCATTACAAATTGTTATCAAAGATATTTACATAATTACTTTACAATATTATATTGTTTATATTATTTATACAAGAAATACATTAAACCACACGTTTATCCGGTTGATAATTACTTAAATTGTGTTGATATAATCGACCAATGAAGGTTAGTTATATTTAAATGTCAAATTCAGGTTTAATAAGGTTTAATAATAATTATAATTATTTGTGACGGTAACCTCCATTCAAAATCTTCATCTCAAATTATTTAACACTCTTGTTAACTTTAACAGTATCTTCACATGAATAACTTTCAAAAAACCAGGACAATACATTCAGCGGAAAAATACTTCGCTCAAAACGCACAAAATTGCTCCACAATAGGCCCAGAATTCATCATATATCTTCATATATATGGCATCAAAATCTTCCAAATTACATACAAAAACCTCCACTCATAAATTCAACAACTTCATTTATTACTGTGGGAACCTCCTTCATTATTCAAGGGCATTACTCATCAGCGACTTTTACAGGTCCACTGAACTAACGATTATACATCCATTGTTCCTCTTCAAAAATTCTTATATTCATCAATTGTATTAATGTCTGTTATTATTTAACCTTCGTGGGTTTTATTCATGAATCGATATGAAGTAAAAATTTACCAATCACAAATAAATTTAATAGCAAATACGATTAGACACTCCTCCCTGGTCTATCAAAATTGAGATTAATATCTTCAAAGTAACGCAGTATAAAAATACTATCTTCAATCAAAGTTCATCTAAACTGCATAAATAGTCGAATAGAATACAATTAGACTGTGGAATGCAAACATTATTGTTCCAATCTATAATTGAGAAAAACTCCTATCAAATGTTCATTACTATAGTGTATTCAATAAATCGTAATCAAAGTTCATATTTCATAAAATTTCATATAATGCAATGATAAATGTCTATGTTGCAATCATAAGACGACTAGTATTTCAAAGATCGTCGATAACGTATTAGATTTTAACGCTCTAAAATCTTTTAATCATTCTTCTTTCTTGAGGATGACAGAAAATTGGTCAAAGTAATTTACTGAATAGAATTACTTTAATAAAATTGACACGCTGTCTGAATTCAAATCTGCCATAGAAATCGTTAACTTTACAGTCAAATCGTGACTACAAAAATATGCAAATTATTGAAAGAATCTAAATTATCAGTCTCAACTGATCCAAAATTATTTAACTATGCCAATGACATAACAATGTCTCAACAAATCGTAGAAAAAGGCATAAATCATCGAAGTGTACTGAGTACAGAAATGTTAATCAAGAAAATGGGGCAAAAGATAGGACAAAAAATATGGGAAAAATTGTTGCTCAGATATCGCTACATGACTCAAATAATACAAGAAACGTTCACGACTACCTTATCTGTTGATTGAAGTTCTAGAGGAAAGTTTTCAAAGAAAACTGCTGTTGGTTCCATTTCACCAGCGTGAAGATGTGCTCCGACCTCGAACCTGGAATCAGCGTCCTCGGAGAATCGAACTGCTTCCTCCTCCGGAAATTGCACTGCTCCATGTATACGAAAGACATCCTTCTGGCAAAACTCTTCTTTATGAGCCGGGTCCACCCTGGCCTCTCTTGAAAGTTCCCTGAAGTTCCAGTCGTAATTCGCCATGAAGTTTATTGCAGTTATTTCCGCAGAAATATTCATAATCGTGGAGTATGATGATATTTCCACTGTCATTTGATATAATTCAGCGATGGATTCACGATGCATGAGTGTAGTTGGATGTTCACTACATGCTCGCTTCTGTAGAATGACGATTAACGAAGTTCCATGCTGTTACTTCACTCCATCGATATATGTCCCAATTGCATTAAAGCCTTAGCCTTCCATCTCAACTTCTGTTATAATCATTGAAAGCACTGCAAGATTATAATGTTCCACAATAGCATGTATGGTTGTAACACCAAACGTATGCTCCAATATCACGGTTGTAACACGCGTCAGCCGTAGTGTATACTGTGGAAATTTAAAAGTGCCTCTCAGGTGGCGAGAAAATCACTTTTGTCTGCAGCCTTAAAGTGTCAATATCTTTCAAAGTATAACTGTGAAATTGTTCAAATGTTCTACACACCTCAATGTTGTACTGCCCAATTGAATTATAATAAAGGCAGAAGTTAACTCTTTATATCTTATCTCGTAGAAACGTTAATGTGAGCGTTTCAACTTCACTTAGTTTCGAACAGCGTAAAATGGAACTGCTCCGTGTTCGTTCGATGCACCGGGCTTTAACCACACGCTAAAGACAACTTGCTTCACTTATTCACTCGACAATGACTATCTGACATCAGAAATAAATATGCGTTATCAGCGGTATGAGAGATATAAGAATATGAGAGCTCCTCTCTCCTGTGCACGACCTTTTATCAACTTCTTAAGGGGCGTATCCATCCCTTCCATAGTTCATTCCTCCGTCATTGCTAGAAGTTTTAACTTTGGCTATACTTGACGGATTTTCAAATTTCAAAAACTCAAAATTAATTTCTTCAAAATTCCAAATCAATGCCATAACTGAAAATAGTTTTCCACAAATCTGCATGCCAAAAGCAATCAAATATCGTAGTTTCAGCAATCTCCGTCTTCCTTCCGAACTATCGTTCATTGGTTCGAGTCTCTCCTCCAATAGCGTAACTTCTTCCTTAGCACGATACCTTGTTTCCTGCGACTGCGTCGTAAATTTAAGATCTTTCTCGAACAAAATCATGACGTCACCAAGAATCTCAGCTCAACCAGCCTACTTGCATGAAATCTGCGTCATCCGTGCCTACGTCATGAATATCCACGTCACAACTATGACATTCATAACTTTATTCATATTTGCCAATACAGCCATCGTGGTCTCAATATAATTCAATTTACGGGGGCAGTACTTCGAAAGCTGAAGCCGAAGTTAGGGCTGAGTATTCTTCCTTTTATGTTTCCTTGCTAAATATCGTCGTTTTTGTAGAGAACAGGCTATTATTCCCTGTCGCTATAGGATTAGGATATTACGATTATGATAGTGAATATTTTCTCGCATATTGGCAGAACCGATATAATTAAAACATATAATGGCGCCCGTTTGTCACGACTGGTAAAACGGACGGTCCTTTTTAAACCGAATATCCGAGCCTAGATTGGAGGTTAATAAACGAGGGGATAACCGATCTCATCGCGAGTGAGTCCCCAACTCGATCCTCTGTCGGGTGTCGTACGAACGTAGTTTGTTACTAATTGAGGTAACTGCGAGGCCATCTGCCCCTAGGTACGAACGTATCATTATGTAGCCTCGGTAAATAATCGTACGGTAAGGATTATATATGGCTTCAAAACTACGAGCAAAAGATTTATTATTATTATTATTATTATTATTATTATTATTATTATTATTATTATTCCTTCGTTACGGCCAACTAAGGACCACGTCATGTCAACTGTTTTTTCTGCATTTTAATGTTAGCCCAGTACTCCTTCATTCGCAATCGATGTTGCACCTTTCTCTCTGTCGTCCACGCCTTCCCGGTTTTAGCTTCGGCTTAAGTTGAAAACTCCGATGTTTCTGAAGTTTCTCCCTAAGGGCCGGTTTCACCACGAGACCGCTTAAACCCTGCTTTGCTAAGGGTGGTTTACGGTTAAGCGATCTTAAATACGACGGCTTAAGGCTGGGTGTTGCACCAACCCGACTCGTACTTCGCTTAGGTGAACTGAGTCTACGGTGGGAGTCCAAGATCTTCGTTGCGTGAGAAATGCACCGTGCAGCTAAGAATACGCAATCTTACCGTTATGCCAACATAACCCCAGCCGTGCAGAATTACTTGCATAACGATCATATGCAATATAAGGAAGGAATGACAGCTTAAGTATCTAGGGAGCTATTTGAACGCTATTATTGTATTCGCATCATACATATAATATGAAATAATTTCGGCAGTATTGATCCTCCGAGATTGATTTTGTTTGTCATGTTGGTTACGATTATCATTTGTTTCTAGCCGTTGCAATAATTTTCCACGACTACAGCTGTTCTACTTTTGGGTTGGCGACTATAAAATAGATTACTAGTTGTAGAAAGAATTGCCTACTGTGTTTGCGAGACGTGAGCATCAGCTGTAGTAGACGCTGGGAAAACCGCTGTGGAAATATAACGCAGTGTATTTATCATTATCATAACGGTACTTCCTGAACATGTTATTGACTACACCCCACATTGAGATGCAAGCAAGCAAGCAAGCTTGTAGTTTAACGTGACCGTTAATCTCGCGATCATGAGCCACGGGACCTCCCTTTTACGTGGAATACGAACCACAGGACATGGCATTTCACATCGAAAATCTCACATGCATTGACCGGGAATCGAACCCGGTCCGCCTTGGTGAGAGGCATACAGCTTGACCGCTGCGCCACCACGCCCCACATTGAGATGCTTGCATCTTGCGAAGGTTATGTTTTCTTACTTGGTTTGCATTCTATCTCTTGTTTTATAAATAGGCCTTCGCATACTTTATAGCATTAAGCACATATAGTGCGTATTTTCTAATGATATTATTCAGTATGTATACGAATGACACAGCATGTTGTATCGCAAGCATCCACAATAGGCTAGTTCGTCATTCGCTAAGGATTTCTACATCCGTCCCTGGGCCAATATTTAGTTTAACAACCAAAAATGTACATTGCGGTACTGACAATATAAAGAAGAGTATTTCATTATACGCTGTCAAAAGCTATGATGTCTGTAGTACAAGCTACCGCGATTTTAGGAACGTGAAGGGAATCCCTGTGGCAGCGCGCTGAAAGAATGGTATACGTATATATTTAATTTGCATCGCAAAATGCACACTATGTAGGCTATATATTATAAGGACTGAGTAATTATAAAACAATAAAAACAATAAAAGTCAAGCAAAAATATTCCTCTCCGCAGGTAATCGAACCCCGGCACTCCGGGCAGGAGTCAGGAATGTTATCCACTCAACAAAACACGATTTTATGCGTTGTGGCTTTATCAAGAAGCATAGATACTACTGCTTAGCAAATTATCACACGGAAGAAAATATCTCTTCAGTGTATTGTGCCGTCATTATAAACCATTTAATAATATTTGTTTTATTATTTCGTTCACTACATTATATAACAACACCTCCAACCTACTGAGATATGGATCAGACACAATGGGGCCGGCCGCCATTTTGGCGTATGAGTGAACGGTTTAAACCATCCTTATGTCTTAAACCACCGAGCACGGCCGCTTAATCTAAACCTACTTTAATCCATTGCTTATGGTCTGGTGCAACGGGCCACATCCTTGAGGATAGTTTAAACCACCCTTAGTTCGTTAAGCGGAACTGGTGAAACCGGCCCTAAGTGGGCCACGCTCTTGGATATCTTCACGTGTAATCCCAGTCTCCAACAGATCTTTCTCTACTTCATTGAACCAGGCCCCCATTGTCTCTTTCTCACGGAGAAAAGCAAAAATTCTGTTGGATAGCCGTGTTGATTTCATTCGGGTTATATGTCCATAAAAAGAAATCCTCCTTTTCCTCATCACGTCCGTTATTTTATCTACGTGAGTGTACAACTCGTGGTTGTGGCGTCTTCGGAACTCGCCGTGTTCTTTGACTGGACCCAGGATTTTCCTCAATATCTTCCTTTCCTTGGTCTCCAGTTTTTCCATTATGCCTTTTCTATTCATGGAGAGACATTCCGCTGCATACAAAGCTTCTGGCCGGATGACCGTGCAGTAGTGCTTCAGTTTTGCATTCAGGGATATAGATCTTTTGTTGTACACATTCTTAGTTAGATGGTAAGCCATTTCAATTTTATTCAAGCGTGACGCAAAAGCTTCGTTTTCGGACATTGTAGGGTCTATCCATTCCCCAAGATACTTAAATTTCACAACCCACTTGATTTTCCCATGATTCACTTCAATATGTTTTGGAGCCGTTTTGATGTTAGTAATAAATTCTGTTTTCTCGAAAGAGATCAGGAGGCCCGCCTTTGCAGCTTGTGTTTGAAGCTGGTTGATCTGTTTCCTGGCCGTATCCAACGAATCTGCAAAGACCGCAAGGTCATCTGCAAAGGCTAGACAGTCAATTGATAGGTTCTTATTCTTGTGACCAAGTCTGATTCCATTTTCGACTCCTTCATCACTCATTGTTTTGCGCCACTCACGGATAACTTTCTCAAGAACGCAGTTGAATAGTAGAGGCGAGAGACCATCTCCCTGTCGACCTCCTGTCCTTATCTCGAAGGCATTGGAAATCTCGCCTCTAAACTTAACTTTTGAAGTGGTGTTGGTGAGAGTCTGTTGGATGATCGCTCTGGTTTTGTTGTCTAGGCCGAACTCCTTTAGAATCTTAAGTAGGGTAGTCCGATCAATGGAGTCATAAGCTTTCTTAAAATCAATGAAAGTTACTACAAATTTCTTGCTCCTTAGTTTCAGATATGAAAGGATAGATTTGAGATTCATGATTTGCTCCACACATGACCGTCCCTTCCTAAAACCTCCTTGATAATCACCCAGTTCTGTATCTAGCAGTTCTTCAGCCCTAGTTTGAAGAGCTTTTGAGAGGATTTTGTAAGTTATCAGTAGGAGGGAGATGCCTCGATAGTTGTTAACATCTGCTTTATCGCCTTTCTTATGAAGGGGGTGGATTAAAGCAGAAGTCCAATCACTTGGAAGTCTTTCGGTTAGGGGCAGATGACCTCGTAGTTCCGCCCCTTAAAACAACAATAACTAACTAACTAACTAACTCTTTCGGTATCCCAAATTTCATGTATGATGTCCGTTAATTTATCCACTGTATTGTCACTAGCAAACTTCCACAGTTCAGCGATTATCGAGTCTTCACCTGCAGCTTTATGGTTCTTTAGAGATCGGATAATCTGTTTGACTTCCTCTTTCGTGGGTGAAGAGGAATCTGGGTGGACTTGCGCATGGTCATTAAATGTGAATATGGAACTTGGAGTCTCACAGTTAAGAAGGGACTCAAAATATTTTGCAAGCACCTGACAATTATCTTTGTCGCTATAAACTAGTTTTCCATTGCAATCCCTGAACTGAAGACATGGAGGGCTATTTTTCTTCAAGTTGCTTTTAAATGTTCTATAGAAGTTGCGCATATTATTCTTCTGGAAATCCTGTTCGATTTGATCCATCTGGTTTTTATGAAAGGCACGTTTAGCATTGCGGATGGTTTTTGCTGCACTCGTTCTCTCATTCAAGAAGTCTGTCCAGTTGACTTGATTTTGTTGCGAATTCCATTTCTGCCAGGCATGCTGTCTCTTCCTTATTACTGCGTCACATTCACTGTTCCACCATGCATGCTTCCTCGTTTTAGTTAGTAGGACGGTCTCTTTTGCTGTCTCAACCAGCGCCTCTCGCAGTTGTTCCCAGTTCTCTGCATCCACAGTTTGTAGTTTTCGTGTAAACTCATTACCGGACGCCAGTTTTTCAACATATCTTTCAGTCTTTTTGGCTCGGAACCTCCGTGTGTTTCTCGGGAGGAGTTTGATTTTAATTTTAGATAGATAATGATCCGAGTCCAGTTTTGCATTTCGTAGAACTTGCACATTCTGAATTTCTCTTTGAGCTTTCCGTGCAATTGCGACGTGATCAATCTGGAATTCGCCAAGACTGGGATTTGGGGATTTCCAGGTCTTTTGTTTCCTGGGCAGATGTTTGAAAGCAGTGGATTTCATTACCATGTTGAAGGCCCTACATAGCTCTATTAGCCGTTCTCCATTACGATTCGTTCTGTGATGAGCTGAGTAATTTCCAACAATGTTTCGAAATTTTCTTTCTTTGCCTACCTGGGCATTGAAATCCCCAAGTAAAATGATATTATGTTTGTCTGGAATCTTCGATAAAATGTCTTCAAGTTCTTCCCAGAATCGATCAGTTCCTTCCGGGTCTTTCTTGTTCGCTACGTTGATCGGTGCATGAACGTTCACAATAGTATATATTTTATTTGTACTTCGAAAGGAAAGGGTCGAGACTCGACTGCTTACAGAAGTGAAATGTGTGATGGAGTCTAGAATCTTTTTGTTGACTACAAATCCAGTACCGAGTTGGAGAACCGTTTCTATAACACGTTTACCTGGCTTACCCTTGAAGATTCTGTAGCCTTCGGATTCAAAGGCATGCTCATCAATAAATCGTGTTTCCTGAACTGCCGCAATTTGGATCTGATGTTCAGTTAGAGCTTCCGTGAGTTGTTTTTATTTTCCAACCTTCCGCAGAGAATTTGTGATAAAGGTAGCAAAGAAATTCTTGACTCCATGATTGATCTTTCGTGGAGTCTCCGATACCGCCAAGCATTTCGGTGCAAGCTCCCCAGATTCCGAAGGCTTGCATGCGTCACTCGAAGCGACGGTGGATTGGTTACCACCTGGGGTAGTAGCATTTGCTGAACTTTCCTCCATGCTTTTAACAGTTGAAAGACTGTTGACTTAGGCCAGTGATGTTTCACACTGACAAGGTTACTGCCAAGGTTGTGAGCCTTGGATCCCCCAGCACTGATCGGCTCACCGACCCAGTTTCCCGCTAGGATTGGTTACCCAACCTTCCACTGGGTTGCTCGGTTTAACAGGGGCACCTCTTGTAGGTTATGTGCTGGAGTTGGAGTGAAAGAGGCTAGTTGGAATCTCTTGCTGAATCCAATATATTAATGTTGCATATGACTAGCAACGACGCATTTCACTCCCATTTGCCCAGAGACACAAGGTCTTCTCTCAGGTTGATTTCTGGGACCTATTATTATTATTATTATTATTATTATTATTATTATTATTATTATTATTATTATTATTACTAAAATCGTTATCGTCGTCGTCTTCTTAGGTCTCGTCGTAGAGCATAGCCTTTTCTCTACGAGACCCCTTGCATTTGACTGTTGACACAGGCCAGATTAAACTTCAGGACTTGGATGTGATTATATGATTATTATTATTATTACGGTATTATTATCAAAATCGTTATCATCGTCGTCGAGCAAAGCCTCTTCTCTACGAGACCCCCTGCATTTGACTGTTAGGGGGCGTGGTGGCGCAGTGGTGAAGCTGTTGGCCTCTCACCAAGGTGGACCGGGTTCGATTCCCGGTCAATGCATGTGAGATTTTTGATGTGAAATGCCATGTCCTGTAGTTCGGATTCCTCGTAAAAAGGAGGTCCCGTGGCACATGATCGCACGATTAACGGGCACGTAAAACTACAAGCTTCCTTTCATTTGACTGTTGACACAGGCTAGATGAAACATCAAGACTTGGATGTGATTATGTGGAAAGCTATTAAGGTACGAGTGATGCTTGGTATTGCCAAACAGGGTTTAGCTAGTGCCTGTGGATGCCGTGAAGGTTCTAATTCTAGGGTCATTGCTGTTGTTCTGACTCAGTGAGGAAAGCAATAGTAAACTACCTCACCTTGCTTGATATGCTTCATTATAGTGCTGTCTTGGATTTTTGTGGGTATAGGAAGGTACCAATACTTCACCATATCTTAGTGGCTTCAAGAAAATCGACGTGATGGAATGTGATCTCTTGGCAAAGAGAGGTTAGTTGGAAGCATAAGGTGTCTAAAATGAAAGCAATAGAAAAAACAGACAAAATTATGCCAGTGACAAAGAAGAAAAATATATTAAAATCAAAATGCAATTCTAATTTAAATAATATTAAAAGAATATAAATCAAATAAATACGTTAACTTACATGAGGTTAGGACAATGTTACATTCATAAAATGATTTGTCTATTGTTTAAAATTTTATGGGCGTAGCGAAGTAAAAAACGCAAAAAGATGGTGGTAGGAAATGAAAAAACGTCAGAGCTAGTTCTGGAAAAGGGCGTAGATACGAATGGAGCGTTGGTGTATTCTTTGGAATACACGGTAAGATAGAGTAAGCTTTTGCTTCTCTTTGCTTTAGTTCATTCCTTCCTTTTTCTCAAACACCAACAGTGATCTTCTGATTTCTCCTTGTTGGTTATGTCTCTCATATTACCTGTAAGTCTGTTCTAGATATATATCTTCCATGACCCACCTAGCGTCATCTAGCAGCGAATCTCTGAAGTTCCTCAATTCTTCCCTGTACAAGAGGACTTCCTTATCAATCTAGCCACCATATCTCGTCGCCATCATCAGCTATCATCTCCGTGATCAAGAGAACTTCGTCTACTTTTTCACCCTCCAGGCTGCGCTAGTGACTCCTACTATCAACTCTTTGAAGATCATTTCATCAAGAGAAATTAATATTTCAATGTTGGCTATTCTTATATGTATTCCTTTTGTCTCCTACCCCCACTCTTTTCCCTTCCCTGGTCCCTCCGTGCTCCGCTGAGCGGATCTCACTTGTACGTCGGAAGTCAACCCAGTCAGTTAGAGCTTAACTAAAGCTCGCCTCCTCATCTCTAGAGGCAAACTTTTAAATTTCGACGCCATGTTCGGATTTTAGTATCAGCCGTCAACAGGAACATCGCCTTCTTCATGAAGCAAAGATAAGTACCGACTTCAGGTTTTAACCTCATTCTCATCGCTTTTTAAAGGCTCAATGCTTTTACTTGGATTTTATAGACAGTGAAAGTTGCTATGTTATAATAACTGTTTTCTAGAGATCTTCTTGATCAAACTTAAACTATCCAGTCTAACTTTCAATATGAAAGATTTTCTGAGATGCTACCTCACATCGAGGGATATTTCCAAAATACCCACTGTCTATATAATCTAGTTTTCCGCCGGGGGACTCTCTACCTAATTTAAACAAGTCATCATTGCTCTGGAACCTTCCAGAACCTGCACTCTATCTATCAGTTATACTGTCATGTATTTTCCACTCACATATGGGAATACTTTTTCAAACTAAGGAATCTTCCTTATGAACTGCTAATCAATATCTAATTTTTCTTCCTCCGTTGGGATTTTTTCTGTGCATTCAACTATAACCTACAAGTTTCTCAAGCAATAGACTCTCGCATATCTAGTGTAACTAGTTATTTTCCACCATTGCAATAACTTTCTTTGCCATCAACTTTTTGTGCTACTACAGTGAACTTTTCAACTATATCAACAGACTATAGTGAAAACAGTGCTTGTTCAACCTTTCATCCGCGTCGCGCTCGTCCGTGCACAATAAATACGGCCATGAACACTTTTCCACAATCCCATTTGATCTTTCCCAAACCCTTTACTAACAAACCAAAATAATAAAATTGTTACTTTAGGTCTTTTTTCATTGAGGTGTCACTCTACATAAGTGCCCTCCCTTATTTGCCACATGTATAACGAATTAATGTCTGTAAAACTTCGTGTCTAGTATGTTGGATATCGGGATATCATTTGTAAGTATGTTCCTTGATGCAACAGCTATCCTTTGTTTTTGTTTTTTTGTTAGTACTCTTTGTATGTATTCTTTGAAAGAGTATTATTCTCTGTAATCCATGATGGAAGCATGTATGCTATAATACAATCTATTGCACTTAAAACTGTTTAATTACACAAGTAAAAAGAATCTGAGAACGCCGGGTAGGCTTTTAGAACCAAGATATGGCGACCGTGACAGAATTATTTCGTTAAATTGTGGGTTGCATATTAGCGCAACATATATCGGGAAGTGTTTTATCCAGTTTGTGAACACATAGTCAATTGGTCATGGATACATTGAAAAAGAAACGCACGGTAGTGCGGGAGGCATTTACTCGCGTGTATAACAACTTGGAAGAAAGAAGAAACTCAAGAGTGAACACAGAAAAGCAAGATGATGTGGAGGTTATGGCGGATCTGGAATTACTACGCGAGAAATTCGAGGAGATGACGCGTTTGGATGCAGAAATTTTGGATTTGCTACTGCAAAATACGGCTACCTAATCGCAGGATTTGGATACAGAGGTACAGACCGCTGATGAATACTCAGGCAAGTACAAAAGAATAAGTATTTATTTGCAAAGGAGCCTAAACCCTGTTGATGATAATATGACTATGCCAAACATAACCAAGAGAAAATTTAAACTACCTGTTCTTGAGTTAAATAAATTTGGAGGGGAAATCAAGGACTGGTTAACCATTTGGGGTCAATTTAAAAAAAATAATGACGATTCTGACATAGATGATTCTGACAAATTTCAGTATTTGTTACAAGGTATGGAGCCAAACACTAGAGCTAGGTAAGTGGTGGAACGTTTTCCCCCCACAGGCAGTAACTATAGCAAGGCTATTGAATGCTTGAAAGCTAGGTTTGGTCGCGAAGACATTTTGGTAGAATTCTATGTCAGGGAATTGCTCAAACTGACTCGAGCGATGAATTCGAAGCATAATCAAGTCAGTCTTTCCTCCCTATATGATAAAATCGAGACACAGTTAAGGGCTTTGGAAACTTTGGGAGTAGCTACAGATAAATATGCTGCAATGCTATTTCCACTTGTTGAGTCATGTCTCACTGAAGAAGTTTTGAGAGCTTGGCAGAGAAGCTACAACACCAGTTCGGCTCAAACTGATGGTAAAACCAGACTTGATAGCCTCATGAATTTCTTGAAATGCGAGGTTGAAAATGAGGAGCGAATTTGTATGGCAGTGCAAGGCTTCAAGATAGGAAACCACTCCAAGAGTAGCATGAAAACATTAGGAGCAGAATCAAACCGTCATAACACCGGTACTAATGTTCCAACTGCAGCTGGCCTTGTCAATTTTAAGCCAAACCAAAAGGTGTGCGTTTTTTGTGAAGGTAATCACTCAAGCGATGCTTGTTTTAAGGCCCAGAAAATGGAGCTGGATGACAAGAGGAACATTTTAAAAAGAAGGAACTGTTGCTTTTCTTGTCTTAAGATTGGTCACATTAGTAGAAAATGTAAAACACTGTTAAAATGTATTATTTGTGAGGGTAAGCATGTCCCAGTTATGTGTCCCAGAAGTCACAGGCAGCAAACTCCAAAATAAGGGGGAACGGTTGAGAATTCTCTTTCAAATGTGAACTGTAGTCAGGTATTTTTACAAACACTCATGGTGACCATTAGAGGAGAGCAAGAAAAACAAGTCCGTGTCCTCATGGACCCAGGCTCGCAACGTTCCTATATTAGGAAGGACACTGCTCAGTGTATGGGATATGAGCCCATGGGTGAAGAGACACTGATCCATGGTTTGTTTGGGGGTAAGGTGTCTAATCCAAAACCACATCTTTGTTACAAGCAGAGGCGGTTCTAGCCCTGGGCCGGGCCCCCCCAGTTTTAGTGAAATAATTATTTTAAAATTCCTTGGTTACTAAATAAATTGATAATTTACAGATATAATTTATCTGATAAAAAACAAACTAATGCATTTAATTAAGTTAATTTTTCTTTCAATTTCAAGATTTATTTATTTTATTATATGTAATTTAAACACACAATTGAAATTGTGTATAAATATAATATTTTTAAATGCGTAGTGCATACACCAAGAGTATTAAACTCTTTTCCCAACTTTATGACATGCAAGTTCAGAAGTTTGCAATGTAGAGAAACCTCCATGCGATACAAGTGCATCGATATCTCCCCAACTCTGTGACAAAAATGTGAATGCAACTGTTTCTAATATAGACGAACCAGTACCATTTTATATCAGTGCATCGATCTATGATGGTCCACGCCAACCACATAAATCAGGTTATAAAAAAACGTTACTACACAATAAGAACAGAAGTTTTAACTGTAAATGGTTTGATAGGTATACATTTATTGAATACTCTGAGAACAAAAATGCTGTTTTCTGTGCCGTCATTTCGTTCAATCTGATTCAAGCAATGCTGAACATGTTTTCAGTAAATCTGGATTTTACAATTGGAAAAGAATATGAGAAAAAACGTGCAAAGCATGCTGATAGTGAATGTTATAAATCTTCAATAGTAAAGTGAAACAGTTTTCTGGTAAGTGAACATAGCAGCACAGTGATTTCGAAGCTAAGCGAGAAACCCCTGGTTATATTGCGTAACCGCTCAGCTGTGGCAACAATGGCCCGAGTCGAATTACTTTGTGCTCGGCAAGACATTGGGCTTAGAGGTCACCGCCAAACAGTTTCGGATGATGATAGTGTTAATAATAAAGGGAATTTTGATGAAATTTTAAATGTAATTAAACTAGAAAGTGAAATCACAAGGGAGAATGTAAACAGTCTACCAAAGAATGCAACTTACTCATCTCAAGATTCTCAAAATGAATTTCTTGAAATCTCAGCTAATATAATAGTTCAAATAACTGGAGGAGAGACGAAAAAATATAACAATGGTTATGTTTCCTTAATCCTGGATGAAGTTCGAGTCGTTAGTAAAGTTGAACAGATGTCCGTATGTGTCAGATATGTGTAGGACAAAATTCGATAGAGGAGCGTTTCATTGGTTTTATACATTTGTCTCAACTGAATGCTGAAAGTATAGCTAATTCAGCTTTAGAGTACCTTGTTTCAGTGGATTTCGATCCATGTAAGTGCATTGGACAAGCATATGATGGAGCCGCGGTTATGTCAGGGAAGATAAACGGTGTGCAACGTTTATTGCGACAAAAGGTCAATAACCCGTGTGTTTACGTGCATTGTTATGCACATCGCTTAAATTTAGTTTTGGTGGACGTTTCAAAGCCAGTTTGTAGACGTGGTAGGGGACACTTTTGGTTTACTGGCAGCAATTTATGCTTTTCGGTCTGTATCTACTATAATACACCAAAAGTTTGTTGAGATACAGAGTGATCTTCATCCAGGAGAACGTGTTTTAGAGATACCTCTTCAAAGTGACACGTGTTGGGTATGTAAATATAGAGGAGTAATGTATTTTCAGAAACGTTTTGCTTCAGTTAAAGCAGCCCAATGTATTTTTCAAAGTCAGCTAACAAGAAAGAGGCAGCAGAAGCAAAAGGTTTGTTGAAACCGCTTTGTAAAGTGAAGGTGATGTTTGTGTTACAAATCTTTTCTGATATTCTCGAGCTTGCCAACGGAGCCTCTATGTTCTTACAACAAAAACATGTGGACTTCGGAGGGGCACATATATTGATCTATGGTCTTGTAAAATCGTTGCAAGAAAAACGAAATGATTATTATTTTAAGGAACTATGGGCGGTTACATGTGACTGTTCAGTCGTTAGGCGTGAAAGTTTATAAGCAATCTAGAGTCTCAAGTATTCCAAAGAACTTTTCAGACTACGTTTTATTAATGCCAGTCTCTGCAGAGAAAGAAGAGGAAAATGTCACATTATCAGAGACATGTAAAAGAATTTTTTTTGAAATAGACAACATGGTAGAAGAGTTACTGCGTCGTTTTACTGAAAATGATTTTGCGTGCAAGGCAATGGATGCCTGTAACCCAAGAAGTGAAAACTTGTTAAATTTTGAATATATATATATTCTCACGATCTGTGAAAAGTATAATCTAATCTTTACAGACCTTAAGGTGCTACAGACTGAAATCAGTTTAGCTAAGATTGTATTTAGAGGCAAATATCCAAACACTTCCTCATTTTTTCTTCTGAACTTCTGAAAATGGAAGTTGCTTTTCCATAGCTACTATTATTTTTCAAGTTGATGCTGACTCTTCCTGTGTCATCTGCTTCTGCTGAGCGCAGTTTCTATGTCGTAAAACGAATAAAATCCTATTTAAGAGCAACAATGGCAACAAAGAGGCTTTCCAATCTCGCAATTCTTTCAACTGAAAGAGAATTATGTGGAAAATTACTTCATGATCCTTCTGATATAGTGAACCAGTTTGCCCAGAGTAGAAACAGAAGAATAAATTTATGTGACAGTGAAATATGCTATTTTTTACCAATGATAGTTTTTAGCCTACTTTTCTCATTTTGCAAAAATGAGGAAAAGTAGACTAATGAGAACGATCCAGGAAAATGTCTGGGCCCCCCCCAGATTTAAGCTTCTAGAACCGCCACTGGTTACAAGGTTAGGTTAAAAAGTCTCAAGAGGACCTATGCTTGTAATTTCGAAGCACTGGGTGAAGAAAACATTTGTTCTCGCATCCCTGCCATTGAGCCTGGGCCATGGTTGACTGAAACTACTGAAAAAGGTATACAGCTCTTCGATGAAGATAAACCAGTTGAAGTTTTGGTGGGAGCAGATATATATGGAAAACTTCTCACTGGCAGAAGGGAGATTTTACAATGTGGGCTTGTTGCAATTGAGACTTATCTGGGATGGATTGTCACAGGAAAGATAAAGGGGCCCAAATCTTCCAATTCTATGACAGCACTTTCAATGCTTGTTCATACCGAATCTGTAAGCAAACTTTGGGAGCTGGATGCACTCGGTATTCAAGATCCAGGTGAAAGGAAGAATAGAGTAGAGAGGGAACATGCAACACATGATAACTTTATGGATACTGTTAGGACAAATGAAGAGGGACGCTATGAAGTGAGGTTGCCATGGATTGAAGGACACCCACCAGTTCCAAGAAATTTCAATTTGGGGAAAAGAAGAATGGAACACACCATCAAGAAGCTGAAAGAAAGTGCTTCCAAAGAAATATATGATGAAGTTCTGAAGGACTGGACACAAGAAAGAATCATTGAAGAAGTACCTGTGTCACAGTGGGATGAAGGCCACTATTTACCTCATCGACCCATTTTTTAAAGAAAACAGTACAACGCGAGTTCGACCTGTTTTCGATGCTTCGTCTAGAGAGCGTGGCTCTCCATCGCTGAACCAGTGTTTAGAGAAGGGCATTAATCTAATTGAAATTATACCTACATTACTTCTTCGTTTTAGGCTCCACCAAATTGGAGTAATAGCAGACATCAAGAAAGCATTCTTGCAAATCAGCTTATGTGAAGAGGACCGGGACTTCCTCAGGTTTTTGTGGGTTGACATTGAGGGAGAGTTGAAAATATTCCGCCATACACGTGTTGTGTTTGGAGTGACTAGCAGCCCGTTCTTGTTAGGTGCAGTGATCAATTTACATTTGAAACGTCTTGAACGTATGGGAAATGGGAGGTATTCCATAGCTACCATCGAGAAGCTAAAAAAAAACAGTTTACAATCTACTGAGGACTTGCACAGTTTTCAAGAAGAAGCAATAAGCATACTGGCAGAAGCTAAATTTGACTTGAGAGGTTGGGAATATTCAGATTCTAACCTAGAAAATAAGACAGCTACTCCTGTTCTAGGCCTTATTTGGGACAGAAAATTCGATACTCTAGCTATGAGTGGCTACAAGCCTGTGGACATTAAGGCCATCACTCGAAGAACTATATTGTCAATAGCACAGAGAGTGTTTGATCCTATTGGCTTCACGTGCCCTATTTCGCTATGTCCAAAGCTTTTGTTACAGCAGTGTTGGGCCATGAAAGGGGGATGGGATGAACAAGTTCCAGATAGTGTGAGAAATGCATTCTTATTATGGTTACAAGAACTTCCTGCACTTGAAGATGTGAAGATACCACGCTGTGTCATGGGAGTTAACGATAGTGTAATAAGGTGCTCGGTTCATACCTTTTGTGATTCCAGTAAGCTTGCATATGCCGCAACAGTGTTCTTACGCTTGGAGTACAATTCTTGTGTACATGTACAGCTGATACAGGCAAAGTCTAGAGTGTCACCGCTCAAAGGAATGACTATTCCAAGGCTAGAATTGTTAGCTGCAACCATTGGAGCTAGGTTAATGGCATCTTTGAAGAAAGAATTTGAAGAACAACATCCAGATTTCTTCTTCTGGATTGACTCGACTACTGTCCTCACATGGATACAGCGGGAAGATCATTGGGGAGTCTTTGTATGGAACAGGGTTCAAGAGATCAAGCGTCTGACAGCGAAGGAAGCTTGGAGGCACGTACCAGGCAATATGAATCCTGCTGATCTTCCTAGTCGTGGATGCTCTGCTGAACAATTGCTGGAGTCTAAATGGTGGGAGGGGCCACCATGGCTGAAGCTGCCACAGGGAGAGTGGCCTTCAGAAGCACCAGAACCAGATGAAGAAATGGTAAGGCTGGAGAGTAGGAAAGCTATCACCTCGGCACTTCTATGCAACGAGAGCGATGTGGGTCAGTTCTACAATTTCTCCAATGATTATGAGAAAGTTTTAAGGGTCATTGGTTGGATACTGCGGTTCAGTAATTCATGTAGAAAGAAATGTGTAGCGGGTCAAAGTGAGCTACAACAGAAGGAATTCAATGTAGCAGAGAAGTATCTCATACGATTGGTGCAAAGGGAGACTTTTAGGGGAGTCACAGATGAGAAACTTTCTACGTTGTGCCCCTTTATGGATGTCGATGGAGTCATTCGATTGAAGACGAGGATCACCGAAAGAAGTGATTTGGAGTACTTCAGGATGCCAGCAGTGTTACCTTCCAAACATCCTGTAGTTGAGAAGCTAGTGCTCGGAGCACATGTCAAATCTAGCCATGTAGGAGTGCAAGGTCTCCTAAGCCATTTGAGGGAAAAATTCTGGATTCTAAAGGGAAGGAAAGCTATTCGAGCCATTTTGACTAATTGCATTATCTGTCGGAGGTATGAGGCGAGAGGTATATCCGCAAATACACCAGCTCTGCCTGAACCACGAGTGCGGGATGCAGTTGCTTTCGAGACCACAGGTATCGATTTAGCAGGGCCTTTGTATTTAAGAGACAATCACAAAGTATGGATATGTCTATATACGTGTGCAGTTTACCGCGCAGTTCACCTGGAGTTGACCTCATCGTTGTCCATGGATTCATTTCTACGAACTTTCAGAAGATTTTTGGCTCGGCGGGGTAGACCTTCAATTGTATATACAGACAATGGTGGAAATTTTGTTGGGACAAACAGTGCCTTCAGTCAGCTAGACTGGGACAAGATTTCAAAATATAGCACTGTTCATCAGATTGACTGGCGATTCAATCCTCCCACAGCAGCATGGTGGGGAGGATGGTGGGAGCGCCTGATAAGGCTCCTGAAGCAACTGTTAAGGAAAACTCTTGGTAAAGCTTCACTGACCTATGAGGAGTTGGAGACAGTCGTATGTGACTGCGAAGTTGTGATGAACTCTAGACCGCTGACATATGTGTCAGAAGATAGTACCGACTTAGCCCCTATCACACCTAATATGTTTCTGTTAGATACCAAAGAAATGGGGGTACCAGACTGTGATGTGATGGATTCTGACAACCTTAACAGAAGGAGCAGAAATCGTCAGAGGTTAAGAGACAGCTTTCGACAACGATTTAGGAATGAGTATCTAGGTCAGTTGGCCTTAGCTGCTCAAAAGAAGAGTCACAAGTTGTTACTGGGAGAAGTTGTTCTTGTTGGAGCCGACAACCAGAAGCGAATCGATTGGACTTGAGCTGTGGTGGAACAGCTTACTCCAGGACGCGACGGAGAAGTTCGCTTGGTGAAATTGAAGACTGCTTCAGGGGTCCTCTTTCGACCAGTTCAAAGACTATATCCTTTGGAAATCTGTGCAGGGGAGATTCGAACAGGCAATGAACTTGTCAAGAGTGGTGGAACTGAGACAACTGTCCAAAAGAGTGAGGAAGATAGTGAGGAGGTAGTTGGACTTGTGCAAACTAGATGTGGACGAAAAGTACAGCTGCCAGCTAGATTCCAAGACTGATTGTTATTTTTTGTTAATATTGTTATTCATGTACTGTGTTCTGAATTGTTGTTTTAGTTCGAGTCGTTGAGAACTTAGTCTTGACTCGAAGGTGGGAGTATGTTGGATATCGGGATATCATTTGTAAGTATGTTCCTTGATGCAACAGCTATCCTTATTTTTTTTGTTAGTACTCTTTGTATGTATTCTTTGAAAGAGTATTATTCTCTGTAATCCATGATGGAAGCATGTATGCTATAATACAATCTATTGCACTTAAAACTGTTTAATTATACAAGTAAAAAGAATCTGAGAACGCGGGGTAGGCTTTTAGAACCAAGATAGTACACGTCTTAAATTATATTGTTTCTCCCTTCTAATGAGGGAATCCAATTCTTTCTACTCAAAATTGAGTTATCTCTAGGTTTCACGAAAGGGAAACTTGCCCCATTTTTCTCGTGATCCCTACTTAAACATAGGAGTTCTAGAAACTTCCTTTCAATTGTTCTCTTCAGGTTTCACCATAAGTGACCAGCCCTAATTGTATAATCCAACCAAGTATTTCTGTATCAATATAAGAAGTTGTAGAATCTTCTATTTTATTCTTCCTGCTTTTTGTTGTTGTTACTTTCTAAGTTGTTATTATTTCTAAGATACTTATCTAGAAATCCTTAAAGTACACACCTTGTACTTGATTTATTGTTGAACTTTAATTACGTCAGTTATCTTTGAATTTTTCATTTATTAATCTTAGCCATTTCAAAATCTTACGAAGATTTTAAAGCATATAAAAGGTTTAAAACCAAAAGAGTTATCAATTGCCTGGCGCAAGCTTTAGATGTTTTCGGAGGTCTGCGACCCCAATTGTTTATAGAAATCAAAATTATATATTTGTTACAAAACTACTTCCTTTTATATTGTTAAATAAATTAAAGATTTCCTTTTCACTTTGTCAATTCTCTAACACAACGGTTAGGCAATATCCTGTCTTCCTTGACCCTTACTATTCAATAAAAACAAATCTATTGATAGGGTTATCACTACTTGTTGCATTTGAGCAAACACTCTTTGTTGGTAACTTAGTAAAGTCTCTCTTAGCTTTAATAGCTAATTCTAACTGGTCAGTAAGGCAAGCATAGCTTGCTACGCCAGCTTCCTGCTTGTGGAGATTTTCTCTAACACTTATGGTTCGTTTTTCAAAATATAAGTGTTTCTAATTATCTAAACTTTTAGTCGGCGCCTTGCTGGGTAAAAGCTTAGCCATTTCTAAATGCAACTATTGGTATACTTACCAAAATTATTCCCAAAGGTATAATTGCTTTATCCCTATCCTTCTTGGAAGCATTTGGTCGCTCTTTAGAAATTCTACAATTTCAAAAACTAAAATATCAAATCTGATTCAAATTATTGGCATTCTTCAAATTACCTGTTTAGAAACAATCTCCTTTGAACAGATACACAATAAATCCGTTACTCTTTGTCTTGCCAGACCACCCCCCTTCCCCATAGTAGGCATATGTATGCTTGAGAGGGAATACGCTAAAGTAATTTCCTTACAAACAACCCAAGTTCCAGCTGCGTTTCCCCTTAGCTTTGCCCAGGTCCCTACCCACTTTAGTATCGGAGAGCGGATTTGCAGTGGCAGCTGCCTTTGAGTATATTTAAAGTTAAACTTGTAACTTTTGTAGGACTCTCGTCCTATTTCTCCATCCTTTTTCTCCAGTCCGATACCCACTTCCTTTTCTTTATCATCTTCCCTTGGGGGTTAGGTTATTCCCAAGCTAATAATCTACCCAAAATTTGGTGCCGAAACCCGGTAGAGTCCATTTATGACATTTTCTATTTGTCAAGGGTTATTTGACAATATTTTGCAAATCATTAATATCTTCTTTGAATTTTTCAGCTATAACTACACCGTTCAAAGCCTGTGAAGTGGAAAGAGGCCGCTCCTGTCTCCTTTAGTGTGTCCCTTTCTTTCAACTTATTTGCTGCTGCCAGCCTGACAGCATTTCCAAGGTTCCACAGTTTCGTAAGTTATACTTTAATTTACCTATTTTGTCATGGCTCCTACAGAAAAGGATAAGGATGAAAAACTTACTTCTAAACGAGCATCCTATAAAGGGCAAATTACCCGATTTAGGAAATACATCAAAGAGCTAGATCCCTCAGAAGCTTAATTAGATTTGTTAAAACATCGTGTAAAGGATTTTGAATGTTCATATGAAAATTATTGTAACATCCAAACTGAAATTGAAACTTGTATGCTCAATCAAACTGAAGATCGAGTCGAAGTAGAAAATCAATATTACGAAGGTATAGGTTCTGCTTTTAAAATAATACGCCAACTCTAAGAAGAACAGAAAACAGATGGTTCTGTTCTTGGTTCCCTTCACGAACAACAAACCTTTTCTCGCGAGGGCACTCACAAGCCCAAACCAATTCTACCTAAGATCGATTTACCCCACTTCTCTGGAGACGAATCTACTTGGGATTCTTTCTATGAACTATTTTGTTCTCTTGTTCATGACAATGAAGACATTCTAGTCATCTACAAGTTTCAATATTTGAGATCTATCCTCCGAGGTCAAGCTCTGCAGTTAGTTGAAGCACTCCCATTAAGTGCCGAAAACTACCCCATTGCCTTTGACTTGTTGAAAGAAAGATACGGTAATTCACGGTTACGTATTCAACGCCATATGAAGGCTCTATTTAACTTACCTGCGTCACAGCACAACGACGTCACTAGTTTGCGTACTCTCATTGATACAACACAACTTCACGTTAAAGCTCTATCCCAATTAGATCAACCCACTGATCACTGGGACACTTTCTTAATGCATTTAGTGGTTTCTAAAGTCGATGTTGCTACCCTAAAAGCTTGGGAGATTGAACTTTCCAGATAAGACGATTACTCTTACGAGCATTTAGTCACTTTCATAAATGCTAGATGCCAACTCTTAACTGCTTTAGCTAATCAAAGTGAACCCTCATCCCCTAGTTCTAAATTTGAATCAATGTCTCTTAAACCTAAAAGCGAACGCTTAGCGTCTAGTACCCAAACACCTGGGTCCAGCTCATCTAAACTCAAGTCAAACGCCACTGGTTACCCAACTAGGTCTAGTGAACGCCGTATTGCTAGTTCTCTTGTTTTAAACACTCAAAGCGAACCCCGTAAGAGTTTAAATGAACCATTAAAGTGCATACTTTGTAAAGATTCCCACGCCTAATATTTATGTAAATCTTTTAAAGAACTGTCAGTCGACGACAGAAGAAAATTAGTTTCCCAGAATAAACATTGCTTCAACTGCTTAGCACCCACGCATTCTGCTTCAATTTGCAAGTCCACCAGACTTTGCTTCCATTGTGAAAAAGCTCATCACACTTTACTACATCGTCATGATCAAGCAAGGTCATCGACCGCATCTACTTCTCAGAAAAGTGACAATGCTAACAGTTCCAATGTTTCGTCTTACATTCAAAATGCCAAGTCCATACGTAGTGCCCAAGTACTATTATCTACTGTCCAAATCGAAGTTCAGGATAATTTTGGCAATTGGGTCCGTGCACGCGGTCTTCTTGATTCAGCGACAACTCATGATTTTGTGTCTAATTCTTTGATTAGAAAACTAGGCCTACCTGCAAAACCCACTTCTATTAACGTATCGGGCATTAACAGCTCAAAATCGCAAGCTTTACAGTTTTCAAAGCTAACCATAAGAGACATTTGGCACAGAAATAACTTTCTCAAACTGAATTGTCTCATTCTCAATAGCATAGGAAAAGATACTCCAAGTCACTCTGTGGATATTTCAGGGTTAAACATTCCCTCTCATTTAAGGCTAGCCGATCCTCTGTTCAATGTACAAAACCCCATTGACATACTCTTTAGTGCCAATGTTTTCTGGAATTGCCTTCGTAAACAGGTTCGCAAGTTATCCTCAAACGTGGTTGCCAGAGACACTAATTTTGGATGGATCGTCACCGGTCAACTTCCTCATTATTCTCCCCAACCCGTATCGCAATGTTATTTCGCTAATACGGACTTGGAACAGTTCTGGAGGCTCGAAAGCGTTGATTCTCCTAACGTGACCTCTTCAGAAAACGAATTCTGTGAGCAACTTTTTCTGAACACCACCAGTCGTTCATCTGATGGCCGGTTCATTGTTCAGATGCCAAGATTACATAATCCCCCTAAACTTATTAACTCTCAACCCAAAGCTTGAAAAGCTCTCTTTGCTATCCAGAGCAAATTCAAGAAAGAACCTCTCGTTAAACAGCAGTATACTGATTTCATGGATGAGTATGAAAGCTTAGATTATATGGAAGTTGTTAGCAAATCTGATGACGAATCGCACCCTCCAATTGAAACGGTTTTCTTAAATCATCATCACGTGTGGAAAAACCCTCTTGTAAAGGATAAAATCCGAGTTGTTTTCAATGGTTCATCACCTGACGTTAATGGCAACAGTCTTAACGATACTCTTTACTCTGGTCCTGCTATTCAGTCAGATCTATCTGCTATACTCTTAAACTTTCGATTATTTCCCATAGCTGTTATAGCGGATATAAAACAGATGTACCGTCAAGTTTTAATTCAGCCTGAACAACGTGATCTCCAAAGAATCTTGTGGTGCGACGAAATCACCAAGCCCATTAAGGTATTTCGCTTAAAGACGGTTACTTATGGCTTAAAACCTTCCGCTTTCCTTGCTATCCGATCCCTACATTTGTTAGCCTCTCAAGATGGTCATTTATTTGATTCTAAAGCTTCCGAAGCACTAACTACATCATTCTATGTTGACGATTACTTGCAGTCCTTCCCCACTCTGGAGGAAGCTTCCTTCGTGTCACTAGAACTTCAGGCATTGCTAAAGAAGGGAGGATTCCCACTTCATAAGTGGAATTCCAACTCCCATGAGTTTCTCGCCCAGTTTCCTATTGAAGATGTAGATCCCTCCTCCGTCGAAATTTGTGGAAACTCCGAATCCATAAAAATTCTTGGAGTTCATTGGTGCACTAGCACTGACACTCTCATCTATAAAGTTTCGCTTGCAGAAGAGCTCCCTAACACAAAAAGACAAATTCTCTCTGAAATTGCAAACATTTTTGATCCACTTCAATTCCTTGCCCCGGTTATTGTTATAGCCAAACTTTTCATGCAAGAGCTATGGTCACTCAAATGTGAATGGGACGACACTGTTCCCCTTTCCTTTCTTAACAGATGGCTCTCTTTTCGCAGCAATTTGCTTGATCTTTCCCTTATTGAAATTCCCAGGAATTTAATTAACGCTCATCCTAATGCATCTTTTTTCCTTCATGAGTTCGCGGACAGTTCCGAAAAAGCTTACGGTTGCTGTGCATATTTGGTTTATCGCGGTTCATTAAATGGATCTTCAGTTTCCAACCTTGCTTGTGCCAAATCGAAGGTGGCTGCTCTTAAAACTATCACTTTGCCTAGGCTTGAATTGTGTGCTGCACTCATGGCCGCAGAACTTGTTAAGAAATTACGGGAAGTCTTAAAAGTCGAATTCTCGCAAATCTATCTCTGGAGCGACTCCATGATCACCCTTTCTTGGATCGCCAAGAACCCCGCTCATTGGCAAACTTTTGTTGCAAACAGGGTTTCCAAAATTCAAACTCTTTCTTCTGGATGTCAATGGAGGCATGTGCCCAGCGCTGACAACCCTGCCGACATCATTTCTCGTGGATGTTTACCCTCTCAATTAGCAGCTTCTCAGTTGTACTGGCATGGGCCCTCGTGGTTAATCGGATACTCTCCTTGTTGGCCTTCTAAACCTCCAGCTACAAACTTCAACTTGCCTGACGCTAAGGTATCTAAATCTACTGCTTCGTGTCTTGTTTCCAACGTTTCTCATCCCTTGTTGTCCCACTATTCTTCCTTTCACAAATTAATTCGAATTGTTGCCTATCTTCTTAGATGGAAATATCTTGTGGTTGACCAACCTATTCTCCCTAAACCACACCTTACCAATCATGAATTGAATCTCGCTACCATTAAGGTTTTGCAACTAACACAGCAAGAAGCCTTTTCTTCTGAATTGTCTTTACTTTCTTCTAAAAGGGATCTTCCCAAATCCAGTCGTCTTCGTGCCTTAGCCCCGTTCCTTGATGACAATAGCTTACTCAGGGTAGGTGGTAGACTCTCGCAATCTTTGCTTTCTGAGGACAAAAAGCATCCTGTTATTTTGCCTTCTAAACATCACGTAACTTCCTTAATTTTACGCGACTTTCATTATCGCAATCTGCATGTTGGTACACGCACACTGATTTTCCTCTTAAGGGAAAAGTACTGGATTATAAATGGAATTCATGAAGTTTCCTCTGTAATTCACAAGTGCATTCCTTGCTTCGAAGCGAAACCTAAAGTCAATACTCAATTAATGAGCGATCTGCCTTCCTTTCGCTCTTCTCCAATACGTCCATTTGCTCTAACTGCTGTGGACTATATGGGTCCGTTCCAATATCAACACAACTCCCCTGAAGCTAAACGCAAATTGTTTGGTAAACTCTATGTTTCTCTCTTTGTTTGCATGGTTAATGGCGCGATCCATTTGGAACTAGTAACGAATGCCTCTACTTCTTACTTTTTATCAGCTGTCTCTCGCTTCGCTGCTAGGCGTGGTGTTCCTTCGGAGATATTCTCTGATAACGCTTCCACTTTTCAAGGCGCAGCTTCCTTGTGGAAGAAAGCTCTCACATCTTCTTCTGCCATGGAACAGATTTCTAATTTTTCCTACTTAAAGGGTTTCAAATGGCGTTTTATACCTCCCTACGCTCCTCATCACGGTGGTAGGTGGGAATCCTGCGTAAAGCTCACTAAACGTCACCTAAGAAAGGTTTTAGGTAATCGCATTCTGATTTATGAAGAATTTAATTCGCTGTCTGTTCTGATTGAAGGTGTTGTTAATTCTCGCCCTTTAACTCCGCTTTCCAATGACCCTGATGACCTGCTTCCACTCACACCTGGTCACTTCCTTATAGGCACTTCTCTCTCTGTCCCTCCTCCCCTTCCCAACTCTTACAGGGATTCTAATTTACCTATTGTTTGGCGTAAACTTGAAGCCCTCCGCAATTCTTTCTGGTAGAGGTGGAATTTGGAATACTTAACTTCCTTGCAACGGAGACAGAAGTGGTTTCTTTCCAATCCCGATATTAAGGTGGGGGACTTGGTCCTGGTTAGGGATGTTTCTCCTCCCTTGGTCTGAATTTCTGGTAGAGTGACCGAGTGTTACCCTGGAAGGGATGGGAGAGTTAGGGTAGCCAAGATCTTGACCACAAACGGGCATATCAAAAGACCGCTGTCTTTAATTGCTCCTTTACCTTTAAACTTTTAATTGCTCGTCTTTGTTCTCTGTTGGTGTTTGTCCCCTCTCAGCTTGGTGTATTCATTGGAATACACGGTAAGATAGAGTAAGCTTTTGCTTCTCTTTGCTTTAGTTCATTCCTTCCTTTTTCTCAAACACCAACAGTGATCTTCTGATTTCTCCTTGTTGGTTATGTCTCTCATATTGCCTGTAAGTCTGTTCTAGATATATGACCCAGTAGTAAAGAAATGGCCTTTGGGTGGGAAGGTACTGGGCCATAGTAAGTCCATACTCAGAGGGTAATTGTCTGAAACCGTCTTCGAACCCCGGAACCCAGAAATAATACTAAGGTGATCGGGTAAAATCATAATGTATTAACAATAAACATGCATACAAAACATTAACAAACACTTACAAAATCTAGATGTGGATTCTGACCATCAGTTATTCGCTTCTTCCAGTCGACTGTCATAAATATTTTACCAAGTCAACCAAATGTAGTTACGACGAAGTAAATAAGCGGGCTCACAACCAATCATCTGTTGTCGTTAGCGAGAATCCAAGCCAAAAATATCAAGAGGACGACGAATTAAACATTTCATAGCTTCATTATGCCCCTGCATAATGCATCATACCGTATTTCATACATCTCCACACAAATAATTAATTAATTCCAGTGACGATATGTGTCACGAAGCTAGGCCTACGTATGTTACAACTTCCAATTATAATACGTTGCCTAAAACTGAAGAATTAATGTACTCCAACCCTAAATATACGGAGCTAATTCAATTTACGTCTTTTCACCTCAATGGCTACCAAATTCTCTCTAAATAATAACAACAGATGATCACTCATAGTTAAAACAATACGATCACCGCCATCATGAAAAACAGTAGATAAACGAACACCGTACTAGCGCTGTAGAACATCAAAACAAGTCCTACATTAATAAAATTTTACACAGACCAAAAGGCATACTACTCATAATTAAAAATGCATTTACATATTAACAGAAAACAGAAAACAAAACATTAATTACGCAAACAAATATGAGTGTCAGTTAGCCTACCAGTGAGAATACACGAGGATGACATTAAGTTTAAATGTATGACCTTGAAGGCCCTTATCATGCAACGTAGAATAATACAATATAAATACATTTACCTTGCCAGTCGATACAGTCACAAATACTTACGATGACAAATAGCCTACTTTAATTCCATAATATGCAAATCATATCCTTACGTTTATCTCCTGTAAGATTACAATTTGTAACCAGCCAATAACTTGACGAAGAGGGATAATATCATTCAATTACTTCACATACCGTAGAACTTCAGTTTTCTTCTTATGTATTTATAAAACCACGTAGATCCATGATGACTGGCCTAACAACATCAGTACGAATATCATGCATGTCTCGAAAAATACCAGCCTTCCAAAATCATAAAGGTCAACGGCGAGATGGTCAAACACTTCATCGCTAGAACATAGCTCTTCCTATCGGACAGAGAGAGGAACTACTATTCTTGTCCTAGACAGCACCGGCAAGAGGTGCTACCTATCGAGGCCAGCCACAACTAACTTCCCCGCTCGATTCAAATTTTCATGCCAAAGTATAATTTGTACGTTCGACCAGAGATTAGTGCCAAGTAACGGCACAATATATATCTTCCATGTCCCACCTAGCGTCATCTAGCAGCGAATCTCTGAAGTTCCTCAATTCTTCCCTGTACAAGAGGACTTCCTTATCAATCTAGCCACCAGATCTCGTCGCCATCGTCAGCTATCATCTCCGTGATCAAGAGAACTTCGTCTACTTTTTCACCCTCCAGGCTGCGCTAGTGACTCCTACTATCAACTCTTTGAAGATCATTTCATCAAGAGAAATTAATATTTCAATCTTGGCTATTCTTATATGTATTCCTTTTGACTCCTACCCCCACTCTTTTCCCTTCCCTGGTCCCTCCGTGCTCCGTTGAGCGGATCTCACTTGTACGTCGGAAGTCGACCCAGTCAGTTAGAGCTTAACTAAAGCTCGCCTCCCCAACTCTAGAGGCAAACTTTTAAATGTCGACGCCATGTTCGGATTTTAGTATCAACCGTCAACAGGAACATCGCCTTCTTCATGAAGCAAAGATTAGTACCGACTTCATGTTTTAACCTCATTCTCATCGCTTTTTAAAGGCTCAATGCTTTTACTTGGATTTTATAGACAGTGAAAGTTGCTATGTTATAATAACAGTTTTCTAGAGATCTTCTTGATCAAACTTAAACTATCCAGTCTAACTTTCAATATGAAAGATTTTCTGAGATGCTATCTCACATCGAGGGATATTTCCAAAATACCCACTGTCTATATAATCTAGTTTTCCGCCAAGGGACCCTACCTAATTTAAACAAGTCATCATTGCTCTGGAACCTTCCAGAACCTGCACTCTATCTATCAGTTATACTGTCATGTATTTTCCACTCACATAAGGGAATACTTTTTCAAACTAAGGAATCTTCCTTATGAACTGCTAATCAATATCTAATTTTTCTTCCTCCGTTGGGATTTTTTCTGTGCATTCAACTATAACCTACAAGTTTCATAAGCAATAGACTCTCGCATATCTAGTGTAACTAGTTATTTTCCACCATTGCAATAACTTTCTTTGCCATCAACTTTTTGTGCTACTACAGTGAACTTTTCAACTATATCAACAGACTATAGTGAAAACAGTGCTTGTTCCACCTTTCATCCGCGTCGCGCTCGTCCGTGCACAATAAATACGGCCATGAACACTTTTCCACAATCCCATTTGATCTTTCCCAAACCCTTTACTAACAAACCAAAATAATAAAATTGTTACTTTAGGTCTTTTTTCATTGAGGTGTCACTCTACATAAGTGCCGTCCCTTATTTGCCACATGTATAACGAATTAATGTCTGTAAAACTTCGTGTCTAGTACACGTCTTAATTATATTGTTTCTCCCTTCTAATGAGGAAATCCAATTCTTTCTACTCAAAAGTGAGTTATCTCTAGGTTTCACGAAAGTGAAACTTGCCCCATTTTTCTCGTGATCCCTACTTAAACATAGGAGTTCTAGAAACTTCCTTTCAATTGTTCTCTTCAGGTTTCACAATAAGTGACCTGCCCTAATTGTATAATCCAACCAAGTATTTCTGTTTCAATATAAGAAGTTGTAGAAACTTCTATTTTATTCTTCCTGCTTTTTGTTGTTGTTACTTTCGAAGTTGTTATTATTTCTAAGATACTTATCTAGAAATCCTTAAAGTACACACCTTGTGCTTGATTTATTGTTGAACTTTAATTACGTCAGTTATCTTTGAATTTTTCATTTATTAATCTTAGCCATTTCAAAATCTTACGAAGATTTTAAAGCATATAAAAGGTTTAAAACCAAAAGAGTTATCAATTGCCTGGCGCAAGCTTTAGATGTTTTCGGAGGTCTGTGACCCCAATTGTTTATAGAAATCAAAATTATATATTTGTTACAAAACTACTTCCTTTTACATTGTTAAATAAATTAAAGATTTCCTTTTCACTTTATAATTTCTCTAACATAACGGTTAAGCAAGATCCTGTCTTCCTTGACCCTTCCTATTCAATAAAAACAAATCTATTGATAGGGTTTTCACCACTTGTTGCATTTGAGCAAAAACTCTTAGTTGGTAACTTAGTAAAGTCTCTCTTAGCTTTAATAGCTAATTCTAACTGGTCAGTAAGGCAAGCATAGCTCGCTACGCCAGCTTCCAACTTGTGGAGATTCTCTCTAACACTTATGGTTGGTTTTTCAAAATATAAGTGTTTCTCATTGTCTAAACTTTAGTCGGCGTCTTGCTGGGTAAAAGCTTAGCCATTTCTAAATGCAACTATTGGTATACTTACCAAAATTATTCCCAAAGGTATAATTGCTTTATCCCTATCCTTCTTGGAAGCATTTGGTCGCTCTTTAGAAATTCTACAATTTCAAAAACTAAAATATCAAATCTGATTCAAATTATTGGCATTCTTCAAATTACCTGTTTAGAAACAATCTCCTTTGAACAGATACACAATAAATCCGTTACTCTTTGTCTTGCCAGACCATCACCCTTCCCCATAGTAGGCATATGTATGCTTGAGAGGGAATACGCTAAAGTAATTTCCTTACAAACAACCCAAGTTCCAGCTGCGTTTCCCGTTAGCTTTGCCCAGGCCCCTACCCACTTTAGGTACCGGAGAGCGGATTTGCAGTGGCAGCTGCCTTTGAGTATATTTAAAGTTAAACTTGTAACTTTTGTAGGACTCTCGTCCTATTTCTCCATCCTTTTTCTCCAGTCCGATACCCACTTCCTTTTCTTTATCATCTTCCCTTGGGGGTTAGGTTATTCCCAAGCTAATAATCTACCCAAGCGTTACTGTGAAAAGATGAACTTATGGGAAGAAGAAAACGTACGAAGTGGATAAATTAAAATTAGAACATGTAATGAAAAACAATTATTAGGGGACTGTAATAGCGGCAATAGTGATTAATAAAAGTATGTAATGAAGTATAAAATATTTGTAATAGATAAAATTATATTAAAAAACATTGAAGGTGGTTTAATATTGGATTTAACAGTTAAGTTATCTGTGAGAGTGTCAAATAAGATATTGGTGTTCCATATCTACCATTTCAAGCTTCAATACGGAGCTATTATTTGTCACAAGCACCTGCAAGCTGATCACCGTCACCTTCTATTTTATTTCATTTTATTCTCTCCTTATAACCTAAATTTTATGGTGCACCATATTAGATTTAAAATACGTATCTTATTACTGTGCTACGCTTTGTTTTGTGTTTTTCAATAGCTGATGAAGGGGATAAAATTTAATTAATTCTCGAAACATGTACTGAAAACAATTTTAATAATGAATTTTTTATTTATAGTATTGATTCTGGCGGATGTACTTTTCTTGTTAATAACTATATTAGATAGGGTCAAAAATTCTGTAATATTCAGAGAGAGAACTGTGAAATAATTTTAAAATCTCTCCCCTAAAGAAATGATATGTAGAATAAACTTAAGAGCTGTGCCCTCTGCCACGTGACATACGCTGGTAATTAATAAATATGAATTATACTGCCTACAGTAGATTAAATAATATTATTAAAATCTCTGAAGCTGTAATTTATTATGACAGGGACATCGACTTAGGAGGCCGATTAGCCCCTTAAACTAGCTGTGTATGTAATTTTGTCTGATAACCTGTGTTATTGTGACGGTGCCTAACGTAAGGCAACGGCCGTCTCCTTCCCAATCCTCACCTGACTTGCAAATACTCTGGAATAAAGCAGGTTATCATCACTCACACAATCAAAACCTACTACACAGAGGGGAAAGGAAAGAGGTTGAGAGGACAGGGAAGCATTAGAAAGGGCCTTCAGACAAGATACTACTCCCGAGGTCAACCGTCGGCTTGAGCATTAGGCTACTCGAGTGCAGTGGGCTGATGACCTGAGGGGCCTAGAAAAAATTTGAAGATAACCCCACAGCTAGTCGGACATGTTACGAAAGACCGAAAAAAATATAGGCCTACTAGATATACCTAAGTAAACGTGTAACCTAAACATTCCCAGAAGCTATTCATATTTACGATCGTAACGTCAACTACATTCTCCCGGAACTTTAAGCCGAGAGAATAACAATTATTGTAGCATTAGAAGGGGGAGGAACAGCTAGGTCATCAGCCCCTAAAGAGCGAGCGTATCAGAAAATAACATGAAACTCGCCGTTCGGCAGGAGCTACCGACCCTCGTGTTAAAAGCAGTGACGTACTTGAATGTCAATTCATATTTATTCTTGGGATTTGGATTAAAATTTATACACACCTCCATATTTATCGATCTTTCTTTGACGTTCTCGTAAATACCTGTCTTATTAGGAATTACGAGTGCCTTTCAAAATAGCGTTTTCGGTAGCGTCTAATTCGAACCAAAGTTCAAACAGAAAGTAGCTCGTAATAGCGGCTTGTGACGGTTATTTCATATTGCCATTAACAAACCACGGCAAGGCAGAGATTAGCAGCTATTAACACACGTATGAAGAAGGCCGTCCAATACGCGAGCAATAAACCATAAAGAACTATTCGAAAATAAGACCTGAGTATTTGCGGGGACAATAGATTTCAAATCATACACGCCAGGTCCTAGGCAACGGACAGGATACAGTTGCCAGAAAGTAGCCTACTTGCATTTAGAAATATGCTTTTATTTATTTATTTATTTACTTTACTTTACTAAGGTTATAACTAGAGAGTTTGAAGAAGGGGCAGATGACCTCTTAGTTCTGACCCTTAAAACAACAATAAATACTACTACTAGAGTTTAAAGTGGATGAATTCGGGGGAGAAATGCACACACAGTTTACAAACTAAGCTAGTAGCCTGCTTTGAAGCTGTAATTTATTATACAAGTAATGTTGTCTGATAACCTGCGTTATAGAGAGGGTGCTTAAAATGAGGCCACGGCCACCTCCTACCCAAACTTCACCTGACTTACAAATAGCCTATAAAGACACTGCAATAAAGCGGGTTATCATCACACACACACTACCTACCACACAGAGGGGAAAGGAAGGAGGGGAGATGCTTAAGAGGAGAGAGATGCATTACAAAGGGCCTTCCGACAAGATACTACTTCGGAGGTCAACCGTCGGCTTGAGCATTACTCAAGTGCAGCAGGCTGATGATCTGCCTTTTCAGTAGCGGGGGGGGGATGCACACACTGTTTACTAACTAAGCTAGTAGGACTAATATCAGTTCTTAATCACCCTCTTTCACTAAATGATTCATACTTGTACTTAGTAATACATTTTCCCATTACATGTGGTTTCTTACTTTACACTTAACAATATTTACAGAAAAGCACTTCATATATCATTATCATTGTTCTTGGGACAAACAAACCATGACTAGAGAGGTATTCTCACACTTAGGGGATCTCTTTAAACGGCCTAAGCTTCCAAGGTGGATGGTCCTTTCAGGCACTGTTGAGAGGGGCAGATTACTGTAGGATTCCTTCCCTCCGTAGAAATCAACCTGCAGGCCAAACGGCTCTCGCTTTCACGCGTATCAGGTCGGTACCGGGAGGCTGTCCTCCTAGGCGTCCCCGAGGGGCATACGGAGCACCTTAAAGGGGCGAGGAAGCACGTCCACAACTTACCGTCACTCGGGGTCCGACCTGCCATTTATACTATACTTGAGAACAGGCCGAAATTTTGTTTAGTTTACAGACAGACAGCAGTACACACACTCGTTCGCCTGCCATGGCCGACACAGCAGCAGCTTCAGCAGCCTCAGCTCCCGCCTCGGCTCCGGCTCAGGCTTCGTCCAAGAAGAGCAAGGCTGCTGTCTCCAAGAAGCCCCTCACCAAGCCAGCCCATTCAAAAACCCCTGAGATGGTGGGCAACGCCTTTAAGAGTCTCAGGGAAAGGGGTGGATCATCTCTACAGGCCATCAAGAAATACATCACGGCCAACTACAAGGTGTACTCTGAGAAGCTCGCCCCCTTTCATCAAGAAGTGCCTGAAGGCTGCTGTCGCTTCCAGAGAACTGGTCCAGACCAAGGGAAAGGGAGCTTCGGGCTCCTTCAAGCTCTCCTCGGCAGCCAAGCCCGAGAAGGTCAGCGCACCGCCTGCCAAGCGGTTTGCTGCCCCTAAGGAGAAGCGTCTTCCCAAGGCCAAGAGGTCCGGAGCAAAGGCAGCCGCCAAGAAGGCCATCTCCAAGAAACCTGCCGAGAAGAAGAGGGCTGCACCTGCCCCTAAGTCTAAGAAGTCTCCTTCTGAGGCTAAGATGGCTGCCAAGGTGCCCACGAAAAAACCTAAAGCACCTAAGCCTAAGAAGGCAGCGAAGCCCAAGGCTTCCCCGAAAAAGGCTGCTCCTAAGAAGAAGTGAGAAGGTTATTGTTTTTTACCGATCTTCTCACTCACACACCCCTCTGCGGGTGTGTAAAAACGGACCTTATCAGGGTCATCAATCATTTCCTAGGAGAGCACATGTCTGTTAAGTGGTTAAACATAGCTTTGTACTTCCCTGGTTTATGACCATTTCTGTCTTGACAGGGTTGCAGACAACTAGCTACACTCCACAAAAAGCAGTAATAGTCTGTGTTGCATACTGCCTTTTTCGAAGCAATCCTGCTCGGTGTGGGAATATGGCTACTTCCTGCATTTAATGGATTGTATTTACAAGTATTGATTTGCAAATACGCAATGGTATTCAGAGCCAAGCCACTGGGACCCTGTTGCAACTTATCAAATTTAGTGATAAGTCCATCAATAGCTTTTTCCTGATACCACATTTCTAAATTATCGGCCATCAGTAATTTTTCCATTTTTGTACAAAGGTTGAATGTATGTTTCTCTTCAACATTATTTTTCATCAAGACAAATTCACATAGCAGCTCAAATTTTTTTAAATGCCTGTTGTAATCTTAAGCCTTGTTGACATTCGCTCACAAAATGGGGAAACATGATTCCACAAAATCTTTAGGGGACAGGCAGTGTTTCGCATTATAAATTCGGCCGGATGATACTCGCGTTTTGAAACTTTTGGCCAAAGGCTGTCACACTGACACTACACTCTCTGATATAGACATGATTGTAAAATGGAATAATAAACGTGCAAACCTTACCTTAGAATAGGTTAATCCAAAACCAGCAATTCCACACGGACACACTTATTGTTGTTATTCACTGAATGACACACAATCACACACACACGCACACAATTGTCGTTGATCCTATACAATTGGCCCCAGCAGTAGACGATCACCAACAAGGTTTCTTTTTTGTTTACAACGATTTATCTGAAAAGAAAACCAATAAAATCCGTTATTAGTCATGGTTATATACAGTAAACATGAGCATTCATTCATTCATTCGTTCGTAACAGTTGCTAAAAAAGGAAAGGTTTCAATTGTGCAACAGGGTTAATCACTTGTGCACACATAGATAAGACACTCACTCAAAAAATAACAAGGTAATTTACAAAGAAAATAAATAATATACAGTGTGGTCCGCCAGCCCCTTATTTTTTTTGGAGGAAGGCAACCCAACTAACGCGTATATCACAGTCATACTAAAAACATTAGTACCTGTTCCTTTACGTCCATTGTACAACTTTACCGTTGAGTACATCCTCGCGAATATAGTAGAAATTAATAGTGGCAGTTTTCTTTCAATGACCTCAAATATAATGCATGATTGAAACGATTAGAGCTCCGAATAACACATGCTTACGTTTTGACAGGAAGTGTCTACGAATAGACTCAATGCGTGCCAGCAACATACCATGGTTCTCGGTAGCTATGGTGGCTAAATCAAGAGTAGCGTCAACGAAGTCGCATTGTAGTAGGTTCGAATCTTGAACTAGTACTTTTTTTTTTTTTTTGCTTAATGTCGTTTATTGTGGATGTATTATGGACGCATATCTATCTGTTCCAACGAGTGATTTTTTATTTGGTCCTCAAAAGGACCGTACTTATCCGATGGTACGCAGCCAGATTGGACGACGACATAATGATCTGTAGAACGAAAGCAAGGTATCCTGTATATTCAAGGTAGCAAGTGTTCGAAATTTTTACCACCTTTGTTTAAAGGAAAACTCCGACTCACTCAGACGACCCACATAACAAATAAATAAATACATCAGACCGAAATTATAATTCCTTTCAACGGCGTCTGTGCGAAAAGCGCTTGCTATACACTTACAGTAATAGTTAGTTAGTTAGTGAGGTTTTAAGGGGCGGAACTACGAGGTCATCTGCCCCAAACCTAAAGTAAATACAGATAATTATGACATTATTGGTTTTACGTCCCTTTTAACTGCTCTGGCTTTTAGATACGCCGGGGTGCTGGAATTTTGCTCGGAAGGGGATCTTCAACGTGCCAGTAAATCTACTGACACGGCTCCCTCGCATTTGCGCACCCTCAAATGCCAGCTGACCGCACCAGGATACGAACCTGCAACCTGCAACCTTATGCACAGCCAGCTGAGCCTCGCTTCAAGCCAGTAATTACAGAACGTGTCATATTATTATAAATATTGAACTATTAAAATTCTAATTATCACGAATAGAGTCGCTTCCGTTGCGTAGTAGTCAGCGTGATTAGCTGACACCCCGGACGTCCTGGGTTCGATTCCCGGCTATGCCATGAAATTTGAAAAGTGGTATGAGGACTTGGACGGGGTCTACTCAGTCTCGGGTGGTCCAAATAAATAGAGGGGGTTCGATTCCCACCTCAGCCATCCTCAAAGTGGTTTTCCGTGGTTTTCCGTGGTTTCCCACTTCGCCTCGGAAGGGGATCTTCAACGTGCCAGTAAATCTACTGACACGGCTCCCTCGAATTTGCGCACCCTCAAATGCCAACTGACTGCACCAGGATACGAACCTGCAACCTGCAACCTTAGGCACAGCCAGCTGAGCCTCGCAGCAAGCCAGTAATTACAGAACGTGTCATATTATTATAAATATTGAACTATTAAAATTCTAATTATTACGAATAGAGTCGCCTCCGTTGCGTAGTAGTCAGCGTGATTAGCTGCCACCCCCGGTCGTCCTGGGTTCGATTCCCGGCTTTGCCATGAAATTTGAAAAGTGGTATGAGGACTGGGACGGGGTCTACTCAGTCTCGGGTGGTCCAAATAAATAGAGGGGGTTCGATGCCCACCTCAGCCATCCTCAAAGTGGTTTTCCGTGGTTTCCCACTTCGCCTTCGGGCAAATGCCGGGATGTTACCTACCGTACGGCCACGGCTGCCTCATTACCTCTTCCTTGCCTATCCCTCCCTATCCTCCCCACCTTTCCCATCCCTCAAGATGTCCCTGTTCGCTTTGCAGGTGAGGCCACCTGGGCGAGGTGCTGATCCCACCTCCCCAGTTGTATTCCCAGTCGAGATGTTTCAAGCTCCAGGTCACAGCCCGTAGAGGCGGTAATGATGGGATCCCTCGCTGAGTCCGTGGGAAAACCTAACCTGGAGGGTAAAATCGACTAAAAAAATATTAATTATAACGAATAGTATCCATCCATGGTTTAGAACAGGTTTTTTTTAAATTTTATTTAGTCAATTTACCCTCTAGGTTGGTGGTTCCCACGGACTCAGCGAGGGAACTCACCACTACCGCCTCGATGGGCAGTGTCCTGGAGCTTGGAACATCTGGTCGTGAGGGATACAACTGGGGAGGTGTGATTAGCCCTTCGCTCAGGCGGCCTCACCTGCAAAGCGAACAGGGGCCTCATGAGGGATGGGAAGGGATGTAAGATTGGGATGGATAGGCTAGGAAGAGGGAAGGAGGTGGCCGTGGCCTTACAGTAGGTACCATCCCGGCAATTGCCCGAAGACGAAGTGGGAAACCGCGGAAAAACACTTCGAGGATGGCTGAGGTGGGAATCGAACCCCCTCTACTCATTTGGGCCACCCGAGGCTGAGTAGACCCCGTTCCAGTCCTCATACCACTTTTCAAATTTCGTGGCAGAGCCGGGAATCGAACCCAGGACATCCGGGGTGGCAGGTAACCATGCTGACCGCTACGCTACGGAGGCGACATGGTTTAGAACAGTTTTTATTTTATTTAGTCAATTTACCCTCTAGGTTGGTGGTTCCCACGGAATCAGCGAGGGAACTCACCACTACCGCCTCTATGGGCAGTGTCCTGGAGCTTGGAACATCTGGTCGGTAGGGATACAACTGGGGAGGTGTGATTAGCACTTCACCCAGGCGGCCTCACCTGCAAAGCGAACGGGGTCTCATGAGGGATTGGAAGGGATGGAAGATTGGTATGGATAGGCTAGGAAGAGGGAAGGAGGCGGCCGTGGCCTCACAGTAGGTACCATCCCGGCAATTGCCCGAAGACGAAGTGGGAAACCACGGAAAAACACTTCGAGGATGGCTGAGGTGGGAATCGAACCCCCTCTACTCATTTGGGCCACCCGAGGCTGAGTAGACCCGGTTCCAGTCCTCATACTGCACCATTATTCATAAAAGGGCTTAAGTACAGACATGGTTACAGTATTTTGGGAACACCCTGTAACTTCCTAACTTGCCTCTGAAGTCGATCATAACAGCTGGTCTGCAGCAAGAAAAAGCCATGCTATCATGAACGAGATCGGCAGAGCTCGTGTTTCCCACGAGAAGCCCGAAGGTCATCGATAATAACCATGTTGACTGTGTCTAACACTATATCGATCGATTCACCTGAGAGTGATTAATACAAATTAATGCATATTTAGCGCTTTATGTAAGCAGATACATGTGTCTATATGTATATTTCCATGGCAGAAAGCCATTATTAAGAAAGCCATTATTAAGAAAGTATGAAGAACAGAAGATGCTATGTTAACTCACTGCTGATCACGTTTCGACTGCGATATATTTCGTATCGAGTCATGACGTGTGAGGAAGGAGTGGGGGGAGCAGATGTGAGACTCAGGCGACCTCGTGCAGAGCACAATGTGTATAGAACTTGACAGCGCAGAGGGTTGAGCTGGAAATCAGTGAAAGTAAAATCGCCAGCTAACGGGAGTTTTAAAAACGTGTGACCGTGCTGAAGTGTATTCTAGTTCGTTAAGCATTCTACGTGAAGTAGAAACGTGTTTAATGGGGCTCAGACATGGTCTTAAACATGTAATAGTTTACCTCTGTGACTGTATGTCTACAGCAACTAACGGGCCATGCGGATGGATACTTTTATAATCACGACAGCGAGCTCAGCCGTGATGTGTCACGAAACTCTGCATATAAACCGTCGTGGAAATGCAGCCTAGATTTGATTCACTCTTCACAGTGATGATACCTTTTGAAAAGAGTACATTCTCAAGCAAGGCGTCAGGGGGAAGAGACAATATGAAGCTTATATCCACTACGATGGTAGGCTAAATTGATTTAAGAATACTGCATTAGCAGGGTGCAGCGGGGACTTGTCGAAGGCAACTTTCATTTAGCATGAAGTGTGCACGCGACTCTCGTGTTGTAAGGGACCGCGTCGACCCTCGTGAACTTGTTCACACGCGCGTTCACATATTGGAACTTGTTAGTGACTGTTCGAGTTCACCTTCGCTTCGTGACGAGTTGATAAACTGTGTGCGGTCCTTCCGTTGGTATTCGAATATGTATGGGAAGATATCGCCAGGATATGTTGGAACTATTTCGACCGACCGGGTGTGGTTCGAGCCTGGGAGGACTTTGGTTCGTTCTATGGAAACCCAGTTGAAGTCCAGCATATTTTCTGTTGGTTTGGAGCTGATTATGGCCAACGATATCCTTTTTTCCTCATCTAGATTCGCCAAAGGTACTGATCACTTCAACTTGTTACAGTAGTGTAGTGTGGACATTTAGAACTACCACTTTGCCATATTTGATTTTGTAGCTTAAATGGTTGAGTAGGAAGTGCGGGTTCGATGTTCATTTCGAAACTGACCTTCTATGATGCCAGGATTTTGACTCATAAAAATGAGTGCATCCTTTGTGTAATTTTGATGAATAAATTAATAATTTCAGTAGTATTTTACAGTATTTAAACTATTATGCTCATTCTTATTTGTCGAGAAGCAAAAGTAGGAAGAAGATTTACAGTTTTTCTTGTGTAAGAACATTATATTAACGCAACTTTCTTTTGAGAACGTTGGTTGAGTTTTCATATTCTAGTGCATTGTTCTTTAAGCACTTTCGCTTGGATTATCGTATTCTTTGGAGGGGAATTTTCCTTTTCGTATTTTGATTAAGATACTAGGAAGTTTTCGGACCCAGTTATTCTAAATTTTACTTCGAATCCTTGGACTATATTTTCTTCAGTTTTTTTTAATAACAGATTTAACTTGTGTTTTCTGAGCGTGATTTTCGAAATGGATTGCCTAATGGGTCATTAGTCGCTTAGCCTTTGTTGCTAACCTAGATCCATGCTGTAGGTCTAATCCATCGACATTTTCGCGTTCGGGAAATTCAGGGAGGATCTTATTTTGAGATTGAATTTATCTTTATAGATCACTTTACAACCTCAGTTTGTGTGGTTGGGCAGCGTTATATACAGTTTATATTTTTTTTTTTATGTTAACACTGGATTAAATTGATATCATTGCCTTTAGTGCAATAGTTTTTCTTTAGTAAGAGGGTATTTGAACGACATCCAAATTTGCGAGGATAATCCCAGGGACAACTTACTATAAGTCATACGTTTAAGAATTATGGATCATGTAATAAATCGATGTAAGGCAAGTTTTTAAAGTTAGGTGGAATATTTCTGAAATCCACTGGGCTTTGTTGGTAATCTGTTACGGGATCATATTTTTCGAGTTCAGGATTTTTACCATAAACAGCTGATTTGCAGAATTGTGGACTTATAACAGTAAGGCTCCTATTATAGGTGCATATTGGTCTTTAGAGAGGCATATACTATGAGTAATGTCTTTGTGTTTAAGTATATTGATGCAATGCTTTGTAAAGCATATTTTTCTTGTTGAGGATTGAGCCAGGTGTGCCAATCAGGATTAGATTGATTGGGGTTTTAACCCAGAGAGGTGTTGTTTTAACCTAGTATGGTTAATATTTGGTCATTGTTAACTTTATCGCTGTTATCGTGAAAATGCCTGTATGAAGATTAATATTTTTCTGAGCAGTATTGTTGGGAATCTTGTGTGGATATTCGGTTAAATATTTCCAGTAAAACTAATATAACAATTTTGTCATAAGATGTATGTTTAAAAAGGAAACCGATAACTATTTAAGACTGACTTTACAATTAATTTTTGCTTAGCTTAACTGTTCGGCAGAATTTCCCTAAAACAAGAATTGAAATAATATTAAACAGGAAGGAATGTCGTGACTTCAAGTCAGTAGGAAGAGAATAATTGAAATTATTCTGGAATTTTGTGTAAATTATATTCTGTAAATAGGCCATATGAATTTCTTCATTCAATAACAAGAACATATAATGTTACTGAAGATGTCGTGTAGGATTAGTAATTATAACCAGGATATTTTTGTATAGGATGTTATTTCCGTTAAGGAACCGTAATTAATTTAATGTATTCAAGTCTTATAATATTTCTCTTTTTGTAAATGCTTACCCTATGGGATTGATCATCATTGTTATTATTAATATGCCTTATATTTTAATCAGCTAAAAGTTAGTTGTGACAATGGGTAATATTTTTTTTCTGGAAGATAATCCAATATAATCAATGAGATTTTTTTTTTGATTGGTCGTGGTATCGACGAAATTGATATTCTTCTGTCTTGTTTATTCTTACAATAAATCACTTTATTACTTGGTTTTAATTATTGCGTGATGCTTTATAGAGGTGATGGAAGGGTGTATTAAGGGGGCCATCGCTAGGTATTTTAGTGTTTACCACACCTTTGAGATTCTTTCTTCCTCTTGAAGAATTCTCGTGTTTTGAGCTAGTTTCTTTTTTCTTTTTCTGAGCCTTGGTCAGTCTTAATACATCCTGTTAGGTATTCGAGTGACCCTATTATCCCTGTGTCTGTTGGTAGAACTTGGGGGGTCTTTAGAGCCGGGGCATTTTCAGGTTCTACGATCCAGCTGCTATCCAGGGATTCAACAGGTATTGGTAGGTAAAAGGGTACATTAGGTGGCGCCCAGCTCAGGGGCTTCGAAAAACTGGAATACCAGAGCGAATACCAGGGAGTTGAATGCCATAATTCTGCCAAAATTGAAACTGAAAGTACAAAGTGGAAATTAATTTATGATCATGTAACACAGATCGCGAATTGGAACACCGTGTTTCTTGTGTGACTATGAATCGAGGCGATAAAATAATGGTGAACCAATATTTTGGCACGAACTATTGGAATTCCTATGGAACAAAGCAATTACGAGGATACTCGAGCTACTTGACCCACAAGTGGTATTGCAACCATTATTAATTTTTATTTTATTTTATGTATTGGAGTGGTGCCACACGCTTTGTTAATAATTTGTTCTACTTGTTTCCGGCTGATGATCATTGCTGACATCATTAAAAATAGAAGTATTTGTAGTAAATTTAAAATTTAAGTAATGGTAGAATCATAGACCTTCACCGATATAAACCAACACGCAATTGTATATGGTCGATCCCAAATGAAATGGGGCACTTTGTGGTTAGACATAAGTTTATTTTAAGGTAACGCCAGACAATAAGAATGAGCATGTATGGTAAATGGTGGTTGTTTGTAGATGTTCTCGCTGTGCTTTGTTGGTGTGGTATTCTTATTTCTTGTGAAGTGTAGTGAAGCATGTCTGAAGGTAATATGGTGACTGTTGGTGACGTTAAGAAGATGTTTGAAATTATTCAACATAAAATGGACAATTTGAATCAGGACATAGAAAATATTAAGGTCCAAACTAAATCTGCATTAGACCATATGTCTGAAACTGTTATTCAAAGTCAGGTAGTGATAAAAGATGCAGTTGCTGAAGGTATCAGGGGGGAAATTGATACTATGCAATCCTCCTTGAAGGCTATCAATGACAGTTCTAAAAGGGTAGAAAAGAAGGTTACCAGTGTAGAATCTAATATCGAAGATATCCAGGACGATAATAGGAAAACTCAACTAGATATCAGTACATTACGGGCTAATGTTGGCCTGGTACAGGTTGCCCAAGAAAGAATCCAAACTAGTCAGACATCAATGCAAACTAGTCAAACTTCAATGCAAACTAGTCAAACATCAATCCAAACAGATCTTAACAATATGCAAACTAGTCAAACATCAATCCAAACAGATCTTAACAATATGCAAACTAGTCAAACATCAATCCAAACAGATCTTAACAATATTCAGACTAGTCAAAGGGGAATTGAGGAAACTGTAAAGGATGTAAACTCTAATGTAAGGATTATGCAATCCCAAATCAATGATTTAAGAACAGATGTGGGATTAATAGAATCCAGTCAAAATAAAATGGAGCTAGAGGTCCGAAAAATCGAATCTAGTCAAAATCAGACAGAGGTTAAGTTAATGGAGCTAGAAAAATCTAATAAAGAATTTCAAGTTGAGATTAGACTAGACTTTGAAAAGAGTGTGAAGCTCAGTAAAAAAAATTTAGAAGCACTTCAGCTGCAGTTTTCCCATGACACTAATCAGACCCAGAATAGCCTGGAACAGTTGAAATGTGAAATGGGGACACTCCGAGCTCAAGTCACTGATCATACGAAACTTCTCAGGGATGATTTTGACATCGATTTGAAAGGGATCATAAGTGATAATATTGTAACATTTCGTCAAGATATTATGAAAATTAATGAGGAATGTTTTAAAGTTGAGAAATCTAAGTTAGAATCTAAACTTGCCACTGGTCTTGCAACTAATAGCAAAGACATAATAAATGTTAGGGAAGATCTAAGCAAAAGAATGGATGGAATTCAAAATACTCAGGTTAATAACATATCCGATTTAGAGAAACGTATTAACAGTGTTGAAACTAAAGTCGACCAAAGTAAGATAGAGTTAAATGAGGTCAGGGAGAAGAAAACTTCCGAGATTAATGAAATTAGAAAGGGTCTCGAGCAAATTAATCTAGAGGGGCATATCAGTTTGGATACTCTAAAAGATCAATTGCGATCACTTTTACAGTCCGATTTTCGAGTTGTAGTTGAACAACCTGAAGTGATAGTACCTGATGGTAGGGAAAGGATGATACAGGAATCTTCCAACAACGAACCCAACGTTCGGCTTAGTCAAATGGAACATTCGAGTCCCATTCGAACAAGCAGGGAAACTTTTAGTTCTCCGAACCCCAACGTAGGCGTGGGTGATTATACTTCGAAATCATTGGAAAGGACACCGAATGTAACCATAATACGAAATTTTGATGACAAACCTAGGAAGTTTAGCAATTTGGATGGAATGACACCAATCGAATTTGTCAGGACATTAAGAGATTACTTTTTGGAGTCACATGTGCCACGTGAGCGTGAGCTACGTATGGTGGAAAGGTTTCTCACCGATGCTCCGTTACAATGGTTCAGGGCTTTTCGTTACACATTTGACAACTTTGAGCAGTTTTCGGAAGCCTTCATACAAAGATTTTGGTCGATCGAGGTCCAACAGAATGTGAGATCAGAAGTCTATTCACGCAAGTACTCCAGTACAGGACCAACCAGCTACGCTGAATACTTTGCGTGTCAGTTAGCAAAACTCCGTTTTCTTCAGCCGCCGTTAACACAGGAAGAACTCCTTGAAGCTATCTCACGTCAATTGCCTGCGGAAGTAAGGAAATCAATTATTTCTTCCGGAGTATCGTCTTTAACGTCGTTAGATGACCTGTTACGTCGATTAGATCACATGAGTATGATGACGCAACCTACTATAGTCAAAAATGCCAGGCAGGAATCGAAAGTTGTAAACGCGGTAATGATGAACCGTACACAGCAGACGGATCGTTTCGAACAAAGAAGAGATGATAGAATAGGTCCTATTAGAAATACCCATCAGGAAGAGAGGAGATGGGAAAACCAACGTAGGGACGCCCAGGAGAGGCCTTGGCAACGTCGCTACGAGGAGAGAAATTTTTATCGAAGAGATAATGATCGAGACCGGAATGATCATCGAGAAACGCCTTATGATAGGAATTACAGATATGATCAAAATAATCGAGATAACAGATATAATAGGAATGATAGAGATACCCGAGACAACGGAGATAATAGACAAAATCAAGGGTACTCAAGATACAACAATTATCGAACGGAGGCGTCCGATAAAAAAGTGCAACAGGAGAGGCTCAAGAGAGGGCGAGATAAGTCCACGGAGGTTGGACGAAGAAAATCGAAGGAAAGAAAGGATGAAAATCTAGATAAGTCACAACCCGGTACTAGCAGAGAAGGTCGGAGTTCAGAAAGAGCTCCGGATCGAGAAAAAAAAACGCCAATTTCCGGGCGAAATTAATAACTGACGTTGCCACGCATTCCTCTGATATCACGATTTTTGAAATATTTGAAGCTACTGACGAAGACCTTCTATTTGAACCAGAAACGAAACCGAGAGGAAGGATAGTTGAACTTCCCGTTATTGATATACTTATTGGTCTACAACATTGTAAAGCCTTGATGGACACAGGTGCTATGATCTCTATAGTTGACGAGGACTGTTTTGAGAGATTGAAACCAGAAAATCAATTTACCATTCTTCCAGCATCTCCAACAAAAATTCGTGGGATATTTAAGGATAAAACTATGAAATGCAAATTGCAGATTCTAATGAAATTCTGGATCAATGAGAGAAGTTACGAACATATTTTTATAGTCGTTAAGAATATTAATTTTGAAGTCATACTAGGGATCGATTTTATTACTCAAGCTAGAGCAATCATCGACATGGACAAAGGAATAATAAGATTCAAGGAAGAAAGTACAGAGGATGTAGTGATGGAAGAAATGGATGGAAACGAAATTAATAGAGATATCCCTAGAATGGAAATCCTAGATCACGTAGTTGAAGAAACTGAGCAAGTGAGGGAACAATATACCTTGAAAGACGAGGGATTTAAAAATGTGAAAGAAGAATTTGACGACTTGATTTGTCAGTTTGCGGACATCTTCGATGATAAACCTGGTTTGATTAGAGACTTCAAGTACCAGATTAGGCTAATAGATGAATCCCCTTATCAAGCCAAGCTTTATCCTATCCCAGAAAAATACCATGATGAGGTCAAAGAGATTATAGATAAAATGGAAGAGAAATGATAGGTCGTTTCAATGCAAAGAACCTCAAAAGATATGTGAAGAAGATAGACTGAGTGTTGACTGAATAATGCTACATATGCTGAGATTACCTGGAATGGTGTAAATAAAAGTTGAGAAGACTTTTATTTAAGGCATCAAAGGGAAAATGCACCATTATTCATAAAAGGGCTTAAGTACAGACATGGTTACAGTATTTTGGGAACACCCTGTAACTTCCTAACTTGCCTCTGAAGTCGATCATAACAGCTGGTCTGCAGCAAGAAAAAGCCATGCTATCATGAACGAGATCGGCAGAGCTCGTGTTTCCCACGAGAAGCCCGAAGGTCATCGATAATAACCATGTTGACTGTGTCTAACACTATATCGATCGATTCACCTGAGAGTGATTAATACAAATTAATGCATATTTAGCGCTTTATGTAAGCAGATACATGTGTCTATATGTATATTTCCATGGCAGAAAGCCATTATTAAGAAAGCCATTATTAAGAAAGTATGAAGAACAGAAGATGCTATGTTAACTCACTGCTGATCACGTTTCGACTGCGATATATTTCGTATCGAGTCATGACGTGTGAGGAAGGAGTGGGGGGAGCAGATGTGAGACTCAGGCGACCTCGTGCAGAGCACAATGTGTATAGAACTTGACAGCGCAGAGGGTTGAGCTGGAAATCAGTGAAAGTAAAATCGCCAGCTAACGGGAGTTTTAAAAACGTGTGACCGTGCTGAAGTGTATTCTAGTTCGTTAAGCATTCTACGTGAAGTAGAAACGTGTTTAATGGGGCTCAGACATGGTCTTAAACATGTAATAGTTTACCTCTGTGACTGTATGTCTACAGCAACTAACGGGCCATGCGGATGGATACTTTTATAATCACGACAGCGAGCTCAGCCGTGATGTGTCACGAAACTCTGCATATAAACCGTCGTGGAAATGCAGCCTAGATTTGATTCACTCTTCACAGTGATGATACCTTTTGAAAAGAGTACATTCTCAAGCAAGGCGTCAGGGGGAAGAGACAATATGAAGCTTATATCCACTACGATGGTAGGCTAAATTGATTTAAGAATACTGCATTAGCAGGGTGCAGCGGGGACTTGTCGAAGGCAACTTTCATTTAGCATGAAGTGTGCACGCGACTCTCGTGTTGTAAGGGACCGCGTCGACCCTCGTGAACTTGTTCACACGCGCGTTCACATATTGGAACTTGTTAGTGACTGTTCGAGTTCACCTTCGCTTCGTGACGAGTTGATAAACTGTGTGCGGTCCTTCCGTTGGTATTCGAATATGTATGGGAAGATATCGCCAGGATATGTTGGAACTATTTCGACCGACCGGGTGTGGTTCGAGCCTGGGAGGACTTTGGTTCGTTCTATGGAAACCCAGTTGAAGTCCAGCATATTTTCTGTTGGTTTGGAGCTGATTATGGCCAACGATATCCTTTTTTCCTCATCTAGATTCGCCAAAGGTACTGATCACTTCAACTTGTTACAGTAGTGTAGTGTGGACATTTAGAACTACCACTTTGCCATATTTGATTTTGTAGCTTAAATGGTTGAGTAGGAAGTGCGGGTTCGATGTTCATTTCGAAACTGACCTTCTATGATGCCAGGATTTTGACTCATAAAAATGAGTGCATCCTTTGTGTAATTTTGATGAATAAATTAATAATTTCAGTAGTATTTTACAGTATTTAAACTATTATGCTCATTCTTATTTGTCGAGAAGCAAAAGTAGGAAGAAGATTTACAGTTTTTCTTGTGTAAGAACATTATATTAACGCAACTTTCTTTTGAGAACGTTGGTTGAGTTTTCATATTCTAGTGCATTGTTCTTTAAGCACTTTCGCTTGGATTATCGTATTCTTTGGAGGGGAATTTTCCTTTTCGTATTTTGATTAAGATACTAGGAAGTTTTCGGACCCAGTTATTCTAAATTTTACTTCGAATCCTTGGACTATATTTTCTTCAGTTTTTTTTAATAACAGATTTAACTTGTGTTTTCTGAGCGTGATTTTCGAAATGGATTGCCTAATGGGTCATTAGTCGCTTAGCCTTTGTTGCTAACCTAGATCCATGCTGTAGGTCTAATCCATCGACATTTTCGCGTTCGGGAAATTCAGGGAGGATCTTATTTTGAGATTGAATTTATCTTTATAGATCACTTTACAACCTCAGTTTGTGTGGTTGGGCAGCGTTATATACAGTTTATATATTTTTTTTGATGTTAACACTGGATTAAATTGATATCATTGCCTTTAGTGCAATAGTTTTTCTTTAGTAAGAGGGTATTTGAACGACATCCAAATTTGCGAGGATAATCCCAGGGACAACTTACTATAAGTCATACGTTTAAGAATTATGGATCATGTAATAAATCGATGTAAGGCAAGTTTTTAAAGTTAGGTGGAATATTTCTGAAATCCACTGGGCTTTGTTGGTAATCTGTTACGGGATCATATTTTTCGAGTTCAGGATTTTTACCATAAACAGCTGATTTGCAGAATTGTGGACTTATAACAGTAAGGCTCCTATTATAGGTGCATATTGGTCTTTAGAGAGGCATATACTATGAGTAATGTCTTTGTGTTTAAGTATATTGATGCAATGCTTTGTAAAGCATATTTTTCTTGTTGAGGATTGAGCCAGGTGTGCCAATCAGGATTAGATTGATTGGGGTTTTAACCCAGAGAGGTGTTGTTTTAACCTAGTATGGTTAATATTTGGTCATTGTTAACTTTATCGCTGTTATCGTGAAAATGCCTGTATGAAGATTAATATTTTTCTGAGCAGTATTGTTGGGAATCTTGTGTGGATATTCGGTTAAATATTTCCAGTAAAACTAATATAACAATTTTGTCATAAGATGTATGTTTAAAAAGGAAACCGATAACTATTTAAGACTGACTTTACAATTAATTTTTGCTTAGCTTAACTGTTCGGCAGAATTTCCCTAAAACAAGAATTGAAATAATATTAAACAGGAAGGAATGTCGTGACTTCAAGTCAGTAGGAAGAGAATAATTGAAATTATTCTGGAATTTTGTGTAAATTATATTCTGTAAATAGGCCATATGAATTTCTTCATTCAATAACAAGAACATATAATGTTACTGAAGATGTCGTGTAGGATTAGTAATTATAACCAGGATATTTTTGTATAGGATGTTATTTCCGTTAAGGAACCGTAATTAATTTAATGTATTCAAGTCTTATAATATTTCTCTTTTTGTAAATGCTTACCCTATGGGATTGATCATCATTGTTATTATTAATATGCCTTATATTTTAATCAGCTAAAAGTTAGTTGTGACAATGGGTAATATTTTTTTTCTGGAAGATAATCCAATATAATCAATGAGATTTTTTTTTTGATTGGTCGTGGTATCGACGAAATTGATATTCTTCTGTCTTGTTTATTCTTACAATAAATCACTTTATTACTTGGTTTTAATTATTGCGTGATGCTTTATAGAGGTGATGGAAGGGTGTATTAAGGGGGCCATCGCTAGGTATTTTAGTGTTTACCACACCTTTGAGATTCTTTCTTCCTCTTGAAGAATTCTCGTGTTTTGAGCTAGTTTCTTTTTTCTTTTTCTGAGCCTTGGTCAGTCTTAATACATCCTGTTAGGTATTCGAGTGACCCTATTATCCCTGTGTCTGTTGGTAGAACTTGGGGGGTCTTTAGAGCCGGGGAATTTTCAGGTTCTACGATCCAGCTGCTATCCAGGGATTCAACAGGTATTGGTAGGTAAAAGGGTACATTAGGTGGCGCCCAGCTCAGGGGCTTCGAAAAACTGGAATACCAGAGCGAATACCAGGGAGTTGAATGCCATAATTCTGCCAAAATTGAAACTGAAAGTACAAAGTGGAAATTAATTTATGATCATGTAACACAGATCGCGTATTGGAACACCGTGTTTCTTGTGTGACTATGAATCGAGGCGATAAAATAATGGTGAACCAATATTTTGGCACGAACTATTGGAATTCCTATGGAACAAAGCAATTACGAGGATACTCGAGCTACTTGACCCACAAGTGGTATTGCAACCATTATTAATTTTTATTTTATTTTATGTATTGGAGTGGTGCCACACGCTTTGTTAATAATTTGTTCTACTTGTTTCCGGCTGATGATCATTGCTGACATCATTAAAAATAGAAGTATTTGTAGTAAATTTAAAATTTAAGTAATGGTAGAATCATAGACCTTCACCGATATAAACCAACACGCAATTGTATATGGTCGATCCCAAATGAAATGGGGCACTTTGTGGTTAGACATAAGTTTATTTTAAGGTAACGCCAGACAATAAGAATGAGCATGTATGGTAAATGGTGGTTGTTTGTAGATGTTCTCGCTGTGCTTTGTTGGTGTGGTATTCTTATTTCTTGTGAAGTGTAGTGAAGCATGTCTGAAGGTAATATGGTGACTGTTGGTGACGTTAAGAAGATGTTTGAAATTATTCAACATAAAATGGACAATTTGAATCAGGACATAGAAAATATTAAGGTCCAAACTAAATCTGCATTAGACCATATGTCTGAAACTGTTATTCAAAGTCAGGTAGTGATAAAAGATGCAGTTGCTGAAGGTATCAGGGGGGAAATTGATACTATGCAATCCTCCTTGAAGGCTATCAATGACAGTTCTAAAAGGGTAGAAAAGAAGGTTACCAGTGTAGAATCTAATATCGAAGATATCCAGGACGATAATAGGAAAACTCAACTAGATATCAGTACATTACGGGCTAATGTTGGCCTGGTACAGGTTGCCCAAGAAAGAATCCAAACTAGTCAGACATCAATGCAAACTAGTCAAACTTCAATGCAAACTAGTCAAACATCAATCCAAACAGATCTTAACAATATGCAAACTAGTCAAACATCAATCCAAACAGATCTTAACAATATGCAAACTAGTCAAACATCAATCCAAACAGATCTTAACAATATTCAGACTAGTCAAAGGGGAATTGAGGAAACTGTAAAGGATGTAAACTCTAATGTAAGGATTATGCAATCCCAAATCAATGATTTAAGAACAGATGTGGGATTAATAGAATCCAGTCAAAATAAAATGGAGCTAGAGGTCCGAAAAATCGAATCTAGTCAAAATCAGACAGAGGTTAAGTTAATGGAGCTAGAAAAATCTAATAAAGAATTTCAAGTTGAGATTAGACTAGACTTTGAAAAGAGTGTGAAGCTCAGTAAAAAAAATTTAGAAGCACTTCAGCTGCAGTTTTCCCATGACACTAATCAGACCCAGAATAGCCTGGAACAGTTGAAATGTGAAATGGGGACACTCCGAGCTCAAGTCACTGATCATACGAAACTTCTCAGGGATGATTTTGACATCGATTTGAAAGGGATCATAAGTGATAATATTGTAACATTTCGTCAAGATATTATGAAAATTAATGAGGAATGTTTTAAAGTTGAGAAATCTAAGTTAGAATCTAAACTTGCCACTGGTCTTGCAACTAATAGCAAAGACATAATAAATGTTAGGGAAGATCTAAGCAAAAGAATGGATGGAATTCAAAATACTCAGGTTAATAACATATCCGATTTAGAGAAACGTATTAACAGTGTTGAAACTAAAGTCGACCAAAGTAAGATAGAGTTAAATGAGGTCAGGGAGAAGAAAACTTCCGAGATTAATGAAATTAGAAAGGGTCTCGAGCAAATTAATCTAGAGGGGCATATCAGTTTGGATACTCTAAAAGATCAATTGCGATCACTTTTACAGTCCGATTTTCGAGTTGTAGTTGAACAACCTGAAGTGATAGTACCTGATGGTAGGGAAAGGATGATACAGGAATCTTCCAACAACGAACCCAACGTTCGGCTTAGTCAAATGGAACATTCGAGTCCCATTCGAACAAGCAGGGAAACTTTTAGTTCTCCGAACCCCAACGTAGGCGTGGGTGATTATACTTCGAAATCATTGGAAAGGACACCGAATGTAACCATAATACGAAATTTTGATGACAAACCTAGGAAGTTTAGCAATTTGGATGGAATGACACCAATCGAATTTGTCAGGACATTAAGAGATTACTTTTTGGAGTCACATGTGCCACGTGAGCGTGAGCTACGTATGGTGGAAAGGTTTCTCACCGATGCTCCGTTACAATGGTTCAGGGCTTTTCGTTACACATTTGACAACTTTGAGCAGTTTTCGGAAGCCTTCATACAAAGATTTTGGTCGATCGAGGTCCAACAGAATGTGAGATCAGAAGTCTATTCACGCAAGTACTCCAGTACAGGACCAACCAGCTACGCTGAATACTTTGCGTGTCAGTTAGCAAAACTCCGTTTTCTTCAGCCGCCGTTAACACAGGAAGAACTCCTTGAAGCTATCTCACGTCAATTGCCTGCGGAAGTAAGGAAATCAATTATTTCTTCCGGAGTATCGTCTTTAACGTCGTTAGATGACCTGTTACGTCGATTAGATCACATGAGTATGATGACGCAACCTACTATAGTCAAAAATGCCAGGCAGGAATCGAAAGTTGTAAACGCGGTAATGATGAACCGTACACAGCAGACGGATCGTTTCGAACAAAGAAGAGATGATAGAATAGGTCCTATTAGAAATACCCATCAGGAAGAGAGGAGATGGGAAAACCAACGTAGGGACGCCCAGGAGAGGCCTTGGCAACGTCGCTACGAGGAGAGAAATTTTTATCGAAGAGATAATGATCGAGACCGGAATGATCATCGAGAAACGCCTTATGATAGGAATTACAGATATGATCAAAATAATCGAGATAACAGATATAATAGGAATGATAGAGATACCCGAGACAACGGAGATAATAGACAAAATCAAGGGTACTCAAGATACAACAATTATCGAACGGAGGCGTCCGATAAAAAAGTGCAACAGGAGAGGCTCAAGAGAGGGCGAGATAAGTCCACGGAGGTTGGACGAAGAAAATCGAAGGAAAGAAAGGATGAAAATCTAGATAAGTCACAACCCGGTACTAGCAGAGAAGGTCGGAGTTCAGAAAGAGCTCCGGATCGAGAAAAAAAAACGCCAATTTCCGGGCGAAATTAATAACTGACGTTGCCACGCATTCCTCTGATATCACGATTTTTGAAATATTTGAAGCTACTGACGAAGACCTTCTATTTGAACCAGAAACGAAACCGAGAGGAAGGATAGTTGAACTTCCCGTTATTGATATACTTATTGGTCTACAACATTGTAAAGCCTTGATGGACACAGGTGCTATGATCTCTATAGTTGACGAGGACTGTTTTGAGAGATTGAAACCAGAAAATCAATTTACCATTCTTCCAGCATCTCCAACAAAAATTCGTGGGATATTTAAGGATAAAACTATGAAATGCAAATTGCAGATTCTAATGAAATTCTGGATCAATGAGAGAAGTTACGAACATATTTTTATAGTCGTTAAGAATATTAATTTTGAAGTCATACTAGGGATCGATTTTATTACTCAAGCTAGAGCAATCATCGACATGGACAAAGGAATAATAAGATTCAAGGAAGAAAGTACAGAGGATGTAGTGATGGAAGAAATGGATGGAAACGAAATTAATAGAGATATCCCTAGAATGGAAATCCTAGATCACGTAGTTGAAGAAACTGAGCAAGTGAGGGAACAATATACCTTGAAAGACGAGGGATTTAAAAATGTGAAAGAAGAATTTGACGACTTGATTTGTCAGTTTGCGGACATCTTCGATGATAAACCTGGTTTGATTAGAGACTTCAAGTACCAGATTAGGCTAATAGATGAATCCCCTTATCAAGCCAAGCTTTATCCTATCCCAGAAAAATACCATGATGAGGTCAAAGAGATTATAGATAAAATGGAAGAGAAATGATAGGTCGTTTCAATGCAAAGAACCTCAAAAGATATGTGAAGAAGATAGACTGAGTGTTGACTGAATAATGCTACATATGCTGAGATTACCTGGAATGGTGTAAATAAAAGTTGAGAAGACTTTTATTTAAGGCATCAAAGGGAAAATGCACCATTATTCATAAAAGGGCTTAAGTACAGACATGGTTACAGTATTTTGGGAACACCCTGTAACTTCCTAACTTGCCTCTGAAGTCGATCATAACAGCTGGTCTGCAGCAAGAAAAAGCCATGCTATCATGAACGAGATCGGCAGAGCTCGTGTTTCCCACGAGAAGCCCGAAGGTCATCGATAATAACCATGTTGACTGTGTCTAACACTATATCGATCGATTCACCTGAGAGTGATTAATACAAATTAATGCATATTTAGCGCTTTATGTAAGCAGATACATGTGTCTATATGTATATTTCCATGGCAGAAAGCCATTATTAAGAAAGCCATTATTAAGAAAGTATGAAGAACAGAAGATGCTATGTTAACTCACTGCTGATCACGTTTCGACTGCGATATATTTCGTATCGAGTCATGACGTGTGAGGAAGGAGTGGGGGGGAGCAGATGTGAGACTCAGGCGACCTCGTGCAGAGCACAATGTGTATAGAACTTGACAGCGCAGAGGGTTGAGCTGGAAATCAGTGAAAGTAAAATCGCCAGCTAACGGGAGTTTTAAAAACGTGTGACCGTGCTGAAGTGTATTCTAGTTCGTTAAGCATTCTACGTGAAGTAGAAACGTGTTTAATGGGGCTCAGACATGGTCTTAAACATGTAATAGTTTACCTCTGTGACTGTATGTCTACAGCAACTAACGGGCCATGCGGATGGATACTTTTATAATCACGACAGCGAGCTCAGCCGTGATGTGTCACGAAACTCTGCATATAAACCGTCGTGGAAATGCAGCCTAGATTTGATTCACTCTTCACAGTGATGATACCTTTTGAAAAGAGTACATTCTCAAGCAAGGCGTCAGGGGGAAGAGACAATATGAAGCTTATATCCACTACGATGGTAGGCTAAATTGATTTAAGAATACTGCATTAGCAGGGTGCAGCGGGGACTTGTCGAAGGCAACTTTCATTTAGCATGAAGTGTGCACGCGACTCTCGTGTTGTAAGGGACCGCGTCGACCCTCGTGAACTTGTTCACACGCGCGTTCACATATTGGAACTTGTTAGTGACTGTTCGAGTTCACCTTCGCTTCGTGACGAGTTGATAAACTGTGTGCGGTCCTTCCGTTGGTATTCGAATATGTATGGGAAGATATCGCCAGGATATGTTGGAACTATTTCGACCGACCGGGTGTGGTTCGAGCCTGGGAGGACTTTGGTTCGTTCTATGGAAACCCAGTTGAAGTCCAGCATATTTTCTGTTGGTTTGGAGCTGATTATGGCCAACGATATCCTTTTTTCCTCATCTAGATTCGCCAAAGGTACTGATCACTTCAACTTGTTACAGTAGTGTAGTGTGGACATTTAGAACTACCACTTTGCCATATTTGATTTTGTAGCTTAAATGGTTGAGTAGGAAGTGCGGGTTCGATGTTCATTTCGAAACTGACCTTCTATGATGCCAGGATTTTGACTCATAAAAATGAGTGCATCCTTTGTGTAATTTTGATGAATAAATTAATAATTTCAGTAGTATTTTACAGTATTTAAACTATTATGCTCATTCTTATTTGTCGAGAAGCAAAAGTAGGAAGAAGATTTACAGTTTTTCTTGTGTAAGAACATTATATTAACGCAACTTTCTTTTGAGAACGTTGGTTGAGTTTTCATATTCTAGTGCATTGTTCTTTAAGCACTTTCGCTTGGATTATCGTATTCTTTGGAGGGGAATTTTCCTTTTCGTATTTTGATTAAGATACTAGGAAGTTTTCGGACCCAGTTATTCTAAATTTTACTTCGAATCCTTGGACTATATTTTCTTCAGTTTTTTTTAATAACAGATTTAACTTGTGTTTTCTGAGCGTGATTTTCGAAATGGATTGCCTAATGGGTCATTAGTCGCTTAGCCTTTGTTGCTAACCTAGATCCATGCTGTAGGTCTAATCCATCGACATTTTCGCGTTCGGGAAATTCAGGGAGGATCTTATTTTGAGATTGAATTTATCTTTATAGATCACTTTACAACCTCAGTTTGTGTGGTTGGGCAGCGTTATATACAGTTTATATATTTTTTTTTGATGTTAACACTGGATTAAATTGATATCATTGCCTTTAGTGCAATAGTTTTTCTTTAGTAAGAGGGTATTTGAACGACATCCAAATTTGCGAGGATAATCCCAGGGACAACTTACTATAAGTCATACGTTTAAGAATTATGGATCATGTAATAAATCGATGTAAGGCAAGTTTTTAAAGTTAGGTGGAATATTTCTGTAATCCACTGGGCTTTGTTGGTAATCTGTTACGGGATCATATTTTTCGAGTTCAGGATTTTTACCATAAACAGCTGATTTGCAGAATTGTGGATTTATAACAGTAAGGCTCCTATTATAGGTGCATATTGGTCTTTAGAGAGGCATATACTATGAGTAATGTCTTTGTGTTTAAGTATATTGATGCAATGCTTTGTAAAGCATATTTTTCTTGTTGAGGATTGAGCCAGGTGTGCCAATCAGGATTAGATTGATTGGGGTTTTAACCCAGAGAGGTGTTGTTTTAACCTAGTATGGTTAATATTTGGTCATTGTTAACTTTATCGCTGTTATCGTGAAAATGCCTGTATGAAGATTAATATTTTTCTGAGCAGTATTGTTGGGAATCTTGTGTGGATATTCGGTTAAATATTTCCAGTAAAACTAATATAACAATTTTGTCATAAGATGTATGTTTAAAAAGGAAACCGATAACTATTTAAGACTGACTTTACAATTAATTTTTGCTTAGCTTAACTGTTCGGCAGAATTTCCCTAAAACAAGAATTGAAATAATATTAAACAGGAAGGAATGTCGTGACTTCAAGTCAGTAGGAAGAGAATAATTGAAATTATTCTGGAATTTTGTGTAAATTATATTCTGTAAATAGGCCATATGAATTTCTTCATTCAATAACAAGAACATATAATGTTACTGAAGATGTCGTGTAGGATTAGTAATTATAACCAGGATATTTTTGTATAGGATGTTATTTCCGTTAAGGAACCGAAATTAATTTAATGTATTCAAGTCTTATAATATTTCTCTTTTTGTAAATGCTTACCCTATGGGATTGATCATCATTGTTATTATTAATATGCCTTATATTTTAATCAGCTAAAAGTTAGTTGTGACAATGGGTAATATTTTTTTTTCTGGAAGATAATCCAATATAATCAATGAGATTTTTTTTTTTTGATTGGTCGTGGTATCGACGAAATTGATATTCTTCTGTCTTGTTTATTCTTACAATAAATCACTTTATTACTTGGTTTTAATTATTGCGTGATGCTTTATAGAGGTGATGGAAGGGTGTATTAAGGGGGCCATCGCTAGGTATTTTAGTGTTTACCACACCTTTGAGATTCTTTCTTCCTCTTGAAGAATTCTCGTGTTTTGAGCTAGTTTCTTTTTTCTTTTTCTGAGCCTTGGTCAGTCTTAATACATCCTGTTAGGTATTCGAGTGGCCCTATTATCCCTGTGTCTGTTGGTAGAACTTGGGGGGTCTTTAGAGCCGGGGCATTTTCAGGTTCTACGATCCAGCTGCTATCCAGGGATTCAACAGGTATTGGTAGGTAAAAGGGTACAATACCACTTTTCAAATTTCGTGGCAGAGCCGGGAATCGAACCCAGGACATCCGGGGCGGCAGCCTACCATGCTGACCGCTACGCTACGGAGGCGACATGGTTTAGAACAGTATTTAGGGAAAATAACCATTTAAATGAGACAAGAAAATAACTTTCCCTATCGTCTTCGTAGATAATGTGAACAAAACCAAGTTGAAATCTTGCTGTACGAGGTAGGGAGGGTATAATAAAATAGTTAAAAAGAATTTAAAAAATCTGCCGTTGGATGGTCTTGAACCCGGGATCTTCGAAAGAGCGAGCGGGCGCAATAACACTTGCACACATTTCCAACACACTCTAGAGGTTTTTGTTGCGCTTCTTATTAACGCGTATGGTAAAATAATCAATTATTACAGTTAGATCTTAAATATTGATTGGAATGCATTCGTTCAGTACCTGACAGGTTTTCTAATTTACTTAAAGCAATTTTCGCGACCGCTTTGCGTTAATAAGGCGAAAGAACAGCAACTAATGCCCTCAAACGACAGCCCTTCGGTTTTATTTCATACAACTTAGCGTCCAAAATGCTAGCGTGTGATACACTTCGGTCATACAAGCAGGTGTACTGACGAAGAGAACAGAATTATACAGGATTTTGTACCAGCGATCACACCAGCTTCCTTGCCAGCGAGTGTCGTGTGATACGGGCCTAAAGATATGCTAAGACTTTTTGTTAAAATTTAATAACAAAACAAGATGTTCGGTAAAGAACGTATAGCCTACTTTCTCCTAAATACATGGGTATGGTTATAACCCTTTGTCCTTTTCAAGGAGTATAATTGAATGTTGGTTGTAGTAGCTTCTTGAAATACAACGTGCTTTACGGATATTATACATGAATATGATGTGCCCTTTGCTAGTGCTACCTCTGTAAAAAAAATCATTCAATTCGGTTTCACCGTGCTTGAATTGATAGGGGGAATCGATTTGCACACAAACATGGCTGCTATCTGCACATTATTGGTCTGATGACCTTGTAGTGTGGTCAACAGATTCTCTATACATAAAGGTATGTCGTTGCAAAATTTGGTAGGGATCAGATTAATAGGTTGGTCATAACTTGATTCAAGCTCTTAACATTAGGATGGCCACCATTACGTTTTCGTCAATATGGCGGCGATATAAATCATGACAGTGGAGTGCCCTTTGCTAGTGCTACCTCTGTTCCAAATTTCGTTCAATTCGGTTACACCGTGTTTAATTGATAGGGGGAATCAATTTGCACACATACATGACCGCCATCTGCAAACTAATGGGCTGATGACCTTGTAGTTCAGTCAAACGATGCTCGCTATACATGTATACGTTGTTGCAAAATTTGGTAGAGATAGGATGATTAAGTTAGTCGTAATTTGATTTAAGCTTTGAACATTTGGGTGGCCACCATTATGTTTCCGTCAAGATGGTGGCGATATAAAACATGACACTGAGGTGCTCAGCGCTAGTGCTACCTCTGTACCAAATTTCGTTCAATTCGGTTTCACCGTGTTTGAATTGATAGGGGGAATCGATTTGCATACATACTTGGCCGCCATATGCAAACTGCTGGGCTGATGATCTTGTAGTTTGGTCAAAATATGCTTCCCACATAAAGGTATGTTGTTGCAAGATTTGGTAGAGATCAAATTATTAGGTTGGTCGTGATTTGATTCAAGCTCTTAACAATAGGATGGCCGCCATTACGTTTTCGTCAAGATGGCGGCGATATAAAACATTACACTCAGGTGTCCTTTACTACTGCTACCTCTGTACCAAATATCGTTCAATTCGGTATCATCGTGTTTGAATTGATAGGGGGAATCGATTTGCGCACATACATGGCCGCCATCTGCAAACTATTGGTCTGATTACCTTGTAGTGTAGTCAAAAGACGCTCGCCTTATAAATATATGTTGTTGCAAAATTTGGTAGAGATCGTATGATTAGGTTATTCGTAATTTGATTTAAGCTTTGAACATTTGTGTGGCCTCCATTACGTTTCCGTCAAGATGGCTGCGATATAAAACATCACACTGAGGTGCCCTTTGCTAGTTCTACCTCTGTAACAAATTTCGTTCAATTCGGTTTCACCGTGTTCGAATTGATAGGGGGGGGGGGGGGGGAGGGAGGGAGGGGCAGACATTCAGAGTACACACACTCACACACACCCAGATAGACACACGATTTTTTGCTAATAATACAATGGGAATTTCTACGGAATACGTATACTTCGATGCAAGCACTGGCGATCAGAATATCCTTCGATATGTTGTTGTTTTGTTTCATTTGAGGGCCTAGAACATTTAGCCATGTTTACTTGGGTGTGTGTGTGTGTGTGTAGAATTTGTCTGATAACCTGAGTTATTGCGGGCTTGTAATGATGTGTGTATTTGTAATTAAGGATTGGGAAGGAGGCGGCCGTGGCCTTAAGATAGAATCCGTCCCGGAATTTGGAAACCACGTAAAACCATTTCCAGGGTGGCTGAGGTGGGAATCGAACCCACATCTTCTCATATTTGCTCCACGAGGCTACGTGTGCCCAATTTCAGCCCTCAGACAAGTATTACATTTCTTGGCAGAGCTGGGAATCGAACCCGGACTTCCGGAGCAACACTTCGAGATGTTATGTTAATATTCATGCCAGTTTTTTAAATTTTCTGCCATAACAGGTCACGTGGCATAACGTACCAATTTGATCGTGTTCTCTTTATAAATCATCAAAATTCAACGAACTCTTCACAAAAATTCGTCGTAAGGCAATAAATGTGGCGATGTAGTTACATCCCGACTAAAATGGAATGTGGGCTTTCGTTCAAAAAAAGTATGCCTACTACTGGATTCGAAGCAGCATTCTACCCGCTCGCCATGTACGGTCAGGCTTTAAACCTCGCAGCCACCAAGACATGGTAAATTTCGCACGCTAAACGTGCTTTAGTTACTGTAGCCGTCCCACCTCAAACGTTTAAGTCCATCTCAAAGTCTTCAATAACGCTTTGTGATGTTGATTTAACTTTCTACTATTACAGATCACGTGGCGTAACCTATTATTTCGATCGTATTACGTGTATGTGTGTTATTTCAAGGAGCAGAAAGTCATATGTTAGTAGAATGGGCCGTAGTATTTGGCGGGGAAAGGTTTAAGGTCGGTTTTCCTTTGCTAGACCCATGACCCAATTACATTGCTGTCACACAGTCAGAGCGCAGAGCAATATCGACCATCGGGAGAAATGCTATGTTAGTTGGGTTTCATAAAACTAAATAATAAGGGGCGGTTGGACCACACTGTATATTCATAGCTCACCTTTTTTTTTAAAATATCGCAAGCGTGACGGTAGTTAAAACCTGTTCACTCCATACTGGTGCAGCAGAAAAGAGTAGAATTGAAGCATTTGAAATGTGGTGTTCCAGGAGAATGATGAAGATCAGATGGGTATATAGGGTTACAAACGAAGAGGTATTAAGACGAGTGGGAGAGGAGAGATGTTTCTGGCGACTGCTAATGAAGAGAAGAGATAGGTTAGTAGGACACATACTAAGACACCCAGGAATAGCAAGCTTAGTTATGGAAGGAAGGGTCGAGGACAAGAACTGTAGGGGTAGACCAACGTTAGAATATGTTAAACAGATTGCCTCGGATGTAGGGTGTGGTAGCTATCTAGAGATGAAACGATTAGCTCAGGACAGGGAGGTATTGAGAGCTGCATCAAACCAGTCAAAAGACTGAAGACTCAAACGAACACTCCATACACGTCTTAATTCTGAAACAATAATAAATACACGCCATAAGTTTATAAATGTCCATGAAATAAATGGCATACATTTAACAACAACAACAACAATAATAAAAGTAATGGAACAACATGTACTCGCCGTGTAATGAATTATAATCCTTTTGAACAAATGTGCTCTTGTCCGCCACTGTCACTGTTGCTGCTGCTTTTATAATTCTCTCTCTCTCTCTCTCTCTCTCTCTCTCTCTCTCTCTCTCTCTCTCTGTAGATTTTGTAATTTTTTATATTTCTTGTTTAACAATATAACAATAACTTTCAATTATCTTTTGCATGGATATTAGTACCAACGAGTATGATTCGCATGCCTATCTTTGTGATATAGCTGATAGATTACCCAATGATTTTAAAGTAACTCACCTGAACACGCAGTCACTTAAAATGCTAGAACATTTCGCTGAATTTGAATACACATTTGTTAACTCCGGTATTGATGTAATCGCTGTCAGTGAAACATGGTTCAATAAGTCCATTACTGATTCATCTGTAACCTTGCCAGGATATAATATCTACAGCAATGACAGACAACGTAGAGAAGGGGGTGGAGTAGCAGTGTATGTTCGACAGCACATTAAGTGCCGGGTTATCTGCAAATCCCCAAATAATGAGAATTTCAGACCTGAGTACCTCTTCGTAGAGATTTGCCTGAAAAATACTAAAGTACTATTTATTTGTGTTTATAGAGCACCCAAAGTCGGTTTTATGGAACTACTATTAAATGACACGCTTTCACACATTTTTAGTTATAAATATGTAATATTAGCCGGTGATTTCAATGCCCATTTTGGGTCGGCTACATTTGAAACGAAAAACATAGTAGAAACTCTAAATACTTGCAATCTGTCGTGGCTCCCGTATCAAGATACACATCACACTGCAACCTCCTCTTCTACTCTGGATCTAATAGCATCCAACTGGAATGAGCACGTGATTGAGTTTGGCCAAACAGCTGCTTCTGGCTTCTCAGCACATGATCTCTTATACGCAGTAGGCTATATACCCTGTCAACTCCAAAATATAAGCCCAGTATTCGAACTTTTCGAGACTTCAGCAGGTTTAATTATGAAAGGTTTAAGGCTGATGCCATCTCAGTTCCATGACACACTGTTCTCGAGCAGCAAACTATAGATGAGAAGGTCGAAACTTTCAATACATTTTTAATTGATTTATGTGATCGCCATGCCCCAGTGCGCTCAGCTAACGTGAGGCACGCACCAGCTGCCTGGATCAACAAAGAAATAAAAGATCTAATAAAATCTCGAAATAGAGCCAGAAAGAAGTGCAACAGAACACAGAAACCCGAGGACATTGTAGAATACAAAAGCTTACGCAACAGAACCCAGCAAGTTATTCGTAATACAAAGATACCTTACACTTATTCGCTAATTAATTCAGCTAAAAACTCTTCGGCTTTGTGGAGAGCTGTAAGAACTCTCGGTGTTGGAAAATCCAGACACAAAAGCAATAACCCAACAATGAGCGCTGATGAGCTTAATAAGCATTATTTAAACGTATCAGCTGTTGTAGACAGCAATAGAGTTTTGTCAACTGTTGCTAACTACAGGGGAAAATTTACTGACCGACGGGAAGAATTTCATTTTGGCTATATATATCCAGAGGACATTCATTTAGCCATATTTAGGATAACTTCAAAAGCCATAGGACCAGATCATATATCTATTACGCTATTGAAAAGGAATATGGACCTCCTCATGCCAGTTTTATTGCATATATTTAACTATAGCCTGCAAATGGGTATTTATCCGACACAATGGAAAAAGCCAACATCAAAGCAATACCAAAATTCACGAACGCCTTAAACTGTAGTGGCTTTAGACCAATAAGTATATTGTGTGCAATTGGGAAAGCATTAGAACGGATATTTTGATCAGTTTTATGAATATATAAATTCCAACAATATCCTAAACCCGAACCAATCTGGATATAAATCAAAAGGTAGTACTCTGAAAGCCCTTATCAAAGTCACAGACGACATTCGTCTAGCAATGGACCAGAAGGAAATAACTATATTATCTCTATTCGATTTCAGCAAAGCTTTTGACAGAGTTCACCATGAGATCCTACTAGTTAAATTAAGAAATCTAGGCCTTTGAAAGTCAGTAACGAACTGGTTTAGGTCTTACCTAACAGGCAGATGTCAGAGAGTAGTCCTAGCAGATGACAATGTTTCAGAATGGTGTGAAGTATATAACAACAGGTGTGCCGCAGGGTTCGGACCTTCGTCCACTCCTGTTCTCCGTGTATATAAATGACCTTCCATCTGTCCTTAAATTCTGTCAACATCATATGTACGCAGATGACCTACAGCTATATCTACACACGGATCTCAAATCCATTCATTTGAACGTAGCCCTAATTAACAGTGACATTCAAAGCCTATCTCAGTACGCACTCGATCATAATCTAATACTTAACTTCGAAAAAACGCAACCGATCATCATCGGCTATACCAAATTACTCAGCTCCCTACCTGATCCAGTACCACCTTTACAGCTTGCATCCCAAACAGTTCCGTACCAGTTAGCAGTAAGAAATCTGGGAGTTATTTTTGACTCTCGATTATCGTGGCAGGATCACAAAAACCTGATTCTGAAAAGGGTTGCATCATCATTATATCAAATCAGGCGAACTTGCTTCTATTTGCCTCAAAATGCACGAAAGATACTGATACAGAGTTTGATATTACCAATATTTGACTATGGATCTATAATTTACCATGTTATGGGAGAGGTCCTCAATACAAAATTGCAAAGAATGCAAAATGCTTGCTTGCGGTTTGTTCTCAATGTACCAAGAGAGTCTCATATAACTCCATTTTACGTCCAGATTGGATGGCTAAGGTTAAAGGAACGAAGAGTATGCCATGGCTCTGACTGTGATAAAAATTCTAAAATTCAAAATTCCGTCTTATATTTACTGCACACTAACTCCCATGCAATCAGTGCATAACCGTGCGAATAGACACACTGCAGAAATGCTCCAGATACCTCATCACAGAACCGAAAAATGCAAAGGTTCACTCCGTATTTCAGCTAGTATTCTCTGGAATAAATATAAATTGCACCAGTATTCAGGACTTCCGATCAGAGCGATAAAACACCCCCTTCATTGTAATCTATCAGCTATACCATTATCATGTTCAAGGTGAACGGATGTAATAACAAGAACTTCTATTGTCAACTGTATGTTTAGGTTAATTTTTTTTTATTTCTTCATTTATTCTATTGTATTTAACCGCCCTCTGAATGAAGAGAGCTGCATAAAGAGGCTTTATAGCCTCAGTGGCCTGTATAAGAGAAACAATAAATTCAAATTCAAAATTCTGCTTTCCCAGAATTGGAGTGGTTTTTTTTAATTTTCTTGCTTTTTTGAAAATCTGCAACAAACAAAATCCAAAAAAATACAATCAGTCACTAACTTACTTTCCACGCATACACAAAATAGCAATAAAACCAATCATGACATAATTAACAACAATGAACCTACCTTATTACAAGTACAGCCACGGTTCACGTATTTTTTAATAAGAGCTTAAGACACTTGCATCCGTCGTCTACAAAGGTGATCACAAGAATAATGACTATATCTTACTCTCAGTAGGTGCATGTCTCTTCAACAAGTTGCAATGTTAACACATTACTTTTTTGTTCCTACGTGTAGGATGTCGTGAAACGCTCTATACTCTGTGAGCTGCCTGAATAGGATTGACATTTCGCCGGAAATTCCACGTCAGTCATCACCCCTCTGCCTCTTGACCAATGCATGTTCGCATAGTTGATGTCATAATACTCTGCGTTGCAATATTACAACCCACGTGCTTCAGTGCCTGGTCAGCTGTATCTCTGACTTGTACAGTTTGGCAATCTCGTTCTCAGACCACATGGCGATAAGAGAACTGTCAATCCTATTCTGGCAGCTCGCAGAGTATAGTCAGAATGATTCTCACAAGCATTGCAAACCCTGCGTGTGTGTGGGAAAGCAATGTTCAGCTTCTCGACAGAGCTGTTTGCCCTTGAACAAAAGATCGGGTTACTTGTCTGTGTTAGATAACAGCACGTGCGTGCGAGCTACAGGCTCTTATCTCTTTTTGCTGCAGTCCACGCAAATGATAAGAGCACATATCTGCCTGCCCGCAGTGGACAGCCTCAAGCCTGCAATGCTCATTTAACAAAGCATGTCTCTGTGTGTGAGCACAGCCAAGCCATGTCAAATAATAATAATAATAATAATAATAATAATAATAATAATAATAATAATAATAATAATAATAATAATAATAATAATAAGGTGAAGTGTACATCTGCTTAACCTACAAAATTAGGTTACACGTATTTGCTACATATATTCGTGTAAGTACAGTATTCCTTCTCTGCTGCACTTAAATGACGTCCACAGTTGTAATATAAACAATATCCCTGAAAGATAATTATACCGTATAACTTATCTAATGTGAGTTGTGAGAAATCTGTAATGACAAGGTATGTGCTAACCAGAAATGACGAGATATACTAAATGGGGTAGGCAGGACTCCTCAGCCGTGGTGAGGGAAAACCCTGATAACAAACCTTAACTGCAGTGTCTGATCCGTAGTGGGCGGCTGCAAACAGCGTCTGTTCTCCATGTTAGGAGCGGCTGAAGATGAACACCTGGCTGTAGGTTTAAAAGGCACCAACCCATAATATGGAGAAAATACATTTAAAAATTAATGAAAGGCCGCTGCCTGAGGTTCGTCAGGGCATGTCTAGAGCCGGCGATGGACATGACAGCAAGCGAGACGTCGGTGGCAGGGTGCTGATGAGGCGGGCTCCTGTCGCACAAGAAGATACAGCCCAACAACTACAACAAAGCCAACCAACGTCAAGTGCTTTGCCTGCTGAAAGTGCTGTGCCAGAACCACTTCCGGCACTCACCCAAGCAGGCCTGCCAAGAAAGCGCTTAAAATGGTCAATCGCAATGAACGAGACTATAATACGCATTTATTATAAGGTGACTCGCATTGGAACAGAACTAACTGGATATATGCAGAAATTATTCAAGGAGTTCCATGAAGCATACCCCGAACTACGTGTGACTGAACAGAGAGTGGCGGACCAATATAGGGCGATAGTCCGTAATAATTTAGTGCCAGAAGCAACACTGAATACAATCAAGCAGGAGGTCAGAAGAGTGTTTGATTGTGATCAAGGAACTAATCTGGAGGGTGAATTAGCACAAGAGCTCCATGAGCAGGAACAACATCAAGAAGAACACAATGAGCCAGTCAGTGGCATACAGCCGGATACACATCATGAAGATGAGTCACATACCAAGATCTTAGCAGATGAAATGATGACGGCAATGGCTCAGTTCAATGGAACAGACGCAATGCATAGACCTGCCTTGCCTCGAGTGAATTCGTCTAGGAAGGTATCAATAATTTTAAATATCATGAATCAAGCTATCCTACCCAAACACTTGATAGATGTGAATGACTTAGAATCTCTTCATACTGTTTTGTATTGTGGAGCCGTCACAGTTATCAGAACTATGGGCATCCAACTGAGAGAAAGGAATAATTCCTGCAGTAAGAAATGTGCTCCTGTTACTCCTAAGTGGGAAAGACGTCTGATAGGCAATATTGACAAATTGCGAACAGATATTGGCCGTTTGACTGAGTTTATCAGAGGAACGCACACAAGAAGACTGGTGAGACTCTGTAAGGCAATAATGAGTCGGTCCAAAATCCACATCGACCGAGATGACCCAAACACAAAAGCCGAACAGTGTTTAGATACACTCAAACAGAAACTTACGTTGGTAGCGAACAGACTTTCAAGATACAGAGCCAGTAGGAAACGGAGACAGGACAACAACTTATTTGTCAAAGGTGAGAAGAAATTCTACAGAGCACTGAGCAAAAACCATGTATCCTCAAATACTCCTTATCCAACAAAGGAAGAAATTGAAGAGTTTTGGAGCAATCAACTATCCAAAGCCACCAATTTTAACCCAGACTCCCATTGGGTTCAGGAAGTAACAGACATCTCTAAAGAATATAATTCGATGCAATATGATCCAATAACATCAACTGAAATTTCTTCCATCATTAAAGATCTTCCTAACTGGAAAGCACCCGGTTTAGATCAGATACAGAATTACTGGTATAAGAAATTCTGGTGCGTTTACGATCTTCTGTCTACTCTGGTGAATGAAGTTGTTGCTCATCCACAGAAGATGCCAAATTTCCTTACACAAGGTGTAACACATCTACTTCCGAAAGACCCACAAAATATGCAAGATCCTGGAAAATACCGTCCAATTACATGCCTTCCCACGATGTATAAGATCATCACGTCCTGTCTTAGTAGGAGGATATATGCCCACTGTGAACAAAATAACATCCTAGCAATACAACAAAAAGGATGCACGAAAGGGTCCAAAGGGTGTAAAGAAATACGTATCATTGACTCTGTGGTTTCTAACCAGGCCTTTGCCAATAACAGAAATTTATTCACGGCATATATTGACTACAAGAAGGCCTATGATTCCGTGCCCCATGATTGGTTGATCCGTATTTTGAAAGTGTATAAAATTGATCCTCAGATTATATATTTCTTGGAACACGCCATGGCAACGTGGCGTACAGTAATGTGCCTTAGTACTACAAATGGCAGTATTGCAACCAGTATAATCCCAATCCACAAGGGAATATTCCAAGGAGACTCCTTGAGCCCATTATGGTTCTGTCTTGCGACGAATCCACTATCAAACCAACTTAATTCAACAAAATATGGCTTCAGTATCAAGAAGAACTCCAGGGAGCTTGCAAAGCTCAACCATCTCTTGTATATGGATGACCTAAAGATATATGCTGCCACCAGAGCACAGCTAGAGTTTCTGTTGAAGATAGTGGAAACCTTCTCGCAGGATGTGAACATGGAATTCGGGCTGGAGAAATGTAAAACGCTGAACGTTATGAAAGGCAAGCTGCAGGAAGGAATATATGAAACAGCTCAGGGCCAGCAGATTACAACAATGCTCACTGACGAGACCTACAAGTATCTGGAAATGAAGCAAGCTCGACACATAGAACACTCACTAGTGAAACAAGATCTGACGAAGGAATTTTGACAGAAGAATTAAGCTTGTTTGTAACACCAGCCTCAACAGTAAAAACTTGGTTAAGGCAATCAACGCATATGCTGTCCCTATCCTTAGTTACTCGTTTAGGGTCATCAAGTGGAGTAAAACTGACATTGCAAGTCTAGAACAGAAAATTAGAACATCACTGACCAAATCACGAAAACACCATCCCTGGACGTCTGTGGAACGAGTCATGTTACCGAGACATATGGGTGGGAGAGGAATTGTTGATATAAACAACCAAGTAGCTCGACAGATCTATGAGCTAAGAAAATACTTCTGTTCTGTATCGAACCATTCGATACTGCACAAGGCTGTCACAGAAGCAGATGATTCAACTCCACTACTCTTAAGTCAGGAAGAGACTCAAAATCAGGTGCGCAGTGATTTGGATAGATTCAATGCCTGGTTGTCCAAGCCACTGCACGGAAGACATCCCAATGAAGTCATCCAAACTCACGTCGACAAGCTAGCGTCGAACTTTTGGTTGATTTCTGGGCAGATGTTTCCTGAAACAGAAGGCTTTATGATGGCTATTCAGGACCAGGTTGCCCCCACGAGGAACTACCTTAAGTACATTGTCAAGGATGCAACTGTGCAAGATGACCATTGCAGATATGGTTGCCCAACTTCGGAGACTGTTCAGCATATTATATCTGGTTGTCGCCATTTTGCAGGGACAGAATATAGGAAGAGACATGATATTGTTGCCAAGATAGTTCATCAAGAACTGGCTATACGCCTTCAACTGCTGAGCCAAGAGAAAGTGCCGTACTACAAATATGCTCTTGAAAGTGTACTGGAAAATGACAGCTTTACGTTGTACTGGGATCGTACTGTATTGACAGACCAATCAGCTGTGCACAAAAGACCTGATTTGGTTCTTGTTGACAAATGCATGAAGCACACTACCTTCATAGATGTGGCAATCCCAAACAGTGGCAACATGCTAACAAAGCATGTTGAAAAGCTGTCAAAATACACAGAGCTTTCAGAACTGATAAGGAAGCAATGGCACATGGCACAAGTCAGGACAGTTCCTATTATCATCTCCAGCACTGGCGTGATTCCCAACAACTTAAAGGAATCGCTCAGTGAGTTGAAATTAGACCCTGGCCTTTTCAAACTGATGCAGAAAACTGTCATACTTTCTGCGTGTCGAGTAGTAAGGCTGTTCTTGGGCAATCTGGCCTGAAGGAGTGGGGGAAAAGCGTAAAGCAACTAGCCTACTGAATGCAGTCACCAAGAATTTGCTCCTTATGATATATATGGTATCTGAGATTGTAAATGTTTTCTTTCCAGCAAATATGCTGAGAATGTGTAAGCGCATGCGCAAAATAAATAATAAAAATAATAATAATAATGTGTATGTGTTTTACCAACATCACAGCGCCTGACACAACGTCACTTCAAATCTGGTTTCTTACTTTTTTCCCCGTTTTCCTCAAATATCTCGAAAAATAACGGAAACCATGGTTTCACCTTTCTAACACCTACATCTCCGTAAAGAGAACGACGAGAGAAAAACAACATGATCTCCATAATACCCATAACTCACCCCCATTTTTCAAATATCTGGAAAATGGCAAAAACATAGGTTAAACCCCAAAAACGTGTGCAGGTTTTCACCTAGAGACTTGAAATTTATGGTGCTGGTAGAGGGGATAAATACCAACCATTCATGTTAAACAAACATTTTGCTCATCTTCACCGTTTCCAAAATAGTGACCATTTTTTCAAAATTCATTTTATTTTTCCCTACAGACTTCAAACTTGGTTTCTGCATAGAGGGGCTAGGGACCTTTCATTTATGTCAAACAAACGTTTTCCCAAAATTCACCGTTTCCAAAATAGCGGCAATGTCAAAAAACAACAATTTTCAAATTAAAAAAAATACCAACACGTATTCATAGCAATGAGGACGTCATCCCAATGCCAACAACACCTCATTCATTAAAATCCGACCATGCGTTCGCGAATTATCGCCAATGTTCGCGAGAAAGTAGGCTATCATTTTATTTTGTCCAACACACTTGAAACTTGCTGTCAGTCTAGAGGGTCTAGGGACCTTTCATTAACGTCAAACAAACGTTTTTCCAAAATTCACCGTTTCCAAAATAGCGCCAATGTCAAAAACAATAATTTTCAAAAAAAATTACCAACACACATTCTTAGCAAAGAGGACATCACCCCAACGCCAACAACACCTCGTTTGTTAAAATCCGATCATGCGTTCGGGAGATATCGGCAAAGTTCGTAGGAAAGTAGGCTGGGAAGCAGAACCTACAACCTAGCACTACTTGTCTATTCGAGGCACTGGGACCCGGGAAATACCTGCTATGCCAGGTAGGTATTGCCTTGTCTGGGTGGCGCCCACAGTGATGGCCACCGTTCGGAGTGGGCAGTATTCGGGGAGGATTTCATCCGGAATGCCTATTAAGCGCTCACGGATAACTGTACAGGGTGGTCCCCTCAAAAAGCCGTCTCTTGATGGAAGTAGACATCCTAAGGTGTTTACACCTTGGTATGAAGCTTTATTAGAAAGATTCCCAGTTGACAACGCTCCCCGTTATCTGGTAGCTACCAGAACTGACGGGAATTCTTCGCGTTGGTCAAATCGATAGTGTTTGCCTAGGAGATTGAAGAAAAGTACGGTGACCTAGAAAGTATTCAGAAGCTACGCAAATGTCAGCTCCTTCTCAAGACCATTGACAGGGATCAAACCGGCAAATTGGTGAAGTGCAGCAAATTCGGTACGATCCCAGTGAAGATAGAGAAGCATTCGACGCTGAACGAGGTCCGTGGTGTAATATTCCACCGCGATTTCGTTCTGAATTCGGATGCAGAGCTGATGCGTAGCTTGAGTAAACTTGGCGTCACCAGGCTTCGGCGTATCACGCGAAAGGTAGATGTCAAACGAGTAGATGCAGGTGCCTCCATTTTACATTTTGAAGGTTCTGTACTGCCCAAACAGGTTAAAGTAACATCTTATCGTTATGATGTGCGGCGATATATTCCACCTCCGATGCGATGCTATCAGTGTCAGAAGTTCGGGCACGTGTCTTCCCGCTGCACAGCCAAAGCAGGGATTTCGGGAAGCCTGTTCACGAAGGTGAAAAATGCACACCACCAACTTTGTGCACTAACTGCTAGAATTTCCACGCCCCTAAATCTCGTGATTGTCCTGAATTCATTAAGGAATCGAAGATTCAGGAGATAAAGGCACTGGAGGGCCTTTCATATCACGATGCTCGTAAAAAAATATCGTGATATGAACGCTCCTGAGTTCGCTGTATCGTACGCAACAGTATCGACTCCTACGATAGAACCTCCAAGTTTTGTCCCTCATGTGATAAAACCCTCGGCAGCACAAGTTTTGAAATCGGCAGGGGCTCCTAGTGGGCCACCAATTAAAATGAATAGCTCGAAGAAGGACCCGGGACCTTCTTCGACCTCCAAATCTAATGCGCCTGTTAAACCATCTAAACAGGCGCCATCGGAGAAGGCAACTTCTCCGAACAAGTCTGCGAAGAAACCTTCCCCGACTCGCATGGGGAAGAAACCTTCGCAGAATAGGGCTGGTGCATCTACCAGCCCGTCTAAAAAGATGGAAAAGCCAGCGGAGAGGAGACTCAAGGTTAAACGCCGTCTCTTCTGCCCCCCTGCAAACAAGGCGGCACAATCTTCTGCAGGCCTTCCCGCTCCCACTACAACCAGTGGAGCGGTGCCAGCAAGTGCTGCATTGTTTTGCAGGACGGAGACGTCAGGGGGGAAGGGCCCAACTACTTCCCCAAATAGACGTGAACGCCGTGCTAGGAAAAAGACACAGTGGTCCTTTTAGGGTATCTGGCCGCGCAAAATACCTTTGCATATAGAAATGGTCTATAAACCTTAAAATAACTGTTGAGGATTATGTAAAACCATTTCCTTATTCTCATTTATAAGAATTTAAGTTTGACTGTCGCCCCGGAGGTCCAGGTTCGATCCCCGGCTCTGCCAAGAAATTTTAATTCTGTTGTGAGGGCTGGTACGGGGTAAACTAAGCCTCCTGAGGCAAAACTGTGAAGAGGAGGGTTCGATTCCCACCTCAACCATCCTGGAAGTGGTCCCGGAGGTCCGGGTTCGATTCCCGGCTCTCCCAAGAAATTTTATTCCTGGTGTGAGGACTGGTACGGGGTACACTAAGCTTCCTGAGGCAAAACTGAGAAGAGGAGGATTCGATTCCCACCCCAACCATCCTGGAAGTGGTTTTCCGTGGTTTCTCCCACTTCTACTCCAGGCAAATGCTGAGATGTTTCCTAACTTAAAGTCACGGCCGCCGTCTTCCCAATCATATCCCAAATGTACAAATAGTAGTACAGGCATCACAATAACACAGGTTATCACACAAATTACACAGACACACCCAAAATACATGGGACTATACGACCACGATGTCGCAGCCCCTAAAATAAGCAACAACAACAACAAGAATTGAGGTTAAACTTGTCTTATTAGCCTAATAATAATAATAATAATAATAATATATATTTTTTTAACTGGATTAGGATTTTCCTTAATGTCGTTAAATTGGGAGAAAATTCTGAATTTTTTTCACTAAGTTCAGTGGTGTCTCTCCTTCCTTCTAAGCGTATACTCACTTGAGTAACGCTAACGCTAGCTCCTCCCTGCTGAGTTTTTGTATTAAAGGTCGCAATTTCCTTCGTTTCGAAAATTCACTCCACTCCACGAGTGATAGAGAAGGACGACCCACATTACCTGTATTCCCTCTCCATGTTCCCTTCCAGGCTATTCTTATTTTGTGACACTCTTTCTTAAGATCCTGCGATTGGCAACCCACGTTTTTTTTAACTGCGCGGAATAATTAATAAGATTTTTTTCTAACATTATCCTTAACAGACTGTCCAGTGGATTTCAGATCGCTGTTTTCTATTAGATAGGTTCAAGTCCTTTCGCTTTTCCACCTACATGGCGCCAAGCATAGTAAAGATTGTTCCACGAAAATCCTTACGACGACACTAAAACGAGAGCAAAAGCCAAAGTTGCAAAAAGTTGCTGATAATTTTTACACAGAAAATATAATAGGGTGTAGGAGTAGGGGGGGGGGGGGTGAGGCCTATTCTAAGCCACTCCAGAACCCTCCTCGACCCACTACTAAGCCTCAGCCATGTTAAATATTTCTCGAACGCATGGTCCGATTTTGACAAATGAAGTGTCATTGGACTCAGGCAGACGGGGGCATTGCTATGGACCATGTATTATATTTTTCAAATTTTTTTGAAATTTTTCGTTTTCGAAAATAGGCAATAGTTTGAAAACCAAACATGATAGAACGTTGTGCCATGGCTCAAACGAATGGTCTTTATGACTTTTATTTTCTATAATGAAACTTTTTTATTTTTTATGTTTTTTTTAAAACACTCGAATTTTGAAAATCCTATATTTTGGAAACTAGGAAGTTTACAAAACAGTTTGTTTGACATAAATGAAAGGTCCCTATGCCCCCTGCCCCCAAAATAAATTTCAAGTCTCTAGAGAAAAAATTTGTGTTTTGTAAGTAGTGGGGTAACACGGGAGCTGTGACACTTCTTATTGAGCCACCCTCGTATTTGCCCCGAAGCTGATATCTCGCTAACCAATGGTCGGATTTGAACATACAGGGTGTCCTAGCACTCGTAGTGATGCCCCCTACTTTCCTATAGGCTCTTTATTTAATTAAAAGACCAAAACTAAAAGGTCATCCGCTTTTAATATCTCGCGAACCAATCATGCTAGAGGCATGAACGAGGGGTCCAAGGACTCGGGGTGACGTCCTCTTTGCTATGGACCACTCGTTATAATTTTTAAAAATTTTGGAAACTCGATTTTGGGGTAAACACGTGTTTTTTGTGATTTTGCCGATATCTCACGAACCAATAACGCTAGAGGCATGTACGACGGGTCCAAGGACTCGGGGTGATGTCCTGTTTGCTATGTACCACTCGTTGTAATTTAAAAAAATTTGGAAAACTCGATTTTGGGGTAAACACGTGTTTTTTGTTATTTTTGCCGATATCTCACGAACCAATAACGCTATAGACGTGTACGAGGTGTCCTAGGACTCGGGCTAACGCCCCCTTTCAAATGTGGTAGATATTTTTTTCCAAAAAAAATTCACAAAGGGCCTAACGCCATACATATTGAAAAAAAGTTTTCTTTTTCTTTATCTGTTTATAATGTTTATAAAGCGTGGTGGTTGAGAGAGACGATACGGCTGGGTGTGTGTGTTTCAACGAACCTGTCGCTGACCACGGTGGCTGTGTTCAATAGATTAATCGCTATTTTGACGGGTCGGTTTATGACAGAGCAAGGGTGCGTCTTTTCACACATTTTACCTTTGACGTGTAAACGGTGATGAGAACTTGGTTCTATGTTGGTCGAAGCGATACAGAAAACACACTTGCAAACGAGCAGGAGGTGAAGGTCATTTGAGCTTATTGGAAGGCGTTGATCTGACTTGACAACAGGTGCAATGGAAAAATGACCAAGACACTTGAAAATGAAATAATCTGACCATCGTGGTGGCAGGGAAGAGCGAAAGGCATGTGAACACATGTGAAACCATATGCACGCTAAACAAGTGACATCCTGTCTTGCTTCGTACGTGACAAAATGCAAGTTCATGTGAAATTTGATCTGCCACGGGTGTTCGCCTGGGACGTTAGCTGTCCACGTGCGCGATAACTGTTAACAAGTTACATCCTGTTTTGCTTCGTACGTGACAAAATGCAAGTTCATGTGAAATTTGATCTACCACAGGTGTTCACCTTGGACGTTAGCTGTCCACGTGCCTGATAACAGAATGTTCAAAGCGTGGGGAAAAAAATGATTATACATGCAACGTAGCATATATAAAGACATGTCGTTATCATTTCCACTCTCACTTGGGTGGACTACCTTTGAACACACTGCGTTGCATGAAACCCCTGGTCTTGTTTAACAGTGTTGGTGTTGGTGGGAAATACTTAACCTTGTTGTGGGGTAGGTATATATTTATTCATTTATATATTTATTGATTTTTATATAAATACATGCAATTATTTATTGATTAGGTAATTAATGATTTTATTTATTTATTTGTTTGCAGATAACGTGTATAGCCTACGTGTGTCTGTGAGAACGATATTAAAGAAAGAGAGAAAGACAGACAGCTAGAAAAGGAAACCATTTCCACACTAGTCCACGAGACGGGAATAAAGCAAAGCATTACACGTCAAGGTGAGATTTGTTTTATTATATAATATAACCTGTTTGATTTTGTTTTGTTTATGAAATGCATAAACTATATGGAATGGATATACGTATGGTGGTTTATTTTATTTCTTTTTAGAGTGTTGGAAAACGCTTGACCTCTGTTGATAACCAGGAACGTGTGTGTTTGGGGCCATTGTCAAGCAGTCTACAGCTGAAAACTCGGGTGAGAGTGTTCTTTCAAAATAATGTCTTTTACTGCTCCGGATACGTTAACTTGGGAGCCCCTTGAGTCTTGTTTCAAATCACGTGTCTGCTCTGGTCGTGTGGTCAATGTTAGAAAAAGTTTGATACCCAAAGAATTTTTAGAATCTTGTTTTGAAATTTTCAAAATTGAAATCTGCTTTAAAGGTGAATACAGAACTGGTGTGCGATTTCATATATAAAAAGAAGGACGTAGAACATAAAGAGACATTTTATATTTGCAGTAAAATGCAAGAGCTATTCATAGCCCATAATTTGGAACAGTGGTATCAAAGCCATGTGGTGAATGCCTTGCTATCAACATTTGATAAACTTCAACAAGGACCGAGTGGTTTAGCGTTAGACAAAATTCATCATCTACAAATCAACATTTGTCAACTCAACCCGTTGAATGCTGGGTCTAGCTATATTAAAACACCACTAGCCATAGCTTCGTAAAAGGCTGTGGTCAATATAAAGAATCGTGACAATGATTGCTTTCTGTGGTCTGTGGCTGCGTATTTGCAGCCAGCACAACATCATGGTTGTCGACCAGGAATGTACAAGGCCAAGTTTGATGAATTAAAACAAACTTTAAATTTAACTCGAGTATCGTTCCCTATGGACTTAACCGAGATCCATAGGTTTGAACAAGATAACCAGGACTTTTCGTTCATGGTCTATGGCCTTAATGGTGATGAGATTGTGGGTCCTCTTTATGCCACAAAAGAACCGAAACGACATCACATTCATCTTTTATATTTATCTGTAGGAGAGGTGAATCACTATTGCCTCATTAAAAGCTTGAGTAGATTGCTAAGCAGTCAAGCATCCAAAGATCAACATAAGAAACATATTTGTGATCGTTGCTTGCAATATTTTAAAACCCCTACGCTTTTGGAACGTCATAGGGTAGATTGTGTTTCTCAGGAAGCGGTGAGATTGATATTGCCACAAGGGGACAAGGCTGTGTTAAAGTTTAAGGACATTCATAAGCGTGACACTGTTCCCTATGTGGTATATGCAGATTTCGAAGCACTCACCACACCCATGGCGGGATGTGAACCAGATCCCACCATCAGCTCAACCACACCCATTCAAAAACATGAACCCTTTGCCATAGGATTTAATGTGGTGTGTGCCTATGACCCCACACAATCCGTTTACAAATACCGTGAGGGGCCAGATTGTGCCAAATGGTTCTTGGATGAACTTGTCAAGTTGGCTCGTGATGTACAGGAAATACTGGACCACCCAGTACCCATGAGCCTATCTCCAGAACAGCAGCAGCGGTATGAGCATGCCACGACATGCCATATTTGCGAAAAGCCACTGACCAGTGCTGAAGACACCGTTCGTGATCACTCGCACTTTACGGGAGAGTTTCGTGGAGCTGCGCATAGTAAATGCAACTTGAACTTTCCAGCTCCTCGTTTCATCAGTGTCTTTTTCCACAATCTGGCAAATTATGACATTCAGTTTTTGATTCGTGAATTGGGCCATGTCAACAAGGGCTCGTTTACCATTATTCCTCAAAACCATGAGCGTTTTACAGCCCTGACATGGAGGTTGAGCGACTTTAGCATTCGATTTTTGGATTCCTTTAAGTTTATGGCATCCTCGCTAGACAGCCTTGTGAATGGCTTGAATGAGGAGGAATTAAAAAATACTAGAATGCATTTTAATGATCCTGAGCAATTTCAATTGTGCATTCGGAAAGGTATATTCCCGTATGATTTTTGAAATGGCTGGGACGTGTTAAAGCAAAGAAAACTCCCACCACAAGAGAAATTTTACTCGAAACTAACACGCAGTACCGTTTCCGATGAAGACTATGCATATGCATGTCAAGTTTGGCGAGTGTTTGGCATGAAGACGCTAAGTGAATATGCTTTGCATTACCTAAAACTGGATGTAGTGCTGCTCACTGATGTGTTTGAAAAATTCCGTAACTTGTGTCAACACATTTATGGGCTTGACCCGGCTCACTATTATACGAGTCCTGGGCTCTCGTACGATGCCGCTTTGAAATACACTCAAGTGGAATTGGATTTACTCACTGATGTAGACATGGTTCTATTTTTTGAAAAGGGCATTCGTGGCGGCTTTGTGTCACTTAACCAGCGCCATGCCGAAGCGAACAATGTCTACATGCCTGATTATTCACCGGACAAACTAGAATCGTACTTAATGTACTATGACGTGAATAATTTGTATGGTTACGCCATGAGTCAGCCTTTGCCCTAAGGGAAGTTTGCTTGGCTGACAGACAAACAAGTGTCAGAATTTGATGTGAACATGGCTAGCCAAGAAACAGGCCGTGGATATGTGCTAGAAGTGGATATTGAATATCCCACATCCTTGTATGATGAACATGCCGATTTCCCATTCTGCCTTGAGCAAATGGTCCCCCCTGACAGTAAAGTGAAAATTGAAAAACTCATGGGCACACTTTACAACAAAAATCGGTATGTGCTACATATTCAAATGTTGGTGCAATGCCTCGCCCAAGGCTTGGTGTTGAAGAAAATCCACAGGGGTATTTCTTTTGCTCAAAAAGCATGGCTTGAGCCATACATGCGACTCAACACAGAGCACCGACAAATGGCAACACAGCAGTTTGAAATTAATTTTTTAAAATTAATAAACAACTGCATCTATGGCAAGTCCATGGAGAATGTCAGCAAATACCGTGACATTAAATTAGTGAATGTCTGGGAGGGGCAGTGGGGTGCCCGGCGGTACATTGCCAAGCCAAATTTTAAATTGATTAAAATTATCGATGAGGATTTGGCTACTATTGAAATGAGTAAGACCAGCGTGACCATGGATAAACCCATTTACTTGGGTCAAGTCATTTTAGACTTTTCTAAATCGGTCATGTATCGATTTCACTATGAGTTTGCCAAACGCCATTTTGAGGACGTCTCTCTTTTGTATATGGACACGGACTCATTCATTTACCACATTCGCCACTGCAACCCCTATGACGTCATGAGGCAACATAGTGACTGGTTCGACACCTCTTGCTATAGCGTTGACAACGTGTTTCAGCTGCCCATAAAAAAACAAAAAGAAAATGGGCGTTTTAAAAGATGAATGCGGTGATTCCGTTATGACGGAATTCGTAGGTTTGGCTTCGAAAATGTATGCTTACCGCACACTCGACTGTAAGGAAGCCAAAAGAGCAAAAGGTGTAGGTAGGGCAGTGGTAAAATCGCTACGTGTAGACGATTACTTAGCGGTTTTACGCACTGGCAAAGCTATGTCTCATACACAGTGCAGGATACAATCCAGCAACCATCATTTGTATCTTGTGGAACAGAGAAAACGCACCCTCGCCTCCATGGATAACAAGCGTGTGTGGGCTGATGACCTGCTCACCAGCCTGCCCTGGGGTTATGATCGCGAGGAGGAGGGGGTGTGATTTCACTTTTAATCGTTTATGGGACATAGCTTTATGTAACTTGTAGATTTGGTATTTTGTAAATATTGGTTTCTGCCATTGTAAATAGTAGATTTTGTAAATAGTGGCAACCCACATGGACCTTTTGCTCTTTAAAACAGTTCTATGCAACATTTTTTTAATTTTTATTTTTGATTGGTAAATAGTTTGATTGTTTTAAGCTGTACAAAGTATTTTTTATTGTAAATATGAAATAAGTAAGATTTTTAGTAACGTTAATAGATAGTATTTAATTATTTTTCGTAATGTAAATGATAAACTAAAAAAGTTCTTTTGGGATGAGTGTGCATGTCGAGAATGTGCTTTTGGAAATAAATAAATAAAGTGGTTGTGTTTGTTCCCAAAGACAGGTGCGAATGTATGAGTAGAGAGAGAAAGCTGGTGTGTATGGTTGACCAGAGCAAACACGGTGAGGTAGGGTGGGGAGGGGGTAAATGGTCACTTATATACTCATTTTGTTTTCAATAGTTTTGTTTTTTCATTGAAATGTGGCAGTCAAAGGACATTATTTTTGTAAAAACTGTCTTACCTGCAGTAGTCGTAGACCTCGACGTCTCTCCAAACACCAATAGACACATTGCAGCATTATCAAGGTCAAGCACTTGCATCAACATCATTGTCAAATCTCAACTTTCGACATACACCAAATGGAAAAATGTCAAAACAGCAAAATGGAAAATCTATGTTTCCATATCACCAAAAACAGCAAAACTTAAAACGGACATTTTAAAAAAACTGGAAATGGCCATGTGTGAAATATGAAAATTCAAAAACTTCAAACGGACATTGTTTAAAAAGTGTCATCAGCAAAATGGAAAAATCCATATCATCAAAAACGTTAAACTTGAAACGAGCGTTTTCAAAAAACTGTAAATTGCAAATTGGCAAAATAACAATGTGTGAAATGTGAAAATGAGAAATCAGCCATCAACATCATGATTTTTAAAAATAATAAAAACACAAAACATCATGCTCTGGCAAACCTTTGTTTTTATTTCATAACCATAAGGCAATTGACAAATGATTAAGAATACAAACACATCCCAATTCCTCACTCCTCAATGTTTATGTCCATGCATCATCAACTTTCCTTTCATAGCACTCATGACAATCAGGGCTGCCATTCTTTCACCCACTGAGGCATCACTGGATGTGAAACGTTGTTTAGCTTTCTTCAATAACAATTTATCTGCCACATGTCTTAAACCAGGATGACTATGGCGATAAGAAAGGTCATGTTCCTTGCATGCTTGATCCAGAAGATTAATGGGTACATCACCACGTTGTAAACGTTTTTCGAGACGAGTTCCAGGGCCGCAAAAACGATAACCTGGAAGATGGATTTCGAAAGGTAAGTATTGAATCACTTTGTCAATGACGCCATTGCCAGTACAGGTCTGGCATATCCTTTTCCATCGATGGTAAAAAGGTTTGGTCTTCTTCCTCCTCTGTGGACGATGTTTGTGTTTGTTGTTGTTGTTGTTGTTGCTTTTTCTCGCCATGACACCCGTGGAATGATTCAACAAAGTCTTTACATAGACTTTTATGACCGTGATACAGTTTCACTAGCTGGCAAGTCGCACACTGACGCATAGACGGTATTTTTGCCATGGCCACTTGCTTATGGTGATCGTAATCCGTACAGGATTGCAATTCACTCAACACAGGGTCTTGAGTCCATGATTTTGGTACATGTTGCCAGATTTCTTTCACTGCGTTGGCGGCCACATAATAAATGAACGACTTGGGGAGCGCCAAGAGTTCCTCTTTGGTAAAACTGTCTAGTTTCTTTTTGCACACAAAGAACTTGCCGATGGCTTTGTCCGTAGCATTGCCTTTCTCCATGGTATCACGTGCTGTAGATGTTTACACGTCGCTTGTAGAAATCTCACTGGCGTCATTCACAGGTAAATCTTGAGTTATAATTTTGTTCAACAACTCCCAGCAGGCATGGGTGGTTAACCAATGAAAGAGATGCCACGCATGCGATAGGGCTGTATGGGTAATGTTGCCACAGGAACAAGTATCCATGAGCGTTTGCAGGGAGGGGCAGCCCAACTCCATGAGGTCGATACATTGGCAGTAAGACGCCAAAAATGGTTGCAACCATTGACGTTTTTCATTACCTTTCACAAATACCACATTGGCCGAGGACAAGTGTGCTTTCATGACCACGTCCAAATATTTATAGGAAATGGTTCCCTGATTCCAGTCTAGTTGCCTATGATGTTCAATCCACTGGGTTTGTTTACGGTCTTTTTCACACAACAAATCAAAAGCATGGGGCGGTTTAAATAGCAAATGCATAGCTTGCGATACCCAAAACGTGGTACAATCGATCATGGCCACTTGTTTAAATATAAATTTTGTCACCAATTTTAAACCCTTGGCAATCCACAATGAGTGTGCGCAACATGTTGACGCTTGCCTCGACCAAGTTCAACTGACGACTGACTGACGATCAAGTGTGATCATGTCATGGCCTTACCTGCCATGCTAGTTTCAAATTGAGGTTAGGGTAGGACAGGGGACATGCAAAAATTAGAATTTAAGAATTACACCATTTTATTATCATAACACGTCTTACAGGCTTTTCTCATTTTTGGATAAGGACGATAGCAACTGATACAACAATATAGTCTCTTGTGTTTGTAACGTCCATAACACCGATGATGTCCCAATGTCTCTAAACTAGGCGTTTTTGATGGTGAGCTGCTCACCGAAGCACCATGGACACCATTCGGTCCACACGCATCGTAATTTTTTTTTCATCACCCAGAGACACAAGTGAGGGATAGCTTGAATGGCAGGGTATATTTCCCACTTCCATTCTACACAGGTAGGGGCAGGTGGGTGACCAGCGCTGATGTTCCTGCATGGGTTCATCGCCCTCCTGCCATTGGTCTATGATGATGGGACAAAAGGCACATTTCACTTCATCTCTTGTTTTTAAATAGTAGAATCCAGCGGCCGCCAAGGCTTGAGGGTTTATGAAAGGCACTGGCCATGTGGCAAAAGTCTTGAAACGTTGTTCCTCAGAGTTTAAATTCATGGATGTAACGTCTCTTGAGGCTTTAAAGCAAGACATAACTGAGCGGCTTGACGTGGGTTGAGCTGTTATTTATACATTCGTCACTTGGTTGGATAGTGGATAATAGTTGACTTGTTTGTGATGAATAATCAAACAGTAGGCCGTCGTATTGGCTGGTACATTGTCATGCGTTTCAAAATCTAGTCGAATGTCGATATTGGATGGCTTGACAGACTCTTCCAGGTAAGAACAGTAAAAACAATCAGTGGTGCTCTTGCCTTAAACGCTTGGGGTAGTAGCATGGGGCCGTTCTCTTTTTGATAATACGACCATCGAAATTTAGAAAACAAGTCGTACAGAGGGCCAAACTTATTTTTTGAAAAATCCAAATCCAGTCCTTCATAGGGAAACACAGCTCCGTTGAGAAAAAGACGTGCATTTCTCAATTGCAGGTGATCAAATTGCGTGGCATCTTTGGTTTGTTGATACTTGCGATTCGTTTGAAAACCCACGATCAGGTAGAGAGGTCTCTCTGTATAGCGAGCTGTTTTTACAGACCAACTGTGTGTGTTGGTGGTGGGAAATAGCGGATACTCATGGAGTGCCCAGCTTCTAAATTCCATGGGTAGTGGCATATCTCTCTTTACCATTTTGAGTATGTCCAGTTTTTTGCTATCTTTAAGGGTCACATGGGGGACTTTCCATAGCAAGCGTTGTAGTTGAATTTTTGAATCGATGGGGGCATTGTCGGCTCCCTTGAGTGCATTATTATCACTCCTGTCTCTCACTAGGTAAAGCACTTGCCTTGCGTTAACCACAATGCGTCGGTGATCTTCAGCAAAGCCTAAAATCAGTTTAAGAGGTAAATATCCAGTAAAGGTCCCATCGGTGTGTACCATCCAGTCATTGGTCGAGTCAGGACACCAACCTGCCATGCAAAGTGTTTTACCTTCTTCCTCACTATAAGAGGGGTATAGTTTCATGGCACTGGAAATGCCCACATTTCGAGTGCTATCCACCACGATATCGTTAATGACATACCGCACTTCAGAAAATAGGAAGGCCAAACCATGGTTGGCCAACTTGGATGTGGTGGGTGTAGAGCCAACGGCTTTGGTGAGCCGACCTTCAATCTGAATGACACTTTCATGCGGTAGGGTGTAAATATCTTGGTTGTTGATAACAAATTGAATTTCATCATTGTTATTGAGTCCAGGTGTTTGAGCTTGATAGGAATGGAGATCAATTCTTACCACTCCTGGTTGCTCCTCGATGCGGTTCGCTATCTCTAGAATAGAATTCATTATGAGGGTTGACGTGGTAACCCAAATGCTGTAAAATCTGCTTGCCTTGAGATGTTAACGTGTATTCACGTGGCAAACAACTAACACCATTCCTAGACGGTGTTGTTGCTTTATACACAAACTTCATAGTGGCTTTAGCACCAACTTGTAAGTCACCGGTGTGGCAGAATCTAGATCAATGAGTTGTTGCTCTCTATTGATCAGTCTTAATGTTATATTACTAATACTATCGAAAGCCACAGAATGAAAAAGCACCACTGGAGGGTTTTCACGAATAATATACCCATTGGGTAATGTCACAATAAAGTCATAAAGCGAATGCGATGGTTCTTGATTGGTGTACACTTGGCTAATAATATTACACGTCACCGACACATGATGGTCCTCAATGAATTTCACTTCATGGTCCGATTCATGTTTTTGTTGGGCTCTAATACACGTGGTTTAAATCCTAGTAATGGGCCAATGGAATCGGGGTGTGTTTTAAAGTCAATGTTGAAGGTAGAGAAAATACTGCAGCGATGAGTGTTGGTATTGCCTACAAGTTCAAACTTGTGCGTTCCGTCGAGAAATGACTTTAAACCATATTGATTGATCAACACCACAAAAATGTGTTCATAAATGTCATCGATCGTGTATCCACCACAGTTCAAGGTGAGCACAGAATCATCATAGTAAAACTTGTTGTTCACATTTTCACGTATGTTGTATATTCGATTGTACGTTTCAAGAGAAACAAGTCCTAAACCATAGGGTTTTTCACTCAATTCGATAGGCGGGTAAAAGTCTAGGCTGACTTCAGGTCCACGTCCATGCAGTGTAAACGTTTTACTTTCTGCCGACATACTGGTGGCGTTTTTGCTTATGCTGCGTCTTATATAAAAAAATTAAACACAAACGTCCACACTGTTGGCTGTTAAACGTTTGCTCTCGTTTCACATTATAATATATCTTGATCCTGTTTCCAAAATAGGTCACTAGTTCCATGGGCGGGGGAAAATTCCCAAAACTGTCAAAGTACCATACCATGGATCCCTCTTTGACATAAGCTACATAATGCGTTCCTGGTCCTCGGTGATCATCCAAATTGACAACAGCACATTCCTGTTTCCAGGGTCGTGGGGGTAATTGGTTTCGCATAAACACACCTCGAAAATGAGAAAGCTTTAGTTGTTTAGCATAGCTTTCCACTTGTTGATGCGTCAGGGCATGTCTTGCTATGGCTGAGGTTAAATTTTTTTTAATACTTCGAAATGGTGAAATCCCATATCCTTGTTGATAAAAGGCTGGCTTTAAATTGGCATTTCTAGCCCCCATGGCAATCGCTTCCATCGTTTCATTGTGTCGCTGACTTTCTTTGAGTTGTTGCTTGCCCTGCTGCGCGGCTTTAATGGTTTTCGCCACTGCACTGGCACCGCCCAAAAGTGAACCCAGAGCAGCCAAACCAGCAAATAATGCAGGTAAAAATCCCGCTTGTTTGGGGACGGGAATCACTCGCCCTTGGTTTGAAACCTGTCGCCGACGTTTTGGAATAACCTGTCTCTGTGCTGCTCGAAAGGCTTTCCTTGTGGTCAATACATTATGTTTTCTTTTTTTCTTTCGCAAGGGCTTGTCCACGAATGTCGTAAGCCCAGGCTTTGCCAAGGACAAAGTCCTTTTTTTAGTCTTTCTCACTGCATACCTTTGTTTCACCATGATGATAATGACCAACAACCTTTCACAAGAAAGTTTAAATCACAACTAACGTCAGATGGTTATTTCATGGCTGTATATTCCAATTCCACATAAAGTGGGAAATCGTTTATGGTTTTTCCCGCTTGCTTTTCATCCCATGTCAACATGAGATGAAAGGATAATTCGTCACCTGCATTGACCATTTCATGGTTATGGACCAACATCCTATGACCATTTATCTTTATTTGTAAATGGTTCTCATCAGGTATGGCATATTTGATGTGAATGGTTCAATCATAGTGTAATCGATAGTGGCTTAAACCCGAAGCAAGCACATAGGTCAAGTGCTGATCATGGACTAGCGGTAAATGGTTTCTGTCATTCACAGGTTTTTCATTTGTCAGATACACTAAAAATACAGATAGTATAAATTTATAAAGCCTTTTCATTTCATGGGTCATGTAACGCTTGGTACAAACATCGTCTTCGTCTTGCGGGTCTTCCACGTGAATAATCCGATGATGATTAGCGCTATAGCCATTCACCGTAAGCTGAGGCACTTTGTCATAAAACTCATACACTTTGTTATCCACATACTTTTTCGTAGTAACGTCTGTAGACACTTGAGGATGTTTTACATGGGTTAACCGCTTTCCCCTAAAGTCATAATCTCCCAGTTTTGTGCGTGGCACTACTGACCTATCCACATAGTGTTTATTAGCAGGATCTGTTTCTTCTTTAGGATCATGTATGGGGACAGGCCTAGCTTTGGCCATCAACGCACGTCCAAAGACATCCATCGTCAACCTGTAGTACCAGTCTACTGTTTCTATGACAAGGCTCGGTGTCCTGTATATAGACAGCCTGCTAGCCTGTCTAAGCCTTAGTTGAAATGAAGATTATTGAGCAGCAAGAGTCATTCCCCGTGAGGGACATGGTTTCCCATATCTGTCCCACATCACGTGAACAACGTCATGGTTCACTGTTTCCAACTTCCATTCGCTGCATCGTTGTGGGGCCTTCCGGCTGTGGAAATACAAATCTTTTGCTAACGCTCATCACAGCGCCCAATGGTCTGCGTTTTCAAAATATTTATATTTTTGCAAAATCTCTCTACCAACCCCTCTACGTGTTTCTGGATCAAGTCATGTCTGGATTACAAAAAGAGAATATGGGTTATTTTACATTTTCCATGCAAGAAAAGCCTGATTCACTCATGATTTTCGATGATGTATCCACTGAACGTCAATGCATCATTCAAAGCTATTTCAGCATGGGTCGTCACAAACATATCGATTGCTTCTATCTTGGACAAACGTATTCTAAAATGTTCAAACAGTTGATTCGTGACAATGCCAATGTCATTGTTTGATTTCGTCAGGACGAGAGGAACAGTCGTCACATTTATAATGAACATGTGAATCCGGATATGACCTTTCAAATGTTTACAGAATTGTGTGCCAAGTGCTGGAACACTCAACGTCATGCCTGTTTAGTGATTGACAAACAAAATGAACTCAACCAAGGACGGTATCGCTTAGGGTTTGATCATTTTATTGCTATTTAAGGCCCTGTCTCATTTCCCGGCAAGTCATTTGTCAAGACACCATGGCGTTAGCAGAGAGTCAATTGAAAAAGCATATTATTAGAGCAAAAAATACTATTCGCCAAAAGTTTCGTTAATTGAAACAATCACGTGCAAATCATGCTTTGTTTATTCAGCAACATTTAGCACCTCCACTAAAAGCCATGTTGAAACCCTCTTTCAAGCCATCTGAAACGCTACCCACCGTTTCACAAGCCACGCAGACGCTGCACGAGGACCCTGGGGAAGAGGAAGAGGAACAGGAATATTTGACTAGTGTTAGCGAAGTTGAGGATGAGGAGGAACATGTGTTTACGCCTCAAGAAAAAGGCCGCACCCCTTGCAGAGTTTTTGAGAAAAAAGAAATCCTTGGCCATGGTCGAAACATCTTGCCCTTCCAGAGCGTCTCCGTTTTCACAACTCTTGGCCACCCCTCAACATAAAGCACAACTGAAAACCATTTTAATAAAATATTATGGATCAACATTGGAACCCTATTTCACCGATCTATTTATTGGAAACACAGATACCACGTATGGTGTTCGCTATGAGGATGATAGTTTTAAAATTGGCGATTCATCCATTAAATTTGCTCGTACTAAAGCTGTCATTAAAAACATCAACTATAAATTAACGCCAGGACTGTTAAAGCTGCTCTTTTCTCGGACCCCCTCTCCCCATGATTATACGTCAGAGGATCTTGACAAATATAAATCCATTTTATTGGATACCCATGCCCACAAAAGACAGTATGATCCCGCTCAACAAGTGAATGCCAATATATCTCAAAAATATAAAACCATCATTGCAAAAATGTTTCCCACCAGACAAAGTACTCGTCGTAAAGCGTCCGCTTCGGGAGTGACATTTAAACCATTAAAACCCCTTGTGGATGTTACCTACTGGCACAATCCCAATAAGCTCGTCCAGCGGCTACAGTTGTTGCATGCCTCACGTCAAGCTGGCCATACCGGTCACGATTGGGAAATTCAAGAAATTGAACAAGAACTTCGAAATGCCAAAATTATTGTTTAAGCCCTCACCCATTAAAATGGGTATTGCTCACGAGTTGCATCGCCCAGCTAGGCGTCACTATCCGCGACTCAAGGTGATTTCACGAGGTGTGGATGAACTTTGGCAGGCTGACTTGGTTGAAATGATACCCTATGCTAGCGTTAACAACGGTGTACGCTATATGTTGACCGTCATTGATGTCTATTCCAAAATGGCCTTTGTTGAACCTGTGCGTCGCAAGTCTGGTCCACTAGTTACCAAGGCCTTTCAACATATTATTCAACACTCCAAACGTCAACCTCAGCTGCTACAAACAGACCAGGGGAAAGAATTTTTCAACAAGGATTTCTCCAGTTTTCTCAAATCTAAGGATATTCACCATTACACCACGTACAGCAACCTCAAAGCCAGTGTGGTCGAGCGGTTCAACCGAACATTGAAAACCCATATGTGGAAAGCGTTTACCGCTCAGGGCACGTATCGCTGGTTGGACATGTTACCTGAGCTAGTGTCACGTTACAATGACACCAAACATAGAACGATTGGGACCAAGCCACGCCTCGTGACCAAAAATATTCAGCGATTGGATAAACTGTTTAACCCCATAAAAACAGCCGATCCTAAACGTCACCGACTGAACATTGGGGATTTTGTTCGTGTGAGCAAATTTAAGTCTGCCTTTAATAAGGGCTACACGCCACAGTGGGGGACTAAACTATTTCAAATTCGTCGAGTCAACTTGGACACTCCAGTCACCTATTTACTCGAGGACCTCAACCATCAACCCATAAAAGGTAGATTTTATCTCCATGAACTTCAGAAAACAGCATTTCCTCAGCATTATCTTGTGGAAAAAGTTTTGAAACAAAAAGGAAATAAACTCTATGTCAAATGGTTAGGGTTTAACTCTACGTTTAATTCTTGGATCAATAAATTACATGTTGTTTGAACCTGTGTACTTCTTATTCACACATGTTGTACACTACCTATAGCTCTGTGTACAGTCCTCAGCTCCACATATTTCTTTTTCTTTCCACCTGAGTTCCCTCTTACATTTCCCCTCCCCTCTCCCTTCACCTCCCACCACTGCTGTTCGCAGCTCTTGCCTATCTATTTGTTGTGACATCATTCCGACAAGTTGCATCATACTTTTTACTGATTCAGCGATTCCCACGCTTTGAACATTCTGTTATCAGGCACGTGGACAGCTAACGTCCAAGGTAAACACCTGTGGTAGATCAAATTTCACATGATCTTGCATTTTGTCACGTACGAAGCAAAACAGGATGTAACTTGTTAACAGTTATCGCGCACGTGGACAGCTAACGTCCCAGGCGAACACCCGTGGCAGATCAAATTTCACATGAACTTGCATTTTGTCACGTACGAAGCAAGACAGGATGTCACTTGTTTAGCGTGCATGTGGTTTCACATGTGTTCACATGCCTTTCGCTCTTCCCTGCCACCACGATGGTCAGATTATTTCATTTTCAAGCGTCTTGGTCATTTTTCCATTGCACCTGTTGTCAAGTCAGATCAACGCCTTCCAATAAGCTCAAATGACCTTCACCTCCTGCTCGTTTGCAAGAGTGTTTTCTGTACTCGCTTCGACCAACATAGAACCAAGTTCTCATCACCGTTTACACGTCAAAGGTAAAATGTGTGAAAAGACGCACCCTTGCTCTGTCATAAACCGACCCGTCGAAATAGCGATTAATCTATTGAACACAGCCACCGTGGTCAGTGACAGGTTCGTTGAAACACACACACCCAGCCGTATCGTCTCTCTCAACCACCACGCTTTATAAACATTATAAACAGATAAAGAAAAAGAAAACTTTTTTTCAACATGTATGGCGTTAGGCCCTTTGTGAATTTTTTTTGGAAAAAAATATCTACCACATTTGAAAGGGGGCGTTAGCCCGAGTCCTAGGACACCTCGTACACGTCTATAGCGTTATTGGTTCGTGAGATATCGGCAAAAATAACAAAAAACACGTGTTTACTCCAAAATCGAGTTTTCCAAATTTTTTAAAATTACAACGAGTGGTCCATAGCAAACAGGACATCACCCCGAGTCCTTGGACCCGTCGTACATGCCTCTAGCGTTATTGGTTCGTGAGATATCGGCAAAATCACAAAAAACACGTGTTTACCCTAAAATCGAGTTTCCAAAATTTTTTTAAAATTATAACGTGTGGTCCATAGCAAAGAGGACGTCACCCCGAGTCCTTGGACCCCTCGTTCATGCCTCTAGCATGATTGGTTCGCGAGATATTAAAAGCGGATGACCTTTTAGTTTTGGTCTTTTAATTAAATAAAGAGCCTATAGGAAAGTAGGGGGCAACACTACGAGTGCTAGGACACCCTGTATGTTCAAATCCGACCATTGGTTAGCGAGATATCAGCTTCGGGGCAAATACGAGGGTGGCTCAATAAGAAGTGTCACAGCTCCCGTGTTACCCCACTACTTACAAAACACAAATGTTTTTCTCTAGAGACTTGAAATTTATTTTGGGGGTAGGGGGCATAGGGACCTTTCATTTATGTCAAACAAACTGTTTTGTAAACTTCCTAGTTTCTAAAATATAGGATTTTCAAAATTCGAGTGTTTTCAAAAAAACATAAAAAATAAAAAAGTTTCATTATAGAGAATAAAATTCATAAAGACCATTCGTTTGAGCCATGGCACAACGTTCTATCATGTTTGGTTTTCAAACTATTGCCTATTTTCGAAAACGAAAAATTTCAAAAAAAATTGAAAAATATAATACATGGTCCATAGCAATGCCCCCGTCTGCCTGAGTCCAATGACACCTCATTTGTCAAAATCGGACCATGCGTTCGAGAAATATTTAACATGGCCGAGGCTTAGTAGTGGGTCGAGGAGGGTTCTGGAGTGGCTTAGAATCAGCCTCACCCCCCTACTTGTAGGCTATAGGCTAATGGAAAGAAATACACCAATGGTTGACAATTGTGAATTTCCTGGTCTGAAAACCCATAAAAGAAGAATTATTTTATAACAAAAATTCACTATTTTCAAACGTTTATCTCATAAACACAGCGATTTTTATAAGATTTTGCAAATTTCATAAAGAAAGATCATATCATAGTCTGTCATATCCACTGGTAAACGATGAAGATAGCTAACTAATAAGTCTTTACAAGCACAAGATTCCAGCTGTGGATGCGATAAGAAACGTCCTACTTCAGCAGTCTTTCACATTCCAGGGGGTGAACAAATAAGACATATAAGTACAGTTCTGAGGTCCTCTGACATTGCTGATACTAAAAAAGTCATACAATATGAAAATACAAGACATTTATTTTTTACATTTTGAGCGCCCAGATCGGGCAAAAGGACCACTGTGGGACGTGCCGGGGACGGACTCCCAGTCTTCGGACCGGGAGAAGGTCCCTCGTTAATGCCAATTAATTACTCAGTTTACGGCAACCATTGTCTAACTTCAGGAATCCAGGTTTCATCCTGGACATGAGACAACAATGCGTCACTTCAACTCTTCTCTAAAGACCGAGTGGACGGAGCTGTGGCCGCCGTTGGCGTCTGCACTCTTGTCCACTCTAGCCTCGTTAGTGAAGAGGTGCCGCTGCGTACTCAGCTAGAAGCAGTTGCAGTTCGTACTTCGTTGCCAGTAATGGCAACAGTATGTAACGTGTACATCCAGCCTGATTCTCAACTGGATTACAACCAGCTAGTAGATCTAATCTCTCAGCTCCCCCTCCCCCCTCCTTTTCTCCTTCTGGGATATGTTAATGGCCACAACACCATCTGGGGCTCCGCTACCACTAGCGGCAGGAGGAGAGATTTTGAGAGGCTGATCAGGCGGCTGGACCTGTGTTTGTTGAACACAGGGGAACCTACGCACTTCTCTATTGCACATGTCACTTATTCAAGTGTCGATATCACCTTGTGCAGTCGTGCGCTGGTTCCCCTGCTACAGTGGGGTGTACACGACGACCTTTGTAATAGTGACCATTTCCCGATCATCGTTACTCTTCCGAACCAGAGAGCCATCGAGTTACCAAGTCGATGGCTTCTCCGTCGGGCTGATTGGTCAAATTTCATGGCACGTGCGGTGTTTGCCGAAGATACCTTTGAGAGTGTCGACGATCATAACATTCACATAACGAATGGTATTTTGGCAGCTGCTGAGGAAACAATACCTTCCCCATCCGGCAACTCACGCCGGAAGCTTGTCCCTTGGTGGACAGGCGAGATTGCAGCGGCCATTAAAGATCGTCGACGTGCTTTCAAATGCTATCGGAGGCAAAACACTATGGCCAACCTTATCACCTTCAAAAGGATACGTTATAGAGCCCGATATCTGATTCGGGAGAGTAAGAAAATGACGTGGGAAAAGTATGTGTCGTCTATGACGGCACTTACTCCTTCATCTCAAGTGTGGACTAAGCTTCGTCGGATCTCCGGACTCCCAACATCATTGTCGATGCCCGGAGTATCCCTTAATGGAGAAATCATCACGGACGATCTCGCCATTGCCAACAGTATTGGATCGCACTTCTCCGATGTATCCTGCTCTGGGAGTTATGATCCTACATTTCTGACTCTGAAGCGGGAGACAGAGGCTCGTCACTTGTCCTTTGCCACTGCTGCTTCGGAGTCCTACAATGTACCATTCTCTGAATGGGAACTGCGCAGTGCGCTTGCACGGTGCAGGGATACGGCTCCTGGACCGGACAATATGCACAATCAAATGCTAAAACATCTGTGCGAATCCAGTATAAAACAATTGTTGGTCCCCTTCAATCGTATAAGGATTGAAGGGGAGTTTCTTTCTCAATGGTGAGAGGGGGTCGTGATACCGATTCCCAAGGCTGGAAAGGATCCCAAGTTTGCCAGCAGCTATAGGCCCATTTGTCTGACAAATGGACTATGCAAGCTGCTGGAGAAGATGGTGAACCGTCGACTGGTGTGGTTCCTGGAGAAGAGAGGCCTCCTGTCTGAGTACCAGTATGGATTTCGCTCTCATAGGTCCACCACCGATCATCTGGTGCGACTTGTGAGCGCCATACAGGAGGCATTTCTCCGAAGGCACCACCTAGTCACGGTTTTCTTTGACCTCGAGATAGTCTACGACACCACATGGCACTACGGGATCCTTTCCACACTTCACAAGTGGGGACTCCGTGGCAATCTACCGACTTTCATTGCGAATTTCATGTCCGTCCGACTCTTCGGTGTAAGGGTCGGAAGGACATTATCGCAATACTATACTCAAGATAATGAAGTTCCTCAGGGTTATGTGCTGAGTGTCACCTTGTTCGCGATTGCCATAAATGGCATTGTTGCCGCCGCCGGGTCCGCGGTAGTTCCATCGCTGTATGTAGACGATTTAGCTCTGCATTACAGCTCTGTAAGTATGGCAGTCGTGGAACGGCAATTGCAGCTAGCTATCAACCGGGTTGACAGGTGGGCTCACGACCGGGGTTATCGTTTTTAAGCAGCGAAAATCTCCGTCGTCCATTTTTGTCGGCTCCGGAGGCTACATTTATACCCTGAACTACATCTCAGGGATGCTGCGTTGCCGTTGGTTGACACTTATCGCATCCTGGGGCTCCATTTTGACAGCAAATTAACGTGGCAGCACCATATACGGCAACTAAAAACGACGTGTCTCAGGAAACTGAACATGCTCAAGTTTCTTAGTGACACTACGTGGGGGGCTGACCGTGCGGTGCTGCTACGGTTCTACCAAGCCCTCGTCCTGTCCTGGCTAGACTATGGTTCTGCGGCATACGGTTCAGCAAGGCCGGCAACCTTGAAAATGCTGGACAGTATCCACCATAGTGGCGTTAGGCTGGCTACCGGTGCCTTCCGGACCAGCCCGATACAGTGTACAGAAGTTTTCAACGCATCTGTTTCAGTTTTGATTGTCGGATGTGACGGCCAAAATTTGAAACAGTACTGATGGGATGTTTCGTTACAAACATTGAAAACTGCCTCTCAAAAACCAACACAACTCGGAAAGATTTGATCCAGTTCTATAAAGATGTTAGATGCAAAGTTATACAAAACAATACCAAATGGTTTATTTCGTGCATGATGCAAGCTTTTAACGTGATGGACGACGACGGAAATGTGAACATAGAACAGCTGAAGAAGAAAGCTCGTTTCGATCTACAGTGACGTCATCAGGGCTGACTTCATAAATGAGCTCAATGGTGTGGCTAAGAAGAGCAACGAAGGGTCTGGGCCTTGTGAGAGAGCATTCCTATTTATAATTTCAGGTTAAAATACACAAATGGGGAATATGGATATACAAGAAATGATTACAACGGTTCAGAACATGAGTGGAGAACTTCTGGTGAACTCTTTAAGTGAACTTTACATGAAAAGTGACTAATATTTTATTTCATTCAGAGATGTAAAACTAATGATACATACTCTAGGTCAATTGTGTAACAATAAATAAGAATTTAAAAAAACAGCCTACTCGCCGAATCGGGTGTTCCACCTTTAAATTATAGACGCCAACATATGCTTTTAGCATATGATGCCAATGTGCGTCAAATGCCGCAACACCCGAACTATCAAGCTCTCTTCGGTACCCAAAACTACCAGGGGTACGCCAACCGGCCTCGTGCCACTCGGCCGGTTGGTATTAGACTTTATAGCTCGTGTACTGAAATAGGAGTGGCTGTAGGTCCCTGTATGATCCGGACACCTAGCGAGGTGCCTCCGTGGCTAGTCCCGCGTTCGGAGATTCGGTTAGATCTGCACCGAGGTCCTAAGGTGAACACGGATGCCTCCGTTTATCGGAGGCAGTTCCACAGCATAATTCACCAATTTCCGGACGCTGGCATTCGCTACACGGATGGTTCGAAGGTGGACGAGAAAGTGAGTTGTGCTTACGTTATTGATGGTGCAAATACCAAGATCTCTTTGCCTGAGGCCTGTAGTGTGTTTACTGCGGAGCTCGTTGCCATATATGAAGCTCTTCAGTTTGCACCACATGATGCACGAATCCAATTTCTCGTGTGTACCGACTCTTTGAGTTCGTTGCAGTAAATTGCTACATGTTTCCCGCAACACCCCCTAGTGCTGCGAATCCCTACCTACTAGCCGGGCTGTGCCACGCTGACACTGGAATCACCTTTCTGTGGCCTCCAAGCCACATGAGAATTGCGGGAAACGAGTTAGCGGGTCAAGCTGCAAGAGAGGCGGTATCACTACCACCTCTACCAAAGTAGGTCCCCGCTAGAGATATTCGCTCTCAGTTACGCCTACAAGTTCTGGCATTTTGGGAGAGTCAGTGGCTAGCTGACCCACTGCCCAGTAAACTGAGAGCAATCAAGGGAACTACTCGCGTGTGGCAGATCTCTTTCCGGTCACGGAGAGAGTCCGTCATTTTGTGTAGGCTAAGGATAGGTAATACAAGATCCACCCACTCGTACCTAATGAGAAGGGAAGACCCAGCACTTTGTACCTGTGGAGCCATTTACACCGTGGCCCACATTCTAACCGAGTGTGTGGATCTTGCTTGCTTACGAAGAAACCTTGGTTTGCAGATGACATCCAAACTTATATTAGCCGATGACGCGGTGGCTGCTGATCGCGTTATCCGCTTTATAAGTGAGAGTGGGTTAGGGCCAGCAATCTAAATTTTCCAGTGAACATTGACTCAACGACTTGTTCGTTTTTGAATGATATTTTTTTGTTTTTCCGTAATTTTTGTTTATTTTTATATTTTTTATTTTGTTATTTTTTGGTTGTTGTTTGTTTTATTAATTTTTGGTCTTTTTAAATGTAGATGTCCACTTCAAAATTTTAAATTCAATTCCAAATTTGTAATCTTTAATCTGTGTTAAGAGGGGCAGATGACCTCGTAGTTCCGCCCCTTAAAACAACAATAACTATAACTAGATGTTTTTTTTTTGCAAAGACCTTATAGATGTTGTTTTCATGCCCCTGTATGCGTCTGGTTCGTTTCTATCTCATTTACCTTTGTACAGCATCTTTATAATAGAATGCCTCCATCCATCTGGGAATTCTCCTGTTGCATAACACTTGTTGAACAAGGTGGTCCATGTGTCAAGCTGTGTGTCACAGGTGTCTTTCAAGTTTTCATTAAAAATCCCGTCAGGCCCCACTCCTTTTTTTGTCTTTAGTGGCGAAAATAGCATTTTTGACTTCCTTCGGTTCTATCGGGTCAGTTAGTGTCAGTATTTTTTTGTAGCTGAAGAGCAGTTTTGATATTTTGCTTGTTTGGAATTTTTGTGAAGTGATTTTCCCATGAAGTTATCGGTAGGTCTGTTGTGGAGCATGTTTTTCGCGTCTTAAGTGCGATGAATGGGTCGCTGAGGGCTTCTTGGGCTTGCGTTTGTGCCCGCTCTTCAATGTGGTTTGCTTTTTTTTTTGCTGTAGCAGTTTTTTGTACGCTTTCCTCTTCAGTGCGTACTCTAGCGTGGGGTGGTCGTTTGATTGTCGCGCCTTATGGAGGAGATCCAGGGTCTCTTGTGTAAGTTTGTAACATTCAGAGTCAAACCAAATCTTGGCGATTCTTGGTGGCTTCCTGATTTGCTATTCATTGATAATGTTCAGCGTTGAGTTTAGTGCTGAATCTAGAATACCTTCTTCAAGCATCTGTGATATATTTTGTAGCTCGTCATTTCTCCTTTCGATGGTGTCAGTCCATAGCTTTCTTGTAGTAATCCACTCGCTCTTATTTTTGTGCGGCGGCCTTTCTTCTGTAACAATTCTTGAGAGGACTGGTATGTGTTTCCTGAGAGCAGCAGCCGAGTCCGAATATAGGACTTCATGCTTGTATGTTGATAGGCAGTCCCCTTTTACGAAGATTAAATCTATGATGCTTTTCGCGTTGGGAGCTACATAAGTTACCTCTTCTGGCCTGTTTAGCAGAGTGTATCCCTCGTCATGTAGGAGTTCTAGAATTAGACTAGTTTTGTTGTTGGGTTTGTCGATTCGACAGTTGAGGTCGCCCCCAAGAATTACGTTTCTGTCTTCTCTCGCTATTGTAATGGCTCTCGCAATGTGTTCCACTGCGTCATCTATTTTCTTGATGGGGCTGATGTATAGACCTATGATCGTTAATTTGACTGTTCGAACAGTTACCATATTCTCTTCCATGAGTGATTCCTTCACCTTTCCTATGCAGTCATTATATACGATGCTTACTCCTCCTTCCGGTCTCCCTTTCTCTTTTGGGATACCAAGGACATGCTTGCTATATATGTGGCAGGCTTATATGTTCCGTTAAGAATGTTTCTGTGGCTATGATTACATCAAACCCTTGCCAGAATTAGTCGGAAGTCAACGAAATAATTGACTTCAGCCCTTCAACGTTCCAGAGTAGAATGTCCATAGTTTCCAATGTTGTCTTTGTTTGAGTCGGGTTATGAGAACGCGCCTGCTCTTTGACTTCAGCCCTTCAACGTTCCAGAGTAGAATGTCCATAGTTTCCAATGTTGTCTTTGTTTGAGTCGGGTTATGAGAACGCGCCTGCTCTTTGCCTCCGAAAAAGAAACTGGTGCACTATAATGTCCACAGACCAGAAATTGGGATCTTGTAAAGAGTCTAAAAATCTGAAGTCTACGCCTATTTCGAAAACTTTACTGGATCTTATAGTCGGCAGCATATCACACTCAATATCTCCTTCGATTTGAATTTGAGAAGTGAAGATAAAAATTCCCACGTTGCGCCCAAACACAAGTTACAATTTCTCATTAGAATGAACTCCTTCGGAGCAAATTGATAATAATAAAATGATGCTTTGCCATTACTAAAACGTTATCTTGCCGGCAAGTAAAAAGTTCAATAGCTGTGTGCTAAAAGTGTTAAAACAGCTTCATAGCTGGATTAAAACAGCGTTTTACTTATCTTTTCCATGATGAGTTGGCAGCGGGCGGTTATTGTAGTGGTCACTACATGACGATCACAAAATGTCCGACATGTCACAGACTCTCGCGCTTTTAGACTGAACTAGTCTGCCAGCAGTTTCCAAGAAGAGTTAGGAGCTTAGCGAGCTCCCAGCTATGCGAGTGGAGGGTTAAGGGGGAGGGAAGGAAGGGTGACGTAGCGGGTACCAACATAAAATATATTAATGCCCTTTAAATTCACAAATTTAAGGGGCAGATGACCTCGTAGTTCCGCCCCTTAAAACAATAATAACTAACTAACTAACTAACTAACTAAATTCACAAATTTCTTTCTTGCTCTGGAGACTGAAGAATGTACAGTGTGTAGGCTTCCATCTGGAGGAGGTGAGTCAAACCTTTGACCATTTCACGGTAGCTGTTAACAGTGAGTACTGGCGCTGACCGCCAGGAACCAGCGAGTTCAGCAATTTGCTGTGTGATCGCACAGTAGGGCGAAGAAGCTTGACGCTTCAGCTAAAGAGGGAGAGAAGGCATCTCGTTTTCTGCAACCTACTGTGGAAAAACAGAAAGTAAATGCACAATAGGAGAGCAAAATTACAAAGAAATCTCTGTTGGTGGTTTTCATGAAATAAAAGATAGGAAGACGGAAAAATTGAAGAAAACTCAATATGGGTGCAAAGTTACATGGAACGTATATTTTGAAAATATACCAGACTATGATACTAGAAACGTGCTTGTGATGAATGCTATGAGAAGAAACCGATTTCAACAAATCCTTCAGTTCCTCCACTGTATAGACAGCAACAAAATTGATCTAAATGAAGCTGTGGAAAATTCGACCTCTCCGTGACAAAATACAACTAAAATACAGGGCGCTATCGTACAATGAGTCGATAAAATATTTAGGGAGATATTCTCTCAAACAATTTATAAGGGGCAAACTAATCATATTTGGTTACAGGGCATGGTGTTTATGCACAACGCCTGGATACTTGATTAATTTCTCTATTTATCAAGGAAAGTCTCCCCATCGAAACACCGAATATGAGAACCACTTTGGAAATGCAGCCATGCCTTTGGTTCAAATGATCGATGATTTCAGTATCGAAATGAAAAGATTGCCCTTCCCGTTTTTCTTTGATAAGCTGTTAACAGGTTTACACCTGTGTTATTTCTATGTGAAGAAGGATAAGGAACAGGTGCAATTAGGGAAAACAGGTTTCCCAAAACTTGCCCTTTACCTCCAAATAAAAGTATGATCAAGAAAGAGAGAGGATATTTTGAACAGTCTCTGTGCAAGGACGATGGGATTCTCGTAGTAAAATGGGTGGATAACTCTGTTGTGGCCGTGGCATCAACCTGCGCTGGTGTACGTACACCCACGGTCTTCAGCGAAGAGATATTCGGTAAAAGATAAACAATTTATCCGCATTGAACGTCCTGATATGGTTGGAGGATACAAGTGTATGGGTGGCGTGGACCGAATGGATCACAATACTGGCATGTACAGGGTAAACATTAGAAATAACAAATGGTACTGGCTGATTCTGTCCTGGCTCATTGATGTATCTGCCCATAATGCTTGGCAGATGAAAAGAAGCGGAGGAGTCACGCTAACACAGCTAGATTTCAGACGAGAAATTGTACTTACGTACTTGAACCGATACAAGAATCCAATCAATGCCATAGGGAGGACGTTTACTGGCCTAGGTTCCACATCCAAGATGCGACTTCCAATCGACATCAGGTATGATGGCTACAAACACTACATTGTGAGGATTGAAAAGAAGAGAAGGTGTGGTAGGAGCGTGCTGTGCAAAGAAATCATCAGCTGTACGCACCAAATGCGGTAAATGTGATGTTGGACTAAGTGGATTATTTCTCTATGTACCATGAACGCCAATGAACTGACTGTGTGACAGATCTTCAATACAGGCAGCAAGAAGTTCTCCTGATCTTCTATCAATGTTTATTTGATTTTACAATAATAAGGTGTAAGCGAACTTTAGTAGGTTACAGAGACTGCTTCTAGTTTGTTTTGTATGTAGTAATTATTTTTGTTTTATGAGGTTGCCAGACATGGCCGCCTCTTGGTGGAGCACCATGGAGAATCTTGTATGTTCAGTGCCCATTCGATTCTTTTGTGGTGGTCTACCAATAGGTGGCTTTGCTAATGGCAAGGTTTGCTTTGACTTGACTAGGTTTCCATGGGGATTATTATTGATAGTTGGGATGCCATGCGGAATGGAAGCTGGCTTTGATGAAAAAAATGTTATATGTTGACAATCTGGAGAAATATAACTAATATCTAGTAAGATTAAGGACACATAGAAACAATTATAAAGCTCAAGAAGAAAAGAAAAGGAGCAGATGAATACTATATACAGAGAGGAGCCCCCTTTTTCCTCATGAAAGTTGTGGTGATCACTGCAGGAGATGCAGGTAATGAAAACCTGCTTATATGTTTGACAAACAGGTATTGATAGTTTATGATTGCCAGAGAACGACCGGAAAAGAAGAATTATTAGTTATAGATGTATTTAGTATTAGTTAATAATAAATTGTTTATTTTTTGAACTCAGTGTACTGTTCTTCGTGAGATTCATTTTAGCGAGAATATCGCCCTGCTACCCTGAGGTGGCTAGCTCGCAGTATTATATTTATTACAATGGCGCCCAACGTGGGGTTCGAGGAATTCAATGAATCACACAAAGACAGGAGTAGGAATGGGGGAAAATAGTAGAAAGATGACACCTGAGATGATGGCAATGTTGGAGACGCTTCTGGTCCGATATGAGAGGAGGAATAAGATGGAGCATGACAAGCCAGATAAAGAGCATGGCAGTTAGGATGAGCAGCCGAATGGATGGTATGGAGGAAAGGATGAATAGCATAGCAAGCGAGATGAATAGCATGGCAAGTCAGATCAATAGCATGGAAGTTAGGATGAGCAGCCGGATGGACGGTATGGAGGTGAGAATGTCTGAGAAGATAGACGGTGTACAAGAGCATTTGTCAGAGATTATCCCAGACAGCCATGTTACTAGCCAGGTCAGTGAAGTCTGTATAGAAGCCACTAATCTGGAAAATAATCTAGGTGGTCAAATTGCTGTTCAGGAACAGAGCCACCCTGAAGTAGAGAAGTTGGCAAGGGAACTTTCGAGCCAGGCACTAGAGACCAGCCAGAAATTTACCAGGGCAGATAGTAAGTTGGAAGAACACAGAGTGGAGATCATATGCATTGTAGAAGAGAAGGTTGGGATAGTCAAATCTAAGGGTGTGTCTGTAAAGGAAGAGGAGGAGAAATGTGAAGTACGTGATGTTAGGGGGCGCAAAGAAGAAAATGAAGAAGTGGAAAAGATAAGGCGAGGTTGCAGAGGTATATATCGGAGAGACCATAGCAGGCGAAGAAGAGAGAGCAGTTGCGGAGGCAGACACAGAGGTCGCCGCCGACGTAACAGAAGAGGACGTCAAATGGAGGAGGAGAATAGAACTGAAGACAAGGAAGAAGATGAGATAGAAGATAACGTGAAGAAGCGTTGGAGGAGAAGGACGAGGAGGATATGCAGGAGGACAAGGTGGACAGAGAAAGGGATGAGATGTGAGGCAAAGAAAAGGAATAAGAGAAGGAAGAGATGTCAGGCAGGTCGAGATAAGAGAGTGAAGGATCAGAAGAAGAAAAGGAGAAGAAGATAAAAGGGATAAAGGGAAAGGGAAAAGAAAATATGAGAAGAAAGGAATTGCTGAGCAAGACAGTGAAGCAGATGAGGTAGACCGAAAGCATAAGAGAAAGAACAAGTAGTTCCGTGAAGAACTAAATAGCCTATTTTCATATATCCTACTAATATTAATTGCCTCTATCAACATAAAAAATTGTCAGCTTGATTGCTGTAATAGATTCGTATATATTGAGAACCATCTAAATATTTTGGATGGACACCATGTTGGATTTTTATATTATAGGCCTTAGATTTATGTACTACTAGCAGTAGTACCCGGCTTCGCCCGGTGAAATGATGATAATGTTTTAAGGTCTCCTTAGAAATATAATGGACTTAAAATCTAAGTCATTTTCCCCCAAAGACAATGAGGGAGTAATATCTAGGTCATTTGCCCTTTTGATAAGGATGATAATAAAAACTACTGTTGAATTGACACGTCAAACTTACAAACTACCGTAATAGAAATACATATTTCAAAATTCACAGGCGAGGAAGACTTATTGTGTGTGGTGATTAATGGTGTAATGGGCGTAACATCTACTGTAGGTCATTTGCTCTTATGATGAGGATGATAAGGGAATCTACTACCGGTATTGAATTGACACTTCAACGTATAATGTACACAATGTTCTGTAATAAAAATAACTATATGGCGGCTTCGGTGGCGTATTTGGTAGCATGCTGAGCTTCTATGCCCAAGATAGCGGGTTCAAACCCGGCCGAAGACGTCGGATATTTTAAGAGCGTTAAAAATCCGTCAGTATGCCTTTCTTCGGAGGGGAAGTAAAGCCGGTGGTCCCATGTCAGATTTATGGCATGTTAAAGAACCTTCCACTAATTACACCTGTGTGAAGCTAAATTGGATAGGTAAACAACGCTCATAGATGTCTACATCCGTTGCCAAGAGCCGACTGCAGTGGCGTCTAGTAGCTAAGTTCCGAACTTGGCCTAGTAGTCGTTGACGGTGGCACTTGGCGGCAAAAGTACGAACTATTTGAAGAATTCTAAGTTGCAGTTTGTACTTAAATTAAAAAACAGATAACACACACTAATACAGTCATCACAATTAACACCGGTTATCAGACAGATTCTACACACACCCAAAGTACACGGGGCTACATGACCGCGTTGTCGCAGCCCCTAAACTTAAGAACCAACCAACCAAAAATAAATATTTTAAAAATCACAGTCGAGAAAGACTTTACGCGGCGGTGATTATTGGTATGATGCGCGTAACATCTAGGTCATTTGCACTTATGATGATAATAATAAGGTAATGAAAAAATGACTACTAAACGAACATAGTGTTATTTTAAAACTGATATAGGTAATTCAGGTGTCTAGCTTCGATGTCTTCCAAAGTCTCAACCTTATTTTCTGGCTTAGGCCTGTACTGGATGCGTCTAGTGAAAGAGCGCACTGCTCGGCAAAGACAAAGAATATAGGTCCAAGCTGCACGAATCTGAGATGATCGCAGATTATGACGAAAAATGATGACACACGTTCGGGGTTCCCCGTCCTATACAGATTGACCGGGAATCACTCACTGTTTCGCAACGGCCCTGTGCTGGCATCAGCATAGACAGCAGGAGATAACACGGCGGGCTTTGGAAAGTACTCTCAAGTCACCTTGCGATGAATCAGCAAGCTATTCTCACAACTGACCCCCCCCCCTCCCAGGGTCTCACAACTTGTGGGACGTGGGTTGGCGACCACGGAACCCCAGCTGAGTCTGGCATCGCTTCTACTTCCTGGTGCCGGGCTCATTTCAGTTCTCTTTCCTGTCGGCCTCCCTTGGTCAACTCTTGTTCTCTTCCGACCCAGATTGTATTAGGGTATCCGAGGGCTAGGGAGTCTTTCAATTTCCCGCCTTAATTGGCTTTGTCTCATCTTTCCTGATACCCTCATTCTTCGAGAGGTCTGCCTTCTTTTCCTTTTCATAATATCTCCTGTCTTCTGCTCAAGGCCCTCAAAGAGGCAGGGTGTGTGTAGACCCACCACTTCTGGTACACCCTCAAGGGCTCATGACTGGTGAGTTAGGAAGCCGGCAACCCCGAGGAATTCCTGAGCTACATGCAGGGAATGGAGTGGTATGTCAGAAATTTCAAGTGGACAGTGTTACGCATCGGGTTCCAAAGGGTAAGTATACACACTTTGTTTTCGATCGGTGAACGATGTAGATTTGTACCAAAGGGCCTTAATGCGGGAAATGGAGTGGTCTGTCCGAAATTTCGAGTGGACAGTGTTACTCGTCGAGTTCCAAACGGTAATTATGTAAAATCTGGTTGAGATCGGTGAAACGGTGTATTTTTGTGCCAAGGGCCAAAATGCAGGGAATGGAGTGGCCTGTCCAAATTTTAAAGTGGTCAGTGTTACTCATCGGGTTCCAAAGGGTAAGTATACACATTTTGTTTTCGATCGGTGAACGATGTAGATTTGTGCCAAAGGGCCTAAATGCGTGGAATGGAGTGGTCTGTCCGAAATTTCGAGTGGACAGTGTTACTCGTCGAGTTCCAAAGGGTAATTATGTAAAATCTGGTTGAGATCGGTGAAACGGTGTAGTTTTCTGCCAAAGAGCCAAAAAGCAGGGAATAGTGTGGTCTGTCCGAAATTTAAATTGAACAGTGTTACTTGTCGGGTTCTACGGGTAAGTATATAAAATCGGGGTCAGATCAGTGAAACGGTGTAGATTTGTGCCAAACAGCCTAAATGCAAGGGATGGAGTGGCCTCGCCGCAATTTCAAGCAGACAGTGTTAGTCGCAGTGTTCCAAAGGGTAAATATACAAATTTTGGTTGAGATCGGTGAAACGGTGTGGATTTGGGACAAAGGGCCTAAATGCAGGGAATGGAGTGGTCTGTCCGCAATTTCAAGCAGACAGTGTTACTCGCTGGGTAACAAAGGGTAAGTTTCCGAATATTGGTTCTGATCGGTGAAACGGTGTAGATTTGTGCCAAAGTGCCTAAATGCAGGGGATGGAGTAGCCTCTCCGCAATTTCAAGCAGACAGTGTTAGTCGCAGTGTTCCAAAGGGTAAATATACAAATTTTGGTTGAGATCGGTGAAACGGTGTAGATTTGGGCCAAAGGGCCTAAATGCAGGGAATGGAGTGGTCTGTCCGCAATTTTAAGTGGACAGTGTTACTCGCAGGCTTCCAAAGGGTAAGTATACAAAGTTTGGTTCAGATCGGTGAAACGGTGTAGATTTGTGCCAAAGGGCCTAAATGCAGGGGATGGAGTAGCCTCTCCGCAATTTCAAGCAGACAGTGTTAGTCGCAGTGTTCCAAAGGGTAAATATACAAATTTTGGTTGAGATCGGTGAAACGGTGTAGATTTGGGCCAAAGGGCCTAAATGCAGGGAATGGAGTGGTCTGTCCGCAATTTCAAGCAGTGTTACTCGCAGGGCATCAAAGGGTAAGAATACGAATTTTGGTTCTGATTGGTGAAACGGTGTAGATTTGGACCAAATGGCCTAAATGCAGGGAATGGGGTGGTCTGTCCGAAATTTTAAGTGGTCAGTGTCACTCGCAGGGTTCCAAAGGGTAAATATACAAATTTTGGTTGAGATCGGTGAAACGGTGTAGATTTGGACCAAAGGGCCTAAATGCAGGGAATGGGGTGGTCTGTCCGAAATTTCAAGTGGACAGTGTTACTCGCAGGGTTCCAAAGGTTAAATATACAACTTTTGGTTCAGATCGGTGAAACGGTGTAGATTTGTTCAAAAGGGCCTAAATGCAGGGCATGGGGTGGTCTGTCCGAAATTTAATGTTGACAGGGTTACCGCAGGGTTCCAAAGGGTAAGTATACAAATTTTGGTTCAGATCGGTGAAACGGTGTAGATTTGTATACATAACAGACAGACAGACAGACAGACAGACAGACAAACTTTGTGCTTTATATATATAGATTACATGAAGATTATTGTTTACGTGTTTTATTCAAACTCCAATCGCATGATTAGGACACAAGAAATAAAAGCGGGATTTTAAAATTTCCCTCAGCCGCCATCTTGTGGTTATGAAAATAATTTAAATGAATTAGATGCCAGTCGATTGAAATTTGTATAAGCATATACCGTATCAAGATTCACTGCGCTCGGATGGTTAAAACGCAAAAAATTTCCATTTGAATATTTATATTTCGCGTCGCCACCATGTTGGATTTGTGCTCGCCAGGTTGTTGAACGTCCCATAGGTGAACTTATGCTTATAGCCTCTATACAGTTACAAAATTTCACATTGATTGCTGTAGTAGATTAATAGATATTGAGAACCGTCTAAATATTTATGATGGTCGCCATGTTGGATTTTAATATATGAAGGCCATAGAGTTATGCACTATTAGATGATGATTATTGTGTACGTTCATTATGCCAATGTTGATTTCGATCGCATGATTAGAACACAAGATATAAAAACATAATTTTCGAAATTCGCACAGCCGCCATCTTGAGGTTACGTAAACAATTGAACTAAATTAGATACCAGTGCATTACAATGTGTATAAACATTTGCTGTACGAAGTTTCATTGCGTTTGAATCATTAAATCGCGAGAAAAGTCTATTTAAAACTTTCAACTTCGCTTGGCCGCCATATTCGTTTTGTATTTAACCGGTTTTTGAAAGTCTCATAGATGAACTTCCAGTAGTGCCCTTTATCTCCGTGCAAAATTTCATGGTGATACCGGTAATAGTTTCAGAGATATAGAATGCCGGTGAAATATTTCGCACATCCGCCATCTTGAGGTTATGTAAACAATTGAAGGAAGTTAGATGTCGGTGCATTGCAATGTGTATAAACATATACTGTACCTAGTTTCATTCCGTTTGGTTGGTTAAATCGCGAGAAACGTCTATTTAAAAGTCGCAACTTCGCTTGGCCGCTGATGGATTTGTAGTTACCAGGTTTTCAAACGTCACTTAGGTTAACTTCTAGTAGTTCCCTTTATCATCGTACAAAATTCCAGGGTGATATCGGTAATAGTTTCGGAGATATTCAATGCTGGTGAAATATTTCGCACAACCGCCATGTTGGATTGGTGTGTTGTAACAAAATTTGAAGGGCACGGCCGGGGTCGCCCGGAATAGTGCTATGAAATTACCGAGTTTCATTTAAACCGCTCCAGCCGTTTAGAAGTCACTAGGGGGGGGGGCACACAAAAATCCTCACACGCATACACACACGCGCACACACACACGGACAAAAGGTGATCTCATAAGTCTATTTTTTTTCATAAATGAAAATAGGCTAAAAATGGGAGGAAAGTCTGATGGTAGTGAAATACAGGACAAAGACCAAAGGCAGAAGAAAAAGAAAGGAAAATATAATGATACTGATTCAGAGGAGACAGACCAAAAGAAGAAGAAAAATAAAGACAAATATGATGATACTTAATCAGAGGAGACAGATCAAAAGAAGAAAAAGAAAGGAAAATATGATTATATTGAATCGGAGGAGACAGACCAAAAGAAGAAGAAGAAAAAAAGAAAGGAAAATATGATGATACTGAATCAGAGGAGACAGACCGAAAGAAGAAGAAGACGAAGAAGAAAGGAAAATATGATGATACTGAATCAGAGGACACAGGCCAGGAGAAGAAGAAGAAGAAGAAGAAGAGAAAAGGACTTAATGTTGATGATAATGGAGACGAAGATGATTATGATAACGGCACAGGTCTGATGACGATTCTGCCGTTTCTTCTGACTATGATATTGTTGTCGGATTTTCCGATAGAGCAGGAGTGTCTGATAGACTTGATGAGATAGTTTCGGCTACGCTATCAGAAGAAAATATTTACGTTGGTGATTCTGTCAAAATTAGAATAATCGTTTGAGGCGATGATAGTGCCAATGGTTTTTCTGAAGATGATATTGCCATTGAAATGGAAGATGGCGATGCCACTATTGGCGAAGATGATCCTGTTATTTTTTCTAAAGGAGGTGATGTATATTTGTTTTACTTTGTATTTTTTGTTTTAGTCTGTGTATGTTTCATGTATTCCTTTTATTTATATATTTGGGTCGATGGTTGAGAATAAATCTCTAACCTTCGGTTAGAAATTCACTCTCAAGGGGGCGTTTCTGTAACCGAACTTTGGTAGGTTAAAGAGACTGCTTCTAGTTTGTTTTGTTTGTAGTAATTATTTTTGTTTTATCAGGTTGCCAGCCATGGCCACCTGTTGGTGGAGCACCATGGAGAATCTTGTGTGCTCAGTGCCCTTTGGATTCTTTTGTGGTGGTCTACCAATAGGTGGCTTTGCTAATGGCAAGGTTTGCTTTGACTTAACTAGGTTTCCATGGGGATTATTATTGATAGTTAGGATGCCATGCAGAATGGAAGCTGGCTTTGATGAAAAAATGTTATATGTTGACAATCTGGAGAAATAGAACTAATATCTAGTAAGATTAAGGACACATAGATCGTTTATAAAACTCTAGAAGAAAAGAAAAGGAGCAGAAGAATACTATATACAGTGAGGAGCCCCTTTTTTCCTCATGAAAGTTGTGGTGAACACTACAAGAGATGCAGGTAGTGAAAACCTGCTTATATATTGACCTGCAAGGGATGCAGGTAATGAAAACATGCTTATATGTTTGACAAACATAGTTGATAGTTTATGATTGCCAAAGAACGACCAGAAAAGAAGAAGTATTGTTGTTATAGATGTATTAGTAGGCCTATTAGTTAATAATAAATTGTCTATTTTGTGAAGTCGCTGTACTGTTCTTTGTGAGAATCATTTTAGAGAGAATATCGCCCTGCTAGCTCGCAGTATTATACTTATTACAAAGGAACTCTCAGAATACCGTACATGTAAAATCTATTGTTTCTGCTAACAATGTTTCTCTGTGCATTATTTTCACAGTCTCGTGTGATGAATTCATAATAGGAAGGACATCTACTGTATTATACCTTGAATCAATCCAGGGTAACTCATGATTAACATGATACACAGTAGTGACTTTCTAAGTGCCCAGTGTGTCCATATAGACACGTTCAATTTTGCCCATTCTGTGCAATATATTTTTCAAAACATATTTTTAAGTTCTTTAAGAAGCATTTGAAGCTACTTTTCCCAAAACATACCAGAGAAATACACATAAAATAATCCGGGCAGTTAATGGTTATGAGTATACGTAATGCTTTGAACTCTGTGCCAATTTCATTGCTAGAGAGCTATTCGTTCCAGAGAAAAGCATACCCAAAGCTGAAAAATTCATAGTTCTGGAAAAGTACATTTAAAGTTTGATTCGATCTGTTCAACTTTTATTGTTAAAACTTGCCATGTCCATAGTTATCATCATTGCGGGTTTCAGCATCCTCCAGCTTACGTTTGGCTGGCCTCTGTCAAATGTAGGACACTTTTCTCAGCCTCCTGTACCCTCAGCTTGTCAACTGATAAAAATACATTCTTCTTGTTCACCCTAAATTCAATGTCCATATCACTCTTTCATCCTACTGACTGGCCCATCATTGAAACACCGCAATGCATCCAAGACACCAGTTGTTAGGGTTTTGATGCCCACAAATACGGTTAAAGGTAAGCGTTCACGCAGCATTTGAAGCTCCATGATTGATTTTGAATTCTGTCGTGGATGCATTTACGAAGCAATTTTTTTTTAGCCAGGTCCCTATAGATAGATTTTATAAACTTCCCCAACTGACATTGGGAGGGGATAGTCACGTCGATATTCTTTATCAATTGCCCTAGCTCTCTGATATTTACACCATGACTGAGCAAGGGTCCTCAACTGTAGAAGTCCTGTGAAAGGTGGCCCAAACATCTTTTCTCATTTCCTGTAATATATTATATTATTGTCGGTCCATGATATGTATTGATATGAAATGCATCAAACCCCATGTGATTTGTCCGTATTGACATACTACCCTACCAGCGAATTGTTACCGGTGGCAGAAATCGGAACATAGCACTCCGTCCGGCCACACACCTGCGATAGACGTGCAGTTGTCGCCAGCGAAACCTCATCGCGTGTCACTTGTGTGCATGATTCATGCTGGCTCGTGTGCTGTGCGGTGTGTTCTTATTGTATGCCTGTACATGCTTTCCCCTCTTGCCCCGGAACCGCTCGCTGCAGCCCTAACGAGACGAGATGACGTAATGTATACACTACGCTGCGCTCCACAGCTAGCGGTAACAATTCCCTGGTAGGGTAGTATAAATTAAAATGTTTTACCTATGAATACGTAAAATAGTTATTTATTTCATCTCATTATCTTCAATTCCCCTTGTCCAGCTCCTACCAGGTCGGGGTGTTAATGATACAGTACTTCTCCACCGTTGCCTCTCCTTCCACCATTCCTATTCAGTAATTGTAATCCAGTCCAGTCTTATATTTCTTATACTGTTCTTGACAGTCTAACCATCTTACTCTGGGCCTTCCCCTTGTCCTCTTTCCCTCAATCTTAGCCTCAAACACTTGTTTTGGTATTCCTATTCATAGGTGAAAAAAATGTAGTCCATAATATGTTTGGAGGAGATAGATTTCAGAAACAGCCAACCACGACCTGATATTCTCTTACTATTGGAAACATTCCTCGATCTTGTACCCAAAAGCTTTTGGACAAGGCCAACACATTCAAGTTTTATATATTCAGTCCTACCACATTCTGAATATGAATACAGTAGAGCCAACGTATGTCTACTGCAGGCAGGATAAACACAGATGAATGAAAAACTGTAGCAAGGCGCTTGGAAATGTCACGTTTAGAAAATGGAGATTGTAAACGGTTACATTTTAATGATGGGTGAATTAAAAATGGTGCGTTTCATTTAGGAATTATGGAAATCGCGTCACAGGAACTCATGTCACCATGGAAAGGAGAACGATTACTGAGGCTCCTGGAGCTGTTATATTCTACCCGCGCGACTGTACCTGGCAACCAAGTAGGCTGACAGTGTGACACAAGTAAACAAATAATAGTTCCCATCTTGACCGCCGACAATCAAATGCGGAAAGTACGAGATGTTCTGTTAAAAATATAAACTTAAAAGTTGTACCCATTGTAACAAATGGATTGGTGAACGTCTGGACGCATTTGAAAATGAAACACCTGGAAAAGCTGAAAAAAAATGCAACTTTCTTAAAGAAGGCCCTGTGCGTCTCAAAATATACTCTTCCAAGTCTGGTTTATGAATTAACTCGCGAGTTATTATATATGGAAGAACTCCCTCTTCAACTACTGCTGCCTTCTACACCAGGCTATGTGCAACTCGTGGAGAAACTTCAATTAAAGAAGAGAGACATATGGTGGGATTCTAGTTAGTTATTGTAGTTTTATGGGGCGGAACAGTACTTCAACATCACATATGACTTGTGACGAATGAAAGCGGGCAGGATATGAGCTGAGACATGTTGTTACGCGCTTTGCTGTACACAGTTTCATTCATAAACTGTGCACATGTAAAATGTTTCACCAGCCACACAAACTGTAGGCCTATATGAGAGCGTTGCGGTCAATACTGTTTAAGATAACATGCAATGTCCTGTGAACTAAGATGCGAACCTTTGACGTCATTCTGCTGTAACAGGGTGAGCTTGTACTCTCATTTTCGTATTTCTGTATTAATTACTCTGTATGGCTATTAGCTGCAACTAATATTGTATTTTAAATATAACAGTCTCCATTTTACAATCAAGAATGCATGGGTGCCTTGCCACCCTAAAGTCGGCGTCTATCTTAGGCGTTTGAATACATTCTTCGTGAACATGCTCGAGTCTGGACTGACTGTGTCACGGCTTGTGATGCAGCGTATCACGCCTCCACTAATCCTCTTGTGTGCACAACACGATAGTTACTCAGTCTGACAGCTCATCATGATTAGAACTAAAGCCTTCCATGGAGCAAATTTCATTCTTGTGGACGTAATCTTAATTAAAACTGCAAGGAATAAAGTACAACTAGGTCCACGGAAAATCTGGGACACCCAGGCTTCAAACTATTATTAATAACACATAAAAAAATATATAACCTCTGGCACTACAGCCCATGAAGGGCCTAGGCCTACCAAGCGACCACTGCCCTGCCATTTGGCCTGCAGATATTGGGGTGACACGTGATCAGCGCATAGGGTCCCCTCGGCCGTTAATCTTGGTTTTCGTGATCGGGGCGCTGCCTCACTGTCAGGCAGCTACTCAATTGTCCTCACGAGGCTGAGTGCACCCCGTTCCAGCCCTAACGCCAGTTTCTAAAATCCTTGACGGAGCCGGGAATCGAACGCGGGGCCTCCAGGTGAGAGGCAGGCCTTAACACCTTAACACCACGGGACCGGCCAAAATATTATGAACTATTTTATAGTAAGCCTTGCAGCCATATATTATTACTGTAGCCTAGATAAAGCTTGTGAGTAAGTTGTTATTTAGTCGGCCAACATCAGTAATAGGCCATTTTATTATAGGCTATTGGGTGGTCATTATTTAATTGAATAGAATAGAATACTGACGATTTTTATACTGATATTTTTATATATATATATATATATATATATATATATATATATATTTATGTATATTTATATTTATATTAGTGATGTGCAATCTATAACCTCTCCTACCCAAATGTCATCCTCTCCTTCACGTGGCGAACTTGGCCGTTTCCACAGACGAGGCTTTGGCGGCCGAGTCACGGCGGGATAACCGTTACATCAAGTTCAGAGGAAATGCTGTATTACAGCCTGTCCATGGGCTGAGAGATGGCATCCCCATTAATGGACTTACTTTCTTCAGGCTAGCAACCCGTTGGAAGGACATTTTCATTGCTTTCAAGTCTTTTAAAGGAAAAAACCGGACGGATTCTACAGTTGACGAACGTGGCAAAGGAAAGGATACGAATTGGAAAAGAAAGGATATTATTAGATGTGCTACCTGGAATGTTCAGGGTATTGGACACAAAGATGATCAATTAGACGATATTCTATCTAAAAAAGATATTTCAATTGCAGTTATTTCTGAAACAAAGAAAAAGTTTCAGGGATCCAAGGAGACAAGAAATTATTTACAGTTTTATAGTGCTGTTCAACGAAATGTTAGAGCACAGGCAGGGGTGATGTTTATGGTTCACAAGAGATTACGATCAAAAATTGATAGCTATAAGTTACTTTTTGGAATGAAAGGATATAATTTATCTTTTCAAGAAGAACGAGACGTAACTGCAAAATTAAATAATTATACCAGAACAACAGGAATCATCAATCACGTCATGAAGCCATCTCTTGTCCAAAGGCATACACGCTTGCGTTTGTATAACACATTAGCCAGACCAACCCTGTGCTATGGCAGCGAGGCATGGACAATAAGATCTCAGGACATCTCCCGACTCACAGCACGCGAAATGACCTTTATGCGCCGAACAGCAGGCTATACTAAATGGGATCATAAGAGAAACGAGGATGTGCTGAAGGAACTAAAAGTGAAACCAATAACAACATACATTTGTGACTACCAAGAGAACTGGAAGCGTCATGTCCAAAGGATGGAACCTGGAAGATTACCAAAGGAGATCCTTCGCTACCAGCCACGGGGAAATAAAAAGGAAGCTTGTAGTTTAACGTGACCGTTAATCTCTAGATCATGAGCCACGGGACGGGGAAATAGATCGATAGGACGTCCGATGAAGAGATGGAGGGAAAGTGCAAGACCGTAACGGGACATTTGGCCCAATACTTGGAAGGAAGATGATGATGATGATGATGATGATGATAAAAAAAAAATTATTTCTGGTTGTAAGTATATTAATTTCGATTATTTATTTCAATTATAGTATTTATTATATAGTTTTTCTCACCTAACGTTCATATTAGAACATAGTTTTTCAACAATCTTCTATTTTTATTATTGACTGAAGAAGACCTCAACGTAGATCGATACAGTCATGTATCATCATTAATACTTAAAATAGATTATGTTTCATGAAGTACCGGTATTGATTTGCGTATTCTTTAACATCTTATAATTCTTCTATCAATACAGATCTCCAATTAATACTTTGCTATCATGGCAAATGTATTTGCATTCTACAAATAAGTAAATCACAATTAGACAAACCATAATGGCTTCTATTCTGTGGAATCTGTATTAACTCGCATTATAGTTCTCCTGAAGAGAATAAAAGAAGAAAAGGGTAATTAAAAAATTCCCTTGTCTTTGCAGATGATGTCATGATTTGGGGAGAAAGTGCCAGAGAGGTACAAGAAAAACTGGATGCATAGGACAAGCTGTTCAAGGAGTATGGGTAGAAAATAAGCCAAACTAAGACAGCAGTGATGACAACAGGCCTGTCTAATGCAACCATGCAGCCTCAATAAACAGCCTCTACACATTGTTGATCAATTTAAATATCTTGGTAGCACACTGAGTAAGGATAACAACAGCCACGTTCTATGCACAAGTGGTATAATAAGGTGCCCAGGAAGTGTAAACATATACTGTTCAAGACATACTACATCCCAATAGAAACATGCACCCTGTCCAGAAGAGAAGAAAGTAGGATTCTGGCATCCGAAATGAAGTTTATAAAAACAATACTTCAAAGGACAAGGAGAGACAAACAGGACAGAGGCTGACATTGATATCAGTGTTACAAAATATTTGCAGAAGCAACGATTAGGATGGTATGGGCGAGCATCTTCAAAGAATGGGAGATAAGAGGACACCAAAAGCTTATTTCAACAAGATTATCCCAGGAAAAATACCAGTAGGAAGACCAAAGAAGAAATGGTTGGACCAAATCAAGGAGGATCTTGAAGGCCAAGGGCTGGAATGGAGAAGGACCCATGAAGACCAACTATTCATGGACAGGAAAAGGTGGCGAGGGCTCGTTAACAGCACCCGGGCGACTGGAGCTGGAATTTGATGATGATATTATATTTCATAGAATTGTCTGTCAATCAATACCTTCCTTTACTGATTATAATAGCCTAGAGGGACATGTTTCGGCCTTCAATACGTAGCCCTTCAGCGGCTTCGGTGGCGTAGTTGGTAGCATGCTGAGCTTCTATGCCCAAGATCGCGGGTTCAAAGCCAGACGAAGTCGTTCGATATTTTAAGAGCGTTAAAAAGCCCTCAGTATGCCTTCCTTCGGAGATCAAGTAAAGCCAGCGGGCCCATGTCATAGATTTATGGCATGTAAAAGAACCTTCCAATAACTAACCTTGTGTGAAGTTAAATTTCTCCGTTAGATTTCGTTGAAACACTCTATAAAAGTTCCAACGTTCACCACTAGGTGTCAGTGACATCTGGTAGCGAAAGTTGGAACTACTTGAAATTGAACGGAACTTGTAGCTCATCCCATGGGTGTCCGCATTGAAGCAGCTACGGCCTCTGGCGAGCCGACATTGTGCTCGAACACTCCCGGCACTAAAAGCCATACGCTAAACAAATAAATACTAACGGGAAGTGGCAAACAACAGCCATACTGATTTATGAGGACTTAACATGAACAATGGACAGGGCCGGAGTGCCCTCGGCACTGTCTCAACAAACTTTGCATGTCTTTTAACTATTTTATGTTTTACATTTTACTGTTTTAGATGTTATTTGGTGTATGTACGATTGTGACCAAATTGTTGATTGTGGCTGATGAAGGGCCTATGTACCGCTAGGATATTCTTCTTCTGCTTTTACGGCCTCATTGAACCGCTTCAGTCAATCATTTCTTGCTCCTCTTCTTCAGTAAGTTTTCTTTCCGAGTTGCCCAGTAGCTATTCATTCGCTCTGATCTTCTCAGGCGTTCCTCATCTGTAGATACCCTTTTTTACTGTATTACGTTTGTCTGCCACGGTGGGTGAGTGGTTATAGTGTCGGACTACCAACCCCAAGCTTGCAGGTTCGCCCCTGGCCGTGGTAAGTGATTTTTGAAAGGCGTCAAAAATCACGACATGGATGTCATACGTTGCTGGCATGTTAAAGAACCCATTTGGATTCAGTAGGCCGTACTCAATGGCAAAATTAATCTCGGGATTTTCCGCCAACACGAAGTTCCTCCATTCTCTACTAGAAAGCGCTGTAGTGTCAAGAAGCTTAGATATCTAACCTCCTTGACTTTCACAGCGTTCAAAGGAACGACGAAATTCGACATGCAAGCTGCCCTCTGGGTGTCAATTAACAAAGCTTGCACCCGGCACCGAAGCCATACGATATTATTATCTCTATGCCCTTTAAATATAAATTTACATTGGTCTTCAACCTCTATTTTGAATCTAAATTACATTTTGTATTTTTTTTTATAATCTAAATTGCATTTTGTAAATAGTGTCAATTCAAATTACAGTACAGTAAGTATGTAGTTAGTTTTAGTTGTAAGTATGTAGTTAGTTTGTTTATTAGATATAGGTCATTGTTCTATTAGACTGTGGTGTGTGAGTGTGTCTGGTAGCAGTTGCATTGTTTATTAGTTATAGTTCATTGTTTCAGTAGACTGTGATGTGTGAGGGTGCATGTGAGTGTGCCTGGTGACAGACTGTTATAGGGGTAGTATTTGTTGTTGGTGGAACTAAAGTTTTTTTCTTTTCTTTCTTCGTTAGTAGAATTTTGGTATTTAATTGTTAGTAGAAGGTTAGTATTTTTGTTAGTAGAATTGCTCTTTACTTATTCTGAAAGGGAGTAGCAGCCTTTCAGAATAAATCAATTCTTTACTAGTCTTATAGACGGTTAAGATATTGATAATTGAGGCGTGCAGGTGTTGAGGACGCGGACCATTGAGACCTTAGTCGAGACCTTTAACACATGGTGAACTAGATGGAGCACCGACCATCCAATGACTACACTTTTCGAGTAGAGGTTGTAAAATAAATAAAAAATTAATATATCAAAAATCAAGACATTGCAAAAGGGGACGTGAGGGGTGCATGAAATGGTAAGATGAGGGATGATGGGCCTGTAATAAAATATGTACATGGTATTATAAAACAGTAAAACAATAAAACGTAAAACACACAATAAAGATCTATAAAAGGAGAATGTCGACGACGAGGAGAAAGCCTAAGTTGCTGGAGATCGTTCAGTAAAGGGGCAGAAATTAACAATAGTGTTAATAGTGCGTTTCGTTCCACCACAGGCTGACTACAAGAAGGTAGTCAGAAGCATCATTCTTAGAAGTACATGAAATCGTGTCTCCCACGAACTGTCTATCCGACCACCCTTACATTAACCTGTATGTCACACCAAGTTACCCAAAGAAACAACCAACAACAGCAACGACCCTTAAATGACACGTCAATAAACACAGGATAATTACAAAACTTCACAAGCCACTACACTTCACATGACGTGCCGTGGCATACAAACACAGCAAATAAACATATATCAGTTCAGTAAAATTAAAACAAGCAAATCCCAAATGAAGATAAAACAAAACGATTTCATGAGCTGGTAGAATAAAACTTCTCTCGAACGAAAGCACAAGGTTCAGTTACCTTGCGGGATGCCAAATAAGCGTCAATTGCAGTCCCGGGCACGTACAACGAACACACATTCCATCATCTCGGAAGAGTGACCAATATACCTGATTTAATAACGTAATGGGATCACTCGCTTGCTGACTGAAGGCCACAACAAAACAGAACAACACTAAACATGACCCTCGACCTTCAGTCAAATTCCCACTTAAACAAACGACATACACCCACCCTTAAAAATAAGTCTAGAGCCGTGATTGTAAATGAAACATATTTCTGAAACATACATAGATAATGCTTGCCCAGTCTCCAAGGATAAAAAGAAAACCTAATCGGCCATCCTTGAAGTGCACAAATGACAAGCATGATAAAAAACAAACCCTTGAAACATAAAATAAACTGGTGGGTGTTCCAACAAAAAGATATTACATCCAAAGCAATGAACAACACACCCTCGTACGTCTAGGCACAATTAAAATCGCGAACTAACCTAAAGAATACCAGTCCCTAAAAGTCCCTGAAAGATCCCATACTCTTGCAAGGGGTTAGGAACTGGTAAGAAACATCTCTCATAAATACAATCGCGTTTCACAACATAAAACAAACGCAAGTAACACGCACTAAAATAAAACTCGACTAGATACGGAAAAGAAACAACAACAACAACAAGCACCCATTTAAATTAATAAACCCATAAACAAGCAATTTGATTCTCCACTACGTGCGTATATAAACAAACTGGGGACAAAATAAACACCCAATAACTTCATAGAGAAACACGAACGGTCTCCAGTTTAACCCTACCTTAGCAGATTAAATTACGGAACTTGGGGAAAATGCATTGAATAATAATCTTCTTCAAAACACGATTATACAGAGTTACAAAGGTATCATTTCACTTAGCTGAGTCTCCGAGACGTTATGGAAGGTCTCTGATGATATTTCATTTAATAATTATCTCATATGACAAGAAATCTCCACTGCTAGGCAGAGGCCTGAATCCCGCCATGTTTCCTCAGCGTTTATAACCTCGAAGATCAATAGGTATTAATTAACAAATAACATTTTCAATAGAATAGTCGGTAGTAGGCATTATGTCGGCTCAACATCTTATCTCTCTCCTCGTCATAACAATTTAGTCGCGATAACGCGGGCGCATTCCTTTTTCAGACGTGCGGAAATTACGATCTCTTAGATGTATTACTAGAGACCGCTAGATGGAAATAACGTCGAACGGATCTTAAAACTGTACCGGCTCAATAATATAAGCCAAATAATGGCTACACTGCGACCTGCTGCACGGCTGAAAGCAACGGGAAACTACAGCCGTAATGCTATTCCCGATGATATGCACCTCTCTATGCATAATTACATGTGATGATGGCCTCCTCCCTTGTAAAATTTCAATCCGCAGGTAAACTAGTCCCCCGTTCGGATCTCCAGGTGGGGACTACTCGAGAGGGGGTTAACATCACAGAAGTGACAAAGAGGAAATCTGACATTCTCCGGATCGGAGCGTGGAATGTTAGAAGTCTGCTAGGAAGTGGAAGGTTAGAAAACTTAGAAAGGGAAATGGATAGGTTAAGGTTGGATTTGGTTGGGATTAGTGAAATGCGCTGGCAGGAAGAACAGGACTTTTGGTCAGGAGACTATAGGGTCATTAGCACTAAATCAAACAATGGCCAAGCAGGGGTTGGTCTCATATTGAGTAGGAAACTTGGACAGCGGGTGGAATATTATGAGCAATATAGTGAACGGATTATTGTAGCAAAAATCAATACTAAACCTACGTGCACCACAGTGGTACAAGTCTATATGCCTACCAGTCAAGCTGATGATGATGAGAATGTTGAAAAGGTCTACGAAGAAATAGACAAAATTCTGAGGTATATCAAGGGTGTTGAAAATGTTATAGTAATGGGAGATTGGAATGCTGTGGTAGGAAAAGGGAGAGAAGGGAAGATAGTAGGAGATTTCGGATTGGGTGAAAAGAATGATCGAGGAAGCAGGCTGATGGAATTCTGCACCGAGCATGAGTTGGTCATAACTAACATCTTATTCAATAACCACAATGGAAGAATATACACATGGATGAGACCAGGATATACAGGGCGTTACCAAATCGACTTCATTATGGTCAAGCAGAGGTTTCGAAACCAGATTTTGGATTGTAAAACATATCCTGGTGCTGACATAAACTCTGATCACAATCTGGTTGTAATGAAATGCAGATTAAAGTTGAAGAAACTGAAGAAAAGTCAAAAGCCAAAAAGGTGGGCAACAGACAGACTGAACGTAAAGGATGTAAACGAAAGATTCAAGAAGAGTATAAAGGAAGGACTAGTGAAAACCCCTAAACAAACTTCAATTGCAGACGAATGGGCACATTTGAAGAATGAAATAACAAAATCCGCAGAAGAAAACATTGGTAGGAAAGAAAGAATAGGTAGAAAACCTTGGATCACTCAGGGTATACTAGAATTGATGGATGAAAAGCGGAAACACAAGAATGTAAGAGATGAAAAGGGACAGCAGAATAAAGATGTCTGAGAAATGAGGTCAACAAGAATTGCAAGGAAGCGAAAGAAGAATGGTTGAAAGAGAAATGTGCAGGTATAGAAAATTGTCTGAAATTAGGAAAAGTAGACAGCTTATCGAAGGATTAAGAATACATTTGGGGAAAAGAAGACTAAGTGCTGTAATATTAAGGACACAAATGGAAAGCCTCTAACAGATGGGGAAGAAAAGGTTGAGAGATGGAAAGCTTACATAGAGTGTTTGTATAAGGGAATGGAGATTGAGAATCATGTAATGGAAAGGGGGGAGGAAATTGATGAGGATGCAAAAGGAGATTTAATATTGAGATCAGAATTTGATAGAGCTTTGAAAGACTTAAGCAGGAACAAAGCGCCAGGCATAGATGATATACCGATTGAGTTGCTACGCTGCATAGGAGATGAAGGTCTGATCAGGTTATTTCAATTGGTGTGTAGGATTTATGAGACAGGTGAGTTACCACCTGATTTCAAGAAGAATGTAATCATCCCTATACCAAAGAAAGTGGGAGCTGACAGATGTGAAGATTACCGTACAATCAGCTTGATTACTCATGCTTCAAAGATCCTGTCTAGAATAATTTACAAGAGGATTGAAAGGCAGATAGAAAGGGAGTTGGGTGAAGACCAGTTTCGTTTCAGGAGAAATGTAGGAACAAGGGAAGCTGTACTAAGTCTTAGGTTGATTTTGGAAGGTAGAATAAGGAAAGATAAGAGAACGTTCATGGCATTTGTAGACTTAGAAAAGGCTTTTGATAACGTTGATTGGACTAAATTGTTTAACATTTTGAAATCTATTGGAATAAAGTACAGGGATAGGAGGGTGATATACAATCTATACAGAAACCAGACAGCAGTCATTCGAGCTGAAGGACATGAGATAGAAGCTGATATTCAGAAAGGTGTTAGGCAAGGCTGCAACTTATCACCCATACTTTTCAATCTTTACATTGAACAAGCAATGAAGGAAATTAGAGAGAAATTTCAAGTGGGAGTGAAGATTCAAGGAGAAATAATTTCAACTCTGAGATTTGCTGATGACATCGTCATCTTGGCCGACAAGCCTGAGGATTTGAATGAGTTTTTGAATGGTATGGACTCCGTCTTACGGAAAGAATACATGATGAAAGTTAATAATTGTAAAACAAAAATACTAGAATGCAGCCGAAATAAATCAGAAACCTCTATGGACATCAAATTGGCAGGTGAAAAGCTGAAGGAAGTAGGAGACTTCTGTTACTTAGGAAGTAAAATAACCAGTGATGGACGAAGCAAAGAGGATATAAAAAGTAGGTTGGCTCAGGCAAGGAAAGCATTTCTACAAAAAAGGAATCTGTTGACATCGAATATAGATTTAGGTATTAGGAAGTCATTTTTGAAAGCCTTTGTCTGGAGCGTGGCACTCTATGGAAGTGAAACTTGGACTATTGGTGCAGCAGAAAAGAGGAGAATTGAAGCATTTGAAATGTGGTGTTACAGGAGAATGATGAAGATCAGATGGGTAGATAGGGTTACAAACGAAGAGGTATTAAGACGAGTGGGAGAGGAGAGATGTTTCTGGCGACTGCTAATGAAGAGAAGAGATAGGTTAGTAGGACATATAATAAGACACCCAGGAATAGCAAGCTTAGTTATGGAAGGAAGGGTCGAGGACAAGAACTGTAGGGGTAGACCAAGGTTAGAATATGTTAAACAGATTGCCTCGGATGTAGGGTGTGGTAGCTATGTAGAGATGAAACGATTAGCTCAGGACAGGGAGGCATGGAGGGCTGCATCAAACCAGTCAAAAGACTGAAGACTCAAACAACCCATTGCGTTGCAGAAAACATACAAAAACTATACATGTGTGTTCAGGGAGCTGGGATACAAGATAGGGTTTTAAAAATATCGTAATTTTAACGGATTTTCTCTGCCCGGTTACCTTACTCGCGCCCCATGGCTCATGATCACGAGATTAACGGTCACGGAAAACAACAATCTTCCTTACTCGCGCCGCTAGGTTCACAGATTCCGACCACAAGGATATGCTTACTGAGGATACCTTGAGTGGTGTACATCGGTTCAACGTATGTTTTCGTTATCAAGAAGAGTTTTTAGTTTAGTGTGAAGTATTTTTCTGTATTAGGGAGTCACAATCTTGCGAAATGATGCCGTTTCAAAAACAAATTCGCGAAATACATATATTTTTAAAGCACCTTAGTCTCGTAAATTTGCGACATCCAGCATGGTTAATTCAAAATTCTGTTATATGTCAATTTTTCCTTCGAAATTTGGTTCCATCTAACCGATTATCTCGAAAACTTGTATAATTCGAATTCGAAAGAGAATGTGTTGTCTTGTGATACTATTCGTGCATTCCTCTCAGAATAATTCGTAATATTCGATACATACTTCAAACGTTCAACCTCCAAAATCATATCCTCAAGACGGCCAACTGACCGCTCGACTTGCCTGCGGGAATCTCATCAAATGGACAGAAATCGACGCCGGTTGCGTAAAATCATAAAACCTGTGCCCGATTGCGAACTTGTGACTACGAGGACTGCGCGAATCCTACCAAAAGTGATTGGGCGCCCATCACGAAACATACTTGCCACTTTTCCCATGACTATACTTAAAAGCGTACGGGGAGCGAGAAGTGCATCAACCCTACTTACTAGAGGCGCCGACCATGTAACATGTCCATAACTGATCGTGAATTTTAACCATGCCCAACCTTGAACTTGCCTCCGCCATTCTTTTGGACAAGTAGACAGGCTGACAATCATTGAAAGGCCGGGTGCGACGCTGATTGCATAATATCGCAATTAGAAAAACCTGTTTTCTTATATATGGAGTATGGGTCGAACTTATGACCACCCCCAACAAGTTACAGAATATGGATACAGTAGATTGCGCTGATGTGTAATGGGCCTAATGGGGAAACTCTCTACATTGTTTGCAGTTAAATCAAACATTCAACCTGAAAACGAAGTCTGCTTGAGTACATCCATGGGGAATTCCAGCTCCAAGAAAAAGCATGAAAAATATTAAAAATCTGTCCTACAGCTGAAGTTGTCACTTATTTGATGAAAGACACTCCTGATGTTAATAGTCCAAGATGATGAATATAAACTTAACCACTTATCTCCAAGTAAATGGCTGTGATGTTATAGTAGAATTTGGTATTAGTTATCCAACAGGATAAGCAAAACCTTATCCACATCCGCACGACTGTTATCCGCAACCGGAAGACTGTTTTTCGCATTCCCATGTTTGTTATCCGAATCTACTGGCATTACAATAATATTAGAAATTAGATAAAGCATAAATTACTAAAACAACATATTTAGACATTTGAGGAAAAAGTCATTCCTTTAGGCATTTAATGCCAAGTACTATGTTTAAAATGAATGTTATACATCCCGAATTGCAAGCCTTTCCTATTCGGAGTGTTAATTATGCTTTATGACATAGTTTGAATGACATTAGCTTAAATCATCATCTCACATATGTCATGAAAAAAAACATAACGGGAAAATATGATACCGGTATGTCATAAACATCAGGGTCCTAATAACGATATCAAACAAGTTCAGATTGTATTCTAAAAACTATCCGCAAATTTTCTCCAAACATTATCCGCTATCCGCACAGTCATGCAAACTATTGTGCCCATTTACGATGATGTGGCCTGGCGTGAATTTGAAGGGAGCGCGCTATGACGTCAGCGAGCAGGTTCCGAGCTGTCGGCACACCAGAGTTTGAACCCACCGCGTGTTTCACGTGGAGCCAACGGATGTTGCAAGCTGTTATTCTTATAAAGCTTTTGTTATGGAAGAAGGTTATATCAGCACTTCAGAATAACGTTAGGAGTAATTCACCAGCTTATTCCTGATGTTTTATTGGAATTTACCAACCTTCTGGATCCTTCCATGGATATAGCCAATGGGACGTAAGATCTAGCATTACGTAATGCGATTTCACCGATCGATATGTGTCCTTGGGTCAGTATAAAAGCCAGCCCTGCAGAGATCAGGTACACAGTCATCGAATAGTCAACTAGTCGTCATACTTGTCCACGTGTGTGTGTGTGTCCACGACAGTAGAATACGCCGTTAATCTGAACGAGCGCTCCTTGGAGCTAGGCAACTTATACAACGCTACTATGCCCGAGTGGACATAGACTTTGTGCTACGTTTGTGGTAACATAACAGTGCTTCAAAACTTATAATATTCGCTGGTTGAACACTTCAACACATTCCAAGGTATGTGAGTGACTTGTTACACAAGTATATGACTTTGTCTTGTGCTATTCCCACCACTTAAATCAAACGTAAGAACTGGGACCACATTGAACATTTGCAAGTGATAGTAGGCTACCCTACCAACTTACATTTTTACGGGGAATTACCAGGCCAGATTCACCAGGAACTGTTACTATTTACTTGTCCAGTCAGACCACTGGATTACATACGTGGACTTCATTATTGGCAATGGGCCACGCTAGTAACATGCCTTGTATGCATGAAGAACAGTCCCATGATAGATAACTTCACTACCCCAGTTAGTGAATATGGTTAGCAACTAAGGCGGCGGGATGTGAGAAGATGATGCCAGGATGACCCATTAGGAACGAGGAGCAGGGCCACCTGCGGCATATTTCTGTGGATGACCGGAGAGCGGAGCGCTATAAGCATGTCCCATGCCCAGCGTGTAGAATTCTCAGATCCGTGGTGCCCGGATTCGATCTGCACCGAGGGAGTTGAATGCTTTAACATGTCCCATGCCCAGTATTGTAGACTTCTCAGATCCGTGGTGCTAGGATTCGATCTGCACCGAGGGAGGTCAACTCGCTACAGAAATCATGATACCGTAGACTTCCGAAAAGCCTAAATAATTTCTAGAGCCATGAATTTTCCGCCGTTCCGATAAAACCAATTCACTTTCTCTATTATTAGGAAGCGCATTTATATTTAAATGATTGTACATTTTAGGAGTAATTTTTCCTTGCAGTCAAGTTAGACTTATAGCTGAGGTGCATCCTCAATATTTCATTTTGATATTGCAGTAATAAGATGGGAAGTCTTACCCCATTCAGAACGCAGCAGATTTATGACATAGTTGATGAATTAATATTTTTTCTTCGGCATGACAGAATACATTTCTCAAATAATAATAATAATAATAATAAATATCAATGCATTAATATTGATAAATACTGAATTATATGAACAGCTAGGGAAGTAATATTCCTCCAGAATGATAAATATGAAAGACTATGATAAAAGTGTTGAATATGATTGAACAATTAATTGTTAATGTAAAAATTGAGAGCTTACGACTTGTTATCGTCTAGGGTATTGTTAAATGAAGCTGAATTGATATTATGTTGTGCCAATGCACTTTGTGAAAAGTTAATAGAGGCTTGATCCTCGTGTTTAGTGGACGTAGTGGGAGTCATATCCTGAGATCCACAGAAAGCTGTATGCTTGTTAATAGGAAATAAAATAAGAGATTTCGGGAGTCAGATCCTGTCCCATAAACTTCAATATGTTTCAAATCCTAAAGATTTCCCCTATGATATTATCAGCTCCAATGATTTAATTATTACAAGCAATGTTGTCATGCCAATTTTTATTATGGTCATCTGAATTCATGTCCAGTGAATAAAATCCTGTAATTTATAAAAGGATATTCCAAGCTAACTTCATAGTAACCAAACTTGATTATTATTATTGTTATAAAATGTCTAATGTAAAGATTTAACTGCTGTGCCCAATAATAGTCACTATGATGTGTATTTAACTGCGTTAAGAATTGTGTCGTTTCCTAAGAAAATCTAGAATCAAAATGTGAAACTTCAAGTGTGAAACTAATCCATGCTAGTGTCAGGATTGTAAATAAGTGATTTGTAAATAAGTGAATAGGATGATTGAACAATACAACTTTATAGGGTAAAGTGAAATATAATTTTATGGCGTCTCTAAATTGTATAGATTAACAAATGAAGTGTAATTCATGAACATAGTCTAGCCCATCGGACAATCTTAAATGAGACTATAGTTTATTTTTATTTGAGAGACCTAAAATCCAATAGGGAATGCGTGTGCTTTTTTTTTTTTTTTTGCTTCTGCCAGTCGGCAGATCTTTACTGAATAAATTTTCTTTGGTGAATTGGTTTATTTTGAAATATATTTTTAATTCTCTTGTTATATGTCGTGACGTCTTTCCTTTTCCTTTACGGGGAGCACGAATGCAGTGTCTAGTAATTACAGCCCAAGCCCACAACGCCCCGAGAGAGATCTCATGCTAACACTGTATTTACTGCTACCTCGCATGTGGTTGTCTGTCACTCCAGGTGTACAGACGGGCACACTATAACCGCATAGCATAAAGTTTTGCGGATATCCGCATCCGCGTAGGACTTTACCAATAGGCTATGTATGAGGTAGCATTTAAATTAAAATATTTATTTCCAAGTCTTTGAGTAGGGACACGTTAAATAGCATAACTATAACATCACAGCCGGCAAATTCACCGTTATTAGTCAATGAGTGGTTAGAGAACATAGAGCAAGCATGCTTCTCTTCAGCGCTAAAATGAGTGCGGAACTCGGTATTGACATGGAATTTCTGATTACTCTGGTTCAGGAACGACCTGTCCTCTGGGATAAAACAATAGACGAATACAAAGACAGGCGGTTGACATTGGAAGCTTAGAAAGAAGTATGTATACAGCTGAAAGAAGACTTTAAAACACTTCCGGATACGGAAAGAAACTATATAGGTAAGACTCGGCAATTTTTCTAGGTTTGTGCCGTGACTTGTATGGGGTTTCGCCTAGGACACTAAGCTGGCTCATTAGCGGCCTCTTGGTGTCACCGCCCGGACAAGCATTATATAAATTCAAATTTAGTGGTCTGCTTGAATGAATGAATAAATGTACAGTATAAACTGTACGGTATATCAGAACTATACTCTACACAAGATAATGCACTGAACTGTAACCGAACTTTATAGTAGGTTACAGAGACTGTTTCTAGTTTGTTTTGTTGGTAGTATTTATTTTTTGTTTTATCAGGTTGCCAGCCATGGCCACCTGTTGGTGCAGCACCATGGAGAATCCTGTGTGTTCAGTGCCATAGAGATTCTTGGTGGTGGTCTAGATATTGCTGGCAAGGTGGCTTTGGCTAATGGCAAGGTTATCTTTGAGTTGGCAAGGTTTCCATGGTTATGTGTTGATTTTGATAGTTGCTGCCATGCAGAATGGAGGTCATCTGATGTTTGGGTAGATGTTTTATGGAGAGAAGAATGTCATGTTCGAATGGAAGGGGAATTATGAAGAAAGGAATGGTGGTGATCTATTGATAGTTTTATGAGGAGAATGATGGGCAGTGGTTTGGCAATTTGTTATGAGAATGGAGCTGGCTTTTGATGAAAGTGTGAGGTGGAGAATTGTAGGTCTCTCTGGTCTAGAGATAGGTGTTGAGGGGTTGAGGATTGTGTGATGTTTGTTTTGATAATCTGGCAAATGATTTTGCATGTTGAAGAAGAAATCCTGCTTATAAGTCTGACAAACAGGTATTGTTAGTTATGATTGCCAAAGATAAAAGAAAAGGAGTAGAAGAATACTGAGATTTGTGTGAAGGGTAGACTATAAAGATAGTCTACAAGATGGCGGAGGAGATCAATGTACGAGTTGAAAGTGCTCTGAATATTTTAGAGATTATCGCTGAGGTAGGAGGTTATCTCAAGAAGGAGATGAAGGAAGACATACAACAACATGCAGTAAGTACCATCAGGAGTTGTTTTGTGGACATGACAAGTGTTTTCTGCGATATGCATACTAAAATTGTAAGTTTTCAAAACGAGGTTAGGGAAATCCAAACAATAGACATGCAAGGAGAAGAAAGTTCTGCTACAGGACAAGTGGAGCCCTCTGTTAACTTCACACAGAAGCTTATTGGTGACAGTAGAAATTCTATAGTAGGCCCTGGAGTCAGTCAACAACCAACGACATCTGTTGGCCAAATACCTCAGGCGCTTAAGTCATCTGACTCAATACCGTTGACGTTGTCTAAGCAACACCAAAACATAGAAGTCGAAACTATTGAAACAGACGACATAGCGGACATAAAGAGAAGCTTGCAAAATGTTATGGACTTTTTATCAAACAAATTAGGTGTAGTAATAGAAGAGAAAGTTAATGAAAGTTTAAATCGAAATATGATGTCCCAAATAGATACAACGCCAAATGTCGACAAGACACACAACTTAACCAACGGGGAGAAAAATAACTATAACGGTCAGAGAGAAACACAATTGAGTTCGGCCTACGTACGAGAAATCAAACGAAATACCAATTTTGAAAAACCCATTAGCGGGACAGGGCTGGGTGAAATCGATGATCTTGAACCAGGGGAACAAAGAGGCCGCAGAAGCCAGAGAATGATGACATCTCGTCGACTATTGGAGAATAAAGACAAACTGTTCTCTATTGACCATAACCATATATTTAGTGGTCCAGAAGAGAATAACGACAAGATGGCAAATGACACTATTCCAGGCACGGACAAGAGTTTGGAGGAGAGGATCATAGATAAGGTAAACAGGCAGATGAATTTAATGAGGGAAAATTTATTAGAGACTGCTAAGATGATAGTTAAAGAAGAATTAAAATACACGGCGCAACGATCTTCGCTATGCCAGAGGCCCTCGAAAAAGTATCAAGATGCGTTAAACCACAATAACAGCAGCATTCCAGATATTGGAACATTAAACGTAAGTTGCTACACTACGGAGAAAAACTCAGATAATGAGATTAACAGTAGGGTTACGTACGTAACGAACACAGACATACCTATCAGGTCGAATCGCTCCTATAAAGGGGACGTAGATGATATTAGATTTCAGGGAAGAGGGCGTAGAGAGCGACAGGTCTTATCCCAAGAAGAGGAAAAGAATAAGACGAGGGTTAGTGTACAAGCGACACCTACTCCTAAAGCAGATCACGATGCAGAAAACATTTCGGCGGTGATCGGAGGAGACGAGACCGCCACTACACCTAATGAAGAAAGGCTGCCAGTGGTGAGAAGACAAACTGTATCTGGGAGAGTACCAGCTAGAGAGGTAGAAAGATGGTACATTGGCTTTCACGGCCGGTGAATTAAAACTCAGCAATTCTTCTAGGTTTGTGCCGTGTCTTGTGTGGGGTTTCGCCTAGGACACCAAGCTAGGCTCATCGGCGAGCCCGCCGATGAGCCTAGCTTGGTGTCCTAGGCGAAACCCCACACAAGACACGGCACAAACCTAGAAGAATTGCTGAGTTTTAGAGAGGTAGAAATTGGGTCTAGAGGAATAAAAGGAACTAAAGGAGACAGCAGATTGAAGACGGCGGATAAATATGCTTGGTTGTACATTGGTCGACTGAACCCAGAAACAACAGAGGAGGACATAGTTGGATATCTAAAAGAAAATGGGGTGGGTGGCACTATTAGCAGCAAACTGGTCAGCAATACCGACACCTCGAGAGCTTTCAAAATAGGTTTTCCTTTTATTGAGCTCAACAAAGTTTATGAGGAATCTTTATGGCCAGAGAATGTTATATGTCGGCCCTTTCGAGCACCGTGGAGAAACAAAGGAAGACAGTTATGAGGATTGTAAAGAAGTTAAAGTCCTCAACTGGAATGTGGAAGGTCTAAAAGGGGTTATGAGTGGCCTCTCGAAAGACTTTTTCAGCGATTTCGATGCTTGCATCCTAACGGAGACTTTCATAACTGAGGAGTTAAGGTTTGAAGTGAAGGCCGTCTACAACATACATGCACTGGCAACAAAAGAGGAAAGAGGAGTTACATGCTTAATTAACCCGAAGTTAAAGCCTTTCGACATACTTATGAGCGAAGAGGAACAGCTAGTGGTACGAACTAAAATAGGGGTATTCATCTGTGTTTATTATAGACCGGTCTACAGTGCAATTGATATAATAGACAATATTCAAAGAGCAATTGATGTTACACAAGCTACTGATAGCATTATACTTGGGGGTGATTTGAATTGTCCAGTGGACAAACTCAATAGGAAATCGGAACTGGTCCTCAATTACCTGGAGGAGGAAGGGCTAAGACTCGTGAATGACAAGAAGGCACTTACGTATATTTGTTATAATGGAGGTAGCACCATAGACCTCATATTTGTACGAGGTCTCGCTATTCATGATCATGGACTTATGACAAAGTGTGATGCAGCTGTAATTAGGAAGCATATCCCAGTATTTACACCCCTTAAGACTTCCAGCAAAGAGGCAAAGAACGAGGAGAACACTAGACCAGAGCCTGTTAGAGGCAAATACAGACAAAATACCAACTATCATGCTCTCAATTAGTGAGGGTAATTTAGATGTGGCTATGGCGAGAATAATGGAATTTATAGAAGGAACTTCAACTATAGAGTTTACTCGTCAAGCGCAGAAATGGTTTGATAGAGAGTGCTTCAAGGAGAGACAAACTACATTACAGAAGCTACATATCGCAAAGAGAACTAGGGATAAAGGTGATCTGGAACGCTACCAGGCAGCAAGGAGGAAATATAAAGAGCTCATAAAGTAAAAGAAGAGAGAGTTTAGAGAGAAAGAAGACAAAATGCTCATTCTTGACATTGAGAAAGATCCGTATAAAGCACTCAGGCCAAGACAACCACGCTTCCCAGCGGACATCAGGATGGAAACGTGGGAGGAACACATGCGGGGGGTTCTAGTATCCAAAGAGACCAGACCGGAGTTGGACAAGTCCACAGAGGTAGAGCATACTACGTGCTTCACTATAGAAGAAGTTAGGCAGATCATCATGAAAAGCAAGGATAACAGAGCGTCAGGTGTAGATGGACTCTGTAATGAACATTTGAAGATTTCGCTACACTTCCTGGAAAACGTATGGGCAGAGTTAGTGAATAAGTGCTTAGAGATTGGAACCATCCCCAGTACTTGGCGTAAGTCCATAATCAAACTGCTATACAAGGGTAAAGGCGATGTCAGTAAACCTGAATCATATAGGGGCGTGGCATTGGAATCGGTTGCATGCAAATTGCTTACCAAGCTTCTGACTCGGAGAATAGATGCATGTGTAGACCACCTGCTTCCAGAAGAACAATTTGGATTTCGGAAGGGCAGATCTACTCTATTGGCTGCAGAATGTCTCTTAAAGGACATACAGGACACGCTTGAAGCTCACGGGAAGAAATATGTAATTTGTATCGACTACACCAAAGCCTTCGACACAGTCAATAGAAGGAAACTTGTCATAAAATTAGAAAACTTACTAGGACGTTCTGACATGACAAGACTGATATCGAACATTCTGGCGGACAATCAAGTTCAGATCCATGATGGTATCGCACACTCGGACTGGATTGACCAGACAATCGGAGTACTGCAAGGAGACCCGCTAAGTCCGTTACTCTTCAATATCATAACCCACGATGTTGTCTTCAAATTAAAGGAGGAAACACAGAAAGTAAATATATATATTTATGCAGATGACATGGCCCTGGCCTCCGATAATATAGAGGAACTACAGAAGGGAATAGATCTTGTTGAGAAATGGGCGGAGGAGAATGAACTAAGGATGAATGCTCGGAAGACTGAATTAATGATATTCAGAAATGGAGGAAGGCTGAGGAAGGATGACTACATCGTTTGCGGGGAACACATACTAACACCGAAAACACAATTTAAGTACCTTGGAATTACTATGCAAGTCACAGGGACTTCCTTTATGGTTCATATAAAGGAGAGACTTGCAGCAGCACTTAGAAATATAAGCGACATTAGACATTTACAAAGAATGTCAGTGAATTCAGCTATGGAACTTTTCAGAGTCAAAGTACTCCCATCACTCATGTACGGGCTAGAGGTCATATGGACTTATCTATCAATCAGACAATTAAAAGACATTGAAAGTTTGAAATCAAGGTATTTGAAAAGGGTATTGGGGGTATCAAAATTCGCTCTTTCACGATATGTGTATGCTTTAGCCAGAGAAACATTTCTGGTAGAAGACCTTCGACTGCTAATGCACCTACCATCCACACAGGCAAGCGTAGACCTGTTAAGCGAACTTTGCAGGAAGAGAGACTCCATCCCAGAAAGATTCTTCGTAACAGATGCAATGTTATATAAAGAATGGATGCGACCAGAGTATGAGCTGAGGCACCTAGTGACCAGATTTGAGATTCATGGCTTCCACCATCGCATCTGCACTAGGAAGTCCTTCCATCAGCCCAGCCAAGAGTGTGTTTGCCGATTATGCAACAATCAGTGCGATATATATCACGCCATGGAATGCAGTAGAAGACTAGTATCACTCACTCAGTTTTGTTTAGACGAGGACTGATTATGTTGTCTTGATCAAAGTGTAGTGCAGTGGAATGGGCGAACGGACTCGATGAACACAAGTCTCTGGTGTTACCTAGGTATACGATTGATTCATTATTGTTCACAATGTTATAATGTTGTTCCTATCTATGGCCATTGGCCGCAATAAATATTTTATTTATAAAGATAGTTGTGAATACTGGGTGAGAAATCCAGGAATCGGAAGCTTGCTTTTATTAATAAATGTGTGTTTTAATGAAGTTGGTGTACTGTGTCTTTGTGGATTCATTTTAGCAAGTATATTGCCCCACTATCCTGAGGTGGCTAGCTTGGAGTATTATATTTATTACAAGTGTCGCCCAACGTAGGGACAGTTTATTATAATTATTACAATGGCGGCCAACGTGAAAGCTCGAAGAATTCAATGAATCACACAAAGAAGGAGTAGGGATGGGGGAAAATAGAAAAAATGAGGAAGTTTCAATGATGACCATGTTGGAGACGCTTCTGCTCTGATATGAGAGGAGGAATAAGATGGAGGAGAGGATGACAAGCCAGATTTCCATGGTTATGTGTTGATTTTGATAGTTGCTGCCATGCAGAATGGAGGTCATCTGCAGTTAGGATGAGTAGCAGGATGGACGGTATGGAGGTGAGAATGTCTGAGAAGATAGACAGTGTATAAGAGCATTTGTCAGAGATTATATCAGACAGCCATGTTACAAGCCAGGTCAGTGAAGTCAGTGTAGAAGCCACTAATCTGGAAAATAACCTAGGTGGTCAGATTGCTGTTCAGGAACAGAGCTACCCTGAAGAAGACAAGTTGGATGCTCAACAAGTTAAGCTGGAAGATCAGACAATGGAGATCATATGCATTGTAGAAGAGTAAGTTGAGATAGTCGAATCTGAGAGTGTGTGTGTGAAGGAGGAGAAATGTGAAGTACGTGATGCTAGGGGGCGTAAAGAAGTAAATGAAGAAGTGGAAAAGATAAGGCGAGGTTGTAGAGGTATATATCGGAGAGACCATAGCAGGCGCAGAAGAGAGAGCAGTTGCGGAGGTAGACACAGAGGTCGCCGCCGACGTAACCGAAGAGGACGTCAAATGGAGCAGGAGAATAAAACTGAAAACAAGGAGGAAGATTAGATAGAAAATAACATGGAGAAGTGTTGGAGGAGAAAGACGAGAAGGATAGGCAGGAGAACAAGGTGGAGGGAAAAATCGACCAGATGGAAGGCAAAGAGAAGGAGTAGGAAGAAGATGATATGTCAGGCAGATCGAGATAAGAGAGTGAAGGATCAGAAAAAGAAAAAGGAGAAGAAGATAAAAGGGATAAAGGGAAAGAGAAAAGAAAGATGAGAAGAAAGGAATTACTGAGCAAGACAGTGAAGCAGATGAGGAGGACCGAAAGCATAAGAGAAAGAAAATGTGAGGAAAATCTGATGGTAGTGAAACACAGGACAAAGACCAAAGGAAGAAGAAAAAGAAAGGAAAATATAATGATACTGAATCAGAGGAGACATACCAAAAGAAGAAGAAGAAGAAAATAAAGGAAAATATGATGATATTGAATCAAAGGAGACAGACCAAGAAGAAAAAGAAAGGAAAATATGATGATACTGAATCGGAGGAGACAGACCAAAAGAAGAATAAGAAGAAAAAGAAAGGAAAATATCATGATACTGAATCAGAGGAGACAGACCAAAAGAAGAAGAAGAAGAAGAAGAAGAAGAAGAAGTAGAAGAAGAAGAAGAAAAAGAAAGGAAAATATGATGATACTGAATCAGAGGACACAGACCAAGAGAAGAAAAAGAAAGGAAAGAGGATTTTGGATTCTCTTTATCATGATGATGATGATGATGAAGACGAAGATGATTATGATGACGGCACAGACAGGTCTGATGACGATTCTGCCGTTCCTTCTTACTATGATATTGATGTCGGATTTTTCCGATGGAGCAAGAGTGTCTGATAGACTCGATGAGATAGTTTCGGCTACTCTATCAGAAGAAAATATTTATGCTGGTGATTCTGGTGAACTTAGAATAATTGTTTCTGGCGATGATAGTGCCAATGGTCTTTCTGAAGATGATATTACCATTGAAATGGAAGATGATGATGCCACTATTGGCGAAGATGATATTTAACTATTGGGCCCGCAGCTCATTGCTCGGTGATATTTCTACGAATGTTTATGTACATACCATGCTTCATCACCGAACGCACCCTGGAAGCACCGCATGGCTTGTCACGAGGAAGGGATGTTGTCTTGACTTTGGACATTCACCCTAGTTATTTTTCTGAGCACCCATTATTCTACTTCTTGTTTGTAAAAGTCTCAGAACTTTCCACATCGTCATGCAGCATAAATAAACATTGTGATGTTTATAATTTAATTTTTGGTAAAGGTAATTTACGCCGCAGATATGAGGGGAGGAAGTCGATAGACTCTCAACGACTCGAGTATACGCTTAGACACAGCAGGAGGAAGCTATGCTCGACACAACCACGTTTAGAACCGTCCAGATTGGACGCGTTGTCAAGTCCGTCTTTAAGACGAAGATTACAAGTCCACCCGCAGGGTGAAGTGAAGTATAATTATAATCTGCAATTTATTGTGAAGTATTATTTAGCACCGTAGTGTGCAGTGCTACACAACCTGGTTTAGAGCCGTCCATGTAGGACACGTTGTCAAGTCCGTCTGTTACGACGAAGAGTATAAGTCCACCCACGAGGTGATGTGAAATCGGAAATCATCTTGTATTATTTAGCACCATGTAGTGTGCTGTGAAGTGATATTAACAGTATTGGTCATTTGGTAACGACCATCAGTGAATTTGGTAAAACAGTGAATTATTTTTCAACATTTTTAGACCACGAGGGACACAAAATATCAGACTTCAGTTTGAAGAAATTTCATAATCTGAGAAGACGAAAGAAGAACACATTGTGTACAAAAACTTATGTAAGCTACAAAATGTTGTATATATTTTCATACTGAAAACTTTGTAAACTAAACATTGTATTGTAATTTGTCGCCAACAAGATAAAAGTGTACAATTCCTTTGTATATGAGTCCTTGACTCGTTAAGGGATTAATAAAATGCGTTATTATTATAATCAACGTTTATCGTGTGCGAGGAAGCACGCCACTGTTACGAGTTACATTGCCGCTTTTTCAGTTTCGTTTTTTAAAACACACACTATTCTCATAAATAGCTGAATCGAGTTTACGGGCGTTACTTCATTTCTGATCGTCACAGTACCGTCTGCTAAACATGCAAACAAATTCTAATCTAAAAATTAAAACTTTACCTTTGTTTTTTGTTACAATGTACCCCGAAAGCAGAGAAAACATTGCTTATAGTACTATTTATGAAATCTGCATGGTTTTATCGTTCATTTGATACCTTTTTGTTTACCTACGTAGAGTTGTTTGGTGTTTACTCCCGTCCGGTAATACCAACTTACCTTCGGGTCAGATTCGTTTCGTCTGTAACTGCTGAATTATTAGACGTAAAACAAAAATAAGACCACATCTGTAAAGCTAAAACGATGCTCTTTCTTATTACAGGTGCATTTTTGCAAGAGCTGCCGTATTAGTCTCTAATAAACGTGCAAATGAATTCAAACTTACAAAAATTTTGAATTTCGCGCGTATCTTTGGTTACAATCCACACCGAAACGAGAAAAAATATTGCCTAAAGCCTTATACATGGAGTCTGCATGCTTTTCTCTTTCATTTGACACCACTTTTGTCTACCTAGACCGAATCGTTCGGTTTGTACGGGCGTTCCAGGACAGCGATGAAAAATTCCTGGAATTCCAGGTTTCCAGGCCTGGAAATCAAGGAAGCCGGCACATGTACGGCCGAGTATTGTGATATGCTGTTCCCTAGGGTCGAATTAATGGATTCTGAAAAAAATAGCTTTATAACATTTTTTTTTTGAGGTACAGGCGATATTTTGACTTAAATGCCTGGGCTAAAAGGTAGAGCTAGCGTGTTGTGAAACGCCAGTGAGAACAGGTTTCTGTTACCCAGAAAGCGCTACGCTATATTGTAAGACTTACTATGAGCCACTTTTTGACAGATGCCACTGCATCGTATTTTTACCGTTGGAGAATTGTTTCATTCTCTAGGTGAAGGCCAGCAGCCATGTTGTGGAAATCACATGTTTTGCTTACGTCATGAGGACGAGCCTGTTTTACAAGTTTTGATCGCTGTTGGGAAGCGACATCATTCTGGCACTATTTCTAAGAGTGTATTTTTATAGGAAGCCAGATTTTGTCGATTATTATTGGCTATGTTGACACCCTGTTTGAGGCTATTGATGTTACATTTTGAGTGCATGGAGTGCACTGTCGTAGTTAAATCTGCGACCATGTTTTCTGGGATTAGCCCGAGACTGTTTTCAGAAGAGCTGTGCGCCTCTAACAGTTATTGTTGTGTCCGAGTTTTGCCAACTCGTGTTATTGTTGCCGACTTAAGAGTCGATGTTTTGCAAGTGATTGATCTTACGGAAGACTTCACTTTGTTCAGCCTAGGTGTCATGGATCATCAGTCAATCGTCATAAACCATCGATAAATCCAAATCTACACTTCTAATAATCACGAAGCGTAATTATTATAAACAATTGCTAATTAATGGTAATTACTTTCAACCTAAACTTGATTTCCCAATTTTGTGCCAGCTGACTGATACCATGTGGATGTTTCCATTTCCATCCGGAAATGACATTAGACAGAGTACACTATTTTGAGACGACGGAGCAGCGTGAAAATGAAAATCCACAGCCTGCTTCCAGTCTCCGACCGGGTCAGGAATGGAATCAATGAAGCCCCCATCTAGCGGCGAGGATATGAACTGTGCCGGCTGCCGAGGCCTGACGCACTCCTCTGGGGCAATGATTAAATGAATGACAGATGAAATGAAATGATAGTGGAGAGTGTTGCTGGAATGAACTTTTGACAGGGAAAACCGGAGTACCCGGAGAAAAACCTGTCTGCCTCCGTTTTGTCCAGCACAGATCTCACGTGGAGTGACCGGGATTTGAACCACGGACCCAACGGTGAGAGGCCGGCGTGCTGCCGCCTAAACCACGTACTAACCAGTATTTCACACCTGTTGGCGCGCGAGGCTCATGCGACCTAAGTCGTGGTTTTCACCTCGCAGTTGCCACCATAAAGTACACATTATTAGATGACCTTTGGATACAAAGAGTATTCCAAATGAGCGGGCAGGGGTCAATAAGATATTAAGTGAATGCTGTGTTTATTTATTCAAGTGTAAATAATATGTGATCCTCATGTACCTGTAGTGTTGATGAACACCTTAGTTTAAGGAGTAAATCTAATGGTTTTTTTTTTTTTTGGTGCTGGTTATCATGTAGCTTTTTCTGTAATGTTTGTTATTACGGACGTCATTTGCCGTAAATGCTTGTAATAATAATTCAGTAAATGTAAATGTAAATTCGGGAGTGGTACCACCATAACTTTCACTTGCTTGTTGCTTTGTTAACTTAGTTTCTGCTTTTCATAGTAACCCATTTCATCTGTGTAGGGTCTACTTTTCCGTGGTGCCACTACCCTAGCTTTGTTGTTGTTTTCTTTGTGTATTAGGCAGTGGCGGCCGGTGGTATGTGAAGCTGGGTGTTACACCAAAATTTCTGATGTCGCAATTTTATATGGGAAGTTTACACATGTAACAAAAATGAATTAACGTTAGATAAACTACAGTTCTATAAAAACTGAAATACATGGGTTTTTAAAAATAACTGTACGTTCGACAAATAGACAAATTGGCTCTTTTGGGCTTCTGCCTATATGAATCCATACAAAAATCAGATGCATGTATTTAAGCCCTATGCCTGAGTTAATGAGAAGAATTTTAAACACAGCAGGTTGTCTAAGGTTGGGTCTCAATCTCCGGGATAATAAACATTCTCAACATAAAAACATGACAACCGAAAAGTTTGTACGTTAACGAAAAATGGTATTACTAACAAAGACGGGCACATATTCTGCATAAGGATAGGATTTTTATCATTTTAAATGATCTTGTCGACTTCGTAATTACGCTGGGGTCTGGCGTTACGTTACGGTGACGGGACGAAATGTACCGAGAATGCACTGAGGTATGTGACGTCACAGTACTGCTTGAGCTTCTTCCTTTCCCCGCGCGCTCCGGTGAGCGTGACGTCATCTAGCCAGCTACCTCCTTTGACATTGGTTTGCACTTGCTAACGGAATTTGAGTTCACGCAGCATTTGTAGCATTTGTAGCATTTAAAATGATATAAAGTCTAGTCTTTAAGACTGACTATCAGTCTTTTTTTTTTACTATAGCTTGAACCCCATCAGAGGAACCAGCCATGAAGAGCGCTCTGTCATACGTCTGCGCAATTCATTTTTGCTGAGTTTCATTCAATTTCTGCTTCTTTAATTCATCCAGTAAACATGCTGCTAATGTGTGTGCATCATGTTTTCTTTGCCTCTTACTACGTATCGGTACACAACAGCCATCTGAAATATGTTTGAAATATCACTAGTTTCATCTGCTATAATGGCTAAAATTTCCGATTCCTTTATTTGCTTTGATACTTCTTCTTGGCAAACCTCCAACATAATCTGTAAAAGTTAATTTTGAATTGTTTTGGACGTTCCTTTGAAAACAGTTGCCCTTACCAAATGACCTTTAACACAGCATCCAACTCAGGGCTAAAATTAATTAGTTCTCTCAAAACACCCGGATTTGTTGATGTTACACTTTCATCATGATCACGCAAGGTCAGTTCGAAAGAGCCACAGAAACGAATACAGTTTATTACAATATTTAACACATACCTATTGTGCCTAACTTCTTCGTTATATTCCGCAATTTACCTTCTATAGGCACTGTCCAATTGTGCAGGTTCGTTAACAGTTCCAAAAAGTGTCAATTTCAAACTGCTGAAGATTGGTTGGTTGGTTGGTTCCTCAGTTTAGGAGCTGCGACAACGCAGTCATGTAGCCCCGTGTACTTTGGGAGTGTGGAGAAACTGTCTGATAACCGGTGTTGTGATGGCTGTATTAGTGAGTGTTATCTGTTTTTAATTCAAGTGAGGACTGCAGGCATTGAATTTCAAGCAGTTCCTACTTTTGCCGCCAAAGGCTACCGTAAACGACTACTAGTTTAGAACTTGGTTACTAGACGCCACCGCAGTAGGCTCCTGGCGACGAACGTTGGAACCTAAGAGCGTTGTTCAAATTTTTAACCTATAATTTAGCTTCACACAGGTGTAATAAGTGGAAGGTTCTTTAACGTGCCATAAATCTATGACATGGGACCGCCGGCTTTACTTCCCCTCCGAAGGAATGCATACTGAGGGATTTTTAACGCTCTTAAAAAATCCGACGACTTCGGCCGGGTTTGAATCCGAGATCTTGGTCATAGAGGCTCAGCATGCTACCAACTACGCCACCGAAGCCGCTCAGCTGAAGATTCATGTTTCTTTATTTTAGGGATTTATTTCCGTAACTCTTATTTTGGTCCACGTGGATTCTCCACCAACAAACATGGAAAACAGAATAAAGCGTTTTTAATATCGCATTCACATAACCAATTATTATTGCCTTAAATATCTCCTTTAAACGCCCTCGTATACTTATTTTTTGGACAATACTTATCCGGTAATGGTCTTCCGAGTGTTTTTAGTGAAAGTTTATCGTCATCAGAGAGCTGGGAAAACTGCCTAACTAGTAAATTACTTACTCTATTAATTTTTACTCACACTCCACAATACAAATAATGTTTCAAACTAAACATTCCATTAAAATAAAATACTAACTTACAAGATGCACAGATGATAAATCTGGGTGCTATATCGAAAAGTGGCACGAAAGGCAAACTAACAAAACACTGAATTTGGTAGCCTAGAAATTTCGTAGTGAATGCATAGGTCTACTCACAATCAACCAAACAATTATAATAAACTAATAATAATGCAGTTATGTATCTGCCTGGAACCAAAATACTCCATCAACTAAATACAGAACTAATCGCAACCCAAATCCCGCAAGAACAAGAGTGGTAAAAGCAAACATAAACCGCTACAGTAACACCAACAATACGTCGCAAAATAGTTCAGCCAATTATCTACTGTAATTATAGGCAATGGTGGCGTTCTTAGGCTCGCTTCGCAGAACAATTGACAAAAATATTAAATGAAGTTATGAGAAAACATCTAAAAATAATTGTGTGAGAACCAACTAATGTCTCCCTATGAAATTCCGATATTTGTCCTGTTGTGGGTGGTGTAGCATTCCCTAGTGGTGTGGAAAAGAAACTACCCTTCAGGGGCAGATGACCTCGTAGTTCTGCCCCTTAAAACAACAATAACTAACTAAACTACCCTTCGCGGGGTAAGAGAAATCGAGGGTGTTGTCATTTCCAAAGAGTGGTGTAGTCTAACGGTGCCATTTGGAACTGAGTGTTGCCAGGGGGCTGGCAGCTCGTCTGCAACTCCCTACAACCCATGCTGGCCAGCAAGCTCTGTACAAGCTTGGCCTCGTCCTTGCCGGCCGCGCTGTCTACAAGAGAGCTAACCCCCTGGAGTTTGATTTGAAGGCGGGAGCTTTTATAGGTGCAGTGTGAAGCATTAGGATAAATAATATCAGAATATCGATGATTTTAACACATTTTTGAATGCATTAGATCTATAAAACTAAAACATTAAAGGAAAAGAAACAACGAATTAGGTGTAAAATTATTGGGAGTTGTGCAACGCTGCAACAATGTCACCAGCCGCCACTGGTATTAGGTCTTTCGAGAGGGTTTTCTACTTCATTCAGTTTAAAATTCTTAACCCTTTTTTTTATTATTATTAGCTTGCGGGAATAGCCCGAGACAAACCCTCCGAACTAGGATAGGTGTTTGTCGTCTTTTTAAATAAATTAATCACGAGTTTACTTAAGTCTGGATGTTCTTATTTTGTACCTTAAGTGTTTCTGCGATGTGCTTCTTGGGTTGTCTTTGACAAATACCATGTCTGCCCAGATCCCCCCGTGATCATGCATCTCGTGTGTTTCGACCTATAAGAAGTACATCCAATCCTCTTCGGCGTATGCATTCGACAGGTGAGTTGTCTGGGAAGACATTTCGGTTAGTGGCAACCCTGACAGCTCTTCTGACGGGCTCACTATACCATATGTTTTACTTTGATATTTTACATTTAGGTAGTTAACGAGTATTTTCATTTCCATTTGTGACTATTGCCTTTTTTGTTTTGTTTTGTTGAGGAGTATTTTTATATGTACGAAGTGTGAAACATAATAAAAGAAGCTTCCCTAATTCATATTGTAATATTAATATTTTCAAGCTATTACTTGAACACACTCGTGCATTAAATACTCAATTAAACATGAAGAGAGAATTTTAAATTTTGCAAAGACCCATGACTTTGTCATAGCCAATACCCGTTTCAAGAAGCAAAATTTCTACCTTTGGACATATTACAGTGGCAACAGAATGAGTCAGATTGACTTCCTACTGATACGTCGACAGGATTTAAAGATTGTTCTGGATGCAAAGGTTATTCCTTCTGAAACAGTTGCTATACATCACCGTCCACTAGTAGTCAGAATGTGCATCAAGCCCCCAGCCATCAAGAAAGTAGAATACAATGATCCAGAACGGATTAAGTGGGGGTGATTCAAGGAGAAGGAGAATGAGGTAGTATCTAACATCACTCTTCCACCTATTACTGATGTTGACACAACATGGAATACTCTGAATAGTGTCTGTGCAGCTGTTTATAAACAACTAGGTATTACAAAGCCTGGACGTCGCAAAATCTACCGCCAAACATGGACAGAGGAGGTGAAGATGAAATTGGGGATTAAAAAGGAACTCTACCATAAGTTTCTCGCATCAAAGACAGAAGAACATTGGGCAGATGCCAGAAGTGTAGCAAAGAAGGCTGTGGTAGCGGTGAAAGCATCCCACTTTAGTGATATCTATAAGAAACTTGACACACCAGCTGGCGAGTGGGAAATCTATAGACTTGCTAAGCAGCGCCACAGTGGTACAGCTGATGTTGAGAAATTTTATGGTATTAATGACGAAGAGGGTAAACTCCTCACCAAACAGAGGGAAGTAACAGAAAGATGGTGACAACACTTTGATAAAATTAGCAATGAAGAGTTTCCGCATGCTCCTATCCCACAGATCACTCCTGTGCAAGGACCTATCCTACCGATCACCGAGAATGATGTTGCCGAAGTGCTTGGTAAGATGAAGCCTGGAAAGGCTACCGGACCAGATGACATTCCTGCAGAACTTCGGAAATAAAAACATTGGGATCCAACTCAGTGGCTCACATGTCTCTTCATGAAGTTCATTGAAGAAAAACAGATACCAACAGAGTGGATTTGGAAGCAAAAAGGAAATCCAGCAGAGTGTTGTAACTACCGCCCTGTAGGTCACCTATCTCATACCATGAAGATCTTAGAGATAAGAAGATACGACAAATTGTTAATCTCACCGTCAACCAGTGTGGTTTAGTGAAAGGCTGTGGAACAACAGATGCTATTCATGCTGCTCGTTTGCTCAGAGAAACACTGCGAAAAGTCAAAGCATCTCCAACTTGCATTCCTAGACCTAGAAAAAGCATTCGATCGCGTTCCACATGCCTTGATTTGGCTTGCTCTTCGTGACCATGGAGTCCCTCAAGAACTAATAGATTGGGTCAAACTGTTGTACCGTAACCCAAAGAGTCACATACAATCGGCGGCTGGACTATCTGGTGAATTTCTTGTTTCTGTAGGTGTACATCAAGGATCTGCTCTTTCACCTCTCCTATTCATTATTGTCATGGACACCATCACCAGGGACCTACAGAAACTTTATGCTTTATGCTGATGATGTGCTTCTGGCCTCCGATGATAAAATGGATCTTCAACAACAAGACCAAGCATGGAGTGACCGCCTTGGAAAATTTGGACTATGGCTCAATGTTAATAAGACAGAATACCTAACAACAGATCAAATTGAACAAGGCACAATTAAAATCAATGGTGTCAATCTACCAAAGGCAATGTCATTCAAGTACCTTGGCTCAGCTATTGCTGCTGATTGAACCTTAAGGCTTGAGATTGCTCACCGTGTGAGCAGCACCTGGCTTAAATGGCCGACAATGACTGGTGTTCTCTGCGATAAGAAGATTCCAGACAGCCTCAAGTCGAAAATATATCGGTCCATAGTGCGACCAGTCGCACTAAATGGCGCAAAATGCTTGCCGACTACAAAGAAAGAAGAATGAAGGCTTGCTATCATGGAAACGAAGATGCTTCGGTGGATATCTGGTCTGACACTTCACGATCATGTCACCAATGATGACATCCGTAGGCGATGTGGAGTAGCACCAGTCATTGAGAAGATGAGGGAAAGCCGTTTGCGCTGGTACGGTCATGTGCTTCGAGCGGACAAAACAACAGTTGCAAGCACTGGATTGACTTGGCTTGTAGATGCGAAGCGACCAGTTGGACGTCCTAGACAGCAATGGTTTGACACTACATAAAGACCTTAAAATATGGCCTACGATCGTATAAAATGGCGACAGAGAGCCAGAATAGCAGACTCTGCCTGTGAGCGGGACAAATGCTAGGAAGAAGAAGAAGAAACAAGAAATAGGCCTAAATAATACCTAGGTACATACAAGTCATAAGGCTCACCTGAGTGTCATAGCAAGCATTTCAGAAGGAGGAATGCAATTCCGCATATTGGTATCTTCATGTTTCAAAGACTTGTGTAGAATCACCAATAATTTATCAAATGTTTCTTTTGACATTCTGAAATAATTAAAATGCTTTGCATTGTCTTCTCTCGATTTTCAATCAACATATTAAATGCACCAAACTTCCATCGATCTTGCATAAATGGATAAACCCAGTGCCTTCTGCGTCATCGTCGCTTTTTTCGAAGATAATATAATGCAATAAGGTTACACACCATCTCTATATCCATAGTGCACAGTCTCAAGACTCAACATGACTGAATGCATGGCGTCTCCGTGGACAAGGCAACCCGGCTTGTCTGCCGGGAGGCAAAAGTGCCGTTCCGGCGGAAATTCTTCTCGTGGATAAGAGGCCTAACGCCGAGAGGATAACAAAGTTACTTTTAAAATAAGTGACTGTAATTCTGTTACTTTTAAAAAGTAACGAACAAGATGGAGCAATCAGTTGTTAATAGCACGTGGGAATGGTTCCCATCTCTATATTTAACACAAACAATAACCTTAAAAGAACCGTGAATTTATGATGAATTTGAAAGGTTCAAGTACCTACGCCTATCTGTTCCCCTAGTCATAAGTACAGGCCAGGGTTGAGAAGAAACGCATGACTTGTAATGCCGTTACTAGTAACCATTATTTTTTACGGTAACAATGTTACTTTTTATTGAAATTACTCTTTAAATTAAGATGTTAGGAAGGAAGTTGGGATGGGAACACTAAATGAGAGAATTGAGAAGAATAAACTAAGGTGGTTTGGACATGTAAAGAGGATGGAGGAAAATAGAATACCAAGACAGATGCTGGAGGCGAAGTTCAAGGGTAAGAGAGCAAGGGGAAGACCTAGAACAAGGTGGATCGATTCAGTGAAGAACAGCGTGAGAAAAAGGAATCTGGACTGGGACAAGATCGTGGAAGAAGAATTGTGGAAGGAAAGAGGAAAGTGGAGAAGTGCCATAAATACCCCGACCCGGCAGGAGCTGGATAAGGGGAAATGATGATGATGATGATGATGAACTGTGTAACTCCGCTACTTTTAAGAGTAACAAAGTAATGAAAATGATCGTTACTTTTTGAAGATGGAGAAATCAGCTGTCAATAGCATGTGGGAATGGAACCAACAACCAGCCCATCTCTATATTGGTTGGTTCCTCAGTTTATGGGCTGCGACAACGCGGTCATGTAGCCCCGTGTACTTAGGGTGTGTGTAGAAGCTGTGTGATAACCGGTGTTAATTGTGATGACTGTATTAGTGTGTGTTATCTGTTTTCAATTCAAGTAAGGACTGCAGGCATTGAAATTTTCCAAGTAGTTCCTACTTTTACCGCCAAATGCAAACACATCTCTATATTCAACACAAAAAATAATCATAAATGAATTTATGATGAATTTGAAAGGTTTGAGTATCTGCGCCTATCTGCTTCCCGTACTGGTGCCATAAACGTTCCAAGTGCTCTTTGAGCCCCAATAATTCTGACATTATCTCTGTGTAGACCATTTACTTGATGGCCTGAGAATAGGCACTGTACATGCACTAGTGGCACTGCACAGAGCTTGCTCTGCAAATTAATTGTGGACCTCAAAGATATTGGAAGACTGGCAGAAAATGGATCTTAGCATCAAATGTGCCTATTTTTTTTTCTCTCCAATAAAGGGTACTAGATTTTCTCTAGCCAAAGGTTAAAACGTTTGCTTAAGTGGACATGCCAATCATGTGAAGGAAATAGAGATGATATTTCAGTCATCTCAGCAGAAATGATAGGGCAAACATCCATGACACTACCACCATATAAGGGAGCGTGGTGACACAGAGGTTAAGCTGTTTGCCTCTCGCCAGGGTAGACCGGACTCGATTCCCTGTCAATACACTACATGTGAGAGTTTCGAAGTGAAATCCTATGTCCTGTGGATTGGTTCACGTGTAAAAAAAAGGGGGTCCCGTACCATGACCGCGAGATTGACGGTCACGTAGAACTACACGCTCGCAAAACCACCATATAATGTGAAACTCCATGTAAGTGTTACTCTAAAGTTTGGGTACTCCACGTACAGTATTCATTTAAGTAAGCCTAAATGTAACAAAAGCCTTCTTTTGAATTCATTTCAATAGCGTGATTTGGAACAAAATGTAGCAACAGAACAGCCTTGCCCTGCTGGAGAAGGGGGATCCTGCAAGCACATTACAATAGTGTAC